>OZ001244.1:8775300-13575300 GCA_963924025.1 Ischnus inquisitorius | reverse complement strand
CGACAAATATCGATTATTTATTTATTACTTTATAGTTTATCATTTGATACCACGGATCAATTTTATCGTTTGTAAAAGTTGACTTTAATTGTCGGAAGAATTCCTTTGCATATTCGCACAATTGTGAATTTGATTTTGATCACTTCTTGCGGCGTTTCCCGTGTTTTGTTGAATAAGAATTATCAGATAAGTAGTGGCCATGCTCAGTATCTAAAGTATTAAAAAATTATCGATCATTCATTGCATTTCTACTGACGAACTTGGGGCAAAAACGAATCATTTGACGATCGACGTGTTGAGGTGACTCACCGAGTGCAGTAGGCTACAGTCTAGCGAGAAAAATCCGCAAGCAGTAAATCGAACTTTCCGATTCATCAGTTCAAGCGCAAATTGTTTGAGCTAGAAGGGCCTCGAGCTATAAGCGTTTAGCAAATATTGAGAGGAAAGACTCATTGACATTCAAAGATTACCTCGATTCCATCGTCCCCGTTCATGTTTGCACGAATGATAAGCTGATTGACGATGTCGGCCGTTCTTTTCATCTGTAAAAAAGAAATAAATCGGCATTGTCGACTAACTCAATGAGAAAGATCCATAAATTCGGGAACTGAAAGCACAGACACGATCTACGCCTTGTCTCGAATTGTAATCTACGAACCTCCGTCGTAGCGCTAGTAACGACAAAAGCCAATATGATGACCGGTAATATCGAAGTGAGCATGAAGAGCACCGAGACCGTCATCACAGTAGTCGAGCGTGGTACGCTCACGCTTATAACAGGTATGACGAGAAAGTAAGCAGCGTAAATGACGCCAATACACAATGGGGCAATCGCCAGAAGAATCGGTAAGGAATAGAACTCCGATACTTCGGACGCGATCCCGTACAGATTAGCGTGAACTCTTCGGAAGATAATTATTTTTGGTGCCAATTGAGCGTTCAATGATCGTTCTTGCGCGACGAAGAAACGATGACAGCGGCTCAACGACGAAATCGCGGTATGATCGAGAAGGCCACGATTGACGGCTCTCAAACGGTTAACGATCATTTTGATCACAAAAATATATGTAGTTATGAACCAATTGACAATAATTATCGGTATGTCCGTTCTGAAAAGGCTGGTCACGCGAAAATTAAACAATAGCGTTCTCGCCGATTCGAGTCCCGTCATGATGACGATATTTGTCAGAAATACAAGAGAAAAAAAATTGCGACTCGATTGGCAAGTGTCAAGGCCATTCTTCCCGATTATCGTACCGTTCGCGTCCAACAAATTGTTCAAAAGCCTAACAGCGGTTTTCTGTCGAAATCCGATAGACAGAAGAATTGCAAGTAGCGCCGAATTGGCGAGGGCAGACGTGGACAACGAGATAGCCACAGTAGTATAGGATTTCGATGGGTATACGTCCGATAATGCGTTCGGGATCGCCCAGAACAATATCCTAAATTGCACGGCTATGAGAAGCAAATTGTAAAGACAACCGAGACGAGATGGCGAAAACTTGAGTGGCGCCAAATTTATTCCGGTCCTTTTCACTGTGAAAGGAGCCAAACCCAATACTTTGAAGACTATGAGCATGCAATTCGCAGCAATGTACTCGCGATCAAACGTTTTTTTCTCGAACATACTCGAAGACACTAGACATTGGTCAATTGTATGTACTAGCTTATCGAACAACGGTGCGCCAAAGGACCGATCGAACACGACTGCGGAGAAAAACAAGACTGCTTAGTCTATTAGCAAATTGCATTTACTCCCGTAATTTGTGGATTGGTCAATTATTATAAACTATTCATGTATGTTTAGAAACGTTGATGTGTGATATCGTTAAAATGCACTCAATGAAAATTGTACACGCAAGTTACATCTATAATATGTTGATATTGATCAAACATATTGCGGTCAATACATTATTTATTATTGCTTAATATGAATTTTACGATAAGTGTCACACATATTGATCTTACAAAGCCCAAATAATATTACTACATTTCATACTTAAATTTAACAATTTCGTTGGTCAATTGAAATAAATTTGTTTAGCTCTAAAAAGTCATGGTTCGCCGGGTTCTCTAGAGTATTCGTCACCCAGAACATGAAGTTTGCATTGGCGAGTATTATTATCATCGCGAAAAATCACAAAACATAACTTCTCAGCATACTCACCTGCTTTTAATCTAGCCTTGGAACACACATAACAATTTTTATGACTGCGCGGTAGTAAAAAAAAATCATAAAAACCCGAGCGGGTGTTTCGTCGGCAACCAATGCGAGTATAATGATTGGTAGTACTCATGGAATGAGTCAAGAAATCGCATTGACAATAACCAAGTTTCTACGACCCTCCATCCCTAATACAGACAACGGGAAGTTATGAGCGCAGTGGATGACTGGTTCAAATAATACAATTTGTACTCATGTATTGAAATCTTATATTTGTTAGAACGCTGATTGACTAGTATTCCTCGAAAGACTCCAATTAAACATTTGTTCCATTTCGAATGTACTGTTGACTCGGGTCGCGCATTTGGCCCAAGTGTTGTTGAATGACAATGATGAGATACGTTGTGACCATGCTCAGTATCTGAAGAGTTTTAAAGATCATCCGACGTTTCACTGCAATCCGACCGATTAACTTATCGTACAAAGAAATGCTCATTGATCAACATATCGAGCCTCCTCACCGAATGCAGGAGGCTACAGTCCAACGAGAAGAATCCCCAGGCAGTGAAATCAACTTCCCGATGCATCAGATCAAAGGCGAATTCTTCGAGCTAAAACAAATTGTTAAGTATTATAATTATAGTATTATGTCACGCAGGTTGAACAAAACTTGAATGGCTTTCAATGATGACCTCATTTTCGACATCCTCGCTGATGTCGGAACGAATCAAAAGCTTGTTGACGATATCAGCTGTCCTTTTCATCTATAAATCATACACAAATCTTCGCATCTTTAACCATGCGACTTCTAAACGTTCAAGGTCTGCATAAGAGTTCGAATCCGAGAATTGGGACACAAACTACAGCGACATAAAAAATTGGAATCTTTGAGAGGTTGAAGGCTTGTTATGAACCTCTGTGGTGAAACTGTTGATTCCTGACGACAACATGACGATCGGTAGCATTGCAGTGATCGCGGAGACCGCTCCATTAATGATTACTACGTCCCCGCCTAATTGAGACGTGGTTACGAAGGGTAGGGTAAAAGCCCGAACGCTGTAGATTAAGGCAAAGCAAAGGTGTGCAATCGCGAGGAGAATCGGTATCGAATAAAAATTCGATACTTCCGTTGCGATCTCATACAGATCTGTGTGAACTCGTCGAAGAATCATGATCTTCGCTGTGTGCGAATCGTTCAAAGACACTTGCCGTGTGACGAATAATCTACGCGTATTAACCAGCGACGAATCCATCAATTGATCGAGAAGACCTCGATTGACGGCTCTCAAACGATCATCGATTGCTTTGACTACAAGGGTGTACTGCATTATTAAGCAACTCATAATTACGCTCGACACGAAAGTCCTGAATACCGTGATCGTGGGAAAATGATATGCCATTCGTCTGGTAACTAGGACTGCCGTCCAGGAAACGATATCGATAACAAAAGTACCGATAAACAAATAACGAGACGACTCGCAAGGACGACAGACAGTCCAGCCAAAAATGGAGTCGTCCATGCTCAACAAACGATTCAATACGGTCACAGGGGCTTTTTGCCGAAATCCGAAAATTAGGTAAATCAAAAACACCCATGAATTGCCAAATAAAGTCGCGGTCAGTGAGATACTGATGGTCGTGCTCGTGGGGTCTGGGTATTTATTCGTATATGCATGAGGTATGGTCCAAAGGAGTATGTAAAATTCTACGCCTATTAGGAGCAAATTGTAAAAACAACCGATACGCGATGATGAAAATCGAATTCGGCCGAAACTCTGTCGATTTCGTTTCTTCGATAAATTCGATCCTGGTGATCGTTGCACTGTGAAAGGCGCCAAGCCCAATACTTTGAAGACAATCAGCACAAACTTCGTGACGATGTAATCGTGATCAAATTTCATTTTTCACAAAGTCGCTCGGTATTCGTCAATTCAGTCAACAGATCTTTAAAACGGTGCACACCTCAAACGAAGGGTGGAAAGGTTCTGAGAAGCAAATTTTTTGTTATTAGATCTTGGGCCTTGCTTGGAGTTCTCGTTCCAAACTCCCATATTAGATGCATTTATTAATAGAGGAAAGTTTTTCACTTTATCGTGAGGTGCAAGTAATTGCATTGAGCGGACACGAACGGACCCTCGTGTAATTTAGTGAACGTGTTAATCGAGACAGCCCATATTCGTCCCAGAGCACCGAGCGAGTAAAGTGAGATCGATCGTTATCACTTTTTTTCAATTTGACACGATCTAATGAGTGTGAGAAATGGAAACTTACATTGAAAAAAAAACAGAAATAACGTCACAATACAAAATGCTGAATTGGTAAAAAATCTACTACATACAATTGTAGGAGTTTTAGTCGACCATTTAAAAGATCATACAGTTTATGAAATACTCTTAATCTTACATCGAAAATCTGCATATCCATAACGAACGAAAAACAGGTCTAATCACGAGTGTCATGTAATTTCACGAAGTTGGTTTATTAGTCGTAACATTCGGTACATTAACATGCGTCGCATTGTCTCGGAAAGACGCCATTTGAATTTGAAATAGGATAACCAGGTAGGTGACAACCATGCTGAATATCTGAAAAAAGGTGAAAATAAACAAAATATCCATTATTCGCGTTAAGCCAAAAGTAACGTGTTGATTTCAACAATTTCGGTGAAGCCGACGCGGCCAGCCTGAACGAAAAGAATATTCTAAGCAAATTAAATTGAAAAAATGAGTGATGTACAATGATCAATGACTCAGACAAAAATACTTCAATTTTGCCGAACATTTGTAATTCACATTTGCCGTTGAAATTTTTTAACGTTGCCTTATCAGCCACAGGTGGCCCGACGAACTCCCGGCGTTGGTCACTCTGTCTCAGGATTTTTAAACACTTTTGCATGAAAATCGATATATTGACTCACAAGTATCAAAACAACAGACAATACATATATTTTTTTCTGTGATATTAAAAAAAGTTACTTAGCACAGAAGCTTAAGGTTATTTTTTTGCGAATACAATAGATTCTCTCTTTCCATGCTTCCTATTGAATGAGAAAGTACGCATAGCAGCGATGTAAATTATGAAAAAAGCAGACGTCAAAAGTCCTATATTCGCGGCCTACTCACGGAATGCACGAGGGTACAATCCAACGGAAAGAATCCGTAGGCTGTGAACTTGACTTCGCGGTGTAGCATTTCAAGGGAAAGCGATTTCAGCTACAACGGAAAATAAATTCAATTAAATAACATATCAATAAGAATAAATAACCGTAATCGTGTTACCTGGGACTTGTCTTCTCGACTGATGGTCGTTCTTGCGAGAAGCTTGTGAACAGTATGGGCGACCATTCTCATCTAGAAACAACAAAATATTTTTCTATAGATATAAATAAAATGCTCTAAGTCCACTCTTGAGGCGAAACATTTTGAGTCCCTCCTTCGTCTGGAATATTCCAGGGCGAAGAAAATAATTGATAAATACCTGAGCGGTAGTCCTATCGATACCCACAGCGAGCATTACGATCGGTAGTACAAGAGCAATCACCCAAAAGAGCGAATTGACAATCATCAAGATCGAATCATCATTGGTCTCCAATACAAACGGCATCATTAAATAGTAAGCGTTGTAGATCAATGAGTAGCAGCTTATCGCGACCATCATAGCCATCGGTAGCGAATAAAATTCCGCTACTTCGCACGAGATCTCGTAGAGTTCCGTGTGAGCGCGTCGAATGCTCGAGATTTCGAAAAAATCAAAATCATTCACCGTCAAGGTAGCGACGATCGATGACCTTAACGATAGAAAGATCGATGATCTTGAACCATCGATGAGTGCGCGATTTAGGGCTTCGAATCTTTTCTCGATCAGCTTAACCGTTACGGCGTACTGAATTATGAACCAATTGACGATTATGCCGGGCACGATGTCGTTCATCCAACTAAGCACATGCGAATCGTAGCATTGCTGATTGCTCACAATCACTTCTATCCACACCAATGTGTTAGCCAAAAACAGTATTGCAACGTAATTTCGAATTGATTTTGTCCTAACGAGAATGGTAACGTCGAAGTTCATCAAACGATTGAAAAACTTTACCATGATCGTTTGTTTAACGCAATACAACAGCAATACGAAGACGATGATTGCGTTGCCGATTATTGCCTGAGTCACCTCGATCATCTCCGTCAACCGGGTCTTGTATGGATAATCATTGTCGTAGATCATTCGTAAAGAGACGAAATTTACACCGACGACCGAAACCATTAAAAGTATGTTGAAAACGTTACCGAGATCGGAGTGGACGAAATTAATGAATGTCGAAGCTGCGGAAATGTTCTTCGCCACTTTTTGTTGCTGGCGTTTTCGGTTAATCGAGAAAGGCGCGAGACCCATTAATTTGAACATGGCTACTACCGTTTTGAGGGCAATATACTCGAAATTTCGATGAGAACGTGCGCAATTTTTTGTCACGATCGATTGCGATTTCATGCTTGGAACTCCTAAAGAGGAACTCACGGTGAAGCTTCGTGGTGGAAATTCTTCGACTGACTGTCAATGCTGATACAACAATGTAGCCGTTAGTGCGCGTCGGAGTGTGCACGTTCAATCGACGTGGGACATCTCTCGTATGCGTTTGAGAGTTCACGGTCGGTGATAGCAATGCGGTAGAATTAGCATGAGGAATATTTATGAGCGATGTTCTCTCGATCTTTCACAGAAATCTTATCGGTTAAGCACGCGAAGCTCGTAGCCAGATTTATCGATTATATCGACATATACTATATATTTTTTTATGACTCTCGCAAAGGTGACACGCTGTATTTGGCGTCGCATATTCCATGACATGGAATTCCGAATATGATTTTTGAGGAAGGTGTAACGCTACATTCCCAGCCAAAAGTAGGATTTCAAGAGAATTTTGAAAGGCTCCCCATGGGATGAAAATCTGAAAAAAACCAACGTTCATCGTTCTAAGAATATTCACTTTGCAAAATCATAATGCTGAAAAGTTATTGACACATTAGTTAAAGAAAATTGTTCAACGATTTATCCGGTAAACTACATTTTTTTTTATGGACGGTTATAAAAATCAAATTTTTGCTATACATATACAATTTTTTAGAATTAAAAAAGAATTATCGGGGTCCTTTTCCTGATCTATATTTTTACAATGTGTTTGATCGATTGTTGCGGAATGTCTTAAGTGCAATGCGCAGTGTCACTGCGAACTGTTTTCTTAATTCGTGAATTGGCATACGTGAAAAACATGTATTAGAAAGGAATCTAAAAGAATTCGTACATATTCAGGAAAATTGATGGATCAGTTTGGGACGGAGAAAATTGGGTGTCCAAATAATCCGTTGAACTGTTTTTCAAAACAAATGTGTTAATTATTTTTTTGCATTATTGTTATGCAAAGTTAATCTTCTTGGAACCTGTATGAATGATTGCTTTCAGATTCTCATGCCATTCGGAAATATTCGGAATTCCTTCGGAATCGAACTTTTATCTGGGAATGTAGCGACACACACTCCTTGCGCAATGTTGTAGACAACGGAATTTATTTGAAGATTGCGGAGTGACATTCCACGGCTGAAAGGTTCTAAAGTTTTTTTTGCTCGCATGAAGTCGATGAAAGTCTGAGTCGTAAAAAATAAAAGGGAATTGAAACAAGTCTGCATCGCGCGCTGGCATGATCGTAAAAACAAACAGTATGATATTATGGAAGTATTTCTCTATTAGTATTGATCTACATTTTTTCACTAAGTCGCCAATTCAAATTGCAGGAGAATGACGAGGTACATGGCGACCATGCTGAATATCTGAAACGGCAAAAAAAGGTCGAAAATATTTTTAGCGATATAATTTTTTTTCGCCTTCGTGGGTTACTGGAAACGAGCCGACTCACCGAGTGCACGAGTGTACAGTCTAGCGTAAATAATCCCGAGGCGTCGAATGTAACGTTGCGTTGTACCAATTCGAGCGAAAAATCTTCCAGCTGCGGAAAATGAAGAAAAAATTGTCAATCGTGATAATTCGTTCGAAAACGATACGCGAATTGTGGATCACCTCGGATTTGTCTTCTCGCTTAATGATTGTTCTCGTCAGCAACTTGTGAACAACATCGGCCGTACTTTTCATCTGCAAACCAAAAGAAAATTCCACCAAATCCTCCTCGAATCTTCATTGCCCTTTCGATGTGTAATGTAACGCCAAGAAAGAATCAATCATAAAAACCTCATCGGCAATTCTGTCGACACCCGCAGAGAGCAACATGATCGGTACGAGCATAGTGGATATCCACAGCAGGGCATTAAAAATGATCAGATACTTATTGTCATCGATTTTCATTAGAAACATCATCGCGGTATAGTAGCTATTATAAACGATCACGTAGCATCCAAGTGTTATCGATAATGTTATCGGTAGCGAGTAAACATTTGCAAAATCGCACGCAATCTCGTACAGCAAGAAATGAGCTCTTCGAAACTCTATGATTTTTGGCAAATTGTGATGATTTTCCATCGTTACGCTTTCCAGGATGAACGCCGATCGAATCGGTAGAAGGATCGACGATCTGGCGTTGTCGAACAGCGCGTGATTCAAGCTTCTGAATCGTATCTCGATGAGTTTGATCATCACGACGTACTGGATTATCGACCAATTGACGATCGTTAGGGGGACGAAGTTGTTGAATACGTTCAGTATCGGTGTATCGAAGCATTTTCGCGTGCTGATAAACACCGCGATCCACACTAGCCAATTACCAACGAATAGACAAACGAAATAGTATCGGTTCGATTGAGTTGGGCGACCGCGGTGCAAACCGAAAATTGTACGATCGATCGTCAACAAACGATTCAGAAGATTCACGATTGTCATCTGTTTCACGCAATACAATACCCACATAAGGATTACCGTTGCGGTGGCGGAAATTGCACCGATCAACTCGAATGTCACTGTCAATGTTGACTTGTAGGGATACTCCATGTCAGACACAAGAGGTATGGATACGCAATTCGTGGCGATCAGAAAAACAATAAGGAACACGTTGTAAAAACAGCCGGAAATGGAATAAGAGAATTGAATGGATCTCGATGGTTTCGATCCATTCTTCGATATATTTGCCGATCGAACGGTTCGCCCGAAGGTCGGAGTAGCCAGACCCAGCAGTTTGAAGAACACAAGTATAGCCTTTGCACAGAAATCTATGTAATTCCGATCATTCTCTACAGAATTGGCGGTTTCGATAGAAAGTTTCATTTCTCGGTATTCGATTTTTCTTCTTTCTTTCCTTTTTTAGTCTGATTTGGAGAACTCGATGAGACCTCGACCGAATTCTTTAGCCGACTGCGAAATGTCATTGAAATAATAACTACAGGGCACTTGTCGAGCTGTAAATGGAAACTACAATCGACATAACGGATCTCGGAGGCATTCGAGAGCTCGCGGTCAGATACAAAGAAAAAACATTTTTGCATGAATAATTTCTGCAAGTGAGACGTATCTGTAATTGTTACAAAGGGGAACTGTCACGCGACATGCATATGCATCTTTATCGTTGTTTCATCGACTCCAACCGCGAGAAGGGTTTGGTATTTCGCTCAATGGTCGGAAATGTTCAGACTTCTTTCTCATGACTTAATTCCATTCATGTTAACAATCGAGTGCTCTGAGTCGGTTTGTTCCTGAAAACCGTATTTTCGGATATCAAGTAAAATTTGAAAATTATTCATATCTATTCAGAAAATTTAATCAATCAATTTTTGCCAGAAAAAAGTTAGTTTATTTGCTAATAACTTTACGGCTTATTATTTTGGACTGGTTTATCCCGTCCCGGAAATCTTCAATATTCGAAATATCGAAATATCTTTCGCAGTTTGCCTGACAATTTAGTGATACAATCTTCTTGAATCATTTGCCAGACTGACTACTTTTCAGACGTGAGTTTTTTGTAAAACTTCGTTTTTTGATTGTACTTTATTACATTTTTCATGTATACAGTTTTTAGATGAATCTTTAAACGTGCTTCATATAGCATCCTCAACTTTGGGCACATACGACATTTCTTTTTTCTCGTCGCTTGCCGCTTGGAATTGAAATATGATGATTAGATACGTGACAAGCGTGCTGAATATCTGTGCAAAAAAAATGCCATTATTATATCGAATTCTTCAATAAATCGTTACAATAACCGATTTCATGCGGCAATCAACTTACCGAATGGACGAGGGTACAGTTCAACGAAAAAAGTCCATTAGCGGTAAACTTGACGTCTCGCTGCAGCAATTCCAGCGAGAACTCTTCGAGCTGAAAGAAATGAGCACAGAAGAGAAATGTTATGTAGCAAATATGCAAGCAGTTCGCACAGCGACAAAATGCGAGTTTTTCTTATGATCACCTCGAGCTTTTCTTGTGTATCGATGTTCGATCGAACGAGAAGTTTGTGAACGACGTCGCTAGTTTTTTTCATCTGCGTTAGAACGGCAACGATGACAAAACCATTAATTGGATGTTCTCGAAAAACCTCGACCTCGAAACGACGTCGATGAAAATAATCGTGACAAACCTGGCAGAGTGTCCCGTCGACGCCGGCGGTGAGCATGACGATCGGTATCATCATGCCTGTACACCAAAAAAACGATGAGACGATCATGATAACCGGATCCTCTTCCACCACGAGTACGAACGGCAGCAAGGCCGAGTAAGCGTTGTAAACGGTGGCGTAGCAACTTATAGCAATGATCGGTAGTATCGGTAACGAATAAAATTCTGCAACCTGCCTCGATATGTCGTAAAGCACCGTGTGAGTTCTTCGAAATTTTACGATGCTCGACGGATGAATTTGACTAATCGTTACGTTCCCAACGACGATTGACTCGATCGGTACAGCGTTCGACGATCGCGCGTTATCGAGTAGCGCGCGATTCAGGGCCCGAAAACGTCCCTCGATGAGTTTGATCGTGACGGCGTAAGAGATCGTGAACCAACTGACTATCAAACCGGGAACGATGTTGTTGAACCAATTGATCAGCGGCACTTTGTCGTAAAGAATATCGGTCGCGAATATACCGAAGCGAATCGTTATATTCGAACCCATCAGAAAGAGAAAGAAACAAGGCGCGGTTTCGATGTTTCGACCACCGGAAAGATCGAACAAGGTGCTATCCACGTTCGTCAAACGATTAAGAAGATTCACCGTTACTCTCTGTTTCACGCATGCCAGCACCCAAATTCCGAGGGTTATCGCGTTACTGATTGTATTTTGTATAACATGGAACTCGATGCTTATCGGGGATTTGTCATTACTCGTTTCTGGCCGGTAGTAAACAACCGACAAGATATTCATACCGACGGAGAAAACGATGAGAAAGACGTTGTAGAAAGAACCGTATTCGGAATACACGAATTCTATCGATTTCAGAGTTCGGAAAATTTCGTTTTTCAGAATTTTCGGTCTGTGATGCTTTTGGACCATCGACATCGGTGCGATACCCACGAGCTTGAATAACATGTGCATCAGTCTACCGAACAAATACTCGTAATCCGCGCCGTGCGACGACGAAAACTTTTTGAAAATCGCATCTTTGTTCATGTCTCGATTTTTTTAAATGTACACTTCGAGTACGAAGCGAACGCGATGACATTCATTTCATTACTGCGCATCTTTGAATTATAATTGCAATCGACTCACGCGTATCCGAAGCACCCGTTCGAGACCACCCGCGGGATCAGTTAAAACAACAACGGACTCATGAATAATTTCTTCGGTAGGAGATAAGTAAGATATCGTCGAAGCGAAATTGTCACGCAACACGCGCACACAATATCGTCGATGTTACGGCTCTTTTTTTATGGTCCCTGAAACAGCGTACACGCGCCATTCGTTCATTCTGTGGAATTTCATCTAATTCGCGTTTCGGTTCACGAACAATGGAATTTAAAACCGAAAAAAACTAATCGATGACTCTACTTTGGCACTTTTTTTTAATCGATGAATAGTTATGTACCCGGGTTCGGTATTCGTAATATCGATAGATCGAAAGAAGATGAAAAGCATCGAGTCTAGTGATTCCTTCAGTTGGTTCACGTGAATCTTTATGTATTTGTTGAAAAGAAATTATGCGTTCATTTGCCTTTGCTTGCGAATATTGGATGTGAAAGCGTATTAAGTCGTTTAGATCCAGAAATAAAAAATCGGAGGTAATTTTTTAATCGGGGCGTAACGCTTTTAAAAGTGATGTGAAAAGCGCCCGCCCACCTTTGGCCCAGTCGGTATTGAAAACCGTAAAAATAAGCTGTAAGTTTTGGTACCATAGACATTTCAGGACAAAGCAAAATTTCATTCCCCCCTGCGGCTATTTATTCCGCAGGGAGACAGAATTTTATTTCTTCTGAAATGTCTACCCTTTAAAATTGGCGTGCCTTATAGTTTTCGTTACCGACTGAATCGTTTCACGCAACCGTAATGGCATTTTTCAACAACATTTGCTATTGAGATTCATGAACTATATCTTATAAAGACGATCAATTTTTTCGAGCGCCGATGACGGAATCGACCACTCCATGACGCCGCATAATCGTATCTTGAACAGTCGAATGGAGTGCACATAGCTGCATAGGATACAATCCACCACTTTGTTTTTTTTTCTTCGCTCTCATCACTTTTCGTCCTCGCGCTCGATTAATCAGAATCAAATGAGACTTGTCACGGTGGAAGCGAGCATCCAATTCGTTGAAGGCGATAATGGGATTGCATAAACATAAACAGCTTCGTCATATCGATCGGCACTCGTCGCTTTCTCTCAACCGGCAGAAGATACCTTCATTTCCTCCCTCTCGTTGCAGGCCCTCATTTGATCAATTCGAAAAAAAATATGATTAAGCGCTTGTCGCAAATTGCACGATCGATCTCGAAAGATCGTTAAAACGCATCCCCATGAGGTTGTTGCACATTGATCGTCCGTGGCATCATCGTCATGGTAACATTAATCGCTAACACAAACGACTAGAAAGAGAAAAAAAAAAAACCTTACTGGCTAACCGACAAACGGTGCAAAATGTAATGAGTTTAGAACGAGCGTGTCAGTCGTGCAAAGACGATCGACAAAAGAGTTCAGTCCCCAAAATCGAAGATCTCGAAGCTCGAGAAAAATCATAAAGAGAATAAAAAAATAGTTTTATCTTCAGGGAAACATAGAAGAGGGATTCTCGGTGAAAGAAACATTTCTGGTGAAAATTGTGGCGAGGCGAAAAGAAGAGAACGATTCCGAAAAACCGGTTCAAGTTCCATGGGTATATCGGGACCGATCGTAGCGTCCCGGAAACGCTTGAAAAAATGGCGGCTCTTCCGGGCAACGGATTTCATTACGCTGATGTGGCCTTGTTTCGAGCTGTCGCGAATTCACGGTCTCTTTCCGTACAAAGTCACCGCAGGACCGACGATCGTATCGTCGAAGCCCGGTTATGTATTCGCGACGCTAATGATGATCGTCAACATCGGTTTGACGATATTGATTCTATATCAGATGGACATTTCGGGTACACTGGAATACGACAGCGTGCCGGGTTCTCTACAGGGCAATTGTTATCTTCTTCTCGGTTGGTCCGTCGCGATGGTGTCCTACATAAACAGCGCGAAGAGAATGAAATTGTTGAGCGATCTCGCCGAGGTATCGACGCGTTTACCAGCCTCGTCGTTCGTCGGCATAACCAGACTGATTCACGCGAAGGACATCATTGGCTTCTTGTTCCTCATCGGTCAGACGCCTAATATATATTCGACGAACCTTCCCCTGGTGATGAGCAAAATTCTCGACATGTACACGACTCTGGTCGTCTATCTCATGGACACGCTCTACGTCGATTCCGTTTGCGTACTGCGGGCCTGTTTCGAACAGATAAACGACAATCTTCTAGCGCTCAAGGACAGCATAGAGAAGGAAGAGCCCCATTTGCTACGTCGTGTCTACCACGAGCAAAAAAATCCATTGATACTCTTGGAAATTCGGGCGATGAAGAAACAGCACAACGACGTCAGCGAGGTCGTTCAACGATTGAACTCGACGTTCAGTTTGCAAATCGTCGCAACGGTCACTCTTACGTTTGCGGAAATAACTTTCTCGCTGTACTTTTACATACTACAATTGATCGGCTCGAAGGAGATCAATCTCGAGAAACAGATATGGTACTCGTACTTCATCACCTCGGTGACCTACTACGCGGTCAAATTGGCGTCGATCGTCTGGGCATGCGAAACCGCCAAAGGACAAGCCATGAGAACCGGAATTATCGTTCACGAGGTTCTCATCGATACCACCGACAAACAGGTCAAGGAAGAAGTAAGAGAGTAGATAAATAATTAAACAACAGCTCGGTGCTATTAATGTTATGAAAAATAAATCATTTTTATTCAAACTTGCAGTGTTTGTTTATTGTAAATTTGTGCACATTCATGAATTTTTTCATTTGCGAAAAATAATTCGTTTTCGACCTATTGGAAATAGATTCTATCGCAACTGACGAGTTGCAACGTGGGCGCAATAACTCCTCAGTTTGAAAGAAAAATATATATGTTATAAATGACACCTAGGAGATGAACCAATTTTTATATAAATTGTTGAACGAATATTAAACATTTTTTATGCGTCTCTAACGACAAAAAAAATACTGTAAGAAAAGCCTACTTTACGGAAGCTGAGCTGTAACTGCCGCAATTCTTGGATTCAATTTTTATAGAAGTTCATCTTTGGAGAAAGAAGTCATTTCTATCATAAACATTTTCTTTTTTTCAGACGAAATTCCGAGGGGTTATTTTCACCATCACACGTCGCGTAACTCGCGAGCCGCGATCAATGCTTTTGCTGATAAGCGGGCAAATAATCACTTTTTGTCAATGAGAAAATTCATGAATGTGTAGTGATGTATGTGTAATAATAAAAAAAATCCTGCGAGTTTGAAGAAAATCTCGGCAAGACTTTCTTGAAAAAAAAAATCTTAAAATGAGTCGTTTTTACCGCAGATTAATAGAACTGCCTACTAAACCAGTTTTCTCGAGTTTCGCTCAATTGCGACTAAACTCCGTCTTATTAACGATAAATGCTGCGAAAAATCCTGTTGATAGATTCTTGTTATCGGTCATATTGATGGTTGATTTAAAAATTGCTATAGCACGTTGGCCGGGTTTGTCGGACGAGCGAAAGGCGAGATCGACTTTGCTCGCGATGCTTTCCGAGCTATTTAACGCCGGAGAGATGTCGTCCTCGGTACAGTCGACCGATAAAATTCTGTCGTACGGATCGATTATATTAGCTGATTAAGTTTTCATCACCTTCTTTTTTTCTATGCGATGGAAACTTTATTTAATGGTTGTACGAGCTAGATGAAAAAAAAGCGATATACCAAACATTCTCCTCTCGTCGATTTACGCGAACTTTCGCTTCTCAACCTTTCTCCTTTGTGACTTTACAGCTTCAGCTGTTTTCTCTTCAACTTCTGCATCGCGACAACACTTTCCAAGCCAAAGGACTCTCACTGGACGCCACTCTCATCACTGCGGTATGATAACCGATTTGTAGCGATTTTAGCGTGGGCTTAAACGGTCGCGGCTCGACTCGTAAAAATTTTTCTTTTAAGCATGACTAATGATACAGTCCAACCAAACTTGCGATTCAAGGAGCAGTTCGAACTTTTTTTTTCAATGCATTACACAAAATGCCGAAAAAACTCTTGCCTATTCAAAAAAATTAACAGATTATTTTTATTTTGAATAAAATTTAGGTTGCCGGGTTATTTATTGAACAATAATTTTTTTAATTCATTTTCTATAGCATTTCAACGTTGTTATTATCCAAAATTAAACTTTTCGGTACCTTCTATATAAGTGCACGAAATTCTCGTTGAAAGTCACGTTCAGCCGGTCTGTACCGCTATTACTATCTTCAGGACTTAGCATCGAAATGCCACTCCGACTTGGTTAAAATTCACATTTTTTTAAATTCCTTTAAGTCTAGATCCTAGATGAAGATTTCACTTTTTATTGTGTGAAAGTACTGACTTGTAATCGAAATAAGGTGAAAAAATTTGTCGCAGATCGTCGGTGGAATAACGACTTACCTTCTCATACTCATCCAGTTTCTCGTCTCGTCGAAGTCTTGCGGATCTGTTATGAATAATCAACCTACACCGGAGCCTTAAAGTTTTTGCTCACCTGAGGTCATTCCTGGAAAAAAAAAAAGAAAACAGAAAGTGAATGTAAGAATGTAAGAACGAAGATTAGTTTCAGTGAAACGAGGTGAATAAGAGCAGCAATTAGTTGGATATAATAGATAAACAGGAAAGCGGCGAAGAAGAATTTATCGCATCGGACAGGCGATCGGCATGTGCGTGGGTTCAACTGCTTAATTCAGTGAACGGTCGATAAGTCGAATAGTAATATGGCCAAGTTCGCAGCAACCCCGTGGGGATGAGCTCGCCCGATGGATCTGTACCCCTCTCTAGTGTGATCACCGTGGATTCAATTAACATCGATCGGAGATAGTATAAGGTCGCGCGAACACGATATCCCGAGTTAAATTTCAATTTATGTTACGCAACGTCACAGGCCCGATAATGTAATACTCAATTAAATCAAATTGAGCCAATTATTTCTTCGGGCAATAACCTGTTATTCACATAATCTGTGTCGCTAATGCAATCGGGAAAATTGTACGTTTCAAAGCAATTTTCATTCGAATTTTTCTTTTCACAATCCTTAATGTAAAAAAGAATTCATAGAAAAATCGTTAGCACATCTCTTTGCCCTTTTGACGCTATGAGACTCAGTAAAGGAGAATCAATATTCATTTATCAGTGAAACTCTTGATAAATAAATGTATATTAAAATATATATACGTTCTTAATGTGCTTATCTATTTACTTTGCGGTAAAATCGAGTAACATAATAAAAAATGAAGTAGAAATCGAATGAAATTATCAATGTGATCGGAAGAAATCAATTAATTTTGTTAAATTACTTAGGCAAAAATGTTTATTTTTAGACATTAAATATCTAATATTGAATTTATTAAATACTATTTGTTTTATTTTTTTCAGTTTAATGTAATTTTGGAGATGATACATTTTTTTTTACTCTTTAGTTTCTCTTTGTTCGCGTCTCTTTAACTGTTCAAGTTTCGCGGGATCTTTGGAGCAAACTGCGCCATTGAGTCTCATATTGCGTCTCGTGCCTCCGGCCAGAGCCAAGGTGAAGGACTGAAAAGAAAAAAAAAAGAAATTCGCTGGTAGCGGAGGGGCTGAACTTCGTACTTCTATCGATTTTTCTGGTGAATACCCAGAGCGCAGAACTACTTGACGAGAAGGCCATTGCATGGTACATCCTTAAGCGTGTAACTAGCTATGATTATGCATGTTCCAATCTCCCTTATGTCTACGTCCACCCGATACATTTGCACAAGGTGGATTCATGCGATTGCAACGCCGCCTCGAATATCTTATCATTAATAACGGATGTACAAGTTCACATTCCAGGAAAAAAAATTCCATCGATTGCGAGCGATCACAAACGTACGTGCATTACTTAATTCTGTTCAAAATGATGGACTCTCATTGCAATTTCTTAATTCTACGAGATTCTGTAAATGTACAGGCTAAGGTATTTTATTTACCGATTGATGTATTATAATTGTCAATTTTTTATTACTGTATACATTAACTTTACCATTATTTTATACGGTGTAGCTGATCTTCAAAAAATTGTAATACGATAATAGAGTAAAATAGTCGACAAAGTAAAACTAAAATTGCACGATAAACGAAGTTTCGATGGAATCTCAATGACTCGATTGAAACAATACGAAAAGCTCTATTACTAAGAAAAAACTAGTCATACTGTAAACTGAGAACGCGAGCTCTATCGTTGTACTCGAGTTGTCGCTAACGAGATACGAATTTTCTTTTCTTCAATTCCTGAAATGTCGTAAAAAATTGCAAGGAAATATGCATGACTTTTTTCACTCGCGTCACCGATTGCTGTCTCAATTCTCGGTTGTACGTCGAACTGCTTGGATCATAATACGCTATTCAGGGACAAGTTTCGTCGAGCCTGCACGTCAAAAGCCGTCTCGTGTGTAACCCACGTACGTAATAAATTCGACGGGCGTCAGTCGCAATTTAGAGTTCAGTAATAAATTTCACTTGGTCGGAATATGCGAACGTTATAGAAGGCTTCGTTCGGGTAGTGTCGAAGGATCGCCGTGACAATTCGCGTAATAGTTAGAAACCGACGATAACACGTGTAGTCGTTATCATCGTCCTACGTGTTATTATGTACGTACATGTTGGCGCGACTAAAATAGCAATGACGTATTTTACATTAATAATCATGCGAGATACGCCTTTGCGATATTGAGTCGGGGCGATATAGTAGCCGGTAGACAGATGACTATGGTTATTCAGCTCGTTGGATAAATAGCGTTTCGAGTCTCTCGCGACGCGGTCGGGCTCGCATATCTGCGCAGTGACATTGTAACAAAGCTCGAACATAATCTACGACGTTTCTTTGCTTATCGGATGTCCACAGAACGACGAACGGACAGATGTGTCTAGATAATGATTGAAAAATGAAAAAAATGAAAAAAAGAAAAATATTACGCGCGTTTCCCGGAAAATAACGTTACCGCGGGATAACGGTAGAAACATTATTACGACTGTTGCACGCAGATAAACAATCTTTCAGTGAGATAAAACCGTTCAAATTCCTCGATAAAACGCTGTTAATCTATTAGAAAATATTCTCTTCTTGTTTTCATTCCATGATCAATTTTATCGTATTTATTATCTTTTTGATTTAGCCAATTTTTTACTCTGTATTGCTCTTTTGTTAACAAAAGAATTTTTTTTAAATCAAATAACCCCTTTAAACTGATCGGTATTCAACTGGGTCAACAGTTTGATTTAATGAATTCTTACGAGGCATTTGATTGATATTAGGGTCAACGCTCTGCCGTATTGCGACGTATATTTGTTGCCTTGGCAGAGAGTTCAACCGACAAAAACATTCGATAAAACAGTATTTAATTATTACGAATTCAATTCAATGTTCAATGTTTAATATCGTATTTTATTTTCGCATTTCGCTGTTACATCTACACAGTATAATACAGTTTAAAACAAACAAAAAAATTACCCAACCAAACTTCGAGCCGAGAATCAACGTAGTACGTCCGTAGGCGTTTGACTCCTGCGCAATTCATCTCGAATATCGCGCAAGTAGAAAAAATCAGTGTTTGGTCGGACGTCACGCACAGCTGACGGGACTGACGCCGCCGTGCGACGTCAGCGCCTTCTACCTCGCACCGCGCGCGTCGCCGCAGTCCGCGAACGTCTGTCGTAGCGCGTAGCTGTACGCTAACCGCTACAAAGTATACGCAACCTCGCATCTGGCTATTTACTACTATACCGTCGGTGTCAGTGCGCGCGCGCGTTAACTCTCAAGCATTCGTTCCCCGTTCCGACAATCTTGCAAATATAGCAGCTGAGGCCTCGTGCGTACACGGTCGTCTCAACACACGTATTAGAATCATCTACATATATATACGGCACGGGAACGCCGGAGTATTCGCCGGTGCTGCTCCCGCTGCAACGTCCCGCCGAGCAGTACAGTCAGGGTCGAGTTTTCAGTCAGTAGTGCGTCGACCGTCGCGCGCGCTTCACTTGTCACAACTGTGCGTTACGCTCCGTCGTTTACCTCTTATCTGAAACGAGCGCAAACACGATGTATTTTTTTGTCACTCGTTTATCTTTCGTCGCGTCTCGCCAATGCCTCGAAGTGATACATCGCAAGCGAACGCGAATAACACGAAATTTCCGACAAATTAGCCTGTTCGCGTGATCGATGAGAATAAAAACTCCGTGCTACGAGAATCCAGACAATTAAGATAACACGAGAAGTGAAAAAAAAGAGAAAACAAAATATAGAAGCGAAAACAGAACCGGTGTGATCTAGATCGAATCGTGAATTTCAAAATATGACGAAACAAATGACGACATTGAAACGACGATACAGTGAAATTTTAATGCACCGAATATTGAATGTTTTTGCTGCGGAGCTTTAACGATTGACTCTCGTTGTCGAGTGCGTCGATCTTCGCACAGTAATCGGATTTAGCCAGAGGAATATTGGATAAGGTTTTAGTTTTTCTTAACGTTCGACGTACCGCGGTAAGTTGGTTTCCGCCGAAACCGAAAAAAGAAAAATTGACAAGTCATGTCGACTGGGTTTTCGAGAAACATCGACAATCGCCGATTTTTGATTCGTTAAATATACGGAATTAAGTGATGACAACAACGAGACGCCCGGTGTGTTAATTAGCGGAATCGATCGAGTGAATCGTCGAGTGTTTACGTGTATCTTGTGCGTACGTTGCGAAGTGTCGTGCAAGATCCGAGTTTTCGTTACTTACGGGGGAAAAAAAAACTGCGTTGCGCAGTGTTTACATATCGCTCCCACCGGCGCGACGTTTATTTTGTTCGACGCTATCTTTCTGTTTTTTGGGTCTGGCCCGGAGAAAAACAACTGTTGAAGGTGCGGGCTCGGAAAAATCGTTATCGGGTGCAAAGGTTGAAAAGGAAATTGTTCTCCGAACACGCGGTCGAGTAGCCGAACAGGTGGAAAGAGCTTATCAAACGTTTCGGCAGTGGGTCATGAGGTGAGTTTCATACTACGCTCTATTCGAAAGTGGCCATTAACTTTTTTTTTATGGAAAACAAAAAATAACCATGATTTCAAGTATTTTATTTAAGATATTGTATTCGTTATATTCCAAGTCAAATATGATATTCAATCGGACAGACGTTTTCGAATACTTCCCAATGTGATAAAATTGACCATAGAAAGGTTCTTTGAACATTCATTTTGCACGATATTAACGCAAACATGCCATGAACAATTAATTGAAATAAAAATTCTAGACCGAAGCAGGTGGAAAGCTTATTTTTTTCAGCGGAGATTGATTCGTGTCTTTTTCCCAATTTATAAGCAGTTTTTATAATTCTAATTTTTATAATACTTGGAATTTTTTTTGTGCGTGTGAAGTCACGAGTTTTCAATGCGCATTCGCAAAAAGATACGTATTCGAATCCAGGTGTCTGGGTTATTGACCGATCATAATCATACGATTGGAATTCCTGTGAAAACCAGGATTTCCGAAAATTTGGAAAAGTTCTAAAAACGTTGAAAAGTATTTTGAAATTCGGATTTTTTTCCAATGGGAAGTGTTCGATATTTTCTTCAAATCTCACTTATGGCTGGAAGTGAAACGATATACACTACTTAACCCTGTAACTACGAAATTAAGTTTCTTTATAATTTTAGTTTCTTTATAATTCTTTTTTGCGTTAAGGTTGTAACGTGTCTCGTCGCTTATTTTCGAACAACCGGAAAGAACTAATTCTAATCGTTATCGTACGAACTCTCGTAAACAAATTAGTGTCAAAGACAGGAAAAATATAATCTTGCACTTATTACTTAAATTATGGCCACAGAATAAGCGCAATAAAGATGTCAAACTACTCATACGCGTCGACAACACGATTTCTCATTGAGTGTATTTCTTTATTCAAATGTTTTGTTTCCCTTCGCAACTTCCGGTTGAACCGATCGATACTTTATCACATTCCATTTATTAAAATAAATTTCGTAATCGATCGCGGCATAAAGTTCCGACGCTGGTCGGGCTGTTGGTGACGAAGTTCGATAAATCGAAGAAAACAAACGAAGAATTCTTCGCTGCGCCCGAACGAGGAAACGATTTCTATGTTAATCCGATGGCATTCCTTTTGTTCGAGCATACATTTTTCTCAAGGATGAATAGCTAGGGTTCCGTTGACGTGGTCGATTAGCGAGCTTTTTTTGTTTTAATCTTGTCGCGAAAATTTGTTGTCGTAGGCTTACTCGGGTCGTCGTCGAGTCTCCGTTGATGAACACGAAAAGAGTTCCTCTCCCTTCGGCCCCTTCCGCCGCACTGCACGCGCGCGCGCGCTCGTGCGGGAGGGGATATACGCCCGAGGTCGAGGATCGCTCGTGTGTTACACCCGAGAGCCTAAATTAGTCGACGCCGCGACACCGTCGGTGCCGGTTCTTGTTGCTCGATGACGCCGGCACGCGCTCGATTGCGCAATTCCCGAAAAACCGCCGCGATGACTGTGCTTCCTCTCCTTGCTCCTCCACACGCCCCTTTCAATGTTTTATTCCGTCCGGCGAGTGGTAAACACTGAGAGAAATTCTGGCCAGCAGCAATACTATTATTATCATTTTCTTTTTTTTTAACCTTTCTACGCTTCTCGCGTTTCTGCTAGTGCACTGTAGATCCAGAAATTAAATATTATTTGCCGTAAAGTTTGGTATCGCCGGACATGGCTCGAATTAAAATTATGCAATGAATCAAAAGGCTTGTCGGTCGATTTAACTTGTCGTGAAAATTGGTAAACAACTATTTAGAATTGTCGCCAGCTATGAGGTTCTGAAACACACATTCATTTCTCTCAACGCTCATTGCTGAAGTAGTTCGAAAGTAGCACACTATTATCATTTTATTTATGAAGCTTTACGGCGTTATTTGTCTTCCGCGGTATATGATTCATCACATGTTGTTTGGGGAGTTTCGTCGTTATATTCGCAGCCAAATGCGAGGTTCAGAGAGAACAGTAAATACTTCGAATGGGATAAAAATCAACAAGAAATCAGTTATAGAAAAGGTGTTATTAATCTTTATTTTGCGCAATAATCGACGATTTTTCTCTAAGCCCCTTTTATATGTGGAGAAAAAATTACTTGCATCTCCAGTTTAAGCAAAAACTATTAAATATTCAACTTCGACCTTTCTGTTCCGCTTTTTTTTATTATAAAAAATGTTTTTACCAGAAAGAATAGTCTAAGAAGTTGTTTAAACACCTTGAAACCGCATCATTGTCCACATTTTATATATTTTTTCCGACACTTAATTCGACCTTCGTACGATTTCATTGCGGATGATCTCTTGGATGCTCGACGAATGTCATCCATTTGATCAAATAATTGTTTTGTATCGGCGGCCCAACCATTGACGGTGTAAGCAAAGTCATGCGAAATATTTACGTACGAAATATAATGTATACGATTTTCTACGTTCGTTCGAGTCGTCATCGACAGTGGGCAAGCAGAGCCGCAGCCGCCGCAACAGCAGCAGGCGTTGGCGACACGGTTCTCCGACCTTGCTGATAACCCGTTCCGTTTCCTTCCCTTCCGTCGCTTCCTCTTTTCCCTCCAAATCTTTCATGCGCCATTCATCATCATCGAGGCGTCTCTTACGCTCTATGTCGATCTATGTCACGCCGGTCACCGCTGAAACCAATTTTATCCAATTCTCTCCTCGCGCTTCCTATGAATTCGATCTCCCACATCTCTGATAACCTACAAAGTTCAACACCTACCTCAACCTCTGTAAGGAATTTTACGGTCTTGATACATGAGACACAATTTATATCTTCAAGGTTATATTTCGACTACTCGGCAATCTTAATTGTAAATTTTCTTCAGTTAAAATTCAATAGAAATTATATTTTGTAACACTACTTTGATTTTTTTCATATTCTATATTTTTTTATACTTTATATTATTTATATTTTTTAACATTATACATTTTGCAACAAACTCCAAGTACCTCCATGAATATTTCTCAACATTTTCAACGACTTTGCACATAAGACTCGAATTTTTCATTAAAGTTATATGAAAAATACGCGACGATCTTAATTGTAGATTCTTTATGGTTAAAATTTCGTTGATACTGTATTTTTTTTAGTAATAAACTACTTTGCTCACGTCCTAAAATCTCCAGCCTTCTAGCACCTGCGGCACGATTTTCTGCGCTCATGATTACACCTATAATATATTTTTCATGATAAACAAGCCGCGAGGCTTCCCGGTGTTCGAACGGATAGAATGATACGATAAACCGAGGTAGATAGGCCGATGCATAGAACTACCTGCGAGGCACACGCACACACATACGGAACCACATGACTAAAATCAGAAAGTTAAATTTTGCGTTGTAAAATCCATACGGGATACGCCTTTTTGTTTTTTTTAACCTACGAGAGAATGCATATGTCCTCGGGCGATGTACGCGCGATCGTCCGATCATCGCCGGCAAGGCTCGATCTCCCGAGAAGCCGAAGGTAAGATCAGGTTTGCAATGTTTCCAACGTGGCGCTAGCGGAGCGTTGTTTCTCGTATCTCCCGGACGGTACGCGCCGCCCATTGGCTGCTTTCGCGGAATAGAGCTATTTTATTTGCAGCCGAGAGATTTACCGGACAAGTTATCGCGATCGCGCGGGCTCGCGCCTTTCGAAGAAAATCCCGATGTACGTGTGATACGTCTCAATCAATTCATAGTACCGCGAGAGCGCGGATAGCAAGAAGATACACAAAGATCCCGCGGTCTTGGGCCAAGAGTCGTAAATATCGTCTTTATAGTTTTCGCGCAATTATTGCTGCACAAGCATTACAATGTTGCATATTCGTTATTCAAGATTCATTGGCTGTGAATATTTCCCGAGAAACATTGCAAAGATCTTGTCTATTATTAGCATGCGATACACGCGCGCATAACATTTTTTAAATTTATTTTCGTTCACCGGTTTGAAGAAAAAAAAGACATATCTTCCAAGTTGAAGCGATCGCGATCCCGAGAAATGCAAACGGCCTTGTGTGTGTCTTTATCTCAAACGACTTTCGATTGCTCCCTCCTTACCGATCCGGTTGGAATAAGCAATGAGTTAATGAGTCGTTATAACGGTCGCGCATATATATATATATGCATGAATGCAGATTGGGCATCGAGGCGAATATGCCACGATTTAAAGAAACTGAGAAAGCACAAGTAGGGAAGACCGAGGCTCCTTGAAAAACAAGCAGTCAATGAAAAATAAATAAAAAAGAACTCCGGTAAATGGCACTTCGTAAAATTGGAGTTTTCTATTCTTGTGATTGTTTCCTTGAAGCGCAATATCGAACTCTATGAAATCTTCGTTTTTCAAATCTCGACAGCCCGTCGAGACAAACAGACGGGAGTTATTCGGTTCACGGCGATAAGCGATGTCTTTGTTCGGTATTTTCTCGAAAAGTGATTCTGTGATCAACCCCAATTGAGATAGCGAATCTATGATGAACGGACATTATTTTTTTTTCAATAGAGACTTTTTATCGGTTGAGTATTGGTGTGAAAAACCGCCTAAAAGTAGGAATGCACAGAGGACTAGAGCTTTATGAATGATTAAATTGAAAAAAAACCAAAAAACCGACATTGATAGCGTTAAGTCAAGGTCTCGCATAAATGAGATTGATATTTCACCGGTACGACGATGCGAAGATCGCCTTTTTCAAGTATTAATAAACATACGTATTTTACGACGGATTATCTCACGGTGCGTTGAACCAGCCCACGCCCAAAAAGGAGAGTGGAGAGAGAGAGAATTGAGAGTCTATGTAGCCTCGCTTACGCAAAACCGATTGCTTTCTCGAAGAGCAGACATTTAACTGCGTAAAAATAACGCGGTACACACCCAATTCCACTGCGACGCGAGGCTGACCAGACACATTTTCGAGTGCGATAATATTGGTGCTGCTGGATTCAAAATCTCGGAGCACTCAGCGCTTAAAAATGAAAGTAAAAAGAATTGTTCAAATTATAATTGTATAAAATGGAAAGGGTACAATTATATATATTGACTTTGCGATATGATACTGCTACATCATTTCCGAAAAGAAGTTTTCCATAGCTTGCACTAAATGGTAAAACAGTCGTTGGCGTATTTAAACGCGGCTACTTTTTTCCAATATTTTTCTTACTTATCTCTCCCTATCTCGTTCGTGTTTTCCTTTCGCGGTTCTTTGGCCTCGATAAGAAAAAAATAAGTTCTGCTCTTGAAAGATTCGTCTCGCTTTGTGATCGGAGAAATTCGTATATTATGCCGCAAGGGAGCAAAGTGCGTCTTTTCACCGAGTGTGAAGGTTCATTCACCGGGAGTCTAAGTTGATTCGGTTCACGAAGAAATTCACGCGAGGTGAAAACGCACTTCCTCCCGAGTGGCATGCGCAATTTTTTTCCGAATATACTTAAATTTTCTATTTTTTACGTCTCATTCATGTTTTTATCTTTTCCGCGAATTTATATCGTATTTTCGGTGTTTCCGAAACAGGACTTAACGCACTATCCAATCCATCACTTTGAACCAATAGACTCTAATGGAAGACGACCCTCTACAACCTGCGTGACTCGATGCAGAAGAAATGAAAGAATAAAACAAATCTAGATAAAGCAAACATATCAAGAGCGCTCTCAAATCCATCTAATCGGAAGACGAATTCCCGACAGGCAAATACAATTTGCGGGCGTGCATGGCCGGAAATAACTGAAGTTCCCGCCTGGCGACCTCTTTCTTTTTTTTCTTCGTTCGTTAACCGTAACTCGTCGGTATTGCATGCCATAACTCTGTCTCGGCTTCTACGGGATATGTTCTCGAGTTCGAACGTTTATCCAGTCGCGCGTTAGTATGCTGGCTTTCTCCTAGCTCCGCGACTCCTTCGCGAGCGAGCGAGCCAGACGAAAGGCCAAAAATTCGCGACACGTGTTATTGCTCGTCGTGTTTTGAGCCTAAACGATGATATAATCGCGGATACGCGAAAGGCGGGCGTGACTCAACCGGCTTAACGTCGCTGACGGGGCGCCACCCGTATCACTTTGCAGTTGCATTTAGTATTCAACGCGATCGAATCGCGTTAAAACACTAATAAAAAACGGATTATCCGATCAGTCAGATGAGATGTTTCGTCACTAATTTCTGCGTGGATAATCGCTCGAAATGTTGTAAAAAAACGAATATAAAGTACAATAAAACTATAATAAAAATTAAATGAACCCTTGCAACGGTTGTTTTACGATTCAACGAAACATTCTTACAAATCATGGAGGACAAAAATATTAAAATACTGCGAAACTTTTAGAACAAAATTCTCGACTAAAGGCCGACTGGTATTGTTAAGTGAAGAAAATAAAGAAATTATGACAAAAAAAATGAGTCCATTATAAACATTTGTATTCTTGTCGCAAGTGGAACTCGGTTAAATTCGAGACGAAATAATTCAAGTTGTAAAAGAGGATTCCACCCACGTGCAGAATTGATGAACGAGTCCGTTGGTTTGTCTATTTGCGCGATAAAGTCTGACTATAAGAGTAGGATGTGTATAAACACCGCGATGAGCACGTGTTACGTACTTGCCAGAACGTTATAATACGCGCACATTGCTGCGGCGTAAATCGCATCAACGAATCGTATTGGTAACTCGTGAAACCGCGGACGGTGGGTTGTGAGTTCACAAACTCGAGAGCCCCAAAAGAAAGACGAAACGACGTGCGTATAAAAAAAATGGCGAAAGAGAGCAGAGAGTTGCAGTTAGCGGTTTCGGGAGCGAGATGGGAGACAATAAGTACGAGCCAGCGGCAATCGTGTTGCGTCATCGCGAGGCTTGGATCGCAGCCCGCAAAATACGTCGAGGCTTTCCGCGACCACTGTCGCGACGCATTGGGATATGCCCTCGAAACGAGTCGCGGAATCAGCTGATCGCAATCGTCAAACTATCGTCGACGACTCTGAACGAAACGAAATTACCGTTATTGGCATGACTATATGGATTTCAGTACATTGTGCAGAGAGTACAAATGAGAGTGGGAGATGAGATGAAGCGTATCGGTGAATTTTCTGGATGTATTGAGCGAATGTAAAGCAATATTTCCCGTCACTGTTTTCGTGGCAGCAACAGTTCTTCTGAAAAGAATCATTTTCATTCGGCGTGTTCTAACTCGTCTCCATAGCGTCGGACGGAATTTTTTCGTAAGACATAATTTATAGAGCACATGATTTTGAACGAGAAAGTTCTTATGTATTTTCACCGTAGGAAGACGCATGATCAAGTAAATCGTTACTCAAGTTTCCGGCTATCAAGTATCCGCGCACAAAGCCTCGCTCTTCGATGACTGTTCTTCTATTCTTGGAATAATCGGTAAACCACTCGTCCAGCGCTATAATTGCACAGGAACTTATTTGTAGAGCATGAAATGCTCTACAATAAAGGTGCTTATCAATTTCCATCCAAACGCAACCGATTCATCGATAATTCATGTTTCTTTAATTAAAAATGTTGCCAACGAGTTTATTCGAAGAAGTCTCGATCTCTGCCACGTGTCCGTCTCCGCCACTTCCTTCGAATTGTCAGTGATCTTTGAGCTTTGCCGTACGCGATTTTCTGCACTCTCACTTCCGAAACATCTGGCAAGTTCTAACGGAAATCTCATCGTTGGACGAGAAGAACGCACGTGTTTTCATCCTCTGATGCATTCAACTAAATTTACTAATCGTCGAACACAACGTGACTCAGCTGTACCGTACATAGCTACTTGTGCGACATATCTTTCGTGTAGTAGATAAGTGGGCTGTAGTAGAGCGATTCACACAGCGCGATTAATCGAGCCACGTAAACAGGTCCACGAGGCTGCAAACGTTCACGAACCATCGACGTCGTTGGAAAGCCCCGACATTCTCGCGCCGCTTCGTGTGGCGGTTAATTAAGATTTCTCAAGGACTTACTCGTCAGCCAGAATGAGAAAGAGTCGATATGATGCGCGAGACAGAATGTTTGTCGTCGTCTGCCACGACGGGTGACAAACTTTTATTTTTAAATAAAATTAATCCATCAGGTAAACAACAAAATTAAAAAAAACGGTATAATCAGTAGTGATAAAATAGCATTACTACTTTATTAATTAGGATATTTGTCTGCTATTACTATTATTGTCACTATTATTTTGGTCTTTCCGTTTCGAAAGAAAATAAACTACAAATTTCTATGCATTATCTATGGAATTTGAAAAATAGGTCAAAGAGATTGTGCTGTGTTGCCGATGAACATCTCGAGAGATTATTGAATCATCGATATATTTTTCGAAAAGCTGATACGCAACTCTGATCGAACTGACCGTGTCGCGACCACCGTGTTAAGGAGGATGTATGGATATTCCCAGTCAAAAATGAGATTCAAAGAGAATTTGGAAACTTTAGTAGGTGCTGTAAATTTAATGTAGCATAAAAATAATTCTGAAAAGTTGACAACAAGTTAGTTACAAAATAGTTTGACGAATTGACCGCTACCTTAACTTTTTTATCAGAGATTCAGTAACTTTTCTGAATACGTATATCTTTCTAATTTCTTCTAATTTTGGAAAATCCTGCTTTCACAAAAAATGGTAATCGATGTGTGCGAATATGTTCGATTAATGATCATGAAACCTTGTGACTAATGCGCCGTGTTGCTCCGAACTCGTGTTCAAGTGTCGCCACTTTTGGCCGTAAAAAAATTATTTCGGTAATTTGAATCATTTCTAAAAGAATGTATTCAGAAAGACTAACGACTCGATTCCTATTTTTTAACTAGTTATGTTACCACCTGATTGTTTAAACAATTATGTTTTATCTCATCCGCTGTTCATCGCTTGCTTATGTTTTTGTCCTCTTTCATTGCACTTTTTCTGTCTCTTTTCCTTCTGCATTTCAATCCGGCGCCGCCGGAGCCCCCAACGTGTCTCGGTTGATCCCGAGCAGACCGAGAGCGAAACCACACGGTTATGCGCGCTCGTATAATGTCCAGGGACTGAGGGACTGCACGTGAAAACGACGCAGAAGAGAGAAACGAGAAGATGAGATGGTTCCTGCGTTGCCTACAAGGACGCTGAGAATTTTTCGCAACGGCTCTCCGAGTTCATTCCACTCACACCCACCTCGACCGACGGTTCTTGCTTTCCTCTCGTTTTTTGAACCCCACTCGCCACAGGAGTAATTATCTTCTTCGGGCTTGGCCCTTGGCTTCTCGCGAGGCTCTGAGCATTTTTATATATCTGCTCACGTTCGCAGTATCCCATATATAGACTCGGCTCTGTGCCATTCTTCTCCGAGGAACAGGCGCGCCTCTCGAACAAATTCATTTATGGACCATTCGGCCGTGAAAGGATCATTGGCGATTTCTATGACTTCGGATCGATGCCACGAAATTTCAACAACAAGGCGCAGTGACAAAACCGCACTGGTTCAAAACTTGAAAGCTTGAGAGCTTGAATCAACAAATCCGTTCAAAACAAAAATGCAACTAGTCGTTTGACGAACGGACTATTTGTTAGCAGAAATCGATTCCTTGGATTTTCTGAATACATATTAATTTTATTAGAATAATTCGTTATTTTTCAAAATTCTGCTTTTAGGTACTTAGTAATTCATGGACAATAAGGTAATTATTAGCGCGTAGGCTATTTCGAAACTTGTATACAAAGCTTATCTTTTCATCAGAAAAAAATCTGAAAAACGCATATTATTCGGAAGAATGTACGAATTAAATTCTGCAAAAAAATTGACCCAATTGGTTCATTAATGTTCCATCGGTATTATGTAAAGTTAACTGACCTTGGCACCATCTCTACGGTCGATTTTTTTCAGTTTTTTAATCTCATTGGGATGGATCAAAAAATCTCTTCGAATATCACGTTTGGTTGGAAATGTAACGCCTTTCATAACAGTCACGAGACGACGAACGCCGCGCAATGTATTGAAAGATCGATGATTACACGTAAAAAACGAATAGATCGCGGATCGAAGTCTGGCGCGCGCGCACTGGTCTTGAACGACGTCGATTATCTTTAATTTCTGTGGCGCCGTTTGAGCACGACAGGTGTTTACGCAGTGTCTGTGGTCTTTCGTATTTTTTTCATATATGTATACACACGTATATATAGTGATAGAGTATCTTCTGAATGACGACGGCTCGTTTTGTCTTCGTTATCGCGAGTGGTCGGCTTTCTCGCTCGTCGCGTAACGCGATGATGAAAAAACCGAGTAAGTGGGTGCAATGCACATGACTCGCGCAAGCGGCGTAGTAGCGTAGTACTCACTCGTTTGCGCTCCATAGATAAGTCGAAGATATAGTCCCCAATTTCCGGCGTTACTCATCAGAATTTAACTTACAGCGATTTATTAACAGCCCACAACTACTACCGTCGAATTTGAAAAAAGCTAATTGAAAAATTGCTTTTTTTTAAACTAAAACTTTTATATCAGTATGCGATATCATGAATAATTTTTTTTTGTCATTGTTTTATCTCAAAAATTAATAGAGTCAAGAAAATATTGTCTTGTACTTAAAAAAAAAAAATTACACAAATATTGAACGAAAGAAAGGATATGAGAAAATTTCTCATAGGAATGAACAAAAATTTAACAGAGATCATTGCTCATAAATAATTGTCATTTTTCATTATCAGCGATGAGCTGAGAGTATTCTTGTATCAATTCAATTAAATTTTTTTTATTAAATAGTTTCTTAAATCCGCCCACATTGCGGGTTTGAAAATATAAATTTTTTAATTTTACCTCATTTTTATTCTGCGATTTTAACACTCCTTTTTACTATTACAGTTGATATCACTTTCTCATTGTATTTTCTGCACCATGGCCATTTGTTTATTCGCGTCAATCGTATACACGTTAAACAGAACTTACGGATTACGTATACGAGAGCCACACGGTGTCGACGGGTTCGGTTGCATTTTTCAACGATCGTAGTTTTCTCCTTCGCACTTTGGAATTCTAAAATCGCCAACGATGACTCGGCGCGTTGTGTTGGAAGAAGCGCGCTCGGGGAGAAGAGTTAAAGTCCGGATCTTCGAAACACTTTGCAGGAACTTTGCTCGAGCGGATCCTTTCTATTCCCGTCTACCTTTTTTTAGCCCCTGTGTTTTGCTTATTCCACTCTTTTTTTCTTTTTTTACTCGTCGCACTCCGAAAGTGTTTGGGCTTCGTTGAATTCGCAACACACCGAGGCTTGGTCAACTTCATTGTACACATGTGCACGTGCTCGACGTTGTACATTGTACTCGAGGAGGAAACGCTACGTCGAAGTTGCGACGCAATAGCTTCGAAAAAAGAAAAACAAGGCATATGTGCGCACCGGTTTCGAAGGATTCAAGCCTATGAAGATACCCGGCCGGTTATTGGTGTAAGTGGAACGCGTTGGATATTAAAAACCAGCAGCGTAGCGAAAGATGCTCCGTTTGTCTCACTTTTATTTTATTTCTTTGCGCGGCGTGCGCGTAATCGAGCAAAACAGACGCAAGAAGGAAAAAAAAAATGTTTTCTCCAAAAAGTATGACGAGCCTAAATTTATGAGCATGTACAGTTCCTGTTTGAATTATCATTTTGTTTTCTCATAGCGGAAGCTATGTTTTTATGAAAAAATTGTTATTCAACTCCAATTGTTCATCTATAAGGAAGAAGGATACAAAATGAATTGATAGGATGTTTCTTGTCTTCAAAATCCTTCGCTTCTGCACTACAAGTATAGTAAAACAAATTCGATGTAGTCTTGACGCGAAAAATAACGAGCGAAGTAATTAATAATTGCGTCGAAATGACTTTGTCAATCATGCGCAAATTTGTTTTCTTGTCTCGCGCCAAGCCTCGAACGAGGAAACAAGATCATTCGTTTGAACAAGATCTTATCGTCTTCTCATTTCTAAATCCATATCATTTTCCTCGTTCATTTCGCCGCTTTAAATTGAAACTAAACATCGCCGGGAGGCGTTTAATAACACGGCGCCCGAATGGATCATGGCTCGATGATGAGCGGCAACGATCTTGTGTATCGTGCGCCGATTATTTCCTCGTTCCTTTTTTCATTTTTTTGCCGCGCGAATAGCTGTATCTGGCGTTCGGGATCGCGACGGCGATTGCGCGAGGATCTCGGTCTGTGGCGTCGCGGGCAAAGTGTGAGCGCTCGGTTCGCTGCGCCGGTGTAAATCTCTCCGGTCCGAGATTATGACACGCTCGCAGCGGCCATGCAGTGATACCCACTATGACGGAGTGTACATGCGCCGCATTCCGGTCTGACGACTCGAGGCGCATCACACTGCATCGCTCTGCAGTCCTCGCCACAAGGAGTCTCGTCTAGCAGTTAGGTATAACACTACCCACCGCACGGTAGTGTAATCACACACGTGAGCGCACGTCGCATACCAGCGGGGGTATTTGGTTATATATCGTAAACCGTAAGCGCGAGTTATATTAATAGGTTGCTCTCTCGCGTCCTTTATTTGCTCAAATAGCGCGCTTGCTCGACCGCGACGATGCGCTGTCGTTCATCAGAACTTAACAGGCCACGCCGTTCACTATTGACGTTTTTGCGCGCTAGTGGAGCAAAGAAAAGATTGAGGATGAAATACACTCCTCGTTTTAATATTTGAAGCTTTCATATCCAAAACCGTACACTGAGAATGATTATCAGTTAGGATCGATTGGGACAACAACTTTTTCCGATAGAAATTATCCGATAGACTCATTGGGGTGGAAACAAATAAACTGCAATATTTCGAACACAATACCATTCTTGACTAATAAATAAAATGATACTAAACTTAAGAAGAATGAATTCAATATTACCAATTTTAATTAATTAATTGATTAACCCTTTTTGACGAGAAATCTCGTGAACCGCGAGAGCTCGAAAACGATTAAGATAAATCTGTTTATCGTAATTAAAAATTATGAATAATTGCGCTGATTACTAGCATGTTAATTTTTTTTTGCTTCTCAAGCATTAGTTGTCCTAACTAATTGTCGGTTCCCCTAAGCAACTGTTTTCCGATTGCAATCGTTGTCAGTTTGACCCTTCGTCTTGTAAGAATTGAATCGGACACGAAATAAAAAACCGAATGACTAAAATCCTAGATGAGTTTGCCGCGCAATTAATCGTCATATCATGTGAATTTCATAGTTACGCCAAACCGACGTATCGTAACCGTATTCGAGCTCGCGTTGAGCAAGAGATATCAGATTTTTGCCACACGGGACACGTGAGCTTCTCGTGTGAATGGAATTTACGCGCGATCTCGTGCGGTTCATCCCGTTGCACATTGAATGGAGAAGGTGTGCGCCGGAGTATTATAGTACGACGGCGTTATGGGCTCTTCGGAAATACCTCGGCCCGATGAGGATAATACAAAACCGCGATGCAGTTTCGTTCCATCGCAGCATTTCCCCGCGTCTTCTCGTTTCCGCATAATACACACGTATAAACAATTTTACAGGTGTATGCAGGCGCAGATTTGTTTTTTTCTAAAACATTATCAGCTTCGGAGCGAACGTAATACTCGCTTCGACTATGCACGTGCCTCGTCTGCACCATTCACTCCCACTTTTTTTATTTATTTCCTCCTTGCACCCGAGCGAGGCTATACTCGAGTCGAGCGCGACGAGAGTCCGGTGGCAAAAGTTTGCAGCTCTCTCTCTTTTTCTATCTCTCGCTCTCTCTCTCTGCGCCTCGTGCGAGCCGGAGTGCATGTGCCCCCGCTCCGACAACGGAATACGCTTGTACGTCTATTTGCGCTGGCGCTTAGTACACACACGCTGTTACGCCGCCGTATCGGGAGTTAGTATTGAGCAGTACGTGCGTCAATAATTATCCGTGGAACGCCCGTAAAGTTGTTTGTGCCGCGCGAGCTACAAGCTCTCTGGCTTCGTCGGCTCGTTCGCCTCACTCACTTCCACGTACGTGTTTAAGGATACTATAAATATAAGCACACACGCGGTAATAGGAGTAAGAGAATCGCATGAGCCCGACTGCACGTGCGCAAGACTAGAGACTAGTTCGAAAACAACTCGAAAAGTTCACTCAAAGATCACGCGAAAGGAATCTGAAATGTTTGAAATTGAGATGTTTTTTTTTAGATTAAGACCGTTTTTCGATTTTGTCTTCAACCGCGTATAGCAGATGGAATTTGTGAGATAACGAATTTGTTTTTTTAATGTTGAATTTATTTAAAAAGAAAAAAAAACAATGAAAGTAAAAAAGTAAATGAGGAAGCAATATAAAAATGTAATATTTTTGGGATTTTTGTTTGTCGCGAATTAATCGTTTTGACCGAACAACGCCCAACGAATGTCTCGAAAAAAGCACACGTCTCTTTGATCCTTCTTTTTTCGTTTTTTGCAAATTTCAATCTCAAGTCCAGTTGAAGAAATTTCGTTGTAGTAGATCAAAGATATATATTTTTCTTGTTTATTTTTTTTTCCTCGCACATCTCTGTCTCGTTATTTCAACGTTGTTTTCTCGTTGCTCGGTTTAGTTTCGGTGACCCGAAGCGCAAGCTACAAGTCGTCGTAGCTCGTAAGAGAGAAAAATTCGACATGTGCGAAAGATGTTACGTGAGGAAGAACGAGATCACTCGATCTCGTTTGAGAGCGCAGCATCCCAAACTAACAAACTCGCACAGGGCGTGGAAACGTGCGTTGGATTCTTCGAGTGAGCGGGTTTAGTAGAGAAGAAACGCAGGATAGAAGTATCGCCCTACCCCCCGTGACATTACGCTATTATTAAAATGACCGAGTGCTTCGTATAAATAAAGCCACCCTCGCTCGCAAAATGCTCTCCTCGATCTTCCCAAGCCCGTGTGCTATTCTCTGTAACGCAGCGACTCTATATATCTGTATTTCTCTTCTCTCCAACGGTCATTATGTCGTCGTCAGAGAAACGAACAGTGAGCACCTATCCCTTTGCATCTAAATACGAAATTCGGCAATCCTTTGCACTCCTCATCAGCGCGAGCGGCGAGTTCCCTTGAGACGCGTGTTTGCACGCATTAACGAAGATAATGAACTACATTTTTTTTTTTGAAAAATGAAGATGAAAAGTGCCTCATTTCAGTTTTCAGACTGCGACATGCATTCATTGTAATAGTTTAAAGCATTTTTCTAATGCGTTTGTTATTATTTACACTTCTAGAGGATCAAGAATTGAAACAGTTCTATGACTCGATTGGTATTAAACGATTCTGTAGAAAATATTGATTTTTAGGAACACTTCTTGAGCGATTTGCTGGTTTTTTTTTAATCGCAAGTCTCAGCGTTTGATCTATGGTATATATGCATAATAATTGTTTAAACCTTTTTTTGCTGTTTTGTAAAATTGTTTGAGTTGTTTTAAGGTCAATGTTTTAAAGAGTTCAACGGCTCGATTGTTATCGAACAATGGACAATTATGTATAATTTATGAATCTTTTGGCAGCATTTTTCCCAAGGTCGTGATAAAATTGATAGCAGTTCTCTGAAGCGCGCGGTAACAGTACGATTTTCCTTCTCAAAGAAGCCTATCGAGTCCACGTGCGACCGATATGAAAATTCAATGCAAGCTCGGGGCTACTTAGCGGCACGCAGTTGTGACTGTGCGGTGCACACACACACATACATGTAACGTTACAGACGATAGGAGACTTTTTACGCAGTTCTAGGAATGTCTCTTGCGCGCGCTATTGCAATGATATCGCATAGTTCAGCAACGCGATTCGCCAACGTGGTTGGCTCACTATCGATTCCCTCCCTCCCCTTTCGATACATAGTATGTACTCGAGAGTCATTGCAAACAAATGTGACGTCAATGAAGAAGCCACAATCGCACAATCATTTCTCGTTATTGTCGATGCAATTGCTACTTGTTTGAACGCGCAGCTATCGCGCGTGCGAGCCTCACAACAATGTACGACAGTACTTCCTAATCAATCGTAACTCTGCCTCGTCTGTTTGTTTCTACCCGATATCAGACGTCATTCCACACTTCAGAAAAACATTTTTATTCGCTTTTGAAAAGATCATCTATCCTATTAATAATGTTGAAAAGGGTTTTATAGACAACGAATACGCCCTCCGGATGCTAATCGCACCGTGCGATAAAGTGTGCGAGGCAACTGGACTATCAATCGACGTCGCCCGACTATGTTAACCGTGGACAGCAGACTTCCAACATAAAATCATTATTTACATAGTTGGCATTTAATCTTTATTTCACACACGCTTTCCCGGAGGCCAAGATTGCCGAGTGCAACATACTTTGCCGTGGCGAGAGGAAAAAAATAAAAAATATCGCGCTGCGCGATTTAATTCCGTTGTTTTCTTTATTTCTCGCTTTCCAGATGAGGCTCGTATTATCAATTGCGTACACAGCGTGTACTTATCGCCGAACGTGGATGTAAACACGAGGAAATGTGGAATATTAAAAAAATAGAAGAAATGAATACGTACAAATTTTTCATCGCGATAAAATATGGTATTAATCCATATTTATTAAAGTTCAGTTTTGTATCCGAAAATAAAAAAATGAATATAAAGAAAAGACATTAATTACAAAGAGAAACGGTTGCACAGGTTTGCTAAAACTAGCAAACCTAGCTCAACCTAGGTTGAGTGATAGCTCATGAAAAATGTGATCAGATGAGATTTGGCAAGCTGTTGTAAATGCAACAATTACTTTGCTTAATGGTTATCACGAAGAAAAATATAAAAAAGAATATTAATAGTACGCTGTGCGATAAGAGACGAAAGTTGGCGATTGCGACAAGAGTTGCACACTGTACTTATTTCACTTACTTCACTCGATGCGAGAGACGTATTTTATCACGCGCTTCGCATGCATCAAAACCTAATTTTACATTTTGCGTTTACTTTCGTCCCTTAGGAGTTACGATAACGAAACGCCCTAGGTAGGAAAGTGAAGCGATTGGGTGCTGCGCTTGTGCAAACTTATCTGTCCAACGGTGGCATTAAATTGGCTGCTTTCGCTACGTGAAACTTCCGCGCAAAGCACCACATTCTGGGCACGTGATATAAAAAATCGCACAAAAAAAGAGAAATCTTCAAACGCGAGCTATTGAGGATCGAGAGTTATTTCGCATACACCGATTGATAGGAGGAGCGTACTATAATTCAGTAGAAAAACAACGCCATCATCTGCGAATCACGCCGATAGTTTATCACTGACGTGAGCTCAGCATGCTCTCGTCGTGCATGTATGTTTATACAGGGAAGATATGCGGGAGAAAGAAAAGGAAAATACGAAGGCTTCGTTTCCTCGAATAATAGGGATAAAAAAGTACGATAACTACGCTTCCATCGTATACACTTTTCCAACCTTCATTCCATTTCTCATCGCATCCACATTGGAGCGCCCGGTTTTAACCAATTCTAGAATCGTGAGACTCTTCAGTTCGTCGATTTCACACGCCCGACTCGGAAATTATTCCGACACTAAATATGGTGCATATACGATCATTCGGTCGGACTGTCGGACTGATGCGTCTAGACCTATAAGCCTCTCCGATATTGTATCATTTTTTATTTATTATTTGTTTTAACGAGGAATGTAAATTGTTGAAACAACAGTAAAGAGGTTGGGAAGTATGCACGGCTCTTCTCGAGCGGGAAGAAAGAAAGGGCAAAGAACTGTCTGTGAACGTGTCGCCGCGTATGCATTTCGTTGCACCGGCGGCATGCTCGACTCGTAACCGTGTACACGGTACACGATGCACGCAATGTGCTTATTTCGAATTCAGTTATCAGTTGTTCCGTTCCATCCTTCTATCCTTCGTTCTTTCATTGCCTTTCCCCCCCTTTATTATTTTTTTCTTTCGCGCGCGCGATATGCCATCAGCCGGGTGCTTGACGCCGCGGTGAAACGCAACGCAGCGTAGAATGTTTTATTCACATCGCGATAAAGAGGTTCAGGGGTCGAGCGACTTTACCGCCTCGGCAACCTCTAAATTGCTGCAATCGTTTTATGGGCTTGGTGTACGCACTTGCGAGATATGGGGTCATCGAGAATGTGGAATAATAATGAGAGCATCGAGAATAGATGGGAACTGTCTCGACGATACTGCGTCCACGCGTGGATGCCACCAACATCTGATTGAAATTATACATTTCTCAGCAACCTTCAATGACTTCAGGATGGGACAAACATTTGAGAAAAATCAACCTCACAGAAAACGACTAAATTTGCACAATACCAATGACAAAAAGCTATTACCAAATTGAGAAAAACAAAAAATGTTCAAGGCATCATTTGGCAACGCAACATTTAACGGAATTAATGGACGTAGATTCCCCCGATGTATTGGATTTTCCGTCGGGAATAAATGAATCGAATTACCCACGAACGGGAAAAAGAGAATCTGGTTTCACAACTAACAGCGAGTGAATCAGTAGTCATGTTGACATCATTCCTTCCACTTCGCGGAACTCGCGACTGGATAAAGCTACAATGTATGTTGCATTAATGAATCCTGATTGTCGCCGTAAGACGATGTGCACGAAACCTGTGAGACTATCGTCTGAGAAACGATGCATCATCAATTAAACCATTTTTTTTTCAACTGACTCTACACGCGGAGACGAATAAAGAATAATCATTTCATATCCTCGACCTCTCATCAACGAGAGACGTTCGCCCAACCGACTAATTGGCCAAACTCATCACGATGCTTTTGAAGCATTGATAATTTAAAGAAGAAAAAAAAAAGAACATGTTATGTCTCGGCCCGCATTCACTCATATCGCACTGCGGCGCGTGTCTCGCAATTTATATCGTTCGAACATTCATCGTCGAGCTTCAAATTCGATAATAATATTTTACGACACGTCTTTCTTTCGGTCGATAGGCAGCCATTTTTTTGGATAGAAAAATATTAATACTGACTGAATATTTAGTATTAAATTATTATTATTATTACCATCGATGTTAGCGCAATTTCCTCGATTGCAATCTTTGCATCCAAAGTGTTTAAGGAATCAGAAAAAAGTAGTATCAATGACTCTTGGCTGTTGCGCGTCATCTGAGAAAAAAAAACCTTTCTTTGCACGCGTCGTGTGTGACGACGCGAAGAAAAAAACCCACGGTAGCAAAAACATAGAAAAGCGCGGAGCACAAATGGCTCTTCGGTAAAAACTTTAAGAGAGTTTGCCTTCAGGAAATTCCGTCGACGCTGCGATTCTCCGAAAATAGAATTTTCTCGACTCGATTCGCTTGTCGTGCTCGCTCGCGAGCTCGTCGCTACGATTTTCTCGCGAGCGCGCGCAAAAGGACATCCCCGAATCATCGCGACGAAATGCCTGAGAAAATAATTCTTATCCGCGCGTCATCGCGCAACGGGAGAATCGTCAGCGGCTCGTGTTTTTCACCTGTCGTAACTTTGCGAATAAAAATATTGCGTTTTTTTTAACACAAACATATGCAACGATAATTATTTTTTTAATTGCTATTTCGAAAAATCGTCGAATTTATCGAGAGCGCAAATTCGGATCTTCGCGGAATTTTGGTTTATCGAAAGGAACCGAAGACGAGGATCGATGTAGACCGCGAGGCCGAACGAATTCACCACGCGCGCCTCGGATAGGAAGAAGTCGCTTTCGTAAACACAGCGATCAATCGCAGTATCAGTTTCTCCGAACACTATGGGCGGGAGAGCTCTACGTCGACTTGGATTTATCAACCTATCGCACCGATAAACTCCGTGAGACGATATTCATTTGATATTCGCTTTGTCTCATTGAGACTCGCGCGTGCGAAAATAAGCAGAAAAAACCAGTTTTTATTTTCACCGTCTTAAATACCGACGTAATGAGTCTCAATTCTTCTTTTTTTTCGTCCGGCGTCGCTGTCATTGGTGTGATTAAATGTTTTAAAAAATCAAGGTCACGCAGTTCATTGAAACAGAATGCAATTCATTAATTACGAATTCAATCACGAGCAAAAGAACAAAAGCTCGATAATAACAATAAAAATTGGTAAAACTTTGACTGCGTTATTTCGTGCCCCATAAATTGCCAGAACAAAGTCTTCACTGTATTAAGAGTCAGCGGAACCTCAATTCAATGTTGATCCCTTCGACGTTGATAGAACACGAAAAAGAAAAGTCTAGCTGATCCTTAAAAGCTTCGAAATCTAATACACCGGGACGATATCGAATTCCCGTCGGCGTGTCGGTGTAATTGAAGAAAATTAAATCACGGAGGTCGTCGGATTCGATTAGACCCGTGGGCAGATAAAGCACGTAGTCCAGGAACTACGTTCTAACTCCAGACGGAGCAAATATCTCTGATTTGCGTTTATTATAGAGAGTCGATGGGTTCTGGTAGTATTAAGGCATCGATGAATATATGTGTATACGTACAACACGTATGCGAGTGGCGACAATAATCTTCCGGTCAACCCACTCAGTTGGGAAAAAATTAATGTTGGGCGAGAGTTAAGGAGGGTCAGGACTGAGGTCGAGCCACGTTACGAGTATGGAATTTTTGAGTTATCTTCAAACGTGTATAATCTCAGTGTGCGTCGACTCTTCTTTCACTCATTTATACCGTTATTTAAGTAATACCAGAATTATCTTGGGAGGTACGGCGCACTTCTTCCGTTATTGAGAGTCGACGGAACTCAACCAATCACAGAACGGATAATTTTGTTATAAAAATTCCATGTAATTTGAAATTCCGATAATGTCTCATCATCGCGACTTTTGAGGGGAATAGATGATGTATATTGGAATGAAACTGCGATTAACCTTACAAAAAAAAAACCGAAAATTTAATGTGCTTGGGTAATTAAATTTTAGTAAATTCTTGTGTTTCGAGTACCTGTATAGTAGTTTGATTTAAACAATTAAAAGTAAAGTATTGAAGAAGTTTTCCAATGTACCGATGATTAATGTTTCGCTGTCATCGTACATTAAGTTTCACGTGCTGGCTTATGTAGAAAAATGTCCGGTTCCGGTAAATTAAATTTTCTTTTCTTTCACGGAGTCAGTAAGACCCCATTTCAGCGATTTCAGTGCCCACGGATTACAGTTTCGAAAAAAAATTACATATAAATTTCTTAATAACTGTATCGAATCAAATTCGATGGAATGATTGGGAAGCTCAAGCTTGGTTCCGTGTTCTAACACCGTTAGATACCGTCACGTATTTCCTCGTTCCCTCATTGACGAGGAATAGACACGCTCGATGAAAGTACCGCGATCAAGACAAGGAACCGATCATTTCGCAGAGTAGAAGCCGGATTGACCTGAATGCAATCTCGCACGATCAGCCACGAAAATAACGGTTCACAGTTTCGTGCGAATTGAATGCGGAAATTGTTCAGGATGCTTCACGGTCGAAATCAATATTTCGAGAAGAAAATGTCGACGGTATTCGGAAATTCGATGCAAGATCGAAGTGGACGATATTTCGGAAATTTCACGCAATGCAATATTTGCAAGATTGCAAAATATTGGGCGCTATCAAATTTAAGAACTCTTTTTTATAGTTATATTTTAAACGTACTTTTAGCGAAGGAAACTTCGTGATATCCTTGAACCGTCCAGTAACTCGCGCTGTTACGGCCAATGTGGTCAATTATTCAATCCCACTGAGGAATTACCGTGTAGATCAGAGGGATGCACTCGTGATGCAGCAAAATAGCGGAGATGAATGTGCAACACGCGGATGCTCCAGCTCCGTTTCGCTGGTCGTTGCGCGGAAGAATATCAAAGCTTTGTACCACGAAATGAAATCTGACCTCGACAAATCGTTTACAAGAGCATCTCGCTCGAGCGAACAAATGTCGATCGGACGGGGTTAGAATGGTCCGCGGATTATTTCCCAGGAACGATGAACTGGCGTTGCGTCTGTTGTGCCAGACAACTGCGGTAATTATCGTTCAGGTCGGATTAAGCTCGTTTGTTATCAAATGTCCGTGTTATGAGTACGGGGAACGGGGATCAAACTCATATTCGAGCACCGGCTGACTAAATCCACCGACTGGCATAACTGTCGTTGTAAAGATCGCAAAAAATAATGAAAAAATAAATAAATACAGAAAATAATAATAAAATGATAATAATATAATAATAATAATATACTGTTTATATGTAATAATAATTGCTTAATTATCTGAAGGCCGAAAAGAGAGACGTGTGAATCTTGTTTTTCATTTTGACGATCACCTCGGAAACGGTGCGTGCAAAGGAGGAAACGATGTGGAACCGGGTCTATCGTCGGCAACCCGCAATACACGACGATAACATAATTGATGAAATAGGTTTAAAATGAAACAGGATCGCCCTAGCATTACCGTTCGACGAACGCAGGCGAAATTCTTCGCGGGACAACATTGCACTCTCAACCGTTACCCTCGCCGTGAACGTTATGTTGTGTTTTCAAGTTTATCTCATAGTAATGTGTTGTTTCAAGCGATTATCAGTTGACCGCGTTTCTACATAGTCCATTAACAGGTGTTCGGTGTGTCGAATGCGACTCACGACAACGCATGAGCATTATCAGCTCTTCGTGTGGGTCGTTAATTTTGTAGACAATGTCAATGTATAACTAGATCTTTATCACAATGTCTTCGACACATTTGAAAAATTGGATTTATTGGTCAAAACAAAGATTTATCGTAAAAAATGTACTTCTACCTTGGGCTCAAACTGGTTAAAAATTATTTGCGTTTTGCGACTTATCGAAGGAAGAATAAAAAAAATAACTTTTCATCTGTAAACTTGGAATGCGGCTCGTTCGCGAATTCCATAGATAGGACGTCAAGCCACCAGGGTGATTGACTCGCGGACCGGATTCGCGCATTTCTTTGGAGTCATTCAACTCTTCCGATAGATGCGATTAATGACCTCCCCCACCCCCGTTCCCACGCAAAACCCTCTGATTCTTCGACGTCGTTCGTTTTTCCCGAGTCATCGCGTCATCAACGCTTCGATCTTCTTACACCGACTTTTGTCTTTGTACTTTTTTTTATTGCGTTTTTTCGCTACTTAGAACGGCGAAGCCGTATCGCGTGTCTCAGGTGTAGCGAACCATTGCAATAAATTATGTACTTAGTAAGAAAGATGGGAAAGAAAATACGGGGGACAAAACATGCGAACTTCCGGTCACGGAAGGTTTCCAACCGGGATAATCAATTTGCTGTGGATGATTTAGTGATCGCGTTTGATAGAGATTTAGTGAATTACCGCGTAACCCGTCGTTCTTTATCAAAATGAATTTATTTTTCAAAATCAATGCTTAGATTTAATTTAAATCCCCGTTGGTGCGCTTCAGTAGCAGGCGATTTTATTGTTTCAAGATTGCGCCAAAGAAAAAAACTGCGTTATTCAATTCCTACGTATGTGTTTACCAAATATGAATGTAGTTGATACAAAAATATTATTCGAAATGCCGCAAAGCCGAACCGAATCCGGTTTTTCAGAAAAATACAATCATATGAAATGACAAAAAAAGGAAATAGTGGGCCGTGGCGCAGCCTTGAGCTTCAACTTGATCAGTAAAAGTGAACGCGTGCGAGGTTTCATCGGCGCAGTCGTGGCCATGACCGAGCCCCACTTACACCATTCCCGGGGAAATCCGTTCTAAATTACGAACTGAGCACACATCTACACACAAGCACACGAATATTGATAGCATTATTTAAATTTATTATTATTATGGTTATTTTTTGTTAATTACGCGATTAATATGTGCTGCGCTCGCTTGTAACACACATTGACTATTTAATTAGACTAGCAATGCTCAATTGGCCGATCGATGAATGAGTTATAATGAAAAGGAAATGTGATGATCTGTTTCAAAGGTGGAGGCAAAGATGCGGAGACCCGGATCCATACTCGGTTTGCTGGTCATCCTGGCGATCCTCCAACTCGCCGATTCGAATCGTTGCCTCACGATGCGCGAAGGTAAATGCTATATAATACCATTATTATAACAGACCATGAAGAGTTGAAGTTCACTCGTCGATGAACCATCGTTGATTTCTCGTGAACTTCCTCTGAGTTACAACCCATCGTGACTGTACTATTGTCCTATATAAATATTTTCCGCTCGATTGGATGCTTCAGAGGTGAATCCAAAGCGTATCGTTTCGATGCACGGCCAGTCGTTGACCATACCGCTCGAGTTAACACGAAGAACGACACAGAGGCTGGCAACGAGGATTATGAAAATTTTCTTGGTCGAAGTACTCGGCTATCCGGGCGTCAGTCTCGTCGAGAAAGACGACTATTTCGATGCCGAAGTTGTCTTCCACCGGATGTCCGATAAACCGACTCCAGCCGGCTACCGAGCGTAAATATGACACTTATTGTATTTTTATTAAGATGTTTCCGAAATTCTCGTTGAACTTTTGGCTGGGAATGTAATATCCTGATTATCGATTGATGAAATTTCCAGAATTCCTGGAACAATGGTGAATATGGAAGTCTGGATACCGACGCAGCAGGACACGATGCCGCTGTTGAAGGAGTACCAGGTTAAAGAATGCGGTTCCGTAACGAATCCCGGTCGTTTCGGTTGGTTCGTGCCCGAAAGACTGAGCTCGCCGGACGAGAGTTGGCGAACGTTCGTTCGACAAGAGTCAGCGGCGAGATTCGACGTCGACGAGGCTAATCTTCGAAAAATTCAAGAATCCACGATCGATCAAACGAACGGTGGACACATATGTCGCAAGACTTTCTGCGACAATGGAATGTACATTCCGGAACAGTGTCAATCGCTGCGACACAAGAGTCAACCGTGCGCGCTATTGCTCGCCGGTGATCCGGACACGACGGAATTCGTCAAGGATCACATAGACGAGCTGAAGCTCTACGTAAAGGTTGCCTGGGTCGGCGACAATCTCAAGACGCTTATGAAATCATTGACGAAAGAGTACATGTTGCTCGCGAGAAACGGCGAGACATCCACGGCAGCCCCTCGATCATTGGTGGTTCTTCATTGGACGCCGAGCAGCGTTATTCCGAACGAGCGAGAATTCGTTGCCCTGGAATTTCCTCGAATATGCGGCAGTCAATTGATAGAAGTTGGTTGCAGATACGAATCTAATCGATTGGTCAAGCTCGCCTGGTCGAGGCTCGAGACGATAGCCAAATTTGCATGGCAAGCGATCAATCGGGCGAGCTTCAATTCGACAATGTACGAGAATCTTATAGAACGTTACAACAAGTTGACAAAACAAAATTACACCGAAGACGAGATAGCCTGCGAGTGGTTGCAGGAGAATTTGAATTATACAGTGGCAAAATGGATGCCGGGCAATTCGGGAAAGAATGCCCTGACGATAGGAGGAATATTTCCAATGTCGGGAGCTCTCGAGGCTGCCTCGTCGGTGGCCGTTGCCGCAGCGATGGCGAAAGATGCGATAAACGGTAACAACACGGTACTAAGAGATTACAATGTGACGTTGGGAGCGAGCGACGGGCAGTGCAAATCCGACATGGTAATGAAAGCCTTCATCGATTACATAGCGCATCATGACTACAAACAATTGATCGGTTTACTCGGACCGGCTTGTTCGGAAACTGTCGAGCCGCTGATCGGCGTGGCGAAGCACTTCCAGACCGTAATAATAAGTTACAGCGCCGAAGGCTCGACTTTCAACGACCGTAAGAGATATCCGTATTTCTTTCGTACAATCGGCGAGAATCGGCAGTACAAGGACGTTTATCTGAAACTCTTGATGAGCTTCGGATGGAAGAGAGTTGCATCGCTCACCGAGGATGGACAGAAGTACACGGAATACATATCGCACACGCAGGACCTTTTGAGGACAAATGGAATCAATTTTATCGCCAACATCAAGTTTCCGAGAGAGAGGGAACGTAGCGAGATGACTCAGGTACGAAATTAATTCTTTTTCATACTCGAAAACATTGTTCAGATTTTCAGTTCAGACAAGACTCAGAATCATAGAAATCGAGACTTGTTTTGACGAGTGGCAAATCGTTGACGACCTTCCTTTTTTTTTACTAAAAAACATTGCAATGTCTTAAAATAAATAAACATCGGTATGACTACCATTATTTTTTTTAGTATCTACAAGATCTGAAGCAAAAACGAGCCAGAATCATAATAGCGGACGTATATGACGTAGTCGCCCGCCAGGTGATGTGCGAAGCCTACAAATTGGAGATGACTGCTTCTCAGGTAGACATATTATCGAAAAGTCTCATAGAATACTTTTTTTTTTCTCCGCGAAATTTTACGATCCGAAACTCGATATCTAAATCTTGAATATTTTTATTCAGGGTTACGTCTGGTTTTTGAATCTGTGGCTTCGTCCAGGCTGGCACAACACCGATTATTACAACACCCAGGGTGAAAGCGTTCCCTGCACCACTGTCGAGATGGCAAGAGCTATAAACGGTCACCTTGGCTTGTCGCACGCTTTTTTCGCACCCGACGATGCGATAATGCAGGAGGGCATAACCGTTCGTCAGTGGCGCGACAAGTACGAGCGTCTCTGCCAAATCAAGGATCAACCACCGTCGAATTTCGCCGGTTATGCCTACGATGCCATGTGGACATACGCTTACGCTATGGATCTTCTTCTCAAAGAGAATCAGAGCTACGTGTTCGATCTCCACTCTTATCACACTGTTAACAGACTCAGTGACATCATAGCGTCGACGGACTTCAACGGGGTAAGACTCGGAATACATTAAATTGTTAAAACGTGCGAAAAATTACTGTCTAGTTAGACAGCATCGTTGGTTAGTTATCCAACGATGCGGCGATGCCTAAGGAAATGAATTTTTCATGATAATTATTCCAGGAAATTTTCAATAAATTAGCTTACAAAAAAAATTGCTCAATAAATAATCCGGTAATATGACTATTTGTAGCAGAAGTTAACTTGTTCATTTTTCTCCATCAGGTATCCGGTAGAATAAAATTCGTCGGCGGTCCGTCTCGCGTTTCCGTGATCACGATAGTTCAGAACATCAACAACACGACACGCACCGTCGGGAGTTTTTATCCAAACATATCGGAAGCACATAACGAATTGGTCGGCGGAACATTGGAGCTCAACAAGTCGGCTATAGTCTGGTTGTCGAATGTGCTTCCCGATGACGGTACCGAAGAGCCAGTCAAATGCGTTCTGTCCGGACTCGCGGACCTTCTCGATGTCAATTGCGACGTCGCTATCGTTATTGTCAATATCATTGGGTTTGGACTGTTGGGAGCCGTCCTCATAACTGGATTCATCATCGTCAAGAGAAAGTGAGTAAAAAAAATGTTGGTTCTTTACAATTATAGAAATCACTGTATTGATATAGAACAGAAAAAAACAATAATAGTACAAACATTTTCAAGATGTCTGGTTTGATGATTTGAATTGTATAGAAACAAATGAATGATTGTTTATAGATTTCAACGTTTCGAGGTTTATCACAATAATCATTTATTTATTTCGCTGTTTAGATACGACGAAAAGGTGCGTCAACACGAGAAAGTGATGGAATCCTTCGGTTTGGATCCCCGCCAGACAACGTCCGGCTTGGACAAGTGGGAGATACCGCGCGATCGCGTTGTGCTAAACAGAAAATTGGGCGAGGGTGCATTCGGCACGGTTTACGGTGGCGAAGCTTTCTTCCCGGAGAAGGGTTGGCTCGCCGTTGCCGTTAAAACTCTAAAAGGCGGCAGTTCGACAGAGGAGAAACTTGATTTCCTCAGCGAGGTCGAGGTGATGAAGAGATTCGAGCACAAGAACATAATAAGGCTTCTCGGTGTATGCATTAAGTGCCCGCCCGTACTGACCGTCATGGAATTCATGCTGTACGGCGATATGAAGACTTATCTACTCGCCCGAAGGCACTTGGTCAACGATCAAAGCTACGAGGACTCGGACGAGATATCGAACAAAAAACTCACCGGCATGGCACTCGACGTCGCTCGAGCGCTGAGTTATCTTGCTCAATTGAAATACGTTCACAGGTGAGCGAGACGCTAAGATTATCTTCTTTTTTTATAATCGTCAATAAAAAATGCAAAATATTCAATGAATTTCCAATTTCGCAGAGACGTCGCTTCGAGAAATTGCCTCATCAACGCCGCGAGAGTCGTCAAACTCGGCGATTTTGGAATGACGAGACCAATGTACGAGAATGACTATTACAGGTTTAATCGAAAAGGTCAGTACAAAATTACAAAACGTAAAATAATCCGGTTGAACTAGCCACGTTCATCAAAAAATTCTCAACTCGAAATTGCAAGTTGTTTGCGCAAACAATATTGTTTTTAAAGTCGTTTAGAAATCTACTGTATGAGCAAGAGAAAAAACATATTCTGTAAAACATGTTACACATTTATCATCATCCGTTTCAGCAGGAATGCTGCCGGTCAGATGGATGGCACCGGAGTCTCTTGGTCTGGGAATATTTACTCCAGCATCGGACGTCTGGTCCTACGGGGTTCTCCTCTACGAGATCATAACATTCGGCAGTTTTCCATTCCAGGGCATGAGCAACAACGAAGTTCTGGCTTACGTTAAGGCTGGCAACTGTTTGGCGGTGCCCAAAGGCGTTAAAGCGCAACTGTGAGTTGATTTTACCCGACGGGAAGCAATCCCATCGAAAGGGTATTGTTGATAATTGAAGAAAAATTGTATACATTTGTGTTTTTCCCTTATCGATACAGGGAAGGTTTGATTCGTTCCTGTTGGACAGTGGATCACACGAAAAGGCCCACGGCGCCGGAAATCGTCGATTTCCTCGCGACCAATCCTCGCGTTCTGTGTCCCTGTCTCGATGTTCCTCTGGCAAGTGTGCAGCTCGAGAATACCGGACAAATGGACTTTCAGCTACCCGAGAGTATACGAAAGTTCTCCATGTCGTTATCCTGGCCCTTGCAGCAACAGCGTCCGCAAAACGCTTCGCCCCTCGCTGCGTTCAACAGCACCCTACCCGCGACGACACCGTTGGTCGACATAAATCTTGACAACGAGATAAACGGCAACTTGGACGTTCTCTTGGGCGTAAGAAACGGCGATCAGGACATATCGCTACCACTTCTGCCGATCTCGGACACGCGTTACGTAAAGCTGCAGAAAAATTCACCGGCGTCGCCGAAGAATCGTGAAAACTTTCCTAAATACGTGAATATACAGCCCGGCGATTCGTCGACAACGACGACGATAGACGAAACGAGCAGTATACAGATGGAGGAACAGAGCTCGATGCTCGAGGATCGTTCAGAAAAAAAGCCCGAGGACGATTCGTTTCTCTGACGTCGGAGTCAGTAAAGTATACTCGAATAGAACTCGAGTAGTTTCACACACACACATACACGGACGGACTCCGCGTCGGGACGTGTCCACCCCGAATGAATTCGAAGGTAGAGAAGAGCTCTCGTTGTCAGGGAGTTTCGCGTAGAAGAAAAAAAAGACTCCGGACAAAATGACGTGAGCGGGCACGTCCATGGCTCACAAAAGGGGTAACCGTAACAAGATGATTTGAAACTCATCTTGAGAGAAATCGCACCGATTTTACGGATGCGAGCGCCGGTATTCACGAAAGACGTTCCTGGTTTCGTACAAATAAAAGAAAAGGATTTCATAAAAGAATGGAAGAGGTCCAGACCGATTTCTCTGCAGACCAACCATCGCTGGCCCTAGCAGAGGGAAGTACGCGAATGCTAATAGAGGGATTTTGCACAGAAAAGGAGCAATAAGATCCCGGAAACAATTTCAAGAAGTCCGACTATGCTGAAAAGTGCACACCGAAAAGTGACGCGCCCCTTCTCGCAAGAACATTGCGAATATTCTTTCCATAATTATACATTTGTTTATTTGTTTATTTTATTTTTTTCAAAGCCCACTCAGAGGCTCATAGACTGAATCGTTGTCGCACATTCGAGAATTCAAAGATTTTTATCGAAAAATTCGCGAGAACTTCCGTTCAATTCCACATTCGGAACCCTTGTCGCGGCGGAAGAGCTCGACGTTGAGCTATCTCGAACCTGCGCGCACAAGTTCGAGACAATTCGGACCATGACGTACAAAACTTTCGATCGAAGATATATACTTTCTATGGACGAAGGAAAAAAGATTGTGTGGAAACTAAATGTAGGCTCGATGGATGCAGTCGCGATTCTCGATCACGAAAAACACAAGAGAGGAAAAAAGAACAATGTTCCGTACTATCCTACAATTGCTCATACGAATAGCTGAAAACTCTACACTCTACGCATACACCACGATTGTTTTCCGCAGAAGGGAGAGAATTTTTTTGTTTTCGAAATTCTTTCTGTAGTTATTCGATGAAAGACAAAGAATAAAGGGTAACGGGGCTTTCGCTACGGAAGCCTTGGCCACTCGTCATGGCTGTGATAACATGCCGAAATAATAAAATCTTTGTAAGGTCTAGTCAAGGACTCCTTGGACCACTCGCGCACATTGAACTAGAAAGACCAAGGAGAATGGAGGATATACATATTTTTATTTTCATTTTCTAAAAATGATTCTATTTATTTTTCATTATTTTTCGTACGCTGGCTTAAATGGTATACAATTCCGAAAAAGCAGATCTTTTAGCACGTAATTATGAATGTGGAAATCACACTGTTATATATTTATATTTATCGATACTAATTTTTTTGTCTCAATCGATAGTCGAAACTTTTCTTTTTCCTTTTTTCTTCTACTACGCCCTAGTCCAGCTTTCGTTAATCTCGTCACCCACGAATATATTTTTTCAGTCGAATTAAGATTACGATAGAGAGATGAAATGTATTCACTCGTAGAAATAAGAGAGCACGCGCGCGAACGCATGCTATATGTATATTCCGAACAGGATATAGAAGCGCTATGCGCGCACAGTAATTCGTAATTGAATTTTTCCAGTAAATCGATACCGATTTGTTTTTATCGTTTAACGTGTAAGTGCAATCAGCATAAAAAGCTTTAGAAAAAAAAAAAAAGTAAGAACAATGTAAGATGCCGCCGGTCTGAAGAGGACAGGATATGTTACAAAAAAAATGTATATAACAGCCGAGTTCCTTCATTATTTTAAGGTTATTTCAATGAAGAAAAGCTTTTTTTGTATCATTTTCAAAAAATACCTCACGAATAAACGTTTTCGTTGATAAAGATGTTTGTGCAATTGCGATTAGAGACATAAGAAATAACAGATCCAAACTCTGCAACCTGCAATAATACTTTGATAACTCGTTAAGAACACGTAAAACATCACGGTAAGCAGTAAAAAAAGCTAATGAACTTTAAAGTGATACTCAAAAAAATGTTTTTGATGAACTATAGTTCACAGTACATAATTTATGATTTAATAAAAAAGAAATCCGAAATTTTATAATCACTGCTTCGATGATCAATTGAGTAGAATATCTATGCCCGATAACGTCTCACTAACCAGCCGATGAGCAGTTATCCAATCGCGGAAATCTTGCCGATCTACTGTCGGTAAATCAGTTCGTAGCATATTATTCATATCCAAGAGACTTGACAGTCCTTCGAGTAGACGAGGGATGTCGCTACAATGGCCTTTCGTTGGTCAAGTTTGTAGGAATTTGAACTGTCTAGTTCAAATTTTTATCCTTAATCGTTTTGTAACCCCTTTACTAAATTTGCAACAACCCCCAATGGGAGTAAAATAATATCGATTTTTTTCTGATCTTGAAAATCATTAAAAGTACAAAGTCGTGTGCGAATAATACTAATATGAAGTTACAGGCAAATTAATTGATTATCGATTTACATTAGTTATTCTTATTTTTCAATAAAGTAAAAACTGATCAGGTCAAGGTTACGAATATTATTACATCAACTACAGAAAAAAAATGTTTGAAAATGTCAAATAACAGTATTGAACATTTGTATTAACTAGTCCAAATGTAGTGAAAAAATAAAAAGAAATTAATTCACGTTTACTAAAAAATTATTTCGAATCCATGAACTTTCCATTTTTTTTTTGTAGTAGAGACATAAAAATAAGTTAAACAATACTTTACGAAATCCCGCGAAATTACAGCACTTATCTTAGAAAGATCCAGTACGTAGTATAAGTTCGGTTTCGGTGATTCACAGGCAAATGAGATATGAGATATTTTCCTATCGCATAAATAATATTCTCCGCCTTACCCGGGTATCCTCCCGATTTCCGCGTTCTCCGATTGATTTTTTCTTTTCTCTTCCGTTTTTTTTTACAAATTTCTTCCAACATCCCACGCATCATTTATGAAACTCCAATCCCATGTGCGCGCAACGCTTCACACACGAATACTTGGCAAAATATTCTCGCAGTATCGCGGTAATGAGATCGCCTTCTTCCTCCTCCGCCTCGCCCGTTTCGCATAATAATAGTTATCCAACCCGAGTAATTTATTTAATCGATAAACATCGCAACAATGTTACGACGACAGTGCGCGTCGGGTCATCGCCGTTCGTTCGACGACGATAAAATTTTACCAACCGCGGATGGGTTGCGTGAATATATTCCATGGACTCGACAATGACCGGGCAACGAGCCGATAATTTCGCCTACCGTACGAGATCCCGAGCCGTTTATAAATGCGGCCGCTCGACGCTAAAAGGACCTATCGTGAGTTGCTTACACAACGATTTTACGCCCTTAAGAAATTGGAACAACGGACATATACGCGTTTTGTAAGCCGCGCGTGTGACTACACGGGCGTCGGTGTTCTCCCGGTGTTTACGTAGTCATTACGTTACCCGTGGCTTCGTCTCTAGGCCAGAGAAATGGATGAAGATAACATCTTTACCTTATAGCGAACGCAGCTGCAGGGGGTCCGGAGTGAGCATTTCGCTTCGTATGTATAAACATTGAGCGAGCGCACACACACGCGGAACATACACAGTGAAGTGTATAAGCTTTTGTGAGATACATCGAAAGCCTCGTACGTAGGAAACACGTATAATACACTATTGCTGCTGCTGCTGCTGCTGCTTCGTAACAGGTAGTAACAACTTGGAAGTAGCAAGTGTGCGTTGTACATAGGCTCTCGACTATATGTGTTTTCTTCCACGGGGGCCATGGTAAAACCCCGCTGTTCTCGTTCACGGGTCATTATAATGTTGAACGATTCGTAAGAACGAGTCTGGGTTACGAACGGTTGGCCTGTTGTGTATATCGCAGCACGAGGCGGGGGGCTCTAACCCGCCTGGGCGCGCACCGGCCTAGGCTAGGAAACTCGGTTAAAAGATAGTTAAACGAACTCGCGCGCGAAATAACTTACAGGCTTGTATATTCAAAGTAGCAGGAGGGCAGATATAAAACGTGTGAGGATTGGCTCGGAGTATGCTCTATGGGCTTCGTTAATAATATATCCGTGCGAAAGATCATATATCAGACGGGCAACAATAACGAGGCGTATGCGCGATGAGGGTTTAAGAGCGAAGAGTACATTTAGAAGCAGGAAAAGCTCGAGAATCGCGAATTTCCGGAAGTAATTTTCCACGGTGAAAAGTTTTTATTTTGTTTTTACGAGAATTTCCTGAAGAGCAAATTATTTTGACAAAGACGGAGTTTCACTGAAGAAGAAACATCTAACGATGTGCTGAATATTAAAAATGAAGTTACAAATGTGTTTTCATTAAAAAAAACTATTTATTAATCCAATAATAGTTGCAACCTATGAAATAATATTAATATGAATTAATTTTTTACAGAATATCGATGTTTTTTTCGTCATTTTTTTATATTAGAGTGACAATAAACGAAAAAAATTTAGAATATTATCGCATGAAAGAAACGCCTGAAAGGAAGCTCGATAGTTCGCACGAATCTTCGTGCTTCCATGGCACGGTGAATTTTGCTCATTCTCCTATAGTCGGAGATGTTGTTCGGACGCGGAAGGAATCTTCCAGACTGAGTTGGTCGTTCCGACGGACAGTCGAGTCTCGCATGGAAGAGATGCTATCCGCACGATGTGGTTCGTGCGCGATGGCCGCTTTGCGTGTCTCCATTCGAAATTTAGTACATGCCCAAGAAGCTTAGACGAGAACGATCATTTCTAAATACAAATTCTATAATTTGTTATTATTCATTTTTAGTTTTTTAATCACCGCGAATATTTTCGAATATACTTCAATATCATCCGACATCCGGTTTTGCTAGTTTTTCTATAGAATTTCCTGGTTAAACTTGGAGTCGCGAAGAAGCTACTCGTTCGCAACGTATTACATATGAACGGAGCATCGGCGTGTTCTTCATTAGTCCGAGAAATTAGTTTTACACGTGAAATCTGTGCTTCTTTACCGATTTGTATACGTAACGTCGTATAACGCAGATGCTTGAAACGCGACGCTGTATTCGTTCGTGTCAGGAGGGTCCCTGAAACCTCAGCGAGATCTTTTAGCCGAGCTAAACTCTCGCGAGTACGAGGGACTCACTTGGGACTCACGACTGTGTGGTACAGAGAGCTCGGCGCGGGGGGCCTTAGGTCGCGGATTTATGAGCGGCCGCCTTTTATGCGCTGTTTGAAGAAGAGCCGAGATGGTCGAGTCTTGATTATTTCCTAGTCTCTCAAGCGCCCGCAAGAGACAGAGAGCGAAAAAGAGACTTTACGTTTCAATTTAGCTTCTTTGGTGATCTCTAACTGACCCTTATCCCTCGCGTGTACGTACGTATTCACGAAATACTTTCTTGTATAATAATAAAGACAGATAAACAGATCAAGATAAGTGATTATCATTAAATCAATAGATTCTTCTCTTCCATAAAGTACAAAGAGACAGAAATTTGCAAAAATAAATATGAATATGAATATAAATATATGCGAACGATACAATACAACAATTGTTCACGATATGTGTTGATCCGAACAGAGAGTATATAACAGACAATGGTGTAACGATCGAATCGCCGATTGTGTAATTGTAATTAAGGCAATCCCGTAATCGCGAGTATCGAACGTAATTAATGGAACGAATCGTGAGCCGACGCGAGCGCGCTATCCTCGGCTATGTTTCGAGCTTGGGACGTGTATCAGAATTTCGATCGATGGGATATTACACGCTGCAGGTATCGGAATATTCGCATATAGCTGTGTATCGGCAATACCGTAGTCGAGATGTGTACACCGCCGAAGTGTATTGGACGGATCGGCCGTGCTCGCCGGTGGGCCGCCGTGGCCCCCGTGAGTAGGCGCAATTTTCTTTATTGCCTCCGCAATAATTCCGGCTCACCTAATTAGAGACACCCGTTCGCTTCTGGTTTACATCGTGATCGGCAGGAAGCGAAATCTTTATCCGAACACTGCTGCGCCGAACGAGACTCGTTCCTTCGAGACGCGTACACCATAGCTTTGCTACAATAATTCGTACAAATCAATAACGCTTCGCGCAAGTGAAAAAGCTCGTTCGTTGTTTTTATTGCGAGAACAGCAGGGACTTTCTTGACGACTTCTCTTTATGCGCGGTCGGAAAAAGGGCACTTTATACGATTTTTCGGTTTTTAGTAGATTAAATTTTACGTATAATGCCAATTTAATTATTAATGGGAATCTTTATGGAATCTGTGGGTTAAATTGCCAAGCAAATAAGAATTTTAGGTCTAGTCACCAGTCCTTAGTGAAACTCGATAAAGCGTCACATCCGAGTATGTAATTTGTACAGGAAGAGTGATCCTCTTTCTTGACCGAGATAAGGTAAAAATTGCTGATTGGGACGATACAATAGGTTCACACATGCGCGGCTCCCATTCGCTTCACTTTGGTCCCCGAAGCGTTTCGTTTTCGCAGCTCCCGAGGGACAAAAGTAAGCGCTTGCGCATACCCTAACCTAATTTTCAACGAGCCATGACATTGACCGCTTTCGGCTCGCAAAATCCCACACAAAGTACAGGTATTCACACACTTGACGTAAAAAGCGCAGTATGAAACTCGGGCCAAATTAGAAATTCAATTTTTTATTCTGCTCGCTTCTGCGGTTTAACGCACTTTCCGGGCGAGCCCGCTCAGTCTCCTCCTAATCCACGACTTCCGGCTACCTGGTCGTTTCATATCGTTTGTGTTCTCCGCTGCGTACAGCTCAGCTCAGCCTCTGTCACTTCCTTTCCCTTTGCTAACGAATATGCAGCTCGTTCTCGTGCCCATCGAGAACTGTACAGAGGTACATAACCGGCGCCATTAAGTTTTCTTAATTAGGATCGGGGACAGTGGGCTGCGGAGCGCACCGGGATTATATTTTGCCTCGGGACCTCGGTGTTCGCTCGATGACGACTTGCACGCAATGCGTGATAAGCGACGACGCGCGACTGACTTATTGTGACGCGTGGTTTATATGCGAAATTCGGTCTCCGCGCGTCGTTAAGATGAGCGACGAATTCTTTTATGACTATTTCCAGCATTGAGAATCGTGATTTGCTTTCTCTATTATTCAGTGGACCTTAATTGCTTAAAAAATCAATACCAAATTTCATTGTCATAATGCTTTTTCCAGTTGCAGGGTGAAAAGGCACGGTAACTTGCGTCACACGCGATTCGATATCGAAGGACAACGTATTATTATACTCGCTCGCTCCCACCGCGTTTCATTGTTACGAACTATGTACAATGTGAAATGATATGAATTATAAGTATGCAATGCACGAGAGATAACATATCGCAGATTAAAGTTTCGAATCGATATATCCGACTGCCAGGTGCGGATCTGCACAGTGCACGCGCGGTAGCTTTTTTTTTTCATTTCTACACATTGATTCCCGTACGAACGGGGGCATTCAATCGAACTCCATAAATGTTCTAAAAATTATTATATTGTTATCATTTTTCTTCCTCGTAGAGAAGGTTTATTTTTCATGTATTTTTTTTCTTACAATTCAATGTGCAAATTTTTCAAAAAATTTTATTCGCTTAAAAAAAAAAATTTAATGTAATAGGAGTAAATAAATCCAAACCAAGAAGTCAGAAGCTTCGGGTGCTGGTAGCGAATAAGAAGAAAAAATCGTCCGAATGGATTACTCTCGAGACGGTATCAAACGCGGAGGAAACTATGCTCAGTTCGCAGTACTGCACAAGCGGGTCTGGACCATAAACCAAACGATAGAGAGACACACACGGTACTCCTCTCCCCGTGAAGAAACAATGGACCAGCCGTAGCCACGGATCGTAAACAATTCTCTTATCAGCAAGTCGTTAGCACTGAATAATAATTTTCAAGTATCCCCCCCACCCCTTGCGTCCGGGGCGGCCTTTGCCGTGGTATAGCCAGCGTCGGATTGTCTCGCTATATACACTCGTACTCAACTTTACTTTTACGAACGGTCGCGCATACGTTTTCGTTTATGGATAATACAAGCCGAGAGGGCTCGGGTGTATACGTCGCGTGTATCTGAAGCCCGACAGAGGTACGTCCGGTTGGCTATCGGGGGCCTCACGGCGACGTTGAATACAAGGCGGGAGCACCACTCACCGAATAATATCTATAATGGGATCGGTTACATTTGATTTCGGGTTCTCTCTCTCTCTGTCTCGAAATCACTTTGCTCGGCAACGTAGCCTAGCCGTGTCCCTGGCCCCGTGGAGAGAATTCAAGTTTTTACGAACCGAAACGCCCACGTTCGCTTTATCCACCTATAAATACCTAAATAGCGACTTGCATACTTATTGTATCGAGATTGCTTTGGTTACAAGGCGAAGAAAAGAAAAATACCACGAAGGCGAAAAAGAAACAACAAAATAGTCGAGACAAAGCCCGGCGAGTCATTGAGTCACAGAGATACGTGGAGAATCGTCTAGAATTTTAATTAACATTATCCCGGCGTGTATATATAAATGATAATCGGCCGAGGAAGATTGATATCGCCGTACGCGACTAATCGAGGCAAACTAACATAGCCAATGGGGTATCTTCGGTTGCGCGTTGCCGATTATTAACTAACGCATTAGGATAAGCGTGTCAGAGGCACCTTCTCTTGTACATTATAAAATATCTTCAACGCACTTGATGCGTGGGCTCGCGTGTGGTTCCGTGCAATCCTCCGCGGCACGCATGGATGAGACGTTGCGGCTTGCGACAACAGGTGTCTCACGGCTACTATATAAAGAATGAATTATTCTTGTTGCTCGTAAAAAATCTATTGAGCATGAACGGCGAATGAACTTTTCAATGAACCAAGAGCCTGGTTGCTATGGCGAAAAATAATAACTTCTTGCTTTCTCAGAAACCAGAATTCCTCAATCAAATTGGAAAAAATCTCTCGGGTGTACGACAAGAATAACATAAGCGCGATTATCATCGACTTTGAGCGATCAGACTGAAATTTGGTGCGAAACTCGAATTACTTCCAAGGCTGTAAAAACGATTCGAAAGTTATGAACATTAAAAAATGTCAGGTTCATAAGAAAACTTTGCGCTGCCGCTTAGGCACATTCTAATAATTCCGTAAAAATTCTGAAAAAAATGCGCAGTGCTCCTGAAGCGTTTTCTGTGTTCAGCAGTCGATAGCGATTTTCAAAATGTTCTGTGGCATGCCTATTACGAGAAAATAAGGAAACGCTATCTGCAATTGAATAAGCATCTCATACGGAAAGGGTTCCCTCCGCGGATCAAAAATCATTGGATTGCAGATCAAATTATCAATGTTAATGATAAGAGATTACACAATCTTCTGAAATATTCCAGTGTAACTATCGCTGAAGTTTCTTTCGAATTTCAAATGAAAAAAGACTATAGACATATAGTGTATGCATCGACTAAAATATGAATGAGACAATCTCCGGTAGATAATGAGATAAGTTTCCGAACGGCAAACAAGAACTTCATTTTTATTCTTTAACGAGGCAGGTCCCGATGCACATGTACAGAAGTTCAGACTAGGAGAGTATTCCTCTCTCTCTCTCTTCGCATTCGCTTCATTGTTTCTCGCACCTTTCCATTCGCTCTCGCTAGCCAAGGAAGCCGAGGATGAAACGAGAATGGCAGAGAGAAGATTTGCGAAGGTGGCCGGGGTGTCGGGGGACTGTAAACCTTACACCGTAAACTACTCATCACGGATCAGAGAGACATAGAGAAAGGTAGAGAGGGGCAAAGAATACGCGTGGGCGGTGTTTGCGTCTCGCGGATCCTCGGGGTTGTCCCATTGTCGTTATGAAAATTACAGCGTGGTCCGTAGTTGTGCGCTGGATGCGAAGGAGAAAAAAAGAAAAGAAAAAAGGCACCTTTGGACACGAGAGACACCAAATGCAATGAGCACTTGGCCGGGTGCGCAGCAGTAGTTCCCTCTGTCCCGATTCTCTTCCGCGATGTGAAACTATATACATACTATAAGCATAATACAGAGATGGATAACGTGGGTAACGTTTGAGGCTCACGTGGCAACGGTTTATTCTGTAGCTTTGCAGTCACGTAAGCTCAGCAAATGGAAGCTTGACGCGCAGGACCACGCGCGCGATAGTATTCGAAGAAGATGAGACTCGGCAAAGATGAGACCTCTTCTTATTACAGTTCGAGCGCGTGCCAAACGGACACTTCGAGTTATACGAACTGACCAACGAAGTTCCAGCTAATAAGAATAATACCAACAATAATAATTGTTATTATTATTATTAATATCTATTATTATTATCAACAACTTGTTGCAATATAACGGAAAATTCGTTCTTTTAAGTGTATAAAATTGTTTGTGCTTCAGAATGTTTTTCAAATTTACGGTCTAGTAATTTTTATTGATATTTACTGTACGATGGTTGTCGATTTTTCATCCATAAGTACATTAAATTTACCATTATTTTCAACAGTGTACAAAATGAGAATAAACGGGTTGACCTAAGACTATGCGAATGCGAGAATGGATGATTAACTTCCGTGATGTGAGATGATTCTTGAAGTTGACTTACAGGCTGGTAATTACAATGCGTCTCTCCCACATAGACTATTCTCGTCGACGCTCATCTGAACGACGCGCGGAGACCGAACTTCGCATGATCGTATAAACCACGCGTCACAATATGTCAGTCGCGCGTCGTCGCTTGTCCCGCATTGCGGGGAAGTCGTCACCGAGCGAGAGGCCTCCAAGGCAAAATATAATCCTGGCGCGCTCCGCAGCCCACCGTCTCCGATCCTAATTAAGAAAACTTAATGGCGCCGGTTATAAACCTCTGTAGAGTTCGCGATGGGCGCAAGAACGAGCTGCCTATTCGTCAGCGGACAGAAAGAAAGTTACAGAGGCTGAGCCGACCTCTACGCAGTGGAGAACGCAAACGATATGGAACGACTAGGTAGCCGGAAGTCGAGGATTAGGAAGAGACTGAGCAGACTCACCCGAAAAGTGCGTTAAATTGCAGAACCGAGCAGAACAAAAAATTGCATTTTTTCACAAATACTTGAATGCATGATAACACCGTTTTTCAAGGTTACATTATTTCTGATTGAATTGAATAGCAAAAAAAAAATAGCAAATTAAATTAGCCGTTTCATAAATTCCGTTCTCCCTCAATCTATCGAATCTATTGCGGGGAAACGCGATAATGTATTTTTTTTCCAGGGTCACTTCCATTTCAAGCGCTAAGAATATTATATTGTTGCACGCAACCACAATCCACGATACGGATGTATTATAAACGTCCAGGCGACGAAAGTTGGACAGCACGCAACTATTGTCGGCATGCCGCCGCCTGTCCTTGGCTCGTACTGCGCAGCGATCGTCAATTGCATTCGCGACATCGACTCGTCAGCATAGCTCAGTGTATTGCCATCATTGCAACGACCAGAGCTCACATTGATATCACTCGCCAAATTTTCGTGTGCAATGCAGCCGAGTGTATTGGTCGTTTTGTTCTTACTGGTAATCGCGAGGACATCCTCGTACAAAATTGTCGTACGAACTTCAAATGCTCAACGATCCTCCGAGCTCGTCAACGCGGTGGTGAGATTCTTTTGTCTTTTTTAATCATCGTGCGAAATATTGGAAAGAAAGAGGCCGCGAGTGATCAAACGCCTTTCAGGTGAACATTGTGAAGACTTGTTATGACAAACCGGGAAGCACTGTGGGCATTATCGGCAAGTCAGACCCGGCTCTCCTCAAAGCGCTGTGGTCCGAGCCCGCCATGCCTGTAATTCTGATTGACGAGAATACGAAGACTCTGACCGACATTCGGGTGTTCCCGAGAATACATGTTTACATCATCGCGATGTCAACTTGGTTGGAATTTCTCAAAAATAAGATGAGTCTGTACCGTTCCGTATGGTGGGATTCGGAGGCTTCTTATCTGATAATCGACGAGTCATCGAAATCGACGAAATTCGAAAGCTGCAAAGCAGAAGACGATGATTTTATCAAACGTATGGCAAACATGAATAACGTGAAGGTATTGTGCCTTGGTCCTACGGAGGGAATAGAAATGTTTGTTTATCGTTCTCGCGGCTCTAAAGGTGCACCGCCTTGGGAGTTTCATCGCGATGTCGAACTCGAGACAACAACCTTAACTCAAATATATATGTTCGCTCGTTCGTATCGAGACGATGACAAATTGTGCATGGATCCGAAGTTTGACAAGAAAACGGAAAGTGTTACAAATTATGATCCCGTCGTTATTGGTCCAGGGGTATCCCGTTAAAATTGGAAAACCAAAGGATTGACACGCAAAACGCGCGTAGAATAATCATTTCGGATGAAAAGAGAAAAGAGAGAATGGGCGAAATGAAAAAAAAATGAAAAACCTTCCGACTAAAGGAGTAATAAAAAAATTATTGTGACAAAAAATAGTGAAATAGCAAATCAATTATTCGTATATTATACTCTGAAGATAGCTTCGTTAGCAACTATCGAAACATTCCAACTATAATATGCGAATATTTCATTGTTACTTAATTTTTTATGTTAATATCATTTTTTAAATTAGGCACTGCTCTTTCAGTCGGGAGTTTTAAAGGTTTGTAAACAGTTTTGTAATTTCATTAGAGCGATCAGAGGGGATTTAATGAAGTACGAGGAATAACATCTATGTCTAGTCTGTTAACGAAAAGTTTTGCCAATTGCGACACATTTTCAGTTTTAACTGAAAAGTTTTTTAACTTTTTAGTTAAAACCCATGTTGGCCACTATCGGCCGAAAAATACACGATCTATCACTAATTTACGAGTGTAATCACGATGCAAATAATCAATAAGTGGATATTTTTGTTAATAAATAAATGAAACATCGTTATTGCTTCCTCGTAGAGGAAGCTTTGTTTTTGTGAATTCTTTTTTCCAATGAAGCGGACTGAAATTGTTCAGAAACGTATAGTTACGGATATTAAAAAAAAGAATGTAATTTGCTTATTTTTTTACCTGCTTTTTTTAACGTCAAATTCAGAATCAAATCGAGCCATGAAAATATTCAGAACATTATTTCTATATAATCGTGTACTTCAACAAAAATTACCGGCATAATAAGAACAGACCCTTAATCTTTTGCACTGCCTTTGTAGGGGCCAAGGAATTCGTTTTAACATTTAAAAAAAAATTGTACGGAAGAGAAACGGGAAAAAAACCGAAAACAATAAATAATTTTGTGATTTCTCGAAAAATTACATTAAAGAATACCAAGTGTAAGAGGAAAGTGTTACGGACACGCAAGTACACGCGCACATACAAGTATCAAGGAGAAATTAGCATATTGTGATCAAAGACACGTGGGCCACGTAGGGTAAAGCTATAATGAGTGCCGGTTATGCATACGATATCTCTGGCTCTCGCCAGTGACACCTTCTTCTTCTTCTTCATTTCTCGCCTTCCTCACGGAGTGTGGAGTCGGCCGAAGTGTGAATCATCGGGCAGCAAGTCGAGGGAACTAGCGTTGCGAAGATAAGCGAGAGCGCAAAAGCGCATTCCCTTTTTTTTCCGCGCGACGACGACGACGACGAGGTGGTACTCACGATACGATGCACAATAGATCGTGGGGACGTCGGAACAGTGTGCGTTTCGTTCAGCACCCAGTTATTATAGAAATAAATTATCGTTCTACGTTTTCTTTCTATCCACGCGAGACTTTCCGTATTATTTTTTCATTTTAACTTTTATCAATCGACAATCGTCGTGGGAGAGAAAAGGTTCTTTGCGCGGCCGCTTGAATTAATTCGAGATAATAATTCTCGCTTGCCTGTACTCATATAAAGAGAAAATGTATTGAAAGTATTTGAAAAATCGATCAATTTGATAGCTCCCATAATAAAAATATCGTAACGTATATTTATGTACAATCGATACGTTTTTTTCTGAACCAAATATTTTCAAATATCGATTGAATAAATATCGATAAGACTGTGAGACACAGGAGAAAAAAAGGAAAAACCGAATTCCAAAGGATTTACGATATTTATTAAAGTGGAGTTTGCGAACTGTGAGAGAGTCGGTACATTTGGCCGTTCAATCGGGTGCAACGAGCGTTTGAACTGGCACTGGGCTCGACAGGTGTCGGATCGTGCTGTCTATACAGGCGTCGGGGCCCGGTGCAACGAGACGGACAAGCTAAGGATAGAGAGGAATAGCGTGGCATGCGATGCCATTGGTGGTGTATAAAGTACAGAAACTCGCGCGCGCGGTACCGAAAAGGTCACCGATATCTCTCGAGGTCCGGGTGCCGTGTCGGGGTTATCCGGGATTGGTATCGGACAGTGAGCCGTGACGACGCCACCGCCGGAGCACCGGGAGTAGCAAAACCACCACCTCGACTCGTTTCGCACCTCGTTTGATGTAGTTTTCTAACGTTGCTTATATCAACCTGTTTCACGTGTATCCCCGGTCGCCTATTCGGTGTTTTTTTTTCAACGATCTTTCACTTATTTGACAACAAATTTTATCTACTTCGTTGTATTTCTGAGAAACGAAATTCTAAAAAAAAAATGGAAAGTTTCTTCTACGACAAAATAAACGCGTCGTATCTTCCCAGACAAAAAATTCAACACGACTATTCATAAACCTTATCAACGATCTGAAGAAGCTAATTGCATGTATGGAACTTTCACTAGAATTAAATTCATTTAAGTGTAGATGTTATTTAATCTGATACGCAATATGCTTCTTGCAAAAGATGCTGAACGAGTGCAAAAAGCGAAAAAAATATTTAATTGACCATTTTTTTATATTTAAATATCTGTAAAAGGAGGAGTGAGTAGATAAACCATTAATCGATAAAACAAAATAAATTATATTACCTCCAATAATTTTTAGAGAACAAAAACAAAGGAATATTTGGTTCGGCTTTCGCACCGTCAGGTACAAATATTTCTTAACCTGTAATCGTAAAAAAAAAAGAATCAATTTCTTTTTAACACACTCCTTCGAGACTATTTGCCAATCGCGTTGATCACCGATATAAATCAATAAATCATATCGTGAAAAAAAGAGACACTAGCGCAGTTCGTTCGTCGACGCAATTCAGAGTTTAGATATGGTCGATGGCTGACGATTAGAGTTATTATAACGAGTGATTCGTCGTGACGAAATCAACGGTCACCAGGACGGTAAATACGCACACGCTCATTGACCCCGCGAAAGATCTATCGATCCAACGGTCTGTATAATGATATCGAACCGGATCGTTCTGTCGTGAGTCGCACGCGAAAATCCGATCGGGGCTTTTCAGACATTCGTCTTTCTCTCTTCCGTAACGGCGTTTTAACTAGCGCATGCCTCGGCAAAAGTTGCGCACGACGAGGTGAGAGAGATCAACGGTGTGTTGCTTGGCCGGCAAACGCGGCGGCGAAACGTACGCGAGAGCGCGTACGTGGAGTATGAATGAATGTGGCGCCAAGAGAATGGAGTGCGTCTGATCCGTTGGCCTACGCACAGCACGCGTGTAACCCCCTCATATCTTTCGTATAAACGCAAACTCGTGCAAAATGGTTGGCAATACATGTGATACGTGTACGAGGATTCGTGATCTCGCGGGCTGAAGAGAACGAACGAATTGCGGTCGTATGTGATACCGATCCTTGAGACTACGAGACTGACTGTGCTCACGGATCGTGAAAGAGAACTCTAACGTCTCGCCATCACTCTCGTGGTGAGCGGTGACTAATTTCGCTCCTCCGCAGCTCGGTACTTATCTGCTTCGCGTGCATTGTTCTCCATTCGTTACGGGACTCCCTCGGAACTTAGAGAGTCACGGAAATGAGATGAATATCACGTAAATCATTCGTCAATTTTTTTGAGCCATTCGTTACATTTTCTTTGCACAATGGATTTTGGTATTCAAATGAAATCCTGTTTTATAGCATTCGAGGCTTTAAACGTGTCAATAACGAGGCCTCATGTGTAAACAAAAAAAATTGTCTCGAGTGGAATTGCTTTCAAAACACGGACTTTGGACAATTTTCAATAGCGTATGAATTCAAATGTAAAGTTTTTCAATTCAGAAAGGGGAAAGTTAGCGTGACTCTTGTTTGAAAAAATGTTTATTATATACGATCGAGAGCTAAAAGATTTGTGTTAATTAGCTTGATTGGAACTTCATCGAATATTATTATACTACAATGGGGTATCGTGTAAGAGATGCAACGAAACGTGCGTGACAATGTACAATGAATCAGATACTTCGGACGTGTCACATCAAAGTTGCACGACCGCATGACTAGACTCCGTTTGCACTCCGTAAAAGAGATATCGATATTATATACCGGTTAGCATTTCGAGGAACGTGCGCGCGTGAACGGCGCTTAAAACCCTCGCGGGGATCGGTACTCCCGGTGGCTTGACGCCGTTTGATTTAACATGTCGCCTCCGTTACCGATTTATCTCCACCGTGTGACTCGACAGTACAATATCGTGCTTTGTAATGACAATGTACATAAAAAAACTGAAAACATCCCACAAATTTAGTCAATTTTGTCGACCTTATAATGTTTTTAACGTGAAAATAATTTTTTTTTCAAATACACATTTACTGATTCGGATTAAAATTGGAAAAAAAAAATGGAAAATTGGAATTGGAGATTGACCGGAGTAGATGATGGAAGAGTGAGCATTTTCTCGTGAAATTCTAACTCCGAAACAAAGCCTTACGCAATTATAGCGGGTCGATGTGCGCGAAACAGTGGTAACTCGGAAGCGCGGAAGAAGCCAAGAGCAATTAGTGGGGCGGTCTGCACGTCGGGTGGGCCGTAGGAAATTGAACCGCCTACGCTGTATTAACGCGCGCAACAGCGAACTCTCCGGGAGTCACTTTCCACGCTTGAACTCTGTACGATTTCAATACGGTAACGGAGAACACAAGGAGCAACTCCTTGGGACGAGACTCCTCCGTGGTTAATACGAAACACGCGTGTCCATACGCATGTATATGTAATCCACGTATTTCATTGCGTTATCCGAACTGCAGAGGCGAAGGAGAAGAAGGTTCCGATGCTCATTCGGCGCGTATGAATCTCTTCAGAGTCTTCACAGACGTCCGTTCGGATTCTTCGGTTACACGCGAAGAGTGCGAGCGAGAGTTTGAGAGAAAAAAAAAAGATTAAAAAACGAACAGAATGTATATACCGGTGTTTCTCTTCAAGTACTGTTGCGGTATAGGTTATTTATGTGACGTTCCATTACGAACTCTTAATTGTTTGACTAATGTGCAGCTAAGTGCGCGCACGAGGGTTCTCCGCCACTGCGACCGCCGATGAGCCGCGGAACTTCTTCCTCTCGTTCTTCTTCTTATTATTTTTTTCGGCTTTCTTCGTTCCATCACCGGCGCGGTTGAATCCTTTCTCTTTCCCTCTTGCGCGTTTCGTTGCGGTTAGCGCGCGCAAACTTCTGACCATCTTCCACCGTTAAACCGGCCGTAGGATCACGAGAAAGAGCAGGTTCACTTACAACCTGGATCACTCCGACCTCTTGTAAAATCTCTGCCGATGCGATCCTAGATGACTCGGCGGAATCTTTCTCCCACATCTAACTAAATACCTGTCCAAGTCGTTCAGCGGCAAGACAAAAGATTCCCGAGAGACTCATTTTAACACTGTTTTTCTGGAATACTTGCGGTGGTGTTTATCGACGAGACTTGAAAAACGAGATGTTGATGGTAATTCACACGTTGGATTGTCGGTGGTTTTGTTTTTTAATTAGAATTAGGTGTTGGACGATGATGATTCTCGAAAATAAGGAGGAAGAGATATTGTCGGACTAGTTATCTCACGAATTTATCGTTGGTTCTCTTTAGATCTGTGTTGATTTTGTTCTGTGAATGATTGACGTTAAGGAGAGCCGATGCTGGAAATTTGATGGACCGATACGGTAAGATCTTTTTTATGATATAGTTTTTATTGAACTTCATAATTTTACTGTAGTAGTATATTCATATTTTATCACTATTGAACATAACATCTACCGTACCAGATTATGGATAAGAAATTATTACCATTATTTTCAAATTAAAAAAAGTCGACGCATCTTCATTCTCATTTTTTTACGTACATAAATTTTAGTGAAACTGACTACCTCCTGGAGACAATGAATCTTAGTTGCGCCGACTGTTTTCACACCTGCCTGAAACGTTTCGCAACATTCGGAAACGTTCGTCCGCAAAGTCGATGCCGCAGATTAAATATTGATCTTACAGTTGGAAGAAGGGAAAGCAAGTTTTTACTTTGTAAGTTCTACAACGTCTCTTCGAGCTTGAAAAATGGAAAGGCGAATAGAGATGATGTTCCAGAAGATGCCGATGGGGAAAGAAGTTGAAAGTAATTCGAGAGCCACCTGCCATTTCTTCGTGATGAGTTAGCAAATGATTTCGGATTTTTTTTTAATGATTCTCTGCGAAATCAACTTTGAAATCGTAGATTAAACTTCAAGATCGAGACTTACCGACGACTTGAACGGAGAGATTCTAACTCACTGGAGATTCACCTCGAGATAGAAGTTGGGTGAGAATAAAAAATGAATTGCCGGTCTTACAATCAGTCGATGATCTTCCCGTGGCTATCGATTGCCTTTCGAACTTTCGCCCGAGTGGGTGGACGGGCTTATTCGTGATCGGTTTTCCGTAGACGTTTCGGTCTCGCGATCCCTTTCTATTTGAGCTCCCGTTCGGCGTCTCTTTCAATTCTTTATCAACCTCCTTATCCCCAGTTCATCTCCATTTATCTTCGTCACCGGGCATGTCTGTTCACGGTGATGTTTCACGCTCTCCCACTGCGCACTTTCCGTGATTTCACGTCGCGCCTAGAGTCCTCTCACTACGCTGAACGGTGCGAAGAGATTTTGCGCAATTCGTTGTCTGTCTCTCCTAAGCGCTCGCGCGTATATACTAAGGCCCCGTCCGGGAACTGTTCGCGTCGACAGGTGGGGCCGTGTAGGAAGCTCGTTGTTGTTTATGGCAATACCGAGTCTCGAGGCCTCGCCCATTATACAAGCCGCATGATGCATTCATTCCATGCGTTGCGCTCTATCCGGTCGTAATTTTACTTACATCAGGGAAAGAAATTGATTGTTTTTTGTAGAAAAAAATGGGCCTCTCCCCTCATTAGAAACATTAATAGCGCCTTTCTGTCTTCTTTCTTTGACGGAGGGACTCAATTTTCGCGTCGTTTATGTTCAAGCTCTAAAACCTTTGAGTTATGAATGACTGTAATCAGATCTTCAGAAAAATCGAATGGAACCCTAACTCATTCTGAATGATTTTTTTATCGGTTTTAGAACCGTGGAAACTTTATCAAGAAAATTAGCTCCGAAACTAATGAATCCAGTTTGTTGGTAGTATCGAAAAAGCCGAATCCAAGTCTCAACGATTGCCGTCCGTATCATTGGTGAAGTGTTTCTACGGTTTATCTTTGAAGGCGTATCAAGTACCTAAACGATATTGCAATAATAAATACCCTTTGATTACCTCTCGAGGTACATGACAAACAGACGTCTCGTATTGCACCGTAACTATCTATAGACAAGCATAACACAAATATACACCACGCACTTAATACTCGCGTATACGAATCTCTGCATGTAAGAATTCGTCATTCCAATTTTTATAATCTCCTGTTGAGTTTATTAACAAATCAAACTTTTTTTTAATTCCAAATACATTTTTAAAAAATGAATTCGAATAAATAATTAACCACAAAATCATCGCAAAATCGAATAAATAAAATAAAAAAAAGATTGTTTTTAGATCAGTCTAAATAAATCCTGCCGAAGCTTATTGTTACTTTATGAGACAAAAAAAGTCAGAAGTAACCATAAGATCGGGATCTTTGTGTTAACATCGTCGTCGACATATGCGGTGTCGTTCGTTGCCCGAGGCCCTCGCGCAGTGTAACTCTCGATGTATCGGATTACCCGTCGCGCGTGCTTCTCCTCGCGAATTATTACCGACACGTGCACATATTGCCAGTTGGAGGACATATAGTCGCGACACGAGATTCAGCGATGAAGCCAGTTGACGCTCATACACGTAAGTCGTGCAGAAAAAAAAACAAACGGAAAAAACGTATTCGTACATACGATCGTAGGTTCGATGATCCGTTTCTATCCTTTTTCTTCGACTTTCGGTTTCGCTCTATCCCCCATCGTCATTTATCCGCCTCTCTTAGATATCACTTTTTTCTCGAGAGCAACACTCCGGACGATCTGCTAGCGGGGATCGGACGATTGGATCGAATGTCCATGCAAAAGCATTCCTGGACACCGACACCTCGCGCTTCATCCTTCATTATCGCTCCTATGAATCTTGGCTCATCTGCCTCTTATCGTTCGTCATAAGGTACTCAAGCACAGAACGATACATTCGCGCTATGCCATATGAAATTTTTATAAATTTTTTTCTTTCTTTTTTAGTTATTTATCATTTTTTATTAATGTGTGTCGTGTTATTTCAATTGTTTTTTTGGTTTAAAAGATGGTTTTATTGCTTTGTTCTTTCTTTTTCAGTTATTAATCATTTTTTATTAATGTGTATCGTTATTTTAATTGTTTTTTTGTATAAAAGATGTTTTTGTTGCTTTGTTCATAGTTTTCTAGTTTTCATTAATACATATGTCACTCTACCTGCTGCGTAAATGGGCTAACGCGATGCATTCGTGAAATCGAAATTGAAGAAGACACGGGTGTAGGTATCATTGATTAAATTCTGTCGTTGCACAATGCCCAGCGCGCGCGCGCCCGACGATAGCGAGCCTGATACGTTAGTCAGCCCCTCGACGCCGACGAAGAAGCGAAAATGATTGCGCGGAGAAAATTTTATCACGATAGAGGGTGTGTAGACAAATTCTCGTATGACACCAATGTCAACGCCACTGTCTGAAGATTATCGTTACTCTTGGAATGTTACGCAATGCAGGAGCTCATCAAGGTCATATAAATATAAGGGCTTTATTGTAAAAACTAATTTTATTGAATCTTTTATTCAGAAAAAGACGTGCCATCTCGTTCTTTTACTGGTTTTAAGACTAATATGAACTCCGTTTGAGTCAATCTTCTCTGATTTTTTTTGGAAAATCGTAAATCGTCGTAAATAAGCAATATAAATTTAACGATTTATAATTTTATAATTAAACACAGCAATGAAATAGCAATAACACTAGCAGTTATTTTAAATAATTTTTTTTGTCGTTTTAAATAATACAATAATTATCTAAAAAATATTAATGTTTCGTTTGCTGAATATAAATATATTTTTTCGTGTTTAAATTCGAATGTTTATTACGCGAAGCATCGAAATGTATAATTCACAAATCGTTCGGCGAGACAAATCTCCGCGCATCGACACGTACGCCAACTTGTCCTTGGTTAAGTGTATCGAATTTTCTCTCGGACCTTGAACGCACCTCTCGAAGTATTTGCCGACGAGAGGAGATTTGCCGAGGGTTCGATTTACCGAGAGGGCCTACGTAGCATAATACTGCGCAGAGACACACAATCCACACCTACATCAGGCCCGACAATGTGTACAGTATAGTAGTTGGACGTCGTCGGTCCTCCGCACGCCCGAGATTAGATTACTGTACGCTCTGTAACCCGCGCGGAAAGCTCCCGACGTTAGTCATTCCATCGTTGAGTTTTCTATCTCCGTTCGGCGCACCTCGGGTATAACGCCGAGAGACGGTATCGCCGATTCACCTACGCAAGCCACGGCCGCGCGTTTACGTGCCGTATACAACCCGAGAGGAAGTAAGATAGAAGAAGAATTTATATATAAGTATATAGATGTATACATATATACCGATCGCGAGTCACGGGCGTATATTTTACGAGTCCACCGATAGATCGCTACCGCGAGGAACACAAACGCGATTTCGCAACTTATTCACTGCCTCCGTTCGCGAAACGAACTTCATTCAATCGATACAGAGCAGTAAAGATCTTCGCTTTGTGTATTCGCTGATTTCTAAAAAAGACATTTTACGAAATGCTATTCCCAGGCTTCGAATCGTACACGAGATTATACTAAAGCTTGTATTTAATATGTTTCATATTTAATAAAAAATCAATTTGAATTCAACATTTATGGCTATATAGATAGAGTTCTGATCTTCGTACATCTAATGAGGCTTTCTACATTTTAACCTAGCGGTTAAGCGATTGGACTAAAATAGTATATAAGAGGCGTATGTTAGTGATGTGCCTTGTACAAGATTATATGAATGGAGGACTTTTTAAACTTCTTTCTCTATCTCTAAAGGCCGTTTTATGAGAAAAGAATATAAATGTGGGCCGGCGAAGGTTTCGAAATGACTGTGCGAATAAAGAGAAATTATCTCTGATGATTCGATCGAACGAATGAGTTTGAATCGATGCTAATATACGAATCGGGCGATGGTGCACCTGCGTCCAGCAGGTATAATCCGCGGGCAGCGCGTGCCAGTGGCACGGGTGTCCGAGGCGAAAGACGCGCGATGATGAACCGCGTCGATCGCGAGACGATCGAAGGAAGCTTAGGAGGCAAGGGTTTCTTCGTTTCGTATTATAGGCATCCGCTGTGATCGAAGGATCGCAGGGTGCACAATGGGCACGACATGAGTCGTCGGATCGGTCCTCGATTGTGTCTCTCTCCGGGACGCGTGGGCGCGGCTATAACGGTATGCGAAAGCCGCTGCCGCTGTTGCGACCGCGATGCTGCACCGCTGTGCACAATCGACGAACGAGAAAGCGAGATAGAGAGGAGAGATTTCTTCTCGTAGAGAAGAGAGGAAAAAAAAATACGAAAACGTGGCACCTCACGTTTATGTGTTTATGTGCATATGCATAGAAGGAAATAACATCGCGGTGAAAGTTGGAAAGAGTTGGACGAATGAATGAATGAATGTAGAAGCAAGAGACAGATGGTTCGTACATAGGTATATATATACACATATATACAGCACGATTCATAATAAATATCGAATCGGCTATTTTTTTCAATATCCACAAAAGAAAAACAAAATTTTACTATGAGAACAATGAACGGCATTTTTTTCTGAATAGACTGTTTTGCACTTGGCGTCGAAACGGTGTCGCGTCTCTTAATAGTAATGATCATGATGGTAATTATGATTTTCAAATTTGAAATTATTAAGTAATTAATATTATTGTTGCTCTATTTGAACAAATGCCTATGTCTTTCTTCATAGTGAAATTTTTTTTTTTTTTTATGCAGATTAAAGAAACAAAATACTTTCATTATTTATTATGAATCATTCTGTATAAACGTATATGTATATAGAGGAACCACAGGGAGGATCGACGATTTGAATATCGACGCTGAAGAATAATGGAGACGGATTTCGAGGCGTGGGCGTAACAGTCAGCGCTTCGTGTCCCTGCGATCGTAAATAAGTGCTTCGTCGAACTGCACCTTGCGACGGAATATGATTTTCTCGAGGATAGAACAAAATAGAGATGTATCGAAGAAATATAAAAGAATCTGAAGGCATCGGTGAAGAAAAAACTGTAGGATAGAATGTTAAGAAGAACAAAGATTAATCGACTAAATCGGCGCTTGCGGGTGACGAAAAGGTTATTTCGTTAAATGAAAAAAATTTCGTTTAATCGAACAAATATTTGTTTCGCCACCCGCCGATTTTGTCGATTCAACCGATTTTTCTTTCTCCTTGAAGAATTTGCTATGTACTTGTATTTTTTTTTCAGTTGCTCGAACGCAATTGAGTCGCAGAAGTTGAAGATGGACAAAAGATGCACTTGCTACCTCGGTTCACTGCGACGGAATAACCGCAATTGCCTAATCGGCGATGCTGCGTCCCCGACGTTACGTTGCCATGGATTTATCGTCATACGTTACCAAGCTTATAAAGCTTGCGCTTGTCGACGGGAGACCAGTATTCCTTTTGGGACTGAATGGTTCAGCCTCCCGTTTCGTCGGGGAATCATATTGAAAACATATCATTTTTTTTCTATTTGCAAATTCTATAATGTTATTCACAAAAAATCGAGGGTTGTTCATAACGTTTTTGCTTCTTCGGCTACACAACGAAAGCGTCTTGTCGACGGAATGTAAATCTGGGAAAAATTTGGCTTTTCCGTCCAGTGTGACGCTTCCAGTATCGTACGAGATTAAATTGGTACCTCAAATTTTCGAGGATTTTTTCACGCTCACCGGGGAATCAAGAATCTTCGCGAAAGTTTTGAAAGGAACACCGAAAGTTACCATACGCAGCGAGAGATTGCGCGTTGACGAGGACCACACGAGCCTAGTTGATGCAAATGGAATAATGCGCAAAGCGACGAAGCGCTCTTCCGCGAATTCAACGACCTTTCTCGTTATCGAATTTGATCTGCCGATCGAATCTGGCAATTGCATGCTCGGTCTACAGCATGCTGGCAATATTACAGATGGAATTTACAATTCTTCGTACGTGAACGAAGAAGGTGATAAAAAGTACGTGAATAGATGAAACATTGGAAATCTATATTCGTTTCCGGAAGAAAAAACTGCAAAAACGTCTCTGTTTATTTCGTCAGTTTGAAAATTGTAACTCTTCCTACCAGGCGTTTTACTGGAATCTGAGAATTTCTTGAAGTAATAAGCAGGCCGGTTTCCAGGAATGAATCAAGAAGTATTTATCATACTTTCTTTTCTCATGGAGAAACAAATAAAATACTAATTTTCGGTCGGAATACTCTGAACGTTTTTCCGGTGAAATTCGGTATAATCAGAATATTTTTACGCAGATGGTTCGTCGCCGTGAAGTTCTTTGAAACGACACCTCTCACAAATGTTCAATGCTGGAGCGATTTTGATATCGAAGCAACTTTCGACTTATCCATAAACCATCCCAACATCACTGCGAACAAGAGTACAAGCTGCGCTTTGCCAATACAATTTTGAGTCGACGATAAGCGCCACATGAATCATGAAATAATAGTATTTTTGAACTGCTTCGTTCTTCCCCTATTATTGCTCGAGCTAAGATACTGCTATTTGTAAAAAAAATATGTCAACCTTTAGCGATCGTTAATGGAAGGCAACAATGTATGGCGTACGAATCGACTAGGGTACCCTACGGTCCTTCTGAAGCGACGAGCCTGCCGGCACTGTCCGATGAAATAATGAAGACGGAACAGGGTGCTTTATCGTAGATCGCCGAGCAATTTGCGACCTTGATATGTCAACGTCGGCTAGATACGTTTACTCGTAATTTTGCAAGTTTACAAGATTATGACAGTGATTGACTAACAATGGTGTGATTAAAAAAATCGATTCATAACTCATTTTTCGCGACACTTTCATCGAAAATTTTGGTAAATGTATATAATTATATATACACGACTGGTTCGAGTCCCGTACATACTTATTGTCGAAAAATTTATTACATTTTACAAATAAATAGCGCCCCGAGAAGCCGTTAAACTTTTTGATCTTCGACCTTTGAACTTTGACCTTTGAGTTTCTGCGTTTCATTGGCTCTACCGATTGTCTCAATGTGCAAAGGGATGCCACATCACCAAGCGGGATGTCGTTGGTGCGGCCAATTGCCATGAGCGCACATAACCGCGTTATGTATTCGTTTGGTTCAATGCAAGGCTCGGGTCAAATCGTTTAATAAATTACTCCGGGAGTATGAATATTTTGACAATGACTTCCAAGTATAATAATCGAGATGATAAAGAACGCCTCTCGGCAACAAATATCGCGCCAAATAAAAAGATGTGCTATCCTTTTGATCGGTTGGATTAGTTTTCGGGTTTTAAAAACAATAAAGACTGTTATGAAGGTATGCATAAAGTTCGTTGTGATTACATTTGACAATAAATATAAACATTGTAACTGAGGATTTTTGCGATAGAATTGTTTTCTGCTAAATTAGATTTGATTACAATTTAAATGACCACAATTGAGTATTAGAAGTTCTAGGTACGTCAAAGGTCTAGTAGCCACGTCGGTCCATTGCCACTGAATTCCCCCCAATTGGTTAATCGGCGTCACTACGACGGAGATATCACGTTGTTAATGTATGTACCCTACGTCATGCGTTACAAGGCTTATAAAGGCCTGTAATTCGCAACGGGAGACCAGTCTTTCATTTGGTACCGAAACCGTCAACTTCCTGCATCACTACGAAACCTTTTCACGATTGGCTGTTGGCTGCCGATGAAGTGCAAAATGTTACGCGCAAAAAATCACGGATGCTTCGTTCTGTTCATTCTGCTTTTGTTGCACAACGAAAGCTTCGCGGTAGTGGAAAACGGATCCGGCAATGATTTGACTACCCCGTCGAGAGTTGCGATACCAGTTTCGTACGATATAAAATTGATACCTCATATTTTTGAGGGCAATTGCACATTTAACGGTGAATCGAGAATTCTTTTGAGAATTCTCGAGGAAACAACGAACGTGACTCTTCGCAGCGATGAGACAGTTACGTTTGACAAGGATTTCATATCTCTGATCGATGCGAACGGTGTCGACCGTAAGGCGAAGAATTATTCGAGCACGAATACAACGCTTCAGGACTACTTTGTCGTCATTGAATTCGATCAAGTAATCGAACCAGGAAATTATACGCTGAATCTCAAGTATAGTGGCAGTAATTGTACGGGAGGACTTTACAACGTGACGTACATGAACGAAAATTGCACAGAAAGGTATGTTAAATTTACTATTATTCTAAATCGTAGCAAGAAAGAAACGAAATTTAAATCCAATAGATCTTGCATTAATGGTGCACATCCCAACGTATTTTTGTCGTTCGATATATTGGACCTATTTCTCCAACGGAACTGACTTGACGATTGATAATAATTATATTATTTACGCAGATGGTTAACTGCCTCGAGTTTTTATCCACGAAACGCTCACAAAGTTTTTCCATGCTTGGACGATTTTGACGTCAAAGCAACATTCAACTTGTCGATAAAACACGATCCGAATGTAACGGCCATTTCAAAAATGCCGATGCGCAATACATTCCTTGATACCGATGGAAAAATTTGGACGAACTTTGAAACCACACCGGCCATGCCTGCTTACCGATTGAATTTCGTCGTGTCCGATTTACAATGCATGCGAAGTGAGAATAAGAAATGGGGCTTTTGTGGAAGAAAAAAATTCTTACCGTATCTGCGAAATCCACTCGACGTCACCGAGAAGACAATCGAATTTTTTGAGAAATACATCGGTACCGAGTACTTCTGGCCGAAACTGGATCAATTCACGTTGCCGGCCAAATACAAGCCGGACATAGGCGTGGCTCCATGGAAATCTGTAAAATATGTGTAATACATCAATTTATTTTAATGATTAAGAAACTACTATTTTTATTAAATCTCGATGTAACATGTTCATGTGTTTTCTTTATCTTTCAAAAGGGAACCCGAATTCAAACAAGATAACATGCTCATTGCAATGGAAGAAGGCTCGGTGCGTGTCGCACAGGAAATCATTGGCGAATGGATCGGCAGTTTGTCGAATCTAGATCCGACAAGGAGCTCATGGATTATAGAAGGCTTATCAAACTATCTTGGACATTACGTTATCGACAAGGTAACAACATTTCGTAGATACTCCAGCTATTTGTATCAGACCCTGAAGAGATTCGGGAGAATCCTCATCGCATCCCGACAAGACTTTTGTACAGCCTTTTGCCAGGATCTCGATGTAACTCTTCAAGATTTCTTCTAAAACTGTGTTACTCTTCGCAGTTGTTCCCCGATTGGAGAGAAATGGATGTGTTTGTCCTGACGAACATGCAAGTCGGAGGATTCTGTACCGACACATATAATTTATCTGTGCCACTCGAACGCTTCGCCGATGATCCCAGTGCCAATTCACCCCAATGCCCGGTGTACAAATCTTTCTTGCGGGGTTCGTAGCATTGATTTGACTGAATCGATTTTTCTCAATTTCTTCACCGGTCGGATTGTAACAGTTCGTTCCTGTCCAAATGAATTTTAGGTGGAAACTTGTTTTACATGCTGTCAAATATTCTAACCGAGAATACATTTAACGAGGGTATTCGCAAGTTCCTGACACAGAGGTTAGATGTATTCACTGAATTATCAGAAATAGATTTCAAAAAAGAAATCATTGTCAAAGTTTATCTAGTCTATTCTTCAATTTTATTTGCCAATGTACCCTAAAAATATCTTACTATTGATTTTCGTCGCCATGTCCATACAGTCAAAACCATGCCAATTCAGACACTCTATGGGAGGCATTCCAATTGGCTTATGACGAAAGTAACAAGGAGTCGGGCCCCACTTTATCGATAAGTGAAATCATGAAAACGTGGGTTCAACAAATAGGCTATCCGATTGTGAAGGTAACGAGGGATTACGAAACCGGCAGAGTGACAATAACCCAAGAGGGAATCGTCAATAATCGCGAGTACGACCGATATTGGATCCCGATAAACTTTGCGACCAAGACTAATCCGAATTTTGATAAAACCACGGTAACTCACTGGCTCAAACCCGATAACGAGAGTTTGATTATCGATGGAATTGACAAGGACGATTGGATCATTGTTAATATTCAACAAACAGGTGAATTAACGTTGCATATTTTTTGTTTATCGTTCAACTTTTAAACTGCGCACAGCTTGGAACGGAATGATCGCATAATAAATGTATTTATTTTTTAATTTAGGTTACTATCGCGTTGATTACGATGATACGAATTGGAAGCGTCTCGCGGATTACATGAACACCGAAAATTACAAAACGATTCATCCTCGTAATCGTGCACAATTGATCGACGATTTGGACTCGTTGGTGTTGGTGTCCCTGAAGCGTCACAATTGTACGACCTTCCTTGATCTCGTTAAGTATCTCGCTCGCGAGGACGATTATCTACCCTGGTATTCGGCTATTCGTGCAATAAGTCCAGTGAGGTCGCTAACCAGAGGTTGGAATATCGACGAAAGTTTCAAGGTAATTCGTCTCAGCGATAGCCGTAACACTTTTTACAATTTTTTTTTTCGTCGGTCCTTGATCATTTGTCGCACTTATATTTCACTCTGATAAATCTACCGAATGCAACATTCCGTTGGCGAAGGATAATAACTATCGCTGAAGACGGATATTGTTATCAGGCAGAAATGTGAAAGCGTTCATTAAATAACTAAAGTCAATATATTTCAAGATATTCTATCTCGGAATGATGGAAAAAATTCTCCAAAACATCGATTTCAAAGATGACGTCAAGTACAACGGATTCATAAACGCCGCATCAAAGATGGACAAAAACGACGACGATGCCGAGGTTTGTGCGATAACAGAACGATTCCGCTTTGTAGGTGGTGAATGTTCACGATCTTTTCCTTGCGGACGAAGCGACTTTTCTACTTTACAATGTTTGTTTTTTTTTAATTTTAGATATCCATACCGACGATCAAGGAATATCAAGCGACACTGAACAAGAATGAAACTTTCTTCTCGCGGCGCTTTGCGAATAGTTTGAAATATACGGCTTGCAGTCTCGGACATCCCTCGTGCTCGGAGTCAGAGAGCAAACAAGCACGCGCCTTCTATGGCCACTACAGTTACTATGAAATCCCGTGAGTGGTGCTTTTTCTTTAATCAACTTTTGAAGATCGTAACTTGCTTGGCAACGAATAGATCGCAGTATTAAATCAACGAAAGCCTTTGTGTCAGACGTCGCAATCGTTTCTCGTTGACGGAAAAAAATTAATCATTTTTTATAGCGTAACCCCGGGAATGCTCTACTCCATAAATTGCGACGAGGTAATGAACGGCACTGAGGAAGAGTTGCTGAAAACTATGGAGAACGCAACCGACACGCGGTACGTGGAACATCTCATTTGTTCGTCCGACCATACGGCGCTCCACAAATTCGTGGACAGAGCCCTTAACGGCGAATTGAAAGCGTCGACGGGACAGTTGGACAAAGCCCTGCGATTTTACGTATTACAATCGAAGAATACTCCGAACAGCAGCATCGAATATCTTATCAAAAATTTCGACGTTATAGAAAAATAGTAAGTAAAATAACGAGCACTTAACGTTTTATCGTTATCTTATTTTTAACAAGTATTGATTACTTAATACCGGCGTGCGTTGAAAATGGTACTTTTTTTCCATCATATTGAGAATTTCATTGATTCTTAAACAGCTTCCAAAACAATACGAAGAGTAGAGAGTGTGAATTGGACATGGCGTCGCTATTGAATATAGGTATTCAGATGGCCTACACTACGGAGGAACTGAACAAGGTAACGCAACACGAAGAAAAGTGATGCGTTAATACTTTCTTTACTTTGCGAGTTGAGAAAAAATAAAACCAATTTCAATTGCAGCTTATCGAATTGATAAAGACGGAAGCAGATTTGGAGAAAGTCAAAAAGTCGATCGAACATCGATCGAATCGTATACGGTGGAGGGAGCATTACCATGAGACTATCGAAAAATGGTTCCGAGATAATGCGATTCCCGTTCCGGATGGTGCATAAACTCCGATAGACCTCGATCACGACGCGTCAACAATTTACCGTGATCCGCACCTATCGATGATAGAATATATGGAATATATTGGGAAAAATTTAGTTTAAACGTACATATAAGACATCGGATTGAATAAAAAACATATCAAATTAGTGCGATCTCAGAAAAATGAATATGTACATCTTTTAAGAGTCGATAACTTGAGTTCGCAAATTTTGTCATACTTTTATTCGATCGACATTTCACTCTAATACGTAATGTTATTTTTTTCCCTTCGAAGCAAGGTGTTGCGTTTATGGACGAGTTAAAAAGAGTAATGAACAATTGTTCGCATAATTCGTATATTTACGTTATCTTCGCACTGTCAGAAAATACCACGGAGCTCAAAGACTTCCGGTGTTACGAGTGCGAGCAGGCAGTAAATTAGCATTAGCCGAGCGAACGAAGTCAGCGAGTCTTGTCGTATGTGTACGAGACTCGAGAAAGAGAGACGAGACGAGAGAATCCGTGGCGACTTCGAAAATCCATTCACTCGTCGGGGCACTCTCTCGGGCGCCCGATGGAAGTCTGAGCTCTCCTGTGAGCGAGCGCGCGTGGCGCAAGGGTTCATTCAAGCTCGGTGTGTGACGCCCACGTATGTACCTATTTGCATTGAACGCTGAGTTACACGTACCTCGTGCGAGCTGCGCGTTGTAAGAGTCAGAGCCGTCGAGGTCTCGCGGGGTGAGCACGGCTACACAGGCGCAAAACTCAATTCTATAACGTTCATCATACGTGTATGTAACACGCGTGTATGCATCCACGGAGTCGAGTACCCGGCGGTATCGAGCATCGATCAACTTTGCGACGATAATCGCAACTTCGCAAAAGCACGCCCGGTTCTGAGACCAGTCAAAGCAGACTCGACAAATCATCCGCTGTCACCGAGACACATACTTTTTTTTTCACAACTAAGGTCAATTTTTTGGAAAGATTTTATGCCGAATTGTAATCTGAAAATGGCACGAAACTCAAGTTTTTCTTTATCCAAACTCGAGCATTTAGTTTATTAACGTGAACAAAATTTTAACTAGATTCATCAATCCTCAAAAAGCATATCACCAAAATCAAGTGAGGAAGAGATTGAAAAAAATGCAGAATGCCCGCAAAATGCTGTCTTCGCGCTGGAAAAATAATTATGATTCGAAAGAACTGTAGAACGTAATTTCGACTTAAAAACCGGGCGGGAAAAGTGTTGAACTTTTCTTATTCGGCACTTGATAACTATGAACTCTCGCTGTTACGCATACGTTTAGAATGTGAGACTGAAAATTCGAAAAAAAGGAATACTTCTACACCCTGAAAGTTTTCTTGACCCTGCACAATAGTGTTTATGTGCTGACTATATCACCGGTTCGGTAAGCGCATGGTGGGTGCGCTGACATTCGCTTGGTTGCTTCGCGGGACTATCGAAAGAATTCATTGATCGACGACAACATCGAGGGAATCGTCACTGGTATCATTATAGTATCGTAGTAACCAATAGCCTTGTGGGATTTCGAGTAATAGATCGAGAATCGATCGTCGTATAACTTCTTCTTCTACTGTTGAACGTTTGCTATTCTCCTCTAAACCGCGACGATAGAGGAGAGTGAGAGAGCCAGGAGAGATGTGTACGAACCGGAAGTGCCTGATAGATTTGCGATCGTAAGAGGTGCAGGCTTACAACGACACAGAACTGATCGTCGTCGTCGTCGCCGTACCTGCCCGATCGTTTCCTATTTGCCATTGGAGACTTTATCGAGCCATCTCTCGTCACAAATCACCAGCTCCACGCTTTTATCCTCTCGCCAAACATTTTCTCCTCTCCTTCTTTCCTTCGTCGGCGTTACAGCGGCGCGATATGCCTCTCGCTTTCCCGCAAATATATATTTCATCTCATCCTTCTTGCTCTATAGCGAATCGATTCTCGCGCGCGAGGCAGTCCAAGTATCCACTGTGTATATTTCTATATATATATATTTATTTATATATCTATATGTGTATACTCGACCGAGATTTATAAGACGGTACCGTGGCAGACGGTGTCGCAACGCTTTGCCAGCGCCAGACCAACATCGAGGAGGCCTTACCTCGGAGCAGCAGCCGCGAAGACGTCTATAAAGAGCGCGCGGGGGAAGGGCTAATGCGAATCGCCTAAGAAAAACTTAACATTTTTTTTATACCAGCGACACTCAATAATCGGGAGATAAATTGTCTTATGCTGAATAGCAATTGTTATATAATTGTTGGAAAACTTAATGATTTTCTGTATTGGAGTATAAATGTCACAATCTTTGCTCCGGAGCTTTGAGACAAAAAAACTTGTTTTCGAACTATGTATGATTTATTGTCCTTTTAATTATAATTTAATTCAAATATTCCTTTAATAACAATGTTTATTATTATTCTAATAATAAGTTATCGGACAAAGTAAAATTGATAATCGGAGGTTAATTTGTATTGATATATTATTGTAATAATTAATTGAAGAGTATTTCATTATTAGAACCGGAGAATAACCCCGGCGTCTCGACGATCGACGGGAGAAAGAGTTTAAAGAAAGAGACAGACACATCGTCGGAGGCCGGTGGGCGGAGCTACCGGTGTCCGCGAACCTCGACCATTGGTTCACGGTAGTACAACACGCTCGCGAACGCGTTCGAGTGAGCAACGCGAAGATTTCATGCGCGAGCCAAGATAAAAAGAGACGGATAGTATTCGCGCGTCAGACACTCTGATAATTATGCTGGTGCGATAAATTAGCCGGGTGTCGCGCACGAGCGTGAAACCTGTCCCCGGCGGCTCTCGCGGTGCGCCGTCTCGTTGGGGAGCCGTCTCTCTCTATCGCGCGCAGAATCCTATGCTCGACGGTGCCCGGGCGCTCGGTGATTTCGCACTGATCCGGCCCTCGATCTTGCCGGCGGCCAATCGCCGCTGAACGCAACGGGCGAAACCGTGCCGAAGATCGAGGATCGATAATTGGTCTGGTAGCGTCGGAAATCAATTTATGCATTTTTAATGACGCCGTCGGTTTGCCAAACGATTTTTTTTCTCTTCCTTCACGACACTATTTATTCATGGATATTATTCGGTAAGCCGGGCCTGGGCTGATTTCCTTTTTTGGTCGACTCGGTAAAATTGTAATTTTTTTTTCTTTCAGCCTTCAAACTTGACGATAAGTATAACGAAAATGGGTCTGAGAAAATTATTTGTTCCGTTTCAACATTAACAAAAATAAATATAAAATATAAAAAGGAAAATGGCAATAAAACGAAGAACAACAATATTAATATGTTTATGGATGGGTTATCTTAGCTAAATGAATTCTATTGTTCCTTGCTATCCTAATTTTCAGATATATTTCCCAATCTATTTATTACGATGCAGAGCGAAACTTATGTATATTAATGTTGCACTGATATAATAGAGACCATATAGTGTATCGAATATTTCAATTCGTAAACGAAAAATTGTAAAATGTACACTGTGTTGTTTGTGTCATTTTTAACGCACGTTCACAGTGTCTCTAGAGTCCCGAGTGACCCAGTTCAATAAATTCATAGACGCGTCGGGCAATTCCAAAGAAAAGGGGATAAAGTACCGTTGCAGCTTCGAGTAACTGAACATTCGAGCCCCCATTGATAATTTATCCAAATATAATGCACTCATGAATGTATTAAAGAGTTTTAAGCGAGGGCACAGATTCTACGATATAATAACCGACGCGAGGCGGCACGGAAGAGATTTTTTTTTTCATCGATGCATCTTTCTTTGTTGTCCGATATTACAAAGCTCGCGAACGGTTTCGATCGATCCCGCGTCGATCATCGACGAATGGGGGAACGAGGGCGAGAAAAAAAATGAGAATACGGTACACCAGCGAATACACCCACTCGAAATCCGTTCCGAGCAGACCGGAAGCACGTGCCCCCTCGAAAAAAAGGGGAAGCTTATTAATATATGTTTTTCATCTTCCCCGATGTATCATCGAGAACTCGAATGAATTTTCACGGCTATATGGGAGGAACAGACAGGAACGATGAGACCAAGGGCGTGTAATATAATTCTTTTTTTTTTTTTAACATATCGTAAACTAGAACAGGAAGTTACGGGGCACCTTGGGCTTAGCGGAACTCCGTACGGTTCTACGCGCCAACGAAACGGAAGATATGAAAAAAAAGTACAAAGGACGAATGTGGGTCAGGAGATTCTTGAGGAAAACAAAAAATGCTGCTCCACTTTTAAAAAATATTTTTCATCAAACGAATTGATTGACGAATCGCGGCAAGTGCTCATACTTTTTGAAAAAAAATAGAGCGATTTTGCCTGTGTCAAGAACATTGAAAAATTATCATTTTTTTTGTCTTCCACATAACGGAGCAAATAAATTCATGACATTCTTTGTCAAAATAAAAAAACCTTTACAAAACAATTGCTCGCGTAATTTCGGAACCTTCTAATCGCGTCTCCGTAACGTCTAATTCGCGCTTAACGCAATAGAAAAAAACTTCGCTACTATCGAAGCAGCTCTCATTAAGAGCCTATAAATTCTCGAACTTTGTAGCGGCGAATGCAGCAGCGAGAAACAAATTAGTGGAATGCAATTCACTGAGACACATCCGGGTAGATGTGGAGGGGGAGGGGCGACCCCCTCAGGATGAGTTATGAGAGCCCCGGTAACCCGTAGTGCGATATATATTTCACGTGATCTCGACAAAGCGGAGCCAACAAGTGTAACGCGTGTACCGTGAATGCCTCATGCCTGGCGGACTTGTACCAACTACAACTATAATACACACACTTATACAGGATGATTCATAATAGATATCGAACCTGTATTTTTTATTATCCTATAAAAAAAGAACTAAATTTTCACTAAAAAAAAAAGATAGTTTTTTCTATTTAGTTATAGTAACAATTATTTTTTCAAATTCGAATTTTTAATAGACATTTTCCATTTGATACAATAATTTTTTTTCTAAAGACTAATTCGTTCAAACGAAAATCAAGTCAATGATTGCAATTTTTCAAATTCATTATTCTTGTTGTGATTGCCATTTGAAAGAAAACGCAACCTTAGTTTTCATAGTAAAAGATTGTTTATTTTTTGTAAGAATTGAATATATAAAAAAGGCTTTGGTATTATGAAACATGCTGTACGTAAGTCTATCTATGTGCGAGAACTGTAAGTCAGAACTCCCATAGCAATTGGAGAACGTGAATGACTGTTCGAAAAACCGCGGCGGCTTGGCAATAGCATAATAGACGGTTAATGATCGTTGCTGAGCATACATTGCAGTTCACAATTACCGCGCGCGTATCGAGAGGAGTGACGGGGACCGGTGGGGAATGTAGACGGTAGAAAATTATTACAAGACTGAAATAAAGAAGTGAAGAATAAAAAAAAAATACGAAAAGAAAAGAAAAAAAATAGCAGCGATATTGACTAAACGAAGGATGAAAGGATCGAGCTCCACTTCGTTTTCAACGAAGCCGCGCCGCGCGTGCGCGCCTTCCGTGGCAGCATGATAATCGGGAAGATTTCTTGCGAGCCGCTCGAGCTCGAATAGCCGGTCTGCGCGGATGATACGGCAAGCCTAACCGGCACCGGTGTTATGCCTCTTGGTATTCGATGATTTATTATTTCGTCCCGGCGCCGGACAGGTGGACCGCCGCGAGTTTCCATCACGAATGGATATAATAGCTATGAATTCTCGCGCGAGCGAGAATCTCTACCTACGTCCTTGTATGCGCGGGATCACTTGTTATGTATATCATTGAACGCGCGAGTTTAAGGCATCTCTATAGTCTATACCGTAGGAAGTGTATGAAGAGAGAATACTATTTGAGAACTCTTTCAGCTTGTTAACTGTGAAGCGGCCCGTGGCACATATAACGTCGCTTTTTAGGACGGAAATGAAAGGTTACCAGAACAGCGTTCGATAACAGGTTAATCGATCGCAAAGGTTGAGGGTCTGCAAAAATCACAGTATCCAACTTGCCAAATTCCTTTAGAGTAAAGACCAACGAAGAAAAATAGGACGAAATGATCCACGATTAGATTGATTTACGAAAAAGAGAAATTTAAAATTTACTCAAAAATTTTTTTATTAGAAAATATTGATTTCACCATACAGGGCAGCCTCGATTTTCCGAGTTTTGGATAGATCTAAATGAATCAATGGTTGTTTAATAAGAACAACTATGGAAATTAGAACCTTGAATATGCTCGTAGTTCGTATGCTTATCAATAAACACTGTATTGTCGCTTATTGAGATAATTGAGATATAGCTACTGTGATTTGAAGAGTTGATTATTGCTTTTTTTAATCGTAAACACGTATCCCTATCCATTTTTTAAGCGCTCCAATCGCTGAGAAAAAGAAAGATTTGATTATCCGAAAATTCTTTCGCACCGTTCGCATTGATTCTAAATTCCCGCGAGGCAAAATGACCAATTGGTGCATTCCTCGGGCGCAAATTCGAAAGTTCAGCGAGTCTGCGAGAGCGCTCGCTAAGTAATGAGTTAATTACGAGCACGTGCACGTTTATGCGTTCTCTATTTAACGCGAACGCACCGACGAGCTGGTGGCGAGGTGCCGGTACGCCCGTAATGAGAGGCATTTCTTACCTGCCCGCGCTACTCTCACGGGTCTTTGTGCGAAGCCGCGCTCTCGTCTCGGACTCTCGCTATTACATATATCCTTTGACCAACAAAACTGCACACCAAAAACGAGAATCGTAATAATGATTATTACAAAGTTTATGAAGTTTAAACTCTTGAGACGTTGCCGCATGAACAAAAAAAAATTAACAAGGACGCGGCCAAACTTACTAATGGGCAAAACTTGTACGAGTTCTCTTTCGATATTTTAGCTACGATTAATTGCGTAAATAATCAAGATTTGATTCTTTCTCTGATACATCAAAGAAACCGCAAGGCAAGGTCTGAGAATGTTGCTACTTTGTTTCATCATTTTCTTTTTTTTTATTCCTTATTCCTATATTTATTATAGAACTAAATCCGAAAATTGTGGATCTTGCAGCTTAGCTTCCATATAGTACCGTTTTTTTGTCTTTGGAGACCTCTACGAAAATGTTATTGTTCAAAATTAATGTAAGAATAGGTTTATCCCTTACAGAAAGATGTCATTTGTAACATATATATAAATATTTGAGGATTTCGAGAAGCTATTAAAAATGTCTCACAATGTTCCTCAACAAAAATCCAAACAAACCATCCATTCTTCGCCAGATTAGGAGATGAGTCTCCGTTAAGTAGAGTGGTCGGCGTTTGATCTAAATTTATAAGAATGCACGAACGGATACAAGAAAAAAAATGATTTCGAATTAGATGATTGATAGCTCGAAGCTACAGCCTACGAGCGTACGAGCGGACTGAATTCCCAAGAGAAACATTCAATTCGTCGGTGAAATCAATTTGCGCCACGATTGTCTCGTACAAGCCGCACACGCGCAGTGCCATAATACGCAGCGCGGAGTATCGCGTTTTGTTCGACCGTCATTACGTTAATTCCTGTCCTAAGGCGTGTGGGTGGCAGATGGGCTTCTCCGCTACGGCGAGAGCTAACCGTTGCGAAAGCCGTTCGTGCCGATTGAGCAAATCTACGAATTAATCGACAGTGAAATGAAGAAGAATGAAACGAGAAGGTTAGGCAGGCGAACGCGGGACTCCTGATTGATTCGAATCGATCGTTTGTGCCTCGGGACTCGAAGCGATTACCTTCCTTCGAACGTCCGAAAGAGGAAAAGAGCTCGTGACCCACGTTAACCCCGAACTGCGTTCATACTCAGACATCGGCGCGGTTTGTATTGTTAATGATGCCGAAGGAAAGTTTACGTCTCGTTAAGCGTTCCTTATAACGCAATAACGTGTTCCGATGTTTAAAGAACCATCTGTTTGTTGTTAAAAAATTAGGAAATGTGTAAAAATTCAATTGTATTTACTTCGCCAAATTTAATTACTTTGCCGAAGAATAAATGTATCAATAACGATCAAACAGTTGTTTAATATGTAAAAAATGACTAAAATGGGGCAACTTTCTCTTAGCAAACGTTATCACTTTATCGTCGAATTAGTATGAATTAATATGAATTTGCTAAAATCTATCGGAACGCCAAGATAAATTGCAAGATAAAAATGAAGTTTTTCTCACGGTGCAAAGGTTCAATTCGTGCGGGTCAATAAATGTACTTATACGATTTTTACTTTTATAATTATGATTTTTCAATTTTATGATTTTCGTCGAGTTTTTAATGGCTTCCTGCACTGGCTGTTCAGGTTGAGTTCATTTGAGCATTTAGTCGGTGGCGGTTAACCTCGCTCCGAATTCAGCGTCTCGAGAGGCCCGGTATGCGAGAGCAGAGAGCAAAGTGCCGCGCGGGTGTTCTCCAACCGCGTGTAGAGCAGCGCGCGCCCGCGTAGCACCCCTATCGCGCAATCGATAGATCCTAATTACGACGGAATATGTATTAAACGCCTGTTGGGGATTTAGCCGTGACAGGTCGACCTTTCGCGTGAGCCGGTTGGACCGAGAATGTATAAACAGCGTACCCGCGCGCACACAACACGCGCAATAATTAAATCTCGGACCGGGTTAGAACTGAGCTGTTCGAGATCTCTCTCGCATGGGGAGCGAACGCTAACTTCAGGGATATAAATGCTCGCAGAAACACACTGTTCGCGCGCGAACGGTTTTATCGCTACGGGGAATCTATGAGGCCCGATACGAGAATTCGATAAGCCACGAACGATCGAGTATCTTTGCTCTCAAAGCGAATCTCACTTCTCAGGACTTCGGGGGAGAGAAACGACGATTTATCGAGTTCTTCGCTAACCATTGAAAGATCAAACGGTGTCGAACGCCCGTTTATCTATCGAGAGCATTCATTTATTTCCTCCAGGAAATCAAGACAAACACAGTAAAAAAATCGACATTTAAACGAATTTTAGGTCAAAAGCGCATAGTTTGGAAAATTGATTTATGAAATATATTTAAACACGTTTTTCGTCATCGATTTTTTCGTCGTATCTTTTCCATCTCGGAGGTTTAATTAGTCACAATTTCCTCCGTTTTTTATCGTCAATTTATTAGCAATCAATGTCAGGTTTCCAACAAAAGTGCGAATATACAAAAAAAAGTCCTTTCTTCTTCGATCTCCCTTGTAAACGAAGCTCGAAACGCTTACACGAGGCTAATTACGGGTTACGCTTTGCTCCTGCCGTTCCAAGGACGAATTTTTTTAGAAGTGTGAAGAAAATAAACCGCGTAAAAGTCGAAATTATCGTTCTAGGAGTGGGCACCATTGTCCTAGGCGGAAAAAGGCATCAACGAGGTTCGATGATTTTAGGCGCGTGTTGCCGAAGTCATAAATCCAGTGGCCATTTACGGGACAGATGCGCCGATAACCGAAACGGAACGTAGTCCTTTTTACCCGCGCGTCTCTTTTTTGTCGATTTTTTCCTCTCTTTCTCTATCCTTTCTCGCATCAACCCCTTGGTTCCCTTGGCGCGCGAGCGACCCACACACTCGATACATAAAAGCGTGAAGCGCGAGGCGGCTGCGGCAACGGAATAACCAATTATTAAATCCCTCAAACCGGTGCCGTTGGCAAAGAGCCCGTTGCTCGTTCGAGCTCGTCGGGGATCGAGAGAAAGTCGTCCGCTTCACCAAAAAAAAAATCCTTTCGAAGAAAAGAGTTGAGTCGGGGCAGTTTCGGGTGAGGGGGGCAACGCAAAAGGAAAGATGAAAACGTTCTCGGCTTCGAGAGAAATTCGAAGCGAACGTTTTTGGGCTTGCCGCTATTGGAGGAATGAAATTTTCTCGTACAACCGCGTTGCCATCCGATATATTATGTGTATATTAGTCGAATTGGAATGAGCATAAAGACGAGTCGCTTACAAAGCGTGGAAGTGGATAGTTATAGACGTGTACGATGGCCACTATAATTAATAGTCATCATCTCTCGGGGAACTCTGCAATTTCCCACTTTGATGCAGTCACGCCGAGACGATTAGAGAGTCCTGGGCGCACCTGCGCGACTCCCACGTGGAGAAAGAGGCCCGCGCGCCTCTGTCTCTTTCCGTGAACGAGCTGATGCACGATTCTTCTTCGATACTAATCGAGAATCGCATCCCTCTTCCCCCCTGTGTGTGCGAAACGTCGTTTCATCCTCAATCTATGAGTGTTTTGACTGAGGAAATTTAACGTAGCAAGTTCTAATTATCGATGCCCCGTTCTTTCCCGGGAATGCATACTGATTTTTTGTAGTAAAATAAACGAAAGAATAAACATAAATTTGTTCTGTGGTCTCATTTGCGTGTCGAGAGAAAAAATAAATAAACCAAGCGGTCCAAATCATTTTTTTCAATGTTCCAAATAGGCAAATAAAAAGATGAGCAGAAAAATGATTTTCTTGCATATCTCAATTGAAGATTACACACGATCGATTTTTTTTCGCCGATCACGAAACTGTGAATCCTTTCCCTTGCTCAATACTTAATTCGAAAAATGCGTGGTAAAGTGAAAGGTATTTTGTAATTTTTTTTTCCGATCATAATGACAGACGAAAAATCGATAAGTTCGCCACCTGCCGGTGATGATCTCTTTGGTAAGAGACTTAATGTACCGTGTGTTAAATGAAACAAGAAAACTCCTAATGACTCGGCAGCGCGACTCGCAGCTTTATCTACAGTCATGCCTTCATCTGTGCAGTATTCTCGCGCACCTTCATAATGCTCGATGCAAACTCGGCATGTGATAGTACATTAGCAGGTTAATAATTTCTTGTACAGAGTAGATCGCGCACCGAGTACGCATAAGACGGTGTATTACGACTTTAAAGACTCGGACGAAATCGTAGCAAAAACCGTCTCGACGATGTTGCCGCTGCCGGTACGCCAGCATCTTCACAGCGTGTAGAGAGGCTGTTGGAACGTTTCGAGAGGCTAACGGGCCGTCAGCTCCACCCCTCATTCTCACTCGGTGCGCGCCTTAACTCTTGACGCTTCTTCGTTTCTTGTTATTACCATTTCTTTCCTCTCTCGACTAGCACACTGACTGCTTTCTTATATTGTTCGAGCCGCATGCGGATTGCGTGCGCGCCGACGCGCGAGAGGCGAAGCTAATAACATCGCTCGTCAAGCACTCGCTCTCGGCAAACACGCAATTACGAGGCAATACTCGCGTTAATTCAGCTACCGAGTTCACGAACGAATGAAACTGCCACTCGATAAATTTGTCATTAATAATTCGAATTTCAAATGTCAATTTTTCAAATCGCAATTCACTTACTCGCAGATCTTTTGAAATATCGCATTTTTTTGTCATTAAATTTAGGAACAAATTGCATTTCGTAATTTTTCTTGAACTCCGACGTTTCCTACGATCCCAATTACGAACATTCGTCTCGCGTATTCTGTAGAAATACATAATAAACCGAATGACGTAAAGCTTGCAAAATTCTCGACGAGAATTTTCGACACGGGTCAACACGAATGAGTCTTCCTTCGAGGGATCACGATGACGATTTCTCGTTGAGCCTTACGAAAACAATACGAATGATCAAGACGAACAGCGATACATCAATAGCCCATTCTGAGGAGCAGTCGCGACATTAATTTGCGATCGTCTTGAGCTTCGAGCAAGCTTCAGCCACACGTCGAATAGGTCTGCGCTGTACGACAGAAGATATGCGAAACATTGGTAAAAGTTCGGTGCCGGAGTTCCACACGCTTTTCCCACGTGTCACTTGCGTTACGCAATACAGGCCCGGCGCAGTCTCGGGAGCAGAAATGCTGTATACGTAGATGTTGATATATCGAGCGCTTGGAACCACAAGGTCGTATCCGACGTGGTTTTACACGTTAAATGATGGTAGATACGCCGTTTCGTTTTCGCGCAATCGAGACAAGTGTGTGTGTGTGTTGCGCACACAGATGCATGTAGGCGAGCCGTGAACGTTCGATTCGTTCTTTCGTCGGCAACGTTATACCCCGGCGCAGAAAGATCGAAAGCTATCGAATGATCCTCACTCGAGATTCGCCAAGCTACGGCGGGGGCAGATTTGTGCCCTCCTCTTGCGAGTAGCTAAAGCCAACATATCGACGATACCACGCGTATCGGCGAATACCTTGGCCTCAGATGTATTATGCTCGGATCATTTATCGAATGGCGAACCGTGCACACGTTTCGGTGACCTTTACGCCGACACGGCAACCCGTGGGTCACTGACGATGGTTGCATAACCGCGCAGGTGACACGAACGATAATATATTTTGTAGATAAGAAAAATGTCCCTGTGAACTTTACCTTTCGAATAGATGAATCATTGAAGAATAAACAATGGCAGAATTTTCGGAAGATATGATTTTAACCAAAGAAAAGGTTGCATAATCGAGGATTTTTCGTTTTCAATTAAATTTGATACCGTTCAGTCGTTATGAATTTTTGTTGAAATCAGTTTTGCTCGCGAATCATCGCTCGCTAAAGTGATAATAGAAATTTTAGGGGAAAAAAGAAAATTTGGTTTCCCTGTGGAATAGATTCATAGGGAAAGAGACAGTTTCTTTCCCCTCAAAATGTTTATGCTTTCGAAATCGCATCCATTACAGTTTTTGTTGCCGAGTGGGCGCGGACTGGGTGGGCAGGAGGGTGTTTCTCATAATCTTGAATTTATTTCCCGTTGACTTTCCACGCCTCAAAATGGGATCCAAAAGGCCAGTGGAACGAAATTGGATCGTTGAATTTTTTCGACGAAGCGCGTCGGAAGATAACGGAATAGATTGCTCGCGTCGAAGGCTCTTGTGTTTGACTTCACCTGTGCAGCCACGAACATCCATCCAAACCGCCTCCATATTCACCGCGTTGACGAGTGCAGAAGGTTCGTAACATTCGCTTACTATAATATATGTATCAATACGCCTCAATATGTCAGCAATATGCCAATCATCGACTTATGCAATATCATCGGTGAGGCAAAGTTGAAGATTTTCTCTCGGCAGATAGAATAATCGAGGGGGGGATCACTTACGTCGGTTCGTTGCACGCATGTGCATCGATCGGCAGGTTCTCTCGCATCGATTCTTGTACCTATAATAATATGTGCCGTACAACACACGTCTATATCCTTTGTATGTAACGTATGTATATAGTTTGTACATAATACATAAACCGACGGGGGAGGGAGGGAGCGAGTCGGAGGATCATCGATGCGTGGGCAGGGAGTACACCTATCTGCATGAAATGTCGCATAATCGAAGAACGAGCGTTCTCGCGATGGAGAACCTCCTTCCTCCTCTTCTGCTTCATGTTCTTCCTTCTCCACCTCGTCGCAGCCTCTTCATACAAGAGACTTTTTTCTTTATTTATATTAGTTTTATTTAACTGTACTATACGTGGCATTCCGTGTCAAATGATGCACCGATTCTTTTACCGATTTAATTTGATTTTAACGATAAAACGAAACTATCTAATGAATCAGGATTTCAAAAGTTTCAAATTCGCTTTGGAGTCGGATAATTCGGATAGCTCGCACCGATTTAATGATCTTTTTATTTTACTCATGAAAAATCATGGGGTAAATCATAATTTTCGAAATGTTGACCTCACGTCGAAAAGAATTGAAGATAATTTGAATTCGAAGATTAAATTGGAAAAAATATCGAGTTACCGATGTGACGCGAAACGGCCTCATGCCGACTGGGGCTCTGTAACGCACACATGATCACTCGTCCCGATGACGCGGAAGAGAGATCGAGGAAACGATCTCCCTGCATCACGGTATACCATAACGCACGATATATGTACACACCGGTGTACAATCGAATTATCGTCGCGCGATGAAGTTGACCAATTCGGAAGAATTTTCTGCAGGATTGCGAATTTTCCGTCTTCGCGGATCGGTCTACTTCACGGTGCGGCAAGAGAACACGACGTTGTGTTGGAAGATCGAGGCACCTAAAGATATCTACGTGTCTTGTCTCGCGCTGACGCGCATTTCCGCAATGAACGCGCCGGGGCTCGGTGCATGCTGAATCTATGCGACGACGAGTCGAGCCTCCCTCTCGATTCCCTCATTCCTTTTCTAAGGCCATTGAGCACGAATCCTGAGAGCTCTGGCTGTACAGTCGTGTGGCTCATACGACCGCACGGAACGTTTCTTATACCCGGTATATATTATTCGTAAAAGAATTTTTTCGATCGTTCGGTCGCGCGCGCGCGCAGCCTCGCTTGGCCGTTGTGTGCACGGACGCCCACTCGTCTTTTCACCGCCGCGATAATATCCGGACGATGAAAAGTTTTTGAAGTGGAAGAGATATATATGAGGGAAGAAGAATAATAAGAGGTACGAGAAGAACACCGAGCGGCGGGAGTACTGCAGTCCTCCTTGGAAATGGCTTCCTTGTTGGTTGAATTTTTCGAGAGGTCTTCAGTACGTTATTGTCATTCAAAACCGAGGCTCCCTAGCTGCCGATTGCAGATTTACGTGAAATTTGATTCGGAAGATTCGTTAACAGAAAACATTGTTCTTCCAATAAAGAGATAGTTCTTTCTAATGGCTGAGTTTGACTTAACGATATCGATGCTCACATCAGGCTAAAATCGTGCAAATGGAAACAAGGAGAAAAAAATAAATTCTTTGCTTGAGAAGACTCACAGTTTAGCTTAAGATTTTGTAGAGACCGTAGTTCCGACCTGTGCCAGATTTTTATACATTTTTTATAAACAATGAATTGAAAAATTCTTATTAATTAAATGTAATTATCATTAAATCTGATATAAATCGAATCCTTTCGAAGGATGATAGGAACACATATTCTTGGTTTTTTTAAATCCAAACAAGAACATCTTTCCTATTTCCTCAATGCAACGCAAGACGACTCTATGCGTTGTTCGATTCGTGAAAATAAACGTTGCCGCGGCTCAAGCTACAAGGATGGCCGCGTAGGCGACGAGCTCGAAGGATTAAATTATGTCGGGCGTTGCGATGTGTTTTCCCGTTCGGATTGTTGGCGCGCGCGGGTATTCTCGCGCAGTGCGCCTGTAATTGCGCTCAAGTGCAAAACCCCCGCTCGTTCGGCGGTCTTCGAAACATTACATACGGCATTCGTGCTATAGAGAACCTTTACGCTCGAGTGGAGAACTCTACGTGACACGCGAACAAATCTATTCATCCAACCGTTCCTCTACATTTCTATGGCTTTTCCGCGTGTTTACAAAACCGCGCGGCACCCACATGTCCGATAATTTCGTCATTTTTTCGCGCATATCATTTTCGATTTTACTTCCCCGGGACTATAGAGAAGCGTTTTTCTTTCGCATTTTTCAATTTCTTTGTCATGTTTTTTTTTTCGCTTTGTCGTATAACAACGGGCCATAGCGGAGAGCTCGTTGGACCACCCACTTCGAAAACCAGGTCGCCGTTATGTTGCACTACGTGTTCATACAGTATATTAGTATATTATTCTCTGTGGGTCTGTAAAACTTTGTGACTTTCGCGTGCTATCCGTGGGAGCTCGTAGGCAGGCCCAGGCTCCGCACTCGACGCTCTTTGCAACATGCGATGCATAATGTTGAACCGAGATCTTCCGGGGGAAGGTGCGAGACATACGACACGGGAAACACTCGGTAGGAGTAGTCAACGACCCAAAAAAAAAGAAAGTGTAGCAATCTTAAAAAAAAAACCAATATGATCCGAAGATCTTATTCGATAAAAAAAGTCCCACATAAATATTCAAATTACGAATAAAAATTAAAAATAGAAACCAATAATCAAAAATGAATTATCCATTTTTTGGCAATTAGCAAAAATATATTGCATACAAAATACAAAAATATATTGGCTCTTTTCTAATTTATTATTTATTTATTATAATTGAATAATTCGAATTCAGCCTGGTGTGGATTTTAGACTCATTTGACTGTCGTTTCTCGCTCTTCGCCGGAGAATATTCGGTCGAGGGGCTGCAGAATATTTAACAAGGAACGATTGTCGATAATCGCGAAAAGTATAGCCGAAAGGTGCGAGAAGTTTCCATCGAATGATTGGGCAGTTACGGAACGTTGCGATGGAGGATAGTGATACAATAGCAACACACACGCACTTGCCACCCGGCTTGCAATACGTTACCATAACGCCGAAGCGTTATAAACCAATGCGAAATGCGCACGAGAGAGCTGAGGGCCAAAGAAACGTAATATAGGATATTCGTGCACACCTATGTGTGTACGAAAACAACTATAAGCATCGAATTGTGTGCGTAAATAATACGCGCACGCATTACCGTAGACGCCAAGTTGGCGCAACGTAAAGGTAACCCGAGAAGAAGAATAAGAAGAAGGATGATATACAGCAACGAGAGTTGCTATCCTCGTGAAGCCAAAGCCGAAGAAGCCTCTCCGTCTTTCTCTCTCGGTCTCTCTGCGGGAGAACGCCTCGAGACAATAGTCGTTGCACGGTGCCCTCGTAATGGCGTGAGCACCGCGAGGAACCTCTGGCAACGAGCTGCTCCGAGCGACTAAAATCCGTTCGTTGTATCCGAGTCCTCTCGCACAAGGAAGAACGGGGTACTTTGACGCATATTGAAAATGATTTTGCATTTAATTTTTTACTTTTTATTGTTCAAGTACGAAACCATTTTTCACTTGACGCACAAATGAATGTGATGTTTGTCTGTTTATTAAAAAATGTTTCAATCGATTCCTTTCTCCGTCGCGAAACTGCGTGATTGCAACTTCGCAACGTGTGGAATTGCCCCGGTCTCCGTTACGATAAGTCAAAGCCCGTAGCTTCGACTCTTGGGCCATTGTCTAAAGCAATAACGGCGACGTGTTTCTCGTTATTATTGCAAGCATTTTTTTCTTATATACAATGCGTTGTAACGGGAAATATAAATAGATAAATAGAAAGATTAGAGCCTAAATACAGATCGACCATATCGAATAGAATGTAAAAACCAGACATTTTTTTTTGTAAAATCGATTAAAAAATCATTAAATTTTTACATATGGTGCACTTTTCCGATGAACGTATTTACTTTTATGCGATTTTATTGATATATACAGAAAAAGTGGGAAGAAATATCATTTTTTCAATCCGACTTAATATTGGTCCTTTCTGGCGCATTTTCGTTAAAAATGCTACAAGGGAATGTGACAAATCACTTTTTTTTATTGAAGAGCAGTGGAAAAGTGTTGATTGACAAAACTTCCTGGATTGTTAAAACAGCCTATTTTGCAAGACCTTCTCTTACATATTTGTTTTAAACGTTGATCCTCTATTGTATCCCATTTCTTATATGCACCACGAAGAAATGAGAGACACAGGCAGCTATCAGCTCATTCATTATAAAAGTATTATTAACGCCATTATTATTATTCTTTTTCCATCATAACGACTCAATTTGAAAGCTCGTTATCGACGTGAGGGACGGTGATCTCTCTTCGTTTGGCCCCTGGGTTAACCCGGTCACTTTCACTTTCACGTAACGCCGACACGTTGCCGAATAAACGATCGCGTTGTTTACATACACCAAACACTGAAAATGCGTAATATAAATATCGGAACCATTCGTTAATATCCGAAACTTCGACATCGCGATTTTTGCCCTTCGACCGCTAAAAATCAATTTTATTTACAACTACGATTAATTTGTTTCAAAAGTCGTTTTTCTCCAATCGCTTTGAATTTGTTCTTTATATTACTTTAGGATAATTCTCATACCTATTATGTTATTATTATTATATTAATAATACATTTTGTCGGGGTAGTAAAATTTTCACATTTATCCCGATAATTCGAATTTGGTGAATCGGCCCTCGCGAGTGAAATAATAAGCATCGCGTACGTGTTATATGCGTTTGTAAAGCGTTTGCATAATCTGTATTCTGCGATCTACGGTGAGGTTAGGCGCCCGAACGCTACGGTGAGGCCGAGCAAGTACCGCAATGCCCTAGAGTCCTTAACCTTCGATCGGGCGAGCGGTGCTTTACCCGTTTCGCTTGTTCTCGACGCGATTACCCCGTGGCTTCGAGTGGCGAGCGGTAATGAGAGCAAGTATCTACGATCCTAAAGCAAACGAGTGGAAATGAGAAAGAGCCAGAGAGGTTTTTTTGTTTCGAGCCGCAAAACCGACGCGGCCAATTCGCTCGGACTCGATCGCTCTTCTCGCGTCTCTTGCCATGTCTGTTTCCCACTTGGTGCCCTCGCGAGTGGAGAACGAACGAAACTATACGCTTAATATAGTTGCGGAGGTACGATGATAGATGATAGGATGGTGGCACAATTAATCATCGAATAGCCGAGCGATATATTTGCACGCCGATAGATCCGGAAGAGGGCGAGTGGGGGAGGGGTTGGCGAATCAATGTCTGTCTATCATCGCCTCGCCGATGCGGACACGTGATCAAAGATCGGATAGTATTAATTACATTCAGCAACTACAGATGTATCTAAATTTTATCATGTCCCCTTCCATGATAATAGAATATTTTTCGTATAAACATTGACAAACGTTTTTATAGGCGAGAAAAAGAATGATATAATGTCCCTAACCGAAAAAACCCTACGACTATTCAATATTGTAGGAAAAGTTCATTTATTTATCTTTTTCAAATGAAGAAAACGTTTAAAAATGCAATAGCATGGGATTTTCGAAAAGAATTTTTGTGAAGTCATGAAAAAAAATTGGGCTTATTGAGCTGAAATTGCCGAATAGTTAATTTTTCATTCTTTTTTGATGGCTAGGTTCATCCTGAGCGGTAATATCTTATAGCTTTTTTTTTCCGCTGCATCTTCCTCACCGCGACTCGTCTTCAAACAACCCACGGATAATCTCGTAGGCGTAACACCTAGACGGCTAACGCGCGCTTTATTCTTACAAGGTGCGAACTTGCCCCACGGTGTTTTGCACCTGGTTGAAAATTCGTAGAGAAGCTATAAGCTCGCCTATATAGCCTATAATTCAGGCGTTACTCGCCACGGGTTGGCGAGTTAGAACCCTGCCATCATAGCATAACCGACACATTTTTTTACGACTCTATCGCAACGCCAACGACGTTCTGTGCAATTTTTGAGCTGTACGTTTGATAGAAATTGGTAAATTGGTGAACATTTTTGTTTGTACAACAACCGGACAGAAATTCGAGAATCTATTTGAAAAATCTATTTCAAACATTCCTCCAATTAACATATAAATCTTCCCGCACAGCTACTTTTCCTCCGGCTGGTTATGAATCGTTAACTTTCCACCCCTGTTGCAGGCATGAAATATGCTCACTTCAGCGCAACCGGAATAAAATACTATTCGTGATATAAAATGAAATTTTTTCCATACTATAAATAACTTTTTCAAAAGATAATTATCGAATTATAGTCGTATTACAGGGCTACTTTAACCCAGACAATAAATGTTCTGTAGAATTAGATTACGCCGGTTATGCCGCATGAATGGCCATGAAACCTTGTAAATAGATTTTTCTTATTTCATGAATTCTCGGATCGGTCCATTATGCCCCCCCCCCCCCCCCCCCTTCCCCTCTCTTCCAACGGCGGTACTCTCTCCCAAATGACCAAGCGCGAGATTATCGCCGGTTGGATTTGCTCCCACGTTTAAGATTTTCCTCGCATGCACTGGCTCGCGAGATTTTCTCAATGAGCGTTGGAATAATGGGTGACTCGATTTCGTTCAGTCTCTCGAGTACTACGTGACGCATTTCTGTTGCGCGGCTACGGTCGACGCTTTTCTGTATTATAAACCGCACATATACTGCGAGAGATATATACAGGCAACGACAAACGACTGCGGCGACCGACGATCGAAAGGTCATAATCTTGCGCGATGCCAGACGCACGCGTTTCCTACGTAGAGAGACCATTGTACGCGTATAGACGTTCGGTATCGCGCAGACGTAGCCGTGCGAGATGAAAAATTATAGATGTATGTGTGTTTGCGGAGCCTCGGTTGAATTAATCACGATCGGCTGCAATAAATGCGAGACACAGACCCCACGTGCTCGTGACTACGAGACGCGTACATAACACGGCTCTCTCGTATATACTCTATGATAATAAATGTACGGACACTTCCTTCCCACCGCCGGGACCCTCGATGCGTGCCGCGCTATGTAATTAACTAATTCAATAAACACCGTGGACGGTGACAGGGGGTTACACCTACGCCCGAGACTTCGCACGGCTGGGCGCAAATCGGATCTTCCCATCTTTTATTATCGCAAGTGCTGCATTTTCATTTTTTCAACATTCTTTTTCTTTTTCATATATTTTCAATTTCGTTAATTGTAGTTCAAAATAATGTATTGCGCCTCAAATCTAGCCGGAATTGGCTTTTTTTCAACTAAACAATCAATTGAGATGGAATTTCTTAAGAGTTGTAAAAATTTGTGAGAAATAAATATTGCGGATTACGACTTTTCGTGCGAAAGTGAAATTAGAAAAAGCGAGTAGGAAACGAGATGGCGAGAGTCGGGCTCATAGTTCACTCGATGCATAGATCGATATATCGGCTGTACATTGATAATTGATAGTGTTGCGATTCGCGGCAAATTAAACAAGTCAAAGACCACAGAACAATTTTAAATAACGATCGTGGGCAACGCGGCTGAGAGCCTCTCGACGGTTGGGGAGAATTATATTGGCGCGCGGCTATCCAACGATTATCCAATGACAATAATTAAGGCTTCGTAACAGTCGGTTTCGTTTGGCATTGCCGGCCTGCTATCGATCCCATACCGACTCGGGAAGTTAACTAGTTGAATTGCGAAAGTGGGTCAACGGGTCGGGCATATAATTCGTTGTATATCGGCTCGCTTTTGGTCGTTGCTATTGGAGAAACGTGTATATACAAATCGATATATTTATTCGTATTTGAACGTTAAAAAAACCTTTATTTTCGAGCCTTTGATCTGCGTAGTATTCAAATTTTTATCAGCCAAAAATGTTATATCGATTCATACACAATTACGGTAGAAGATCCGATACAGTGCGGCCAAATGCGAGATTCAAATAAAATTTCGAACACTTCTCTATGGGATAAAATCCTGAAAAAAAATAAGCATATGGAAGATGCTGCAAGAATGAATCTGCATAATAATAATATCAAAATAAAAGGTAAAAACGTAAAATTCCACATTTGGCCGGACTGTACCGAACTTACTACCTTCTCTCGCGGGGGCCTCATCATGAGATTTTATTATTGGAAAAAAAAGTTTTAATAGATTTTGTATAACAAGAAAAACCTGCTTACGGAATCATGAGATCCTTGTCGAAATAAAAAAAATTTAAGTGAGATAACATTTTTTTTAAATTAATTTAGTTCTCGTAAAGCTATTTTTTAATGACCAGGTAATGTTTCTGTTGAATCAGTCTCTCTAATTTTCGAGAAATTTCGCATTGATAAATCTGAATTATAGAAGAAAAATTCTCTTCTCTATCTGGAGGGACTCGTATTATACGGATATTATTCGTACGTTCACCCGCTTATTACCGCGTGTGCTTTGCGCCGCGCGTTTTCCCTCGGTTAAGATACAGTCATCAAATTATTGAAAACGTAGCCGGTATCAAAGTACTCGGATCTCTTTAGTTTCTATCGCTCGTCCGTGTCTTATATCTATATATAATTTCCAGCGTATAGAAGTCACCGCGAAGTTGTGACTGCAGCGATAGAACGCGCGAAGCGAAGCCGCGAGTGCTTATCAAGTCATTAAAGTCCCTCCCGTTACCGTATTCACCGTGGGGCCCCGCCGTCTCTCGGCGCGGACTCGCGGAGAGAGACTCTCGCGAGTTTGTTTAATCTGGATTCACTACACTCTCTATTTCAATTCTCGCTTATCCCCCCCTCGTTAATGTACGCCTCGAGTGCATACGTTATATTCAAACACACGACGTACAATTCTATCGGGAGATATGCTCGCCATATAATAATATAGAATATGTATATATTCTATATAAATCCTAGTTGCGGCATTAGCAATCTCGTGGGCGGAGGGTTCAATAAAGCGTATCGACGGATTTGCGGACGCGTACGTGAAAAAAATAAGTACACAAGATAGAGAGATTAGCGAAAAAAAAGAAAAGATTCGAGAAAAATTTTAAATGAAAGAAAAAATAAGCCGGAGATTTTATTCTCACGGCCGAAATATCTCGATTCTCGTTACGCCACTACAACAATATTTGCTTCTGCGGTTTCGCCGCTTGCGCGCGATACACACGGAGACGTTGGCAGGCGTTTCTTGCGCCTCCGATACAGACGGATGCAGGCAAGTTTTGTGTATTGTGCGAGTATCTACGCGGGCGAGAACCAGACGGTGGATAAGACGCGCGCACTCTTGGTCCAAGCGAGACAAAAGGCGGCCATTGCATGCACGTACGTGTACAGTACTAACAGAGCGCCGGGGCGATCCGGTGCCACGATAGCGCCGGCTAGATTTATGTAAACTGGTCCGCGGGCGCGTGCAACACGCGGTACAGTTTCTGCGCCATGTCGAGAGAGTCTCTCGATTCACCCGATTCGAGAACCGACGAACGGCGAGAGGAGTCACACCGCCGCCCGGTAATGTGCCCGACGATCGGCGAGCATCGCGGGCCGCAAGGGTAAGCCGGCTCGCCCGGTCAACGAATTCGACAGATTCCGGAATCCGACAATAACACTTCTTTTTTGAGGTCAATTTCTTTTTCTAATCCGTAATTTTTATTTAATGCATAATCATTGAAACAAACGATTCAGTAAATCGATCCTACGAATTTTTGCACCAATAAGAGAGGATGAATAAAAATTGTATGTGCCGAAAGTCAAACATCCAGAATAGAAACCAGCCAATCCTCCGGTCCAATCAAGCTAAAAATGACCCTTTCCGCAAGAACAATTGGATCTTTTATCCTTTAGTGGTGAAAAATTAAATAAAAAAGGTTAGACATATTCATTTGTTCCGTATCGATTAAATTTTTTTTCCCCGTAATATTGCTGTTCGATTATTTAAATTTTTGGATATTCGGATAGTCAATGCTTTACTGAACTGGTATTTTTTGTTTAACTTTATTCAATTTTCTCCCACTGCCCTAATAACAATGCGATAGAGCGGTACCGCGTTCTACCTCTCGTGCGGTCTTTCATCTCGGATCAGCAGAGCTCAGTGAACCGAGATATATATATACAGTACATAGCCGAGCGTAGTTAGACGCAGTATAGAGACGACGATGACAGGAACATTTCTTCGCTATGGTGTTGCAAGCCACGTTGAATATAAAGACTCACTTGTTTGTCCGCGCTCGTTCAATCTCCTCTTCGATTGTACACGAATGACAACGCCCTCATTATTCCCTCGTTTTCGTTCGACGACTCTATCAAATCTTTGTATGCCGTGCGCACCAGTGCCTAACATAACTCTCTTGATCTCTTTCTCGTATCTCTCGTGCCATCGAATGATTTTTCAATCACTCAATAGACAACGATCTTTTTTTTTTCATCACGTGAATATATTTATGAAGGCAACAACGACGAAGAATTTATCGCTAAAAGAAATGCCGTCGGTGGTGAAATTTCATGCTTCACATTTTGATTTCAATAAATTTCGTCGGGCCGAAGAAGAATCTTTCAGCTAAAACAAATTACTTCGGTAGGCGAAATTTCGTAATGCGAATTTGAATCTCAAAAAAAAAACCAAACAAGGTTCGAATTTTCGTGAACATTTCCCGATCCCTCGTTTCGCCGAAAGTTTCTCCGCATCGCGTTGTTTTCAATTTCTCCCATTTGCTCGGCAGTGAATCGCGCTAGATCGATGCTGCCGGAAGTCCGCGTGGGCCGGCCCCGTTATTTATCGAGTCGATCGGGCAACGCGCGCGAGGCTCTCTCGCGAGACTAATTGATTAGTCGACGCGCTAGTTCTCGTGCCGTAAGAGTCGAGAGAAGATCTGCGTCGATAAAGCCCCGCGCGTACGAGTTCGCACTGGCTCTGGTTTACGAGCGTTTATCTCGATGGATAGTTCGACTTGCGGTATAGGCGCATATAGAACCTTTTTAGCGCGGGAAACAATTCTTACCGAGAAAAAACCTTGTATTTTTTTTCGATTTATAAGTCCTTCAAACTCTTTTTTTCAGTCAATCCATAAAAAAACGAATTTGCTTCTGAATCACTTCCACGGAAACAAATTATCTCGAAAGAAAAAGTAAACTAACAACAATATTTTCCGCGAAAGCATTAGGATGCAGAATAAAATCAACTTTAATGGAAAATGCCGCGGCCAGGGGTTAATACAGTATTATAAATGCGCGAACGGGAGATATTGCCTCGCTTCTATCGAGCGTTGTGTTCGAACTTATTGCATTTCCAGTATACAGTAGGTGGAAGTACGAGAGCGATATAGTATCCGAGCGAGCAGTGCGCGCAGGGTGCGTGCATTCGCGCGCGGTCGAACGCGTACGGTTCGCGCGCCCGTAGACGCCCGGAGGTCCCTATTGTGCCCGGCCTCTTCTAATCTAGATCGAACTTCTTGCACTTTTTTTTTATCATTATTTTTTATATACTTTTTTTATCATTTCACTGGTGCGCGGGCAAGGCCCATGCCGCGGCTATTGGAGTAGTCTCTCGCGCGAGCGGTTCGTTACGTGCGGCATGGAGTCCGCGAGCTCGCATAATGACCGCTTTTGTCCGAGGCCCCCGGTATAAAATTCATGCCCCGGTACAACAGAGAGACAGAGAGAGAGACTTAACAACACTCGGAACTATACGTGTACCGACGTTTAAACCCATAAGATAAAACGAAAGGGATGGAGAAGGAGAGACCGAGTGGAAAAGATCCCCATACGTAACGGCGCGTTTCTCGTGAGCGCGCGATCGACAGGTTCGCCGCGCGGTAAACAGGTACAAATATATAGATATAACAATAATACCACGGTGTTTATATGTACAGTAAGCCAACACTTATGTACAATAAGAATGAGTGATTCAGGGCGTGCAATTATTATTATACATAAGCGCGTATGTATATTGAAGGAGCAACGATGGTAGATCGCAGGCTTCTATGCGCGTCGAAGGTGAAAAAAAGGGCACTTCGCATAACTACAAGGCGTTTCCTGGCCAAGTACGCGCCTCCGAGATGTACAGCTAAAGTTATAGTTTTTAATCATACCGATCAAGATTATCAATGCCAGATGCGCGCGTCGATAAGATCGACAATGCGGGGATGAAAAATGATCGGTAATCATTTAGAAAACAAAGAGATTACCGATAGATCGATAACAATTTTTATGCTATTCCGGGTTTTCCGATATGACGGTTTGACGCTTTTTTAGAACGTTCTTCGTTTTTACTCAGAATTATTCGTTCTTAACACACTTTTTTTTTATCTCGATAAATTTTGTTGTTGTTTTAGTTTTTTAATCTGGATATTTATTAAAAAGACGGTATTGTTTTTATTCCTTCATTTAATATTAATAAAGAGGCGAAAAAATAATGAATGAAAGAACATTAAGTAAGTTTCTACGAGTATACGATATTGCGAAAAGATTTATAGCGGCGGACAAGCGAGAGAGGCTTTTCTTGATAGTTGTTGTTATGGGGCGGTGATCGTTGGACGCGTGGAACGCTGCTGCTGCTAGTGGCGCCGCGAACTATAGGAAGGCGGAAAGCTCTCTGACTCTCCTCCGCGCATAGATCTCTCGCCTTCCGGCGAACGGGTTCCCAGATTAACCCACACGCACATCGACACACATACACACACACACGCACGAGTTAGTTTCTCGGGCTCGATCGATCTTTTGCGAAAGCCCCTCGAGCATCGTAATATTACCTGAGCGCAACAAGCTTCTGGCTCTGCTCGTCACGACTCTGCCCCGGAGATTTGTGTCTCTCTTCGCGGGCGAGTGTAACGCCTCTTATCGAGACTCGATCGTCTCGCGCCCGAGCTACGAAACACCTGAAAGCGAAACGCTATTCGAACGCATTTTTCTTTTCATTCTTTGGGTCTCCCACCGTAACGGAAAATTTTTTCTTTTTTCTCTCGCGGCAAAAATAAATGTCGGGTCTTTCTTGTAAAAAATTGTATCGATAGAGAAGTGTGAACTAATGATTAATTATTCGCATGACAAAAAAATAATAAGAAAAAAAAGGGTGAAATAACAATCAATTATTCGCATATTATAGTCGGGCGATTTCTTCGTAATCAGGTGACGAAATACCTCGACATAATATGCGAGTAATTAATCGTTTTTTCCCTTTGATTCATTATAAAATTTTGTTATTATACTCTCTTTGCAAACTGAACTTTTCGCATGTTAAAACATTTTTTATTCCGATCCTAGAACATCCCCCTCAATTGGTTCTTGCGACACTAGTCTCATTTTCATGGCGGATATCTCGACGAGTTTGAGGCATACCTACACGCGCCAGGATTGTAGCGGGTTAGAGAGCGTTTTGCTATCGGGTCTGTGGATCGCATATCGCACCAACGGTCCCCGGTTGCACGTACAGCGAGTCTTACTCTCGTTTTCATTCCCCATCGTCTGTGGCTACAGTTGCTACATTCGTGCGAGTGAGAATCGTTACATATAAACGGAGTTACGCGTGTGTAAGTCGAGAAGTCGAACGGGTATTGGTAAACTGGTAGCAAAGATCGTCGAGGCAACAGGTCGATCTTGCGTCTCCGCCGGAGTCCCCTCCCGTCCCGAAAGATACTCGCCGACAAGGGTTCGACACGACAAGACGACAAAGATCTACGTAAAAAAAAAAGAAAACGTTGTGTTTCCTATCGTATATCTCCATCTCGGAACGTTACAGTAACGTATACAACTATCGAGAGACATTACGAGTTTGCTCTCCACTGTAGAGAAAAGACAATGAAACATGAAGAAACAATGAAACATCGAAAGATGTCGATCGATTCGTTGATCACATCTGGATAGAAATTCCATTAGTCGAACGGGACACGAGACACCGTTGTCGCGCGCACGATATATACGATTAACGAAAATAAATATCTACCTGTCGCGCATTTGGCTTCTCCGTAGTACCAGTGAAAGATATAGAAAGTTCGTAACGAAAAGTTTATAACTCATAAAGCGGTGGCAGGGACAGTTACGATCGGCAAAGCCGCGGCGATAGATATCGTCGGATTGTAGATAATCGGTGAAACGAAACTTTGATCAATTTGCTTCGGGGTTGAAGGATATGTCGCTCGCGCGCGCGCGGATAACAACGCGAGTTCGGGGAATATACCACTCGGTGACCGGTGAGCGAATATTGGACACGTGTGCGGATCGCAATATTTTACCATTAATTATTATTCTAATCACATTATCGTGTCGATTTGTCCGTGCGACCGTTAACTCCGCCGAGAGTGCGTTAAGGCGTTGCGCAAATCGTTGGGACAGTAGAGTCATGCTTCGCGATATCTCGAGACCGCAGGGGGTGCGTGTCTCTCGAGGATGAAAGTTGTAGGTGTACGCGGACGAGGTATATGATAATACCTGATCATTTCCATGTAACACCGGGGTCATTCGAAACGTTTTCATGTTTCTAGATTATCGCGGCATTGAACCGTCGCAACGATTAGAAATAAGATTCTTATACATTTTTTTTGCAAACTAAAGGCGATGCGAAATTTCACTGCTTTCGAGTCCGCTCAGTAAGCAAAACGGTAAATAATTTTTAATCAATGGTGCGAATCTTCTGCAGCAAAAAAATGAAAATGTTTGTTGCCCTCGAAAAAAAAGAATGCGTCTTTGGGCATCGCGTTTATTCGAATTTCGGATAAGAGACTAGCAGACTAGGACATCGATAACCGTGAATAAAAAATGAGTTTTTGATTCGCCGAGAAAGTTTTAGCTACAATTCTTTTCCGCGAGCCGGCAACATTTAGAATTCGCGTGTGTCAATTGACCCCGGTCTCTCCCATGCCACGAGCAAAAGCATGATTGGCTCACGGTGGACTCCGCGGTAAGAAGTTTTTCCCACTGTGGAATTATCGTGACTCGATTGCAGAAAACATTAGTATCACATTTCGGCTCGCTCCGACACTTGTTGTTATTCTAATCCGGTTAATTATTATTCTAATCGCGTTACAGTATCGGTAACCATTTGTCGGCGCGGCGGTTTGACCAGCGCTAATTTTTCTCCTTTTTTTATCTTCCTACCTACCTGCCGGCTTACACGACTCGTTACTTTTGATATTGCACCGTTACGTGTGTGAATGAAGCATTGATATTAGATATTGCGTAAAGCGTCGTGTCTCTTGGTACGCGAGGGCGTCGATAATCCGTGAGAAAGAGTTGCGGGATGATGTTTTTTTTTCTCTTCTACACGCCGCGTTGCTTTATAGGCTCAAATGGCGAATAATCGATCCGCGCGAATTGAAAAAGCGTCTCGACACGCGTCCGCAACTCGTGGGATTAGATTTATGTCGGTAACGCTGAACATGGCGCTAATCAGCGGAGAATTTAGCGCGGAAGCCGCGATCCGGCTCGTGAGGTTTCCTATTGAACTTATTATATTCCGTAAATTGCGAGACGGTGTTGCGCCGCGACCAAGTTAGTCGGCAGTCTCGACCGCGCATAGAGAATATACGTATTAGAGATGGTGGAACAGCGTCTGGCTCGGTAAGCAAATAGTATACGGAAAATTCAAGCTCGATTGGAATGCCTTTGCGAGCTGCCGAGTTCAGGGCTACTCCACAGCGGTACGCGATAGCGTGCGCCACCGTTGTATTAATTCTCATGGCGGAACTCGCGCACGAAAGTTTCAACGCACTTACACCTGCAGATAGCCACGCGAAAGAGGCGAACGCGTCGAATCGACAAAAGAAAATCAACACTCTTACGAATTAACTGTTTTCGAAAAAATTTAAGAAAAAAAAAGACACGAATGGGAGTACGATCTATTCACAAGTGTTTGTTCTTTCTTTGTCGCGGACATTCGATTGTGCATGGTGAAAATGCAGTTCGATATAAATGAATGTGAAAAATAGAACAGAATCGCTTACTACTTCGTTGTCGTCTCATGAACGGCCCATCCATCTTTGTTCAGGGTCGCCTTCACTTCACAAATAACGCTGCACTCGATTGACCTTGAAATCAGTCCACTTTGTTCGCGCAACGTACCTACGATAATTTTTCGGACACGTATTCACTTCACAAATAAAACCGCACTCGATTTACCGCGAAATCACTCAACTTTATTGCCGCAATGTACCGACGCGATTGCGATGAGATTCGATCGATTATGAAAAACGAAGATTCGGTTATTCACCCGCGAAGATATCATCGTCCCGAACTACACGGGATTCTCGAACTTAACAAGAAAGTTTACGAATTGTCTGCGTCGAACGAAGACTCGCGAATGTTTTTTACCTTTTTTCTCCAAACGAAAACATTGACGCGAAGACGCGAGGTGAAGGTCGCCGGCGGACGCCTCGCGGCTTTCTTGCGACACGCGACGCGCCTGACCGTTAGAGCGTATGGGGTCGAGACTTTGTTTTCCGTGCCCGTGCGCACGCGTCCCCTAATCGCGCAACGACAAGTCCCAACGGTTTTTTTTCGCATCGCGTGTTTATTTTCGACAATTAAAAAAAACTGCACAGCATCGCGTGTTTCTAGTATTTCAATTGGTTTGTTTTCGCTATCAAACATAGTTCAAGTCCCCACAAAATTTTATAATCGTTTATTGTTTAACTATTCACTCGCGATCGATATTGTTAGGCGTGTCATCGACGCGGCGGTCCGTCGGGTACCGGCCCGAGGGACACTCGCCCGATTTTTCGCGATTAAAAAAGAAAGAAATAACCGCGGAGTTAGTAAAATTCGCGAATAGTTGAATCGGATTCAGTGCTTCGGTGTTCGCGATCGATATTCTTTGACGTGGGGTCGATGCGGCGGTGTGTCGAGTACCGACTCGGCGATAGCTGTACGGTTTTGCGCGAGTAAATGAGAACGAAATCAGCTCGGATTTAATGAAATTCGCGAATGATTGGATATGTTCGGCATATCTTTTCTTTTTCTTTGAACGAAAACTTGACACTAAAACGCGCGGTGACGGGCCCGGGTGAACGCCGCGGGGGGCACTGTTTTGACACGGCAAGCGCCCGGCCGCGTGGGTGCATGGGGTCGAGACTTTGTTTTCCGTGCCGGTGCGCATGCGTCAGGTGATCGCAACGCGCAGCGACAAGTAAACGGTTTTTTGCACGTCGCGTCTTTATTTTCGACAATGAGATAAAACACTGCGCAGCATCGCGTGTTCGTAGCATTCCAATTTGCTTGCACCCGGTGTCGAGCGTAATTAAACGGTCCAAGAAACTTCACAATCGTTTATTGTTTAACTTTTCACTCGCGCGCGATATTCTTCAACGCGTCGTTATGGCGGTCCGTCGGGTACCGGCCCGACGAACTCTCGCCCGATTTTTCGCGATTAAATGAGAAAGAAATAACCGCGGAGTTAACAAAATTCACGAATAGTTGAATCGGATTCAATGCCTCGGTGTTCGCGATCGAAATTCTTTGACGTGGGGTCCACGCGACGGTGTGTCGAGTACCGACCCGGCAATAGCTCTACGGTTTTTCGCGAGTGAATGAGAACGAAATAACCTCGGATTTAATTAAATTCGCGAATGGTTGGATATGTTTGGAATGTCTTTTCTTTTTTTTTTCGAACGAAATCTTGACACGAAGGCGCGCGGTGACGGTCCCGGGTGAACGCCGCGGGGGGCACTGTTTTGACACGGTAAGCGACCGGGCGCGTGGGTGCATGGGGTCGAGACTTCTTTTTCGTGCCCGTGCGCATGCGTCAGTTGATCGCGACGCGCAGCGACAAGTGAACGGTTTTTTGCACGTCGCGTCTTTATTTTCGACAAAGAAAGAAAACTGCGGAGCATCGCGTGTTTGTGGCATTGAAATATGTTTGCGTCCGGTATCGAGCGTCATTAAAGTGTCCAGGAAACTTTACAATCGTTTATTGCGTAAATATTCACCTGCGATCGATATTCATTGACGTGTCGTCGACACGGCGGTTCGTCGCTCACCGGCCTGATGAACGCTCGCTCGATGTTTTGCGATTAAATCAGAAAAAAACAATCGCGGATTTAGTGAAATTCGCGAATAGTTGGATCGGATCCAGTGTTTCAGTGCTCGCGATCGATATTCTTTGACGTGGAGTCGATGCGTCGGTGTGTCGGGTACCCGCCCGACAAACGCTCGCTCGATATTTCGCGATTACATAACAACGAAATGACTTCGGACGTAATGAAATTTGCGAATGGTTGGAGCTGTTTGGAATGTTTTTTCTTTTTTTCCTAACGAAAACAATGACACGAAGACGCGCGGTGACGGCTACGGGTGAACGCCACGAGGCTTTGTTTTGACACGAGAAGCACCCGACGGTGGGGGTGCATGGGGTCGAGACTTTTTTTCCGTGCCCGTGCGCATGCGTCAGTTGATCGCGACGCGCAGCGACAAGTGAACGGTTTTTTGCACGTCGCGTCTTTATTTTCGACAATGAAAAAAACGGCGCAGCATCGCGTGTTTGTGGCATTTAAATATGTTTGAGTCCGGTATCGAGCGTCATTAAAGTGTCCAAGAAACTGTACAATCGTTTATTGCTTAAATATTCGCTCGCGATCGATATTCTTCGACGCGTCTCCGACACAGCGGTCCGTCGGGTACCGGCACGACGAACGCTCGCTCGATGCTTCGCGATTAAATCAGAAAAAAATAACCGTGGATTTAGTGAAATACGCGAATAGTTGGATCGGGTCCAGTGTTTCAGTGCTCGCGATCGATATTCTTTGACGCGCGGTCGATTCCGCGATCTGTCGGGTACTGGCCCGACGAAAGTTCGCTCGATTTTTCGCGATTACATAACAACAAAGTGACTTTGGATGTAGTCGCGAATGGTTGCAGCTGTTTGGAATGTTTTTTCTTTTTTTTCCAAACGAAAACAATGATACGAAGACGCACGGTGACGGGTACGGGTGAACGCCACGAGACTTTGTTTTAACACGGTAAGCACCTGACCGCGTGGGTGCGTGGGGTCGAGACTTTTTTTTCGTGCCCGTGCGCATGCGTCAGTTGATCGCGACGCGCAGCGACAAGTGAACGGTTTTTTGCACGTCGCGTCTTTATTTTCGACAATGAAAAAAAAACGGCGCAGCAACGCGTGTTTGTGGCATTTAAATATGTTTGAGTCCGGTATCGAGCGTCATTAAAGTGTCCAAGAAACTGTACAATCGTTTATTGCTCAAATATTCGCTCGCGATCGATATTCTTCGACGGGTCTCCGACACAGCGGTCCGTCGGGTACCGGCCCGACGAACGCTCGCTCGATGTTTCGCGATTAAATCAGAAAAAAATAACCGCGGATTTGGTGAAATTCGCGAATAGTTGGATCGGGTCCAGTGTTTGAGTGCTCTCGATCGATATTCTTTGACGCGCGGTCGATTCCGCGATCTGTCGGGTACCGGCTCGACGAACGCTCGACGATTTTTCGCGAGTAAATAAGAACTAAATAACCTTGGAAGTAGTGAAATTCGCGAATGGTTGGATCGGTTCAAATGTTTTTTCTTTCGTTTTCCAAACGAAAACATTGACGCGAAGACGCGCGGTGACCGCCACGGGTGAACGCCTCGGGGCTTTGTTTTGACACGGTAGGCGCCTGTTCGTTTGGGTGCATGGGGTCGAGACTTCGCTTTCCGTGCCCGTGCGAGCGCGTCAGTTTATCGCAACCCGCAGCGAAAAGTCTCATCGGGTTTTCTCACCTCGCGTTTTTGTTTTCGACCATGAAAAAAAAAAGTACGAAGTATCGCGTGTTTACATGTGGGATTTAAATACGTTCGTATCCGGTATCGATCTGTAGATAAACGTGATCAAAAATCTTTAGTATCATTACTTATTTATTCGCTCGCGAACGATATTCATTGACATGGGGTCAACACGGCCGTCTGTTGGGTACCGGCCCGATGAATGTTCGACGATTTTTCGCGATGAAAAGAGAAATAAATAACCTCGGATTTAGTGAGGTTCGCGAATAGTCGGATCCGGCTCAGTGCTTCAGTGTTCGCGATCGGTATTCTTTGACGCGGGGTCAATACGGCGTAGTCGGGTACCGGCCCGACGAACGCTCGACAATTCCTCGCGATTAAATGACAAAGTAATAACCTCGGCTTCAGTGAATTTCGCAAATAGTTGGATCTAATTCAGTGCTTCGAGTGTTTTATCGACTCTATTATTGTGAAATGTGGCAAGTGACGAGTTCTGCGGCATCGTGGGATTGGATCAGCGGTTCATATTCAGACGGCAGCGAAGTAGTAAGTTTGCCATCGAATTTTCATCCAGAAATTATATAATAATAATCAGTTCATGAATAATAATTCTCTTTATCATTATGATTCGAAAAATTCGTTAGACGCGAAATCGAGAAAACATGTTTTCCATTCGATTCCGCGAAATAAACGCGAACGCGAAAGTCTCAAAAATCAAAACAACAAACGAGTTCTCGTTTGCGTACCCCCGTCGCTATGTTGCGGCGTACCTGTATCATACATCGTGTGTATGTATACATGCATACGACGAGCTACGGCTGGGTTATTCGTATGTAGCGTGGTAGTTTCTTTCGTTTTGGCTCGTAACCCAATATTTTCTCGTCATATTAAAGCACCGGCGCTCGTCGAGATAGCAGCCATTATTCTCCATCTTACGACACGCACCGCGCGCGCGCCTCTACACGGCAGGCCTGGTTTGCGCTCGCTCTCGAACCGACCACTGTGCTGTTGTTCGCTGAAGAGTCCGAGCGAACCACCTCCGGGGCCACCCGTGTTATACCTCTTTCTCGGGTTATATCTTTTATACGCACACATATATATACAGATTCAATATATACGCGTATATATGCGTATAAACATGTGCAAGCTACGTTCCACCTTAGTCGCATACTATTCTTCTTGTTCTTCACTTTTCCCACCTCTCTATCTCCCGATGCGTGGCGTGGCTCGCGCGCCGCCCGTAACCAAACTATGTGTTTCCGCTCAGAAGGAGCCTGGAACGCCCGGCACGCATGTTATTAGGCATCGTTTCTCGATTCTAGATTCTCTACACTACCTCCCGTTACCTAAGAATCCCTTCCTCGAATTACATACCTCATACTCAGTTTTACACGATCTTTTTTCATTTTATTACAATAGCGATACATTTTTCCATTTCAACCTATTTTTTTAAATTCAATACTCCGTTGGCCATTTTTTTTAATAAATATGATGACCCGTTTGAAATATCAACGGCGAGGGATACATTTTTTTTCTTCATCCCTCAATTTTGAAAAATATTTACTAGAGGGACGAGAAAATTATCGGCCAGTTAGCGATAACGAGATTCGACACGCGACTCACCCAGCAGCTTAGAGTTTCGTCCCCTCTCGCGATGCCATCGAGGATTTGCAAACCATTTGGAATATTATCCGAGGGGATTTCTCGGTCGTACAAAATAATGTGTGACGATACCGCTGAGCATGCGAAAAAGAACGAAAAAAGCGATTTATACCCGGCGGCCATGCCCAATTTATATCGAATTCATAACGAAGCGCGCGCAGGCCCGCCCGCGCGTAACGAGCTCTCCGGGCGCAACGAATATTTATCGAGTCACTCGGACTCGTAGTGCGTCGAAATAAAAAAAAATCTTTATGGATGTGTATGCTATATTGAAAAAAAAACAGAAAAAACTTTGCTTAAACTCCAAGAGTTTATTATTGCGAGTGTGAGACGAGTTACGCAACGCACGTGTAAACGATTTGGGGAAATGAAAAAAAAAGAAAGATGAGCCCCGAACCACGAATACAGGTACGGGAAGACTCTCGATGGCAAAGTTTCTCGGAAATCGCGACGAAGTATAACGTATATAAAGTATAGTTATGTAGTATAGGTGGTGTGTTATACTGTAGGGGAATCTGTAATCTACGATCGTCTCTAAGTGGCGCGAGCAGAGGCTCGCGGACAAACGTAGGAACGAAACGATATCACACACGAACCCGAGAGAGCGCTGCTCCGAGCCTCACGGCGTTTACTGCACTTTCTGCCGATGCTGCTTTTGCTGCTGCTGTGCGCGCACTTGCAGTCATCGGCGATCGTAAATCACGCGGAGGAGGCGACAGCCGCAATTAACAAATGCGATATAGTGCGATATACGTTCTCTTAGGTATTTCTGTATATAAAACATATAATGTAACGGTTCGCGCATTTAATTCGCGAATTAGTCGAAAAATTCCAACGCACGAAAGAAATTCCAAAAAAAGTAAAAATTAAAGATGATTATTTTTTTATATTCAAAGCAATTGATGATAAAAATATATTCATTAACGAAAAAATGGTTCATTCCAAAAATCAGATTGGAAGTGATTAGTTTTTCACTTGAATAAAAAAGAATTATTTTATACAATTCAATTGTACTCGTTAACTCAAAAGGAATAAGTTAAGATGTCGATATAATTTCGTATCCTGCATTGCATCAGTATATCTTTTGAAAAAATCACGTCACGTATGCAAAATATATCTTGTTTACAATAATAGTTATGTTTTGGTTCCGTTCGCGGCAAACCTGCGAGAGTTCGTGTCACGATTGCCGAGTTGGGTGTGCACTTTTGTATTATACATTCGTAACAATATCGATCGATCGATCTCCGATAGTCGAGTGAAAAAAAAAGGGAAAGAATAAATAAAAAATCGATCGCAAGAATACAGGGTGAGCATGCGAGAGGATAATTTAGTAACGGCCATGAGCTCGTTTCGCGAACAGCGAGATCTCACCGAGATCGATATTATTTTCAAGAAAAATAAAAAATCGACTCGCACACGTATATGTAGAGTCGAAGCGGGATTACAAGAGGCAAAGACCACCTACAATAACGCGATGTCGGACGGAGTATCGCAAATAGATGGAATTATTTTTCATACTTTCACGTAAAGTGATTGTTTGGTGCACACACACGCGGTATGCATGGACGCGACTTGCCGGGTCCAACGGGGTCTGCTCCCTCGAGCATGAACGGCCCGGTAATTAAATTTATATATCGCATCGAATGAGAGGCTGCTGTGAGGCTGCCGTTCTTACGTATGTTATGCCGTTTCGCCTATTCGCTTGTCTCGTTATACCTTCACGACCCGCGAGTTCTCGTAACCCTGCTCTCCCCATGTACGGGATATATTCAAATAAGTCTTGAATCTTGATCGATTGCGATGCACTGTTGCTCAGGCGCTTCAATGTCCGATCAACGTGTCCACTGTGGAGAGGACTTTCAACCCTCAACGTACGATATTGTCCCCAACGAGAACTAAAATCGTGTCACTTCGAAGTCTTTAAAAGGAATGTTCCTTTATATTTTTTGATTTTTGTCATCTTTTTTCTTATTTTCTCAGCGACTCACTCAAAGGCAGAGTGGAATAAATATTAAGTACACATTCGACTTCTTCGATTTTCACATTTATTTCGCTGTATTCAATCGTACATTCGCTAACTACGAAGAAACTCCTTTTTCTCGATATCCAGCAACAAAAATCCAATTGTCGGATTCGTCATTAAAATGATCACCTAATGGAAACCTGTAAAATAAAAACATTTGCCGCTTTCCCAACTGTTCACTTCCATCCGTTGCGAATGCATGGTATTCGAGGCACGCGCGAGAACGCGATAGAAATGATCGCGTATCCGGTAAAGCGAGTTGTATCTCGTTAATTCAGCGGGCATAACTGAACAGAGGGGGACAAAGCATTGCCAAGCAAATCACAATGGTTTACGCGCGTGGTTAATAGATTGTGTCAAATTGCTTTAACGCTATACATAGCCACGGTATTAACCAGATGGATTCCGGCGTGTCCGATTCGCGCGGGGAGGGAAGGGATACAGAGAAACCGCGCGAGTTTCGAGCGAGCTATCGGGTAACTCGCGTCCGGTCTCTCTCGGTAACTTCGGCGCTCACAGTGCACATGTACAACTAGATCCAACGGGAATAACGCGAGAGGGTATATCACCCGCAATCAGAAAAGTCGATCGGTAATTGAATAAATTACCGAGAGCAGTCGTCGTTAAATCGGATACGTATAAATATGTATGCATTTATATTTATATATGTAATATGGCAACGCGAGAGGCGATAGAATACAGTGTTATGAATGTTAACAGCGTTATATCCGCTAAAACTCGCGCTCGCGAGTACATAAAACCTTTCCCGTGGCCTATGCCCCGCTGACCAACGAACCTTCTCTACACCCATTCATATATTTCGCGAAAGTTTTGAGATACCTCGAGACGGAATGATAAATTATTTTTCTCACACCTCGCCAATTATTTTGTGTGGCTTCGACGGTTAAATGATATAAAGAGAGGAAAAAAGAAGGAATGGATAAAATTGGAAGGAACGATAGAGAGCGCGGGGTTGAGATTTCGCGCCTGGGAAAATTTCCATTCGCTTGCCCGAGTGTGCCGCGAGATCGAACAGTGGCCGTTTATATCGATAGAAATTCCTGATCGAATCGAATCTTTGACCTTTCGTCGAGGCGACTGAAATACGCTTTTTTTTTTATTCTTCAGCATTGATTTCTGTGTGTGTCCGATAGTTAAATAACGTCGATATGGTTCAATAATAGGTGGACGCGCGAATGTGGACGGTGAGAGCGAACGGGGACGAGGTCGGGCACGTATTTTAATCTTCTACGGAATTATCTTCTCTCGTTATTTCGCCAATCATCGTGTGTCGGCTCGGATATTAATTAGTCAAGGGTGCAAAGCTCGTTTTTTAGAAATTTTGTCTGATAAAGGAAACAAAAATATGTGTGTTATAAATGACACCATTCATTAAAAAATCAAATCAATTAAAATTCTACGAAAAAATGTATCGAAAAATTTGGACAGCAAAAAAAATATGTATGGTTGAAAAAATGATTGCAAAAACAGTAATATTTGACGTAAATTTCGAAAATATGTACTGTCTCAAGGCTCAACCTGTGCGGAGACGATAGCGGGTGTATTCTCGCGTGTCCGTCGAATAGGCGATACAAACCCTGCGCTCTCGGATACCGATCTGAGACACGCATTGCTCGCTTATCGTTACGCGGTTTCTCGTAGTACCGTCGGTATAAGTGGAGGAGCACCTCGTAACTGCTTGGGCGACACACACACACATACACACACACGCGGAAGATAACTGCGACTCGATAAATAAAACGGCTTCGCACTCGCGGGCCCGCGGTGCGTGCCGTCCCGACGCCACACGTCTCGTTCATCGTGCAACACGGACACAGCATCGATTCGTTTACAAATCCATGCGTATACAGATAAATCTTTGATGGCGCATAGTTCTATATACATGTGTGCGTTTGTGTGTGTCTCGTTGCGGATGCATGCGAGAATCGAGTGCGCGCAGCAAGCACGTGAGCTCCCGGCGTGAACCTGTGCCGCTGCAATAGCCCACAGCAGGCCGATAGTTAACTATACGAAGCTAAACGCAAAGGAGAGCCAAGAAGAACCGCTGAGCCGAGGAGTGTTCGTGATTCTAAACTTCTCGGCACCGAACAGAGGGAGAACTCGCCGTCGGAGAGAGCCCGAGCCTCTTCTCTATCCGACGATGAAATCTATAGGCGCGATAATGCATTCCGCGGAAAGGCGCGAGCGTTTGTGAGCTCGAACGGCGCACGAAAACCAGCGGCGCGTGTAGTATACATATAGGGAGAAAAAAAGAATTGAGGAATGAGGAATAAGGAATCGGGGAAAAGCAATCGCTAGGGGGTGGCGCGATTCCCTCATTCCAGTTCCTTATTTCATTTTATTTGTATGTCTTTTTTTTTAGAGAGGCTTTATTATCCGGTAACGGTGTCGCGCAGCGTGTGCGCAATGCAAGCGCCCCGTATAGCGATGCCATGCTCGTTAATGCTAGTTGATACATTTAATGCACGCAACTCCGACACGTATTGGATAGTCAAGGGAGGACAAAACTTCGTCACATCAGTGGCGAAACCTTCGTATATTGAAATTTTTTTGTCCGATTTTTTTTTTTCCAGGAGCTACAGACATTATTCATTACTTTGAGACACACAAGGAGATTAGAAATCAATATTTTTTCTGTGCGCACAAAAACATACGATTATTCTGAAGCATTTGCTTTTTTTTTCATTACATAAAAAAACAAAGGGAAACAAGTTAATTTTTTGTTTCTATATGATGAAAAAACATGTATTCTGAGCTATTTGAATATTTTTTTTACAGCGGAAAAAATATACAGTATGTATGTATGAATAGATTTGATTAATAGTGCGAGAATAGTAATGATCCGACGATTGCACGAGAGAAATATCGTTATTGATAAATCTCCGTGGTCGAAGTGTGTATCCGAGAATATCGAGGGAGCTACACTGACGAGAGAATTTAGATACATTCGCGCGTGCTTCGTATGTACATTCTCGAAGGGGGCGTACGCGGCTGTCCACGAATCAATTAAGCCGTCGGCAAGATTGTGATTGGACGGTAGGCTAATCGAGACCAGTGGTCTCGATTAGCGGTGCCTGATCGCTCGAGGATTGAAATCGGCAAGACGACGATATAGCCCTCCGGGGCCTGTGCGAAGTCTCCCGGATTCGATGCCCAATAGCCCCGGGGCGGCGAGTGCGCGCTTATTGAATTTTCGTTACAAGAACGACATATCTATCACTACAAATCGACACGACTCTCTTCTCACCTTTATTATTTTCTCTCTGACTCGACGTTCCGAGAGTCAAAACAAATCTATGCCGGAGAAACTTTGTACAATTTTTATTTATCAACTCATTCATGTACCTTTTAGAATTGCTATCATAAATACAAAAATTATAGGTATGCTAGTTAGAATATTAGTTTGTTTCGATTCAAAACAAATTACGCCCTTTTAAAAAACCGTGCGAAGAATTTAAAAAAATGCATAATCATAAAGAGTAAAAAATAAAAAATAAAACGCAGATATTAATTTTTGAGCATTTGAATATATTAAATAAATTCGGTGAGGATACTTTTTTATAATCACCAAAAGAGAAACGTTACTGATTTTTCGTTTTTCGAGGGATTTATTCTTCAACAAGATTCGTTTTCCTTCACGGAATCTCGTTCGAGATTCACCTGCCTTGAACTGTCCATTATCCGTCGTCGATTTGCTCTCGGTAGAATTCCATCGTTTCTCTCGATTTTCTTCCCGTCTGAAATTGCATCTCTCGTACACCACAGTATACCTTACTCGCGTTCTCAAACTCCCCCTCCCCACATTTATCGCCTGTACACGCCGAGCGCGATCCGTGCAGATCGAGACGAGAGAGACGCGTCTCGATGCTCTCGGTGCGCTCCATCCATTCAGACGACTAGAGGCAAGTGGGCCTCGCGTATACGCGAAGCTCGAGCGAGCCGCGTCGATCACTTCTGCGGAGAGTAGAGATCTCGAGCTAGATCGCGGTACGATCTCCGCGCGCGCGGAGTGGCGAGTACCCGTTAAAGGCTCCGGACAAATAGCCGTTCTCCTCACACTAATACACTTTCGCCCGCACTCGCCCCGTCGACTTACACAGTAGAGAAGTCCGTAGAGTCATTATCGCCTCTCGAGTTTCCAATCCCACCGAACACTCGTACGATCGTTATTGCACACGCGTTGAAATCGCACGAGAGAAGAAAGATTTCTTTGCCTCTCAAGAGAGTTACGTGTGTGAGATATCATCGCGCGCTGTCCGCGTATACTCGGGTATTCTACGATGAATAATTGTCCGCAAATTCTTTGTCAATGTGATATACGAGAATTTATGCACCTGGCGTTAAAGAAGGGTGTAACGGCACATACCCAGCGGAAAGTGAGATTCGGAGAGAATTTCGAAAACTTCCACACCTGATAAAAATATGAAAAAAATCGATCTTTCGACTGATTCTAAGAATATTTATTTTGCACAATAATAATGCCGGAATGTTATGAAAAAAAGAGTTCACCGAATCATTCGATATTTAAAAAAAAAAAATTGTGGAAGTTGATTCGGCAAATTTTCCGAATGCATATGAGTTTTTGTAGATTTTTTCTCTAGTTTTTGAAAAAATTCGTTCGATATTTGTTATTTTTTCCGATTGATTACCCGAAAACCTCTTAAGTACAAAACGCAGTTTTTCTGGAACCTCCTGTACAAAGTCTCAAACTTATTCGAAAACGAACAGCTTGCTCGAGTTGACCTATTCGTACGGTAGTTTCAGCTAATTTTGCGTATGCCTGCGATATTATTAGTTATATGATGATAACAAGCGGTAGTTGAAGTTTCCTGGCGCATTGTCTCGCGTAATAATCGAACGAAAGCAACGGCGATTCGCCAGACGATCGGGTTCGCAGCCGCGGAGCGCGCTTTCGCCAGTCAATGATTTTTCCAACTATGAATCCGGTGCGCGGTGTATCGAGCTAATGAACAGGTAAAAGCGAAAAGGAGATCGAAGGAGACGTCTCGAGAGGGAAGCCTTTCGTGAAGTTATATAGATATATATGTGTAAGCATAGAATTCCAGCGTTGTTTAAGCTGCGCTCGTGTGTGCGTGCGTGTGCATCGATCGATCACGAGACTCTCGACGATCCTTGCGAAACTCCTACGAATGTCTTCGCCGGCAAACGTAGCACAAGGCATCTATCCAGCGTGTCTGCTGTACGCACTTCTCTCAAGATAATAGCCAAAGACCGTCGGTGGCTCGTTAAGTTTGAGAAAGTGTATTATATCGTATAGGAAATCGAGGTTTTGTAGCCATTATGTGTATCGGCATTGTTCGCGAACGAGTTGCACGAAGGAATGACAATAAGCGACAAACATCTTTTAAGAAGCGTCATTTCTTACAGCTCTTTATTATTTCTTTTATTTTTCTCTCATCGGATGTGAAATGCGCGCGTCTCGAAATTGCGATAAATAACTTTCACCCAATGATTGAGTAATCAAAGAAGGTTTTGAGGAGATCGTATCAATATTTAGCCGCGAAATGCGAAAAAAAGACGTCGAAGTTTAAACCTTTTTCTTGAGGCCGTATATCGTTAGGTTTCGAAGTAAAGTCGTGATTCAGAGAGAATTTCAAATATTTTTCATTCGCATAAAAATGTGAAAAAAATCAATGTAGGTGGTGTTAAGAAAATGTCAAAACTTTAACCCCTCGGTCTTTTTTTTAAGCTTTTTTTTTCTCGAGTCAATTTATATGAATGAATACCGCCTTTTGTGTTCTAAAATACAAGAGTTCTTTTTTTCTTACATAATTTAACTAGGCGAGAAATTCAATTGGCTACACTGTCGCAAGATCGACGAGGCTCATGCGTCAAAGTTTCGATAACAACTGTTTAACGCCCGAAATGATGTGAAACACCGCGCCTGCCATCGACATTGACGAATGGTATTACCCGCAAAACACCCCTGGGCACTTCGTGGGTGAGAAAGCCTCTATAAAGATTCAAACAGAGGGGTGAATTCGATACCGAATGCGTGCTTCTCAGCGAGATATTTCGATCTATCCGATACGGTTGTATCATTCGTTAGTTTTATTAGTAACGAAACTTCTACGTGACGACTCATCGTCAGGTGAAAAAATTCCACGCCTCCTCTTAACGAAGATAAAACCGACCCTTCCTGTAATTTCTTTTTCTCCTCCCAAAGCATTTATCTTTCCCTATTTCGGAACAACAGACGACCATGATTATTCTCGTACATCCAGACTCAATGTCGACAAATGCCTAATTGGTATTTTCCAACTATACATTGAATTTAAAAAGAATTTTCTAAAAAAATGATCCGGGTACGCGATAGCATTCCTCCCTCTTTTCTTCAATTATCATCAACGAATGAATTTTTGATTCTCGGAAAGGAATCCCGTAAGATTTCTAGGCTCATCCATCACAGGTCTTTCAGTTGGTTTAGATACTTTGGTCGAAGATTAGACTGCGTGGATTCTTGAATTTCACCTAACGTCGTACTGTTGTCACGGCGTTCCAGCCAATTTCGTTCAATGAAACGATACGGGTCGACCAAGGGGAGGGGAAGACGGATCCAGAGTCTCGATAGCTATCGAATAATTCTCGTGGTTAGTCGGCAAGGACTTTGGGGGTCTAGCACCATGCGTGGACCGCGCGCGGGGCACCTGGGAACATGCGGGTCTCCGTCCAATTCGGACATTGAACGAATAAAATCCAACGTGGGAGCCTTTCCGACTCGCGCCCCCACACGAATTAATTTGTATACATATCTATAGGTTCGAATTTACCGAATGAACGTAGCGTAGATTACAATGACGACCCGCGTACCTGCTACATGCAGGTAGGTGACGTAAAAATGAAAAAATGAAAAAGGTAAAAGTTAATTTCGTTGGAATGTTCTTTGAAACTCGAGGATCGTGTCCATTGTGTTCCGATTCAATATTTCTTCAATTTCGTAATGAAAAAAGTCTGTGATCGAAAAAACTGTATGACTTATTTTTGAAAATTTCAAAGTTTCGAAAAACCATAAATAAGCAGCGTTTGGCAGTATTCGGTATTACACAGACATGAAAACGTTAGATATCATCGTAAATCGAATTTAGAAAAAAAGGGTTGAGATTTGAAGTTTAACTGGCTTAACAAGTCCCAAATTTGTGATATCGTTTAGACACGATACCGATAATTCTCGCATATCCATCAATGCCTTTTGGAGCAAAGTAGGGGTGTGCGCGCGGCACGGGATCCTCTATTCCCCTAGGAAAATCATCCCGGCGGCCACCAGCGTGGAAACACTGACAATGAATCAAGCTTCTGTATACAGAAGCATGTACGAGCGTACAGCCAAAGTACGTGACGAGTTTTCGGTCGAGGGATGCACGACAATATGCCGCGTGCCAATATAATCGACCCCCGGTCGCACACACGAGAGCTCGTCGCAGCATCCGCAAAGCTCCCCCCCTGCGACCGCGCGCCGGTCCCACGATGCCCGGGGTCACGTGCCTCGGGCATCCAGGCATCGCGTCGAACCTGCAACGGGCACCGGCTATACACCATCGACCCAGTGTCCTCCAATCTACTCCGTATGATTCTTGCGAAACTTCAACCCTCCCCCCCCTGCTATGGCGGTCTCTACTTATCTATCACCCCGCCTCAACTCCCGCTCTCATGAACCCTAGAATCGTCGACGAGGGGGACTCTGAGATTTCTATTCTATCCAAATGACTCTCTTTCTCTACTTGCCGCACGCTGCTCGATTAATTTCCCGAATAAATACGGCCTATTGTGCGTATCAATGGTCGGTTGGGAATGATGGTATCGTCGAACGAAAAAAACCAAGTTTTTTTCAATTTTTCAAATAATTGTTTATTATTGAAAAAAAATTCCTCGATCTTTTATTGGTCTTGATTGATCTATTTTATTTTTCCTGAATGAATTCTTTTTTATTGCTTTATATTTTATTTATATTTAATTCGTATATGAGGAATTCCTTTCCAACAGTCACCAAATGCACAAAATAAGTCTATCCAAAATTTAAAAACATTTTTTGTTTTACACAATTATTGATATTTTGGGAACGATAAACAGTATCAAAACTCCAAAGAACTGGAAAAATTATTTAAATACCGTGTTCTATGTAACTACGTTAATTCTGTTATTTTTATTTTTTTTGTATTCGAACTTTGCGAATCTCCGAAAGCCGAGACGGGAAAATATTCCGGGGCGATAATTCACCGAAAGAAGATATCAAGTCGGGCAACCGTGACAATTCGTGCTTCCGGCGTGTGCCGAGAGAGTGCGAGTAAGCGAGGAGAATTGACTGCAATTCATTCGCACGATATATCCGTGTAACTCTCGCAACCGGGCAGAGAAAATAACGTTCGGTGGGGAGATTTCGTTCGCGCGCGTGTGTAACTCGGTGGTCCCGGGGAGAGGAACAACGAGCTTCCGATTGAAACGAGTGGCTCGATTCTCCGGCTTGCAGCATCAATGTTACTTGCGCGCGAGATGAAAAAAAAATCCATCTCCGTCACACTCCCCCTCCCGGTGCTTCGACACGCCTTTGTATAATTCCACCGGCAATGCCGATTCGCACGAGAGCCTCATCGTGTCCGATTCATTCCGTGCTCTCTCGGCACATACATGCCGGATGTGCGTCATAGAGGATTTCTAGACGATTGACCTAAGTGACGAGTGGGCTCTTCGGGCAAAAACACTCTCGACGCCATCGGACACGATATAACGCTACTGACAATCACGTGCCTCGGCTACGTTGGTCAATGATTTATCATCCCCTTCCGAATTAACGAAGTTGCGATCCTGGGAAACCTTGCAATACATTTTCTTCCGAATGTTTATTCGAAGTGCTTGCAAAATTTTTAATAAGGTGATAACAGATATTCGAGAAGTGTCGGGGGTTCCCGTGGGACGTTTTGAATCGCGGTAACCCGAGATCGACTAATTAAACGAGAATAGATCGTAGCCTCCCTCGAAGAAGTCTCCTGGGATCTGCTTAGGGTTTGATTTCATAGGGTGGGTCGAGATCGTTTTCGTTGTCGCGGAGCATATGTGCTTACGGGCTCGTTCAACAATTCGAGGGCGATCTAGTACCGCGGCGTTTGAGAACAGAAGGATGGGATAATGAGGTCAGAGAATTCACGAGATAGAGCGATCATCTGTGGGAAAGATATACAACGAGTTTCACCGCCACTGACAAACTTTGTTATAGCACAACTCCCGAGCGATTCGAACTTCTGATCCCTCATCTCGGGGTTGACCTACAGCTCGTTTTAAAAATGAGTTAATCAAGTAAAGGAAACAACAAGAGATTATCAAATCATGTTTAGATTTCGAAGAAAGAGGAATAAATTCTCCAATTTTCTATCACTTTGCAATTAGATCATCGACAACTCACAACTAAATTATACAAATCTGTGTTCCATAGACAGAAATTTCGGGAGCATTTTTTTTTAGAAAATCATCACAAATTCGTTCTGTCTAAAATTCGCTCCACTAGATTGAAGAACAAACATAAATCAAGCTTATCTCTGAAAAAAAAGGTATCCCGATAGTCCGGTCACGTGTGACGTGACGCGTGCGGACAAACAACAATAACTCTCGAAGCATCGTCGACGCCTCTTCTCCGCGCTCCTTCTCATAATTTTTGGTCGGTGTCATTCGCAAGATAAAGCGCACTCGAGTTGATCCCGACGCGAGCATACCGAAATTGATATCTCTCGACCGGGATCATACGGAACGCCGTATAATGGCCTGGAACGATACAACCAAGTGGGGAAAATAATAAATCGTCTAGCAGAAGAGTAAAAGGATATACAGAAATGATTCGAATCGTTGGAAACAATCGAAATGTCCGTGGCAGAGACTTTCGCACGCAGTGCTTGCTGCTGCACCCTGCCGCACACCGCACGTTTCCTCGTAACAATTACGTAATGCGATGCACCCCGAGTTGGAGCGCCCGGTCCAGTAGTGATGCCAGAACCTGCACAGGGGCGTTCACACACGCGACCTAACTGGCATAATGCCGGAATGAAAGAACTAACGAATCGTAGGAGAGAGAGAGGCGATTACGAGTGGTTCTCGGTACAATTCGGCTCTCGCACGCATCGTACCCATGGGAACCGGTAATGAGATGGTGGTCACGGTTTCCCACCCGCTCTCGTTTCGTCGACGATGAAATAGACCGGTAGCAACGAGGGTGGCACTGATGATGGCCCGATATACGGAGGGTGCGGAATCATCAACCAGGATCCCGTTCTTCGACTCACTGTATACTGCTACTCTTCTACTCTCCCCCCATCAATTCGCTCTATTTGCGAATGCGCGTATGCTCAGTAGTGTTTGTCAGGAAACCTGTATTGTTGAGTAGGTTCAGTTTTGCGCTGGAATATTACAATAAATCCGAGAGTTGATTCATGAAAAAAATTACAATTTTTTAGCCTATATTTTTCAAATTGTTCTTTATTCTTATATTATTTTAATTCTACGGCGTGTTTCTCCTGCGGGCTGGACATTTAACCATAAAAATGTCCCACTTTTCCTGTTATGCAGAATAATATTATTAAACTTTGTTTTTCATGATTTTGTTAATGAAATTATTCGAGAGTTCTAAATCCTCGAAATTTTACAGTCGTGACCCTTGTACGATTTTGGATAGATTTTTGTTATAAAGTCTAAAGATTCATCTCGGATATCCGAGAGGCATCGATAAAACGGTGTATTACTTATTATGAGGGTGGGATGACAGTGCGTGTGACTGGCTGTGTGTGTACGAGAGGGGCAAAGGGGTGCGTGTGGACGCTACCCCGCATAGGAACCGCGCCATCGCCATGTCGAGTCGTTTCGAGCCCCCCCTCCCGTGGCTTTTGTCAACAGGGACAATATGTTCTCGACGTGGTGGAAGGAGAAAAAATCAGGAGTGGACCTGTGGGAACCGATTTGGTAATCGTGTTTCGGTACCTCGACGCAACTGTATGTGTACAGTCGGGTCTTGCTTCTCGCTGGCAAATCATATCGAGGGTAAAAACTCGAGCGAATCCCCTCATCGGAAGGTTCGAAGGTCACGAAAATTGGCTACGGGCTCACCGTGACGCCGTGACGGGTAGTGCATCAAAAAACATCGTAAAGCAGTGAGGAGAATGAATGTCACGTGTCGACCTTTCAAGTAGCTTTTTCGGACGAGCAAAGCACTATCGATTTTGAACGCCCGTTCGACCTTAGGCTAGTTACTGCATTGATAACTTAAAAAAACATCCATATTCAATGCAATCATAAAAAGTTATCGCATAGCGCACCGTTAATTTCAATGCTCGAATAAAATAAAAATCATTTAACAGTAATTCGACTTCACTAGAGGACGTTTTACTTATAATGGATTCAATATTAAAAAAAAAAAAAATTCTATACAAAGTAAGAAATTATGCGTGATCTCTTCTAGGATCAGCAAAATGTTTGTTCCGCGCCATTCAACGAAAGCAAACACGGCGACTACTGTACCGAAACCTACGCACATAGCAAACTGCCAACCCACGTGCGAACGCGTCGCACGCATTAATTTTTAATTAATACGACTTCATTAGAGTGAAAATTCTATCGTCTACCGTCGTGAATATATTATATAACCCGATGACAGTAGCGCCGCACGCGTCCCGTCGAAGGCAAACGCCTCTCGGTGTCGTTTGAATATGTGCTCTCTCGCCCAACGATCTCTCGCCTAATGGTCTATCCCCAGAGGCCAATACCTTCGATCTGGCAGAGCTGAATGCCACAACGATAGATAGTACACGTTATTAGCCGATCGTTAGCCGATCTTACGGCGCCGGCTAACCATTATACTTTACACTGTTGTAAAGCCTATCGACGCGGTTTATTTGTACACGCGAAACATGCGTGTACGATCGGCACGGCTCTAATTAATCTGATAATATGACCCAGTTAGTGTCGAACGCAGTTCTGTTCAGTTCCGCGCGTGTTTATCTACCCATTACATCGTTCTCAATCCCATACCGATTTTATTTATTTTATTTATTTTATTTATTTTATTTATTTTATTTATTTTATTTATTTTATTTATTTTATTTATTTTATTTATTTTATTTATTTTATTTATTTTATTTATTTTATTTATTTTATTTATTTTATTTATTTTATTTATTTTATTTATTTTATTTATTTTATTTATTTTATTTATTTTATTTATTTTATTTATTTTATTTATTTTATTTATTTTATTCGAACCCCGCGCCGGCGCTTCATGTGAGAATTCGAGCTTAAGTTCGCGTTCACGACTATAAATTCGATCCTAAGCATTACACATGTCGATGCAAAAAAGGAACCGGTATAAAATAGCCTCTGGCCTCTTACGCACCGACGACTCTCCGTGGTGGAGCTCGAATTCTGCATAATATGTTTTCTCTGTTTCATTTCTTCCTCTTGCTTTTTATTGCTCCTCGTTTGTGATTTCTTTTTTCTCGTCGTTTTTCTCTCCTCGCAACGTCGGCGAGTGAACGGAATACTCGTTCTTATATCGCCACGGGTGTATCTCTCGCGCGTACCGGTAACGAGCGCGAATGCACCGATGGTGATCGAGCGCGTGCGAGAGTGCGTTAAACCCCTTCCGGCGACTTCTTCGACGAGGCTCTACAATTCACAACGGGTGTACGTATATGCTCTCGGTGCTATATGACCCACCTCCTCCCAATGTGTGCGTGCACTCGAGAGCTTCGAGAACGAAGCTATGCGTCTAAGAGAAGACGCGCGGGGGTTTCACTAACGAGCTGAATTAATTTATACCACGTTGAAACGTCGTTGAGTCTAAATCTGGCTTTCGCACAGTTCGAACTAGCGTGTGGAGACTTTGCAGTATTGTTATTTATTATCTTTGAAAAATAACTAGTATATATTTTTTTTTGAAGCAAGAAGTTTCAATTGATATTTTATATCGATTGCAGAAATTGTAACTAAGAATAATCAACTTTCAAGACCTTCAAATTAATATAAAATATTGTTTATCGTTCATTTACGTGTCTAGCCCTTCGACATAGAATTTTAACATTGTCTAAATATCGGATTAAAAATAAAATCTGTCGTGTATCTGGGAGCGAAAATTGTCTCACCGTGGAAGTTTGACGAGAAGTTGGATATCTTTTATTCTCACATTCCCATCCAGAATCGGCAACAATGAATCGATTGTGTATGAAGCGCTTAGTTTCCGGTTGGAGGGTGAGAGTCAGCGGGGAAGTGGGCCAGAAATGAAGAGCGTGGGTAGCGACAAACCGAGAGGAGTAGAATGCGAAAAATGTGCTCGGCGATGACCGATCAAAGTTCCCACACGCAGGGGGTAGAATGTGGAATCGATGAGTGTTCCCACAGGTGAAGCCATCTCCGAATCCTTCCCCTTACCCCCGACTCGACAGCGCGATTCGCATCCCCCATGGACCGCGCGGGCATATGCTTTGCTCAATGTGTATACCATACCCCCCTCGCACTTATTCGTCGGCTGTTCCGATCTCTCGCCCCTCGTATACATCCACTCTACCGTAATATGAATCGAGGACTTGCATAATGTGTACATACAAGCTGTACAAGCTGAGCAACGGGCATAACTCACTAGACCGGAGGCTCGACGAGCGAGTGTCAAATAATTTCGACATCAAATACCCAATTTAGACTGTTATCGATTTCATAACAATATTAAAAAAAAGAGACCATAAACCAACTCAATATTCAAAATTTGTGCTTAAAATTCGTTATGAAAAATAAAAACTGTATTGAATGCAATTGAATATGTATAATACGTTTTCAATTATTTTTTTAGTGAAACGAACAATGAATGTTGAGTAAAAATGTTTCCTTTTTTATCATTTTTTCTTCATCCCTATAGATTACAACGTTTCCGAAGTGGTAGGGCGGGTTAACCAACTGATATCGACAAAATTTTATCCGGAATGCTAATTCCTTTTCTTTTTGGTAGTCGTTCTTTCCGGATCGATACTTTCGTCGACTGTAATAGAAGCCATGCTCTCGCGCATAGATTGCCCGTGTCGTTAGCTCGCAGCCTCTCTTTTCCGATCCTTGCCTCGGGTCACGTGTGCCCGCCGGTGCCGGTTGTGCCACGCGGGGAGCGCAGTCAACTGTCATCCGCAGCACGCGATAGTCGCGTGTCCATTGTACTGGATTTCAAGCCAGTGCACAGTGTACATACTCTGGGTTCATGCGCCACGAGGCAGCTTACCCGTTGAAAATTACCGTCCTATCTTCCATTCCAGACCCGCGTATCTGTCCTCGTTCATCCGGCAGCATCATAAATCTTTATTGTTGCAACTTCGTCGAACTCTGACGCCTTCCGAATATTCAAAACTAAAATCGATCGCTTATTTTTTGAGTCTCAGAAACAAAGATCGTACTTTGTTCATTATTGCATCGGTATTAACTCTCGATTGTTTAACGCACTCTGATGTTAAGAAAGGCGTATCGTTACAGACAAAAGTAACATTCAGGTAGAATTTCGAAAACTTCTGAATGAAACAAAAATCATTAAAAAAGTTTACCAAAAATCAACTTGTGAATTAAAAAAATTTGAATCTTGGTTCGAATAGTAAGGATTGAAATCTACAGAAGAAACCGTCATTACCGATTCTCAAATAATGATAAAGAAGAGTATTTAAATGGAGTACATTCTGCTAGGTACCACGTACCGTTCGAAACTAACGACTGAGTTTCGCGAAAGCACGGCCGATTTGTTTATGCGAGAGGACACAGAAGAGAGTGGAAAAACAAATTGCCTCGCTAAGTGGGTAGGAAAGTTGTAACAGAGGTGGGTTTCGCCAAGAGAGGCCACGTCGGTGTGGTAGAGTGGGCAGCGGCGAGGAGAGATCCACGTAAGAAATGCAGAAGCGATGCATCACGAAAGAGCTCGCGACGTTGGGTAAACCTGGCCGCTGACACTGCGAACGCGACACACGACGAGCCTTTTCACTGACGTGTTATGCGTCTGTCTTTCCCCTCGACGTACATCAACCGGCTGCCGTGTCAGCGGCTCCCCCCTTTCTCATCATTCGTTCCTTCGTTGCTTTTTCAGACACACGTTGTTATTTCTCATCGATTTCTTTCGATTCCCTTTTCCATCGTAGAACAAACGTACGAACGTGGATTTTATCCGTGAGTAACAGCGCGAGAAAACGCTCCTGAGTCGTGGTTGTCTTCTATGTCGAATTAAAAGTGTGAATCGATACGTTCTTTCTTCGCGAATGCATCGAACACATCGATAGAAACTGTGTGCACCTTCGAGGGACCTTAACTTTTGCCTCTTTTTCCTTCTCGCTCTTGAATTTATCGCCCTTGCGCGACCGGCAGGCTCTACGAGCCCCGGACAGCACAGCTTATTCTCGACGAATCTTACGGGCTTGAGAGAGAGCGAGAGGCATTACCGTCGGGTTCCCTTCCGGGTTCGCCAGTCGTCGTTGTCCATCCGACCTGAGTTCTCGACCTCTCTCGCGTTGCAAAACAACCGAACTTACGACACTTGCCGGGACAGAGAGAAATTGATCACACGAAACGGAGTCAAATGAAAATAATGACGATAACACGTCAGGGGAGATAATGTTTCCATTGTTTTAACCGGGCAGTCCCTATCGATCCGTCGAAAAATTGGTGATTTTTTAGGATTCGTTTTTAAGAACGTTGCATCTCCATACATGTATAGATATAGCAATTCAATCATCTAATGAAATGTAACAATTCTTATTGTATAGAAAGAATTCCAAACCTTTGAATAGGGCCGGAAACGAATTTCAAGATAAACTGATTCACACTTAAAAAAAAAAGTATTTTAATTCGGTTCGAATTTAAGTTTAATCTGTACGGAAATTATTTAATTGAGGCTTTAGGATCGTTTTATTTGACCCTTTTATTAAACCGATGAGTTCTCTGTCGGTTCCGAACATATAAGAAAGAAATAAAAAACGAAACTGGAACTCGAAAAGGCATCGTCGTGTCGGCGTCGAGAGATCTCTCGCCGCATGAACACAGGGGATGCAGATCCTTATGAATTATACGTCGCTTCTCGCAGACGCACAAATCTCGTCCGGTGATTTTTTTTTCAGGTTCCGCTCTATCACTCCCTTTGCCCCCTCTTTCGTCTTTCGTTTCACGGTCTCGCTTCCACGAGGCGCACATTAGTCGGACGACTAATCTTGACCGCCCGTACCGGTGGGTAATTACCGCGGAATGAATCACTCCGCGCGCGCCACACGGCCGGGCCTCTCGCCCGTGAGTCTTTAAACCGCGCTCGCTGCCACCGCGGCGGCAGCCGCGTGGTGCTGCTTTCCAGTATATGGCGCTCCGTACACCGCGTCCGGCTATCACTAAATCAACCACCTCATTCTTTTTGCCAGCCTACCGTTCATCCTTCTCTTTCTTACGTAGCCGCGGTTTCAACCCTTTCCCGAGACCCTGTCGCTTCTCGAATGACGTTCTATCCTGTATTTATCGTCTAATCACTTTTTATTTCGAACACTTTCAAAGATGCGCAGACTCTTATAGTGAAATCGAGACTGAGCTGCGAACTTGTTCATTCAATTTGCAAGTGAAATTGTAATTGAGACAAATTTTTATTCTGCCACGCATACGAGAAATATTGCTTTCGTTTTGTTCGACGCCTAAAAGTGTTGAATAGACTTAATTTTCCTTTATTACAATTACATTTAATAATGAGATTAATAAATAATAACAATTCAAGTAATAAATTGGATCTTTTCATTTTTATTTTTCTGTAGTTTATTTATTCAAATGCATGGGCACTTTGCTCCTAATTACATTGATGCGTTGCGCGATTTGTTTAAAATTGAACACACGTTTTGGAGAAGAAAGATGTGTATATTATTAGATAAATTTTAATGTACCAATTATTCACAATATAAGAAATCTCTGGCGACAACGAAACAGAAGGTCACCGCGTGTTTCGAGAAGCATCAAAGATCAGCGGGAATTGCTGACTCTCAGAAGGAGCCCGATCGCCGCAAGAGTATGTGGTACCCTTGCGTACGGTAGGTAGGCATTGCTATTTGTCGAGATCGTATCTCGATGGGTGTAGCGAGTTATTACAGCCAGAAGAGCAGTTTCCCCCTCGATGGAAGGTCTACATAGCACACTCCAACAGCCGGTAGATACGCTAGGATTCGTGTGCAGCTCCTTCACTGTCTTCCCTTTCATTCTTCCTTCTCCTCCTCGTCTTCTTCTTCCTTCTAGCGGCTTATATTCTTCTCGAATTTCCGTCTCAATCGTTCTTCCCGACTTGTTCGTCGATGCTGGCGTCCTCCAGCACCTTTTTCGTCCTCTCAAAGCTTTTCTCCATTCACCTACCAATAAGCAGCGTCTCTGACCTCAAAGAAATATTTTATTGATTGAATAAAATTTTCTTAGAGACAAACAACATTTTCTGAGAAACCGGAAAGAATTTCTGTGTCGCCAATAAATCTCCATTGAACGAATTGATATTTTTCTGGGACTGGTGCAATTTCGATAGCGCACGGAATACTCGACTCCGCGTGTGAGTAATCGTGGGTCTGTGTGTACGCAACAATAACAAAAACCGAACTGATGCATCGTGCGTGGGAGTGTACGAAATCGAGCATGGGAATCGCTTTCCCGTTGAAATGACGAAATCGTCCCGCATCGAATGCATAATCTCGCTTTAATATGGATATATTCGATTCTTATGAATGCTTTAGCATCGTGAATTTCGTTTGTGATTCTCGAACGCTGATACGGCGTTTGAGAGAATATAACTCGTGGAAGGTTTTTCAAGTGTAGACAAAGCACACGTGTGACGCGCGCGCGCACGAGTAGGAACAAACCGAAGAAGATAAGAAATAAAAGTGGTTATACATATTCGAGCTATAAAGCAAATAGGTAAATGTATGAGCCAGCAGGGTTGAGTCGCAGGAAACCGAGCGACGTGACGACTATCTCGCGAGAACGTTATACGCCTCGCGACTATCCTCTCTGGCGCCACGGCGAGCGCAGACCCAGAGCGACAGAGAGAGAGAGAGATTCCGCGCGCCGTTGTTGCGAATAGTAATGCTGCCCGTTGCTTCTGGCCGTGCGATCGCTCCGTTAATGCCGATAATTCACCCGTGGTGCTCGGCAGAGCGAGAGCGCCTTTTGCCCGAGCAAACGTAACACGCCTCGAACCCCTCTCGCGTCACACTCGCGATCCTTCGCCTTCCCAATGGAAACGACAAGAGAGACGACGAGACAAGAAGGCACGGCTTTGGACAATAATATTGCCGCTGTATGTATCGTTCGACTCTGTGCGTTAACACTGCGAGATATTTTTCATCGAGGGTAAGGCACGATTGGCCCGGAAACTAGCGAAATCGTTCCGATGGCATAACGGGGTTATGCAATTTGACGAGAAAAGACTTCACTGAAGAACTCATGAAGATTTTACATTTTCAGATTGAATTTTCAGGACGAAACTTTGGGAGTTGAAATTTTGCCTTCTTATTAATGATTTGATACGACAGACAAAGGAAAGGATTTGCGACAAACAAGTGGATTGGCTCTGTGTAAACGATATATTACTTAATCAGTCGCATAGATTTCCGATTATATAGCTGATAATTCGTCATTGTGGCCTATGAATTTTAATGCATCGAAATATAGATAATCGGGGATCTCCAAACGCTAGCGAATGGGGGGAGGAAAAATAGTTAACGATTATATTTGATCGATCTCTGACCGTATTCATGCACACTTGGATACACATGAGTGAGTATATTATACCGTGTATAATAATAGACGTAGGTTGGGGCGCAAGCTGGAGTCTGTGCCAGTGGTATATACCGCCGATTATCGATACCACGGACGGCGTTATTTATTACTCCCCGTATACCGTACCTATGTGTATACCTACGTTACGTTACGTGCATTCGCGAAACGTGACGGCGCGGGACACCCTCGTAAAGTGCTTCCAGTTTCTGAGTCAGTGGCGATTTTTCAGCCGAATCTCTTCGAGAATGTCGATAGCACCACAGACTTTCTCTCTCTCTCTCTCTCTCTTTGTGGTGCCGTGCCCGGTGCACTCACCGCGCCGCGACGACGATGTGTGTAACGTGGAGGAAAACTATCGGGTTCGAATAGAGAATAGTTGCTTTACCACCCAGGACCGCGGCAGCCCGTGTGTGCCTGCCCTCGTAGATCTTCAGACGAGATACGTTTACAGTACAATAACTCTCGCTAATATTACTCGGATACGGTGCAATTACGTTTTCGCCTATCCTCAACTATATTCAACGATGTCGTTTGATAAAATCGCCGAATTGAACCTTGATACACACAATAACTTACGGTTCTCTTTTGTTAGCTTTTTTTTAGCTTCTAGAGAGAATTATGAAAATCAAACCACACATTTTTTGAAAGCCGTGAAATAAAAAAAATAATTGTTATATTGAATATAAATAATACTTATTAATATTTATATTGATATCAATAATTCTTCGGCAGTAAAAAGAATTTGGCAAATTTCAATCTCATTGAGTTCGATTTTTGCTTTTTGGCGGGTAAAAAATTCTTATCACCTCGCGGCATTTGGTGCTAATTTTCGTTTGCATTGATAAATAAACCGGCACACGTGCGCCTAACGCCATCGATATGCATGGCAAGTATTTCGAGCACGGTGAAGCCGGAAAGCAAGAACAAAACGCCGTGACCAAGAGACACGTCGAGCGCAAACGACCCGAGTGACTTATGGTGTTGGCGTGCACCGATCTCGGGCAGGACCGTCGAAGCTGTGCACCGAGCGCGCGCTCTCTCCTTTATGCCACGGCTAACGAAGCACATTTAGTAATTGTTTCGTTTCATTCGTTACACATACAACATTAAGGATAGACACCGCGAATGGGTTTCGGTACTTATCGCGCGGGGGTATATAAAACCCGCGTCATTATTGCTACGACATTGTAAAACACTTTTCCATTGATAGCGGGGACCTTTTAACCGCGGTGCCGAATGGACAACCGTTCTTACCGTCTTATCCGTTGTGCGCGCTCGCCGATTTGAGTTCTCGCGGTGCTCAGTTGGGATTTTCACGGCGTGCGCCGTGACTCCATTTGGCTCGCAACGACTACGAGTTAGTGATCTGCATGTGTGCGTTTGTGTGCCTCTCGCTGAATCTCTCTCGTCGCAGGAACCGAACAACGGTTCGGAGTGAGCGAGATCAAAACTCTCTCGAGCCCCATTGTTCCACGGGCGACCGGTTGGCCCCGAGAGACCGGAGCATAGGCAGACTTGAATTTATAATGCTATTAATTGGCAACGTTTCCGCCCTTATATTTCAATCTGTTTCACCTCCACCCGGCACACAACAGGCACAACGAGAGAGACGTTGCCCGCTCGTTGTTGTTGACTTTTGCCGCACGTACGAAACTACCGCCGCGCAACAACTCGGCAACTGTGTGTGGATTTTTTTCTTTTTTCTTCTGGACTTTAGTTGGACTGACGCAACTCTCACCGTCGATACTCGATATCGAAAGAGAGAGTTTCAACGCTTTTTTTTTTCAATCGACGATGTTTTTGATTAGACACTTAAGATTGTCTAGATTCGAAGTTACTTAATAAAGAATGAAGTTGTTGTTGAAGCAATTACTTCGAATTTCATAAGATTAGTGGTTATTCGGTATTAAAATTTACTTTCGTCCGTCCTTCGTGACGTAAGACCCGAAACAATCACTTCGCGGTATCTTGAAGAGCTCGAGACTGAACCTTCATGCTGTACTCTTTTTACATTCCTGCACAGATATACTATGTGTTTTTTTCTCCCGAGCTCCCGAGCCAAAGAATCGACGAAACTGGAGCGATTCGGATAGTTCCTTTCGCGATATATCTGCACTGGGTCTATTGAATAAAAAATGGAAAAAAAAAAAAGCGCGTGTTACAGACGGGTGTGTAAGTGTACATTCGACGAATACGACTGCCGGGGTGAAGGAGTTCGATTAACGTTAACGGCCAAGATCGATCTACTTGACCAAGATTGATTTCTCCCCCACAAAGCGTTTGGTGCTGCGGAGAGAACTCTCTTTCGAGAGAGAAAGAGAGAGACGCGACCGAGCACCAACGTTCGATTACCTAGCCGAGTGGCCGTAATTATACAAAGTTAATGGGCTCTCGAGCCTCGTCTGGCAGGAGCGCGAGGTAATTAAATATCTGCTATGTAGCGCCTAAGCTTCCATACACATGATTCCATGGTGTTGAACTCTATGCACGGCGAGATTGGAATAGCACTGGCCGCGCGAACGCCAGTCCGATGGGATTATATTATCATATCTCGCTCGTATGCTACTTCTTTTTTTTTTTCTTCAATATCTCAAGCATGTTGTTCATGGCAGTTCTAATATTAATAAGACAAAAAAGGAACGCTATGTGACGTGCAAATATTGAATTTTTTTTTGCGTGCGCGGGAGTGGCCGGCCAGGAGATTGATTGAAACAGTGTGCCAGGGATGTCATTAAAATCGTTAATAATCCAGTACCGTTTATACTTAAACTGATCCACGACAATGATCCTTAGTAAAGTTTCAAAATAAGCAATCTCGGGGATGTCGAGATTTTGTTACAGCCATGTAATAACTGTAATTTTCGTACTCTATGAATGATTTGTATAATTTTGTCTGCAATGTTTCTTTTTTAAGTCTCGTAAAAATTGTCTCGCCGCGATAATAACGAGTTTTTAAGGTCATAGGGTCTCTCGCATTTGAACCGTTAATAACAAATTTTTCGCTTGTTTTTCCATTTTTTTTTTTTCATAATTGAATAAAAATGGTATTTCGCTGTCGAGAAAAAAAAACGAATTGCTGATAAAATAACATGTACCCTTAATTGGAAAAAAGATCGGGAAAAGTTGTGAAATGTTCGATGGTAGGCGTTGTTAATTGCTAGAAAGAATTGCGTCTATGAATTATCATATTATTTTTGTTCTGTAGCCCGAAGCGATTTCGAGCTCTAGTATTGAACCTTCCGACTGTTTATCCGGGAGTATTTGGGCCCGTTACCAATTCAGACAGGAGAGGGGGGGTGGACTTGCGACGATCGTTAAGTAATTCACTGTCCGATGGCGCGTGCTCGGGCTTCTCGAAATTAACACGTCCTTGTCCCGAGCGCCGGGAGTGGCAAACTTTTTATTTTTTAATTTTTTATCTCTTTTCATCTCTCTTTCGCCTTTCGCTCGGTAATGCTCGGGGGATCCGGTAGGCAGAGAGTTCGTCGTCGGACCTCGTTATGGTGAAAAGAACGTGGCGCCCGCGGATCGATCGGTAATTGGCACGTAATTGGCGTAATTATCGAACGTTCACGATCGATCCACGTTCCTCCTTTGCCTCGTACACACCGCGAATTACACTCGTTAGTTATTATTTATTGTAAGACTGACGACCGCGAGAGAAACTGAGACGACAGAACTTAATGTCACATTTTTTTATCCCGAATAAACTCCTACTGTAGCACATACGATGAAATAATAATCATATAATTCGAAGCAATGGGACAAAAAAGTGTGTTAAAAAATGCATGTAAAGTAATCTCTTGTTTATCATTTTTTTTTCCTATTCAAATAATTAATAGCGAGTAAACAACGATGAATTCGATTATTTGAGCATTGCTTATAAAATAACAAAATAATACATTTTATTTCAATGATTTTATTATTCAAAAAATGTTATTAGAATAATTAATATAATCTTTCTTTTATGAATATTGAAACGAATTAATATTTACCTTCGAATCGTTACATTGATTCGCTAAGCAAAGTCTCGATTAAATTTCTATCGTGGCGAACGCTTCGATGCATCGCGCGGCCTCTTCGCCAATGATCCCCCGAGTCCTGCAATTGCATGCCGAATGATCAATTATTCTCCTGCCACACATTGCCCTCTCGTGCTTTTGTTTTTGCAAGATCGCAATAAGCGAGAACTCGAGTCGAGCTTTCCGGACGAGTGAGGATGCCGCGCAACAATGCTCGTAGCACCCGACTCACGATCGCGAAGCGTTAACTTCGCGGAGAGGGTGGGTGGACGCGGCGAGATCGTCCGAATGCGGCGTGACGCCGCGTAATTAATTATAATAATTAGTGGCTCTTCGTCCCTCTCGCGTGTTCCTCTGCAAATCTCTTCAGGCCTCACCGACCCAAGAGCCAGAGAGAGCAAGAGGCCAGTCGACACATGGAAAACACGAAGAGAAAGACCAAGCGAGGCGAGTAATGAGAAAATCGAGAAGGCAAGAAGATCATGAGAGCCTTGTAGCTTGAAAAAAAAACGAAAAAGAGGAAACAAAGCGAGATATATTGACGATTAAAGAACAGAAGGTCCGAACTTGGGTACTTTACCACGTTGAATTATCTCACTTAAGATATTCTGTTACTGAAGCAGTGGATATATAACTCCTGGATTTAAGAGAGAGGCATGGAGCGCGAGAGGAGGATGGAAGGAAAGTCTGTACCTAATGTGTCTGCACTGGCGGCGTGACGGAGAGCTCTCTAATTGGAGATTTCCATTGTAGTTAACCAGCTCGAGTGCGCCCTGTGTGTGTCTCTGGTACCTATAAATGCAACGTATACCCGCAGCCGGAAACCGTAAACACCAATTTTTATCTTCGCTCCCTCGATTCGCGTTTGCCAAACGGTTTTATAATGGCCCTGTATGTAAGTCGTCTTGCAAGTTCCACTCTCGTCTCGCTCGAGATCGATATGTTCTCGCCGATAGCGCAAGAGTCGCTACCGGCAAAAACGTTTTGTACTGGGCAGGTCGGATTCACGAGAATGCTCGGTCGTCCTTACAATGTACTATTTCTGTTTCAGGCATTTTTTTCGAAAGCTTTATTTTTAGTTGATTTTGTTGGGAGCTAAAAGAATTCCAGAAAAGTAATAATTATAAATATCTGAATATTAATTAATATTAATGATAATTATGAATATTAATTTACTCGTGGAGTTAAAAAACTTTATTTTATCACATTTCATCGAGAAATGGACTTGAAGAGCGGAAATTCCGGAATAAAATTCGAGAAAAGGATAAGTGATTCTGCACTAGTCACCGCAGCGATATTCCTGCTCCCTCCCCCGCGATGATTAATCAAGATGCCACCTTGCCGCGCCAATGATCCGTGGCCGGTTTCTCGCTCGATTATACGGATAATAATTGCCGGTGCGTGTTACCGGTACTGGTGAGAGCAACGATTGTTGCTCGCGGGGGAGCGTATCGCATTATAACGCGGTTTCCGTGCTAGCTTAGCTGTGGTATTAGAATCAGCGGCTCTCGGCACTTACGATCCATCGAGTGGAGTGTATTAGATCGACGAGTCAACAGAACAAGCCCGCCAGCTGCTGCGTAACTTATGGAGGACGTTGAGAGCTCGAACATCCTCCGGGCTCTCGGTTTTGCTCTCTGAGTATATAGCCGGTGCCAATGTGGTCCGCGTTATGCGCGGAGAAACGCGTACCGAGCACTCACGCACGCACGCGCGACCAAATACTGACACTCCCGGCGCTTCTAGATTCTCCGTTTTTTTTTTCTTCTTTTTCTTTTCTTTTTTTTCGATGCTCACGTTCTTCTTTCGCGTCGATTCTAATCGCGCGAAGGTAAGAAGACACTCCCCTTGCCTTGGGGACTGCATTGTACCGAGACTTGAACGCACGCAAGTGGTTCAGTAATGTTGAGGAATTTGAAAAATCCCTTTCTCGTCGAAAGATTTATTCTTCTTATTTTCATTTCTGAAAAATATTGAATAAGGTTGAAGCGGGTGAATGGACAAAATTGTATAGACCGAAAAAATTCGAATGCAATATTCGATTCTTTTCTGATTGCGTGTTTCCCTTATGTTCATCCAATTGGTCTGTTTTGTTAAGGCCGAAAATCTCGACATGTATGTACGTACCGTGTATGTTCGATGGACGATTCTCCCTACATTTATTTCATTTTATTCTATTAAAAAAATTGTCTTTCGCTACAGAGAAATCGTTTGCGAATTACAAACTGGTAGGTATTTTTTTTTTTTTCATTACCCTCTCCGGACTTGAGTCCATAATCGATCATCCTAATCGCGTTACCCGCGGATCAAATAGTAACCCCTCCCAGACTGAGTGTCTGCAACTGTTGTTAATCCTTCGTCGCGTTGGGTGTCTATGTAATCACACGACGCATAAACCGGACGGCCGGTATACTAATATACAATGTGCGTGCGTGTCTCGGTTTCTCTCTACGCGGCGAGAAACGCATTGTTCGATAATGCTCCGGCCGGGCGAGCGTTACAGGGCGGCTTTTAAATCCTTCGCGGAGTCTCTCTTCGCTCTCGCGCGAATTATTTTTCATATAGGGGATATAGAGAGAGATATAATACATTCCCAGACGGACGACGCTGTGGGGCTGGCGCCCGCCTCTATCACCCACCGACCGAGCGCCCATAGGACTTTTGCCATGCACGAGACTCGCTCGTTGCCGCAACCAACGATGTCTCGACTACCCGAGAGAGCTTCGATCCGAGACTTATCAGCGGACAGACCGGCAGTGCAAAATCGCATTGTCACAGTCGATTCATACACACGATCCTCTTACAATGCGTTCGGACTATTTTTCAAATACCTTTTTTTTTCCCTTTCTTTCCTGAAAATCTCTTTCGTCGATTTCTGGACGACGTACGAACGTACGACATTAGATTAAGGAGTGAGTTTTGCCGCAATCGTTGCGTGTCGCAAGAGCTCTTATACATCGATGCTCTAAGACTAAAAGAGCACTTCCTCATAGACGATGTTTTGATTTCTATTTTCGACTGAGAATCGCGCAAGATCTGAAAATAAAGACAAAGAGAAATCAATTGCAGAAATAAACAGAAAATAGATCTACAAATATTAGAAACCTCACGCTTCAAGAATTAGCCGAACTAACAAATCAGATTTAAAAATAGCGGTGATATTTTTGAAGATAAAACGTTTAGGTAGATTTTTTGTTTCGCGATTATTTGTTAAACCAATTCCTTTATGGAAACACTCGTTCAGACGGGGGATTTTTATTTTTTGGCAAATCGATATCCATAAACGTATTTGTTCACTTAAGAATTGGAGCAGTGTCGAAGTGTCGAAGTTGAAATGCAGTGTTATCGTATCATTTTTTTCGTGCAATCGCTAATCGATTGTTTTTAACACTGTGGCAACAATAGTGACCGCCAGTGTCCCGACGTGGGCGTTGTGCATTGTTTTTCTGCGTTTATACTTTCGACTTGGGCCACAGTTTGTAAACGAAGAGACCGTGAACTTTTGCTCGCGAGACACTATCTCGCGGAAATCCCATTCTCGCCCTTTCGCACGGGGGTGGAGACCGCGCGCGCGAGAGAGTTAAGAGGCGTTAAGTTCTCGGCCCGCTGTTAGAATCGCGGACTCGTGAGGCTCGTTGCGTCACGAATTCGCACGCACAATGGACCTACGGCTCGTTGCGACACGTGCGATATTGAGACCGCGCTATACTTCCAGCTCGTCGGGTCGATACTCGAAGGCTACACAAATAGGAACGATCCATTCGATTCTTTTCTAATAGATTTTCTGCTGAAAAGGTTGAACATAGAAAGAAAAACATTTATAATAATGTTTAACTTTCAAATGACTATAATTAAATTCGATTAAATTGTTTGAACTTTCTAAAATTATAGTTAAATAATATTCAACCCTTCATGCGCAATCTTTTTCGTTCCACAATATTTGATATTTATTTATTAAATTATTTCTCCTTTATTATTAGCGCGTGCTTTCGAAAAAGTTGGAAGTCTTTTCTGTTTCTCCCTATGGATTCCCGTCCAGAATAGATTGCAACTTGGCTGCACAGACCGAAACGAGAAAGCCGGGGTTACTAGTTCCTCGCGGGATTAACGAGCAATTTGCTCTGGCCACGAGGCGCTCGGAGTACACGCCTGCCGCGCGCACGTAGAGACGGTACCTAACGAATGATAATAATGGTAACTAATGGTCCTCCGTACAGTCCGCGCGGGGCCGCCTTACTTCTCGCAGCTATATTAAAATTACGACGGGGAAAAGGATACGTAACGGAGTCTGGTGAGCATCGAGAACATCAAAAGCTCCGAGACAGAAAGAGAGAGGGCGGAAAAAAAATACAAAATAAACAAATTAATAAAGCAATAAATAATAAAGTCATTCTGCCCTTTTCTTTTCACAATATTTCTGATAAAAAAATAAATAAAATGATCGTTAAACAAGCCACGCGACTTCTGCATTCACCGCAAAGTTATCTCCTCGTCCTTATTAAACCTCGAAGCACGGGGCGGAGGCCGTAGACTCTACCGCGCCCCTGTACCTCGTCCGTTCTCGTAATAAAGTTAGGTATTTATACACCGGGCGTACACCGTAATTGGCCGAGCAAAACTCATGGGATATAACCTCGGTAGCGGCATCGCCGGTGTACGGAGAGGGCTTTATATACAAGTAAATGTATAGAGGTGGCCAGAGTCGATCTCGCGCCCGGTAGGCGAGATGCATACCTACAAGTGTAATCCATTAAGATGCGCCCACTTTGTTTCCTGTCGGTACGAAACGAGCCTGTGTCCCGAGCGCGAGGACGAGGATTCACCGACGTCCTCGTACTATTATTGCCCCGTGTACTTGCGGCAAGGAATAAGAGAGCTTCGGGTTGATTCTCTCTTGCCTGATCCTCTCTGTGTGTTCGAAACATCTTCACGATGTTCGTAACGATACAGCTGGCAGTGCTGTACAGTTCTCTGAGCTACCGTTTCACAAGATCGGCAACAAGCAAGCGCAGAAGCTATTTCGCACGCGCTTCTTGTTGCTTCTTCTTCTCGTTGCTTTTTTTTTTTTGCATCTCAAGAGCTACTCGCCAGCTTGTTGCCTCGGCTCGTACGCAGCGAGAATCTCGCGAGTAACGAGCATCGCTCGATGCGTGTAGCTCGAAGATATAGTAGTTTGTGTGCACGAACAGTAGTAACAGTATACTAAATGCTCGATATAAAGGTGTACGTATTAGATCGAACGATCCGCGGTGTATTGCCTCGGGGATATTCGATCCTGACTCGTTTCGCGGGCAAGGGATATCGTACGACGTCATGGAGAGTATACGGTGGATACGTAAATCAGGTGGCGCCGCCATGTTATCCGTAAGCTCGCAGCGAGAAATTCATGCGAGGATACGATTTTTTTTCCACCCAAAAAATTGATCGAGTTTGCTTCATTCAACGAGGATATCGATTAGCATGTTTGTATTCAATGTCAATCTGGTACGTCGATGGAAACTTGAATTTCATGGATTCGCGATTCTTTTTTAATCACCTTGTATCGACAAAGTAGCAAACGAAGGACTTCGCATAGATATCGAAGTAAAGAGTTTCGTTTCGCCAATGAGAAACAAACCATAAATTTGAATAAATGTTTGACGAAAAAAAAAAAACGAAATGTTCTGCACACGTTTTTTACTCACTGAGCGACGTCATCTAAATTCGGTACTTATTTCCCAGAGTTCGCACAAAAGATAGGCTTTCACGCGATAGCGCCTGGTAAGCGACGCTCGGAGAAAATGTATTTCCAGAGTCGCAGCCGAATTTCAGCTTGCGTAACATCGGCATCACGAACTTTGCCATACGTAGCTGTAAATTATATCGACATGAAGAAAGTAGCGAGACGAAAAAAAAAATGAGAGAGAAGAGAAAGCGAAGAAGAGGAAGAATAGGCGTGGATCCCATTGTAACGCGTGGGTTAAAGGAGAAGCGCGCTTCGTATCTCATCGTTTCTTTGGCTTGCATGTGTGACTGCGAGCGCGTGGCGCGAAGTTCAACCTACGTACGTTGCCGTAGTGGATGCACACACTTCGGGGTGCAACTGAGCGCAACGAGAGCGCGCCGGCCAACACAGTGTACGGGCTCGCGGGCGCGCGTTCGCTAACGGAGGCGCGAGTCACGGCGAATCGACGCCCGGGTATGCAACCGCGAATAGCCTGGGCATGAAGTCCCGCGCGTCGTCGACGACGGTGGCAACTCGGCTTGTGTACCAGCCGAGACCGCCGCGTGTTGGCTCAATGTGTCACTGTGCAAAGACTCGTCCGCGGAGTCGTTTCGCTTGCGCGTTTATAACTTACATGCTCTCTCGGGCGCTGCGCGCCTCGCGAGAGCTGCCGGAGTTTCGCAAGCGGCTGTCTGGTACACTCAGACAGCGACTCGCCGTAATCAATTGTTTCTGCTCTGGCGTCCAGTCACCTCGACTCTCAGCTGACTTGCTTGGGTGTCTCTTGGATCTTGCGTATGTGTATATATGCGTTAAGCAGCGCCGCATACGAGCAGCTAACCATAAGACAATTTCCATTCACTGTTCGAACTACGCAGAGCAATCGCTTACGCATTTCAGGTATTTCGGTTTCTTTTCTCCATGCTTCCACTGCAGTCTTCAATAGAAAATAAAAGAGAAAAGCAAAAAGTGAGACCCTCGGAGCTGATTGTGCGTTGAAAAGAGAACAAATTTTCTCGTAGGAAGATTTTTATGCGAAGATTACATCTCCAGTTCCGAGCGCACGAAGTTTTGGGCCAATAAGCGCGCTGCAAAATCCGAGAGTTTCATTGGCTGAGATTCGTAACTCAATATCTCCAGAACTACGAGCTCGAGACAAAAAGTTCAAAGGACAATATTTCATGAGCCTCCGATCACTCGCGCAAATCAACAGATTTTTTTATTAGTCCCCTCATCTTAGGACTTCGTCGAGTAAAATATATATTTAATAACTATGAAAAAGTAACCAAATTAGCGCTTTCATCTAGGATTTAGATTGGATCGAATTTCCATACAATCGAAACAAAACGAAAAATGTTTTTCCAATGAGACATCGGTGCATCTCAATGGGACGAGTGGGCCGCGAAGATAATATTACAAGTAACTCACCAAGCTTCGTATGATGTACCATAGAAAATAATTAGAGCATTGGTCGGTGTAGTCGGGGGGATGACTTGCGCTCGGAACGGATACGAAAATTTTACGAGATCGAGAGCGCGGGCGCGCGGTGTGTATGGATGGAATAAATATATAGGTGAGGTTATGAGCGAGAGAGGGCAACGCCCAATGAATGGCGCAGGCGGCTCTCTTGCGCGAGGTCCGGACGCGCCGCAATGCATGTATCACAGTATAGTATATCGAAGATCGGGGTATAAGTATCTCTACTAATATACGTGATATTACTGGTACTATGTATACCCATGTGCTCGGTTACTTGGACACATAAGAGCGCGCGGTACACGGGGTCTTTCACGAAGAAATATCCGCCGACGTGAAGACGAAGGTTGGTCAGGAGTTAAAAAAAAAACGAAGTAGACGGAAAAGACGACGCGCCGGTTCGTATTAACTGTAACTCGTAAGCAGTGCATGCGAGCACGGTTCATGCATACGGCGCATGCAAGTAGGTAGGTAGGCTATATACCTTCCGAGCAGCAGCAGCAGCACGCGGCTCGCTCGTCTTCTGCGGTCTCTTCTCGGACGACGCTCTCCTGTGAGCGTCGGATAGCGTGGTCCATTTTCTTAGCCGCTTTGGTTACACGTAGATTATATTACCATTATTACCCTGCACCCGCGCGCGTGCATTAACATGAGGGAGATGTTATTTAAATAAAGTCCAGTAGAACGATAAGAACAAGAAGAAACCACAGCGGAGAGAGAAGCCTTCGCGGAACACCCATGAAGCGAAAGATGTAGATCTTTCGCCTCGAACTGGAAGCCATATAGGAAGCTTATAATATCTCCTTCGCAAATCAGATTGCTTTCCTCGCGCTATCTAACGATTGTAAATTCACCTGAAGGATCAGGAAGCTATGGGATGTAGAGTGTAACACACTCCTTGTGCGTGCGCGCGTCTCGACGATACGAGACCGAGAAGTAATGAGTAAATACATTTTCAAACGGAAAAATCTACAGTCGATCAGATTTTCATCAACTTTATCGCGATCCTGCCCTCATCAAGTTATCGCTCGAAAACAGTAAATGCCGAAAAGTTATATAGAAAGTAGTTTGAACGAAAATTGTTCAACATTTGATTTGTTGAATACTGTATGATTCGTTGAATAATTGTTTAAAAACTGTTTTCTTAATAACTTCTTGGCATTATTGTTATGCAAAATTAATCTTGCTAGGATATTGTGTATGGTAGATTTTTTCAGATTGCGATTCAATTGGAAAATTTTTTGAATTCGTTGGGAATCTTAGTTTTTAGAAAGTGAGACTCGATAGTGACTCGAGTTTGAGCCATTGACGCGCAAGCACCGAAAGGATTGAAGTTTCACTCTCATCGCTCGCGATACTTCGGCTTCGAGTTAGCGACGAGGGTTTCGGGTTTCAGCACGAAGTGTTGAAGGCTCGGTGCATTTTGCAGGTTAAGCCGTTGCCGCCCTCGCGCGAAGCAGGTTCTCCGCGTTTCTTTTTTTGAAGATTAAGGCGGAGAACGTGTAGCAGGTTTACGCGCAGTCGACTAACGTAAGTTGAAAGGTAGAGAACGTCGTGACTCGGTCGAATGTAACGAAAGTACCCACGCGCCGTGAAATACCCACGCGTTGTGAAAAAGAAAAAAAACCGGAAGCAAGATTCGGTAGCTTTAGCGGGACATTCTGGGCGTGGATAAGGAAGGAAGCTATACGCGGCCGGAAAACAGGGCAGGAACCTTGCGCAGGTAAGGAAATATTTTTATTTTTCGTCAGATAGTTCACGTCCTCGCCGCACTTAGAACGCGATGATTTTTGGCAGCACTAGAATCTCGGAACTCTTCCTGATGGCTCCCCGAAATTTTGAATGGCGCATTTATGAGTTTTTTTGTAAACAACAGGGAGTGTGAATTAAGTAACAATTTATAGGATAGCACAGTTTTACATCAACGACATATTCGAAAATAATTTTACAATCGTTGCGTATATCCCTCGCAAACATTTGTAAATTAACTATCGTCCGAAGTCCTTCAGCCTCTTCAGAATAGACGTAAAAAAATCACTTGTTTTATGCTAATTTTTAATTATGCTGTTAATCAGTCGTTATTCATTGCTTCGTATCTTGATTTCTCTAGTCATAAACTTTTTAAATAATCTGCATTTGAATGGAAAAGAAGAGTCTCTCACGCTTTCGAGAAAACATTTTTCACATCCGCCACTGTGAGAGACTTTTCGGAAAATCATTGTGAAAAAAAAATTCCCGATCGAGGATCGAGTGAGAATATAATGGGACTTTCGTAGAGATCACATCGCGAGATAACGGATCGTGCGTACATCGTAGAATGGTGTTATGATTGATTTATCGTAAGAAAATTATTGACTTACAAATTATTGTGATCTTGGTAGTCCGATCTGCGGGTTATGCGTACTACGCTACGGCCGAGCCGTATACAAAGGCAAACCGATATATCGGTAGGAGCGATCGACCGACGGTCAGCACAGTGGCTCTCGGGAACATATCCGAGAGCCGGAGAGAGAGTGAGATGAGATCTCGTCGAGATATTCGATTGCGAGGCTAGACGGTAGATCTCGTAATTGGGTTGTGCTCGTGGTGTCTTTGGCCGTGTCCGATTGGGCAATGATGAATGATGCGCCCGAGCCCATAACGCCTCGATAATAGGAATCAAAGCAAACAAGTTTCTTCTTCCAACTTCATTTTTTTCCCTTCAAAATATGAGACGTATTTTTGTATTGTACCCAAAGTATAAGTGTAGTCTGAGGGAATTTTCCATTGAAGAAAATTTCAAACAAATTTGTTTGTCGATTCATTGCATTTTTTTATTCAGCAGTATTACGTAAAGCTATTATACATAAAACATGTGATAAATTCACAAGAAAACATGTTTACACTTTTAACAACGTTCTGCAATACAACAAATTATTTCATAATTTTGAAAGTTTCATTTTACTCGTTATTTTGGAAATTTGAGGCTCGGTTTTTCGAATTAGCAAACACATTGATTTTACCATTTTTTTTACAGTTCAACCAAGTGGAAAATGATGCTATTACATCAAATTCAATGCATTCAAAAAATACAATATTTTGAGTAATCTCTAAATGTTGTTTGAACAAAGTTCGAATTGAAGTATGCGAGCGAATTGTTTTGGTTTTATTTGTACGCAAGATAACGAAGCGTATATAGAACGCGAGCCGCCAGAGCGTCGCCAGATCCACATCGAGCCGATGTGTCGTACGAAGGGACGGGGTATATGTTACATGAGATAGCCTATAGGTAACGTGGGGGAGTCAATGGCGGTCAATGGCACGAGCTGTTGCTCGGGAGCCTCGGGGGAGATCAGGTCCACACACCGGGAGCAACATCTCACCGGCTGCTGTGGCGCATAGCGGCCGCCCTCCCGGCACCTGGACCGGACTTGACTCGTTGTTCAATCCTTGAGCCGCACATGCATACATATATACATCCGTATATGTATGATACATACAACGATTTCATAGCTATAGGAACGTTGTACACAATACCGTTAACTCGCCTTCGTCGTTCAAGCTTCTGACTACGTAATCCAAAGCGCTGATAAGATTCGTCTTTCGAATCTTATCCAACGCATTCGGATATGCGTCTCGTCTACTGTTACGGTTAAATGAGCATTAATCAAAAAATTGTTGCGGCATTAACAAGGAGGTGAAACTATGCGACAACTAAGATTATCAAAATGTCAACGTTTCATCATCAACTGAAAAATGTTGAGCTCTTTTTATCAATTAATCGCTGGTCCATTAATACTCGACTGTCCGCAGCTGATAAAATTTGACGAAAATTGATAAAAATGATTGATAAAACGAAGTGTTATTTATCGTCTTATCAAAAAGAGTCAAATAACAAATAATCATTCGCACGTTAGGAAATCCTCATACCTAATGACAAACAAATCTTGCGAACACAATGAGCGAATAATTATTTTGTGAATTTACCCTTTTTTGATAATGCAATCCATTTATCATACTCTTTTTAACATCCGGGAGTTATTCGAATTTCATAATTTTTTTTTGTTCACGAGTGAACGTTGATCGGAGTCTTGAGATAAGTGGCATATTCATTTAAAGAAGAAGCTCAAAACTAATGAGTGACAAGACGTTTCCGAAGCGTAACAGAAAGTCTCATCGTTGCAACGGCGTCGCTGGCTTCGGGTGGAGTGACGAAGTGATGCCATCAGCAAAGTGGCGATAGGCCCACAATAATACGAGTAATTTTTCACTCAGAACCGAGTGAAAGGGTTCTCCGAATGTTTTCGATTTGTTCGAAAGAGAAAGAGCCCCTCTCTCTGTTCCTCGGCTCGACGAAAAACGAAGATAATAGAATTTCGTGTCGTGTCGAGCGTGGAGAATCTCTGATGGCAGAGCCGAGTACCAGCAGCCAGACAGCAGCCAGTTTATCGGTATCTCGTAATCGATTCATCTCGTACTTGTGTTGAAACTTCTGTCGAGTCTCGCGAGCGCACATGGATTCATAAATTCGTGCCTTGTGATGTACGGAAAAAAAATAAATGTACGAGAATGTATACGCTGGCTGTTAAAGGTACATACATATATATATATATATGCGTAGTACGAGGCTCCAACGAAGGGGAAAGTTTGACACAGGGCCCGTGGCACGCGGGAATACGTCCGAGCATTTTACAGGACCCTGCTGCTGGGTTTCGTGGGCATTACCGATCTTATCGTCGAATCGGAGATGAAACTCGCTATCACGAAAAAGTTTCGTCCGCTTTTCATTCGTCGCTGATTCAACGTCGGTCAATTGTATTTCCACTTGCCGATCGGGCAGGATTACGAATTCCCGCGGTAAGCATCGCGATACCCGGAGTGCATACTACCGAGGAGGGTGCATCTCTACAGACTCAGCTAAAAGTCAGATTCCGAGCGAAATTCGAATAGTTTTCGATGGAATAAAAACCTGCGCTATAATAATTGATATTCATTATTATATCCCTTTCCTATAATGAATCGAAAATAAGATAGTTAACTTAAAGAGTTACCCACGAATTATCATCGGACCTTTCAAATCCGTTAACTGTCTCAATTCCCTTGCAATCCAATATTTTCCTCCGCACACCCTCCAAGAAATGTAAATCTCAAAATAAACGCAACGATTATCCACCGCTCGAGTACCATTAACCACGCGGTCAATAGCCCTTCCAACTCTACTCTTTATGTTAATTCAATGGTAATTTTTCCTCGCAAGGGTAAGAGAATTAAAAGCCAGAACGAAGATCCCGTTGGTCGTACGACGTTCAAACTTTTATTCCCTCTCTACTCTGACGTGCTGCGCTTTGAAAAAAGACAGATTCTAAGGGATGCTGGGCAGCTGGGGTATATGCGATGGCACGCTTCCAAGAGCTTCTTCGTCAGTCGCGTCTGACGATGCAAAAAATATACCGATGTCGTAGCTACGACCCCGAGGGAAGCATGCACCTTTCATTCTCGCATCGAGGAATCATTGTCCCGCGAACTTTTCAACCGCGAGGGGTTTGGATAGAGAAGAAAATGAATACGGGGACCAGCGCGCGCGAGACATGTGATTCCTGCACCTGAAGTCCCCTTCGTAGTCGCGCGACCCATACCTACGACTATAAACTTGCCAGCTTTAAACTCCGCCATTTTTACTCTTATTCTATTTTTTTTCCTTCGTCAATAGTCCATGTTGACGCTATCCCGTTGCTCCGAGAGACTCCCCGATCTACGGAGCCAAGATCCTTCCTTGATTCGAGGAAGACCTTGCGCGCCCCAAGGAAAATCTCGGTATGGTATATCCCTCTGATCTTTTCATTCGAAAAGGACCTTTCGCTTTTCGCGTCTCCGTCCCCGACTCGTCTGTGGAACCTTGCGTACGAAGAATAAAAAAAATATATATACCCCTCTACCTGTGCGGAGATCCGAGAGGATTCTAGTAGCCCCAACGCGTTGTCGTCAAAGACGCAACCCCGGCATGGACCAACATATACACGTAAGAACCACCGAGAAGGAGATCCCCATTCAAGCTTTTCGTCTCTCGTGCGCTCGCGCTGCATGCAGGCATTTCGTGAACAGCGGCGAAGGAACACACGACAATGAGATCGTGGAACCGAGAATAAGAAGAGAAGGTACCTGTGCCATCCGGAGTCGCCTCGCTCACGGCGAGACTCTCGTTTCTGCTCTCTAACTTACCTATATGCGCGGCATTATGTAGCCAGAGCTAAGGTAAAAGGTTAGTACGACTGAAAGATTCGGAAAGGAGACAGGGAACACCTGCGCTTTGAAGACTTTTCGATTCTTATGCCTTGGGTACTTCTACTTATACTTGGCTTGATTCACGCTTGGTACGTGATCGATTTTGTTCATTAAAATAGAACTCGTATAATTTGTCGAAACGTAAGAAATTAAAGCAAATTCGATCAACCTTAAGAACTTGCAAGTTTCGATTTGTTTGTCTATAAAATCTGTTCATGATTTCTTTTTTTGGTTGGTAAAAAAGAATTTATTAAAAAAATCGTTTTTTTTACGACAACCAAAAGTTTATCCAACGGAAGTTCCGCGTCATGAGGAAAGAATAAAAAGGGGCAAACCATTTTTTCACGTTTGAAAAATCTACGATCGACCAGAAAAAAAGAGTATAAATCTCTTTCGTACATAGTGCCGCGAAGCGGTGCATGGGTGTTGCCCATGACGAAAGCGGTAGCGTCAACGAGGAACGCCCATAGCGTCGGTCGGTGCGGTGACGTTAACTAAATCTGAACAAACACACCCCGGTTGAAGAAGCGGATAGGAACTCTCCGTAGGCCTCGGGCAGCTGGAGAAACCTTTCACTGTACCCGGGCGCGCGATCTTCGTATGGATGAACTTTTAGCTCCCTTGATAGAAGTTCGTAAAAAACCAACAAAAAAAGACGGCAAAAAAAAAAGACAAGACGAAATACAAGAGATGCAGGTCGAAAAACGGTACACGAAGGTAGATTGTGTTTTAAACCTCCAATGAGAGAGACGGCATCCTCGCGTGCTAGATCTTTTTTTTTTTGTGAATCTCGATGAAAATCTTCGGGTAGCCAATGCTGATATTGTCAGAGCCAAGTAGTCCTAGGAAAACCTGATCTCGAACCCGAACTCGATATCCACGCGGAAGCAGGATCGTGCCCGCGCCGTTTTACAAATCCAAATAGACCGGTAAGGAATCTCTCTCTTGCTTACAATGCAGAGCCATACAGGAAGATCTACTATACTGAAATCAAACTGGTTCCTATATATATGTGTGTATCTATGATTATCATTGAAAGACAGGATACACAGATACGTAACAACGAGTTATCGAATTTATACGTCGTCTATATTGAAAAAAAAGTCGGTAAATGATATTATCGATACAAACTGGGTTTGATCGATTCCGGAACATCGAATCTCGATCTCACGTTCCTTCTTTTTTATCGTTTCAGCTCGAGATTTGAGCCGGAGCAATTGAAGGACGGTGGATCGTTGCAGCATCAGCCAAAGGTAAGACTTCTAATACTTTCCATTTGCGTAAAAATCGCAAAAAATGAACTTATAAGAAGGTGCCAAGAACATTTTGGCAGATAATGTACCATTCATTTTTCTGAACATCGTAACGTTTCGATTTTTTTCTACGTTTTTGTAAAATTTCTACTCATTTTATTCGAGTTTCCACGATTAAATTGCCCAATTGAAATATCAACGAACAATATCCGATCATCTCCCGACGATATTCTCTGCGGCCAGACGGAAAATTGTTGAAATGTCACCCGCAGACGCAATCATTTTTTGAAAAATAATACTCGAATAAACGCGTTAGCTCTGGCATTTCAGCTCGTAGAGCAAAAAAAGAAAACAGAGGAAGCGGAAGAAAAAAAGATATCATCAGATAGAAGATACACAAGAGAGGCCGGTATATGCAAAAACCAAACCGCAGTGTACATCGCGCGACGTATCGGATTGCCGTTACGAAGCCGATACACTCGGGGCACGAGCTCCTCGTCCCGTGTCCGGCTATATCTGCTTCGCTTCTCGTTTGACGCTACGTCAGCGTCAACGCGCGGGTTCGCTGCGACGTACACGAGAGCTTCGCCGTGCGCGAATGACGCTAATACTATCGGCCGCAGTCCATCAGGATTATAATAGAGCGCTACGTCCTCGTCTCTCGTCTTCTCGGCGGTGCTCTTGTTGCGTAATACACTGTATCGCGAAAGAGAAAAAAAAATCCAAGTTTGCCGGTAAATGAAGGTGCGCGGCCTGATATTCAGGATGAACGAAACGGCGTCGACGCGCCGCCACCGCCGCGCGCCGTTTCTCTCGAACGCCTTGATCTTTGAGGCGGAGTTCACGGTCAACAAGATCAACTGCATGCCCCTGCTGATCGAGTGCTAAAGCCACGGATAGCTAGTTCGCAAGATCGTTGAGCATTGCCGCGCAAAACGTTTTGCACCGATTACCGGCGTGAGGAACTCCTCTCATGCTTGGCCTCAATGGGCATCGGAGTTCGATCGATTTCTCAATCGGGATATCCACCGACAAAAGAATTGCCGATTATATCGAAAAGAAAATCTTCGTTTCTTGCATCCATCAAAACCTCTAATCGACATTAAACCGCGAGATTAGCACAGTGAGAAATATTTCTTCATATATTTATTTACGGAACCAGCTCTTTCGCATAGAGTTGTTAACAATTCAGAAATAATAATGGTCGATATAGCAAGTATGGATTTGTTAACAGTGTTAATATAAAAGTATAAAAGTGACGAAAGCCGGCAAAGTTGAAAAGCAATAATTGTAAGATACTGATAATAATAATAACAGTAGAAGCACTTTAAAAATTGTATGCAAAACCTCTCATTAACTAGAAATTGAAAAAAAAAAAAAAAACCATACATTTTTACCACAGCAGGCGCTCACTGTAGCAAAAGCTACTAAATTATTCGAAAAGGATGACAAATAGTTAATGAAATGCCCAAAAATTATTTTTCTGTTGTCGGCTTCATTCATGAAGATTAACGAGGACAGGGGATGCGCGGGGGGGGGGGGGGGGGGGGGGGGATTTGGAAGGCGAACGAGGGGAGAGGAAAAATTTTCATCACCACATAGCGGCACTGCTCGCTCGCGCGAGCGACTAGAAAGAAACCAGGTGCTCGATCAGGGCGCGTGTCCAGGTTGTGGGGCCCAAGGGGGCAGGTGGGCCCCCTGCGCATTGTCAATCTCTGCTTCTCCTGCCTTTCTGTACCTACTACACATCCATATCGTAGACACATATATAGCTTCAGTATGTATATATGTATATACCTTCCGAACGGAACGCGTCTGCTTGTATTCCGCTCAGCGAGATTTTTATTTTTTTTCATTTCCCCCTCTACTTTTTTTAACTTCATACGTTCGTTCCGCCTTCCTTTTACGAGCGCTTCGCGCGATACTCGCTTTACCTGTATTTCCGAGTTCGCTGACGAGAGCCCCGCAGGACCCGACGAACCAGAGGGGAGGGATGTATCGCTCGGTAACATAATGAGGATGTATGGCGACGCATACGAGGGTTGACGGAAGGCTCTGTCTCTCTCCCGCGTTCTATTTCGCGTATCCCTCGTCCCTCTTAATTCTTTTTCTCTTTCTTCTTTCTTTCTTTCGTACGTAGTTGCGATGATCGTATATATCGGTACAGTGCGCACGGGAGTATAGAGACGAAGGGAGGGAGGCGGTATAACAGTGCGCACGTATACGAGAACCAGAAGCAACCTCGACTCACCTAGTCGAACTCGAAGTCTATTGTATGCGCGAAAGGCAGGTGATGAGAACGGTTGAACCGGGCGCGACTCTACGCGACGGTTCTCAATTCACAGAGATTCGATTTTCTTTCGGATCTTGCGTACTGTCGCACGTTAGATACGGCGCAGCATCTCCGCAATGCTAGACTCCACTATTGCGACATTAAAAAAAACTTTATCTCCGCTATATTTTTAATCTCCTTCGTCTTTGGTTACAAATTACATGAATCGGTTTCAATTCGAACTAAACGAAGAAGACAAGAAATTTAGAAAAAACGTAGTTGATTCCGATGGTTCGATAAAATTTGGAACTCGGGATCGTATTGAGTAATTTCGGGAACGAAGTATTGCGGTCAAAAGGTGAATCGAACAATACGGTATCTTAAACTCGGAATTACGATCGACGGCGCAATTCTAAGGGACGAAATTTGAAAATTTTGTTTTTGCATTTTTTTTCTGTACAATTTCATTGAGAACCATCGTCGGGTGAGCGGTATGTCTGAGTATGGGAGTTGCACCATTGCTGTATGGTACGCAGTGTGCAAAATCCCCTTGGTATGGGAGGAAGAGGGGAAGGGGGGTTAAGAGCATAGAGGGGACACGGAGAGAGCACCCGCGTTCTCTGCATAGCATAGAGCATCGATACTCGAGGAGGGCACGTGCCATCAGCTGTCTCCGCTGGACCACAGCTGGCGAGAAGGTGCATCGGTACACAATGGGTATAGGTACGCGCGCGATATCCACATCGTACGTACGGAGCGGGAGTTAGAGCGAAGCTCCGGGCATCATCAGTAGCGGCAAATCGTCTTTTGCGGCTTTCCCGGGTCTGCAAGAGAGCGAGAGAAAGAGAAGGAGATTCTACGGTTGCGCATGTCGATGCACCACAACACCGGCGACATTGTACGTCTCAATGTCCGGTGCGTAAGCTGACCAAAGATGTACACCGTTTAACAAGAATCTCGACGTGGCTCTGTCGAATATCGCTTGAAAAGGATTTACACGATGATGCCTCTGAAAACTTTGCAGTTCTTTGAAGTTTATCTCGAACCCATGAATTCGCTACAAAATAAAACAACTTGCTGGAAAACCTTTTTTTTCGTCGAGTAAGAATAGTCAACACTCTCACTATCGCCGGCGGGTGCAACTGTGGCAAAACCGCTGGATAAACTGAATTATCTCCGAACCGGGTTATACGCATCATCAGCGGCAGTCTAGATGAAGCCGGACAACATACAGTATACACAGAGAGTACAGAGATACGCGCGGTCCATACGGTCTCTCTGGTAGGTACAAAGCGTGGAGAACAAGAGCAACGAACACGCGTTTGAGATCCGTCGAGTTTAATCTCATTGGCCACGGGGGCTGCAGCAGCAGCGGCAGCAGAGATCGGACGTTATACCTCGCGTTATACGCGGTAGCGTATATGTATATCACTGATCCGTTGAGTTGATCTCGCCGGTAGTACCCCATGCCCATTGGTATACCGCGGTGCCGGAGAGCTTCCGCAAGAAACAAACCACAGTACCGCCGCCATTGTCCACGGGACAAGCCAGATTTACTGCGTTTTCTCGGATTTACGATTTTCGTCGCGGCTATCGTAACTCCTGGACCGAGAAGAGAGAAAAAGAGATCCAGCGCGCGTGCACAACAGCGAACAGTACAACCGCGAAGAAACAGGCGTAGTACGGAACACCAAACGCGTTCTCAGTGTCCAGAAGTATAAAAACGAGGGTGGGCGGCTTATATTCTATATATACAGTGGATGTAATGCATTGTACTAGTGTATTATTACTATACATCCTCGCACGGGAATCACCTTTGTCAGAGGCACCAACGCCGTATTTATATCATCTCGCGCTTTTGCTTTGTTACCCAAAGCTTCCACGCACGCGATCCGTGTGACTAATAATTTTCATCGTTTTTCACAGCTGTGTATTGTACGTGTAACCGGGGTATAAATACAGAGACGACAGGCCGACTAAATTGGGACAGAGAAAGGTTTTGATTCAGTGCGGCTTGGAGACTAATAGCTTGTCACTTTTGCACTCGCAGCTCGATTTTTTATGGTGCATTTTCGACACTTCAGCGGGATATCTTTTAGATGTTTTTCCGAGATTTGCGAGAAAAAAAATCTTTCTGTATCGGCAGGAAAAAACAGAAGATTTTTGGAGTATATCGAACTAATTGACAAGAATTGCAACAGGAGTCGGTGAATCTTTTTTTTTCCACGATGTATTTTTTCGCTGAGTTAGACTTTTTCGGATATCATTATGAATTCAACTGGTTTTTCGCAACCCTGTCAATTTTGCTACAGTCAAGACGCATTACGACCAGTCGACATGGAATTGAGATGACGTCCGAAGTAGCGAAGTACGTGCTTCACGTCGTTGTTAACAATCTCGTGAATGTCGGATGACCCGGCACGCTTGACCACGATCGATCATAAATGTAGAGTATACTATATATATCCCTCGTAGGCCCCGTAGTACTCTCGCTCTCGACGCGCCTCTCCATCATAATCCCGAACGTGAATCGTTTGCCTAACAGGTCGCCAACACCTCTCTAATCGTTCGTAGATCGCCTTTGTACACCGTTAACCCATATCGAGCGAGACCCATTCACGTCGAACGACGATTCAATTTGCCATGTACATATCGTTGCATATATTACTATGTAGCGAATAACTCAGGATCAAGGCTGCGAAGCAGAACTCCGCCGCGAATATACAGATCAACCCTTTGACCTCGCTCGGACCGTCGAGAAACTGTACCATGTTCCATTGAGCGTAACACTGATTCTCTGTAGAAACCTCGATAAGTAACCGTGGATAACATCGTTGATACGGTACGCAAGAACTGTCGTGGCTGAAGAATCAATTTTGTTGAGTCCTCTATTTTCATCTCATCATTCTACATTTTCTCGTTAACCTTCACTGTTCAAAAAGTTCTTATGCATAAATAGGTACACTAAATTAAATGTACAATGGTGATCAAGGTAAATGTACTTCGGATAGTAAAGTTAAAGGACATTATTGAATTTTTTTTGTTTTTAAATAATTAAAAATTAGCTTTTAACATACGGTACACTAATTTTCCATCACAATTGTTCGTTAAATGTAATGTTCTGGTTTATGCATTCAAACGTCCAGTCTACAAAAGTAGACTGCAAAAAACATCGTCGATAGTTTTATAAACTAGTAACCCTTTAGCAATTCGTGCTGACTCTTTTTTTTTTTACGTTAAATGCGCCTATAAGGCTCTCCTCGAGACGTTTCCTTCCGCTCTCGTATCCCCTTGATATCCCTATGGCAACCGAGACCATGGGGGCAGCGCTGACGATTATGCACAATGAGTCCGCGCGTTGTACACTGTGAGTTAATACGCGACGACAGCTACGTGCATGTGTATTATTATAATAAAGCATACCCATACAAATACAAAAGCGTCACAGCGGCGCAACCAGCGAGTGAGGGACTTCGAGTAATTGCAAAATCTTCGAGTGCTCGAGAGTGTCCAGGTGCTCGTACCCTCGGACGATAATAATAATGAGTTCAAGACTAGCGAAGGGCCACATTATGCTAAATGAATTCGCGAAGGAACGGGCAAGCAGAAATTACGAGATCGAGATCTAGATACTTTGGTACTTCGCTCGCTCTCTTGGATATGCTCCGCGTAACGATACGGGTTATTTCTTTTTCTCTATTCAATAACTCTCTAAGTAATTCATCGGTTATGAAGACCGTAACGAGAGGAAAAAAAAAGAATAACGAATATAAACCGCCGAACGCACTCGTTACCTGTCAGCAACCTTGAAGCCGACGATGCCGGTGCGCGCCTCGAGACGAACAAACCGGTGGAATTTTCGTTAGAAAAGGGGGTTGCGCGATCAACGGAAGACTCTGGGGTTGAATTCGACCGGGTCTTAGGTACTCGAGGCACGTTCGCTTCATGCAACAAGTATAATCTTGCCGTTGTATCGTGAGAACTACCCGCGTAGTTTGACTTTTTTGCCAATTAACCTATTGACATAGTCGCTTACTGTTGTTATACTTGAGTAAATATTACAATTATTCTTTTTGGGCCAAAGAGTTTGTATTTCACCAATTTTCAAGGTCGTCGTTTACTTTCAAAGTAAAAGACAAAAAAAAAAAAAATGTAAAAATTTAATGTTCTTATTGCAGTAATGATCAATGATTATAAGCTGCAAATAATAAGACAAAATAGTACATGTTTGTATCGATATATTTTGGATCGCTTTTATTTTTTAGATATTTCTGATACTGAGCCTTCGGAATTTTTCAATATGATTTAAACGAAATTTTATTATCAGCATATTTCATAAATGTTTTTATAAAAATTGATCATCAATCTCAAAGATCAATCGCCCGATCCTCATCTTTGTTTTTTCTACCTCCTCTGCCGCCTGCGCAATGTAATACGATATTTGAACCGGAAATGCTCATTGTGATTTCCCGTGTGGTTGTCGCTCTAAGACAACGTTCGCGTGCCACAAGAGTTTCGAAGGGTTAGAAAACGTATACGATCGAAGGGTACAAAGCTTCAATGAGGATACAGAGGGTACGGGGTGTGATTGTTGTACACCGTGCGCGATCGACCTCTGGATTCCGATCACTAGGGGCGTATGACATTTGCTCACCCGGGCAGATGCACTGTACAATAATGTGATCCTTGCATAGCTCCAATGTCTAACGCCGGAGTTAGGTCCATACGAGAAATACAATTGAAGGCACCTTTAGCGTATCCGATCAGAAACTACAACCGAAGCCGTACCCGGGGGTTGATGAATCGTATCCAGCGAAGGAAGCACATGCCTTCAGTGCCCTCCGGTCGGTGGTGCACATGTCCCCCCTCTCCCCCACCCCGATATTCTCGCACATGCCGACGACGTGGGGTCGTATATGTACCGATGCTAACCCAGTACGTATGCATCACAATGCCGATAATAACCTATCGGCATGGCACACACCAACCCAAAACTCACCCTCCGGACGCCAACCCACGGAACGAGGGACCCCTCATAATACCGTTTTCGTTCGAGCCGAAAAGAGCGAGTCGCCACGGCAGATTCCAGCAGATGCTTCTGGTGAAGAGCGCAAGAGTGAAAACCCGAAAGGGACTTATGAGCGTATAAGGACCGACGGGGGATAGAAAGAACCAGAGGAGGACAGAAGCTACGCAGAAATAGTGAACATGTACCCGTCCTCTTTCTTCCTTTACAGTTTATTCTCGTAGCTCTTCTCACTCTAGTTTTGTCTAGGTTGAAAGAGAAACAGAGAGAGCCAGAGAGATGTGTTCACAATGAAAGATCCGTGGGGGCAGGTGTGGGCATCCCCTTTTCAACTCCGGCAGTCGCGTGCCCCACACGAGCGGGGGCGGAGTCCCGAGTTTTATTTTTCGCGCGCACGCCTGTACGGCATCCAAGGGATGTTGTTGGACGAAGGGAGAAAAATAAGAGACATCTAGAGATGCTGGGGGAGATCTTTCTCCACGCCGAAGTTTCTTCCTAAGACGCCGTCACGGAGGGTAACCTTTACTTGGGGAGGAAATATCTCGTACGTATGCGTAGTGCTCTCCGATTACCGGAACTCGACTATTTCTTTGGGAGGGTTAGTTCACCGCATTGAACTGGCACGGAGTATCTCGAGAAGAAACCCCATTGCCCGTGAACGTACGAAGTCAAAAGGGCGAGAATTCGATGTCTGAACGGTTTTTCAGAGTTAACGGAAAATCAAGGGGCTCGCCCACTTTTCTGTGGTCGTAGATGAAAATAAATCGAGTCGTGTGCACCCAAATAGTTCAAATTTTAACCTTGTAGGTTTTATATTTGCGTATCCATATTCATGATAGGATAAAAAATTCGATGATGGCTGTGGTTGAATCCTAAATGAATTTACATCGGCACTGTGTTCGTATCTAGCAGCGCTAACTTCATAGGCAAATCGGTATCCTAAGTCACATGCATACATAATGACACAAATGACGCGTGGTGAAGCATCAAAAGTCCACTTGGCCTCGAAATTCAAGCTATTAAATCAGAGTCTGCGCAGTTCTGATCAGCGCAGAAATGAACCCCATTCGAATCCCAACGGTCATCCGGAGCCAACAATCCAAGCGGTGGCTGTAATACCGCTACACTCACACATGGGGATGATCCAAAGGGACATGTGTGCCCGTCTCGATGGGATGAAAGGGAGAAGCTGCACACACACATACAGCGGTATTTCCTGCAGGCAGACGAAGAGACGCGTGCGCCTTTTTACCCACCCCTCGGATCTCGCTCGTTCGCTTTTCAAACCATCCCTTCAATGTGCAACGAAGCTGGAGAACAGATTTGAAAACGGACGCGTGCCACCAAAAGTTGCAAGCTGAAAGTAAAAAGAGTCGGGAACAAGTTTGCTCTCTCGCTTCACTCCTTTTTTTCTCGCTCGTGGGCTGCGACACAAAAGTGTCAAGGTGCAAGGCAAACAGCGACGAAAAATGCGAATGGAGGTAAAAAAAAGGGTTGGCCAGAAGAGTAGCATGCGAAAGCGGATGGGGTTGTTTATTATTAGAAGCAAACGGGTTCTTCTTGCGGAGAGGTGAAATCATGCCTGAGGCCATGGTCAACCGGGACGAAAAATTCATCGTCATTCTCTTTTTTTTTTTTTTGGCTTCGCAAAGGTGACAAGAACAAATCGCACCTGGTGTAATATCAGGCGGTTGATTCGATGGACGAAAAAATTAAATACAGACAGTCGAATACCGAAAAACCGTGATGCTTTACTAACAAAAAAAGATACTGTTGAACTGTATACGCCGAGCTATTAATAAAGTAGTAACCGCAAAGGTTTGTTTGTGCAGCGGTGAAATATTGAGCATCGTAGAGCTTCCTGCGGTCAAGTGCCACGGCTCACGGTATTCGAGTACTTCGCTAATAAGGCGTTCGGATGTCTCGAACAGTTTTCCGAAATGGCAGAAGCGAAGAAGAGCCAGCCGGTGCTTTGGGTATCGGGTGTCAGTTCCAGTCTAGAGAGATCTCGAGTGGTCAGCCGCGTAGTCTTTTCGAGGCTCGTTTTCTTTCTGGTTTTCAACGAACACAATGAAATTCCTTCGGGATGTTCTTCGCAAGCGCTGAATTTAGGATTTTTGAAGAAATTGAGAATCTCAATTTAAAGATAATCAAATGTATTAAAGAATATGCGGGTTAAATTACATTTTTTTAGACAGCAATCTAATGGAATTTGATTTTTTTCTTTAAAAAAAAATAGAATTTCGTGACAAGCGCTTCAAATGCAATTCGCGCGTATTCCCGATATTTTTCAAGCGTCGAATCATTATCCGTTGAACGCACAGGATTGAGTTATTCAGTGACCGGCCGGGGTTTTAAACGAATTCAGCAATATGCAAAGTCGAATCAAAGGAAGACGTTGAATGAATTCAGACAAGGAACTCCGGGCAATCTGCAAGGTTAAGAAAGAAGGTCCGTTGAATCGAGATCCTGAAAAAATCCAACGTGCAGCCTGCAAGAACAAAGAGAATCCTCGGGCAGCAGAAGAGTGGAAGTAAAAGAAACTAGTGGAGGCAGATACTCACTCGTAGCCCGGCCCGTACGAAAGAGGGAGGCTCGGATGTCAGCATCCGGTTGGTCACTTCCGGCACGCGCCGGTAGACACGTGTCCCGGAGCGTGGCCCCAAAGTGCTCGAGGATGTATGGCATAGAGAAGACAGAAGCTGCTTGCCGCTCGGAGGACGAAGAGACGCGAAGCCTGCGGGGACCCCCTCGAACTTCTATATTTTCCTTACCCGCGCCTCTTGTCAGGGGGATCACGAAAAATTAGGGAACGTCCACTTTATGGCGTACGTCGGGTGGATTTAGAAATAGTACGTAGACTCGTGTCCAAACGATATAAGTGGGAAGTGTCAGTCGAAAAACTTACTGTCGGACGAGTTTCAGGGAGAGGGCGGGTTGCGAGACGCGTGGACACTTCCGGAACCTCTTGTACCAGCCAAAAAGAACTTCAACTAGTTAATGCAGCTTTTCTGTCCAATTATTATTGTTGCGGGAAAAAAAACCTCTAACGAATAAATTTCCATATCGTAATCTGTAGATAGTGCGCAATAAGAAGATTAGAAAATCATTTAAAAAATCAAAAGTATTCTCTTGAATATTATATTGATTTCTTTCACAAGACTCCGCGAATTTGCTAACATCCTGTACGAGCTTAGAAGCGATGAGGCTGACGCATAAAATTTTATACACGAACCGAATTTCTTAAAGCCCCACAGGGATGCCGAGAGTACACTTGTGCATCGTTCGGCAAGGCGTTTGCGCAAGGCATTCCGCACTTGCCGCTCGAGATCCATAAGGATCCCTCTTGGCGATGTAGGTTCTGTGTGTCGTGCGCGTGAATGCGCTCCGGAGCCAAAGTCCGGGCTTGAATAGAGCTCGCTCGCTCGCCAACGACCCAGCAAGGATTCCAACAAAGGAGGTCGTCGGCATTGGCCCTGGGGTCGAAGAAACCGACAAAGAGCCGGTAGTTCTTTTGTCGCTAACGCGAGCTAGCGACGTTTCGGGGACGGAACGAACTTCTGGAGAGTCGAGCGTCGCGCAGGAACGGATTCAATGATTCTAGACACTTTGGCGACGTTAAGATTCACGAGAAATGGCGCACGACATCGTTTCTGTTACAATCCGAGTCTGTACAACGGTTGCTTATTTTCGAAGACGCAAGCCAGAAAGTGGAAAATGAGAGGTGTGTGGACAGGTGAGCCAGTCTCGCCGAGAATGCATTGATTCTCCGTCGCATCACCTTAAGATTTTTGCATCTGTCTTCGAGTATAGAGGATGCGCGCCCAAAACCACTGTGATCGTCGTCGTCGCTTCGCGCTTGATCTTGGCACTAGTTTCCGAGAAGCGTGCCACCCAGGCCCCATTCGCATTCACTGTAAGACGTTGTTCGTCGTTTCTACATTCTTCATCCATTTTTTCCTTCTTACGGATCCCTCCCCTTCGATGGCACGCACCTACGAGCAACCGAAGCTAAATGTGTCTGAAGGAAACTTACACTGGGTGACAAAACGATTTTGAGAAACTTGCTATGCCCACAGTTAGGTTAGACGACGTTTTCTTTACCGTTTCCTATATGTCGTGTATCATGATATGCTTCTGCTTGATTAATTAGCTTGGATCGGCGAACCATAAAAAGCCACGCACAAATAGTTGAATTTTGCAATTCAGTCCTTTTCGTTTCATCATACTGCGTCTCTTTACGCTTGGGCATCGGAGGAAAACGCGTAGAAATTCACGGGAAGGGTTGCAATTAGGACATTAAGGGTTCCTCGGGACGCGTGCCGGTGCCTAGGTAGGTACACACTCTACATACACCGTACGCGGTTACAACTAAACGTGTAGGTCGCGAGGGGGTCGTGCATCTGCTCCGCATCTGCGGACAGATGCGTCGCTTTTAGAAAAGGTCCGCGCTGATTCTCGATGTGGTTTGCTGCTGCTGCTGTTGCTCGTCGTCGTCGTCGTCTCTTGCCAGGCAGATCGAGGGCTGCTGCATGCCCGGAAATGAAATTCTAAACACCCTCTCACTGACTCGCCTCTTCTTTTCTCTTTTCTTTTGCCTATGCTCGTCTTTTTCGTCTGGCTCTCCAGCGATGCAACCCCCCCTGGCAACCAGTCAGCCGACTCCCCGTTACTCCCCGTTCGCGATTGAAGAATCTTTTCTGTTCATTCATAAAGCACTGTCTTTTCTTGATATGCACAATTGGCGCTTTGCTTCGAGTCCTTCGCGATACGGGGATCTCGGCCACCCCGGACATGGCGGGCGGTTCTGTTACCACCTTCGAAAGAGTCGCCACCTCCCATGAAGCCGACTATCCATTATGCTTACTTTGTACAGTTGTTATATGATTTCTCTTTTTTTTTCATTCCATTTTTTATGTCACCCTTTGCAGCTTTCGATTCAAGGCGTAAGAGACGAGAAGACAATCACCCCTTATTGGATCTTTTACAATAAAGGGGGTGGTAACCGGGCGATGTTGAATTCGCAAGCGAGCAGCCCACAATTGACGGTTTCTTCGCACCTGGTTAACGAAATCTTGAGACGCGGAGGAGAATTCGCATCCGGCCAGAAGTTCATTTTTTGTTCTTTTTTTTTCGTTTAACGAAGCAGACGTATAAATCTCTTTCATATCGGTACTTCCTCGAGTGGCAGTTATGAAAAGCAACGAAGAAGCAATGGTTGGTCTTTGAGCAGTCGTTTACAAAGATCCTGTGGTTCGATTAGGTCTTTGAATCGATTAGGAGTGTGAGTAAGGCTGGCCTGGAGATCGATAATGATTGGGTAAATTAATGACGGGCGTGAAAACAGGGAAGTTTTCTCCCCAAACTAGCCGGGTGAGGTCAAAGCGAGGGGGTCAGCAGGTAATTAAAGCGTGGAAGAACGATATTTTTTTGGGGCGAGGCACATCGACAGACTCCGCAACCACACCCCTCTGGACGGAACAGGCTTCCAATGCGACCACTTTGATGACTCGATACTGACCATTCTTTGTTTATGAGATATTTATGTATCCACAAACTTTGAGCTCGAAATTGTAACAATACTACATTTATCGGTGTTTTTTACATCCATAATGTTAACAATCGAATTATATCAACAACAAACACAATGATAACAATATTTCATTATATTTATTTTTTCAAATATATTGCACATTTTTTACTGTAAGTATTTCAATATAAGGCTAAAAATAAAAATGTCACGGAAAGCTTGATTGGCTCAAGAGCGTCACACAAGGGTTAAATGTATCGCTTCTTTCGTATTCTGTTATTTCGGTAGAGAATACTGCGCCGACGTTATAGATGGGGTACGCGCGAGTCTCACCCTTCCTTGAGAAGAATAGAAGTCCAATGCGACTTGCGCCTCGCTGCCTTTTGCGTTAACGCTGAAGCTCGAACGTTCTTCGAGCTTAACATCAACAAGGCGGCACGTCGTAGGTCATTCTTCTCTTGGGCGCGATAACTTTGAAGTTTCTTGCCGCAAAGTCACGCAGCTTTGGGGAACGAAACTCGAAAATAGATGCCGACGCGTCGTTGCTCGTTCGTCGAGTCGGAAAATGCCGAAACGACAATCCTTTGACTCACGATTGTTCGAACGAAAGAAAAACAATGTTAACGAGGGAGAAGCGGCGAAAGAAAAGCGTTGAAAGTCACGAAGCGTTGAATCACTTTGCGCCGAAAAATGGAAAACGTTTAAAAAGCAACGTGTACATTTTATCAACGCGATGAGCATCCGCGACCGCTAAACACACAATCTCGTCACTCGAAGGAGGATAAGACAGTGAAATGAGGGAAATCGAAGAGGTAAACCGAACAGATGTTGGTCGGAAGTACGGAATAGCTTGAAAAAACACATGCTCTTTTGGCCACGTGGTCGAGCTATGGTCACGGATCTCTCTACCCTATCGCTTACCCGAAACGTTAACACTCGCTCTGACCCCCCCCGTTTGACTTCAATCCTATCCTTCGAGCTCACATTCTTCCTCGTAGCTTTCACTTTCGATTCTTCGTGCTTACACGCTGTCCACCTTTAATCTTTATCTTTTCGTCTGGCTTTTCACTTTCGTTCTTTTACTGTTGGCCCGAATCGATTAGAAAGATTGTCGGTCTGATTGATATGTGAATTTTTACGTAGAACGCAAAAGTACAACCTTTCTAATTTGAAGTGATCTCAAGGGTGAAGAGATCTTTCTGTTTTGGAAGACATGAGTTTCTTGATGTACATTGTTTCTTGATATCTTATTCTGAATAATGCAACAGGGCTACATACTATTGAATTTTTATTTTTGCTTAAATAAAAATCATATAGATTCATTAAAATATAAAAATCCAAACAACTTTGGCGCAATATTGGGAAAATATAAGCACTGAAATTGTGTGGGTGCGAATAAGAATGACAATCACCATCGACTATTATCGCCGGTAGCGATACATGGCCAATCAATGTATGTTCTGTATGATCGTTCACTTTCTATCCTCGCACGCGTCGACTATCGATTAAATCTCGTTTATCGACAACGCTCGTGGTGCTTCTAGGGCCAAGAACGTGATGCATCATTGATCCTAATAAGCCCAAATGCTGAAATAGCCTTGTGACTCCCCCCACTGTAGCGATCGTATTATATTTTCGGCTCGCGCGTGATACAATCGACATTTCGAAGAGAAAATCGAGGGGTCCGCAGGTGAGCTATCGCGCGCAAAGTGTCGGCTCACGCAATACATATAACAACACGTTACAACTATTCGGATAATGAAACCGACCTTTTTTTTCATACGGCTTCTACGACGAGGAGTGTCTGAAAAATATTGGTCGAAATTCGTCAGTTTCACCGTACGAAAGTACTAAATATGAAGTATTTTTGAGGGTGCACCCCACGCGAAGATGCGTCAACCTTCGTGACTGGATAACGACACGTCATTCTCTCGAACACACAAATTTTTATCAATCACAGAATGTCTAATAAATTATTTCCTTTAATTGAAAAACTTTCTAATGCGACTGCAGAATTTTATACATTTCGTACGATACAAAAAATATAATAGCATAAACACGTTTTTTTATTTTTTCTTGTTTAAACTTCAAAAAACCTTTATGAAATTGATATATTTTAGAGAATTTATACGGCGTAACGTAGAACAAAATTGTAAAAGGGGTTGGTCTAATAATAAACAAATGAAAAGCAATTGTTATGCATCGCGACCGCGATTGATAAATCAACGCGGACAGCTGTTCGAAGGACAGGTGATGTCAATAGGTATCGTTGTTCAACGCTACTCGATACATTAGTCAAAGGTGCAAACGAGAAGTCAAGTCAAATGTGGGGGAGGATGTTGGAGAAGTCGAGAGAGAAAAAATCGTAACCGTCTTTAGGATATTCTTCGGATCGGTGTTTTTGTATCGTGAAGCATGTATGTATTGCGAGAGATCAGAAGGCTCGCGCGAAATCAATAAGCAATTTGATTGAATCTGCACGAGGCTCGAGCGGATACCGCGCGGTGGCCTCCTGACCCCCAGGCAATATTGGAATCGATCGCTACACGCTGGGTATATATGCTATAGATATTGATTCACGCCTTCGACCTCGATCTTAGTTAACTGCCGTGTGATCTAACCCGGCTACGTAACACAACACCTAGTCAGAACAAACTAGCACCTTGACCACACAGAACTGACCAATTTCGTGATCAAAATCAACGGGATTCTCGGTTCCGCGGTTCACTTTGAATTCAGAGCTACGGCTATTATAGCCTGTTAAATTATCGTGTATGGAGCAACGGGATAATTATATCGATGTCAGCTGGCCCTCTCGACTATCTTTTCATGAACTTTTTTTCTTCATCCAGTCCATCGATCGTCAATTATCATCCAATTAGACTTTGATAGCTGATTTTTCTATTCGTTAGATTGTAACATTTATTTCAAAACATTCGAAAGGGTAAGAGAACCAAATAAACAGATATCGTTGGTAATTGAGTCCAAATATTTGTTTTGAAGCGTAGTTTCGGTAACATGCAGTATAAAAAAATGATTGTTATGTACAAAAAAATACGTGAGTTAGTTTTAATAAACCTGATGCAAATTTTCCTCTAGAAATAGGTTTTCCTCCGCTGCCCGAGGCTTGAGAGCGTAACAAACAGATTTACGTCATTATCTTGACGATAAACAGAGACTAATCCGTAAGTACGACAAACTACGATAGGAGAGCCGGAAGCGATAACTCGATGCATCACAACGTTTTTTTTTTTTTTCATTTTCGTGGAACGTTATAGGAAGAGAGACGGGGTAGGGAGGTAAGGGAAGAGGGGAGGTGCCTAGGTTTAAGGGTAAGTCGCTTTGTGATAACGACCAAACAAAAACCGGGTCGCGATAGTGAGACCGCGACAGGTCGGACCGAAAACTCGGGCAAACAAACGATTGTACGGCCACGTAGACGAGAGGAGGCTCTCGAGGAGAGATCTCGTTCTGTCTTGCGAAGCACATGTGGACCGAGCGAAAACACTGATCCTCTCAATATATACACATACATTTTTTTTTTCGAAGACGGCGAAGACACAGAGATAAAAGAAAAACTTCGAAACGTGACTCACTGCCATAGACAGAAATTTTTGAAAGAAACTAAGATAAACTAAAGTAAAATTCTACCGTAATTAAATAAACGGCTACAAGAGAACATTCTCGAAAATGCATCTACTTCTTCTCGAAAAAAATAATATAAAAAATATAATCCTTCCGCGTTCATAGAATGCCCGGTAAAAATATTTCAATTACAAGATAAGAAACTCAGATTTTAACTCGCGAAAAAAACTGATTTTTCGGTACCTTGTGATTGCAATTTTTTTTTCAACTGCAAGAACCGCAACCAAATTCATTGCAAACATGATAAGATGTTTCAAAATTATTTCAAATATTCGAGACCTCTCGCAATTACTGGGCGATTGGTTAAATTAGCACCGGATCATGGTTAGAGGACCGTCGTCAAGGGAGGTCCGTCTGGAGACTGGCAAGGTGGTCAGCGTAAGACACTCGGCCGATACCAGCCCATAGCGTTGGACCAGGATGGCAAAACCTCTCGTGGAAACGCGTCGATTCAGCACAGAGGCAAATATTAAACTTGCGGTTTAAAAACGTGTACAATACATAAGTATAATCCACGCTGACGAGGAAATTTCTCTCGTCGTTTATCTCGTTTGTATTTAATATACCGTGGGATTAAGAGGGGAAAAATAAAGGAATAGACGGTCGGTGGGGGACGTGAGCGGTTGCTTGCGGTTTTTCTCGTACACGTATACGGCGTATATTGGTCGCTGCGTATGCGCGCCACTTTATTTTTTCTTTTTTCATCCCCGACGCACACGAGACCCCGGAGGATTATAATGCGGTTAATCTTGCGGTTAGCGAGTAAACGACGACGATGACGCGCGCGAGCGCGCGGTACTCTACAGTCCCAAAGCATGAAATAACGAAAGATAGACAAAGAAGGATTCACTAGTATACAAGACCCACCAAGCAGATCCATCTTTTTTCCTTCTTTTTGTGTAGCACGTGAGACCGGTACAGGGGAATCGAGGCGATCGTGCTCATAACACCGATGTACTATAATACTGTATGAAATTCTTGGATTAAAGGTCTCGGGCCTTAGACCTATGTCTCAGCGCGTTTGATATTTTCACCCGGAACAATATCCCAAAACGCTTCTTGGTAACTCGAACAATTTTTTTAGATAAACAATTTTTAAATATTTAAGAGCATCTTCATTAAAGGATCAAAACATAAAATCCTTTTAAAGAAAAGTATATAAAACCTTTAAAAAATATCTTTTCTACCTGCCGTATATTTTCATATCGTCTCTCCTGTCCAGAAATTCAATATCTCCGGTGCGAGTTAACGATATTTTATCTATTATCGAGGATAGATAGTGTTCCTCGCGGTAGGAGCGCGCAAAGTCCTCGGCGGGAACTGTGTGCCACGGCACAGGCGAGCGATGCCTTCGCTCGCGACAGAAAACTCTCCCTATCTTTGAACCACCGATATTCGTGGCGTGTTAACGCCCCCTTACCTATACCACTCGGAAAGTATTTTTAGTCATAAGGAATATAAACGCCTGTGGGATCTGTTCGATATTTGCGTTTGCCACAAGGTGCGCCTGCGACGTCGTCGAGGATCGGGAGACTTTACTGTCGATGCATAGACGAGAGAGCGATGTCACCTGCCAAATTGGCAAACAATCTCTTATCGAACACTACGTGCAGAGCACTGGCGTGGCGCGGGAGCGAGTCGATCGCCGATGTGGTATTATAAAAACATGAATTTATCGGTGAAACTCGGTTACTCCTTACTGTGCACGACTGAACTGTTCATTGATCGCTCAAGAAATGTTCAAATAAATAAAAATTCAATAATAATAATTATAACAATAAATTTAAGAATTGAAGGAATTTAAAAAATAAAAGAAAGAGGTATACTCGTAATGAATTCATAATAATTGATTTTCAACTAAGAAAAATGAAATGAAAAAGTAAAATTAAATGAAATCGGGACCATTAGTATGAGTTTGAAATAGTTGAATATAATTTCTACATTTCTACGAGGTGGAATTCAACAAAAAACAATTTTTTAAATTGTAATTCAGTTTCATTAAATTATTTTATCCATGGCTTGAAGTACTGTCGATTCAGTATACAAAAAAATCAGAAAATTGGCGAGGGTTCGTCGGTGTTACGTTTATCTAGACCAAGCGCGAGGGGCGTGAGAGAATTCGGTAACGGCGGTAAAGCCAATAAAATAATATAAATAGACATAACGATAAGAGTTTCGTTGCGATACAGTTGTGTGTATCGATATTCGTTAAGTACACGCGTGTGACATTTTTTTTTTCACCTACAATATAATACCATATAATTTCCGAATCCAGCAGATTTTACACAGTGAATTCTTTGTGTTATGGAGAAAAAGGCCGCGTTCGCGCGATTCCCGAGGCTGGGGAACAGTAGTATTTTTGTGCCGTACAATAGAATCGTTTCTTTCGCGTGTGTGTGCGCCGAGCGAGTCGTGATAGAAGGTATCATTGAGATATCGTTTGAATCGAACGGCTGCCGATGCCGATTTCATGGTGAGTTATGTCGTAGAAAATATTTGTACGCGGCGCTCTCCTTTTCCAACCACGTGCTCCGTAATAAACGTCCTTTTGTGCTGATCCCCCGAAAAAAGGCTACGGGTTGAACGACATTTCGATGGAGTTTGACGACCCCGCGAATTGCGTACTCGAACACTTCCGCGTCGAAACGAATCTATCGAAAACACAGTAATTCGATTCTTCACTCGAAAATAATATACTAAAATTTTTTTTTTACGCAATCCGATGATAATAGTGGACGAATGATTTATTGACATAATTTTCGGGACATCGAAAAGTCTCACGAATTAGAAACCTTGGATTAACTCTGTAATTGTTACGCTGTTCACTAAATCGATGAAGTACCTTGACAAATCCATTGCGGATATTCAGACCCATCGCCTTTAACGTATTTTTCCTGTCGCCCAGAGGAAGCTTTGTGAATGACATTGAATCCAAAATTGTTTTTCTAGTCAAGACCGAAAATATTTATCGCAGCCAAAGTGATACAAAGTGAAGGCCATGAGCCGAGGAGTGAACAGTGGTAAAGACCAAGCTTGGAATTTTACAAAAAAAAACCCGAGTACGTCGCAATTAAATTTAAAAAAAAATATGAAGTTATTTCACCAGGAAAAGTCTCCGAAGGAGTCGGGGGATTTCGAGCAGACTAATTCCGTAGGCCATTCCCATTGATTGCACGAACGTTGTTTCGTTTGCCCGAATCGGGCATCGTCCCATCTTCATATCATGACGAGTTCGAGATAAAAAAAACAATTAAAGAAAAGAACCGAATTGCGAAGTTGAAAAAAAAAGTCATGAGGAAAGCCAGCGTCTAATCAACGTCTCGTTTGTTCGCGAGCAACGAGCTCAATCTTCAACTTGGCATGAGCCGAGAGATTCGCCGTCGCGTTGCGAGAATTTGCCGCGATGCGAGAAGGATCTTCCACGATCGAAGCCGGCGTGTTGTGTATGCGGCCGCGTCTCGTTTATGAGTATACGCAGATCCGTATACCAGGTAGAGAGGCTCGACGTACAACGCGAAGCGGTAGGAACAGCAGCACTACACCGCAGAACTCCGAGGAGGCGCTCCGCCAAAGGAGGATGATGGATCGCCGGCATTAGATCGGACGTTGCCGAGGCTCTTTCACTTGACTCACGAGGGCTGACTAGCCGCGAGCCAAGCCGCGACTTAATAACGCCATTGAGTCGAGGCAGTAGACCTCTCTTCCTATCTCCTTCTATCCAGGCTTTCCTCATCTTCGTCGCGGCGATTTACGAAGTTCCCTTACAGATGTATCTCTAAACTCGTCGATGTGTGGGCTTCGCCTCTCCTGCAGTGCAGAAACGTTGAATCCAATTTTTCCAAAGTCTTTGAGATGCAAGGAACTTTCTTTTTAATGAAAAATAAATTAAAATCAAAATTGGATCGCATTTCGATTTGAATCTAAAGTTTTTTATCAAATCAGACATTAACTGGATTAAATTTTTTGCTTCACTTAATTTTACATATTTTATTAGAAACCTGATACTCGTAATAAAAAGTCTGTCATTGTAAAAATTGTGGGCAATCGGTGGTAAGAGCGAGAACGAAAAATACATCGATTGGTCTATCGATCGACGAGGGTGCGCCGGAGGGAAGATTAAAGAAACCTTGGCCCTCGGAGAAACAGGCATCGTGAGTTGAACGACGGAAAACTCCTGCTTACCGTCGTTCGTGGGGAGCACCTGGCGCACGTCGACCCCCGCAGAACGCGCGTGAGCAGATGCTCGAACTTTCTCCGAGGGCTGATCGACTCGCGCATAAGTCGTGCGGTCTCTCCTTCTTCCGATATTGCCCCCTTGGCCGTTTTCACGGCTCCGAGGCGCGCACATTGCTTCCGATCGTTCGACGAAGAGAATCGTGGGGGAAATCGACGATTCCAGAGTTAGGGAGCCTCGGAAATTTTCGTCTCCGAAACGTCGAACGTTCGAAACGACCGTTTCGCGCTGGACCCCCTCACGATTTCTCAAACGCGAAACGTCGATTAAATTCCATTGAACCGGAAGATGAAATTTTCTCCCACAGGAACAAGAAACGTATATCCTATAAAATCCAACAACGCTCGCCCGTTTCAATAGAACTTTGTAGGACTCTTTCAAGAGGAAAACACCGGAGAAATGTTGATGCGAGACGAAACCTTCGTAGTGAGAAAAAAAAAGAATAAGAATAAGGGAGAGACCGAGAGTCGTAACTAATAAGATCCGTTTGATTTCAAACATTGATTCCGGTATTGCTCGATAGATGCAAACGATTTTTACGATCGAAACGATGTATTTTCTCTTCCCGATTGTATCTTTTCTTTTTTTTTTTAATCTTTTTCCGTCTTTCGCTTCTTCATCGAATGCGAGAATCACGATGAGAGGGGTTCGACGTGCGGTCGACGTTAGTTTCAACAACACCGAGAGTTTCACACGTGATTCCAACGGTCCCGCGCGGGAACGCTTCTCGGGGTGACCAACCTGTACCGTAACCAACGGTCATTCCCACAGTAAGTTGTACTGTAATGTACAGCGTTCCAGCACTTATATATACAGCATAGTCACCTGTAGTACGTCACGTTGAAGACACTCGCGGAGTCTCCATTGTCGACGATCCCTTAATGCCCGTCATTCGTCTCGTAGTGAAATCGGGTTCTCGAGGTCTCTGCCACTGTCTGAACTACGGAGACGTTGTTTTCAGCCCTCGAGACCGGTCCAGACATTTAGTATACGGGAATTCAAGTTCCGTAAGCATTTTTTTTTATTTTCACCCTTTTGGTGAGCGGCACCTTGCTAGTCAAGATGAGAGAAAATTTACGCAAGTGAATCAACCATCAAAAAAATGTTTTGGCCGAATATTGATTTTTCTTTTTTTTTCTTTTGGGAAAAAAGCATGTTTAAGAGGGTCACAGTATTCAACATTCTTTCTGAATCTCACTTCTGTCCGAAAGTATTATGATAAATCCTCCTCAATTCGCTTCCCTTTAGAGAACGTCCACGACAAATGAGAACTCGTGCCGTCTAACCTTATCTCGCGTGGCATCAGTCTCGTTTTAGCACACTTTGCTAGCAACCTTAGATACATTTGTTCTTATCGAGTTCCGGTTTAGCTCCGATCGGATAAAGTAACACTAACGCACGCACATACAAACCCCCCACCGACGAACGCTATATTGTAACCAATAATCAAAGAAGAAATAAATAACGCTACGAAATCTTGGATAACGATTGTGTGGATAGTTATACATCGTATCCCGTCTATATGGGAAATTCACGCATGACTTCTTACACTTCCAGTAATGCATGAATCTAATATTGACAGAATCTGTACAAATATATATTTTTTTATTAACCCTTTCCCTTGTTGTTTTGTTCGTTATATCGGCAACTTGCCGTTCAGCCCCGAGCCAGTTTCTCTCCCCCTCGTCTTCGTCATCGTCGTCTCGGTCAAGCGCAATTTTCTTCGTTCGATGAAACACTCGCCCACCCTCTCTTCACTTCTCCTCGCCTCGCGCAATAATCGGCACCGATTTATCTCTTATATGGTATATATCCTTTACGGGGCACCATACATATGCATGCACATACATGTGTAATCTCGAGCTGCTTGGCAACAAGTCAATAATATTCGCGAATTGCAGCATGCCGCGGCTCGAGACGCCCGGCACACTCGCCGCGCGATCTTACAACGAGATCTCTTGCGCGCTGCCGACGTATATGTACAAGCGGCGGTACGTATTCGTACGTGCACGGGGGATACCTGAACCTGAACAGGCAAGAAGTCAGGCTTGGGCATTAATACGCGGCGATAATTGTACGCTCGCACTTCTCTCGATCCGCGCGCGCGCGTATACGCGATTTTCTATACGGCACCTCTCGATGTACGATCGATCGGGGCGTCGGCTTTACGGGGCCACGCGAGAGATCGATCCGCGCCGATCACGCGTGACCGCCTGCGGTTCGGCGCGCGCTCTATACTCTTTCGTTCACGTACGTGCCGCCGCTGATCAGGGTGTCCAGCTCTCGCCCGGATTCGCGAAACTCAATTTCCTGCTTTAGAATCTCGTACATACGTGTACATGCAGAGTTAGCGATGTTAAATCGCGCCAATGCAATGTAACGAGCCAAGAAAATAACGAATTCGAGGTGGATTTAATAATCAATCTGGTGATCTCCGATCAGGATAGCGAGAGCATAATCGTACAAGGTGCAACACGGCAACGTAATTATTATTCGAGAAAATCGTTGTTTTCTTTTCTTTTTTTTCTTAATTCCGTGTTTGCACGCAGATATCGAACTTTGAGTCAATAAAGCGAAACATGTGTTTATTCGTAGAAATCGACAGTACGATCTACACATCGATTATTAATAATCTCGCGTGAGGTAAATAATTTTTTAATGAAATCTCTTTTTTTCAAGTCATTACTGATTTTATGGTTTGATAAGTGAGGCGAAAAAAAAAATACCGCACACACTGTTTATAGAGAATCGAGTGAAAGTGTGCGAAGACGATTTCGATTTTGAAGTATATGAACAAATATTATAGGCAATGAAAAGTAATATATATATGTATTCATACATTTTATTTCATTAAAAAAAAGTAAAAAAAAATGTGATAACCTGTATATGAATGGTATAGTATTAATTATATTAATGTTATTGCTTTATACATCTCGACTTAATATATTTTGATACATTACGTTTTGAAATTCGCAACACATTGCGATAACAATCCTCGAGAAATTCTGGCGGTGCATACATACCAATAATAACAGGCAAAAACTATTATCGCAAATCCTTTATTAATTCGTTGATTTATATATCATAATAGTGAACCAACTAATTTATGAAAGGATGGCAAGGAGAAATTCTCGACAGTTCTTTATTCTCTCGCCCCCACGTTTTGTGCAATCTCACCGAAGCTGTCGCCGAGAGTTTCCCGGAGCGTGCGACGCTTCTATTCTCTTGTCATCTCCCGGTTTATCCGGTGCCACTCACGGGCGAGAGATCGTAGCAAAGGAGCTTCGAGCGCATATTTAATCGGGGGTCTACAAGAGCGGGGACCCGGTCGCGATGTCTCCGTCTTCTCGTGTCCACCTCGTGAGTAGGAACCGAGGAGGGCGGAGGGAGGAAACGTTTTCGCAACGATATAATTTCACCGAGTCTCTCGCGACGCATGCCGCGCGCACTCTGTTGTTGTACCTTTTACATACCTATGTACCCGCTCGTTCGAGCTACTATAAAAGATAAACTATGTTATAGCCGTAGCTTTTGCCGCTGCAACGTTATATGGGCCTCTCGGTGTACGCAACAATAAGCCCGAGAGCGCATTCGCATGATCGCGCGAGATCGTTCGGAGCTAACGGCCATTGTCTACCGGTCTCGCGGACGCGGTTACGGAGAAAGTGTGACCCTAATAGCGCCCGAGTAGTGATTAGAGGGAATCGGGTGGTCCAATCAGCACGCGTCGTCGCACCCACGATCCCCGAGACGACCGGGTGGTTCGACCGCGTCTTCGCGCATAACCCCGAACACGTCATCGAAAGGGCGCAGATAATCAATGAGGAAGTATGTGACTCTTCTCTCAAACACACGCAAATTTGGCGCGAATTCCAAAAAGGAAACAGAGATTCAGACCGTAGAAACATATTATTCATTTGATAGATAAGTGAATATCTACCGAGAATAATAAGAACGAAGAATATTTCAATAAACTGGAACCGTTTTACGGTCAAACATTAATAATAACAGATATAATAATAATGAATTTATTTAGAATAATTTCCGAAACTGACCGAGAGTTTTAAAGGTACATTTGATCGATTGGTTCTTTCAGAGTCTTGCGATAAAGTAAAAGGAAAAAACGACGAATGTATCGCGTATCATGTCCAGTGTATGTCGAGTATAGGAGTCACAGGTACTTAATACGCACTCCGATGCGGGCGCGACCTGAAATTCGTTTCTTAAACCGAGGGACCTTGATTTACGGCCTCTATCTCGAGGCATTAGTCTTTGGACAAGCAGGGGGGGTTGGGTTCTCCGATATCATCTGCGTGAAAGAAAAAAAAATGTTGCCGTCAATGTTGTCCAGCACTACCGTGCTACCCGTCGCGGTTTCTCGCTCTCCTCGCGTCGCTATATCGTTACGTTTATTCTACACGAGGGAAGGGACGGCACGGTTTCACCGGCTATAAACGACCGAACGAAAGAAGAAGAAAAAATGAAATAACCGGCCCCGTACACATGTGCCGGGTAATCCTTAAACTCACCAGGAGATTTTTTTTTTTGAGGCTTGGATGTCCGGAGTTTGAGTGCTCGTGCATAAAAGCCTGTTAAATTTCTATTTTTATTTGTTCGCACGTGGAGCAACAGGTAACGTGCCTCAGGTCGTTCCCCGTCCCAACGCACGGACAAATTTGACGAGATCTGTGAGCTAGAATTGTTAATCAACGCTTTGCGATCTTTGAGATTCGGTTATTAAAAAAAATTGTGAAAAAATATATTATTTTAATTAACGGGGCTGTCCTATTATTCTGGTACAAAATGGTTTTTTTTACGAAACTTGTGGCACGATTTTCTTTTTACTTTTAGGATTTATTCGTTATACATTTGTACACATTCCTGAATTTTTCTATTGTCTAAAAAATATTGTTTCCCGACTCAATCGGACCGGGGTTGGACGAGTTATACCGAGATGATGTACACATTTTTGAACATTCACTTTTTTTTACACGTCTCCGAAGCAACAAAAAGAGAAGTAACAACGGAACTCTGTGGAATCTAAACTGTAGTCAGAAAGAATCATATTTTGTCAATGCAAAAATGCATGAGCGTATACGCACCTATAATGAATAAGACCTGTGAGTTTGAAGAAAAAAAAAGTCTCAAAGACCTCTTACAAAAAAACCACCCACTTTTCGCCAGATTAATAATAACGCTCCGTTAAATAGAGAAATTATATCGATTTTTTGGTTTATAATTAAAAAAATGGCTTTTCGATTCTCTCGTGTGTACGTTGGTAGCGGCGAGATCGAAATCCTCCTTTGATCCTCGCCGCTTGCACGTATCTCTCAAACGAGGCGCATGCACGCGCGATATTATTAAGTCACAATGTAAAATATATATTCTCGATATAATTAAATAAAATTCAATTGATAACAGTCCGCGGATATCTTTACAAATATATCTATATATAATCGTGCGGTGGTCGAAGAGAGCCGTGCGATGCAATACCCTCTGTATTGGGAATGGATTACGATCGTAAAACCCCTCGCGAAATAATCGGTGGGTCACGATCTTTGGAATCGCCGGAGATCGCGGACGCGCCTCTCGCGCGCGCGAAGAGAGAAGAAAAATTCGAATTACTCGCGAGAACCGAGGCTCGACCGTTCGATGTCACGCGATACCGCGGGCGGAGTCGAGAAAATTGTTGCAAAATCCCTACGCGTGCGTGCATCTTTTTAAAAAATGTATTTTTTACAAAACAGAATTACATCTTTATGTCTCTTTTTTTCCAAGATGGGAAGAAAATTGAAAGTATTTGAACTCCAACAAGTAGACAAGTAAAAATCCTCCGAATTTTCTTCAGCAATTCAAAATAATAAAAAAATGAAACTATAACAATTCTTCTACATTTTTCGAGTCCAATTTCTTATTCAATGTCCCGGATGTTCTCCGCGTCTTCGGTCATTACATCTTTGAGCCTGCCTCCATAGAAATCTTTTTAATGCGGAGCCGCGACGAGAAGCACCTCTCCGCGCGTCTCCGCGTCCAGCTGAGCCCATCGTCCGGTTACGTGCTTGTCCGGTCGGGGAACGTCTTAAAAACTCACACTCTCGTATGGCGGCCGAGGAAAAAAAAAGTTACGAAGAAATTGTTTTTCTTTTTTTCCTTTTAAATTTTTTTCCCCGCCTGGCTCGAGATAAAATAGCCTCTATCCTTTCGGCGTACCTGGCGCGTTGTATTTTAGTCTTCGGTCTTCATTTCTACGGGAATTCAAGTCGCGCTTGCGCGAGCACAGCGCGCGTACCTTGGAGATCTATACGAACCGAAGGGAAAAGGTGGAGCGCACAACTCGACACGTCGACGCTGATTATGAACGCACGCGTTGGTAAGCTTCCTTCGCGTTCACATCGAGCCGACACACTGGCCACGTTACTTGTATATTATAAGAGAGAACCGCACCGTATTAAACGCAAGGAGGGCACCATAAATATTCTATCCTCGTCTAAGTCTCGCGGTTGTGTTACACTCGCGTTCGGGGGTTCGTTCAACCCTAGAACCGAGCCCTTATGCATACAACCATGACGCAACCGTAAAACATATCACATACGTCTATGAAGAGCCGCAGATTCACTGGTTACATCGGCAAAGTTATACCAAGGCAGATTACAAAACAAAGTTCATTCGATTTAAAATTTGAAGTACATTTTGTTCTCAAAAAATGTTATTATGATTCAATAGTAATATTAAATAAAGTAGTTCAATTCATAATAATAATAATATTAACAACAATAATAATACTAATACTAAATATAATTTCATTATCATGAAATTGAAAAGAATTTAACGATGATAAACGGTAGATCGAGATGTCTCGTGAATTCTCGTTTTCTATCCTTTAACATTTGTTTCGTCGTTTGTCCTTAAGACAGAAAAAAGCAATTCAAATTTCGTTTGTATCTCGAGTCCCGGGCGTCGCGTCTCCGTGACCAGAAGGCAACGATGGCGTTGCCGGAGATACGAGCCACGCCAGTAACGTTATAGCCACGGTATTAGTGGTCTCTGACGTAGGTATATTGCACACGAGAGCCGGGGTATTACACGCACCCACGTAGCCTCGGGGCGAGCGTTCAACATTGTTATCAAGAATGGAGGCTGGACCGAGCGGAGCTGCGTACCTGCACACCCGCGTCAACGTCCTATATACACTATTAATATCCTTCGACTGGAATCAGAGGGATCCGCAACCCCTGTGGTCAAGCATTCGAGTTACGCCCTTTTGATTTCGGGTTATTCGTTACACTCTGCCCGTATCGCTTATAACTCGCCACAGTTAAGTTCGTATCTGTACCAAGTAGTCCAGCGGGCCAAGACTGTCGCAATCGGGCAGCACCTAGACACAACGGTGAAAGTGTAACACGCTCGCGCGCCTAATGCGAAGCTGCACGCCATCCGGACAACCCACCGAACTCTAATTCAATTAAAATCCCGAGAACTATCGCAATATTTCCCACCGCCCCGAAAGTAAATCGTCGGAACCGATTCCCGTTGATTGGAGTTCCGATTTCTTTATTTTCGTGTCCACTCGAGAAGCGAGAAATATAAAGTGTTTATCGTTCTCTCGACTATTGAATCGGACGAAACGATGCAGATCAGTTGGTTGGTTCGTCCTCGATCGAACGAATCCGCTGATGAGTTCGAAGTGTTATCGAACGAGCGGATCCACCGCGGTTATTTATACGTTCGACTAGCGATCGAAGACACGTATTAGGTTGTACTCGTTATTGCATATATATACAAATATATATGTATATATTTCGTGGGAGAGATGTATATGACGAGTTGGTACGGCTCGTCGACGTCGGTTTGCTCGATCGAGCGGAAGAAAACGCGACCGTGGAACGTTCGCGGTTCTTCGTTGTGGCTCTTCTAAGTCCCACCCCTCCCCTCTCTCGTCGTCACTTGGACGGGATGTTTGCGTTATCGCTTGTGATGGGATCGAGAGACGGCCGACGAGTCTCAAGAGTGGAATACGGAGAATTTTTTTTTTTTTCTAAAGAGCCACACGCGACGCAAACGAGGCCTCGATCGAGATACCAACGAGACGAATCGACGAATGAACTAGTGCGTCGGTTTAGAAATTACACGAAAATTATAGAAAATTATTAAGAATTCCGGCAGTTGATCGGCATTCGCGACCCGATTCTTCGAAAATGCGTGCTCGGTGATTCGACGTAATAAAACGAATTTTTTTTTTAATACGTGGAAAAAAATCCTATCACTAATCCCATGTGATGGTTCGTTCGTTATAGTATTCGAGCCATGTGAAAACAATGCCATGTCCTGAAATGAAAAATTGTAAGCAGATTAGTGTCATTTTTTGACGATCGTTTTTCTTTCTCTTTTTTTTTTGCTTTTCCGTTCTCGAGCACCGTCAATATTTTGACCGATTCGACGCTTTCGCTAAAAATATAGACAAAGCTGTAAAAATAGTGGATTGGTCAAGCTGCGGTTACGGTCAGCCCGAAGTATAGAGATAGATCAGAGGCGTGCACGCGTTTAAAGCCTGGAAGAGATAGAGATCGGAGCAGTATGCGTGAGGTCCTTCGCGAGACGAGAGTGGAAACGAAAAACTGGGTCAACGCCGCGGGATACGCGACTCTGTTGATAATCCGGGGATTCCCCTAATTTCCAATACAATGGCACTCGTACGAGAGACACAACGACGCTCACGGGAAGACAAGGCGTTAGGAAGGGTGTAAAAGTCAGAGGGTTGACGAATCGGTATTTATTTCTTCTCCACGCTCCGGTATATTCGTTCGCGCGAACCCTGTGCCGGTAATGGCCGATCAGATAAAATTCTTCGGAGCCCACCGTACACTCTCCGGCCGGTGGTCCCTTCACAGATCTTTATCTCTCGTTCACACGCTCTATCGCACTCTCAGACAATTTTTTTTTCTCTTCTTTTCTGTGTCTTGAGCTTGACGTCATTATAAAGCCTGTCACGGTTTTTCACAGCGACGAAACGACATTGATACGGTAAATTCTTTAAATCTTTTTTTTTCAATTTTCCAGATTAATGTAGAAAAAACTTTATCGTCGAAATCATTCCTATTATATTTCATCGACTGCCTATCGAACCTCGATTTGAAATCGAATTCGGAAAAATCAATCCAACGATTACTCGGATATTTTCTTTTTAATTGTACGCGACAGTTGATAAACGAGTGTTTCGATGTTTGGAATGAACCTCAATGTAGCGCCTTTCGGCTCGATTTCACGGTGAAGGGTATTTTCTTTTTTTTGTTTTTCGTAAAATTTTTCTCGCGAAAGAGCGAGAGAGGGAAACCGCGCAAAAGCGGTTGGTCATCTGGTCCAGAGACTGCGGTATAGCGAGTCGGATCATCAGGGGTATGAGTTCTTGGGCGCCACGGTCACCTGCCCGCCCCTAACAGCAGACCCCCGATGGGCACGCGCGCGTCCTACGATCGTACACTGGAAAATCGGTCACCGGTTGCCGACGATGGCCATATGTTCGCTTTCCCGGAAAAACGATCTGCGCGAACTTATCTCCCCACGGGCGGATTGACGAGAGCAACGGCGCGTTTGCGGGCGATCTCTTTCTCGGCACGCGGCAAACTCTTGCGGTTTTTTCCATTCTCTCCTCTCTATTCTCTTTTCTGATGGCTCTTTTTTTTCACGACCTTATTCTCTACCGAACTCCAAACTCCAAGATTCCAAACAGATAGACGGACGAAGAGGACTCTGTTTTGGGCATCGTTAAAGTAACTCAATAACAGAAATGAAAAAAAAAACCTCCGACAGAGCCGACAGCTCCGAGGTTTCTTTTTACATCTTCTTGAACAAAAAATATTAAGAAGCTTAAGTCTTTACTTATTTAAATGGCGGTTTAGCTTCGTTTTTCAATCCATTCTGATGAACTTTTGTTCGTTCTTCATGAAAATCTTGAAGCTACAAAAAATGTTGGAGGAAAAAAAAAAGTGAATAAAAATGTTTTTTTTTCTTTTCGCTTTATAAAGTTAATTTTATTGACTCACTTATCGATTATTCGATGATATTCCTTCGTCAAACTTCGAACTGCGACAGTCGAGACGAAAAAAAAGTAAAAACTTCGAGAAGCGGAACGAAAGCGAACGGAAGTATTGCTCGGTCCGTTGATCCCTCCGGATCTCCGGACGGGGCGATTTCCTCCTTAGCCCCGCGTCGAAAATTCCCTTTGGAGTATCATTGCGTAGGTACTGGTATAAAGTGAACTATCCACCCTGGCCACACCGATCAGCTGTCCCTCCGGGTTCCTTCCTCTCGCGACGGGCAGATGTCTTTGTCCTGGTATATGCAACACAGCCCAAAACTTTGCCTCCCCTCTTTCCCGGATGATCTTCGCTCATGTGCAGTTACGTACTGTATCCGAGTCTCGACGCTCCTTTGGCCCGCAACGAGTATTTCCCCGATTTTTTCCTTCCCGCCGTGTACGCAGGTGAATGGCCTGCGAGGTAAGCGCGGTGAACCTCCAGCTTCGCGCGCTACACATGCAGTAAAGCAGGTAGGAACTTGCATCCAGAGGGGTGAATCACAAACCCCAGACGCATCTCTGCGCGATTTCTTTTCTTTTCTCCGCTGGAATCTTCTCCTCTCGAGCGGATCGAAGACGCGCGCGCGCGCTTCTAGCCGAGGGGTGCGATCGTGGATCGCTTCAGCATCCCCTCACGGTAATTCTCTCATCGTATGGAAGACCGTTTGTACACGAAATACCAAGAACTAACGGGCTCGAACCTGACGAAAAAATTTTCGTTACATCGTCAAGCTCCCAGGATTGCACTCGAACCTCGAATGCGCACGGAGGGTCGAAGCATTTTTTTTTGTCTCGAAAGACTCGTTGCAGGTAGCCGCTATTTCGTTCACACGAGCAACGCGCCCTGAAGGAGCCAGGCTTGTTGTAATAAAATATAGTCGAATTGTTTGAGAGAGAAAACTAACATTACAATGTCCGAGACGACCCGGTTCGAATCTGGAGGTCGTTAGCGAATACAAAATATTTCTTATATCAATTCACCCTTCCGACAAAGACGGGATGAAACATGTAGGCAATTTTTGTTTTAAGATGGTTTTTTTATCTTGAAGAAAAAGAAAATTCAATCTATGGATACTGAAAATTTTAATTCATAAAATGGTCTATTAAATTTAATGTGCATCGTTGATGGTAAATGAATGTAGTGTATATTAAAAACTGTACAATAATTGCAATTGTAATTTTTTGAACAGTGTCGCCACATCTTCGAACCAAATCAAAACTTCGGTTTGAAAGTACTAATACCGATTACACAGAACCGATGTCAATTGACGGGGGGTTAGAATTTCATCGCGCATTGTAGGGCAATGTCGCGAAAAAAAAGGGAAAAAAATTGCAGCAGGTTCTTTAGGGATTTTTTGATGCTGGTGCTGCTGTTTATTGCACAAAAGAGGTCGTCGCTGTCGTCGGAGACGAAGCTGGAGCTCCGGGTATCCCTGACCGAGTGAGAAAAACATGTACATACAAATGTATAAGAATGAGCGAGACCGAGCGACCGGGCACTAAGAAGCTGCAGTGATTCTTTGAAAGTTCTCCTCTCCTCCGGAGTCTCCACAAAAGGTTCTTGCGCTACGGTATATCTGTATGTATACATCCCCGGCGCGTTCCTTTAGGCGCGTCTATTCATCTTAAAAAAAAAAAAAGAAAAAAAAAATTGGTGTACCGGTGCACGAGAGCACCACCAGCAGCATTCATTCAAGGTCCACGGAATATCCGCGGCATTGTCGTTAGCCGTCTCCTCACCGAATTCCAGGGGTGCTCAGAAAGGGAAAAAAATTCATTCCAAAAAGTTTTCATCGGATTTTTAAAAAATTGTGAAATAGCAGGGTAGAGAAAAAACGTTTGGCGATCGACTTCTCGACACGATTGAGAAACCCGGAGAAAAATGCCTACGGCGGATAGAGAGACCGAGGAGTGAATAACCCAAGTAGCTCTTTAAAATCTTTAGAAAACAAGTAGGTTAATATAAGTAGCACGTACGCCGTTGACGACTCAGTGGAATCGTGGTGTTCAGTATAAGATCGCGAAAAAATTGAGGGCATTTTTACGACTTTTGCAAGACGGGACAAATTTAAGGCCATTTTTCCAGGACTTGCAAAATATCAGGATAGCTGGAGACTGGAACAAATGAATTTCTGCATCGAAAGCGAATTTATTTCGACGCTCAAATTATCGTAATGGTACTATACTTTAATAGCGCTTCAAGCAGCAGTTTCTTTTTTCAAATTAGCCATTAGAGGATAAAAATAATTTATTTGTATCATCTCCAAGGAGATCCCTTAATTTTCGTTCAGAGACTTTCTTCGTTCTGGAATTGAACTTTACAAGTCATCTCCCATTCTTTCCTCCGTGTAATTCCCATTCTCAGTACCGCTGGTTACAACCTTGTCGTTGTTACTCCACCTGTACCCCCAACGCATCTCTGCGATCCTCAAAGGTATATCCGTTTCCCCAATGAATGACCGGGCAAGGAAAACGTTCCGAGCGAAATATAGTACCAGAAAGAGCAATTCGAGGCGAGAACTCGGTGGCCTTAAATACGTTTTAAAGACAGTCCCCGAGAAGACTCTTGCGCGCGAAAGAAACTCCGTAAGACCCCTGCAAAGAGATGCGTTACACCCCTCTGTGAAAATTCGTCACGGGCACTCGAGAGGATTTTTCGTACTCTCTTGGCTTTTCGTTCAAAGCAGAAGAAAAAGAGAAGCCCCCCCGATCCCCAACGGACTGCGACGGCTTTTCAGAAAATGTTCAATGAGTCCGTACCGGAAAAATCGTCCTGCGGTTTTTGTGTTCGTACCGGTCGTCTTCGTTTCAACCGCGCAAGCCTCACGCCCAGAAAATAATGTATACTCACACCTGGCCGATCGTGAACAACATAAACACAATATTTAAAACGAATCGCAACAAAAAAAATTAACAACCTTTTTTTTACTCGTTATCTTTTTGTATGTTTTTTTAATCCTCGCGTACGACCGACGTAACTATGCGTCCAGAATTTCTAACCAGTTGCTCTTAAACCGTTCATTTAATTATAAAATCAATTGAAAAAAATTCTTATTGAGATTTCTCCCAAGATATATTGGCGACCAGAGCTTTTGGTTACGAAGGTCGGAAAAAAAATGAGTCGACGCTGCGAGAAATAACGAATAAAAAAAACACTCGGAAAAACAGAGCAAGAGGTAACTGTTTGAAGGAGACGAGGTAGACGGCGCGTCCCGTCCGCCGCAATGTTTACAATAGGATTCACCGGCGTTCAGGTAGTTCGGTGTACACGTAACGCACAAGGACAATGGCTTGTCCCGAGAAGGAAAGACACAGTAAGAAAGAAAAACCGGTGAGCAACGGGCTCATCGAAAGAACGTTGTCGCCTTGTTGATCAAGCACTTTGTTTGCAACCTGATTATCTCGCATCTTATCAACAAGGAGGATTCAACGCTCTCGTCGTTACTCGAAAGCACTTTAATCGTCGAATAGCGCACAAACAAAGAGTTTAATCAGTGCCGATGTCCTAAAACATTGAGCGTTTCTTTTTTCGAGTGCCGCCAAGCAAATGTTAACGTGTGGAAGAGGTCTTTTGTTATCAATAAATATAACTAACAACGTATCTTCGCAACGATAGAAAAAAGGGAAACATGAATTGCGGTCTAACATTTTTTTTATAATCAAGTAAAGAATACCTTCGGGCCATACATTTTTCATAAACATGAATCCGCGAAACGCTTCGTTGGACCTGTTCTCTTAGCGCTCGGGCGCGAACGGACACGTTGAGGCCGCCATGGCCCCAGCCGCTGAGAAAACTGGCCGCGCGAGCCTCTCGTAAACGAAGATGTAAATAGAAAACATAAAAGAAAAATTAACTGAATAACAAACTTGATTTCACAAAAATTGCGATAATTTCGTAGAATTACACAAATTCTACCGCGTAAGTGAAGGGTTAACCGAAAAGAAAGATTTTGCGCAGAAAGGCGGAGAAACGAAGAACCGTTTATCCAACGCAAAATCTTGTGCCTAATCCATCTCGTTTGTTTTTCGTCTCAATCGCCGTCGCTGAAAAAGCGGGAAAAACCTATAATATTTATCTTACCGATGAACGTTCGAGATATTTGTCATACATCGTGTTCACCGTCGAGAGAGATAAGAGCCACAGTGACAAACACTTTTCGAGAGCGAAATATTTGACAAACAGAATTACGACACGTTTACCATTTTTCGTACACGAAAACAAGATCCAACACTTTTGAATGCGGGCCGAGGGAAATAGCATGAACTTTGGTACGAGCGAAATAGCGCGGGATGTATTTTCGAGTCCACCGAAAGGACAAATGCTTGAGCAATGAAAACCTGCGATAGTTAATTCCTTAGGTCGGTGTATGCTCGTACACATTGTCGCAGCGATAAGCGCAACGTTGGGGATCTCTAAGCTCGACAATGTCGAAGATTGGAGAGTTTGGGGATTGTCCTTTCGGCAGATAAGCCACAGGATCGTTCGATTAGTCGACCGTCAGATATCTCTTTGACGAATCGTCGAAAATTCTCAAGGGAAACTTTAGTTTCCGAACGAACATCAGTGAATCAGCCGACAAATCGTTACGCGAGCGGTCTATGAGTAACAGGAACTTGTTTTTCTCGACGAGGGTCGCGATTGTACCTGCATCGTGAATTTTTAATTATCTCGGTTTGTTGCCATTGACCAGCCCGACACCGGAAACAAGCGGGTGGTCATCGGCGATGCCGACTCTGACGATTATTAAATTTTCCGTCTGACCGCGGGGAGTCTCAACAGTCGCGATGAGTCCAACGGCCAAAGCTCCGAGTGCCCCCGAGTCTCCTCGTCGAGTCTCACGAAACTCGAACTGACTCATCGTCCGATGAGTCTCGTGACTGTCAACAAACACGGGGCTTATACGCGATGAGAGTTATCCGCTGAGTTTGCCGAACTGGAGAGCCGGCCGATCGAACGATTTGATTATTCACAGTTTACTCGATCTCGATTCGACGAAGTGAAATTCTCGAATGGACACGCACCCGGGGACTGAGAATCGATCGCGATCGCAATTCCCGGACCACTTGAACAGAAGAAAACGCGCGGCTCATCCGTGGAGAAAGTCTGCGATTGGCTTCTAATTCGAGTGATTCTTTTGTGATATACGAAACTTTTGATACAACATCGAGCGACCGGAGAAACAAGCGATAAATCGATTTTGATCGAGTGTGGGAATCGATTGAAAATCCAGAGATTTGATGAATTTAAAAAAAATCAATGGATTTTTAATATACTGACATTGAAAGTTTTTTTTAAACAGACTAGTACAATAAACTTAGTGTACAATAAAAAAAAAAAAAAAAAAGTTTATAAAATTCGAATTAAAAATAAATAATAAATGTAAGCTTAATGAATTTCTTTTATTTAATAGAATCGAATTGAATTCAAATAATCAGGAAATTAAATGAGAAAATTAACCACATGATCTATGATATGATCTCTTTGATCTTCTTCATCTTATAAAGTTAGTTAATAGTATACTTATAAAGTTAGGGGCGCGAGACACCGGTTGCCCGACGAATGATCTACCTGCGAGATATTTTATTCCGCGTATTTACGGTTCACGAATATATTTGGGACTTCTTCGATGTTATGCATATCGAAGAATAAAGCATACAGACCTGCTTGGCAAACCCGGTTTTTCCGGTGGCCCGAGTAACAGCGGTTCCGGTCTAACCTTAATTTTTTTTTTCGTCTAATATAGTTCAACCGTGAGGAAGAGATATCGAAGGGGTGCGAATAAGAGTCGGGATATAGCGAAGCAGAAGGGTGTTTCATCCTTTCGTACCTTCGCTTTTTTTAATCCATAATATACGTGTACGGTGCACTTAATTCTTCCGCACCTAGGCCACACGAAAAGTGGGTCCGGCCCGTTTAATGTATTAAGGTGAAAAGACTGGGCGCGTTCGCCGTTTTTTGAACGACGACCTATGTAGTGTATACACCTGGTTAAAGAAGGGGGGGGGGGGGGGGGGGGGGGGGGGGCAGTATAATTATTTTCTGAGCGCACCGGGGAATCACAACGTACACCAGGTTTTACGCTTACACCAGGTAAAGATGCGACACAATTTTTAATCTTCGGTCGCGTACAAAAAAAATCAAAGCTGCCTTTCGACCGGCAAAACGGCTACGTTCATTTACTGTATATTAAAAATATTGACTCAACTTTTAACAAATTGACTGATTATGCCAGGCCATTCATTTTTTTATCATTTTTGTTTTTCATTTCACAATCGATGACCTACATTTCTTTTTTCTTAATAAATAAATAATTTTCGTATTTGTGCATTCCGCGATGTTGAACTTGGAGTCTCGATTCAGCGAGAAGTTCGAGGCACAGTCAGTGTCTGAGGTTCTCGTTGAAAGAGGGTTCCTGAAGGGGAGTGTGGAGAGGGGAGTTTCGTTTTTTCCTCCCCTTCTGGCAACCTCCGTGGCAATCCCCCCGGGAGTGCGCACATGCCTTTCGGTAGCCGGCGGCGGTATCGTCGTCGGGGCCCCCGAAAAATGGGTCCACGGACTAGTCTCGGTGGGGCCCGGTCGCATATGGTGTGTGGCATAAAACATCCAGCGGTAATAGCCAGGTGTTTCGGAAAGGTGAGGCTCCTATGTGCGCGCCGCTCTCTCTCCCCTCCTTTTGCCCCGTGTGTTGGCCTCTCTCGAGGCGGCACAAAAAATAAACCAGCTTCCTTCCGATGGGGGCTACTACTCGTCGGGTCTATGGTAACTAATACACACACGCATGATGATGAAGGAGGCAACCTATCGGGGTTCTATGGATACGCCGTTAATGTCGCCTCTTTCCTGTTCCCTTTTACCCTTTTACCGATCTCTTACAACTCGTTATAATTACATCGAGACATTTATTACTCGACGCTGAACCCTACTATCATCGTCCGAATACTTCTCGTTCCGACGAGTTTTTTTCCTATTAACTCTAAGATGGATGCGTTACAAAACTATCGAATACAAAGTATTAACTTGAAAAAAACCTGCGATTTTTAGCGCAGCTTTTCGAGTTAGAATCATCGCAAACTTAAACAAATTTCAATCTAATACAAGAAAGATCATAATTAAATCGCGGATTCATTATTCTTAAATTTATTATAATATAATTTTAAAAAAAATGAAGAAATATGTTATAATATATGCGGGTTATGTTACATTATAATTATATTTGAATAATAATGTTGAACTTTTTTTATTTTTAATTATGTACTCAGGGAAAAACAAGATTACCGAAAAAATGCACACGGGGTACGCTGGCCTAAATCAAAGCAAAAGGTGCCGTCCTTTCGCTGCTTTCTCCCATCCTCTATCAACTTCGTCCGCTTCCTCCTCTTCTTCATTCGGGTTGCTTCCTTGGGATTTCCCCCCACGCGATTCGCGGGTCGCGTGGCTCTCTCGCGAACGGAACGTGCGCTGGGCTCTGTGTGTTGAAGTGGATACGAAATCATCGATCGATACGACCGAAAGCGGGCAGGACAGAGAGAGAACAGGAGACACTGCATCGTCGATCCTCGATCGAGTCTCGCGAGAATACCGTTAGTCTCACGGCGAACGATTGCACATGGTGCCCACGGTAACGCACCGGGTCACGTACACACCAAGTAAATCTCCATTCTCTTCGTCTTCCTCTTCTTCAACTACGCGGATACGTTCTTGTGCATCGAGAAACATGCTTTTCGTGAAATTTTACGAGTACAGCTCGGTTAGGACGCGTACGAACGGTTTTAGCACGGGCATACGCCCCTCTTGGGATTCCCCGACATACCTGACAACTTTTCGATAGTTCGAACGAGAACGTCTAATCGCTTCGCTGGACGGATAGCACGTGTTGCACAGCTCTTCCGACCGGCTCGCAAGCTTTAATCGCGTTTCATAGACATGTTAAAATTAAATTTCATTAAATTTCCGAACTAATAAAAAGATACATTTTTCATGTACTTGGAGTTTTTACAGAAACGATGATCAATGATTTTGCTTCAAGGTTCGAGATCGATAAACACATACGCCTCGAGAAAGTGGCACGAATTAAGTCGTTCGAAATTAGTGGAGTTGTAAAAATATTGTAATGATGATGACGATTTTTGTCAATATAGTCAAATTCCATTGGGATGAATATCGGCTTCGAAGGTTATAGAGAGAGCGCGGGCGAGCAAAAGGGAATAATATCGGTGGGGTCCATCACGCACGCGTGCCCGCCGTGCACGCGAGGCTCTTCGATTGTACCCGGCTCGTTTGGATCAGTATGTGTGTGTGTGTGGGTTCCAGCACGCGTGGGCGATGCTGCGGCACGCGACACGACCGTTACGTTCGAAACTGGCACCGGAGGGGTGCGTGCTAAGGAAGGGAGATCGACGAGGGGATAGACAGTGTGTAGCATCGATGCGTGTGTGTACGTGCATGTGTTGAAGCGAGCCAACGAGTGAGAGGGAAGAAACGTTTGAATGAGAGAAGGGGGAAGCTCTCGAGGGGGGATAGGGGGAACGGTCTATAGAGCGAGAAAGATATACTTCTGAATTTCCAAAGGGGGGAACTGCGCCGGATTGCAACGCTCGGACAAACGTCACCCGGGCGACATAAAAGAATTTTTCCTTTCAACGTTTTTCTTCGTATTTTCTCGTCTCCGAAAAAAAAACCTTCCATTTTTCTAAACATATTATTTCTCCCCGTAAGAAATCTTTTTTTCTTTTCGTTGTTGAAGTGCGAAAGATTCATTGAATTTCGAACGTCATCGACTTTTAATTTTTCGTCTTTTAATGAATCGAGAAAATTTCGTATCTCTATATTTGAACGAAACGCGGCTTCTTTCAATTTCAAGTTTATTCGTTGAAACGATCATCCAATCGTCTCTCTATTTTTGCGAATATTCGGTCAATCGACGTTCATGAAAATGATCATTCGTAATCTTAGTTTTTCATGATCTTTCGTTCGAGCGAATTCGATTAGCTTCTCGAAGGAATGATTTTGTCGGTCGATAGAGTGGCGAAAAATATCGGCGTAGCTCGAATCTCTGTAAAAATAAAGGACGAAAGATGGAGAGACGGACGGGGGGGAGAGGTTACGAGCAAGCATCTGCCCGCGGATACGAACAACGCGTATGTCTCGGGGTGCGAGGACATACGAGCCCAGGGAACAATCGTTCACACTCACGAATGCAATTTTGTGCGTACAGAAAAGAAGAGAAGAGAAGTCGGTGTGAGCGCGCGCGGCCCGATGCCCGTCCGGTGGTGATCGGCGAACAGGTAAGGGGCCACTACACGGTGAATCTGTTGCCGCTGCTTGGTCTCCTCTCTCGCGCCTTTGGTGGTGGTGGTGGTAGCACAACCAGTAGAAAATACATACGGTTAGCGTGGAATGGTGGGGAGTACTTCCCCGCGCGCATAGCGCAAAGGCATAGCGGTGAACCTTAGTTGTATCCACCAAGGGGAAAAGACAGATGCCTGTAACGTGATTGGACGATGGCCCGCGACCGTCCGTCCCCCATTGGAGTTGAGCGCGGGGCCCGTGGGGCCAGCATTGGCCTGGCAGCACGTGCGGGCCACCTGCGGCCCCACGGTGGGGGCGACTGCTTATAAAAGGACCGTACATATCCCCCTGCCAGTCAGAGACCGGCTTGCAGCCGAATCCGAGACATCGTGAAACGCAGTCAGCTTGTATCTCAAACTGACTCTCGTAACGCGAAGTATCGAGACACGCATAAAAAAAAAAACACGAGAAACACAACGTTTTGTACGTAACGTAAAAGAAAAATTCGATGTGTGAAAAAAAAACGAAAGTGCAGTGACGATCGAAAAATCTTCAGGAAAAATCTGGATTATTACTGAAGATTCTTTCGTTAATTTGTTTGTTTTCGATAACAAACAAAATTTATCGAGGTGACCAAAGTGCCGAAACATTGTCGATATCAGTGAATTCGAACGGTTGTGAAAACTCTCCCAAGACTTGGATTACCGGGAGAGCGTAGCACCGCTCGTCGCGTTCGATTATTTTGGTTTTTTCTGTAATCGATTGAAAAATTGATTCATCATGCTCGTCGAGGAGACACCGAGAAGCTTCGTTAAGAAGAACAACAGCTACAGTCACTGTCCGCTCAAGAAGCGGCCGGTGCACGTCATGCTGTACGACGAGGTCCCTGAGGCCGTCAAAGGTAAAGATCTTTCATTGAACGAAAAACCCTAATTTAACGTTTCCAATACTTTGAAAAATGAAAAAAAAAAAAAAAAAATCAAATTACTTTTTTCCAATTTTATCAAAACCTGAAAAAATGAAAAAAAATGCTAACGCGGACTTCCTTTTTCGTTTTACAGAAGAGATAATCGATGTGGTGACCGACGATATCCCAGAGCCAGAGAATCTCTCGACAAAGCCCGAAGATCTGAGCAAAGCGGCAAAGAAATTTTGCGCCGCATCGCCGTCAAGATCGCCGTCGCCAGTTGCCATGACACCGGAGATTCATCTTCGTTCACCGATCCATCACCAACAACAACAGCCACAACAACAACAGCAACAACAACAGTCGCATCATCCGCAAATCGCAGTGCCAGTGCATCCCCAACATCAGCACAGTTCTTATCCGTCAAAGCCACAAACACCACCGCTGGGTGTAACAGCCGCGGTTTATCCGATAGTGAAGAAAGAGCGTGTTGAGGTGATCCAGCACGACGGTGCCGCGTCCTCGACGTCCGCGATAGCACCCTCGGCGCCGTTGCACTTCATGGCCGCGAAATCGCCCTTGGAACCACTGAATCTAAACACCCCGATCGAGCCAGTTCCGCATTACGCGACACCGGCCTGGGCTCGCGCAGCTCCGCTGTATCCGCCGCACTATCTTCCGTATCCGGCCGCTTATCGTTTCCCGCATCATCATCCGGGCGCGGAACTCTATCCGGCTTATCCCCTGCCGGCTTATCGGCACTCGTCGCCGGAGCACACATCCGTCTCGCCACCGCCCCACGCGGCATTGACATGCCCGACGATTCAACGACCGATTGCCCGAAGCTACAATCATCATTGGGCAACCGCATCGAGTCCCGATCATTGCGGTCTTTCGCCGACCAGCTCTCTGGGTTACGGCTCTTTGCGTTCTCCGCCACCCGTGACACCCGAGGATCTCTCTTCGCCCGGTAGCGACAGTGGAAGATCGTCGGCCGGCAGCACATCAGCCGGAACAACGATAATCGGCATGAAAATCGATCCTACCGGTGTTCACGCGAGTCCAATCGAGAGCGCCCATTCCGCATCGTCCACATCATCCTCGTCGTCCACCACCTCGCCTCGCTATCAGTGTCCCGATTGTGGAAAATCTTATTCGACCTATTCGGGCCTCTCCAAGCATCAACAATTCCACTGTGCCGCCGCCGAGGGACAAACGAAGAAATCATTCTCGTGCAAGTACTGCGAAAAGGTATACGTGAGCATGGGCGCCCTTAAGATGCACATCAGAACTCACACCCTACCGTGCAAGTGTCATCTTTGCGGCAAAGCATTCTCGAGGCCTTGGCTACTCCAGGGACACATCAGAACTCACACCGGCGAAAAACCATTCAGTTGCCAACACTGCAATCGCGCGTTCGCCGATCGCAGCAATCTACGAGCTCATCTTCAGACGCACAGCGACGTTAAGAAATACTCGTGCACGTCGTGCAGCAAAACTTTCAGCAGAATGTCGCTGCTGACGAAGCATCAAGAGGGCGGCTGTCCCGGCATCAATGTACCAATGGGTTACGGATGCTGAGATTTTGAATTCTATTTTTCTACTGGTTCCTAAAGATATACGGAAAATTACAAAAAATCAACAAAAAGACGGGGACAACGATCGAAATTCGAGTGCCTTAAGAGACAAAGATTGAGTGCGACGGGAGTACAAAAAAACGAAAATGTGTAAATATGTAAATTAGTTTTTTTTTTTTCGTATATATTGACTATGAACGAAATAATTTCGAAAAAATGAGAGAAAAGCGAGGAAGAGCTGATCGGAGAGAGTTTTATAGTTTTATATATATGCGGGGGACGAGATCGAACTAATCGGAGTTTTATTTAAAGCAAAATATTTGTACTTAGGATTACAGTCGAGAAATTGAAACGGGAAACAAGGAAAGAAAAATCGATTTTTCGCTATACGTTTCTTCATACGATTTTTTTTTGTTCTTTTAAGTGTTCTTTTGTTCTCTACCGCTCGACGCGGTGCCGTGAAACTGCCGTGCCATTATCACAAATTCCAATTCGCGTTTTCGTTCTTGATTCTTCTGATTTTTTTTGTATTTAAAAAAAGAAAAATCAATAATCGTTTTTTTTTTGTGTATCATATCGATCCGCGACGACGATCGAAATTATTTCTTAATAATTTATGTTTCTTAGGTATTAAGGATTTTTCTTTTATATAGTCGATTCGTGAATCCAACACCGTGCACCAAAGTGTCTCGCGAAACCAGCACGGTCTACAAGTTCTTTTTTTTTCTTCTGATTTCAACTTTTCTTTTTCGTTTGTAAATAACTATCGCCCGCGCACGAATACTATATCTAGACTCTAGATATCGATAACTTAAGTATTAAAGGTGTGTGAGAATCGCAATTGTCGCCGATGAACACCACCTTACCCCCAATTTCTTTCGTTCGTCCGTCAATTGAAGAAAAAAATAATGTTTTTTTTCTGCGTTTATGATTTAAGTTACTCGATGAAACTAGTCACTGTATTATATTATATATATATTATATATATCTACGAAGGTGCGAAAGAGAGAGATAAAGAAAGGCGTGAAAAGACAAGAAATTTTTTAAAATAAACAAAGTAGACTCGAAACGAGTCCCTCTTTATCGAAAAAATATGATTCATCATCATTTTTTCTCTTCATCGTATCCCCCTCAAATCAATCCTCTCTCTTTCAATATAAAAAAAAACGGAAAATTCAACAATATAAATGTCTAAACAAGCAGAAAATCTGCTATCGAGACGAAGACACGTCCAACTCCGAGGGGGATGACGATAACACATATTATATTTCTTCTTTCTTTCATCTAAGAATTTTTGTAAAGACAAATCTTTTTTTTCATTATAATTCTAAATACGAAGAGCATAGATATCGCCTATATATAGAGAATACTATTTTATACGAAATAAATAACGAATCAAACCATAAACAAAAAACATATCTCATTATTTAGCGAAATTACCTCAAAATTCCTCTTCCCAAAAAAAATATCGTTATACCGCTTTTTATCAATCATATTGATGATAGAAAATTACATCACATTTTGCCTCAAAGTGTTAAGCTTTGCGAAAAAAAGTACTCGTGCATTTAACGGACTTATAAATTTGATTCATCCGTCGGCTTTTCCATTCATTCTCGTTGGTGCAAGAGCGATTCGTACAGCATGCCGTGGCGACGCATGTGTTGTGTAGTACAAGTCGTAGTACAATTACACAAAGCTCTTTAGCGCCCGAGCAAACAACATATGGCGTGTACGCGAAACGGGCTCGCGCGAGTTGCGCCCCTGACGCTCGGTCGCCGTATACAGAGTTCGATTCATTGCCTCCCAATGGGCTACCTGCTGCACATATAGCCCCGCATCGAGAGTCCCACGCGCTCTCGCCTCGTTGCTTCGATTCGACGCGAAACGATTCAATCGCCTTTGGTAATGCTCCTGTTCCGGCCGCCGGCGCTGTGCTGCTCTTGCTCTTGTGTGACTCTGTTAGCGTCGCTCGAACTTTCGTCTCCGCGGTGTAACGTCACATATGGGACAATCGAGCAACTATTGCTTCGATGGATTAGCCGGGTAACGAGATCAAACAACAAGGGACGCTCGGGCACCACCCTTCTCGTCGAGTCGATGAGAATAAAATATTCGATAAATTCCCGTCACAATATCTACGACGTTGCAATAAATTCGACATACGATTTTTCGAAACTTTCATTTTTTATTGTTTTCTTTCCGTAATATCGAAGCAACAAAAATCTATGTTATACTTTTCGTTATTCGAACGACTTTGGCGAGATTGATTTTTTTTTTTTTTCGAAAAACGAGTGAATTGTACCTGTAGCGAATTCATTGGCAGGTGGATATCGTTGCAAGTATAATAACGATTAGCGCGGAGGCGGTAACCGAGTACCGTATTTCCCTCTCGTCCCTTGCAACATTACGACCACCAGTAATGCTTCGGCCGTGTCACTACTCTACCGTCTCCCGAGCAGATTCATTGTACTCCGAGGCTTAACGAGGTGTAACCAAAAGCCAAGGCTCCTTAATCGCGGGGATTCCTTTACCTTCGTTTTACTTTCATCCATATATTTTCATCCTCTAATGTTTCTTCGTGCTGGTCTACTGTGCGTTTATACGCCGGTATACAAATCGTGGCAACGGTTCTCGGGGACGAGAACGGATTCGTCCTTTTTCATTCAATTCTCGCGGACAGGTGCCCGAAGAATTTCGTCAATTTTCACCAAATTTTCTCGTGCACATCTTCGTTTCACTTCCTCGACGTTCCAGGTGTAACTGGTATATTGTCGTCAACGTCTATTTGGAAGAACCTGACCACCGACACCGAGACGGTCTCGGTACCTACTACTGTGTCGTCGTCTTCGGAACGAGACGAAAGTGAAAAGCAAGAAAGAACCCGAAGAATAATGTAGAGAGCAAAGGAAAAAAAAGGAACGAAGAGAGAAGAAGAAACGCGAAGTAAACTCTGCGTTCTCCTGTGCGCATTCCCGGGCTCACTTGCGCGCGTACTCTTTTCTTCAATGCTTTTACGAGCCCTCTCCACGATCGGAACAGGTGCAGGTGCTGGTACCCTGGGACACGGAGGGATTTAAAGCGACCTATTCTTTATACACGCTGTACAACGAAACGCGTATACTCTCTAGTATATATATATATACACAGACTTTGAGACACGAGAAGAGCGTTTCTTGCTTCGAGGTTCGGTGTTATATCTACGCGAGAAGGAAACCTGTCCCCGGTGACAAAGGACCGGTAGTAATACTCACCGGAGTTCTCGCAAAAACTCACCGAAAGGGGCAACGAAGGACCAACTCCTATGCATTTCCTTCGAGACTGGTTTCTTTCTTGAGACTACAGTACTCTCCTCTATGAGACTTTAGTTGCGAATAACGATTTTTTTTACTAACAGAATTATGGCAATTTTTATAATATTGAATTAGTAATAAAAAAAAATTTCTATGTGTGAAATTTTGAATAGTTTTCGATGTATTGTCACAAACATGAGCCACTGTAAGCTTTTACATAGCGTACAGCCCACGGCCGATTGGACATGCAATCCCCTTTATTGACGATTATTTTTTCTAATTTGTTAGTTATCGATCGATTACGGCGATCGATATTTAAGAACACCGACAATCTACCAACTGGTAGTTTATGTTGAGTGAGAGACGCAGAAGTGGCGGTGAGAATCGTCTCGCACAATCTCCTCGGTCTTCTTCGTTCTCTCCTCACCGTTGGCAAAACCAGTCGCTCGGTGATCGCGTGGTGACCGCCTCCCGCGCTCGATCTCTCTCGACTCTCCTTGCGGATATACACTATTGCGAGCGCGCGCGCGACCGCGGTTGCACGGCAGTTGCAACGTATACGTGCATGCGCTCACCGTTGAATGCATAACTCTATTTACATACTTGACCTCGGGTTGGGTATGAGGTACCTCTATCCGTACGTATCGGCCGTACTCAACTTTCGAGCAAACCTTTTGTCGGAGTTCTATCATAATTAGTGCCCGAGGGGGGTATAAGTATCGGGGGAGATAGGGATAGAGTGACTATAAGCGCGCGCATGACGGGGGGAGGCAAAGCCATCAGAAATCGAATAGACACAGTAGAAATTGGCTGTGCAGTCGCATGAATAGCACCGTCGGGGAGTATGATCTGAATATAAATGACTTTACGAGTGAAATATTCCCACGGCTGTTTTCTAGACGCGAACGATGGAAAACAAAACGTTTGCGACGCAACGGCCGCCGATGCTTTGACCCTCCCGCGGGACCGTGAATGCGATGCTGCTCGGTTTCGCATGCTTCAGTTTCAGTAATGGAAAGATCGACACGGCGGAGACGAGCCGAGAGAAGAAGCTGAAACAGTCTGGAAGAGCCAAAGGTACACCTGACCAACGAGAAACAACGAGAGAGGCTTTTCAAACGCTTCCCGGAAGAACTCGCAGTTCTCTTCTTCTTCTTCTGCTTCTTGTAACTCATCCCCCCCTCCAATTCCCCTTAATTGTTCCACGGTGGTACGTGCCCCATTGTTGCAATACCGATAGATAGATCGCTCGTACTTCGGCTACCGGACTCTCGCACGATATCGCGCGCCAGGTGTACGTGCGCTCGGGGGATATCGAGTAGCGGAGTCGATCGGTGTCACAGTCATTGGCCACTTTGGAGTAAAGGTATAAAAATTGAAAATAAATGTATTGCTGTACAATTTTCCAGCTCCATTCACCTCATTGCAGCATCTACCGTTACTTTATCGTTACACGCTTGTCTGGGAAGCTTTTTTACAAAGCAATTCTCGTGAATAAAAATTGTTCTAGATATTTGCGTGTTAGGACACCCAAAATCGTCCCAAATAACGAAATTAGTGGTTCAGCAGAAAAAAATATTGATGTGTGTCTATGTATAACTCAATCATATTAATTTTTTGAATAGTCAATGAAGAACAGTGAAAAAAAATTTAATATTGAGATGAATTGAGAATGAATGACCTGGTTGAAGATGCACAAAATAAACGCTGGCCAATAACTGTGCCGCATTCTCGAATTCAGGTGCGACGATACTCGATATCGAGCTAGAGTCCGCGCGACGAGAAGATAGTCTTGCTGACGCTGATTCGCCGTGACCGATCTCGGCGTAGCGTACACCGTGAGCTCGCGAAGAGAAAAAAAAATAAGAGAAGAAAAGTAACGAGATAGAGCGAGAAGTTTTGGTCACGCCTCGTCATCCCGATTCACTGGCTCAATCAGGCTCACGGTGAATGGGACAAAAAATTCTCAAACTCGAAGCTCCTAACAATCGTAACTGCGCTTTGGCAATTTACACAGTGACGATCCGCCAAACGAAGTTTGGCGTATCGCAGCGATTACTTGGGAGGGCGATTTGTTGTGCAATTTATTATGTGTGTTTACAAGTATTTTCACATAATCGTGTAACACAGCGTGACTAATGACTCATTCGGTATGAAGAGCTAATTCAATACAAAAGTAAAACACCTCTCGGCAATGAGACGATAATTTGAAAAAAAATCCTCTATGCCGATAACTGTGCTGACGACTCCCGGTTGAAATTGAGATTTTTTTTCTTGCGCCGCCAGGTTCGAAGAATCGTTTTTAAACATTCAATCCTTTTTTCCACTCGACCACATTAATTTTATGGAAATAATAGACAAATAATCATTTTCTAAATTGAACGAGAGATATGTCCCGTCAGTAGCGAAGGGGTTAACTGTTCCACGCTATCATATAGCGGTTTAATAAGACGATTTATAGCAGGTACATTAATACCACCGATATCGCTAAGTCCGGTGCCTTATTGGCACGAGATCTTTCACTGCTGTATGTTACCGTGTCAGTTTGTGTGCGCGCAAGAATCATAGAACAGAAATAGTGAGTGGCGAGAGATCTCATACACAGAGTCGCGTTTATAACGAGAGTGGCGAATAACCGATATGTCCAGCCTTCGTTCCAGGTATCGATAGTCGATCTTTCGATCAGGCTCTCTCTTTCTCTCTTTCGCCGTGTATACGCGCGCGCAGGCCTCGGGCCTACTTCGAACGGCAATTTCGCACTGGCGAACACCAGAAAGACCAGCCAGTGAATTTCATAGACACCGAGAGATTTGCGATCGAAACTATCGCTGAAGGGAAATTATTTGCATTAAAAAAAAAAACGGCAAAAAAAAAATGTATAATACTTATCGTCGCGCATTACGATATATATCTATGTATAGTATATTATTACCTCGTACCCGTCAAAATTGTCGCGACGTCTCGGCGCCACGAAAGCAAAAATTCATCGGGCTTGGCGCCAGATATACAAAATATACTCTCACCTCGCGCGAACTCTCCGTGTGCGCACTTTGCGGTTTTTCCACGAATCGATATTGTAATCGAGACTCCGTGGCTTCTTCTGTATTTATTTTTTCTCTCGATCCACTGCCCCGCTCTTGCCCACTGTTCACGTACATTTGCATTTAAATATACGATAATTCAGGTGACATTATTAATGCCAATGCTACTGAGGACTTTTTTTAATACCTTTCGCTTGCGCGACAACAAAATTTCGCTGGATGAATAACAGTTCCGAGAATCGCACGGGAATTTTTTCGTATGTTTGAACAATTATTTATCGTCCGGCGGTCGAGAGTTTCGGCAATGCATCGATACTGTACCGTTCGCGAGCCGTTAATAGAAAAATAAATTTTTGTCGAGGATCATTTTTCCCGTATAGTCCGGCTTTATTTTAAGTTCCAAGAGTCCTCGAGAGATCCTCAAAATTTGCATGTTGAACACGGTAAACAAAAAATGCAATTTTTAACGTTGCAATAAAACGTTGAGTGCTGCAACATCGTTATAATAAAAAGGCTATAAAGATATTCGACAAAATAATCAACTTATCGCTGAGCTTAAGCCGAAAATTGCTCGATGATCGTATTTACCGTGTAAGTAATTACAAAGTTTGATACTTAAAATTCTACCGACTGCGACGCTCCGTTGCGGATCTCCGATGGGCATCGAGTTCTGCGCTTTTACATGCGAACCACGCTTCCCCCGAGCATTATCGTTTGCGCTCAGCGTCACAGCCTCGGAGTGTTTTCTCCGATAGGGCCCCCGCTAAGCGTTTCGTCGTCATATCTCGCTGTTTTGAGAGGCTCGTGAGTGCTGGCTTAAAAACATCCAGAAAAAAGAACCGAAAAACATAGAACTGGACAGAACTCCGGAGTTCTACGGTTCCGTGCAATTCGCTCGTCCACTCGAATGGCAGCGTTCCATATCCAACCACATGACCGAATCACGACGACCAAGCTTATATTTTCTCCGAGAAAGCATATCACGAAGTTGAGTCCTTTTGATATTACGAGTTAAAAAAGAAAAAGAGAGCCGGTCATTAGCAACGCCAAGAACCGGAGAGCTCGCGTTTCCTAACAGCGTAGCCGCGGCCCACACGATCCTCAGAACTCGAGTGACCCCATAGGAGAGGAAGGAGCGGAACAATCTCGGCTGGCCGAACACTGGCGTTTTCGGTGAGCGACAGAAGGAACAACCTGTTGCCCCAAAAACTTATACTTCGGTATCCTCTTTAAGGCGGCGTGCACAACAGATGGCTCGCGGCTCCGCATAGAAGGACGGAACGCGAACTGCTCTCAGCAGGTTACACCTGCCTCGTCGTCTACGTTCTCTTTCTCATTCTTATCCGTCGCCACTTTCTTTCAGTGTCTCGTGTTCTCTTTTCGTTCAAGTCTTTTTTTTCCTTCTTCTACTGCCTCTTTTGGGCGATCGGTTCGCGCAGATTTCGATACGCCACTTAAACTTCTCATTTGCTAAATGCCTCTCGAATGGTTCTCGCTCTCGGCTCCTCACTCTTTGCTTTTCTTCTCGAAACCGAGAACGGACCACGGTCGGATTCCAACACTTACGATTTCTGCGTGGGTCTGAATGAATGATAAATTCGAAGATCTCTGCCCGACGATGACGTCGGTCACGAGAGATCGACAGGAGATTCGCCCGGAGTGCCCACGACTAAACTGTCGTTAGCGGATTTAAAGGAACCCGCCGACTCCTCTGAACTATTCCCGATACGCTTTTATATTCAAACAATCTTTAAAAAGTAGATTTTTTTACGACGCATACTAACCGTCGAAGTTAGAAAGATATCTGATTTCTGATTTTTTACGGAAAATATAAGTTCCATTAACGCAGACCTGCGAATCGTGAAATATTTAATTTCCTTCTAATATTTTTAATTCAAGTCACCAAAAAGACTAAAAGCTTTTTTCATATTCTCCGAATTCCCACGAATAAAAAAAAAGTGGAAAATCGTTTTTTTCAAAAATAAAAATGAATAAACTTGCATTTTTTATTTTGAATAACTTTTTCGTATCCAGGAAAACGGTTCACTGTTAAATATCGTGCGGTTCGAATGTTTTGTAAATTCGCAAAGAATCGAAGGAATGGGAACGAGGAAGTGCGCGAGGAAAGATAAGTGCAGAGAGATTGGTTGAGTAGTTGTTCAACTTTCGTCGTAAATAAGTCCAAATAATCCGAGCGTCTTGTGCAGGAGGAACTCGGGCCCTCTATCTAAATTGTCGAGTGAGTCGAGAAAGGAGCCTATGGATTTATACGAGCGTAAAAATCGCCATTAGTGTACTTTTCTCGCGAGTTTCTTGCTTAATGATCGCTTAACGGCTTCACCGGGGCGAAGAGCCCACAAGAGGAGCTCGGGCTCATTCTCCCGTCCCCGTCGTTTGCCAACACGCGATACGATCGGGTTATACCTCCCTGTAGCGTAGCTTCTTCGCGTCCTATGCTTCCGAGACCCTTATCGCCGACGACCTTAAATAAAAGAAGGCACGCGCCAAGATCTCGCTGTCTTTTTTCTTCCTCGCTCGCATACACGTGTGCCGTAACTGATGAAGATTCGACTTCGCGATATCTATAACGAGTCTGAAATAAATAGGAAAAAACGGAAACAAAAATATACTTTCGGTCCTGAAAAAATGATTATTATTTACCATTTTGTAAATGGATAAGAATTAAAATAAGAAAAATCATTGAATTAAAAATATTAAGCGATAATTACGATTTTTTAAAATTAAATAGTTTATTTATTGTTTATTTAGTGCTAATCTCAAAATGTGCATGAGAACGATCTTGGAGCTAATAGACACGCGATAGAAATTGCAAAATCGCAATCTCGAATAAATTTCCATATGGACCGTACGCGAGAAAGCGAAGCGGCCGCGTTACGAAAAACCTGCTATGCGAGAGACTTCAATAGCGTGAGAGGGGCGTCACGCGGGGTTAACGACACCCTTGCCTGTCACGTGTGACAAATGCACCTGCATTCATCACCGGTTGGAACGAGCCGCGGGGCAATGAGCCTGCGAAGGGGCCACGGGAACTAATTAATTCCGACGCTGATTAATCCCCAGAAATTGTGGGTTACCAACTCGAACATCTTTTCGATACACCGAGCATCCGCAAGTCTCACGTTGAAGAAAGGAACACGGAGACAGAACGAAGAAAATTCACGGCAGATGAATCAAACGAGAGAAAAAAAAGCGAGTGGGAAAACGAAAAACAAAAGAAAAAAAAAGCTAGGAGATGCCTCGGGGTGTGCAGCAACCCCTGGGAGCGAGAGACCTGTTGCTTCGCATTTCTCAAACTCACCCCTTTCTGTCCTCCCGATACCTGTTGGCCCCAGAGGCGGCTTCTTTGCTTCGAACTCCTTGAAAAACTGGAGCAACAGATGGCCAACGCCCCGTCGAACATATACCGCCACCTGAAAGACACCGACACCTCTTCGAGAATTCCTCTTCCCGGATACGCGCAACGTTTCGGTGTGAGCGAGTGCACGAGAAAAAAAAAACATCTCAGAAACAGATGATGAATCGCAGTCTAATTCCGGTGGAAAATTAAATAGGATTAATACGATGAATCATCGAAGTTTCGGAAAGGAGAATCGAAAAAAAAAAATGAGCTCAAGAACTAGTGAAGTCTTCGCTCATTTTTTAATAAATTATTATTATTTTATTTATATTTAAATTAATTTATTAAAAAGTGAGCTCAAAAACATCACTGCTTGGCTCATTTTTGTAATAAAAACATCCATTTCAATTTTATACTTCAAAAAGTAATTTTTTCGCTCGTCGCGAGAAGCTTCCTCGAGCACTTGAATAAGTGACGAAGTGTCGGAGAACAATTCTCACGAGAAGAATCCCACGCTATCGATGAATCTTTGTTTGGCCGTCCCCTCGAGTATGCTCGAGTTCGAATTCTTCTCGAGATATTTCTCATCGACGCTTTGCACAAAGACACTTGTCTCGCTGGAATGCCAGTCTACAAGTTGTACTTCGAGAAGAAGTCGCGAGAACTGTTTCTCTCCTGCGAGTGAATATAACTCAAGTCCTTATCGAATTCGAAACTGTCCTCGGGGTTCCTAACACGAAAAGAAGCGTATTTTTTCACTGAAATAATATACCAAGGGCGGAGGGTTGAAGCATTTGTGCATGGCATTGGTTTAGCTCGTTTTTGGTGCTCGTGGCTGCTTTGGCCATGTGGTAGCGGAGCGCCGAGCGAAGGACACGAACCAGGCTCACCCTCTCGAGGGAACTCCAAGCCACTTTACCACTTTACCTGATACCCGGAGGCACGGGGCGAAAGTGGATTCTTTCTTTTTCTCGCTTCTCTATGGATCTCCAAAGCCTCACTTGTGTTTCCTTCGTTCGAACAAGTCCGAGAATTTCTTAATAAAAATTTCAAGAATTTTTCAACTCGTTCGAACTATAACGAATCGTCGACAATGATACAGAGAGATTTTTTACCTCGCGTGCTTTTCCGTGTGTCTACACGGCTTCGTTGATTGGATTTGTGAGAAAGAAAAAAAGAACGGCTCGAATTAAAAGACGAAAGCATGCGTGACCGAAGAACCGAGATACCAAAGGATCCGTGTTTTCTTTCGGATCTTTCACCCGTCGTGTTGAAACAAGAGGAATGACTAGAATATTGAATTAATCAATTATTCACGGATTTACCAGCTGTAAAGCCGAGCTCGTTGGACACCATTTGTCAAAGAGCCGTTCTGATCTTTTTTTTTTTCGTGGCTTTATTGTTGAAATTATCACAATATTTTATCGAATTGGTCGAAATGATAGTGTTTTTATTTATTTATTTTCTTTCAATTAGCGTGTTTTCTCTCAAGAAAAACAGCGAAAAATTCGAAGAATTTCAAATATTTCCGAATGAAATAGAAGTCTAGAAAAAATCACTCATACAGCAACTCCTGGAAAGATAAATTCTGCGTAAAAATGATGCCAAAAATGTTATTACTAAATTACGTTTTCTGAATCCATACGCATTGTTTCAGATTTTTTTTCTATATTTCGACTTCTTGTTTCCTGGATAAAAATCCACGAATATTGAATTTATCTTAATTTTTCTCCCTTCTCCACGATTGTGTACACAGATTAGCGATTTTTTTTAGTCGAGTATGAATTTAATTTTGAGCTTATTTCGTGCTCCAAATTTCGTCGAGCGAATAAGAGTTTCGTTAGTCACGCGTATACCTCGTATCTCTTTCGTCGAGTCGCCGGAGGTCTTTTTCCGTGTCAACCGGGCGTCACGGGTTCCTGCGCGGAAGAGTCCTGGTTCACGTTGTTCACACACGTGACACGTGTGGGGCTGCTGCTCACGAGCGCAACGAAGCCCGAAGAGTAAAAACAGAGAGCCCGGCGTGGCACCGCGAAGACCCACGAGAACCCCTGAAAGGACCACCTACGCGTTTCACCCGGAGTGCCACACCTCGGATAATGATGCGAAACAAATCGAGCGTGTGCGGCCCGTTTTGCCGATTCTCCCAGCACCTGATGATGACCGGTGTTGGTCCGCTTGTTTCTTTTTTTTCCGTCTCCCCGCGTCGTCGTCCCTCATCGCCGCGTCGCGCCCCGACAAGACAGTGGGAAAATTCATCGACCGACGTCCGCGGTATCCGGACCGTTCGTTGCTTTCCCCCCCGAAAATGAATGCTTTGAATCTACAATGGTAAAAAAAACTGTCTCTAATGATGATGCTGCGAATTGATTATTGTTTTTTTTTTCAAAGATGATCACCTTTTTTTTCAAAATATTCGTTTGCGCTTTCACTCTTCCAAATTTCGAGATGAGGTTCTATCGGAATTTGCAGCGAATTCGAACCTTCGATACAAAAATCCAAAGTTTATTTTGATATTCTCGTAATCCTTAATTACCAGACTTTCTCGAAAACGGAGCTTTGCTACAGATAGGAAACAATGAGGAAGCAATGTGCAAGGTTTTATTTCACAACCTTCTTTTTTTCCATGGCATTGCTCGAATACTTCGCAGCCGTGGTCGACTCTTCGCCAAGGCTATACCCGTTCGAGCAACAAGTATAAATATATACAAAGATCGTTTCGATCCGGTAATGGACGAGGGACAAAGGACCGTCAAGAGGATCCTAGAGTTCTCGACCTAGAGTCTTCGATAATTAAAGCGAAGTCACGGTGATACTCGTCGGTCTGTTCTTGGACTGGTCGTCGTCGTCGTCGTGCCGGTCTCAATCTTGTCAACGATCGATTTATACGATGGCTCTGGCTCATATGAAGCTCGATGGTCGAGCGGAGGAGAGCCTAGATAGATAGATACTCCCATAAAGCTCTGCTGTATAAAATAACCCGGCGCTCATTGGACAGCAATTAAGATGATACTGTGGCTAATCTTGCCTCGATCTAAAACCTTCCAATCGATATCGTCATCGCAACTCCGACGCATACCACTCGGAGTCGACCGTACATCGCTGGCCAAGAACGTCCAAATTATAGACTCGGGAATCCGTGCTCGAATGACTCTTGAAATTTTCCTCAGTTAATTTTTTTTTCTTCGACATCCGTCGAGCAACTGAAGTCGTGTTTTAACGTATGTTATACACAGCTAACTTTAATCCAAACGAATCCAAATAATTAACGATTAACCAACGAGTCAATTAGCAAAAATAAAATGATCATAATAGAATAATAACATTCATAAAAGACATGTAATTTACCATATTGCACTGAAATCAATTAGAATTATAACGAACATTAATGCCTTTAGAAATGTTATTCAAAATTGCAAAATGGTTCGAAAAGAAAAAAACACTTTTTCGTACATAATTTGTTTTGCAAAAAATTGTTTTACAATCGAACGTTGTTCTCGAGTCTCGAAGCGAATAAGCGGAAAGCCAGCAGAATATTTTCGTCGATAAGTATACCGTGCACCTGCGAAAAGGTATGCTTGACTCTCTTTGACTTTTCAGTTTCTCGAGACTATGTCAAATATTTGTCCAAGCGCCCGCGGAGTGTTTTTACGAAGTCGCCCCCGCCATTCGACTATTCAAGAATTCGCGCAGAACTTTGGCTACTTCAGCATCGATGCACCTGTTCGCTGTGCTCGGCGTGCTTTGTCAAAAGAAAAAAAACTTAAAAAAGAAAGAAGAGCCTAAAGAAAAAAGTGCATTTAACCATGACTGGACTCGGAATTTATTTATTTGACATCTTTTGTTTCGATTTTTTTGCCTTATTAAATTTTTTCGATAATTCGGAACAACTCTTGTCGAAGGCGATCCAAACATTCCCCTCCCCTTTTGATCCCTTCCTCCCTCTCGTGATCCCGTTGATCGCGCGACGACGAGGGAGTTCTCGTGAACGCCACAGTACACGAGAGTGGCGACGTCGACGATTGGCCAGACGTTCGCCACGCGGAAAATACCCGCTGATACGTGTGTGCGTTTCCACTGCACATGCGTAGTAACGGCTCTACGGAGTTGTGAAAGAAATGAACGAGACGCAGACGCGCGCGTGTTCTCGCGGTGACGCCCAGCAAGTGGGTTAACGCTGACAATTACCCGTGTCTCCACACGAATCGACCGGGGGGGATTGCGTGTGCAGCCAAGAGGCCCGTCCCACTATATGCGCTCGAGCGCCGCGATTCTCCCTACGTTTACGTTAGGCTCTTCTTAGCGTGCGCAGATTTCGAAATCATCGAAATCTCCAATTTTTTCTGTTCAAGGTTGAATTTTCTTTCTTCATACATTCATTCATTGTTTCTAATTCTTCATAATTCTGAAAAAAATATTTTCATCTGTTTGTTTGTTTACCAAATTTTTTTTTGTTATTTTTTTTAATATAATTTTTTTTTTTAAACCAGCTAATCGTTGGTTCTTTTAACTTATACGCTTTTTTTTATTCCTCCAAAATACCTCCAACGATTCCCTCGCAGCCGCACGATTATTGAACGATCAATGAATCAGTATAAGAGCAACAGCATTGACAAGAGTATTATATCGACACCGTGAATGATATACTCGCATCGTCGTTTGCGCGCGCACCGTCTCACTTTATAGCAAACCAGCTTTAGGGATCGAAGCGTTCAACGTCGAAACGAGATACTTCGCTGCAGCGATCTCGAGAGCCTGTCCATCGTTGAATTATGGCGAGGTACGTTAATTTATGTTGGCCGATAGGACGCACGTGGCGCGTTCGTCGCGCGAGTGACCCGGTACATAGTTAACAGGGTTTTACAATACAGACACGGTTACCCCCCCTCCTTTACGAACTCGGCCTACAAGAGTCGAGGGCAGTAGTATTTCTTAGGAAGTATAGAAGTTACTAATGATTCATTGATCTCGCTGGTAACGCCGACGCCTTGGCGCACCCACGATTGTTGGCTACCGTATTTTCTTCACCCAGGGCGATTATTGCGAAGGTGTGCGGCTTCGCGCGCCAGAAATCCCGAGCGCTACTTGTCCAGCTGACAAACCCGACAACCCTGTCTTGTAGTCTTCGTACTTCGCGCGTTCCGAACGCCGCGTAGTGCCCTTAATTGTATATTCACATCAATTCGTCGACGGGGTAGAAATTGAAAGAATAATTTTTTTTTTCGATACTTTGAACATTTTAAAAAATTAATCTGCTTTTAAGATAAATTAAGATAAATTTGGACTTAAAATCCTCGCTATAGACATTTTTGCGGAATATAATTGGAGTACAGATTTTGCTATAAATTAATGATATTTATATCGGCGATTGAACGTCGCCTGGAATGACGAAGAGAGGCTTGAACAGGAAAATAAGTCGATGCGCTGCTTGTAGCCGGAAGGCTTTGAATCTTATTAGACGTTACGGTTGCATAACCGGAGGGAGGGCGTTTGATCGAAGCGATCGAAGAACAGTTCGCGGAGGTGGACGACTCGTAGTAGTAGAAGAAGAAGAAGAATAAGAAGAATAGAATGAGGATGAGGAGTCTCTCCGGTGGACGAGAAGTAAGAAGGCGCGCAGGTTGACCTGGCAAGGGGCCTCGGACGCCGTGTGGTCCGGTCGTGACCCAACCTGTCGAGATCGAAGGGGGCCTTAGGTGTTCGCGCGCCTTGGCGCACACTGGACCGAGCGCGCGCGGACGTAGAAGAGAATTCGAGAGAGTCCAACGGCCGGACCGTGCGGCATATCTTGCTCACCTCACCGAGAGATTACCGATCGTTAGTCACTTCCCTTCGAGACCTCTCCGAGGCCCGGCGAGTCCTCCGCCTCCCCCTACTCCCCGGCCCGAACGAAACGAACGCGGACGCTATATCCAACTCGCCATTAGGCGTCACGACGTTCCTATACTTTTATCTCATCAACCACTTCTGTATTTCTTTCTTTTTTATCGGAGCGCTCTCTACTACTCCTTGTTTTTCTCCCTCGCCTCGACGTTGTGCTTTTCTTCAACGTAAAAATTGATTTTTTTTCTCTTCGATGAGTTAATTGAAGATGAAATATAGCAATTAACAGTTGCACATCAGTCGACATTTTTTTAAACGACAGTTTCTCGATTTTTGTACATTTTGTTAATATACTTATTGATATTATTATTGACGTTATTGAAGCTTTATTTGTGTGACTTATTGTATTCTTAGTGACGAGTGTTTTTATGCCTCCGTTATGCCCTGTTTCGTATCCGTGAAGTCCTCGAGGGATTCAATCGAAAAATCCAAGAAAAAAAATCGGTAAAAATACTTCCAATACCGGTATTAGATTTTTCATCGGAATTGGTACATTAGATGTAATGTAGTAGTTCACGCACAAAGCTTAGTAATAGTACATTAAATATCCAGCATATTCGTCTTACATCGCGCTTACTATCGTTTTATTTTACACAAACTAGTAGGCATTTTTTTTTTTTTTGGTCGAAAAAAACATTCTTTTATTCCGTCGCTTGTTCACTTGCTTATATAGCTTGCACCGGACCGCGGGGGAGAGCCGAGTCGGAGTTGACTGCGGACGAGCGTTATACACGCCGAAGCGAGAGCGTGATAACGGTACCGGCTGTTAAACGCTACGTTATTCCGTCAAATGAAATCCCCGTGACCCGGGCTCTCTCGCGAGGTCCCGCGTATTCTTCTTTATCCCTTTCGTACACCTCGTGCCCCTTCCTCTTCGAAGAACCTACCGACTCTGTCCCTTTTCTCAATCTCCGTTTTTTTCTCTTGTTTTGTCCTTCCCTGTTTTTATCTCTGTTCGCTTCACTCCTCCGCTGTCACGCGCGCTGTCGCTCTGTCTCATTTTCCTTTTATTCCATTTTCGTTTTTTTTTCCTGCCTTTCTTCTTCATCGTTTGTCGCTTCAGTTTTTTTCTCTCCATCTTCGCGACTCTTTCGTATGTGTGTGCGCGCGCGCGCGCGCCTTATAACATTACAATTGCTAATTCCCCGTTGCGGTTGGGACGCGGCACTCCACGCGCAGTAAAGTTCGGCCGTCGTAAACGCGCGAGGGCGACTATCATCTCCGCCAAACGGAGGTCGAAAGAAAGATGAGAAAAAAAAATGAATGCCTTGATAATACTTTCGCAATTTCGATTCCAAAACAATGGAATAAAAAAAAGGCGATGTAGAAATATGAACTTCAATTGATCAACACTAGTATCGATGAACTCATGCGATGTTCTGCATACAAATTAAGGCACGTTTTGAAAATTAATTTATTAATCACTACTTGATATAATCCAAAAATTACAGTAATGGGAGAAAACAATAAAGTTTGGCCTGTTCGTAGCGCAATTTTCGCGCATGTAGCACAGCAGAGGCTCCTCTTTAAAAAAAAGAAGCGACAGCCTTTACTCTTCCAAGTATTTATTGTTTTTTTTTCGCTGTTGCATCGTGCGCACCAAGGCGGATTGTAGGTCGAGTTAATAAGCCGCGCATTGTGATTTTTAATATCGCTACACGCGCGCGAGTCTCGCGGTTCTGGTTCGTTTTTTTTTTACTCGCCGTCTCTCACTGTATACCGCATAGCGAGAGTATATACACAGGTCCTCGCGTCCTCTTTCGTCCACGCGCTGGCCTTCTTCTTCGTATTCTTCCATCTCCACCTACGCCTCGTATCGCGAACAGCAAAAAAATAAAGGGAAAATGAAAGAAAGAAGGAAGAAAACAAAACGAAACAAGCAAGGGGAATGGGAAGAAAGGGAAGTCTGGCGCAAGTACCGGTGCTGAAACGACCCACGACTGCCACAGGACTTTCGAAGAGACTCCGGAGAGAGGAAAAAAAGAGAAAAAAATTTACGGAAACTTCGCACAACCGAGATTCTCTCGCGATCGTAAAATTTCCGATTTAAAAGAGAGATTAATCGATACGAACGATTTTTATCGGTATAACTAACGCTCGTTTCCCTCCAGCAGCACCCGGCAGCAACAGAAACTCCCCCTTTTTGTGTGTATTTTTTTTGTTTTTTCGATACTTTTGCCAGTACGGTATTCGTTCGCGCAGCGGTATTATATTCGACGCGAGTTCGATTCGCAACGCGCACGCTACGAAACAAAAAGTCCGAGTCCTCGTTAAAAAGGGAAGGATGCCTTTTTTCGAGATTCGTTCTCGATTATTTATCGTGCACGGGGCGCAATGTACCCTCCACGCGATTTCTCGTTACCTCCCGAAAAAAAACGATCGGATAATAGTTATTTATTAGAGAGATCCTTTGTATGGTAGGGAAGAAGATTTAAAAAACAGAAAAAAAAGAGTTGAAAACGAGCGGTAACAATAGGATCGATAAGAATTTTATGAACAAGGAAGGATTTTATGAAAAGGAAGTTTGCAAAGAAATTACTGTACCAATCGTTGGACGACGAAATCTTTTTTTTTGCGAATTTCTGATGAGAATTCACTTTTCACTTCAATCCAATATATTCAATATTATTATTGTATTTATAAAATTACAAGACATACATTTACAGCATACAAAAATTCAGTTATAATGTAATGCATAATAATAATGTATATTTATAATAATTATAAATTTATATTTTTTTTCAATACATTAATAGATTTTAATAAATTCGATAAGACTATCTCAATATGCTGCTATCCTGAGAACGTTCTCAGCAGTCGCGAAATTATTTCGTAGAAATGACGGGAAAAAACGAGACGATAACGGAAAAAAAAAAGAAAAAAAAGGTGCGTAATAATGATCCGAAGCGATTCCTGCATTAACGGTCAAGCTTTATCCCTTATCCATTCGCCGCGCGGGTTCCCGAATGCATGGGTGTATTGTTCTTTTCCTCATTCCCTTTTAACCCTTCTTCTCTCACCCCATGTTCCCGGTGTCTCGTCTCTTCGTCTTCCCTCCTCCGAGCGCGTGCACGCAGAGCCCTCGCGCAATTTTTTCTTTTATTTCGCAAATTTTTATTTCGCCAAGGGGATCGCCGCGCTCGTACCACATCGGCCGCGGCCCGTTGCCTCGTTCTCCCTCACTCTCCGTGTCCGAGAATATTTCGCGTTCTTTCATTCCCCTCGGGATCATCAAAGTACCCCGTAATGAGCGGCTCGCGCACCGGGGTCGCGGGTCATCCGGTAATGAATTGTTTTGCACCTCGCGGGCAAACCGACGCGAAGCCCTTTTGCCCTTTCCCTCTTTTTTTCCTTCCCCTCGCGGTCCTGCGGTGAGAAAAAATCTGCAAAAAAAAAAGAAACAAAAGCAAGATTAAAAAAAGTTTACTGGTGTGGCCGGATGGAACGCGAATGAGCGTTTGAACGCCTGAACGAAATAAGACATTGTGCTTTCTGAATTCCCTTTTGTTCTTTCACCGAAGTTCTTGGCATTGAGCTATTTTTCAAACGTACATTTGCTCCCCAAACTTTAATCTCCCGAATTGAAGAAAAAAACTGTATACACTTCTTGCACGATTTTTTTTTCTTCAATTCGAACGTCTTTTCCAAATCGGTGAACCTGTTGTTGGAGCTATCACGAGCGCTTCGAGGTGGTCCAGGCGAGCGAGAAATTATGACGATAACCTTTCGGGCGGCAACGAATGCGTAATGGTCCCCCTTTATATCGAGATCCCCGTCGGTGTCCGGCTCTCGCGCGCGCTCACGTGCACGCGCGCGGTCTTCCAACGAATCGGACGAATCTCTCTCGAATGGAAGGAAAGACTGCGGCGGGGTCAGACGCGACCGAGTCGAGAAGATTCATGTTATCGAGAAGCGTTCGGTGGAAGGATGAAATAAGAAAAGAAGATTCTGAACTCGTGTCCGTGGTGACGGAGGACAAAGAGAGACTACCGAACGGTGTTTCGCCCCACGTGAAATTGTGTCCTAACCACGGGAAACCAGTGGATAAAACCTACTCGAGGAGTGACGTATAGTTATTTCATTCGGTAGCACGGACGATCGTGAGAGAACTCGAGTGAAAGAGCGACCGATTGAAAATACGATGAAATACACGACAAAATTCTCGTCGTCTTTATTTCGTCCGGCACACCTCCGGGGCTCAGTGACCACCCGTGGCGCCTTCGGGACTCTAATAGATTTATATTATTTTAATATCATGTTTATTTCCAGCACTAGATCGACGATCGTGCGTGCGCGATGGTACAAAATCATTTCTTTTTTTTGTTTAAAGAAACTCGACAATGCTCGAGTTCGAAATAAAAAAGGGCAATATTTATCCGAACGAGGTCTGTTCACCTACCGGGTAAATTCAATATAATTTTTCAATTTAGCAATTAAACTTTCGATATTTAATTTGTATGCACAACGTTATAATGATTATCGTGCATATTGCTTACAATTACAGTGCGTACCCTGTTTACGACAGCGCTATCCTCCAAAGCGGTACTTTACTTCGTAGAACTGTATATCAACCAAGCTATTCGCGACTTTTTTTTCCGTGCATCACGCCTGGTATCACTAATATGTCTCAGAATCCGTAAGGTTAATATCTCATCGCCGATTATGCTTTTACGTTAAACCAAGTGTATGCAAGCGGTGCAACACGAGAGATATTCGCGGAGAGTCACAGAGACACGTGATGCATTCGCGCCTTCGTGAGAAACTGGGTCGGCAGGCGCGAGCGCGCATACGTTGTGTGAATTCTCCGCGAGTCTCTTCTCTATCTATATGTTTATACTTTTTTTCCTTATGATTTCCACGGTGATGCTCGGTGTTCGCAGTTTGTTCGCTACGTCTTGTCTGTCGGTTGTAGTGGTGAGCGAGCACTCTAAGCGGTACATACGTAGGGTATATAATACGTTACTCTACGTCGTGTAGGCGCAGCGTCACGACCCCGACGGAATCGTGTTGATTTTGTATGCGCACTCGTTAGCCCCGAATGGCCGTGAGCCCAGAAGCTCTCTTCGAGAGGAACAGTTGCATATATACCGAGTTCCCTTGGCTGCAACTGTACAGACGAGGAAATTTTCGTGAAACAAATGCCGCCTGGTTTGCAGCCACGGTACATACAATTTTACAGTTCCGGCGTGCGAGCTGGCATTCCACGTTGAAGTTCCCACTTTCCGTTAATAAATAATAAAGCGATTTTGGCGAAGAAAAGGTAATCATTTTTTAAAAAATGTTTGTCCTTCAATTTCACGCGATAACGAGTTGATTATTTAGTTGATACGGAATCTATGGAACATTCGAAGCTATAGATTCGAGCTGAGCGTTTCAGATGGAAAAGGATTACAGTACGAGAAGAGGCTGTGATACATCGAAACGGGAATAGATTTCCCGTACGCGCAACTGCATCGAAGTCGCGCACACATGCGCACGCATACGCGTCCGAGACACAATAATAACGAAATATTTATCTCTCCGAAGTCCCAACGAGGAGCAAAGAGATACGAGCTGCAAACGAGCCTCACCCGCATGCTAATTCTTTATTGATGAGTATCCATTTGTAACCATCGAAACCTTGCCCGTCCATCGTTCCGTCCGTCTGTCTTCGGGTTTGTTCGATCTTTTATTTCATTTTTTTTTTCATCTTTATCTCCATGCGGTTCGAGTTGATGCTCACTTCTCATCGCCGAGCGTATATGGCTTCTCGCCACCGACGTTGCGCCAGCCGAGTGAAATGAAATGTATTAAAAGAGAGAGAGAGAAAAAAACTGACTGTGAAACGAAAGCGGAGGAAACGAAGCATCGGTCAATGGACGAGCTAATTGTCGCTCGAGGGAACTCATTTTTCCGAATCCTATACGGCCCCACACGCGAGGCAACCTTATAGAAACTTACAGGCGTCTATGATTACGAGAATGCAATCGGCGATAGAGTTCCGAATGAGCGATAGTAACATGACTGTTCCTCGTCAAAATCGTTCGACCACATTTCCCAATACGACCGCACGAAATCATCGTCGAATAAAAATAATAAATATCGATTTGGAACCTCCATTCGTCAAAGTCTCGTAAGATCGTCCAATTTACAATTATCCTCTCATCAAAAAATGAATTACTATCCAATAAAATAAACGCCTCAACTCTTGCCTACGCGAAGAACGCTAAGCTGTCCTCCTTAAGTCTTAACAGCGTGACCGCGATAAGATCCGATCTCTCCGATCGCCTATAAAAAAAAAGAAAATAAGTATTCGAATCTCCAATTCCTCACGAAATCTCATAATTCCTCGCAAGTAATCCGACTAATATATTCCCTTACATAGTAAATTAATCTAATTCATACGAGTCACATTCTCGTCGACGAGTCGACGAGTCACATCTCGTTGAGCGCGTTATCCGGTCGGTCATATAAAAGCTCGAGCTAGATCTAATCGATTTCGATCCATATACATGTATATTCCTCGTCATGCTCTCTCTCCCGGAGCTCTGGGGCGCGCGAGAGAGCATTGATCTGTGGGAATAGTTTTCCTAGCAAGCCCTTGAGTGGAGGGGATCGAAGCGCACTATCGCCGTGTCGCTCTTTCTCGTATCTCTCGTTGGTTTTTCGAACGGTAAAATATACATACGGTTGTTGCACCGAGCGATATACCAGAGGGTCTATTGGTAACAGAAGTATTCAGAGGTAATACACCAGTTGCGACTGCTGTCCGGGGCGCACAACTCTCGACAGCAGTGCAATCCTCTCTCTGTGTTTTCGCTCTGTTTCTACGTACCTACACACGTTATATGTACATACATATGTATGTACATATAACAGTGTAACTCGAGAGCAAAGAGTATAACAAACTATATGCTCTTATATATAGAACTATAGGTGAATACTATATATATACATATCGATGTGGAAGAGCTATTGACCGATCTCTATTCACCGGACGATTGCACTTCTGCCCAAAGGCCGATCACGATTCGCTAACTCGAGAGACGAGATGAAGAAAGAGAGAGAACGAGAATAAAAAATAACAGATAGAGCTCGAGTTATAAACACAGATCGGTAGATCACTACCGATGTGGATCAGCAGCGCCGGTGCATCGGTTGCCGGAGGCACTCGACCGGGGTCGTACGTAACGTCTCGCCCTTGCGTTCTCTTACTGGCCAATGGCTTGCGATACAGATTTGCCGCAAGAGTTTCGCGAGAGGCGAGCTTAACGTGAGTTAGCCTCGGTGAGCACGAACGAGGAAGAATCGTCGAAGGTTGAGAGCGGCGAAGGTAGAAAAACGATCCGGACTCGAAGAGAAAAGCGAAGCTTGTATGAGGACGAAGGTGGGGGATCCTCTACCGATCGAGATCCGATAACTCGACGATAAAACAGTGCCGGATGTAACTATCGACTCGGCGCGACTGGACCCTCGATCTCTCGGATAGAGAGGGGGAGAGAATACCGAGGAGGAGAGAATCTATTTGTCTCGCAGGAGGGAAGGATAGTGTTCTCCTCACCCGGTGGCCCGCGCCACTTAGCGTCTCGTTCGAAGATCAACGCTTTTTACCACGTAACAGCTGCGTGTTGATTGTGCGGATCGATACTCTAAATGGATTATCGGCGACCCCTTTTTATTTTCACACCGTTTCAAAGTTCTACTACTATTTTCATTTTTCTCTTACAATTTATCTTTTTTCGTGGAATCTGTTATATTATTCAATAACAATAAAATAGTCGAATTTGGCCCCATGACCGCGAAAAATGGAGCGGGAAGTTAAAAAAAAAACACTAATGTTAATAGTGAGAAACATAAAAAATATAGCTGAAGAATTGTTGTTATTTTTATTCGGCAGCTTTATTGGTTATATCTGTGATGTATCACAAGGAATGAATGAACCGATAAAAGCGTTCTCGCAAAAAAAAGTCACTTCCGGATCGTTTCGGAGAGTTCTCTTACCCGAGAAAAAAAAAGAGAGAAAACCATCTCGCGTTGCCTCTTCGATGATTGCAGTTACCGTACTGTAATAATCGCCCTCGTAACTCTCCGTAATCGCGTACAGAAAAGAGGCGGGCGGGAGAGGACGGAGGGGGAGGTCGGAGTCTTGTGTGTGGAGGCGATATTATACCCCTTTCGGCTATCGTTGTATTCCGGGCGTGTTATAGGAGAAACGAAGCGAGAAAGCGTCGACAGGCTCGTATATCCGTTCCCTTAAAGGTCCCGAAGGGTTTATTCTCTCCGACGTAAAACGTCGCGTACTTCTGCGCTCGCGTTATAGTACAGTAAATATATCTCGAACTGTTAAAATCTCATTCTTTCTACTCCTGCCCTCCCGCGCCCCCCTCACCCCTCCCTCTACCCATAGGCAGATAAATGGCTAAGGTATACTTGTGTAGTAAGGTAATGCTCGCAATTAAGGCTGAGGCTGTAAAGCCCGTTACCGGTTAACGTGTCCCCTCGGCCCTCACCAGGCTCTCATGTATCCACCAACCGTGTGTACGTCAAAGCTTTTTCGAAACTTCTCTCTCTCTCTCTCTGCTTTTTCTGACTCTCATCATTATTATTATTATCATTATAGTACACCGTGAGCAGCATAAATCAGGCCGTTTAGCCGTATATAATTTGGCGAACCGCGGCGCGCCGCGGCGTGTATGCCACGTCGTCTTTTTATTATCGCTATTCGCTTCGCTCGTCCTCTTCCGACCACCTCCCCCTCACTCTTATTATTCCTTTCGCTAAAATTCTCTTACCGAGACATAAATATCCGTAGTACGGACTACGGCTGTGGAACCAAACCCCCAACCACCCGCGTTACAGCACCGCACTCTCAGCTGTTTTCTTGTAAAATGAAAGAATTCATTAAAAAAATACAGAAATAATGCGATAAATCCTTCTTAAACCAAGTCCATCAATTGTGCTTTCATTTTTTATCATTTTTAATTAATTAAAGCCATAGGTTGCCATAAAAAATGTTATTTTTCTAATGGAAAGATTTTTAACGCAAGAATATATGGAATAGGCGAAAATAGAAGTGTTTTTTTTGCATCTCGGAGCGGAACGTAGAGCTTCAATGTGCGCGGAAGAAGCTCAGATGCGCGCGTGTGTCCTATATGCGGCGTGCAGTCTTTTATTGTACCGTCATCCTGTCGTTCTTTCTCGTTTGCCACGAGAGCGATAGGGAAGGATTATACTGCTGCCAAATTACAGTTCTGGCCACCCATAACGCGGCCGCGCGCGGCACGACGATAGCCCCGTTAAGGGGGTCGAGAGCGCGTTGTCCGAGAGGCGAACACAGGCAGCCCACGGTCAGCCCGGGCACAGTGCGGGGGTAATAATGTTGGTAATATTAACAACAGCGCGCGGCGGGCGCGCGTAACGTAACCCTCACGGCATTATAGCGAGATGGACACGAGACGACGAGAGTGCCGGGAAGACCGCAGGAAACGAGATGATTTTTATTTTTCAACTCTTCGACAAGGCTAAATTATAGCTCTTAGAGGCGTGTTAATTTTTATGCTTATTGATTTTCATATTTTACCACCTTATAGACGGGATACCGCGATACCGTCCATCTCGGGGGAGCCGCATACTTCGAGGGTTTCGAGAAGACCCCTGTTTGGTACCTTTCTTGGAGATATTTTACGCTTTGCCCTCTGTCTTTTATACTCTTTGTTGTTATTACCCTTAAGTCGCTTGTATGCACGCAACTTTAAGTGCTCGATGGACCTTCGTTGTTAAACCTTTTGTGAGACGAAAATTGTTAACCGTAAGAATTTTTCGCAACGAAAAAATGCTAAAAAGATATTGAAAAATTGGTTGAAACAATAAGTTTAAAATTTTTTTCATAAATGCATCCCATTAATTCCATTCATTTCATTGGAAAATATTTGAAATTGACGATACACTCTTACGTGATATCCGTTGAAACCATTTTAATTTCAGTCATAATTAGCTTTCTTGTTTGCGTTTGCGAAATCTCGTTGTTCAAACTCCGGCAGCGAAATTCCAGTGTGATGACCCCCTGTCAAAGCCAATTTAGTAAAATCCACGTTAGGAAAAGAAACGCGTTCGAGTCCGCAAAGGTACACACGCAGGGGTTCCTCTCTCGTGTATGCCCATGGGCTATCCCATAATCCGTTCGCTCGTAACCCGCGCGACCGTTCCGTGCCATTTTGCTCGCCGGCAAACTCTTCTCATTCTTCGCGCCTCTCGCGCGCGCTCGTCAAGCACCTCCGGGTCCACCGGGGCGAGGCGTTAATAAAAATTAACTGCACGCGCGCGTTATAACGGAGAGGATGGTCTCGAAACGTGAAAAATAAGCCCTTTCCCCGCCCGCGAGTTACCCCGAGCCGCGCATAGGTGAGTCAAGCAGAAGCGAGTTATAGACAGGGATAACTCCGAGAGGCCTTCTCGTATTTCAACTTCGCGCGAGGGTGTCGAAGTTTAGAACCGAGATAATAATCACGAACCATACGATTCACGCGTGAAGTTTCACGGGCGTTTTTATCGACGAGCGCTAACCGCGAGAAGTCCGAAGTATCCAACGACCACGAGAAAAATAAAAAAATTCTATCTTCGGTTTTTTCAACTCTAAAAAAAATTAACAACTCTCCCCGAGCTCGTTTAACGCGTCGATGGACTTAATATGAAAGAGGCATTAAAAACACCGATACGAAATATATACTCGCTTCGTCGCGAGAGTTCCCGAGCGCAAAAAGACCACCTTGCCAAAATTCCAAGATCATTTCAGGAATCAAAGAGAATATTTAATATTACAAGAGTGGAGTTCCGAAACGTCTCGTCCCTTCCGTAACGGAATGGAGTCAAAGAATTTGCGCGAAGATGAAGCGAGAAAGAGACGCGCGGGGGCACTTATGTGGCCATAGAGACCGCCCAAAAAGCATCGAAGGGAAGGTCAGGGGGACGAGGAGCAAAAATAAATGCAATGGAAAGTCGCGGAGTGACGGTTGAGAGGAAAGAACGGATACGGGGCCGTAGAAAGGAGAAGGACGAGCGTATACGAGAGTTACGGGCCATCCACGTCGAGAGGGAATATTTTGGCAAATTTATGCCCAATAAAAATTAACCAGAACCCGCGAGGATCCCAAAAGAAGCGTCTCTTCGGTTATAACGCTCAACTTTGCTTTTGCATCTTCGCGCGAAAGACGAGAGCGAGAGAGATAACGGGAACGCGAGAGGAGTCGGCATATATGCGGTTTGCGCGACGTTTAACGACAAGCATGGCCTGTCCGTCCGTCCGTTCGCAGTCGAGTTCACCCGGTGCGAGGCGCGAGATGGACATAACCCGGGAGATGGACCGGGGTGCATATTGTGGACTATAACTGCATCGGCAGCGACGCATCCGACGAACCAGACGAACGGGAATGTTAGGGAGAAACGGCGCGCAAAAGCCCCCTCGGTGATTTACCGCTGAATATCGTTTTTGTCGAGGTTGAGCGAATCCGCGTCTTCCTTTTTATATATATACGGGTCGGCCGAGATGCACCCTCCCCACCTCGTTCGTCGAGGGTGCGCAATGTGAATAGTGAGGCAAAAGAAAAGAGGGACGAAATGGGGTATCTTAGCAGAAATACATTGATCAAGTCTGACTGAAGAATTTTTTAGAAAAATGTACATGCTTTGAAAAATTCTTGTAAATGCTTTCAAAAAATTTTGTAATTAATTATCTCACAGGGACAGAAAAATTTATATTGTAATCGGTTTAACGAAAAATTGATAATTATTCTACATTTTGGTAAAAGAATGTATTTACTCTCGAGTTATTCGCCATTTTGCCCCAACTATCGGAGGTTGTGTGCACTTGCATGTTGTCCAGTGATTTCAAGGAGAGAGGTTCGTCTCTCGAAAGTTATGTTTTTTTTCTCTTCTTTCTTTCGATCCTTGGCATACGAGAATATGTCGCCGGTGTAAATCAGTCAACGTCACCGAGGATTAGAGTTTACGGTATAGCCCGAGCTGTGCAGAAGCAGCGAAGGATCTACTCCGTCGGGTTATACGAGGAGGATCAGGAGCGGCCACTCCGGTCTTTTCATTTTTGTCTTTTCTTTGTTTCCTTTTTTTTTCACTCTCCCCTTTTCACTGCATGTGCCGAGCGTTACAGTATCTTCGCTTTCAAGGCGAGGTACAGAGAGAGAGAGAGAGTCTCATCGGAGCACCATCCACGGGGAGTACATTAATACAAGACGAGAAAGACTTCGTGCGTACATACTTCACTCGTTTGTTCCGATGCTCAAGCCCCGCGCCGGCCCTGCCGACTCTGTTGTGGAAGGGAGAAGGAGGAGGAGGAGAGCGGTTAAGGTGGTTAGGACTAACGACTGTGACGATCGCCAGTGCAATGCACCGCAAGAACTCGCGAGATCAAACCGCGCATTGGTCGTGGCTCTCGATTTCACGGTCGCTAATTAGTCCATGCACGAGAGGCTAAACTCACGCTCGAATCAACGTTATGCAATATATAGACATTATAAACCCATTAAGAAGGATTAAATATCTTCGGAAAATCATTCTTTTTTTTCGTTTTCACAAACCGAATACGAAAAATAAAGAATAAACATTTTAATGACTTGACTATGATATACAAATAACGACTTTTTATTATTAATTTTATATGTAAATTTCTTATTATATGAAATTTCTTTTGTATTGGGGTCATAGAATCGAAAAAATAAAACAAATGATTTCTTCAATGAAATTCAATTTGCGCGGTTGAAGTTTGAGCGAGAATAAAACGGGCGCAACACCTGCCACTCGCTCGTTGCACCGTCGCCGCGACCCCCCGGAGCTCGCGCGAATGCCATCGCGCGAACAATAACGAGAATGAAGAATAAAAAAAATCGATTCGCGTCACCTGCTCGCACGGAAACGTCAACGGTGGTTCCCATGTATTACCCTAAATAATATAATACGACCCCGCGACAGTTTTGTACGCGTTGCCGTGCCGCGCGCTATTTTGCCGCACGCAAAGCAACGCAGCGTTTGCGTAGCAAAAGCGTTTTTTCAAAGTTAATAACACAGATGACACGCCGTTGTTGCGGTCTGTTCTTCGTTGACTCCGGTATAACATGCGACTTTCCCGTTTCGGTGTTGACGCACTTTTGACCTTTGGAAATACACCGGCGGGAGAGGAGGGAGGTGTTAGATAAAATGCCGACAAAAATTGACGGACATTTCCGTTATTACAATGATAACAAGTTCATAACTGACTGACAATAAACCGTTTATCAAAATGTATCAATAATAATAATAATAATAACTGTTATTACGAGTAATAATTGTTCATTTTTTTTCATTTACCTAAAATTAAATACGATAAACGAAATTCGATGCAGAATAATAATTTATTATGCAAATATTGATTACAGAAAAACGCTCAATAACATCTTTTTCTCCGTTCCGCGCCTTCCGCTCAATGTCAAAATATTTTCTGTTCGTTTTGTTCCCGATTTCGATCGGTGTTCCGTGAGTTTCTTTTTTTGTTCATGTTTTTTTTTGCAATGGTTTTCTAGTGGACGAGATCGAGATGGATTGTTTGATGCTACTTGGCCCGAGGGATCGATCGTTATGTTACGAACGACGTGTCGGCGGTGTGTTCGTTCGTGTGTGTTGATCGAGATCGAGGCGTATAGGAGCGCTGCCGCGGCGCAGGAGCTGCCGAAAGGATCTCTCTCTGGATCGACGGCGTCGGCGCGCGAGCATCACATCGAGGTGAGTTCCGAGCGACCGATCGATCGAACTCGCCACAAGGCGCGCCTGGGCCCCCATAAACTCCCTCTCGTGTTATTTACTATGTTAATTGGCGCCCACGTCAAACACAAATTTATGCTAAAAGCCGAGATGCTATCGGTTCACGCGCGGGGCGGCGGGGTGCTCGCACGTTACACGGCGCTGACAGGTCCCTGCTGCTGCTTTCGCTCCTTGCGCCCCGAGAGAGACCTTCATATCGCCACGTTCGGTGATGCTTCTCGAACGTTTATGAGAGATGAAAGAAAATACGAAAAAAAAATTCGGTGTAGAAGGAGTACGAGATCGATAGCTCGATTCGTGTCTCGATCGGGCGATCGTTCATTAAAAAGTGCATAAAAATCGATCACGCGGAGACCAGGTAGCGAACGAGATGATTAGAGATATTGGTCGAACGGACCAATTTATAGTGTTATAGAACTCGGGGAGCGCAAGGCGTATTTCCATTCAAAATCATGAAGACAATACTGGTACCGAAATAATATGCGAATCACTTCCTCATTCTTTTCATAACGTCGTTTACGAAGTTCCTTTATGAGAAAGTTAATTAACCGAATTTAGTTCCTCGTAGAGCTTTATAAACGACGTTAAAAACAAAATTTAGAAGCAATGACTAAGTATAAATTGAATAATTATTTATGACTCATTTTTATTTTGAATATGATACAAGAGATAACTTGCGTTCGAGGGAAAATATCAATTTCGCCCCGAAATTAAAAAAAGTTCACTCTTGTAAAATTTTCAATTGATTCAATTTGCCGCGGATCTTTTTTTCAAATCTAATTCAAGACCCGGATTTAGCTCGTTTAGCGCCAATACTTGCGTGATTTCACAAAACTGTAATTTAACATATTAGGACAAATTATGTTTAGTTTTCGCGCACCTAGCTGTTTCTGCTGTTGTATGATGGTTCGCGTTGTTGTCGAAGAATTGCCACCAGTTTTGGAAACCCATGTGTTCACCAGATATGTGCCCGGTAGGGGGATAATGGGATTTACGTGCAATTTCGTCGGGGGCCAAAGGCGAAAGAACCTGAGGAATATATATATATATATATAGAGGTACGAAAGGAACTTGAGGAATGTTCACCATACGGGTCGCACACCTCGGTAAAGACATTCCGTTTCGTAGGAGAGAAAAAGAATAAGCGGAAGGTGGCTCTCTCGTGGCCCTGATGCACACCTTTTCTCCCCCGTTTCTCTCTCGCTCGCCTCTTTCCTCTGCCTCTCACTTCTTCTCTCCCACTTTATATTTCTTTCGTTTTTTTTTTCTTTTCACGAAATACTCGCGCGCGTCACCCGCGAGCGAGTCACTCGTCACGCTCTCGCAACGACGTCTGATTTACACGCCGGGATTTACTGCAGTCCGTACTCTCGCACCTACGGGGCGACTTTACGACGGTACATTGCGAGAAAGAGAAAAAGAGAGAGGAGTTTTGAAATATACGAAAATAATTCACTGTGAAACGAGCTCAACGATATATATTGAAACTATATGCTAATTGAATTAGCTGGATAAAATCGCGATTTTAGCTATTTTTGCAAGACTCGATGAGGAATCTGTAAATCTTTTTCTTTTTTATCTCACTGACGCATTGGGTCACCAGCTTGAGCCAAAGAATTTGATTGACGAAAATCTTTTTTATTGCAAGTTCTTGACGTCATTTTTTTTCGTGATTTATAAAAATTTAAACAATACTTCGTCAATGACGACGGGACTGTGTCACACTGGAAACAGGAAATTTTATGTCGAGTCAGTGAAAAAAAAGAAATTAAGTATGATAATCTTTTAATATAAAAAAGTCATTTAAATATAAAAATGTTTTCATTTTCCTCGGCTATTAATAAACCCGTGCAAATTTTACCATATTTCTCTCGTTAAAATAATCATTATTGGAATCGAGCAAAAGTCTCTCGTGTTCGAATAAAAAATCTGAATTACATCCAGCAGCGTAATAAACGTACATTTCCAGTCTCGATACTCCCACAGTCGATTTCCATTAACGGCAGGTGTTAGAAATAATCTTTTTGCACGCATAGCAACACGAACAGCAGGTTGAAATCGCGGCAAAACCCACCGCGAGAACGAGCGCGAAGATTGAAAAGAACAGTGCAAAACAGAAGAAAGAAAAAAGAGAATTATATCAAGATCGTCGTATCGCGCATATACACATCAGAAAAGAACCCGTTGTTCTCGGATTCCCTGCGTTTCTCTCCTCGGCCCTTGTCCCGCGCGGTTATAGAGAGTCCTCGTCGCAATGCTCCGGCCGGCTGGCGTTCCGATGTCGATTCCCGCCCGCGATAAGATCGGTGTCGAGGCCGACAGGGCAACCTGGCTGGTGTTGCCCCGCTTGACTATGGTCTGCACGCGTCGCCCTGTTAACTCCGGTTTTGCTCCTTTTTTTTTGTTCTTTTCCTTTTTTTTGTATAATCCATTGCGTGCGTGCGAGCTTGGACTCTACGCCCTCACCTAAGGAAAAGAAAAACACGATTTTGTTTTTTCTTTTTTTTTTCCTTCGCTTGCTCGCCGTCGTCGCCTGTTGCCGGACTAATTAAGATGTTTCGCGACTCGCGAGCCAGCAAGCGCCGTAAACCTCACTCCATCCTTTCTCATATCTCTTTATACTATTATTATAACTACGGTATGTTATAGTTCGAGGATATCGGGCTCGTGTTCGACGCCAAGGATGCTGGACACAGTATTTTAATGCATTCCGTACCGATACTTAAAACTCCTAAAGATACCTTAGTAGCAGCGAGTCCCGAGTGTCCAACAAGTTGTCGAAAATTTTCCGTACGCATTGCCTCGTTTGTTTTTCTATCGCCTATGCGCCGATTCGACTCAAAGGTGAAGAAAAATTAATTGCAACGGAGTTACGAATGCAAAAATGCTTCAATAGCAATGAGGAAATTTCTCTATCTTTTCGATTGTGTCGAGAGAAGAAAAAATAAAAGAATTGATAAATTTTATCAAGAATTCGATAACACGGTGCGCATGCATGTGTGTGTGTGTGCAGTCGATGCAGAGAGTGTCCGCCGCGGTCCAGAGAGAACAATTCGAACGGTTTCGTCAGACACGAGATCGTAAGATCGATGAATTGTGGGTTACTTATAGCTTATAGCACACACCGCCGGTTAAGATACTTGCGCGATCTCTGGGCATATATTGTGATTTGCCCGAAATATTGCCGTTGGGTGGACGCGATGTTTCGGTCAATTCCTTTATTCTGTGTTTGTTTTGTGCCGGGTGGAATTCGGCCTCTGGGCTGCACGGAAGAATTTAATAAATTTTATTTTGTTTTCGAGAAGCTTTCAGAGGTTGCGTAACTCTCACTGGTCTAACGACCGAGATACAATTTCATCATCAGCTTGTATCGATGTAAGTGGGAATTCTTGAACGCGCTTCTCTTGTCTGTCCCTTTAAAGTTATTGTTCCGATTTCTACTTGTGTTGGCGCTAATCGCCTTAACGATACCTCGGGCCCGAGTCGCCCGTGTGAGTGTGTGGTCGGCCTGTGCGTTTCCGCGTGCGTTCCAACTACCCGTCGCGAAACTCGGCTTGGAAGTGTTTATTTACGAACTTATGCCCAGGTGTTCGGCAAGCGCGATGGCTGATGAATGCCTGCACCGTTTTTCTCGGAATATTAAATGTCTCGTATCTACTTCGTGAACCTTTATTTAAATCTGTCTGCTACCGGATGCTAATGACTCGAACTCTCAAAACCGCGTTGCAGTGAGTAATGTTAACAAAACGTGAAAAGGCCTACTTTCCAAAAGTACTTGATCGTTTAAAACACCGCGCGAAATCCAGGCGTAGTTCCTGAAGCCGGGGATGCTCAGCGTGACTGTACGCAATGTTCGAAACAACGAGTATATCGGGAACGGAGGGTAAAGGACTTCTTTATTTAAAACATACAACAGGGAGGATGAACCTAACCTGAGGAGGCCGGGGATGCCTAGCAGGAACGTGAATGCGACGGCGCTATGCCGTATGGCACTCACGTATAAAATGACCACAATACGTGCTTCAAGAAGCCGGGGATGCTCAGCGTGATTCTAATGAATCCTTGAATTCGATATTGCGATTGAGAGTTACTCTTTCCAAGTCCCAGGAGAAGAGAGTAGCTCGTTCGGTGATGTCAGCGGTGATCCTTTGACAACGATGTTCTCGGATGACCGTCGACGGCGATGGAGTGAAAGAAAATATTTTGTAGCGGACTGAAGTCTTGAAGTAAATTTGTTAGAATGATCCTTGAGCTATCGTGCCTCCTGCTTTTATAGGCACGATGGGCTCTGTTACATGACGTCACGTGACGTCATGAGGTCGTATGATCCGTGGTGGATCGCAACGGTCATAATGTCTTAATTAGGGGGAAGAATGAAAAATGCTCAACCGTTAAATGTCGCTAAGTTGCGCTTGGAATCGTCGAGTCCGTTCGGTGGGCTTGGTGTTTGGGGCGTGAACCGATATCTAACGGTTGTCTTCGCTTATTCTCGCCTGTGATTGTAGGAGCCCACCGACGCTAAGGCGTTCCGAATTATATTTTGACTGCGGTCTCGAGTCGGACCGGTGTCGCGGGTCGAGTCGTGTTTTTCTTTTTCTCACCGCGGAGTAACGGCATTTACTCCTTATTATTAGAATAACACAGGGGGGGGTAAATGTCCCGTCACAACTGCCCCCCGATTCATGTGAGCCTTTTTTTTTTGTTCAGAGATTCACAGAATTAGGTGGGTCGAAAAAGCGAGGATGAATCGTTCTTTATTGATCCATTTTTTTTTTTTTTTTTTTTTTTTTTTTTTTTTTTTTTTTTTTTTTTCCCTGCATGGCCGTAGATTTCATGGCATGCTCGAATTATGATGTGTGCTTCGTTTTTGAATTAATTGATCCTCCCTGATCGAAAGATTCGAGGAAGTCCAAGAAAGGCTGGATCGTTCGTATTCCGCGTGCAAGTATCGCACTGCGGATTTCCTCCGTGACATGACGTGATAATTTTCGAATAATCGACTCGTCTGAGGGCTTTGGTATTAGCTCTCGAGCTTCGCCGATTCTCCGAATCGCGTAGGCCATTCGTGTTTGTTTGGAATCCGGGCGATACCACCCGTAGTCGAGATTCTCATGGACTTGATGTTGAACGTCCTCGTTCCAAAATCTTCGTGTAAAATAACACTCGAAATCTTTGAGGTCTCGAACGTCGGGTTCTACGAGATTCCACCATTCACTTGCCAATTGTATCAAGCTTTGATCCACGAGGATCTTGAACTCATATCGGCCTCCTAGTGTTTCGCAATATTTACGAAACTCTCGTAGAAATTTCATCGGACGTTCACGAGGAAGTCCTTTGAAGGTCGGTGCCGACAACTTCGGTGCCCCCCAGGTTTTCGATAATGCGAAGTGTTCAGGAGCATAGGTTGCATGGTTTGGATTTTGCATCGTCATGCTGTCGCGTCGTTCCATGAAACTATAGTCGTGTGGTTGACGTAACGCTTGAATCTCGGCTTCGAGTACTCTCGACAAATCGTGTGTGTGGTTCAATTCGTTTGAACGTGTTGATGTAAGTTGTCGTGGTCCTGTTGATGCTACGACCATCGTACTCGCACTTGTTGGCTGTGACGATCCCGAGGTCACTGTCGACACGGGAACGGTTGGGTTCGACATCGTTGAGTCGATTATACCCAAAACGTGACAAAGTTTCGCTCTCGTGCTCAAGTGTCACGTAAGGAGATGAGAGCGAGAGAAAAATGATTATTTTCCTTTGCAGCCCCACGTTGGGCGCCAATGTGATTTGCCCGAAATATTGCCGTTGGGTGGACGCGATGTTTCGGTCAATTCCTTTATTCTGTGTTTGTTTTGTGCCGGGTGGAATTCGGCCTCTGGGCTGCACGGAAGAATTTAATAAATTTTATTTTGTTTTCGAGAAGCTTTCAGAGGTTGCGTAACTCTCACTGGTCTAACGACCGAGATACAATTTCATCATCAGCTTGTATCGATGTAAGTGGGAATTCTTGAACGCGCTTCTCTTGTCTGTCCCTTTAAAGTTATTGTTCCGATTTCTACTTGTGTTGGCGCTAATCGCCTTAACGATACCTCGGGCCCGAGTCGCCCGTGTGAGTGTGTGGTCGGCCTGTGCGTTTCCGCGTGCGTTCCAACTACCCGTCGCGAAACTCGGCTTGGAAGTGTTTATTTACGAACTTATGCCCAGGTGTTCGGCAAGCGCGATGGCTGATGAATGCCTGCACCGTTTTTCTCGGAATATTAAATGTCTCGTATCTACTTCGTGAACCTTTATTTAAATCTGTCTGCTACCGGATGCTAATGACTCGAACTCTCAAAACCGCGTTGCAGTGAGTAATGTTAACAAAACGTGAAAAGGCCTACTTTCCAAAAGTACTTGATCGTTTAAAACACCGCGCGAAATCCAGGCGTAGTTCCTGAAGCCGGGGATGCTCAGCGTGACTGTACGCAATGTTCGAAACAACGAGTATATCGGGAACGGAGGGTAAAGGACTTCTTTATTTAAAACATACAACAGGGAGGATGAACCTAACCTGAGGAGGCCGGGGATGCCTAGCAGGAACGTGAATGCGACGGCGCTATGCCGTATGGCACTCACGTATAAAATGACCACAATACGTGCTTCAAGAAGCCGGGGATGCTCAGCGTGATTCTAATGAATCCTTGAATTCGATATTGCGATTGAGAGTTACTCTTTCCAAGTCCCAGGAGAAGAGAGTAGCTCGTTCGGTGATGTCAGCGGTGATCCTTTGACAACGATGTTCTCGGATGACCGTCGACGGCGATGGAGTGAAAGAAAATATTTTGTAGCGGACTGAAGTCTTGAAGTAAATTTGTTAGAATGATCCTTGAGCTATCGTGCCTCCTGCTTTTATAGGCACGATGGGCTCTGTTACATGACGTCACGTGACGTCATGAGGTCGTATGATCCGTGGTGGATCGCAACGGTCATAATGTCTTAATTAGGGGGAAGAATGAAAAATGCTCAACCGTTAAATGTCGCTAAGTTGCGCTTGGAATCGTCGAGTCCGTTCGGTGGGCTTGGTGTTTGGGGCGTGAACCGATATCTAACGGTTGTCTTCGCTTATTCTCGCCTGTGATTGTAGGAGCCCACCGACGCTAAGGCGTTCCGAATTATATTTTGACTGCGGTCTCGAGTCGGACCGGTGTCGCGGGTCGAGTCGTGTTTTTCTTTTTCTCACCGCGGAGTAACGGCATTTACTCCTTATTATTAGAATAACACAGGGGGGGGTAAATGTCCCGTCACAATATATGTATATACATATAGATGTAGCAGATCGAAGCAGAGATGCCTCCGATACAGTATAGACGCTACGTGGGTGAAGACAGGCGGTCCGGATCCTACTTTCTCCCCGTGTGGCTCTTCGTTTCAAGCGACACGGGTCGCGCGTACAGATTCCTGGAATTCGAGGCACGTGCGCGCCACAAGATTCGATCTGGTCGATCGTTACGTTCACGTTGGACGACGTCTAAATTAATTTAACGAGGAAAAAATCAAATAAATAAGATAAATAATCAAAATCCTTACATGATGATTTTAAATCTGACGAGAAATGCCTACCTCGTCGGATATTTATATCGCGTATACCTTTTATCAGTAAAATCGTCGTCATTGAATAATTTTCTCTATTAAATCGGTTATTTTATCAATCTATCAAGTTTGTCAATCCGTTGTTTCATATTTTAGAACCGAAAAACAACTGATTTGAAATATGATAAAAATCTGTACGGCTTGATAAACAGAAAAAATTTATAAAAAATAAGGTTCTTTCCATGAACTAATATATTTATTATTATACTAAATGTGATTTTATAAATGAAAATATTAATCGACAATAATAATATGAATATTGATAAAGTAGAATATCAATTGGAAGAAAATTATTCAATGACGAACGACGATAAAAGGAAAATACATTGCAGAGTCGAAAATTTCAATTTTGATTTTCAAAGTCGTTAATCACGCCATATACGTCGTTGTTTTAAACGGACTTTTGGACTTGTAACGCTCAACAGCGAGCGTCGCGGTTCGTTGTGAATACCGCGGGTGAGACTTAAGGCGGGAAGGGTTTTATCGGCGCCGAAGGCGATAAAATTCTCGCGCCGTGGATCCTCCTCGGTGCGGGCGAGAGCCGCGCGGATTGTTGCGCGGGTTGCATCTCGTTCGCATCACGAAGAAGGGAAGTGAAGAACACAGAAAGAGCCAAACGATACAACGACGATGCGGCCTTATCGACGCCGTGGGTCCGCGGTCTCAGGCGGGCCAAGCCCAGGGCTATATGGACTTCCCGGCTGTGCCCCTTCAAACCCCTTCGTTCCCCTTGGCGCGATATTATTCAAATATCTTAATAGCCGGCGTTCGCTGGTCTTCGATGCTCTCGTCCCGTTCTCTCGACTTCGTCGTTTCTTGTAACACGGAACACGAAAGTCTCGGGCGAGATTGTGAGCGCATGGCTGCTTTTCTGTTCTCTCGATCTTCGGCGAATCTGCATTTCTTTCGCGCTCTCGTGTTTCAAAAAAAAATTCCTGAGAGACACATCGAAGGATTTAACGGGTGCGCGACTTGTTCAGTACAGTGTTAAAGAAACAAATACGTTATGAGCTTTACAAGTCACGTCGGGGTTTTCTAATTATCGCTCTGGCTAACATGTACTATTGAGTATTTAAAAGAAATCCTTATCGTCGCAACGTCTTCGCCCCTCTCGATGAAATCATCCGTATGATCTCAGACCACGTTCTCAGGACCGGCGAGCAGGTCATATGATTCCTCGAACTCCAACATCCAGCCGTGTACGTGTTCTCCAGCGTAAACCTAGAAGTCCCCGCCGTCGTCGTCGCCGAAGCTCGTATGCACATGCTCTGTCTTGGCACGTGCTCCAACAGCTCGTGCATCGTATACACTTTGCTAATCAGCATCAAGAAAAAAAAAGATAATAGTGATTCACAATTACCAAGCTGAAGGAGACGAGAAAGAGTTTTATTTTTCTTTTTCTCGTTGCACCAAAAAATAGTTTATTCACCATTGCTAACGAACTTTTCGATAAAAAAAAACAATTTTATAGTAGCCAGTACGTTTTTTTTTACTTCTGCCGCACCGATATTGAAATTTTAAAAGATGCGAAAATCCATTAGTAAAAATTCAAAAGTACCGTTGCACTTTGAGCACTTCCCTTTGTAAAGCTTATTTTTTCAAGGACAGTAAAGTAAATTATCAATACGCTATCCATTTACTCATTTAGATTATTTTTGTCATAGGTTATCTACATCTCACATAAGTTTAGCCTTATTCGTATATGAAGAAACCTTTTGTATATTCCGAAATACGTCCTTTGGGGTAATAATCTCGAAAGAATTTGGTACGGAACACGGAAAACGTTTCATCTGTCTACTAGATTTTGGCACGTGTTACGCAGGTGAGCCCTTGCTTAATGTAGCATATCTTGGCAGCAGCTCTTGCGCGAAAATACATTCGAAAATGCGGCTTCTGCTATCCGTATGCTGCACAGGCATCTCTTCCATAGAATTATGAGCACGTACGGTAAAATAAACGAAAGAAAAAAAAAAGTACGAGAGAAGTCCGGCAAAACCCAGTCGGAGCGAGCCTTGAGCCTCATTAATGCAGGTGCAGGCTCCGCAAGCTTCGGTGCACTCTCGGTGCTGCGTAGCTCGTGCTCTACCCTCGAACAACTCACTGCTGTATCCTCTTCTCCTCGCTGTTCCCCATGTGTGACGCCGAGACGCTCTCGCGTCTGTCGACAGGTAAGAAATTTTTGGTAACATGTGACGTCCAGACGAGAGAGCGAACGCGCGAACGTGCGGCGCATACCGTACGACCGATGAGACTATTGTGAAAAATATATTTCAATAATTTATCGTTGCCGCTCGTCTCTTCGCAATCGCAATCTTTGGATATCTCGAACTTCTTTCGTTCTCTGGCTTTCTTCGAGAATCGAAGCACGCACGAAGTTCGAGGCCGTCCTGCGGACACGCGGCCAAGGACGTTGCGTGTTAGACTGGCAGTACAAAGTGTCAGAGAAAGGCGAAGTGACAAGGGCAAGGATGCAACTTGAAAATATAATTCGTTCCTTTAGAATTTCTCTCGAGGTGATCGGAGAAAAAAAAATTGCATTTACGTTTCGTGCAATTTTTCTTGGATATATCTTGTCGTTCAGTGTAGGACAAAAGTGGAAAAGTTAAAAACGAGAGGCACTTCTCGAGATTCATTATAGATATCGCTGTGAAGTTTACACAGAAAACACGTAAAGCGAATATAAAATGAAAACTTATACATATATATTGTGGAAAAAATGAAACAGTGGTCTTCATTGTCCATCAATTGTTGTTACCACTCCTAATTCAGACTTCAAAGTGGTTCAAAAAACAAATCGAGACGTTGGACTCGAAAGTAAAACATTCTTGTCCGCTTGTAATTAACCAACGCCGATGATGAGCGAGGCTACAAAGTTAACCGAGATGATGATAACTGTTGCGCGATAAATTCGTGCCCGTCGTTCGGGACTTGAGGCCGCCGGTTATATCCGTCTACGTCCTCGGGCGCGCGAGCTCACGGGGCCTGCGGATGCGTGCATCGCTCGCGCGATCTCGCATTCATGCATCATCAATTTATGCAGAACAATTCAACGACAACGGGGCATTAAGACGAGGCTCTCCGAGGCTCAGCGTACGTATCCGCGAACAACGTTGGAGCCTACACAGCACAACCGAGCACTCTGGCGATGATCGCGACGCAAAGTCGCCGAACGGTTCAAAGACCCTCGGCGCCGCATTCGAGCAAACGATCTTATTCGTGTGCGCGATATCCGAATGTATTTTCTTGCGTTTAAATCCGATGCAAGACACCGATTGGGAAGGTGGAACGGAGACGTTTGCGAACTCACACTACGATTCGAAACGGCAGGTTTGCGATATCGCGCGTACGAACCTCGCAGGCGTTTGTGTTTTGGCTGTGCGGGCAATTAGCATACGATTGACCCCCAGGGGGACCCGGGGTCGCCGCGCTTCGGGACCCTCGACCGCAGTGGGCCTCTTAAAACTTTCGCGATTAAATTGAATAGTCGCGAATAAGCGATGCGTGCCAAAAACGAGAAAGACACTGATGATGATTACGATCGTATCGTATTATTTTTATTTATTCTTTCCTTCCTTTCTATACCAATCTTCTCTTAAGGTACTCTCGCGAGAATAGGTAAATTGATCATCACAATCATTAATCTTTTGATTAAAAAAATCAATTCAATTTGATATTTTTCATTTTTTATCGAAACGTTTGTCAATTCATTTTTTCTCGGAAAGGAATTTTAACAAATTCTTCGTTCGAAAATTTGTGAACGGAAGTGTCGGAAAAATGTGGTGCGCACCTTCGTTTATTCCTCATTAAAATATCAATGGGGCCTACCCGTATGGGGCTGGTCGTAAAGCGTAATTCCCATATTTCGCGACTGGTACCCTTAATCTACTTGCCAGTTATTTCCTGGTCTCCCGCGCACCCCGTCGCAACAACAAGTGTAGAAGCTTTCGAGGGTGCGGGGCTTTTCCCGGATGAAAATTCGCTCGGAGGGGTAGGCGTAATTCTTCTTCCCCCTCACCGCCACCCGTCGAATACTCAGATAGTACGGCCACCAGCAAGAGGCCAACCCCTAATCCTCGTGGCAATTTAAAATAAAATCGTGCCACCAGCAACCGGCTAAATTGCTACGGGCAAAGGAGCCATGAACTTGTTCGCGACTCTTACCGTTTTCTCTATCTTTTTCCCTCTCGAAGGGGAACGAATGAATGCGGCCACCAGCAAAATTGGCCGCACGTTGCGACGCTACGTGCTCGAACAATGAACAAACACCTTCGGTCAGTCCTTAAGAATCCGGCGGCGATGATGATGACCCTTTCTGGTGTTTCCCCAAAACTTTCTCGACTGGCATTGTTTCCCCGCCCTTTTCCTTCTATTCCACACAAATTGGTGCTTTCCCTCCCCCGACGGGGACCGGCAATGAGATCTGCTGGTGGCCGTCTCGGTGACCGTGGGTTTTTCAGCGGAACCTTCATTGCCTTTCGATGTTTTACTACACTCCGGAATCTCCGGATTTTACAGGGAAGACTTCGCGCTCGACGGTACATTTTTATAAATTTAATTTGCTATTTTCTTTTTGCTCGGATTAAATCTGAATTCGAGACAATTCGTCGTTGGTCTTTTTTATGAGTTCGAGTTTGTTTCGAACCTTTTTAATAGCTTTAATCATTTTTTTAAAAGTAATGCATTTTGTACTGGTTTTTTTACGATTACTCGCTATTCGACCGAGTAATTTCGCATATTTCAGATTTTGATAATTTTTTACAATCATGCTTAAAATAAACAATTGCCAATATTTCAATCAATATTCTTGGAAATATCAATTATAATGCCTTTTTAACGTTAATTTTATTCAATGTATTCAGAGGATATAATTCTTTATTATATTTATTCAACTATTATTGTATCCTTTGCAGAAAAATAGCTAAAAAATCAATCTACGGATTTTGACGATTTTAATTAATAGAAGTACCTAAAAGCCAATAAATAACTTTAATTCAATCACCATCATACATTCAATTCCGTATGTCTGTGATCTTTCAATTTTTTGTAACAATCTTGACGATAAACGTAGCCAAGATAGCCGAAAGAATTTCCGTGCTCAATCTGATTTTTATTCGTCTGAAATTTCTTTTTCATAGAATCCATTTCCAAATGAAACGAGCGGAAGTGTCCGCTTTTACATTTCACGTCTCCGCGAGCTCATTGGTATTATAATCTCACGAACGTGATCGCGCATTCTATCGTCTTTATAGTCCGAGCAGCATCGGGAGGCACACACGTGTGTCTCTACCGAAAGTTGCGCGGGACAAGCGGCATTCCCGAGGGTTCGTGCTTCTTCCGTGTTTCATCGTCTTGAGGACATCGGTGACTTCTTCGCTCGGCTTACCATATGCTCGACACACTCCGTTCTTCTCACCTTCTAACCGTCCCCGGTGCTTTACCCATCGACTTTTATTTCTCCTAGCCGAGGATCGGCGAAAAATCCACATGTTTCGTTTGTCAGCGATTTACAGAGTCTTCCGAGGGTTTCTCCACGAGGTGAATTTCAGGGTCATTTTAGGAGAGAGGGATATATTAGCGGGGTAGCCCCAAAGTTCCAGCAGCAGCCCATCGGCCAGTAGTAACCCCTATGTCGAGTGTCTCAAACGTTCGCGCGTGGAGTACGCGCGAAAATGTTACCTTGGGAATACGAAGCCTCTGGGATTATAACGACTGGTGGAAGGACGGATGAATGGCACGGTGCGGGCATGGCATATGGTGACAAGCTCGAAGCCTCGAAACACAGACCGGTAGCAGGTGAGTTTTGTCCCGAAGCCCCCGACGATGGGAACGAACGGAATACAACTACACGAAGCTCTCGCAGCCAGTATATACATGGCTACCTGTTAGCTCTCGTCAATGACCTGCGGTGTTTAACGCGACAGAATTGTACCGAAGTGTTTTTCTGTTTGGACAATCCTGCCGCTCGAGGGTCGTCGGTGCGTTATCGAATTTCTAACAGACTCTCGGCACTCGGGGATCTGGGACTTTCCTAAACCCCCGAGGACTTCGGGCAACCAATTCTTATTAGACTCTAATGCAAATATGCATTTTCGAATAATGAAGTAATTATTTTACGACGAAGTGTTCGCTACAAAACTAGAATTGTTTTTTTAAGTTAACGGAATGAACAGAAAACAAAAGTATGTATCGAAGAAAGGGTGACAAAAAATTACTTGACACGCGAACGATAGCGCTGTTAACATGTCGGAGTATAGAATTATTTTTCAATGAAATTGTTGCTTTTTATAGTATATTACGCTATTATTTCATACTTGTTACAAAAATATTAAAATTTGGGTGCGAGTTGTTATAATATTCAATATTGAGTGAAAATTAAACATTTTTTTTAATGATAATCATTTATATCGATGGAAAATCATTTATTTTCGTACATCAGCATTCCATTTTAACCATTGAGGAATATTAAAAGATCGAAATTAATCGTTAATTTTCTCAATAGCGATGATATAATGAAAAATATTTTTTAAATTGCATGCGAATATGTTATTTCCAACTGGAAAGCTCTTCAATCCCAACGCGCCTACATAGGTAGTACACATCTTGCGAAATAAGATTCACAATTTGTTTTTTTTTTTTTCATCGTTTGCTGCTGGGTCGCTCGTCGGGTCGAAGGAATCGAGGACGTCCATCGATCTCCCGAGACGGCGTGAAGGCGGATGCACACATAACTATAGAACAGTCCGTTCGTTGTAATACATACGACGGCAATACGCCCGGTCGTGTCACCGAATTCTCTCGCGAGAAATGCGCATGCGAGGCATTTTGCGCGCCCAGCGGGTTGGAGAGATGAACCGATGAACGTGAACCGAAACCACCGGGGTCTCCCGCGCCCCTTTCCCCCTTCGAGTGCGCGAGTGTTGCTGCCAAGGGCGATAAATCCTGACACCCGCGGGTTCTCTCGCCCCGGCGCCAACTGATCCTTACTTGCTGCTGAATTCAATATGCGCTTTTGCACTCGCTCCCGCGCGCCCGCGCCTGTGTTTGTCCTGCGGCTCTCCGCAGCAAGTTGTACGAACGTAACTCGCGCGCAACCGCGAGCTCGAGAGGTGAAAAAAATATTTATCGGCGGACTGTCCAAACTGCAGGAATACCGTCGTGACACACGAGCATCGATACATAACGAGTGCGCAATAATGTGACTCTCGTTTTTATTTTGTCCTCCCATCTCTTTTTTGCCAATATTTTCAATTACATGGGTTATGCTTATTATTATTACATTCTACTATACTTTTTAATGAAACTTTGAAAGTGTTTTTTTCGATATATTGGTAATACTAAGTCTCCTCCGATATTTGCTACAGAAATTAATTCTCTAATATTAATTATAAAAGTTTGGCAGAAACATATTACATTGAAAAAATTGAACTTGTTATAAATTATATGATTAATAGCGTATTGATTCAGATATACCGTCTGATTTTATATAGTATTTGTAAAATATTCGTATATAATTATAATGATTTGTACTATATATTTAGAGGTGCATTTTTTTTTTCATTCGAGGATGACAATATTTTGTATCGAACACTATAGATATACCAGGGAGAAGACTGTATCGTTCCGATATCGCGAATCCCCGAGCGATACGATAAACTAAAACACGCCGTGCAATACAATCGGCAATTAAGTGAGAAGGGTATTAGACCCAGTCATTGAATCGTTGAATATACAGTTTTACCGTTATCATCGTCATTATTGTTGCATGAATATCGATTGTGCTCTTCCCTGCGGTTCGCGTACCGAAGCCTTAGAGAACAGTGCACGCCCGTAGAGTTTCCTCTACCGATCGGTAGCGATATCGCGAAGAGCCGTGCACGTTTAACGTTGCAACCGCCGTTCACCGTTGTTCCTTATGATCCTGGCCTCCCTCACTCTTTCTCTCGTACTCCTGCGAAGTTGGTAGCAAGCAAAATTGTACCGGTGAACCCGTCGATGCCGCGCCCCCGTGCACTACGATCCAACGCGTTTGCACCGGACGTTTGACCTCGCGAACTCCGCGGCGATAGCCTCCGGGGCTCTCCTCTCTCTATAACGTATATCAACACTCAACCACATGCAAACTCGGCACATGCATAATAAACGTGTATTTTACTGCGATACCGTGTATACGAATACTGTAACAGCGAAATGCAGGAGGGACCCATGGAGATATTCATCTGTCGAGCGCCACTTCACTATATTACACTAATATATTGTGTTATTATTCGGGTCGCGAACTCGAGATCCACGGATTAGCGATCTGCGACTTCCTCTTTGCTATACCTACGAGAGCTTGTTGCCCGGGCCCGCTCGCCCTTTCGTCTCGAAGACGGCGCATTGCTGGTGCGATATATAATCTCCGAGAGCTTCGCCGCTCGATCTTTTGTCTTGAGTTTTTTTACTCCTTCGCTTTCTTTGCTTCGATGCTTGCATGCACGTCTTTACTGGGCCCGAGTAGCGCGGAGTTGGGAGATTTTATTCAGCGAATTCGATCGAGATCAAATATTGTCAAGGTTATATTTTATATTTTATATTTTATATTTTATATTTTATATTTTATATTTTATATTTTATATTTTATATTTTATATTTTATATTTTATATTTTATATTTTATATTTTATATTTTATATTTTATATTTTATATTTTATATTTTATATTTTATATTTTATATTTTATATTTTATATTTTATATTTTATATTTTATATTTTATATTTTATATTAGAGTACATCAATTTTTTTGTGACTGGGGCTTGCATAATATTACACAAGTAATCGAAACTCCTTCGTTGTGAAATTACATATATATATGCTTGTTCGTGAATCGTACCGAGGGAGGGAACGTTATTCGAGCTTTTACTTTTCCGTGATATACGATAAATACGTTATTGTCGCGGATTCGTGTTGGCATGATTATTATCGCTCTCTGCTTACGGATTACTTTTCACACTTGTGGGTTATATCTTTCCTGAGCTCGTTTTGCACACGAGGAACACATTGAATTTCGGTCGTGTAGCGGTACGGGCACGCGGGCCAACACAAATATTCGCGAAACTCTTTATTCTTTATTTTCCCTTTTTTTTTTCCTCTTCACACTTTACGTACGTGTGTGCGATCACTGTGGACCATCGTGGTGAAGAAACGATCGTTGGGATATGTATTGCGCACCGAACAAACGGCGCCCACGCCTGGCGCCATCGTAAGAAAGAAAGTGCGAGCGCCGAAGCAGTTCGGGGTCGAGGGCGAGAGGATCCAGAGTCTCGAGTGTCTCTCGAAAAAAAAACCGAACGTAGCCACGAATTCTTAGAATCAACTTCGATCTTTAATTTAATCTTATAAAAGACCAAATTCAATCTTACTCAACCTTTCACTTTTATAACAGGTCAAACTCAACTTTATACTCAATTCTAATGAGTTATAATAATTGACTGAATTTCATTGAAGCTAATGATACAAATATATATTCCCTTAAGTTTTCCGTTCTTTTTTTTTCATGCAAGAGAGTTAGCTCTAAAGTCCAATACCATACAGCAGACGTTATCACGTGCTGAGTTAAGGGTGCAGGAACGTTGGCTCGGTCTCGCCTGGACGATCGAGGGGGTCTCACCTGCTGCGGAACTCGAAGAACTCGCATTGCTATGCCGCCGGTGAGGGCGGGGGGGCCCGCTGACGGTCACGGCTGGGGGCGCTCGGATAAGACACGCGGGGGCTTAAAAATATACCAGTCGTATACACGTATACATGCGTATGTACATGCGCAAGCGCTCCGTGTGGCGAGCCGTCCGGAAAAAGGGTGCAAGCGGTGAGGAAGTGGCGGCCCGGACGAGTCGCAGGTGACGCCAAAGCCCAACACGATCGGGGACCTCTTGTGCCGTAATATATTTTATATTTCATATACGCCTGTGTGGTAAACATTATACACGTATATGTCGGCCGAAACTTGAACCACGAGCCTTCGGCTCGCGTAAGTAGGAAGGAAGTGAGGTCACCGGACCTTGGCCCAGCTCTCGATGTCACGAGAGGTGCAGCGAGCAGCAGGTGCCACTACTCAGGCTGCCGCCGGCGGGGCAACATCGATATCGCTAATATGCGAGCGCGAAGCACGAACTGCTCGGACCTGCTGGCCTTTTTGTCTTTTTTTTTCCTCCTTTTCGTGCCTCGAGGCACATTGCACCGACACGCTGCGGATAAACCACTCGCCCGAGAAACCTTAACGAAGCTTCCGTTTACATACTAATTTTTTTCCTTTTTCCGTTCATACATATATACGAATTTCAATTCGTGAATTACTAAATTCGTGGATAATTGCGGGACCATTGGTTTCATGCATATGGAGAATTATTCTTTCGTCGATTTCTTTTTTAAATAAAGAGATTAGGATTCAAGATTCGGGATTAAATTCACATAACGATCTTTAATGCCAAATAACAGATTCAAAAGTCTAGAATATAAATTCTGTGAACTTAATGAAAAAAAACTGGAAGCCTGCAGGGATTAATTAATCGAACGAAAAAGTTCTTTAAAGCTACGAAATCAATGAAAAAAAAGTATCATCTTTGATATTGCCGTTCGTCCCCGTGCGTTTCGCGATCTACGGATGCTAACCGGCACAAAGATTGAGATAAAACAAGAGATTAAAGGGATCCGATTGCGGTATAAAGAAGCGAGGAAAGCGTGTAACTCGTTCGCTACTTCATTCCTTCATTCCTTCGTTTAGCCGTTATATAGAGTGAGAGGAAAGGTGAGGCGTGTGCTCGTTCCGGTAGCGGGTATAACCGAGGCCTCATCGGAGAGTCGAGGCACGCGCGGACTCCGGCACGCACTCTTCTCGCGTGTAACATTCGAGCGGCAAAAGAGTCGAAGGCAAAAGGCAGAAGCGGCACCGCGAGAGAGAGAGAGCAAGGAGGGTATGAGCAAGCAAGGAAGGGTATATAGTATGTACGCACACGCCAACCGCGGCGCGAGTAAACCTCTCTTACTTGCGCCGCCTCTCATCCACGGGTTAGTATAGCGCACCCGTGAGTGCCAACTTCTCTGCCTCCTCTCTGCACGTGAGTAGAGCGCTCGCCAAGAGAGTTGAGTACACATACCGTGTGTGTACGTTCTACCACCTCCCGTAACCGTTGCTGCTGCCGTTGCCGCTGCTATGCCTGATGCGCCCGACACACTGCACTCCATCGCCGCGCGCGGTGCACTTGCCGCCACCGAGTGCACGCCGGCGCGCGCGCGCGCTCACGCTCGCGAGAACGCGGCAGATTGTATCGTCAATGTCTTAACCGCGTTACGCCTCCTCTTCCTTTCCTGCCTTGTACTCTGCCTCTTTTCCTCGAGCCATACTAACGGATCTTGCCGAGATTCAGGAAAATATTTGCTTCGCTTTCAGGCTCAGCGCATGGAAATTAACTTACTCGTTCTCGAGATTCACGAGCGAATCGTCCCGAAACTCTCGAACACGCTAATGGATCGTTACCAAATTCGGGTAGCAGAGTCAGAAGTTACACTTTTTAAACGGAATATTTTTTTACATTTGTTTTTCATCGATTCTTCCGAGAGTGAATTCCGAAAATTCATCAAGAATTCCTGTACGAAATCTTATTTACGAAATTATTACGAAACTTATTACAAAATCGTTCGCTATATTTGTTTATAACAAGAAACGATTTTCCTGATTATTGCTCGCTCAGGGCCACTCTATGGGGAAAGGTTGAAAGTGCGTAGTCGAATTGTTTCAATTGTTTCAGGGGATTTTTGCGTGATGAGCGATTGTCTTAATTTAAAAAAATCGAAAGTTAACTCACAAGCGTTTCATATAAGTCAAAACCGCTTACATAACGACTCAACTGCAGTCTGTCCATTTCGCTTCGTTAACCCACACTTCACTATATTCTACCCAAAAAAAAACGCTATTCACTCAGTCTCCGAGACACCGAGATAGCATTCCTTTACATAGTCACTATAAAGTTGTTTCGCCAAAAAAAAAAAGATCGCATTAACAATAATAACTATAAAAATAAAGATGAACAAGACAAGCCGATACCGCAGAGTTTTACAACCCGCTTGAATTCGTTTGACGTCCCGCGAGTCCTCGCGCTCGAGGACCGCGCACGCGAGGAAGAAAGAGAGAGGTCACCGGCAACAACGACGATAGCGCATCTCGTAGCGCCGCGGACACGCAGCTGAAACGCTGTACGGATTATTATATTGCCGGTATGAGAATTCCAACCGAAACGAGCGAGTAATGAGAAGCATAAAGCCGACCTGAACGTGATGAGCGCGCGTCGAGGGCATGAGCCAATATGAAAAAAATAAAATAAAAGTAAAAAATTACGAAGAAGGAGTCGAAGGTGGATGAGGCGCCGATGTTGCGGCAGCATCAGCATCTTCGAAATAGCTCCATCGCTTCGAGATATCCGAAGCTCGGAGAGCTCCTCTCGCGCGGCGAGCGCGGGTGCAGCCTTCACTCGTGGCACAGGGTCGTAACCCCGCAACGTAGGACCCCGCATTGAACCCTCCGACCGTGTAGCACATCGTATAGTATAATACGATAGAATGAAGCACACCGGTGAATCACGATCCCAACGGTGCAATAGCTGATTCTCATCCACGGCTACCAGGTGATCGACCACGCCTCATTACTTTGCTTCGCTACTTCGTACAGACGTGAGGATCTTTCTCGCGCTCTTTCTCCACCATCCCGTCTTTCGTCTCGTTTCTCTGTGTATACGATGTTACCGGACTTTACCGAGGTTCTTATATAGCGGTTTCGTCGATAGGAACGATACGATAAAGGCAAACGTGTTAGCTTACCTCTCTCGGTTTCTATACGAGAACACCTTCGGCCGTGCAAACTGTTCTATCTTATTTTCTTCGGCTTCTGCTTCGCGCGAGGGGGTTTCGTCGAGATCCCGAAGGTCCCGGGGTCAGATACGGAAGTCTAAGAGTTCGCGCCTCCGACGAGAGACGAGTAAAACGTGCGAAAAACTTCAACCCCGTGGGTAATTTCGTAGCAGATTTATTTATTTATTTTCCTTTAATTCGTTTTGGGCTGATATCGACGGGAAAGCGAGCAAAGTGTAACAATTCGAAATTACCACTTAAGAAAAATAAAAGAAATTATGTACTATTAAAAGTTCTTTTTACTATACTAAAATAAAGCATTTTTTTTAAGTTCATTAGGGATTTTAATTAAATTGAAACTTAATGAAATCGTTTTATTAATTTCGAAAAGAAGCTCTCTTTATTAATTTTTTCTCATTTCCGTCGCGACTGACACGATGCACCTAATCGCTGGCAACTCCGTTATTTCGATAAATTGTGCGCCACGAATTATTTTCGACCGGTGAAGAAAAATTATTCAAGGTTCAGAGAGAGTCGAAGAGTACTGCTACTTACCGGTGGAACGAACGAGAGAGGATATTACGTGCGGGATGGAAAAAAGTGCCCAGTCACTCGACACAATAAACGCACGCGCCATCGAGGGGTTTGCCTCCGAGGCTTGATTAAGGTTATTTAATTACCGTTGCCCCGTGACCACCTTAACCAGTCTTCCTGGCTACTTTCGAGAGCTTCGGCGTCCCCTCCTTCGTGGTCTGTTCTCTATCGGATGTTTTCTTTTTTTTTCATACTTAACTGCGTCTCGCCCTTTCATTCCTCAATCACTCGGTTCATAGATTTCTTCCCTACCGTGTCAAATCTTGTAACGAGTGTCCCGCCACTTCTAATCTTTCTAATAGGTTCATTTGATAGAAAGATTTATCCGACCTAAACGCTTCGGGAATTCGGTGACTCGACGAATAAATATCTATCACTTAAGCCATCCGATAAATCGGTAAACTTTCGTCGTTGGTCTTTGCACGGTTTACGAAATCGGAAAGACAAATAACGAAAAAAATATTCATTCGTTAAATGTTGCGAAAAATGAAATAAAAAAATATATACTATTCGTATTTTCAAGATCTAGATTTCATTGAGATTCGAGATTGAAATTTTTTTTTAATTCATCGACTTAATCGATGGAAAGTCTTCTTGCCCCGATGAAACATTACGGTAACAGCTGATTGTTGCGTCAACTTTGGCTCTCGAGCAGAATCCTCGAAGCTCGTGACCTACCCCACCCCGGAATTGCCGAAACAACCGCATCGTTCGGTGGTTATTTCCGTCGAGCGATAGACCAGAGAAAGAGAGAAACCGAGAGAAAGAAAAAGAGCCAAGAGACTTGGTAAACGCGCGAGCGTAACCGCCCATCGAAATTGCAGAGAGGCCACAGCAATTACGGAGGCGTGCTGCTTCGACTCTCGACGCCGTTGTCGAATCCCTCGAAAATCCCGTCAGTTACGCTTGCGCTCGTGTTTCTGTTGTTTTTTTTTTCTTTTTTGTTATTATTTTTTCTTCATTCCTCTTCTTCGACATTCTTTCGTTCGATTTTTCGCCTCTGTTTCAACCTCTTTTTACACCATCTCGAAGATTTTTTTTTCACTCGTCGAGATTCACTCGGTAATGAAAGTCTTGCGACACATCGAAAGAGACGCGGTTCAGTAGTCTCGTGAATCACGATGAGAGTTTCACGATGATCTGGTTTTTCAAACATTCCATCGGAGTTCCGTACAGACCTACGACGAAATGGATTAACCGTGGAATTCTAAGTACAAAAGCATTTACAGTTATCGTGACTTTTGGCCGCGAGGAAACGAGGCTAAAATTTTCGAATGTCGAATGGAATGCGAGTTCGAATTGAAGAAAAAACGCTCCAATAAATTTCATTAGGAAGTTTTAGTCTCAAAGTTTTGACAAAATTGACTTTTCTCAACTTCCTATGCTTTTTTGCGTTTTCTCGCATGGAATTTCTGTACGTTAAATTTTCTTGTGAAATTAAACGATGGAACACGAAGTAACATTTGTGGAAGACCTGGTTTCCAAAAATTAATAAACGAATAGACACATAAATAAATCTGTCGCGGTCGAGATCTTTTTTTTTCGAAACAGATCTCGAGCCGATTGCGCTTTTGCCGGGCGCGAGATGATCGTCGAGGAAAAATCGCTAGACGAGAAGAGCCCAACGAGATGCTTACGTCAGTTCGATATCGTGACCGACTCCACCCTGAATCTCGCCAGGTCCGACTCTAACGTCGAATCCACCGTACACTCGGTTGGAGCTCTGCGATCCGCGTGGCCATTATTAGCCCATTATATCTTGCAAAACAGTGAACAGCGAATGCCGAAGTGAGCTATTACGATGTTCGCTATCGGTGCGAGAGGAGGTCGGGGGTTGGCTAGGAAACGGCTGTTGCTCGCGGTATCAAGCTTCGTTGCTGCTCGAAGCAGCTAAAATCAAGCTGTGTACGTATTGCTGTGCCGTAGATAGACGTATAAATACAGTAAAGGAATTACCAGTAGTGCAAAAGAGTCGTCGTGGGTCGATGCGCCCACGAGGATTCATCCGTATGCTGGAATGAGAGACGACTTCGCACAGCTTTAAATTCAGAAGGACGCATTGTTCGTCTCGAGAGATTCGATCTTCGGTCCTTTTGACTTCAAGACGCGATTCAAACTCAATTTTCACTATAACATACTGCAGTATAATAAAGCACAGTAAAAAATACGAGAAGATCGAAGAAGCGAAGAGGTGTCGGGTGAAAAATAAAAATCGTCGTAACGATCCGCTGGCTGATGCTGGTAATCGATTTGAACTTGCACCTTGCATTCCCCCGCCAATCTTTAACAGAACAAGCAACTTTCTTCCGCTACTTCTTTATGTACTTCTATTCTCATTGACTTGAATATATTCAAATGTCTTGTAGACATTGATGCGCATCCTTGCATCACCGTTCGCGGAGAGCTCGCCGATAAATAATTACGGATGACTTTAGAGAGTTTACATAAATTGAAGGTATTGTTTTAAACGCTTCGTTAGGTTTCAAATTTGCCCTAAATTGGTGAAGCAATCAAAAAGTTGCCAATCTTTTTAATTTTATAAATGTTTAATAAAATAAAACACGGTTTAGTGAGAACGTGGTTTGATTTTTTTAGTTTTCAAAATTTTAAACGTCCAAAGACAAACTTTTTCTCGAAATTCCTCACAGAGAAAGCTTTGAGAGTACAACAAATTAATGAGGAAGCAATGTGAAAATTCAGATTTTTTTTTAAGCTATCTAAACTTCTATCAGTCTCAACTCACGTAGAGTTTCGCCCACGAGATTTTTCATTCATCGCGTCCTACGTTACGAAATAGACGTTGTGTCGTTTATTCGCGCACACGAGTCCAGTGTGTAGTGCTTAGTGTTCGCGGCATCCTGTACCACCCACCGGTCCCGAGGGATATCCTCGTCATGCTCTTAGAAATAATACCGGCGTCGAGAGGTGGTGCGTCACCTGACGCGTTGTGCACCATGCGCGCGCGGGCCTCTCTCTCTCGTGGGATGTGCATGATGCACCGACACCGGAAGAGGAAGCTGTCGCGCGACACAGAAGCGTCTCTCCAACCACGGGAAGATCGTTGGACCGACCTTCTCATCTCTCGTTCCATCGTTGCCGAACACGTGTTCGTCACCGGCTTACCAAATACGAGACTCTTACCACGTGCGTTCAATATGAACTTGCCGGCAGTAATATAGATCCATTCGTCTCATAATATGGTAAATATACATAAAGGGGCGTGAATTTCGGCTCATGTTCGGCATGGAATTTCCTGGGCATTCGAACTGTTCCTGCACTGTCAACATTTTTTCCTCAATGGGTGTTGGACATTTTTCGGATCAACCGTGTTGTAAATTTTTAACGATTTTCTGCAATATTACTATAAAATTGCGCGATTTTAATGTCATTGTTTCATTTAAAAAATGTCTTGTCGGAGTCTCCGGCAAAATGATCGCCGTAGAAAAAAACAAATCGTATTTTCATACGATTTGTCCCTCTTTGGAGAGGCGGTGTTTCGGCGATGGACAGTGAATGAATGTGTGTTCATTGAGTTTGTATATTAAGGGTTTGCGGCAAGGTCTCCGAGAGATATTGGGAAAGCGGGAGTTGTCGGCTAGGAGAAGAGAGCGACAGGTTCGACGATCACGTACTACGCCGAGCGAGCGCACATATGGTGAGCTTGCTGAGCGGATGAGGGGTCAGAGTACTTCCTACGCGAACGCCCGTCCGGCTTGATCCCCCGTCTATGAGTTGCGGGCTTCACGCACGCACGCGTGAACTTGGCCAATCTCCGAAGTTATAACTCTATAAATGTGTGTGCGTGTGCGGTAAATAAAGTACACGAAGTGTGCGGACTCGGGTCGTGGCACCACCTGTTGAATCGTCGATTCTTTTGAAGGGAAGAAACAATTGCCCGCTAACTGTTCCATTAAAACATATAAAAAACCAGACAAATACGCAACTTCATGTTACTTACACCATTTTTTATTACCTTGACTCTTCTTTTTCGTAGTTTTCTTTGAACCCTGATAATATTCACAATACTTGTTGCAATATAATTTTTAACATAAAAGAAATATCATATATTTCTCGTATTATCGGATAATTCTTTGGTGGAATGGAAGTTTTCCTCGGTTCATGGCCTCTTTCAAGAATTTTATTTTTTTACTTGCATATATTCAACAAATTTTTTCGCCTTCCGCTGCGAGGCAGTCTCTTCGGGCATAGCGAAAGAGGGATATTTCTTTCCTTTTTTTTCTTTAGAGTCTCTCGTGTGTAAAACGAGACGTTCGATACGTGCACACATCCGACAGAGGCACCTGCCGTGCTGTCTCGGGGCTCCCCGAGACCGGGCGGTCTCGGCCACTCGTGTTGCCTAACATCCGCTCGGCCTCTCCCGGCACAAGCACGGATTTACTCGGCATAATACTCCTTCTCTCACCCACACGTATTTGTCGATTTTTTTGAATTTGTTTTTTTTTGTGGTACCCAGACAAATACCCACTATAATGGTACGTACATCTTTAATTAAACGACAGTAGAAGGGTCGTATCGTCTATATTAGTTCCTAGTACATACGCCCTTGCGAACCCGAAGCATCGATATCGTTTTTTGAGAAACATAAGGGCGTATCAGGAATCGATGCACGGACCAAATTCGCGTCGCATACGCCCATCTGTTCCTCAGCGGCGAAATTACGCGTATTCTGTACCACAAGCGCTACGAGAGAGGATACCGAGTCTCGCAATAATAAGAATATATACGCATATAATGAGCCTAAAATTCCGAGCATGCTGCGCGATTCCGAGCAGGCATTATGTATCCGCGACGATGCCTATAATACTGAAGGAGGTGGAACTCGCAAAAAGAAAACGAAAAAAAAAAAAAAAAACCTATAGTCCTGGTCTCCCGAGTGCCGGCCGAGAGTTTCTGAGGTCGAATTTACATACTTCAGGAACGCGAGTCCCCGACGCCTCCTTTCACCGACAATTTAATTTTTTATTTCTCTCAAAATTTTTGTTTATTTTTCATCATCTCTTTTCTTTCGCCTGTATTTTATTTACTTGATTTACTTTTTTTAATGAAAATTTTCGCAGCGAAGGTTTCATACAATGTACGGTCGGATATTTTCTGTAATACGAGCTTACGAGTCGCGGGCGGATACGTCGTCGTCGTTGTCGTCTCGTCTGAGCGGAGCCCGAGGTGCAAGAAGGGGGGAAGAGGAGAAAAAGAAAAAGTAATGCTCGGCGAGAGAAGCCTTCGATAATCGTGGAGAGCGCGCGCGCGAGAGATTTCACGTCGAGGGGGAGAGCGAGATGCTTTTTACCGCGCCTCCACGGCCCATTAGCCGCGTGGGTCGAGTTAATTTCATGATTGCGTACGTACCGAACGCGCATATACCGCGCACCGGATCGAGAGTTACTTTTTACCTCTTTTCACTTCGCATCTTCGTTATTTTTGCATTATTTTCTTTTTCCCTCTTTTATTCTCGATACCGCGATTCGCAACCGCGACGAGTCCGCGGATCAACGGCTCGGAAATTATTCCCAACGCGACTGTATCGATCGCGCGATTCCGAAATGGCCTTTCTTCATTGACGAATGGGCTACAACTTCATTGACCCGAGGAAACGAATAAATTTACATAACGAAGAAGTTCACGCCGGTAACAAGTGTTTGCAATCCACCGGGTTCTCGCGACTAAGCGCCTCGCACGCGTGTAGTGTGCAAATGTATTTGCACCACTGTCATCGTCGGTGAATATTGGACTCACAAATTAAGATTTTTTTAACTCGTTCGCAGTGAAACCGATACGACAGGTTCTGAAAAACATGTTTTACGACATTCCATTATTATTTAACAAATAGGGCAACGGTCATGGGCTCCGAAAGCTCGAAGCTCTGGCTCCAAATGTTTCGGCGTTAGTTGAAACAGAGGACAAAGTCGAAGAATTTCGAAGACTTACCGATGATATAAAATACTGAAAAAAAAACTTGTTGACTTCATTGTTATGCAAAATTAATCCTCTGTATGTCTGCTTTTTTTTTAAAGATTTTTATTCCAATGGGAAGTATTCGAAATTCCCTCGGAATGTCACTCGAGCTAAGACTCCTTCCTTAACAGTTTAATAACGTTGAAGTGTAAATTGAAATGAAGACTCAATTCGAATTCGGTCTTTAAATCGTTGGAATGAATTGGTTCGACGATAATTCGTAGGAATTAGACCGCGGACAGGAGATCATATAGAATGTTAATGTCTCGAGGCCACCTCGATACGTTTCTCGGTCTCAAAGTTACGCGAACCGCTGAAGCGTTGATCTCGAAAAGTAATCAAGCGTTAATAAATAACTCACCGAACATCGCATAGGCAAAACTCGTTACGTCTGTATCAACCTGTCGTCATTCTCGTCTTTGCGAAAATGGCTCAATAATTTTTTTTTTTTTTGGAGTTCGAATCTCGTGGCATTCCGAACCGTGTTCGTGGACCAGGCCTATAATCGATCCTCACACACTCTTCTCGACTCGTGCCAACTTAACGAGCGTTATTCAATAACATTCAGAGTTAATGACCACCTCGTAAAGAACATTAATGAATCACGAATCGCGAAGAGGCGGGCCCCGCCTCGTTCGGAAACTCAAGTTTCATCCCCCCATCCCCATCTCGCGAATTCATCGGTACACGTCCCTTTTTTTCAATCTTTTTTTTCTCGAAAGTCCACACCCGCGCAAAAGTTCATTCGGCTAATTAAAATATAATGAGAGGCGTAATTATCGATGATCGTAAAGCATCTTTCCTGTCGAACGAGAAGAACGGCGTACGAGGAGGCTCATGTACAAGTTGCCTGTATCTGTATACAATACGATACGTGGCATGTACGTTTCCTATCTTGGAGGGACTGCCGAACACGTAGGACGCAAAGTTTTCGTGCCTTCGGGGCCTTTCTACGCCGGACTTAATGATCCTCACACAAACGCAATTAAGTCTGCACTCGGTATGGCATTGTACGTTACGGTGTAACAGCCGCATTATGTATGTAAGGTATATACCACGCGTGTATGGTGCTTCGGGAGATTAACGAACGTCATACGTCAATGACGACGGAACCTGTCGATCGTTATGCATAGGTATATTTCAAGATCGATGGTACCGACGCTCCCAGGGACATCTAAATAATAATCTATTGATGAGAAGTGAAACGCGCAATGGCACTGTAGTCTCTCGGACCAAAGGCGAACCAAAGGAGTACGTCGTGATAGAAATATAAAAATTCTACGAAACGATTAAAGTCATTAATGTCTGTATCACAAATGGAAGCTGAAAGCTTCACAAATAAATAGAAATTTCGTCGATGTTCCCATTTTTTTCAAACAGTTTAAATATTTTTATTAATTTCGGGAGAATGTTGCGGAGACCTTTGTTTTAAATTGTTTCGAGACAAAACTTGGTGCTGACAGCGAATCTCACATTTTTCCTTCTTCACATTTTATTAACTAGAATGAAATAGTTAATTAAATCTGAAAAAAGAATTGGCGTAGTTGCGTTTTTTTCATGATCAATAAATCGAAAATAACCATTTCGATATCGTTGTATATTGAATTATTTTTTATTGTTTTCAGATAAACTTCAGCGTTGAGAGCGAATCTTCTAATCGGAGAATGGTCGTTCATCGAGAGTTTAGTCTAAGTGATTTGAGACCGGCATAAGATTCCATTCGCCGAATGAGAGATGCGAAGGAGGAAGCCAACCAATGCGGTTCCAATGCGCGCAACATATATCCACGGAATAAAACCTCATCGTTTTTTTCTTCCTTCACGATCGTTACGCGCTCGGCGAATATAAACCAGGATTACCACGAGACACTCGCGGCTCGTAACTCTTGATTCTCCAGCGGAGGCGAAGCCGCGCGCGCATATATCGGCGACGACCATGCACCAGCGCAAGAAACCACCGGCCGGTGAAGTATTCGAATTTTTCTACCTTCCACCTTCTTATTCTTGTTTAACCTGCTTTTCGAACCAGTCCCCCCTCCCTCCCCCTCGCGTCCCCCGGCTTGGCCAAATCGTCTTCTAACGATTGAACTCTGCCTCCGGCACGAAGAAATTGATTTAAATCTCTTCTTCATGATTGTAGTATCTCTCGTACGGTGAATAAGACTTTCGGCTGTCGAGTTAGATTAATGCTTTCCAATAATGAAACATGTACTAATATTCAATGAGACTTGACGTCTTCGCGTCACGGGAGATGTACGGAATTTGTAGTACAATCTGATAGAAGTGTAATTCGATTACAGTCTAGTAAATAAATTTCCTTTGGAAACCGATGAAATAAATATGGTTAAAAAAATCAATAATAATAAGGAAAAATTCAAATTTCTACTAAAAACCGATGAAATAAATAGGATCGAAAAATGTATGATAAAAACATTTTTTTTTTATTGGCAGAAATTATACTGTTGCACTTTTTTACATAAAATCCGCAGGTAAACCTGAAGCAGGTAAAAGTTAGTACGAAGCCCGCCATAGATGAAATTTGATTGCAGTTTAGAATTGATGACACTTGCGACACAGTCTTGGATGATAGAATTGGCATTACCGAGATCCCCGGCTATGAAGTCTTAAACAAAAAAAAATAGGTATTAAACCTCTACATCTATCTCGTTGCCTTTCCCAATGAAAAGGCTTCGAGGTGTCGAGTTAGATTGACGTTTCGCAATATCAGCGGTTCTCGAATGATATCCCCCGACAAATCCGTGATGCCTCGAGCTTTAGCAATCACGGATTAGATTATAAACAAAATTTTCTACCTACCTGCGACTTTGTACCAACGTTACGATGTGGTATTACTACTTAATATATTTAAGATGCGCGCACACTCTATAATATACACAGTGTATCTAACGAGCGGTCACTTATGCCGAAATTTATGATAATTCATGCGTCGGTTTCGTCGGCATGGAAAATTAACGGCAATTTACCGTGCGGACGGAGCGATGGGGCCACACGACCCGTCGGTAGAATGCGCGGGCGTTTCCGGTCCAGCGTATCATCCTCTCTCTTCGTCTCTCTCTCTCTTTCTCTCTCTACGCATCCACCGGAGAGAGATTCACCCGGCAAAACTCTTCAGCATCTCGATGTGACGACGAAGGATAAAAAGAGATAAATTCTCTACCGAGCGAGAGCTGACTCTATTCTCGCCAGCGAATTATCGCCGTGATCGCTCGATCTCATCGTACTTCTTCTTCTTCTTCTTCCTCTTCTCCTTCATCCTCTCTTGCTCTTCTCACTTTCGAACTCTTATTCATCTTTCGACTGATGCCTCTTCGAGACTGTGAGAGTGATCCCCCCTCTCCGTGCCCAGCTATTTTCAGACAATTTATGCTTATAATAATTAGATACCTCGCGGGGCTCGTGCAGAACGCCCGGCCGCAGAGATCTGGCGTCATAATCGCGCTCGCTCGGTCCTTCTCGCTTCTCTACGCCTCGCGAGAACATATTATAATAGCCCTCTACCGCAAGACTTTTCAAGACTAATATTGCCCTCTGAAATCGTCAAGTTTCCTCGGCAATTTAATTATTAGTTTTTATTGTTATGCTTTCGTGTAGTCTGACGAACAATAGATATTTCTCTCTGATTGATACTAGAAGACCACACACATTTTTTTATCGTGCTATTCGTGAGAAACGTGTGTATCGAAGAGTCGCCTTGCTTTTTGTATTATTATAGTATTATTATATCTTTTTATTGTTCATTATATTTGTTTCTTTTTCAGATCGTTTGAGTTACGAAATATTCTTTGCGAAGTATCTTCGAATAGAAATTTAAGCGCAAATTAAAAAAATTTCACTGTATTGAGGTCGATTTTACCGACTTCCTTTATCGATGTACCAAATGTACATTCGGTCTTCGAATAGCGAGAGAAAAAAAAAGGTCGTCCGAAACGAAGCAATATAATTTCGTTTTCTTCTCATTCACGAAACTTCCTCTCGCTCCGTTCGTGTTTGGACGATGCGCCGCGGGTATGTCGCCCGTGGGTGGGATAATGGCGGGTGTAAATTAAAATTTCGACCGATACGCGCGAAAACAGGTGACTTACGACGTGGCGAATTAAGTAACACGGGACGGTTGGTCGTTTTCTGCGCCCGAGTGGCAGATTCTTCGCGTGGGACATGCAAACATTTTGATACACTCTTCCAAAGGCCTTTCGTTGCTTTATACAGCTTTTTTTCGCTCGTTCTCCCCGTCGTCGCCTTTCGAAGTGCTGCGCGCGTTGATACATCACGCGCGCGCGCGGCTTTATTGGCAATTTGTCGTGAGTGATTTTCGACGGGTTTATCGCGCGAACGCCTTGGTAACTCAAGACCCCAAGGCCCCGAGTACGCCTCGATTCTCACTCCCATAGCCCTTACTTTTCTCGTCGGAAACCTTTTTTTTTGCTTTACTCGCCACACAGGGTATTTCTCAATTAACGCTTGAAATATAAACCCCACGTGAAAGAATATTCGCCCGCGGCTGAGGACATCAAGATCTTTTTTCGCGGTCGAAGAAGAAAAAAAAATGAAAATTAAAGTCGGACTATACTTGTGGAAACGAACGACGTATCAACGAAAATCAGTGCTAAAGACTCAAACTTTTTTTCTAATTTAAATTTGAAATTTGCTTCCCAAAATCCAATGAGCAATGGAACTCACACTCAAAATTCTCAACTAAATATAATAAACCACGAAAGATCATATAATTTTTTTACAAAAAAAGACCTATGCAGCATAACAATTTTTTTTTTGCAACCTATAATTGTTATTCGAGACGTTAGATGAACAATAAAGATGAACGCTTTCGTAGCCACATTTTTTTTTATGGAATAGCAAATGAAGCAGTTAATTTCGCATCGCGAGACTCGTCTAACGCGAGTAATACTTCGCGCCCGAAGAAGTGCGTCTGGCCGATGGCTCTTCTTTATGCGCCACCCCCAACACCCGGCACTTTACGCTCATTAGCGAAGCTGACATCATTATTTCATGCAATTTATGGACCGTTCTCTACCGCTCTCGAGTCCCTTGGCTCGTTATTTTTTTCCTCGCCCTCCGCCGTCCCACCCCACTTTCTTTCTCCGCTCGTTTCACTCGCCTTGTCGCGTACATCGTCGCGCGCGACAGTTGTCCTCTTTCTTTTCCATGCCGGAGCGAGATACGCCACGGGCGCCCGCGAACCGCAGCCCCGCTTTACGCGTTTCGCGAATATCGACACGCGAGAGCCGCCGCGAGGAGAGAGCGGGAGAAGCCAACGCGGCGAGAGGATTCCACTTATTGCCGGAAAATATAGCGCCTCCGCGAAACGTCCCGACCGAGCGATTACTGCGTTATAAATTTTTTCGATGTTGCATATACCATGCGGCTCTTTTTCTCACCCCTCTTCGCCTCTCGAATACATCTCAATTTTCGCGTTTTTTGTTTTTGGCTCGTACCTTTACCTTTTCATTCGCTTGCCTTTTAAATAGGTTTCTTGCGACGTTCGCATATTTTATGACTTTTTTTAAATATTCGAGCATTTCGTGGAACGTGTGAGTTTTTTCGTAGCGTTTCGAAACGTTCCGCGAAATTGATTAATCTTGCGGGAGCTGCGAAATGATTCGAATCGTTGCCAAATCGATTTGATCCCATTGATTTCCCCGGCGACCTCGTCTTCACGATATCGATACAACTACAATCTCATCCACTCGACGAGACATTGAAGGACTATAGAAAAAAAGCTGTAAAGCCTGATTAACGACCGCGCAAAGTTTGCGCCTTGGAAAAGCCGATGAATCGTTCGCGAGGGCGATAGATCGCGCGAAAGTTCGTTGATTCTCGTGTATCCCGCGACTATTCGCTCGCGCACGAGGATCACGAAGATATGTTTCTACGCGATTCCACTTGCTTGTTGCCCCCTCGTCCGTATATTCGATATAATGCAAATGTTATACACAAGAGAGACGAAAAAATGGAGTGTGTGCGGCAGACACAAGTTTATTCAACGTGACCCATTCCCCGGTTTCGCTCGGGCTTCGCTATATTTAGTTTGTATGCAAAGTATATTCTGTATAGTATATAAATACAGCGTGTCGTGGGTTACAAGGTAGGCCACAGTCGCGGGCGCGTGTGCATATAGTATACTATATCGAGTATGATTTTTTTTATTCAATTTTTTTTCTCTTTCCTCGTGATCTTCACTCCGTCTTCGCAGTTCGAATATGCTACAAACACGAATACTCACGCGAGACGCGAATAGCGGGGTTAGGGAGAGAAGAACGGTGAAACGAGAGGGATAACGAGGACGCCGGGATCATCGGATCGATTCTTTATCGCGTTGCGATACAATCGGAAAGAAATGAGCCGTGATTTCGTGTCGCCCCGGAGAACCCCGGTGCACACGCCCGGGGGACTCGCCTGTTCGCGTCAGGAACGAGAATCTTTCTTTCCCTGGGGGAAGCGCGCGGGGAGGAAGGAGGGAGGGCGAACGACGGCCCGGGAATCTCGGGACGCCCACGCGACTTGCACAGACACACGGGAGAAAAGTCTCTCGAGAGGAGAGCGCGCGATTACAGGTGCGGCCCGACAGCACGCCCCGACAACCTGTATCTTCGCTTCGTCTCATACTTATCCGAGAGCGTATATCTATGTACACGTATTTCAGAACTGACCGTGTCTGGGATATACAACACGCTCTATAGATTCGTATGTGGAATAATTTTCAGGAGGCTCAACGTATTATTATTATTGTATTTTCCAATGGAAATCCAGTAAGAAAAAAGTGATATTCGGAAAAAAGAGAATTCTAATCTTCTGGTTAATATTACGAAGTAAAGTGCAGTTTTACAGGGTAGCAGTCTAATTATAAGCAATTCATATGCTAATCATAAAAATGTTGGCCTATCAAGGGAAACATTGAAAAATGATTCGCTGAACTATGAAGATAACGTTTCAATTTATTAGATACCTTAGGTATCTGCAATAATCGATGGGTAACGGATCAAATTTCACGGTCTCCTTTTTTTCGTGACTTTATCGAAGGAATTTGCAACGTCAGCGGAACTCCGTTAGCGAGACAAAAAAAGCCGGCGTTGGATGTGCACAACAAGACCGTGGACGCTGTTGGTGTGTTGCTTCTGGCGAGACATTGCGTTTAGTACGAGCGCAACCACATACGGCGGTGTGGCTCCTCCCGACGGTGGCTGTTGCCGCGTGATTAAGTAACTACCAGTCGTAAACCCCCCCGGTTCGGTTGGATAATCCGTGTAAACGCAATAAATTGCCGGTTATTTAAGATAGCGCGCATTATTCGAATAGTTCTGGTGATGGCCCGGCATAAGTTAGTGCCGGGCCACCTAGGCTGGGTTTCCTTCACGACCATTGGCCGAGAGTGCCGCTTCTACGGCGCGAGAACCTTCAAACTTCTTTTCACCCATCCCAGCGCGGAAACCATTTCATCCCAGAAATAAAAAGACTGAAAACTCGTATTTCATAAATAACACGTAACAATTAAAATATCAAGACTCTGCCGATAAAAATAAAAATTAAAAAAGAGAGATGAATAAAATCTATGTATACATCGAAAAAGTTTACCTCTGCCGTACAACAATTGATATCTCACTTATCGTAAAATAAAGATGAAAAATTCATGTATACGAAGAAATATTAAAATTTTATGTTGTCGTTCCTCATAGGGGTCCACGCAACGAGATTCCAGAGAGACGCGATAGTTTTCTAACGCGCGAAGCGATACCTCGCCTCGTAAATACTTCTTTCACGAGCCCATCCAAAGTCGCGGCGGGGGGGAGGGCGGGGGCACAGACGCACAATCTTTGTCGCCTTTAATTTACATGACAAGAGCGGAGAGAAGGGGTTGAGGGGGTTTAAAAAAGGAAATCTGTCGGTAACCCGCTTCTGACCCGCGTGTGTCTTATCGAGATCCCAGCGATTCTTCCATATTTAAAGGAGTCAGCTTCTACGCGGCCAGTGACCCGCGGTGTGGCTTCTATCTGTCGATCGCGCTTTCGCGTCCCGTCTCACTCTCCATCCGAGACATTACGCTTCTTTCGTCTCGTTTTAACCCTCGGTTTCCGTACGTAGTCGAACGAGAGAGGGGAAAACGAAAGAAAAAAAAAAAAATAAATAAAGAAACTACACCTCCCAGAGTTCTCCACGGTGGCACCGGGGCACAGGTGTCTCCCCGTCCGATCGTATCGAACGACCACCGATCATTGTATCGAGAGAGCGAGAGAGCGCCCCACGGGCCTCTCGCGGCAACCGAACGAATTTCCATAAGCGTCGCGCACAACGAAGATAGCCGATTGGAATCGTTGCACGGTGAAGTTGACTGGAATTTATCTTCAAGCGTTTCCTATTAGGAAGTCCATAAACTTCGAGGACATAAAGTTCGAGCAGAGCTCCGATGTTATTTTGAATCTTCAATATTAACGAGTACTATTCAATTGCCCTTGAAAGTTGAAATAGCAAAGTGTAAACTTGACTTTTCTTCTCAAATTTGGTCGTCCCAAATTTGGAGTCTATTCGGCAGCGTAAAGCATTCGTAGATCGATCAGTTTCACCGTGGGGGCTAAGATGCCGGCAACGTTCGAGATTATGCATATGTAGAGTCGGTCCGATGGAAAGAATCGGTCCCTCGCCCCTATCTCGTCGACCCCGGGGGCCTCCGGAGACCGGGAGCACGCGTTATTTATTACGTGACCGCGTAAATAATGGATCCCGAATGGTTGGAAAGGTCAAATCCAGTGTGAATCCGATCTCAAACCCGAAGAACGTTCGTGTTACCTTTCTTCCACCTTAGTTTATTCATTTGTTTATTTTTTTTCGACAATGCTTCTCATTCTCTCTGCTCCACGACGATTCGTTTGCTGATAAATCGAATTCTTCGATCCGAATGAACGATGATCTCCGGATATTACACGAATGGGATATTTTCACGTATTACAGTGACGATGGGATACTTGGGGACTAAACAGTTCGGTTATGTACGTAGATTTCATTTGAATACAGTCTCGAATGACTCGAGAAGAGGTCACTATTCACCGGGGATGGGGGTCATTCATATTCGATTACTATCGTGTTTCGTACGGGAGACCGAAGAAGCGAGGAGAGACTCGGATGCCACAACGAATGAAGACAGTGCACGGATGGGGAATGAAGAAGCATGAAAGCCAGAAAGTGCATAAAGGATGCGGGAGATGAAGAAGAAGCAACCTGTCCAATGCATCTTGCGAGAAGCTTAAGAGGCGCTTCCGTCAGTATCTACGGATTCATTAGAGAACAATGGACATGACAAGGAATAGGAGAAAGGAGAGATGAAACTCGGCGTAACAGAGCTTCCCCTTGTGTCGAGGAGAGCCTCCGCAGAAAATACATTCGACCGACGTCAAGACGATGAAGAAGCAGCTTAAATAAATAAAATCGTAAGACGCGCAGATGGGGAAAAAGGGAACAAAAATTGGAGAGGCGAAGCGCGATACCGTACACCTCAAGCCATCCTTGTGGAAGATGCGAGAGCTCGAGCTACTCGAAATTCTCAGATACGAGAAGAAATCATTTTACTAACGTATACAAAGTTCCGATTGAAAGAAGAATGCTAAAATTCATAACTCTTGTCTGCCTAGATATGTTATAAAGAAAAACATATTTTATCAATGATAATTTCTCCAGGGAAAACCTATTTCTATACATATTTTTAAACATTGACATTTTCCAATGTCCGATGAGAGCTCTACGCGCAGTGCGAAATGTGTAAACTAGTGAGAATCTTGTCACCGGAGTTGTTTCTCAACGAGTCAAAAACGATCTTTCAACAAATGCCAAGCCAGGAGATCGCATAGAGAGGGAGACTGAAACGATCTTGAGCCCCGGCGGTATTCTGAACCAGATTGCTTTAATTTGTTGCGCGACCGGCAAAAATGTTAATGCCCGTCGAGCGATCGTAATTCAGCTCGGCCGGCAGCTCCGAGGATTCCTTCGACTCCTTTCCTTTTCACGGATCTTGCTCTTACCTTCGTCGTCGGTGTGTGCCTCGAAAAATCTCATATGCTTTTGTCCTCCTTCAATCTGTGCGCCCGCGCTTGCGTTCTCACTCCTGTACTCGACTTTTTCTATCTCCTTCGACCATGTTTCCAAGCTCCAACCCCACCAGCATCTACTACCTGCTCTCGCTCACTCCTCCTTGTGGTTCGCCGCTCTCGCGCGAGCCACACGGTGGCTCTTATCTGCGGTTTTATGTTCGGCTTTGCGTTTTAGCCACGCCGATTCCCCTCGTCCTCGGGTGTCTTCTTCTTTCGCATCGGCGACCAACGGGGCACCAACAGGCAAAACAGAACGGAGAAGCGTTGCGCTGGGATCCGGCAAAAGTGTGCGGCAGAAGCTGCTCGCACGGGATCCAACGATGAGAGGAAGGCGACGACGCGTCCAATGGAACCGGAACGCGACGTCGTCGTCGTCGTCTTCGAGAACCCTGGCATGACCAATACCAACCCCTCTCAACTTCTTCGTTTCTTTGCATTGCCTTTTTAACCCATGTGACTTCCCTCGGGCTTGGTTTTAACTTTTGCGAAACGTCGGACAGGCCGACAGGTTTATTCGCGTCCGCCTTGCCACCTCGTACCTTCGGATTTGCATGGTACGACGGTGAGAAAGGAGTCGGGGAGAAGAAGACCACGCGATCGTCGCGACGACGCCATGGAGAACCATCCACCTTGGCGTTTCACTCGCGCGTTCTTAGAGAGAAAGATGAATCGTTTGAATCGGATCTCGTATTTCGAATGAATTTGCCGGTGAAGATTACGAACTTTTTGAAATCGCGCTCTCGCGAAACAAAACACCAAAAATATACTTGCGGCTGAAAAACGGATGAAATTTTTGCATGTGATCTCTATGGGAAAAAGACACTTGTCGCATTCGTCTGTCTCTCACGAGCACCAAACAAATTTTCTTGCCAATGGGGCTTTTTCACACGCTGCGCTGTATGCCCGGATCTGTGGGAACCGCTTGGTTTCCTCGCACCCATTGGCTTCAATGATGCGCGGGTAGGAAGCGTCCAGGGGACGAACGACGCACCCCGAAACATCGAGACCGGGAAACATCCTACTCTGTGTTGGGGCGCGAGGGCAATCGGTGAGGAAAAAAAAGAGGCTCTTTCCCTTCCGCAAACACGGACATCCAAGGGAGCGGACAGGTTTCCGTAATACACTGGCCGATCTCTCTCGCACTCTTTTTCCCACTGGGAATTTCAGCGAGTGTCCTCTACTATTCGGAATGAGATTTTTAAGTTAGTCGTAACTATGACCAACTCAGGTGGAAAAATCGGAATGCGATTTATGGTAGAAACTTGGCTTGCGTAAGTAATATATAGATCCATAATTTATATATAGAGAATATATACTTTATAGATTGATTATATTCTCAAATTTCACTTTCCAAAAGTACATTTCTATTTATTTCCATCCCAAATTCCGTGCAGCCGTTAATGCATGAAAACCTTCAGTTTTTTCGAACTATTGTGTCGGATAATTTTCATATCAACGACTGAGCGGATGAATTTTGTAAGGTATACAAAAGAAAGAATGAATGGATTTTTTTTTATATGAAAAAAAATTGTCTTATCGTCTATTAGAAACCGAAAATCCTGTTTGACCAATAGAAGCTTCCGGACACAAAAAAAAATTGGGATCTATGAACATCCCAGTTTTTTTCATCTAGATTTGAGACTTTTTTTTCATTTAATCTTGGAGACGGATCTTACGATGTATCCCACAGTGCCCCGTTAAGAGGTCACTCCATTTTTACTCCCGAGGATCTCCGGTCGTGTTTGTCTTAAATATTATTTTACGACTGCCGGTGGGATACACGTATTTTCCTAAACGTTCTTCCCTCTTCGGTACACTTCCTCCCGCTTCTGTCTCAGCACCGCACTTTTGTCTGAACTTCTCATTCATGAAGTCATTCAAATATTGTGTCTAGACAATCGTTTTACAACCGAATGAACAATAGCCCAGCGTTATAACGATATCCATCCCTTTTTTTTCTTCACGCTTTTCTATCTTTTTTTTTCCTTGACTTTTTTTTCTGTGATAGTCAGAGGACTGTCGCGAGTCGATACTCTTCGGCTTGTTGCAATACGGGGCCTATCGCGTTATGCGTATTTGCCTTACAGTAGTTTTATGCTGTTGACAGTAGACAGTGTACCCTTTTAGAGTGTCTCTGCGTCGCGACGCTGGGGCCTTTCAGAGAGGAGCAAAGTGATCCCCGGAGCACACAGTTCCACGCGACGACGAGAGAAGGTCTCCCCTCTTCTCCTCTAGCTTTTTGCATCAAGCAGCAGCAGCATCGAGCCCCGAGGACGACGGGATCGCATCTGTCACTGCGGAAACGGCTGCACCCGCGGCTTCCGTTCTATGGTGTCGGGTTACCACCCTCCCGGGGTTAATACACTCCTCGTACACTGCCTCACTCTTTTTTTTTATTTTGTTTTTTTTTCGTTGCCACCCCAAATAATATTCCACCACTACGATAACCATGAATAAAAACTACGTCTCTCGCGATGGAGATTTCCCCCTCTCGTTCCCTTTTTTTTTACTCCACAGCCGCGGCTCTGATTCAACCATTAACCATTCCAAGAGTCCTTGGGGCGCTCTCCACAACCCTTCCGCAGTTGAACTTGCGTAACTCCGATGCGGAAGCAGGTGCATCGACCAATGTGGAATTGAATCTCTCAGGAATTATGGCGAATCGCGACTGACCAAGGAACAAGAACTATATTCTCAAATTTTTATCGGATTGATACTTAATAAAAAATCAAACTACGAAACTACAAAATAAATTGTCTAATTAAATAATTCATTCAAGATTAACATTCTTTTTAATACTTTTGAATTAAATTAAACATACTTTTATATTTCAGAAGCTGCCATCAAATCGATGATACAATTGGAATGGCGATATAACTTCAGTGCTTGGATTCTCCAGTCCGATGGAAAAAAGGAGTCGATTTCTTATGGATCTTTACTCACATATTAATCAACGTTTGTCCTTCCAAGGAAGATAATGTTGACAGAAGAAATTTGCGCAACGGGCATCAAATTTTATTGAATTCAATTTATACGTTGCATCGCAATGGCAAAGGTAGCCGAAGATGGAGATACATCGACGAAAGTGAACGACGGTAGTCCACAATCGACGATTATCGATTCTCGATATTCTTGCGCAACAAAGCCACAAGCGCCACCGGGGTCTCTGTGTAACATGCCGGTTAAAACGAATTATTGCGAATGAGAATCGAAGGGTTCCGCGGTCTCTCGGGCTGCGCACAACAATAGAAGTCATAGTTAGTCGTTGTCGAAGCTCTCTCGTCGTCAGAGAGAGCCGCCGCGGTTTTGCGTCAAGGCGAAGAGGTCATCCGGGGGGTCTCGTAGTGGTTATATGGAGAACGCAAAAACGCGGAGAGGCTCACGGCAAAAGTTTCGCTATCGCGCTCGCTCGTACGACTTTCCGCGCCGCTGGTGGTCTCAAGAGAGGAAGAAAGAGAGAGACTGTAACACAGCTCACGGCGAACCGATCATTTGTGAGACGCACCAAATCATCTCTCCCTATCTCTCTATTCTACGGCCTTTCGCAGTCAAGCTGACAACGTTCCCACTGGTCAGTCTCAGAAAGTGTTCTCGGAGACTGTCGCTTTCTAATTCGATGGATGGACCACAAAAAAAAATAATGGCATAATACAGATCGGAAGAAAAAAAGGACTGGCTAGTCTCCGAGGAACATATTAATTTTTGGACATCGCTCTGTTGTCCTTTTTTTAACGTTCACAAAGCTCTTCGATTTCATTCTAAGTATGACTCGAAAAAACCGCAGATGAATACAACTTGACAAAGTACCTTGACTGATATCGAAAAATTATTGTGTTATTAGACATAAAAAAAAAAAAATCCATGATATTCGTATTCATTTAAATTCAAGCATATTTTTGTGAAGTCTTCAATCAATGTTAACCATTCGTGTGAAAAATTATTCAAAATTTGAGTTGAATTTCTACAATTCAACTTGAATTTATGTCGCATCTCGCGGAATTCGTGAAACAGATATCTCAGTCATGAGTAACGAAACCGTGTACAAAGAAGAGACGTTCGTCGTCTTGTTGTCTTTTGTCAGAAACAAATTCGGCTTCCCGAACGTTTCTTATTAGAATAAACGGGTATGTGAGGGTTTTATACGTCTGGTACAGTTGGGTTTTTGGTATATGGAATACCGCGCGGGGTGCATTGGTAAGATTGGAAGAAGAATTCAAGGATACCGTAAACCGCGTGTGTATATATACGTCGGGAACGTGGCCGTTGTTGGGCCGCCGCTGCTTCTGCTGCCGTGGAGCGATTCTGTTGGAGATCAGAATGCATCAGTGCCGATAAGGACGGGCCGAACGTTGACAAAGGATCCTATCTGTAATCGGTCCGGAACGCAATGCATACCGCATACCAAAACGCCTGCATAAATGCATTCGCTTCTATATACAACGATGACGACGGAGACCCCGAGAAAGCAAACACGAACGATTCTTCGATCTTCCCTCGTGGCACCGAAGAATCTCGACGACAGACCGATGCGAACACAACGGAAATGTATTACAAAAACAAATCTCTCTTAAAACTTTTTTTCGAACCACATTTGATTCTAATTTAACTGAATTATCCACGCGGGACGGAGAATTTATCGAAATGTCTTCCTTTGAACGTTTAAATAATGCTTTATCGTGGGATATACTTGCTCTACGGGTTTAACTCACTCACGAAGGAATATCACCAATTCGAGCTTTGCTTCAACTTTCAATATACAAAGTCTAAAATTTTCCACGACGTTAAAAATTGTATAAGGAGTCCGAAACAATGTATTACGGCCGATACATTTTTTTTCATATGTTAAAGAACTGTCGACTGAAGAATTAGTAAAATAACAACCGTTCGTATTTCATAGTCGGGCGATTCTTCCTCATTAAGTACAGAAGACTTCTGACTTATTTATAGTTGGGTCGAATTTTCTTAAATTCATTTTTTTTGACGACATAAAAACCTCGTACTTCATTTCTTCTTTTTTCTATTAATCACAGATCATCCCGGATAAAAAATAACGAACGATCGAGTGGAATGAAGTGGAGCTTCGCCACCGAGTGCGAAGCGGTTAACAGCTAACGCGCCTTCGGATCGGCGACAATCAGGATGAATGGCGATTCGCACGTGAGCCATTCTTCTTCGGTTGGTTCGGATGCACAAACGCGCTAAAGGACGCAAGGTTCGTGGTAGTCTTGTAACGATCGGTGAAGAACTCTTGTACGGCTGCAGGAACGATGAAATTATTTATACATATACATATGTATGTATCGGGTATAGATGTATGTACGTATGCAAAAGAGTGAAGAAGAAACGGGCGGGTGCCTCGTCCTTCCTCGTCCTCATTCCCTTGTAGACAGTTTATATCTATAGGAGGCGGCAGTTGCACACTTTCTGCCCGCGTATTATTATATACAGTAGAGGTGAGCGCGAAGCGCGTCCGCGCGACCGAACGATACTTTTGTAAATATTTTCCGGCCGGATGATGAACGCCGAATTAAATGAGCATTAATTATCGGGCGGTCCACGCTCGTCGCGTGGGCGTGATTCATGCGCAAGGAAAGAGGGCCTCCGGCTTCACTTCTACCTTGTGCGACTTATACGCACGAATATTCGACCTCCATCTCCTTGCTCACCCCTCTTTTTCGGTATACGCGCAACGATCCACCCACCGGGAATATTGTAGTGATTTTTTTATGTGTTTTTAATCAAAGTAGTCATACACGTTAAACGTCTGTTGGAGGACAACGAGTTGTCGATATTAATTTTTTTTACTGTAACCCAAGCGTCGAATCATTCAGTAGGCACATTTTTCGTCCAATCAATCTTTCTCGCCGAAATGTAATGCCGAACTATATTCCGATCGTGCGAAATAATAATTCACAATCGATAGTCCCGATAGAATATCGATCACCGGCAGGCTCGCATTATAGCGGTCACTGCGCTCGATAGCGGAAAGATCGATCGCCTCCACAACGAGAAAACTTCGTGTGTCTCTCAGAGGGGGGGCTCAACTTATCCGGCTTGCACCAGCGTATCTGGAACACAAATGCGTTGCGACGGGTGGCGTCTCTTGCCTCTTGACGTTCGTCTTTTTATATCATTTTTATCAAGCTCGAATTTTTATTTCTTTTTCTTCATTTTTCATCCCTCTCTCACTTTGTCTCCCTCTTCCTATCGTGTAGAGCTCGTATAGCAGTAGTAGCAGCAGTTGCTTTGCTTTTCTTTACATTTTTCAACGGGCACGGACTGCCCGGCGAGCGCTCCCCGTGGATTGTCCGGCTTGTCAGCATATACGAGAAGGAACGAAGTCCGGTGCAACAGGGCACCACACACCGCCTTGTATCTTTCGCTAACGCGAAGCTACGTGCACAGGCCACACGTGACTGCGGCCCATCCCAGGCTCTCTCTCGCCGCAGTAGTGTATATATATACGCGTATATACGAGCTCTCGGTTCGCTTGGCGATCGTTCGCCTAGCCAGCGGGGCACCTGAATGATTTGCGTCCTAATCGGCCAGCGAACTCTCCTTATGCATGGCGAACCTTCTAACGTCTCGCGTCTCGCGACGACGAAGGTTCGGCGCCTTCGCGCCGTGATCGGTTAGATCGCGTGCACGGCCGGACCAAGGGAATGAGATAGAATGAGAACGAGAGAAGCGAGACGCCTTGGACGCTCGTATACAGCTCGGAAAGTTAACACGGGACCGCCTTTCCTCATGAGAAAGCTTTTACGCAAAGTACGCCTTCCGGAACTCTACTTGCGCCTATGGACGACTCAACTCTTGTTCTTCCTCTTGGTTTGCGGCCGTCGAAACCGCATCGACGAATTCTTGCGGTCAGGTTGGTCCTTGTTGTTGTATTGAAATATTCGTTAGCGGAATATTTCATGGTGCTGGTCTTATTGTCCTGTTATTCGAGAGGATATCGAAGATTGGTTTATGCATCCGATCATCGAAGGGAAAGATTCTTCGTATGGGTCTTGTACTTTTTTGGCAAAAACCTTTGATCGGATTAAGTATAGATAAAATATCCGTCGAGAATTTCGAGAATCCATCGAGAAGAACAAACGAAGTTATTTGAGTCCAAATCGTCCAAGGCAATGTCAAGCTGCTGAAGTGCAAGGAAGATACTGTAGATGATTCGAAAAGTCGATCTGAGGAAATAGGTCGATTTACTGCGTTTCCGTGTTTCTATGAAAAAAAATGCTCATTACCTTTTCTGCGGTAAATTGTATGCCCTACAAGAAAGGTCTCTTGCATAAATATAATTGGAGACAGCGTTAACGAGTTAAACGAGCATAAACATCTTTCACAGAACGATAAATATTATTCAGCTTATCATCTTGATCTCTGCAGCGAATAAGAAGAAAAAGAAAGGTTCCTTTCTATCCGTTACTTCTCGTCGCAGGCTCGCCGCTCGTTTTCGTCTTTGACAATGAGCTCTCGACGTGAACTAACCATCACCGGGAATAACAACTCGCTGATCGTTGTCGCGGAGATCTTGCGCGCGTTGCGCAAGAGATGCCTCGCGGGGGTCCTCCTCCCGGAGCACACACCGGCGAAACTGTGTACGCACGAGACGCAAAGGCGAACCGAAGAAACCAAGCCCATTGGTTGCATCCGAATACGGATAGAGTGCAGACCCTCTCGCGGCCGCCGCGACGTCAGGAAGGAATTGTGTCCTTTCCATTCCTTTCTGTATCGTTCCTCTCTACGATTCTCTCCCAAGCTTAGTTTTGTTCAACGGCGAAACAGGCCCAACGGTGCAACAACACCACCACCCACTCTGACGTAACTCGCTCTGTCGGCTGGCTCATTTGCATCGAATATCGTCGCATTTCCCAGGCTGCGCGCGCTTATGCGCTCTATCTGCGCGCTCTGCGACGTTCTGAGTTCCTGGTGTTCCACCTACCAGGATCTCCAACATCCAGACCTTATACTATTCACCGGCTGTCCTCCCGGACTAGATGATCGGTCGGTGACACGCTTATCTGGTGGAAAAGGTCGCGACGTTCTTGAGAACTAGAAGACGCTTTACCGGGAGCAAATGAGATGCCCGGGAACACACGGGAAGCGCACCTGGTGCACGTATGCGCAACAATTCCCGGACTCGGCTTAATTTCAGGTAGAAATCTGATTCTTATATTTTCAAAAAATTTAATGTATAAAAAAACCATCAATAAAGACTTTTTTCTTTATCAAAGTGCAATTTAAAAATTGAATACTCTAAAATGGGAGTAAAAATTTATATTGAGCAATGTGTCGAATTAAATTTTTTAATTTACTTCACATTACAGTTCAAGCTCTCGGGATGAAAATTTGAGCAACGATCTACTTGACCGTCTAAAACGTTTGAAATCCATTGCACCATCGGTACAGTCCTTCGTTAACAACATTTTACGGTACTTCACATGGAAAAAAAACATTGGGTGTGGAGTCGTTTCGTGATCTAAGAAAACAAAATGTAATTGCTTATGCAACATCTGGCCACGACCGACCGATACGTCCTTGACGAAAATCATTATCGACAAATCGAAATTCACGCGATTGCATAACGTTGATCAAGACTCCGATTTAGATGGCGGGGCGTGACATTGTTTCGTCGATGGATACGGTTTTTCGTACGAGTTTTTCATCGATACAGGTGTCGACCGCGCGGAGAAAGGATTGAAACGTGAATTTCGGTGAGCGAAGTACGTACGGTACTAGCGAGTTTTTACGGTGATCTACCGACCGATCGAAACAATCGGCTCGACCTTGTGTCGACGTTAATTCCATCTTGTAGTTAAATTGGAAATCGCCTGTACTAACCTACGTAATAATATTTTGTCTTTTGAATCAAATACTCTGATAAAATACAATGAGGTCAGTAATTAGTGAAGTCGATTTGCAATTACATTAAAAGGGCTGGTGTGAAAAAGTTATCAACAAATTAGTCACAAACAGAATCGTTCAACAAATCATTCGGTAAACAAGTTTTTTATGGATTACAATAGCTAATAATAATAAAAGAGTGAACAGATACATCAGTCGTTTCGGCAATTCGTCGCCGCTGATGCAACGCAAGACTTTGACGAAATCCGTTAAATCAATCGAATGGCCCATAAAAATTCGTATTATTGGTATTATACTCGCGTCCTGGGTAATAAATGACGTACACTCATGCGAAGTAATGTTATTTCTGTTTCCTTTTTTTTCTCCCCCCCTCCTCGCCCGCTACTTTTTTCCTTTCTCGTTCGGAGGTTTATATCGAACGATAATCCAGTGGGTTATGGTCGCCCGAGTCTTCGAGACGACGACGGCGTTGCCTGGATCCCTCCCGAGTCTTCGTTCACCGTTTATTTACGAGCAATTTTACGAGACGAGGTATATATATTTTCGTATGCGTGCTTCCAAGAGCGCGAGGCGCGCGTTTCATCTCGCGGGGAGAGAGAGCAAAGCGAGAAAAAAAAAAAACGAACAATAAAAAAATATATGAAAACGAGAACGAGAACGTATATAATGGCCTATGTGTACTGTACATAAGAATAAACCGCGAGGGAAGGTCGGCTGCACAGGTGGCTTAGGTGGACCGATGTTTCTTGGCTCTCGCGCGCGTATGCACCACCGGATAAAGGAGAAGTCGGTGTGCGACCACGTCGAAGGATCGCGTGCTAGTGAGCAAACTCGAACCGTCGTCGACAGGCGCGCTCGTTTAACACATGTAGACATCAGATACCGTCGAGTGTCTCTTCGCCATCATCCTTCACTCTTTCGAACCAAAGACATCGAATATCATCCCCTCCAATTGTCTTATTCGCGTGGAAAATAAAATAATTCAGGGGTTGGAAGAAAGGCGACGTTCGGCAATTAAAACGCAGGCCAACCCGAGAATGGAGTTTGACTTAACGTTTTGTGAAGAAAAAATTCAATGAACATTCCGATTTTAGACTCGCTGAAGATAAAATGCGTCGCGTTAACTCTTCGAAGTGATGCAGCGATCCGCATTACCCCCGTTTCTCGCGTACCGGATGATTGCAGTGGTCGCCGTCGAGAACCCGCGCGTCCTTGAAGCTTTTCGCTTTTTCCTCGCGGATCCTACAGTCCCCGCGAGCAGTAGACAACTATTTTATCGAGTTCTTAGCGAATTTTTTATTGTGTCGCAGGTACGCGAGAATAAAGTGATAAACAAACGTGGAAGGACGAAGCGTCGCGCGAGGAGAGAAAAGATTTTAAATACCCCCGGTTACAAATCCTGAACTCGTATAATAAAACGACGAGTCCATTGGGCCGCGAGAGATACGCAAGGCTCTCGCAAGGGTCGGGTGCGCGCGCGCGCGCCCGCGAGAGACCTCCATATCTCACGAAACAAGATCTTTTGCGAGCGTTTGCTGCCACACGGAGGTACTTAAAGAGCGAAATGAAAAATCGGATTATTATCCCAACCCGGAGCCTTTCTCGTCGCCCGTGCAAAACGTTACGGGGCACCACAAAGTCTCGAAACGTGCGGTGCGGGAGATACTCTTCGTATACGAATGACTCCCGGGGTCGCGCAGAGACAATTCTTTCGCCTGCCTTCTTAAAGTTCAACGGGACATATCGTACACGTGTTTCATTTCACTTTTTAACATTTATTTTTCTTTTTTTTTCGTCGGTAGGAGATATAATAAGGGCTAATAAATCGCGTACCGATGACCCGTTGACCCGCTACGTAAGCCCGGTAAACGATCCTCATTTTTATCAAACCGCATCACTCGCGAATGTAATTCACAGGGGAGAATTTCTTTTATCCCCTTCTGTAGACCAGGACGTGAAAGTTTCTTTTGTTGCTGATGAGAGATTACGAATATTTGGGATTAATAACGGTGGACGTTGGACATTCATTTTCAGATATCACTGATGTACACCTGCATGATTTTATGCGCAATGACAAATCCTCGATATATTTTGGAAAGTTGTCTGTTCTTTGGTCCTACGTCATAGGATTCTCCCCGCATTCTCGGATATCAGCCTACCCGATTATCAATATTCCTCATCGTCGGGGCTCTTGGATTATTCCACGTCCCTTTTAAGGGAATATTTTCTGGAAAATTGGGAGCAAATATACTTGGCGCCCACGCGAAAAAATAGGCCCTATTTAACAAGCTGCTACTTCCTTAACCAAGTTGAAAGTGACCAAAAAAATTGAAGAAATATACAGTTAAATTAAAAAACTGTCTATCTATGCACAATCATCCGGATCTTTTTAACAGCTTCAAAAAGCTTAGATACAGAAAACCGTTCGTATGGAAGCACAGAGTTAAAAAATTGTTTTCGAAAGGCTTAGTGAAAGGGACGAATTACCAATTTGTTACACAGTTTGAACTTAGCCTATCGATGAATCTTTTTCCGTGAGCCGTTTCGTGTCTATCATGTACCCAGCTACTGCATTACTAAACGTTCGTCCATTCGTCCACCGGTTAATACGGTCTTCCCCGACGGTATCGTTGCCGACGACGTATGTCGGTGCTCCTGGGCACTGTCTGAAGTTCCTACGCCTCCCACAAGGTCTGGAACACCCGCTGGGACCTTATACGAAGAACTCGTAAGATCCATAACGTTCATGTACCTTACCCTCAAGGTATATAGTAAATATGGTATATATATATACATTTACGTATATAAATGTATGCACCATAACGCCGTCCTAACTTAGGAATTCGAAGCTCGAGGGGGGTTCAATGGCCCGTGTACTATATCTCTGGTCCACATAGCCACGGGTTTGTCCATACACATGATATTAAACGTGAAACGGGAACTCGTGGCGAAGCATATTTCAAGGCAGACGTCACGGCAAGGCCGCGAGGTATATTTACGTACGCGTCGGAGCGCGATAAGCGCTCGGACTCATCGCTCAGATTCAGATGAAACGCGATGAAGGAGAGGCGAATAGAAAGGAAGAGGCGAGATGAGGTGTCCGCGAGAGTGAACCGAAGATCTCAACGTCGTACGGTTATCCGACGCGGAAACCCTGTGGCGCTCGGGAAGATCGAAAAGGGTGCGCGCAGGTGAATTCTCGATTATGTCGCTACGATTCACCTTCGAGTACTCAAAGGAGAAACAACGTTTCGATCGCTCGGAACAACGATGAAGAATTCGAACCCTTGTTCCGGGCTCTCAATTCGTTACTCTTAGATGTTGGGGATCGAAATTTGAGCTGAAAAAAAAGATTATCAGTACGCGCTAATATGTCCAATGAATTCCAGCGAAAATTTAATAATTTTCTGTTTTCATACTCGTTGGATATTTAATATAAATAAAATAATGATAATAAAGTATGCGTTGTTTACTAATTTATAAGAACAACAAATGAAATAAATAAAATTGAGTAAAAAGTGGGATTACATCAAAATAAATAATGAAAAAATTGAATGTACAGCACACATGTGTGGTCCATGGTCAAAATCGTTTCACCTTCCTGTTCATAAAGATGGGTATCTTAGAATTGAACGAAAAAAAAAATGATTGCGCCACGCGCGGACGTCATCGTATTTCCAAGGGCCATGTAGACTATTTGAGCAGGTGGATCTTATCTGCTCATATCCCCGACACAACGTTATTAAGAGCTCCGTTTAACGAAATTTATGACATTGATCCGCAGGAGTAAAATGCGACACGAAGAAATGACGAAACTTCGTAATATATTCGATCGGAGATGATAAAAAAGAAAAGATTGAACGAGCGACAATCTCAAGGATTTTTTTTCTTCGTCCTTCTCGCTCTGCGCGTTCGCTTTGATATAAAACTTTTGAGGCCTCTTTACGATCGAAATGATCTCGCAGTGGGTGCACACGAAGAGCTCTTACTCGCTTATCTCTCGTCTTTCTCCACGTCTCGCGTCGTTGTCGCTGGGGTTAATGTCAATCAGGAGATCGGGGCCAAACGAGGGACGCACGTATCCGAGCGGCAATGAATCGTAATGGTTTCGTAGACGGCGGGGGGTCTTGCAATGGAGGAAAAGTGATGAGAACGAGCGATGAGAAAAAGACGGGCCTCGCGGATAAGCGACAGCGATCCGTCATCAAAACGACGTAGCGGTGAACGTTGCGTGGTTCGCTTCAATCGCGAAGGAAGTTCGACGCAAGAAACTCGAGAGTTTAAAGATTCACTCAACGTTCGAAGAAAAAACTGAACCGGTAAAAAAAAATTTAATGAGACGTGAAATTAAAAATGTAATGATGTTCTTTTTTTCGGTAAAAAATAAGTTCATCCGACAGTGGGGAAAAAAATTGTTTTCATGAGTTTTTTTGTGATAAAAATGTTTTCATCCGAGTTTCATCGCCGCTTAGACCGATTTTCCGAGTACAAAAACTAATCCACCGAGAGCTCGGATAGTATTTCTGTTTTTTCTCTACGGTTTATCGCTGACCGTTAGGCCGCAACGAGGTTTCAACTCGGAATCTTCCACTCATCGTTTTTCTATGATTTTCGACCGGAATGACCCGAAGGTAGATACAGAAAGGGCGTTGGCTGTTCATATTCGCGTGACTAAAATCAGAATAGCATATTTCGTATGCTCACGGAGAGATAACATACGCCCTTACGATTGGCACACTCGCTCAATACGTAGGAAGCATCGATTGCGATGCAGTTCACGATCGGGGCTTCGATATCATAGCTATGAAAACGAGCCTCCGCGCTGTGTTCACCAAAGGCATGCCTTGAATCGATCGAGCTCTGGGGTTTAACTCTAATGGCTATCGCGCAACGGAGATACAGTTGGTCCTAAGATGCACCTCGGATGCTGGATGCATTCTCGTGGATCTCCGACGAGCGGAAAAGCTATGATTCCCGTGAGTTGCTTGAGTTATCGATAAATATATCTCGCGCTCTAGTAGAGGTGGAATTGTTGGCTTATACCATTTTTTTTTCTCATTTTTCATCTAAGAATCTTAAATACTGATTTTCATTCTTCAATCCTGAAAGAAGAGCACATGACCGAACAGGAAAAAAAATGCGACTTTGGTAATGGGTTTTTTGAACCGCCAATCACACGAGTATGACGTTGATGTATGTAAGTTAAGTTCGTTGGACTCGAGCGGTGGATTGGTTCTCGCGAATGTTTTTCAGCAGAGAAGCACGTGAGTACGAGCGTGATGCATCGCTCGCGAGTTAGCCATGCAGCTCATACCGAAGAGTTACGCCCGAGTCTATCCGTGGGTCGTGTACAGTCCTACGGAGTTCTTCTACTCTCGGGGTATACCGGGGCCTCGCAATCAGCCGAAGACCAACCTCGCTTGCGGCATCGCGGAGGATCGTATTAACCGTAATGGTACGGAAATTCAAGGCGCCGCAATGCACCTAATATGCAATGTATACGCTTGAAATTGTCCGACGACTGGACGCCCGGGGGCCTTCTAGGCACCGACCGCGTCGATATTACTCCCGTTTTTCATCGCTTGGAAAACCTTCAACCCGCAAGGGTCTTGGATTTAATGCTTATCAAATCGTTCGTAAGATAATTCTAATCCAAATTCAATTCCCGAACAAACGTTTCTTTATTTTCACTAAAGTTAGTCGGCTACTCATGCGGTTGATTGATCTCGTTAAATTATAATCTTTTTTCATTAAAAGTAGAGGAAGTGCGCTCGCGTGTTTAGAGCTATGGGCAAACTTCGTATCGCGTTTTTCAATGTGTTTTTCGGCGCTGAAGACAAATCTGATGACAATTGTTGTCCATAGTTGCGAGAATCGCGAGAAACGACCAAAAGGAATTTTTTCCATTCCTAGCCGATTTACGAAAACTGTCGGTTTTTGGAATTTTCAAACGACAATATCTTGGCTTTCCGATGGGATATCGGCAAATCTCGGGTGACCATTGTATTCGGCGGGAAAAAATACATAAAATAAGATTTTTTGCTGATTTTTCAAAACATTTTTTCAACCTGCTAGCGCGGTGTGAAAAATGGCAAAATAGCATCTTAAAGGGGTATCTTTACAATTTTCTGAAGCAAATTGGAAAAAAAAATGTACTCACGTGATTCCATGTATTTTTTCGCGCTCATCCCGAATCCGACGGCAATTGTGAGCTCAAGTGGAGAAGCACGCGGGAATTCCCCTGAAAAGATTTTCCCTCTTTTTAGTCTGACTTCCAAAGTTCTATACCTAATCATAATATTAACTGATCAGGTTAGAATATTTTTATGAAAAAGTATAATTTTCTTTTCTTTCTAATTATTGAATAATATTTTTTTAGCTAAATAAACAAACAAGCGAATTAATCGAGAGCTACGAGATTTATTGGTGGATAACAAATTTTCTCATGGTATCTTAATCGTCTCTCCAGGGGGAAGCTCGATCGAAAATCTTAGCGCACGATCACCGGGAAGCGTTGAGGGGTATGTGTCTGAGCAAAGGGAACGAGCCCACCGTGACGAGGTCGGTACGATTGCAGCGCACTCTACAGCGTATAAACACACATCCACACACGGCTGGGGATAAGTTCAAGGCGCTAGGAGGCTCTTATCTGAAATATGTAGGGTCGATATCTGGGCCTCGTCGAGGCCACGGTCGCGAGCGCGCGATGCTCTTCACCATCTTCGGCCACTTCAAACATACAATCCATATACATACATTTATTTCGAGTATGTGTAGCATGACCCTTATCGAAGGTGCTCTCGGTGCTCGCGACCTTTCACCGCTCTGCATTGGCTCGGAGGCGCGAGAGAGAGAGGCTGCATGGAAAAACCGCCTTCCTTCGATTCCTTCAACGCCGCGGTGAGCCCCGTGTCTCCGCATCGAGAAAGACGGAAGTATAGCGCGAAACCCGAAGAGCCCAACGGGTCAAACGAGGAAGACAAAAAAAAATCCAAGAAGTATCCGAAAGACTCCAGAACTGCTTAACTGTATAATAACTCGGAGAGATAATCGAGCGCGAAAGAGGGTATAAGAGAGTAGTGTATAATGCTCACGTTGGTTGAACGATACGAGAGCATGTCAGATCAACGCGCGCGCGCGAGAACGATCGTAGCTGAGAGGGCAAAGTAAGAGCAAAAGCTCTCTCTTTCTCTCGCTCGTTCTTTCTCTCTTCGCTCTCTCTTCCTCGACGGACCAGCGCAGTGCTTTCAACAATAAATAAGACTTCAATGCGCGGAGAGGAAGAACAGCGGGCGAGAGATGCACCAGCGATCCGGCACCGCAACACGAGACATCCTGGGTGGTAATAGGCTAATGCTATGTGGGTGCTCGTAACGATACCCCGTTACCGTAATGCTTCCTCGCCTGTAGCCCTCCTTCTTCGCCTTTGAGCTGCATTCATTTTTTTCTCATTTTTTTTCTTTTCTTCAAGATATTTTTCCTCGTTCGGCCTGTCTCTCATTCTACCTTTTTCCCACTTCGGTCGCTTCGTTCCATAGTAAAATTCATTCCATAGTAGTTTCTAGCGCTAAATTTTAAGCGCTGTAAATATCGATCGTTCGAAGGTATAACGATAAAGACCAATTTATTATTTGCCTTTTTTTATTCAAGATAATTTGTCAATCACAGCGGTTTTCTCAGTCCGCACACATTCAATTTTCATAAGAATGATTTATTACGTTGTAAGAAGTTTCTTCGTCGATTCGCAAAAGTCGCGGAAAGCGTGTGGTAGTAACGGCGCGTTTGTCGATGTCATCGATCTATCGCAATACACGTAATTATAGACACCACGGCGAGAAACTCGGAAGATATCTTCCGAGGTGGTCTCTCGGTTGCGTCGATGAAATCGAGGCTACTCGCACACCGTCAGGAATGAATATCTACATATACATATACACTGTATAGCATATATCTGTATACATATAAATCGATCCTGGGACATACACAGTAACGTGTATAGGAGGCCCAAGTAGCCTACAAAACCGTGACGTTTTGCATAATACGAGTCGACGGCGCTCACCGTTCTATCTATCCTCTATCTTACACACCGTATACCCGCACTCTATATAGGACATCTCGTTCAATAGAAATACGAGAACTTGGGTATGGAGATGCTATGGCGACACGGGGACGCTCTTTTACTCTCCACAGCCGCGGATCTACCAGACGAGACGAGACGCACCAAGAGCAACCGATCTATACGATCTGCTCGATCCATTGCCAACCTCTCGTTTTCTATGTATACTCTTAAACCTCGTTTTTATATACTTTTTTTTTCGTATTTCCTCATTTCTTTCGATACCTTTTTTTTCTCGGTGTTCGACGGGACGAGAAATTGTGGTGAACCTGATCCGTCGAGCAACTGGTCGATCGTTAAGATCTTCTCGGTGCAGCACGTACCGATACACACTGCGACGTGTTTCTAGCGCGGTAGTTGCACGGATAAAACAACTATCGAAAGAGGAAAATAAGCGGCATTGGCACCGATCAATAAAATACAAATCGATAAGATTGCGTGTACGCGGTGTTTTATGAAACTAACAAGCAAAGAAGGGGAATATATTATGAGTATCGCTCGTGCATAACGTGTCCAAAGATAAATTGTACATCGAATGGAGAATAAAAAAGAACAAAAATGTGTCTTCTTGTTACATTGCGTTGGATGTAGGTGGAGTCAATGCGCAAGTAAATTCGCCGAGACACTTGTGAAGTTCGTGCGGACATTGCGTCGGGGCCGAGCATGTAAGGCGAGTGTCGAGTGTCGACTTTGACGAGAAGGCCTCCATTACCAATATCATTAATCATTAACCGTAAAAAAAAGGCTAAACGTGAAACTCTCTCTTGCTGGAACCGATCGCTCGGCGGAATGGGCGAAACTTCCTGACGCTTAATGAAAAAGTTTAAAGTCTACGCATTTTTTCATCTTTGTATAAAGTTTATATTTCTCGGAATTAGCGGATGTTTTGCCAAAATGCACATGTAATAATGAACGATCTCAGCTAACCGAGAATGTCGATAATACAGGAGGCTGATAGGCAGACAAGATTTCATTTGATTTTTTTTTACTTTTTATGCAGTCAAAAGTTCGTCCGAGGATAATCTGGTTTACGTTAGTGCGCAGATAGTCGAGACCGAATCTGTACGAACAAGTTGCGGATGAATTGGATTATCTCCCGTAAGCGCAAGAGACGAGCACACACGGAACGACGTTGGAACGTCCCTTGTATGGAATATCTGCGTCGTAAGGCTAGTTGTTCGCCTTCTTTTCTCTCGTATCCATACGTTTGGCGTTAGTACACTATAGACCGGAAGAAGAGAACTACAGCGAATAAACGCATAGAAGAAAGACGTTGTGGAAGCAACATTGGAATAAACGTAAAAAAAATGTCGCATTATTCTCTGATATGGTGATGTGAACGACCACACCATTAACTTATGAAATTTACAGGACGGTGAAATTAAAGTCGAATTTATCGCGAGCTACAGATTTGTTCCGAAACTAGCTAAGCGTACCGAAGCATTGAGAGCTCGGGTTGTGCGCGTAATTTTCGAAGTTGCTCTTCCACCTCGCGATCTCGCGAACTGGGCAGCCCCAGGAAGACCTCGTTTCTCTAAATAATTGGACGTGCTGAATCGTGGGTGCCCCCCGCCCTTCAAAGCATTGTTTCGATTGCAGCTATATACATATAGATATAGATATGTGTGTGAGTATGTATGGGGCACATAAAAGCCCAACAGGCAGACTGGACCACGCTCGGGCCCTTAAGGCTTCGATATCTCCGGAACCGCCGCAGGTACTGACCCCTCGCTCTCGATCGGATTCGCGATTTCATACATCTCTAATCTTTCGCAAAATGACTACTATCAATAAATAAAAAATTATACATTTTTTTGTTTCAAATCCAAAGGAATCATGACGAACATCGAATAATCTTTTATTTTTCTTTAATAATTGCATCTTGACCTATATGTATTAGGGTGATATTTTATTTCGGTCAGCACGAAAGAATCTTGTTGCCGACTGTATCCCTAACGATATGCGATTGTCGCCCCATTAGATGCACCTCACTACCAAGGGCCAGTATGGGTATCTCGGTTTCTTCTCGCTTCGAGGTTTGCTGCACCGACGAAGAAGAGGAGCTCTTCGCTATAAAACGCTGTTTATCTCTGCGAGGAGAGGAGTACACACCGCGCCGGGGCTCCTCTCGGCGCTGGACCATAGAACTGTGAGACTCGAGCACTGCGAGCACTCATATAACGAGACGGAACGTAACAGCGCGGCGGCTGGTGCGGAACTCTTGCCGCCGTTGGTTTGCTGCTCCCTGACTTCTTTCTTTCGCGAACAATGGTCTCGCGCGGTTCTTTCTTGCCCCGTGCCACCACCCGACGGTGTCTCCCCGATCATAACTGGATGCTACTCGCACGCGAAGAGAGGAGAGCACTCAGAGATCCCAAAAAAAAGACTATGGATAAATAAGGCCGTATGAGAAGGTAGAAGAGTGAGAAAAATAAAAGCGAACGCACCGGGGCATTATGCTTTCTCGATATATCTCAGTGCACCGACTCTTACTCCTCTATCGCGCGGATGGTATGAAACGAAAAACTTTTTTCGTGCAGTTCGAACTGAACCTGAATTAAATTATTAATTGTATTATTTTCAAAATTATTTCGGCGTTACAAAATTTAGACTCCTTTAATTTGTTTTAGTTAGAGAGATGAGATTGTCTTCATTTTTTTCAAATGTTATAAAAATATATTATTGCTTAGAATTTGAATTTTTGTAGCTAAACTTTTATAAAAGCATCTCCAGGCAATTGCACAACGAGGTAAGGAAAGAAAAGTATATTCCGTTGTCTTTTCAATGTTTTTTTTTATTGGATCCTCGACGACCGATAAAAACGTCGCGCGTGTGTCGCATTTTGTTTCTGGGAAGTTATCCGTACCGCAGTATAACTGCATCGCACTATGTCCGATGAAAAGGCGGAGAGGATTGGACTCGGTCGCGTCCGCGATGCCGCGTAAGCGTTGTAAAAAGAAGATGAGGACAGAAGGTGGCGAGAGAGCCCGCAGAGCCACGAGAGAAGTTGGTACAGAGAGCCGCGGAGCAACAACTTTCGCCCTTGGCTCGCACGTACTCTCACTCCTCTTGTTGCTCTTATTTAAACAACATACCTAACTCGTTCGCTGGCTGGTTGCTGTGCGCTCTCCGGATCTCTTACGACTCCCCCGCCCCCCACCATTCGCTCGTTTGCGCACTTTGCAACGGCTCCATAGGCGTCCACACATTGATATATATACGTATACATATGCATACGCAACTTCTTTCATCGTGCTCACGAGATCGAGGAAGACTACTCCGTGTCCGTGGCATTCCCCCGACTACACTTTATCTCCTATGCATTTTACTCTTATAACGCTACTTGGAATAAAATCAGGGCCACACAGAGCCGACCGTTTTACGACGTTAATGATGTCATGATCTGGCTAATCCGAAACAATCTCTTTATTTTTTGTAAATTGTTTCCAAGGTTGACATTTAACTTTTTTTTTAAAGAAAAACTTGGCAACCTTGAAAATTATTATTGAATAGTTTCGAAGACGGAAAATAAAGGAAATGTTATTAGAGACAACGTTTTCAAAGCGCTTAAAGATAAAAATTAGTTGGGAATATTTGGTAAAATAGTACTATTATTAAAAAAGAATCAATTTCATTCGAGACAAGACCAAGGTTCGAGCGGGAGGGAAGAAAGGAATTGAATAAAGTTATACTATTTCTGCTGGTACCAGCTCATAGTATTCAGTTCCGTTCCGCAGCAGGTTACCCTCGTCCTTGTCTTCCTCTTTCTGTGTCGCTCGCCTCATCCTCCACCTCGTGTGCGTCGCGCACACACACGCACACACACACCGATCGTACGGCGATACCGGCGTAATTTAAAATCATCGGGGCACGAGACAAAACAGGCAGAAGCAGCAGCAACGGCAGAAGCACCAGTAACAGCAGCAGCCGAGGGAACAAGTGCTGCGTGCTTTCGGTCAACACGCGCTCGCGCGCCACAGCACGGAATCTTGATTATACATTCCACGGATGACGCGGACGTTGAGAGCGCGCGTGCACTCGGCCGAGGAACCTCGCGAGAGATGTTCTTTTCTTTTACGCTCATTCTTTATTTATTTTTCTTTTTTTTAATCCGAGGGTTACACAGCGTGCCTTGTGGCCCTTGTCCTCCGATTCTTTCTCTTTCCGTTTCTCGGACTCTCCTCGAAGTTTCAGAGACAATCGATAACCGGCACTCGGAGGGGAAATTCCCTCCAACAGAATTCTCTCGCACCGATCGTAGCTCATCGTGACACTCTCGAACGTTCGCACCTTCCGACCAAAATTCACGAGGCAATGGAGTTAAAAAAAATGTATGAAGCGGTACGCTCGCTCGCAAAAAAATGAACAATAATAAAAAATAAAAAAACGTGCAGCCAGAGGGGAGGGTAAAAATTCGTAACCTTTGAACTGTGATCTTTTTCGTCTTCATTCCAATGCGATACTTCTTTTCGGGAAGAAGATATGTCTGGTGTTTCTGCTTTTGCATTGGATTGGATTGGATTGGAAAATTGATTTATTATTAAACTTGCTTTTTTATATCAGTAGCAGCGAATTATTGATCACTTTTTTTGTGCGTTAGTTATGATGCGCTATTAATTAAATTTTAACATGTTTCGCGTGACATCGGCAAATCGCGGTTGTCACAAGCGTTACAGGCCCCGTGGCTGCGTTCGACGAAAAAGTTAAAGGACGGAATCTCACCCGCGGCGACAAACGGTTGCTCGAGGGGGATTAAATATGCGATGTCCCGCCGTTGAGGCAAGAGAGATACGCGGTCGATGTGGTGCAAGCACAGAGAGTAGAGAGGAGAGTCTCTTCGGGTTCTTGGGTTCTCAACGATAAACGAGATTAGTATACGCGAGTCCGTGGCCCTCGTGGACATTTCTCACGGCTCTAATTACCTGCCAGCATGTGGCCCTCGCCGGGATCGCGCGCACACACTCGTGTAATGTGTATTAGCATGTGCCGATTCCCAACCGATCGCCCTCGAGACTCACCGCGGCGAGCGTTGCAACTTTGCGACTACGGGCGACGCAAGGTAGAAAAAACGAAAAAAAAAATATATATATATATATACAAAACAAAACAAAAAGCGGCAACAAAAATTCACGAGTCACGAGTACGGGCAAACGTGTTGAACGAGCAACGAAAAAATCCAGATAAATAAATAAATATATATAAATAAATAAATAAACGCGCCGCGGGAACCGCTGTGTTCAGAATTTACACTTCCTCCTTTAGACTCTTGGGCGACTCTGCGTTTTATTCAAATTCCGCTTCGATGCGGTGAATAAAATTATACTGGCTCAACGACATTTTATCGATTTATAGCTCCTGCTTCTCCGTCGAGGATGCTTTGTTTTCGTGGGAAAAACTAATGGATTCGAATGAGATTTTTTTTTAAATACGTTCGTGCGCGGATCTGCTGCTGTAAAGATTTTTTAGGACTATCGAGAGCCATGCGCGACTCTTCAGGACTAGAGTTTCGAGAAATTCTACACGGAAATGGAATGTGTGTACGGTTTTCGTAAATAAAATAGATAAAATAAATAAAATAAGTAACATACGTGAAATAAGTAAAAGAAATGAAATAAATGAATAAAAGTAGAGTTAGAATTAAATCGTGCATCATTTCGTAGAGTCTGTTTTCAGGGACGGAAAAGGCTATCGGGAACGATGCACCTGCATTCGAGTTCCTCGATGGGATGTGTACAGTTAACTACGCGAATATTACGGCTATCTCACTCCGCCTTTTTCTCCGGATGGGAATTCAGCTTGTTACATTTCTTCTTTATCTTTCTCGCGGTAACCGGCCGAAACGATGGCAAGAAATGATTCCGCGAACGAGATAAAGGGGAGAGGGGCGTGTACGGCCGATTGCCGATCGCTTCCCGAATCCGGCAGTGTTTCTTCGCTAGTTATTGTACGCCGCTCATGCAAGCCCCCGTGACTCCACGGGTGCTGTATTAGTCTCACGCTTGGCTCCTCGAGTTCTCGTAACGAAGAATCTCTCGTTGCGCGGGTGGCTTGACCCTCGGGTCCTACGATTTTCACGGAACGAAGTAAACCTAACGAGATATTGTAACTAATCGAAGGATAACAGCCGGGCTATGTGCACTATGTGACCGCATCGTAGTATCGTGCACTTCCCCGGTGTACATATTCGACAACTAATGAGAATAAAAGAGAAAATCGAAATTATTTTAACAAGAAAATATGAGGGCAGTGCATCTGAAATAATGTAGACGGAGGGAGAAGTTTGTTCGCATCTTCATCGTTGGACAATTCCTAATTAATCGAATATTCTATTAAATTACTGTTGCTTTTATTCATTCGTGCGATAAACACGAATGAGAATGTTACATCCGTGAGATATAATAATGGCGTGAAAAAAGAAAGAAACCTCATTGCAATGGCTCGGCAAAAGAAAATTGACCGATCCAGATCGATCATAATCAAGCCTACACGTGCAGAGTCAGAGGATAGATAATATAACGCCTTCAAACGAAATGATGTCTTTGTAAAACGTGTTTCTCGGACGGCGAAGCGCATTATCGGTTAGGTTAAAGAAAGAATCTTTTCCATTCAGCTTTATTCAGTGGCTTTGGATTGAAGAAGCAACGCGCATAACCGAGGTTAAATAACGTATGGGGGTTAATACGTGTTACATAGGACTAATTCGCTTTGCGATAACCGCCTTCGCGCTAATTAATCCTCGCTATTAGGCGCGACCTTATCTCTGCACAGCGCCGACTGCCCGCTCGGATCTTTCCATTGTGCAGCACCGCGAACACCAAGGCGGTGCAACAACCGTGTCTATTATTATATACAGTATGCCACAGTATATTGCAGCAGAGTGTCTTAGTAGTTGAACGGTACGCGGACGAGTTGCTCGGAATCAACCATGGATCAACAACATCGTACACATTTTTTTATTAGATTATTGTTATTTTTCTTGCTTTTTTTCAGCGAAGCTAAACGCGGAGAATAGTTACGAGCTCTCGGGAGATTAATACGACACCGTGAGCTAACTTTGCTGTGTCATTCGCGTCTGCTCCACGCACGGGATATGTTCGTCAACGCGAGAGGGAGCAAAAAACGATGTTTCGTTGAGCAAAAGAAAATGTTGAAACAAAAAAATTTAATAAAGGGACAAAGCAACGAATAGAAAAAGCCGAAAATATGATTTTACTAAGGATGCCCAACTCACTTTTAATCTTTTCCAGAGACCAATAAATAATTCATAACTCATAATTCATCATAATTGATAATTGTATTCATTCATAATCATCAATAATTAATAATTCGTTATTTTTTGTGCAAGAAATAATAATTCGTTGTCATCGAAAAAGATCAACGATGAAAAAGTGAATACTTCGGCATGGGCGATAAGTAGAGAAAAAAAAAACACTCTATAGATGTTTATACGATTTGAGAGTGTAGGCGCCCGGAGCGGGGTCAGTTCAGAATCGCGAGAGGCGTGTCAACCTGCCAAATATTATGGAAATTTATTCGTGCGCGAGGCACTCGCGTAATGGATTCCCGCTCGGCGGGCCAGCCGAGTACCGCGGGCTCTCTTAGCAGGTATAAGAAGCGAAATGTGAGTCAGTCAGGTTGTCCACGTACACCGTCTTGGACCGCGCAGATAGAATGAGACAGATCGTTGGATCTTGAGATTTGAACGTGAAATGACCGAAGCTGAAAGCTACAAAAATTATTAAACGAATCTCTGAAATCCGTTAATTTCCGCATTGCTTTCTCATTAACTTCTTTTACTCACAAAGTTTTTTGTTTTTGATTTTTCATAGAGGAAAATTTGTGAGCAAAATTTCGAATTGCTTTGGATCTACAAAAGTATACAGACTAAAAATATCAGAGTTCTCGTCAAGGAGTGTTTCCTGAGTTTTTTAAACGTTGTACATTTTTTGGCGCGGAGCCAAAGAATGATTATCGGCAATTAACAATATCCTGATTGATATTCAGAAAGAAAGAATCCTGGGTTAACTTTAAATTCCTTTAAACTGTAAAGAAACGAAATGAACGAAGCGTTAAATAGAATAAACTGTCTGCCTCCAACGAAGCTCAGGCCCGAGTAAAGGGGGTAAGAAAATTAATTCCAAATGATTTTTATTTGCTCACGTATCCGTGACGCTCGAGAGATTGCAGTGTTGGTTTGCCTCCTTCCTGACTTAACAATATTTCCTCTTTCGTACTCGCTCGACGAGTGGCTCTTTGATATCTTCGCGCGGCTCTTGTACATTTTCTCTTCAAGCGCGTATACATCAACGCACGCGCACACACACGCACACAGGGAAACACACATATATCAAGCATGACAGTGTCACGTCGCCGTGAGGCAAAAATCCTCATAAAACGAGACACGCTTCCCGGTGGAGATGGACTTGCTCGAGCGAGAAAGCGAAAAATAAAGGAGATAAGGGATAATAAAAGGAAAGAAAGACGGGAACGAGACAGTAGGGGGGGAGACCCACAGCCCGTGAGAAGCGGCTAAGTGGATAAGGTGCTAAGTGTAGCCCGGGGTTGGGGGTGGGGAGCGGTTTGTACAACGTTTTGGATTGTTGGAAGGGCCCATCGGGATTGCCCGAAGCACCGAGGCCCAATTACCGGTGGTTCGTGGCCTCCTCTCTTTGCCAACTGGGCGCAAAACACCGTCCCGAACGTGCACGTCGATCTTTTTTCACTTCAAAGCGACGGCAAGAGAAAACCTCACGGAACCGCGGCTACCGCGGGTGAGGATACGCCTCGAACACGAAAATCAACTAAAACCCCGTTATTACGAACGCTTAAAATTGGAAGCTTCGAGCTGCCGTATTTCGTCCTTGGTCTCGTTTTCGTTTTTTCCTTTTTATTCGTAGTTTTGTATTTGTATTCACTTCACTGCGGCGCGGAAAGGGAGGTGTTCTGTGCGCCTCGCGGAAATATCTGTACAAAAAAAATGTCTTTTAGACGAAATGAGGCAAGCACATAACGTTACACTGTCTCGTTTTGTTCTCTGGCTTTTAAATAGTATTGAGTAACTTTTGCGCTGTGCTTTGTTAAAATTTACGACGCAACGTCGTATAGTAAAATGAACAAGAAAAATTCTGGGTACTTGTGTGAACCGAAAATTCCAGAATTGTAGCAATTTTTTTAAAATGAATTCTGCACATCTCCATATATTAACAGTGAAAGCCCGAGTGGAAGTGAAATCGAAGTTTTGCAATCGAAAAAAACGCAATTTCAATCGTGTCATTATAAATGTAAGAACTTGGGTCAGCGCAACGATCATCTTAGACCTCGAATTGAGTATAAGAATAAGAAGAAGACAAATATAATATCCGCGCGCGTTTACGCACCTGCCGACCCGTATGTCCGCTCACGTATAACGTTCGTCGCTCGCATAGAGAATAAGATAACGAGAACGAGATTACGACTATACTACGCTCATAGTAGACACATGCATACACTTATATATACATATATTATATGTCTATAGTATATAACCCGGAGAAAGGAATATAACCGTGGGCGTCTCTCGCGTCGTTCGTTTCACTCCTTCGCCTCGTTTGCTCGTTCGCCGATGACCGAGAACTCGACGACGACGAACAGGTGACGGACCACGGGGCCCCGGACAACCTTTCGTTCCACATACCTATGCAGCCTCCTCCACCTCCCACCTCTTCCAATCCTTTTTTTTCTACTTCTTTCTCACTCGCTATCTCTATCGAGCGGTAACGCACAACGCGCATGTAAGCGCGGATAGCTACGACACTCGTCCATGAGATTTAGAATTTATTTAATTTACACTCGAGCACCGGCAGGTGACAACTTCATCAATATTCACCGTACAATGTCGGCAAAATAGTGGAAAAAATTGTTATCGGATCAAAAAATATAACCACAACTGCTTTTTTTCATTTATCTGCGATTTCTTCGAACCATGCATATTCTTCTTCTTCTTCTTCCGTTTCGTCGAGCTCGTCGATCATCCCGAGACCGCGAGAAACAGGCGGTTTATACTACAGTGTACATCGATGCGCGTGTCCAATCGATAATCGTTCGGATCGCGCACTCCGGAACGATGAAACTTCTCGCGAACAACGAAATTGTTCGACGCTGACACAACCGGCGGCGACGTGCCCGACTATAGCATCAGCCATGAAGCTTCTTCGCGGATCGATCCGCATTATCGAATTATCGTTACGCGCTGCGATATCTCAGCGATGAAAGACGTTCGGCTACCAGAGGGCGAATATCCAAGCAACAAAGTCCGAGCGATACTCGCTCTTGTGACTCTCGAAACAATTCTGACAAAAATGTATATACAAATTTTCGACTTTTTGAGCAAACGAAAATTTAGTTAACAATCATGATTTTGTTTGCTCTGCATAAAGTACAACTGAACTGAAACGAAATTCCCTCGAACTGTTCTGTTTTCGTTTTCGCAAAAATGTCGTCATTGGAAATTGCCTAAATTCGAGCAGAGCCAAATGTTCGAAGTGCCTTTCACGAAGGTGTATCGTGTCGTAAGCAGAGGAAAGAACGAGAACGGGGAGAAGAGGAGAATCCGAGTGGAGGAAACGAAGGATACGGAGGATCGGAGGTGGGAGAAGAAGAACTGGTAGAAGAAACGGGCCCCGCGGCCACGATGCGCCCGGTGTGGGTGAACACACCGGGGTCAACAGAGTTCAACGCTGGACCACGGTTTCGCCTCCGGTCTCTCTCATCGTCGTCGTCGCCGTCGTCGTCGTCGTCGTCTCGGCTGCGTCGTTCTCTCTATAACACGCTATAAGAAACCATCTACCTGCGCCTCATTCGCGCTCTTCTCCTTCCTTGTTTTTTATATTTTCTATCCTCTTTCCTCCGCTTTACTTCTCGCATTTGGCTGTGTGAAAACGATCGCCCTGACCTCGTGTCGACGAGACGCCCTCAAACGAAATTCCAATCCATTCGAAAAGTTTTTATATCCTCAATCCTTTCTGCCAATCGTCTTCTTTATTTTGTTTTTCTTGGTTATCAATTTCGCATTAATTTCATTAATCTAAGAAAGAATCATTTTTACTTTTTTAAAGTAAAATGAAATCTTCAAAAATTCGAAAAACCTACGTCGTTAATTAGTTAATTTTTTTATTTCATATATATTATCAATCTATCAAATGATTTTACACTTATTTGTAGCAATCCAATTTTTTTCTTCCGTCGCTATCAATGTTTTTCAACACGTTATCGCGGTCAGATAAATTTCTTAAATTTTTTTTCAATATCAATTTTATCTTCAATCATGTTCGCAATATTAATATATATTTTCGCGCAATATGTATTCACTATGTTTATTATTATGCGAGAAGAGCGAGACGTGCGCGAGCGCGGATGATACTAATGCGATTTCCGAGAAGAAGCGAAGCGTCGGGATGAATCCTAGCCGCGGGCGCGTCCACCTCTTCGTATCGTCGTTCTCGTCGTCGTCGGACTCCTCTATTGCACCTGCGAAAGGGATATACATATTTGTTGGCAGCGCTAGAGAGTCACGGCGCCGGAGCCGGTGAGTGCGTGCTTTCGTTCTCGTATTCCTGGAGGCGCACCCACGTACCCACAACCACAGCCAGCAGAATGCTCATATGCTGTATCTCATACACGCTCGTTGGCTCGTACGTATAGTTTCTTTTCCACCAGACTTCGCCTTCTTTTCTCCGTGCCTTCGCGCTTTAAGTCGTTGCGAAGGTGGATCCAGACAAAATCCTTTCGTTCCTTCGCTATCATCCTTCTCTCGTTTACGTTAAGTCTTTTCTTTTTATATTCTGTCTCATTTTTCTCGTCGTTCGTTTCTTTCCGTACGTCTTCGCGTTTCGCAGAGTTTACCCCGTGAAATTCAAGGTAACCAATACCGCAAGACGAGATCTCGAAGAGACGCTAACCCGATAGGAAACCCCGAGCCCGCAGAAGTTCGCTCATCGAAATTCGCAATTCACCTATATATCGTACACACTGGGGCATACACCGCTGCCCGGCTCATATACCCGAGGCTATGCGAAACAGGTGAGGCACCTGCTCAGTCTCGGGCGTTCGCAACCTGTGCCCGCCAAGCGATCGGAACGCAGGATGAGAGCATGCGGCAGCAGCGAGAAAAGAGCCGGCGGGCCAGCTTGCTTGTTTCTTCGGCGTCGCGGGCGCGTCTTCGAGCAGGTGTATTTCGCGATGTAGACCCCGTCGCTGTATGCTAATTGGGCCGGGGAGTTAGCGCTCTCTACGCTCTTTCATGCATCGTTCCTCGCGCGCACTCTCACTAAGGCCGCGATTTAACGAGCATCCGAACAGGAAGCCCACCCTATCCCCAAACCTTTTGGCTTCACCTCTTTCTTTCTCGCTACCGCCTACTTCGTTTCGCTGATGGCCAATTCTTTTGGACGAGCTCCCTTTTTATGCCTTTTTTCCGTCTTCCGTTCGAGTTCTCTTCTTTTTTGCACAGGACGCACGAGAGAATGAGGGAGAAAAAAGGGATTTGGTCGAGATATTTAGTAATTTGTATTTCTGCTCGCGGAGAACACGGGAAAAAAACGATTTCAATATTCCGATAGAAGTAAGATGTGCACTTCAGAAAGATAGCGATAACTGCCATGCAGTAAACCACGGATAGCGAACCAGATTTCACGGTGTTTTTTCTGTGGATGATTCCGTTTGACATTTAAAACACGCGTTGGGAGTTAATTTTTATTTTCCTTGCATAGAAATACTAACGATTTTTTTTCTTCCGAATTTATTTTAAAACGTTATTCGCAATTTGCGAATTTTTACGAATTCTCAATATGGGATGATTCATGCTCAAAGTATTTTTCCCGAATGCAGACACGTGAACTCGAGGGAAAAATAATCCGTGAGTCGTAATATCATTATTACTCGTCTCTTGTGTGCGCCTTGAGATTTTCTATCAACGAAACTTCCCATCTCGTTTGAACTGTGTTACGAACAAACGCGGATGCTTCAAATCGGAGTCAAGGTTCCATCTCGAAGAGCGTAATAACGATCGTATAATCGAAAAATAAGCTATTCGAATGATTACATTCATCTCCATTGTCGAACGAATCAGCCAACGCAGCAAATTCTCGTCGCTATTTCATTCAATCTCGCTTTCTCTTCGCGCTGAGCACAAGTCGTACTCTGAATAAACACGGACACGCACACATTCTCGAGTAAAATCCGAGCAGGCACAGGTGCGTGTTCGCAAAAGGCCTCGGCGATTCTCGAGACAATCTACAACCGAACCCAATTCGTGTTCTCGAATCTCGTATATTTCTCTTGTTGCCTTTTTTTTTCCCGTCGAAAAAAGAAAAAAGTTTCGCCAAATCTGGCGACACCACTCTCGAGGGATTGGACAAATGACCTTATAGGGCATTATCCTCTGTGCCTCGGTCCCATTATGCGCGCGGAACGTTCGAACCAACCAGGAAGATCTCCTCTCTTCGATGAAAAAAAAAAAACTTACACACCGTTCGACGAATGAAGTACACAGTACACATTTCTGTATAAGCGTCGGACGAGAGCGTATCGATCGATAAGAATCGATAACTTTGGAAAGTCGAGGTCGTTCGGTTCGGGTGGCTTCACGGTTCTTATTCACTGGCCGCGCTTCGGCCGGGGTTATATCCCGAAGTGCGGGCGTGCTGTATCGAACGATAGGGAGATGCTATCTTCGATCGAGACTTCTTGATCGGGGCCCGAGGATAAAATGTAGCCCGAGAGAGAGAAGCGAAAAAAAAAATACAAAAAATCGACAGAGGGACCGAAATAAGACAAGAACACTCGGGGGCGAAAGCAAGTAGCGGGAAATCGTAAGAGAGAATAATAAGGAGCGAATGAAAAAGAATATACAAAATTATATAACATAAGAGAAAGATCAATGAGGAGCAAATGGTAGCGGCAAGCATATGCGAGATGAGCTTACATCTGCCGAGGCTATTAATTAGTAGTTGATTATCGGCTCGCCACTAGGCACAAGTGTCGATGGACTCCCGATCTTACACATTCTCTTTCGTATCCTCTTCTTCGTCGTTTATAACAAGCCCTAACTGCTACCGCTGCTGGGAATTCGATAGGACAGAATCGAAGCTCTTTCCAACCTGAGGAATTCGAGGTTTCGAATTCCTGAATCAATTATCTATGATTCAAGTAGATAGTATACTCACGCGTGCGCGCGCACGCAGATAGACACGCATCCGTAATCTCTGATCTTGAATCTCTGGTTATCGATAAGTCGAAGCGTGATGAGCTATGTCGAAGGCGTGCATCGTTGAATTCCTCGCGCTTGTGAGGAATTAAAGGACGTGAATCAGAATTCGTGGTAGGATAATTTCTTCTTGGATGTTTGAGCGAGCAGAAGAAGAAGAAGGAAGAACGCGGTTGGGACTTAGTCATGGAGCCAGCCGTGACTCGAGCCGACGCAACCAGGGAAAGAGAACATTCCCAAGATCGTTATTGGGTTGCATACCCGACTAAACGGTAGCGAAAGGAATCGAAGGAATTCGCGACGGCATCCCGTGTGCATAGTTCGACTATATTCAACCATCTAACTCACAACCCACCGATCACTGTGTTTGCCGCGGCGGGTTTTGCGGCGAGGCTTGTGGCTCTCTCGATATACCTCCCACTTTGTAAAGTATATCCACTCTACCGTGGATGCCGATCGTGTTGTGCCGATTTCTCAACGTCTTTAACCCAACACCGAACGGATAATGGCACTTTGATCGAAAACAATCCAAGGAGAAGACCGGAGGCCACAAATGTCGATGGGCGGTACGACGAGTGGCAATCAATTTCATTGCAAATCGTCGATTGGACATGAACGAACGAACGATGAACGATGATTTTTTTTTTTACATGTTTGAAGCTTTCTTTTTGTTTGATCGTCAATCAACGAAGCGATGGGCCTCGACATCTGGACCCCATTGAACTCGCGATGGAAGAGATTATACTAATTATCCAATTTTGAACTGCGGAGTGCTGTCACGTGTGGTGTTCAAAAAAAGAAGATTTTACGCTGGAACGGCACACGCAAAAACGTTATGTACTTCCATGCATTGAAATTTGATTCAATTATCGATTACAAATACTTTCATAGTAAATTTAAAGTAAATTATTAAAAGAATCGACCAAAATTTTTCGTAGACTTAACATTAATATTGCATAAGCATAGTATATTAAATTTAATGCATCACGATGCAGTAAATTCGAGGAATTAAAACTGCCGGTACCAGAATATTGACTTTCCAGCTAATTTAATTTACAATGTACACGTACACTGTAGAAAAATTAGTATATATAATTTATTACTACTGAAAGTTTCAATGCATACCTGGTTAATCGAAGTAATTTTCATTTAGCTCTGTTTGCTTGAGAACGGTAAGAAATTAATTAACAGAATTTGACATTGAAGTAGTATTATTAATACAAACAAATAGTATTAAGTAAAAGCTGTTAAATAACAAACTAGAGTCGCATTTTCAAAGAACAAGAATAATAATGATTGCAGTTTAAATAACATATTCTCGTATATAGTAAAGTGCGCGATATAATATATACAAGAATAATTTGTAATCCCACTCTTATTTTAATAACGCGATCCGTTGATGAATTTACAGATTTTGCGTTGGAGTTCATTTCTCAATCTCTCGTTATCGTATGGTCGATTAAAGCCACGGAACATTTTATCACTCTCCCGACACGGATGCACGGCGAAGTCATCATTCCTCTTCGCAGTTCTTGTTTTTCATTTCGTTTTTTCGCCGGTTCTTTTTTTCACAACTTGTCTCAAGAATCAAAAGCGAGTATAGCTATATCGCGTGAAATTCTCTGGTACATACGCGAGCATAGAATTTTCTTGTCGTTTGTTTAAACTACCATAGTCGTCGGTCCCGTCGTCGCTGTTATCTCGAACATTCATTCTCGGTGCGGAGCGTGGAATCTCTCACCCTCTCGGCGGACACGCGGTGCGTCTCGCGAACGAGAGAAAACCACTGGCCAAAGAGATAGCGAATAACTGCCTCCGCGGACACTCGGGCGCGCGCGAGAGAAGCCACGGAGCACCTTATTCCTCATTCCTTATTCAACTTCTCGTGCTCTCTCGCGAGAGCATTTATTTCAGCCTTTGTGGAGGCGTGAGAGAGAGAAAGAGCAACGAGTGCGCGCACAAACCGACGGAGTTTTTTTTTTAGAGATGCATAGCTCCGAAGGTAGTTTTAGCGCTAATCTACTCTCGAGCGCGAGCGAGGACGTCTCGTGTGTGTGTCTCACGACAAGACTCCATCGGAGTTCTTTTATTATATTCGCAAGGACGGGCGCGGAGGACTCTCTTCTCGCTTACCACGCGAACCCTTTCTCGACAGAAATCCAGGGAACTCAACACGATTTACCGTCGCGACTTCGCAACTGACTGTAACATAGAGATACCGCCGAATCTTTAACACCGCCGAGGAAAAAATACGCACGCGATGAATCGAGCACGAGCCTCTGTGTCTTTTCCGGCGCTGAAACAAAGCTATGAGCTTTTTTTTATAAATCTTCATTGTTTGAACTTTTATTTTCATGGGATTTTAAAATTATTTTATATTAATTCTACTCGTTGTTTTATTTTTATTTTATTGTGTAAGTTTGTCTTTTTCGGACACTGTGGATCAAGGAAACGAGTCTTTGCATGCCGGTTGACTCACTTGTGCGAACCACGGCCGAGTACTTCGCGAAGTCGGAATAATTTTTCGCGGGTGTTTTCTAAGTGGCAAAAACGACGCATCGTGACGTGATTTAACGCTCAACGAGTGTAGGCTGGACCGAGAATATGACTATGCGCGATCCATCGTCGTGTAAACACATGGAAACGGTTGGCGCAAAAAGCAAGAGGGACTTGTGGACTCGATTGGACGTTACGATACGAAACGATGACGGGGGTTGAGACCGATCCAGAAACGGGCAATTATCTTGGGGAGTTGGAACGAGGAGACGCCAAGGGAAAACATAGGCGAGGCGCCAAAGTCGTGAGGCCCGTTGCTTATAAGTGATTCCGATAACCTCTCAATCTCGGTCCCCCTCGCTCCAATCGCTATGCGCCTGGGCTCTCTTCGACAACGTTTACGTCTCGCGGACCATTTCTCTTCGTCTGTGAGAGCGCGGTAACCGCGACTGGGATCCGATAAACGGAAAACTCTCGAACTTGTAAAATTCTTCGTAGGCGAGAGCCACCTGAGGCTTGAAAAATCCTTTGCCGATTAAAGAAGGGAATAGACTTTACGTTTATAATACGATAGAACTTTGTTCGGCGGGGCCTTATTTTCACTCGTTGGAACAGTGTGCCCCGGAATAATTAACGGCGGACCGTTCGACCTCGATCTCGTGTAAACGTCTCTCTCTCTCTCTCCCTCGGCGTGTTTTCAACTTCCTTGTTATTTTGCCACTCTTTCGTGAGGCTCGTGAGAGACAATGACGTGGCACTCTTCTCTTCGTCTCATCACGACTCGATATCGTGTGAAATAAATTATTCGAGATCAACATTGGCAATGAATTTCTTGAACCGTATTTTTTATATAGATTTTTTTAAATTAATTAACACAACTCATCGCTAATCTCTTTTTAATTGATTATTGCGATTAATCTTTTTTTCTTATTTTTTTTTACAAGGGACTTAAGGTAATAAAAAATTCATTTTTTCATTATAGAATCCATAATTGACGAGCCGTCGAGTCCACTTGTCACATTTTCAATCCCATGAGCTATTGCTAATTCCTTACCCAACAATGCCCGACGCGGCGTGACCGTGTGGCCCGGCTCAGCTAAGATTTGTGGCTCTCTGATTGAAATAAACTGCTTACCGGCCCTCGGTCGCTGCCCGGCAGTCCTCCTTCTCTCGACGAAGATTTCTTCCCTTCTCATTCGTACGCATACAATGAAATCCTGCCTCGCACCACGCGGGCACCCTTGTTCAACGTTACGCGCTTCTTCTGTTTCTCATAGAGGAAGATTTTTTCATGAAATTTCTCACAATTCGTTTTCTGCCTTCCTTGGGTCATGTTCAAAAACAAATCTGGGTATAAAAAAACATGCAGTACTAATTAAGATTTTTTTTTACATATTCCCAACCAAAACTCTATATAATATGATATCGTGAAGTCTAACAACTTTATGTTGACGGCGAACACAATCCCTACCACAACTTTCGAGTATAAAAGTTGAAAAACCAAAGAAGCAGATATTGGACGCTCGATGATCAGTGGCCGTTCAGAGGGGACCGAAAAAGTTGGGGAAAAAAGTGGGAGAAATCCCCGGGGTGTTGGTAAGCTGTCAACGCCTGAGCTCGAACGGTAGACCCAAAGGAACCACAAGATATTGAATACCAAGAGCTGGGAGAAAGAAAAAAGAAGGAATACGCATCCTTTCGAATTTTTTTGTTCTTGTTATTCATTTTTGGATTTCTTATTCTTTGCCTCTTTATATCCTGCGGGACATCGCTGCACGGCAGCGAGAAGGACTCTCGCGAAAAGTAACAAAAAAATGAACAAAAACAAAAGTAACGACGAAAAGAATGGTGAGGATATCGTTGTGGGCCCAGCGGAGATTCTTACGGAGGTGCAGGGAGGGAGGGAGCGGGTGGCTGAGCGCGTGAAACTCCTATATCCCATCGCCATAAAGAATCGCCCGCAGCTCATAAAGTAGCGCTAGATTTTTATCTCGTATCTCTGCTCTTCGCACCGAGGGAGAGAGAAAGGGTAGGCGCGCTTATAACGCTCGCGAGACCGAAGAGAGGAGCCAAAACCGCGTGAATGCCGAACGACTCAACAACGAGGAACGTGGCAGTCACGAATATTTTAAGGCAGAGAAGAACAGTCTTGCGCGTATGCACGCAGGCCGGAGCGGGTGTCAGGCTTAAAGGCACGCGTGTGCTCTTTTACAAGAGTCCAAAAAACAACGGAGAGGCTGAACGGGCCAATTGCAGCGTCGAGGGACCGAAGGCGACACATATAGCCGATGAACCACTTCTCTCGACTCAAGAAATTGCAGATGTATTATTTAGATTTTTAAAATGATTTTCTGGTCTTGTAGCGAAGAAAAATTGAATTGTTAGGATATAGTCGAGGAGGTTTCTATGTAATCTTTCCAAAATTTAAAAATACTGAGTAATAATTTAATCATTTGCAAGGATTAATTTTTTTATCAATGTTTTGACCCAGCACGGAGTACTTTAGAAAAATGATTTAAAAAATATAAAGCACACAGAAAAATGTTCCAGACCCAATATTTTCATGGACTATGTCGCGCAAAACGGAAATTTGTTTGTTGTTTTAATCTCGCATCAAATCAAGTATTGGTATTTGACAAAAGCAATATTTTTTCATCGAACAATACAGCTCGGTGCGCCAATCCTCGAGACTCAACGAGTCTCTCAACCGCGAGAGGATCTTCTCCCACTCGGATATTCTCCGATACATTTGAGGCATAAACATGACTCTATATACGCGTGTGTACCCTGCCAATGTACGGGTCATCGTAAAAATCGAGATCTTAGTGCTAAAAAAGTCAATAAGCTTCTGGCCCCGTTCACCGGGCCAGTGGAACGGCCGCGAAACTCGCCGTTCACTTACCCAGGGTCCCCGTTTCGTTTTCTTCCTTCTACCGCAAGCTTTTTACCGGTGTAATGAATTTAGGGAACGTAAAGCAAGAAAAAAATAAAAAGCAGAAACGAAATTTTCACGTTGGTGCTCGCGCTCGCTTTAATGCGAGAATAAAGTAGTCTCGCGCGGGGTCGTAAGGGGTCGAGAGATGCGGATGGTTTTGCACCGCTTGCATCTGCGTTACGGGGCCGCAGATGCAAAAGGAGAGACGTATCCGAGTTGCTCGCGCGGGTTATTGCGTCGAAGACAATGCGTCCCCCGTGTTGGCAGGATCAGAAACCCCCCCCCCCCCCCCCCCCCCCCCCCCCCCCCCCCCCCCCCCCCCCATCGGGGTCCATATGAACGGCCTTTTTACGCACGGAAATGGCCGAGGAGAACATTGTCTCGAAAAACCATAAGATAAAGCAACTCTCTCGATCTCTTTTTACGTTAAGAATCTTTCGCTTGCTCTTGTTGAACTCTCGGGCACACCGGCAGTGGTCTGTAAACCGTCTCCGCTACTTCGGTCGGCGAGTCAGAGTTTTGTCTCGTTGTACCGAGCAGAGACGAAGTGAGACAGAAGAATAGCGCGAGCATGAGACGAACACGCCTACCGCGCCGTCGTTGCATCGTTGCACTCCGCGAAACGGACAACACACAGAGGCCGATCGGGTGTTGTTGCCAGTTGCCGCGGCAGCTTCTGTGCCCTCTATCGTACCGCCGCGGCTGCTCTCGTGTTTTCTCCCTGTTGGGATGCCAGTTACTCTCTGCTAATGCTTGTGGCCACCTTGTGGGAAAAACCCCCTCTAACCCCACCCCTTATCGTGCCTACGCGTACCATCTAGTCTCTGTTGTACTTCAATTTAGCCGGCTTTGGCGCGAAACCCCGTTCGCCACTGCCCCTCGTGCAGCGCATCGCTGCCGGTTCGTGTAAAGTCGAACGGGGATTATCGTTAAAGGGGGGATTGTAATAGCCAGTACGCGGGTGCTTCCGCGGTTATTTACGAAATGACGAGACGCTACAAGGAGCTTCGAGGATCTGCATGGAGAAACGGAGTTAATTCGAATCCGAATATAAGAAACTGTTGAAATAGTTCGATCTTAATCGATATATCATTTTTTAAATTTATTCAATGCTATTTATTTATTGCTATTCAAGAAAAATGAAACGTTTTGTACACCTTTTTAAAAAATTTATCGAAAAGCTGGTTGTGGCAATAAACTTTATCAAAAAAAAAAGCTAATGCTTTACGACAACTGCGCTTGAGAAATGACTCTCAGCTCTTCGATGCTCAAGCAGTACCGAATAAAAAAGTGTATTGCCGAAGAATACAACGTTTCATGCGCGAAGTCGACAGGCGCACTCTTATTCTTCTTTCGGCTTTCCTCCACTCGAGGGGATTCCGCGAATTAACATAAATCCCGTAACTTTATAATCTCCGCGAGGCTCTCGCGGCTCGCGCCAAGATACTATCGTTTCTGGCATGCCGGAGAGATAGAGAGAAAAAGAGAATGAGAAGGCCCCAAAGCCGAAAGGAGAAGGGGGAATGGAAACGGCCCCGATCTTCACCGCGTATACAACGGGCAAACGAGCCAAGCGTGCGCGCTCACGGCAGGTGTTGGTATGCGAAATTATCACGTTAAGAGGCACGAAGAGCCGACATTTTTCATCGTTTACTACGTCCACCCGGGTTTGTATCTCTTACCACGGTCGAAGACGCACTACGTGCCGTACCGTCGTTTTGGGATAATTTCAATCAACTCTTCATCATCATCTCAAAGAAATATTAACCCTTTAGGGTACTTCGCGAAAAAAAAGCTACTCCTTTCTCGTGTTCATCGCGCCACAGTTAAAAATAAATTCGAAGCCCAATGTACTTCGAACCTCGAGTTATTATTCTTGAAGTTGCAACCCTCTTATTCGGAGATTCTCAAAACGTCGTTCTGTATTTAATCCTGACGAAAAACTTCGTCGAGAGCCAATATACGAGGAAAAACGAGGAAGCACGCTCGAAGGAGAATGGAAGAAAAAATAAAAATGTTCCCATAGTCAGTAACAGGTAGGTATCCGCTTTCCATTGATGCTCGTTGCGAGAGGCAGGTAGAGCGAAAAAATCTTTGGATCGGGTCTGTGTCACCTTCAATGGCAAGTTGTATCGAGCCGAAAGGAAAAACCCGGAGGGTTGAACGTTGCAGAGCCCCGGGGCAGGTATCCCATTATATCGAGGACAGTGAGAAGCGAAGAGGTGGAAGAAGAAGAAGATGAAGAATAAGGATGCGCGCGCTCGAAAATAGATTAATGTATGCAAAAATAGTGATGGGCGGGGGGGGTCTTGAAGGGATTTTTCCCACACCGGAACAAGTGAGCCGCGAGGTAGCCGAGGCCTGCATCTCTCACCGGAGCTCAACTAAGCGAGAGATGGGGAAGTGAGGGGGGTAAAGGGGAAAGAGGCAAGAGATGAGCGGCTATAAGGTTCTCGTGTTTCACCTGTGCACGAGAGAACCTCTCGCGCGCACCGTTTATATACGTACTATATATAGTAGTTGGATACTACCATATCCTTCATCTTTTTCCCTTTTCATGCCGCGCGGCTTCAAGCGTCGAGACTATATCCTACCGGCATCACACAGCCTCCGTGTGGATATGTATGTATATATATAGACGTGTATGTATAGCTGTATAATACGGGCATCCTGGGACCATCGACCGTGATACACGACGGACGAATCGTTTCCCAGGACCACTTCGGGACCGACTGGAAATTCTTCGGGGGTTGATTCTCTTTTTTATCTCCGATGCCTTTTTTTCATTACTTCCTCTCGGTTCGATATTAATAGATCGAAGCACCGAAAACTCTTTTTTTTTTTTTTCTTACGAAACTTTTTTTTCGTCTTGTCGCGAGCGTTCGCCAGTTTTTTATTTAATTCATTCGATGGAAAACGATAAAAAAATTGTTCCGTGGAATTATCAACGAATTATCGACATTTACGTGAAAATTTCTTTCCATTATGCTGATTTATTCAAGAGTTTTTCAATATGCAAAAATTATTTTGATTTCAATTCGTTTTTTTTTTTCGATCGAATAAAATCGTGTTCCATTATTCCCCGTATATTTAATTAGCTTTCCGCGTATAGTTTAGCAATGCTAGCCGCGATAATTCACTGTTTCTTGCTTTCACCCTCGGGCCTCTTGTCACGTTCGTATTAGGTATAATGCCCTATAAACTAAACACATGCATTAAACTTCGGTACAAAAGTTGCAAACAGTTTAGCATGTGTGTCTCGGGGATACGCGATCGGCTTTTCCAAAGCTGTCTCGGTATTGGGTTATAGCCAAACCAATAATCCAATCCCGGCGCATAACTCGCGGGCCGCGAGTTGCTGGCTGCGATCTTTAAGTATGCGCGCATCGCCCGTGCGGGTCTCCTTACCCATGCACACACACACACACATGCTTGAGATCTCGTTGCTGCCTAGAAGTTATCCGCATTCGCCAGTGTTGGAGAATCGCTTTCTCGTAACCTCGTGAGAACTGGAGGTGCTCGCATGGCGATATCTCGTTGCCGCCGCGCTCGTCGGCTTGCATATACGTATAACTTCGATGCACTTTGCTGCAGGCTTTGCACCGGTGCAATGCGACACGATGCCGACAGACGACGACGACGACGACTTTCCTCGACGTGATTCTTAGTAGATGAGGAGTAGGAGAGAACGAGGAAAAAAGAGACGAGCCAACGGTAGAGAACGCCCGGTAGGGATCGAGGAAGGAAAATCGAAGAATAAAGAACGAGAAAGAAAGTAGCGAGTGTCGCGGAGATCGGATCGAACTGTGAGATTCGCTTCGTAACCGGCAGCGGTGGCAGAGGCGACCACATCAGTGAGAAGCCAACACACTTGGCGCGCGATCACGACAAATAATTATCGTCGTCGGTGGTCTCCGAATCTTGAACCAGCCAATGGGCGTGGAGTGGCTATAGATCTATTAGGGATATTCATGGAATTCACTCTGAGAAAGTGTCTGACTTTTTTTGGATATCCTCTGATCGACTTTTGTCGTCAAGCATTAGATGGAATATAATTTTTTAATATTTTTATATTTGTGAAAAATTTAATGGAAATTTCAGATGTCTTCTGGTGTTCACTTGATTAGAAATTGCACAAGTAGGCATAACTATAAATATAGAGAACTGTAAATATAATAATGAGGATTTTTTTCCACAGACACATTAAACACACCCTTCTGATTTTAATCAAACAATACCTGCCGTCTACTTAGCGTCTAACAACGCGAATGGAATCGAGAGAGCTCGCCGATCTCGTCGACCATTCGATAAATAATTCTCTCGTAAATCTGCGAAATCGATAATATGAAAAAAAAAAATAACAAGCGAATAGATAGTTCGGTTTAAGCTCCTCGTCAACTTCCGTATCTCTTCATCGAATCTCTGTACGCTCTCGTAGGTCTCGCCGTGTCACTCTTAAATAGAGATCTGAAATCTTTGAATAATCTATTAAACGAGATGGTTTTGTATCGATTGGATCCGCACGGCTTTCCATCGAGTGCTCAAATGCGAATGCCATCGTGCCCCGTAATAACATTGACACGTTCTCCGCCAATTGGCGAACGTTGAAGAGAGAAAAATCCCTTTCACGATATTTATCCCACTGCAAGGTGGCATTTTTTATTTTTCTTCCCTGTCTTCTCTCTCTTTCTCTCGCGTGCGCAGCGAAAATGTTTCGAGCGGCTTCGCTCTCGCAGATGCATCTCGCCCGTATATGCAACTCGAGCGACGTTGTATCATAACGTTTCGTTACGTTAGGGGGAGGAAGGGGAAGGGGCCGACCTAATCTTAACGACCGATTGCAAGAATATTGCCAGAGTAAAGAGTGCAGGAAGGTTGTATCGATGGAAACGATCGCGATTTAGCCGTCGGCGGAGACTTCTAGTATAATATAACTCGGCGCCTAATCTGTGCCGTACATATTTCCCTCCTCGTCACGCCTGCGAAGTATTTTACACGTTTCTCGGTTGAAATTTCTCGAAGCGACGGAGAGGTAGAGAGAGCGAGCGAGAGTGGAGGATGATTAGCCGGTCTCACCCGCGCTTTTAGGACCGCGGTGTATTCTCGGCGACGCCGTCTATCGCTAGAGGTTCTTGCCTGTACGTGGGAAAGTGTGGAAAAGATCTCGATATCCTCGATGGGGCCACACAGCCTCGCCAGAAACCTCTCGAATTTATGTGTATAGTTTAATTATTTCAAACACGCGCCTTGAGAATGCGAGAAGAAAATTTTTCAAAGATACAAAAAAAACCATCCATGCGAACTTAAGTCGAGACAAATTTTCAGTCAATAACCCCTCAGGTCGTATGGAATTTTTGCAATCGCGGAACCAAGTAACAGTATTTTTTTGTGTTGGTTTTTTTACTTTTCACAGATTTTTCATAGTTCTTTTTTCTACTCGAATTTTTACGCAAACTCTGTAACGAAACGTTTACAAAATGAAGCTTCTGTCTTGAAATTCATTAAGTGGCTCACGTTAAAAAAAGGGCTATGAGGTTTCAGGAAAGGGAAAGGCGGAGCACGAATTAATTAATCCTATTCTTTATCAGCTTGTTCGGTCTAGATGGGCTAGAAATCTTGTTCTCTCATTCACATCTCTCCCGATTCCCTGAAATGTTTTTTTTCTTTCCTCTCTACTTCTTTTCGTTTCCTGCGTCTGTCCCGCTTGCTCCCGTCGGTGAATCCGACGAGTCCCGCTCGAGAGAGTATCGATGAACGAAGCTTTGAGAAAAAAAAAAAGGATTCGAAGTTCGACGGGAACGAAGAAGCAGGGAGGTTCCGAGAGACCCGTGGGGGCAGGTGCTCTCCTGTAGCGAAGGCTACGGGGCCTGGGAGACCCCATGGGAGCTGCCGGTCTACGTCGAGTTCGAAGCGCGAGAACGTCGACCGAGAGAGTGCACGGAGGGGTCTGAGAATCGAGAATATATCCAAAACGATGGACCACCTTGCGGTCACTCTCGCTTTGCCATGGGAAATTCAACCCCTACGAGCTAGACTGTATACCTTACTCGCCGCATCGACTATTGTGAGCTCGAAGAGCGGAGAGAAATACTTCAACTACGAAGGACAATCTTCTCTGTGCGAAATTTTTTCGAAAGGAATAACCTTCTATCCTTCGGCCTGACGTTTCCTTCCGTATTACAATATGCTGAGAAGCGAGATTTTCCGTCGGAATTTAGCGAGGGCAAGGACGAAACTCGTGGAATAGAAGCGCGCATATTTTTCCCACAGATCGTTATTTCTTACAAACTGCCGACGAGAACCGTGAAATTTCGATGATAGGTGTCTCAACCTAAGATAAATCAATTTGGATTGGTTTTCCAATGTCCGTTCAAATAATTCTGTTTTTGGTTAGGAGAACTACATAATTTTACGAATGTAAAAAAAGTTGCATCAACCAATAACCATATAAATGAAAAAAAAAAGAAAAATCAATATCAATTTGACTAATTGAAAATTAAATTCATTATTTACCATCGGAGTTACGATCTCGAGCGCAGGATAATATACACGCGATATCGGTGAGCTCACCAGAAGAGGTATCTCATCTCGTTTTCGCCGAGAGATCTTTGGTGCGCCGGCGAGAGACGGTGAACGGTTAGGTGTAGTAGTAGAGAGCAAAAGAGGGCCCACCGAGAGGAGTCTTAATATAATAATATACGCGCGGCGTATTATGGCAGGACGTGATTATATGGCGGGCAAAAACGTAACAAGGTAATATAGCCGAAGGTTCCATTGGAGTAGAGAACGGTGGACCGTTTTCGTTTTAGCTCGACACTCTGTTACATCTCTCGACGAGCGCCTCTCTTCCCTCGAGAGAATGAGAGAGAGAGAGAGAGATCGAGAACTCTCGCACGCCGATTTACCGGATCCAATGAGCGCCCAAAGGGCGTCACGGGTCAGAACGTCGTTTTTCTCGATTTTTTATTTTATCCACACGTACATATCGACACAATACATACGGATCTCGTCGCGCACATAAACTCGTAACGAAGAAACAAGAAAAAAAACTTCTATACATATATATCTTGAAAACTTTTCTCATTATATTGCATTCCCGAATATTATTACCCATAGATCGATCGATCGATCGAATCGAGGCTCGATTGAAGTTTGTTTTATATGTGTACATAGCGGTATGTAAAACGATATTGCCTATTACGTAATTGTCTCGGTATCTCTCTTTAATGGGATAAAATCGAATTGGATTTGGAGTTTATCCTGTTGGTATTATTGGGAGACCGATTTGGTTGGTCGATCGGGTGACGACGTGATCGAAGGAAGTCGCTTTCGCACGACCGCAGTTGGTGAACTCCATACATATGCTTTGCCCGGCCTAACTCGTACTATCCTCGTTTTCTGTTTATGGTGTGTGCATACGATATACGACATCGATGCCTATAAAGTCAGCCACCTGCGAGATACTGTTGCAACGCGATATCGCTACAGGTATATATGGAACATTCCGTGCCAGACAAACGATCGCTATCGCGCAGATACGCAAGGAAAAAAAACAGGAATCTTGTTCGATCCGATCCTTTGGAACGTCGCAGCCTGTCGATATGGCTGCTGTGCAGCCAACTTGAAAATACGCCATAAAATAAAGACAAGAGTTGGTTTTAAAAACAATAGAAATAATCAGAATGAGCGTAACAAAACGACAATTAGTGTTTTCATCAATTTCGGGATTCGCTTTTATTTTTTATCATATTCCAACATTTGGTTGCACACTATGCACGTTGTTAACGCTGAGAAGAACACAAATCGTAATTTATGCACAAGGTTTCAAGTAATTGAAATACGGTAGCAAAAATGTGAATTCGATGGGCATTCTGTTCAGAATCTCGAATTTTTTGATTTTTCGAATCAAGGACAAAGTTTTTACAATTTAGGATCTTTTTTACTTCCAACAATTTTTTTGAACTGGAATGCCCCGTGTGATCCTAGTCTATAGAGCAAATATAATACATACGAGTATCGATATGCACTGTGCACAGTGAGGAATAATATGGCGCATAATAATATAAGCGCACGGATAGACGACGAAAGGTGAAATCGAGCAGAAGGGAGGCTGAGGGGGGAGGCGGGGAAGGATCACGGGAACCTGCCACGATGGGTCTGGAAACGAGAGGAGAGAATTAAGAAGATGAAGAAAAAAGTGAGAGGAAAGAACCTGGCAAAAAGGTTCGAGGAGGGCCCGAAACTTTTATCCCTACGATCCCTACGGCCATGTAAGTGCGACCTGCAGGCACTTCCCACGGAAGCGGAAACTCCGTTGGGGTTGTCACGACAAGCATACCCGCTGATGGTCCGCTTATGGTGACACTGAAGCCCGCCCCGCCCGCTGGCTGGTGGCTCGGGTGATCGACCCGATTCATTGTTCCCATGGGACATGACACACCGTATTCTACTCTGTTTCTTCGTACAAATGAAATTTGGAAAAAAATGTAACCAACGAAATACATGTTTAAAGAATCAAATTATCGACGTCCCTTTGCACAATAGCCAAATAAAAAATATTATACGAATTCTTTTGATTCACATATAAGTAAATAGGTCTTAATCACTATTTTTATTGTTAATTCATTACTAAGAATTGTTTGAATACTTCTTAATTTCAATGAAAATTGCTATTATTGTTAATGAAATATGATCATTTCAGTTTGCGAATAAATTATTTTTCTTCCAGTCTAGCTGAAAAAAATCGGGTAACATTCACTGTATTGATCAATAACTGCAATAACGTTTCTTTGAAGCATGTTTCAGACAAATGGCGATCGAGCAGCACGATCGTCACGTCCAGTCACCTAATAAAATCTCAATACGCGGCAAAGAGCGCATGTGTCCAGCCCCGCTGGATGCGAGTCGGTGCGCTGAGTTGGTTATATCTCGAAGGAGAGTTTCGATTGAGCTCGGTTGGTTGGCGCATTGGGTACCTGACGCCCAAGACAATCGGCGATGATTGCCGTTAACCGGCTGCGTCTCCTCCCACGCGCGAGCGCGCGATCGAGCAAAGATCTACTGCAACCTCCCGCACACGAAGATCCCGACGAGATGGACGCGGATCCTTCGCGGTACGAGTTTTCGATGCCGGTGAAACTGACCCCCGATGACCACCGGTTATGCCTTGCGCAGATATTGCAGTCAGCTGGTAGCTTCAATGTTTCAACTACGTGGTGTGTACCATGCGATGTTCTGTACGTGTGCATTACAAAACGGTTGTATGCCCGTGGGTAACATTTTGCTTCTCTTCTGATTCTCGATCACGCCACTTCACTTTGCTTCTCTCCGAAGTGCGAACCACACAGACTCACACTATCTACGTACAAAAATCATTCTCAACTTCCTTCTTTTCTACCTTGGATGGATTCGCATCACGCTCTCTAACGTAGCCAAGATTTCTAACGGACGATCGATCCGTCGTATTTACGGAAAAAGAAAACGATTCTTTTAATAATTATCTAAAATATTTATTTTTAGACTTATCGGCAGAAAACCCGCTATCGGGGTTTACGAGCTCCATCGACAAGCTGGGCTCAATAACTCTGTGGAAGATAACGTAATTTACGTACAATTCGAAAGGAAACTTTTTAAAAGTACAATCTTTATAGCGATAAAAAAATCTTGACCGATTTTATTAAACAGCGAATTATAGTCGTTTGATAAATTTATTGATCGACATTCAATGGTTGGTACAAGTATCCCCAATCACCGCGAAGGAGCAATGAAAATAAATTGCGAAAAATACTCGCGAAGCAAAGTCGATACAATATCGTCGCGAATTCGTATGCGAAGCGGAATGCGGTCTCGAGATTACAACTCTTTGCCGGCGAAGTTTGCGCGACGGAGAGGAAATTCTTTCACTTCCTCGTTTCGCGGGACACCTTGTACGTACACAACGAACGGCGGCACTCGGGTCTCGTGAACTTTGGGGTCGGGAATTCGCGTAGCCCGTGCCGAACCTACAGCTTTGTTCTCCCATTCCGGCTCTTTCGTTCTGCGGGTTTGACCTCCTTTCCAAAAAAAATTTGGCAAAAAAATTGTAAAAAAAGAATTCTCAATCACGGAAGTGGTGTAAAAAATCGAGAAAAAACTTCATTATCGATTCAAACATCCCGAATTATATGAACAATAAATAAGCTCATTAACAAAAATAATATCAAACGACTGCACAAAAAGAAACATCTGACAAATGTCCTTCCGCCTCCGAAATAGACGAGACCGAGAAAGAAAAAAAAGCGATCAACGAAACATGATTAATAGCTTTCCTCGTCAAAATATTACAAGGTCATCGACCGCGCGGTGGATCTCACGTGTCGAAGGACCACAGGCTGTGAGCCTGTTACTCTTTCTTGCACCCTCGCAGCTTCCGGCCCATGTTTCGAGCTATGAGTAATAGACGAGGTGAAAAAACGCAACGAAAAAAAAAGAAATGAAAGAACCGAACTAGCGGGGTTCCTGATACCCGGGGGACCGGAAGCGTTTAGACCTCGTCACGCTTGTTTTAATTACGCGTACACACAAGACAGACGGACGGACGGGCAGACTCTCTCGGACTGCCTCGAGGCTGCAGGAAGGTTCAAAAGTTCCCATAACCGAAAGCTCCTATAGCTGGAGGTATCAAATCGACATTCGTAAACAAGAAAGGCGCAAGTTCGCTCTCCGACTTGTGCTTCGACAAACGCCACAGGCCCTTTTGATTCCGAGTACCTGATGTGCGTGCGGAAGTGACGGCGGCTACAGTCACGTGCCTCTCGTCGAGGATCAACACCTGGCATCCACAGAAGGGAATTAATTTTTCGGATTAGCCTTATCGTCCGGAACGACCTGTGCGCGCTGGCATCTACGAAAGATCGAGGCTAAGACGTTATCGTATTTTTGTATGGCGGCTAATGACAGTGGCGCTGTAAGAAGCTTTTCCTTAATGAGTTTCGGTACCGTCGACGCGTGTCAACGACGCACCGGATGAAAACAGAGTATCTAGCATGTGCGAAGAGTCTTCTGTAGGTACCGGCAAATTTTAATACAGACAGATACGCGGAGATAGGGAGAGAAACGAATTAAGAGTTAACTCGTGATTTTCTTACAAATAGGAAGTCGATCGTCGAGCAATTCGTGTAACTATAGCTTTGCCGCTTTGTTGTATTTGTTTTACGAGAGGCGAGAATGCCGAGAACACCTGATAACACCTGGCTCTCAGACACACCCACTAGAAAGCTATAATGCAACGTTTAACTATTCTTGCGCGTTAACTGGACCGTGTATTCGTTTGTACACCTCTGATTAGTTTCTTATTCTTCCTTTTTTAGAATTTCAAATAATTTTCCCAATACTCGAAAGCTTTCGCCTAAAATAGAGGAATTCTTTGTAATCATTCTGTCAATCAAAAATCTAAAGAATATTTGTCAATTATTTTCAAAATTAGTACACACAAATTATCATATTTCGAATGTGGTGTGTTATTACTATGTAAATATCTACTTTTTATACAATTTCTGTATAGATACCTTCTGACTAGAGCGTATCCGAATATTCCTAAAAGTGTTTTATCATAATTCAATGCCGCGAATAAAAGCATCCGAATCATTAAAGGGGAAAAAACTACATGAATGTCGAGCGCAGAATTCATCGAGCCTCGGATCGTCGTGATAAAAACAAAAGCTTTGAAAAAATCTTAGAGGTACTTTGGTGTTATACATCATCGTTTCATCGACGTGATTTCCTATTTACGTATTATAACGTTACTCTCTCGCTCGTCTCCGACGGTGTGCGGTTAAGAGGCATCGGTTGTTCGGGTCTTGGCACACGACGTACGAGGGCGAGAAGAAGCCAGCATGCGCTCTCTCCCGCGAGCATCTCAGTTCATCGTTGCAGATCGTTCGGAACAGGTTAATCTCCGTGATACTGCTCGGCAGTTCTCTCCCGTCGTAGCTGCCGCGCTGCTACGGCCGTTGAATCACGGTTGAATACCGAAGGAATATCTTTCGCGGAGTCCCGGTGGAAGAGCAGCGAGGAGGAGGAAACCTCGTCGAACACACCGTCGACGCCGCCGCGGCCGTAGACTCCTCTCCGCTCTTATATCGAAAGATTTACCGGTAATGCGGCTCGTAACGTGCGCGCGCGGCCAACGGCTTCGAGTGCCCGGTACACATAAACGACCGTTAATCCAGAAATACTATCTTGCCGAGATTCTCTCTCGCCCGCATTTTCTGTTACTCTCTATCTCTTGCACCTTTTTTTCCACCCCCGCCTCCCGCCGATCAAACGAACTGACTAACAATTCGCGACAATTTTTTCCCGTCGTCGCGACTCCGACGCCCGAATTCATTCGCCAGAGAATTCGCGCATGTTGTTTTTCTAAATCTAAACAATATATTTCTGAACAAACGTCGACTCGCTTAGCTGTATTCTTTCTTTTATCTCTTTTTTTTTTTATGGTTCTCTCAGTCGTATTCGTCTACGTAGGGGGTGGATGGGTAATTAAAAGATTTTTAGATGGCCATATTATGCGAGTGTTTATATTCGTCGATAAACCATCGCCGTACGAGCGAGTAGTCAACATATAGCATCGTTATTATCGCGTCGTTACTTTCGTGCAGTCGAAAAAAAAAAAGATATATTTCTACCATTTCGTCTTTCCGCTATCAAGAGTTGAGTTAAGGCGAAACTAAACGTTTATTATCGTAGCCGCGATCGCGCGACGGTATAACCATTCTTTTTTTTCCAACGGAAAAAAGCAGTTAGCAGATTCGGATATAAAAAAGATTTTGGATAATTCAAATGTATTTGCATATTATTATATATTTGTGTGAAAACCCCGTTTGCACGCCTCGTCAAATAAAATGTTGTACACGATACTCAACGAAAAAGCTTTTTCCGCAGACGTATCATAATGTTCTATATCTTAGGAATTCATCTCAAAAAATTGGAAAAACAAAAAATGATGTTTTTCAACGTGTCCCGTCCTATCGATCGTCCTTGCTCCGGAATGTTTTTTTTAAATGCCTACTCACAAAAAAACCTTGTGAACCTGTGCCGATGCGGTTACCCAAACTTCGTTCTTTTCTTCAATGTTTCATTATTATTATTATTCTCATCCAGTATTTTTTCGAGCCGAAAAGAAAACTTCCACGCTGTATAGCCATTCGTGCCGAGGTATTTATCCAAAAGGTAAAGGTAATTCGAGCGCGAATAAGGCTCGACGTTCGTTTTTTCTTCGTCTCTCTTTTTTTGTTAATTTCCTCCAATCCTCCCGGCGTTTGTGTGCGTGATGCGCGCGGTTATATACGTCACAGATAATCTCGACGATCCCCGCGGGATACTGGACCGGAGGATGCGCCGGAGGTGCGTTCTGAAGAAGAGGATCCGCGAAAGACAGCCGGAGAGGGCAAAGAGAAACAGGAAAAGCGGCAACCGCGGCGCAAACCGCGGGTTACGAGGATCTCGGCGCGGGGCTATCCGTTTCAGGTGCTCATTGTCTCCCGTGCTCTGGCGCGCGGTCTTAAACGCGGCATACTTTGAAGTCCTCAACCGAGTGGCCGCTACCGTGCGTTAAATTAGGCGAAAGATACTCGGCTTGCCTCGCGTATATATGTATATATACATATAGTAGGTGGGCATAGGCATCGGAGCACCGACAGACAAGAGAAACAGAGAGAACAACGCGAAGAGGTCAGGTTCCCGGGGAGACCCCGCGGTGTAGCACAGAAACTCTCTCGTGAACGTTATCCGTTGAAGTTTCCGTGCTTCACGGACCGTCGTACATGTACACACAACACCGCGAAAGAACAATAATATATGCCTACGCCTCGTTGCGCTGATGGCGATGCTTAGTTTAGGCGGCGTGTAAGAGTCGCGCTCGAGCTACGCCGCGAGCTCGGTGTGTGTTTGCAGTTTTTTATTTATTTCGCGAACAAGACAAGTTGGTCGCGGGCCAACAGAGTCGAAAAAGGCTCGTGCGAACGAGTAACGATCTCCGTGGATCAGGGAAATGAGCCACTAATTGAAATTAAGAGAAAATGAAAAAATGTCTAATTAATATTATAAATTGTTACAACAAAAAGAAAATTTGTCGCGTGAGAAAGGAGAGAAGCGATGAATTAAGCGGTAATCAAATTCTCTTGTACTAATACGATTTTTTTTCTTTCTCTTCATTCGAGTTATTCAAATCTTCGTTCTGAAAGACTTGCGTATGGATAAAAGTTCTATAGGGAGGAAAAAAAAATCTCGACAGGACAAGAAGGACACGAGGATTCGTATAAAGATTCCTTTATCCCGAAGCTTCGAAGATCTCGGGCGTGACCCCACCCACGTGATAGCCCGGTGAACCTGTCGTCGGAGGAAAAAAGAAAAAGTAAAAGCGTTAAAGGAAGCACGAATAAGAATAAAGAGGAGGTGGAAGAAGTGGTAATTCTGACAAAGGCTCATTCTCGCGGCATTCATTCATCCTCGTCGTTCTCGTCTTTTGGCTCTTCTCGCCGTAAAGTTTTTTCATATGTTAAAATCCGAAGACCCCTGCAGACGAACGGGGTCGTTTCTGTTCTGTGCTCTCGGTGAAAGAGCTCACGGTCGCATACACGTATGTTTTACATACAGGTACACGAAAGGGCTATATATAGATATGCGAGGTAGACGGGAAGGGTGTAGATCAACGACGGGACCGGGCGTGATACTGAATCAAGAGTGTCGTAATAAAGGATGCTGCGAGCTAACCATTCTCAAAAGCGAGTGTGGGATCCATGATTCTCGGCGTGTGAGAAAACGCCTGGACGCCCGGCGCTTCTTCTGCATCCTCCGAACAATCACGGAGACACTGTCGCGTCTTTCATAGAGAAAAAAAAAGAAAATGAACCGAGACAGAAATATCAAACGTACGACAGGAAGTCAACGTCATACATACATATCTCTGTGCTCGGTTTTTTTATATTATATCCGCAAATGGTCGATCCAGAGAAATATCATGGAAACAGTGTGAAAATTTCAACAATTTCTCATTTGAAAAATTAAAAAAAAAAGAATTTCGAGATTTCATCGAATAAATACGTTCGAATATAGAGTAGAAACTATAAAAGACTGACCACAACAGACACTAAAATGCCGAAAGAATCATTCGAAGGGGTCGACAAATAAAATGATTCTTGCAACCAAAATCTCCAGCTCACATATCGAATTACTAATTACCATTTGTACTTATTAAAATTCTTCTAACTTAATTATCTTCACTTGCTTACTTCATTTTTCTAATTAATGGAATAACTCATTTCGATTTCTTATTAGTTAATATTTTTCTTTACTTTCCAACATATTTTTGTCGTCTGACCATCCATTTCTTTCCGTGGACCCAAACATACCTTGAACTTGACTACAATTCTTGATTTTTATTTGTCTGTCCCGGAGGAAAATTCGTTAAAAAAGATCATTCCTCGCAGTCGCAGGCGCAAGGAGACCTTTGGTCCCGGCGAAAGTCTACACGCATTGCGTTTGCCGTCGCGAAGAGAGAGCGAGCCTCTTGACTCGCACAAAGCGTCTCGGCCAGAGGTCTCCGGAGTTGCCCTCGTCCCGCCTGCCGTTTTTCGGACGGTGCTACGGTGTCCCGGCTCGATCTCCCCGCTTTTTTTTGTGCGTTCCCCGTCGACGATTCCTCGTTGCGGCTTTTCATGAGCCCCGAGATCCCAGGCCCCGTTTTCCACCCCTAATGCGGGTTCATTATTGCTCGTCCGTACGTGTGCACCGCTGCGCGCAAGAGCACCGTCGTCGAGAGAGATCGCGAGATTGACTCGAGGAGGTCTGAAAGGCTTTCTAGCCGCCGAACCAGCGGGGTTCGTTTTCGTCTCTCTTACATTTCTCGTTTTTTTTCTCCCTCTCTTCGCCGCCCCGAGATTGCGCCCTTTAAACTCGCGATTGGGCTGGTTGCGATCGCGAAACATGAGTAGCGTTGATGAAAAGGGGAACGCGACGAATTACCACGTAAGTCTCTCTCTCCGTGTATACGCGAGGTCGAAAACACCGGCCGATCGAGTGGCTTCCCCGGGGGGGCCTTCGGGAAGGGAATGCGAAGCGACCGAGCGAAGAAGGGAGAGAAACAAGAAAAAAAGGGGAAACAGGGAATAAGTGAAACGTCAACGGTCGTCTAATTGGCATTCGGGGAAGGCATCACGATGGGCAAACGACAATTCGCACGACCACCTGGCAATGTGGCCCGAACACCAAAGAACCTGATGCTATCAGCGCGTACGAATACAAGAGGCGACGATTAAATGAATCGTGTTTCAACCGTCGCCTAATAAAAAAATTACCAAAATTTATTATATATACCTTTTTTTAAAATGATTTTTTTGCTATTGGTTTTTTCACCCGTGAAAAGAATTTTTTTTTGCTAAACTGCGATTGTTCGGTATTAAAAGAAAAATTGTTCTCGCTTCGAGAACTTCGATACAAAGGAGCTCCGAGGAGCTTGAATGTAATAGAAAAAAAAGAATCTCCGCTGTGACACGATAAACATCTCAACCGTCTCTAAAAGTCCGGAGAGTCTATGTAATTCTTTTCACGTTTGTTCCGCAAGGACAATGCGAGAGTTTGAGCGCCAAGAGAGAGAGAGAGAGAGACAGAGTCGCGAGTAAAAAGCCAACGGGGGGTGTGTTGTGTCATAGGTTCCGCGCATACCGGCTGATCGATCGCAATTAGACCGAAAGTTCCCACGTATTTTGCACTCTCTTCGTCTCTTCGCAGTTCTCACTTTGTCCCCCCTGTAACGCTTAGAAGGAGAGACGACCCACACGAGAGCAGAAAATCATGAACGTTTTTCGTGTAAACTTACTCTAATAACGATGCATCATTTGAACACCACACCTATGTCGAGCTATGCGCGCCTCTCTCGGGCTTCGAGGTGTGAAATTCAACTGCGGCACTGTTTTGTTCTATCTGGTATTGTGTACAAATATCATAAATGAAAGATAACGAGCGTCGTGAGGCCAAGGGAATTTCCTCGAATGATGTGAGAAATCGACGTGTGCCGGTTCGGTGAGTTAACGCCCCGACGCGGCGGGGCGATCGGCCGCGCGGCCGATCCGTAATGTCGAGGGCGGGCGGGTTGGCGTTTCGCGAGGTCAAATGTCCGTCCACCGGCGGCGGCATCACGGTGTCGGACATAATGGCGACTATTAGACGAGTTTACCGTGGCAGCCTCGGGGTTAAAGTAACCGAGAGAGTGAGAGAGAAGTACACAGGATCACGGCTTAGTTGCTCTTTAAAGGGAAGAGAGCAACTCTCTCTCTCGCCGATCTTCACGCTTCGTCCGATCTCTTTTCCCCTCCATCTCTCTCTCTCTTTGCTTTCCCTGTCTTCTCGACACCTCGCGGCTTTTCTCTCACACTTAACCCGAGACCGCAGATGAGTCTTCGTCTCCGCGGCAAAACGACCGTTAGACGATCGTCCTCCCACCCTCCCCCCAGCGCGCGAGTATGGCCGAGAGCCTGGGAATTTTCTTAATTCTTCCGGGCTCATTTCGAGCCAACGGATTTATGGCGTGTCGAAGATTCGCTCGCAAAAAAATCTGGACGCTATGCTGACCCGCGTTACCGCACGGCTGTGTTACTCGGAACCTTGGAGATTGAAGACAATATGAAATTGGCAGTCGAAAAGTTTTTCGTGATCCTTCAGGGATTTGTCCTTCGGGGATTATTGTTCAGATTTTTTAATTAAATCGTCGACTAAAACTGTATCAAATTCTGCCTTGAACGTCGTATTCCGACATTAATTCCATGCATTAGGATGGTCGGTAATGAATTTGAGGGTTGAGTTGTTCGTTCGGATCGCACAGTAGCGTGTGTACGGAATACAGTGTAGCGAATTAGTGCGAGATCACGGATACGTATCGTGATGGAGAAATACGTTTCCGGGCAGGTACGAGACTTATGACCCCGAGCAGATGAGGTGGCTGCGTTCCGGCTTGTAATCTCGGTCCAACAGAGAGGCCACCATAAGTCTTTCTTTCTCGCTCCTGACGTTGCTACTGTTACTCCTTTCGCTACCGATCCTGCTGCTGGTTAATCTTCGAGATACAGTGAGATACCATAGAATTCGAGGGATTCCTCTTACTGGTGCATCCTTCGCGCCGGTTATACTACCGTAACGGCGCCAAGACAGAGTGGAGCTACTCTGCTCTTCGACTGTACCGGCATAACGATGGATTATGAGAATCACGAGACGGAATATGAAGTTACGAGGATTCACGGTCCACGGTAATGGAAAATCAGGGATGACGGCAATCCGTTTCAGACGAAATTTCATTCAAATCATTTTCGCTTCCTCATAGAGGAAGCACCGTTTTTACGATCTTTTTTGCGTTTTCAATGTTCCCGTGAACACGTGTTCACAAACACGTGATCGGTATTAAATTTGGTAGCAATAGGTGAGATCGTTCAGATTTTTTTAAATTTGGAATTTTCATTAATATAAGTGATGATACGATAATGGTTGCCATTTTCGAGATATCGTGCAAAAAATGTCTGCATATAGAGTATTCTGCATTGATTTTGTTTCTTTCATGTCGATATTTTTCAATAGAAGCGAAAGAAAACGCCGGCCATTTTCTCGCAAGAGAAAACTTAATAGTGCAAGACGCTTTGCGAAATACCACGATGATCTTGAATGGGCCCGAATGAGGGAATTTCTCATTTCGTTCGCTCAATAGCGCACAGTTAATTTCTCGTCGGCGAAGAGATTTCCCAATATCGCGAAGATTTCGAGACTTCGAGGAGGCGAGGCAACGGACAGTTGGACGAAGCCTCAGCTAGTTGTTGCGGTGTGTTGAATATTTCAAACAGCTTGTGTGTGTCCGTGTGTGTGTGTGTGTGTGTGTGTGTGTGTGTATTGCACCGCAGCGGACTTGGCTTATATCCCCTTAGAACAATTACAAGAGGGCCGCTCAGTAGTCGTTAGCCTATGCCCCGACGTTAGTATGCATTCCGTCACACCTGACTGAGCTTCGCTGCTGTGAGCCTAGTATACGAGCGAGCCGAATAACGTATATACGTATATATGTGTACTATAAACTCTCGGAGGACTAACGATCTCTCGGCGAAATGTAAGTACATAGTCGGTGTCTTATTATACCGGCGATCATCGCTCAATTCGTTTCGCAACTTGTGCATCGTCTCGTCACAGTCTCGAACGAAGAATCTGCTGGACACCAACGAAGTTGGAACAAAAATATATCGTTTGTTTAAAAAAAAAAGTACTCATTATCATGTATTAAATTTTCGTATTTCAGCAACTTTAAGCGATCGTAAAATTTTTTTTTTTCGTTCAAATACGATGATAATCAGTTCGTGAGAACGTTCAATAAATTTCGAAAATTTTAGAAATCGCGACAAGCAATTTTTGCATTTCTCCGTGTCCACCAAACATTCTTTCAATGATTTTCAATGCACCAAACATTCATACAGTCTCCGTCACAGTCGGTTGTTAGAAATAATAAATTCATTCAAAGTTCAAATTCAAAAAGAATTAATAAAAGCAAAAAAACAATTCGAGGATTGAATAAAGCAATCGGTTTTATGATTAAATTGAATACAAAAAACCAAAAAAATATGAACCGACTCAAATTAAACCTAGTCACCCAATTTAACAAAGTTAACTTTTGCTAACATAAATCCTCGATGATCATCAAAAGTTTCGAGGTTGATAAAAAAAAAGGGAGAAATTATCGTAAAGAATACCAAATCACGTTGTATATCTGTATCGGTGAACATACATCGTGTACAGGATGAGTAACCCTCACGGGCGGCCTTATGCAAAGCCAATATGGCGGGCGTGTCCGAGATGATTGAGCGGCGCGCAGCATCAGCAGCGGGAGCAGCAACAGCGGCTCGCGGGCCGACCTCGTATTTCGTATTCATAGAATTGCCTGGGAACCGACGCGGCGTTACGAGCCACGGAGAGGCATCGCGAAACCGAGGCATCGAGGCAAAGCGTAGGTAACCAATGAGAGTGGAGAGTGATGCTGTGTCGAGAAGATATCCGGCGCGTCACGGCGCGAGGAGCTGACTCTGCACAGTCCACGCTTCGTGCACCCCCGGGCGTCTCTGCTACGACCCTCGTTCGTTTTCATCGTCATTCACGGTCCAAACCTCCTCGTCGTCATCGTCGTCGTCGTCGCTGTCGTCGTTTCCTCGACGAGATTCGCGACCCGGGTGCACGAGGCCCCAAGCTATCGCATATTCTTCGTGCACTCTACTGGAGCTGGTGCATGGCACCACGATCAAAGACCTTTACTCCCCTTATACCTTCCGGTCATCCTTCGACAAGAATCACTTCCGCAAGAGCAAGGATAATACGTAATTTTTTTTCAATGCCGATTTGCATTCTGCTATTTCTTTTCATATGAATCAAAATAAAAGGTCAACTAAAAGATAAATCCTTATGAAATCCGTATGAAATCCTGTTATTTAAAACGAAAATTAACTAGCATACACTTTATGATTTAATAACGAGGAAAAGCTTCGCTTACTTCGGGAAAAAAGGAACCGTACGGGGTAAAACATTGCATCAGACTATTAGGAAACAGTGTGAATTGACGATTACGTGTCTGAGAAGTGTACAAAGGTTCACGTTGCTAAATGGTCGACACCGATCGTTGAAGGGGTTAACGAGACCACTTTCGATATCATCGATATCGCGTGATACAGATCGATCTCGCGTTCGCGCGCGCCTTCGTTTTCTGATCGAGAGTTCGGGGGCATCGCTGTCTTTCCTCCCGCGCGGCTTCCAGCTCTATGCATCTATGGGTGATCCATTGAAAATATGCGCGCCAGTATGCACGAATCACCGTCAACAACGTTATGGTAACTATGCTCGGCGCGGAGTATATAACTCGGGCCGCCCCGCGTGCTGACCCATACGACTGGTAATAGCCGGCACGTATTAGTTACCGTAGCGCAAGAGATCTCTCGGAGGAGGCTGCTCTCTGTGGCCGGCACAACATTCGCGCGCGGGATATATACCCCCGGCCTGACCGGTAAGTGGCCACGTCGTGATGCAAAACCGTGCCGGCAGCCCGCGCACCGCCGCGATGGGAAAGTGCATTCGGTCACTCGCGCGAGAGAGCCCTTCTCCCTCCTACTCCTCCTCCTCTTCCCCCGACGAGAGTTACCGACAACGCTTCTCTATCCTCTCATCCACCGCACGGTGAAGAGATTCGAGATTCGCGCGCGGAACGAACGAGCATCTCGTTCGTACCCTGGCACCCGTGAGTCTTCAACGGACGATGACGGATTGCTCGATTGCTCGAGAGCGTATTAACAACTCCTCACATTATTTCCTTCTTTTCCATCTTTCATTCCCTCGAACAATTTACCCTCGATCCGCAAGTATAGAAGCGTACGCTTCATTTTGTGTATAACATCGATATTCAGTTTGCGGTCTAGGCGGTCAAATTCAAAGAATTTGAGACGTATGCAAAAAAAATTGAGATATAATTTGTTTTAATTTTTAAATAATTCGTTTAGCTATACATTTTTTGTGCTGTATTTCAGGTGCGACTGAACCGAAACGCTTTTCCATACGCTGTTCGCCAATCATCAGTTCTCTCTTTCCATTTTTGTTTCTGATAATTTTCTACCAACCCGATCGATTATTCAGGATCGGCGCGATAATACATACCGGACGCGGGGGCTGATGTTTTCTTAACTCTCTTACGTGAGATCTCGCTCGCCTTCGCGAGTTATTGATGCTTCCCCTCGATCCGCGAACCGAGAGCCCGAGCTCCAAGACCCGCTTTTGGTTTAAGTTACCAGTGATTTGTATGAAATTCGATCCGGCGACCCACGCGATATAGGCACGCTGTATCTTTATCCCATTTTCTTCTTCTTCTTCTCGCTTCTCGTCCCTCTATACTGGCCGCGAACAACGTTTCGAAGACCAGTTCGACAGCTCTATTTATTTCTGTAATTCACGCTATTTATCCAACCTCCATTCGAATAGAACAGCCGCGGCTTATATAAACTTCGTGTTATTGGGCTTGTATCCCCTCATGTGCGAGACGTTATTAACGCTATTAGCATCATGAGATCCTAAATGGATTATTCGAATTAAGTCGTCTTATGTACATTTATACAGCCTATGCCGAGCTCCAAAAAAAAGAACGAAAAAAACTCATTCAAAACGACTATGAGCTATCTCAAACATATTTTCTCATATTCGTCGTTGGGTATGAAGAAAAATAATCTAATAGTGTTCAAGTTTAATCGGTTTCTGCTGAATCCGCTATTAGTTTTTCGATTCCACGGCATACAGTTGTTGAGCCGACGTAAACTACCTGCTGATTTCTCTGATCGGCACTGTATCTTTTTGCCTCTCGTTGATAGAAATAGAAGGACAAATAAAAAAAAGAAAACAACTCCGGTAAAGCCCGCGCGGGAAAGAGATCGTTAATGCTACCGTTAATTGATGCTGGCAGTTCCGACAATCTCACGATAGGACACGATATACAGGAAAGAGAGTGAAATAGAAACACGAGCGTATAGTTTAAAGGATGTTTGAGATCGGGAAAGGCGATATAATGCGAGAGAGCTCTGCCACCGCCGGGGATTTAACACGAGTCACGTCCACGCGATGGCATCGATTAAGAAGTTTATACCTGCTTTATGTTACCCTCTTGCCGTACGCCATTATCGAAAAAAAAATAAAAAATAATTCACGTCGTGATCTCACTCGTTAACAACTATCCCGACAAGAGGAACTCCTCGATTCGTCGTAATTTTGTTTTACTTACAACGGTAATTAGAAATTAAATCGACGAAAGACCATCGTCGTGATCTCTCCGTGTTTTTCGAAAAGCCAAACGAATTTAGAATTTTTACTTTTGACGCGAGATCTCGATTTTTTTTCCAAAGTAGCAACTATTACTTTCATTATAATTAATGATTTATTTCTACCTACTTTGCGATTTCAAATGCAAGGAACATTTGTAATTTTCTTTGCCTAAATATTCTTGTAGGTAATAAAATGGATTGTTTTTCCTGATAGTTACGTGTATTCGGAGTCATATTTTGAAAATGTCGAAAAATATTTTTCAAAAAACCGCCCCTCGAATCGATATCCTCGATAAATGACGTGCACAAACGAACGATACTTTATTGATCATTCGGTGGGAAAGAGAATCCCTATTTTTAGAGATGTTCAATTGTATCGAGTGTATCAGTCCCCGGGTGAGAGACGATCTACAAGATTCTCAGGCCGTTTGGCACGTCGGTCGTGCCTCTTGCCGACGGTATACGGAAAACGAGAGACCGGTATCTCGCCAGGCTCGTAGATACGATAACTATAACGATCGCACACCGGGAATAACCAGGAGAGAACTCACTGGCGACACAACCCTGTCTCAGTCTTCAAAGAGCTTCAGGGACAAAGCGAATCGAGAACTACGTCGCGACCGCTTTCAGCTTATATATACTCGAGAAGTTTAGACACATACTGGTTTTACCTACGGCACGTAGAGTATATGACTGTATATGCCAGGTACCTACTGCTCGTCGGATATCCATAAATCTATTTGATAGTAGAAAGTCCTACCCATTATTCTCGTCTCCCGACCCCCTATAGAAAACTTGTACCCATGTGCGCGCGCGCGCCACAGCAGTCCGACTTGCTTCCCGACGACGATGACGAGACCACGAATGACGATCGACTCTCCCGTGTTCGCCACGTGAATAAGGCTCCAGGGCCTGAGCAGAAAAAAAACATCGATGCTCCTACGTGGATCAAAGTGCAAAGGTTCTCACATATAAACCTTTACTGATTTAATGATAAAAATTGAATCGAAGAAAGAAGAAAAATCAGAAAAATCGGCATTGAAGGGAATATTGAAGATTTTTTATTTTATTTTTCAAAACGAAAGTCGAAGGTTTACGGTGTCGCGGAGTGGGTCAGAGGGTAAACGAGAGGGCGCAACAGTGTCGAGAATATCGCGTGACGCCGTTGTGGACACGGTGGTCTCTCGCGCCCGCGAAGCGAAACCCTTCAAGCTCTCATTCGACCCGTTTTACGAATGGGTTAAGGCCCCAGAAACTCAGCACGCGCCACGGCCGCGGCTAACTCGCGCGCGGTTCAGAGATTATATACCAAGTGGAAACGAGAGAACGAACCGTCATCCTGTGTGGCGGTCGGCTTCTCGAACGCTGCCAACATAAAACTCGTACCGTTTATGGCGGGGCGGGAGGAAGGGGGGCTCGGTGTACCACCGCGGTAATTCACAACATTGTCCGTTTCGGATATTTACTGCACCTCTTCGTTACAGCGTTTCGACTCTCGACTCTGCGTCCGCGAGACCCCTCGCAAGTATTATTTCTCGCAGTATGTAGCAGTAGGTTACGAATACGATCGTCCAAAGATGCAAAGTTGACCAAACTTATTTGGCTCAACTGATATTTGTTGACTTTAAACAAACATTTATTTCACCATATTCAACTATACGTTTCTTAACTACAAATAAATCCTTTTCTCAGTGTATGATCTTCAGTTCTAACCGAAGAATCCGGTACATTTTTTTTAATTACCTTCATCAACTATTAGAAGGATCATATCACGTTTGAATAATTAAAATTGATGGGTTTACTATCAGCAGTAATTTCAAATTCCTCGATTAATGCAACGATAAATGAAGAAACGGAGCGTGCAAATTGCACGATGATGCACTTGCTCGTGGATCTCTCGTGGCAACCATTGCAGGGCCCCGGAGAGACTTGGCTCGTTTTATTCGATTTAACATAACAGATCCGCGATCGATCGCACGATCGATCCGGTAATTTATGCCCTCTCCTCTACCATCGGCGTATCGCCGGGTGTGTCCGGCCATCCTGAATAGAAGCGATAAGTCACCTGTCCGCCAAGCTGGCTCGTTCTTTCCTGGCACTTCTAACGGCGATTAGGTGTAACGATCTTTATATATATTTCTCTGTATAGATAGATGTACATATACCGGCGCTGTTGCTGCCGCGTTGCAACGAGAGGATATTCAACGTTGGATATCGATGACAACGATCCGGATAAACCAGAACGATCGCGAGAGCTTCTGATCGGGCTCGCGCGCCTCCGGATTGGTCGCGGCGCAGAGAGACCTCCAACACCCGATATTTCCGTTTCTCAAGCTCGCAATTTAACTCGCACGCTCGCGTGGCTGTGCGCTATACAACTTGCCGATCGTATAAACTCGCGCGGGGTTTGCAAAGCAACGAGCGTCGAAGATAGGACGAGCTTTGATACTAAAACCTTGTTACTGTATTATCCGCTGCGCTCGCCTTCTGTACTTATTAATTAATCGGTACGAGTTACGAGATCGGTAATCATTTCGATTACTACAAACTATTCCCCTCCGGTTAAACGCACGTACACGACAGAGGGGGAGACTCGTTTTACTTTATAGCATTCTTCTGCGCTACTGATAAACGGTGATAACATTTTATCGATAGTGTATAATTTGTTTTTGCGTGTATACGCTAAACGTGTCCGGCTCTGCCTTTCGATTGAATTACAAAGTACCGAATGCGGTTTGTAAAAAAGGAAAGACGATAGAATAAAATTTTCTACATTAAATACAATCATGTAGAATAATATGTATAATATATAATAATAAGAATAAATATAAATGATATCATTAAATGGATTACCTATATTGAAAAATATGGAATGGAATAAAATCTTCAACAAAAAATGGTTATTTTTCGTGAACATTTTTATCTCCGGAATCCATAGTTTATCTCGGAAAGTAAGCGGAAGATTTGGAATAAAAATCATACTTATCATAGTTTACCATAAAAAATTCGATGCGGTCTAGTCCGGTCTACTTATCAGGCAGCGTATTGCCGTGAAATAACGATTCTCAAACAATTACCTTCCGCCAGGAAGATACAAGAAGGAAAACCGTAATTACCAAGTGGCCACGTGGCTCAAACGGCTTCTTAAGTGCCTTGCCAATGTTTGACCACTTTACTGTTTTCCAGTTTATTCACAAATTAACTCCAATGTGGAGAATAAGGTATAGAAGCTCCGACGGGTTAGTTGCGTACGCGTGGCGGGCGCGTGTCACCTGTCTGTCATGGTTCCGTGCGTTACGCCGCAAAATACTAAGTTCCGACGAGGAAGTGCATCAGGCTCGCGATGTGTTTTCCAACCCTCCCCGAGTGCGACATGGCCGAACGATCCCCAAGACCTTCTGTTCCCTTGAATCGAGAATCCAGACTATCCGGCAATCACTCTTGAATCCCCAACGAATCACGAATATTCGTACGATTGGCGAACGAATTTTCTCTTATGCGAAAATGTTTGGTGATACTTCCGAACGAACAATATTAAAACACTTTACAGCGTCCGAAAAATGAATAAAAAAGGCGAAGTGCCCTTGAAATACATTACGATTTCTTTTGAAGTTGAATAAAAGAAGGTTGACTACCGGAAAACCTACTTCAACACCCGTGTTTGCTAAAAAAACTACTAAAAATGTGTTCGCGCACATTTTCTCTGAATGCAAGAAAATTATGAGGATAAATTTTAGTATTAACTTCTATGTTGCCGTTTGAACTTCATTCCAATTCTTATAACTTCGTATAAAGTTAAGACAATAACCGAAATAATTGTTTTAACCATATCTGAAATGAGAAGAATTAGAATGTTATTGAAATTCCAAGACGCGTTCTCGACATCCCGCAATAAAAAATCTGATTGAATCGAAAACATTCCATTTTTCAGTTTGCAATAATGCGGGTCACTTAGGCAACGGAAAGTTTTTCGTCGAGATAACCGAAAGTCTTGGTAAGAATTCTAAACTAATTGGTCTCGCAAGAGTATCGCCGTGTGCCGGTGTCTCGCGGCATGTGTGGAGGAATCACGCACCGTTGGTTTTCGCTCGGTGTCGCGATAGGTGTATATCAGTCGCGACCATAGCAACCCCCGTCCGTCTTGGGGGTTGCAGGTGCGCCCGGGAGGTCGACCCCCCATCCCCCCATTTTTTTGTCTTACTCGGCGGATTCATGCTTGCGTGATTATAGCCAGGGCGCAGGTTATCCGCAGCGGTTTCTCGTGCGGCCAATGGGGCGAGTTCCACCGCTCTGCCGCACACTCTGCCGTGTCTCGCGACACGCGTTCGCGTTCCGCCAAGTAGTTTGACCCACCGGCGCTCTTGCCAAGCTACGGCGCTTTTTCGTTCTTCGTACTTCCTACCACCAACCTGGCGGCGAAGAAGGCGCGACATGTGCCGAGGAGACACGCACCGATGAACGACGATTCTCCGGGGGCTTGTACCCCACATGTACCTGCTCGAAGAGGGGTCTCGGCTATTCCGGGCCTTGCGCGATCCACGCGTCTTGGTGGTCGCAGGTGACGCACCCTGAAAGTCCCTTGCAGGTGAGGCTTGACTCCGGCACCCACCCGCAGGTCTCTCGAAATATTTTCACCCTTTTCCTTGCGATGACCAGTTTTCGAACTTTTTTTTTACTCAACCGTTTTTTGATGAAAAATTCGGGACAAAGTACCGCACGAAAATAAATCCAACAACAATGATAGAAAAAAAAAAAAGAATTTCTTCACAAAAGTAAATGCGAACTGAACGAATTGATGAGGCGCCTTAATTCATTATGGATCCATTAGATTTTTGTATTTATTAACTTGTACTTTCAGCTTGTCGTTTCGTCTGAGTAGACTGAGAGAAATCATACGCGAAACTCGTTAAGATGAAAAAGAATTAAGGAGCGTTTTGGTAAGATATAATATACTGGATGTATTATCGCTGCAGTAGGTAGCGGTTTTCGACGAGAGTTTGCATACGCATCGCGATCATGATGATGAGAATAAAGGAAGAAAAAAAAGTTAATAAGAAGGAAGTGAAATATAAACGGTGAGCCGTCGGTTGGATCGGGGAACGCGTGGGATAAGCACACATCGAGAGTCAAGAGAACGGACGGGACGGGTCAAACAACGAAATTAATTTTCGGGCGCGGTGCTGGGCGCATCCGGGCTTTGTATGGTGTATCTACAGTATCAACTATAGCGGTCTTCGGTGTATAAAACTCGTTGCTTACCGATGACCGCCACAACGAGGATCGAGGGGTCGTGTGCCGCGGGATCCTCTTCACGAGGCCCCCAACGGGAAGCTTTATATTGCATTTAATTGCTCCGACAAACATTTAACTACGAGCTTATATAGCAGAGTTCAAACATCGTTTCAGGGCATTTTTTTTTTTTTTATTATTTAGTATGAGAAGAGTAGTCGAAGGGCATTCTCAAACTTTAATAGAGTCAAAAATTATTCTAGTCTGGATTAAATCGACATCGAAGGACATTTTTTATGTGGCCCAATGCAGCATTCACATACAAATAATAATTTTTTATCTCACGGTTTTCGAGAAAAAACTTCAAATATCCGACTCGACTTTAAATTAAATTAGGGGAAAAAAATGAGTAAATTGAAATTGAATTTTATTGTATCTATCCACGTTTCGGCATCGGCCAATTTTTCCATGGCAACGTTGGCCTCAACAAGCTCGATGCCCCCGTAAAACACGGAAACGTGAAACATTTCGGATGCCAGGTTGTCCAAGGTTAATTCCGGAGTCGCCGCGTATGCGCGCAATGTACTTTGGACATCGAGGATTTCATGGAAAGTGCATCGAGGCAAAAAGGGGAGAAAAAAGTACGCGTCGTTGGTTTGAGTTGCGAGCTGTGTCGCGGGTACTCGGTCGTCACGGTGGGCGCCGTCGAGCGCGTGTGTCGGCACGCGTACACCAGAGCAGGTGCATTCTCCGGTGCATGCATGCGCGAGTTATGCGCCTCAACTCGTTGGTACACCTAGCGCGAGCCGCAATTCATACGAGAGTCCCGACGAATGGCAACTACCCGCACGATTTCAAAGATAAAACTCGAGTGACGCCTATAATTATCGCGGTCTAACCTGGCACATATGCATTTTTGTTTACCGCCGTCAATGTTGCTTTTACTATCAGCTAACGGACGCTCCTGAGGCCCGAGACTGTTGATTTATATTTTATTCTATTATGGAAATATTATTCTTGCATTTTCGTCGTATGGTTTGTTTTATGCTTCGCATAATAGCAGAGAAATTACTGTCGTATTATCGAGTAGAACATGATTGAACACTATAGAAGCGGGTGAAAACAAAAAGAACACGGTAAGTTATAGTTCCGGATAATATCGTGTCGTATTTTCGTTCCCGGTTAATTGGTAAGTAAGTAAATTAAAAGATCAATTAATAATAATAGAATAATTAGTATATTTGAGGATATAATTATGAATCAATTAATTGAATTTCTTTCTTCGATTTCACTAATTAATTTTCAGTTTAGGGATCGTGATCGTGAAGCTCTAATGAGCTGATCTGCATTAGTGCCGGGGAAGAAGGAAGTGCCCGTTGGGCATTATGCCAAAAAATCATTAAAAATGGACTCATTCTTTGACATAAAGAAGCTCGGATTTTTTCTGTTGCAAACATTTTTTTGCGTCCAGTATGAGCGATTTGTCGATAAATATCGCAGCGACAAAGTGGCATACAGGGGTAATTTGACGCGTGCGTGAAGATCGTCACGTCATCCGGGTGCTCGTTATTTATAATAACGAATAACCAAGGCCGAAATATCGTGTACCACTTTTCTTCGCTTCGCGAGCAACGAACATTTTCCACGGCCGTTCTAATAGAGCCAACTCGATCGTGCGACTATCGAGTGTCACGCGCCATTGCAATCATCCAATTAGAACCGGAGATAAAGCGACGAGCTTGACGCTGCGAACCTAACTGCTATACTTTCCTCACTTTTGCGGTTAAGTGCGCGAAGAAACCTCGAAGATCGACGCTGAGGTCGCGTGGCAGACACGCGCGCGCGCTCACCGCTTGTCTAACATAACTCGCGACAACTTCCGTTACGAGCCCAACCGGAAGTCGCCCTCTCCGTTGAAAACTACCACGCGGGCTCACCGCAATTCTCCAGCTGGCATCGCAACCCATCGGGGCGATAAAATTATTCATTCGTTCAAACAACAAAAAAGGCTCATTACAATACACAATTGTCTGTTCAACGCTGTTTTGCATCTTTCGCTTATTTATTCAATTTTGTTCGTGCGGTTTAGAGCGAATAAAAAAGGCCTTGGCAATAAAGCTGCGTCGTTTTTTTTCAACTCGAAACAATTTTTTTACGTTATAACGTATAAATCAACGTGGAGACTTTAAAAAAAAGAAAGTATTGTCGTCTAAAAGTAGTAAAGTTTCGAGAGACTTCGGGACACGCGGGGGATCTCGGTATTTAAATCAAGCGTGAGATTGAGATGCAAATGCATATATCTATATGTATACGTACGAGAGGCAAAGTCGGACTTTTGTCGAGACGTAGAGAACGGATAGGACTTAAGGGTTTTTTTCTTTTTTGCAACTCGAGTCTCGAGACGATGGTGGGGACAGCGGTGAGTAGAAGTCGTGATTACCTCTCGGCCATTCGTGCAATTAACATTTGTATAATGTCTCCATCTCTCCGTGTCTCCCGCTAACCGCGCAACGTCGGAGAGGGATTTAACCGTTCATAGAATCGTGAAAGTTATAGGTTTCGAGGTGATTTTCAAGAGTTCGCAAGTATCTCACGATTCTTCGACGAAGCATTATATTCAGATTTTAACGTTTTATTGATATATTCTAATGGCTTCGGGGGCGGGGGGTTGGGGGTTTTAATTGAGCGAGGACAGAGGCAGTTTGTCACGTTTCGTTTTATCCAGCGGCTCCCATCTTGCTCTCTTGAATTGCTTCGTATCGTTGCTCTGGGTTAAATGAATAGAAATCGCGGTTAATACGGGCCTTGATACGTTAACGAGGTTTCGCGTCGAACCGGTAATAAAATTAATAAATAAAGGAAAAGAGTTTTGCAACGTAAAAGTTCTAAGCTTGGGTGAAATAAAGCGGAAATACATAGAGAAATAGGATTAATTTTACGTCGGGTTTTCACGTCGAATTTTTATGTCGGAAGAATCGTTGATAATATTTTTTTGTGAAACGCAAACTGATCTTTTTCAACGGAAAAAACCGTGTAATGAAAACGAAAAAAATCTTCAATAATAAATAATCATGATCGAATCATTGATAAACATTGCTTTGCTTAACGCAACAATTCTTTTGTCAATTTAAGAATTCGTGTAACAAGATTAAAGGAATGTTACCACGTGGCAAACGTTTCCACTTTCGCCGAGTTTGCAGATCTCGTATTTGAACAGAAAAGCGTGGGCGTCTCTATCGCCGACGTAAAACGTTCGACTACGGAGTTTAGAAGTGATTTGCATCTGGAATACGTCGCTAGCTACCACCTCGGTTATCAAGCCTATCCACTTCGCGTCCGTCAATTCTACGACGAGTGCAACAAACCGTAAGGTTGGTGTATACATGCAGTACAAGGGGGAGGGAGGGCTCGAAGAAACGCCATTGTGGATAAAAGCGATTTACACGAGTGATTAAACAAATCAACAAACCGCACCTTCGTGGGAGGATCTATCGACAGTCACGTCTCGCGTAGCTACCATGTTCTCTGGCTTGCTGAGATAGTAACAGTTACTCGCTGTGAATACGATTTCACGATTTCCACCGCCGAGTCTCACCTTAAAACGTATCGTTAATGACAAAACGCAATGATCGTAGTTGTAAAAAAAAAATTGACTACGATCGAATTAGAGACATTGTGAGCAATTTTTTTATAATTCCAGCGGATCTTGTAAATTTTGTAGTTTAATTATTATAATTAATTATTAATCAAGTTATTATTTAATTTGATAAATTTGAGTGCTCAAAAATGAAGAAATAATTTCAAGAAATTCCTTTAATTCAAGCCTACCTCATTCAATTTTTTTCGATTGTAAAAGAAAAGAACAAAATCTGAATTGCGCGAATCTCGATACCTCGAGTTTTCGATGTTCGGCGTTGGTTCGAATCGCGGGAAACTCGTCCGCGTACCATCGGGGATTGCTGACGGATTTTCGTAAAAATTGTCCAATAGCTCCGATGAGTTTGAACTTGAAACTCGAGCCGAAGCAACCTGTCTGCGTCGTGACAATCCAAGTGGGAAAGATCGCGATTCGTCGATCCGTTAACCAGACAATGATATATACGAATATAGTACGTTTGCAAACAGAACGGCGCAAGCTCACGCGATACTACGCGAAAAACGTTGCGAGTATACGCCCTTGTGTTTCCGAGCGCACGACATTCGTATAGACACGAGAAAAGTATAGCCTAGACACCGAGAGTAGTAGATCGTCACCTCGTTCGTGACCGGCACGAAAACGTGACCAATTCCGTAAGCGTTCGCGTCGACGAGATAAGGAACCGGTAGAAATTCTGAGCTACCGAATCGCGATGCCGCGAGAGGCCCCGCGAACTTCCAAGCTTCTATTAAACTGCAACTCTTGTCCATGCGGGGACAACGCTTTTCCTCAATCACACAGACGCGTTCCGAAGCGTCGCTCGCGACGCGACGATTCATCGGCGCGCAGTAATCGACGCTCGCAAAAAAACGACGAGAGGAACGATTTTTTTATAGTGCAATATTTTTCCGAGGTTATAACCTTATTGATGTTTTTTTCTCGCTTCGATGGGACTCGAGCGAACAATTGAAGGTTACTATTTCTAAAACGCGGTTGGAGTACAAGACGATGAAACAGTGAAGAAGTTCAGACTGTTCGTAGCGTCGCCGAGAGAGCATCGGTCTCGAGAGCCCGAGCAGCTCTCATGCGAATAAACGATTCGACCATTCGTAATCATTAGCGCCACGGTTATGTCGGCGCCACCGACCCATTATGTCACTCAGAAGCGTTTACGTATTATATTACGATGCAAATGCGTACAGTCGATGAGCACAGTGTGTATACACGCAGGGCGCGTATTTACGTTATGCCCGCAATCGACAGTGCTCGTTTATTATCGTCTTTTAGCGAGCGAAACAGCCCAAGGAACACGCGCTTGATAGACGTTGAGCGAGGCGTGCGCGACCGCGGAGGCGCTTGCGCAGTGTGAAAAAAAAAAAAAATTGCGGACTCGTCGAAATGCAACGGTTTTTTTACTCGTAATATTTTCCCAGCCGTTTATAATCGAAGTTTTGAACTTTATCCGATCGAAACAATATTTCAAGTTGACAAGAATTCCGTTTGCGAATACGTTCGATAAAGAATTGTGACAATCGATCGGAAGTTTGACGAAAAAAAATTATAATCTCGCGAGATTGACTTACTACTTCGCTGTCGTCTCAAATGAACGGCTACCGCGATCGCAGGAACAGAATCGCTCGACAGGACAGGATCGCTCGATAAATAGCACTTCACTCGAATAACTCACTCACTGCGCGCGCGATCGATAGAAAAATCCGCGATGTTTTATTGAACGTTTTTGCGATGAAATTGTCACTGTGAAATGTCCGCCATGTTTGGACTACTTCGGCAAAAAAACGGTCGAATACGAAATCCCGAGATTAAACTTTCCCAATGCGTCTTTGTGTTCTCGCGATCGTTCCCGTTTTACGCGCATCTCGAACTCGACGAGAGAGTCAAGAATTGGTGGGGTCGAGAACATCTTTCCGACAATAATATTGACACAAAGACGGGGGGCCCGCGACGGCGAGCGTGCGTGGGGTCGCCCTTCGACACCTTACCGGCACTAAGCGTCGGGCGCACGGTGTCGCGCCGCTCACCCCCCCTAATCACGTGACAGTTGAGATTGCCTCGCCGCCATCTTGTTTTTCATCGTCAGTTACGGCTTTGTTGTCGATCGCGCAAAACAACGAGACTCCGTGTTTTCCGAACTTGAATAGTAAAGAATGTTCCTCCTCGCGCCGGTTTGAGTATATACGTATACAGGATCCGTAGAATCGAATTATTACGAACGGGAAAAAGAGGTTTTCGATTTACTGCGCTCAATCGATGTTTCTATGCGATCGATACGCTGGACTGCCGCGTGGGTTCGAGGCTCGCGGACGCTCAGCGTTCTCGCGCGACAGTAAGTAAAGAAACTATCGCGAAAAAATTCGGTATTGCCACGCGGACTAGAGTCACGCGGGCGTTCAGCGTTCTCGCGCGACTAAACACGTTGAAAGAAACTATCGCGAAATTATTCGGTATTGCCACGTGGACTCGCATCTCGCGAACGCTCGGCATTTTCGCGCGACTAAATGAGAAGAAAACGATCGCGAAGTCATTCAGCGTTGTGAACAATGCGAACCTTTGCAGTGTTCAAAGTGTGTCATAACCTCTCGAATAACTCACTCACTGCGCGCGCGATCGATAAAAACATTCGCGGAGTTTTATTAAACGTTGTTGCGATGAAACTGTCACAGTGCAATGTCCGCCATGTTTGGACTACTTCGGCAAAAACCCGATCGAATACGAAATCCCGAGAATAAACTTTCCTAATGCGTCTTTGTGTTCTCGCGATCGTTCCCGTTTTACGCGCATCTCGAACTCGACGAGAGAGTCAAGGATTGGTGGGGTCGCGAATATCTTTTCGACAATAATATTGACACAAAGACGGGAGGGCCCGCGACGGCGTGGGTGCGTGGGGTCGCGCGTCGACACCTCACCGGCACTAAGCGTTGGGCGCACGATGCCGCGCGGCTCACCCCCCCTAATCACGTGACAGTTGAGATTGCCTCGCCGCCATCTTGTTTTTCATCGTCAGTTACGGCTTTGTTGTCGATCGTGCAAAACAACGAGACTCCGTGTTTTTCGACCTTGAAAAGTAAAGAATGTTCCTTCTCGCGCCGGTTTGAGTATATACGTATACAAGATCCGTAGAATCGAATTATTACGAACGTGGAAAAGAGTTTTTCGATTTACCGCGCCCAATCGATGTTTCTATGGGATGCGATCGATACGATGGACTGCCGCGTGGGTTCGAGGCTCGCGGACGCTCAGCGTTCTCGCGCGACCAAGTGAGTAAAGAAACTATCGCGAAAAAATTCGGAATTGCCACGCGGACTAGAGTCACGCGGGCGTTCAGCGTTCTCGCGCGACTAAACACGTTGAAAGAAACTATCGCGAAATTATTCGGTATTGCCACGTGGACTCGCATCTCGCGAACGCTCGGCATTCTCGCGCGACTAAATGAGAAGAAAACGATCGCGAAGTCATTCAGCGTTGTGAACAATGCGAACCTTTGCAGTGTTCAAAGTGTGTCATAACCTCTCGAATAACTCACTCACTGCGCGCGCGATCGATAAAAACATTCGCGGAGTTTTATTAAACGTTGTTGCGATGAAACTGTCACTGTGCAATGTCCGCCATGTTTGGACTACTTCGGCAAAAACCCGATCAAATACGAAATCTCGAGATTAAACTTTCCTAATGCGTCTTTGTGTTCTCGCGATCGTTCCCGTTTCAGGCGCATCTCGAACTCGACGAGAGAGTCAAGGATTGGTGGGGTCGCGAATATCTTTTCGACAATAATATTGACACGAAGACGGGAGGGCCCGCGACGGCGTGGGTGCGTGGGGTCGCGCGTCGACACCTCACCGGCACTAAGCGTTGGGCGCACGATGCCGCGCGGCTCACCCCCCCTAATCACGTGACAGTTGAGATTGCCTCGCCGCCATCTTGTTTTTCATCGTCAGTTACGGCTTTGTTGTCGATCGTGCAAAACAACGAGACTCCGTGTTTTTCGACCTTGAAAAGTAAAGAATGTTCCTTCTCGCGCCGGTTTGAGTATATACGTATACAAGATCCGTAGAATCGAATTATTACGAACGTGGAAAAGAGTTTTTCGATTTACCGCGCCCAATCGATGTTTCTATGGGATGCGGTCGATACGACGGACTGCCGCGTGGGTTCGAGGCTCGCGGACGCTCAGCGTTCTCGCGCGACCAAGTGAGTAAAGAAACTATCGCGAAAAAATTCGGTATTGCCACGCGGACCAGAGTCACGCGGGCGTTCAGCGTTCTCGCGCGACTAAGTGAGAAAAAAAACGATCGCGAAATCATTCGGCGTTGCCACGCGGTCTCGAGTCTCGCAGACGCTCGGCGTTGTCGCGCGACTAAACACGTTGAAAAAAACTATCGCGAAATTATTCGATATTGCCACGTGGACTCGAGTCTCTCGGACGTTCTCGCGCGACGAAGTCCGAAGAAAAAAGATCGCGAAATCATTTAGTGTTGTGAATAACGCGAACCTTTGCAGTGTTCGAAGTGTGTCATAACCTCTTTAATTGTGATGTGTGTGAAGTGCAACAGTTCGACGGGGATTTCGATTTGGATTCGTTGCTCGCATCGAGATCGCATCGAAGTCGTCGACGAGGATTTGCTGCTCGCACCGAGATCGCATCGGAGTAGTCGACTAGGATTCGCTGTCCGCATCGAGATGACATCGAAGTAGTAAGTCGCAATAAAAAACAATATTTTGCGTTCACCGTTTACTCTCGCGTAACGGCGAGTCAATCGTCGAAACGTTTCGCAGGTTTGACATTTTTTTAACAGAATTTAATCGAAACCGGGACAAATAAACACAATTCATTTCAGCTGATATATTTTCCAAAAATAAAACTGACACAAAAAATGACATATTTTCCTCAGAAGGAAATACATATCGTTCGTAAGTGCAGGAGCTCTGCTTTACGATTTCTCCGAGCGTTCTCTCCACTCTTTCGTTCGCTTTTCTGCATTCGAGCTTCTCCAGCCGAGACCGGTGACGCCGAACCATAATTTTTGTAATTCATTCTTCTCTGATATCGAGCTAGAGTGTTTCTGCTATCCGGCCGCTCGATTCCTCGTTGCGCAAGCCTCTGGTTTGTACGCAGTTTGCTGGTTTCTTTTTCTCGAACGTCGGCGTGTGTGTGTACTGTCGTAAAGCGTTCGCATAACCAATTTGGCACTAAAGAGGGACCCGGCGCGAGGGCATTTAAGGCCCCGCGGTGGGCCAATGCCATAACATCACGGGTTACGACGAGTACTTCTCCTTCTATGTTGTTTTTTTTTTGCTCTTTTTTTTTCCTCTCGCGCGATCGCTCGCTTCTTCTGTTATTTTCTTTTTATCTCCCCGCTCCCTCACCTCACTTTGCCCTTCGCCTTTAATGTTTTCGAGCATACTTCTCGAGTGAGGAACGCTCTCGCGGTGACCACCTTCTTTTTCCGCCTTCGTAGCTACCACCGCGGCACATCGAAGGGTTACACGCTCTCGTCTGACCGAGAGTAAGTCGAGAGAGACAGTCAGGTGCTGCGCAATATACCCGACCGATCCTCATCTCGCACATGGATACGCGAGCGCGGACGCGTACCGCTTCATGCCTCACGTCTGAATGATATTAGCATGGTAACTGAGGACCCAGCGGGCGTTTTGTTAAATTTGTACCGCGAGCAATATCCCTCGCCGGTATTATTCCCTCTTTCCATGGCACCGAACTTCCTCGTACTCACTCGCGGTGTTTCGGTCATTTCAATTTGACGAGGGTGGATATTCGAGTTGAACAAGTGATTGGAAAAATTCAACAAATTTATACAGACTTTATCATCAATTATACGATGCAATATATAATAGATTATTATCATATTATGATATAATGATGCATTTCTTTGATAAAGAACAAATTTATCCGTATCGCCGCGATCGGAATTCCAGAAGAAATAAAAAAAATGGGGGAAAAAAGGAACTCTCGCTGCCCTACGCAGTTTCACGAACGCCTCGAGAGCCGTGACGCGAGACGAGATGTACAATGCCCGATACGATCGTTACGCGCTAAATACGTATACGGCGTATAGATCGACGAACGCACTGAAAACTCTCTTCGGGTGGTTGTTGCCTCTCGGCCATAGCAGCCTCGGCGGTGCTCCTTCCGGATCTGAGATATGCATTTACGATGTGGCAGTAACAAAGTAATGCCTCGGTCGTAAAGCGTTTTGGTCTTCGAGTTTCGATGCTCGCAAAAAGCGAAATCGTCGCGGCAGCTGATCGTTGCGATATATCGAGAAAAAAAAGCCCTCGCGATCTTGATCACCGCGTGTTCTCTTCCTTCTCGCTCGTGTTTCTCAAAGTTTTACGGTGCCACGCGCGTGCGCCTTAATTAAATCCCCCTCACTGTCGATTCGACGAAACAAGAAAATTGCAAGTGTATATCTTTTTTTCATCGTAGCTTCCGTCCACGCAATGGTAATAAAAAATTCCTCGAATTACTTTTATAAACTCAATTCTCTTCAACGACTAACGTTTCTTGTTTTTTTGGTATGCGGAGGTAAAACGTAGATTGAATAAATGGATAGGACGCGACATGCGCCCTCGTGGTGCATCACCCGCCGCGCGAGTTGGAACGGTTAAGGGTTTAATTCCACGTAAAAGTGTGTGAGATGAGGCTCGGACTATACCGAGGACGATGCGGGCGAGGCAAGGATACGAAGGTTTTTCTCCGCGCCTCTGCCGCGGTACTATTATGCAGGTGGAAAATAGCACGCGACGAGCGTTCTCTTCGTCACGTTGTTGTACTATTCTCCACGCCAGACAGCCAGCAAGGTGTGCGTCCAGTGTGGTTAACGCAACGCGTGACACCGCGCACTAGACTCGATAACGGTCGACTTTTATACTCCCCGACCGCTTGACACATTTATTTATGATCGTTGCCTGAATTTTTTTCCAACAGGGTTAAAACTCAATTTTATGATGAAAAAAAAGTTTTTCAACTATCTTTTTCCTATCGTGTTCTTAAAATACATATCGTTCAAACAATCACAGAACCCGTTCTAAAGCGTTATTCGCTAATTGAAGTTCCTCCGTGGAAGAACGCGCGCGAGAATCCCGAGTGAACGATTTAATTTGGCGTTCTCTAACTTGGCGCGAAACGCTCGCGTGTTTTCCTTCGGATTCTCCTCGGCCATCCCCATCGTCGCCGTGGCTTTTTCTTCTTCGTTGCGTCGTCTCTCGCTCGCGGTGCGAGGATAAAGCCCCAACCGTTGAAATTGTACCGAGAGAGGAAAGAAACGAGATGTATATACTATCGCGCGGTTGTTGTGTTGTTTTCTCTCGTTACTCGCGTACGTGTGTTCGTGTTTGCCCTCGCAAGAAGGAAATTAGCATACGGTTGGAATCGAACGAGGTACCCCGATGTCTCCATCGCTCGTGAAATGGATACTCCGGCCGTGGTAACAACACAGCGCGCCCGAGCGAGCGAGCGAACGAACGAACGAACCGGGAACGCGCAAGTCGCGTTCCCCTTTCAAGGATTGGTTTATGCCCGGGCGAGGACTTACGGCACGGTCGTACCTCAATCGCGCGTTCCAACTCTCCGGCGCAGAGAGCCCCCGGTGTCTCCTTATCCTCGCTGTTTGCAAATCCAGCACGCCAGCCCGAGAGCTTCGACGACCCGGGAGGTTTCAGCGCGCCACGACGGGGGAAGAGACTACGCGCGCGCCTTTCGTGCGCCTCGAGTCTACGGTATACTTACGGAGGAGATTCTTAATTTGCGTTTGCCTCTTTCATCGATAAATATGTATCCGTTGTTTCGAAAATTCAATAACACATTTATCGACATTTTAGATCAATATTTAAATTGGTATTCTAATAACAAAAAACGTAGTATTAAAAAAAAATTAATCGTTGAGAATAATAGTTATGATTCTTCGATTGAAAATATATCACTATTAGCCTCGTTCTTATTGTCGACTGCTCGCGGGAATCATCTTTTTGATTGAATCGAACAGAAAACCTACAGTATTTCGTTCGAGCCCCCGGACGTTTGATTTTCTTCGAATATACATATCAATACGTATGTACCCTCGCGCCGATAAACTCCAAGCGTTAAGAATATCTCTATCGTTTCACGCTCGCGTTATCCAATGGGTTAGGATCGCAAATCATTCGTTCCTTTATTCCCAATCGCATCTCACAATTATTAGAGACATGAGAGATTACGCGCTCTCGCTCGCTCGCTCAATCTCTGTCTCCCTCGCGGTTTTGCCATCGAAAAAGTATAGATCGAAAGTGAGAGTGTAAAATCCGTATAACAGCGCACCGGCGTTTATCGCCCGAAGACCGGAGAGACGAGAATACTCGTGGGTTGCGCGTAGCCGTGAGTGCGCCGCGCCGATATTATTTGAAGAAGCATAATAGCACTGTGAAACTCGCCCGTCCGTTTTGGCTTGTACATCATTGACTATCCGCGCATGCATGAATGCACACGTGAGGGAGGTTTGTATTACACGGCGAACGAATAGAAAATATCGTTGAATTATAAATCGAGGGGTTACTCTCTCTACGTTTCGCGTTCCCTCGGGGGTTTCTGCTGACGCCGGCTAGCTCGAGATCTTGTCCTCATCTAATTGAACGAAGATCGACGAGCGAACGCAACTCGAGAATACGACGAGAGTTAAAGCGCCCTTCCACCCCCCGCCCTCCGCCCAACTTGCGAAAAGGATTCTCACTCTCTTCCTCCGCTAAATAGAACGTATCACCTCGACACTCGTTCACCAATTATCGGTCTCGTCTGTTCGTTGAGGCTACTTTTATTCTGTTTTCTTTTTTCACTCGTGCGTACACAACTGTTTTATTCTCCGCGAGCAGTTTCACTTGCGGACTGCGTAGTATGGGGCATTTCGCGTGAAATTTTTACAAAGAATCGATAATAAGTACTGCTAATGATTGGGTATTTGACGCCTTCGCGTCTTTCTATTTGTACCTAGTAAAATTTTATAAAATCAAATAACCATTTTTTTAGGTGCATTTCTGTGACCAGATGATTTTGCAAATTGAAAGTATTTGTTTGTTTTCGATATACATTGAGATATCGAAGGCAGTTTGTTTTTCTAGTTTTCTTGAAAATGATGAATTTTTTGATACATTTTTAATAACGAATGTTATTTTGTTTAGTGATAACATTAGTAAGTAAATCAAAATTAAGCGATTTTCAATAAGGAGGGCTTGTTTTGCGTCAAAAAAGATGCTGGTTCTTCTAGGATAGGTTTTTTTTTAAAGGAAGATTGTACTGTTTCTAGGAACAAACTGGGAAATATAAAAGAACAAACTTAAAGCAGCGTTGAAAAGAAACCCAAAACGCCGCTTTCATTTGAATTTCCTTTTTTTTCAATCGTTGTATGTGGCACGGAATAGCCCATGTGCACGTTCTTTCTCCGAGTGATCTTCGGCTCGCACTCCGAATCCCACCCACCAGCGGAAAGTCCAATTAGAGTCGACTACCCGTCCAAGATAATTGGCGAACACTCGGGCGAGGACGTAACTCAATCGGTAGCGTCCCGCTTCTTCCTTTCGTCGTCTCACTTTATCGTTGGAACTCGCCGGGTTCGTTCGATGCTAGTTTACTCTCTCCCGTGCGGACTCTCGCGCGGGCACACGATATGCCGGGTTCGAGCTATGGTATCTGCCTTCCTTCCCCTCTTCGTTGGTAACATCACATCGGACAGTGCATGCTGCACGCACCGGTCACTGGGGTGCTCGCTCGCGAACACCCGCGGAAATCGCTCCCGGCGATCCCGATGTGTAAGCCGGACCGGGCCCAAGTACTCGGTCGCGCACACACACATCCACGCACCTCACACACTGTATCGTCTTCCCCATGCCTGCTTCTTGCGCCGCGTTGATGTCGTCGTGTGCAGTCAGTGTAATTCACCCGGCAACGTAAGATGAGTCGTGTAGGTACTATAAATCCGAGGGTGTAGCGCACATCGCGCGACGAGATGTACACCACCGTGGCCGACTCTAGGAAAGATCTCCAATTGCGGAGGCACGCAGCTCTGTTGGATAATTAGGGAGCGTGTACAACGCCCCCGCTACTGCAAACTCCACGCTTGGTATATCCCGTGACTAGCCCAATGTATACGATAGCTTGAGAAACCTCCCCCCGACGAACCGCTCAGTTTTCGGATTGCCGATGATAAATTTTACTTTCGCATTATAATCTATGTCTCCTGATTTCCGCAACTTCTTGATTTGTTCTGTGGGCCACGTGAAATGATAGGCTTTGTGATTGAAACGAAAAAAGTTCCCCGCGATCTCTGTATAATGTCGCTCGATCGAGCACGTCACATAAATCCATTCTTAGAGACCGAGTATTCGATAAACTGTTCAATGGGTTGTTACGAAATTTGCACAAGATCTTCGGAAGCCTTACTCGGACTCTTTTAGTACTACGATGCTGTTTATATGCTATTTATTAATTATAATAATAATTATTTATTTGCTTGTAAAGATACTAGTAAATAATAACGGCAATCCTATTTTGAACTTTCAAAAGACGAAGGAAAAATAATTAATATTAACAATCAAAGTGAAATTGCAAGTCATTAATTAATAACAACGATAATATTTTTTCTATTTCTTTATTCATTCACCTTTTACTACGACTTTTTTTATAAACGTTTCTTGCAACCATTAGTCTCAAATAACGAAGGTGTATATGAGGCAATGTTCTTCGCGAATCGTCCATATTAGCATGGAAATGTACGATGGAGCATAGCACTTCAAACTTCATTTCTCCACTCGCAGCGGAATTAATTATTTCCATATATTAATCCCGAATCCGCCTACGGTGATTACACTTTCTACTTTGTTCGTTGAACTATTACAAACGATAAATTAAACGTTCGTGTTGCACCGAGGGCGCGCGCGCGCGTGTCTTCCTAACACTTTATTTCATTATTTATTAAGTAATGCAAGTTGTAAAATCGTCGAGTATATTTATTATCGTGATATAAAGTATACTGCTAAGTGTGTGTGCGTATCGGAGGCTGAGGTTTGAGAGCTCGGTAACCGTGAGGGAATGACCATAAGCATCGGCGCTGTCCAACCAACGCTATATAGCGTTTAAATATGTGCTGTGGAGGGGGGACGGAAGAGTTGTATGTGCCGTGGGCGCGCGAGCGCAGGGGGGACGCTAATAATTTAGCCCGGGCCACGAGGACTCGCGCGTTAATTGGCTCGGAGTCTTCTTAAGTACCGCGGAACGTAATGCAAACGCGCCCGTTGTGCGCGCACTTATGCTTCTGCTCCAGCTTTGCCTTCACTACTCCTCTTTTCCCCTCCCCCCTTCCTTTTTTCGCGTTACATACTACATAAAACCGAGAACCGAGGGCAAAACGTAACTAAATCGTTGCCTCGTTAACATTCGCCGAAGAAGAACTCTCCGGTACTGTGCAAACACACACACGGTGCAGTTGCATCCTCCCTCACATATATCCTCGTTTCTTTTGGTTATTCATTCGGTAACGAAAAAGAGTCAAGAAAAAAAGTCCAGAAAAACGAATTGCCGGGAGAAATTTAAACCACGGTGAGGAGATACGAACGAAGAGAGCGAAATTGCGAAAACGTTATTCCTCATCGAGATAGGATCCGTACGCCCTCCTCGCCGAACTACTTTATTTATCGTATAATTTTGCGCGGAGCTTTTTGCGCATCGATGTTTCGATGTTTTTTCTTTTGCTTCTCTCGGCTTGAATTTTGCTCCTTTGCCGTTCGCCGACCGGTGAGTGTGTGTAACGAGATTGCGCGCCGAGCTATCGCGAAAGAAGAGGAAACCAACGAGACGGGGGTAGGAAAGCTCCGCGATGTATGGAACTTACGGAAGGGGATAAGAGAACGAGTTCATAGTTTTTGCCAAGGAATTACCGAGAGAGTCTGAATTATCGATATTGGGGTAAGTTATGGATAGATGGAGGATTGCTTGCACGGGGATACGTGCGTAACTTTCAAAGCAAAAAGGCGTACATTGGGTCGAAAGACGAGAACGTAGTCGGGCTTGGATGTTTTTTGCGATGAGGCTAAGAACTTGGTTTTATCGACGTCTAATTCAATTTTCGAATTTTTCAAATACGATTTTTTAATAGGGAAACTTGCATATCGCTCGCCGTTTTTTAACTCGCGAGTGATGACCGATTTTCTTGGCCTTTATGTTTTCTTTGCCAACTTTGTTTTTCAAAAATGCATCTCGTTGTATTTTCGGGATGAATGTTTGATTGTTCGATCAATCGTGGCAATGAATTCACATAACAATTGACCGGAACACAATCATTGTGTTCGTAGAACCATAAAGTCAAGACTCGTTGATTGAATCCTATCTCTAACGTTCGTGAAATCGTCGATAAATTTTGCCTCACGATCTTATACGAGTTTGGATTCCTGACTTCCTTTTCATAGCCAACGGGGTGTACATTATATCTGTATACTTTAGTCGTCGAGTAGGTCTCCTGTCGCGTTCGACGATTAAGAAAAAAAGGAAGAGTAAAGAGCGAGAACAAGAAGAGGCGGAATAAAGAAAACGGAAGATGGCCGGTTGATCCCCCGTGTGTGTGCGCGCGCGCGCGAGCGACTCGGTCCACCGCCTCCAGCTTGTCTCCTTAAACTTTATAACTCTCGCGATTTTACGTTCGGCGCCTACTTCTCGTAAGGGGATATACCTAACGGTGATTCGACCTACTCGCGAGACCGGAAGCGAGGGCGCGTGCGAGCGATCCCAACAGCCGCGGACGACGAAACAACACCCGCGAGAGTGATCGATCGAGCGAGAACTTCATTTGGCGTTTCGAGTCAGTCGAGCGCGCGTGAACGTCGTCGCTGTTATGCCTCGTCTCCTCTTGATTTGCTCCACAATCTCCGATCTTCATTCCACCTTCCCTCTGCGGCATAGATATTTTTGTTAATCATTTTCCTTCGAAGCTTTCGATCGCCCAATTCGATTTTTTTGTTCTAAAAAAGAAAAAATTGAATCCCGAGTAAAGACCGAACCGATGAGCAAGTAAAATCGCGACAAAGAGCGTGTGCACCACGCATCGTTGGATCGCAGTTGTTTTTGGAGCGAACGTGGAGCGAGTCGGTGCACAAATAGAAAAAAAATTATACAAAATAAAGAAAAAAAAATGATAAAAGAAGAAAATGAGTGAAAGAGAGAATGAGCAAGATGGAGAAAGAGAATGCCGATGGGATTATAAGTAATGCGCCGCAGCACGTGGCCCGCGATGGGTCCAACTCCCAGGTTGCCAAACCTGTTTCTTCCGCTCCAACCGTCTCCCGTCGTTCTCTTCGTCGTCAAATATGCTGCTTGCAACGATGCTCCTACCCCACACCCCGCCCCCCGTTCTCGACGAGAGCTTGTGCGGGTGCAACGAAATGTCCGATCGCACGTGCCGATCCCAGAATGAAATCAAACAGGATCGATTTCAGCAATCTTTTCATAAGTGTACAGCTGTCTAAATTTTTTAGTAGTTATCGGTGCATTTATTAATTCGGTCCTCTTTCCATGATCAGTTTGATATTTTAGACTGATGTGAAAACTCTAAATTCGAAATAAACCCGTTTATTCCATCTTCCAAAAGGAACGAATCGATTTTAGCAAAACCGAATGATAGAAATGCTCCGCGATAATTCGATTTTTCGGGTGACGAAATAATGATACAAAATATTTCTTCATTCAGTCGGAGTTGAACGAGAGCAGTTGAAAAAAAATGGACAAAGGTCGTAATTGGAATGAAAAATGAACGAACTCGATTACGCTATTTTTTTGTATTCAATCGTCAGTAGTCCGTGATCAGATGAACTTTGAAGAGACCTTAATCCGTACGGGATCGTTCGATCTGTCGGGATGTTTTTCGACTGCATTATGACGCGACGCGAAGGCGAGCCAGCGCGAAAGGGCCATCGGAGTATTATCCGAGTATAGAGTATTAAGTCGATAACGGTGATCGTTCGGCATATGTGACCATGAAGGTTTCACCTCTCGCGTCTCCTCGTGGAGATGAGATGAGCCTTACGGAAGCGTGTCACAGAACACAAGAGGACCGAAGAGGAGAAGAGAACAAGATGAATGCGATCCACCATGAGAAACGAGATCTTAAACTCCGCTACCTTCATTCCGATCGGGAGCCCACATTATAATATACAGAGAGTTCCCGTAGGGAGACGGAATGTACTTCTACCATTAGGCAGTCAACCTGCAACTTAATGGAAAGAAAAAAATTGAAGATAAGCCAGCGCCTTGACTCGAAGAAGAAACCCGGTGCGACTACGACGACGAGACTCCATCGATTCTCTCGCCTTTCCTACCTCTTTATGAAGTCCAACAACCTGTCTCTTACTTTCCTCCAACCCATCTATCCCAAGAACTTCGTCCATCGCTTAAAAACGACGTGTTTTTCGTATAAATGTATCCGTTAATTTTTCTGAACAAATCCATATTTCTTTTTATTTTATTTTTTCAACAACAAGGTTGAACGAATCAATTTTCGCAAAACATAATTTAATCACCTGGTTATTGATAGGGATTTTTTTTTTAATAGTTCGTAATCAACTCTTTGAATTATTAATATGCAAAAGTTAGTGCCTTCCGTGTGCTGTATTTTTTCCAGATTTTTATCATTTCGAGAATCGAAATTGTCTCGGAATCTCACATTCGGCTAAGAATTCAAGACCTCCTTAACTTTGTATTACTTTGCGTACTTTGTCGTTGTTTCGGTCGAGCAAAAGGAAAACTTTTCTCCTCGATCGAGAGCTTTGAGAATCCGAAATACAAGGATACGGGCAGTGTTTATTTTATATGGGACGTAAAGCTACACTGCTCTCTACATAATAGAATGTTAGGTCTTGTTAGAGAGTGTGTATCCCGCCCGAAGGGGTTAGAGTATGAGACCCGCGAAGATTATGTTTATAAGACGGGAGAGGCTGTGTGCGCAGCGAGAGTTAACCGTGAGCTGGTGTATCATTATTGGGTATGACCCCACCCGCGGGCTGATCTTTCCGAAACTGGAGCAGGCCGCATTTCACATGTGAAAGGATCACTCTTTCTCTCTCCGCTCGTTGAGCTCTGCGCTGCCGTTGCTGCCGCTTGTTGTTGTTGCGTCACGGTATAGTTATTGACGTTATTTACGAGCTACGAGATGGTTCGTAGATCGGACAATAGTTTAGCCACTTTGGATACGTACTCGCCGGTAAGGTCCGCGACTTAGGATTCGGGCGAGATATGAAGTACGCCAAGTGAAATGTCTCGAGTTTCCGGACAACGGTCACGATAGTCCTGCGGCGGTTTAGTGCGGGAGATTTTCGGATATAAAATTTAACTTCTCAAACAGACCGTTAACGAAGCAATGGAAACTCGACATTCCGCTAATCATAAGAAGGCATTGTTTTATTTTCCGTTAGAAATCATTTCATCAGAAAATCATTCCATTACCTCCTACGAATGCTGAGAAAACAAAATCAATGATACAATTTTGAATTGCGAGGAAAAATTTTGCGACACTTTGGTTCTTCATTTTCAACTGCAACATCGAAGGCTCTATATGCAAAAGTGTAAGTTCAAGCGTTCGAACTCCTCGAGCCAAGTCCTAATAGAGCTTGAAAAAAAATATATATATATTTTCCCACATGAGACCGGCTAAGGCGAAGCCGTAAGTTTCTCACTATACCCCAGGATACACGGCGCGTTACCCATGCGGTTGCTGTTCGCTTTCTTAGTTAAATGAAGAGAAAAAAAAGAGCGCCTCTACCAGAAGCATCGCACACCGTTTCTCTGTTGCGCTGATCCTTGCCGCCGCACAGCGGCCCTATACCCCGGGTCTTACGTTTTATGTTTGCCTTTGCTATTCGTGCGAACCAGCTCAGTGCCACAATTTATTCGCCTATTCTCCCCGGGCATCGCTACCTGTTCCTCTGCGCAAACTTCTCCTCCTCTACCTCCTCCTACTCCCCTTTTAGCATCGTTCAACCGTATATACCGAGCGCGTAAAGAGTTTCCAGGGTAATCCTTCGGTTAGCGCGCCTCCTTTGGATACTTAAGCAAACACGTATATGCCCCAGCGTTTTGTGCCGAGAGAGACCGCTCGCGCGCGCGAATGGCTTCGCTGAGTTCGTACACTAGCGTTATTACGCTATAAATCGATTGGCGAACTCGCCGTGTATATATTGTTGTTATATGCTCGCAAGTCGGCGGTGTCTCACAGGAATGAGACTCATTCGATACTTCTCGCCTATCGCCAGCGGCTAACTTTCATCCTTTCATCGATTCTTCGGTTCGATCGCAAAATTACAGTAAACCGTCTCATAAGTTTGTCGAAAACAAAAGCGCGATCATTTCCAACCGGAGGTTTCATCGATTTCTGCCAAAGAACAATTTGTCTAATTATATTCTTAATTGAAAAACGGAAAATTTACTGATTTCAAAAATAATCTGATCCTGAAGCAAAATGTCCCAGGTGAGGATGCAGAAATATTGCACGAGAAGTTTAATTTTTCGATATCATTTTTCAATACTTGAAACAAAAATCGCTGCTTCAATTTATTAAATCGCGATTTTCTCTGTTTTAAGAAGAAATGAAATAGAATGGGTTTTAATTTGGGTGAAATTGTTTAAATTTCTATTAATCGTAAGTTTCAGTATTAGAAAAATTCACCGATTGAGAATGTCGAAAAAAACGGCTTTTTTCTAGTCGACTGACTTGTGAGAAATTCGACTGTAAGATACATCGATACGTGCGGCTCGATTCGATGTGGATACGGGTGATTAGCGAATTTCGTTAACGATTGGCCCGGCGTGCGATAGGTCGCGTTAAATGGTGATGTAGCAACGAAAGTGCTATTTTGTATGTCATACAAAGAGGTGTGTATGTTACGTTAATAGATCGGGCACTCGATTGATACGACACCGTAGAGAATCGATGAATGTCGATGATAGAGAGATCCGAGGGTATTCGAAAGACTCGTGCCGTGGTAGTTGTTTGTACTCGACTATTATATTGGCCACGCCAATCGACTAAGGCCCGTTTCAACGTTCGCTCACAGTGCCGCGCGCGCGTGCAGATTAATTTAACTCGACGAGTGAGCCCCTATTAGGCATTCGACTACCGCGGAACCGTCGACGGTGCGAGAGCGCCAATCAATTTTTAATGAATCTTAATTTACAAGCGCCGTTGTAATTAGACTGTCTTATATTGTCGTTGTCGTCGATTGCTTGACTGAATTAAATCGTATTACGATTGCGAAGCTACGATCTATTAGTACGTGAGATTACGTCGTTCCGACCGGCGCGCAGAGATGAGAAACTTCGGCATTTAGCGCAGAGTTTATTTCCCAATTGAAATTGCAGCCTCAACTTTTTTTTCAGCCACAAAAAGAATGGAATAAAATGAATTTTGCAATAATTGAAAATTATTATAAATCCTATAGTACGCTAATTGTTTTTTAATTCCGTCATTATTGTTGAGCCGTTTTGTTTATCGAACTATTATCTTGATTAAAAGTTTTATTTATATTTTTATAAAATTATCATCACAAAGACTAGTGTCAGCGCATTCGAAAATGCCTAAGTTGAGAACATTATGAAAAATGAAGTTAAGAACCGGCGAGGAAATTGAGCCAGCGGTACGGAAGTTCCTTTCTTTCTTTCTTTACCGCAAGAAAATTCTTTTCCGTTCTCGCATCTGTCTTGCCGAGAATCTCTTTATCTCTCGGAGGCCTCAGCGGCCCGGGTACACATAGTAAAACGCGTGCGCTGCTTTGAGAATCTTGTGCACGCGTGCTCTATCTATTTTTGTAACGAAATGGCACTTACACGTGCCGATGGGCACCAGCTTCTTCCAAACGTCTTCCTCGTTCTTCTCCCCAGTTTGGAGCGTATCACCCTCTTGAAAATCTACCGGTACCGAAAAAAATAATCGTTGGGGTGACTGCATCTGTCCCGCGAGAGTGTCAAGGTCTCAGTCTTCAAAATGATCCCTACGCACCCTGCATCCATTTTAAACCACGCCACGGAAAAACGTCCTCATTTTTAAGGCGGAGATTCTATTTTTGTCTTACAGTGAAAACGTTTCTTTCACGAATTTTTATTCTTCTTCGTATAGTTATTATTTAACTCCAAATTAATTATTTTTTACCTTGACCGAAGTGAAATCAATTCATTACAATGTAGACAAGATGATTATCGAATTTTCATGCCGATCTAGGAAATAATAAGAATTGTGAGTTCTAAAAACTAAAGGTATATGCGGTGCTGATTTTCTTTTTATCAGAAGCGTAGAAAAAGGTCTTTGTTCCTTATAAGTTTTTATTAAATCAACTGAATATTTTTCTAGGGGCATAACTTCGATCTTTATGCTCTATCGGACGGTCGGGAAAAAATTGTACGCCCAGACCGAAGTAAACGATGAAATAATCAATGATCGCTTTCGTCGAATACGCAAAGTGCGAGTTCTCCTCTAACGGAGAAAAGAATTTTTACCTCGATTTCGGTGAGGTCTTGTCGTTCTCTCGGGACGCCTGGCGATAGGCTATAAAGTGGGACCAGGCCCCAGAACAGTACATTCATGCCCAGAAAAGTTCGCCAGTCGAGCTACGGTGTCGGTGATTTACGGCCGCGGATGAATCATGCATGGGGCCAGGGCACGGGTAAGAAGGCCCCTGGACAGCCATGTGTCGATGCCGGCAGATTACGAAGATCCGTGCCTGATACGAATGAGCGCGCGCGCGCGTGCACCCACCGCGCACTAAGAGACTCTCGGCTTCTTCACATGTAGGTGTATGTGGGTGCACACCTCGCAACAACCCGACGAGCGTGGATTGGGCTACCTTCTTCTTCTTCCTTTTTCTTTTTCGTATTTTTATTTCTCTCTCCGAGCCATCGAAAGAGAACCGGAGAAAGCAGATAGCGTATACGTGAAAGCACGTTGTGTACGCACTTCAATCATATATATATATACAATATGTCTTATATCTCTCCGAGAACAACTCCAAAAGTATTTGGCTACTCGGATGAGCTCGACGGACACGCCGAACTGATTGCGACAAGCTTGAGGCGCGCGATTGATCCTCTTTAAACTATAAATTGAAGAACGGAAGTTCTGTTTCTTCACGTACAAATCAAATATTTATCGTATCTTGCGCAGCTTAGCGTCACGGTCGGGTATTTCTTTTTCTTCTTCGTTGAGTAAATTATAAAATTTCAAGCATCCAACGAAAAAAAAAGATGTAACGCCTCGTTTTGAGTTTATTCACGCCATTCATAAATAGACAGTTTAATAGTTTAAAAAATACTTTTCGAGCTCCATTCGAATGGATAGAAAAAAATTTTACTAAAGAATACTCCTCAGACGTGTACTACGACGAATTAAACTTGACAAATTTTAGATCGGGTAAAAAGAACGGGATTTTTTTTTTGAAAATATGAATTCAGTGACAATATCTGTATCAAACGAAGTCTTTTTTGGGTGCCGCACGGACGATCTGCGGTCACATGTTTCGGCTTAAGTTATCCTCCCGGCGGCACCTGGCGTCAAGTCCTTGAAACATGGGGGTTCCCCCGAAGACGTTCACGCTCCTTCCGGGTACCGAGGGAGATCGAGAGGGGGAGGGAGGGCACCCACACGCGCGAGGCTACAGGGCACACTCGGGTACTCGATGTTGTCGTCGTGGTGATGGTTGTCGTCAGAGATAGTCTCCCCCGCACTTCGATGCAAGTCCACGGTGCAGTGCTCTTCAAATCTGCTAGAATCGCCGCGTAGTCGGTATTGTAATGGCTCAATGCCTTGCCCAGCCACGGACTTTAATTATTTCGGCGTATCAATCTAAAAAACATCCTTTCTATTTTGATCAAAGTCCTTTTACGTGATTGCTTTATTCACCTGCGTGTACTTTCGATGCCAAAGAAAAAGTATTAAAGAATAGTATCTTTTTTATGCAAGATCGTTTTTCCGACGTTTAAGTTGTATTTCACAGACGAATGACTTTCATCGCTATATTTGTACTCGACAGTAGGGTAATGTCAAAGAAAATACTCTGCCACGTGCTCCCTTTCCCCAAATAAGCGCAAAGATACCCCAGAATTTTGAACGTACTGTACGTCTACGGTAGGGCTGGGGCGAGAAAGCATACTTCGATGTCCCGTCTTTCATTCAAGCCCACCCTCCCTTGCTCTCTCAACATAGGTCTCTCAAGTTCAAGCGTTTCTTCGTATCCGGTGCTCTTTCCTTGATAGCGACACGTGTCCACAAGCCGCGAAGTGAGTTAGAGGAGGGTAAGATAATTTATTGCGAGAGGGCGGATTAAAGGGCTCTCGACGAGTCGAGCACCCCCCAGACACCTTTAAGTGCATCCTCGCGCTTTATACTTTGAACTTCAACATTTATGAAAAGAAAAAGTGTACGAAAACTTGAGAACTCCCGACTGAGAATGGAGTGGGATGAAAAAAATGTATTCACGAAAAGAAGTGAAATAATAGTAAATTATTTGCATATTATAGTCTGGTGATTTCTTAGCCATTGAGTGTGAAAATCTTTCGACTATAATACACTCCTAGTATTCCACTCTTTCTATTGAATATGATTTTTTTTTATCTCACCCTCTTAATATAAATTGGTTTTTTAGTGGGTTTTAGGAAAAAAGTGCGAATGTTTTGGTTCAAATCATAAATGCAAAATTATAAGTATCGACGTTCCTTTGCAAAGAGAACAGCGAGACGTCGTTCGATACTTGCGCAATTGAAATAGTGGTTCAATGTATCCGGAAAGATGTCTGTTCATGTACCAGTTTCGAATCTGCATCGTTTTTTCCTCGACAAAGTTTCGTCGCAAGCAGTTCCAAAGACCGACGGTTTCACTTCGATCTACCCGTGTGTTTCGTTCTGGAGATCACATTGGAACGAAATAAAAAAAAAGCAATGTGTCGATTTAACAATATCGAGAGTCACGGATTTATGGTACCGAGATCCACGGTTACACAGTACGGGATGTGACGAAATTAATGTTTGAGCTCGTTTTCGTGTACTTTTGGGGTTTATGTCGCGCGGCGTAAACGAAAAGTTGTCGGAGTTTGTACAGGGAGCTCAAAGGTTTCATACGTTTCCCGTTTGTTCTTCACGCTCTCTCAGTTTCTCGTGTTGCGCCGACGAAGAGGTTGAATCCCCGAGTTTTTTCTTCAAAGAGGCAGGACGGAGTGAGGAAAGAGGGGGGGGGGGACAACAATATCATTCGGAGGCTGCGGCCACGGGGTGATGTAGTAGATCGAGAATCCGGCAAGAGCGTGGGCACGCGACATGCCCCGGGGATTCGCGGTCCGCTCTCGTGAAGTTACATCGTGCTCATTTGTGTCACGGAAACTGCGAGAGATTCTGTTCGTTTCTGGCGCGCCGCACGCTCGAGAGACGCGGAGAAGAAGCGAATCGAGATACAAGGATAAAGCGTACGAGAAGGTTGAATTGTTGAAGTTTGAATCCATTCTCAATAGCTAGTCGAAAATAAAATTCCCCCATCTAATTTTTTCATTTCATCGACTCGGGTTTGTAATTTCGAATAAATCGATTAGATTCGAAATGAATAAAGTAATTATAAGAATAAAAAATAATGATAAATTTATAATGGATTCATCGTCCAGAACACCAGAATTCTCGAGACGAGAGTACCGGAGAGAAAAAAAGTTCACCGGATGTATATAAATTGCGCGAAGAAACTCACATGCGATTATAATATTTGCCTTTCTCGATTTAAATCACATCTCTCCGTGTGCGGCTCTTTCCGGTGCGAGGGTATCAATGATAGGCGTGTCTCGGTATTATTATACTATATTATACACCCTCTCTAAGTTTAACGCATTATTGCGCATGACGCTTAAATACACGTACCACGGTAATAACACACGAAGCTCGAATTTCCCGTGGAATACGAAAGTCCCCGGAGCCTTCGAATTCATCCCGAGCAAGCATAATGCGCGCGGATATTTTTATCCGCGCGTTCATGGCCGCGAACGTTCGACTCTAAGATGCTAAATTGATGCGAAGCTTCGCCGTGAGTTTCCGTCTCCTCGCTCACTTTCCAGGATTATCCTCTGATTAAGCCAGCAAATGTGCGAATAAGAAAGATGCCCAAGCAACCGCGCACACACGGCGCCTTAGCGTGTAATAATGACGGCGAGCGAGAAACATACGGCGAAGCTATTCCCGCCGCTGAATCGCGTGTGCGGTGCGTAAAACCACTAAACGCTAAGGTGGAATACGACGACGACGATGTGTACTGTGAGCAGCTCTCTAGAGGCAAAGATTATCACGCGATGGGCTCGCTCGCGGCGGATTTGAATTCGCGGCACTTGAGAGTCGTCATATCGTTGGGAGGTATAAACGACACGAAGGTAGGAAACTGAAAATTCAGGAAGAGAGAAAGAGAAAAGAATCGTCGGAAAGACCGCCGCGTACCTGTAGTGGCACTTTACGATAGTTCCGCGCAAAGCGGGCTCTACGCGTGTTTTTAATGATTCGCGACAGTCATCGGCCAGTGTTGAGTTAAAATTCGATAATATGGTGAAAAATGTAACAATTATTTCAACAACTGAATACAGCAAAAACAGAAATGGATTAACAAAAAAGAGTGTAGTAGCAAGTCATTGTTCGAACATTATAGGCAGCCGGTTTCTTCATATTTTTTTAAGAGAATTGGAATAAATTTGAGAAATTCACAGAAACAAGAGCAATCGGAAGTCACTCTCTTATTCGATATTAATATTAGTATTAATGTTAATAGTAACTCGAAAAAAAAATCGTCATTATCATCTAAATACTTTGAAGCGATCATCGAGTCGCATATATCAGCGCGCATAGCTGTTCTACGGTGGTCAAGTTTGAGCTGACCGCATCGCAGGGCGTGCGTGTCCCGACGTCTCGTTTCTCGTCCTCGTGTAGCTATAGAACTTCCAACTGTAGTTAAAGCCATCGGAGGAGTAGGCGAACCGCAAGTACAGCATACAAGAGCCCAGAGTTAGAGAGAGGAGGGCACGCAACAGTGGGTTTATGTAAAACGGCATTCCACGTTGTGTGTCTACTCAATCCTTATCTAAAGCAGTTATATAGAGTCGTTGGGAGTCGCGCCTTCTTCAGAAGGTAATGCACCCCGCTCAGTCTCCGCATCCTCCCCATTTCTCTGTATATATACTCGCTTTACAACTCTCATAGTCTTTCCTACATACACATCCTTTACTCTCTTATCATCTTCTTATTTTATCCCTCTCCGCCGCTTGTATGTATATATATCCTCATTCGCCAATGTGTACTCGTTTCTCTCCGTGTCTATCAGTGATCCTCCCCGTTCCTCTCTCCCCAGTCTCTTCTCCTTGCCATTCTTTATTCCTATAACGTAGCCTCGATCTCTTCGACTGGCGCTACTTCGTTCTCTCTTAACCGAACGTGCGCGTTTTATCGCTTCTTTCCTTCCATCGGCGCGCGCTCCTGGCTTTCCGTATCTTTCAACGTTTCCAGCTCCCTTATTCTACTCTAATCGGGCTTACTCTAACTCCACTCCAGTAATACCGAGAGAATATCCGCATAATTCTGTCCTTGCTTTGGTTCCTCTTCGTTTCACGTCTCCACATTGGTCTATTTATCGAAACGCCCTCGGTACCTCTATGCGGTTTTGCTATCGAAACGCAGCGAAACTCTTCGAATCGGCTTAGCCAGTATATTCCTTAGCGAGAGCGCGCAATGCATAGTGCGTCCACGGAATTGTCTCAACGTTCGTTCGAGCACACCGCCAATACAGCCTGGAGATAAAGATATCGCTGGTTAAGGAGGATGTATCGCTACAGTGTCAGCTAGAAGTGAGATTCCAAGCGAATTTGGAGTATTTCCTTGTGAAATAACTTTTTTTTACATATTCTTTCAATTTTCGAATTTTTTCATGGATGAGAGTTCACAAATTTTGGTTGATCTTAAACTCAATCAATTTCACACAAAAAAAATCCAATTCGCGTGCAAACGTCTCAAAATGAAATGATGTGACGGAGCATCAGCTCGCCTCGACGAACTGGAAGGTGCGAATGCGAGGTGTCTACCAAAAATATATATTCCCCAAGCTAAAGTTAAAATTTATCTAACAACGTAATATTTCTCGCACTTCGTTGAATTTATACATGGCCAGCGTTCACTTCATAATTTAATTCTCCTCGGCAATACAAACCCCAGGCCGCGAACGCGAGTTTAATGAAAGCCCGTGCGAGATTTTATTTAGCCAAAGGCTTCCGGATGAGAGGAATATATCTCTTTCCCTCTGTGGCTCATAGCCGTGACCGCTCACGGCAATAATAGTCCAAGTGCAATGGATATATATAACCCAAGCGACTGGTGTAAAACGGCTCGGTGGTTCATGCGCGGCCGGCAGTACCGTGAGCCAAATGGAAAAAGAAGTTCCAGATTACTCAGAGAGCGCGTAGCGCAACTTTAGTGGCCGCTCGTAAACCGGTATGTATCTTTAACCGCTCTGCAACACCCACGCAAACGAACGTGCATAAGCTCACGCGGAGCAAGAGGGAGAATAACGAAAGAAGAGCGTTCCTTCGTGCACACGCTTGCGTTACTATCCTAGAGCGATCTGCCTATCAACGGGTGTGAAAAATCGTTTCTGCCAACACTCTTCGCGCCGGTTCGCGTGCGCCCCGGAGCTCGCGCGTGCGAGAGCCCCTCGAACCGCGATGAAGACTCTCTCGTATGTACCGGTACCGGACGATTCACCGAGGTTATACATACAACCGACCAATAGAGAGAGACTCGAACCGCTCTTCGCTGGACTAAACGCGATTAAAACCCGACTACGATAAACAGCCGTGTCCAGCCTCTATTCAACGCGTCTATGTTGACTCCTCCGGCGAATCTTGGATAAAATCCAACTACGCTCATATAAACTTTACGATTCAATTACAATAATTTGTATGGATATTATACCGCCGTTTCCTCTCTGCGGGAACTTTGAGTATCAAAGTTCCGGCGAATCGCTAGATACATTTTTTAATGACGAATTTGTATTCGCATGATTCTAATTTTGCTTTTTGTTGTTGGATTGTATGAGCTTTCTGATTCGAACGCAATCATTTGCAAGGTATATATGTTGCTTGCTATGCAACACATTTTTGTCACCGACAAAAGGTCTGAATTCCCGGTAACAAACCAGTAGCGAGGTATAGTCGGAATTTCCTTTTTTCACACGAAAGTAAAGAATGAAAAAGCGACAGAGGAAGACATTTTCCTCGAAGCCCAGCTTGGCCAAACATTTGCCAAAAAATTAACGCCCTTTTCGAGACTCGAAAAAGTGCATTGCGCAAGACGCACAGGGGAGTAAGAGAGCGAAAGGTATTTTCTCTTTTGGAGCACACCGGATACATAGTTAGATGTCGAATAAATAAACACGCAACTTCTGGTCTTGGAATGCGTTACCACCTGTGTGTTCTCGTCAGAATCTTCGGCTGTACCGGATGTGCCATTGATCCATTGTGGAATCACGTGGGCGGGTGCGCCTCACGCTGGGAGGGTCAACGAGACTTTAAATGGAATTTCGTCTCGCAAGCTCGAGGCAAGTGAACTGACCAGCCCGAAAAAAAGAATCGTTCCATCGTCGACGAACACGCATTGCGGAACGTATGTTTCGGTACGAGTTCGTGAAAAAAAAAATCGGTGAAACATATTGTAAGCAGTTAAATACGAGCCTTCGGTAAAAACGGTAAAGGGCAAGCAAGGAGAATTTCAAGGCTCACCGTAATAGGATTTTTCCCGTGAAATCTTTGTCGCGAAAACATCCAGTCTCTTCTCGACGAAAGATGCTTCTCGTTTTCTTCTCTCGGGGACTCCTCGACTGCGTGGGATCTTTTTTTTGTTTGCTGTGTGAAAATCTTTTCACTAAATTGATCTTTCTGCCAGTTGAAGATTTAGAGTAAGTGAAAATTCGGTATCCACTTTGAACTTGTAATCTAATTGTCCAAAGGCCGATACTTCGCAACTTCACGTCTTTTTGCATTTTGCAATGTATACCATTTTGAATTTCCCATTTATTCTTTTACTTGTGCGTTTTCATGCGCAGGTTGTAGATAATCGATGTATTTTTCGACTGTAGGAGAAAAAGCAAAAGATAAAGAAAACAAAGGCGCGTGCTGTCCACTAATTTTGGTTACGGTGTATTAATGAATTCGTTCTACATTGGGGGCGAGGCGAGGGCGCGCGTGGACCGTCTGTCGTGGGGGTGGTTTCGAGGACGAGAAACGCGCGCCGCGGTGTTCTGAAACTTCCCTCTGAAAGACCTTTTGCGAGGCGCGTGGTCGGTATTTCACGGTTTGCCGAACGAATTAGCCATTAATTTACGCCGGTATAACATCGTGGATCCTAAAACTCCAGAAATCCACGGATGCGGGGCCTCCAACCATAAGGATGTGTATTATGGTTTATACCTCAGTACGGAATATATACAGTCTCGTGGGTGTGCCAGCGAGAGGTAATGAATTGCGGCGAGAGAAGGCCCCGTTGGCGGTGTGGAAGAGAAAAGGCCACATGGCGCGAGCGCGAGCGTATGTCTACTTTTTCGGATAATATTTTCCCTCGGGGGAGGCGATCGAATGTAACTTATGTATACGGCTACTCAGCGGCGCCATTACAGCACCTACTGCTTCATCCTCCGCTTCCTTCTCTCTATACAGACCTACTAAATTTTATAGTTACAACTCAGGAAAAACTCCATAAAATATCGAAGCCTTCGCGAGGTGAGAAAAGGCGTTAGCGTACCGCGCTTAAAGCGGGCAATAAAAATTGGTGTATCGGATCGAAAAATGAAAAGACCGAAGTCTCCAATAAACCGTTCCGAAGAAAAGTTAGATCGGTATCTTTCGGCCATCGGAACATTCGACTGTGAATCAATTTTTATTTGTTTTATTTACTGCTTTCTCGGAGAGAAAGCTTTTAATTGGAAAAAATTTAAATGCGTTCGTATGTTATATTTTGTGTCATATTCAAAATGAAATACAACCACACAAAATTAGGCAAACCAGACTTCCACATAACTCTTTATTTTGTTTTCAAGACCTTTATTGTGTCTATTTATTAAGTTTATTGATTGTATTTAAAAAAGTACGTCGCACGAGAGAAAAACGCATTGCGTCAATATTTTGACATCCCTAAAAATCCATCTAACGATGGTCAATTTTTAAAAACTAAATAAGCTACTGCGAGATAAAACGAACACGGTATAAAAAAAATTGTTCGAAGCCTGTCCACCGGTTGTAGCTAACACGTCGATCCAAATAGGATCGACTCACGTGCTGTTCGGTTCGACGATTCACGTCGTACCGGGCGCGAAATATGTACCGCGAAGAAACTTTCAATTCTTATCGGGTATTCGGCATCGGCGATTCACAAAGACCGAAATCGTGCCTCGTAAACGCGAAGGAAAGAGAAAAACTAAATGAACTTCAAAGTTGCCCAGGTGCGCAACGCCGAATAAAAAAACAGAGAACAAAGTACGTGCGTTTCGCGCGTCTCGTCGTGATTTTCGATGCTCGAAGCGAGAAAAAGTTTCGCGAAGGGTGAAGTCTCGATGGGAAGGGCGTCTACGGGATCATACTTCGCTCTGAACTCTCACTTCGTCTCGGGAGAGAGAAAGAAGAATTACGGGACTCGTAACGCGGTTACCGTTCGTGGAATGCCGCGAGTGGTATAGTTATGTTATTCAGCCGGTGTTCGTAGTAGTGGTAGTAGGTGTAAAGGGGGATGGAGGGGTTACAGCTATGGATACCGGAGGTATGTATAGTAGTTACGCTGTATAATGAAACTCGCTATATCTTGTGGCTTCCCTCTGGAGGTTAAACGTTGGTGGTCCAGCGGGACGAGAGCGGCAAGAAAGATCTCTATCGCACCTGTGTATATGAAGCCGCGGACGCCTCGTAAAAATCAATAATTACGAGGAAACTTATACGAGCCGTCAGGCTCCGATGGACCAAGTGTTGGCTAGCGCCCGTGGAAACTGTACGATATAGTCCCGGTTCCCCCAACATCTTCGTAATTTTTATTTTTATTTTTATTATATTTTATTTTATTTTTTCAAACTCGCCTCTTCGTTTATTTCTCTTTCTATATATCGCTTAACGCCTCGTCACGACGCCCCGGAATCGTCGTAAACCATTCTTCGTCCGACAATCCTTCGATCCTTGTCGGCTTCTCGTTTTTTACTGGTCGAAACTTTCCGCGGAATATTGCGCGGGTCACCGAGGATCTGTTGTAATGCGCGGAGACAAGGAAAATTAAGGTCCGATGTGTGCTGCATCGAGGCAAGAAAAGAATGGAGACGAGGCGACCGGTGTTCGTAAAACGAAACGATACGAGACATCGTATAAGGATTATAGAGGCAAATAAAATGAGACATAGGATAGATAAGTGAGAGAACCCGAAGAGGCTACCGGTTGAGTATTATGAGTGAAGAGATTCCTCGAGCACTCTCGTCTTCATTTCGTTTATGTGCTCATGTTTACATCCAACCATAGAGTGAAGATAATAATCCAAGTATGAGCTGAGACTTGTGTGCACTCGTTGTAGGCTTTAAGAAAGGTGTGTTAAAAAAACAATTCAAAGACAAAAATGTGAATAATTATTTCGCACTGATTCTTTTTTTTTTTTTCATTTTTTTTTATCTCTACGAACTTTTGTGAACCACACTAGGATCACGAGTCTCGGTGACTATGCAACGGTATACGAAAAGCGAGGTAGAGAGAGCGTCGCGAAGAAAGGGGTGAAGAGATTGAACGAAGGCGCCGCGCGAGGCAATGTCAGCTCCGGCGTTCCGCTGCGCGTTTGCCCTCTTCTTTGCGCGTGTGAGAAAACAATGCCATCGGGTATTCGTTGCCCGAACAGGATGTGGAACTTGAGAAGAGTTGCTTCGCGCGCACGCGCGGGATCATTCGTTGCTTCTGCGCTTTTGCCGTGTATATATAACAAAGAGGGGAAGCGGAGAGACACGATGATGATCGTCAGCACGGAGTAAGTAGAAGACGTACGCGAAGCGTCAGCCCCGGCAATAGTGCCGGGAAGATACGAGCACCCGCACCGGATCGTAACACTGTCTTTCACTCTTTCGCTTCGTTTCTCTCTTTGCGCGCGAAGCCTCCTTCCCGTCCCTCGCCCATTCCTCTCTGGACCGAGAGATGATGCGAGTCTTTCTGTCTCTCACACTCTCTCCTCGGAGATCACGGGGATAAGATCCTTGGCGCCGTGGGTGGCCAGCAGTGGTCATATACGCGCCACTTAAGTGTTGCGAGTAATGCTATACCGAGAATATAACGAATAACGCGAATGTAACGCGAGAGTCATCGGCATTACGCGTAAGTGCGATGCCGCGCTGGCTCTCCGACTGAAGCCCGTTACGACTTTTCGCCGATCGATTGTTATAGCTTTTGTAACCGAATGGTTCGCAGTACAGTTAGCCGGCGTTTCTCTTTTTGAGATTATTTCATTTTATACGACGCCTCTTTTTTATGTCTCGCCTCCGTACGGTAGCGCGCCTGAATATTGTTTTCGATGACGAAACGGGCCGCAATGGAAACGAAAAAGTCATGCTCAAAATAGACAAGACAATTCAGAGTTTTTTGTTTTGCTTCCTCGTAGACCGTTCATTTGTGATTTTTGGAGTTACATTGAGAACTTAATTGAGCGGTACAAATATGATGGAAATTAGATTTCCAAACGCTCACTGATTTTGTTTTTACGTCGATTGCAAAGCTTCCGCTATGAGGAATCCAAAATTGGTTAATTGACTTTCTCATGGGCGAGTTTCATTCTGTAAAACTTTGCTTTCAAGTTTTATTTTGTACAAATAAACTTACCGATTGTACCACAAAAATGTTCATTTTCGTGAGTAACAAGGCAAGATCCTGTTTTTTTTTTTAATTTCTTATTTGTGTCGATAAGGACATATTTTATCTCATAATCAGCTCGCAGATCTGAAAAAGCTAATGTTTTCCGCTTCGAAAAAAAAAACTACATGAAAGGAAAGAGGATTTCAATAAACCGACCAGTTAAAATGTACATCAGTAAATCATTTTAATTCGAATCTCTTCAAATATTCGAAATTCTATAAAATTTTAATCTAAAAATATTTACGGTCTCAACATGATTCATGCTTTCAATTTTTTTATAATTCTCACAGAAGTTTTAAGAAATAATATAAATAACACGGTCTCGGTCACGATGTTGGTCTCGTTTCGATTTCATGTATAATCGTACGAATTAGAAATGGAAAGCTATTGACCCTCGTTGACCCTGCTGTTTTATTGAATAATTTTTTTTTTGTGATAATAAACCTTCTGGTTTCCTCGAAAGAGATTGGGGCCACCTGTGCCCCGTGAACGAGCAATAAATACCAGTATAATAGCGACGAGATATAAAGTAAAGCGAGGAGCATAGATTCGAATCGAGGATATCTGAGATTTCGTGGCAGGTTGAATGGGAACCTGCCAGAAGAGCGGCATATAATTACAGGATATTTAGTGTGGGCACTCTAGGGTGCACCTGTAAAGATCTTCGAGTGGCGATCCACCCTCTCTCGAGGCTTCTCTATCTTCCTTAAATTTCTACTCTTTTATTTTTGTCCTTCCATCCGCACTTTCTCTCGTTCTTTCTTTCTCGCTCTCGCGCGCGCTACCGCCGGGAGCCGCTTGGATCATCGAGAACGAAGGGATCACCCCGAGGGACCGAACAACCAACGAAATGGCCGAGCGTAGGCCGAGTGTCCGGTTCCCTTTGTGTCTGCTACCTGTCTTAAGACATCCTCTTCAGTCTCTTTCTCCTCCCCGACGCGCCACAACCTCGCCGTTTCTCTCGTTCTCGTGTTCCTCTTCGACCCCCGAAGACTATACGGAATAATCTTATGCGAAGAGACGATCGTCTTGTAGCCGCGCAGAATGGATGGTTCATTGCCGAACGGAAGAGAACCCTGAAAAAAAAAAAGAGCGATGCGATGGGCGCGAAGTGAGCGTAAAGAATGGGGTATAGAAAGTAAATAAAAAATCAAAAAACCATTCAAAAAACGAAAGATAAAAGAATGTAGCTCCTCTTTTGCCAGATCTTTTGATAGTACGGCATTCCTGACCATTCGTCAGACATTTGATAGCTTCACGTGGGAGAAACGGAATTCTTCTCGCGCGCATATTCCTCCGCCGTTTTTTCTCTTGTCTCGTTACCGTGTGCGACTTCTCGCTGACTCGTTTTCCAAACGTTAAATTCGCGATTTCCGATACCTTTTCGATATTTCGCCCAGAGATGCGTTCTCAAAAAATTTTCGCGCACTTCAAAGTTTCACGGAAATTCGTGTTTGATATTTGATAATATCACACAAACACCGTACGGCACAACAAAGTTTTTAAAAACTCCAAAAATTTTGAAGTTTGAAAGAAAAAAAATTGCGAGAAAATTTTATTATAATTTGTTTCCGGAATTTCTCCCGTGCAAAACCATCCAGCGGTCACCTGTGGTCGACACCTTTGTGCGAACGACCCCTTGCTGTTCATCCAGGCACGATTCTACTTCATCCGCAAACTCGGCATAAATAGAAACGTACGCATATACCGCTCTCCTCCATCTCTCAACGGCCCAGTAATATATTTGTAGATCGTCGAGGATAAGAAACATGCACGGAGCATCGGGCCTCTGGACTATCCACCTCTATGTTGGTTTTAACCCACCGATGCCTTTGCCCGGTGCGCGCGCGGCTCGTGCCCGATTCCTCCCGCGTCCCGCCAAAGCGAAACGAGCCTTGTGCGTTAACGAACACGTATAAAACTTATTGCATTCGGCCAACATAGCTGACGAGTCATACAGAAGAGGTGCAGAGGCGCAGAGCCACGAGTCTCTCTGGTGACTCGAGCCTGCCATGTGGTCGAGCAATGCCCAGTCGTGGAGAGACGGCATATGGGCACGCGCTCAAGATCTGATAAGCCGGTGGCTTCAATTGACTGCAATCATCCCGGGGGTTCAGGAAATTAACTCGTGGGCAACACGTTGATTCGAGACACACACCCTGTCGCGCACCTCGCTGCTCGCGCGTTTTTCCGTCGCTGACTCGAATGGCTGTAACTCCAAGTTTGATGAGTCCAATCGACAGCGCGTTGCTCACGTCGGTGGTACAGATTCGTCGGCGGGGGGAGAGGTCGAATAATGAGGAACGGATGTATTATAATTGTAGGGAAATTCATGGTAACGAGAGCCTGCAATTGACAAGCTTATCGCCCCTTGATCGAAGGTTCTACGACATTGGATACACACAAAAAAGCTTGTTTACTCGAGGTTTTTGGGAAGGTAGGAAAAAAGGGTAGAACGCTGATTTTTCGTGGTAACGAGAGCCTGCAATCGACGGGTTTATCTACTAGTGTTCATCGGAGTTTCGATGGAAAAAGAAAAATGACTGTACTTGATATATATATAATATATTTTTTTATTTTTATTTTAATATACTTTATAATATATAGTTATACATTATCGTAAATTCTGTATTTTATGTTATAAATTATCATTAACTTGGTTAAAAGTCGGCTAGCGGCTCGGTTTCGTTCAGTTTATTTTTATTTTTCGATGAAAAATAAATTTACTGCTGGCCGAGGTTCACAGGGTCTCCGAATTCTGGTAAATTGATGTCCGCCGATCAATCCTAATTTAACGACAAGCTCGTCCATTCGACCGGGACGTTTTTCTCTTCGTGCTTCTGCGTTCAATGCTGAGCGGACCCGTGTCAAATTACGATTGGACGATTAGTTAATAGTACGCGATACACGGGTATTCACGTCGTCACGTCGTCTCGATGCGCCGCTTCGAATCAATTTATTTAATAGTTTTCAATATGCTATTCAAGACCGGCTGCAGGTTTTTGTTTTCACAAATTAATCGAGGGGCCTATTACCGCGTTAGCCCGTATCGAGCCATATTCGAAGGGGTTCCATGCTTCTGGTTTTTCTTCCCTCGTTTTTTTTTTTTCGATTTCTAGCTAACAAACAGTATTGGAGTCAGATGGCACGAGTTCAACACGCGACATACCGAGGCATGTTGCGCGTTCGGTCAACAGACACTCGACAGATAAAACATTTCATTCTTCGTTGCCACGACAGACCTCAAACAAATTAATTCGACTGACAAAAACAACTCCTGCCGAATGCTCGCAATATTTTTCTATTTCAATTCGAATTATAGGGGTCAGATTAAATTTTTTACGATCAAAAGCTAGTTTTGGTACTACGAATTTTTTCTCGCATCGCACATGCTCGCTTTTCTCTTCTCGCTCCAAACGCACGAAAATCTCTGAGTTCTGTAATAGAGAAAAGATAAATAAAACGCAAACATCTCGACTACTAGCCGCAGGCCCTGTGGTCGATTTTTTTTTTCGAGTATAGAAAAAAACACCGGCGGCCCAGCATTGGAATTCCATTCTCGCAAAAGAGGTTCGGGCGCCCCGAGACATCTCCATATTATTCAAACACAAGCCCAAAATACTTTCAAACAAGTCGTCGAACGCAGCGTGAAGGTACGGCGAGGAAAATGCGAAAGAAAAAAAGCTCCGGGCGATGGAAAAATGTGTGCGAGCGATTGAGAGGTTGCGTCGATCTTTGCCTCGGGACGCCGAGAAATCCCACAGTTTAGGTACAAGGAATGAGAGATTCGGGCCAGAGGAAACGAGAGAAACGGGACACAATGCACCTTGCATTGTCAAGACTGTCAAACCCCGGGGGTTTTTCTTCGAGGGATCTTCGCGATGCCACGGACTCCCCAATCGTAACGAGATTATTGTAGGCGTTGAGCCGTGGAGAATAATGGAAACGAAACGGACTCGACAATGAAGACGAGAATCGAACGAAGATCTATCGAGAAATGAAAATACAGTGAGAAGTAACCTCGTAGAGGGGAAAGGGGGACGAGTGTTGCCAAACTCTCTCGTTTGTACATTTTATTTCTCACCCAAGCGACAAGATTTTTTTGTCCACAACAAAGCTGTCAAAGCACCGGAAGACGTTCTACACGACAGGTACACAGAACCACACTGTAGAACAGTAAATAAGATGGGAAAATATGGACACGCGATCTCGGAATTTCCGTGAAGAAAAAAAAAAAAACTTAAAATGTGAATACAATTAGTCCAAAAGATTTTTAAAATGATTTTTCAACTTTATTATAATACGAATTTATCGAGCAGTTTGAGTAACGTTTTTCGCATTGATATTACATAAATGTATTTTATATGTTTTCCCCGAGGAAACAACGCCTTTGTATGGCTTGTCGAATTAATTCAATGAGTGAATCAGCCAAGTGTCACAGTGCCGTCAATGCGCCCCTTCTCCTTTGACCTGTGCATTTAGCTGAAGTACACGCGTGCCCGTGTGTATAATAACGCAACGTTTTAATGATGAGCTCTTCCCCGCACTGTGCCAGATGACTCTCGATCGCTATCTACCCCCTCGCCACCAGCAGGCGCACACCCCCATCGGTGTTTCAACCCCTGCTGGCTCACCGACTTGCGGATAGAGCACGTGCCCCGCTCGCGATATACATATGCATACATTCATGCACCGCATCGCCGTTACTTATCGCCACATGTGACCTATGTTTCAATGAACGCGACAGCTCGTTACAACTCGATGTCGTACCGGTTCATCCACCTCCACGCGTTGCCTTCTGCAGGTTTGCGATACCATAAGTGTTTCTCCGAACCGCATGGAGGGGGGGGGGGGGGGGGGGGGGATTTACTCGTATCGCAATTTTACAATCCGAAGGCATTCACGTATTTTTATTTTCTCATTTCACACAGAGTTGGGTAAAGAGAAAGTATTGCAATCGCGAAAAAAAGTACCCCTAATTTATGGACTCGCTAGATTTTCTAACCATCGGGAAATGGAAACAAATTCTTTTGTCGATACTTGTGACTTAATCTTTCAATTTCCATGACCCGGTTGGTTATTCTTTAATAAATAAAACTTGCTTGCAGAAAAAGAGACAATCCACAAACATTTCCAATCACAGCGAACTTGTATGTCTATATTTACATAGATTGTCTTAAATTACGGCCGCGACAGACTCGAAATACTCGTAAATATCACGAGCTTTCAAAAACCTCGACCCCCTGAATGAAAAAACAGTTCAATCCACCCAGCCTCGTAGTTTTCACCATTTGGTGCTCACGAATCAAGAGAGCCAAGTGCCTCGCACCGTTGGTCGAAAGGCATTTGGTCGGTATCCTTTGCCCAAAGATTTTTTGCCGTTTTCCTTCCAATCTTCGTGTGCGTCACGTGGCGCCGATCCACGTGGCCGAGCAGTATGGACTGCGAGCTTACTTAATCCTATAACTGTATCTGTTGAAATGAGAGTAGAGTTTTGTCGTTTGCGATAATTGAGAATGACGAACGTTGTTACGACGTTAGTGTGCGTGTGTCGTTGTAGTTCGAAGATATAGTAGAGTAGCTTTGCCGGTAGACGAAGTCCGGCCGTCTGGCGCGGGCTTCGGGCCGCCTTGATCTTTCCCGTTTACTCACTCGTGGCGGCTCTCGTTTCCTACACCGTGTGTAAAACTGTGGGCGTTTCGACAATCCTGAACTACGAAACACGTTCGTATACTCGCACACTACCCACACGCAAACATACATGCATACAGCGCTATAAAGCGAAACGGTGGAGGATTCGAGCGGAAAACAGAAAGAGCACGAATGCATTGCATTGCCCAGGGGTGTCGGTATTATTGCAACGCCGTGGGCCGTATAGTTCTTACACGAACGTCGAGTTTGCGTCCACACATCTATACTACAGAGAAACCGAGAGAGCCGCAAATGGGACAGGTTGCTGCCGGTGCCTTTATGGCCTCTGCGCCAATGCATAATTGTATATACCTCATGTATCGCGTGTATTCGCGCAACAAACCAACAAACTAACCGAGCATAGAGCTCTCGGCGCGTCGGTGGTGTGTATGCGCTTGTGAATGAAACGAGAACGACGATAAATCGGATGGAAATTAAATCGAATCCATCGAACTGTCGATAAACACCGACAATCCACCCTCGTAATTACCTCGGGTATGCCTTATATACAACGCCGAGGATTATTCGACGATGGTTTTATATTAGCTTTTAGCTCGGGCCGATAGAGGATAAAGATAGAAAATAAATGAAATGAGACGAGAAATGAAAGAAGTTCAACCACCATGGATAAATGCTCTCGGGCAGCTCGAAGAGAGAAAGATACAGAGGTTTTATCCTCACGGAGGGACTTTGTACCGGATAGTCAGCGCATATGTTGGGTATGAATAGCGAAGGTGTGTACTACGCGGTTGTCGAATGCCCACGCTTCGTTTTATACCATCGTCGCCCGCGATTCCTACAGTCGAATGCATTAGAGTCCCAAGGTATATCAAGTATACACATGTATATACGAACTGTATATGTATACTGCATAGGATTCTTAGCCGCGATTGCTTTGAGCCGATTTATGGATGGATTCCTCGTACCCAAAGATCGTGTGTAAAGTTCCATGGAAAATAAACGTCAACCGTTGTGTGTATTATAAACGAGATATCTCTCTTTCTTGTACGTGGATAATTAGGTAAAGTGAATGTAATACATCATAATTAAGATTTGATTCATGGGATGTTAAGCTTGTCAAACAAATTGTAACGACATGTGCGCGCATGTGTGTTAGCGTTATGATATTTTATGTATGGGTTAGGTCAATGAGTGGCGCAAGTATTGGATCAAAGTAGAGAGAAACTATTCCGTGCCACGCTTTAGTCATTTGCCATTTACGTGCTTTTAATATCGCGACTGGCGAACCTTAACATATATGCAGTTATAATAAACAGGCGATAGGATGCAGGTTACTGGCGGGATTAACTTCATAAAGAAATCGATCTGACTTGAAACCTCTCAGGATTTCAGTCGTACTCGGATCATCTTCAGAATTTGCCACAATTTGTAACGCATCAAGATTTCAACAAGACTTGGAAAAAATCAAGATTTTATCCGTATGAAGCATCTCAAGATTTTACTGACTCTTGGATTCGTATTTGATTCATACTTAAAAAGAAACAACGCTTGTCGTACTGTACTCGATCCCACACTCCATATACCATATAGTTGATTCATCTCATTATCGCCCACCTTTTTCCATTTGTACATTAATATCTTTGTCTTCAATGACACAAACATCCCATTGGAGTTTAGTGCTTCGTGCAGGTTAAGAAGGCACACGGCGCAGTTGTATTGAATACACGTTGCGCCGAGTCTCGAGTCGTCTCGTAAACGTTCTAATCTCCCCTTGGGGCTGGACGTCGCGACTCTCGCCAGCCGCGCACTGATACAGCCACGGAATACGAGAAGAAGTGGTGCTCGTGCACCTCGATCCACAAATTATTCTTCTTGTAGTCGGGCGTGTGGAACGATCGACGGAGAGAAAGAGCTGACCGCAGGCACCGTTGGGCCGGTGCATCGGGTACCTTAGCACGTTCCAAGAACCCCGCGAAGTGCACAGAGAGCAAGGAGGTACACCACACAGAGGGAAAAGAACCCATCGGTATCTCCGTCGTCTCAGCGAACGTCTCTTCGCGCGTCATATCCGACGGAAAGGGTTCTCTTATGCCACGATCCAACAACGAGTGAGAAGGACAACCCGAACGTATGAAGAGCAAAGAAGGAAAACGTTGAGTGACCAAAGAGAGTGGAATAAAGAAAGATGACTTGTTTCTCCAAAGAAGAGAGAAGACACATGTTGTCCCCTCGTTCGTTCGTTGTTTCGTTCGAACGGACTGGGGTCGCGCGAGGCCCCAGTTAAGGTACTCTCGTTTGTTCCTCGTTTCCGAGTCGCGTATACGCTCCGGTACCGGTGCTATGCGGCTGTGGTCTCTTTTCTCGGGGCTCTCCGTTGAATTCGCGGCGAACGAGACGAGAACGAACGAATACAACGCCAAGTGTATAAGCAGCGAAAAGGAGATCCGAGGTAGAGAAGAAGTGAGGTCGAGCGGGGGAGGGAGTTGCTTCGCGCGCCGAAGAGAACTCCACCGGAGGACTCGGTATCTACGATCGTTCCGTCCACCTGTGTTCCTCGTATTGTCAGACCCGGTGGAACACAGAACGACTGCACTGACCTGGGGGAAAGAGCGAGATAGCACGAAAGAAGACCCCATGGAGAACGGAGCCTCAGCTCCGTTGGCCAGTCCGGAATCCCGTGAGAATTAACGATTCCGACCTCGAGAGCGAAGCCGACCGGGAGCTCTCGACAAAGTCAGAGAGCAAAAGGAACGATGGAAAAACGAGAATACAGAGGAGACGGAGGCACAGAGAAATACGCTTGAGAGGTCCTTTCTGCACTTTCGTCTTCGCGTTTCTCATCGACCACTGGAAGTAAATGACGCGATTTACCAGCGATGGCCAATGGAAGACCATGAATTGCGTCGTTCCTTGAAGTGCTCATCACTGCACCCCTCGAACCGACTACTCGCTTAGGCTTTCCGTTGGTCACTAACGTGAGTGAAACCCCGCCAGAGGATCTCCTTAACATGAAAAACGTTCAGGTCGTCATCGACGGTAGAAGAAACGAGTGTAGATTCTGAAAGTCCAGCTGTAGTCTACGTTGGCAAGGACACCGCGTCACGTGTTGAACATAAGTTCAATCGGATTGACCATACATCGAATATATTGTGATGCGGAATGTAACTAGACGAATGCGGTATTCTCTGCATGCAGGCAGTAAAGTGGTGTCCTTCGGTGTCAGCAGCACGTCAAGCTTCCTGGTTCTTCATCGAGGCATCAGACGATGGATCTTGCCTGCTCTACGTGTAGTCCTTCGTTGGGACCGTCCTGACTGCGAACATTATACGACAAACCTCACTAAGCTCACTAGAATTCAGTTGGAAGATGATAAGACCCGTGGAGATCATCGTTGGGGCTATGATGACACTTTTCGTGAGTTACTCAAGATTCGTGACGAAAAGAGGAAAATAGCTGTCGAGCTCCGGAGCCCAACGGCTCTCGTATCAAACGAGTGTATCTCCGGAGAACGCGATTCCTCGAAGAACGCGACCAGAAGGCCGTCGTCACGTCGTCGGATCAGCAGTCTAACCCTGAGGTAGTTTCGTGGGACAGACACGTGCCCGACGACGATTTCACGGCCGACGGGGATATTTCGAATATGATTTAAAAAAACCCGGTTTTTTCGCACTTCCTCGGATTTTTTTTGCAAGATCTCTTTGGGATTATTGCGCTGAGGACACCTGCAGGATTTGAACGGTTACGAGGTACTTCTGACTCGGATTCATTGATTTTTTATTTCCGTACCGTCGAACACTATGAAAATCGCTTCTGAAAGCACTTTCTTTTCAATTCTTCTCTCGTTCTCCGCGAAATCTTTCGGATCTCTGAATAAAACGTAGCATATATATTTCGTATCACGGTAGAAATAACCGCGCCCATGTCTCCGGGAGAGCCGTTAAAGCCCACTCCGGTACGGTGGTTCTCGTGAGATATCATCGGCGAATGCAAAACAGAAGGAAAGGAGCCCCGCAGTTTGTGCACCTTTTGGGTTCTGGTCATTTGCTCGTTGGCGAAAGAAGCTGAGCAAGACCCGAACGTAGCAAATCATTCCGTATGTCTGCAAAGAACGAGATTCGAGGTTTCCATTGGTTTCTATACGATGGCAAAGCAAGGCGTTATTTAGAAAACAAAATCGAAATAAAATACTTTGCAGAAAGTTGAATGTGGGATTGAAACAACTCGACAATTCAATGTTATAATTTGGTTATGCAAAACCCGCGAATATCCGGTATTGCATGAAAAAAATCATTAAGGGGGTGTTCGGTGATTTCGCACTGTAAAGCGTGTTGCTTTATGATTTTTTTCAGTGAAAAAAAATCTGTTAAATGAAAGAAAAAAATGGTTTCAACGAAACGCAGATCCTATAGGAAAAAGGGGAAGAAGCAGATAGAAAAATTGTACATTCAGGTGCATCATATAAATACAGAGCTGAGCATGAAACCGCAGGAAAAAAATCGTGTCTGAAGAGTTCAGGTGCCAATTGATGAGGACGCGGTCCCAAAAAAAGGCGAAAAGTCCATCGGCGACCGAGCCGAGAGTCTTCGCCACCTGCGCGCTGCTATTTTTGCATGCGCACGTGGGTGTAACAGGGAAAGAAACGCGCCTCTCTTTGTTACGAGAAGGTCTCTCCGAGACTCTCGTAGTCGTATGGTACACACACGAAGCGTTATGGTATACAGGTTACAATGGGGCATACACGGTGACTTGAAGTGTGCTGTATGAGACTTCTCGTAGGCGTTTGGCACAGGTCGCGGCGCAGCGACGCTCGCGCAAGAATCGCGAGAGTCGGTAACGGGCGGTCGCGCGAGTTTGCCCGACGAGCGAGCCACGGATGTTTTATCGTCCTCCGAATAATAATGCGAAACGCGCTTCCACAACAACTCCGCCAGTCTGCCAGAGGGCACACCCCGAGGAATGAATAAAAGCGTCGAGGACTTTTTGGACCACGGGCATTCCGTGCGATAAATATTCCCCGTTTATTGAACAATCGTACGGCCATAGGTTTTCGGTGACTGCGGGATTCTCGCTTCACCGAAACGACGATAGTCGTCGTCTGTATCGTCGTAGCGCAACAAGCCATGTTCTAATTGCTCGCGTTGATGTATAACTTGCTGGGCAAGTCAGGAAACGAGGGCACTCGAGGATATCAAAGGAGAGTACGGGGCCTCCGACGTTATTCGCATCGGTTTTATTAATAGGGAGTACAATCGAGCGTCTGTCACGCCAGGTTGATCATCGGCGACTACGCCCAGAATTCCACCATCTATCCAACCCACTTGATCAATTATTATTCTACTTTTTAATAACATTAATCTATACTACAATGAAGCATAAAACGAGAAATGAATAAAAATCTCTGCTAAATTATGCCAAGTTTGATCTCGTTTGTATTATAATGCACGCGCGTGCCGCGTCGAAATTCATTGCCCTCATTGGCTCTACTCTTCATCGTTGTCATCGGTGTTCCGCACCAGCTACCTGACTCTACCGAGCGTGCAATCGCTTTTATCCTCGTTCCCCTCCCGCGCACTCTATCATTCTTTCGTCATTATTTTCATTTTTTTTTTTTTTTTCATTCTGTACATCTTCCCTCTTTATTCGCTTCTTCTTCACTCTGAATTCTTTTCGGCGAGGGCGCGACGAGGACGACGACGACGACTAGTCGCTCGTGCCGCGCCGGCCATGACGGCACTCCTACATGTTATATACGAAGGATGTCCGCCTGCTTGCTCTGCTCCGCGTCTCTTCTTCTTCTTCTTCTGAGGAAGCGAAACGACGAGTATAGTATACGAGCTACGACCGACCGACGACGACTACGAGCCGCTGTTGCTGCTGGCCGTGTTCTCCTCACTACATATTCAGCGACCTCCTCGAGCGCGATAAATGTTCCCGATCGCGTACGCGAGGTCACGCCGGTCCTTCTTCTGTCTCACCCTCTCCCCCGGTTCCCCTCTTGCTCGGTGCAAACCGAACTCAGTGACGATTAAATTCGAGCACGACTTCCGCTTGACGGAACGAGAGATCTCGCTCGCTTCTGGTTTTTTTCTCTCGGCGCTTTATTTATACACGTATACATATGTGTAGGTGTGTGTGCGCTTTACACATTCGGTCGAGCGCATACGGTGTATGATGTGGCGCTCGTTTGCTCGGTCAATCTCGCAGGTATTCTACAGAACGTCAACCAAGTGTTTCAAACGGAAGTGAACGTTTTCGTGACGACGCGCTCACGGTGTGCAACACTCGGATGTCACTGAATAATACCGCACCCAGGTGAAACGCTAAGTAGAACTCGAGAATATAATTGGTTCTTAGAAATACTTGCCCCCGAATTCATTTCCGATGTTACGAAATTCAACGTCGTTCCGGGAATTCATAAACTAGAGATCAAACACTACGGAAATATTTTTCAATTGACGAACATACACGGTATAAAACAGTTTTGCTGAAAATTCAATATACCGCTACTGAAAGTTTCTCTGCATAAACTGCTACATTCATTTCAATTTACAAGTATGATGGACAATCAATGTAGGGTATTTAAAAAACTGTAGTCAATACCTCAAATTTAATAAGCTGATTAAATCGAAATTTGAAATTCAATTAAATTGATTTTTTTATTAATTCCGTCTACTTCTTCAACCTACAATCTTTGTAGTTTTATTTTCCCTTCGATACGCTTCAAGCTTCGCCATTGGTTGGAATCGCCCGGCAAACCGATCATTTTTATCGCGTCGACGCGCCTATAAAGATCCTCTTCTCGCTCTCTTTGCGTCCGCGGACCACTCCATCGGCGACGAGAATGGTCCTTCCCCCTTGTCTCCGCTGAATCCCCGTATCCAGCCAAACCGAAGAGCGATCTCTTCAGCGTCTTTGCCCTCTTGGTCCTTCGGCTGAAGAGTATCTCGAGTAGGCCTCCGCTGAATCGCTCTCGCGTTCGTTCGCCAAGGCGCATGGCTCATGTCGCGGCATCTTTGTCGGCTCGGTCGGTTCTTCATCATCTCTACTGCCGATAATCGTGAAAGCACGAGTGAGACGAAGAACGTAACGAAACGTAACGTGAAGCCCAAGAGAGAACGCGAGGGAGGAAGACGAAGAGCAGCTTCGGAATCTTCTTCACGTGAGGGACGAGAGTGAAAAGCAAGGTGGAGCCTCGAAAGTACCTGCGGGGCGAAAGAGTTACAGCGAAAAAATCATTTGAGATATTAAAAAGACGAAGGGTAGAGGAAGGCAAAGGGAAGAGACGAAATGATGATAGCAGCCGAGGACAAACGATGGACGAGATACGAAGAACCTGCTGCTTCGAGGATCTGACTCATTTTCTCCTTCTTTTTTTTTCAATTTAGTTTATCTTACGACGATAGCGATCATATATTAATTAGCGCCGAGTATATGGCGGTGTGGATGAGCAGAGGTTCGAGTTATTGTTGGCTCGTGGCGAATTAATAGACCTTTCCGTGTATTAATCTCATCGTTATATCCCCTTTCGCGAATACTTTTTTTCGTCTCGATATTCTCCGAGGCTTCGAGGATTTTCTTTCGCGGCTATGTAGCGAGACTCGGAAGAGGTTTTCTCTCCTTTTTTTTTCACGTATTCAAGGAGAGAATTTCGTAGCAATATTTTATTGGACTACCGAGAGCGAAAGGACAATTAATCTTTGGGACTGAGGGCGGCTGGTTACAGTCGGAAGCCCGGTGTATCGGGTTTCAAGGCGCGCCTTGTACTCTCTCCGTATTGACTGATATCTCCCTATTGTACGCAGTAATCGGGCAACGATTTTTGATGCCTATGGTAAATCGAGCTGGCAACGAATGTTCGCCAAAAGTCTGCCCACTTCTTGCCGACGTAAGAGCTGACATACTTTTATTTTCTCACGTATCCAAACTTTGTTGTCATGCCAAAAAATTCACCAATTAGAAGCATCAATTATAATTTGCAAAAAAAGTTAATCGCTCAACACTTCCGCCGCATGAAACTATAAATAAAAAAAATTCTTCCGACCCGGTAAAAAAAAAAAGAAATTATAATCGAGCTCACGTTTGTCCCGTCGCTGTACGAATGTTCGATCGGACCTTCCCTTTGATTCGCGACCCGCTTCCTCAATCCTCCTCCGTTGATTTTTTTCACCCCGGCTAGGGCACGAGCGTGCTCGGGCTTCTCGAGAGCGCGGCAGAAACCTCGAAGAAACAGAAGGTTTCAGGGTGGTCCCGTCGGCGTTCGCGGCGCGAGCTAGCGAAAAGCAAAAAATAGAAAAGAAAAAACGAACAAATAAACAAAACAAAAATCTCCAACAGAAAGAGCGACTATCCGCAGCAGCAGAAGCACGCGCGGACCGGACAAACGGCGGGGGACAGTGCCCCAGAGAGGCACACGGAGAGATAGAGAGAGCCACCAGACGCCGGCGTGCCGCTCATAACGTGCCTCCCGCATCATAGCAGTGTATCTTTCTCCGAGGCGATGTCTCATGCCTACCAGGCCAAACGGTGGTTCAACCTGAGCCAACCGTAAAACCCTGACAAAGGTAGAAACAGTGAGATAGCCTCTACGTCATAACTGCTTTAACAAATGGCTGACAGATTAGAACTAGAATACCGTGTGTGTGTGTGTGTCGCGGAGGCGCGCGGGCGCCGACTCGCTCGTTGCATCCCTCCTCTTCTCCCGGCTGCATCCGGGGGGGCAAGTCGAGTTTTCGCCTTGTGCACGCGGCGCAGCTTCGGTGTTTGTTAGGAAATAAGACACACGGAGAAAAACGTTTCTTCGTGCAGTCATCTATTGCGCGCGGTCTCTTTCATGAAACTGGATCCCTGGATCATTACTCTACGGTTATTGCCACCCCACCCATGCCCACGGAGTCATGAGACGGAGCATGAGACATTACACGGGACAGATATACAGCTGGGGTATCAAACGGGGAAGTAGCCGTGGAAAGAAAGATCGATAACCGCGACAATAATTCAAGAACTTTGCCGTACCGCGATGACTGGAGAGCGAGTCCACTGTGTATTAACGTGAGATTAGTTACGGTCTCGCGTCTCGAATGCGCAACCCGTTTTCGCGGTCTTTCAACGAAATCACGAGAAATGGGAACGGGAGCAGTCAGCCGAATTTATTTAGGTACTTAGTAGCTTAATAGCTCACCAATTTTCTGACTCACTCATTCATGTATTCGTTATTTCTTTCGATTCAATATTGACGAATAGAATTAAATCGACGCGGCTTTCCGCGGCGAATCTAATCGTCATAGTCGTATCGGCTCCGTGAGCTATCCGGGTACGTTGCCGACTGGTGCGAGTATTAAATCGACGGACCACCCCGAGTCCATTCGACTCGGCATCGACCAGGGGGTAATTAAGTGTTGGCGAGCGCCATTCCCGTAAAAATGAGATAGATCTGAAGAAAGATGAAACGGCGATGTATCTACGGGGATACGTGCGCGATGCTGCGCGGGAGAAGAGAAAAAGAACGAGATCGAGAAGAGGCGCTAGCGAACGCTGGCGTGACCGAGGATCGTATAACGCCACGCGAGAATCTCGATCCTTCGCGATCGTCTCGGAACGATCGCGAACGACTCCTAGGTAGCCCCGCTGATCACCCTCGTCGTATCTTCGATCCTTTACTACCGCCGCTCGCATAGCGATACTTTATACCTATACAAATAACTTATTGAGCTTCTTTTCTCTTCTCTCGAATACACGGAAATTCATAAATACTTTCATTATTAAAGGAAGAAAAATGTATTTTTGTGCAATTGATTGTTGCTCAACATTCTTCGAGGATTTTCTTTTTAAATATTTTTCGAAATTTCTTGGCATGTTATGAAAAATTGTCTACGATTCAATCTGAAATCGTTGATCGTAAAGATTGATTTTCGCAACGTTCAGAGGGCTAGAGGAGTCCAGTCTGCACTGGGATCGGTCGAGATTAATAAGAACGTAACGGGTGGTTTATAGGCGAAATTCCCCGTGGCCCCTGCTCGAATTTATCCACCGTTATCCGACGATCACGCGAACGGATTGAGGATCTCGTTCAATCTTTTATATATACAAGTGATGCGTTCCATTCCTACCTGTTGCTCGCTTCTGCACTCCGAGCATCCTCCCCATTGCGCTCTGCTTATGGCACATCAAGATCGAGAAAAATTGAGTGGATGCTCGACGCTCGGTAATCGGGTACCTGCTTAGCTCGAACGTCTGTTCTTTTTTCTTCGTTTTTCTTCTTCAATTTCTCGTCTCTTATTACCTCGCCGTTTGCGAGTATAGCTCGTTATCATGTGTTATACGCGTGTGCTTGAGCACACCGAAGAACTGTAACCTGTTGCAATGCGTGACTCGTGGCCTCGTTGTTCCCCATAAAAAATATATCAGTGAGTCGAGTCGTGTAAACAGCATTAAAAACCATTTTTCCCAAGAGCTTAGTGTTTTATTTGATATGATGAAGTAGAAAATGTAAATAGTTAATCGTACAAAAAAATAATGCAGTAATGCATATGAGCTCTTGCAATTAGAATATGAACAGACTCGCAATCTCGCGTGCTTACAAACCGACGAAAGATCATCTCAAACTCGATTTATATGTTAAAAAAAGGGCAAAATTATTATTTAATTTGATTCATTCCATAATAACTGTCGTTTGGTGTTTACACTAACTAACGAGCGATGGGAAAGATGAAGAGCCCAAAGAGAACACGTCAGTTGCCAAGTACCAGCGGGTACCGAGTGAATCTCCTCTCCCCCGGAGGCTACGGCGAGAGCGCCAAGCGGCGGTTCTTCGTTCCGGCCGTCTCTCTCTCTCTCTCTCTTTCAGCAACAGAAAACGAACGAACGATCGAGATAGTCCCCGGAGCAGCCACGATTTATGTCAACGCGTCTACCTAACGATTCCCTTAGAGCTGTCGAGAGTCCGCGGGCGCTCGGACTAATTTCTCCGTCGTCCATGCCTCGTCCGCCCGAGAAGTCGCGGCAGCCCGAGGTTTATGGGTTGCCCGGCGCACCGAACTGGCGGTCTTCATTCTCCTCCCCTCATCGATGTTAACCGATTTAGGTGTATGCACGGGTATACGGGTGCGCGAAGTTTTACTCACGATCAAGTTGTCTCGATCATTGTCAGCGATACCAAACCCTTCTTTTATTCGTATACGTTGCAGAGTTCGTTAAATGCAATGGAACAGTTAACGGTGCATTTTCATTTTTTATTTCAGGCAATCTACCTTCAATCCCTTGTAACTTTTGCCAAGCATTCGAAAATGTGTGTTAAGCGTGCAAAGTAATTACTATGCGAGCTTCGAAGTACATACCAGTTTTTCGAATAATTTACAGCAAAATTGAACGGGACATTAGAGTGAAAAGAACATTGGTTTCCGAACCTGCGAAGGGAAAAATCGGAAAAAATGCACAGCGTGCACTTCTAATTGAGTATTACTGGAATATTGAAAGGACCAGACAAAAAGTATCTCAGTTCGCGGAGAATGCGTTGTGCATAGATTATATGTGCCCAATTCTCAACCAAATTTTTTTTAACAACTCTTCGACTTTACTATTATTATTATTCCAAATTAATGTTTTTAGTACCATTTAAATAGTTGATTTTTTAAACATTCTTATCCAATCGGGATGTCTCCGAAATTCTTTTCGAATCTCACTTTGTGCTGGGAATGTAACGATGCACCTTCCGAAACGGGTGAAGCTGCGCGCGATAATAGTTAATCCGATAAAATCGACAATAATGTCCAAGCCATGGACATTTTTTTCACGGAGCTTTACTTACAGATTTTCCTTTCTATATCTCTTGGGTATTGAAACATATTTATTAATCGTAAATATAGTATGATCCCAGACTAGGAAGTCTCCGCGGGCTTTCCGAGGTGCAGAGAAGCGAATCGATGGTATCGCCGTGGACTTTCCTTCCTTTTTTTTTTCTTTCTCATTAATCCCTCGGAGCTACTGGTGACAAGAATAATTTTTATTCTATGCGAAATCGTTTTATTTTCTGAACACTCCGCATAATCCCGTTCGTAGGCGACTATAGGGTCGCCCAGGGCGCAGGAAGCACGCGATCGCAAGTTAAGCCGGGGTTATTTGACACACTTGGAAAGATCGTAGGCTTGTATCGCAAAAAAAAATTAACCAGAGGTCCCGCCGACATTTTTAACGAATACATAAATATCACCTATGAAATGTAAATACATGAATTTATCTACTGGAAAAAAGAATTCATTCGTCGCTCATGGAAAAAAAGTCGCGACCCGAGATAAAAAAATACATCCTGCGATTTCCGATTTGCACTTTGTTTCGGCGTTGTAGAATAAAAACTCAGATTCACAAGAAAAATTGAGTCTTGAGCAATTGAGTCCATACAATAATAGAAAAAAACATGCATAAATAATTATAATCGAGAATAACAAATTGTTTTATATAACCCCGGTCACTCGTATAGATGTTCGTACTTCTCTCTCGCGTGATAGACGAAGTCGAACCGGCCAAACGAGAGCAAGTAAGCTTCGTCCACATTCGAGTACGACACTCTGCCGTAAACTACTCGGCCGTTTCAACGAACGGAGCGTATTAGATTCAACGAATAGAGAGACGATCTCATTGGGGAGCACATACGCGGCGGCGCCAAGGCTCCTATCTCTCGCCTCTCGAGTTGCGCTCACCGTGCGACGGCGCCGGTTTTACGCGATCGCAAAGACGATATCGAAGTAGAGCTCTCTCCCTCTCTCCGGCGTTCGCCTTATCAATGGACCACGATTATCGGAATGCGAGTTGGCGACTCACGAAAACATAAATCAGCGCGCGGGATCCTCTTTTATACGCTGAGAAAATAAGAATTACAAGCGAAGCAAGGAAGAAGAGGAGTCTGTAAGGAAATCGATACGTTGCTCGCGAACGAGTTTCTCTCCCTTAACTTACTTACTTACTCGTTTAAATCCTCGAAGTCCGGGTATTTGCTCTTGCGATCCTGAACCAATAAAAGTAGAAAGAAAAAAGAAAAGAATGCCAATTGCTATTGCAAATATCCTCTTCTGATCCTCATAGATTAGCTGCAGAGCGCTGCCGTAGTATATGCGATCGATAAAACCTGATCGATATCTCGATCTTGGATTTTCCACTCGATTCAACGCGTTATCTCAAACTTCTGACGCATGGCGCTCCGCGTGTGCAAAACGAGATTACGCTCTGGTATAAAAGTCGAGAAAAATTTGAAGAAGTTCTCGAACGTACCCACTGAAGTCCTGAGTCGTGTTATACAATTTTTGAAAATATTTTTCATTCTGGATATATGACTCTTATTCACCGAAATAGACGATTCTTTATTTTTTATTCCTCCAGCTTACTTAATGAATTAACATTTTATTTCGTTATTGACTTTAGCGATTAATATTTTTTTATTGATTCAACTCTTTCCTCTTCATCGGCTCTTTATCGCGAGTGCAAAACCGAACCGCGGCTCAAAGTTGGTCGAATAGCGGCGCCGTTGTATCGCAGCGCGCGGGGTGGAAGCTTCCTCATGAATATTCAACGTACAAGTTGTCCAGGCGCGAGGCTCGAAGTGAAGAAGAGAAGATGCTCCGGGGGTCTTCTCTCACCCCGCGTATCCGACCGTTTGCCGTTCCTGTCGGCTGTATACCGCACCTATACGAACGGTTGACGTATACCCTTGTTGATCATAAGTGGGTTTGTTTCGCTGATTGTTGTCGCATCGGTGACGGCCCACCGCGGGCCCGGGGGGTCCGTTGCATATTCAACGCCATGCCCCCTCGACGCTCGCGGGGGCCCCTTCGTACTTCTTATATCCTCTGCCACAGCGTTTGAAGCCTCTCTCAACGTTATAACGGCGCCGCTTTCCACCGCGCGCCAGAAGTCGCGGATCGCATTACTTATCAAACCAGCATCTCATAATGCAATTAGTTATTTAAAAATAACTGTACCGTTTTGCCGATTATATTTTCATTTACAGTATCATCCGCAGTCATTTCTTTAATATTATATGCATTTATTATATTTGTAGTTATTCGAAAATAACTAATAACTCATTAATAATAAAGCTTCTGTTAGTTCAAAGTCTTTGAGGATGCTTCGAAAGAAAATTAAATACATTTTTAATGATTATTCTAATAATAATATCACTTAGTAATGTATAATTTTTTCGATTTTAAATTCGTTCTTATCAAATACATATTTTTTTCAAATCTTCACTAAAGTCGTTAGAACTGCAATTTTTAGACGTGGTTTCGACGGTTGAAACGGTAAAAACTCTCCGATTGCGAAACCAAAAATAATGCTTAAAAAGGAGCAACAAGCGATCGAATCGTACGAAACAACATACGTATAGCATACAGGCGTGAAGCTCTTCGAAGTCCACCCTTCGCCGGAAGCGTCAGCAAATTAATTCGTATATCGTGTGTCGGGTGTTTCCACCGGAGTTCCTCTCAGCGAGTTCCAACGCTCACGGAGATTCTTGTCTCGTAACGTAGTTCCCGAAGCCCCGAATGCCATCGTTATACGCCGTCTCGAACAGTTGGTCAGATGAGTTCGGTCGCCCGAGCGAGCGAGATATCTCATCCCGACACTCGAAGATCTTCGTACGTTCCGAGAGGTTCTCCAATCGAAGAAGCGAAAGTCGTACCTCAAAACACATACCGGGCGTAGAAAATATGCTTAGGCACACGAGAAATAGAGTGTAGATTCACGCCCTTAGCTCCCGGGCGGATTATCGATTCTGCCGCTTGGACACACTGTACCGTAGTCTCTCCGGAGCCCTCGCTATCGTCTCGAGAATATTGCGCGTGTCTTGCCAGAAGAGAGATTAAAATTTCGAGATTCGAGTCCGCCACTCTATCTCAAATATTGCTATAATGTATACTTTAGATAGGGTTGCACTTATAAATTATAATGCGAGGTAAAAGTTGAAAGAAGCATAAAAATGATGAAAAACACGAGGGGTGAAATCGTCATTTTGAATCTGCGGAACCGTCGGGATGTTCTAGCAACTTTTGCGTGTGTATTGGTCCTTCGGGATGCAAACAAGATGCACGCAACGCAAAGAGACGGAGCTGTATATACGCTGTTTGCGCCTCGAGACTCGTGCGTGCTCCGTACTTGCTGCGCTCTCTGTAAGTGCACGCCGAGGTGCGAGATCCTTTCGCTACAGGAGAGAGGAGGGCAACCCTCGTTGATCGTGTCTCGCACGTCCGCAAGGAGGATTGATTTATCACACGCCAGAAGACAGATTGCAACGCCGTTCTCTAGCGCGCGAACTTAAAGTCGGCTTAGGCACTCACGGCGACGACCGACGAGAACTTTAGAGGGGAAAGGCGTAGTGCAAATTCGCTCGTTGCGCTAAGGGCTGAAAGTGCAAACGGCACCTCGTAATCTCGTTTTTATATTATCTATTTTTAAAGATTAGCATTTTTCAAACTTAATAGAAAAAAAGGCATAAAGTATTATTGTTAACGTTTTTTTTTTTGATCGATGTATGTTTCGTTTCAAGAATTTTTTCGATCGCCCGTCTCATTTATTTCTTTTTATACTGAAAAATAAACCAAATGCCTTCGAAGGGCTTAAATGTGTCCTATAGAAACAGGAATGGGTTGAATGAGTCCCGAGGCTCTCGTGTCTCCTATCTAAGGCTTTTCCCTTCTTATTCCCAGCGGTGGGAGCGAAGTAAAAAAAATAAACGAAAAAAAGAAAAAACAATTCAAAAAGGAGAAACCACCGAGGACATCAGCAGGTTCGGTTCGACGCACGTGAGCCTCACACCCACACACTCGGTCGATACTCCGTAAGACGTGAATTCTCTTCTATCTCGCCTTCTTAAAGTTCTGTAGTTCCTCGAGAGCTCGTCTAGTTGCCGCGGAAGCCGGCGCGGAGTATCGAACTATTCTGTGATACACAGAAAAGTAACCATAGGTAGAAGCAAGGTGTAGAGAAACGCGGCATAGGCGAGATGGTAGAGCAAGAGAGGAGGATTAACCGGCGTGTCCGTAGACTTTTCGAACGGCAGAGATAACAACTTGATAATGAATCCGTTGACCCGCGACTCGAGAGAGCTCTTATGCCTCCTTCGCAAGTTGAAGGTGGAGGAGAGGAAGCCGATGTTTGCTTTTAACTCGGCGCGCGTTACTGCCGGGGGTACCCGATGGTGACTGGCCGCGTCGCCAGTGGCGAACGTGCCACAGAAAACCTCTCCTCGAGGCGGTATTTGGATCCTTGTCGGGTGACCGCGGACGCGGCGATCATTATAGTGATTAATGCCGATGGTAGAAAGCGATAGCGCTGATTTATCGATGTCACTGACCACAACGGGGCCCCCACCATGACTTCGCCGTGGCTCAATGTAACACACGAGCGGTGACGAGATAAATTGTGGAGACGCGCGCGCGACAGAGTTTGAGCCCCCAAGTGACGTTGTATACATCAACGACCCTTCATGTTTTATGTATCGAGGAGAAGTTTCAGAGAATTTTTCGTTCACAAAGCTCTTCGCAGAGCTCGATGCACCTTTGACCTTGTGCACTGAAAATCCATTTGAAATTTGTATTCAAATTTTTTTTTTCATGCAAAGAAAACATTTTTATAAATTTATATATGTATGATAAAAATCTTGTAGAGTCAAAAAAACGTAAAATCGTTTATTAGACCCGAAGATTGATCATTGCGACAATTTGGGTCAACGAATCATCCAGTTGATTCGTTCATTCGGTCGTATTTCAGATTACATAGGAATTCTTCAAAATATTTTCCAATTTTCGAAGACCTCGATTCTGCAAAAGTCTGCCACCGATATTTGTGAATCCGTTAGATCGAGGGTCCTGACAAATCCAGCATGTAATGCGCAGAGTTAACAAAAAAATCATGAAATCCAAGGAGGAGACAATCTAGTACATTGCTCTAGCGGAAGTTGATTGTCCAGTCACCTTGCATAATAAACGCATAGCCCCTGACGCTCAATACGAATTTGTTTCTTCATTTATTATACTGTACTAATACAGAGCGGCTGGACCCCCATCATCATTTGTTATTCTTCTGCGTACGCGCGGTATCGCTCGGCTTTTCATTATTGTTTATTATATTCCACCGATCCCATTCTACCTCGTTGACCGACCTCTCGTAACGTCGGAAACGTATCAACGGCAGCAACGTGAAGGCCGGCAGGAGGATGAGAAGAGAAGACCGGACGGCGATATTACCGCTCGTGGAGTATCCGTGTAGGACCTTACACGGCGTGGGCTAATGTATTCTATTCGATTAAACAAACACGGTAACTCATAGAGGGAAGTGATGCTTCGGCTGCCGCGAGCGGAAAGGAGCCCGCACAGTCCGCTACAGCGGTAGTTCCCCCCCAATGGTCCAGAAGGATTCCATCGCAATCTCCTCACGGTCTTCCCTGTGGACCGGCTACCAAGAGTCAGCGGCGCTCTCGACGAGAACAGTCCGCACACAAAGCACGGAATAACAGGCCTCCCACCTTGATATTACCGCTCGCGCCGCTATAACAACCTGAGAGATTGAATGACCCCTCCCGTCATTTGATTATCATTTTTTTCTTCGATACCCGCGGTGCATCGATATTGTATATGATGAAACCGTCGACTTAGCGCAACCTGTATTATTTTTTTTTTTGCATGATTGTTCGCGAGAAAATTTAGTAATTAGTTTCGATTAATTGATAACGTTCCCCTTGACTGAAGAGTAAAACTGCTGTCGGTGTCGAGTTTAGCGAAATAACTCCGTGGGAATGCGTGAACCAGGGTATTTTTTTTACTTAATATTTCGCCCAAAAATTCGATGATCAACTTTTTTTTTCGGTCAAAAGTTTGAAAACAAGCATTGAGAATAGAAAAAGCCATATTTTCCTAGGATAATTAAGTTGCTCAATCGAGCTCGGCCATAAAGTGTCGATGTTGAGGAAAAAGAGGAACCGATTGAAACACACACGACGAACGTTTGTATTATTCCGCCAAGTTATCTATATCTTATGTCCGTATATCGAAGTCCCACACGATAAATTTGAAGGCACGCTCCTTACGAGATTCCGAACGAGAGCCTCCCAAAACCCATTATAATACAACACGTTGGGAAATGACCAAAGTCCGTCGTTTCACTATCCGAGATTTCTGACTCGCGGGCGGCGCGGTTTCCGAGATCGTGCGGCCAAGGAGAGGACGAAGCCCGCGCGAATGAAAATGTCCCGCGTACGATTTTATACCCGATCGTAAAAGTGCCCCGAGAGGACCCCCAAGGCAACACACACGGGGCAACTCGATCGTACCGTCTGTGTTTATATTATACCTCTGTCTGTTCCCTGTTCAATCTTAAGATTTTTTTTTGTATTCGTTTCTTTCTTCCTTCGACGTCGTTTTTCTTTTTATCAAGCTTTCCCTCAAGTACGCCTCGGGTTGCTTCTTGGGCGACTGCCAGCGTTGTCCGTCGAGAAAGATCGTTCGAAAGAAAAAAACATGAAAACACAAGAAAAAATCTGGAATTCAGACATATCTCGTGTGGTCGTTTCTCGATTCTCTCGATCCTGCGAGCGATTGGTAACTTGTAGAAGCGCTGAACGACAGGTCAGACACGACCCACGCCTCGTGAAACGAAGAAGATATCGATACGAGAAGAAGAAGAAGAAGAAATCGACAGTTTCTTCGCGTGGGTCGAATAATAGGCTCTCTCGCTCGCTCTCTCGCGCCGTTTCTGTGTTCTAGACTCGATAAAATATTTGGGAACTCTATAAGGCGACTCGATAGAGACCTCTCATCTGTCTCCTCGCCGGCGTGAACTCTCGAGTTTCCGAAGCTTGTAAGCCGCTTCATGAGAGTTCAAGGAGAGCGCCGAGAGGAATCGCTGCCGCATGTAGAGCTGCGAGAAAAGATCACGTGTGGATGTATACGAGCAAAGTGAAACGGAGAAGCGAAGCACAGAGGGTACAGTCTCGGGCGAAGAACAGCGGGTAGTAATACGAGACGATTCGATGCGCGGGGATACATTTTTCTAACGATATGTAGAAATATCGATCGAAATTTGAACTGGGCAGATGTCTGATCGAGTATTTTCAACTCGTTTTCAAAGTTTCATCGAATTCATTGGAATCAGTTTAAACAAATAACTTTACATCACATGAAATTATTTTTAATAATTTAATAATTTTATCATTTAATTGAAACGTCCTCCAGACTGAAAATGAATTATCTAAAATGCGAATCGTTTTATCTTTAAAACGATTGGAAAAAATGCTTTTCGAGCTTCCGAAATTTCTTCGCATTGCATTCGTTTTCCAGAACGAGGCAGTTAAGATTCTCGCCGTTGCAAGTATCGAGGTCATAGGTAATCTCGGAAATGCATAAACGTAGAATTATTCGAGGTATGCGACATTTACGGGGTTTTACTCTTTTCCTTCGTCGGGTGAAGGAAAATTGTGGCGTTTACGTGGTGCGAGAGAGAAATATAAAAGGAACACGTTGGAGCGGGAGGTTTGGTTTCTCATAATTTCATCGTCGGTTGTGTACACCTCACACCTCGGGTTATACGCCGGGCGTCTGTTGCGCGCGTGAAGAGATTACGAGCCGCGACCGCGGGCATAAGTAAGATCTCGGGATTTTATGTCGTTACCTCACACGAAGCTCCTCTCGCCGTTTGGCCGGTGTCTCTTCGCTCTCGGGACGATACTCTCGAGGTAACGAAACGAATAAGAGCCTCGTCGAAGCCGTTAAAATCGCATCGAGACCCGCGGAGAAACCTCCCGAGACAGGCTCACCTACGTCCTCGAGAGAGGGAGAGGGAGAGAGAGATTTCAAAGCGTAGAGTTAGTATACGTTTATTTCTTGCGCATCCAACTATCGGACACTCTAAGCGAGCGTCGAAACTCACTTGGATATACACCGCATATATTTATGTATGCATACATGTATCTATCTATAATAAATGTGTAGTATCCGATCGTGGGTGGTGCGATGTGCCTGAATCCTGTAAACAGGTGTACAGACGCGGCTATATTGCTCGTGGCACACACCGGACGCAACCAGCCTCTGGGGGCCCCCTCCGAGACCGAGAGACGACCGAGAGATCCCGCATGAACCCAAGACGATGATTCATAATTCATGTAAAGTCGCGTGTGCCCGCAACGCCTCGATCGACACACCTACGTAACATGTGCTTTCGAAGAAGAAGTACTCACCTCTAACCCACGCACGCATCGTTTTTTCTTCTTTTTCATTCTAACATCGAAATGATAAACGGAAAACAATAATTTCATTCAGTGTCGTGGTGGTGGATTTTTTTTATCGGACCCACTTTGAAGATGCTCGAGCAAATTATTTGCGATTGGTGCTGATTTTATGATTCTGATGGAATAATCTCTAGATTCAAGAACAAAAAATTGGAGCCAATTAGTCATTTAAAAAAAAATGATATTAAAAAAAATGAAACTTTAACACGATGTTATATTAGGATTTGCGATTTTTTTTTACGTTCAAGACACCGCTACGAATGATCAATAGTACGAGAGAATGTATCGTTACATTCCTAACCAAAAATGAAATACAGAAATAAGGTTAAATATAAAAGTCACTGAAAATATTGATTGTTCATAACAATACTTCTGAAAAGTTATTACATTTTTTCGTATGATAGGAAATCATTCGGGCTACGATGTTATTTTAGCACAACTCTATTCGTAGATCTTTCTAAACACTTATGCATTTTTAAAAAATTTTATCAATGTTGGTAGATCCCGTTTTTGCATACTTTTGCTGTTAGGAACATAAAATTCGTGACTTTTATCAACGAAAAACAATCGAAAAATATGAGATTCTAAAAAAATGCATACGTTTATAATCCGCGCACTCGTTCCGGGATTAAACCGCAGTAATCATCGGCATAAACCGCGCGCATTGATGTATAGAAATGCAATGTCCTACAAGTTCCACAATACCAACATACATCGGCGTCTATTCGCGGCCCGGCGAATGTTTATGGCCGAGTAATTGAACACCCATGCCGTCTCGCTCTCGGTGCCTCTTACGTAGCGCAAACTGATTTGTAGCTTCGTAATGCGAGGACACCTATGGAGCGAGTCTCCCCGAACGTCGGCACCGAACTCGCCGCACAATGGTCTACCGTTAACGATTAAAACGCGTAATCTTTCTGTATCCGACAATTCCCTCAGCCCGTATATTAGTTTACAATTAGAGAAAACGTTAGTCACTTCAGAGAAAAAAAATTGTAGTAAAAAAGCACAAATGAACAGAGAAATCGTGTTATCTATCTGCAGAAAATCTGCAACACAATAGAAACAGAGCCGAGAAACTGCAGACTAAGATCTGAGCACGTGTTCGACGCACTCGATCTTTCTATCTCGCAACGCACTTTTATAGTTAACGAAACTACTGGCGGCATATTGTAGTATTTATCGTTCCGCGTTACCCAGTTATTATTGTTATTTTTGTTTGTTACTCACATTTGCCGCGCTCGGCAATAAGAGGGGAACTCCCTTCGAGTCGAAGAAAAAAAAAACATTAAATAGGTAGCTTATTTATTTTTGCATAGATAATCCGAGGCAGATATGGAGGAACTGTATGAGGGAATGCGGATTATATATATCCATGTATATACATGTATATGATATACAATATATAATATAGAGGAATGAAGCGACAGATATGTGGGTGGAATAGTTGCTCACGCATATGCTTCAGTCACGTGTGATTAAGCGATGTTATCCGCGACGATTCTCTCGGTACACCTTTACGTTTCTTTTTCTCATCGCTTTCTTTATTTTCTTCTCGTTCACCGTCGAGACACCTGTAGCCTCGGAACGCCCACGCCGCCCTCTTTCTCGATCCTGATATCCCTTCCTCGCGCTCGCGTTTCTCCTTGCGCTTGCTCTGTGTCCTTCGAACATTATCAAGAATCAAATGAGCTCCGGAAACCCTTCGGGCGCGTTGAGGAGTTTTCTTTTTTCATCGTTGTATCCCTCGACGGATATCGATAATCTTCGAAGAACCAAAAGAAAAGGAAAAAATGTCTTCCGATAAAAATGATTAATTTGCAAATTCGGTTTGGAGATACAGACGTTCCGGGGTCCGTCGGCAAGAGTCGCGAACACGCGTGAAAACAATTTACCATTGTTAACGCGCTCGCTTTGTGCGTTACGCGAAAGCCGGAAAGATATGGTTTAACACACGCGCTGCATCCGAGATGCGTAACGCCGCTTTGCTCGCGGCTATAACTTGCGTTTCTGTTTCTCGTGTACAGCAGAATGTAACGCTATACATACAATGACGAAGAAAACACTCGGGATTCAGAGACATTGTTCCGGACCGTTTGAAGCTGCGCAGGACGCAACGAAGGAGTCCTTAACCGTAAGCGCGGTCCGGAAATTTCTGCTCTCCGTATTCCAAGACTACGACTGGACTTACTCGATACTAGTTCAAGTTTTATTCCAGTCGTTAGATTTTGAAGGAAGTAAAAAAGCAAGTAAATCATAAATAAATAAACAAATATGGCTTGAATTCAATCAATAATACACTCAATTGCACACTCGATCAGTCGGCTTTTCAATTTTTCCGACCACACGCGAACCCAGCGTAATAACACACCAATTGGATCTCCAAGCGCGCGTGAAATTTCTCACTAAAACCTGATATATAATACATTCGCGTTCCAGATGATCGATCTCGTTGCATCGCGGCCGCATACAACATTCGACACCATTATTATATTATCCAAAGCTACCGTTGCCCGTTTGACCGTAGCAGTAGCGAAAGAGTTAAGAGCCAGGGCGGCGTGAGACTTAACCACTCGGTTAAGTTATAGCGAGCATATAATAGTGGTAGTTTCGAAGTCGCGGTCGTGGGCATTGGGTATAGAAGCGGAGTAGTTGGGCGGGTTTTATTCACGGCGAAGCGTGTGGTGCAACGGTCCAAGGCGGCTCGCGCGCGCGTATTTATAATTGCACTTTCTGTCCTACGGGGGAGCTCGATAGCGGCTCCATACAGAGAAATATATACCAGGGGAAAAGGACGCAACGCCTAGTTTAGAGCTAAAAGAGCGGGGAGCTAAGTTACATACGCGGGACAACCGGCTCTCGTATCGTATACGTGAGTCAGCGGGTGCATGCTCGTGACACTCGTTCCTTTGGTTTAATGCATCCACAAACGCTGGCAGCGTACGGGACAACGAGATGCTTTGGAGAATTTCTATTCCCGCTGGTATTGTTTGATCCTACAATTGTTCCGAGATTCACTATCGTTGAATCCCCGTTAATTTCGAACACGAAAAACATATCTCCAACCTTTTTTTACACTCGACGGTAAAAAAATGTATTTAGTGATGCAGAAAAAGCATGTTTACTTAATAAAATTTCGTATTAAATGTATTTAATAAAATTTCATAATTCAATAAATTGGATTATTCAGTAAATACATTTTTTCAATTATCTTGAATTTTGACTAGTTTTCGCGAAAATTCCGCAATCCATAAGTTTCGCAATGCGTCGAAATTTTCATGGAGTATCAAAGCTTTGATACTCATTCGCGTAAATTCTCATGTGGTATCGAAGAAAAACGTGGATTCTTTTTATTTTATTTACCTCAAAGAAAAATAAACAGGATTAAAGAGCGCGGAGCGTGTAAGAGTCGTGCGACCGGGCATAACACGATCAGTGCATTCCGGCGCTAAGTGAATTCCGCGTGCGTCGTCGTCTTTACGCCGGGGTGTCGAAAACGGGCTGAGGGGGTGGGGTGCGGAGGGGAAGCGCATCGTCGCCTGCGTCGAGGGCCGCCGTAGAATGGGCACGCATGTGCGCATCCAAGACGTGCTTCTTTTCTCGGGCTCGAGGAGAGGTTGACCGGGTGTGCTTTCCCGTTGCCGATTCTGTAAAGCGAGCGGGGAACAGTGGCAGTGGTGCGGTATCGGTTCGGGCACAGCGACCAATTGACGCGGAACATAACTCCGCGCCTCGAGAGAGCTGCCGATCCCGCCGGTACAGCGAACCCCACTTAGGATATAACCGTTTCGGACGTGAGGGAAAATAAGAGGAAGAAGGAAAGGCGAGGGTGCAAGGTGCCACGCAGAAAGGAGGCTGGAGCACACGTGTGTACATACCCCCCTCGAGATCGACTCCTTTTGCGTTGATAAACAGACGATTCCGGAAGATTTAGGATTTTGGCAAAGAAAGATTCTCGTGGAATTTTCTTGCGCTATGCAAAACTCGAAGGCAAACGAAAAAGTTCGATTCAACGATGGTGTGGGAAGTTGTAGCCACGATTCTAGTTTATTGGTTTCATTCAGTTACATCCACAATCTAATTATTTAACGAAAAATGATTATTATCATGATTGCTCATGTAATTAATTTATTTGGTTAATATTATTTATTTTTTAGATTGATAATTAGTTAATTACTCTGAAAAAAACTGCGCATTGCGAGAACTAGCAGTCGGAACAACGACTTTTTATTCAAAAGTCGGTACTAACTTAGTTCTACTACAATGGAAAATCCAAAGTAAACTTAACTCACACATGTGTAACGATTTCCATGTATGGATAACATTACTTTAAAACAAAAATCTCCACGTGTCGGCATGTGCAAGGTCCCGTGATGACATCAAAATTCACGAGAGTCGCCACATTCGTCTTATCCAAGCTATGAGGAGACTGGGAAGATTAAAGAGCTTTCCTCGTTAAAGAAATTCTTGAACTCCTCTCGGCAAAAGAAGCGAAGGCTGGATAAGTAAGAGAGTAAAGAGTGAATGATCTTGACGTAAGGGACACGGGAAAGGAGGAAGGGGCGGGGGCGAGGGTGACGCAACGAGACTCGAGATAGCGCGATACAGTATTGGACCTACGTGTCTACTTGATATTCACGACGCGGCAAGCTCGACTTAATTAATTCACCTTAGTAAAGGACGTTGCGGCAATGCTTGTCGCGAAACTGTGGCCTGTACGCACGCGTCCAAGAAATAACGTGTACGAAACGTCGCGAGGCACTTTGAGTTTTTTGTCATACGTGAATAACATCGGGACGAGGGCGCATGATGTGCTTTACCGCAGATGTTGGCGCGTGCTCCTCATCATCGCCTCTCTTCGCTTTTCCAACTGATACACATCACATATTGCAATTCCTATCTCGGCGCATCTCTGCTAGAAATTTATTGATCTACCGAACACTCTACGTGCCGGAATCCAATCCGCATTCGATCGCAAATCTTATCCAATCAAATGCGACTTCGAGTCTTCAAAGAAGTTTAAGATGTTTGGCTGTCGTCTAACGAAGGACCTTCAACTATTGCCATTGCCATAACTCCCGGCGGAGAAAATCAATGCATTGGCTTCGTCAACGGCATGATTAAATAGACTGCGACCAATCGGTTAGTTCTATCAATCGATTAATTAGTTGGCCTAGCAATTGGTTAGGTAAGTCAACCAATTCATACCCATTGTTTTCATTTTGATCCTCAAAAACTGTAGGAGGTAATTGAAACGATTTAGTTTTTCAGTAACGATACATGTTGAAAGTCTACGCACATTGAATTTTCGACAAAAAAAATTATTGGTAGGAAGAAGAAAGATATATTCGTTTGGTGACCGAACGACAGAAGTAATTGAGTTTTATTCAAATTGCATATAATCGCATTATCCTTAATATCGCGGAACGTCGAGAGATTCGAAATAGCGTAGGTGAATAAACAGAGGAACGTAGAACGAGCAAAAAGTGCTTCGAGAAGATACGGGCACGCACCTTTAAGGCGCCAGAATGGCCCGCGGCAAAGCCGGGACGAGAAGCATCGAGAGTTATGTTTCTCCTCGTTCATGCTCAACGTTCCTCTATCCGCGGATATTGTGCGCTCGCAACGTACAGAGTTCTGTAACGCACGCGCGTCCACGCAACGCGCGTTATATACTTCGTACGGGAAAATCCTTTGTACGCCACATATATACACCGTCATATTTATAATGCCGAGCTTAATTGTTGTCCGTACATCAGACGTGTATCGTAACTTTGCTCGGGATATCACGTGCTCGCGCGCCCACACGTTTAAGGGGGGTGTATCGTTACATTCCCAGACAAAAGTGAGATTCGGAGAGAATTTCGAAGGCTTCCCGATGGGACAATAATATTTCCAAAAAGTTTTCGGCAAGTTATTGAAAAAAAAATTGGTTCAACCTATCATCTGGCAAAGGGGTTTTTTATATGAATTTAAACATGACTTTTTTTTTTTTTTTTCCAATCGTTTTACTTGGAAGAACTGATCGGTGTCGGCGCATATATTCAAAAAAAGTGTAAAAAGATGTCGTACATATCCAGAAAAATTAACAGATCAGTTTTTGTGTTCGGTCACCGGAGAATTCGCAGAATAATTTTCGTCAATTTGTTAATAACTTTTCGGCATTATTATTATGCTAAATTAATTTTCTTACGCTCTTCTATATAGTTGATTTTCTCAGATTTGTATAGTATTGCAAAGTATTCGAAATTCGCTCGGAATCTCGCTTTTAACTTGGACTGTAACGATAAACCCTACTTAACGCAAATGAGAGAATGTTTCTCGAGCTTACGAGATAAGCGAGGCAAAACTCGTGTTGGCATAGGCTAAGTATGTTGTATCGCGTACCTCGTGCACAACCTACAGGGTTTCGTACAAAATTCGCGTGCGATTACCCTATTGAGAATACAAAATAGTGCCGCCGATCCCATAATCGACGAAAGCATGGGACTACGAAATACATTCTTCAATAACTCGCGTTTATCAATTTGACCAACGGTCTAATTTTCTTTTCCCTTGCCACACAAAATCGCCGATTTCATCGATTGGAGCAATTTTTTCCTTGCTTTTCTTTTGTAACTCGATGAAGGCAAAAGCGAAGGAGCCGCACAAATGTTGCGTTAGTTTTTAGCAGCCAGATATGCGAGGGAAGTTATTCACTGTTCTTGTGAGAATGTGAAGATGAAAAAAAAGGATAAAGTTAGAAGAAAGCTACTTGATGCGGTTCCGCGAGCGATGGTCACGTTATGGTATACGGTAGCGCGGTGTGTGTCAACGATTGACTAATGGATCGTTGGTGACGAGACGCGAGATGCGGCGTTGCATATATACGTATATATAAATACGTATATATGAATCCGAGACGCGGAGATCAGTGAATCTCCGCAACAGCATCGTTGAGAATGAGAGAAGCTCCATCGGTGGCGCGAGCCTCCGATCGCTTATTATAAATAGGTACTTAAGGATTCCGTGCGGCGTGTCCGTGTACGAGACTCGCGCGCTCGAGATTCATCTTATCTGTACGGCATATACGCTGACTGAGAGCGCCCGAGAGGCCCATACTCGTCGAGAGGAATAAATGTCTCGGGTACCCTTGGACTATCGATCCTCTCCTCGACTCGCCAGCATAGCGCCTAGGCTCCTTAATTACGACTTTCTAGCTGTATAAATAGATATAAACCCTACGTTGAGAGATCTCGTTATTTTCTTATGGGGCCCCAACGTGTCAAGTCGGGGATACCGAAGAATTGCTCGGCTAAAACTCGCGCGGAATTTCAAAGTTTTGCGAGACTTTTTTTTCCCTCGATGCGCCGGTGATCGATGATTGTGAAATGTCTTTTGCACACTTTCTTTTCGTTTTAGGCAAAAATAAGAAAAAAATTAGATGTTTCATTTAGCGTTTACCGTAAGCGAACCTTTTTATGTAGGCGATCCCAGACTGATAGTTCGTGCTCGCAATCATCGATAATTTAGCCTTTCGCATTTGCCTCGCACGGATACATATACGACTCCCACCCTCGTCCGAATCACCCCGGAGCTTCGTTATTTGATTTATTCTCACCGCATTTATTCTCGTTCGTGTTTCTGGCCTCTCTTTCTCTTCCTCGTCGGCTCCGATCGGACGCTGTACGCGATGCAAAAAGCTGCGTGTCAAACGACAGGCCTTCATCTAATACAATTACCGGGAATCTTCGTTATTTACGAGGCATTGGCAAGAAAATCGGCGGTAGAAGACGCCAAAGAGTCTCGCTAGACGGAGGTAGAGATGGTTGAAGAAAAAAAGAAAAATACAACAACAAAAAAAAAGAAAACGAGAAGAAAAGCAAAGTAAAGAAGAACCTGAAGTGAAGCCTTCGGGGCCCGCGTGAAGAAGAGGAGGAGGAAGAATGCAAGAAGTATAAGAAATAATACGAATAGCAGGCCTTCGTAGCCGAGAGAAGAAAACGCATGATCGAGAACGCATAATGCGAGGTGTTGAGGCAGGTCCGGGTGGATCGTCCGGCTAATGATCGTGGCGTGGGTGCGAATTAAACGAGCCGGCGCGAAGCGAAACGACGCCGACGTCTCCAACGCAGATATCCCCCGAGTATTATACTCGCCGCATCGAGCGTATGAACGTTTCGAGCAACTCCAAACGGCGACTTTACGAGCCTCGACTTCAGCATCCTCGCTAATAATATTGCCCGAGCTTTGGACGTTGGCGACTCGTGCCGCATGACGACGAATACGTTTATTCGGATATTGAGAAAGACCGGAGAACGTAGCGCCTCCGGGTTTTCTTGCTGATATCGTTTAATTACTCGGCGAATCGTTAATATTTTCAACCAAGTGCGGGCATACTTGTCGACTTTATTGTTTCGATGAGCATTTCGTTTTTATTGGTTTGATCGTTTTACATCGGAAAACGAAGGTTTTGGCGACAAGAATGTCCTTACCAATCGTAACTTTCGATTCATTAAATTCGGTCGCGACGAAAGAACTTCAGAAACGCTATTTCAACCGCCTTAAGCTAATACATAGGGCATTATAGGAATTGCGACAACATTTTTTATTTCTACTACTACTAGAATAATTTTCGAACATTTTTTTTTGTGTCAAGAATCCAAATTTTTATGTTTCGAATTACATCGCTTTGTCTGCTGATTCGATCGTAAATTGTTCTTCTAGCGCAATTCTCGTATCGACCGAAATCATTGTCGAAACTTGTGCCCGTGAGATTGCGTTGTGCGTCGCGAGAGAGCGAACGGAATTCGGTGGCCCGTTATGTCGGCACTTACTCGGGCGGATAATAGCAACGAAAAAGAAAAAAAAAAGTTTGATGCCAAGAAAGTCGACGATGTGAGGGCGTCAGCATCCGAGTGACGCGCGTCGTTCACGGGTAAAGAGTTCGCTGCCTCTCCGCTGCCGTTGCTGCCGTTCCTGCTCGGATTCATAAATCATAAAAGCCGAAAGAGCGTATGGCTTGGCAAAGGGGCATACAGCTCTCGTTTCGTATACCGTAATTTGTGCTCCGATTCCTTCGGGTTCTCTCTCTTGTAACGGGACGACGGCCCGCCGAACTCTCGTGTCACGACGTTTCGGATGTCAGTGGCGTGACTCGCAAGCCCGGACACGACGACGACGACGACGACGAGGACCACGACCTCGCGACCACGTTATAGATATCTCCTGCTACGTTAGCGTTTACAGCTTGAACCGCCGTAGTTTGAGGTCTTGGAGGGAATGAGAACAGTCGTACGGACACGATAGATAGACGGAGACGTTGATACCAGAAAGATCAAAAGACGAGCGTGTATGACACAATCGCAAAGATTCGATCTAGCAGAGATGAATAATATATATATCTTTGCGGCATTCACAATTAATTATATCCAATCGATCTAGTCTTACAATGACAATTTCATTTATCTTCAAGAATCATGCGATAAAAAACGAAATCATTGATCTACGAGGCACTTGACACTTTTATCGGTAGAATCCGACATTGCGATTCTTTTCCGTTTCCATCTTGCGACATCGTACACGTGAATTATTCTTATTTTTCATATTTTCGATACATTTTATTTCTACATAGCTTGTCTATAGTGTGATGATTGCTATTTGTTCTACTATACAATTAGAAATTACGCACGAAAATTAATTTTTTTGTTTCATCTTTGAATTTATGGTACAGTAGAAATGATATTTAATCTTCAATATCGATTCATCGTCGTTGCGATTGCTAAACTAATATCTGCGCTACGGCAGCGTCGCCCTAGCGTAACGCGCCACCCATCACGAAAACACTTAATTAGAAGCGTGTGTTGGTTCGCGAGATCGGAGGACTCGGCGTGTCCAAGGAACGGCGAACACGTTGTCGCGGTTGGTCCACGGTGTTGCTGACCGCCGCCTCCGGTCGATCCGGTGGACGCGATTGCTCACGGGGATTGTCCCGCCTCGGCCTCCTGTCGCCCACGTGTGTACCTATACATATATATATATATATTCTTCGTTGTCCGTAAACTCGTCGAGTGCATCCGTTCGTATAAAATACTTGTATCGGTATAGTTCGATGCAGAAGCATCGTCCTCGAAACCGCATCGACGTGCCCCTTCGTCCTTGCAGACCAGTCTGAAATACACCGTGATCGAGCTACTTGCGGCCTTATGCAAATCCACAGGTGCGGGCGAGCACCTCGACGTCGTCTTCTTTGGTTCAACGACCTTCGCGTGAAACTGACCGGCTTTCTAACCTTTTTTTTTCCGTCTCTCGGTTTCGTTCGCCTACAATCGCTGAAATTAACCCGAAACATAGGTCCTTCTGTAACTCGTATAAATCTCAAGATACTCGTTTCAAGTTACAAACCATCAAAAATGGAATTTGCAATTCTCAAATGTTCAAAGATTCCAATGCGATCGAAATTTCGTTTCTTGATCCAAGAAAAGCTCAACTCGAATTACTGCGGACCCGTTCGAACTCGTCCGCATCTATTCGACCGCCAAATTTGCATTCCCGCGTGCCGTACACCGTCGAGCACCGATCGGTTTCAACGCGTGGACCCCGAGGAACCTGCCCAATCACGAATCTCTTCAGGAACATAAAAGCGAAGAAGACGACGAGCTGGATAAAGTGAATAAAGGCGAAGGTTAAATGAGAAGCGATACGAAGAATCGCTACAGCAAAAAAGATCCAATGAGACTAGCGGAGCATCGAAGATAACGAGTACAAAGATGAGACAAATGAAAAAAAGGAGGAACATTCGTAACCGGCGAGTAAGGCGCAAGGTGTGTTGCACCATGCATCTTTCTACTGGAAGAACCCCGTTTCGTCTCGTCCTTTTTTTTCCTTCCTTTTATTATTCATTTTATTTTCATCTATCCGTCTTCGCGTCTCTCTTTCTTCTTTGCACTCACGAATCCAGTGACGACTGCAAAGGTTAGAGACTGTATAAAGGCTCCTCGTCGCACCCGCGGCCGAAGTATCGGGATAGCCTAATTGAGTGTCCTCGCCCTGGGTGTCCGATGTTGTCCGGCGTTGTCGCCGGCTACCTGAGGGCGTGGGCGCCTCGATATGAGTTACGGGTCCGTCGTATTACAACTCGCTGGAACGCAACGTGCCGTCCCCGGTGGTCCCAAGCGTTCCCGTTCGTATCATCGGCTCGTTTATACACACACGATGCGACGTTGATGCTACTTTTGATTCTTATGATGGCTACTGCACGCGGACCGATCCAAGAAGTCCCCCGCGGCCAGTGCGAGTGGAGGGTTCGTTTGCCTACATCAACCTGTCCGATAGGATGGGTCTGGTTATGAAAGCCGAAGATAATCCTGATGACACACATCCATACACACTGTTATCCATCCGACTGTCTATTCGACCTCTTCCAAACCCGACTCCAACTCTTGGATCAACGCCTTACGACTGTTTATATCATGGATATTGGTATCTTCTGGCCAGTCCAAGCATCCGCTTAGCCGAGAATTCTCTTTTCGGCCTGAACATCATGGACTCGAAGAGATTATCACCGTTTTTCCTATTTTGAATCTTTCGCGGCTTGTTTTTCCAGACGTAATCCGTTGGATCTCCGCGGTAGAGATTAGAGATCTGTCGGGCGCTTTTTGAAAATGATACACGATTGCGGACCTCGGAAGTAGTCGAAATACACGGCATTTGATTGAGGGTACGGTGTTGGAAGTACATGGGTACTTAAAAAAAGAATTACCTCATGTTTTTAATCATTCAAATATAGTTAATCGATCAAAACCGAAAAACCCTTGCAAATTATCTTGATTTTTGAAAATCTCATGGATCGCTACAAATTGAAAAAAAAAAACTTCGGACTCATTTAAAAATTGACAAATGGAATCTCTCATCTCTTTTCTCTAGAAGAAACGAAAAAATCATGAGATTATCCGGTTTCTTCATTTCAAGCCGTTAGTTTAAAGACTCCCAAGAAAAACGCATCGACCCCGTGCACTTAATAACCAATAATTTATTAATACTTCCAGCTCGGCATTGAACCGAGGAGTAAATCAATGTATCCTTGTTTTACGGCGTGCATTCATTACGAGGCAGGTTGTGTGCGCAGCGCAACTCGCTCGTATATCTCCGTGCACTGGACTCCTTCGTAGCTGGAGCGTATATACGTTGAACGAAAAGTGGAGGAGGTGCATCCGAGCCTTCTCCGCGTCTTCGTGTCTCTCTGATTCTCTCTCGGGTAACCAAAAGAACGTTAAAGAATGAGATAAGAGTAGAATAGCTTATGGCATACACCAAGGGGTATGATAATAAGAAAACCCGTGGAGACAGCAATGAAAAAGTGTCCACTCGCGAAAGTGTCTCGACGTTTCTGCGTGTTCGACTCTCTTTTATTCCAATCCTTGTCTCTTTCATCCCCCCCATCTGCGGGCTAAAGATTAACCCAACGAAGAGACGAGCTTGGGCTGCACGGAGAGAAATCCCGTGGCATGTAAGAACGAAGTGGAGAACTCGCGAGTCAGCTCCTCCGTGCACGCTCGCTGTGCGCACATTGTTAGTCCGTTTTATGAGGCACGAGGGATCTCTCTCGGGGTTTACGCCTCTACGTCGCCACGGCGTTTACGATCGGGTATAAGTAAGCTTGCGCCCGGGTATATGCACGGATACCCCAGGGGCCTCGCGACATCATTCTGACGTACCTTTTGCGAGGAGGGCAACCTCGTTCGGCGCTTCTCGATCTGCAGCCTAGAAGTTCAATGGGCTCGACATGGGAAATGTCTCACGAACAGTCTCGGGGGTTGAATCACGCCCAATCCTCCCCCGGGCGACATTACGGGTTTTCTTCTTCAGCCTTCTCCTTGGAATTATTGGGCCCGGAGGTTGGAGCGAGGGAAGGAATACCGGAGGCCCCGATGACCTCTCCCGGCATTCGAGATCAAACTCTCGGAGAGGTCGTGCATTAATCCTTGGTACGACGGAGACTGTTTCGTAGAAACGCTTCGGGGAACTGGTACTTCAGCCTTCAAAACTTGCAGACTGGATTGAAGGGTTACGACAACGCATAAATGAACTCGACATAAGAGTTCTTGATCGTGCATCATTAGGGGAGAATACGATGATGGTGTACCGAGCATATTGAACATAAGCATGATTCCAAAACAGTCGAGTCGAAAATAAGGAATCTTGGAAAGCCTTCGCATAGAAATATAAGCTCCCACAGAATAATCTCGGCCAAGCACTTTCACAAAATCTAGCAAAGAGTTTTACTGGACGTTGCCGAGAGTCTGGGCAGATTCCGGGATAGAAGTTGTGTGGAGCCCCGCATGGAAGCGCGAATGCCGAAAAAAAGGGAATGAAGGAGGAACTACTAAATTCGTTAAGAATCGACTTCGGCCGTCTTATAATCGTCTCCAGGTCGTTCAACAGGTATTACGGGGCTTCCGGGAATGTTTCACGCACGGTATGTGGTAAGCGAATATTTCGCAGTCCCGGCCACGTTCAGCGGGACGTCACGCGAAACATACACCGGCACCGGCACCGACATGGCCGCAACGTTAATGTCACCTCGTGCAGTTCAGTAGCGGAACCGCCAACCGGACAAGGTCCATCCCGCGTGCAAGTTTCGGCTTCTTTCCAAGCTTGCGTTGTGGTTGATCGTATTTTTTTCTTCGCAAACTACTAAACATACGGCATAAACATGCATGCTAAAGGAGCCGGTACATAAATTACAATGTCGGGGATGCGTGGTGTAAATATTAAACGTTCGCGAAACCCGATGCGTATTCAGGTTCAGAAGCAAGTCGATGAATTTCGTTGGAATTCATTCGATGCGCCAAATTTTTTGATCATCTTCTAAACTTTAATGTTAAATTTATAAACAGTTTGAATAATTATCAGAGCCATGTGATACTTACATACTTCTGTAATTATCCAATCGGCGCACGCGCACGCACGTTCATTGCTCAATCCTGCATGTGGTCGTCCGCAGATCCGGCGTCATTGAGTGGCTTCTTTGGAACGAAATATTGCCATTGCATGCGCATCGTTTATAATAGTTCAACGTCGGATCTGGTGCTGCTATAAACCCTGGTTGTGTGTTACCTGTACCGAAAGGAACACGACATGTACGTCTCTTTCTCGGTTCTTGCGTACGAACGAGCGGCGCGCGAGCTGCGCGACAAAAGGACACCGCGGTTCTTCGCCTGATCCTTGGTCTCTTCTTCATTGGTTGTGTGGCCGCGCATGGAAGAACGGAGAAGGAAAAAGTTGGGGGGCAGAGAGGGGGAAAGAGTCGACTCGCAACTCAGTCGAGTTTCAACGTGTATATGTACGCACGAGAAGAAGACGAAGTGCTCGCGACGGTGGACGACGAGTAGACTCCGAGAAGCAGAGAGCCGAGTTAATTAAGAGGATCCAGGCTTGACTGACGTGGGCATTGTGCACGAGCGTGCGGGGCCACCTTCTACTCTCTTCTTCGTCTACCTGCTTATACAACTGTACCACCATATACACTATTATGTACTCTCTTTGGCTTCTTATACTTATACTTATGTGCGTACTGTGTCGTTGCCTTGTTTTTTTTTTTTTTCATCCTGCTTGTCTCGTCGTTCACTCGAGCCTACAAGTCCTGCACTCGCGTGGAATCACCTGATACCATTTATGGAAGGAAACTTGAATCCTACAGATGTAAAGCAGTCTTTTATATCTAGAAGTCACGTCTGCATTGGATAACAGATTGCAGATACCGCGAAATGGGATCAACTTGTTCTGAAACGATCTGCGCACACTCTTAAAGAGTCTTTAGACCATGTTTTAGAACCGCAGTTACTGTAAAGCGCTCGAGATGCGAATGAGACAAGTCAAGGGGATTCGTGAAACTAGATATTCGGCACTGGATAATACTGAAAAGATATCGGTCTACAACAAAAGCGACAACTACCGGAGTCGCGATTCTTGCAGTCCATCAAAGACAAACGATCCGACCTGCGACCATTGTAGGAAGCTTCAATGAGCTCGGAAGCGATTGAAATATGATGTAGATTGATGGTTCTCGAGAGTGAACGGTTAAGCTTATTGGCAAACGTCATATGTTGGTCATGATCCTTGGCCTGGTAGCCCAGCGCCTTGTTTCGAATGCGAAAGTCATACGGAAGTCATCATGTCCTCACGTTACTGCCTATGACTTCCAATCGAGTTGAAGATTCGAACAAGGTATCACCAGAAAGCGCCCCAAGAGACTCAGTTTCATAAACTGTTCTAGTGTCAGGGTGATACCGCAGTGAATTAAATACTAGCAAAGAGAACAGAGAAGAGACTGCAAGTCGTTTGGGTGGTGCGTGCGGATAGATAGCAATGTTCTTCACCAGCGGTGGATGAAAGACACGCTCGCCGCTTGCCTCGTACTCCGACGTTACATTGGCATAAAGACGACGGGGGCGTCCTCGTGACAATTAACAACCGAGCTTGGGCCACAAATCACTCGTACGATAGTGAAAGAATAGACGAACGTGAGAAAGATGGAAGAGAAAACGCGGCGGCTTGGTCTAATCACGCTGGCGCGCTGGCGCACGCCAAAGCTTCCACCAAGACGACTCGTACGTTTCCTTATCCTCTTACTTCGATTATTCTTACACATGCGAATGTTTCGTGCGCGGCTCGCATTCTATGTCCATTCTCACTTCACTTCGCAATCCAATGCCGCCAATGGATCCTCAACGAATCGTTGCATTCATTACCCCCTCGTGTCTTTATCTCAATTCATCCCATCTGAATCGACGGAATTTTGATTCTTTTTCTCTTCTCGAGTCTCGACGGTTCGGGCAGCAATAAGATAAAAATTGAAAGATCCCTCAGCGTGTTGGTTCATCAATGTAATTGATTGCAGAAATCGATATCGTTATTGCGGCTAAGAAAACCGAAATCGAATTCGTGCGTGGCAAAGAAAAATCATTAATTTGCGAAGTTTGTCAGTTTATTTTGAAGAAATAAAATGAATCTTGAGAAAAAGAAAGGAGTCAAGTGCACTTGACTTTCGTGCCGACGAGGCACTTTCGGAAAACGTTGAAAGTCAAGAATGCGTCGGAGCCTTGTCGGTGCTCGGTTGGCTCTTTCAACTCCTTTAGGTGCACGAGAGAGATCTCCGGCACGCTATAACCCAATGAAGAGAATCTCCAAGAGATTGCTATGCTAATTCCGTTAATGTCGCATGAGTTATGGCGTCGAGAGATACATATTCTTCTCCTTTACGTATGCGATGCGAGGGTACACAAGAGAGAGGGTCTTTTACGAAGGCGGAAGAAGCTCCCAAGTGTACCGAACGCCGACGCATCGCGCACTGGCTTTGGGTATCGTAATAATAATAATAATAGCAATAACAATAATAATAGTAATATATGGATGATAATAATATTCTCGTGTGGAAGCGCGCGCCTCTGTCGTCTTTCGCTGCTCCCGTTGATGGTGGCTGCCTGGCTGGTAGCCCCGTCGCATATCTTAAGTCCCGATAAATCGAATGCGCCCGAGCGAGGCGGTAAAGTCTGCGCGCCCGGGCGTAAGCGCCTTATCGCTCGGACGAACGCGGTGGCGGCACGAGTGCACACATTCTACAACGCCCCGACACACAGCGTCCAGCAATAATGTGGATACAGATATAACACGAGTAAATAAAAAGAAATATAAAAAAAGCTCGTTAAATGAAATAAACAAATACGCAAAGTGAAATAAATAACATTAGAAGTTCGAGTGCGATGCGAGCCGAGTAATGGCTAACGATTTTTCAACGAGAAAAATCGTAATCATCGGTAATTGAGATTCGATACCAATTAGAGGCGCGCGCGAGAGCTACGATACCTACCTGCTCGAAGTACTTGAAATATTTTTTAAAGTCTTTACTCAATAGTCGTTGGTTGCACGTGGCGGCGAAAACTCTTGGAGATCGCCGAATTTGATAGGAAATCACGGCTTATTCTGGAACACGAGAATCTTGTTTGCCTTTTTTTTATTCATTTGGTAGAGGAATAGTTTCTACCAAAGCGTATCTTAGCAGTAACGTAATTATATTAGTTTCAACTGGTACGAAGCGTTCCAAGCGTTCGCATTTGTTATCCTTGCTTTTCTCAAAGTATTTTTTGAATCTTTATTTCGAGGCGAAAAAAAATCTGAAAAAAATCGACGAAAAGGAAGGGTTTGTAAACGATTCTTAAACGATCGCTGACCATCAACCCCGGACGCGGTGTCGTATTACCGTTAAGATATAATCTAAATTCATGCTCTCACGGTTGTAATACCAGCAACGTCGATGAGCGGGTAACCGCTACTTAAGGCGTTGTTTGTTCCATATAAACCGACCGAGAGAAAACACTCCGCTCGCGAGGTAGCAAAAGATCGCCCTTCGATCGGCGAATATAAGACGACGAAACCTTCGCATCGCCGATCGTTCCACTAGCACACATGCCGAATGTTCAATCGACGAGATATGAGCCGTGTCTAATTACACAATCGGTGTATGCCCAACAGTGCGTCCAATCAAACCACCTTCCTGTCTCGTCGTCGTCTTCGTCCTCGTCGTCGTATTCGCGGCGCGGACACGGTGACCGGTGCGCGCTCGCCCCATTATCGCGATCGCCGTACATACAAACAGGAATCACCGTACCCATCCGCCTTCGTGCCCGTGCGCTGGCTCTTCTTCCATCGAGACGATTGAGAATGAATGAACTCTCCACGCTTGCGTCGCGGACGGCGACGATTTAACGAATTGCCGAAGCGAGAAAAGACGTTTAGCGTCGCGCCGACGATCTCGTCATCGCACACAAGCGATTCATGTATATGTGTATATGCGCACACATTGTATGAGTTTCATATTATAAAGTGTGCAACGTCGTTGAATATCAGTTTGATTGATCGCATAAATTGAGCTCAACTTTTAGCTCGGTCAGTAATAAAGGATGTTTAATGTATCCCGAAGATCTCTTATCTGAGAAACGTTTAATAACTTCTTTTTTATAATTCATTTCGCAGGCTCGAATGAGCTCGAGTAAAGTTCAGGGACAATGTTTCCGGTCGAAATTACGGCGAGGTGGATATCCCGATAATTGATCATCGAAAGACTTTCATTCGCCGTAATAATGATTAATCAATTAACGTTCGATCATTCAATTTATTATTATTTCTATAATTCCATATTGCATAAATACTTTCTTTTTATTAGTACTTTCTTTCGACTGGCTCCTCGCAAGAGGCTTGGAAAATGGATCTTCAGGTTCGCCTCCAGATGTCAACGACTGCCATCTATTTTTGGATTAAAGATCCTTCATTCTTTTGCGTCATTCACGGAACTGCGATGACTAATACGCCTCCACCCCTCCGTGATAATCATTAATATTCGTTTTGAAAATTTGTTATTTAAAGTGCACGCGGGCGACGACAAGAGCCCGAGCTCTTGTCGTCATTCCGTGGATACGCAAACGCGTATATACAGTAACGAATGAATATTCCACACGTGAGCTACCGAGGTATAGAGGGATAGTTCCCTTCTATCCTTCTCACGCGTCGTAATGATGTTAGGATCATCGTCGTCTCGGTCAATAACCAGAAATAGAACCAGTTTATCTGCCGTAAATCCGCGCCGTCTCTTTCTCTCTCTCTCTCTCTCTTTGACTCTTCTTTGCCACTCGTGCGATTTCTTCCGATGGTGTATATTGACCATTATAAATCGTCGGATTCGTTGGCTAAAGCGCGGCTAATTATTAATCGGTGATTCGTATAACCTGTTTCACTCGGAGTTGGGGTGTGCATAACGTTATTTGTGTTATCACACACGAATGTACGAACCAGCGCCGATACGCGCTTTACACACGCGTACGAACGCTTCAATAATACTAATGTAGTCTCGTATGATCGCAAAACGCAACACTCTGAGTTATACAGCGGATACAGACGGAGCGCATAGCTACGCGTTGTGAGACTCGTTCGACGCTATACAAGCAGATACGTATTACGTATTAATATCCAACGGGTAACGCGCCGCGATGACTCTCCCTTTGCCGATTACGATTTTCAATCGATCCTCCAATACACCGCGTGAATATCGAATTGGAACGCATTAATTACACGATAGTTGCTCGCGGGAGATTGAAAATAAGCAGTACCGATCGAGAGAATGAAAGACAAATTGCGGCCGTCACGGCAGCTATGCCAAGGTTAATTCGTCCGGATTTTCACTCGAGTTCGTTGTAAATCAATATTTTTCCGATAAAAATTGATGTCATTATCGCAGCTTTTTTTTTATGAAGTTGTAGAACAATTATACAAAGAGCTGATCCCTCTACATAATTTCTAATTTTCGACTTGATAATACCATGTTATATTTTATTAGAGACTATTATTTCTGAGCATAACAAAATTGAGAATAAATTTAGAGATACTTTGGAGGTTTTCAATGTGAAAAAAGAAATGTCGCGAGCGGTAAGAGGTATAAAATAATATGTTGATCGAATCGTATCTGAAATCGTTGCTACTGCTCTCCTACAGTTCTCCGAGATTTTATTATCGAGTTCCATAGGTCGATATCTCCCCATGGATATCCAACTGCTTCCCTTCGCCGTGGAGAGAGATCCGTTTGAATCGTGCGAGTAGATCTCGAATCTCTAACATATCGCCCGTCTCGTTTTCTCGTTTCTTCGCCACATCCACCATCCGTACTTTCGTTCTCCTCGCTCTCGTCGCGTGTTGAAGTATCGCGCCCGCGTGCCTGTTCTCCAACTGTTTCGTACGTCGGTTTACCCGCTCGCGACCCTTTTCTCGCACGAGAAACTTATAGCTACGTGACTCTCCGTCTTGCTTCCCTCTGCTTCGCTTCTTCCTTTATACTACGATTGAACGAGTTTCGCGATAAAGATCGCACAGACACAGCAACCAACGACTTACATACTTCCACGTTGCATCGCAATGTACGACACACGCCAGACATCGGCCGTTCGAACAAAAAGCTTCCAGATCTTTGTGTTCCTTTTTTTGTCAATATCAACAGCTTCGTTATCCATGTAAATTTCGCCCCGATGAATAGATTCTTTAACCTCAAGTTCTCTATGCGTTGATAAACTATTTCTTTTTTTCATTAATTATAAAGAAAAACATTTTTATTAAAAAAAATCCTAACTGATTAATAGTAAAAAAACAACTGTAGAACATGCAAAAACTATGGCACTACCTTTCGATGATTTCGATAAATTTCATTGATTTCTTGTAATGTGCCAAACATCAATAAGCATAAAATGTCAGATATCAATGAATCGTTTGATATTTATGGAAAAAAAATTGATTTATAACGCAAAGTTTCCCTTGCGAGGCTCCATCGTGGCGGTGAGTTTATACAAAAGAACACGAGCTAAACATGGTATGCAGACTTCACTCCGCCCGCTGCGATCAGCGACGGGTCGTTAACGTCGTGGATATACTCTCTCTTTTTCTTTCGCGTTGCTCGATGTGAAATCGCCGAGGCAACGCGCGGCACAAGCGCAGCAGTAGCAAAAGCCAGTGGCTCACGGAGTCCAACCGATGCCGAGGAACACCGTGGGGACGTACGACGGGGCGCATAACTCGTACGCAAACTTGTCCGTATCCAGGGTGGATTCCACGGGCAAACGTCCTGGGTGGTATTATCGCAAGAATATCACACGAGCTCGGGACAAACTTCGCCGGCATTTACTACGCGTACCCGAGCTCGGAGAACCGTGGCTATTGGCCTCTTTATAAATTCATAATATCCAGCAGCGATTAATTAATCGCGCATATCGGCACAGTTGTTAATTAGAGAAACATCGTAACCTGCTACATAAGCGTTATAAAATTAGAATCAAGTAACGTCGTTTCGTCCTTTAAAAATTTATACGTCAACATTAATTTTTAAAAATTATTAACCGATGTCTAAGAATTCTTATCGAACGATAAAAATCTAAAGTAGCACGTAAATTGATGAATCAATATATGATTAATATTTTATTAAGCTAATAATTGTTATAATAAAAAAAGATCGTTAATTCGTACATTTGATACTTGAGCTAATTGCTTTGAATGTCTAAGAAAATTATTTTTCATTAATGACAATACTTGAAATTAATTATTAGCATACTGCGAAACTGTGAGATTCAAACGCTTTTACGATTTTTGGAGGATAATCACGAAATCACGGGAGCCGATGGATCCTTTCACAAGGCTCATAGCGTTGATCATTCCGGCGGAGTATTGCGCAGGGTATAGAGATATGTATTCACGAATATACACAGAGTATACAGTATGTCGAGGGGCGCGTTCTCCGGCGGTCTCTCGCCTTTACGGTTCGGGGTCCGGTCTTACGGATCAATTAACTTAACGACCGTCGGCGCGGCACTGTTCGCTCCGTCCCTTTTCCCTGTCCTTTTCCTTTTCATCTTCGGCGCGTTCGCGCGTGCGATAGACGGTGGCTCTAAACTCCTCGAAGAAAAATTTAACGTAACGTCGGAGCTCCATAACGGGCGCCTCTCGACGCGATTCTACCGGAGAGAGAAAGAGAGAGAGGATGTTCCAGCCTTCCGGAGCAGACGGAGTAGGGAACGAAGCCGAGAGACTGCAAGGGCTCCGCGGCCACGGTGCATAAAATTCTCCGCGAGCTTTATTAACACCGACGATTACGTCTAGCCCCTGGCTAGACGTGATTTACAAGAGACTCGCGGTTCTAACGTTCCGGCACTAGGCGGTCTCGCGCACTTTTCGACCGCGCGCGTGGATCGCGAAAGCTTAACCTTTTTTTTTCTTCTTTTTTTTACGTGTCCCGTACCCGGTTCTTCTATGTCTTTTCGTCTTAAGAGACCGTAAAGCTAATTCGTAGGTACGTCAAACGCGCGCCAGACACCGTTTGACGTTTCGACGCAACTATAACGAGATACCGGACCCCGAGAGCTGCCAGCATACGCGGTTTCGAGACAACCTCGGACGAGATATACGGATGTGGGATAAATTTCTAAAACAAGGTGTTGAATAACGAGGGTGCGCATTATCGTCAACATAACAAAGTCTTAAGAAATTAATTATAACGTCTGACTTATAATTTATTTCTCGATCGGCGTCTATATGTTCGATATGAAATTCACTATTCCCGATCGTCGATCGTGAGATAACACTGATTGTAGATCGCGATTATGTTCCACAGTTGCTTCAGAAAGTCCCATATGTCGTCAGAGAATCTTGGAAGAAAAAGATTGAATATTTTTTTACAAATAGTAGTAGTTTAGATTTTGTTTTTTTAATTATGGGAGGAAATTAATTAAATGTTTCGGGTTGCACTCTAATATGTTTCAAACCATAAAACAATTATTCGAAAATATTTTCTATCTGAAGAAAGAAACTGGAACGAGCTGAGAAAGATCACCGCTAAAAATAATGGAAAACAATTGAAACCTACTTGACAAGAAAAAAAAACAACGGCACTGAAAAGTACGTCTAGCATCAAAAGTCGCGAGATAATTGAGAAAGAGCAGAAGAAACGAGAGAAACAAGATTTTTAGCGCAGGTACCTGCTTCGCGAGGGTCGTGCAAGCATGCAAGCTCATTGACTCTCGGGAACGACGCAAAACGAAGACGAGCGTAGAAAGAATGCGGTTTCTTTGCTCGAATGTTGGGTAAAAGAGCGAATGCATCGAGAGTTCCGTGAAAATGAGCCGAGTCGGAGTTGAACCCTGCAGACCCCGTCGGAGTACGCGAGACCAGTTGCTATCGTTCCTTTCCCTCTGCTTTTGCCTGGCTTCATCGCATCAGCAACGGCAGCAGCGATACCCCTAATTTGTTTGAGTGAAACAATATCGAGTTACGGCCGATGTTATCGCGCGGGCACACGCACGTGTTACGGGGTTAGATCTCAGCCTCCGTTTCCCTCGTTCTCGTATGTCCCCATCTACGGTCTTTCTTATTTCTCCTGTTTTGTCTCCTGTAGATTCATCGCGCTCTCGCCGACTGACCGAGACTACCGTGTCCGAACAATCCTCACGAATCTCTCAAGTTCACGAGGGCGAAGAAACAAGTTGCTCTTCGGATTCTTTCCAATAACTCGGTCCAACGGCTTTGGAAAAATCTTTGAACGCTATTATGTTCGATCGATTACCCGGAAATGTATTGAGTGCCATTCGCAGGGTTTTCATACTGAATTTCGAGATTCTTCACCCAAAAATTAGAAAATTTGATTAAACATAAAAAATGTCTATGTTTTCGAATAAATCAATGGACTAGGTTCTGCAGTTAGGCAAAAGTTAGGTCACCAGGTGATTCGTTAAACAATTTTCTGTACGAATTCGCTAATAACAAGTCGGCATTCTTATTATGCAAACAAATCGATGTTCTTCAGATTTTTATCTCATTGTGAAGTATTTGATATTCGTTCGAAATCGAACTTGCAGCTGCGACTATAACGAGGCCCCCCTTAAACCCTCGTTAGAAAAAAAAATCCGTAAAATAATCGTGTTTCTTATATTGATTTTGCAAAATACATTTGACAAGATTCTTCACGAATTCTACGTCCGACGAGTCTCCGAACAAGCTGTTCCTTCAACTTCACTTCTCCCCGGGTATCCTTTCGTCAGAACACCAACAGATCCGTTTCTCCGATCCTTTGACAAGCCGACGCGCCACCCAGTGCGCGAAATTAGGAGCGTATATATTCGAGCAAAAAGTAACCCCTTCCCCTCCCCCGAAATCGTTGATGTCCCGTATCGGTGATGTTCGATTCAACGGGAGGCGCTCGTGGACAAGATGTACCTGCTTAAAATTCCAGTTGAACGAGGCAAAGGGGAATCCCTCCTTATACGAGACGTGGCATCAATGATGGATTCACCCTCTCGTCTGCCTGGCCCAACATTCGCTCTCCGTTTCTTTTCCGTTCTGGTGCGTCCTATACCTATACACCAGCTCATTCCTTCCCGCTTTCTTTCATTCATTCGTTCGATCTTTCTTCGCCGATTCGCTTCCAACGTCCGCCCTGAGCGAAAACCAACCGAGGAGGACGTGGAAAAAAAAAGAAAAAATAATCCCAAGAGGGGCAAAAAGCGACTCGTCAAGAGCGATCGAGCGTGCGAGCAGATCGATCGATATTCGAGATAAAACAGGCAGAAGACACGAGATCCTGTCAAGCTTGAGAATCTTCGGAATCGTAATCGTCGCCAACCCTGAACGTTACTGACGCGCGATGGGGTTACAATAAATCGACAAGCTTTTCCGCATTGGACAGCCTAGTATCATTAATTTGAGTGCCCGATAACTTGCTATGTAGATTAATATTTTCCTCCGATGCAAGTCTGCACTTTCTCACGGTTTTAGATTTTAGGAAATAGTCTATTCACATAATAAACCTGCGATGTGCCGATTAAATTTGCATAATTTTCAATGAAGCAACGAGAACGTCGACGAATTATTCATAAACGAACGTTAGTTAAGACGTCGATCGATCAACGTCTCCACTCGGTTGGATTTTTTATTTCACTGTCTAGATCATTTTATTTATACACACGCAGAAAACAACGATTTATTCCCGACGAATGACATCACACTCGCAGCACCGTTCTCGTTTCACGTCCACAATATGTGAGCCGGATGCGTTTGGCGCGTAATCCAGTTTACGACGAGCAATCCGCACCAGCTACCGTTTTAACGCGCCGTGGACGAAGGTAAAGAAAATAAAAAGAAGAAAAAAGTACGAGCGAATACACCGGTAGTAGCGAGACGAGTTGAACGTTCTTCTGCACGAATGGACAGGAAGTGGCCCCCGTACGCTGAATGCTGAAATTGGATTAAAGCTTCTCCCCCCTCGGGAGTCTCGTCTCGACGAGCGGAAACCGCGCTGACCCTGGAACGAGTCCAGGATTGAGAAGATATATCCAGCGGCCAGTGTGCCACATCGGTCTTCACAGCCTTTCGTCATGATCCAAGTTCTTTTCTCGATGTCCCGATACCTGCGTTGCGACACTCTCAAAATCCATTGAATCGCAATAACCGTGAATATCTACCTGCGAATTGAGTTTACAAGGATTCATCGAGATCATCCGATGTTGGATGATCTTCAAGGATTTATATTTATCCACACCTTCCGGTTTGCGTCGAAGAAGGAACGTGACGAATTTTTCTCGTCGATCGTCGCCAACGAGGGGAAATCCGTGAAGTCTTTGCGATCAAGTTTTTGGAGCTGTTGATCCGCGGATCATGCAAAGACGGAAATGTACACTGTCGGTCGAAGAAGTAATCCTAATCCCGCAATATTGAAGACTAAAAAAATTCCATTGGCGAATAGAGCTAGAATTTTTTTAAATCGACAGATAAAAAATACTTCCTTGAATTTCTTGTCGCGCTCCGCTAAATACGATGAATACAGGACGGTCGGAACAGCAATTTAGAAAATTGGCTATTTAAGTTTCCAGATTAATTCCTCCGTGCATTTTATCCAGATGTGATTTCTGGGTGGTTGGAACATTCATCCGTTCACATGAAACCCGCAACATTTTTTTTTCGCGGAAGCAAAAAGAACTAAATTACATGAAACCGGATTGGATCACGTCATAGGCTTATGGGACCCGACGCACAAAAAGTACACTCCAACGTACGCAAAATTATAATAAGTATAAGAAAAATGATAAAATTCCATTCCTCGCTGCGTCTTATTTTTCGCAGCGTGTATGCTCACGCGAGTATTTAAAAACAGGTAGATATCTGGAGCTCGGGAGCGAGTCGAGATTTGCGTAACTCAATGCGGGATCCGCATGTGAGAACGTGAGATTGAAATACGAGTTTTCCTTACCCCTCCCGTTCTCTCCGATACGGATCTCCCGTCCGGGTTATATGAAAGGCGTGGACTCGTGTAACTTCATACTCGCATTGTGGACACTACGAAAGGGAATTAAAAAGCAAAACATTAAAAAAACCGCAATGAACAACAAATAAGAAGAAAAGTTGAATCCTCGGGCAGAGAGGAGGATGAAGAAAGGAGTGGAGACAGAGGAAACGAGAAAAAGCGGCTTGTATAGTATAGTGGAAGGTGGCACAACAAACTGCTAATTAGGCGCCGCTCGCGCGCGAACGCTCAACTGCTCTTTCTGCGTCCGACATCGAAGGAGTTCTCTCGGCAATTCTCTTCTCCCTACCGCCCTCTCTCGCTGTCTCCTCGCTGGCTCGCTGCTATAAGGTACAAAACATAGCTATACCGCTATCGTTGTATCGTGATTATGGACTAAGCGAGGAACTCTCTCGATGCGGACAGTAGTTAGGATTATTCTGGACGGAGCATAGCGAACGAGCAAACACCGCACCGGCATTCGCACTACCACTGTTTCGCCACAGTCATGTAAACCGACTCATACGCGAGAGGCGTTCATTACCGGGCCGTGTTAATTAGTCGACGATAGCCGATCGATTCGGAGCCAAGCCGAGAGCGCGTTCGAGTGCACTCGATGGAAACCCGTTGTTGTCCCGAATGGAAAACAACGAGGACGAGGACGAAGATGCGCGATCCACATCGGGACGCTACGTGCACGATGAGCTTTTCGAGCTTTAGCTCGACGAGCGTAGATCGATTTTGGAGTCAATGACTGCGGTATAAATTATTGTCACAAAAAAACCAAGAATTTGCTTCGAATCTCAATTTTCCGCGACCGACCTTGAATGAACGACGAAAGATACAGATATAACATTGATAAACTAAATACATTTACTTTGTAAATACATATTGTTTCCTAGAATCTAACAGCCATAATTCGAAAAGCTAGACAATCAATTATTTCTTTGAAGGCTCAAAGAATCTCCGACGGAAGTAAGTTATAATCACTTATTTTGATGCTTCTTCCAAGAAATTGAATAATAATCTGTGCGTTTTTATTAAGCATAAAAATCGATGATGGGTGAGAGAGGCGTGGTGACGATCGTTGACGTCCCCCTTCGCATCCGAGGGAGTTTCGAGTTATACGCTTAAATTCATTAAGAGCATCGCCGCCTCGGCAGTTCGACTCCGAGATTACTATGTAAAGTAGCAAAAAGAGGTATTTAGAGTCAAAGTCCTGGTCATCGGGACGCGGATAAAGAACAGCATGAGAAGCAATTTTTTTTCTTTTTTTTTCATTTATTTATTATTCGTTGCGGATTTGTGTGGGTAGATATAAAATAAAGGCAGTAGCTGTAGCCGGTGAAGGGGGGTTCGAGCTTGGGCTACACTCGAAGAATCAGGCGCGCGGCATTAACAGCACGTGGGAGACACGCCTACCGACAACCTGCCCCGAGTTGGCCAACCCCGTTCGCAATTAACATTGGCGAGGAGAGCCTCCGGCACTCTCCTTCGAGCACCCGCGAGAGTTCAACGTTAATTAACGAAACGAAACGGTTCTAGAAACGACAACATCGACGCCAAGAACTCACCGTAGAACGTTTGTGTTGAGCCCCAAAAGACAAAGAAAGATATCGAAAGACCAAAGGAGTCAGCGAGGAGACACTGTCTCGGCTGTTTAAACGTCGGCGAGGATGGCGGCGCCTTTCGTCTTTCCATTACAAACTACGTACCGCTTCCTCGTTCCTCAATCCACCTCGTTGTTCTCTTCTTTTTTTATCTTCCTCCCTACATTTTTATCCACCGCTGGTTCATGAATCCCGCCTGGAGACTGGAGGACGTGTAAGCACGATCCTGGCTTTCTAGTTCTCGTGATCTGGGCCTAGCCTGTCGTTCGTATGTAGCGTGGTAACCAGTCTCGGCAATAATCCCTTAGCTTCTACAGATCGATCAAGGGACCAAGCGCAGCAAGTTCCCTTTCAGCTATGATGTAAATCTTGGGAATGAATCTCGAAGATCCTTAAGAGACTAGCGAAAGCATCATTCAATTTTCCAAGCAAGTGTCCTACGGTCAAACGTCTCTGGACAATGACAATGGTTACAAACACTCGGTGAAACATGAGGTTTTTCGAGTGGCAAAATTGCTTCGTCGTTTAGACTTCACTCGAAGCGATGCACTCGACATGACTGTAGAAGTTCCAACACTTTGTAACGCAGGAATGGTGTGCTACAGTGGGTTTCCCCGTACAAGCTGGCCAGGATCTACCGCGTCGGAGAAAGTTAATGACGTCTCACTGGGACTAGGTAAGTCTCGAGTTAACGCGCTCCTAGGTAGACATTGCTGGACAAAGTGTCTTCATAGTACAGTGTCGGTAGCAGAGAGTCTACAGTGAAGCCTTATGCCAGTCGGAGTATCCACAGTCGCATTCTTCGCGTTGTAACATCGATGTAATAAAACCCCTCCGAAGGTTCTGTCATTCCGCGCCGGTTGCTGTCCAGCGCATTCTGCCACGACAGGAATGAGCCGAATGAATGCGTTCTACTTGCCTTTTCTACGAGCGCATTACGAGGCGAGAGATCGCAAGACGACCGATGGGAAGTTCTTCTCGCTCGCACTTACTTCCACGGGGAACGGTGCCGGTGGTTGAAGACCCGGCCACCCGGGCATCAACGAGCTCAATGGAATAGTGGGCGATCCCTTCGCCCGTGAATGGAGGTCATTTACTCGGCATTCATGCGACCGAAGACCTCAAGGTTCGCGAGAGTATGCCGCTTACTACGTTTGCTGTAGAGCCCCGGTATCTATACACCTCTCGTGAACCTGCCATTGTGGTCCATACGGTGTAAGAGGAAGCAGCCTGTCCTCTTTGGGATTCAACCTAACGCAAAGGTCTAAAAAGATTCGGGACAATTGCAAAGGAGTTCACGCGACAGGTACGACACGTCTTCTTTCGTTGTTTCCTTTTGCTCAGTTCCTTTATCGTCTTTTGATTCCGGCTTTGGGTTGAATGATTAAGAATGAAGCGAGTATCTTTGCACCCGTTCTTGATTCTTGACTAGAATATCCTGAATGGAATTTGGATAACATCGCGCGATGGAAGACAGGGTAAAAATTATAAGGGAGTGCGTGTGGAATGGTGAAAGATTTAGCAACTGTGCTGTCGGTTCGAACCGGATTCAATGGTCCCAGCCATTGTTTCCTAGATTCGACAGAATATGAGTTGGAAAACTCGCAGCGTTCCCCTGTTTTTTGAATTATCTTTTTCATAAATGCTTTCTACATATCCAAACTGAATTATGCATTTTATATACTCCGGCGATATGAATTAAAAAAGACACGGCATGTAATTTTTTTTAAATTGGTGTGAACAGTAGTTTTAATTCTTAAAATATAAGTATGTCAAATAGTTGTGAAATTTATTTATTAAAACGTATATACATGAAAATATATTGAAAAATACTTTCATGATGGGTTTATAATGTATCAGTTGTGTATATTTTTTATACAAAAATCTCGCTCGTAGTTTAATGTTTTTTTTATATCACATTAGACTCGAATTTAACTTACGAATGGGTTATGCAGATGCGATTGCTAACACCTCGAGACAGCGCAGCCTTCGCGGGGTCTCGGTGAACTCGATGAACCTGGGAAGCACCGCGTAATGATCCGGAATCGGGTATACTCCGGTCCGGGGCATAATAGTCGTAACACACGCGACATTATGCGCTTGGCGAAGCCCTCGCTGTACTGAGACGCGGTGTAATGGATTCATGCATAATACGACCGTGTTCTTACGCACCTCGTGTGTACATAAGTGGGCAGTGCGACTTTCTGTCTTTTCGCTGTTAGAATATGTAGAAAAGCCTAACCAATTCGATTTGTTGGAAGACCCTATTCGCTCCCCCCATTGTAAATCCTAGCTTCCTCTTGTCGAGCGTTTCGCATCGCTGCGAAACTCGGCCCCGGTCGGCAAATGGTCGAACATGAAACTCTTTCGAGCCGTTCTTGTCCTCGCCGGCACATTTCGCCTTCTCCTTCTGTATACAATGGACTCGAGAGCTCGTTTCATGGCAAATCGTCGTCATTCTCGCAAAGCAGACAAGTTACTTCGGGAACCCTTGACGACCTGTGTGGTCGAATCTCTTCAGGAACTCGAGGATCTCGTTGACTTCAGCCGGTTCAATTCAACGCTGAGGAGAAAAAAGATTTCCTGTACTAGAAGAACTTCGTCACGATCTCGTATTAATCGGGTCTCGATGAAGTCGTGCTTTTTTTTATTCTTCTTTGTCCCTTCCGATCCCGACGATGCCCACGGGATCCACCTGTGTGACGATTTCGTTCTTATTTCTTGGATCTTCGTTCTCTTGGGAAGAGAAACCGAGGATGTGACATATGCGAGGCACGTGGCTTTCTTCTCCATCGCGGCGTTCCGCTCGGCACCTTGCTCTCGCTGCTCGAACAGTCTTATTGTATTAGTCTCGGTGAAGCACACGTGAAAAGAACTTGCTGCTTCACGGTTTGCACCAGTTTCCTCTATCCAGCATCCATTCGTCTCGGTGCCAATGAAACTGCTGTCATAATTCAACCTCTCGGCGTTCAAATTCAAGAAATACGAACGCATCATCCCCACGAAAAATAAATTGGATACCAAATTAATTAAAAACTTCGTCGTTGAGATTGCTGGACGAAGAATTTAAGATCGTACTTGATTTATCGTGAGTCGAGCCAAGCGATCGGGTAGGTTACGGATGGCATGCAAGAAAAAGATGTTCTTCAACGGGCATCGCAGGAAAGCCTGCTATTAGGGGATGATTAAGGCGATCCAGGTAATTTCGCGTGTTTGAAGAAACAGTGAGAGATCTCGGGAAAGTGCTGCCGATGTTAGGAGACAACAGGTGGGCCACGAGCCACTGACCGATCGTTCGGTTTTCTCGTCTTTCACTAATCGAAGCCATTTTCGGACGAGACATTCTCATTTGAGACTTCGGACGCTGGAAAACATAGTATCGGTCACGCGAAAGAGGCGTCTTCGTCCCGAGGGTTTGGTATTTTAGGGCTATACCCTACCGGTGACTTCCGATGGTTGTGCCGACGCCGGGGCGCGTTGCCCAATTGGGTTTACCGATCGTTAAGAGCCCCACCGGGGTACGATTTATTTTTCGACAATGTGGTGGACGACCAAGAGCCTGTGTTCGTTCCATCCTGGAACCGCATGGACGAATTGTCTTAAGGGGGTCGTGGTGCTTGCCCGGCACACGCCATGTGCTAACCGACACCCCCATCAATGATGAATCGCGCGTGGGTAAAGCGAATTGGAAGAAGTTTAGGATATAGTCCGCGCTGGGCATTCGAATGCCTCCCTGGAGATTAACGAAAACAACCCTCTCGAGAATAAAACCACACGCGATCTGCGTCGGACCACGTATCGACCGTGAAAATGGTTCATTGGATACCTGCTGGAGGTGATAATTCATGCCGGGAAAAAGCGAAGGTGGGCAAAAATAAAAGCGATCGATATTGGAATTAGAGGAATTCGAAATGTATATATAAAATGACAAAAATAATTAATGCGTCACGAAGTGAAAACATTATTTTCACCAAACCCACCACAAACTGGTCTCATAAAAAATTATTATTTAATAATAATCGTTAGGTGCGTTATGTGTTTATCGAAGGACTGTCGGCACACTACTATTCTATTGATAAGAAAAGAGAAAATAGTAAGAAATTCTTACGCGAAAACTTCATTTATTTTTCCCTTCGTAGTAATGGGTTAAATCATGATCCTCGTAGAATATTCTGTAGCAAATCCGGAATCTTTGGGAGATGTCTTCATCTCTGTAGGCCCATTACGATTAGCATGGAAGCTGACAACATAAAAAAAAACAACGATCAATCTAACAGATTCACGGTGAATATTGATGTCGTCTGACAATGAATATCGTTTGCATTATCGAACATTGCATCACACACCTCACAGTCCATATTGGGAATTTGACCGTAGATTCCTCTTGCCGGACCGCAGAAAGCGCGACTTATCACGGGGTCGCAAGGAGTCTATTGATCAACATTGTAACAGCATTTTTTGTTTTTTAATTCAAGAAATCATACGCATACCTTTCCCAAAACGGCACTAACGGCGCACAGTACCAGTACGGCGATCAACAAAACAGGCCTCATTTCGCCTCGGTTATTTGTCACTGGAACGTCGTAGTATTCAAGGATCTCCATTTATACCAGAGTCCGCGACTTCCAGCTTACCGAATGTAGGGGAAAAAATATCGATGGCACACAGAGAACGCATTGAGTATCAATTACATCCATTCGTGTATCGCTCACACAAAGATACAAGAAAGTGAATTATCATTAATTGGCCACGTCCGTAACACTTATCGTACGACGTTGACTGCTTTGGCTGATAACGGTGTTGCGCAAGCTCGTAATGAATTTTTCTACGGAACAAAATCGTCGATGAAACTACACTTCAAGTTTACGTAACAATTTTTTTCCAAAATATAAAATACAAATTCAATATAAAGTAAAAAATAGTTCATTATTATTATTTAAACAAAAAATTACATTCTATAAACAAATTTACGATTTGATGCTACTCATTCGTCAAAAGTTCGTAATGATCGTTCTTGATCATAAGTGATAAATATATTGTTTTGCGTGAATCTTTTTACATTTTTTTTGTTCAAAACGCTGCGGAAACAAATCTTTCGAGTTCTCGAACTCGACAGTTGCGACTTCACAAATGAGACCTTCCTCTATCCAGCAATGCGTAGGTGCGCTGCAGAAGCTCGCCACTATTAACGCAGCTTATCTATAGAACTCGCCACATGGTGCAATTAAAAACGAAAAAAAAGAAACGGGCTTCGTTCTCTTTGTGCCACGCGCGGCTCTGCAACCATATGGCATCGGTCGCGTGAGGTATAGCTCCAACACCGGGCAGGTTTCTTCCAGCCAGTGCGTTGGCGGTCATCATCAAGGGATAAAATTAAATTATACATTAATTGTAGGATTAACCGTCAACCCGTCATCGGAGACAACCGGTAGCTCTTCGCGATTTATAAGACCACTATAGTAGAAGATATTGAATTATATCTACCGTCTTACTGTAACAGTCGCTATCGAATCTTCCCACGTGCTCAAGAAGGAATTGAAATAATAATATTTTCAAAAAATCTAAAAAATAAATAAAATTCGATCGGTTAATCTATTTATTTATGTATTTAATTTTCTGAATATTATAATCACATGGATATTTTTTCGAACTCGTGGGAAATTTCAATTGCGACGGTAAATCCTAAAAAGAAAACGGACGAAAATCATGGCAAAGATCTCAAAGGATTGCGTGACCGACGACTGGATCGTTGTCAAAGATTATGATGATCTCGCCGTTGAGGACAGGAAAAAAGAAAATAAACCGTGAAAATAGTAGTGTCAACGCCATTCGTGTCGCGCAAGAATCTAAGATAGTATAATGGACTCTGTACGGTCTAGAATAGCTGTAAAGAAAAAAAAATAAGAAGAAAGTGCGCACGACGATCTTCGATGGTTCCCATGAGAAGTAGACCGAGTGCAGTCGTACCTTTAAGCCCCGAAGAGAACTGGTGTAAAGCTATCGAGAGCCGAATAAGGGATGAGAAAAGATGAAAAAACACGCGCGTATAGAATACTGTGAATAAAAAAAAAGGTTTCTAGGATTCGGGAAACTCGCTCGACATAGTTATACTGGTCGCCTGTGGGAAAGAAACGAACGAGCGAGGAAGAAGTGAAGAAAAAAAAGTGAGACCTGCGGTGTCCTGCGGTGCTCCAGTATTATTGGAAGGGACAAAGAGCCTGCAGTTCGCTCTCGCGTTAAACTCGAGGACAGGAGCATGGACAAGGAAACGTAACCTGCGTTGCTGAACGAAGCTCCGTTGCCGGAGGAAACGAAACGATATAGGCCGAATCCGAACGTGGGATAGGATTTTTCTTTAATCCGCCTATCTTCTACCCTTCCACCATTTCGAGACTTAGAAAAAAAAGAGATTGCTCGAAGAGTTCGTCTTCCGATGAGATACCGTTTATTATATCGCGGTATATCGTTAAACTTCAATGATATATCAAAATGATGCCAAATGTTAAAAAACTGCAAAAAGGTTTTTTCTTTAATTTCGACATAGATTGGGAAGAATTTAAAATGCCGTTCTGGACCCAAGTTCGCTCCGAGTCAAGTGTCGACCGGTTAGTATACATGCGTACGTTCCCTTTGGTCGCGCCGTTGTCACGGATCTGGGTTAGGATGAGGGGGCGAGGGGGTGTCGGGACTCGCGGGCGACAAAGGGCCCGAATCCGCGTAAAGCGAAACTTGTCGCCCGGATAGACGTGCCGCTCGCGAAGCGGCGAAACTTCACAGAAAAGAAATCCGCGGCGCGTAGAAGCCTCTCCCCCGAGAAGTTCCTCGACGTTTCAAAACGCAGAACGCAAAGGTACGCCGAAAGCGAGAGCGAGAGGACAGAAAGAGAGAGGGAGAATTTTGGTGGCACAGGTTGCTGCTACGCTTTCTTTCCGCGTCGTCGCGATTCTATCCGCAACGATCCACCGAAGAAGCCAAGGGCGGCACGGCTTCAAGAACGCCGGAGCGAGAGAACACGAATGAAGGATTTAACAGAAAAAAAAAGGAAGAGAAAAAAAAAGAGCTTGTCGACAAGAGTGAGAAAAAGCGCGGCATTGTGCGTGTGGCGCGCGGCTGGTAGACACGCCGAAAGATTAGCGAACTCGGAGATACGCGTTTTGTTTGGCGAATGAAAAAAAAAAAACGGTCGAACGGTGGAATTGATGCGACTACAAATCGTCCGAGACTCTCTACCCGCTGTCCCGTACCAATGACGCTCGAGATCGGATCCGAGAATGCATCTTGTATCGCGCAGCAGCAGTCTTCTTTCGAAATCTCTCGGCTGCAGATAGGCTAGTCGATCGCGCGTATTCCGTTAGTCCCTTCGCTGCAGGTCCGCAGCGGTTTTTTGCGATTATCGCGAGAATAATCGAGGTTTCGAACGACGCATTTCGTTCAGTCCTAACTTTTTTTTAGCGCACTCTAACGTTATCATGTACAATCTGATTTTCAATACAACGTTAGAAGCAAAGTTAGCGTAGAAAAAAAAATGCATTCTTTGAATGGTAAAAAGTAGACAAAAAGTATTTTGAAAAACAACGACACTTCAGACTTTCTTTAGAGGCTCAATTAATACAACAGAGAAAGCTTCATATCTATGTCATATGATATTAAAAAATATAGGCTAAATCAATTTATTTTTCTCTTAATTTTATTATTTGAAAAAAAAAATGTATGAAAATGTAACATTGAAGAATGTTGAACTGCAGTGAATCGGGGCTCTTCAAATTCAGTCTGAGGGGGGTGAGAAAACAGTGTGGAGAACGTGAAGTGTAGTGAAGCTGGAAGGAATATTCTACGAAATGTAAACACCGATAAAAATCAACAAGTGGAATAGCGTGGAAATGTATAACGAAGAAAAGGAAGTCGCCGAGGTAGTTCGGGGGGGAGACGAGAGCGGTAAGATAATTCGTCGATACCGTGACGACACGACCATTGAGCGATGCGGATTTTTCCTTTATAGTCGTACGGTTCCATGAACGATCAATGGACCGATGAAGACAAGTCGAAGAAAGGAAAGTGCCGAGAGGGAATTCGGCCAGAGGCGGACGCGCTTCTCAGTCTACAAGGGCACAACACCGTATATACTCTTTCCCTTTTAATCTGTGCTTGCGCGTTTATGTGTGTGTGTGGATGCATGTGGAAACGTAAGGTGGCATTGTCGTCCGAGCGAGCGCATGAATGAACCAAGGAATGGTTGGCCCGACGAACAAGTGTACCTGCAGCAACATCGGCGACACGACAATGCAAGGAATCCGAAGAATTTCGCCGGAGATTTATGAACTTGGCTCGATGCTGTTTCGCGCGGTGAAATCTTCTCGAATTAGCTCTTTGGTGTCATCTTCGTAAGTTTTCAACAAGACCTTTGCTTTCATAATTATGGAGATTTCGGATAAATTTTTATTAAAGCCAACAAATTACAAACTCTTCGTTTGTGTAATTAATTTTCGTTAACATGCACAAATATGCTTTATATTTCTGTGTATGTGTATAATATTCTACAATTGATGAAAATTGATACTCTGTTTGATCTGTTCGTGTATTTAAATTTCCAAAATGATACATTTTTGAATGGAATCCTATGTAGTCCCAAAATATAAGATAATGTTTGAAAATTTACCGAAATATATGCAGCAATCTTTGCGGTGACGCATCCACAAAAATTCGATAACAAAGTGTGGGATGAAGGATATGTAGTACATATCCATTAGATCCGGGTTTATGAAATTATGTCTACGCAAAAATCCGGTTTCTTTGATAAGTGAATGCCATTTTTGTCAAGGGCATTGTAGCTGTTATAATGTGAAAAATATATCATATTAGTTAAACAAATTACCGTCAGAAAAGTGCAGAAAAATAATTCTGCTCTTCTTTCTATATCTGAACTCTTGGACATTATCTGTGGAATGCCTGGACAACGTACCTTACAATCCATGTATTTAGGAAAATCGTTCCGACCGCAAAAAGCTTCGTTAATTTCGTAGCTGCAAGGTGGCTATTGAACAATTCTTTAATAAAGTCTCAGAGATCGAATTGAAAAACAAATGGATTTTTTAAATATAAGAATAACCAAATTTACCAGATCTCCAAAAACGACACCAACTGTGCAAACCACCAACACGACGATCATCAAAAATACAGACTTCATTTCGACACTGTTATTTTGTCATTCTGCGGTCTTCCACGCCCGTATTTATACTGCGAGGCTTTATAGCTTGTTATAAAAATATCGTTTCCGCAAAATAATAAACACTCGCTTATCGAAACGACGGTCCGAAATGTAGTAATACGGAAATAGACTTCGCATAAAGAATATATGAGACACGTGTCAATCGTCAGAAAATACATTTCCGAAGCTGATAAAAAAATATTCGATCAATTTTCGACGCTTTTGCCAAAGTCGAAGAATTATTTTTTGACCTCCAACTTTTCGAATTTACTGAAAATTGTGACATCTAGTTTTTTAATTTGTCATTAATATCATTGATATTTGTCATTCTGATAATAATCTACTTATGCACTCCAAATTGAACGAAAAAATTGTACGAATTCTACAAAAAACGACCGAATGAAACAAACTCGGTGCAAAATAAATTCCAACAAAGTTTGAAACATGACGGAGAGCGGCGTCCGGATTGCAGGACTCTCGACGAGATTGCCGTAGAATGGAATGCAGCTCGAATCCACCCGCTCTTTCTGCTTCATTCTCGAGTGGGTATTGAAACTGGGTACAATAGCTTTACAGTATTGTCGGTCGGAACACTCGCGTTGATGCTGCTGTCCCGTGTTCACGTCCCAGGTTTCGTTACTCTCCCGCAGCAATGAATGAGGCCATTATTTGCTTCTTGCGTACCCGCAGGACCTGCCGTTCGACACTAATACTCTTTCTTGAATCTACGCGAGCTCGTGTAAACCTCCTGTCAGGACAACGCCAAAGTCGGATTACACTTTGGACCTTTGTGGAGTAGCTTAAATCTCCGTTTCCTCGCAACTTCATTCTTTTAATAGAAAAAAAAGCCAATTCAACGATACCATTCAAATACATTACTCGACGGAGATTGTCTGGGCCCTTTTCTGAATCTTGAAACTGAAGAAAGGTTAATCAATCGTAGAAAAAGTATGATTTATTTACACTTTCATATTATAACAAATAATTTTCTCCGATTTCAAGGTTTCCAGAGTTTGAAAGTTGGAGCCATTTACAAAAACATTGTTATCAACGCGAGAACTAATATCGGTTACTCATTTTTTCCTTGTTTTCTTTTTCCTACCTCGAACAAAAACAGGAAGTCATTTTTTATTCGCGAGATAACACGCGCTAATTCGCGCGATAATTCGCGCTTTGTGGAGTTAGTAATAAATTTTGCTATCGTTAGATAGAAAAAAAGTTGCTACTCGAAATACAATGAATACAAAATACCAAGAAATGCGACCCCAGATTCAGAAATATTAAAAAAATGTACTATAACGTACAAATAATTCACATCGTGAATTTCCGCGCATCAATATCAATTAATACGGTAAAATTTTCAGCAAAAAAAAGAATGGTCGTTCATCAAAACACAATTACACTTCTCATAGATCAACAGGCGAGCTCGCCGTCGCTGAAGCCCAAAGAAATAAAAATAAACATCGAAACTCAAGTCCAAACTTCGTGAATTATGTCGCGTATCTCCGTCCGGTTTTTTTGGAAGCGAGTGGGAGTGGTAAGATAAATGAGATTCCCGAATAAAAGCATGGCGATAATGCAGCAACTCGATCTGGAGTGTTTAGTACAAAAGAAGAGCGTCGCATCGTCGTCGCCACGTGCGTCTCCATTTGATTTTCCTTTTTATCATCATTATTATCATGGTTCGTTCCTCACTCTCTCCGAAGTAGAAGCCATAAAGGACTCGATCCGCGCCTCATGCGACACGACTTTTTCGAGGGGATTCCCTTGTGCTTCGAGAGCAACGGCAAACTCCGCGTCCCGGAGCAGCCGATAAATCTCCTTCGTTCTCGCGTCGAGGTCCTGTTTTCCCGGACGGCCACTCGAGCGTGCCGACTAAATCTCCCCGTACACAATGAACTTCATAAAGTGGGTGGAAGAAGAACTTATAAAGTGACCTTTTACGATCGTCGTATGGGCCATCATCGACGAATGATTCAAAAGAATCTTCCTGGTCCCCACTTGTCGCGATTATTCGCCCTCATTTTTTCCTTCATCCTTCGTTACCGTCCCTCCAACAAGCTCTTCAAAGTTGAGCAAAGCCAACCTGTCCCTGAAATTTCTCTCTGCGGCGCGACTGGACGAAAATTCTATTCGAGCCGGAGAAGGAGAGATCGTATTTTGCTCAATGGCGAAACCCTCTTTAACGCTACAATTCCACCGTCCGACTACCCGAGAGGATGTCACACGATCCTTACGACGAGATGTATTATAGTCAGATAAATTTCGGTCAACGCCTACTTTCTCGGACATTTATTAATTTTTCTCACGTTTCGAGGTTGGATAACGACACTCAATGCGCTCATTGTTGAAATTGACGGGGTGTCCGTTTTTATTTTGCCGGTACTTCAAAAGACGACGACACATACACATACATACATATATATCTTTTTTTTTTCATTGAAGACAGATACTATTATTACGATTCCAATGGCGAAAAGGTGGAGGAGGGGGGAGGTTCATCGATCGCTCGAACAAGATATCTGACCTCCGGGATAGAGAGACACGCCGTGAGAATCGAAAGATCATCACGATCGATGCCGCAGGTGGAGTGGCCGGGGCCGTCGATCGGGATCATGCGATCGAGAAACGAAGAAGTAGACACCGCGAGACCGGTGCCAACGTCGTACCGAGTACAATTCTTTCGTCTCTTTTCTCGATCAGTCGCAGCGATGAGGAACTTTCGTACGATCGAAGACGGAGAGAGAGGGTGGCGAGAGGGGGACGCTGTTGAGCTTTGTGCGGGATAAGGTCCAGCTAATAATAACGGTTCGAGGAGGACAGAAGGATTCCAAACACGCGATGTGCGCGCTTGAAGATCCAATGAGATCCAATGACATCTCCATGGTCACCTTCCCCCTCCTTCCCCTCCCTTCACTCCTCCCAGCGTATACATAGTATCTTCTGTGTAAGTGACGTGACCTCTCCGTAGCTCCGACGACTCCTCGCTGGACCAAGAGATCCGACTTGACCCCGAGAATTCCAAGCTCACCCCGAGGAACGCGCCGATCGGAAGATCGAACTCCCCCGCGCACGACCGGAGAGGATAAAAAGAAAAGAAGCCTTTATGATTAGTGCTGAGTAGCGCAGTGTGGCGCAGGTTCATCGTGGACTGGACCACAGTACTACGAGGAAAAATACAACCTTTTAAGGAATTTTTTATAACAATTATACACTGTTTTTGCGAATCTGAACCACAAGAAAGGGATAACATTTTTCGTAAGTCTTGATTACTAATTAATGGTTTTTTTTGTAAAAAAAAAGAGGTCTTTGGGACGTGGATTTAGTAGACGAAGTGAAGTGAATTGAAAGGAATGCGCGCCAGGTTCACTCGGAATCAACTCCCGACGTGCAGTTTATTCAGAACAAAAGCGTCGCATCTCGCCACATGCATGAAACTCCGTGCAGAAATGCGCACTCGGAGGCAGTGGTAATGACACCTGATACCCGAGGACCGGAGGAGAAACTGCCTTCGCGCGACCAAGGAGAACGCGTGACCCGGAAACCGACCCCCGGCCATTTTTTTTCAAATTTATTTTCTTTTCAACTCGTTCAACGAGACGAACCTACCGCGATTCCTCCGCGCTGAGGACGTCCAGGAAAGGGAAGCTTTCAGACGATATGGCGAATGAGAGAGATGCATGAGATCTAGATGCATTTTTTTTGGCAACTGCGTAGTCTTTGGGCTCGGTGATGCAACGCTGAGCTCGGACACCGAAGAAGCAGGAGAGGAGGAACAAAGTGGACGAAGAAGAGGTAGAAGACGAGGCAGATTAGAGAGACGATTCTCTGGGCAATACAGCTAACTTCGAGTCCGTTGGACCGGACTGTGGTCGCGCTCTTGAGGTCAACTCGCTTTGGGGCATCGTGTGGATCGTGCTAACCCACCTTCGTAGAGTTTGCGCACTCTCTGCCTACACGGACGAACCTCTTTTGCTCGCTTTCTTTCCGTCTTTCTTCACTTCGGCCTCGTGCGCCAGTGATAATTCTCTCTCTTTCACTTCGGCCAACCCGGAAACGCGATTCCCTCGGGTCCTCTCGAGCTAACCGACTCTCTCGTCTCCTCTTCTACTTCGGGATACCCTGTTTTGCTAAGCTTAGAACCCAACGCTGTCCCCAACGCTCGGATATCATCGGCGCATCACGAAATTCACCAAATCATTAAGGTTTCTTACGAAATAATTTCATTTGTCGCTTTTATCCATATCGTAGTAGAATAAAAAAAATCTGTTATTACTTTGAATAAGTATTAACTTTCCTTCCTGTTACAAGAAATATGAATGATTCTTATATAATAAGTAATATTCTCTTTCCAACCAGAAGAGAAATTAATGATGATTTGTAAACAAGACTTTTTTTTTAGATCTCACTGCAATAAGAACGAAAGCTTAGGATAAAGTTATTTAGAAATAAATATCTTCGCGAATTGCTTGTTACAAAATGATTTTTTTTATTACTGTCGATAAAACTTCGGATCAAGCGTCTCAGAATTTATGTGAGAAAAAATCGGCCGATTCGAGATCTCCGAATCGCTCGATCGATTTTGCGATGTGATCAATCATAGTTCGTCTACAATGATAATTTCTCACGCTCCGGCCGCAAGTGTAACAAGTATACGTCTAAGGAGGGTGTATCGTTACATTCCCAGCCAAAAGTGAGGTACGGCGAGAATTTTGAAGACTTCCCAATGACATAAAAATTATTCTTAAATCAACCACACAGAAGACACGAAGAACATCAATTTTTCGAATACACATACATTTTTTTAGAATATCTTCTAATTTGCGAGAATCTCGTATTTGGAAAAATCTTCCATCGATATTTGCAAATATGTTCGATCGATTGCCCAGAAAATGTTTAAATGTAATGCCGAGTGTTTCTTTGAACTTGTATCATCGGATCATAAAAAAAAAATTTCAGAAAATTTACTAGCCAAATGATCGGATCAATTTTAGCTAAAATGTCACCGAATGATTCGTTGAACACGATTTGTGAACCAAATATTGTCAATAACTTTTTTACATTATTATTACGATGAGACATTCTTTTCCTTGGGACTTTCTAAATGGTTAATTTTTTTCCAAATTTTTATCCCATCGGGAAGTAATCGAAATTCCCTCGGAATCTCACTTTCCGCTTAGACTGTAACGATAGGCCGTCCTTAATGTCGGATTGGTTAGCGATCGGAGAAAAAAAAAAGCGCTAATTGCCGTCACTAATTTCTACGGTACGTAATCGATCGTCGCCGCTGCGAGCGTTATTAATCCTGGTGGCCCACGTCTTCCGGTCGGCATCGATCACTACCCTCTCATCTCTCTCATCGAATAAACATAAATCTCAATACGTATGTGCAGTGTAAAGATTCGAGATTTTTTGTCGGCTAAGTGTGTGGATATCGCGTCGTTGTCGACTCGTATATACACGTATCGATGCGCTTCTCACGATCTCACGTGAGATCCCTCACGTCGATCGTCACCAGGCTGTATATAATGTGTATATGGCTAGTCTCTGCGACCGCCTTGTTCTATCTTTCTCACTGGTCTCGCGTCGTTGTTTGTTACCGGATGATTTAAACCTCCCGTAGTTCCTCCACCGAGACTCCCGCTGTCAGACGAAACAACGCCGTTCCCACTTCGAAACTAAACTCGACTCTGGCACACCGTGTACACGCTCACTCGATCGTTGTGCATTCGCACCCGACTATATCTCGGTTTTATTGCACAAATAAAAAAAAATCATATAATAGAAAAATAAACTTTTTTGTAAAAGGAACTGCCATTTATATCTAATTAAATCTAGTAAAATAACACGCCACAAAAAACGAAATTACTATTGTTTAAGAATAATAATCATTATTATTATCTTTTTTTAAATAAAGTGAATTAAAAAAACATTCCGTTTTTTTATACGCTAAGTTAGAGTCTTCGATTTTTCTTTTCTCGGTGATTCATAAACTTAGATTGGCGGCGATTTTTCAATTCGTCGTCTCAACTGTTATCATCTCGTTTTTTTCTCGTGGATATACCTGTATGTGCACTTTGGGGAGGTACACCTTGGAGAGAAACGCCGCTGGACATCGCCGCCGCCGTGGCGCCACGCACTCGTCCACCCACATATCCACACTCTCGACATCGTGGACCACGTATTTTTCTCTCTCCCGCCCGAGCCCCACCTCTGCACGCATGTTTGTTCTCTTCTCCGTGCAATACGGAATACACACCGCTGGCGTGTCCGCTCTACGATGCGTCTCGCGAAGTATTATCCCGAGAAGAGGACTCGTTCGACTCTTGCGCCGGCAACGATCGGAATTTGCACCTGGCTGGATCAGCGCCAACTTCGACATCGGCTCATCTCGCACCGATACGATGCTTTCGCAATCTCGAATGCGAAACATCGATCAATAGATTTGTTATTTTTTTAAAATGCAATCGGGTCTTGTTTGATAATGTCGATGTTGGCGCGGAAAAATAATAACAATACAATAGTCATTTATTTGTCAGTTTATGGTAAATTCAAAGTTTAGAGCTCTGAACAATAAATTACCAATTATACAATTACATTTTTTTTGTAATTCGTTATTTTGAATTCTCAAGCCGAGACGTTGAAAATTTCACAATGAGGAAGGTGGTCGAGCACGATATTGCGCAACGTAACGCGGTTTCGTTCACGCCGCCCTCCCCCGCAGGGAAAAAAAAGAATTAAAAATTCGAGCGAGCGAGTCTCGATTATCCGATGTGGCTCGAAGAGGTAATTACCAGTTGGGTGGTACCTGCGAGGCGTTAACCAGCCGCCTCGAGGACGCAACTGCTGGGCTCAAGTCGAAGGGTGGTACGAAACAGTCGCGTTACACCGCACTCTGTTTAACGCGAATGGCGAAAGTCCCACAGCGGGTTAAAGTAGTCGAGATATACGGAGACGCGGATGCCGGTGGATAAGACACGGGTGCAAAGAGACTATCTCAACTTAACTGTATATATGTATCCTTACGACTGTCCGGAACCCGTTCGCTCGACTCCTCAACCTGCACGCGAGCCATTTATTGTTACGAAAGCTTTCGCTCCACTCGCGGAAATATCCTGCCCTGTGCGATACCCGCGACTTATACGGGGCTGTGGATAAATATCAATTCTCTGCTTTTGACGACGTAATCAATTTTTAAAAAATCGTCGTCATCAACAAACAACGCAAAAAGGTGAATAAATAAATAGATAAATAAATAAATAAATAAATAAATAAATAAATAAATAAATAAATATACTTATGGGTTACAAATAAAACGGCAATTGAAAAAATTACCATATTATAGTAATTATAGAAAGTTCTCTCTTAGAAAAGTTGTGCGAAGCATTTTCAAAATTTTCGCTTTTTCTTTCGTTTCACCGTACTTTACAATTCTCAAGTTGAGATAAGATATAGCCGGTATGCGAAGGTGGCCCATATCCGTACGCCGGGACGAGAGAAGCCTCAGGGCTCTTCAGCAGCACTTTGCCTCGCGCGTAACCCCTCGCGATCAGCGCGGCTCAAGAGCAAACGAACGAGAGCTCGCACGTGTGCAAAGTGGAATGAGAACTCGTTGCGGAGAGGCAAAAAGGGCGCCGACAAGCGCGCGGTATAGAATGAGAGCGACGGAGTTGGAGCGTCGGTGAATGAATAAAAAAAAATCGAGAAAGAAACGAGCGAGAGGAAGAGAAAGATCGCACGGCAGATCGGCCTGTTATTTGGTTGTCAGTAATTCGGTAGCGCGGACCTTCCTAAAAGGGTCCGCGCCGCCCTGATGCGCCGCGGCAAGAGATCCTCTCGTTTATTACGTCCGAAACTTGAATCGATCAACTTGCCAGCGAACCAATTTCTCGTCCCGATTAAATAATAAAGTTTTCACATTGAAGAAAAATCAACCATTCTCCTTCAAATTCGAACGCGAAATCGAGTTAAGAATTAATGCGCGAAATTGGATTCGAAATCGAGCTTTGAATAGTAAAAAAGTAACCGAAAATAAAATATTACGAAAAATTTTTGAAAAAAAATTTCTTCATCCCGATTATTATTTCTCATGAGAGCCGAGAGCGCGAAGATTCGTAATTCAACAATCCAGAGTTCCAACTACCGAGAGTCACAATCTAAGAGTAATATAACTCTGTCAGAAGCGATGGTAATTATAGATTATGTCTCTGCTCGACGACCTCTGCACCGTTCTATGCCTCGCCGTGGGTTGTCTTATCCGATCACCCAGTGCGGACGGAAAATATCGAGTTATCCTTGCCCCGACTATGCCTGCCGATGCCCCCACCCGTGCCCCGTTCCTCGCCGCTTCTATCGTAATTATCGCAGTTGTCTTGTAACGCCGACGAAGTTAAATCGGAAGACCAAACGAACGAGATAGATCAATACTGCCCAACTATTCGTTATATTTATTGAGAGGCAATGATCGAAACTAAAAAAAAAAAAGGAAACAAGAAAAAAAATGAACCCACAACTTCACTTTGATGATTCGATCGTTGGATTTCGAGCTTAAACGACGTGGACGCGTGAAGCAGAAGGCATATACACAGATGTAGCGATGCGAGATAAGCGAATGATCGAGAGAGCTCGGAACCCCCAGTGTAAAATTATAATCGAAGGCAAAAAGGCGCCGTTCGAGATTGTTATAAGAATTTTGCTCGAATTAAACGGAGCATAACCGCGCCCGCGCGATTGTACCGGTATACTTGATAAATACGGTATATACGTATGCGCGATACAAGTTATAAGATATAGGAATAATCTGAATTTATCCTCGGTATCCCTCTCGCCATCCCCTCATTCATCTTGCGTTACCTGTGCGCCACGTTTGCGAGCCGTACAAGCTAACATAAAAGTAACCCGGTTGTATCCAATGTCCAACTATCTTTAGTTCGTACCCGAGGTCCGTCGTCCCGGTAGAGGGAGGACTGACGCAAGACGAACAGGTACAGAACTCGGTGTATAAGCTCGTATTGGACACACGTAGAGAGACAACAGTGACGCCGGTTACAGATACGGTCTATTACGGGGTATTGTTATGAATCATCTGGTTCGCCCAACACGTGAACTCGACGAGAGAAAGTGAGAAATGCTCTCGTTTTATCTCTCGTTAATGCGAACATTGCGCCGCGAGAGCCACACGACAGGATCTAATAGGTGCGTGCGCGATGACTGAAAGGAGACAGTACGGCACGGGACTGTCGGACACTAATGTACCTAATGGTTGTATACGCGAGGAGGCGAAGCCGCGGTAATTTCTGTAATGTTATTGCGGAGGCGCGTTCCCGTACAGGGTACTTCAGACATTTTTTTTTCACCCATCGATGTTCAACTCTTCCGTGCAGATTTGCATTTTGAGAATCACCTCAGTCACTACTGTCTCATACATAATCATTACAATTTTTTATCAGTGGAAATATATGGTATCACGAAATTTCAAACCGTGCGATGGTACTTTGACCGTGCAAAATACAAGCCCGGTCCGGATATTAAAGAAAGAAAAGTATATTTTTTGTTTGAACAGAAAAAATTTCATTGCAAAGAAATTCTTTTGGTAAAATGGGAAATGGCAATTATTTGTGTTTCGGACCGAAACGACACGATAGATTCTGAATTATCCTGTACAATTTGCAAAGGAACGTTGAACCCCGATGAGCGTCACGTTGGACGGTTTGACGGCACAGACGTGGATATAACACACGAGCGTCAAGGTATAATGGCAACATAGATATATACAGTAAATCCAAGTTTATATCGGGGTGGTCCATGCTTCAGAGTTGACTAACTGCGACACGACAGGCTGCCATAGCCGGTTTCACTCCCCCATTGCTCGATTGCGTTCGACGTAGGACAAATTAATGTTTGCTCGCTGCATCTGGGTCGCGCTGGCGAGTCAACGTTTGCTCCGAACGCTCTCTCGCGCGAACGCGCGAGAACTCTCTCGGCACCCCCGGAGTCGCGTGTGTCGCACTTCCAAGGCTCGATACTTCCCCACTTTGTCTTTGCGAAAAAAAAAAAGAAAGAAAGACCAACTAAAAAAAGTCCAAAAGAGCACAATAAAGAGTGCAACCAACAGTATTATCTTTTATTTTTTCAAATGAAAATATAATCATTGTATAATTTTTCACTATGTTCATATTTTAATATTCAACAGATTTTTATTATTACTATTTAATGAACTTTATTTATTTATTTCGTACAATTAACCTTGATCGCCAGAAATTATTATTATTATTATTATCATTGCTATCAAACAATAAATAAATCTCTTTGGAGCTGCGCCCGGATCTCGGGATCTAGCTAAGAAAAACAAAAAACTTATTACTTTATATGTCATGCGTCGCTGACAAGGCACTTTCGCACGTTGGATCTTGATGCTGTAATATCTGCATAAATAAATGTCTACCTTCAATCTTGAGACGCTTCGGTAACGATAATAATAAATGATAATAAAAAAGTGAGACTTTTCGCACGCGTACGCTCCCTTCGAGAATTCCTGACCTATCGTTGCGTCTATCGATATATTATGTTCAATATAATCGTCTACGGACCTCGGGTGAGAATCTTTCGAGTCATTGGGATCAAGGGAACGTGACGAGCTTCAAACAATCGAGACGGTTTGATCGATTTCGCGTAAAACTTTCGTGATCTCAATTCTCGGATTCCTCGAACTGTGGTGAGGACGAAAATCTTCCACACTTTCGTTAATAATCGTATCAATGTCAACGATCGATAAATACCGATACAAAATGTATTACAAAAAAAAACGAGACTAAGTCAATAAAATCGAATTACGCGTATTGAAATTAAATTTTCGCATAAGTTACGTGAATCGAAAGTCTCGAATCGAAACGACAGCAAAGGCAATTCGAATCCGTGATGAGAGAGCGCGCACACGATCGCATCTTATTATTTCTTATCGAATTTATTGTATCGTATCGTTAATTGGTAAACGCCGGATTTTCCGCGCTATCGCTCAGTTACAAGTATTATAATATCATTCGGTCGGATAAAATCCTCCGGTCGTATGGAGTCCACCGGAGTCTCTTTGATACGGCTGACGGGTGTTAAGGCCAGTTTAATCGGACTCGCTGCTGATCGTCCATGTGTATACGGCGCACGATGGAAAATGAGCGCGCGTAAGAGGAAGTATATAAGTAGTCGGACTAAGTAGCCCGAAGTGCGGTGGTAGAGATAGCCACTGACTACTTCTCGCTTTACTTCGAGGCACGAAACATCCGATAAGACGCACGCGCGCGCGAGCGCGAGCACCACTCTCGAACGAGCCAGCGGTCTTAACGATTTCATAAAGGAGATAGCGAACCGGGCTAATTAAGCGATAATCCCCGAGGCTACTTCCCATCACCGCGCGAAGAGTAACAGCGGCTTCCCCCCTTTTTTTTACCTGTTTTCATTTATTTTTTTCCTGTTTTTCTTCTTTTTCCTTGCCGCCTGACGACATCAAATACACGCTCGGGTCTTCTGTGATTTCTTCAGTAGGGTAGTATCGCTACGGCGGTAAAAGATACTTTAGATAGCTTTTTGATCGCGAAGACCGCGACTCTAATTATTCGAGATAGGAGCTACGAGAACGCTACAGTCGAATCTCGGATCCCTTATTCTTCGTACCTTTCTCGATGTATTTACACATGGTGGAAAATGTGAAAAAAGCAAAGATCTGAATTGAGAAAATGGAAAAATAAAAATTTCGCATATTTCACTTGACAGTGCTCTGACGACTCGAAAAATTTAGTTGCGAACACGTGCCAGAGCCCATTCTCCTCGATTTGACGTCTACGTTTCGAGAATGTGTGAGCAATTGATGTGAGAAAAGCCGGTAAAAAGTTATGACCCCTGAAAAGCACTCATGGAATTCTAAAAAATCGGTGACCTTCGGTGGTACCGAATTTTTGGCCGAATTGTTAGAGTTCTTTTTTCCATTATTCCTTCGCTTCCATTTCATTTCTTTCGGAACCGGTAACTTAATACGTATTTGTATCGATAATTCACTGTTATCTCGATAACCCTGACGCCTATCCATTCTCTCTGATCCGTTACCAAATACTCCGATTTCCCTCGTATCCGACGAAAGTCAGTGCGTAGCCCGGAGCAACGCGAGGAATGCAGACGCCACTTTCTTCGACTCTTTATGGAAACGCGAGAACTGTGCGAATAAGTTTCTCGCGATTTCTCTCCTTGTCGTGTTCATGTTTTATCTATAACATGCCATACAATTTCTCTCAGCCCTCTTTGTGCCGGACGCTGCGAGTACTATCTCCGTCTCTCGCGTCGTGGAAGATTTCGTTGTATATTCAAGGAATTTCATACCCATTCAGTAAGATACCTTCTCACCCAAGGTTCACCGTAAGATGAACAAAAAATCTTTTTTTTTCTAACTGTGAGCGATGTATCTTCGGTAATTCTATTATAATAAAGTGATTTTTCGTGTAAAATTAAAAGGAAGAGCAAATTAATCATAATACGTAATAATCAATAGTAACAATCAAATAATTATTAAAATTATTATTAATTCGTTGATTAATTATGATACTCCATTGATTATTTCTTATTTTCTCGTCATTTCCAGTAGCGCAATATCGAACTGAATCGAAAACTGAAATGATATCGAAAAAATCCATTGATGAATACAAAACTCATACGTTTCTATAAAAGTTTCCAAATACACACGCAATCTGAAGATTCGTCTCTATCGCCGCCGTTTCTACGAGCGTTTTCGATGAATACAAACGCGGGAGGGTCGAAAAGTGGCGAAAAAGAGGCAATGAGAGAGATTGAATAAAGAAAAGTGAAAATTTAAAAAAAATTGAAAAAAAAACGAAAGGTATATAAACTCACCGGTTCACGAGCCGATCGCACCTGCACGATTCTCGCAACTTGCATACAGCTAAATGCATTCTCCAACGCGTCGGCGTCTCTCAGACGTTTTCTTTCGCGGTGGTACACGCGAGTTTATTCTCTCACTCGACGCGTATACCTACTTATATTTGCAGATATACACGGTATATATACTACGTATGTTTATACACGGGTACATGAACTTGTGTACACAATTATGCGATAGTGTTTGCGCGAAGGAGTGTCGCGCGAACGCACCTGACGATATTACCCACTTTCGAGAGACCATTATAATCGCAATTGATCGGGTGTCCACTCGCGAGCCGCGTAGAGTCACGCTGTAATGTTACACGCAACGAGAGTATCCCGCGATTATGCAGGTATAGAGTGAACGAGGCAAAGCCATAGAACGCGGTACACAAGCTTCCAAATGGCTCGAGTGACTCCTTATTCGGACCCGAAGTGGGGAAACTTTGTACGACAGATCCTGCACAAAGTGGACATCAACGTTAATTCCGTACTGAAGCTTCGAGGCTATGAGATTCGAACATTGGGCAGTGTGCGATAAGTGAAATAAACTTTACCATTGAGATAGCCCAATTCGTATGTTCATTCGATAAAGAGTTATTTGTCCCAACGCGGTCGAAGTATTTAACGTTAAGTTTCCTCGATTTTCGATTTAAAAAAAAATGATTCATTCTTATCTCGAACGTACAAAGGTAAGTGGAAAAGCGTGATAAGATTTTTGTCTTTCTGGGGCGGGAGAAATTTAAGCCATTCAGCGTTACGATAAGAAAATCAACGCGGAAGGACTTCGAAGTGGAGATTGGAGCGCGGGTGATGGTAAGTGCTGCGGGCAGTTACAGTCACGCTGTTCCTGTACGAGGGGGAATTGAGTCGCGAATGGGTAACATCGATATACATCGAGGTGTTTTCACAGCCGTATATAATAAAATTAACCATAAAGAGATCGAACTGGACGATCTGGACGAGTTTAGGAGCGCAATATAAGCGCGAAGCCTATACGGACGAGCATGTTCATAGAAGGTTCCTCGAGGTTCCTCTCCCGTTCCGCAGAATATGTACTCGTGTCGACGGTGGGCGTCGATGGAACGAGCATAAACCTCTCCCCGCCATGTCGGAAGGCAAAAAGCCAAGCTTATAAAATCGTTGGACGAGCTTTCCAGCGCGGTCGGACCAGCTTGTAAGATAGAAAAGAACGATAAAAAGCGTAAGAAATGAATAAAAATACATTATATGGACGATAGGAATGAGCCGATGGAACGGGTCTCGAATGGTTGTTCCTTCATTGAGGTTTTCAAAGGCAACGGATAGGCGAGTGCGCGACCCCGTGTCGAGATTCTCGCTTTACGAGGAACCTTACGAGCAGGTTTAGATTATAGAGACGTCCGTGTACACGGGGGGCCCTCCCGACTGCGCGTCTTATTGGCAAAAAAACCATTTTGTTCCATTAAAAAAAAGAATGCGATGAAAAAATCTATTGCAAAATTCGATAGAATTTCTAAGTTTAAAATACGTTGAACGAGTTAGAAGATATCTATTAAATATCCACAATTGCATGCGAATAAAATTCTTTTCATTTTTTTTTCTAAGCACAATGTAATTTTTTGCCTGACAACTGTAACAGAATGAAAAATATCACTTTTATTTAATAGTCTAAATAAACGTATAAAAAAAATTATTTTGTAATCTTCCATAATTCTGAAGATAAAAATGAAAAAAAAAGATTGAAATTCGAATTTTTAAGTAAACTTCCTTAACTTCATGCACGAGCTTCAGCCTCAAATTCAATCTGGATGCATCGATGTGAAAGCGTTCCAAAACCGAATGGAAATTTTTCTCAGCCACGAAATTCGGATAAATCGTATTCGTCACCTATTCCCTGAAATCGGCTTTCGACTGTGGATTTTACCGTTCAAGAATAAAACAACGGGTTGCCGAGGCTGTATCGGCGAGCGCGATGTCTTCGCCGAGGGGTCCGAAGGGATCACAGACGGTAAGGTCTCTCTCCGGGATACAGAGAAGCCGGTGTAACAGCGTCGAGCGAGCGGAGCGGAGGGCGCCAGGGTGACGGGATCGTGATCGATGTAGATCGTTGCTCCGATCTATCGCGCGCGCGCGCGACTGCGACTGCGACGTGGCACGGCATCGCGCCACCGAAGCACTCTTGTGTCCTCAACGGTACCGCGTGGTATATCGGAGAGCGAGAGAAACCGAACGATCGGCGGAGAACAGAACGCGACTATCTCGCGTTTCTCGCGTTTCCGGGTCACGCCACGACGGCAGGTTGACGCCGAGGTCTCTAGCCGGAGTTCGAGTAGGAAGAATGGAAGGGAGGGATTATGACCAACTCTGTATATAAGCGTTGTGGTCGTAGTAAACAGAGAACAAGGGAACTCGGGCTCACAATGTACCGCGGGCTGTCTCGATCTCTCGATCTCCTTCGATCTCCTTGCATCGATTAGCATTGATTTGTGGATCATCGTGAGTCGCCCGCGGTAAAGCTGAATCTTTCCGATAGCCCCGGACCCCGAACAACCGCTCAAGTGACGGGAAAAACACTTTTTTTTCATTTCAACCAAAGATCGAACAGACTTTCTTAGTTTTATTTCCTTTCGTTAATTTATTTGCACGTGAAATTAACCAGTTAATTTATAGTTAATCTATTCAAGTTAGATATTTAAAAAAATTACCATGCGATATTTTGAATTAAATCCAATTTTGTCCATTCGTTGGTTTTAAATTACTTCGCTTTTTTTTGCAAAAAAAAATAAGAGTATCTAAACTTAAAGTTACGCGGATCGATTCTAATAATCGTATGTTTCAAACACGGTATTAAAAAAGGCGTATAACACGATGTGAAAAAGCGGAGGTGGCGGACCGGAGGTAAAGTTGCCAACGGACCGGATGCGAAAAGCGACGACTCTCAACAGGCGGGGATCCGTTCGGGTTTGTGTGTTCGAACGATTTGCATACAGGGCGCGTCTCTCGGTGGGCTTATCGCGAGTAACTTACGTCGATTCTCTTACCGAGAGATGTCCGGGGAGAACTGCCGCGCGGTGCTTATGTATAACCCTCGCGTTTTCTTGCGTAAGAGGTGCCGGGATAGCTCGTCGCGATACTGTCGGATACTTTATTTTCTGCCGTAAGAAAGAACGCGAATCGAGAGGGAACGGAAGCCATCACTTGTTGCCGATAGTCGGACGATAAAGATGCGAGCTTCGCGGCGAAGGGATTCCCCTCGGTTCGCAAGAAAATACAAACGAAATGATTATTCCAAGTTTATCCTAATATTTCGCTTTTTTCACGGATTTTTGTCATAATCGAAGATGTTATGCGACAAGTTTTTTTGTTTCGCAATTGAGTTATAAAAATTCAATTTTACAAAGTCCAAAAATTAATATTTATCAATGAAGTAATTTAAAATTTCAAAAATAGAAATTATTGAAAGGTCTAATCCGACAAATTTTTTTCTGTTTTGCAATTGAGTTATAAAAATTCAATTTTACAAAGTACACAAATTTGTATTTCCTGTGTACATAAAAAAAAATAGTTTTGCTGGAGAAGCAATTTAATGGACCACAAACTCCATCTGGGTATAATCGTGTCAAGTTCTGCGTCAACACGAATTCGATCGATACCCTTCGCAATAGAAATTCACGTTATCGAACCGTCTTAAACTTACCGATCGTCGGTAACGCTGTTCCAACGATCGGTAAACATTTTTGGATCGACAAACGCTATCGTCGGTTTTTCTATTTGTCCGTGGGTTAGAAAAAAAAAAAGAAACGAAATCAATGAAATTCGTATTTCTGCCACCAGGCCGAAAGGCACGTTCGCCGCTACCGTCCCGTAAATCACGTCACCGGCGCGAGCCCCAGAATTTTATACCTGCTCCAAAAATCGATTCCTCTTCGCACGAACCTACCCGGGAGATTCCTGTTTCGGCCAATCCCCCGTCTTCCTATGGACTTGAAAGTCTCGAAAATCCGCGAACGCCCGAAAATTTTCTCGCAAGTGAAGGAGCGTGGAAAAATAATCGTCTCTCGCGCGTGCTGCACGAGCGCGATTGCCATATTGTTACCAACCCGGCGAAACAGCTGATCCGCGTGTAAGAACGGAGCGGAGCGTGAAAGTTAAACAGGGAAACAAGTAAAAGTCAGATGCTCGTGGAACGAATGAGAAACGAGCAGCAGCAGCCGGAGCCCTGCGAGAGAATCGAGATCCGGACAGTAGCGAGATCATTCTCGGTGAAGGACACCTCCGAAAAATGAGTAAGTTCATTAAAAAACAAAACAAATAATTTTCTATCGGTATGAAATTTTTTTTCAATTTCATTTTCGCTCGATTGGGAGAAAGAAAAGTTATTGCTCACGAAGTCTACGATTCATACCCTCCCCCTCGCGTCGAGGAACTGAAACCGTTGCTCGCTTTTGTATTCTAAACGGGATTAGCGTCAAACGTTACACCGCGCAAGTGATTACATTGTAAGAACGAAACGGAATGAATTATCCGGGAGTTCGAAGCGGTCAAGGCGAACCGGTGTCTAAGAATAAGATACGCGAATCGGATTCTTCGAAAATTCGTCGGTATGCGATAAGAGATTTTAAAGAATTTTACAACGAAAATCTATTGTCCAAAATTGGTGTAAAAACAAAGTGTTTTTTGCTCCAAAATGAACAAAATTTTATTGCTTTGACGAATAATTTATTTGGTTTTTAGTACCACTAAATACTTAGCTACTTTATAATACTTCGAGGTTGAGTAATTTATAGTAACATTACAAAATTACTATATGATTGATAATAATTATCAATATTGGAATGTTGATATTAAAAATCCGTGGAATATGGCATGGAAAGTGTGCGGAAAAAAGTTTTTCGAAGAAATAATAATATAATTATTTATGTTAATCGAAAGACGAATATTTGTAGAAATTTGATTCGCCGTAATGGAAAAATTATATTGCCAACGTTTATCCGAGAAAGACCGTCTATATTCCTACCCACCGTCGTTCCTATTGTCAATTCCTATCGGCAATTGATTAAGTCACCATGAATCATCCTCCGAGCGAGGCTTCGCGCTCATTCAGGCTCTTAGAAGATGATTTTAATCCGCATCTAATAAATTCAATCCTCAACTCCCACTCTCTTTGCGCACCGGCATAGTGAGGTCATACACCCACCTGTTCGGCCGATACTCCTTCCTTTCCCATGCCGTTCCATACACCTTTTTCTCTTCGCCGCGTTTCTTTTTTTTCTTCCTCATTATTTTACTTCTCCTCGCGCGAGTATTACGGCGCAAAGTGCCGACCACCATAGGCAGTGGAAGGAACGGCTAGAGCGAGAACGACTTCCGGTCGGGGTTCCGTATATACCTACGTGTATACTTTTTTTAACAGCGTTTGCTTGCAGCCTTTCGAGGTGTTGCGACGATGCCGAGAGGAGGATCGTTTATCGTCGTCGTTCGTACCGTCGTTATCGCTTTCGTTCTATCCGTATCGGCGACCACCGTGATCTGCGACGAAAGCGCGATCGACGAGAATCATCATCAATCTTATCCGAGGATCGATCTTCATCCGGACCATTTGAAATATTATTTCAACTCTTTTACGAAACTCGCTGACCGGTGCCGAAACGATACGACCTGCCCTTATAAGGTAAGCCTCGAGTGAGTAACATGATGTATCTTTCGGACATCCTTGTTCGGAAGATTCTCTTTTTATTCTGTACATTAATCTTTAATTGACATTTTTTTTTCTTTTCAGGAACATCTCGACACGAATGCCTGTTGGGGCTACGAGCAAGATTGCGAAAGCAAAAATGCATTTTCCGTACCTCATTGTCCGGGCGATCACAAGGGATGGGTCGCGACGAAAAAAGCTCAAATCGATACGTTCTACGCACAGGGCGATTTTGGTTACGTCCGAGATCAGAGAAACGAAATGATGATGATATGCGAGCCACTCTTCTTAGTGAGTATGCGAAAACTTGATACTTTCCTCGTGACAATTTTTTTTTAAAAGAAACTTTTTTACAATTTTTTTTTTCCAAGGATGATTCGAGTTTCGAGTGCTCGGAACATCTGAGATTCTGCAGGGGCAGAAACGTGATGATCAATTTTACGGACCTCGCTCACAGGAACGAACCGATAAGATACAAAATGGATGTGCTCAAAGAAGGACAAATTGGCGGATATTGCACGTAAGTTTCTTCCTCCTTTTTATAATTATTCGCTTCCAACAAATTTCTTCTGAATGGTGAAATTTTATCAAGAACAAGCAGCATAGAAAACTTATATATTTTTTGTTTTACAGAATGAACGAAAAGAGGCTAAAAGACAATGCGGATCACATCAGTGCTTTGCAGTCTTGGGGGCCGGAAGTGCGAAACTTTCGTAAATTGTCACGAAGACCCATCGTCGAGGGAGACTGCGACGTTGTCATCGACAAGCCGACTTATATCATGAAGATCGACGCCAGTAAGTATTCAAATTTCGTTTGCTATTTACTTTAATTCCGAATTTACGTTCGGTGACATTTTTTCGACCAACGCAATAATAATTTTTTTTTAAACTACTTCAAATAAAATATTAATAATAATAATATTCATTATTATTGTATTTAATAATGGATCAAAGTGATTATCCCGTTAAAAAAAATCTGTAGATCCGTCTCTGTTGCAGCAGTAAACCTATATCATCATTTCTGCGATTTTTTCAACCTCTACGCGTCCCTCCACGTGAATCTCTCGCATCCGTCCACCTTCGACACGGACAATCACGTTATGATCTGGGAAAGCTACAGGTGAGTGAAATTTCAATCGTCACGATTGAACGACCACCCGCCGAAAGAGCGAGAGCGATAGATAACGCGTGAATAAAGATAAGCGGCGAGAGTCGAGTCTCGACCGTGAACATTCACTAATCCCGCTCATGGTTTCGCGAAGTGCATGGTTAAGAAAAAAATCAATTGTGTCGAAAAAAATAGTTCGATCTACTTTCAGCTATCGGTCGGCCTTTCAAGATACTTTCGAGGCGTTCACCCGCAATCCTCTGTGGGACTTGAAGACTTTTAAAGGTAAAACTGTTTGCTTCAAGAATCTCGTACTCCCGCTGCTGCCGCGAATGATTTTCGGACTCTACTACAACACACCTCTCGTAAGTATTGGAATAACATTGGAAACATTCTTGGCGATCTTTTTTTTAAAGAATAAAATGGTGTAAGAAAACATCAATCTGATTGGTATATTGCGTATTTAATACAGAAAAAAATTGTAATTCTATCGCAAAATTGTATGATTTTACTTGTAAGAAAATTGATTATATCTAAATGATTTTTTGAGTTGTTACATTTCTATCGGCAGATCTACGGCTGCGAGAAGAGCGGACTCTTCAAGGCATTCAGCGAGCACGTTTTGCATCGTCTACGAATTCCGTTGCACGATAGAAAGTCTTCGAGAATCCGAGTCACACTGCTGAGCAGGGATACGAGATACAGAAAGATATTGAACGAGGACGAGCTCGTCGATGCTCTAAAGGAGAATCCTGAGTATCGAGTAAAAAAAGTAACCAATTAATCAAATCTTCTTGATCCGCCAATTTTATGTTATTCCTGAAATTATCATTCATATTAATTTTTTTTAGGTTGTTTACAACAGAGATATGCCGTTTAAAAAGCAGCTAGAAATCACAAGGAACACGGACGTTTTTATAGGAATTCACGGAGCCGGTTTAACACACGCAATGTTTCTTCCCGATTGGGCAGCGATGTTCGAGCTGTGAGGATATTTTATTCTCTGTTTTCATTAAATTAAAAATAATAAGAACAGCGTGACTTGTGATTGGATAATTTATTTTACTGACAAATTTCGTGCCTTAGATACAACTGCGAAGACGCGAGTTGTTACAAAGATCTCGCACGATTGCGCGGTGTGAAATACTTCACTTGGGAGAACAACGAAAAATTGGTTCAACAAGATCCCGTAAGTTGACCCAAAAAAAACAACTCGAATCAATCGAGCGATTATGGCTAACTATGTTTTTTGAAATTAAATGTTATCTTAAATCTAATTTTTCAGGGAACACATCCGGATGGAGGAGCGCACGCGAAATTCACAAATTACAGTTTCGACGTGGAAGAATTCGTTAGAATAGTATCGCGCGCGGCGAAGCACGTTAGGAGCAACAGAGACTTTCAAAAATTCGCGAAGAGAAAACAATCAAAAGCAAACTCAACAAGTGAAGCAAAGATAGTAAAAGACGAATTGTGACGATAATTCCAAATTAAAGAAAATTCATTTTAATGATGTAGGGAAAAAAAAAGATTAATCATCAAAGTTACCACGCGATGATAGCAACTGAAACATTCCTCGAGATTTAGGAGAAATACTGCAAAGGCTCAAATTATTTCATAGAATATAAATTTGAGAATGGCGTCTTATTTTTTTATATATAAAAAATTGTACATACTGTCACCCGTTGTCGAATAAACGGTATCGTAACTATATCTTACTTTCGAGACTTCATAAATTCTTCAGTCATTTTTTTAAGTCTTCCGTTACTTTCGACTGAACGCGATTCAGTTCGATTTCATCGAATGTTAACGACTAGAAACGAAAAAAAAAAAATTGTACCCTCAAAATTTGTGACTAAGAATTGACTCATTTTCTCGATTTTATTCTCATTACAATTTAGTCTGAATTTTGTATCGATAAAGTACGACAACGAGAAGAAGACACAGCGCGATGTATGCAAGAAGGATCTGAACTGCTTGATACTTTCCGACGTATAGCGTTCTCACGGTCATATTAATGATTCCGGTGAGAAGATTAGCAAAGAGGAAGAACGCGATTCCGTTGTAATTAACAGCTTCGAAGATCTCCGGCGTCCTCAGCGCCGCGATTTCGTCGTCGGCCTCGTCGATCTTGAATCCAACGTGTTTCTTTCTCGTGGCCCGATTGCCCGTGTCCCTCTTTTCGTTTCTCGATGCCTCCGGTTTGCCGCTTATCGCGTGAACGATTATGTCGGTTTTGATCTCGACGAGCAACAGTAGCGTGAGAACCGTGCAACTGAGCGTCAAAATCCAAGCGCAGTAGCCCGCGTTGGCCAAGCGTCTCGAGACTCTGAAGTACGAGTCGCAGAACAGCGTGGCCGCGCACGTCTGCGCGGCTATGAGCGACAATTTAACGCAAAGAATCATCGAATCGCTGTACTCGAGCTCGATCGCGCGTCCGAATATTCTCACACCGACGGCGTAACGTTCGCGTTGAAATTTCGTCCGTTGTTCCATGTTTCGATAGGTCGAATGGACGAGACGACCGACGGCGACGCCGACGAGGTACAGTCCGACGTAGCCCGGTACCGAGACCAAACCTTCGCGATTCGCCGAGACGAAATCGTTTCTCGGCCCGTCTCCGAGAACCCACTCCTTCAGTCCCTTCGTGCTCAGAGCGTACTCGTGCATCGCCAAAATCCAAATACCCGACAGCAGCGAGTATCTCGAGTTCACGGCCGTCGCTATCGTACTCGTGAACATCTTCACGAACGCGAGTGTTATGAAGAAGTTCCAGTGCACACCGTACTCGGTCACGTGCTTCTGATAGCCCGAGTACTCGACCGCCAAAAAGCGTCCCAATCCGAGTACCAACAGAGGAGCACAATTTTTCACGCACGTCTTGGAATTTCTCGCTAGAGTTCTCGCGAGCGATTCTTTGGGCCGCTCGCCGAAGTCGCGGGCCTCCGGCGCGACCAGGGCATTGGCTATCACGAAAAGTCCGACCCCCGTGTCCATCAGACTGTAGCCGTATAACTCGGTCTTCGCGAGTTTTCGCGGAAAAACTCGAAAGTCAACGGCTAGCACGCACACAGCTGTTATTATGTTCGTTAGAGCGCGGAAATTCGTTATGAAAGGTCTTCTCTTAGTTACGACTGGATTAATCTCCACTTTCGAGGAGAATTCTTTGTTGCGCAGGAAAATCAGAACAACGTTTATTATCGACAGTGTCATCATTGTCAAGCACACTGTCAGAACACGATCCGACAATATTGTACAGCACAAAACGCAGGGAACGACGTTTATGCAAAATTCCAAAAACGTACGTACATTGCGATTGACACCCCGACCGATGAGTGCCAGTGTCGAGGCGGTCAGAATAACACCGCACACGTTCGGAAGAACAGCGATAATAACTTCGCGCGACGACGTACCGCCGTGATTCGAAACGAACTCCTCCTGCTCCCGACGATAGCGCTGCTCGTCGTGTGACGTCATCTCGACGTTTAGCCGGCCAAACGCGTAGATTAGTCCCCCGACGAATAAAGACTCTTTTTAACGTTATTACGCGGAAATGTAACAACGCGATGAATTAATTAGTCGGCGATGAGAGCACGGCTATCGATACATTTGTCTCCACATTTTTTTCAATCGGGAAAACTCGAAAAAACAACGATTTTTCGGTGACATTCACTGTCGCGACGTGCACCACCGCCATTGAAAAATGTCACACTCGTGAACGTAGTCAATCTACCGAACTCGTGTATCAAAATACAAACAAAGTCAGCTCTTTTGCGCAATCTCCATAATGTCTACTTATTTGATCCGACTCCAGAGATTACGTATTTTGCAAATGCGTGAAAGCGAGCGAGAGCCAGACATCATTTTTTTTCGTACAAAACAGTTTCTGATAACTGCGAGAATACAATGTTTGCCGCATAGTCACAGCGTAATCTTCGCCGAAGGCGATCACAAAATCGTAGTTGCGTAATCGTAGGCCGCCGCTACGATTCGCCGCTATACCGCATGGCCCGCCGCCCCCGCCTCTAAACGCCGCTAGCCTGGCGCTGGTCATCTCGTTACTTATCGTTCCATAACAATACGAGCCGACATGCGTCGAGCGCATCAACTTTTGAACCAATAAACAAGTTAGCAGCAATGAAATTCACGAGTGACAAGTGTCGAGGCTTATTGAACGGTGTTCTTTTCGTATGGTTCTTTAATTGCATACCGGTAAAAGCCGAAATAGAAGCTTCGGTCGACTACGAAGTCGACGGTGATGGATTTCACAGGTTAATCATTAAGCAATACATCGGATGACACTAATCGTGACTCTCCGACTGTTTGCAACCTGTCAATTACTTGTGAAATATTCGTGACCCCCACATTTCTCTTTGTTTTCATTGAAATTAGGACGATCCGTTACCACGTGGACACAGGGAAATTCTTTAACGAAAACTGCTACGTCGCTCTGCACCTCACGCCCGATCCGACGTTGTATGTCAACGTTGACGAGTTGGCAGATCTGCGGAGGCACGCCGAGGTATGTCGCGTTATCTGCATAATCTTTTTTCTCCTGGACTATCGCACGCTACTTTTAGAGTACAGCCTGTTCCGAGGGTGAAATAGACGTGGAACTCTTTGCGGAGAAGGCTAGTCGTCAAAATGTCACGATATGCGCACCTCTCAAAGAATCCGGCAATGTATTAAGTCTGCCGATTCATCAGCGTTATCGCTTGCCTCGTCGAAACGATGCGTATGTAAACATAACACTGGCACAGCCTGTGTTGCTGTTGGGTTGCAAAGAAAGAATCAAGGAGTACCTGGTTTCGAAAATAGATCTATGCGCGCCTTGCGTAGATTTCAGCCTCAAGTGGCGACAAATACCCTTCAAAACGGTAAATAAATTGATAATTCACTTCTTTTTTTTTTTTTCAAATCAAAACAGGACGAGCCAAAACATGTGAATTATTTTACAGAAAACAAAGCCTTATATTTGGATAGTAGCTGTGGGAAATTTTGCCGATGTGCAGTACGTCACATATGTGACGCTTTTCACAGTATGCTTTGGCACGATAATCTTACTCCGAACGCTGTGGCGAGCGAAGGGCGACAAAGGAGGCAAAAAGGACTGATAGTCACTGCGATCGACAAAGATTCTTCAAGACTGATTCGTTTCGAAATTTATTAAATCCGAGTATTTGAAACAACGGCGAATAATACCATCGATGAATCCTAAAGTTTTCATTGGTTTTTTGGCACTTTTGTCATATTAACAATAAATATTAAATACTAATTAAAACTAAGTCGTACGAGAACACGAACAATAAGAGATACGGGATGGGGAATGTGGAACTCGATCGCGCGAGTATTCTTCGTGATAATGATATGTCGTTTTTTTTTTCGTGAAGAGACGATTTTCTCAGCTGATGACCTCCTTCGATTCCTTCTTTTCCTGCATAGAGTCGGGAGTCGGCGGGCCCTCGGGTATCTTGAACATCGTCAAGGGTTGTTCGGGACAGGCAGGAATCGTCGATTCGTTCCACGGTTGTACCTTAGCCGAGCCGAATACGACGAACAGCACGCTGCCCGCGATGTACACTATCGCGGAGAGAAAGAAAACATTTCTCCACTGCGTTGCGTCCGTCTGAAAAGTAACGAAATCGTTAACGTCGATTACTCGCGTCTCGCGCTCGAATTTCATCGTTCGTAACGAAAACAATACCAACCGTATCTTTGACGATGGCCGCGGCTATCAAAGGCGCTATGATGCTGCAAACATTAGCCGCAGCATTCGTAATGCCCATAAGCGTTCCCGCGTAGTTCGGGCTGAGATCCATGTGATTGACTTGATGACCGCAAAAAACGAGTACATTCGTGGCCACGGAAACGGTCAAGAGACCAACGGCCAGAAGCGGTTGATCACTGCTCACGAAAGCCAAACCGATGAGGGCCAATGCCGGCAAAACTTCGCCGAGCGTGTTGCAAGTTTTTCTCGACGCGACGACCGAAAGTACGTTTTTCTTGACTAGCAGATCCGACACGTAGCTCGACGGAAAACTGAATACCCAAGCCGCGAAGTATGGAAGTGCCGAGAACATTCCGTTCTGAAATTAACATTGAATACATTAAGTAACAATCGTTATTTTGTGCTATCTGTTAGCCAATCTAATTATCCACGACTCGCTCCGGTCGAGGATAGAGCTTCCGTTTGTTCGTATTCGAGGGAAAAAATAAGAATCGAGTACCGCGGAAAAAAACTTTTCTTGGATTCTTCCATTTGACGAAAATCTAAATTCCAACGCCACTGACGTGATCATTCCGGACTTCAAATTAACATATATCTATAAAAAATGAGCTCTTCCAAGCCTCGGTTGAATAGCTCAGTTTATACTTTTTTCCGAGAACTTGGGTAAGGGTACTATATTTAACGTTCTTGTTGTGATAACACTGTTGTAAAGGATAAAACAATTTTAAGCGAATCGTTACGAGAAGTATATAGTTTTCGTCAAGGCTCAAATCCTCGCTGTAGCACGGATGGAAAAACGTTCGCGCGGAACTAGCAATTATAAAGTACGTGACGATTGCACCGCGTCAATCTCGTCCTTCTGTGACGACCATGACCGTCATCCAGGCAGACGACCTAACCGAAAGTAGCCGAGGAGCCAGCGCCTTGACAATCGCGAATTCGCGTCGCATACGTGTTACGTGGTGTATAACGCGCAACGTTTGGAATATTAATATTATCTTGATACACCGGTCGGAGGACGTAGTTCCGGAGCACGGACGCGGCGCAGCGATGGCAATGACGATCGAACGCGCGGACTCTTGCCCAACGCGAACGTGTCTCGGGGGATTTCAGGGGATTTCCGCGTAAACAACTACAGAAGGGTATACGTGTTCAATAATTACATCTTTGATGTCGTAGCCCATGACCTTGTCCATGTAGGTTGGAGTCTTCGTAAGAAGCATCCAGAAGCCCCAGGCTTGCGTGCATTGGGCCGCGAGTAGAGCCCACACCGGTGCGGAAGTCAAAATAGCGAACCAAGGAGTCGACAGCGTCTGCGTGACAAATCACCGAATACATTAATCCATTCAGCGAAACAGCGACAATACTTTTCATACGAAGATATCATTCCGCAGAAACTCCGATGCGCTTTATCGATTAGTTCTTCGTATTTCGTTTTGAATATAATTGTTTAATTGAAACATGTCGAGGCAATCTCTCAAACGATTCTCGAGAATTACGATAAGTGAAAGATTAGAGAGAAAAAAAAAGACTTCTGCAAGTCCCCTCACCTCCGAGGTTTCCGTAACTCCGAGACTGACCTCGATGTACTCTTTCTCGTCTATGGGTATGCTCGGATGATCCGCTGGGGATTCTTTACCCAGGAAAAACCAAGCCACGGACCAGCCGACGGTCAGACTGCCCCAGATATAGAAACAGCCCGGCCATCCCAGTGGAGAACCGGCGATAAGACCGCAGCTCAATAAGGCGATCACGTTTCCGATCCATCCGCCGGTATAGGTGAAGGTCCCTAAACGTTTCGTAGCGCAAAGCATTAAGTCCGCGAACGTAGAATGAGAAAAGAGCTCGATAGCGAGTCGGAATTGTTGTTTGCTCGTTTTTCTTTTTTTCTCTACTCGTGCCGGATCTAACGCTCGATGATCATCAAATTCTCAAGCGCTCATGCATTAATTCATGACTGCACGCAGATTGTTTACGCTCGTTCGTATCCTCTTGGAAACCCGAGACCGGTCGACTAGTTTTTATAATGATTTTCGAGTCTGTCTTGAGCGATTTTTGAGAAAATTCAAAAGAACCATAATTAACCGATTTAAGGTAGTTACTTGGATTCGAAAGGAATTGTCGAATTGCTCTGAATGAAACTAACCCAATCGTCCGCGTTCCTCCGTCGGCGCCCATTTGGACAAGAGCGTGTGAAGAACCGGCGGCACGATACCCTGACAAGCGCCGGATAACACTCGGCACACGCAAACTAATTGCCAGTCGCCGTAATGTGCTGCCACGGGTATGAGAAGCGTCGATATTCCACAGATACCCATCGCGTAAGTGTAAAGTTTGTGCACGCCAAATCGTTGAGCGAACATCCCTCCGGGTATGTGAGTTACCACGTAGCCCCAGAAGAACGAACTCAGGATTAAACCCTGAATATCGTCGTTCCAGTCGAACTCCTGAAAAACAATTCCATTTTTTTCTTCTTCGCACGAAACGTCTTTACGCGAATTCTTCGCGGTGCAAGTCACTGCCAAGTGCATAGGAATTCGTACCTCGAAATCGGGATTGGCCGATTTAGCGTTCACCATAGCTACGATGGATATCGAGAGGGCTACTCTTACGGCATAGCAGCAAAAGAAACCGAGGGTCATCAGTAACGTCTGGACATGACGGCAACCGATAACCGCTGTAAGAAAAAGTCAAAACCATTACTCGTTTACTATGAATTTTACTTGTCGTTTTACACTGAACCGACAAACATCTGTTGCACCTTCATTGTGGCGCTATTAGTAAAATGCGTTGAGTCAAAGAGAGCGAGGCAAGAGAAGGTGAGAGACTAGAAAAAAAATCAAGCGTTATTGTACATTGGAATGTCGAGTGCTCGATAAGACTCGGCAAACGAAGTTCCACGGGTGTCTGCGCGGTTGCTTTTTTTTCTTTCAATCTCTCTCCGTCGTCTCGTCTTATTTCATCTCGCTGGCTCGCATTCCGCGGAAACTTAGCGATAGAATGCGGACGAGCGTTCGCGATACCTCGATTACATTTTCTAGGTCGTACTCCGTGAGATCGACGCAAGCGTTAACTCGTTCCGCGCCGAACGAAATGGTAATATCATCGGAATTAATCGATATTCGAATATCGAGCCGGGAATAATCGTCGCTATCGTCGAATCGGTTAATAAATTTTCCATCGTCGCGGATGAAATTCTCTCCATCGGTGCTCCTCCGAGTGCATCGCTACGGTATCGAGCGCCGGGAGCAAGCGAGAAACAAAAAAAGATATAATCCTCCACAGTCGACGCTCGGGCCGTATTATAATCCATCTAATCGTCGGATATTCGTATGCGACGAACAAGTTTCCGTCTCATCGTCAAACGATTGACAATCTTACACGCACATGTGCGTTAGTCGCAGCGAGACTTCGATATCGGCTTCGGACCGCAGAGTTCAACGAAGAATATCGTCGATTATCTCCCTTCGCGACCGATCGATCGTCACATTTGGGACAACACGAAAGTCACGATCCACATTGATTACTCGCGAAATATCTTATCGATTTCTATCACAAGGATCGATATCTCTTTCGTTATCTCATTCCTAAGTCAATCGTCGCGGATTCATTGTGAGCGCACGGCACGCCTTATCGACTCGTTCGGAAGAAAAAATTCAACAAAATGAGGATAAACAGAAAATATTGATTTATCGAATAATCGACGATGCGATTGCGCGAATGAAAAGAATGATTTTCGTCAATACCTTTCGGTCTGTGCGGCGGTACTTTCATCATCTCCGCAACGGAGATCTTCTTTCTTCGCGATCCCTGCGTCATCGTGAAATTCGTTAATCCGTTGTCCTTCGATTGTCGTCACGTTCGACGATTGCGAGCCGTCGGAGATTCCTCCGTTTTGCCGCGTGTCGAATTATTCTATCCACCGTCCGCTGCAAGCGTAAATGAGACTTGTATTGTTTTGAGTCAAAGCTCCGCGGATCGACTACGGCCGATCTATCATCACCGCGAGGTTTTATGGTCTTACCTACCGAAAAGCAGAATAGGAAGTTTCTCCCCCACTCGGCGGCTCTTCACGATCGCGAGGACGAAACGCTCCGCCGCGGTCTTTCAGTCGACACACACACGATGCGCGCAGCACGTGCTCCTCGACTCCTCTACGACAACACCGGACGCGCTCTTCGTATTGTTTCACTCGATGCGCGGGTATTTAACGCGACCAAGGCGCGTAGACACAACGTCGTCGCGGGAGGCGAGTGAAGAACGAGAGAGAGAAAGAGACGAATGACTGCCGATTCACGCAGGCCTACCTTACTCGTCTCTCGAGCTTCTCTTTGCACGGCTTATTATCTATCGAACGCTCTGCCAAAGATAATAATCCGCAATCTTTGAAACCTTCTCCTCCTCCCCGATCCCCTCTCGGTGCCGAGGACAATCGGCGACGATAATCGATTGGTACTCGAATTCGCTTCTTCGCCGCACGCACGAAGAACACTTTTTTTTCTCGTCAATCGCCACCCTCACGTGCCTTACAACTCTACGAGTCTGAAAAATAAATCTTATCGCAAACGTTTTATTCTAAAAGCTAGTATTTACAGGAGCGTTCGGAACGAAAAATGAAACGAAACAAATAAGAATAATGAATTAACGTTTGTAAAAGGAACAATAATAAATCGAAGGGATCGTTATTATGTTACGCTCAGCAATGACGATCGGATTTTACGATTACGCCAGTCGGGAAACTTAGTTCACAACGGTGACGGTATTCGGCGTTAACATCAGTTGAGTTTTCGGCGATTTTGGATCGTCCCACGATTGGCGCTCGGCTGATCCGAACAGCACGAAGACCAAGTTGCAAACGAAATAAATTCCCGCCGACAGGTAGAATACTGTATGCCACGAGTGGACGTCGGACTGCGAAAAAGAAAATGACCAGGTAATTCAATTGCGTCACATTTTTTTTATCGACAAGCCGCCTTGATTTTGCGTACGACTTCGTCTCTTACGATTTGTCGTCGGCGATAATGTTCATTCGGTATCGCGAAAGGAGTAGCGCTTTCGCAATGAATCCTCGCGATAATCGTTCTCACGGATCTAACTCTTACCTGCTCGGTGACGATTGCTCCAACTATCAATGGCGCCACGATAGCGACGATCGATGCCATGCAATTCGTTATTGACATGAGAATACCGGCATAATTGGGACTGAGATCGATGTGATTTATCTGGAATCCGCATAGTGAACCGACGTTGGCGCCGACCGCTATAACGAGTATGACGACCGGCAGTGTGGTGTTGCCGGGCTCGACGAAGCACAGACCGATCAGCGCCAGTGCGGGACCCCATTGCGAGAGCGTGTTAGCGACTTTGCGAAGCACAACCCTGCGAACGCCCTTCTTGAGGGCGAAATCGGACAGCCAACTCACGGGAAACGCCAGTATCATCATCGTCAAATACGGTAGCGCAGCCTTGAAACCGTTCTGGAGTAAACAGTAAACATTGAAAACTCGTTAAATCACGATAAACAAGAAAAAAGAAAAATATCATTCCATGTGTTATCGTCTCTGTACGAACACTAGAGAAATTTAATTAGAGTAATCTGGGCACTTGAAAACTTATCGGCTGACAACGTCGCCTGACGTTTATCTCGTGGAGAGGGCAACACGAGATATATCCGCCGAGAGACAATGTAACGCTTTCATTTTTATGACTTATTATTTCCGGTATAGTCCAAAAACCGCTATACCTCTTTTTCTTCTTTGACATACAGAGATGTTTATAACGGATGAATTGCACGAAAAATCCGTAAAAACAAACAGACGCGTCTGAAGCAACAGGAAGTGTCTGCGATCTTCAAATATCTTCGTCGTCGGAGGACGCCGCGTCGTGACTACTGTGATTTATTGATCACACATTGATTCAATTTCTCGTGCGTAGAAAAAAAAGAAACGAGAAAGCCAATCTTAAACTCAATTCAAACGATGTCGAGTGAATGAAAAATACAATTTTTCTTCGCGAAACTCGCAAGCGATAGTTGATACCGCGAATCATATTTACAGCAATACCTCGGTGAGTTTGAATCCGAGCACGCCTTTCATGTACGTCGGCATTTCGGTTACGAGCATCCAGAAACCCCAATTTTGTCCGCTGTGCGCGACGATGAGTGCCCAGACGGGTATAGAGGTGAAGATTTCCTTCCACGGTGTCTTCGCGCCCTGCAACAAGAACGTGCTCGTTATCGCAATTGAACAAAATCGTTTCGAGCGTCTACGGTATTTAACGATTATTACTTATCGCTCGATTCGACGCGCGTGCGAGAGACTAGGGAAGAAAAAAAAGAACCGTCACGCGTTTGACCGTGAGATTCCCGACGGTTCAAGATCTCAACGGCCGATAAGCGTCGGTTAGATTCTAAAGTTGATAGGTGCGTTGCGCAATTTTCTCATTATTGCATAGCGAACAACAATCGAAGTTATTATAACGCGCGAATCTCGGAATACCGTAGCATCGGGATAAGCCGCGTATATCGTCACGGCTTAACAGAACGCGACGCGATTTGACGGCCAAGGTTGCGCATGGTAAGCAACGTTTAATTCGCGCATTCCGCAAATTCCGACGATAAGAAAATGTCCCTGAAGCTCAAATACTATGGTAGAGCGAAATAATAATATATGTAAACGAAGGATAATAATCGTTCAAGGCACCAATGAACGTCTAACACCATTATTTAAGCCTTGCAGTTAGTACGAAAGTTATGAATCTCGAGGTCAGGCTTCGAGGCACAGATTGCAGTTACAGTATGGTTAGAAGAAAGACGGGTGAAAAACAACTTGTAGCTCGTTACGCGTTATCTGTCTATCCTAAACTCTTCCGTTACATATTCGACAAGTTTTTAGACAAAGAACATTAATTATAATTATGTGCGAGAAAACGATAGGTGTATCGAGCGGTGCAACGATAACGGCCGAGTGTCGGTTCGTTTTATCGCTTATTCCATAGTGCTGGACGCGTCAGAAATCTCATACGACGTGCTCGCCGAGGATAGGCATGCGACGGCGATAGAGCGAAAGAAGCGTGATATTTGCAATTCGAAATGTGCCAACGGGAGTCAACCGTCGCGCGAGTGCATTTTTCAAGCATACCATGGAAAGCGAAAGGCTCTCGTAGCCGGGATCTGAGGAGGGGAGCGATCGAGGAACGCAATGCGAAGAACAAGTATAGAAATATTCGATGTATGTTTCCGAACAGTGGAAAAACCCGATGTTGTCTCGATGATTTTTTCCCTTCGCGGGAATCGATAACTCGCGCCGATAACTACACCCGTTCGGACGATATATAAGATGTGAACTCGCCTGCCCATTAGGTTTGTCGCCTTGTCCGTGGTTGAGACTCGACTCGATATATCGCTTCTCTTCTTGGCTGATGCGATTGTTCGTACTCGGCGAATCGGCGCCGAAGAAGAAGAACAGGTACGCCCACAGTATTGCCGAACCTCCGAAGAAGTAAAAGATACTCGGCCATCCGAGCGGCGAATCGGCGAGAGCTCCCGATATCGCGGTCGCGATAACCGTGCCGAACTGAGCACCCGAGTATGTTATACTTCCTGCAAACAGACGAAGGAAAGTAATGAGTTATTTTGCATCGCCTGCTAACCGGTCGAGGCGAAAATATGATTTAAAATCGAGGCACGTTCGTTCAGAAGAGAGAAAGCTCTCACCGAGTCTCGCCCTTTCCGAAGGTGGTACCCATTTGGAGAGAAGTGTGTGAATGCAAGGTAGAACACAGCCCTGACACAGACCCATGCATATTCTACAAATACATACGAGCAACCATCCGCCAAGATCCGCCGCTAAACGCGTAAAAAGACTGAATATTGCGCACACACATATACCGATCGCCATGAGATTTTTGGCGCTCCACCATTTAGCCAGCGCACCGGCTGGTATCTGAGTGATCGTGTAGCCCCAGAAGAATGAACTCTGGATGTACCCCTGTTCTGCCGAGTCCCACGAGTAATCCTGAACAAAAAAAAAATTATTAAAATAAAATTTGCCCATCGCCCCCTCGTTTTGGATTTTTCTATAAGAAATTCAGATAACCATATTTAGCAGAGAAAGCTTTGTAAACGACGTTAAAAACGCAAGGAAGAAGTAATGCGCAACTTTAAATTACACAATTCTATTTTACGGTTGAAGTAATTCCGAATACGATCCAATAGTTCGCAGGTTTACTATGGGAATACAAATTTTCGTCATAATTTTGAAATAGTGATACAAATATAAAAACTTGCATCGCAATTAAAATATCGATTTTTCCATAAAATTTTGATTTTGATTAAACTTGAAACGGGTACTCAGAATTCACTCCATTGCATTTCCGGCAAAATTTTAATTAAGAACTAAAGTTAAACTGAAGTATAATTAAGTTTTACAAAATCAGAATATGATTATTCGACATTTTGGAATATCCTGATCACGTTTTTACTGAAATCTCGATTTTTCCATCAAAACAAAGCTTTCTCTATCAGAAAACAAACAATGAAAATATACTTTAGTCATTGAGAATATTGGTGAAAACAGCAGAGATCGTCGTTGCTCAACGTGACAATGGTATCATTAAATTAACGATGTTATCTCAAGCACGTTCGAAGTTAATAGCCTAACACACTTCCTGGATAATTATCGTGTATCGAAAAGCTGTATTTACAAATTGTAGATTATTCTGATTGCGGAACGTTCGACCAATGAAATAATTGTATTAATGGAATTTTTCATCGTATTCGTACGACAATTCCGAGATGGAAAGTTACAATTGTTTCGTTACCGTTGCGACAAACGTGAAGCGATTTGAAATCATGATTTTTTCCTGTTTCGAGAATCTTCTTTTCTTTTTTAATTTTACCTTGTAGTCTGGATTTGCCGATGACGCGTCGGTCATAGCCACGATAGCGACCGACATGCATATTCTCATTGCAAATGCCATCGCGAAGCCCCAAAAGATTAAGAACACTTGAAAGTATCGCGACTGCCATGGTCCTGAAAATTAGAGGATAAAGTTAGCAAATTATTCACAATACCGATTGCATTGTGTTCACGAGACGGATAAATCAATGCATTAATTTATCTCGATCCTGTTTTTGGATTTAAACAGTATTATCGATATTCTGACCTCGATGGCTCATTTTTTCCGTAAGTACGACGTAATATGCAATCTTCGATCTCCAAAAGAATCACGCGTCATTGTGTGAACGCAAAGAGTACAAATAAAAGAGATTATTGTCACTAGACGCTGCTCTTATCGAGGCAAATTTTTTCGAAACGTCTGAACGATTCATTGGAATTCGATATCGCTACTACACGGTGCAATCTAACAGATTATTCGCTCGATTATCGTCGACGATAAACTCTGATCGATTCTTCTACACAGAAACAGACGGTGGTTCAATCTCTGCACTGCATAGGCGATTGATAATGTGTATAAGCTTGTTTATCGTAATGTTTTTTAAACAATATTTCATAAGATACTCGAGCGAAAAATGATGAGTATATAAGTCCTTACACGTCCAAAAGTCAAGGATTCGTTGGGCTCCGTGTTTTACGGCTGTGCTTACTTCTTCGGTTGCGAGTTCGCATTGTGCGAGAACAATATTGTATTCTTCGAATACCGTCCAATATCGTTTTGCCGCGACCGTTACTTCGACAAACTAAATTTAACATTTACACCGTATCGCGCGAATACTCGAGACAAGTCGCAAACAGGAAAAAAAACAAGATCGAATTGATCACCTGATTTATAAGAAACGTATACCGAGTCTTGGAGACGACTGAAAACGACACTGAGAAAACTTCCATCGGATGTTACACACAGCTGTCGAATACTTAGCTTCGCACTGTTTTCATTTTATCATTCGGTGTCATCACATGTGAATTTCGTTTACTCTGTCAATATATTCGTGTCAAGAAAAAACTTGCCGTTCGGAGCGTGATTAAAAATAATAATTAGTCGCGCGAGCGTTGGAATAACAGATCATGAACCGAACGCAACATTAGCGTAACGGATGGCAGTGCGTCGAAGAATGCACTTGCGAGTACATCAAGCACCGTGTGCGATAAATTCGCGATTTATTACTTACACAATGATCGGCGATTAATCTTACGCGTTACCGAAGCGACGATACGACAAACATTTATCGCTTACTCCACTTTCGAATTTTCACCGATCCTCGCGCATTACCGACCATATAGTTTTGCAATATCGCAACTAATTCGTCGCGATCTTTCGAATGAACGAAATATTCGCGATTGTCTGATGAGTGTACCTGGAGGACCGGTGTCTGGTGCACCGCTGACTTCGCTATCCTTAGACTTGTTTATCGTAACTGTCATTTTACACTAATCCGTCGGTCGTCGAAGCGCACCGGGCTCTCCGGATTCCCAGGAGCATAACTGCCCCCCCACCGGCGCGTTGCAACCGCGTATGGAGGGCTCTCGTCTCCCTCTAGAGCCTCGAGTGAACGCGTAATCGCGCTCGACGTCCGACCCCTCCGCGACGACGGACGCGACCGACGATTTTACAAATTCCAATAGCAATGAAAATTCGCGATCGCGATAAAAATTCGCGCGTTTCGCCAATAACGCAATTGTAACTCATTCGATCGTAATCGTTGGCGCGGAACGACGAACGCGACGGTTTAACGAGCGCAAGGGCATCTTTGAGTACTTCGTAAATCAATCGTCACGCGTACGATGAAAAAAAAAAAAGGTCCCCTATTTTATTCGATCTTACGCTCTAGGTTCTTATAAAACAATAATATTCTCTTTTTTAGTATTATTCATTAGAGTCCTGTGTTAAAAATTTATAGTCGACGACGTTTCCTTGCCGGTCTCTTTTCCGGTGTCCCCTCCACCGTGTCGGACGACGAACTGTATCGACTGCTCGGCGTCTTGTTCGGTGTCGGTGGCAGGCTTAGATTTCCCAGTCTGAAAGGAATAAAAAACACATTTATTTCATAATCGAAGGCGAAAAACGAGTGGATGAGAGTCTTGTCGGAAACGAGAGAAACGCGATATACCCGAGAGTGGAATTTAGCGCGGAGTTTCGCTCCACAGTTTCGGTATCCTCGACAGCGGCGGGGCAGGTCGCGGCCATCGGTTGATCGTTTCGTTTAGATCCACTGGCCGCGTCGCTTTCCGTCGGCGGCGCTTGGGTCAACGATCTCGCGTATTGCGATGCGTAAGGATTCTTCAGACTCGGCTGGCTAACCCTGATCGCCGGCTCTCCGAATCTCTTGACGTAATTTCGCATGTCCAATTTGACGGTCTTCGTCGAATCGTAAGTCTTGTATATGCCGATCAGGGTGTTCGCCAGTTCGTACATGTATTCGCGCAACGACACAACGATGAACTGTGAATTTTTCGCTCGCTCCTTTATGAAATTGCCGACAATCGAGACATTCTTGAAATCGAGAGCGGCGTCTATCTCGTCCATGAAGTAAACCGGCGACGGTTTGTAATGATGAAGCGCGAACACGAGAGCGAGCGAGCTGAGAGTCTTCTCGCCGCCGCTGAGATTGCTTATGTTTTTCCACGATTTCTTTGGCGGTCGAACGCTGAACACGACACCCTCGCTGAACGGATCCATCGAGTCGACTAGTTCCAGTTCGGCATCGCCGTCCAGCGTTATCATTCGGTACATCTCTTTGAGCTTGTCGGTTATCACGGTGAAACCAGCGAGAAACTCATCGGCTCGTCTTCTTCTCGCGTTGTCGTGAACGTCCCTCAGTTTGTTTCGCGAATCGGTGATCTCCTGAAGATCGGCCGCTCTGCGCAGAAACGCATCGTGCTTCACTTGAAAATCCTGTATTATCTGCATATTCGGTATTTCCGCGGGTAACGCTTGTTTGGCTCTTTGCAGTTGCGCGGCAACGTTTTTGTTCATCAGCGCCTCGACCTCCGCATCGTTGAAATCTCTCAGCGTTTCGACAGTTTCGCCGGGTATTTCGTGAAGCTTCAGGGCGGCGATTCTTCGCGCGTACTCCGGTATCATTTTTTGCAACTCCCTCAGGGCATTGGCGCTTTCGCTCATTTTCTGATCGAGATCAATCTTCAAAGCTTTCATTTTGCTCTCGCGCGCGGTCAAGGCGTTCAGTTCGTCCTTGAAAGTGGCGGCGAGCTCGTCTCTCTCGGTGAGACCCTCGTCGAGCTCCGCGATCTTATCCAAGATCTTCTTCGCTTCCTTCTCGAATTCCAATTTTTGTGCCTGCCATTCTCTCATCTGTTGCTCGCACGATTTCACGTCGCTCTCGAGCGTTTCGATCTTCTGTTCAGTTTTCTTCGTGTTTCTCTCGGCCGTTTTAACGGCTACCTTGAGCCTGACGATTTCGGCTTTCGCCTTGTCGATACTCTTCGTTAATGCGCTTATCTTTTTCTGCTGATCCTTGACACGACCGCCCGAAATATCCTCGATCTCTTGGCTCAAACGCGCGACCGCGACCTCCGTCTCTTTCGAGCGTTCCTTCGCGCTTTCGAGCTTTTCTCGCGCCTTTCCCAGGGCTTTCGTCAATTGTTCGACCTTCTTCGGATCCGAGACGGCAGCGGCGGCTTTTTTCTCTTGTTCCTTCAGCTGCGCTCGCAACGATGGCTCCTGTCCGCTCAGCGATTTCAGATCGATCTCGCATTTCGCACGATCGTGCGTCATGTCTTTCAGTGCGTTCGACAGAGTGCGCACTTGATCCTCGAGTGGTTGTTGCCTCAAGCGCAAACGATTGTGCTCCTCGTAGACCGCGTCTAGATCAGCTTGAAGCTTCTCGATGTCGTCCGTCGTAGGTTCGTTCTGCACGACGGTTCGACCCATGCGACCGCGCAGAGGGTTACCGCCGCCGCTCATAGTTCCCGAGACTTCGATTACTTCGCCCTTCAGTGTGACAACGCGATGACGCGTTTCGCCGTATGCGATACGCGTGCCTTGCTCGAGATCGTTGGCTACTAGAGTATCGCGCAGAGCAAAGTAGAATGCCGGCAAAACTCTTTCGTCCTGTACCTCAACGAGATCGAAGAGTCTCGGCACGTTCTCCGGCGTTCGGATCTTCTGACCGCATTGTGGCAAAAAACGCGCCTGTTTGTCCAACGGCACAAAGGACGTTCGTCCAATGTCGTTTTGACGAAGAAATTTTATGCATTGCTCGGCGGTAAGAACAGTATCGACTACTACGTTGTCCAGTGCACCGCACGCCGTCGATATGGCTACATCGTATTTCGAATTTATAGCGCCGAGATCGCCCATTCTTCCGTATATACCGGGAATCCTTCCGGCTCGCTTCTCCCGCATCAACGCGTCGATGATGCTGTTTCTTGATTTGCTCGCATTCATTGCCGCTCTGTGTTCCTCGAATTGCAATCTCTTGTTCTTGAGCTTCGCGCCCAATTCGGCTTCGCGCGTAACGACGGTGTTCAGCTCTCTCTCCGCATTCCTGAGACTCTCGGTTGTCGCGGGAATCTTCGCGTCGAGAGTGGCCATCTGTTCTCGGCGCTGCTTGAGAGTATCGGATGTCGTAAGAAGAGTTTCTTTGAGTGTCGATAATTTATCCTTTTCCGTCTGCTCGACAGACGTGTATATATTCAACTCCGATTCCGCGATGGCGTAAGACGCTTTTGTCTCGTCGACGTCTCTTCTGAGTGTTATCAATTTCGTCTCAAGTTCCCGTCGATTTTTCAACAGAGGATCGATTTTTTCTTGCAAACCGCTCATAAGTTCCTTCAACGCCGCCTCCTCCTTGTCGACGGTTATCTGAGTTTTCTCGACCAACGTTTCACACTCCTCGATACTCTTGGCATTCTTCTCCGGAACTTTTGCTAGCTCGACGAGTGCCGCCGCTTCGGTCTTCAACGTTGCCATGTTTTGCTTTCTACGCTTGTTCGTCTCGACGAGCTCCGCCTGCAATGCCTCGTCACGTTTTCTTATATCGTCAAACGACGCGGTTGCCGCTTCTTTTTGTTTCTGCAGAACATCCCATTGTTTGCATTTATCCTTGAACTCCTTGCCCTTCGTCTCTTTCTCGTCGTGAACCTTCTTCATCTCCGTCGTCAGGGTCGCATAGTCAGCGTCGAGTTCGTTCTTTTTCGCCTCTTGCTCGACTATTTCGGCGCTCGTCTCGAATCTAAAAGATACCAAAGATTGTTGTTGATTGTATTTTCATTGATATTGTCGTATATCTTGAGAGAAACAAACGGCTCGAATGGTGTCGTTGATACTGACCTTTTGCAGTGATACAACTGGTGTTGACACTTAGTTATGACGTTCTCCATCTTCAAGTATTCAACCGCATCTTGCATCGGCTCGAGAAGAGCCTCTTTCTCGGCTTCGACGACGCGAAGACGATTCAACTTCTCGGTTCTGCGCTCGGTCAGAAAGTCCACTTTTTGCGATAGTTTTTCGAGGGGTTCCTTGTACCTCGACGTCCCAATAATATCCTCTAGAAACTCCAACATGCCTGTGTCGTTTTCGTTTTGTCCTTTCGGTTTCATCATAGCTATAAGCTCGACTTCTCCCTGTAGAAACATACCAGTGAATGCTCATTTCCGCAGAATAAAAGGAAAGATAGAGAGAATAGCGGATATTTTTTGCGGCTACCTGAAGAATCAAGAAACGATTGTGATCCAGATCTATTCCCTCGGATCTTAATAATCTCGCGATTTCCTTCAATTGCACTTTTTTACCGTTCAACTCGTAAAACGAAGCGTTGTCCTTGAACGCCGTTCTGGTTATGACGATGCCGTCATCTCCGACGGGCTCGAAGCTTCCGTCGGGCTGCAAAAGACATTTTTTTATTGTTATCGAATTCATGATAATTTATTCAACGGAGTTCCGTCTCAAAAACTCATTTACGCTTTATTATAAATACAAAATGTGCAGTTCTAAAGAGCTTATCCGATCTACAATGCGGCTCGTGGAAAAGAGAGAAACGAAAATGTTTACATTTTCGCCCGAGAATGTTCTGAAGGAAACTGTAAAGTCTTTGGAATAAAAAAGATGTAAAAGTCTAGTCCAAAATGTTATTTTTTTTCTCTTGACGGTATTCGCCATCTCCTTAAAAGCCTCGATAATAAATATCATATAAATAGATTTGAGAGAAAAAAAACATTGCAATAAGTAATAAATATTTGTAAAATCTCCTTGATCGCAGAACGAATGCAAAGTCCGCAGTACACGCCAGAAAAACTAAGGATGAGGCAAAATATGAAAAAACAAGAATATTTAACAATTTGAAAACTGAGAAGCATCAACAAATCAATTCACCTTATTCAAAATGCGTCTGAAATGCACGGCGACGGAGCAGCTTCTGACGTTTGGATGCTGAGAAGAATTGTGAATAAGCTCTGAGATCTTTTTCGATCGTATTTTGCTGGATCGATAGCCAAACACGAAGAGCATTGAGTCGATGACGTTGCTCTTTCCACTGCCGTTGGGTCCGATGATAGCGGAAAAACATTCGTCGAACAAGCCGATGACGACCTGGCCGGCGTAACTCTTAAAATTAACATTCACTATTTTCTCTATCATGAGCCTCGGCGCGTTGGCGTCCGAGTCCATCCTCTGTGGCGGCGGCGGAATGTATATTTCCTGATCGATTCGAAGGCCTCCCTCCTCGTCAGAGTCCATGTCGACGTCCATCGCAGCGTCGGTCTCCATATCGTCGTCCGAAACATCGCTGTTCCGTGCATTTCTCCCGGACATTCTGCGGAGAACAACGATTTGTCATTTTGCATCGCGAAAGGCGGCAGTCGATAATTTTTTTTTTAGGTTATAAAACTTTCATCGATGCAAAAACCGCGAATTTCGCGTTTCGACAGAGAATAGATTCATTATCGAATAAACAGAACGGATTGCGTTACCATTAGGAGCTCTCTGATGAGGTTTAATTAAACGTAAGTGCGATAGACAAGACATAACAAAATTCGATCAATCTTCCCGCCGAAAGGGACGCTGCGTGCACCGATATTTTGACGCGAGCGAAGCAAAAAATTCGTTTCTCTCAACGTACGAATATTGTTACTCACTTTTCCAGCTTCTGCGATCTCGGCGACGGACGATTATCCAATATTGTTCAACAACATTAAGTAAAGACAATTATGTCGTTTGGCATGTTCAAATTTGTAACGGCAAAACAAGACGCGGCGTGCGTCCCTTTGTCCCGAAAGTGGGGAGAATTCGACGCTCATTGGTTGGTTTGAATTTTACCGATTATAAACAAACGCGAGCGAAATATTGCGTGCAGTAAGGCGGCACGTAGTCTTTTGCGTATTTCCGGTAGAATATCTTTGAACGTTTAATATAGGCAATGCCGCAAGTGAATGCAAACAATGTGTAGAGTGGAAAAAGTTATATTGGCATCAGATAGAGAATTATTTAGTTTACAAGGTAACGAAGAACATATATGACTCCGTGGCGCAACGGTAGCGCGTCTGACTCCAGATCAGAAGGTTGCGTGTTCAAATCACGTCGGGGTCAATAGTTATTTTTTATTCACTCGAATCGAAACTTTATCCGAAACTATTCATACTTTAATTAATTTATAGTTACGAAATCGATTAAGACAATTCGATAAGACTACTAAATATTTATCGCTACCTCTTTCCAGTGAGTCCAATAAATGTTTCATCTTCATTCAATTTCGTTGCAATAACAATTACTTTTATTATAATTTTGCTTCAACAATAATGACAAACAATAGATAATCTTCATCACTTTACGAGAACATAATAGCACGCTTGAGGAACGAAAAATCGATTGCAATTTCATGATGTACGATACAATTTGGACTATTACTATTATAATATTTATTCACTAACCTTTATCTTACATATTAGCGTTAGAACTACGGTGCGACTTATATGTTTTGAAAGTACGTAGAATAATTGTCGGATTCAAAATCTGAGGAGTGATTGAGCGACAGATCGCCGGTGCTGCAGGGAATAGTTTGTATCGTCGATCCCTGAAGCGTAAAGCCATGATAGTCCTCGGTGGACAATCCCGGAGGTCGAGCTGCCGGCTTTAGCGGCGAGGGAAGATTCGACGCTTGATTCTGCGGCGAATTATCGAGTAAATTGTCCGGTGTCGTTTTTTCGTCGACTCTTTCTTGCTGACTGTCGTGGCTACCGAGTAGATCCGAGGCTGCTTCCAAACTTATCAGACTCGTATCGTCGTCGGCTCGGCTTCCGTCCAAGCAACAGTCGTCGCTGAAGGGAGGAAAATCGAAAGTCGGCGAGGGAGTTATGCAACCGATATCGTCGGTCGAGGAAGACGCCGCTTTAGCCTCGGAAAGCTTCGCTCCGGCCGGCAAACTATCCGTTTCGTCGATCGCCATGTGTGAAAAAATCTGTAAAGACGAAATAAAAAAGTAGAGCCTCGCACATTGCTTTCTAATGGACAAAGTTTCGTGAAAGGTAAACAATAATGAGGAAGAAATGAGACAAGATTATACTTTGCAACTTTGTTCATGATTGATCCGGATTCACGCCGAATTGAATGCGAAAGTTTACTTAGCAACATTCGAACTTGTCTCTCAAATTTGAGCCAAATATCGCAAAAACTACTTGAATTAGAAGATGGACAGACATTTTTCGAAAAATTAAAAATGCTGTAAATTTCGATTGCTTGCCAATGAATATTCAACAACAGATTGCTTGTCAATTGATGAAGTAATGGAACCCAGGGAAAAAAGCACAATCAGAGGTTTTAGTTTTACCTGAGGTATTATCGGCGGCGGGAGTTGATATGATTCGGTATCGAGCTCGCAATCCAAATTAGTTGGAAGTCTTTGGCTTCGTGATATAATCAAAGGCGTTCGGGTTATCAGTGCGCTAACTTCGTCCCTTATTCTCTCGTGAAAGTCCAGCATTTCTTTTTTCAACTCGAGGGCCTCTTTGACGATATTCTCGTTCCTCCCTTTCAACTCATCGAGCAACGTTACTTCCTCGCACATCATGTGTAGACTCTGAATGAGAGAAAAAAAGAGATCATTAATATAAAATAGCAGTATTGATAAAAATCAGGACAAGGTTTCTGGAGATTTACCTCGCATATAGTGAGTGCCGATTCCCAAGTATTGGCTGGTACCCGCTCTCCAGACATGTACGCATCAAAATCCTTCTGAGACATGTTCAGAGACTCGGCGGTTAAATTCTCGATAAACGAAACGGCGCAGCACTACAAATGATAAATTGAAAATAAATAGTCGAAAGGATTATCCAATTGGCTGAGCATATTCTTTTTTCCTTTTTTCAACAATGATTTTACGAATGCGAACTTACAAGATTCGTAAAGTAGTAACCACCCTCCCCGGTCATCAATCGACTAGCGTTGCAGAATCTCGTGACGAAGTTAATGTTACTTTTGAGTCTCGCCGGATTAGCTTTCAACACGATGAATATTAGGGCGGGAAGAAATTCGTCGGCCGAAGCTGGTGCGCCGACCGATTGTTGAAGGAGTAAAAATATATTTCGACAACAATGGACAACACAGGCGAGTTTTTCTTGGGGGGCCTTCGCCGAATCCATGTTCAGGAGATCGGTTATTGATGTGTAAACCAACTCGCGAACTTCCGGACTCGTCTCGTGTATCCTGCACTCTAAATGCTTGCCGCTCACCCAATTCAATTGTCTTATTCTGTTGAACAAACGTTAGTTGTAATACTTTATGGGATACATCGTTCAATATTACGGCGTTAATTCAACATTCTTTGCTCACCTATTCTGTATTGCTAAATCTTTGTCTTCGTCCGTTGTGAATTGAGGACAGAACAGGGTTCTGTATAACAAAGTCATCGCGTAACGCTCAACGTAATCCAACAGTCGTTCTTTCACGTCTTGAGATATGCCTGAAAAAAAAACAATTCTAGAATTATCGTTTTCTCTTCGCAAATCTTCACGGGGGATTTTACGCGAAGAATTGTTTCGATCAGAATTTGTTGAGCACACGAATTATTTTAGATTTTTGAGGGATCTTTTTCTCAATAAATGAATTTGTGAGATTGAATTTGAAATTAAAGTTCCAAGTTTCGTACCATGTTGTGGAATTTAAAGACTCGTTTAATTTCTTTCCTTGAGCTATACCTGCATAATTTGGACTGTTCTCCATTCGTTTTCCAAAGCCTTGATAAAAATTCTGTGCAATCTCTGACAATTCTTCTATTCTCTTGTAGTCCTTGTTCTGAATTATCTTGTTGACGAACGAATTTATGCACTTCTGTACGTCCTTCTCAGCTGGAGTTTTTGCTATCAGTGCCAGCAGCTCTCGACTCTCTGCTTTCACTTTATCAACGTCCTGATTGTCATCGTATCCGTGAGCTAAAATAAATTTGGTCCATCGAGTTTGCGCCAACTTGCCAGAGTCGAATCTTACAAATGCAGAATCAATAATTACTATTACTCTTTATCGTTGGCTTCCAAAAGGATGATATGTTTAATAACTTGTTCTTCCTCTCGTGCTGACGTTTTGTCTCGTCAGTTCTGCCGTAGTTGCTCGATTGAATTTTCATGGGACTCTCTCTGCAAATGCGTAAAGATCATTAAGTCTCGTCGAGTCTCTTTAAAATCTTTCAAAAGCGAATTGTTACCCTTCGTAATGTTGATTTTTTGTTGTTCCACCTCGCTGAGCTCTCCGCTTCTGCAAATGTTCCCTGTAACATTTGCTGCAGTATCCTTCCCATTCGGCATTGCGATAAAAGCCGCAACCATTCTTGCACAAGAGATCGGCGGCGATCCTCCGCGAAGCTGCCTTGCTCTTCGACATTTTCACGGAAAGTGAAACGAGATCCGTCGATTTTCGTAACTGCATCGCGTGCGGAGGGAAAAAATAAAGAAACATTAAACCGACAATTGACGCATCGATTCTGCGTATTGTTGATGAGGGATGCACTTTTGACGTTTCAACGGCGACACTTTGTTTTAACTCGGAATTTGAAGTAATTAGAAACGTTGACACGTATGACTCACCTGTCTGGTGTTTCGGACGGTATTTCCACTCGTAATTCTGACACTCGTGACGTTATCTATCGTTCCATCGATAAAATAACGTTTTTTCTTCTGTCCAAACAAATATGTATTTCGTGTGTCGCAGAGCTACGCGATTACGCACGCGAGGTTATCCTTCGATATCTCTCGATGTTTCGCCGGATCGTCACTGACGTCGCGTCGGCGCGCGAGTGCGCCGAATCAGTAGGGCCTGGTAGGGCCAGCCACACGGATCGCGCGAGTGTGTGTTTATTTACTCCGATCAATTCGACGATTAATTAAATAAAAATAGCTATACGAACGCGTCGATTGTATCTTTAAGCAGTGCGGTGAATTGGTGATTCGTTTGTTCACAATGGCGAAGCATCATCCCGACCTGATTTTTTGTCGTAAACAACCCGGCGTTGGTGAGTACGGCATAACCTCAAAAAACGCAATTTCTATCGTTGTAATTCCCGCTCCGATCGTGTATCTTCGATAATAAACGGCCGGTTATTGTCTTTTTTCTCTCCGCGTGGTCCACAGATCGAGTTCATCGATAAAAAATTACACTATAACAATAGTTTAAACAAAGAAGATAACCTCAAACACAAAAGAGCACCGAGACAGTCGCACACGCTACGCATGCAGAAAAGAGAATGACAAAAAAAAATTATACAAATTAAATTTGCGCATCGCTTCCGCATTTTGACTTAAACGACGTTTTCTCGTAGAGACAAAGCTTCTTTGTCAGGAAATCAGATAACTATATTGGGCTTCCCACAATGAAAGAATTGTAAACAACGTTAAAAATGGAGTAATTTCCAAGTATATTTGCATTTTTTTTAACGGCCAATCTAATTCCAATTGCGGGCTAAAATATCGCGGCTTCATTATGCGAATAGATTGCATCAGGTGGAAAATATAAATTTTTCTCTAAAATCAGAAGAACACTCAATCGGATGAGACTTGAATATTCCAATCGATTACCATTGAATTTTACACTAATTGGATAAGAATAGTCCATTCAAGTTTAATTGTTTATTCTCATCTTAAAAATTGTAAAAGTTATCATGTCGCTACACATTTTCTACAAAAATATTCAACATTTTTAAGATTCAAAGGTTTCATTGAGTCCAGCCGCATTTGATTAAGATTCTCAGATACTTATAGGCAATGTACGTACAAATCTTTAGTGTAACGTCTAAAAAAATGCAAGAGTCAACAGAGGTTCTTGAAAAACTCGATAATCGTGTTAAATCTGATCTATAACGATTTTGACAAAACTTAAAGGGAACATTGAACGATTCACCTCTTGACATGGCCCATGAATTTGAACTCAATTACCTAAAGGCTACTTCAAGTTATAGTGGTTTACATTTTTCGACTGTTTCGCATAAATACAGATATTTTTTCTAAATATGATTTTCCAAAGTTTGGAATATTGTGAACGAGTTTTTACTGAAATTTCTATTTTTTCTCAATGACAAAGCTTCTTTTGTTGGAGAAGCAGAAACAATGGCACGAAAATTCAGAAGTGAATCATCTGAGAAGGACCTAGATCAGAGCAAAAAGGGCATAGGAAAATAATACGCGATCGTTCACTGCTGAAGTTTCTTACACCATAATTTTCAATGGAGAGATTCCACTTCATCGAATTTTTAGAAATAATTCACGTTTCTTTTCACATTTTTTTTCTAGCTATCGGTCGTCTGTGTGAAAAATGCGATGGCAAATGCGTGATCTGCGATTCATACGTTCGCCCGTGCACGCTCGTCAGAATCTGTGACGAGTGCAACTACGGATCTTACCAAGGACGTTGCGTTATTTGCGGAGGTCCGGGGGTGTCGGACGCTTACTACTGTAAAGAATGTACCATACAGGAGAAGGATGTAAGCACGTACTTTTATGGATGTTATGGATATTCGTTGTTGCGCGCTTGAAGTAACAATTTATTATTATTCGCAGAGAGACGGATGTCCGAAGATCGTCAACTTGGGTAGCTCGAAAACGGATCTATTTTACGAACGAAAGAAGTACGGATTCAAGAGAAGATAAAAGGATGCAACCGTGTTTCGATAAGTTAAGGAATAATTTTTTTTATTATTTACTACGATAAATAAGAAGCATAAGACCAGGAGAGAAGAGGGAATAAAATAGCATCAATCACGATTTTCTACCTCATTATTCTCGTCGATCATTTCCGGTCAGAGGAATGAATTAATTTACAATCCATTCTCATCCGAATCCAAAATATCGCAAAGCATCAAAGCGCTCCACTATTTGGTATTCTTTCCGTATACTGCGGATAGTTGAATAGAACGAATTCAATCTTTTAACAGATGAACTTAGGAATAAATTCAATACGTTCCTATGTTATGTCAATAATGACTATGAGGTGCTGGAACAGGAGAGAATAAAGCGGCATTGTGGTAACTTTTTGGTACATTATCTTTATTGATAATTTCTGTCGGATTATAGCAATGAAAAACCTTGATTTGGACAGATTTGTTTCGTTTTTTTTCTCATCTAGACAAAAATAAGTGTAAACAGTACAATAATGTAATAAATTGGAATCTATTAGGCTTGTTTCGTATCGGAAAAATCAGGTTGGTCATTTTAATCGATTAGACGGAACGAAACGAATGGTACGATTGTTTTTATCACAACTTCTACGATTCTCACTTTCAAACATTGAGACTCCTTTACCAGGTAAACGCATTACACTCGAAGAGATAAATTTCTACGATTTTTTTTGTTTTTTTCTTTTCATTCAACAACTACGACGGAATAACAGACGTTTTCTAAATTCATTATTACCTGTGTATGTTTTACACAAAATCCTCCCGACGTCTTATTAACGCGACATAATTATTCACTCGCGTTAATTATCTGATGTACATTATCGGCTATTATCTTGCGTTAATAATGGAAACTTCGGAGTAACTAGGCACAATACTAGCTTGTCAGCCGCTAACACAGATTCTACACTCCCCGCGACCCTATGGTAGTGATCGCGACGATTTTCTTGCAATATTTCACGGTAAATATAACATACATTAAATTAACCTAGAGAACGCAAAAAAAAGTTCTATCAACTGATTAAATATAAACGTATTACTAATATAATATTCTTTAATGCCTTCGGAACGTTCGTTGTTTGTTCATTCGAATACACAATTCTTCGCTACAGAATCTACGGAAATGCATTTTTCTTTATTGTTCGGCAATATTTCGAGACAATGATTCATGTGGTCTTGATCAAAATTGAGTCAATAATTAAAAACCTTGCTTTTGAAATTATTCTATATACACGTTCATTGGTTCGAGCACCGATAGACGGAAGGTACGCGAGGGATAGAGAGAAAAATAGTATTGCTCCATTCCCTTCGCAACTACGAGATCGTAGGTTGCAGTTTGGAATAGGGAATTCTCGTTATAAATCCTCAACAGGGAATCTCTATTTGTTTCTTATCTTTTGTTATTTCTTCTTCTTTCTTTAATTATCAAGTATGAAAATAATTTGTCAAACTCGCAACATCGCAGTGTGGGACCACTCATAAATTTGAGATAACATGTGAAATATTCTCTTTTCCTTAACTTTGTCGTTTCTTTATGAATTAGTCAATAGGATAAATTGATTGGCGGTTTTCGTTTCGGTCGCCTTTGACACAGTTCGTAGGTTGATCGTTTCATAGGACGAGGGAGAACAGGCCGTAAGCCATTTCTTGAAGCTCGTCGATCGAAAACTCACAGAGGACAGCGAGTTTCATTGATTGCGAACGGTTATTGCTACCACCCCACGTTGATCATTTATTACATCCAGTTTCGATAGTTGTGTTTGTACTCCCTTCACCGTTATCGTTGTTTTCGTCGCCTTCACCGCCGCCACGGTTTTGGGCAATGTGTGCCTCTCATCTGGATAGAGACGAACTAGCCACTGATCGTCCGCTCACGGCTGACTGCAGGCTCATCATCGAACCTCTGCCAATGAATTATCAACGAAACGTTCGCGCTGTTAGAAATCTCGAATAATTACGTAAAAGAATTTCGCAGACAGAAATTTACCTGTAGTGAACGGACGGCAAAACTTCGTAAAAGTACATCAGTTGCGCCTTATGCGAACTTATGGACGGTAAAAATTCTCCCTCGTCGGCATTTTGCCACTGCAGAATGTAGGTTCCGGCCTCCTGAATTATGTGAGTTCCCTATTCGAACGATAGAAAGAAAATTTCATTTTACGCGAATCTTCGGATAATTTCAAAGCAAACTTCTCTAAATGTATGGAGCCATATTCGAAAACTAAGTCTGGGCCTTTGTTTGCCATTTTTTTTTCTTATACCTGAATGCTTTCGCCGTCGTGACAGAGGATGCTGGGCTCAACTTTGACGCAATCAACGCCATCCTTCCATTCTCTCATGAGCGCACCCGGACTTTCCAGACCCGAGGACTGCTCGAGACTCGCGGCTATTTTTTTTTTTTTCAAAATAGTCTCATTAAGAAACAGTTATGAATAGAAATTTGTACCATTCGAAGGAGTTTAGTCTCGTCTCACCGGCTAAAACTTCATCCACATCCTCCTTGGTCTCGTGCAATACGGTGAATATGACGTTGTGTCTCATTACATCGAAGTCCCAAGTTAATACTGCTCCTGGATCGTTCGTATTTATCGCAACGTGATGAACCTGACCGCGACTGAGACTTATCGAATTGTACAAACTGTGCTCGTGCTCGCTCGACGGTCCGTCGAGGTCGAGTCTGTACAGACTTTTCGGTACGACGCCACCCTCCAGGACGTTTGTCTGCATCGAACGACAGACAATAGTTAATGAACGAAAAAAAGTGAGAAAAAAGAAGGACTAAACCTGAAATTGTTTTTATCTAACATCGATTCACTAATACTCCTGCGGCTGCACTGTGCGCTGCTGAATTCTACGTGTAGGCTACGTAACGTTTTTTTTATCAATTGGCAAAGAGAGAGTACTTTGCAGATAGTGAAAGATATGAAAATAAAAACATTAATTGCGTCACGGCACATTTAAGAGATAATAGAGTAAGAGCGACAAATGTAACGATTCAGTGGAAAAAAAAAGTTCATTAACACTTTAGTTATTTAGTTGATATTCCGTTCCAGTAAAATTTGTACAGAAATTACACGTTCCCAAAATCGCTTTATGTCCGTCAGATTTTAGTAACGCAATATCTTGATACAATTTTGACAACAGAAACTGTTTAATATCGGTAAATCTCTCTTCTATCATCTCAATCTCTATTCTATTTCCCTCTCTAAGAATCTTACGCTGCTCTCGGTTGACTCGGGAAGATAAAAGCGTTGCGGTATCATAATGTACTGTTCGGCTTCCTAAGTAGCCGAACGAAACCCATTATTACACTATGTGTCAATACCACGGCTATCGAAAGAGCGAAAAGAAATAATAACTTCTCGAATGCATCTTACCTCCGACGGTCCGCCGAGAAAGTCGGGAATGAATTCCGGATCAATGTAATCCGTTAAGCCTCCGGCGCTCGCTTCCTGATAATCGCTGCCGCAATAGAATATAAACTTGTTTCTCGTATTCTCGTCTGCAAGATTGAAAAAAAAAACATAATTATCCTACATCCAGTTATCGTGAAATTTCGTGCAAATCGATCTTACGTATGAAGGTGCTAATCAGAGTCCACAGTATCGGGAAGCATCGAGGGGCTCTGATAATTAGTACCCTTCCCATAGTCTCGGGATAGTTGGCTTCAACGATTTCGATTATTCGCAAAAGAGCCTGTAAAAAAAAGCATAATTTAAACGAATATGACAATAATGTACCCTTTTAGCTTTATGAATACAATGTTTAACGTACCTTGATGCCTGGTCGCCACAAATGACGCATGTTCAATCCCTCCAAATCGATGAGTAGAGTCCATTGGGAAACTGGATGACCGGTAACGGTAGTCGCTTCTTCCATCAGGAGCAAACCTTCCTCGCATATGTGCAACGACTGAAAATTTCCTCAGTATAAAAATTCCGATATTGTTTCGTGACTCTTTCGTGAGAATTGCAAAGATTCGTTTTATCGTGAAACATAGAACGTACGAGCAATAACAATTCATCTTCGCCAATCGACTTTAATAGCCCCTTCACGTCCATTTGTCCGAGTCGTAAAATATACAACGGTCGACCATCTGCAAGCAAGAGATGAACAATGGAAGTTGCCACTGATTGCGTTACGTGAATGGCCACTCTATTGGATAGAAACACGAGACGATGAACCGAGAAATTAACCTTTGTCGCAATGATGCCATCCGCCGGGAAAATAATCTTTGACGACCCGCGGAGCTTCGTATTCTTCCAGCAGTCTGTCGATCTGATGCTTCTTGCGCCAGTGCAACGATTGCGTTAGCATCTCGCGAGCCTTGTCGAGAACGAATTCGCGAGCTCGCAGAAAGCGCAACAGCGTCGCGTCTCCCGGCACTGAGCTACCTCGCAGTTCCTCGATACTGTGACGCAACTGTACTAGTTTACTCTCCTGCATCATGTCGAGCTTGCCCAAGTATCTTTCGATGTAGTCGGAGGACAATTGAATCTCTGAAAAAAATCAACGATAATAACAAAAATGATGATAGTTAATACATTGGAATTTGTTCGTCGAGCGATTTGCCGCGTTGTATGTACAGGATGAACTCGTGCTTTGTTACCATTAGCCCTACCTCTACTGCTCGGCAATTTGCTTTCCGGACTTCCGAGAACTTTGACCTCGTTACTTTGCTCGAGACTCGATTCCTCGCATTCGGTATCCCTCTCCTCCTCCGCCTCGTTCTTTTGCCTTGATCGAAAAATTGTAACGTAACGCATCATTCATTCTTTAACTACGTAATTTGATATTAATTCATTTGCGTCATTCAATGATACTCACGAATTTGCATTATCGGCTTTGGCAGGCTGTTGCTGCTGTTCCTCCTTTTTCTCTTTCAACGGATCTTTCCACGGTTCCACGTACGTTACGCCCTCCTCTTTCAATTGATTTATAAAATATTCAACAATCTCCTTGCCCTGCAAAAAAAAACATGTGTAACCGAAGATAAATATCTCTTTAACTGGTCAACCATCTCGTCGTTCGTTCGTTACCTTGGCAATATTCTGAGCATACTGTTTCATCGACAATTTTTCCATGGAATTCTCGAAACCAAAGAAATTCTTTATGTCCAAACTGGCGGTCTGCTCGAAGCACGTCCACTCGGGATTTTCCGGATGTATCTGCGATTAGAGTCTCGATATAGCCATCGTGATAACAGGGCAAACGTGTTATTGCGTTTTCAGGAATAAAAACACTCACGAAATATCTACATTTTTCTATCACGGTCACTCGAGTCGCGAAACTCTCATTGTAAGCCTCAATTTCTAAAATACTGTTGCGTCTGTCAAGGACGTTTCTCTGGATGAAGTAGACAAAATCGACGCCTATTATCTGCAAAACAATTAAGCTTGATTAGTCTATGATTAGTTATTAGATAATTACACGCGCCGCGCACGCGAACGAATACCGCCCCTTGAAAGTAATTAATCTTCGGCGATCATTTTCAACATTAACAATATATTATTATTTCAACATTATTGCGCATTTTTTCGCTCCATAATCAGCGTATTTCGACTCAAAATATTTCAATGTAACATTCATTAACCACAATTCGAGAAAAAGCAAAAAAAAAAAAAAAAATTTAATTGGGTTGCAAAAAGGTTTATCCCGTTAGTACAGTTGTTTGTTTAGCGTTTATAAATCATATAGATTGCAGTTAGAGCCGAATAAAAAAACCTGTCTTGAACAAATTAATTGTCCTGCAGTCTCGGCTTAGAAATACTTCGATTTTCGTTCATTTCAATAACTCTAATCGAACACAATGCACAATACATTAAATTTTGAAACAATTTTGATGGACATTTTTGGAGCTTTCCGCTTGTTGAAATATTTACATCGCATCTTTTTGCTCCAAAATCTCAGTATTTTGGCTCGAAGTATTTTCTTCTGATATTCACTAACTAAAATTCGACAAAGCGACACAAAGAAATTTAACTGTATTCTAACAGGGTTTATCCCGTTAATATATGAAATAAATAAATTAACACTATCATTAAAAACACTGTTTATTGTTAAGAATACAAAAAAAACATGCCTAAAACAAATTAATTTCGTTGCAGTCTCGGACCAGAAATGGATCGTACCGATTTTCATTAATTTCAATATCTTCAAACACAATGCATTAAATTTCCAAATAACTTTCATGCAAAATTTCGGAATTTATCGCGCCAAAACTGCGATATCCCAGTCACGAAAATCGCGTATTTTCGTGACTGGGCACGTAATCGCTGCATTAATTTCAAATCACTTACCTTTTTGAGAATGTACGGGGCTTCCACGTTGAGTTTGCATCTTCTTTCGGTTGTTCTTATAGCTCCGTCTTCGCTTTCCTCGTCCAGGGTAACTTCGCATCCCACAAAAACAGGTATTTGCGGACAGGTGGGAAATCGTTTCTCGTACGCCTGAATAATTTAACACAATTAAGAAAAAAGATGCAAAAAGAAAAAACACAAATAATAATGATAAATTGACGAATCATTCTCGGTCTTACATCACAGAAATGCGTAATACTGTACAATGAGAACGAAGGCAATGGAGTATGAAGGAGTATGAAGATTTTTTTTTGTAAATGACGATGATTGCGCTTAGCTCTACGTATCCCAAAGTCGGAGTAGCACGTTTTTCATTAACGCATGCTCTACTAGCCTAGAGACTTTTACTCGTCGGCGTCTCGACGGGCGAGGACGTTGCGATCAAGGTCGCTTATGACCTTTTAGTCGGCTACTGCCGGACGACGACTATAATAGGCGGTAGATGAAAGTAGGAGAAAGTTGATGGTCTCGAATGAATATTACATGCCTATGAGAGTTAACAGAGTTTCCAAGGCTAATCTATATCTATGCTAGAACGAGCATAGCGTATGCAACGTTAAATAAGTTCTTACGTACCAGCATGACAAGCGCAAAGGGGTGCTTGTAAACTCGCACCGGCGATTGATACTGTTGAACCATTTTTATTTATTTCTTTATTTTTTCTCTTTTTGTAACTAATTTTTCTCCTCCATTCACTCTAAAACTATTCAATTGACGTTTTCTTATTCCACGATTGACTGTAAGAATCCAACACAGATTTCACGCTCCCTTTCACTTCTTTGCTGAACTCGTATTTTTTTCGCCGTTTTCTATCGTTTACTCGCGTCGAACGAGCGAATTCTCGTCGGCAGTGTCACAGACGCGCGGCACCGGAGAAACGGTGAACAACGAATTGTCGAAACGTATCGCAACAAGTTGAATTTTCGTTAATTACGAACGAGAGCGATTACTCCGTTCCTCCTTCTTCTACGCCATAATATAACTGCATCCGTTTTACCCCTTTCCTTACACGGAAAGGTACGGAAGGACACGAAATTACGCTTTGCCCACTGTAGAGGGAGTTGTTGTCATTTTTTTTTTTTTTTTTTCGCGACGACGTCCCCGCCGCGGGTTTTGTGTACACGCCGACGTCGTGTTTGGAGCCGCGAAGCGCAACTAGCATGCGCGATGGATAAGGTAGATATATCAATGAGTTTGCTGGCACTCGGAGTAAAACTCTCAAAACTCCGAATGTAACAAGGCCGAGTCGACTGTGTCATTGATATTTAGTCCGAAATTCCGATACGAGCGAGTAATCGCAAAATTCGATAACCGATAAAGCTTTGAGGCAAATATTGAATCAAGTGCTCCGTTGCGTGGCGCATATCTAATACCCAAAGTAAAATCACCCGGTCGAATTCCTTCTGAAAATAAATATTATGATATCTGTAACTGTTGATGCGTATAAGCGGACTTAGTCCACGCAAGACCTAGATTTTATCAACGCGCGCAGCACGTGTCGAAAATATTGGGCCAACTGTTTCGCGTTTCGTGGCGCTTGTTTATCTGGGTCCGCCGAAGAATGGAAAATAACTTTTTTGGTGGAACTCCAAAGTATTGCTCCTTTATGAGTTTAATCCGGCGAATAAACGAATTATCCCAGGCTGAAATATTTGACAATCAACTAAACGAATTAACTAAAGTTTAAGGTTCAAAAGCGTGTACAACGTTTGCGACGACAACGCGGAAATACGAGATTGCGTTCGTGCGCATGCGCAATATTTTTCGCGCGCACGGTGCGAATCGTGCTTTTCTGCGCTCACCTCACAGGCACGGGGAGCGGGGTTTTACGTGCATGTGTTATAAAATCCGACTTTTCGCCTTGGTAGACAATCGGGCGATGTTAAGAAGCGAGAATGATAATCTCGAGTGCCCTTCAACTTCGAAGTTCGAGCTTTTAATAGCCGAGCGCTGGATCAGATGTGACTGGAAGATTGTGCAAACAATACAAGGCCCTCTTCAAGGCCCCTAAAATATAGACACCAGGAGAGAAACAGAGAGGCTCCGATAGATATACTAAAGTAAGGAAAGGACGGAAAAAGTGTTGAGTAGGAAACGAAAATTACGAGATATCCAGAGTGGGAGAGATACGATGGGGGCTTTGAAGTCTTCCCCGAGCAAAAAGCCCGCAGTAATCATCGAGCAATTAGTGTCGCTTATGCGCCCTCTTCACTTCTCTCGCCTTATAGAAATATGACAGAATATTTCTCCTTATCAGACCGTCCTTGAATCAGTCTTATATTATTTTAAGTCTGTTTAAAATAGAACATATATAAAATTACTTTCTACTTGTGTTTAAATCATTCGCATACCCCGGAGTGCAATTCTCGGGGGAATTTCTATTGGCCACGCTACAACGAATCGTGTCCCAGCAACAGTGGCGCTCACGGAAATCGAATGAACTACAATCCACCATCTTTTAGGACGCGATCGTAACATTTTTTCTTAATAGGCTTTACTAGCCTAACGCGAAAGGCGTGTTTCTAGATAGTGTTAGGTCATAACAACAACGCGAGGGGACGAAACATGTACGGGTTTCGAGCATCGCTCCTTATCGTTTATATTTGTTTTTTCAACAATGCACTCGCATCGCTCGGTGACAAGTCGCAGTTTTACATGCAATGCATTCTCGAATGCTATTCCGCTTCGTGCAAACACAGTAAGTCGCCGTTGATAAATGTTTCTTCACCCCTTTTTCCGGTTTACCTTCTCGTTATCTTATCGGATTGTCGTTCACTACAGACGTGGAATTTGAGGTGAGAGTATCGCCGATCGACAATTCACTGCTCACTTGGACGTGCGAAGATGAGTGCGGGTACACCTGCATGTGGGACACCGTCGAACATTTTACTCATCATGGCTTTAGTGTCCCCCAATTTCACGGCAAGGTAATTTGTTATTTTAATCGGACAAAATAAAAATTCTTTTTTAATACTCTCCTTCATTTTTTATTTCCAGTGGCCGTTTACCAGAATTCTCGGTCTTCAAGAACCAGCATCCGTTTTATTCTCCTTACTTAATTTTTATGCCCATGTCACAATGTTCAGAAAGTTTAGAAGAGAGACGAGAGCGGACTCGCCGATGTCCCTGATATGGACTTATTTCACTGTGGTCAGTAGTCGCAATTGCAAACGTAACGATATTCGTTATTATACCTAAGTTGGCTGTATTTTTTTTTCCATATACTGTAAAAAAAAATCTGACATTGAAGACTCAAGAGAAGTGTCCATGAAAACAAACATTGCTTTCAATAATTTACTTCAGTTTTACTGTAAATTTGAATTCAATAATGTACTTCAATTTTACTATGCAGAAGGATATTTAATTATCATCACCATTGTACATTAAATTTAGTGTGCCAGTTTATGGATAATAACTTTTATTTCTTTTTACGATCCAGGTCTGTTTGAACGGATGGTTTTGGTCGGCTCTCTTTCACGCGAGGGACCGGCCATTCACAGAAATTATGGATTATTCCTGCGCTTTTGCAATGGTCACTACTCTCCTATATTGCATGCTGCTGAGGTAAAACTCGATGTACTTTTTTCACAACTTTTCGCGATAACTAATAAGCAATGATATGTGTTACAGGATATTTTACAATAAGAAAGCATGGGCCATCATAACGTGCGCTTATCTGAGTATCCTCTTTACTCATCTTTCTCACCTATGGTCGGGAAAAATTAATTACGGATACAACATGAAAATGAATATACTTTTTGGTAAATAATTCACAATTTCGCTCTTCGAATGATAACAATGGCTTTCTCATATTTTCAGTTACATTGTTATGTTTCTCAGGTTTCCTCACATTTCTCATAACGATGATTTGGTGGTACGTTAATTGTAAAAAATTGCGGCATGCCTATCTAATCGGTTGGTTCAATATACTTACGGTTTCGGTGACGCTTCTCGAAGTCGCTGATTTTCCACCGTATTACTGGATCTTCGATGCCCACGCTCTCTGGCACGCGGCCACCGCGCCTCTCGTTATTCTTCTGTACAGGTAAAATGAGCGCTTTTCCTTTTCGTATTGAAACAAACAAAGTATTCTCACGAATTATCTCGAAATACCCAATGAAGCATTTTTCTCGCCGATTCATTCGTATTACTATTGGCTATTGCTTACGAAACCGAAGACGGAAAACTAGATCCGCTGAAACATTTTTTTTTACTTCACCGCTCGAGGCGCAGAAAAACTAGCAACTTGGACTTGTCTTTAGCGCAAAATAATGCAGCGGAATATTTTAGAATTGGGCAAAGTACAGAAAAGTATTTTACCAATTATATTTTTAGTATTACTACGAACTTTTGTGTGTTACTTTGCTGAAATGATGAATTAAGTAGGCCAAGCGTTCTCGGGCGACGAGAGTAAAGTTCACAATTGAAAATTGTAAATGAATTCGGACAAATGAGCTTTAACGGCCATTAGCTTCCCGTTCATCGCAGTGAGTGTTATTCACGAATATCGCAGTCAACAATTCTGATTTTCCGAGATTTTCAGATGTTCGAACGAGTTTTCATGAAAGTCTCGTAAAAAAATGTTTCGCGAAAACCTCGGGGAAATAAAAATTATCTAATTTCATTTTTTACAGAATTATGTTTCCGTAAATAGAAAGTTTTAACTATCAAAAAGCCAGTCTTTATTGAAAAAAGCACTTGCGCTTTGTATGTGTAATAATAGAAAGCCTATTCGAATAAGTAAAATTCGTACTCGAAGTACCAAATCAGTACTTGTAACTCGAAAAGCTGCCCAACTCAGCGATATTTCGTACTTAATCTCGCGCGAGAACTAAGCAAAGAAACACTTTTTTTTTGCCATTGCGGCAAATTTATCTCTAATTTATACTCGATTTATTCATAAACTCTAATGCTATTTTGGTTTTCTCACAGATTCATGATTCTGGATTGCCAGTATCTCAGGAAGCAGAGTAACCAGGTAACATTGGATCATCAATTATACAATTAAAAAAGCTGCTCTCTCTCCACGTCTTACAATTCAAACTTCCGCGTAGCTTAGATAGAAAACCTTTTGAGACAGAAAGACCATATCCTCGTAGAGTGAGAACTTACTCAACAAAAATCGTTATTTGTTAAGTTAGTACCGTCGGCAACATATCGTAGATAGACATATCCCAAAAGTCTTCGAGAAAAAAAATGTCTTCGGAGATATCGTTCAGAATACGTATCATTCCGTAAAATAAACTCAAAAGTATACAAGCATGTGTGATAGGTAGAGTAGCTTAAAAAAAGACGATACCTCATAGGAGGATTAAAAAAAACTGTGATTCTCGGTGTATTCTCCTTGATGCTATAATATTGTTACATTAGGCACAATTTTTTGTTCTCGATAATCTCCGCAATCCAGCTTTGATTGACGAGCTCGCTTTTCCGTAAAAAATGCGTAACGTAGAGATTATTCGCTAGATCGATATTACGTCGTTGCAGAGATTCGATTGAATTTTACAAGGAATGTATGACGAGAATATTATAAACATAAATATATTACGAATAGAAACCAATGAAAAAAGCGTGACGAAAAGTCGTAAACGATAAAAATATACAATAGTTGCGTTAAAAAAACAGTGCATTTTTTTAAGTACTGGTCTGTAGCGTATCGTACGAATATGCACAAAAAGTTTAAGGTAAACCGTAAAGTTGTGCAACTCAAAGAAATTGTCAACAACAATCTAGTCGAGTATAAAATAGCCGCTATATAAATCTTACTCAACACAATAACACTGGTCGCCTTTTCAGTTTGACGTACAAAAATAGTCGTATGTTCTCGTCATTATTATTTTTTATACATTTCTCTTCGTTTCTTTTTAACTCTTTACTTTACATTAAAAATCTTGAAGTACCAATAAAATTGCATTTACGACGAGGGAGATATGAAGTTGTTTCTCCATTTAATTTTTTTTTGTGGATGATGTTTAAGTGAATGTGCGCGCGTGTAAGTAGAAAGTTTCAAGGGGCGTTTGTAAATGTTGGTCTGCTGGCCGTAATAGTACAGGTGCGTCAGTCTTCGTTCGTCGGTAGTGCCAGAGTATTTAATTATAAATTATTATTCTCTAGCTGCACTGGTGGACGACAAATGCTCTTATGGCAGTGTGGTAGTCCGATCATTTGCTGCTCCTTTGAAGCATAAATAATGTTTTCTTTTTTCGGTCTTTTCCCTTAATGCTTATCGTTCAAACCCACGATAGCCTAACGAAAATAGCTTGCCGCTTATCAGTGTTTGAAAAGTGCTTCGTTCTCCGGATTATCAGCCTCTCTGTGCTTCTCGAGATTTCCCGATAAAGTAGGATCCGGTCGGCGTCTTTTGAAGAAGCCGAGCTTCCACAGCACGAGGATCAACAGTTTGAGAAGCAACAGTCCCGCGATTATCGCGATTATTATTATCCAAAGTGGCACCGGCTCGGCATCTTGCTGGTCCAGTAAATCAGGATAGGCAATCGTTTCGGCCTGTATTCGGGAAATAAAATTTACAGATTAATACAATCAGGCAAAATCAACTCGATAGTGAGAAAAGCCGCTATTTTTCTATTCGCTGAATAAAAAACTATGTATCGGATGTACCCGAAAATTTGTACTTACGATCGCTGTATCATCGTCCCGATTCTCTTGTTGTATCTTAAAGTTAGAGGGAATGATTATTTTCGCGTTAGATCCAATTCTAACCATGTCAACTCTTGGATAATCTTCGACTAGAGTCGAATTCCACAATCTAAAAAAAAAACAGGATTCGCGGTTCTTCAGTTCGAACTTTTGTGCAATTTTTTTTACCTCTCAAGATACTTACCTTGCTTTAACCGTTATTACGGCTTCGTCTTTTTTTTGCAAGTTGTAAATTGTGCATTTAATGTCGAAGCATTTGGCTGTGCCGGCTTTGCAGTTCTAATAATTAAAACATCCAGTTGTTATTATCTCGGATATAAAACGAAGTTTCGTCGAGAGCAAAGAAAATAGTACCATTGACACGATTTGATGACGGTGACCATCATCATCGATCATTGTAGTCGTGCTAACAACTTTCTCCGTGTCTCTTCTTTCTCTAATGTGATTGCTCGTACGGTTTCTGTAGTAGTTACTCGGGGGACTAGGCGTCGATGATGCCGAGTAATGTGAATCGTAATCGTCCACAGTCGGGCTGCCTTGAAGCTTCAGAGGATTCACCGTGTGTCCTGCCGATAGTGTGCACTCTCCCAAATCACCGCGAGCTAAAATAGAAACAAATCTTTGGATCAGTCGATTTCAATGTCTTATCCAAATCTATCTATTACTAATTCGATGGTTAAAAAAATCGCGAAGTGAAATTTCTTACTTCTTTATCTATGAGAAAGTATGGTAACCAATTTTGGTCTATATTTGGTCTACGAGGAAGCAGAGTTTAATTGAAAATGACGACGGAAGTATCTAGCAAATTACCTATTACTCTTGGTAATTCTTCGAGATACAAGAGCCACTTTCCATGCGGCTTGTCGTTGGCGACTTCGTACGGCCACGATATATAAACATCGACGCTTCGTACTTTCCACGGTCCCTCGTTGAAAATTTGGTATATATGCGATACTTTCGGACCGACATCGTTCAAATGTTTTATCGCCGATTCTCCAACAACTGGTCCACCGTACTGCGCCCATTGAGTTTTCGCGCTTCTGCAAATCCCATAAAAACATTCATCATTTCCGTTTTCACTGTTAATTAATAAAAAAATAGAGAAGCCTCGAGCTTCCGTTTACCCTTTGATAGAGAGTTCGGCTCTCTTCAGCACTGTAGCTTGCAGCGTTGTTGGCTCCTTTTCCGTAACTTCTTTGGACGTTGAGTTAGCAAAAACAACGAAGCCCAACATCGGCTCGTTGTCCTCGACGCGCTTGGGATCGAATCTCACCTGTATACTAACGGTCTTTGCTTTTCTGAACGGATTGCCGATCGGACATATTACAAGTGTCGTATTGTGCAGATTGCAGATTACAGAATCGTTGCTTTTACTCGCTATGTAGTTCAGACTCTGCGAATGGCTTATGAAAAGTTGCGCCTCGTAGGCGGACTCGCCGATGTTTACCGCGTTTACCTCGACGATCACTTCTTCAACGTCGCCCAACAAGAGCTCGTAAAAGTTTGGTTTAACTGTGGAAGCTGAAAAACGAATGAGGTAACAATTATTCGATAATCGAGAGGCACGTTTAATTGCTTTTCATAGCGTCACAACGCAATCTTACCGGATAGATTCAATCTCGCATTGACTTGCATATTGCTCTCGCAGATATCGTTGGCACCGCAATCTTTTTGGAAAACAGCTTCGAAAACTCTCGCAGCTTCCTGCTGATTCAGTATCGGATAATTCGTAATATCCGGCAGTGGTGCTCCCTCGGCAGGCATTACCGGTTGTTCCTGAATGAGAGTGTAGTTCAAACGGAATTTAATAGGCGACTGTATGTCTCTTGTGTTCTCTTTGAGATAAACCGTCTCTCGTTGGCAGTGCATCAGCTTGTTCGGGTCCAGGCTCACTGTACGATGAATGTAGTGCGGCCTTGTTTTGCCGGAGCCGAACCAGACACGCGAAAATTTCTTGACTCCCGAATATGTCTCGGCCTCGATGTAATAGTTTAACTGCAGATATTGCATATCCTCATTTTTCGTGAGGGACTCAGTTTTACAACAAGCCTCAAAGGTAAAACTGTAAATGAAAGACGAATTTATGTTTATATTTACTGAAGAAATATTGTCCATTTTTGGAGCGTCTCCCGATGGCTTTTTGGAGAAGCGAAACATTGTTTTTATTGCATATTATATGATTATTAATAAGTCAACGATTAACTTACCAAGTATAATTTGATTGTGGATCAGCAGCGCAGCCCACTTTATTGGGATCGATGGCTTCGATCTTCTCTTGATAAGTTCCCTCCTTCGAGTAACGAATCGACGTAGTTATATCGATGATTTTTCTCGCACGAAGAAGGGCCACGGCGTCGTCATCGTAAGCTCCCACGAGAAGGTCGGGATATCCATTTCTGTCCATGTCTATTCCGCCGCTCAGAGAGTATCCAAAAGTTCTCAATGGCACGGGTGTGTCCTCGGCGTGGATGACCTGACGATCAATATTTTCACGATGTTGCGTACAATTTTCATTTGCGCGTTAGAACAAAAACCTTAGTATTGAATTTTTACCTGCGAGGGTACGGTTATTATTCCATTCTTCGAACCGAGATAAATATAAACCGTTCCTTTCCCTTCATAGGGCGCGCCTATAGCGAGATCCTCGAAGCCGTCTTTGTTCAAATCTCCCAAATTCGCGAGAGCGAAGCCAAATCTTGACTCTTCGCGACCGACCAATTTTGTCGGTTTGCATTCGTCGCTACCGCGCTTCGCCTTGCACAAGGATGTGTAAACGTAAACGGCACCGCCCTCCGCTTTGTTGAAATAGAACGGCGCGGATACGATCAAGTCGGTGATTCTGTGTTCAAAGCCGTCGATTAAAATTTGTTTTTCTTTTTCGTTCGATACCGTCATCGACGATTAAAAAAGATATCGTTATTACTTGTCGCCATTGAGATCGGCCGCAGCGATTTCGTAGCCAAAACTCGAGGCGAATTGTTCGCCGTCAAGGATCAAAGCTACATCCATATTCGACTTGAGCTCTTCCCTCGTTAGTATAATTACTTGTCCCGTGCCATTGGAACGCGGTGCGCCGGTCGCGTAGGCCAATCCATTACCGAAAAAGTTGCCCACAGTCACGGACATGCCTGTTATTTTCGACGTACATGAAAATCGAAAAAATCTTCTTTGAGCTCAGATTTACCAATTCGAGGCTTTACGTTCGACGATAGAAACGCGACAAACACCGACCCATATAACTGTACTTGCTGACCGGCGATGCATCCTGCATGGGGGCATTGTAGACTGTGTTGTCGCGCGAGAGAAAATCGTCGGAGACCGTGAAGAGATACAAAGTACCGCGCCATGTGTGCGGTCCCGGAGTGCCGATTACCACGCGATCCTCCGACGTCAATATTCCGCTCGTGCCCGCCTGACAGTAGCCGAATTGTTCGTGCGCTCTGAAGTGCAAAAATATTTAATTGCCGTCGAGAAAGAAAAATTGTAAAACATCGGATAACGCGTAAAAACTGTTCAATGTCAATCGTAATAATGTTCATGGAACACGTTTTTTTTTTCACAGCGTAAAGAAGAATGAACGAGGGAATTTGAGGAAAAAAAGAATGGTTTACTTTGCCGTTGGCTTTCCGGCGCAAGGCTTCTTTATGTCCTGGTACTTCAAGTCGTGACTGAGTATGTAACACTGTCCCTGGCCCCATTGCGAATCTTCCGTTTTAACGATGTGACGATGCGCGCAAACCTGATTGAGTTGCAATATCGTTAACGACGGTAAATGTATTTTCATATTTGCTTCATAACTCACCATCACTTTACCACCGACTCCTTGACTCTTGACGGTAACGCCCAACCATTGATTATCGTTAATTTCATCCTTCGCCGGTGGTATCAAGTCGTCCGTATCGAGATCTGCGGGAAAAATTAGAAAAAAATGTGTATAGTAAAAATCGACGATCTTCCGGACCGGCAAAATTTCGATGCATCTCAATAAAATAAATCGAAAATCACATCAATCCTTGCGATTCGTCGGTTAGTAAATTCGCAAACGTGAGAAGAAATAAAATGTTGCATTATTAACATGTTCAAGTCATACGTCACGTATCAATAAATGTTGATGGCGCATTTGTTAATTGAATAAGTTGCGAAGCTTTCGTAGCATTATTCGTACGGAGTTAGTTGAAGAAACAAAGATAAAACGGCGACAGGCCCGTGTGCGTGTTTTTTATTTCGTTATTGTCGGTGCTCCGATTAAAGCTCAATGGCAAAATCAGCATCGTTCTCATGCTCAGAGTTTCAAGATCCTGGAATAAAATCAAAGACGATACTCGAAGGTCCGAGGACAATCCGAGTATCGGTCAAAGCGTCTTTTTGTTTTTGCGTTCACTTACGTGTGTCGTTACGACCGTCTTGGGCTGTTGAGACAATCAGAAGATGGTTTGAATCTTATATCGATTAATAGTGCTCTACATAGTTAAGTCAATGATTAATTATCGTTATGTAATTAATACCGAGTTTCGCAGTAGAATAGCCCTGTATACCAAGTGACTGGGTTTTATTTATTGTGTTGGTTATTGCTGCTCGATCCTTCGAAGCCGTAGCATTAATTTATCGTCTCGTTACGGTTTTATACTTTTTTAAACGCCTCAATGAAGCCTTATGAAGTTCTGTCGCACTCTCGGGGTGAGAAGAAGATACAAATGCAATTTTCACATCGATTCCTCGTGGTTTTACCACTGTTTACGAAGCTTCTCTGTGAGAGGTATATTGAAAATGTCATGAAAACTAAACGATTCCACCGATTCTCGCAAAATTCAATACCGATTTTTTACGAATTAAAAACATCAACGCGGTTTTATTGAAATTTCGATTTTTGTTTTTTTCATCAATACAAAGCAACACTTCTCATTAAAAAATGTATCAATTTTCTTTTAAAAATACGTTTCTTTGCGATATTTTGTACCCCTTTTTTCTACAGTTTTTAACAGAGCTACGCTTCAAAGAATAACGATACATCGAAATAAAAAATACCTGTAATATTTGTTTTTTTTAATAATTATTGTGTTGCAGACAACAGACTACGCAGGAAGGATAAGTATCTATGTTGTTAATGTAGCCTATCATGGACAATTAACATCGTTACAATTGCCTCTTAACGACTAACATAGTACCAATAATCTTGGCTCGCCGAGACATCGATAGACTAGTTGAGAAATGTTTGTAGGACGAGTTAATGTGGCCAAAGATTAATCGATGCTATAAACAACTGATATGAGCTCTATACTGGAAATAGTATTATATATCTCTACATAACTGCGGTTAAAATTAGGACATCGACTACATATTTTAATTTTTTTTTCTTTTTTCTTTATTCTTTTTTAAATTTACAATCAAATGTACTCACTCGCTCGACCGTCGGTGATGACCTGAGTGCAGTCCCAAGCGTCGGTGCTCAAAGGGCATTGCCACAGAGCTCCGGATTTGTTGGTACCCGGCTGTCGATTCTGTCCCAACGGAGCGCCAACCAAGATCCTGCAACAAAAGTTACCTTTCACACATTCGTTCGTCCAAAAATTGTAATATCTCAAAATTCGACAAAAGAAAGCGACTGCGCATCAAGGATTAAAAATAGATTACACATGTGTACGGAAAGGCGTGACCAATCGCTCACTGTTAAAGCATAACAAAAATAATACCATGCTATGACTAATAAGAAGACTCGGAAGATGACCACATCGCTCTTTTTTCGTTGCTCCCCGCGCTTTTTTATTGTGACAAAGAAAAAAACGCGACGCTTTCTCTCAGAAAAAAAAAACCTTGAAACAAGAGAATTTTTCATTGTTTTTCGAATATTTACCAGCTTTTGCCTTTCACGTTAGCGTCTTCGGTGGATTCTTGATGCTCGGCGACGGAATAACCGAAATACGATCCGGACTGTCCGCGCTTGATAACAGGTATTCTCGGTTCGAGATTGAAACCAGCCGAGATACGGCAAAGTACGGTCAAGGCGACACCGAGTAAAATCCATTTCGACTTCATTCTCGTTATCTTTCGGGTGTTTTTTCCTTTTTACGTTCACGTTCTTCACGCACTCTCACTTGCCCGATTTTACTTCGAACGCTTACGGAGATTAAGCAAATAATCCATTCGATTTATCCACACACGACATATTCATGCGTTTATTTCGTGAAAACTTTTTTCGCACCGGAAGAACGAACGAAGTTGTCATGCGAAGGAAAATCCCGACGCTCGGAGAAATTTCTTCGAGCTATATATCATTTATCCTGCACAGTACACTTTTGATCGTCCACCCACGCCGAACCTACACGCCTATCCCTTTCGACACACCGACTGACCAGTCCACTGACACACTACGAAGCCAACACGCGCTCCACTCTCTCACGAGAGAGAACAGAGAATCCTCTACGCGAGGGCCCCGAGTCTCGGCGCGCCGCTCTGCCGCGATTGGCCTCTCTGTCCTTCCTACGAGAGATAGGAGAGATACAACGAAAAAAGAACACACAAGAGGCGAGAGAGCAGCGCTCTCGGCTTCGTGACTAACGACGCCAAACTCCCACGTATGTGTGTTGCATCCTATTACATATTTACGCTCGCACACATCGCACGAAGATTACAACTATATTCGACCAGTTACTCGCGCGCACTCCGTCCATACGAGTGTCTTCACTTGCTGCACCCTGAAAATTACATTCACCACTATAATAAAACGCGCCTCGCTGCGTTTCGTCGTTGAATAACGCGAAAAAAAGAAAAGAAAATACCCGCGGCAGGCAATCGCGAGGATGAAACGAATTGACAAACGATAAATACACGCGAAAGGGTGCGATTAAGAATACGAGACGTGAATCGTCGTCATTGTCACGATTTTTTTCAGTCTCTCGTGAAAACTCTTCTGCGTATGATGTTTCTTTTTCTTAATGAGAGCTCGTGATTAATATGTTTTGTATTATTAATATAAAGTGTACGTAATATCTCGAGCGTAACAGCACGCAAAGTGAAAATATCTCGCGAATGATCGTAGTCGGGTAGAGAGAGAGCTGGGTTTAAAAGCCGCGAGAGCTTATAGAATTGTGTCTAATCGTCTCGATCTTTTTCTCCGTTGTATTTTATTTTTCCGCTTCTTTTTTCCATTGCACAAACGAAGGTGCGCTGTGTCGGGTGTTCTTCGGCTATGTTATGTGGGTGCATGGGTGCGTGCGCCAAGTGCGCTTGTGCAATTTAACAGTGTAGAAGAGAGAAGAGAAAAAAAAAAGCTTGAAAGGGACACAGTATCGTCGTATATACTGGCGCTATAGGCTGTTACTCTTGTGTATATGCTAGTTTACGCGACAGACGTGAAGATAGAGTTCGGCAAGAGCGGAGTGTGTGACATCGCGTGCTGTATCATCAGCGGCCGCGCGAACCGCCCCAATAAGCCGGAATACGCTTGGTGGATATGAGCGTTTTCGGCGATTTTCAGCGTGTCTGGGTCGAAAGATTCCCGGACAGCGCGTTACCCGCTGCATGGGAAGAGGACGTCAGGGCTAATCTCGTCAAGCACAAGCAAAAGGTACGAAGTTTTGACGTTCAACCTATTATTATTTTTTTTTTGTCTATCAGTTTTTCCTGTCATTTGAGAGCCCTCTGTGCCCCCCACTCTCCCCCTCCCCAGAGTAATGACTCAGCCTCGGGGATGCAAAACGTTTCACATCTATTATTCGTGACGTTAACAGGTCGCGACGTTGAGAGAGGAATTGGAGAAGGAAGAATTTTATGTCGAATATTTGGAACGCCTCTTGGCAGATGTCGAAAGGCATAAACAACTCGCTAATAACGCTTTGGGCTCGCCCAACGCCGAATGCAACACAGAGTCATCGAGCAAATTACGACAGTGCACGAGGCGAAGCGTTCAGGAGAACAGAGTCGAAGAACCGCCCAGAGTCGCCAGCCCCGATTGGCAAGAGGACTCGCCGCCGGACGCTCTACCGCCCAGCAATACCATAACTGACATCAGTAAACTGCAGGACAAGTGCGTCTCCGAATTGAGCTGTACGCTGACCACAACTCGCAGACCCAAGAGCGAAATACCCGGGAGCCTTGAAAAGAGTCGCGTCATACGAAGAAACAGCGATCCCGATGTGCCAAGCAATTACGTTACCGTTATAGAAGTTACGGGAAGCTCCAAGAAGGAAAAAATTGAACACGACGACGAGGAGGACGAGGACGAAAATGAGAATGAAAAAGGTATTTTACACAGCTGGAGAAACATTTGGATAAAACGTGTTAATACCGGTTTTGCAACTTATTTTTTCAGTTATTAATAAATTTAATTTATTGTGAATACAGATAATTAATTGGGAGAAGAAAGGATGCTTTGGGATATTACGAAATTTTCCGAGACTGTGAAGTTTTTATTATGTTATTTTTACAATTTGATATCATTTTTTTTTTCTGTTTTTATTATTTTTTTTAAATTGTATTTCCGTGAATTTTTTTAAGCCTGCGTCAGTACGCTGGATCTTTAAATGAATGGTCGAAATTTCAAAAAAAAATTTGCCACGTGCGTTTTTTTTCTATGATTTAATTCTGAATAATCAAGGTTTCAAACTTTCGACTTTCGCAACTTCTGGGCCGTGCAGTAAACAATACGAAAAGTGATCCGGATCTTTTTTCGATTGTTTGAAAGTCTACAAAACTATGAAAACGCAGGTTTTCCCCCAAAAAGAAAGGAAAATATCGTGACCAGACGGAAGGTTAACGGATCAAAATATTATCGATAATCTTATTTGTAAGCTACGCCCGTTGGCGATAAGACGAGAGAAAAAATATGGCACTAGGTCAAATGATATTAGACGAAGGGAAGAGAGAATGATGAAAAAATCGATTTTTATGATGCACAGAGAAGCGATAAGGCGAGGCTTAAGATACAGCTCCAGTTTATAGTTCACGCGATAATAATTATTCATCGATTATGAAAAGGGGACAAAATATTAATAGACCCTTTCTAACGTCCCCCGGAGTGACGATGATAAACTGAAAATATAACGACTTATAGTTCACCGGATAATTATTATTTGGCGCATAAAAAATCTATTTTCCATGCTGCTCAGGGTAGAGATAAAATAAACTTTGATATAGAGCGGAAGTAAATCGAATAAAAAATAGATATAGCGAACAATATCCCCTTCTTTATAGAACCTTTCGCGATTTTGCCGCATTGCATTTGCGTGATTTAATCATTCATCTGCTGGATTTTTTCGTTCTCAAGAATATGCATTACAAATCCTTCAACAAAAATCAACGTATAATAAAAATCATATACTAAACGTTTACCGAACTATCCCAATATTTTTTAAACATCAAATTACACTTAGCAGTCGATTGCCAATAACAATCCGATAAATATTCGGCACTCAGTGTCATACTCAACATTTATTTACGAACTGAATTTTCGTTTGCTTTATCTGCACGCCATGCAAATCTTAAAACAAATGCTGGTTTTGCCTGAAATCTTCTAAGTAGCTTCGCCTAGAATTTAGTTTCGTCTTCATTGATCTGTTTATTAATCTACTTGCAATCTATGAATCGATCTGTAATCTCTTTATTGATTTATTGCAGAAGTCGAGAAAGCTGTTAACGAGGACGGAGGAGAGGAGGGTGATGCCGAAGCCTCGGAGGAAGAGCCCTATTACGACTCTGTCGCTCTCGATCAAACTGGCGAATACGTTTACATCGACGCTCGTATACCGATCGTAACGAACAACAATCTGAACAGCGGTATCGGCATCGTATCGGGAAATCTGAGCAACAGCAACAGTAAAACCAGCAGCACCAACAGCGGTAGAGCTCCGATTCGGAGGCCGCCTTCACTGCCAGACTCGCCGGGCAATCGCAGCAATTACGTCAACATCGATTATTTCATTCAGTATGTTACACATATATTTTTTTCGTTTTCCGGAGACCGGTAGAACGGTCGAATTTTTTTCAAACCATTATTATTGTGCTCATGAAAACACTAATTCCAGACACAGAACAGCGATAGACAGCGAGGACGAGGAAGGCGCGAGTCCTGCACCGCCGATACTTTTGCGCGCTTTAAGCACGGATAACGAGACCGGAAGTAGCGATGCCGAACCTCTAAGCCTCAGCGAGGGCAGCTTGGAATCTCCGACGCCGACAACACCGCGTCGACAGCAGGATAAAGACAAAGATACGCGAGATGACGATAGAACAACGATGGTCAAGTGTATTATAAACTCTGTCGTCGAGAGCGAAGCCATCTACGTCGAGTGCTTGACCGTAATGCTCCAGGTAGATGAAAATAAGTTTCATCCTGACTGCTGCCGGATAGTTTCCGGATCGTTTTATCAACGTTAACGAATTAATTTTTTAACGCAGTACATGAAAGCTATCAGAGCGACGCTCACAACATCGCAGCCGGTAATATCGGAGGAAGAATTTGGCACGATGTTTTACAAGATTCCCGAGCTCCATGGCTTGCATCAAAATTTCTTGGACGATCTTCGACTCAAACTCGAAACGTGGGACAACAAAAGCACGATCGGCGAACAGTTCAAGGTGCGCCTTAATTGCTAAAGAAATGTGAAAATTCTCTTTTTTTATTGTAAAAGTATTGTGATATAAATGCATCTTTGTGGTGCAGGTAATGGCCAGTAATATCGGACTTTACGGTGCCTTTCTTCACAATTACGCACGCGCTACGGATACCGTGCGCCGATGCTCAGCTCATTCGACGCAATTCGGTGAAATAACGAGAGACATAAGACTCAGAGGATTCCCCAAAGGACCTGGACTTTCCCTCGAAGACCTGCTTCACAAACCGGTCGCTCGGGTCCAGAAAAATGCTCTCGTCTTGCACGTGAGTTTTCGACTCATACGATTCTGTGCCTTTTAATTTAAGCACTAATTTGTAATCGATACAACTACTCATTGTGTACAAATTTTTTAAGGATCTTTTGAAACACACACCGGCAAATCACGCGGATCATGCGCCACTCTCCGAGGCTCTCGCAATGACGAGGAATTTTTTGGATGAATTTAATATTATTCAGACAAAGTCGATGTTTCCCGTAAGTCTTAATGGTTCATTCATTTATTAAGGTTCCATTTCATCGAAATTCTTGTCGATGAAAAAAAAATTTCTGTGCGCGAATTATATATTAATCAATGTTTTATTATTTCTTAAAATTTTTTTAACCCTCAGAGTCACGACAGAGCGCAGCGACGATTGGTGAAAAATTCCTTCGTAGTCGAACTCTCGGACGGGCATAGAAAGCTCAGGCATCTATTTCTCTTCAATGACGTTATCGCGTGCGCCAAGTACAAAGCTTCCGGTAGAGAAAATTTGCACAAAATTACATTTGAGCTCAAGTGGTATGTTCCGGTTGCCGAGGCAAGCGTCTCCGAGGATGGAATCGAGCCGCGCGAAGCCAGTCCTGCCAACGTTGTATCTTTGAGGTACTTATTCCTGTCTCGTTAGCCGATTTATTTGTATGCCGATTGGTCACGACCCGGGGTTGAAGGACGTAGCTATTTTACGTTCAAATTTTACATGACCGAATTTTTTTATTTCCGAGAAAAATTGATATTTTACCTCGGAATGATTTTAATTTTTCAAACTGTTTGCATTTACATTTTTCTTCTTATTCTCATGTTGGTTTTTTAACGTTGTTTGCAAAGTTTCCTCCATGACGGAGAAAGCATTGATTGAGTTACTTTCTTATGAAGGAGCTTTATATATTTTTTTAACGTTTTACTGTCTACGATAATGAATATTCTATCGTGCATATTTTATTCCATTAATAGCTAGGCATGGGTTTTTTTTATACGCGAATACAAATATAAACCATTCAATAACAGCAGTAAAAATGGTTCCAGATCTCAAGCCTGCACCGTCAGAGATCAGATATTGTGGGAAGAACGTTCCGACGAGAAGCGCTCGAGGCTCGGCGGCAGAGTATCGGAGAAGAATCGCAAAAAATTGGCTGAGTTGGAGGCGCAATTGGTGCTGGCATCGCCGAATTTAGTTCTACGCGTATCTCACAAGAGTCAACATCGGGTGCACAATTCTTACACGTTTTTCTTATCGAGCGAATTCGAGAGGTGTCAGTGGATCGAGGCAGTCGAGGCACTGCAGCAGGTAGGGAAAGCGTGAAACCTCATTTCGGTTATTGTATTCTTGCAGAAAGAAAGAATTCTGTGTAAAGCGGAGTTTCTTTTATATTTGCACTGAACAGGGAGGACAACCACCGGGACCACTTCCTCTCTCGATGTACGAGCTTCAAGCTTGGGTAACGGCTTGTCGAACGTATTTGCAAGCGGACATGGGCAGCTATCTCTTAAGATCCGGCCGCGACGAGAGTCTTTTGCTTGGCGATCTGCATTTGACATTGGTCGGACTTACACCACCGGGGCTCGATAGACCCGGCGATCTTTATGTGATTGTCGAGGTTGATAGTTACGGACACTATTTCAAGAGAGCCAAGAGTCGCATAGCGAGGGGTCAAGCACCCACGTGGGGTAAGCTATCTATTTTATGTATTTGAATCAACTATCTGCCTACGTACTCGTCCTTATACGTGTACTTATTCCACACTATGCTTATAAAGGCGAAACGTTCGTCGTGGAACTCGAGGGAAGTCAAAATGTGCGAATTCTCTTGTACGAGGAATGCGGTGGCACACGCTCGGTTCTGCGTGGAAAGTGCACACAGCGTTTGAGCAGATCGTGGCTACAATCCGAGCAAGTTGAGAGAAGCTTAAATCTCGGTCCCGCCAGCCTCGACGTGGCTCTCAGATTCGTACCGAGTGAAGTTACTCTCAGAAGAGTACCGTCCGCAAAACCTCAGGGACTGTTCGGCGCAAAGATTCAACAAGTTTGCAAGTAAGTTCTGCATTTAATTGAATATTGTCCAAAAAAATTGCTGCGAATTCAATATACCGAAACCGGAAGTTTTAATACGTAATCTAGTACATTGAATCTAATGTACAATTTTGATGGTAAATTAATGCAGAGTATGATAATTGAAAACTATGGTCGATCGTTACTCTTAATAATTTAAATTTTATATTTTCTCTAAACGTGAACTCTAAAAAAGTGGTACACAAATTTAGTGTATCTCTTCATGCATGAAAACTTCCAATTTTTTTTAATCCTTCACATTTATTTCCATCGAGTTTGTAAGTTTTTATATAATTAATGAATCACGTTTGCAGGAGAGAAAAACGAGACGTTCCGTTCATCGTAACGGCATGTGTGCGGGAAGTCGAGAGGCGGGGAGTCGCGGAAGTTGGACTTTACAGAGTATCCGGCTCTGCCTCGGATCTTGCCAAATTACGAAAATCCTTCGAGAGCAATTCTTACGAGGCGGAACAACTTCTCAAGGAGGTAGAGAACTTTCTTCTCGTCTCCTTCACTAATTCACTTCGGCCAATTCACTAGAACGTTATTGACAAAAACTTCGAAGCTTTCACATCGAGAATCATTCGCATGTAATTTTAATCAATCCAATTTCAATTCGAAAAAACAGGTGGACGTCCATTCAGTAACGGGCGTGCTGAAACTGTACCTTCGAGAGATGCCCGAGGCTCTGTTCACGGACGCGCTTTATCCAGCTTTCGTTGATGCGTTCCAGAGCGGCGGCGAATCCAATCGCGCCGTAGCACTGCGCCGCGTCTACGAGAATCTGCCAGCCGTTAACAAAGCTGTGATAGACTTCATTCTCGCTCATCTGAGTCGTGTAAACAAACACGAGGCACAGAATAAAATGTCTTTGCACAATCTCGCAACGGTATTCGGACCGACACTGTTGCGTCCCGGTACGTCGAACTCGTCGCGCACAAACGCCGATTCGAAGAGTCGCGATCCACTCGCCGCCGGTACCGTCGACGTAATGGCACAGGCTGGAATACTCTACTGTTTCTTGCAAATGAACATTCAGCAGAATAATCGATCGCTATAATCTAGTCTCACGCGACCGGGAGATCGATAGGCAACACAATGATAAAAAAAACGAACAAGGAAAAGAAAAACAACGTTTGCATCTATCCTGCCGGTCCATTAGTTTAATAATGATGCTGAAGATACAAGAGGAGAAAAAAAAAACAATACAAAAAGAAGAACGATGTACTATAATCGATGAAGCTTTACCATACGTACTCTCGCAGAACAAAAAACGAAAAGACATGAGAAAAAAAAACAAAAGAAATTACAAAAAAAACCAGCGTGTTCCTATAACGAAACAAACAAAAAAGCCACGATACTCGGTTTACTCGAGTACTCGTTTTGTATTTTTTATTGAACAACGATAATCCTTCGGTCGAGATGTTCGGATATTTGCAAATATTTTGCTTTGCAACTAAGCGACGATGAAATGATGGATTTTTTATATTCTAAAACCTAACTATACGACGAGAAAAGAAAGATTGAAATCGATGAAAATATCCGGAAAATTGTATCATCGCGACGAGTCTGTATTATAGTATACTGCACCGTGTACTACTACATAGTTAATATTCTCTCTATTATATTATTCGAATAATTTTTAATTTTTATAACGCGCGTTGACCGCCGAAGAGCAACGTCGAACGACGAAACTCGACGGGCAACTTTTGTACATTCATACGACATGTAAAGACAAACTACGTAACTATTATACTATATACTGCTACGAATAATGCTCTTTTCTTTTGTTTTCTCATCGAATGTACCGTTACCGTCGCGCGCAGTAGTTTCGCAGTTATCCCGATGATTTTTCTGGTGGGTTCAGCGCGTCGGCATGGAGTTCGAATTTTCGACGGTGTCGGCACAGTCGCGAGAGCGCGGAGCCAGAGGCAAGCGAATCGGCGTTGCGGCTATGTTGCTCCACAGGCCTGGCAAACGCGAGCCGTCCGAACCGTTGCACTGCATACCTGCGTGTATCGAGTTTATCAGACAAGCGATTTTTTTACTTCGTTAGAAAAATAATTAGGATTTTTCCATTTTTTCTAAATCTGCGTTAAAAAAATCAGTTCTTTGTACCAATATCGCTTGACCAAAATCCCAAAGACGTACTTGTCGCATAGCTCGAAAATAAAATACGCTTTTGCGATTTTAGTCAAACGATAGTTTTGATTATTTTGTATATTCGATGCTAGTTATTACCGAGAGGAGCAGCGAGATAAAGGTCGTGAAGAGCGAAAACCCGAACTCTCGTCCACTCGATGCTCTGATAATTCGTCGATATTCCTTGATTCTCGCTTGTCTTCTGATTCTCCCATTCGCGCATGTAACGAAAGTACGTACGCAGAGCGTCGTCGCTTATCGCACTCTTGCAGACCTGAAGAAAACGAACTTATTTTTTTGTATCCGATTTAATCTTAAGTAGTTAATTTTTTTTGGAGTAACGATTATCATGAATCCGGAGTGACTGACCTCGAGCCTCGCCCTGGGATAATAGTGTATGTAGTTAATGCACATCTCGTCCGAAATGGCAAAACCGCCGAGGGTAACGTTTTTTCGGTCTAGAGTCTTGTAAGTGCAGGAGGTAACGAGAGAATCGCCCTGAGTGAGAAAATTCGTTAAAAATCGTAGAAATTCGCGAAACGACAATCGTGAGATAAAATGAATTATCGTCTCGCACACTTACTGGAAGAACGGTAACGCGTTTGGGCAATAGTCGTATCTCTTGAAAATGTGTCGAATAATGATTGTCATAATTGAGAGGCTGTAATTCTTCGCCGTCGCGAATGTGACGAGTTATCACTCTCGTGCCCGTTAAGTGGGTGTGCAATTGCGACGCGAATACGTGAATTCCGGACTGCGGTAGACCGACACCGGTGCACTCGGCGATGCAGTGACCGGACAATTCGAAAGATTCCTTCAAATAATTCAACATAGAAACATTGTTCATTTTTTTCATTTCCGTTTAACTTATCCAACGATTTCTCAATGATTGCGCGTAGGAACGCAAAATAGCAGAAGTTCATGCTTGTCGTTTAATCATCATTGCGAATTTATATTTATTTTTATAAGTTGCTTGAGACTTGCTCGTTTGTACCTGGAGCGGTGGTATTGCCATTTTATCGGTATACTCCAATCCCAATTCCATCACTCCGGCGTCGTATTGCCTCAGGGTTTTCGTGAGATGGAATCGTATTCCGGAAGAATCGACTTTGCCGCTCAATAATTCCGGATTGTTGTAGTGAACTTCGAGCATAACGTAGCGATTGAAACCATCACCGCCGAGGGACAAACCGACCTCTTTCGGATAGACGAAAGCGTCGGCACCCATTGCCCACGCGGCGAGTACCTTTTTGCATATCTGCGAAAGCGCAAGAGTAATCGATTCGTTCATTAACATTCGTTTTCTTACGATTTCGCAGGTTTCTTTCTTGAACCAACCTTCGTCGCGTCTGGACGATTGGGAGATTCGCACGGGCCATTGTAATAAGGGACGTCGAGATCGGCCGGGCCAGCGCAGTGAAATACTTCCATGTGATGAACGAGATGCTCGTTCTCTTTATTGATCACCGGACCGAATTGAAGCACGTGATGCCTGCAAAAAACGAGGTAAGAGCTTCAACTATACTTCGATTTTTTATGTTTCTTCTCATATCTTCATTAATGATTATCTCTTCTTTCAGGACTTCCGGATAGAGAGAAGATGCGACGGACAGAAGTAAAACTATCAGATGCCTATAGCTCGGAATGATAAGCCGAGTAATATATTGTTGTATTCTTTCTTTTCTACTTTTGCTCAGAAACGGTGAAAGAAGAAAAAGTTCTAACTTGTGTTTCAGCGCGTCAGGAAGTTTTTTCACACGACACCAGTAAGTTGTCTCGACGTTGGGGACTCTGACGCGATCGTTGAGTAGCTCGAATTTCCAAGTGTCATGAGGAAATTGTGGCTCGTCCGTAGCCATCCTAAGCAGTTCCATTCTCGTCATACCGGATGTTGTAGCGTCGCTTGTAACGAGACCCCCCAGCGAGTACAAGGGACCACGTCCTTTCAACCAGACAACGTGTGTCGTACCTCGCTACAAATTACACGTGAGTTTTTATCATAAAAAAAGCTTCCTCTATAAGGGAACACGATAAAAGTTAATAATTGCCTCGATAACGTAATCATGCTCGTCGCAAGTATCGAACTTTCGCGTGAATGTGAATTTCGTCAAATTTCCAAACTTCTTGAAGGCAAAGTCATCGCAATCCTGTTGAGCGTCCACTTCCAATTTTCCATTCTCGGTTGCCCTGGCATCCTTGAAACACATTTCACTTAGGGCTCGAAAAAAATTAATTTTTTTTTTTATAAAGGGATCAACTGTCCATTGTATCATTGCTGAAAATAATTCTCTGACAATTTGTTTGGAAAACTAACTGTTTCAGAGATTTTCCGATGTTTTTCTCGCGAGTTTCTCTACCACTCGCTAAAGATATCTGCACTTCATTAGTATTGCAGCAATCACACATTTTCAACAACTCAAAGTATTTTCCAAAAAGAGCAGATTTTTTCTGACACAATACGTAGACATTTACCTACATTTTTAGATAAATTTTTCAAACGTTTGCAGCGAAATATTTTCTTCAAGGATTCAAAAACATTTTTGTAGCTCGTTGACCAGAGAATAAGGTGAATATTCCCTGTATCGTTTTTCTCGAAAATAATCGATATTATTGATTTTTTTTGCAGACTTTACCTGAAGATGATGCTTTCGTCGCCAGTCGACCCACAATACGCAATAGTCAGCGGGCTTAATTTCGCCGTAGTCGGAGAAACCAATGGCGAACCACGAATTCTCCTCGGCGTAGTAATGAGCCTCGATTTGTACGAGTTCCTTCGTTGAATCGACTCTGAAGGTTTTTCGTCGCGTGAGTAAATTAAACAATCAGATTCAAAGAACGCTGTAAATTTGTCACGGGTGTCGAAGCGAAAACCACCCACGATAAAAAAGACGAGGTTTTTTTTAGCGGTTTCTCAAAATTGATCCGTAAACGAAAGATTTTGGTCTATCACTTATCAATCTCACCTCCAATGAAAGCTCGCTTCGGATCCTAATGGTATAGAGTGCACAGGTTCTATTTTTTCTCGAGCGTCAACGCCTTGGTAACACACGATGATACCGATAAGAAGAATAAATATTTTTTTGTTTGCCATCTTTTTTCGTGGCTCGGAGGCGTTTTAAAAAATAGTGAAATTTGTTTGTCTAAAGCTTCAAAGAACCGATCGAGCCCTTTGCTCTCGCAAACTCGTACTGAAAGCTCCATCATATTCTCTGTACAGGATCGAGTCTTCCGAGAAATCGAGAAGGCGCGCGCGCGCGCGCGCGAACTCTTCGTGACCCTCTCGGTTTCCCGAGCGAAATATCTTAATATCGCGAAATATCGGATGCCAAGGCTATATAACGAAATTCCTGCGGTCGCTCGACTAGTTCATCTCTTCTTCATCGACAACCCAGAGCCCGAGCAATCAAGAAATTCCACAGATCCTACGCGACGTTGGGCTGTACGTGCCGGACCGCGCGATGATCGCGCCCAGTCGACGTCAAGACTCATCCAATATTCACCCGAGGCTCTAATTCCTCGAGTTAGCGATGCCATTCGAATTCGCTCGAGGCTCTGAAAAATAAGACGCTCTATCGAACCGCGAGCGATGAGACTCTATTCAAGTATCACCTGATAGAAAAAAAACTTGGCAGATTATATTGGCGAAGCGTGTTGCCCTGTGGAGATCGTAAAACGTTTTGTGATTGCTCGAAACGAAGAGCGGAGAGAACGTCGGGACGAGACAACGAGCCTCGATTGGACTTGATTAAATATAGTTGAATAACTGGTAGCATTAACATCTCGACTAGCGCTCGTAATATTTTTTGTCTCGTCCAGAGAAAGTCAATGGCTAGCCTTTCTTTTATGGAGAAATGGAAAAGAAAACGGAATAATATTTTTTTCTTTTAATACCAAACACATTGAAAAAGCTATAAAATGAATCTAGTCTTCGATATGAGTACGCGAAAGGAATTCAACTTTAGTAAGGCATGGCGCGGATGAGAGGGAAAGCTTAGAATGTACTTAGACCAGAGTTGGACAGTACTCGAAGTACACGGCACTTGATTGATACAGAAAGTACCTGAATTCCAATTACTTGAAAAATGTTTTTTATTCGAATGCTTTTACCATTCGAATGTAGATGTAATTGTTCAAAATCGATAGAAATCTTTCAAATGATCGTGAGGTTTTTTGCATCCCGTGAATTGCCATAAAGTTTTTGAAAAATCTCCGAATCCCAAAAAAGAAGTTTTGCTTTGAAGTTAAATACGAAGCATTCGAAATGACCTCGTTTTAACTTTTTGAATCTTACAAATTGTCTCAAAATAAGAAATATCATTTTACGAATCGTTTGATACAATAGAAAAAAAAGTTCCTCAGATTAACTAAAAACAAAATCTCGCAAACTCCCTTGATTTTTTATGAAAACTCGAGATTATTTGCAAAGTTTTTTTTTTACTTCAAGGCACTCCATCAGATTTTTTTTGGATTTGACAGTTTCAATGAAACAGAAAATCACAAATGGCATACATCGGGAAAATCCGGACAAACAAAACGTTATTTGTAAACAAGAAGCAAGATTTTCGGAAAAATTGGCGTAAACTTATGTTTCCTAAACTAAATTAAACTTTGCGTGAACTAAACTAACTATAAAGATGAAAAAATAATCTGAAGTTTCACGCGTCGACGCAAAATAAACATATAAACAGCCGAAGTCATTGATATTCCAAATAAAGAAAACATCACCGCCGGTTACAAAATATTATTTTAACTCAATCGTTGACTCTTTAATATCAAATCAATACGGCTGCAAAAACTCGAAAAAAGAAACGTCTCTCGTGGCTGCATAATATTTGCACTGAAAGAAAAAATATTCAAGCTCGATCGTTGATACGATTCTTCTATTAAGCGATCGAGCCTCAACGTTGTTATTATTACTGCGGTAACTTTCCCCGAGGCCGCGAAAGAACTGCCTAACAGAATGAAAGCGTGAAAAGAAATTTATTCGAACATAATAATGGCTTTCCCGCTCGTCATCGAAACAGCCGCGACGCGAATACAAAAGTCCATGTCCCATAACTTCCCGGAATTCGGGCTCCGCAAAGCTGCGCTAACTTCTGTATCTATGTTGCCAGGTAAAATCCCTCCACGGAACAGCTGTCGAGTTGAGATTCACGCGCGCGTACGAACGCACACGCACGCAAGGATCTCGTGGTTGACGCATTGGAATGGAAAGAGCGACGGAGATACGATAAAAAAGACGAAGAAAAAAAGCCGGAGTGGGGGAAATGATTGCCACAAGTCTGGCAATGCTTATGCATGCAGTCGTTTCGTATAGCGTGTAGCGATCCCACCAAGTTCCACGATCGCAGAGCTTCAGTCAACCGCGGACTACACGAGAGTGTGGTCAAAGCCGTCTCAATTCAGTGTGCCAACGAACGCCGCGGACTTCAGTGTCGGAGCAACTGGTCCATGAGCTGTACACAGCGGTCGGGAATTTCTCATCCATAAGGAATGTAATCTTAATTGCGGCTTATGAACCGCATTAGTCAATCACCAATCGTGCGACAGCCGATTTTTTACTCGTCAAGAGGTGAGTCGACCAAAAAAAAAACAACGAGATAAATGTATCATATATTTTTAAGCGTCGGATCGTCGTTGCTCGGTGTGCGAGCGCAATGTAATCCGCACGAGGCGGTCGCATGATTCATGTACCGACGCACACGTCGAGACACGCGCGCCCGGCGTCATTCGACCGCGTCACCGTGAGAGTCTCGTCCGCTCGTGCTCGATGTCGCCGTTACAATGCTCGCGCGATAAGGCCAAGGGCCTCGGCACACGCTCCGATTTCTATAATCATCATCGCTTCTCGGAAAATATGAAGCTACTGACAAAAAAAAAAGAAGAAATACTCAATTCAGCCTCGTCGCGGGAAACGGAGCTATTTTCGTGAAGTCGTATATTCTTAACGACCTTGCTCTTCGAGCTTTGGCGACGATTCAGCTCGAGAGCGATGCTTCAACGACGGGAATTCCTGACTTCTCGCGTTGAGGATTTTTCAATTTAATACGCGAGCTCGTGGAGCGTCATTGGGTTCGCGGGAAATGAACCGCGGTGATTGACCCTGTGAACTCCGAACGAAGCGCGCGCTCGTCTGCACATCAGAAACGGCAACCAACGACCGTATACATGTGTATACTCATTGTCTGACGGAATTGTACGATCGATCGTAATCGTTCGATGTCAAGTTTTGCATCGCAATAATTTATAACTGCAGTATCGATGATGCCAATCGTAGAGAAGACAAATTATGGTACGTGAATATGCCGGCGACTCCGGTAATCCGATATGCGGAGAGTTTTAATCTTATTTATTTGACGGATCAATGTGGAGCAGAGTTATTACGAGGAACTTATGAATAAAAATCGGATGTGCCGTTACGAATTGAAATATCGTAATATCTTTCCTGTATTCTTTTTTTAATCTCGAGCCGCTTAAAGATTATTCTTGTCGGTCTGACGCGCGTAGCATCGTTCTTACGTATACTTCAGTGTTTTGGATTCGTACGGCTTTAAACAACGCGTATCTCACGTTACGGGAACGTGCGAGTGGCTCATCGATTCCCGACCGATAACGATAGCGAATCGTTAAACTGATAGAGCAGTCATGACGAGGCTAGTAGTTTCTTTTTTTTCCTTATAATGGACGTTGTATGTCTTTTTTTCTTTTTTTTTTTTCAGAGAGGCTCATCGTAGAGCTGGAGGAACTAATTGGACGATAAACTTGCAACAACAAGGGGCGGCTTGGTCGACCGTTCATCGATGGGTTGAGAACGCAAAGTAATTTCCTCCTCTCTCTCTCTTTATTCTATTCTATCAATCTGTCTCATCTGTTTCTTTCAACCCCACTATCAACATTTTTCCCACAATTCATCATCCTTTCCCCCAATTACAATTACCGAGGTGATTAGCTCACCGATGAGCCATGCTGAAGGTCGTGGGGGCCTCGTGGCTGCAGACCAGGATTTCCACCTACATACTCGTTGCCGTTGCCCTTCTCGGCATCGGCGCGATTGTCCTGGGAGAATTTGGCAGGTAAACCATTAATTTTCATCAACTTTATCGTATTTTACTACTTTTTCTTGTATAGATACTAATGAGACGAAGATCTTTCCTTTTCCTTGAGTAATAACGATACTTTTTTTCAGCGGCGTTGAAAAAGATGGAACTTATTCGGCAACAGTTTTCTGGAATCACAAAGGAGGATATCGAATCGATTTCTGGGGACAGGGAAACGATTTGACACCGTTGCCGAGAGGAGCTGCTCGAGCTTACTACAAGACGAGAATCGAGGAGACCGGGTTAGTTAATTGATTGATGATCGCTTCTAAATGTATCAATCGTATCGAATTAAGATAGAGACTACAGATCTCGTGTAGAACTCTATGATCTCATATAGATCATATAGATAGACAATTCTCGAACGACCATTTATGTTCATTTCATCCCCATGAAATACTTCAGTATTGATGAATTTCCCGTGATTCGTTTCACGAGTATATGAAAAGTGTATTAATGATTTCAATTGCTTCGCCGTCGAAACAGATGGTCGATGGTCGAGATCGAAACATCCCCGGCGTATCCGGACGCTGTCCAGGCATACGCCGCAGGTCTTCTCGAGGGTAGCTTGACTTGGCAATTGATACATCATCACTGGTACAACACGATCGGTACTTTTTGCGCCTCCGAGGAGAACGAAGAACGATGCTCGAAAATTCGACATTTGTTACGCGACAACACCGCAATCATACGCGAGAGAGCCGACCTACTTGCTAATGAAGATCCTTTCTGGCACATGGTAAGAAACATTATAAGAAAATAGTACATTTTCTCTACGATTGTAGACAATTTTTTTTTTTATCTGGATAGGTTCGATTGTTCTATGCTCAACTAGACGGTATGGAAACCGGCTGGAGATTCGCGGTGCGTCGAAGCCGTCGTTCCGTCGAGATCGATACCATTGATTTTCTCTGGCTCGCGATGGCCTCCGATCTGCCGGAATCGCAGGCAACATCGGAAGCCGCTTCGCCGACATCCAACGACTTGCCGGAGCTTTCCGTTGGTTCGAACATCAACAGCGGCGTGATACTTCTCAAGTCCCTCGACAGATCTGCGGAAGGCCTCGATCCTTTGATCGTCGTTGCTCAAAACACCGTTGCACCGTGAGTTTTTCGTTTTTTTTTTCAATTCTATGATAATCTATGATGATAACTCATTCACTAATTCACGCTGCTATGCCGACCTTAGTGCTCCGAGTACGTATCACAGCAGCCATTATTTGAAGATAAAAAGAGCTCGATCGTCGATTCTATCAATAAGATTTTACCACCAACAGATACGCGAAGATGCTGAGACTGCTGAAGAGGTACAAGTTCGGTTATCATCTATCAGAAAGCAGACACGCTCCAAGAGTGCCAACTCGTTCCATTGTCATGTCTTCGTATCCCGGTGCTATATCATCTCACGACGAATATTACGTAGTTCGAGGTGGCAAGGACAACGATGATCTTTTGATACTCGCCGCGATACCGTTGAAGGATTCGCCGAAAGAGAATCTCGCCGCAGCGGAACACCCGGACGATCGGAAGAAACATGAGGAACAAGCGAAGGAGCGCAATTCGGTATGCATCGCGTTTTTCATTGGTCGAATATGAATTTCTCGATAGGCGAAGAATTACGTTCTTGATATTTGCATTAGTTACTTTCTCAGCGTCGTCGCCGTTAATAACGCTAATTGGTTCCGTCCTAGATTTTTTCGTACTGCTTTTTTTTCTTATAAAGTTTTTCCTCCGCTTCGCCGTGCTAATAGCAATGAATTTCTTGCAGGTGGTGCAGGGTGTGATGGCACCGGCTCGAATAATGGCGGCCAACAGATTGGCGACCGAGGCACGTTCGTGGTCTCGACTGTTAGCGCGCGGCAATTCGGCGGAAGAGTCGGAGAGATCCTCGACATCGCGCCAGTGGTTGTCGGTTAGACCGAAGGATTCGACGGTATGGCTGATCGAGCAACATCCGGCGATGACCCACGCGGTGGATTACACCGAGAAGTTTGCGAAACACGGTTTCGTGCTCTGTCAGGGTGAAAAAGTACTGCAAGAAGGAGCGCGCGAGAGAAACGAAAGCGGCAGCAATGACGCAGTCGAGAATTTGGACGTGGAAAAATTTTTCCGTGAAAACATCACGAGCGTCGACGATATCAGAAAATTGATGCGCGGAACGTCGGATTTTTTGAGCGAGGACAACACCGATGAGACGAACAACGGATCGCTGGCGAAAAATTCATTCGGAAGAAACGAATCTCGTGTACGATACGCGATGGAACCACTCGGAAGATTCGTTTATCGCGCCGATTTTGAGAACGCTCGAAAACCCATTGGCGTTATTGATACGAAAATCTCGATCTCCGTGGCTGACGGTCTCGAGAGTTTCGAGGCTACTTCCGGTCCACCATTTGGCCACGAGCTCAACAACAATCCCGCTGTTCCATTCGATTGGTCACAACATTTTCCCAACATCTCGCACATCGGACAACCCGAGAAATTCGAATTCGACAGCGTCGCACCCCAATGGATCTGGTTTTAGAAACAAATTTTGTTGACGTTATCCCTCCAAGAAGCGCGAAGAGTATAATAGCCAATTAGTCGCGAGATTCTTTCGCTTTTGTTTTTTGCACAAAAAAATGCTTCGTGCTCACTGCATTTTCGTCCCAGCCACGATTTATGTATGACCCACCCTTTCATCGGCTGGCTCGTATGTGAGCTAACGTTGCTCGCACAAACGGTAATTATTCATAGTATACTGAATTGTATCGAATTAATAAAAGAAAGAAGAAAAAAAAAACTTGTAACGTTCTTTAACTGCCCGCATTTAACCATTAATTCATTGCTCATTATCTGTAACAGTAGCTTGAATAATTACGGAATTATTGTGAATTTACAAAACGCATTTCATTATTTCTGAACTTTAGTCGTTCGCGGCTTTTGCCGATATAACAATCAATTTTAATCGATCTAGTCACCAAGTCCGCGGCCTCACATTCCTATGCTAATCGGTCCTACACACGCTCCGTTGATTGGTGGACGCTCGCTACTGGACCTCCCCATTGGTCGAGGCAAGCATGTGTAGAATCGAGTATCGAGTTGTGTAGAAAAGAGGGGCTGCCGACTGTCCGTGTCAGTTCTCGGAGCGCGGTCTCGTGTGTCACACAATTGACTTGCGATTCGAGATCTTTCAAAATCGCGTTTGTTGCATTGAGGGTTTCTGGTTTATTTACGGCCCTTACATCTTGTTGGATGAAAAAAATGTGTGTTAAAGAGCTCTTAACATTTCGAATGCTTCCTCGTTCTCTACTTCCAGGATTACAAAATTTCCTCGTTACTTAAAACTTGTCGGGTTATCAAGTACTTGTGGAAACACACGGCAGCAACTTTTCGCGCGTCTCTCCCCACACATTCATTGCGCTCGACAACGCTATTCGTGTTGAAACGTGTTAACTACTTGTTCTGACATGTGCTTCGAGCACTATCGTCTGTAAAAACAAATGAATGGATAACAATGGAATGTGAAAGCATCGAAGACGCCGAGGCTAAGGCGAAGCCGGAAACTTGTCGTGAAAATTGGTCCGATGACATCGAAGCGAAAAAGCTCGAGGAGGTTAGCGCGTGTACTTAGGATTTGGCGAAAAAAAAAAAATACGATCTGTCATCGAGGAACGAACGATAAACATAGACCGCATTTTGTTTCTCCCCGACGAATAAATAGGTCGTTTCGATCCGCTCGGAAGAAAGCATCACCAACGCGGCCTCAAGACACATCGAAGAGACTCTCGGTAAATTAAATAAAGTCTCGACGGAAAAAAATTCTCTTTCCGCCGTTAACAACGAAAAAAGCGTTAGCGCCGACCGCGAAAAGGACGAATTGAATCGACGTGTGCGAGTCGGGGAAATAACACCGTTTCAAGCCGCTGAAGCGATAAAGTCAACGGATTTCAAGGACAAACAGTAAGTCCAAATTTGTCTGTTCCGTTCAAATTCATAGAGTTTTATTCTCAATGTTTATAACCGTGTACTAATAAAAATTGGCAGGAACTCTGTCGCGACTTCTGGTCTGACCGGATTGGAGCTTTATCTGAAGAGGCAAGCAGAACTCGCGCAGCAGCGCAAAAAGCTTAAAAATTCGAAAGTTCAACAGACGAGACAGGCCGAAGATTCTAAGTCTGTGAAAAAAAAATCATCGCCTAGGGATAAACCGGAAAGAGACTCGAAAAAACGAAAAATAGAATTAAGAAAATGCGCTGAAGATGCGAAAGTCGAAATTTCAAAAGATAGCACCGCCAAGGAAAAACTTGGAGATGACGAAAGTAATTCAGCACCCAGAAAGCGGCCAACGGAGACTGAAAATCATGATTCTGGAAGCGAATATATGCCAAGCGACGGAGAAATTGCGGAATCTGGTAAGAAAATAAAAATATAGCTCGAAAAAGTAAACTGAGCTAAAGCTGGACAGTACTTGAAGTATTTTGTACTTGAAACAATTAAGTCATACTTTTTCCTTGACATTTAAATTGTTAATTAAACATTCAAATGTAGTAAATTATTTGAAAGCAAATAGACAATCCTGATTTTTTAAATTTCGGGGATGGCGACAAATTGAATAAAAAATTTTGATTTCTTTAAAATTTTAAAAAGCAAGTTTTATGATTGCAATTTCGAGAAATCTACGATCTACTTTTCGATCTCGAAAATCGGCCTAAAGTAAAAAAAAGCTTACGAACCATTTCGGAGTTCATAAAGAATTTGAATACTTGAATTACTTTACGCAGCTCTGTATCAAAGCCTGTACATACATTCATACATGAATATTCGTACAGTCTTCGCCTGTACATTCGTTTTAACGTTAGTTTTTTCAGACGCGGAGCTCGAGAGCAAAAGAGCTAAAACAAAACGAAAACGGCGTAGAAAAGACACAGATTCCGAGAGTCTCGGGTCGATCGGAAAGAGAAGTAAGCTTCAAGTTTTTCTCACCTAATTTTCTCGATATAGATCGGTATTCTAATTGAAAATATATTACGATGACCAATTGATCCGCCAGTACTGGACGACGGAGATGAATCCGTGTACCGCGAACGAATCGAATCCAGATTGAGCGTGGATTCGACGAAAGATTCGCTATACACGGTCGACAATCTCTTCAAAGTACCGAAATCCATATGGAAAAAATTGTACGAGTATCAGAGAGTTTCCGTCCGATGGCTGTGGGAACTTCACGGTCGTGGTCTCGGCGGTTTGGTCGGCGACGAGATGGGTCTCGGGAAAACTGTTCAAGTTATCGCTTTTCTCGCTGGGCTCGAGGCGAGCGAATTGTTGTCCGACGGTGGAAGGTATTAAACTATAAATCGTTATTGTCGCGGATTTCCTATTTCTAGAGTTATTCGTATAAATGTATTATAATAAACATTTACATATTCTATTCATAGGTTCCGAAGATTGGGCCCGACTCTCATCGTTTGCCCGGCCACACTGCTGGAACAGTGGGTCAAACACTTTCAAGATTGGGCTCCGTACTTGCGGGTCGTCGTGTTGCATCACTCCGGAACCTATCGCGGTAACTGAACGGAATATTAACACTTCGAATAATTTTTTTTCGTCCTGAACACCAAAGGCGAATAAAAGCGTGAAAAATGTCCAGGCGAGCCCGAATATTTGATCGAGAGCATGAAAAAAACCGGAGGCATTGTGTTGACCTCTTACTCGGGAATTTTGGGCCACAAGGAACTTCTCGTCGCGACTCAGTGGCACTACGTTATTCTCGACGAGGGTCACAAGATAAGAAATCCCGAAGCAAAGGTCCGCCTCCTTAGATCTCTTTTCTTCTCACCGCCTCTCGTCGATCGAATCAATAATTTTCGTCTCTTTAATATCTCAGGTGAGCAAAGCCGTGAAAGAATTCTCGACTCCTCATCGCCTTCTGCTGACCGGAAGTCCCATGCAGAATTCGTTGAAAGAACTCTGGTCGCTCTTCGACTTTATACTACCCGGAAAACTTGGCACGCTGCCGACGTTTCTCGAGCACTGCGCGAACCCGATAACACGCGGGGGATACGCCAACGCTTCACCGCTTCAAGAAGCGACAGCTTTGCAAGTTGCCACGATGCTGAAAGACGCGATTGCGCCGTATATGCTGCGAAGAACGAAGAACGACGTTCAGCATCACATAAGCTTGCCGGAGAAGAATGAACAAGTGATTAATCGTTAAATATTCATCGTACCCACATAGATTTACATATCGAATTCACACCGATACGATTCGATTGTTTCAGGTACTCTTCTGCAGCTTGACCGAGGAACAGAAGAATCTTTACAAAGAATATTTGCGAACCGATCACGTATCCTCGGTTTTGCATGACCGAAGCAATCATACGGAGAACAGCTACCGGGCTAGACTTCTCGTGGCTCTAACGACGCTAAGGAAAATATGCAATCATCCGGATCTTTACACATATGGGAAAGACGAAGCTGTGAGTCTCGCACTTGCCACAGCTGTCCTAAGGTTTTATTTCGTATTATCAATTTAATCGTTTAATAAAATAGGACTCAGATATCGAAATGGAGAATGAAGAATCCCTCGAGAAATTTGGCTACTGGCGACGCTCCGGTAAACTGGCTGTGGTTAGGTCTTTATTGAAAATTTGGAAACGACAAGGACACAGAGTACTACTCTTCACTCAGGGCAGACAGGTGCGAATTTTTCACATATCTATCTTCATCGAAACGAACAACAGCAATTAGTGCTGTAATTCTACAGAGTACTTATTTACAATATCAACAATTGTTCTTTTTTTTCTAGATGATGCATGTCTTGGAAGCTCACGTCCAACGCGAAGGCTACACGTACTTGCGACTCGACGGAACAACCCCGATGGCACAGAGGCAACAGACTATTCACAAATTCAACAACGTAGGTAGAAGACTGCGGCGAGTATGAGAGATGAATGACGAAATTGCGAGTACGATAGATGTATCGTCGCTTTATCTTTCCGCAGGACCCCGAGTACTTTATTTTCATATCGACAACGCGAGTCGGTGGGCTCGGAGTGAATCTCACGGGTGCGAATCGCGTCGTGATTTATGATCCTGATTGGAATCCCGCGATCGACGCTCAAGCGAGAGAACGCGCTTGGCGAATCGGTCAGGACAAACGCGTGACGATCTATCGGCTCGTGACTGCTGGAACCGTCGAGGAAAAGGCAATTGCATTTAACTAATTTCGATCGCATCAACTTATCAAATTGTCAATAATAATTTTCTCCTGTATTACAGATATACCATCGACAAATCTTCAAGCTACTGTTGTCCAACCGCGTTCTCGAAGATCCGAGACAGCGTCGACTCTTTCAGACTTCCGATCTCGCCGAACTCTTCAACCTCAACGAGCCGATCGACGGCAAGACTACCGAATCGGACCGTATATTTCGCGACTGCAAGCTCAAACCCGGAGAACCCAATTTCTCGGCTAGCAAAGTCGAGGCTATGAAGAGGCTTGCTTCTTCCGTCAGCAAGAAAATAAAAGAGAATGCGAAAAATGATCGTAAAGAAATATCGACTGTTGTCAAAGAAAGCGCTGTGCCGGAGATTCAGAATGACGAGGAGAATAATCTACTGCGCGAGGAGTCTCCAGTGGAGACTGAATCAGTGGCCAACGATGTACCGGCCGAAACATCAGTGGCTGAGGTGATCGAAGGAAAAGATCGTCGTAAAAAACGTAAAAAGAAAAATAAGAAGCGAGAGGATGAACCGGAAATTGCGGCGATATTTGAGGGCGAGAAAGTGCCGTGTCTCATTGGACGGAGACTCGGCCGCTCGACACCGAGCGAGGAGGAACAAATATCGTCGACTTGCGACGATCAGTACGTCCTCATGAAGTTATTCGCCAAAACGAGTAAGTTTAAAGTGGAATGTCGTACGTTAGAGCGCGAGAGACAAAACATTTTTCAACATTATTTTCGTTGAAACCTGAGAGATTTCGAACAAAAAAGTATCATGTAGCATACTAATTTCTTTCGAGAACTTTTAAAGAATTTCGATATCAACTCAGACACAGCTTTTTTTTGTTTCTTTAAGAAAATTTCTTTGATGTTCAATGCAGTCGAATGAATGATTTTTTAAAATACTCAACAGAAGTAAGCTCGGCCTTTCAACACGACGCTCTCATATCGGGGGCTCGCACAGACGGCGGTCAAGTAAACCCAATGCAGAAAATGGCACGAGACGCGGCACAGGAGAGCATGGACCAAGTCCGTCAATCTCGAAAATGGTGCTGGCGGCCTACGTGGGACTCTCCGAAAGATAACGACGATTGAAAAAACGAGAACACATATTCCATGATATGCGCAGAATTCAAAGACTGATAGGTTTAAAAGAAACAAAATAAAAAATACGAAGAAAAAACGATTGTATATTAAAACAAGTCTTCATTTGTATTATGTCGTTTTCTCCTCAAACCCTCGTACCACGATATTTGGACAATTATTTTACAGATTTTTGTACATTTCGCATACAAAAGATCTACGTGCGAGGATCCGCAATGCACTAAATGAATATATTAATCCATGTATTTTGTGGGATGAAAAAAAAAACAGTTTATGCCGCAGTAACAAAAATGGGACTTCGACGAAGCTATCATGTTGAACAATGACATTGATAGTATGGATTGACATTGATAACATCGATCGACGATATAGGCAGTTGGCCTTGAAGTTGGTTAATATATGAATCTGTTTCGGGAACTAGAGCGCGGGTTTCGCCCCAATATTTATCGCCATAGGTTACCTCCTTTCTTCTTTTCTTCTTTTACCGATTATAAAGAGCTTATAAATTACTGTACAACAATTTTGAGCTTACTAGAGTTTCGTTAGGTGTTTCAGTGTCGCAGAAACTCATCGAGCTTCGGGCCAGATCGACCGAGAGGATCTTCCGGAAACATTAGATAATCGCCAGCGAACGTCGGCGTGAGCAATCGCTTTTCTATCGTCTTTCTCCACTGGGGCTTTTCGAACCACAAGTCGCGGTACTGGTCCGATGAAACAACGATGCCGCCGCATTGCGTTGCATACTCCAGTATATACCTGTTTATCGGCATTATCGTGTAAAAATGTTGGCTTGTATCCACAAACACAAGCAAGGAAAAACAGCAATCATGTAAAAAAATGGTCGTACCTATCATCGTAAGGCGTTATCGTTTTTCCTCCGATACGTCTGCTCGGCGTGAAAACTACCGTACCCTCTTTGTGCAACTGTTCCAAGATCACACGTTCTCTCGTTCTCATCTTTTGCGGCAAAAATGCCTTGACCACGTGACCACGTCGCTTGAAATAGTCAATGACGATCTTCAAACCTTTCTCCGAGAAGCCTTTGCCGCACGTATGTCTACGAAAGACCGGTCAATTATTTCTATCATTTCTCACATCTACAAAATATGATTTCACTTTAGTTTTACCCCATCCCGACATTCGGACCATCGATAACAATTTCTCGCAGTTTTCTCGATTGCAAGTTGTTTTGTCCTTCGGTTTGTCGAACGCTATCACTATCCGCGGCAACGACACGACCGCGCTTCTTCCCAACATTGTTCGTTCGGTTTAGTCTCTTTTGTTTCTTGGAAGCTTTCACGGTCATCCCGTTAACCAGAGTGGTCAAAGACGGCATCGTGTCGACGACGAAAGGTACATCGGCGCTTGGTGCTCCTTGACTCGTCGCTTCTGGACCCGATACCCACACGACCTCCACGTCTTCCGTTTCGCTGCTTGTCGCTGGCAGACACTCTACGTAGTTCAGTAATTTTTGGAAATTTATCGACTATAATCTTTTAATTGTTTTCGTTTATCGCTTTTGTATTCAATATTGGATCTAGGGTGAACTCTACACTAATCTGTGACCATTCGCATGAAAAGCTCGGTACCGAGTTATACGCGTGACTGCAAGCTCGGTACAATCGCACATTTTAAGAAATGGGTCCGAGAAAAAAAAGCGTTATCACATAAATGCGTGTAAAACTGCCAGAATACTGATCTGCGATAGTTTCTTAAAATTGCAATTTTTGACCCTAGGATAAATTACATCTCAAATTTAGTAGCAACGGTTGCGTTATTTTAACTCATAGTTAACGGATACTTTTGTTGGAATTCTGCGACGCAAATTTGTCTGCAATCGCGGGCTCATTTTAGGGCAATAATTCCGAAATTACTCGCCCCAGTTCATCGAGCTATTGTCGCATCACTGTTGCATTATTGTCAACAAAATGTTCTCTGGGTGGTTTGGCAATGAACTTGACGAATAATTTTTAATATTAGAAACAGCAAAGTCTTTTTCATACAAATGGCCAGATATTTTCGAGCCTCTGGGACGCTTTCAAGTTCATCTTTGGCTTTTCATTTTTTCGCAAAGCTTTTGTAGAAAAAATAGAAATGCAATATCTTGCAGGCTTACCATTCTCGTTCCTTTCCATAATTTGTCCATTGTGATTTTCGTCGTTACCATTTAAAGCATCCACGACATTGCGAGCGACCTTCAAATTCTCTGCATTCTTCAGATTAAGAATTCTCTTCTTACCTTTTTTCTTCTTTCTCTGGAAAAGTTTGACGCGAAACTGCTTGACGGCTTCGTCATTTGTCTTTGCATCAGACGGCGAAGCACCTATCGTCGGCTCGGGCAAGTCGCTCGCTTCCAGAACTTCTATCACATCGTTGGTCTCCGTATCTGAGTAGCCAACTTCGACTACAGAGCTAGGTTTTTTTGGCGGCTCGGGTGTTGCGTCGTTTACAATAATGACGCTTTCTTCAAGATTCGTACGGGCTTCGCTTTCGACATTTTTCGCAGGTTCGACAGTTTTTTTGCGTTTCTTTGCGGGAGGCGAATGGACTATCGTCACGTCATTTATCTCGATAGCTTTGTCGGCCTCGGAGCTGCAATGGAAACAAAAAACATTTCTACCGATGTATTCCTTTTTTCTTTGTTTCGGCAAAGATCGAGAAACAACATCAAAAATACATTTTATTTCGTTTGAAATGCATCAGCGGACTCTCGTAGACGGTACTCAAAAGATTTTTCGCGCTGCTCGATCTCAATCGATTTTTGTAATCCATCACCTTCGCGTCCATCCGTCTGATCGGTTTCGCGGGACTCGGCGTATCGCAAAGAATGACGGAATCGTTCGCGGCATTCATCGCGCTCGTTCGACGTGCTGCAATTTTTCGTATTAGTGACAAAAACGCCTTGACGCAGTTACCGAACCACGACATAACCTCTCCTCCTTGTGACATTCGTTAGTTCAATTATCATAACATTGAAACTTATTCTGTGCGCACGTGTCGCGTATTTCATGTATCATTTGTTACCGTGTTGTTTATTCATTTTTCATCTATATCAATCGAAATTCAAGGCCACCGCGATGCGACACATCATTTTGTTTCTTATTGTCGCTTTCTTTACGCGAATAAATGTTATTCAATCGAATCTCTGCACGAAAAACCGACGATGGATCGCGAATTAACTTGTTGAGACATGTTTTCATTCTACACTGCAATCCGCGGCTATTCTTACGGCGTAATGTGAACGCAGCTGTTCGATCCCGTTCGAAAAAAAAAAATGTTCTAGTTTCGATTTTGACTACCGGCGTCAAAGCGGCGGGAGTTTTTCGAATGAAATTTGACGAAACAACACAAATGTTGGAATCTACGTTGTATAGTAGACAAATACATGTCTAAAAAACAAAAATTCCAATTTTTCTCAGCGTTTTATCACTTTGATCCAAATACAATGTACCGCTTTTTTTTTGTGGAATTTTATCCCATTGAATAATAATAAAAGAATTCAGATCGAGCAATCATTCTGGGAGCAAATCCATCATTTGATAAAGAATAAAAAGAAGTTATTTATTCATTTACAATAATTAACATTGTAATACGTATAATAATTCATTTTTATGAGTATCTGTGATGAAAAACCTTGTAAAACTGTAGTGCAAGAGCATTCACCGTCGATAAGATGAATTGAATCCATTGTATCCGCGGAAAACACTGCGAGAATTGCGCAACGACTTCGATGAGGAATGAGAGCGCGATTCCCGTAGTGTTCGAGACACGGGCCGGTTTATATCCTCAAATCAGCTCAAATATGGCGGATGCCGAGGTGAGTTTGTCACGTGGAAACGTTAAAAAGTCAAAGTTCGTGGTTAATAACAAACGTTGACGCGTTAATTTGTTTGCAGTTAACGAGAGCGTTGAAAGATCTTCCCAATCGAATTCAGACCGCAAGTAAAAATGAGCGGCGCGAGATACTACAGAATGTCGTCAACGTGTTGTCAAACCCTGGTGAGTACTCCGATAATTCGAATGGAAAGAAAAATACGGAAAAGCGAGGGTTACAACGTTGAAATCATTTGTTTTTGTCATCGTAAAAAATATGTCACATATCGACGATTTTGCTCTGCAGGAATCAACGACAAAATATTGGGAGGTTTGTGCAAGATCGCGTCGATCACGCTGCATCGATACAAGGATACCGCTTCCCAATCTTACGTGAAGAATCTTATAACGGCAATGCTGAAACAGCATCCGGAAGCTACCGTTAAACACCTCTCAGCCGTCGTCACGGAGCAGGCTGTTTGGCACAGAAATGTTGTCCCTACGTGAGTCTTTGTTGTTATAATCAAAAAAATATTACGACACGTTTCATATATTTTTTGCGCAATATATTTTGTCCGCTTACTTTTTTCTATTTGCTACTTGTTTGTGCTAAATGAATACATATATTTTTGTCATCTGCTTATTTTTTTTCTTCGTTTTGATATATATTTAGGCAAAATATTTTGTGCGTTAACTAGATAGTTTTATCTGTTAGTTCGTTGGATATTTAATATCTTTTGAGCAAAAGATTTTATACGTTTGCATTTTTACAATTTAGTTAGTTTAGTTTTTGTTTCGAGCACAAGATTTTATTCTTTTACTCTTTTATCATTGTGGTATGACTAAGACTGAAATGTGGAGCACTTTCGGCAAAAATACAGTGGTTGGAAACTAGTGCAAATTCCTTAAAATTGTAGATTAACTAATAAATGTTTCTATACTAGAAAAATCGACGATAAGATGAAATTACGATATATAAAAGTATAGACATAAACTATATGTTTTTGTGCACGTGCAATCCGATCAATACATTTTTCTTATTTTTCTTGCAGTAAAAACACGTCATTGAGCGCCTATCTGGCGCTGAAATGGTCGACTCTGATAGTCAAGTATGGAATGAGCAATGACTCCCGATCCATCCTTGACGAATTACCCAAAGTCGTGGAGGCGCAGGCAAACCTTGCCGCTTCGGCGATTGCCTCTACGGACAAAAAGCTCAACGACAAAGTTTACTCACTCCTGAGTTGCCAGTGGAGAGGCCCGGGAAAAATAGACGAGAGGTACACGGAGATTCTTGGCAAACTCGAAGCCAGCAACGGAGTTATCGTATTGGCCAGTCTACTGACGAAATTTTTCATCTCAAACGACAAAGCGCATCTCGTAGATACGTTCAAGGTAGAGATAAGAATATCTTTTTCGTTGAAACAATAAGAATTAACTTTAAAAAGATAATCGTCGTTAGCGATAATTTTTAAACATATTAATTATATTGATAATTGCAAAGTTATAAGAAGAAAACTTTTTGCAGGCCAACATTCTCGAGGCGTTTATAAAGGTGGCAATAAGCTGCAAGAAAAAGCCCCAGTTGTACGTGGTCGAAGCTGCGGCGCCGTTTCTTCGTCGTCTGTCCCACGACGATTTCAAAGACCACCTGTTGCCCGCATTGCAAAAGGCGATGCTTCGTAATCCGGAAATAATAATCGACTCGGTGAGCCGTATTTTGAGCGGCATGAGTCTCGATCTGAGTCGTTACAGCGAGGACATAAGCAAAGGGTTGTTCGCGAATCTTCACTCGAAGGAGGATGCGGTACGCGAAGAAGCTGTGGAGGCGTGCAGGCGTTTGGCTCTTCAATGCTCGGACGCGACAGCCCTGGAGAAGCTACTGTCGTCCCTTTTCGCGATATTTCACGGTTCCGAGGGAAAGCTCACGGTCGTGACGCACAAGATCTCGGTGCTTCAAGGCGCCGGAGCTCTGAGTCACAACGCGGCGTCCGGTAGCGCGGTCGAAAAAGTCGCCGGTATCGCGTTCGAGCATTTCGTCAAAGTTCTCGACACCGAGGTACACGAGAAGACTCTGATACACGCGCTGGAGATGATGTCATTGTGGTGCGCGAAATTCACGAACGAAGTGCCGAAGAGCGTGATAGACGCTTTCAAGAAAGGCATGGCCGCGAAAACTTCGACCGCCGGCGTGCGAACGGCTTACATAAGCCTGCTGTTCGCCGTTCCCGTGGTATCGCACTCGGCAACGATAACGCCGATTCTCACCCAAGCGATAACGCGCGCCATGCAACAATCGACTCAACCGTCCGCCGTCACCGAGGGTCTCGTGGCCACGTATCTACTGCTGAAGCTCGTTATCGCTGGCGAAGTCGAGAACGACAAGCAGAGCGTACTCTGGAGCGTCATAGACGAACAGATTTTTTTTACCGACAAATTTTTAACGACATGCGCCGACGATATACTCTACAATCTCATGCAACTGTGCGAAAAGCTCGTGACGGAATTCGCCGATAGATTGAACGAGAAAGCGTTGAGCGGCGTTCATCGAGCGATAGTCGCGTGCGTCGCTGCACCGAAATCATCGACGCGACGACGTTGCGCTCCGCTCGCGAAGAAACTGCTAACCGGATTGGGAACTTACGAACCGGCTAAAGCCGTTCTCACGGAGTTCAATCGTTATCTTCTGAACGTTAAGGTGTTCGACAGCGATCGCGAGAGCAAGGACGATTGTCCGGGAAACGGCGAGGTCACCGGGCGCGCCTTGGCCGATGGTTTGCTCGCTATATGCTCGGGTTCGTTCCTCTTCGAACAATCGGCTCTTCAGCTCGTTGCGGATTCGCTTCTGCCCGCTCATCACCCGGCGATCTTGAAAGCCGTGCCGAATCTTTGGCCGAAAATCGTGAAAAATTTCGATCTAACACCGCGAGATTTTCTCAAGCGTTACGCCACAGAAATTCGTACGATGCTGATCGACAATTACAAAACTGTCCCATCGTACGAGAACGCATTGGCGACGATTGTCTCGTTAGCTCCGGATCTCATACTCGGCGCTCTGGTCGTCAGCGTTACGAACAAATTGGACGATCCAAATATTCTGAAGATAACGAAGGACGAGTATTTCACGTATTTAACGCCGGATGGCGAGTTGTACGACAAGAGCGTACTACCGGGCAACGACGAGAACGACATACTAAACGCGATGAATATGAAACGCGAGTCGAAAGTTTATTCGTTCAAAGAGCAACAAGAGGAGCTCGCGCTCAGACGGGAATTGTACGAGAAGAGAAAGCGCGAGGGTAAGATAAAAGAGCCGAAATTAACGGCCAAGCAGGAAGAAGCTCTCAAGGCTCAAGTTGCCAGAGAAAACGCAATAAGAAAGAGATTGCGCGAATTTCAATCGAAAATCACGGACGCCGTGTCGATGATTCACGCTGCTTCCAACGGTGACAAATTTAACTTGTCGTTCTATCTGAAGGACCTTTTGCCACCCATACTGAAGAATCTCGCATCGCCACTCGCAGCGCCGACGATGTCGCAGCTGTACGTTGAACTGGGAAAAATCATAACGATAACCAGCGACAAGACTCTCGGAGATCTCGTGGCTCATGTGACCCTCAGACAGTTGCAGCCTCAGTGCGATCTCGAGCGCGCGTGGGAGGATGAGGAGTTGGAAAAAGCGATATCGCGCACTCTGAGCCTTCTGCACAATCTCACCGTTCGTCAGAAGCAATTGCTCGTCGCCCCGGCATTCTGTTACGTATTTTCCTTCGTCTCGAAGACCCTACTGACGTGGAAAGACGAATCGATGACGACCGAGGGCTTGCAGATCGTTCAAGAGCACGCGAAGCAACGAGGCGATCCGAACAATCCGAAAGATCCTCGTCATCCGAGACTCTTACCTCGTAGACAGATGTTCGATCTTCTTATCGAGCTCATGAGCACGACGAGCGGAAGAATTCAGTCACACGCGGTCGCAACGTTCCTCGACGTCGCTCAGTCAGGCAGTGGTGCCGCAGGATGCGCCACAGCTTCCAGCGAGGAGATCGACTCGCTGACCGGCGCGTTGCAGAATAATTTGCCGGCCGTGCGAGACGCTGCGCTTCGAGCTCTGATGATCGTCAAGAGCTCTTTTCCGACCGAGAAGGAAGATTACGAGCAGTTACTCAGGCTCACGCGCCGAATATGGGTCGCCAAATTCGACACTAGCGACGAGAACAAAGTTCTGGCCGACGAACTGTGGAGAGCTTCCGGTCTGGCTGCTCATCCCGAAATTTTGTGCGACGAATTGATTCAGGACGTCGCTCATCCGGTCGAACCTGTCCAGCAAGCAGCGGCTTTCGCTCTGGCGGAATTGTTGACGAACGAGCCGCACTTGATGCCGGGAATACTCGATCTTTTGCTGGGTCTTTACAAAGAAAAATTGGCCATGATACCGCCGAAATTGAACGACTTCGGGCGCGTGGTCGAACAGCCGATAGACACTTGGGGACCGCGACGCGGAGTCGCCCTCGCTCTGGCGCAGTTAGCGCCTCTTCTCACTCCCGAGACGATAAACCATTTGGTACAATTTTTCGTATCAACGGGATTGGGAGACAGAAATCCATCGGTGAGAACGGAGATGCTAACAGCTGCCGTTGCCGCTGTGGATTATCATGGCAAAGCCAACATCACCTCGTTGCTGCCTGTTTTCGAAGATTTCATGGACAAAGCACCGAAAATCGGAAGTTTCGATTCGATAAAACAATCGGTCGTTATTTTGATGGGTTCTCTAGCGAGGCATTTGGACAAAGACGATCCGAGAATAAAGCCAATAGTCATGAGGCTAATAGCTGCCCTGTCTACGCCGTCGCAACAGGTTCAAGAAGCCGTGGCGAATTGTCTGCCTCATCTTGTTCCGTCGATAAAGGAAGACGCGCCGAGAATCGTCGACAATCTTATGGATCAGTTGCTCAAATCCGACAAGTACGGCGAGCGCAAAGGTGCAGCTTACGGACTTGCCGGACTCATCAAAGGAATGGGAATTCTCGCGTTAAAACAGTTGGACATCATGACAACGCTGACGAACGCTATCCAGGACAAAAAGAATTACAGACATCGGGAGGGAGCTCTGTTCGCCTTTGAAATGCTGTGCACCATGTTAGGAAGGCTTTTCGAACCTTACATCGTTCACGTGTTGCCGCACCTTCTTCTGTGCTTCGGTGATTCGAGCCAATACGTGAGAACCGCTACTGACGATACCGCGAGAGTGGTCATGAGCAAGTTGTCGGCTCACGGAGTCAAACTCGTTTTGCCGAGTCTGCTGGCGGCCCTCGAGGAAGATTCGTGGAGAACGAAGACCGGTGAGTATTCCGCAAAACAAAGCTTCACGAGAAAGTAAAATGATAAACATGCTCTTAGATTTCAAAGACGCGGATCCCCTCTAATCTTACAACTAATTTGTTCGTCAGGTTCCGTGGAATTGCTTGGAGCTATGGCGTACTGCGCCCCGAAGCAATTGAGCAGCTGCCTACCGAGCATAGTTCCGAAGTTGATTGAAGTTCTCAGCGATTCGCACAAAAAAGTCCAGGAGGCCGGTGCCGAGGCTCTCAAAGTAATCGGCAGTGTGATAAGAAATCCGGAGATTCAGGCGATAGTTCCAGTTCTTCTGAAAGCCCTTCAAGATCCATCCCGCAAGACGGCCACTTGCCTTCAAACCCTTCTGGACACGCAATTCGTTCACTTCATCGACGCGCCGTCCCTCGCCCTGATAATGCCCGTGGTCCAACGAGCCTTCATGGATCGCTCGACGGAAACTCGCAAAATGGCAGCTCAAATTATCGGCAACATGTATTCGCTAACGGATCAGAAAGATTTGACGCCTTATCTGCCAACGATAATACCGGGCTTGAAGACCAGTTTGCTCGATCCTGTGCCGGAAGTTCGCAGCGTGTCGGCTCGCGCGTTGGGCGCAATGGTGCGGGGTATGGGCGAATCAAGCTTCGAAGATCTCTTGCCCTGGCTGATGCAAACTCTCACATCGGAAACGAGCAGCGTCGACAGATCCGGGGCGGCTCAGGGTCTCTCGGAAGTCGTTCGCGGTCTCGGCGTCGAGAAACTTCACAAACTAATGCCCGAGATAATAAGCACGGCGGAGCGTACGGACATCGCGCCCCATGTGAAGGACGGTTACATAATGATGTTCATCTACATGCCGAGTGCCTTCACCACCGAGTTCACTCCCTACATCGGTCAAATTATAAATCCAATTCTAAAAGCGCTCGCCGACGAGAACGAGTACGTGAGAGAAACGGCTCTGCGAGCTGGCCAAAGAATCGTAACGTTGTACGCCGATTCGGCGATAATGCTGCTGCTGCCGGAACTCGAGCGCGGACTGTTCGACGACAATTGGCGAATAAGATACTCGTCCGTGCAATTGCTCGGTGATTTGCTCTATCGCATATCCGGCGTTTCGGGAAAAATGTCGACCGAAACCGCGAGCGAGGACGATAATTTCGGTACCGAACAGTCCCACTACGCGATCATCAACGCTCTCGGTGCTGAGAGACGAAATCGCGTTCTCGCCGGTCTGTACATGGGAAGATCGGACGTTGCGCTTATGGTACGACAAGCCGCACTGCACGTGTGGAAAGTCGTCGTTACCAATACACCGAGGACTCTTCGCGAAATTTTACCGACGCTTTTCAGTCTGTTGCTCGGTTGTTTGGCGAGTACGAGTTACGACAAGCGTCAAGTAGCAGCAAGAACGCTCGGAGATCTCGTGAGAAAGCTCGGGGAGAGAGTACTGCCGGAGATAATACCGATATTGGAGCGAGGCTTGCAGAGCGATCAGGCGGATCAGCGCCAAGGCGTTTGCATCGGCTTGTCCGAAATAATGGCGAGCACGAGCAAAGATATGGTTCTGACATTCGTCAATAGTCTTGTGCCGACTGTGCGAAAAGCCCTGTGCGATCCTCTGCCCGAGGTGCGTCAAGCAGCAGCGAAGACTTTCGATAGCTTACACTCGACCGTCGGAGTTCGAGCTCTCGACGATATCCTGCCGGCTATGTTGACCCAATTGAATTCTCCGGATCAGGCCGAAGCCGAAAATACATTGGACGGTTTGCGTCAAGTTATGGCGATCAAATCGCGCGTCGTTCTTCCCTATCTCGTGCCACAGCTCACGAGTCCACCGGTCAACACGAAAGCCCTGTCGATCCTCGCCAGCGTTGCGGGCGAAGCATTGACGAGATTTTTGCACAAAATTCTTCCGGCTCTTCTCACGGCTCTCTCGAGCGCTCAAGGAACACCGAACGAAGCTCAGGAGCTCGAATACTGTCAAGCGGTCGTACTGTCGATAACCGACGAAGTTGGCGTCAGAACGGTCATGGATCAACTCATGGACGCGACGAAAGCCGAGGACGCGTCGAGAAGACGCAGCGCCGCTACGCTTCTGTGCGCCTTCTGTCGCGACACACGCGCCGATTACAGTCAGTATGTTCCGCAATTGTTGCGCGGACTCGTTCATCTGTTCACCGACGACGACAAGGAGGTCTTGCAGAAGAGTTGGGAAGCGCTGACCGCCGTTACCAAGGCTAGTAGAATTTTTTGGCAATTAGAACACCCACCAAAGATCCTCCAGCATTACCTGGTGAAAATATTTATTTGGCGGAAGATTTATTTAAAAAGTCTCCAGAATTTCTCAGTTTTTGCCCTTTTTAGAGAAAGTCAAAGATTCTTCTAAATATTTCTGATTGTTCTGATGATAATCTCTGACTTTTTCTGCCAACTTTGTATTTTTACATGAATTGTCGCAGAAATATTTTCGCCACAAAAGTTATCGATTGTTCCGCACACACTTACTAGTTTATCACAATGCATTTTTCTTTCAATTTTACAGACTCTGGGATCGGATCAGCAAATAGCACACGTTCAGGACATAAGACAAGCCGTTCGTTTCGCAGTTTCCGATCTCAAGGGTCAGGAGCTTCTGCCAGGTTTCTGTTTGCCGAAAGGAATCACCCCGATTCTGCCGATCTTCCGCGAAGCTATACTGAACGGCATGCCCGAAGCCAAGGAACAAGCGGCTCAGGGTCTTGGCGAAGTTATCAAATTGACGAGCGCAACGGCATTGCAGCCGAGTGTCGTTCACATCACTGGACCTCTCATTCGAATCTTGGGCGATCGTTTCAACTGGAGCGTCAAAGCCGCCGTTCTCGAGACCCTCGCCATTCTCCTCGGCAAGGTAAAGCTGATCCGTAATGTTATTTTGTTTCTCATTTCTGTTCTTTGAATCGTCCAGCCGTGTGGAACGATAAAAAAATTGGAATTTCGTTTGTGATTCAAGGTCGGCGTTATGCTGAAACAATTTTTGCCACAACTTCAAACGACCTTCCTCAAAGCTCTGAACGACAGCAACAGACAGGTGAGACTGAAGGCGGCATACGCTCTCAGCAATCTCATCGTCATACACACGAGGGCCGATCCGCTTTTCGCCGAACTTCACACCGGTATCAAGACGTCCGACGATTCTGCCATAAGGTAGAGTTCATTTTATCTCAAGAAACAAAGAAATGCAAAATATTTAAAACGGGTCCCAGCGAAAGCTTCAATTTTTTAAATGTTGCTATATCATTTGAATATAGCAAATAAGAGAAAAATTATGGAATCACTATTGTTAAGCATTTCACGATAATACTTTGATTTATTCATTGCAGAGAAACTATGCTTCAGGCGTTAAGAGGAGTATTGACACCGGCCGGTGACAAAATGACCGAACCAATGAGAAAACAAGTATTCGCGACACTGAGCTCGATGCTTGGACATTCGGACGACGTTACAAGAAACGCCGTTGCCGGATGTTACGGTGCTCTATTGCGTTGGCTCAGTCCTGAACAGCTTGCGTCCGCCTTTAACGACAATCTACTCTGTGAGTAGAACTATTTGTTCTCCCTTGCTTTCTTTTTGATCTTCCAAACAACACCTTATTTAATTATTTTTAATATGAACGATTACAGGCAACGATGTGAATGCCGATTGGATGTTGAGACACGGTCGTTCAGCTGCTCTCTTCGTTGTTCTCAAAGAATCACCGGCAACCGTTTACAACGGAAAGGATGAGGAGCGCGTCTGCAAGGTTATACTCTCGTATTTGGCGGCCGATCGCGTGCAGATCGCGATGAACGGCGTACGCGCTTGTGGCTATCTTTTCCAATATCTCATGAACGAAGGTCTACCGATTCCACAGCAAATTCTTACGCCATTCGTTCGGGTACGTTGATCGCTTTTTTTTTTTTATTTTTTAAATAAATAATTCCTTTTTCCGACGAATCCCTTCTTTGGAACCAGTTTATAATAGATTCAAAGTTTAGAGCTTTGAACGGTGATCTAAAAGTCATAAATTTAATAATGCAAGATTCATATGCTAATAAATCAATTCTTTTCACAGTCAATGAACAACAACAGCAACGAGGTGAAGCAGCTGTTGGCGCGAGTTTGCACGCACATCGCGAGAAACATACCGGCGGAGAAAATGTCTCCGGAGTTGTTGAAGGCATTGCTGCCGATGTTGGTGAACGGTACGAAAGAGAAGAACGGGTACGTTAAGGCGAACAGCGAATTGGCGCTCATTGCTGTTCTTCGACTAAAGCAGGGAGATGAGGAACAACAGGTCAGTCGGAATCTTGAAAAAAATAACTTCTGCCTGTTCTTTAAAGACGAAAAAAGCTCTTTGTCGTAAAGTGTAAGTCAATGTCCGATCGTTGATTTTATGTTTTATTCGTTTCAGCGTTGTATGAGTCTTCTGGACGTCGGTGCTCGGGAATCTCTCGCCGACGTCGTGAGCAAAGTGCTCCGCAAGGTGCTCTCCCAGCCGGAGGGCAAGATAGAAGAGTTAGACGATACATTACTCACGTGAGAAACATTGCACTTCTCGGGGCTCATCAAAACTCGTCATTACCTCTCCCACCGCGTTCGACCGTCGAATCCGTCGTCGGCGCTCGAAAAATCCTTCACCGTTAATCCGCAATCCAAAACCATCGTATCCCTAACGAGGATCGTCCGTTTGTCCGCGTATCTGAAGGAACAACTGAACTATTTGAGGAGTCGCGCTCTCGTCTCGAAATTGACGAAGCTTCGATCTCGCGAAAGCACGAATTTGCCCGAGACAACCGAGACACCTGGACATTGCAACGAAACGAACGAAGACGGGACAAAGCGAACGAGTTTTTCGAAAAACGAAATCGTTCATGAATTTTCTGGAATGCCACGGAAGCATTGTGAAACGTGCGGGACAAGCGTTTGCCAAACGAAACGCGAGAGATACGCGAATTTTTGCGAGACACGCGCTCACGATCGTCTCGCCAATTGGTTCTATCGAAGAAAAGGAAACTCAAACGTTTCAACGTTAACGATCAATCGTGTCAATGTCTTTAGTCAATTTTCGCGCACGTGCACGAGTCGGGAACGAAACTCGCGTTGCGTATCGCTCAATTTCCCAGAATCGAGATACGCGCGCGCGACAATGCGCGTCCGATAGTATTTGTTTTATCATTAATTTTTCACAATTTTATCGTCGAATCAATCGTTATTGTTTGTTATACAAGGACAAGAAAAAAAAGTCGAATTTTCTTATTTTTCTTCGGTTCTTCTTACGAGCCTTTGTACTTTTATAATACTATGCGGTTTACCCGCAATCTACGAGCTGTAGAGCAAAAAAAAAAGAAACAAGAAATAATCGAGATCGCCGAACGATGTTGGAATAATTTATCGCATTCGTAACTCGAGAGAATTCGTTTGCCGAAACGTTTAGCGATCTTTCCAGTATTCTTCGCCGCGCGGTAATGTCGAGAAACTCAGACTTGAACAGGGAGAGATGAACAGAGAGAGAGAGTCGGGACAGTCGGACGTTCGTATTCCTAGTCCAATTTCCAAAATTATATCCTGACCCACGAGCCCCGAGATAGACTGCCAAGAGCATGAAAAGCGATATATTCGAGAGATCGATTAATTATATTATATATATTTTTCATTTTAAATCGTTACGATGACATTAACGCAACGTAATTCCGTTCAGAACCGTTTTTTTTCCCGTATTGCATTTTTCTCACCCGCGAAGCGTCGATTACTCGTGCGAGTATGCGACATCGATGAAATTTACTGAAACAAATTGATCCTCGCGAAAGGTTGAGATTTTCCGTCACAGACTTCACTCAATTTTCAACTATATAGCTACAAACGAAAAATTATTAAAAAAAGAAATTGAAACACATTTATTTATCATCGTCATTGTAACGAGATTAAGTTTGTTAGTTACGTATGAATGAAGGTATGTGATATGAATTATCATAAAAAGAATGCTGCTCTGAAAACCTCTGAAAATTTGATTTTTCTCTCATTCATCATCCTTTCTCGAAAAAAAAAATTATGCTGAAGAGAAGCATTTTGTGAGGTGAAACAAGTTGAGAGGCGTTGAGACTAATTAGCAGCGAAAAATGGTGTCGCTCACGTCCACGGGCCATTAACTGTTGGCTATAATCTCTCTCGCTCCACCGATTTTTCGACGAGTACGATAATAGAGGAAAAAGGATACCCCCCGCGTCGAGTTGCAAATAATCGCTTCATTCAATTTCTCAGCGCGTTTTTCTCGAGTTCGAGCGAGCGAGGAGCTGCCCGGCGAACGTCGCCGTGGCGACGAACGTTTAAGGAGATTACGGAACGGTCAAAAGGGCTTATTTGTGAAATGGATATCCATGCCTCTCGTCGCGACAGCGTAATGCCAGCCGTGAAAGCTCTTCGGGGCCTATTATGAGTATCATATTCAAGGGGGTTTCCGACACCACAAAAATGAAGCATCATATTCTCGCGAGAACAATGCGACATTTTTCGCAAACAGCTGGAACTTTGAGGGAGAAATTAAAAAAAGAAAAGAATAGTTGGCGTTGGAGAAGCGACGAATATAATGTGGTATGCGAAGTCTCGCGCGTCCTGTGACGAATAGGAGTGGGAGAAGTTCGTTCAAAGAGGCCGATGCCCACGCGCCCGACGAGAGCCCGTCCGGAAGTTCCTCTTTTACGCTCTATTCGTGATCGCGAGAAATTATCGCGGCTCTTGTTGCGAATAACCGATGCCAACTCCGGAAATCATGTATATAGTCTTTCTCGGTATCTTCTTTTTTTTCAACCAATCAAACTTCGTAGACAAGCTCGTTATTCTCTTTTTTCGAATTTTTACGATTAGAAATTACGAATAATGTTTGTTACTAATCGGCGAGGGTGGTCTGGGAACGCGTGAGTCACGTACACGCATTGTTATTGCTCAAGCGATATTTCGCGGCCTCTGGACTTCCTGCACCGCCTTTCTTTCTTCCTTCCTCTCGGCGCTTCTCGCATATTGTTCAAACACAGCCACGCTCTAGGATCCAACTACGAGGACGCACGTTTCTCTCTCTCGACGGGCGATGGAAAGCGCGAAGGCGACTCGGCGCTTGGAGCTTTCGCAGACGGCCGAAACGCACTCGGAGTCCTCGGATGTGTTCCGGCGAGAGGAAAAAAACGAGCGTCAGAAGAGTCCTTGCGAGACGTCGACAACGCAAACAAACATCGACGTGGAGCAACGTTTACGTTTCCAAAGTCTGTCCACTTTCGAGAAGAAAAAGATCTGGGAAAAAAAGAAAAACGCATTAGATCAGATTAGGATTGAGAGAAAAGGAGAGAAAAAAAAAGAGTTAGCTAGACGGATAAAGTACATATCAGTGATGAATATTTATGTTGTAGAACGCAGCTCTCGCTCGGGTAAGAATGGGCGGGTTTCTTCCTCTTCTTGCACTGTGTTTGGGACACGAAAGTCCTGAAACAACAAATCTTTGCGGGCTCTTGACGAAAATTCAGTCGTAACTCGTGTATAATTCTCGTCTCGTGCGGTTTGTTTAACGAGCCGACAGGGCTATAAGAGATTCGGCACGGGTCTACGGGTGTGCGAACCATATGGGTTTAGAGAAAAGAGAATCGGAGAATATGCACGGTGTTTTCCTCTCTTATCTACAGACTTTGTATGAAAAGATGTTCACGCCGGAGTGAAAATAATTTGAGAGGAAAACACGAAAAATGTATCGTTCACTGGTGGGCTCAGAAACATATATTCTACCCATTTGAACCGGGGAAAGAAATTGTAACGCGCATTATCGCCTTGCGTGGAAAGCAATTTTTTCCTTGCTCGCAGAACAAGCTTTGTTTTGAAGAAGAAAATTGAGGGACATCATGTTTAAAAAAGATGCCTGAATGTGTGGGTGGCAAAGTAAAAAAATTAAAAATTATTCAAATTAAGGACATTTTCAGTCATAGAGTTCAAATTTAAAGGGCATGCCGAGGAGTTTGAATGTTCGCTTCAAGTTTTATTAGAATGATTAAAGTCGTTAAAATTTTACGAGGTTCTTCAATTTTTAAAAAGCTTCTAGTAACACGATAACACTTATCATTTCTGTTGGAAAATTGATATTTTATCTTCGATGCAAGTTTTTACTTTTTATTTTATTCGCATAATAAACCTGCTATTTGTTAATTCGCAATTAGAATCAGTTTGAACCATAACAAAAAATTCTGTATGTAAAAGTAAAGCGTTACTTCTTCATTTAGTTGTTAAAGGCGATCACAAGGCTGGATGAGTTTTGCAAACGGCGTTAAAACCAGAATTAAAAAAAAATTATGTGCAAATTTAATTTGCATAATTTCTTTTCCCGTCGATTTGAGGCAAAGATGTAAAAAACAGAAGTTCAATATTTATTTGTGTTTCCGGTGAATGTCTGTTTCGAAAACATAATACAGCAGCCCTGAAATTCTCAATCCTTGAGAAACACAAGTGTGGTGAAGTTTCGAAAACGTAAGAAGCTCCGAAATTCACTCGTCGATCGGCGTTCGGTATGTTTATCGAAAATTCAGCCGTTCTGCTCGAGTGCCCACTTCGAAAAAAAACAACCTCCGAATGTCGTGCGAGCATTGAGTTCAGATTCGAACTTTCGCCTGATAGTTTTCAAATGGCCGGGATATCATGAAGGGAAATTCAACTGAGCGAATTCGTTGAGTGTCGAATAAAAGATCGAGACGTCAAACATGCGTCTTTGGGGGCTCTGTGAAGAAAAAGGGGTTGTTTGTGAAAGCCGCAATCTCACCCCCGGATCTGCCGCTCTCTCATCTAAAACATTTTTTTTCTTCCTCTCCTTCTCCGGGTCTCGACTTTCTTGCGGCTTCCTCGTGAAAACGTTTGCGAGCGATTCAACGACGCGAGGAGGAGATATATCTCGATGGTTGCGTCGCATTTATCGTCGTCTCTTTTCTCCGTTTCTCTGTCTCTGGTAGTAGTGCGTAAATTCGAAATGTCGCGGAAGAAAAGAAGGAGAAAGAATGAGAGCGAAGAGAAACGAGCCGTAAAACTCATTTGTCGGCTTTCCTGCCGCTCCCTGTAGTACGCGCGGTCGCGTCACCGATCCCTTCGGTGCAAAACCTTCTTCTTGTGTTTTTTTTTCTCTTCGCTGTCCAGGGCGGTTCCAACTTCTCAAAGAACACGGCCGGCGCACGGTCTTTGTCGCATGAAAACTCGTAGACAATTACTAGGTGACTGGATCAACCGGGAAGATCTTTCGGCCACGTTCCTTTTTCCCGTTCGATCTGCAAGAAAAATCACCATTTCCGTTAGAAAGGCTCAAATTTTTCTTACCAAACAACGAAAAAAGTCCCACAAAAACAGCAGATTTAGAAAACACATTAAAAAATATAATGTGAAAAATAAGGAGAAAATGCGAATGAATTAGCAGTTAATGCGTCAATTGAGCGATCGAAGTTTCTCTCGAGTAAAACGAGCGGAAAGTCGTATCGATCGTTTCCGAAATCTTGTTCGTCGTGTCAAACACAAGTTTCGACGACTCTTATTGGAATTCTTATACGGTTCATCCATACGAAGGAATCTTGACGCTTTGGCGCCGTCCTTTCGACCGAGCCACAAAGAGAGACAGAGATCGAGAGAGAGTGTATTCATCGCGATCTCTATACAGATATCTCGACGAAAGGGAGCCAGCAACAGCGAAAGACTGCGCCATAAATTACTGAATCTCCGACGACGAGGACAGAAAGCGCGAAGTTAATAGTTTGTTCCTATACGGCGCGGCCGATGGATCGCTTCGAGGAGAATAAATAACGTATCTCTCGCGTCCTACTGTCGGCGACTAAATATCAAGCGGTTCTTCGCGATAACGATCTCTCCCTCTTGCCCCTTTTCATCCCGTCGTCATAATTTCTTCGATCTTCTCTCCTTTTCCTTCTCCTTCTTCTTCCTTTCCTTCTCTCCGGACTTTTTCCTCTCTCATCTCCTCGAACCTCGAAATCGTCAGTCATAGCTTCATTGTTGTGGATTTCGTATTGCGGATTAACTGTAAGCGATACCCACAACACAATGAATGTCGGCTCTCTCGTGTAGTCGGCGCGCGCCCGCTCTCGTCGTCCGGGATTGTCGGGATGCTTTTCTACTCCTCTACCCCTTGGGCTACCTGTCTTCTATATACCTTTTGGCGACAACCAGGTAAAAACGCCCGGAGCGCACAGGCCGAGAGGACAAACCTCACGTCCGTTTGGGAAAAGGCCGAAGGCGCGCCGTGTCTAGACACTGCAAGGGAATGTGTCGTTTATAGCCTTGTTTTACTCGATTAAACGCACCCCTCCTGACCCGACGCGTTTGCGTGTCTTGTATGCTGCTTTGCACCTCCGGTATGTGCATACTTACGGAGGAAGAGATTTTCAATTGAAGTCGATTTCGTCGCGATAGCGAGGAGGAAAGAGCATCACACCTTGAAATTGAATGGCCGCAGGAGGTCCCGAAGAGGGGTTTTCACATTGAAGACGATTATCGGCAGGCTATTAGGGACGTGGCGCCTCAATGGCCTCCTCTGCACCTTCCGGAGGATCCGATGTCGTTAAGATTTCACTGAGATCCTTCCGACACTGAAAACGAAAAATGTGTCATTGCCACGTGGATGATTCACAAATATTATTCGGTTCGGAGCAACAATTGTTTTGTCCGAGGTCAGGATGTTTGAAATGTCTTTCAACGTTCACACGATACTGATGGATTTAGACTCAAACCATCCATTACTGCAGTTTTCGCAGATTTCATGAGAATAATTATTTAAATTGCGTGTTCATGAACGCAAATTCCTTATATTGTGGATGTGAAGAAAATATTAACGACTTTACTTATGGTAAAAATAAGTGTCTGATAATTTGTTTAAAAAACTCGAACCGGACAGTTTCCAAGATTTTTCGGGATTTTCCTCTGAGTTTCTCTGCGATTTGAATTTGGCTCGGAAAATCAGACATTTACCGGACAATCGAATGTATTTACATTCAGAAAAATCTTCGACCTTATCCGAACAGTGGGAAAACTCTGAGAAATTTCGGAGTTTATAGTGGATTGAAAAATGTTTCGATATAAATAAATTTTGCAGAATTATACAAAGAAATATCTTCGTCACGGCGAGAAGCTAAAATTCGCGGTTTAAAGAAAAGAAATACAGTTCATTCTGAGCGCAATATTCGATAAAATGACCCACTTGTTAATTAAAAAAAAAGACTGCAGATTCGGACAGATAAGATATTCATTTTTCAACGCCCTCCGGAGACGTGTGGGTTATTTTTTTGTTCCCGAACGAGATAATGAGACGGTCGAGCATGTGCGTGACTCGCGAAGCCGAAGAGAGAGAGATGCCCATTTCTGTTGAGCACAGTTCGAGTTTGTAATCTTCAGGGAGTCGTTCGTCCAATGATGTCGAGGTGGGTGTATACCAGAATCGTCCAATCGGCTCACGGAGAATTGCGGAGGTGGAGGATCCTTACCCACGCGGGTCAGGTCACGAACGTCATTCTCCCGATCCCTCTCGTGTACGGTGTTTCTTCAAACGGCGCGACTTTTCGTTAGTTCAGCACAGACTGCCGTCGTGTCGAGACACAGTCGTGCTCTTCGTCGCTTCCCACGCCAGTGTTTTCTGTCGATCTTTCTCAGTGCCGGTGCAATATTATTCGCTCTTTATCTGAAACGACAGTTCTTTTTTTTAATAAGTGTTTGTTGCAAAGGAGATTATTGACAATTTACATAAAAGAAGAAAAGGAGATAAGAAGTGTTTTTTTTTTGTTAAACGAGGATGAATCTCGTTTCTCCGATGGATCTTCACATGCATCTTCATCAGCAGATGCTCTACAGACAGCAACAAATGACTCTTCATCATCATCGACCAGGTAATAGTTGTTCAATCATTTCTTCTTTAATTCCCACCCGCAATTTTGTTTTGTGGCGCGACGAAATTTTTCACCGCGACACTCCAATCCCGTTAACTTAAGAGTGTTTTGTCAAAAGTGTATATCCGTTTGATTGATCATCTCCGTCAAACTAAACAAGCTATAAGAACCGCTATTTGTATGCAATCAATTCAAGGACAGTGGCGTTTTTTCATCGTCTCGTAAACGATTCAACGTAAAATAACAATTTTGTAGAACCGATGTCTGTATGTGAGTTTAAACAATAATTTTGTCGCCAATAGTAGCCCAGTTTCTCTCCATAAATAATTCTCACAAATCTATGTTTTGGAATCGTAAATAAACTAGGAATTCTTAGCAAATTTGGAAAAAACCTGTATTGCATAGTGCAATGCGATGTCCGAAAAAAAGACCAAAACTAGACTAAAAACAATCTGCTTTATAATTTCTCATACTTTCATCTTCCTGTTCAATATAGTGTAGGATATCGAGAATATCTTCCTGCGAAGGAGATTGCTCCGAACTCTATTATTTTTCTTATACATCTCCCAACTGCAATTTTTTTTCCCCCTCAAACCTACAATTACCTAATTTCGGCGCCTCGTTATCGAATATTACCGGCTCTACCGTCGTCCGGTGCGATTCGTCTCGCCTCGTTCCTCCATCATCGTTCGGAGAGAGTTGCGCGTGCTGAGAAATCCTCGCGATACCTTTTATTCCCATTAACGACAATCACCGCCTCGTCGGTCCTCTCATCCTTCAAATACAGGGTGCGCTCTGCTTCCGGGAGGGCTCGATGCATCTGTCCGCGTCCCTTGTTTGCTTGTAAGAACCTTCCACCGGTGAGAGGCAAGCCTGAAACAAAATCACTCCGTTTCTTTTTTTTCTTCTCCTTTTTGTACCTAATGGACGCTTCGCGACTGTTTGCCTTTCCATCGGGAACTCCTGTTCCCCCTCAACGTGGACCACACCGCGGGTACGAAAGTTTACCATGTAAAAGCGTACGCGGATGAAAAATTGAAGGTCTCGCGTTATTATAAGTTCGTTACGAAGCATCTCGATCGCTTCTTCTCGCGGTGCTGCTCCACAGGTGTAACGAGACAATTCGATGAAGAATCTCCAAATAAGTCGCCGAGTTTTCCCACGCATCATCCCTCGTATCTAAACAAACATCAAAGTTGCGTGAATCTGAGGTTTTTCAACGACGCCCAACTTTTATACGTTAAAATGCTCGTTGTACCATTGAGTATTCTTTTCGCCATAGTCGAACGGTGACGACAATGGGTTTCATGCCGCTCGAGGGTAGCAGGCGCCTCCTCGAGGATTTTTCACATCAAACACGCCGCGATCCGCTCAACCGGACAATCGTTATCTGCTACTCGAAGCGAAGAGAAAGAGAGAAGCGATGGGTTGACGCGGGCGCGCGCGAGCCTTTCCTTCGTCGGATCTTCTTGGGTCAATGTCAATTATCCTTGTGTCCTCCAACCCCCCTCCGGGATAATGCGGTAGCTCCGGGAAAGCGTGAACGAGAAAGAGCGAGGCTTCTATCTATCTCGGCTTCTCTTCACCGAGACAAGTGCGGAGCTCGCTCATGCGAGTAACGGAGATCCCCGAGCTAGAGAGACACATCTTCCTTCATTCGAAACACCTCAAGCGCGCCCAATGTCGGCAGCAACGGCCCTTCTTCTTTTTCCTCGTCTTCGATCCCACAGTGGCCTGCGAAAAATAATGCGAAGAGGGATCTTAATCCGCGCACATCGAATCGACACCTTCGAATTGCAAATATTTCTCAAATAACTGTTATTACGTTGGAAATTCGAAGATCTCAAATTGTGTAAAACATTATCGATAGATCCATTCAATCTATTTCCGTGGATCGTAAAAATTTCATTTTTTCATTCACCTTTGTAATTTAAGATATTTTTTTCATCTCGAAATATCGATGTTAACATGATTTTATTTGTTTTTTTTAGAAGAGATAACACACGCGAATGGCTGGCTGGTCGAACCATCTCCGGGAGCAGGACCTCCATTGCCTCGCGAAGTCAAAATCGAGCTTCAGAACAAGCGGCTCTGGCAGCAGTTTCACACCGAAACAACAGAGATGATAATCACGAAGCTTGGCCGGTTAGTCTCTATTAATTTTCCTTTTTTCTTAACTTAAAAGTCCTGAAGTAAAAAGAAAGTCCTTAAAATTCTTTTACACGAGGCCGACAAATATTTGCGAAGCATCATAGAGTATTCTATCGATGAGTGGGAAAACCTGAAAAGGCTATACCGCACTTACGGCTCCTCTTCTTGTAATCCTCCGAAGGCTTTCCGTCTCTTCCTTCTTCGGGGATCCTCGAACTCTTCGAAAATTTCTCACTCTCTCGTATAGCTCATTACCGTGGGTAAGCGATACCCGAAGTATCGCATTGAGAATAGTTATTCTTGCGGTACTAAGCGCCGGCTAAACGTTACGCTCTTCGTCGTCGCTTCGTCGCTCTATTCTTTATAGTTGTTTTTCACCGTGGCCGAGAGAGTGAATCCACGACGGCAAGCTGCTCCAAGTAATGTATACTGTATCTTTGCCGCGGTTTCATTGAATCCCGCGCGAACCCACAGCTTCGTGCTGTTTTGGCGTTGAGAGAGAAAGACAGAAAGAGAGACAGCGAGAAAAAATAAGAAGAATGAGAGAAGTGAAGAAGAAGCAGAGGAGGAAGAGAAGATATTGAAGAAGAGCTGCGGTCGGCGATGTCGCGTCGGGGCGTCGCGACTCATGCTCGAGCGAGCAGTCGTCGGGATTCAGCCTCTTCTCTCCGCAGAACTCTATACGATGTCGAGAACGCGCCAGCGGCATCTTTGTGACTGACCAAACCCACGGAGGATCTCCCGTCGAAATCTTCTCTTAATTAGCCACGTCGACGTCCCGCGAACGTAACGAAAGATAAGAGCCGTACACGGGCCCACGGGGCTCTGTCTTACACGCACTCTCGCTTAACCCTTTCTTCATCTCTCCCCGCAAACAACACGCTCGATATCTCTCTCTTCTTCTCGAACTTGTTAAACTTGCCGATGGAATTTCCTCGCGTTATATCGCATTCTTTTATTATTTCCGACGATAATATTTTGCGTCGTAATTAATCTCTCGTTTCTTCCTTTTGTTCGGCGTTGACGATCCGATGATTGATAAAAAAAATTAGTGGAGCCTGAAGAGAGAACAAAAAAAATTGGATTTTATCGACGATTCTATTTTTTTAATTATGCTTCTTTCATAGATTTTTAGAGTCGATTTCATTTGAGTAAAATACCTCGGTTAGAAATATGCTGATGAGAATGCCGCGAGCACAGGAGGGGTCGGTCAGCAGAGTCTCGTATCTCTTCTCGAGTTCTTCATAGCGGGTACGGAAAGAGTAACAGAAAGAGAGAAAGAGAAAGAGGGAAAGATCGAGAGGATCGTGGACCCGGTCATCCAGTCGAAAGCAGACAGTCGCCGGCGCCTCAAACTACTTTTCTTTGTCTTTAACGGCCGCCACCGCCAACACGGTAGACATGGGGGTCGAAAGCGCGCTCGTTCCGACAACGCTTCTTCTTTTCCCATGTATCTTACTCCGCAAGCCACCGCATACGAAACACAAGAGCCACACGCCGTGATCCTCGAAATGTCGATATTCGCTTTTTTATTTCTTCTTATCGTCGGTCTTCTATCTTCTTCGCTGATCGATTTATTCACATTCGCTGCAGGATTGAAACGTCCGTGAGAAGAACTGTTGAAAGAAAGAACATGCGCAATGAATTAATAAAAATGTAAAACATTGCAAAAACATTGCCGCAAACCCTCCATCGGTCAGAATTTATTAGATTACACAGAGCTCCAAAATTCTAGAAACATCTGATTTTTCTGATCAGTACATGAAAATTTCAGAGGATGTTTTAGAGAAGTTTTAGACATATTTTTCGAAACTTACAGATCAATTTTCGGACGAATCCAGAAAAATATTTTTACGCGAGCGGCCGTTGTGCTGTGGAATGAACGGAAAAAAAAGGAGAAAAAAAAGCGAAACAATGCTAAAAACGCAAGAACTAAAGGCAAGGATGGAATGTCGTACGTGACGACGGGACGATTAGTTTCGCCGGAGGTGGCCCGCGAGAGAGAAGCGTGGAGAATAGAGGAAGAGAGAGGGACCGGTTGAAATTGGTAAAGAGCTTATCGTACGAACCGATCTGGACCATAGCGCGGTGGACAGCGGGCTTCTTCTTCTCCGCGCCACTTACAAGGGTGTAGACAAGGGAGTTAGTAGTCGGTAGAACCGTGCGTGCGGTTGCTCCGAAATCTCCTCGCACGTTCGTCTCGCTCAGGTATCAGAGATGGGTGGAGCTCCGTTGCTTTCCTCTCGTTTTCTTTTCCACCGTACGCTGATATACCGTGTACTTTATCAATGTCAATTTTTACATCCAAAAGTCGCAGCTGAAACATCAATATACTATTTTCATGTCCTGTTCTAGTCGCAATTGCAGCGTCAAGAGTGACAATAAATCTCGATCGCAGCAAAATAACAATTACCACATTTTTCGACTTTTCTTCTTTTTTTGCGTTCTCTTCTTTTACTCGCTATTCCGCGAACAAACAAAAATAATATGCCAACTGCGATTTCACAGTTACGATATCTTATCGAACGCTCCTTTATCAACGTCAAAATTCAACGATACGCAATGCGAAGATACAAAGTACCGAAATACATTGGATTCTTCCTTCCGGCTTTCGTCGCCTCCTCGCACTTCCAATATCGATAACGCGATACGTGGAATTTTGCGTTGCAGATAGCGAAACGCAGTTTCGTTACACGGAAGCGCGGAAGCGGAAACGGAAGTCTGCTTCAGATGCATCAGCGTTTATTTTTTTCAATATTTTTTTACGTCGTGGACTTTTGCATCATAGTCTCGAGTCGTCGCGGCTCGCAATTTTTACTCTGCACGTCTGGTCGCCAGAACTCGTCGACGTTCGAATTTACGCTCAGTTTTTCGTAACACGTTCGCGGGAGGTCCACGTGCAACAACGAGATCTCGAAATTGCATCCTTCGATGATACGCTCGTAGCGAGACGACCGGAGTTCCTGCAAGATTCAACACAATTACGAACGCTCGGGAGAGACAGAGATCGCGAAAGAGAAGAGTGGTTACCGTACTTCGCAGGCTCGGCGAGTATTCCACGTGCCGGCCATGTGCCCCTTACCTTGCCCAACTCCGAGGCTCTCATAACTGATCAGTATTCCACGACACGATCGACGCTTTTTTTTTTCTTTTTTTCTTTCACTCCCGCTGGCTAAACGCCTACGGAAGGATCCTCGAGTGCAACAATGACTGTTTTCAATGCACTCTTTCCTCTCGTAACGTTACAAAGTGCTTGCATATTTGGCTCTCGCCGCGATACGGCACCGGAAAAATGTGTCCAACAGAAGTTCACGCCGAGGGGTCCCTTTCAGAAGCTTTAATACGCTTACTCTTTGCAAACAATACAAGCAGTCCTAATAGTCTTATAAAAAAAATTGCTTGTTCGAAATACCGAATCCCGGTTCATACTCAAGGGTTTGCTACAGAAAAACAATTGAAACGAGAAGGACAATATCTCTTTACCGTGGTGGAAATGTTTCTCTGAATAACTTCGAAAATTTACCTGTAAATCTCCTCCGATTTTTTCAAATTCTTCACACTTTTTCGTGGAGCTAAGTTCTCTCTCAATTCTACTCTTGGGACGAGGGATTTTTATCCCAGACGCAACTTGTATTTTCTCTAAAAGTATACTTTATTAATAAAAAATCATAGTTTTTCTTAGAATCTTTCGTAACGGTCCGATTCGAGTTTTACCGACAAATCGTCAGAGAAATATCATCACCAGAGTAATAATCATGAAAATTGGATATTGCCTATCACGTGTATCGAGGACATGTTCTCCCGAAGCGATAGATCGTGAGCGTGGACCGTCGGCCCGGCGCCAGTAAACTCGAAGTATTACTAAACGCTCATCTCTTTCTCTCTCCCTTGTGGCGTTCTCTTTGGGCCCCCGTGATGATTCTTCGTACCGGTGTGTCTATACGGCGCTCCGTTCCGCTATAATCGTTCCTTCTCGCTTTGCCGAGTTGAGCATCGTAGCGCACCGTCGCGCAACACTCACGATGGACCACTCGTTGGCGCCTTAAGGACGAGATACAACTCATCGACGACGACGAGACTCTCCTCAAGGGCCGCGTGGCTCCTCGTCTCCTTATCCTCCCGAATTCTGTCGCTGCTCCTGGCATCCTCGATACTCCGGGCCGCTCTCCGGCCTCCGCTTTTCTATAACAGACAACGCACTTTTACACGGCGGTCCCGTAAACATTTTGCACGGGTAAAAATGGGCCTGGAAAAGAAAATTACGCTAATGGATCCGCAAACGGCTTTGTTCTACCGTTGCTTAATTACACTTGTCGTTAAGAAACCCTTTCCGGGGACTTACCTGAAACGCTGGAAGCGTTCCGTGGAATATTGCTTGAACTTCTTAGGTACGCGTTGCTTCGTGACATCGCGTGGCTTAAGAAATCCTTCAGAAGTACTCCTTCTTCATCTCTGAAAAAAACAGAAATAAGGTTTTATAAACTAAAATCACTCTAAAACTTTCTGTAGAAAGTTTCTGTACTATTCTGCAGAATCTACGAATAGTCAAAACTCGAAACGAAACACGATTGAGCGTAATTTTATGCGACAGAGTCGGCGAATCAATTGCTTTTGTCTCTCCGGCGTCAAGAGTCGTGCATGTGTAGCCGAGTGGGTGGAGAACTCGACCGAACGGAAGAGACTCTCCGGTAAAAGGTAAACCCGCGTTTGCCCATCGACCCGCCTATCTTGCTCTCTCGAATCCCGAATTCAGGTAAAAGATCTCTCGTGAAGAGTGCGACGGAGCGAGATAGCCGGCGGAGCGACGGCGAAGAACGAAGCTTGCAATTATGTACGTAAACACGAATTACCTACGAGAGGACAGAGCTCGAAGACGCCGAAGAGCCGTGCGCGACCGCGAGGATTGACTTTACGGACTTGACTTACGGATTATACGAGTTTGAAATGTTTACACAGCGGAGCGAAGCATCGGGGGATAAGATCAAAGGATTGCAGCCTCACTTCTGACGTTTCGAGAATAGTAAAAACGTAGGCGTAGACCCTCTCCTCTTGCCTTATTCGCTAATGACTGGGAATTTTTCGCTTCCTCCGAAAATCTTGACTTTTAACTCTACGAGAGTGCTTTTAACTTTTCAACGAAGTTTCTCGTGTTTTTTTCTCCCCTTTTTTCTTCTTCTTCCTCATTCACAATATCGGAGGCTGTGGCGCATGCCAAAAGAGGCTTCTGGCGATTGAGATAAGAAGATTGAAGAAAAAAAGAAGCATACGAGAGAGAGTCGCGCGAGTGTCACGCGCCGAATGCTCACTTCTGTCCTATCGCTGCCAGATGCTCAACGAAACTCTTGCTCGCTTGGAGTGCGCGCGTGATAATAAAAAGAAGATGAGGAAAGAAAAAGAGCGGCAGATTGCCCGACTGGCTGGCCGAGCTCTGTGATTTCTCACTCGCGAGCTCTCTTTCGCTCCCGTAAACCTTATCGTCGATACATTTTCGGCTCGCGTGCCCGAGCGTCTGAGTAACGCATAAGCGTTACGGCTGCCTCTCCGCAACGTCTCTTGTAATTTCTTCCGGATGATAATTCGTGGCTGAGCACCTTGCGATAGGATCGAACCTGTCGCACATCCGCGTCCGGCGATGACTTATGGATTACCACTTGGGGCTGTCCCGACTTGACTTAGGAAAAACCGGAGTACTCCTTCAAACACAGAGAAAGATTCGGTCGCAGTTAGTCGGGTCGCGAAGGGTCTCGTAATTATCGCTGGAATGCATGCAACGTTCAGCTACTTCGTTCGGCAAAGAGCTCGAGAGTCAATAACTGAGAAACGACAACGGCCGTCGAATTCGTCAGAAAATTTTCCGTTTTTTTTTCTCACGCCATTGAAATTTCTTTTCTTCTTACAGGCGTATGTTTCCGTCGATACAATTGAGCGTGTCGGGACTCGAGAGTCGCGCTCGTTACTGTCTTCTTCTCGAAGTCGAGCCGGCCTCACAGCGTCGTCACAAGTACGTCGGCGGTGGCGGTGAGAGCGGAAATTCCGGCTGCAACAGAGGCTGGACATCCGCCGGACCGGCCGAACCACAGCCCCACATTAATCGAAGAGTCTACTTGCATCCCGACAGTCCGGCAACGGGAAATCACTGGATGCAGCATCCCGTTAGCTTCAGCAAATTGAAGCTCACCAACAACGCTGTGGATCATCACAATAATGTAAGTAAAAACTTAAACAAACTCAAATGAACTCTAAACTGAAGAAACACAAAAATTCTTCCTGAAAATAATTGAGAATGAGAATTTCCTTGTTAGCGAGCTATAAGATTAGGCATTAAAAAAAATTGCCCTTCCGAATAAAGAGATTGATAGTAATTTAAAGGATTTTTTGATTCATAGTATTTATAGAATTTGTAGACCGGGATTGATAGTAAACAAAGAATGGGTATTTCCTCGTTAGCGAGTGATACATTTTTCGGAGCGAAACTAGTCGATTTATCGGTCGAATGTTTGGACAGCTTGTTGTCCCAACTAGGTGCTTCTCCTATGACTTAGTCTCCGGTTACAGTAGGGCCGGAACATATTCTCCGACAAGTCCCTTGCATGGGAGGTCTCTCGCCACACGCATGACTATACCTTATATCCGTTCATTCTCTCTTCTCTGCTGTTTTTTTTTTCGTTCTCCTCTTTGTCGGCCCGAGATCGAAGGTCTTCTTCCTACTTTCTTCAGCCCGTCGCTTTTTCTTCGTAAACTTCCAACAAGCGGCATACGGACGCGATAAGAATTATCCTCTTCGTGGCTCGTTAACTGGTTTTTTCGTCATTTCTTCAACGGGGAAACTCTTATCTCGCGATGCATTAAGGGCTACCGTTAGCCACTACCGTTTCGGATAAGACGCCGATACTTTTCGATTACCTGAACAGCTCACTCGGAAGCTCTCGAGAGCCTAACCCGAGGAGTTCTTTTAATTTCTTCGAACCGACGGAGGACACAGGAGCAAGTCGATTCGAGACTCCGAGTCGTTGAATCGAAGCTCCGAAAGCGTTTGAAAAAAAAAAAGAAGAAAAAGAAATGTTCGAACGGGAAGAATAAGAGTTGCGTTTCCAAGAGGGACCGCGCGCGGCAGCCTGAATTTCAAGAAACTCGTCTGCGCTTCGCTGACGTCTTAAAAAACGGCGCCAACTCTATCGCACCGCGAGCCGACGACGGTGCAAGCACGCGCGGTGTCCCTTGATCCGATTTCTTCGTCTTATACATACATATTTCTTTTTCTGCCAATTAATTATAGTTACAAATTAAATTCGTTAGTTAAATCGTTCCCTCTTGTTTCAGGTCGTCCTTACGTCGATGCACAAGTACATACCGAAAATTTGGATAATACGCTGCGACGATCTTGCCAGTATGAACAATCTCTACAGTCAACCATCGGCTTCCTTCACTTTCGACGAGACCGAATTTATCGCCGTTACTGCTTATCAGGTAAGAAAAAAATACTAATGAAGCTTTCGAAAGTGCATAAAATTATCTTCCAAATTATCATTCTTTGCTAGAAATTTTTTTAATAATACTTATGATTAATGGAATATTTTTCGTTTTTTTTTACCAGAACGAAAATATCACGAAATTGAAGATCGACAATAATCCGTTCGCCAAGGGCTTTCGCGAGACGGGTCAGTCTCGTTGCAAGAGAAAGTTGCATCATCTGAACGGTGCAGAATCCAGCATGGACGGAAGTCAAGCCGAGGACGAGGAGGGAAACGTTTCGTCCTCCGAATCCGAGTCGAGAATGAATTCCGAGAGCGAAGCTCAACGACCGAAGAGAGCTTCCAGCGAGGCGGGCAGTCTCGACGACAGCGGTGTCAGCAGTTCCGGCGGTGCAACCCCACCGCTCGTTCATTCCCCGGCGAATTATCAATTGTTGAATCCACGAGCGGCGACCGACAATCAGCATGAGAATCTTCAACGGCCTCGTCTCTACAGACCATGGGCCGACTCGCCTCCACCGTCGACGTCGCAACGGGTCGACGATTCACCTTCCGTAGAAAATCCATCCTTTCCGCCAACCTTGCCGACGAACTTTCATCTCGTCAATCCGTTCCTCGTGCCGTCCCATCATCATCTCGCTGCTCTGGAAATTGCAAGGTTTCAACAACAAATGCAACGTCATTATCAGCCGGTTCCTCATCATTATGGAAAATTTTATCATTAGAGGCACATTGAAAAATTCATATCTCGTCAGGATCACCGTTTTTCAAAGGGATTTTCAAAGACAAACGCGAGATTCAAAGAGGATTTCGAACAGCTCGAAAAAAAATTGATATTGCATAAAATAATAATACCAAAGTGTCTTCAACAAATTAATGAAGAAAAAATGTTCAGCAACCTGACGTTTCTTTCGAATGAAAATAATTTGCTAATTCTTCCAGAATTTCGTCTGATTATTCAAAATTGCATTTTCATCCATTATATTTGTCTGGAAAAAGCAATTTTAAATAATTAGAGATTTATTGAAACTTCAGGAAAAAATCGTGCGCATTCGACTAGATTAACAAATTATTTTCGTTTAAAAAAAAGGTCTCAGCAGATTTCAGATTACCGATTATTATTGTACTGAGAAGCGTTCGAAATTTTCTGTGAATCGAACGTTTTCGCGGACTGTTGTTTCAATTGCTTCGCAATAAGCAGCGACGATTTGTAACAAAAAAACTATATTGCGAAGATTTGTTTAATTTGAACGAATTATAAGCCTCGTCACATATTCGCGATTATTAAAACTAGCGTGAATCGCTGAAGGCGGTTCATGTTTTTAACAAATTATATATAAAAAACTATTTTTATGGATAGCGCTTTCGCACAATTTAAGAGTCATTCACTGCTCCGGATATCGAATTTCCTCAGCGGATGCGCCAACGTTGCCTCGATAGATCAAAATATGGTACAATGTTTCTTAGATTCGTCCGAATAGAGAAGGATATCACTTAAGTATAATTTTATAAAGGCTAGTGAAATTGTATTTCATATTAGCTGACCTGTGCCTAAGAATCGACGAGAGAAAAAAAGGAAAAGTATACACGTTCGCGCGAGAATGCGACGGAAATGTTCGAGGACCAAAGTAACTTGCTCAAAGTGCCTTACAAGATGTAAATAAATTGAAGAAAAAAAAACTATACTTATAAATAGTAATTACTATTCTTGTAACAATGTTTACCTCGAAGAAATATGAAAAGCCTACCTAAGATTGTTATTTAAGATCTCTACTGTAAGTGTAAGAAATTAAACCTTTTGTAATTCACATTATACGATATCGTTATAAATAAATGAACGTTTTTTCATAGACCGGGGTATTCATTTTTCTTTCCCGTCTGATCTTCCGTATCCTGCTTCCGAGTGAAATAACTCTTCGGCAAAGTTTCTCATGGCAAATATACTCGGACGCCTGCTGGGTGTTCTTCAGTGATACTTCAACGAGGCGTCTGGTTTCCTTTTGCATACAGCGATCTCTACTCGGAATGTAAACACGCGACTAGTCCAGGAGCCAACGGCGATTAGCAGTTGTAGCTACATGTGTCTTTTTTCTACGTCCTTTTTTTCTTCCTAAAGGCGACCAATTGGCCCTACCGTCGTCTCGGTGGTATAGCGATAACTTACAAGACTCGGCGGCGTAGGGCCGAATACCTCTTGAGACTAGACTGTTTAAAGGACTGCTGGTAGCTGAGCCTCACGGAAAAAAAATTGTCGACTCCAACGAGCCCTTGAGACCGCCGAAATCTGTCTCCGAACTTCAAACTCTTGAGATCCGACATCCTCCGTCATTAATATCTTAAAATAACGATTTTTTAATTGTATTCGGCTATTTTTTTCATCCAATCATATAAATGCCTAAATCCCTTCGATATTCCGGATTCGGCAAGTCCGCGAGGGTCGTTTGTTATGCTGAAAAAAAATAAATATAGAAAAAACATGTACTTGTGAAAACCAGCGAAGAAGATGCTTCTCTGAGAGTGAAATGAAAGAAAGGATACTTGTAAAGTCCGAGGAAATCTTCTCTCTTAGCTATCTGCGATGGCGCCAATAACCCATTTCTCTTCGTCGTTTCAACAATTTCTCGGTTACTCCATATTCTCCTCGACTTTATTTCGTCTCTTAAAATAGATAAAAATAACAACATTTATTACACTAATATTAAATATGTACATCTTTCGTCCGACGATATGTTCAGAATTAAAAAAACATTCTCGTATAACTACTGTACTTTAAATACAATAATTCTCTTCGTCATTGCGAGTTACTGCATTAGAGTATAAGTGATTTTTTATCCTCAAAAGTTTTTTGTTACGAAGACAACAAGTTTTTCCGTAGGAAGTAAATGCAACGGCAATTCGTACATTTTCTAGATCACTTAACGGCGTATATTCCTCTTCGTGCTATCTTCGCCGACTGCTATGAATATAAAGTACGATCATTCACGAGAGCATTGTTCTCGGGTTTGCGTCGTGAATTTACAAGCAGCACCTCTGATCGCCCCTTCCATCCTTATTGTATTTGGGACAGTAAGGCGGATCGTAGCCCGTAAAGCAGAAAGAGCCTCGCGAATCGTCCGGCGTATGTTGTCCCATAACGAGAACTTCACCGGCTCTCGCGCTGATTCTCGGCCCCGATGGACAGCGCCTCGAGCACGGCTCAGCGATGAGTTCCTTTCCGCCGTCGACGCTTTGCGCCATGTAGCATACAACCCATACGTGACTGCACAGTTGATCGCTCGGACGATTCTCGCAGAACGGCTGGACTTTGCCGCCGTTTACGCAAAAATCGACGTGACCGACGCGACCGGTCTCGCCGTAGTAACCGGCGTTCGTGTGAATAACTTGAACGAATTCGGCGTCGCCGCTGTCCAAACGATTCACCAGGCCCGGACGTACGAGCGGACGTGCCGGATCCAAGCCCACGATTCTGTGCATACGGAATAGAAGATAATTCGCCATTATCCCGCACAGATGAGCGCCGAGCGAGTGGCCAACGCATGTCGTACGAGATATCGGCATTCCGAGATGCCGAAGAATCGTCAATGTTGCGGCGAGACAACGCGCCACGGGACGAAGATTCGCAACTGCGGCCGGATAACAGGGATGCTCGGCGAGGGCTCCCCAATCTACGAGGAAGACGTTGTAACTTCCGTTTCTCATGTAGGCGTCCCGCAGCACTGCTATGGGAAGAGTATCATCTCCACCTGGCAAATTCATAAATTTATTACAAAACAGCCGAAATATTATTTCATTTTGTTGTAAGAAAATTAATTAGTAGAATGAAATAATAAACTACAGTCGACATAACATTATCGTATTATTGTGAATAATTACGTTTAGGCAAATCGAACCTAGGATGATTCAAGTACAAAAAACTTTTTGATTAAAAGTTTAAAATAGTGATTATGCACCATCAAAACAGTTCATATTTATTATTTATTATGTTATTGTATAAGTGAGTTTGAATTCTTAAATTTCCATATTTCAATTATTCAACAGATTAAAGTACATATATTTACATGCTTCGTAAATAATTTTTTTTGAAAGAACGAAAACGATTTTATTCGAATAACAAAAAGATATGATAGTTATTACATTTTAGCTCTAGAGACCTTATGCGATGTGAATTCATGCCGAAGAAAAAGTTGAGAATTACAAAATGAAGTTTAAAAGAATCCACTGAGAGAAATTATGAAGTATTTTCTGAAGAGAAGGCTGTAAAACTACAGTTAATGAGTGTAATTGAGTTCAATATAAATGCACCGGCTAGATAAAAATTAAAGCTACGTTGTCGATTTATTTATAATTACATAGAATTTGTTATAAACGTATGTGTTGAATGATACCTGCGTAACCGTGTATGAGAATTATATTCTCCCTCGTAGGATCATAATCCTGTCGCAACCAATCCGACTGTCCCTCGCCGAGTATCCTCTTCGGGCGTCCCGGTGTGTAAAGGTAAAGATGAATATCAGGATCCGGACAAGAATCGCGATCGTTTCCACGCCTCCAGGTGCAATTTTCCTTGTTATATTCCGCCGCCGCGCCGCTCTGTATGGCTTCTTGAATTGGCCCGCGATTCGGAGGATTTCTCGCGCATTCTCCCACCGGAAGACACGCAAGGAAAAATAGCACCACTGTTGTCCAGAGGATATGTCGTCTTCTTTCCATCTTGCAACAATCGAAGCTTTTACCTCGGCGACGCAATCTCCGCGAAGTCGATTCGGCAACTGATTCTCCCAAGTTAAATAATCGCTCGAAGGAGCCTTCGATTCTGTGCAGGGAGAAGCACGTGGGGACACGAACGCTTTACCGTTTCGAATGGTTCCTCATCGATACCGGTACCGTTGTTGAGACTCCTCCCCACCCGAGTCTTTCACGACATTCTTCTGGATCATTACGCCCGAATGTTACGACTTTTTAAACGATCATACCGGCTTTTTTTTCGGTATCTCCATTCTCCGTGTCAGCGATAGTTTAGTGTTAAAGAGGATTTGCAGCAAAGGAGTTCAATTAAACAGTACCGTTATCGAATGCAAGGAAGTAAAACCTCCTTGTAAAAGAAATATGCTTATCCACTTTTTTGAAAATTTAATTCTTAATAAGCATCCGATTATGAGTCGAATCTGTTTTTGTTTGTTGACACTCCACGAAATCCAAATTTTCAACTTGTTCCATTTAATTGTTTTTTGAAAAAAGTGATAAGTAATTTTTATATCATTCATAATATCCTGTCGAAACTGTCTAGAACTGCCTTGAAGAATCAGAGACCATGTAACTTTCTTTCAGTGAATCGTAAGCCACGGATTAATCGACTCTTTTCCCTGTAGAGATTGAAGATCGAAGCTACGAGCGACGACCGAGATCGTCGATCGTCAAGCGAAACTCGCTGCGTTTGTTTCGTGCTTCTTTTACTTTCTATGCCGCGAACAAATTACATAAGTAAAATGTTCAGCTGGCTACCTCGGTAATAGGCCAGGGGCAGCGAGCTTAGAATGTTCGCGTCTGTCGAACCCGCAGTGTCTCTCTATTCGCACTCTCTCTCTCTTTCTCTCTATTAAGTTATAACTCTGCGGGTTCGATCAATAGCATTGTCTCGGGTTCATTGTTTCGTAAAGTGTCTCCCGAGAGATCGAGGAAGAAACGCGACGATTGCAGAGTCGATTCGGTCGGGGAAAAACTTTCTTATCTCTGAAGATACACTTATTGTTTGTCGGTTCAATAAACGCGACAAAAAAACGAGAAATTCACGGAAGGAACGAGTTTCGTTTTCGCGACTAGAATTTTTATGGGCTTCGAGACGTGTTGACCAAAGTTTCACCTCACTTCGTGTGTTTCTTTCTGTTACGCTGAAAGGCCAACACGGTGAGTCGCGTATTTGACAAGTGATTTGAGGCGAAAGTTCAACGGCTCGTGTGTAAGTTTTGTAACGTAAGATTACACATTTTACGGTGAAAGTGACCTTCGTGTTTGGTCAACGAATTTTTTTTTCGCAAGTTTTCGTTCTTCGACTCCGTTTTGTTATCTTCTTTCCTTTTCTTAATTTGTGATACGTGTCGATGAAAATTACATGTGTCGCGCAGATTTTTGCAATAACTCGCGAGTCCTTCGATTTTTTCATATCGATCGCGCGGAATTATCGGTACCCACGTACCGAGAAAGAGAATAATCGAGTCAGTCACCTTGGTCTCCTCTAAGCAACATTCGGCTCGGTTACGAAACTCGCGATCGAAAGGGAGAGGAGATTTCTTGGAGCTCATGAATCTCAGGAATTACTTGCTTCACTCACTTCGCCGTCGCCACAACTATCATTTCTGTAAAAGAAAAGAAAATAAAAAAACATAGGTAACACGATCTTTGCGTCAATGAAAAAAGCATCGTTTGACTCTCGAGTAGTTCATTTATTGTTACTTCATTATTAAAAGTAATCGAGGGCGGGGGGCGAGAGGAACTTGTTTCGATATAAAAGTTGAGACACTTCAACGGGCGTATAAACAGCAAAGCGACGAAAAAAAACCACACATTTATGGGAAGACTCAAAAAAAAGAAATTGAAACGAGTGAACTTTACGAAAGGAAATTGGACAATATTCGTTACGTGATAAATAAACGAAAAAAGAAAAAAAAAAACAAGAAGGTATTTGCTTCGAAATAACGACATCGATGAATCGTAACTGTGGAAAATATTGTCGATTATGTGTAACAATGAAACTTGAATGAACCTTCATTAAACTTCGATGAGATCGAATTCAGTGAGAATCCAGCGTGGATTCGAGTTCTCTATTTTGGCAGTCTCGACAATAATGCTTTCTTTTATGTTTCTCATAAGTAAGTCCTCCGCACCTTAGTGTCGCGTCGGTCCATCGTGGGAATTTCTCCGACTCGGCTTATTCTAAGACGAACATATACACATATATATATATTATATATATAGCATATCTATAAATGAACACCTATTTACACAATAAATAAAAAAAAAACGAAAACGTGAATCAAACACATTGGGATGTGAAAAGTGAGAACGACTCGGATAAACCGTGCGACTCTCTCGTCTTCAAAGTTCTTCGTGTTTTTGTTGCTGTTGTTTTGTCGCTTCATTTTCGCTCGTCGAAGGGAAATTCAATTAATCGCCAAATTCTGAATTCCCGACGCAACGGCGTTGCCGATCTCCGCGCGATCGGCGTCGGTGATTTTCACGGCCGATCCGGCGCTCTGTCCCAATCGCGCGCACGCCTTTTTGTGCAAGAACCAGTGAAGCCTCTGACACTCGCGATCGCAGTACTGTACGGCTTTGCACTTGCTGCACTTCTTCGTCGCTTTTTCCTCGCCGCAGGTCACGCAAACCTGCGTGTTGTCGACGAATCCGCGCTGACCGTTTATCGCCGCGGACACGACGGAAACGGCGGACGGCGGGTCGGTGCTCGCGAGGGTCGCAACCATTTGGCGAAATATCGCGCTCTTTATGAACGGAAATTCGCGCACGGCCTCGCGAACGAAAGCCTCCTGGTACTCGGGTTGTCCGGCGCTCTTGTTGCACTTGAGGACTTTTCTGATGAGCAGCTCGACGGGGTCCGAAGTTTTCTTCTCTTCAGTCTCGTTGCTGTTGCACTTCTCGGCTTCGTTCTTCTCGGCTCTCATGGTGTCCTGACGCTTCTGACACTTGACGACCTGGCCTATGACGCAGCTCAGATAATGATACTTGAAGGCCATTATCTCGTTCATGTCGGTGCCTCGAGACATCTCACGATTTCTCATGGCCTCCAAGACTTTTTGTATCTGCGAAAAAAATACGAAAAAAAAATTAGAAGAAAGGCTGTCAAAATTATCGCATCGTTTGGCGGAACAAAATTTTTTTGAAAATACCTTGGTAGAATTTTCCAAAAGTCCGGGACACTTTTGAAGATTCATGAGCACCCTGACCGGATGTACGTTGACTTGCATCGTGAATTTGTGAAAGGAATCCGCCAGATGAGGCGGCAGCATCGGTTCCGTCTGCAAGCCCTGAGGCTTGATGTAATAGTCGATGTCCGCCTTTGGAATATAGTTGTTGATAGTCGCGACGCACTTGTGATTACCGACGAAAGCGGCCATCTGAGCAGGGGTTCTGCCGATGCTGTTGGTGGTGAGTTTGGCGCCGTGCGACATTAGGAGATAACAAATTTCGTCGTTGCCGCCGAGAGCCGCGAAGTGAAGAGCCGTGTAGGCGTTCTCGTGATGACAAACAGTCACGTCGGCGCCCTTAAAGAGGAGGAACAAAAAAAACACGATATTTCACCGACATTCGCTCGCGTTTTCACAGCTGAGATAACAAAAACTATAGATGCGCGCGAGTTTGGGTGTGTAAATACGCGTACGAGAAACAACAACAAGATAGAGGAGTAGAGCTTTACCTGATCGAGGAGCATCTGAACGATTTCTTTGTTTCCCTTGTACGACGCGTGTTGCAAAGGGCTCATTCCGTTCTCGTCGACAAAGTCGACCTTGATCTTGTTCGCCGCGAGCAACACTTTGAGCTCGGCCGCTTCATTGTTGTTTATTTTCGCAAAAACTTCCTTCTGCAAGTCCGTCATGTTCTGTGCTGCCGGCGCCATGTTGCTTTACTGATGCGATATACGAGAAAATTCGAGATATCGAATACTATACGAGAAGGGAGGGAGCAGCGCGACTACGACGCGAGTCAAAAAAAGAATAGCTTAAATACAATAATTAATTATCGCGATTCATTACAATAATAATAAGTCGTAACAATCAAAATGCCGAGTTTCTGAATTTGTTTTTATCTACCTTGTGGTCGAATTTTATGAATTTTTTTTATCAGAGGAAAGAGTTGCTGATTTGACACAAAGAGCGACGGGAACGATACGAAAAATCTTATCGATTATAATTGCAACAGTTAGGACGATTGAAATGCGATTTGTGCAGAGTTTTTTTGCAGATTTATTTCGTGATACAAACGTAAAAAACGTATTTGTGGTACCGATAATAGGAGATGAAAGTAATAATGAGAATTTAAGTTAGTCAAATTTAAAAAGTTATAGAAAATAGCAAATTCAAGGATTTTTTATCTGTCAAATCAATCGATAAAACCGCGATGATAATCCATTCACTTGTTTAGCTAGAATGGCCTTATTTAAATTTAGTTAATTAATTTTCGATTCAATGATATAGTCGTTGGAATAGGGCCGATTATATCCGCGTGCTCGAAACCGCTATAATAACCCCCCCCCCCCTATTAGTGCTCTTACCAGCACTAATGATAATAGACTGGCGCGATCTCTCAAAGGAGACCCAATTGAAATAATTGGAACTCCTCACGCGAGCGTCGAAATTGCACAAATTGAGTGAAACGCGGAGGCGTTTTGTCTCCGTTGGCGTGCGTTATCTACGCGGGAACGCTCTCATAAGCGTCAAGTCGTACATTGAAACTCACGAAATGAAGAAGAGCCGCGAAGAGGGTCACCGAAGCGGAACAACTGTAAGCACTGTAAACGAGACGATAATTCAATATAACAATGAAATTGAAGAAATTCATATTGTTATTAAAACAACGCGAATACGTATTTTTTATTTAGAACAAACCAACATTGTTTACAGATCGTTGAAGCTCTCTCCGTAACGTCGAACGCACTTTGTCGAACGTTCGAACAGATGATTGTTACACTATCGAGATAAGAGATGAAAATTGATTGCAGAGAAATAATAGAGATCCGCTGAAATCGTCGAAATACCTATCCAATATGGCTCTTGGACAAGCATCGTCAAACCTGCATTGCGAAGAAAAAAAAAGAAAGAAACAACGCGTTAAAATGAAAATAGCAAAAATATAGAAAGTATCATCGCAGCTTAAAATCTCGTCGACAATAATTATACCAAGTTCGCTTATTCTACTAAAATCTCTTACATATTTTTCTTCTTATCAACAGTACATATCCTAATAATATCTTCGTATTATTGTTTATCAACAAGGCCTGAACTGCTACCTATGGCTGTTGGCCGCAGCTCAGATGCGATGTACAAAATATATTTTTATGTTATACTATATTGTTGCTTTTTTTCCACAATTAACTACTTCAATATATGGTAACTATGTTACGGTAACGCAACGCTTAACGTTACGCGTGAAAAAACGTTTTTCACTATCCAATCCGTCGTCTCAATTGAACCGCAACATATTTCGTTTATTATCGCAATGAGTTCTAACACTGGGAATACGATAACTGAGTATCTCGTTTTCGTCGTTCAAAAATTCTGTGATAGCGATAGACCGGGCTGTTTTTATGGAATTATTGAGGTCTAGCTGAAATAAAACGAAAATAAGTCTCGTCAGACTTTCCACGCTTTGCCGCTTGTAGTTTGCATCTCGACTTTCGATATAATTCGCGTATAGTCCTCACAGCATGTGTATATTCCTAGTTCCTAGAAAAATCATACAGGCTTGGTTACACCTCAAAAAATTATACTCGTTCGATCAATATTTCCTAAGCATGCGTATCGTTTTTAAAACTCTTTCTTCTTTCTACATATACATCTTTATGATTCGATAGAATTATGTTTTTTTCATTCGCAAACGCCAGCGTTTCTTAGTTATCATTGTAGAATACGCGATCAAAACAAAAAGCTCATACATTTTATACGGAGATGAACACTCCGATATACGGGCGTTTCTTTTTTTTTCACTTTGCGCAGTTTATGTTATAGACAATAACGCGTCATTGCAGCATCGAGCTCGTTTTCTCTACTAAAGCTTCGACCTATTGCGATAAGCGAATTAATTTCGCCGTTATCGCGTTAAACCTTTACAAAAAAATGATCAGTAAACGTTCAATGTATTATTGTATACTATTGAATTATGTTAACGCTGGACACGCGACGACGTCTAAATCTCGCTTGTTTCCAACGTTCCTATTTACAAAAATTGTAATATCTATACGAAGAACGATAATTCGAGAATTCTTAAAGCTTCGCGTTTCTAGTGTTTTTTCTTGCTAATTTGGCCAATTCAGGATCGTCGTTCGTACGTACCATCATCGCACTAACATCAAAAAAATGTTTCACGAAATTTTCTAAACGTTTTTGCGTGATATAGAAATGAAGACTCGAAATGCTTGCGAATTGCTTTCCCAAACTTCGTCAATTTGCAATATCCATTTCTACGCAAAGACAATAAATTAATTTAGATAATTGCAGGATCTAGCAGAGATAAACTTGAAATCTCGCACCATGCACGATTACGATGGTACCGCTGCTGTCCTAGACCGGTTCCGGCGGTGGATCACCGTTTTCGTCGGGTTGTAACATCACCTCCGTTTGTTCCTTCATCATTTCCGCATCCTGCTGATCGCGAGACTCGTCGAGGCACGAACCCTCGTCGACGAAACTCTTTCTTACAGCACCGTTTGCCACCGAACTCACGTTCATTCTCGCAGCTTGAGTGTCTCTCCAGGGAGTCGTGAGAATCTTCATCCTCTGCGTTGATTAGAATTTCGATTATTAAGATACGGACTACCAAAATTTCATCGAAAAATCTTTGGAAAATCATTGAATCGCTTGGAGTTTTTCAGGGAATCTTTCAGAAAAATCTTTTCACCGGAATGGCGAAAATCATTCGATCCTATCGTCGTTATTACCTGACGGAAGGTTCCTGGCGTGACGATGATCTTGTAGATCGCGACGCCGGGAATCATCGCGACCGAGGACGAAGCTATGAACCAACCGAGAACGTTCGCCCACAGGGGATACACATAATCCTCGTAAGTCAGCGGCTCGTAGCCCATTAATCCGTAAACGATGATGAACTGGGAGGAAAAGGAAAAATTATGCAAACCGAAATATCAATCGTACTGTATAATCGACAATGAAGTTTTTTTTTGGTTACCATGATGAATATCGGAGCGACGAATTTCCAACAGACTCGCCAATACAATCCTGGCGAGAAGCCAATCATGTCCTTTATATCGGCGCAAAATCTATCGGCTCCGTATATCCAACTGACCGCTATAGATTCTGCGAGAACGGCGAAAAGCATCGAGTATCCTGCGGCGTAGCGATCCAACAGATGAAAGAAATAAAAGCCACCCTAGAAAGATTTAAAAAAAGTATGTATTCTTGGAATTTAATGTCTTGATTTCAAGAAATGTGTACACGATGGTTTTCATTTACTTGCGAACACGAGGCCAGACCGACGACGAAGTAAAGCGTGAAGAGGCAAGCCACGAAAATTTCACGATGATTACCGATCAGAGGAAATTCGTCGCTTAGAGCTGTGATTATGGCCTCGGAGCCTCCAAACTGTAAGAATCCATTTCTAGTCAATATACTGAAATTTTTTTTGGTAATTATTCGTGGTTTCGATTGGCAATCTTTCACATACCGAACTGTCCAAGCCGAGTGTTAGGAGCATCATGAAAAATATGAGGGCCCAAAAAATTGATCCGGGCATCGTTGCGATTGCTGCTGGGTAAACTATGAAAACAAGACCCGGTCCCTCGGTAGCTACGTCTTGAATCGATCGTCCACTCGCGTGGGCCATATATCCGAGTACCGAGAATATTACAAAGCCGGCTATGAAAGACGTTGCACTGTTTATGACGCTCGTCAAGAGTGCATCTCTGAAAATGCATTCAATGTCAAATACAACGCCGAACAGTGATCGCCTTAAATTATACTTTTTTCCGTCGCGGATTGATTTTTTTTTCAATAATACTAACTTGTAAACGTTATTGTGATATTTGTTATAGCTAGCGTAGGCGAGCAGAACCCCGAATCCGGGTCCAAGAGAGAAAAATACTTGCGTAGCTGCGTCGACCCATACCTGAAGAAAAAAAAAATTATGCCAATTACATTAGCATATTACTTCCTATATTTTATAACAGTCTTCCCAGCGTCGTTTGTAGGGAGATACATTTATCGGTGTTGGCCTCTAAAAGAAGTTTCGTTTTGTGATTAGTTAGTTCAATTGTTAATTCTTCTAAAGCGATTCTTCTTAATAACGATCTTTGGTCTATAATAATCCATCTGTATACATTTTAGGCCAGACATCTCAAAAAATGGGAGAGGAAAAAAAAAAGAAAATTTGAACACAGTCACATAAAAATAAAAAAAAATAGTCACGAAAACAAAAGGAGCGATTAAGATACATATCGTCGTATAAATTAAAATACCGTCCAACCGGTTGCTCAAACTAGTTACTGCTAAGTTCCAACTGTGTATCATAAGAGAATCTTAAAGTCGAGAAATGTCGAGGAAGTAAAGTGTGCGCGTGATGAAAATATGAATTTCCCGGGCACGATAGGGATTTCGCGAAAGGGATAAATCGCGAGCCGAAACCTTGCGATATCTAATGGCCGGTTATGACGGGTACACAGATTTTCCATTTCCAGAACGTCGTCGACGACCGCTCTCTACCTCCATTTATCTTTTTTTTCTCTTACGGATAGGAAGGCATTGGATACTCGAGGGTGCGCGACGGTTTCGCCGTGCTTCTGCTGTAATCCTCTGAATTATGCCGACGAGGCTTTCCACTAAATCTTTTCGTTATTTATCGAGCTATTTCGTGATTACAGTAGACAATAGCCGAAGCGATAGATAGAGGTGTTGGAATTGGAACTTACCTCGGCTTTGGTGATGGCCGAAAAATTTGGACTCAGATAATACTTGATGCCCTGAGCACTGCCGGGCAGTGTGACTCCTCGTACGAGAAGAATCAACAGCACGGCGTAAGGGAAAAGGGCGGTGAACCATACGACTTTGCCCGACGTCGATATGCCCTTCCACAGGGAGAAATAGCAGATCACGTAGACGACCAGAAGACACATCGCTATGTCCCACTTTATCGCGCCGAGGTCGTGAAGACCCGAACTCTGATGCAGCTCCAAAATCGCTCGACTTTAAGGAATAAAGAATAATTTACAACTACTGTTAATCGAATGATCCTCAAGCTGTAAAAAAATAAGGAGTAAAACGATTAGAAAAATCGGCATTTCAACGGATCAATGAATCTCATAACGTATTGTTTATACAATGTAGAAATATGTATGAAAAACATCCCAGTAAATATAAAATATAGTAGGTATGTATTGCACGGAGAAAACTGCAAAAATTAGACAAATGGCCGGAGAAACTCTGAAAATCATTGAAACGTTCCGATTAGAATTTTTCAAAGAAATTGTCAGGGAATTATTTTCGCTGGATCAGCAGGAACTGCGGAAGAAATGTTCTCCGTTACGTGCCGATCCGATAAAGACATTAACTCACAATTATCTTCTCAAGCGTGATAATCTTACTTGAAATATTCTTGCGCGGCACTCGTGTATTTCGTCGTATTGTAATCTTCGTCCGGACTTCCCCATCCTATAGCTTCCAAAACGGTCTGGCTGTAATTACGAGCATCGGGATTGTCCTCGACGAGGGAAGCGTTGACATCGAATTCACGACAAAGTGGTGTGTTCCAAGGATTTCCGCATGTGGTCCACGGTAGCATGCTGGTGAACGATGCGAAGAAATAACGCAACGCCCAAGCGATTATCACGTTGTAGTAAAAATCGACGTAGAACGCGATGAGCGCGACGGCGTATCCGATACCTGGTGCGTAGCGTTCAAAAGAAGCAACACAGTTGAAAAAAGTGAAAAGCGTTGGAGAGAAAAAAAAAGAAGGAAGAAATGACAAATCGTACAATGGAATCGGAAGTTCAACCACTTCGTGTCAATCATCCACCCTCGGGGTTGAAAAAAAAAAAAAAAGAAAAATCCTTCATGCCGATGCCTAAACTCTCGGTCGCGTTCTCGCCGCGTCGCGGATTCTGCAATCTCCCTTAAGAGTGCCCGCGAAAGAGGCGACGGAGAAAAGTGGCAAAGTGAAAAGTAAGTGGGGTCCATTCGCGCGACCGGAATACCAATGCCCGGTGGGGAATATAATGAAAGTAAAATAGCGTGAAGCTGACTCGAGGCGAGCGCGATTCTCGTCTCTCACTTACCGCCGAGTGGAATAGGATTTTTTTTCTGAAGATACGGCAAAGAGTCAGCTTCGGATTTCATACAGAAAAAAAAATAGACACGCTGGAGCGTTATATGAAAATTATCCATGAAGAATTTCGGAGTGACAGTAAAATTTGAGACAATTTTTCAAAAAATTACAAATGTACATGGAGTGTACTTGCTTTCTTATGACAAGTATTGATATGAAATTGCACGCGAAGACCGAAAGGGGAAAGGGGAAAAAAAAATATTTTCTTTGTTTTTAGGTGACTCAGTCGCCTTAAGAGGGTGAAGAAAAATCCAAAAATTGTGTTCCTTGCCTTTGAGAAGCGGAACGAGACGACCCCAGCACGTTATAGCGCCTTTCCTGTTGAATTGTCCGAGTGCCAGTTCCATGTAGAACAACGGAATACCGCCGACGATGAGCATCACGCAGTAAGGAACGAGAAATGCGCCTGTAACATGGAAAAATTGATTTTCACCTTGGAAGCTCCGTCGAATTCGATTTTTTTCAACTTCGATGATTTTTTCGCAAGATAGAATGAACCAGGGAGCATTGCGGTTGAAGCTCACAGAGTATAGAAATACCGACGGCTTTTTAGCCTCGAAGCGCGAAAGGGATCATTAAAGTTCCATCGGGGAAGGCTTCCGTGCGGCGAGCGGGAGGGTAATCGAGCGCAATTTCTCTTGTCCCGACGAGACGAAAAGCTTCGCGTCCGGTGTGTCGCGAAAAGCTCGCACGCCCTCTCCTCTTCTCGTCTTACCTTGCCGCGCGGTGACTCCGGGAGGAAAACCATTGTCGAACATCCCGAGAGGCTCGTAATTGTACAGCGCGGCAAAAAAGCGAGAGGGAATGAAGAATTTTATACAACAGAAAATAATATAAATATAATGAAGAAAATTGACAAAAATGGTTTGACCAAAAAAATCTATATTTCGAAATGCGAGATAAATCTTTTGTTGATATATTTTATGAAATATAATATAAATTTAAAAAAAATAGATTTTATAAAACGATTAAATAACAGGGAAAAAATTCAAGTAAAATTGAGATCTTGAAATAACTTGTCGTATGTTAGAAAAAAAAATGCGAATAGAAATTTTGTTACCTCAGCCTCGATTTCCGTGATAAAACAAATCGTTTCGTTCGGTCCAGTGGATCGAATGATTTTGCGTTTGAACGATATTCATTTCTAGTGTCAAACAATTTGAAGCGGTGTTTGAAAATAAAAATATGACCCAGATCACTGTCAGTTGCCGAAAAGCCTTGGCGTGTCGATACGATGAAAGTATTAAAAGAAAAAAAATCGTATAAAAGTTTCCACTTTTCAGTGTCGCGAGAACTCGTCGCTGTTGGCAGAGATTGAAAAGCTCGGGTGGGTCGAGCGCGCTGACCGTGGGTTAACTCGATTGTCCAACGTTTAGTAACGTCGAATGCTTTTAAGGTATTTAACTCAATTTGCGAACTTTTCAAAGTGCGTGTCTCCGTGTTCTCTCTCTCTCTCTACGATTATTTCGATCTACGACTATACGCACGCATTCCACATTCAGACTATAGTTTACCCGCATGAAATATTGTTGGCAAAATAGGGCGACAATAACACATCAAACATGAACAAGTAATTACGAAATTATTACATTAATTCGGCAGCCGCGCGTACATTTGCCTTGCGAGATTTAAACAACACGATTAGTAAATATTTGGTAAAATAATGCAACTGATGTAGGTAAATAAAAAAATTCTATTCCCAAAAGTTATCAACAAATTGATGAAAAAAAACTTGTTTAACTAATTACCCGGCAGCCTAACTTTTTTTCTGTGGAAATGATATATTAATTTTTCGCAATGCGTACAATTTTCTTTAGAATTTCCTCTTGTTTTTGAGTTTTGTTGGCTATCGTATTTTTCATCTCTGATTGACAATTCCGTTGTTCGCTCAATGAAGTTGGGCTTATAACAACTCCTTTGGGCAAGGGAATGTCCTATGTTGTTCCGTGACTTCGGTTATCTGGGATATTCGTGCATCGCGTAGGGAAAACCCGTCTGGTTAATGAAGAAGATACCACCGAACGAGCTAATCGTTCGATTCGTCTAATCGTCTTTAAACGAAAGCCTTGCAACGTGCATCGCGATGGTTCCGTAATCTCTCATCGATACTCGGGGCGAATCCTTCGCTTCGTTATCGTTACCCTCCCGAATCGTCCTAATTGCCTCCGCTTTAACTCAACCGGGAATTCAGCTGATGCGTTTTGAGCCTCGATCCTTCGCGCACGAAGTTCTCGTTCTGCAATCCCAGAATTGGCAATCTTCAAGGATTTCGAACGGCGATGAAAGTCGATAAGGATAAATTCCGTAAAAAATGAACAAATTTACCCAGAAGTAAACCTTCATTCGAGAGAAGCTGCGAGGAAACAAAAAAATGATTACAAACATTCGCATGGTTGTTGCAGCTGAGATTAGGATGTAACGTTGCGACGACGAAGGAAAGAAGAAGAAAAAAAAGAGGGGCCGATGATAGATGCCAATGCGACTAAAGTTACGGCTTTGAAAGGTAGAAAAGTTGGGAGTTCCCCAAAGTGAAACGATTTCAAGGGATAATGTGGATTTCGAGGGATCAACAGGTCACCCTCCTCGCCGATGCTCTTTCGGAGCATTCGTCTCTGCTCTCTTACTTCCTTCTACTTTGGAGACGCTTCTGCTCCGTTTCTTCTATTTCTTCCTTTTTTTCTCTTTTCGCTCTTGAGCCGGATCCCACTTGGTCGGTTACGCAAGAAGTATCTCTTGCGAGCCATTTCTCGGTATGCCGCGGAAAAGCGAGAGCTCACGGGAAGGTCTTATTGACGCTGTAATCGCATCAGAGAGGATAACGTCGGTGTGGCTCCGGTGGTTGGGACTCTTGATTAATTCTTTCCGTCCCTCTCGCGTAGCATCTCCACTTGGAACAACGAGAAATCTTTTTCCTTCGCGGTAACTCGGTCGACGGCGGCTTCACGGAGTTTAATGTATTATCAGCTTGACCGCAACGTTTATGCATCTATGCGGGAATAAATAGTTTAACGTATGCCTTGGCACGTGTGTGTGTGTGTGCGTGCGTGCGTTTCGCGCTCGAGAAACACTCGCCCGCGGCGACGTCAGCTTTAATCCGTTTGACACCTTGACCAACGAGTGGGAACAAGGCAATTTCATCGGATATTCACAAAACGGATGTCTGTCGCTGGCGTTTGGAAAATTAACTGTCGAGATTGAACAAAGTCCGTAGACACGACCGTTGCCTCGCGGGCACCTCGCAACGGGAACACCAATTTCATTGCTCTTGTTTTCGAATTTCAAACCTCGTTGGAATGTGCTCTGTGCACATCGGGAGGTGAAAAAAATGATGCGATTTCGATGTGCACAGCCATTTATCATTTTCATTTTCAAGAATCCTTTACAAAGGTTCTCTATAAAAAAAGGGACAGATAATCGTACATTTCCTTATAGAGGAATTTTTGTAATCGACGTTAAAATGAAGGAGCAAATTTAAACTCCACCATTTGTTTTCATGGTCTAATCTAGTTTCAAATGAATCGACCATTTTCTTCATCGCAGTTCGATAGTTCGAAAACTGCATCGACCAAATATCAATTTTTTTTCCTAAAATTAAGAAAACATTTCGCCGGAAGGTTCGAAAAAATTCAAATATTGGCGCCGCATTTAGGATAAATTTACAAATGTGAAGTTTTAACGATTTTGAGGAAATGCAAAGCAAACATTCAGAATTAATCTTTTTGTGCATTTCAACTGGATAACCGAAGTCCGACGTTTTGATTCATTCTGAGCACGTTTTTATTGAAATCTCGATATTTTACGATGAAAACAAAGTTTCCTCTACCAGGAAACATAATTCCTCGGATTAGCAGGTGACGCTTTTAATCGTAAAAGCAAAGCAATGATTAACATCTCAATGCATATATTTTTTTCCTGAGAAACAATAAAAGAACCGGTTGTTAATTAGCATGTGTTTTAGGAGCAAACTATTCCGTTCAAACATTCTACATAAGATCGATCTTGCATTACTAATGTCTGCGAATAGCTTAACACGGATCGTTTTAAAAGTAGCAATTGTTCTTCGGACGGAAAAGTTTTCCAGCTAAAATCTCGAAATAATTATGAACTAGATTAAACTTTTGCAAGCCTTTTTCTCTTCCGAAATCGGCTATAATTTTTTACCAGCGATTGAACCTGCAATAATTTGTCCGTATTTCCCTCGTTACGGCAAGCTGCCTGATCGAGCGATTACCCGTTCGAATGCCATTTCTTCTCATCCGCCCAAATACGAGAATTTCCCGCTGAGTAAGAAAGTTCATGACAACGTTCCGAACGCGTCTCCGTGTGTCTAAGGTCCGAGATGGGGGACGATGATCAAAGGTGTCCCAAATAGGAAATTATAATTAATCAAGGTAATTGGAAATTAGCCGACCGATCTTGCCTGGCTTTTCTCTCATCCCTCCCCTGGTAGTCGAACTAGCGTAAATGGTTCGCAGAGACTCTCGCGTGCCCCGGCTCTGGCTTGCTGATGCTGTTGCATGCGCGCGCGTGGCTCTTTCGCCCTCGCCGGTATGAAGCTTTAATTGAGTTAGCAGCCGCTTTTGAGAAGCTCCTGTATCACTGACAGCGGGCCTTAATCATATTCCTACGGGACTTGATAGAGCGACTAATGGCATCGTATCTCCTCTCTCTCTCTGCTATCCTCCGTTCCATCGCGCAGCATCCGTGCTCGCTTCCTCCAACTCTCGTCCTGCCTGACCCCTCGAATCCTCATCTTTTCATCATCGTCGTTTATTTCGCGTTTATCGAGAAGAAGACGACCGTGCGAAATGCCGACGTGCATTCGTCGACGAATTCGCGACAATCGAGTTTGCGGATTGAAAATTAACGCTCACCGGCGAAACCTGAGTGGAACAATTTCGCGTGGTGGTCGCTAATTCGAAACGCCATATCAATTAATATTCTCAACTTGGTTCATTTAGTTGCGAAGTTAAGAAGCTTTCTGTGCCGTTTCCGCTCGCCGCGCTCGTTATTCGAGACGCGAAATTTCCACGGTCGGAGCTTCTCGCAGCGAGGAGGTCGAGCAGAAAAATTGAGTGGAAAAAGCGCGTTGGGATCGTTTTCCCGTGGAGTTAAACGACAATCAGGCGTCTCGTTAGAGCCTGAGATTAACTCGAAACTCGAGTCATTTGCGAACCAAGCAAGAAAGTGTTTCGCAGAACGAAGCACCAAGATTTCGACGCAAATTTGACGACCCAGAAATCGTGAGACAATGCTTCGAATTTGTAACGCTGAAATTGATGAGAAGACTTTGCTTCGGTTGATTGAGAAATTATTGTTAACTTACCGCCTCCATTTTTGTAGCACAGATATGGAAATCGCCAAACGTTGGCGAGATCGACGGCGAAACCGATCACGGATAGAAGAAAGTCCACTTTGCCGGACCAAGTTTCACGACGCTCGCCGGTACCGTCCATACTACCCGGGCCAGACGTCTTCACCACCCTCGACGTCATTTCTTATTTTCCTGGATTTTGGAGAAGAAACAAAAAAAGAATTGAATAATCGTGATACATTTATCGTGACAATCGTTCAAAAATGTTTACAGGATTTGCGTTTGAATTATTTATCAATGTAGAATATTATTAAATAATTGTTAATTATCAATTAATAAAAATTGTAGAATTTACTAATGAAATGAAAATCACGGTTTATAGTCATCACTGTATGTCGCTGTGTTGAAGAAAAGGATTAGGAACATGTTCGTCGAATTTCGAGCTTTTTCCAATGGGATAAAAATCTGATACAATCAAACATATGCAAGGTGTTCGAAAGGTTGCGTAATGGTAGTTCTAGAAAGTTATTAACAAATTAATGGAAACAAATTTGTTTCACAAATTACCAGGCAACTTAACGTTTTCCTTTCATCGTGAAAATGATTTGTTAATTTTTCTCAATGCGTGTTTCGATTATTTTCTACGTATCTTTCTAAACACTGGAGAGGAAAAGGTTTGAAGTTAACTACAATCGTAAAAATCAGAAATAGAATTGAAATCAAACAATGCCATTTTCACACCATTAAACGGACCAATTTATGAAAATGATCACTTTTTTCTGGGTCCATCTGGATGATAAAATACCTCTCATTCTAATTCAAAAGAAAAAGAAATCTTAAGATTATAAAATCATCTATAAAACTTGATGAAAATAGTTCTTTGAATACGTCCATAAATTTGTCTGGCAATCTCTGAAAATGTATCTAAAAGTCTCGAGAAATGAGTTGAAATTTCCGTGAAAAGTTTTCCGAATTTCTCAGAGTTTTCGTACTTACTTTCAGAGTAATTGAAAGACTCTGAAAAAATGGATACGTATTAATTAGTTAAAGTTTTTTTCCATCGATTTATTAACAACTTTTTGGAAACCTTATTACGCAAAATCAATCTGTCGAACACTTTCGATATGCTTGATTTTTTTCCGATTTTTATTCCATTGAGGAACCTTCGAAATTCTCTCTAAATCGCACATTTCCTCGGACGTAGTGTTCGTACTGCCCAAAAACGGCTAGCGACGATTACAATCGCGTATATGGAAATCGGCTATAAAAATTGCATTTCATCCGTCGAATTAATTCCGCGCGAGTCGCCGAGGAGGAAGGCCGTGAGGGGGGTGTGTGTTGAATCTGTTGGTTTCCGTTCGGTGCGCGCGTGTAATTCGGTGACGACTACGACGACGACAAGTTATGGATAGCCCTTCACACACATCAACCCTCGACCCCTAACGAGCTCATTGTGCAGCGTTGACGGGCACCGGTCAAACAGCATTATTTCAAAGGCGGGATATACACGATGAAAGCCGCGAGGCGCGGGTGAGGGAGGAGTTTCGCGAGAACATTCTCCATACGATATCGCGATCCTGATGGCCAAGCGAAACGGGACGAACCGCACGCGGAGGGGGATGAGAGAACGCGCTATCGAGTACTCGACGAGAGCTTTTCTGTCACACGCACGATTTCCCACCTCTTATTAGAATCGAAGCTTCATTATTATTCGGACGATAACCAAACGCTTCTCTCCAACTCCTTTTTTTTTCCGATTCCTTCTTTCGATCAATTCTCTGTTTTTTATCAATACATTTTTTTTTTCATAGTTCCAAACTAGATTCACGCGCCTCTCGTCATTGTCGAATTTATTCGATGTCGCGGCTGTATCGAATATCGATAAAATTAACGTCCGATATAATGCGCGCGATGGGAGGAGTTCGGAAAATTTTGTGAAGTCTTGAGTGGAAAAGAAACAACTTTTTTTCAAAATAAGTCTCTGAATTCGAAAAGATATAGTCTATAGTTTAGTTTGAGAAAATACGTGGCGATAGCGACAAAAATTTCGGATAACGCACGGCGCGCGGTTTCTCTGTTCGGCGTTAAATTGATCGGAGTAAAATTAACTCTATTAAAGGGGGATCGAAAATTGAACCGATAATTCGAGGTGCCCGTGAGCACGTTGCCGAGCGATGCGATATTTCGAAGAAACCAAAAACTCGCAACGTAAACTCAAAACGTTTTTTGAAATTGATTTTTTGTATTTTTTTTTAGTAACTTACTCGATAACGAATCGTGGTGGCTAATGGTAGACGCTGCTGGCGATGTTACAACGCGACAAGACACCGGGACACTGATGCTGCTGCTGCTCGCGATCACAGAGCTCTTCTTCCGCCGGCAGTACGACCGATACGCGCAAAACTCTCCACAGTGTAAGAGGTGTCTCGAAACTCGTGTCGGTCAGACCCATTACCGCTCGATTGATTGAAGAATGTTTTCCTTGAAAGAGGAAAATCGAAGGGATCGATCGCGCCAAGTTGATTCGCAAAAGACGCTCGAGATGTTTGATTATTACTATTCTCTTTACTGACAATAGAAATCGAAAGGAAATCGTACAGGAGTTCAATAAAAAAAAAATTCATAAAACAGACACTGGACCAAACTTTATAATTCGAAGCTAGCAAAGAACAAGAAAAGTAAAAAAATAACTACGAATTTCCAGAAATTTCATTAACTCAGCGTCGAGCTATGCAAAAATCTCGAGTGTCGAATCGCGTTGAAATAATCGTTACATAACTTTAACTGAGAGACTACCGGTTGAGATATGAAAATGAATAAAACGAGATCGTTATGACTGTTTTGCAGATTTTCGTAGCGCGCAATTGGTGCCAAAGGTATTGCGTCGAAATCACATGATAATTGTGGCTGCGAATCCCGAACTATTCCGTTCGAAGGTTCGCATAACGTCTCGAACATTAAGAAATCGAATTAAAAAAGAAACACTATCTTATGACGCGATAAACAAGCTCCGACATAATGAAATTGTACTTCGTAATGTTTGTCTAATTGCCGATGCTATTGCGATTTTTAATTATCGCGCAGAATCTCGTTAACGCATCGTACTATCTCAAGGACTCGCATCGCTCGCACGATGGAATTCCCGTCAAAGAATGGGATTACGCGCGAGTCGCGATTTCCGTGTGTATATTTTTTTCTTTCAAATACGAAACGCGTCGCAATAATGGAACGGCGTTGGCGCGCACAATGTTGTTTTTTTTTTCTTTTTTCATCTCGAGATCAACGCGAGATCGGAGCAACGAGATTCTCTCGTCGCTGGTGAGACTTTGAGACACTTACGAATGAAACTCGCTTTCCGTGTGTGCGATCTACTCGTGGGCGAAGTTTTAACGCGCGCTATGTGCGACAGGGGTACCTCGTAGGCGAGGTCTTAAGGGGCAAATGACAGGAGCGCGAAGTGCAGAGATGGTATATACCCGCCACGGTCACATGGTACGGGAGAGACGACCAATCCGGGAATCGACGGATGCTGCGTTGTGGAAATTTCGTTGTTTCGGGACCGCGCGGAATCGCTGGTGTTGCCAGTTCTATGAGAAATATTTCTGTGAACTTCGGGTCAGAAATAAATCAAAATAGAGGTACGATCAATCACTTTTTTAAGGATCGAATTCGTACGATCGAGTGCTTGGATCTGAAAAATAAAAAGTATGATACATTTTCTCAAAATGCAATGCAACGATACTGAAAGTTTTGATACACAAACTTTCGACATTAAATTCAACGTACAATTATGATGGCAAGTCAATTAAGAGTATATTAAAAATAGTAATCGATTTTATATGTTGCGAATATGTTGCAATTCAATCATTTACTTCAAATTCACTATACAAGGCAACATTTATTCTTTATTATCATCGTATATCAAATTTAATGTACGTTTCAGCATAAAAACTTTGAATTCGTTTTATAGTTTAAAAAGTTTATTTTATTATTTTACTTTGTTATTCTCGTAAATGAAATAAATGATTAGTTTAATTATTTTCATTATAAAGTAGATTGAAATCTTTCGTATACCATCGCAAAGTATAAAAACAACGCGTCGATTGCAAATAATTTAAAAAAAACAAGGAGTGTTCTAACTTTATATACATGAAAATCGCTTCTCGTATCGACTATTATGTGAAAAATTATTAAACAACCTTAAATAATTGTCCTATAAACGAATTCAATGATTATACGAATTGTCTCAATGTTAAAATAGCCTTCCATCCCGAGCACCGCCAATAATTCCGGTTTCAAATGATCAAAATCGACAATACAACAAAGAAAAATCTTCTCATAATTTAGCCAAAGAAATTTACCAACTCTGCACATAAGGATGCTCTCAAATCGCGACTATAAATCCGAAAAAATATAAAAGATAATTCTCAATGAGAGATGCCAGCGGTGATTGCGACCAGGGATTTAATAGTTTATTAAGAAAAAAGGCACTTGACCCCGATCAAAATAGTCACAATAGTCGTAAACTCCCGAATGCCTAAATTTCATTCGACTTTTTTACCTCGAAAAATAGAACAAATAAAATCGTGACCAATATTTTCATATAACAAAATTATGAAAAAGAAAAATAATGTCAATATATCGGTTAAAAAACGGTATCGTAATGGTAATTTCTGGAAAAATAAAAATGTGTTTTTGGATCACCATTCGTAAATGCCCGCCGTCTGTCGAACGTCAACGCTCGTTGGTTCGGTGATTCCGCCAATCCCGAACGAAAACATCAACGCACGAACGGCGATTACAGCTGCTGGCATTGCCCAAGTGGGTAAATAGCATTCACCATCAAAATATTGCCAGCAGTGAGACCGAGCGAATTGTCGCGTCAGGTAATTTAATCGTGTGCTTTTCGTAATTCTCGCTTCTCCCTCGTCCATCCATGACATCGGAGAGCTCCTTCGCGCGCGCGGTTCCTGGGAAGTGAAGAGAAAAAAGAGAAACATTTCCGCGCATCGGTATTTTTTTTTTTTCGAACTTTCTCTATTCTACTCGCCTCCTTCCAACAGTGTCGTTGACAGTTTCAGTGGGTGTCACTTGTCTCGAGTGCGCATTATTTCATATGCTTATCTAGAATCGCCTCAGCTATCATCAATAATTGCGAAACGCTCGCGGCACTATTTTGTTGAAGAAAAATTTTCGATTTCTCGTTTTTCTTTGAGGCTGCTCGATTGTTCGGTCAAACGCAACGATAGCCTTGACATGCGAAAAAATCTTTGTAATTTTATTCGAATCTTCTTCCGTGTCTTGGGCAATCATTCGAGACCGGCCAATCTCCTAACGTGACATTGCGAAGAATAATTCTCTGAATCCTCCGTACTTTGGTATACGTATGTCTCTCGTGTGTTTCGCAACACCCGAGACCCAAAAATTGTATAGTCAAAGGAAAAGTTACAATGTTTTATAAAAATACCTCAAACCCTGAATATCGAAAAGAAGACAAAAACACGACGAGAGTCGATAATTTTGATGGGGCGAAGAAGGAAATACAAAATGACGATAAATCACTATCGGCGCTTTGAGCCATTAAAGCACTATCCTTATCTCCAAGTTCTTTTCTATTCGATGACGTGTCTCCGTGCTATTCGTGTTCCTATCCAGCCGTTCGTCCGTGTGGCAGAAATAAAAAAGAGCGATTGCGAAACTGAAAAGTTCAAAGCTTTCCGCTCTGTTGCAGGAAGAGTTCGAGACCTACACGCCGTTCGAGAAACTGCTCGCAATGGAAGGAGAAGAATTTGATCTGTGCGAATGCGTCTGGCAGAAAGAAGCCATGCAGAGACTCATCTCTCTTGTGAGTAATGAAAAATTGGCGATTTTTCGTTGTTGTATCAATCGCGTTGATTCTCTGTCGGACGCATATCGAATATGCGGACAATATTGCAATGAAAAGTCGCGGAAACGTTCGCGTGACCTATTATTGATAAACGATAGATTTCACTACAGTCAGAAACAGTGAGGAATAAAACTTTAAAGCGAATATTCGAATGAAAAGAAATCGACGACGGGGGATGCGCGGTCAGCGCGCGATTACCCAAGTCAAGCACGATTGCTCGCGGTCAGTACTTGGATGGGTGACCGCTTAGTCGCGAACTGCCTCAGCCCTTCAACCGGCGAACGTAAGGCTCAGTTTTTCGGAGGACCTCGACGTTATCTCCGCGAATATGTTGCTTTTCGATTGCGCATCAGGAAATCGAAAAGAACAGAGTTGTATTTACCAGAACGAGTTTTCCACAGCCTCGCTGTGTCTACGGCAAATATGGGGCAATTTACGTAGCTTCGCGAAATGGGAGTAAAAAGTGTTGGGAGGAATCGGGCAGGGTCGCAAAAACCCGTCAGGGTCTACGAGGAAATACGCGAAAATTGAAAGAATAGAAAGCAAAGCATTCGAATTGACATTGTAAAAGAGCTTCCATAGAATAGAAATTCATAGAAATTTCGTAAATTTTCCTTGATCCGTTCAGAGGACACAAAGTCGACGAACTCGAAACGTGTTGAAAGAAAGAAACCGAAAAAATAGTCGCAAAAAGATCTGGTCGAAAATATTGACTCAGGTTGTTAAAGACATTCCTTCCTGTATCGAGATAAAACGATGGAAACGGCACCCCGTAAAAATAAAAAAAACAATTCCTATCAAAAATTAAATACACAACGACTGAAAAAATGTCTCAATCGTGTTTATCGAGAAGCGTAACACTTGCGCGACGGTACGACTTATCGTATTTTATTACCACCTGAATTACGCAACGTTTTTTTTTGCTTCGGTCGGCACAAAATTTTTCGCCGCGTCGCGTCACGAATATTTCGTGTTTACATAACAAACGCGAACATCACGAAATCGTCTGTTGACTCATTAATATCGGAAACGAGATAAAGGCATTCGCTGAATTGTCGGACGATACGCGAAAAACTCGTAATTCGTTACGAAGCTATAAAATAAACGATTGTTGTGATTCTTTCAGCTTCGTCAAACGCAATCCCACTGCACGGAAAACGAATGCTATCCAGTTTCAAGGCGTATGTATTTTAAATTCGATCGATCATCGATGTTTTTTACTTCATATTATTTTTTTAAATATATCGCATCGCTAATTCAAAAGCGCCGTATTTTCTATGCGTATGGCGATGAAATAAATTCTTAATATCATAGCGAGGCGATATTTTAATTGCTATGATTACTTGACGAATAATGAGTCCGAAGCTTACGCGAAAATGGTAATGTTTCTCAGTTCCCGGACCGCAAGGCGACCAATCGGGTGGCGATGTTTTCTTCATGACCATTATCTTCGGGGTAATGGCTCTTCTCTATGCGTTTAGGCCAAATTCCCTTCGGCAAAACAGACTCGATGATACGAAATCCCGCGACAATGCACCGGTGAGTTTACTCGACGAAATTTCTGTACGGGAGTGAAAGAAGTCGTTATTATTGAAAAGAGCCGGGAAATACTTCGAGTACCTACTCGAAGTATCACGAGCGTATTTCGGTAACCGAGTCCATTTTCTGTGATTCAAATTACAAGTTTTTTGTGATAACACTTTTGATAAACTTCAAAATCGAGAAAATTTCGCGAATTACCTTGGTGACAAAAAAAAAAGGATGACCTTAAAAAAGAAAAAAAAATGTAAGTCAATTGAGAATCACTTCGAAGGTCAAAATTCAACATTTTTTTTTCATTGTGAACTGTTTATGGAATTCAGACGTTCAAATGCGATTTCAATAGAATCGTTTTCCTATAAGAATTTAAAAATAAATATCGAGTATTAAATACAAAAAGTGATCCAATCATGGACGAGTGTTTCCATACAGACGATACGTCGAATATGCATCGTTATGGTCTTTTGATATTCGTAATATTCACGCGTATGTCTTCCAGGGTTCAAACGGCGATCCACCGGCTCCTCCACCAGCCTCGAATTGATTCCATCTCCTCGTAATTTGTGATCTCTACCGTCGATGCTCACTCGTCGACCCGGAAGAATCACGAATAATGAATAATAACGAATGAAAAAGAAAAATGATTATTAAAAACACACCGCTACACAACACATGAAAGAAGAGAAAAATCCGCGTATAGTATTAGAACCTGCGGTATATATATAAATATATATGTAATTTAAGAGAAAGAAGCTGCGAATAATCTGGTGATACAGTAGATGATTTATTATTAAACGGGAGGTTTGAATGCTTGTTTCAAAATTGAAACTTATCTAATTACTTAGGAGAGATGGAAACGGAAATAGAAAGCGAGAGAGAGAGAGAGAGAGAGAGAGAGTGAAAGAGGATTGGCCTTTAATTCGTTTCTGTAAAACGCTATATTGTATTATAAGAAACTGAGGTGCCTGCCCGCCCATTTTTTTTAAGGACGGCTACGATTAGACACGAAAGTTTGACCTATTCGCAACAGATATTTATTCAGTCGGTATACTGAAAAAGAAAAAAATCCGACCACGTTCACATCACAATCGTGCTCAAGACAAAATTTACCCTGTAAATTATTGTTCAAAAAGATTATCGATCAATTCTGTCCACTGATTTTTCGTAAAAGCCACGAGGATTGTTGTGTACAGAATTTTTTTTTTCACTAGATACGGAATTACCGTTGATCGAAGCCGAGCGCAAAAACGTATCGATAGTGTAAGAGAAAAAAAAAGTGCAATCAATAAAGAATAAATTAAACTAGCCACAGGGTAACGACACAAGGACGATCATTTTCAGGAATTTAAAGGAGGGAAGAAAGTGTCGATACGATGATTGTGCAAATTTATTTGCCAAATCGTATCGCGCTTGTGTAGCTCAAAAATAGGCGCGACGTCCTTTGTCGAGAAGAAGAAAACGATGTACATTCCTGTAAAATTTTCGACGATTAAATTCTCGCAAGGGTTATCGGTAGCACGCAAAATTGTATGTCTCTAACGCACGGATCACACAGCGAGGGTGCAAATTCAATAATAAGGATACGTCGCAGGAATTTAATCACGTGTGGTACGTCGGGACAAAACTGAACATATTTTATTAATATATTTATTGAAAATATCTTCGTAATTCAATAAGTATGTATCGTCGATTAATGGAGTGAGAAATTTTATTTCTTTCTAGATCTTTTTTGTGCGATGTAGACCATTTTTTCTTTTTGTTGTTTCACGTTTGAATCGATTAATAAATTTGTACAAATCCCGTCGCACATCGCGTTTATTACTCACCAAGATTCATGGTTTCGTTTTTATGTCTTACTGGAGTCAAATTTGAAATCTGCATCTGTACGATGCTCAGCTGCTAAATGCATTCAATGAACAAAGAAAGTCACTTCGGATTTCCGAAAAATCCGCAATCGAACAGAAAAAAAAAACAAAAAAAAGACATCAAAATATAAATTGCTTCGAAAAACGGCTATGTACACTCGTAGAGTTGCTACTTCGAAAAGAAAAAAAAATCACATATCGCACGATCGAATGTTTCCTAAATCGTTTACGAATTAATCGTGTTGAATGTCGGCGAGTGTGCTGCGCACCTTTTGAAGTATTCCGGTCATTTGTTGGTACTTACCCGTCGAATCTGGCAAATTTTCGAAGTGCATTATGTCGCATACGTCTTTAGAGAATTTTTCGACAGACGGCAATTTGTTGTACGGCGACGTGCTCTCGAGAATCGGCGTCCCGAGAGCCACGGATTTCACAGTACCGCGCGACGGCGTCGCGAGTTCCGCGACTGTTCTCTGCGGTTGCGGTGTCGAATCGTCTGCACCGAGGTTTTGCGACGTTAAACTAACTTGTCTCGTCGTTAACGGCGTCGTTGGCGGTGACTGGGTACTGGAATCATCGAGCTCGTCGAGAAGTTGCTTCTTGCGTCGCTCCAGATCGGCCAGCGTCGGAGAATCTACGTGCGCGGGTGAGCCCACAGCTTCCAGCTGGAAGAATAAAAATATTTAATATTGCTGAAGAATGCAAAGTCTGTGGAATGTTAAATTTTTTGTTGAAAATGCTCTCTAACAGTTTCAAACTGCCAAATAACGAACTCAAATTTTCTATACAAAAAAATGACGCAAGAATCTTGAGCATTGCCCCACATTATTTTTCACTATTCACAAAGCTTCCTCTGTGCAGAAGCTAACAATGATCCCTGATAGATGGAATTTCGTGAAAACTGAATAATAATTAGGAAACAATATCCAAGATTCTGTTTTGTAATTCACTTCGTTTTCGGTGATATCAAGAGTAAACACTCACCTCAGCGTTTATCACGGGCTTCGGAGAATCGATAGAATTTTCGTCATTATCCGGCGGCAACGGTGGCCTAGCTGGACTCTTGGGCAGAGGTGGAACAAACTCCTCATTGTCCGACAATATTTCGGCGACGCTATCTGCAATAACAAGATTAATTGATGATCAAATTGTCGAGTAATACTGAAATGAAAATACTCGTAATGAATCCAGTGTTAATTAAAAAATCGTGAAATGATACACGACTGAAAGAATCATTATTATGGTAGGGCAAACCTTTTTCTGTTAAATAAACTAGTATGCGGGAAGCAAAAGACGCAAAGGCTGTTACAAATGACTCACCATCGTTATCTTCGACAACATCCATTTCGCTGTCAGCGTTTGCACTGTCGTTGGCCTTAGTATCCGCGGTACGTTTTAGCTTCTTTCTCTTGTAACCGTCGACTTTCTTTTCGTTCATCAACGCGAGCATCGTATCCTTGCTGTGCATGTGGTATTGCTCCGAAAGCCAATACCTCGATTCTTGCTGTTAGACCAATGTTTTTTTTTGTAAACAGGAATAAGCAGATGTAAGAAAGTTTCAACAGCCAAGGCCTCTTTCTTTAGATTCTGAACCAAGTTTAATTTACCTCTCTCGTGCCCGGTGGCGCTGGAACGTTGAACCCGGGAAAGTCGTGAATCTTGTTAACATCGTATTGGTCCTTGTCGCCGATCTCGGGTATCTGGCCGGGTTCCTCCATCGGATCCAATTCTCGAACTCCATCGGAATCGTAGAGGTTCAAGCCAGAGTGCTGAAGCCTCGCTTCCTTCAACCACCCTGGAGGGTAGCCAAGCATTCTCATTCTAGGTGGGATTTTGCAACAAACGTTAAAGAATAAAAGAAAGTCCTGACTCCTAACGCCACGAAAAATGTTAATTTCTAGTATGCATCGTGTGCATTGAGTTTTGCTTTCTAAAATGCTTCGAACATGAAGACGTGAGCGCGATTCGAACGATCAAGTCCACAGTTGCCTTTTTTATTGTACATTTTTGGGCGCATCATCGGCATTTAGTTGAACAAATTTTGTGTGTTCAATGCAATAAAACAGAGTGATATATTAATCGATATTTCTACATTATAGCGAATTTCTAATGATGCAGAATTTTTTTTTTTAAAGATCCTGACAATATATAAGAATGCCCGTAAAACGGCAACTCTGGCCTTGATGTCAATCATATTAATTTTTTTCGCACTCTTCGTTGAGCAAAATTGAAGCCATGTTTCTACATCGGTCCGTGATTGATTACGTTTCTTAAACCGATTAATAAACTGTGGTAATTTTGAGAAGTTAGTTTTGAAAAAAATTCGGCGACTCGGATGGTTCCTGGCATCGCTTTGAGAGACGTTATGGTACCTGTATATGAAGAACGGAAGTTCGTTGTCGCGGCAACCGAGTGCGTGCTTCAAAGAGCTGCTTATCCGTCCCGGGACGAAGTGGCCGTATTTCTGCTCATCGTCGACGTGATATCGGCTGCACTTTGGTCCAGCTCGCGACTGGAACGCCTGCCTGTTCTTAGCGATTTCCATGTGATTCCGAGGTTGAGTACAGTCGCGTATTGAATGATTGCCCAAGCAATTCCAACAATTCATTCTTGGCCCGCAAGCTCCTTTGTCCTTGTCCTCGTCGACTTTCGCATCACCGCTCGTCGTATCCATTATTTGCTCGAATTTCTATAAACGAAAAATTTGTTTTGTCGTAGTTTTCACAACTCAAAGCTCCATAGCGTTTTTTGAAATATTTTTCATAGTTCAAGGTAGAGTAAAGTAGAATTCATTCCCTTATTTCAAAATCTGGCTTCATAAATGATAGCTAACTTTTTGTGGTTCTCCTTTGAGCGGCTTTGTTGCCATTTTTCATCCAACTCTACCCGGTTGAAAAAACGCTTGCAAAGTTCCGCGAATATTTGTATATGTGTATTTATTCCTGCTGAACACAATGGTCACCTGAAATTTATCGAAACCCCATTCGAAAACCGATCATGTTTCATTTTTCATATCGTTGGAAAGGGAAGAACCCCTTTTAGTGGTATCCGGTGTTCGTCTTAACTTTAAACAACAATAGCCATTGCGTTCGTGTTCAGTGCAAAACAAATACACGGAAATACACACAGCATTTTTTTTTTATTTTCAACAAAAAATTCGCCTTGCTTTGAAACGCTTTTTTAGCATTTTTCATCTTACCGTTACAGGTTGAAAAAAACATAAATATATGCACGAAAAGCGTACGATCGTTGCTATTGTATTTGTAAAGCAGGCCAGATTATTAATGCGAAATCGTACCTTTCCGTACGTGGGTACGTCAAGTCTGTCTTGCAGCGCAGGTTTCTTCTCGATGGTAAACAAATGACAATCGCTCTCCTCGTTCTTGTCATTTTCATTTTTCACCGTGTCGTCTTGTACACCATCGTGCTTTCTCTTTCGGGCGCTTTTCTTGCTCCAAACTTCCAATACAAGACTCGAAGAATCGACGTCGTTTTCCCGAACCTCCGCACACCCAAGCTTGCACAGAAAAGCTTTGACCCGTTTTTTGTACTGGCTGCAAAAATAATTAATAATTGGACTTCGATTGGAACACGACGGGGATTTTAGAAAGAAGGCGTGAAAACACGATAAAAAATAATTATTCTCTTACCGCGCGACCGCTTCGTCCCGGAACAGAACCTTGAATATCGGCGTCGTAACATCGTTCTCCTTTGTACAGTTGGTCGTATTCTCGTCTCTGCTCGTTTTCGCGGCATCGACGGATTCATCGAGAAGAATATAACCCTCGGGCGCTACGCCGGGCGGGAGGGTTTTCTCCAAATTAACGAAATCCTTCACGGAGAATGCATCGTCGGAATCATCGTCGTTGGTGGCATCCGCGCTCGTGTCCAAACAAATAACCGAATCGTCCAAATCCTGCCGAATCTTCGTCGAATCCATCGATTCAATTTAATACTGACGAACGTCTCGATTTTACTGCTTTTCGCACTCTTTTGACACAACTCTCGTTCGAAGTTCTGACAACTTCGGCCTTTTGTTATTGTGGAGTATTTTCTTTTTTTCGATAATTGGGAGAAAATGGCGGCGGAATGAAAACAGAGATAGTGCGCTTTCGATGAACGTCGCTCGACGTCGCGACCAGCAACTTCCGGCTGTTACGCGTGTTCGAGGTTCCAGCAGCTTCTGCGGCCGAGCTTTTCGCTGATTGGTCGAGAGGAAGTCCGCGCTTTCGTCGGGGTTTGCGCGCGATAAACATTATTGTTAAAATAGTTTTACGTTATCGGGATTTGCGAAATAAAATGATTGCACAGTTCACTGTTCGTTATGAAAAAATTGATTATGACGCGCCCAAACGACTTTCCCTCGATTGCAAAGAATCATTCTTTGTAATCGGCACGACGCTGTGGTTCGAGCGTTAACACAACAGCCTTAGCCGCGCTCAGTTGATAAAAAAATCTCTGCAAAAGTAGATTTTCGTTGTATCGACGGATTCGGAGCGCGCGCAGTTCTCGACACATTGCGCCTCTACTTGTTTGTGTGAGAAGGGGCCGGAGCTGCGTCGACCAGTGTGCGCGCTGTGCGTACGCGATATATTCGATGCTGCAATTCGGTATTCTACTGTCAATATTTCCTAACCAAACTCGAAGAGAAAACAGCCAATGTTTATCGCGGAATAATCCACGATTAGCGAGAAAGCCGGCCGAGTGTTTTTGTTCGAACGCGAACGAGCTTTAATTGAAAAATCACGAGAAATATCATGATGTCGCGGTCCGTGCGAGCTGAGACTCGGAGTCGTGCCAAAGACGACATAAAGAGGGTCATGCAAGTTGTTGACAAAGTTCGACACTGGTAAAACAAAAAATAAAGACAGACGCGTCGGAATTTTTCGATCTTTGTTATTTCCAATGCAAAAAAAAAATTTGCTCGATTCCGACGATTTTTCGTTGCAGGGAAAAAAAATGGGTGACGATAGGAGAGACCACTATGAAGATTTATAAATGGGTACCGATATCGACTCTGGAGCAGGTACGTCAGTTCTCTCGTAGCTACTCGACTCTGATGTGCGAGGCATCTTGTAACGCAAACACATTACAGAAAAAGAAAGGCAAATCCGTGGTGGACAAGGAAAACGGTTTAGCGAGAAAAAGCGGAATGGATACGTCGAATTCGAACTTTGGCTTAACCGAAGACTCCAATACCTGTGAGAAGAATCGAATAACCATTAAAAAATGATCCAGTGTTTTTTTTCTACATGGCACTAACAATATGTCTGTTTCCTTTTTTTTACCAGGTTTTTCCACAGTCAGCGATTCGCAGGGATTAACGGATTTCTCTGCGCACTTAGGTTTCTCGGAAGATTCGAATTCGCAGAACAGCGAACCGACTCCCAAAGCAATGAAGACTGATTAGAGATTCTCGTTCGACGTTCGATAGCCGTCTGAACGAGTGATAAACAAAACTTCACAGGAATCCTTTACAACGCGTCCACGAGAGAGCACAGGAAGAGAAGAAAAGAAAGAAGAATGTTGAACGACACTTCGAACATTGCCACACTCGACGAGTCAGAGCGTTCGTGCCGCGGGTAAAAGTTTGATTGTTTTTTTTTAAGTAATAACGATCGCGTATCTGGCGAGTCTCCGTTGATGCACGTGACGATATGTGTGTACATATTCTAAAAAAAAAGGAAGCGAAAAGTCGAGATCTGAAAATCCCCTCGTTCACGATACTCGACGGATTTATCGCGAAAGTGTCGACGAGACATGTACAAAGCTCACAAAACCATCGTACGAACGCTTAGTTTAAAATAATTCTTCGACTTATTTAAGATAAAACAGAGACGAGAAAACAAAGAAACGAAATAAACAAAAAAAAATATAAGAGATGTACGCTCGAATAATCGTAATACGAACGATAATAAAGACCCGTTGCTTTATACGATTTATGAGATAAACATTGTCCATCATTGTCGCACTAATTTTTTTGTTTGTTTTTTCTGAATGGCAAAACCGGAGTATCGATTCGTACAATGTGGTTTGAACTCGAGAATATTCGAGCCGCGTACAGCGCTCGAAGGATCGAGTGGATTTTTTTTTATTTCCGGCCTACCTGCGCGAGATCGTAGCCCGCGGGCACGTCCCCGCAGCGCTCGGATAGCGGGTCAAGGTGGAACGGAAATTTGATCAGGGTATCCTTTCTCTCGTACTCGCAAAATAGCGCGATTCATAAAACTTCATGTTCATTTTTCAATTTTTTTTTTGTGATGAATATCATAGAAAATAAAAGCAAGAGGATTGGCTTCAAGTGCTGTGAAAAGAAATCCGTAATACCGGAGACTTTGCATGGTCGAAATTACCGAGCGGAAGGAATTTGTTCACCAGGGCATCGGTTCGCCGTCCCAGCGGATGAAGGCTCCGTTGTCTTTGGCTCCGAGCGACTGCATAGTCTTCAGGATTCCCGTGACACAAGTGTCGACCTCGAGCTGAGCGTTTGGGCCTCCCATGTCGGTTTTCACCCAGCCGGGATGAATGCAAGTCGCCAATATACCGTCGTCCTTGAAATCTATGCTCATCGACTTCGTAGCGGCGTTCAACGCGGCCTGAGACATAAAAAAAAATCGTAAAACACGAGGCGCATAAAAACTCGTTAATGGAGTCGGGTATAAATGAGCGTTTTGATTGCGATCGATTAATCGTCGAGTTTCGACCTTGCTGCATCTGTAGGGATAAAATCCTCCTTGCTGGTTGTCGGCGATGCTGCCGAGCATGGAAGTCATGTTGATAACGGCGGCTCTGTCGATGCCGTATCCTTCTTTTCCCTCTGCCGCTTTCTTCAGTAGCGGCAGCAAGGCCTGAAAAGTTCGCAAAACTATAAATAAATATCGAACGCGAGCGTCGAAAAATATCGTTTGTCACACTAGCGACACATGAGTGTCGTTGATAACGCATAGATTAGATAAGTGCGCGGTGTTTGAAGATTAGAGAGCCCACGATCCGTCGAACAGCGTCGAGCTTCAACCGGGCAATTGCGAGAGTCTCGAAACAATTAACGAGAGACCGAGAGAACGATCCATGTGGGCGTACCTTCGTTAGCATGATCGGCGCGATCGTGTTAACCATGTAAGTGTCCGTGAGTTGCTCGACTTTGACGAGGCCGAGACGAGTGAACTTGTTCGATATTCCAGCATTGTTGAAGAGAACGTTGAGACCGCCGTCGCCGAGCTTCGAACTCACGATCTCAACGATTTTGTTGTAGCTTTCGATATCCTTCAGATCTACAAGATCATTATCACAGTATACATTACTAAACTGTTCTATATCGGTCAATGATACTACATGTTAAATAACAATTATTTTTAAAGTACAAAAAAAGGTCAATAATCGAGTTGTAGAATAGGTTTCGAATTCGCACTTTTCTGTAGGCTGCCAGGTCGATAAGCCTTCACCTTCGTGCCTTACATATTTCTTACACCGCGTCGCATACTTTTCAAGAGAATCAATAAGTTACAAGAAACAACGATTTTATTTAACTGTAATAAATTTGAAACGAATGGGCTGATTTTTTTTAAAACTTTTCGCTTGGCAAGAAAAATTGTCGTTATTTTAATATAATGCCAACGTTAATTTTGGAGTACTTTATATTTTATATCCAAAGTTATTATTCAAATTCAATAGTATTTTTTGCAGTCTGCGAAATAATTTTGCGATTGCAATAAAACAGCGACGCGCGACGATTATTTTACTTTCGGATTATTTCAAGGTCGGCTCGGAACTCGCGAACGAGAAAAATACATATACGGTTAATTAGTTATTGTCGTGCATAGTGTCCATATCTATCGACAGGATTCTATGTTTCGAACAGAACGCGAGTTCTAGGAGGATCTGGAAAGTGCAACGTTATCGTTGCATTTTCTATCGCAACGCTGGCGAATGCTTTCGAATATTCCATCGCGTGGTTTTTTTGCATCATCCGTCAATGACGTCACCGTTTTGGATTCTCACGTGTATCAGCGATATAATAATAGTACAGGTGATGAATTTTAGATTCTCTCGTGGATTAGCGATAGAATATGCGACAAATATCAGTCTCACCTATCTCGATAATGTGAACGTTTCCTGCTTTTTCTGCTATAGCCTTCAGTTTCTGCGAACAAAAAAAAATCCAATCTAATTACTGAACATATTATAGTTTGGTAATATTGATTTTAACTTTTTTTATCTTCATCAGAGAAAATACGATTTGTATGACTGAAAGACGAACAGAGATTTTCTGAATAATTAGGAGTATTTAGATTTCGGAAAATCCTTCATTTTCTTTCAATAGTTCGTAAGCTTCGAGAAATTTAGAGAACTTTTTAGCGATATATCTTTACCAGCTATAAATGCTTCCAAATAACCGGAAGCTGCGCAAAACGACCCGCTCTTTCGTTGATCAAAACTCAATAGCCCGGAAGTGTTCGCGGTTCCATGTCTTTATAATACACAGGTAAGAGAACCGGAAGTTGCAAGGATCCAATGACTGTTCTCCAATGAAAACGATACCATTTCGTTTTTCTCATTCCCTCGTATCATTGAGGCTGAAACGGCCTTAAATACTTTCTTGCAATTCTGCGCGATTTCCTTCTAGCATCTTCGAAAGCAAGATCATGAAACTTACCGCGTCACGTTAATCGTTACGCAATGAAAATCGATGACGCATGGTAGTCTCCGAGCGTCGCTTTTCGCGTGAACATCGTGAGTGTGTTCTCACGTGGTGGGGGACATAGAAATGCGTGGTCTCGGAGTAGATGGCAGTGTTTCTCTACACTACCGTTCCACTGTCAGCCTCAGTGCGATTCGTTTGCTCGTAGAGTCAAGAAGTCTTTTGCCTTCTTGCGGAACGTAAAAAAAAAACAACCCGTACAAGTATCGTCTTGGAAGAAAGTTTCTCAGTGATTCGACCAATAATCGTTCGTAAGACGGTGCAACAGTGAAGAACGAAATGGCACCCATCGGTGAGTCTGAACCTTTCGATTCAATCTCTTCGAATAATATCCCAATCGAAATCGCGCAAAGTTCATCGGCGAAAAATTTCTTTTTCATTGTACTCGACATTCTACGCTAGATCGAAATTCTTTCGAAACTCACCTCGGCCTTGGTAGCGTCGCGGCAAGTAGCGAAAATATTCTCCGGCGGTTTCGGCAACTGTGTCAAATGTTGCACGAGCCCCAAGCCAATGCCTCGATTGCATCCTGTTATAAGGATGGACTTCATGCTTTTTTCTTTTTATTCACGTACAAACCTCTCGCTCGGACTTCACCGCGACGTTGTGGTAGTTGGAATGAAGTTGTGGCTGTCCCGGAGACAGCGATCGCTCTGTTAGTCACTTACCACGTGCCTCCCACCTCGAGCTCCTGCTCTCGCGGCCCTCTCGGCTCCCGGTAGCGGCGTTTCGCGCGACGTTGAACGAATAAATTCCGTCTCGATCGGCAGAGCGAAGCATTCGCGCGGTTTGCTGCATCACTCCCCCGGTCTACGGAGATGACGTAGTCCAAGTTTCGCGAATCTTTTTCTCCCTTTCGCCTCGCTCTCTCAGCGTCGGGTCGTCGCGAGAGAGCTCGGACTGCTCGCAGTTACCGACTCGAACTCTTCGACGGCGCTCGGTGGCAAAGAAAACAACAGAAAATAAAGCGAAATAAAAATTCGCACCGCTCGTGAGGCTGACGGGGATTTTTTCATTGTTAATTTTTTTTTAGTACAGTAAAAAAAAAACAGTTCTTTTTTGGGATTAAACAATTGATAGAGCGAGCCGAGCGTGATCATGGCGACGTTAACACTCGTCTCGAGACTCGTGTCACTTCGGAACGGTCAGGCTAAATTGTTGTTCGATTTGCCGCGTAACGCTCTAAACTCACTGATGAACGGCAACAAGACACTGGTAGCGTGCGTATGCAGTGAGTTTGTATTAACTATACCGGCGAACATCGTTATCGTTGTCGATTCTCATGATTTCTCGCTTCGTTCCACTTTATTTCACATGCTCGCGGTCGATTCAACGGAGATATTGTCGCTTCTCGGTTTCTTGACACGCGAGAGTTACGTAAACCGTCAAACCGCCGCTGATGAAAAAGTTATCTTTTATATCAATAGTGTAGATTCAAAATTGAATAATTGTACGATATTTCGCACTTTCGGCGTCGGTTTGTTATTTTTTTTGGAGTTGAAATGTTTTTATTTAAATCAGAAAAATTGAAAGTCATTTGATGACATTTTTCAGTGATTCACTATTTGGAGCAAAACTTCAATAGTTTTATCATATTTTGCAATAAGATTTTATCGTACTTTTTTGATAAAAGTATTCTATTGATTTTGATAATATTTGATGAATCACACTTTCAGTAGTTGTAGCTAATACGGTTGTCCTTGCGAAAATAATCATTTGAAATTTGTATCTATTTGCGTTCGATCTTGCCACGCGTTTCGATCTATGAGCAATTTCTTGCTTCTATGTCAATAGATGAAATTCTGTATCTACAGTTCAATAAATTCTGTGGCAGAATTATAGATTTCTTGCGTCATCCTCATTGCCACATCGCAGCGAGATAGAGAGAGAGAAACAGGCATGTTTCGCTTAGTTTCATTCCTTCGTAGTTCCGTAGCTCTCGGTCACTTGCTGAGCTTCAAACCCGAAGAAACCGCTAGATGTAAGCTGCGAGAATCAAAAGAAAAACATTGTCTCTCTGCCATCACCCAAATTTTTTAGAAATTATTTCATAATAAAAAAATTGCCATTTTGATAATAAAAAAATTGCCTTTTTGATAATAAAAAAATGGGCTTTTTTATAATACAAAAATTAAAATATACCTTTAATACTCAAATATTGACTATCTTTGAGCTGCTCCTCGAGTTTTCATTTCAAATTACAAACGAGAAAACCCGTGACAAAGTACTTCATGAAAAATTATAATTCTCTGACTCAGCACTTTTTTTAAAAATATTTTCCCTAATGATAAAACATTCTTATCGTGAATGTATAATTTGTACTTTCCAGCGGATCAAAAGTTCACCTACGACCTCGTGGTAATCGGCGGAGGCTCCGGCGGTTTGGCAGCGGCTAAAGAAGCCGTCGAATTCGGCGCCAAGGTAGCGGTTCTCGATTATGTGACGCCCTCGCCTCAAGGAACGAAATGGGGTCTCGGCGGTACGTGCGTCAATGTAGGATGCATTCCCAAGAAGCTAATGCACCAGGCTGCACTTCTGGGCGAAGCTATACACGTGAGTATCGTTCTTGTTGGAGAGCACACATTTTTTTCTTTTTTTTTTCGTAATTTAACACGTCGTTTCATTGATTCACAGGAAGCTGCCGCTTTCGGATGGAAAATCGAGGATCCCAAGGCAATCGCTAACGATTGGGAGACCTTGAGATCGGCTGTGCAGAATCACGTCAAGTCCGTTAACTGGACCACTCGGGTGGATCTGCGAAACAAGTAAGCTTCTTCAATCGATTTTATCAAAATTCTTTGCAAAAACGTCAATACTTGGGTTTGAATTTGAATTTTTATTGCTGTTGAACTTGCCAGACGGCAAACCCTCTTATGAATCCAATTTACCGACCGATATTCTTTTTTATGTATATGTTTTTTCACATCTTTCGCAGAAAAGTACAATACGTCAACGCGAATGGATATTTCAAGGATCCACACACAATAGCCGGAGTGAAGAAGAACGGCGAGGAGGAGATTTTAACTGCCCGTAACGTTATAATAGCCGTTGGCGGAAGGCCGAGGTATCCGGATATTCCCGGAGCTATGGAATACGGCATTACGAGCGACGATATATTCAGTCTCGAACGCGCGCCAGGAAAGACTCTGGTCGTCGGTGCGGGATGTATCCTTTTTTTCGTACGCAAACAAAAAAGAAAAATCACTTTTCACGCGCTATTAAAGTTCGTCCGATTTTCCTACGCAATCTCGCGCAATGATTGCGAGTCAATGAATTTCAATTGATACTTTGCATATTCGTATTGGGTATCGTTGCGGTTGCCTTGAATTGATTTCCTAAACGACAAAAATCCAGATATCGGTCTGGAGTGCGCCGGTTTTCTGAACGGCCTCGGCTACGAGATAACGTTAATGGTACGCTCGATAGTTCTTCGTGGATTCGATCAGCAAATGGCAAACATGGTCGCAGAGGAGATGCAACAGAAGGGAGTTAACTTTGTCTATCAGGCGAAGCCGAAGGCGATTGAGAAACAGGAAGACGGCAGACTCCTAGTTCACTGGGTCGACAAGGAAGGTGCTGTTCATCAAGACACGTACGACACAGTTCTCTTCGCTATCGGCAGGCAGGCACTCACGAGAGAGCTTAAACCCGAGAATGCCGGATTCGATATCGTTCCCGAGACATTCAAGATAGATGCTGTTAACGAACAGACCAATGTGCCTCACATCTATGCCGTCGGAGACGTCCTTCACGTAAGTTAATTACAACAAGAAACTTTTTCTTTAATGCAGAATGAACCTCTGTGAAAATATTTCTCTGAGAATATTGGAATAGTTATCCGGGAATGTCGGAAAATGGAACTGAAGTTTCTCTCAAAAGTTATCTGAGTTTCCGAAACCATTCGCGCTTCTCAAAGAAAATCGAATGAACAAAACGGGGGAAATTTAAAGTCAACTCGAAAGTATCTGAAAGTTTCTAAATCCACATTATTCGAAAAAATCATAATTAACGATTTTTTTTACTCTCACAGAAAAAGCCGGAATTGACACCGGTGGCGATAAACGCTGGTAGATTGTTGGCTCGTCGGATCTTCGGCAAATCGACGGAAACAATGGACTACACGAACGTGGCAACGACGGTGTTCAGCCCGTTGGAGTACGGTTGCGTGGGTTTGAGCGAGGAGCAAGCAATATCCTCCTACGGCGACGACAACATTGAGATTTATCACGCCTTCTACAAGCCAACGGAATTTTTCGTCCCACAAAAGAGCTTCGCTCATTGTTACCTCAAAGTCGTCGCCTTGAGAAACGACGATCAGAGAGTGCTCGGTATGCACTTCGTCGGACCTCATGCCGGAGAAGTTATTCAGGGCTTCGCAGCTGCTATTAGGTAAGTTATACGCTGCTTTCCGAACATTGAACATTTTCATTCGTTGTGGTGATAACGACACAGTTTAACCGGTAATTTTCTTTTTCATTTCCTTATAACAGAGCCAAACTGACATTCCCCATTCTGAAGTCCACCGTGGGCATTCATCCGACTACTGCCGAGGAATTCACCCGCGTTCAAGTGACCAAGAGATCGGGAATCGACCCGACTCCGGCGACTTGCTGCAGTTAAATAGAAGAAATCGTCGAAATTAACGCGAGGAAAACGACGTACCTGGCAGGCTCATCGGTATTTTTCGAAAAAACTCTTTTTTTTTTATTCGCACGTAGAAAATTTTTCCTATCCGATAGTCTCCGGTATAACTGTCGACCAAATTTCTCGCTGCAACTGTGAAGATGTTTTTTCGGATCAATTGAGTCACGCAAGTCACGAAGACCAGCATTCCAGTTCGTTGGCGCGATCACAGCGCGACATTGTAATTTGCGTGATTCAATTCAATCCTCTCCGAAGTGACAATACACCGCGGCCTTTTCGTAAACGTGCAATTGTCATCGTAAGAATGTTTATTGCACTTCTAAGGAAACAACGATCGTTTGCAGTTAGATTATTTCGTTGATGGAGTTGCAAGGATTCGAGAAACTCGCGCGATGCATGGTTCACGCGACGGATATTGGTATATTGAGATATCCGCGTTGAGACCAAGTTTATGAAGCTGTCGCGCGGCGTTGAGCGCCGTACTTACAGTGAATTTTTGTACACATTCTTTTAGATCGCTATTCCATTTTTTTTTCTTTTCTCTTCACTCTTTATATACCCACTAAGCCCACGTTATACATGTGCTCTCGAGAATAAACGAGTCAAAAAATTAAACATACGAGAAACTAATATTTTTGGCTTTACGCCGTTTCAATCCTCGATACATCGCGCGAACTTCAAGAAAAAGAGACTCTCCCGTTGAGTCGCGAGTCTTTGTTTTTTCAGTTTGACAATTCGGGTCGATTCGTCAGATATGGAAGAGTCGATTTCTTCGGGAAATAAGCAGAATGATAAATCATCGCGGGAAACGGATGACGAGGGCCTTGGGATCGAATCGGACAACATCAACGCTTGTCCCTTCGTGAGAATTTCTCACATCAGAAGGTTAAGCTTCACAAAAATATAGTTCTCACGGATATTATCCCGATGTAGAAACTACAATGGGCCATTGGAATGAACGTTGAAGTACCCGTTATCAATCTGACGACGACAAAACGAAATTTAATCGCTTACGCGTCCTCTCATATGGTTATTCTTTACGATTACGAGGCTAAAGAAATGATGAGTCTTCAGGGTCATGTACAGTTTTCTTTCCCGCAGAAACCCTTTTTTTTTACAGAATGGTATTTGAAATTAGTGAATAATGCAAGCTCCAATACAATCGTAATTATAAGATTTTTTTCAGCAAAACTTTGTACGTTCTTTATCATCCTCGCGTGATGGCAAATGGCTTCTCTCAGCGGACTACGAGAAAGACAGCGTTTGCATAGTTTGGGACACGGAAACTCGGTGAAATTTGCTTAAAAAAAAACTCGCAATTCTATTAACGAAATAAAAAATTGTATACTATCGATTGTATTGTAATCATTTCAGAGTACCGATCTGTAGTTTATTTAATCCACACGGCTCGAGTTTTCTTGCGGCGGCAAAATTGAGTCCGGATGGAAAGTATCTCGTCACGGTGGGAAACGAGAAGCCTCAAGTCGTGAAGTTTTGGCTATGGACTCGCGGAAGTGACGAGCCCGATGGTTAACTAAGTCATTACGCTGATCAAAATACTTTTCTGAATACGTCTGAAAATTTATCTGATATTTCTGTACAGTCTCCTGAATGTCTTCAAGTTTTCGCATTTATCAGAAAAAGTCAATCGTATGAATCGTATTTTCTCTGAAAAAGTCTACTGTTGGGACCAACTGATTTCGAAGAATAGCTGGGACAACTCAATTAGACTTTTTTATATCAGCGAAATATTTTCACTAGCAGAGCTACGAAAACATTCACTGGGCTAAAGTTCAAAGGAAAACCTTTTCTTCCACACTCTTCTGATTAACTGTCCTTTTTTTTGCTCCAGATAGCCTCGAATTGAAAAGTACGATTGAAGATCGCGTGAAGAAAATAAGCTTCAACGACGATTTTCCGGACCAGTTTGTTCTCACTTTTGCCCACAGCGTTGTTTTTATTTCTTGGGTATATGCTCTAAACGGTCGGCAAGTAGTCGGCGATTGCCAATCCGAATAAACGTAACTTGCTTGTATTATCCAGAGAGGTGGAAAATTAAGTCTTCATCAACCAGAAACCCAGACGAAAGATCAAAGGACAGTAGGAAGTTTCAACGATACTTGCTACGTCTCGAAGACTCATTCAGCGATGAGCGTGACGAGTAATGGTAATAAAATTGTTTCATTCGTTTCACAATTTAGTTGGTTTAATTGAATATTTTTATTATTGCATACCGCAGGATTCGTTCTCGTTTGGAGCGACATAGTTCATGACGAACGTTTTGAGAACCGAACACGAACTAACAATAATAAAAGGCTGATCAAGACTGTTCCGCTGCAGAGGAAGAGCTTGACTCGCATCGAAAATGAAGACGAGTAAAAATTGATACGATTATTGGGTTCAGATAAATAGAACAACATATAAAGAGGAATGGAATTCGATGATGACGACGTCCTATTTCAGGATCATTGCGATTGGCAACAATTCAGGACAACTGCATTTTTACGACCATCGCTTGAAGCTGCTGTACTGGTGCGAAAATTACGGATTGAATTCGATAATCTCGATAGGTTTCGATAGAAAATCCAATCTCGTGAGATCCCACATTGAAGAGCGAGAATCTACGATCTCGAGCATCGAAGAAGATGACGAAGAGCTCGATAAGATTTTGCATTCCGAGGATGATGACGAAGATTCGAAGGGAACGGATTTTGAAAGTAGAAAAAGTAACGACGAAGAAGACTCAGAGGAAGTGGAAGAATATAACGCAGACGCGACAAAGGAAGCCAAAGATAAAAACGAAACGAGGAGAGATGCTGTTAAAAGCGTGTCCATCGAAGAGCCAAAACTGAAGGCATCGAATATCACGATTGACATCGATTATACCTCGAAAACTGGAGAAGTACAAGCTAAACCCACGGACTGTAAAATCAATCCAGCGGAATTTGATCCACCGAAGTTGATACTCTGTGCGAAATTTTTCTCTTTTATTCGGCATGTTTTTTTTAGCTAAAGAAATTAAATACAACGTTGCTTTTTGGAGAGAAATCGCTAGAAAAAATTCCTTCAGCTTCAATATTTTGCAACTTATAATTTGGTTTGATCTTTCCGAGCACTCGTCTGATTATTACTATCAATATGCAGCATCGGCGTCTGGGAGAATTGCTCGATTGGAAATCGCGACTCTGAAGTGCCGATACATATTGCATCCCGCCGAAGGATCCGTGACAGCAATCGCTACTCGTCCCAAGAGGTTCAAATCCAAAAACCAAATTTTAATCACGTTCTACTCCCAATTTTTTCTACGAATAAAAATTAATTCTTTTTTTATTTCAATTCTGTCAGCGAATACCTGGCAACGGGAAATTCCCTGGGTACTCTCTGCCTCTACAGATACGCGACTCGATCTTTGATGGTCACGAAGAAGACTCCACCCCTACCGAATTTTGCGAAAATTCTCGACGACGACGAAGGCAAACGCGACACGACTCACATTACTTGTCCTCAAACACACGAGAGTCTCGTCGGCGTTAGCGCGCTCAGATTTTCACCGGCATTGGGTTTTTTTTCTTCTTTTCACGCATTCCATCGAAGGAAAACAAAATGAGTAAATAGGAAATGTTAATTGTTCTTTTAAGGTGGAGTCTTGGCTTGTGGATTGCAAAGTGGTGCAATTTGGTTATTGCATCCGGACACACTCGATCCGGTTGATCCGATACCTTACAAACATTCCTCGAACAGGATTTTAGATATTATATTCTCGGAGAGCGGTGAATACTTGGCTTACTCGGTACAGTATCGAAAAAACATATGAATGAATCTTCCCACTAAACACAAATTTGTAATATTCGTGTCATATTGGCCTTGCGCAAAAAACTTTGGAGCTGCAGTGATAGATTATTTCTTCCTTAAAAATAATTATTTTTTACTGAATTTTCATATTTATTATTCATCATGTTTCTATCTTTTGTGTGTTCAATTTCCTTTTATAAGTCAAATGTTGCATGGCCGGCACATTCTGTGTTTGCTGGGTTGAATGGTTTGCCATTTATAGAAATTTCAATGTTTTTTAAATCTATTTTTGAAGGAAGATGCTTTCACCGTTGGAGCGTTCAAGAAAAGCGACAATTCCAGTGAAAATTCGTTGAATTTCCTTGGCAAGTATCACTCGCACAACATGCCAGTGAGACAGATATTGTTCGGCAAACCTATGGTGGGTAAAAACGTGCCACGTTTTTTCTCGCTTGGAGAAGATCAGAGCCTTGTGGAATACGACTTGGAAAATAGGTGAAACAAATATAGCTCCCTTGGTCGTTAGGAAACATGCAGATTTATGATATGCACCGATTTTTTTTCCAGTGGTCCATATCCTGATCCGGGTTTGAAGATTTTGCAAACTGATAGAATCGAAAGAACTTCGGTGCCACTCTGCATGCTCGTCTATCCGCAATTCGGAGTCGAGAGCTTTTTTATCACTGCCAATTCCAAAGTTCGTCGAAGACAAAGCTTTACTTTCCAATGAATTTTTCGCCCATAATTCATTTACACATGATATCGTTTTAACAAAATTAAACGAGAGCCCGAGTTTCGAGAATTTTGTAATTTATAGTAATTTCGATCGCAATTTGCAGCATAAATTCAGACTGATAAACGACTTGACGAAAACCACGAGAGCCACTTTTCTCGGTCCAACTTTTGGCGATCCGGTGCAAAAGATTCTGATAGCCGGACAACAGAAGAAACTGAAGAATCGCGAGTACATGATTTTTGCTACGAGCAAAGAGATAGGTTTGATCATTTTGCCGTTCGATGGCAATCCTTACAAAATTCTGGCCCTGATTGGACATCCCAAAAAGGTCTGTCTTATGGGTAAAATTCTTCTGAAAATAAAATTTAAAAAATGAAGAGATTTTTTGGATCGGGAATTGTCAGAGAATGAAATTTCTGAATGCGTTGAATCAATTAATACGTTCCAGATCGAATCAATTGCAATAAGCGATTGCGGAAGACATTTGTTTACCATTGGAAAAAATGATCGGAGTGTTCTCATGTGGAGAATCAATTACAGGTAAATTGGAGCAATTCTGCTAAAAATTCGTTGAATTGGATTGTTGAATAGATCGTTCCAATGTAAAAACATGAAAATTCAATTAGCACATCGCTTCCTTATTTCTTATTTTAACGTCGTTTACAAAGCTCGAAGAAAGTCAGATAATCATATTTGGCTTGCTCATAGAGAAAGCTTCGTAAACTACATTAAAACAAAATAAAGAATTAATCTGCAAATTTAATTTGCATTCTCTAAATTAATTCTAAATGAATTGAAATTCTATAAATTCAGGAAGTCGCGACAGTTCTACAATTATAAATTCAATTTAAAAATTGCAGATCCGTGAACGCGATGTCCCGTCTAGGTGGGGAACGACTAACGCCTTTTTACCGTTTAATCGACGGCGGTAAAGACGGCTGGCTCGTGAACGAGATAAAGGATCTCTTTTACTACGCTCAAATACTGCATCAAGGTGAAAATACAACGTCGAAGCGAATCGTTACGGACAAATTATCGATAATGCAACTACCGAATCTCATGCGCGCAATCGGTTTCTATCCGACTAACGGAGAGGTTCGACATAAATATATAATTTTTTTAAACCTGTTTTTTAGTTTACAAAATATAAATTATATTTCACTCGAATTAATTACACAGAAATTATTGATTCGAAAAATCTTGTCTAGCTCGAAAATATGATGGAAGAAGTTTCCTACAAGCACTACGCCGATACCGGAGAACTCGTCGATGAGATAACTTTCGAGGAATTCGTCAAACTCTACGTGAATCATCGTCCGGCCTTCGGCATCGAGAGAAACGAGATACAAGAATCTTTCAAGACTTTCGCCAGGCCCGAGAATCTCGATAATCCTTCTCTGAGCTCCAAACAATTTTTGGAGGTGCTCTTTGGTCGCGGTGGTGAAAACAGTGAACTGTCTAACAAGTTGCAAGGTTCGTTCGTCGTATTAATTTGCATGAAATTTGAAATCGTCAGCGTCGAAGAAACAATTGTAATTAAAAAAATGAGTTTCACTCAGTTGGCTTAAAAAAGGAATTTCCGCGATCTTTTTGTTCTTTGTGAAAATAATAATTAACATTTCTCGAAAAAAATGAATTTTCAAAAAGCAATATCTGAAGAACGGGTGATTTGTTAAATTAATTTGTCAATAACATCTTGACATTATTATAAAAAAGGGCCGATTGTACCAAATGTACCTTAAATCGCGCGTTTTCTTCTTCGCAAGGTGAACCGTTGAGCGTCGAGGAGGCGCACGCTTATCTTCGCCGTTTGGTACCGCAGGACGAGGACTCCAAATCCTACACGGGTAGTCGCGACGATCGAGACTCCAAAGCCGAGTTGAACTTTGAATTTCTGCCACCGGTATAGAAAAAAAAAAACAGCAGAAAAACCGACTAGAATCCAATCGCATAATTAATAGGATTAAAGAATGTTACTTTTTTTTGTCTGTTCTTTAGACAATTACGTACAAGGTTTTCACGGAGGAGATCCTCGGGATTGAGCAGCCTCGGGTATCGAAAGCGACGTGAAAAAAGAAGACTCGTTTTTTTTTCATTCTTTCGCTCGCACATACTCGCCGAATCAATCACGAGACTTTATTTACGTTTTATCGTTACAACGGCACGGCCGATTTTTTTTTTTCACTTAGGCGATTCAGTTTTGTTCCGTTTTTTTTTCTTCGTTTGCTGCAGGTTTACATGGAAATGTCGGTTCTTCTCGTGCTTCTTCTTATCTTGAAATTTTCTGAGGCCCCGCGAAGCAATTACCTCGATATTACTATTTATTTAAGTTTTTTTCTTCTCTCACATCATCGCGACTGGATGATGTTTAATTACGTCACTAATGACAGAGAAATTAATATCTCAATGGCGTGTCCTTTACAAGCCTCGAAATTAATATAAATCATTGTTTTTATTACTTCACCACGCATGGGTTTGTATTGATGTCTGTATTTTTGTCATCTTTTCATATAATCGTCAACTTCTTGCTGATGTTTCTTTTTTGGCACAAACTTAATGTAAATAACGACGATATAATCTAAAGTAACACAGATGGTTTAGTTTTTCGTTTTAACTATTAAAAGTAAGTGTATATAAATTAAGCTCAGAGTGTGTTGAGGAGCGAGGGGTCAGGGAGGATATTTTTTGTTTTTTTTTCGGAGGCTTTTACAAGATATACACGCCTCGTCTACGGAGAAGAGAAGTAATGTATGAAAATTTGAAGCTACCAAATATTTTCGATCAACACTCGACTCTCGACTCGCAACGCGGAAGAATTATTTTTTTGTCCAATATTTAGAGTATACGATATTAGATATAATTTTGATAACGCCTAGAAGCATTCTTCCGCAATTTCAAGCGGTTTCTTTAATATTTCGAATAACGTCGACAGTCCCTTCTCGTGTTGACTTCGTTTAAATAAATGGAGAAAAAATAACGTGAAATCAGCACACTGCCAGCAGTGTGGGCAGTCGCGTGAAAATTTCGCGATCGTAAAGAAAAACGAAATGATGAAAGAACATTGAAGCACGAGCAAATTTTCGTCGTCAAACATTCGTCAGAGAAAATGTACACCAAAAACAAGTTTGACGCATTCGTGGGGTTTTCTTTTGTTGTTGGTTTTTTTTCTTTTCCTACAAGAGAATTAAAGTACAAACAAATTTACAACTCGGCAAATATCTTCATTTATCTCGTTACAAACTCTAAAATCATCGTTCTCCTCGGAGTGGATTGGGAGGATAGAGGGGAGAAGATTCATCAAGTCGCAGTCAACTATGGAGTCTAAATTTAGAAGATTCTCAAGGATCTGTGGATAAGAATTCTCGAAGTTCTTCAAGAGTTTCATTATTTACACGTATTTACAAACATCGCTTTCGCTTTTTCCTTTTTTTTTTGTTTTCCAATTTTTTCTCATTTTTTTTGCTTTCATTATCACCGCCTCAATTTTGAGAAGAAAAAAAAAAGTAATATATATCAGCGTGAAACATCGACGCTGATTGCGAAGCTCTTTTGTAGCCATTGTCGCTCGAAATCGGAAGATAAATTTACACAGAGGCATTCAATATATTTTTTTCCCTTCGATCTTTCGCCAATGTCTTAGTTTCAATAATAATGATAATAATAATAATAATATTAATTAATATTAATGTACCTAGAAGCGCGTTTTCTATTGTCTATAACGTCTCTTTGTGTCTTCATTTTCTTCATTTTTTTTTACACTTTCGTTTCTTTAATTGTTCATTTGCATTTTTTTTTTTCAAATCAGTCGAAGTATTCCTCGTTGCCGGGCAAAGTTTCGTCTTTCTTGCGACAATCGGGGCAGTACCATTTGCCCTTCGGCGGCACCATTATACCGACGCACTCGAAGTGAAACCACTCGATTCTGCAGTCGTCGCCGTCGCACGCGATCATCTCCGAGACTTCGTCGTACGGGCACTGACAGTAGCAGTACAGATTGGCGGAACGTTCGCCGGGCAAGCCGGTGGCGTTTGCGGGCAAAGGTGCTCCAATCGGTGGGCCGACGTGATGAACGATCGCGGGATGCTGCGATTGTTGTGGCTGCGGTTGAACGACGACGGGCGTTTCCTCGGCTTCGCTGGAGTCGCTGCTCGTCTCGGCGGGCCCTTCGGATTCCGTTGCCGAAGCCACGGTGGTCATGGGTACGATCCTTTCCATCGGTTGATCGAACCCGGACAGTCTGAGCGTCACGCTCTTGGTCGCGTAATTGACGCTCGAGTTCGCTTGAATCTGGGGCTGAATGGTCGGCGCACTTGGCGCGGCGATCGACGGTGGCTCGACCTTCCGCCACTTCATACTCGGCTGATTGTAGTGCAGCTGTTGTTGCTGTTGTTGCTGCAGTTGTTGTTGCTGCTGCTGTTGCTGTTGTTGTTGCTGCTGTCGCTCGGCTTCCTCGTCGCTGGAATCCCCGTAGAAACGTTTCGGCACGCGTTTTCTCTTCGACGATCGCTTGTTCTCGTTCTCCGAACCACTGCCGCCGATGCTTATCCTCAGGCTCTTGTTGACTTCGCCGGTAAAATGGCCGGCTTCGTTTTGGGAATTTTGCAGATTCGGCGTCGACGAACGACTCGGCAGTACGGTGATCAGCGCCCCTGGCGACGCGCCGAAGCCCGATTGTTTCTTCTGATAGAATGATTTTGGAATGTTTAATTTTATCGATTCCACCGTCGGTGTCGACACTCGGCTCGTCTTTGCTTTCTCTGACTTCTTTCGTTTCTTCGTTTTGACGCGCTTTCGGCCCTGACGAACGGAATTATTCGAAACATCGGCGATTCTCGGCACGTTTGTTTCCGTTGAATTTGTCTTTGCTATCTCGACGATTCCGTTGTTGAGGTTGTTCGGCGTAACTGGTACGGCGGCGGGCTCCGTCGCCGCTGGAGCGACAGCCGCGAGAAGCATCAGTTGATTGCGCTTCTCCGCGAGCAATTTGTTGGCCAATTGTTGCGGATGCTCGTCGTAAAAATCTTCGTCCGTCTCGGTTTCGTCGGTGTCGAGATCCGACTCGCGGAATATCACTTGCGGACTTCGCGGTGGATCGCAAATTTCCACGCTCTGATTCGCCTCCTCGGAATTCTTGGGCTCTTCCTCTGGCACTGGAATTTCGGCTGCCTCGACTTTATCCTCGACCGCCTCGATTTTCGTCGGCTCGTTGTTCGTCTCGACCTCCTTCTGTTCTTTCTCCTTGTCTTTGTCCTTTCTTCGTTCCTTCCGCACCGATTGCTTCTTCGGCGAGCCGTCCGATGCGGAACTATCGGAATCCGAGCTGCTCGACGAGCTCGACGAACTGCCGGACGATGAGCTGCTGCAGCTGCAATTTGTACCGCACGAACAACTGCTCGTGTCGCTGTCGCTGGACGAGTCGCTCGACGAACCGCTGCCCGACTTCTTTTTCTTTGGCGATTTGTCTTTCTTCTTCTTGCTATTGGCGTTCGTGTCGCTGTCGCAGTTGAGCGCAACTTCGGTCGGTGTCGGGCTCTTCGTTTCCTTGTAGCCGTAATCGTGCTCGCCCTCCATCGTGCTACAATTGTCCTCGATCTTCGCCGCTGCTCCGTCTTCCTTCAATTCCTCGGTTTTTTCCGACACAACGCAGTAATCGTGATCGGCGAGTATGACGCGACACAAGAATTCCATGTCTATGGTCTCCTCTTTTTTCTCGTCCACGAGCATCTCGACGACGCTTTCCTGTTTCTCGAGACTCGCCGCGTAAGATTTGAAATTGTCCCATATGCCGTCCATTATCTGAGCTTCCTCCTTCTTCTCGTCTTCCTCCTCTTCGGGCTCGGGATCGGCGATCGTCGAGGCTTCCTCGTTCGCCGTCTCGTCTTTGGTTTCCGCTCTCGTCGAATCTTTCGCCGCATTTTCAACGGGCTCCGGACGTTCCTCGGTATCGGTGTCGCTGTCCGACGATAGATTCAAGGGCGGAAGGTCGTAGACATCGACGACTTTCTTCACTTCTTTGACGATCTCTTTGGGTTCGTTCACGACAATCGGATTCTCCGGTTCGACCGGTTCCGCGACAATCACGGGAATTTCTTTCTCCGGACTTGGTTTCTTGATTTCCCTCAACGGTGCCGGTTCGGGCTCCTTCACGACGACTTCCGGTACGTCTTCGGGCTCGCGATGTCTCGCCTCGTGTTTAGCCAACAATTTCTTCGATATGAAACGCTCGTCGCACTCGTCGCAACCGTACGGTCGATCGCCCGAGTGCAGCCTCTTGTGTACTTTCAGTGCAACGGCACGCGTGAATGTCGACGTGCATTCCTCGCAGACGAAGGCGGTCGGTGGTATGCAAAAGTGATACACGTGAGGCCATTTCTTTTGCAAACACTTCTTGCAAAGCACGCTCTCGGTGCCGTGCTTCCAGAACAAGTGTTTCGTTATGTCGGGCTTGTTGCGATAAGCGATACCGCAACGATAGCACAAATGATGAAGCTTGTGTTTCCACACGTGATTCGATAGGCGTTGCTGATTGCCTGTCGATTCGAGACAAACGTCGCACGAGTGATGACGCTTTCGCAGATGAACCATGAGCCTGAATGCCGACGGTAGACTGCTGACCGGACAGAGGCAACAGCGATAAGTTACGTTTATGTTCGGCGAGTAAACGCCCGGACAGAGATGACACAGTAGTTCGCTGTAACTGTAGAATGTCGATTTGCACATTATACATATGAGTATAGTCTTTTGATGCATCTTGCGGTTGTGAAGATATATATCCTTGTGAACGATCGAGTGGTATCGGCAATGAAAGCACTCGAAAGTTCGCGGGTCGGGAACGTCGTAAGTGCCCCGATCGCTGTCGAAAGAATCGAGATTGAAGAAAAATGTTTCGACCTCCTGAAGCGACTTTTTCAGTCTCGCAATGAATTGCTCGCGATGAATTATTATCGCCGGATGCTGAGGCTGAAAGCGATGCTCGGCGAGAACGTGAAGACCGAGTTGCTTTCCGTTCACCGCTATGCGACGAGCGTGATTGCAATAGACGCAGCAACCACTCGCCGCGCTTATGCAACGCTTCAGAAGATCCTCGATATTCATACTATCGAGGGTTCCCTCGACGTTTAGATCTATACTCGGCACGTCCTCGGCGGCTATTATTATACCGTCGGATTGCTCGATTTTTTCCTCAATGCTTTGATCTTTTTCGGGCTTAATGTCGATCTCCGTTGCGTCTTTAGTTTCGACGTTTTCCGTGTTATTTTCGATTTTGTCTGTTTCGTTGTGTTCAACATCGATTTTTTCTTCTTGCTCTTCTATCGTCTCGTTTCTCTTCGTATCTTCGTTAGCTTCGGTGCACGTTGTTTTTTCGTTACTCTCTTTACTCTCGTTTTTGACGCTCTCGGCGTCGCTCGCCTCCTCCTCGTCCTCATCATCGTCGTCGTTGCCGCGAAAGCTTCTCGAACTACCGTTGTTCGATGCTTTGTCCTCCGACGCTGAATCCTCGCCGTTGTTGTTCTCCTCGGATTCTCTACCGGTGTCGTGATTATCGTTCGTCACACTCGCGCCGTTCGCGCTCGTTATCGAAAATTGTGAATTTCTATTGGTACAAATTTTGATAACTAAACTCCTGTCTGTACTGTTTACCGTTGTGAAGGACACGGATGTCGTGTGAGATTCTTTTTCCGGCGATGACGAGGATTCCGACGGACGATTCGTTCGCCCCTTCGGTGATCTTGAGACGCGACTCGAGTCGTCCGAATCCGAGACATCTATCGTCTCGTCGTCGGCGTGTTCTTCGGCGTCGCCGTCGGTAGTTTTCGTCAATGAATTTTTCAATCTATCGTCGTAGTCCTCCTTCCCGTTCGTCGTCTGCGTCGCGTTATCGGATTCACCGACTTCGTCCATTATTAAAACATCCGCGTCGCTTCCGGGATCCCTGCTTCCGTACTCGTCGATCTCTTCCTCCTCGTCGTCCTCCTCCACGCTCGTGTTCGTCACGGACTCGTTATCGCAACGCGATACTTCCATAATGGTCTCGGCAACGCTGTCGTACAGTGAGATCTCGCTGGTTTGACGAAGAGGCGAGGGAGATGCGGACGGCGAGGCCGAAGGACACGGGGAATCGTCCAATTTCGTTGGAGAATCGTTGGCCTGTGAAATTTCCGGTCTAGGCTCGTCGCTCTGTTTGTTTCGCGTATTTTCCATGAACTTCGATACTTCCATTATCGTCTCGGAAACAGTGTCGATTTTCGTCGTGGTCGTTGTCGCGGTCTCGACGCTCTCGACCGCGGTAACGGACGTTGCTACTGCCTCGTCCTCGTCGCAGCTCGGCGCTGTTTCTCGCGACGATTCTCGCGATCTTGCGCTCATCTTTCTCGCGTACATGTCCGACAGTTTTTGCTGATACGACGACAACAATGTCTCCTCCGAACGCTTCAACCTGTTGTTCTTCAAGGATCGTTTGTTCGAAACCCGATTTATCGGACTCTCCGGATTTTTGGCCGTGACACCGGGTATACCGGGCAGTCCCGGCGTGGCCTCGACTAGCGCGATACTGCACGTCGAAGCGTGCTTCCCCGTTTGTCGACATATCGAACAAACTTCCGCCGTATTATTTCGATTCTTCTGCACCGGCGTGCAGAAATGATTGTAAAAATTGTCCGTTTCGGAGAATACTTTTTCGCATGTGCAACATATCAGATAACACGAGCCTTTGAAGACATTGTAGAAATCTTCGACAGACGTGAAAGACGTTTCGGGCACGCCGTGCTTCTTCGCGAGATGATAGGACAGCCTCTCCGCCTGTCCGAACATACCCAAGCAAAACAGGCATATGTGGCGCTTGTGAATCTCTCTCATGTGCAAGAACAAATTCCAATTCTCGAAGTACGTTCCGCACGCCGCGCAAAGATAGACCTTTCGCGTTATGCGAAAATTGTTCGCCGCCGTTGGCGCGGCTATCGACGCCGGCGAGTCCGAGGTTCCCGGCGATTGCGGCGAACCCGGTGGACAGATACATTGTTGCTGATTCTTCAGCATCGAATTTCCGCTTGTTGAATTCGTCGTCGCGTGAAACTTCGAACACTTCGTTTTCGTCGACGGCGCCGGCTGCAGTCCCAAGTACTGCGCGTACTCCGTTATCTTTCCGCGCTTTCCCTCGACGATGCCTCTCTTCTCTCGCGACTGTTTGCCCGCAGCATGAAATTTTTCGCGTGCATACAAACGCGAGCCTATGCGATTCTCCTGCGACTGAGCGAGTATGCGCTTCTTGAAACCTTTGAACACTATCCTCGATGTTGAGTCTTCCAGGGAATTCTTGCCGGGCGAATCCTCCGAGGAGCTGCATCTGTCCTCCTTGCTGTCTTCCGCAATGTCCTCCTCGTTGTCGAATCTTGAATTCTGCGAACCCTCCGACGATACCTTGAAAGTTCGCTTCAGCGTCTCTTCGGCGTTGGATGATTTTTCGTCTGACGACGATGTCCAATTTCCCGTGAATTTAGCCTCCGCGTCGTCATCTTCCATAATCGATTGACCAGCTTCAAGTTTTACCTGAAAAGAATTGCGAAAAAAACGGTTTATTTTCTCTTCGATTTGCCTGCGTCGTTTCGAGATACTAATCAATTTTATTGTCAATCGTGAAAGAAAATTTGTTTGAATTTTTTTTTAATTAAGTAATTCGTGCAACTGAAGAATGACGACATATATTTTTCACCTTTGAAAACACTTTTCTTCGTTAAGGAAAAACAAGATGCAGAAGCGCCAAATTGCAACGACCCAATCGAGGTTCTGTGCGAAACAAAAACATAGCGTGGCAAGGAAATTCATGCGTCACAACGACGAACAGCTTCAGACCAATAGAGAATAATCTACGCTCGATGACGCAAGAAAACGCTTGGCTCCTTGGCCAGCGAAACCAAGAAACGTAAGACTCGCAAAGAATCTCCACTGTGCAAGAATCGAAAGGTAAATAATTTTTTCAGCAAAAGGCATTGCACGACGCGTCGCAAGAGTTTTTGAGATCCAAAGACTGCAACCACTTGTCGCGTAGTCTCAAAGAAGCTTGTCACTCCGCCGAATCGTGTCTACGCTATCTCGGCACCGAGAACTCTGAGAAAGTATCTCGGAGTTTGAGGCACCCGAAACACTCCCAGGCGATGGCCCGGAACTCTCCTGCGCACTTTCCCCGCCCTGAAGCTTCGCGGTGGGGCTTGCAGCGGCGAAAAGAAACGACAGGAAAACGAGAGAAACATCAAAAGAAAACCGCGAATGAACGAAAAATTTCGTCGTTTCCTGGGAAGTCGTTGTGGCGCGATAAAAAATAGCGTACACAATGAAAAAATTGACTCACCCTCGCGGCTTTTGTACCAATCGTGCATAAAACAGTTCGTTGTCTCCGATTAACAAGGGCGATTGTTTGTCGCGCAGTCGAAGTTCGTCGTATCCCACCGGCGTTTTCTTCGAGACGTGACGAACGAGACAAGCGTTAAAACGCGACTGAATATACAATAAATTCACGTCGGCGATGAGCGCGCCGAAAAGGTTAGTAAAATGGCGTCATATCAACGACGACGACGAGGACGACGATGTGCTGCTGCTGCTGCACGTAGTACGACGACGTGGTCCGTGATATTTTCTATGTGTGCGTATATATATACGTGCGAGCTTCAATTTTTTATTACGACGATTTACTCTCGTACTGTACATAATACACTTTCACGAAACTATTTCAACGTTGTTCCTTTATTCGTTTCTCCAATCTTCACCACTTGCGAATCTTCGTTTCTCTAACACTGGTCTTCCTTCACGCTCCGTTCGGATGTACAATGTATTTTAACACGAGGAAATAACACTCTTGTTGGCCGTACCCGTACCCGTTTGCGGAGGCCAGTGATGCCACCTTTTGTCGCGACCCGGGCCAGGCACGCTCTTTGCCTAGGTGTGTTTCACTCGCTCTCACTGAAACTCCATACGCGGATAGACGCACTAAGTGTCTCACTTTATTTTCGACGCGGAACGCAAATATTTCATAGGTTATATACGGCGACCGAATGCACGCGATCTTATTATTTTGCTCGTCGAATTGTATTACAATATTCGATTCGTCGAGATACGCTTATATATTAGCGCACGGAGAGCGCTCGGAGACACGGACGAGAGGGAAGCCGGTCTTCCGCTCTCTGGCGCTCCACGCTCACGACGCGACGTCCTCGCGATCCTCGCGATTTTTGTCATTTCCTACGATTGTTACGATGATTATGCATTTCTCGAAATGATTGCGCGTTTTTTCGGATTTTCCGCGCCACAGGTTTTGGGCGTTCAATTTTCTCAGCTCATTTTTCTCGTTTCCTTCTTTTTTTTTCGTTTTACAGACGAAGACGCGGCTTATTCTTTTGTGCGTGAGAGAGAGTTCCACGTGTAGACGAAAAGCTTAACCCTTCGAGACTTGAATCTTTCTCGGCGTCAGAGCTTCGAATACTCGTCGAGGATTTAGGATATTCGTTGAAAAAAGAAACATCCCATTGTCGACAAAACATCGCGGAATTATCATAATTTTGGAAGGTTTTCTTTTTTCTTTTATTAGCTTTTACATAGCTCGCGATGTGTTGCGGCTAGCGCAGTCAAAATGGCGGCTAGACAAATAATGGAAGGGGAAATATATATATTTTTCGTGACTATATTTTCACGCAATGTGCACGCCGCGCGCTGTGAACGTTCGAACGATAAAACAGTTTATCGCGAGAAGGATTTCCGGTTTCCACAGGCTGGTACATGCGCGAATAATAGAGGGCGCTGCGTGTCTCGGGAAACAGCCGAACCGTGAAACAAAACGAACGGAGCTCGCGCGATTGGCTCGTTCGAAATTCACCCCCACTCTCGGCTCGGATTGTTTGTTCGTTCAACGGCTTTTGTCAACAGCTGCACTCGCGCCGAAGTTCGTGTGTTAATTGCTCGTTGTACGACGATCACGCGGCTTTGCAATAATCGGTTTGAATAAAGGTGAAATCATTGGAAACTCGAGTCAGTGTTGTAAAAACGTCGAATCTAGGAGTCGAGACAGTAAATCGGAGGAAACGGAAGATTGGCTGCTCACTCCTCGACCGCGTTTCGAGTAGCCGAGCATCCCCCACAACGTTAACATGAAACCGGGAGGCTCCACGCAAGTTTCTGCCGCCAAAACCGCCGTCCCAGAGGTTAGTGAGAAACAAAACTTTCGTTCGCGCTCATCTCGCCTCGGGATATTCACGCATTTTCTGAATAAAACACACCTTGCCCGATCGTGATATCATGCATGATAATTTAGACTCGCAGTTCTAACGGAAATCCGCGAAGTATCTCGACATCATTTTGGTTTGTTTCTTTTTTTTTTCCCTCCCGTTTGTTTTGATGGTACGCGAAGGTCGAACGGCGTGAAAAGAAAATAGATCAACTGCACACGAAACCCGTTATTTATCTTTCGAAACGAGAGATGAAATAAAAATCTAGTGCTTGTACCTCGAATGAAATTATTTGTTACCCTTTTTTTGTGTTCTTTGCACACGCTGAACAATCCAATGTGCAATTGTTTGTGAACTATTGCAGAGGAGAAAGCACGTAAGTGGGTTTGGTTCTTGCGTTTTTCTGTTTTTGGTGTTTTTTTTTTTCTAATACTAATAATCATAACTTTCCTGAAATACTAACATTGTCGGAGTAACAGGACAAGATCAGGAAGTCTTTGCATACATTGCAACAGGCGGCGACGGACAAGGAGAATCTCGTCGGCGGCGGCAGAGTTTTACGATCCACGCTGCCGGGCAAAGGAGCTATCAAGGAGTAAGTTTCGTCCACTAATCGGACATTTTACCCAAATGAAAACAGATATGATATTTTTTTTGCCACCCTTTTTTTACAGTGAGATGGGCGATAAGACAAAGACTGAAACTCAGAAACGCAAAAAGATAACGTTTAAGGATAAAGGATGTCAAACCGGGAAGGAAGAAAATATTAAAATAGACGCAAAAGATCTCACCTCCGAAGGTAAGTCTGATACTGCTTAAAAAAAAAATATCTTCTGCGGTAAGATTTTCCTGTATAACCGATGTGGAACATTTGATTTCTTTTTCTTTTTCTCTCAATAATAATTTTACGGATTTTTCTTTTACAATCAGTTCATAACAAATCCAAAATTTATAGCTCTAATTAATGGCTATTATTGAAATTATTATTGAACTACTAAAGATTCAAGATTAAACTTAATTTCATCGACTATTTTATTCAGTCTTCTTACTTTTTTTTTTTCTCTATTTTATTAATATTGTAATGCAAGTGTCTTCTCTACCTTTTTGAAGTCTTCGAGAAAACAGCCCATGAAATTTAGTGGTGAGAATTAATTTGTCAATACTGAACGCTAACTCAAAAAAGAATGAATAAGTTTGTATTGCATGTTATGCATAAGTTCAAGTTTGCCTCATTTTATCGATCTACTTGTAATTTTTGTTTAAAGGAATTATTGCGTTAAATGAATTATATCAAATTACATATTTAAAAAAGACGTTGCGCTGATACGCGTATTTATCGGTAATTTTATTGCAGCCGGACCCAGCGAGCGTTACTGGGAAGTGTTGGCGGAGCGTAGACGAATAGCGTTGGAGGATGCGCTAGAAGACAACAAAGAACTGACGGAGCGCGTGGAGCGATTGGAGGAAGAGAAACGTACATATAAGGAGATGTTGGACGAGACGAGAGCTCTCGTAGAAGTTCTGCAGGTTCGTCGATCCGAGACAATGAATAGATAACAAAAATATAACAATGAATTACTCATTAATCGTATCTTGAATTGCGTTATTTAATTCGTGAAAAATATATATGTTACAGGAAATGATAGGCGAGGACCGAAGCGACATAAACAATTCGTTGGATGACAGCGCTCTCTGAAGAAAGACGCTTTAAACAATCGCTAAAAAAAACGACTCCATTGGTCCATTCACATAGATAGCTTAATTTTCTCATCTTTCGTATTAAAATAATTAATCAATTGAACGTTTAATTATTAATTATTTTCATATGTATATAAATATCTCTCTATTAAGGCTCGTCGAGCACAAAGTTCGTAAATCTCTTCATCTAAAAAAAAAAAAAAAAAAAAAAAAACGAAACGTTGAAAAATAAGATGAAATGACTGACACATATAGTTTCTGTGTTTTATAAATAGTTAATAAGAGATTATTAAAACGCGTTAATCGCATCTACTTAATTTTTTTCTTCGTCTATTGCGAGCTTTGCGAGTTCCTACGAGGAGGTAAAACGTTCTTTTCTTATTTTTTTTTCTCATTCTAATATACCTGAGCATTAGAGAAACGTGCGTTACACGAACGCCTCGACAGATTATTATTTAAAACTATAGTAAAAAAAGAAACTTTTTAAATTCTCTATTCTTTTTTTAAGAAGCTCTTTGGCATTTCGGAGTTCGATGCATCGATGCGTGCATGATTAAAATCGTATGTGAAAGCGAATTTATAGCTGTATTCAATACATTGTAAAACCTTTGCAACAACGTCTATCGAATATTTTTTTCTTTCGCTTTTGTTTCCTTTTTTTTTTAATACAAATACAAATAAATAATTAAACCAACAGTCAAGTGTCGCGATTGGTTCCAATCGAATCGAACAATACAAAAAAAACGTTTATACACATTAGAGTAATGTAACGGCGCGCTCAGCAGTTCGACCTCGGCGCAAATGAAACAGAGGAGAAACGAAGAAAAATAAGAATCCTGTAGCGATAAGATTTTGTTTCCTTATATGCTGAGGTCGAACCGGAGAAGCGCGAGAATGATTAGCAACTGCGCGATGTTAGAGTGAGGAAAGCAAACGGAACAACGTTGATCGAATCAGCCGAGCGACGAGTTCTCGGTCTATATGGTTGGATTTCTAATCCTCGTCTTTGAAACGGCGATAAATCGACTGGACGTAGGTGAATACGCACTTCCAGTCGGGACGACGCATCACTACCATGTCCTCCACATCCAGTAATGGAGCAATTCCTGCGATCTCACTGCAACCAAATATATTATTATTTTAGTATTATCGTTAAGCAATTTTGCTGTTATTATTTCTGTCTCGAGTTTCGGTATCGAATTGAGCTGGAAATGAAATTAATTGATCCGTGATCAATCGGAAATAATAAACTTGAAATGCAGGATGAAAATAATTTGTTATGGCGGAATTTTTTCCATGTAACTTGAGAAAAGTATTTTTCTTAACATTAAATTCTGTCCCCATTTTCTTTTGCGATGCAAGTAAACTTGCTCGATTGATCAACCTACTCGGCTTTCGTGAACGCCAGTTGAAAGTTCTTTCTGCGATCTTCGGGCCGAAGGGTCTGATAGTCGAAGGCATCGGGCCTGAAGTGATGAAGCAACGCGCAGAATGCTAAACCATTGCTCCAGCTCGTTGAAAAATTATCCAGCTGTACGTTCTATAACATAATTTGTATTTGTTTTTAAAAAAATAGCACCTTAAGATCGTCTTAATGAATCGATGATACGCGAGTGAGTGATCATTCGATTAACTTGCCTCGTATTCTTTGGTCTTCGCTCGACACCACGACAACAATCTTTCCTTTATCTGTACCGCGTTGTTTTGAACAACTGGGTCGGTGAATTTGAATAGCACATCTCTCCCGGGTGACTTTGGAGTACTGAAAACAAAAGATTTTTATAGTCCGTTTTATCTTCACTTTCCGATGCAATGAGTGAAAAAAAAACGTACCTGGGCGAACTTGGTGAACTGTTCTGTCGATCGAGTTGACGAAATTTGGCGAAAGGCGACAGCGGTTTCTTGATAGCTGAAAGCCCGTTCGAATTTCAATAAAATTTGTCTTTTCTCGCGTGATCTTTCGCTTTCGTTGTAAATATAGAAAAAAAAACTAAAACAAAACTCTCAAGGGGCATGGATCCATGCATCATTCGCTCCAGTTATTGTTTGTACTAATAGTTAAGAATTATTACTATAGTAGGCGCATAGGAAATTGTGTGCCGTGTTGTGCGTGTTTTCCGAGGATACTCCTTGTCGCATCTTTATAAGAGGTAACAAATTAACATTTTCTTTTCCGATGACTCTAGGCCCCCCACGTTGAAATCTCTTGCTATCGCTGTTTGGCAAATGTTTTTTCATTTTTTTTGCTATTTGCCAGCGACAAAGCTGAAAAAAAAAGAATCATTGGAAGGAACGTGAACGTGAAACAGTGAAACATGACGGAACAACCGAGAAAACGTAATCCAGTCGTGTAGTACTCGTGAGAGTGTCCTCAGCTGCTGTGAGTATGAATAGTTGCGGCAAAAAAGAAGAAAAAAAATCACACAATTGTTAATATTTCATAATTCATATTCATTATTATATCTATCTCTCTCTCTCTCTCTCTTTCTCTATTCTAGTCGGAGGAGGTCTATCAATTATCGCGGATCTTCGTGAAATTAACTCTCGTCGACTATCGATGTGAGTAAATGGCAGCATTATGGTTATTACTTTGTTGGCGATGAGAGGGAATATTTTGCTAGCGAACAGGTTGTTTTTTTCTTATCTCTCTTTTTTTTTTTTCTTGCAAATTTCTATAAAGAAGAAAAAAATTATAGTATAAACAAAAACTCACTGGTTATCGGGGCTGCCTCGAGCTCATAACACAACGTCCGTCTCTAATCCAGGGCTTCGGAAACACACATCAGACACGACATACAAAACTGCGCTTCAACTCCGTTCATTTTTTCTCTTTTCTTTTCGAATTTCGTTTTTCTCATCGCCCGGAGCCTTTATCCTCTCCGAACAAAATCTTTCCCCATTGTTATTTCTTTTCTTTAAACGGTTCGAGAGTCCTCGAGAGATCTATCACATTTCGTTATTTTCTTTTTCCTGCTCTTCATCCACGATTTATTATCAAAACGTTTATAATAGTAACTTATTGTTTTCTCGCATTACGTTTGCATTTATTTGTTTGTTGGTTTTTTAATAGAACTCGACGATTTATTTTTGTTTAGTATCGATTATCGGTGCGCGTAGCCTCTTTGAAGAGGCTGTCGAATGCTTTCTCGACGTCGGAAGTTTCGTCGTAGATATGCGGCATCGTGTGGCTTCTCATCAGGCTTCCTTGACTCTTCTTCGCGGCGAAGTTGCGTTTCGTTTTCGGATCTCGGCGTACGGACGGCGGCGACTCCGGTGGACCACTGGCCGGGCCTTGAAAGTATCTCTGTATCTTGTCTTCCATCTTTCTTATATTGTCCGAGGACGAGGAAGCTTCGTACTGCTTGGAGAGTCTCAACGAGGACGGAGACTTGGGTTTCGGAGGTTTGAGAAGAGCGCAAGGCTGATGTTGCGCCGGTACCTGGAGCGTGCTCTTCGACATTGCCAATTGATGCCAGGATTCCGACTTCGATAGAACGATCGAACGGGACGGTCTGTTCGCGCATGACATGAGATACTCGTCGCTGCTGTCCACAGGACTCGCGCTCTTCAGCGGAATGGGAACAGTGCTCAAATTCGGTCCTCGACAGCCGTCGGAATTGAAGCTCGGCTTGAACACCTTCGAAGGACTGACCACGTTTATCTTCGGTGGCACGAAAGCTTCCCGATCGACTCGAGGAACATTGAGAGGTTTGAATTGCTGCTGATGCTGCTTGCGAATCGAATTGTTTCGTCCTTCGAATATATTTATCTTATCTTGAGTATTGTTACTCTCGATAACGGGCTCGGCGCTCGCCTCGTCGAGCAATTTTCCCGGATAAATCGGGGTGGCGTCTCGGTAAGTCGCTTCCTCGGACAAACGGCGAACTTCCTTCGGCAGCTTGGGACAATGATCGTCGAGCATTTTCGCCGGATAGCTCGGATTGGCGAATAATTTTTCGTCTCTACAAGAAGCTTCCTGAGACAAGCGGCGTATCACTCGCGGAACTATCGAGTTGTGATCTTCGACTATTTTCAGCGGATAATTGAGATTCATTTTCTCGTCCCTGTAAATCGCTTCTTGCGATAATCGTCTCAAATCTTTCGGACCAATCGCTCGTTTCTCTTCGGCGATTTTTCTAGAGTAATTCAAACCCGGTTTCTCGTCCCTGTAGGTTGATTCCTGCGACAAACGTCGTATCTCCTTCGTATACACTGGCTGATTCTCCTCCAGCAATTTCCCCGGATAAATCGCGCCCGATTTTTCATCTCTGTAACCCACTTCTTGAGAAATTCGTCTCGTGTCGTTCAACGAAGTCTGTTCGCCCTGCAACTGTCGTATCAAATTTTGTTGCAACAAATTGTGCCTTCGAATTTCGTCCAACGAGAGATCGTCGCTATCGCGCGCGTCGATCGGCGTTTGAACGTATGGAATTTCCACTCTCAACGGTAATTCCGCTCTGTCGACGGTTTTTTCGTCGAATACTCGCGGACTTCTGTCGATATCTCCGTGATCCTGCAGAGGCGGCGGTAGGGGAGAAACAGCGGGACTCTCCGAAGCCGAAGAAACCGTCGCAATGGCACAAGCGTATCTCGTCACCACACCGTCCGTCGTGCTTATATCTTGATTCTGTATATTTTCGTCGTCCGCGAAAGAGTGATCCTCCGACATATCGCACGACTCCAAATCGTCGTAGGATCTCGTATCTTCGGACGCAATTGGCGCGGATGGAATCGTCAAATTTTCGAAAGGCGGCGGCACATAGATGGGATTTTGATTGTCGAGGTAAACATTCTTCTTATCATAATCGCCGTAATCGTCGCGCGGATTGTCGAATTCGTACTCGTAATTTCGTTTATCGTATCTCTCGTGACTATCGACGTGTTCCTGGGAATTCTTCATCATCGGCGGATTTACTTTCGAAGGTGGATTCGAGCGTACAGGAACTTGTGGTGCCGTTTGGCCGTAGCTGTTGAGCGAGTAAGATTTATCATCGTTACCGGCGTAATAATTGTAATCGGCGTTGAGAGAAGGATAATTGACCTGCGGCGAGTTTTGCGGTAAATGTTGACGACCTTGTGCCCCATAGTCAGTCAAATCATTGTCTCTCTTGTAAGATTCAGCGCAAGAATCCGCGTAATTTCTCAAACTTACTCGCGGCTCCGTTGGCTTTGCCGACGCAATATCCTTCGGCAGTGGCGGTGGTGCTGATTTCCGTGGATTAACGGAATTCTTTTCTTTCCAACAGTTACGAGGCGGCTCCGATTGATTGGTCTGGACGGCGACGGATTGCGTGGAAAATATTCCTCTCGGCGGTGGCGACGGATTTCTCGTCGACGGAAGGACCGACTTTATGTACTGCAACGACGAGAGCGTCGCCCGAACTTGCTCGGGATCCTCGTAGTCGCCCTTCTCCGTGGAATTGTCGCGATTCTTCTTGCCGAAGGTTGAACGCTTCTGATAATTGATCTCGAGGGGATAAGCGACGACTTCGCGCGAATTCGAATGCCCGTTCGTTTCAAGACCACCGTCGTAAGTCTCGTAGAGTTTGCGATTGCGAGGCTTACGCTCATTCTTCGAGACACGATCAGCCTTGTACGCAACCGGAACTTTGTTGTTTTCCTCCGCATGCGATATTGCCTTTACGGATGTAAAATTATCTCGGGCATTCTTTATCTTTGTAGAATTGCCGTTGATGCTTCCACTCGTCCAAGGATTGGTCTTGTGGTTTTCCGCTGGATTCTTGCTCGCGAACGGAGCGAATTGCTTGCAGAAGGAATGATAGTTGAGATGACCATTCTCCGTTACTCGCGTGGAACGATCTTCCGTGTTCTCGAACAAGTTCGAGCTTCTCTTGGCGTTCGGCTGCTTCGCCTTCGAACGATTCGCTTGGGGCGAGAGCGGCCCCGGATTATTCGCGTTATCCTGATCGAACATCTTCACTTTAGCGCGCAGCGCGCTGCCGGAAGCTTTGGGCATGTAGCCCGCCTTCAAGAAACCCGGTGTCGTTTCTTCTTTGCCGGGTTTTTCGATCTTCTGAAAGGGGGACGTCGGAGCGTGACTAAAGCCAATCTTCTCTTTGCCAACGTAAGGAAGTCTCAAAGATCCGACGACCACGCCGTTCGAACTCTTAGCCGTTCCGCCGCTGTTGTCGTCCGAAAAATTCGTGTGCGGTTTGTCGAACGTTGTTTTTATATTCGAGAATCGGCTGTTCCAATTTTTGTCGGCGATGGCTTGCCGATAATTGAAACTCTTGAACGGCAAACTTCCGCTCGGTGGCGCTGTCGCGACTTCGTTGTTTTTGCTTATCAAAGCCAAGAATTTTCTGTCGTTTTCCGTTTTCGGCTCGAAGGACGGCACAGCGTTTCCAGCCACGAAATTGGAATATTTGTCGCCAATGTTGATCGGCCTGCGCAACGACACGCAGCCGTTCTGACTGTTCGCGAGACTCTCCGCTTGTAGTTTAAGATAATTCGGTATGTCGATCGTGTTGGCGCGTTTTATCTTCGATTTCTTCGCTAAAAATTTGTTGCATCTCGCCTGAGCGTTGCTCTGATGATAGAGCGACGAGGCCGATATGCCGTATTCCTCGTTTATAATTGTATTGTCGTCTTTGTAAGACGTGTCCAACAACAACGGGGCTCCCGGACACTTCGCCGGTGTTTCGTAAAAGCCGTTTTCGCGAATCGATTCCTTGCTTCTGTTCTGCAACGACTGTTGCTGATTTATCGCGTCCTTCATCGATTTTTCGTGTACATTGTCGAACTTTTCGTTGCAATTTTCCTTCGTCGGATTCGACGGTTTTTCTTGCGTTCTCTCTTGAATTTCGAGCTCCAACGGAGTCGTCGCTTCCGGACTCGAATCCACGACGCTTGGACTCAAATTTTTTTCCTCTATCCACTTTCGTGCTCGTGAAATTTCCTCGGCGCTCACGCCTATAGTGTGCCTGTCGGTTCTTCTCCTTCGCGTTTGGCCCGACTGAGTTTTCGGAGATTTTTCGGGCTTCGCCTCTTCGGGTATTTTTAAATTTGCCAAGAGGCTCGATATGAGCTTGAGAAGATTAAGCTTGTTGTTCGGATCTAGGGTCGAACTGTATCGCGTCAATGTTCCGATATCGACGCGCTGCAGAGTATCCTGTAGACGTCCGAGCGCCGTGTGAATGTCGGACAGCAGAAGATCCTCCAAAAATTTAAGATCTAACTTCAATCCACGTGAATTGTGCGTATCCTCGATACGCTGATTTTCCAACGAATTGCACAAACCGCTCGCCCATGAACGTAGCTCATCGTCGTTATCGACACTCGGGGCTTCGACCTGATGTGCACGATCGTCGTCGATGCTCTGACTCGAGCAAGATTGCTCCAGAGCCGAACGCAAACGCTCTACTAATACTGGCAATAAATTATTGCACTCACCGGGCTTTGTACGCTCGAGATTCTTCGTCGTTGGCGGCGATCCGACAACGACGTTGTCTTCTTTCGACTTTGTGCTTTCCAAGCGTGACGAGTTATTTACATCTTCTTCGCCGCTCTTTGAATTTTCGTGACCTTCTGAAACGATAAATTTCACATCGGTAAAACATAGAAAACTGTTGAAATTCGGTTGGCGCTTTTGTACTTTTTCTACCGGTAAAATTTTAATACGAGCTCGAAGATTCTCATTTTCTTCTTCTTTTTTTTACTCTATCGAAACAATAATCGACGCAAATAATTGTGCTTGTAGCGTCGACTTTGTTCTCTTTGTCTTTCATATTATTAGAATTTTTCGTTCATTGTGTCGTATTCGTCGAGTCAAAGGAGCTTTTTGGCGACGAGAGATTGAGCTTTGTTACGCGCGTGTCGGTAACCCGGTTTTATTTAAAACGCGGGGATTCTCCGGAGATTTATTTTAAGTCGCTCGCGCGGTATACGCGCCGGACGTACACGCAGTTAGACTCTCCGGCAGTAATCAGCTACGCGAAAGCTTCTTCGTCGTAGACGAAGCAAAGATTCGCGAAAGTATAACGCACCTGGTTTCGAACTTTTTTCGTCTTCCTCTTCTTCCGATTGTTTCACGACTGTTTCCGGCTCCACTGCGCAGCTTATCGGCCTCGAGCTTGTGATCTTCTCCTTGTTATCTCCTATCGGCGATTCCAATTCTGCAACGCGTGTAACATAGCTCATTTTGTTTTATTAATATAGCACGAATTATGAGAATTTTGCTCCGTTCGAAAATTAATGGAAATCAAAATTCAATTTTGAATCGAATGTCTATTCTGCTACCATAAAGGCTTTACACAATTTTCTACTGACCTTGTGCCTCCGACATTTTTATGCGATTCCAGGTGTTGCCTGAAATCACAAAAATTACAAAACCCTTTGAAATTACTTAATTCATTGGATAGCATAGCAAGATTTACGATTTACGGGAAAAAAAATTGTTTTACTTCGTTCTTTCTTCTCGTTTTGTCCCATGAACTTTAATCTACGCTCTTGTCGAGTCCACTCTTTAGAGAAACTCTTAGCAGAATCGTGCATTGGCATCCAAGCAATTTTGGCAAACTCTTCCGCGTTCTATTTAATCGGAAGGAATAGAGTCTCTCGTGACTCTCTTTCTCGCTGGGCGAATGAGTAATGGGAATAGAATGCGATGCATCACAGGTGCGATACAGTGAGCAACAGGTTCGAGACGATTGGACCGACTATCCTAATTAATCTGAAAGTGGATGATTTCGTTTTTTTTTTCCGTTTCTAGTAACGAGCATTTTAGTTTTTGAGATTGAACCGACGGCGAACGGGGTCGCCAGAGTCTCACCTCGAAGAATCTCGAGGATAACGCTAATTGCAGGCCTGTCCGTGTGCTCGACCGAGCGCGGCCACCGTTCCACCGTCAGTCCGCGATCAACCTTTTCTGTCTGATCGCAAAATCCTCCCACCGTTTAAAACTCAACGACCCGGACCCGTCCTCGATTATACGGTAGCTACGTCCTGCCAATGCGAATTTTTTTTTCAATTAAGCTCAAATCCGAATTAGACTTCAACCAGACTATATGTCTTGTACTATTTTTTTGAAATAGATTCCTTAACATTTATCTCACATGGACGTGTCACGGCTCATTATAATCGTCTGAGTCATTGTTATTCGCTTGACACTGAAACAAATAGTTTTCTCCATTGTGTGACATTTTTTTCTTGTTTTCTGCAATTGAAAAGTGAATTAAATTCGAAATTTTTTTTCAATAGTTTTTCTGTATCTAGTCGGATCCGCAGGATTACTTTTTGGTGAGTCTCAATAAACATTTACCTTTTTTTTTTAATCATGAATATTTATAAATTCATCATTTTTTTACATTAATTTTGTTTTTTTCTTGCAGGATTTTTCATCGCCAATCTCGGCTCTGTGGTACAGCGGAAGAAATTGCGTGACTAACATTTCTCGAGGCGAAAAAAAACTGCACAATTGGATGTTGGAAGGAAGAGACGAGATCGCGAGGATGGAGTGGCGAGATAGACACACGGTGGTCACTGCACGCGAGACTACGGTAAACGTTAGGCGAAGATACGCGAAGGCGAAAGAAGCCGCCGAGGGTCCACACGAGGCCGTATTTCTATAAATAATTTTCATACATTATATAGTTACTATAGAGGGGTACCTACGACGGTCGGGGCACACACCGTGCCGACAACTGACGCCGGCCTTCGACTTCGCGCTTTAACCGAAAATATTCCACGACCTTCTTCGACTCTCCTCTATACGTTCATCGTTCTCACTCCGCGTTTCTCTCGCTCGTGGAGGCGTCGAACGAATTTTTTTCTGCTAGTCATTTTCTTCATCCTCGTCGTCTTCGAGTTCTTTGAATGAGAATCGCGAAAAAAAAAAAAACCCACACGCGTTTTCACAAATTTATCGCTCCACGAATCGTAATCAAACTACATCTGTGGGTATGGATATCGAAATTTTTCATCGCTGTAAATACGCGGCGATTTTGCGCACGTGGATTCGCGAATTTCTGTTTACTCGAAGATTTTCCGTCTCTTCCGGTCGGTTGCGAAATTACACGAATACAGTCTACACTTATATATACGTGCATGTCGATCTGGCTTTACCAACAAACAGCATTGCGCCCGTCTGTTTCCATTAAATTTCCATTTCTCTTTTAACCGACACACATGCAGACATTCGCGCCTGGAAAGATTGTCGAACGACGCGGACCGGGCAATAGGGAAGCTCTCGAGAAACGAGGTCGACGTTTATCTAGCGTTGCCCGGTTTATACCCTCGTAACAGTCGGAGCTTCACGATGCCAGACACGAGAGAGAAATTGAAGGAAAAGAAAAAAAAATCGTTTTTTTAATTTATTGCAGCTTGCCAATCGATATATGCTATCGCTAGTAGTTTAATCGCCCAAAGTCGACGTAATAAGATAATTTTTTATGTTATTGCGAAGTGAGCTTAAGCATAGAATTTAAAGCAAGACGAAAAAAATGTATTGCCAGAATCTCTATGATTTCGCATAAAACTTTTAGACCGTTCGTAGATCCGACCTTGAAAGATCGAGGATGAGGTTTTCAGAGCGAAGACCAATTAGAAAGCGCATCGAGACGCGCGCAGCGCGCATCAAGGATTCTCTCACGAGGCGTCTTCCCGCGAATGCAAACGAAACAAAAAAAACAGAAGTAGGAGAGTCGAGTTTAATCGCCAAATTGATTAATAATCTTTCGAGGGACCGAGTGTTTTAAAAAACAAGCTACAAATAAAAATTGAAACACAAGAACTGGGCAATAAAGGCAGGTAGTTTCTTTTTATCTAAAAGTTGAGTTGCATTTTATTACTAGGAAACCCGACGCGCGCGGCCCGATCACTGTGAAATTTCATTTTATTAGACGAGAGAACGAGAGACAGAGAGGGAAAGGAAACTACTGTGAAATACTTTATTGCCCCCGGAGGCATTAGCTTGTTGCCGCAAGCAACTTGTACTCCCTTCCCAACTCTCGTGGTAGTTATTATACTCGATAGTGGTGTTGTAGCTGTGGTAACACGGAAATCGTGCTGTAAGCGCGGGTAACGAGACTTTTGAGAAGTACACGAAGCTGTTCGACTTTAAGCATCTGTTATGCTCACGAAACTCACGTCTTTCGGTAACCACATCGAGTCGGCGCAATCCTTTTTTTTCCGTAATTATCACTTTTCGATTGATCGATATTTTCCTTTTCATTGCGTTTTAAATGTATTAAGATTTTTGCGCAACAGCAGAGCTGCACAATATTTTGAGTACCTGGCACTTTTTAAGAGCATAAAATATTTAGTTGTGATACTTCAACACTTTTGATTTATTTCAATGACTTCTTGGATTTTTAGCACAAATACCTCAATAATTCCGCGTTTATGTACATATTCAAGATTTCTGAAGTACGATCCCGCTTTATTACCGTAGCAGCGGCCGAAAGAATATTTTCGTTTGCAACTATCGCATTTGCAACTCAACATTGATGTTATTCGAAAAATACTCGATTTGTAAACCCAAAAAAATGCAATTTTTAACGTATTAAGAATACTGATTTTCGGCTATACGTCGAAGTTTATGTTGCTTTCGATGTAAGAAAGAATTTGGCAAACGCAGAGTTTTTTTAATACTGCCTCGTCGATTTTAAAATTTCATGAGATACAAAAATCTATTCTTCAACATTTATAAATATCGTTGCTCGTCGAGCACTCCGATTCGCAAACCAGATTTTTCATCATGTTGGATGTGTTGAAATATCAATAAGCCACAATCTGTCTGAAGCTTTACTGGTTCTCGAAGGTTACAAGAGGTGAATAACCCTTGACGAGTAGCGGTATATTTCAATTTTTGAGAATTAGAATTCAGCGTTCGAGATAATTTCAACCTCCATGAGCCAGTAGTAAAACAAATTATACTGACCTTCCTTTTTACACGGTTTTTTTTACAAACAGCAACATGAATGTCTACTTTCTTTAAACCTTGAAAATTGCATTTCTCTTTTACACGTCGATGAAGCAGTAGTAAATATTCTCGTACAAGCCTCTGCTTGTGAGAAGTTTTTTGAAATTCGCAACGTGTTTCGAATCAGCACGAAAAAATACCGCCGACCGATCGGATCGACTTTTGCAACGCAAAAAGATTCGTGTTGTCTCGTTATTCTGCTCCCGTTTCTCGCTTTAACTATTTTCCACTACACTTTGTTTCTTCGTGATTTAGGTACGATCGAGTGACTAAAGTAGTTTAAGAAATACTTTATGCATCTTCATGCATTCTGTACGACGCTGATAAAACATCAAAAGAAAATCCGAATGGTTTGATGTGAGGCCTAAACGCTGAATAGAATGCAACAATCACTAAAGAGAACTTTTAAAAAAGAAAGAACAAAAAAAGAATCAAGTGCTTGCAGTCGAAGTTGTTAAGATAACCCAATCGAAGACTCTTGAACCGATAAAAAGTATTTTTTAACTCCAAAATAAAGAGAAATGCAACGTTGCACTGAAAACAAAATATCGATTCATTGTTTCAACGAAGCAATGGATGTAAAAAAATCTCGGATTCGAATCAAATAAGTTGTATTTTGCAGGTTGATCAACGGGAAAGAGAGTAATGAATGGGATGCCGGGCCGGCTCATAGTCGGATTCTCTCTTCGATGCACGCGCGCGAGTGGTGCACCTCGCCTTTTACGGCGTGCTCGGCCACCGGGCTCGGCTTCTCCTCCGGCCGGTGTCACGCGCGGCAGTTCGTCGATGAAAACTTCTCAATGAACGAATCTTTCGGAAGGAAGAATGAAATAATACGAAGATGAGAAGGACAAAAACAAAAAAAAGACACACAAAGGGGAAGAGGCAGATTCGTGGGTTAGTAAAGTATGACGATATATCATCGAAGGAGTGGGAGACGTAAACAACGAAAGAAGCGGAAAAGAAAACAAAAGTTGTCGCAAGACGTCGATGATGGGATAAAGCGGCAAGCGAATAAATAAATTCTTTACCTTGGAGGGTTGGCAGGTAGACAGGCAAACAGGCAGGCAGTGGCAGTGGCAGGCGGTGGTAGTTTTGGGGGCCGTTGTGATTTGGCGACTGCGCGGCCGCCGGCTCGCCGATCTTCTTCGACTCCCCTGATTATTACTCTCTGGCTGGTGCTGCTTCTCGCGGTGGCGCGACTACTGCCCCGCGTATATTCTCCTCTTCTTCGTTTCTCTACTGCCTCTTCGTCGCTGAAGTATGGCATCACGGATACAAATTTAGAACACTCGAAATAGCCATCGGGTTATTGCTGTTACCTCAAGACCCGCGGATGTTTCAGACCCCCGCGGTCTACCGGCTTACCCCCCGTTCGTTGTCGTCTCGACTGCCGAGACGCCGGGAACCCCGAATGTTGTCCGAATATTCTTATATGTATATATTTCCGATCAAAACTTGCCTTTAAGATCGTTTCTGATTTTTTGTTTTTCCTGCAGATTGGCGGCTCTTCGCGAGAACGATCTTTCTGGACCGAAAAGTCAATTTGTACTGATGCCGTTGTTCGAACGCGGAAATCCGACGATCTGGTGCATGGAAGAAGCCGGGGCCACATTTCCGGTCGTGTGCCGACGGTAGTGGTGGTAACGTGCATCCTTAATAACGGATGCGAGGGTCAGGAGAGCAGCGAGTCGTATCAAAACGACTCTGTATTTCTCCAGTTATGAATTTACGACGAACAACTTTATGAGGTACCAACCCGAGCGGTATGAAGTCTCAATCCTGATCATGGTAAAAAAATATATGAGAAAACGCGGCTATTATCTAGACCGTCAAAAATTGAAAATATGTAAATACGACCTCTTTAACTCTTTGAAGTGCGTTGTTTCGCATGTAAAACACTGTTTGAAAGTGAAAAAAAAACTTAAATGTAGCATAGTGGTTAACGTTGAAAAATGTATCTATTTTATTTGATATTATCGAAGAGAAAATTGCAGAACTTTAATTAATTTCATTTTTTCCCGAGCATAAGCCGATCTTTGAAAAACAGAGTAATCTCGATTATAATTCGATCAATAGAATTTGATTATCCGTCCGTAAATATAACGATCATGGATATAGATACAGTTCAATACTTTTTCTATTTTCACGTTTATATCGACAACATTTATATTGATATTTCCAATGATAACGGAGCGCAAAAATTAGAATAATTAGCGTAGCGATTGTTTCGATATACAAAGTCGGATCGTTCTCTCGTGCATGTGTGATAAAGTTGATCCGCTCGTTGTTGCCTCCCACCATGAAGCATCTTTCTCTCTGTCGCTCTCCCGGTGTAACTCTCGGTTTGCCCCTACTACATCACACAACCACCATCCTTGCGGAGGCCACTTTCAACTTGGAAACCTGTTAACCTACTTGGGGCCCCAGTCTTTGAGCTACTTTTGTCCCGAGTACCTGATTGACGATACTCGTCTCTCTCCGTGTGTGCAGGTGACAACAGACCCGTGACTCGTTGACATCGTAACGAGGATTCCTCCGCCTCCGCTCAAATCCTTCGCGTCCGTGGTCAACGAGAGAAAAAAATATAGAATCACAATGCCGTCGTGAAGTTGCGTACCGAATGTTTGTATGTGAAAAAAATACGAAGAGGCTGAGAGGACGACGAGGACGCGTACGAGATGATCGGAACGACCGGCAGGATTTTCTAATCATTCGACAAGTAAAGAGGCTATTATTCTACTTGAGTGCAAGAACAAGAAAAAAACAAAGAAGGACAGTTCGAGGCGTCGTTTCTCGGTTTTTTCTTCTTCCTCTTCTCGGAACGTAGTGCGAATCATCGGCTATGAGAGCAACACGGAAAAATTCAGCCGGAGATCCGGGATACAGCCGGAGGCCCTTTATCTCTCTGAACCCGGATCTCGGATTTATTAAAATCCAACTGCCGGGCGCAGTGACAACACAAAGGAAAATAATTGTTTCTTAAGCCTTCTGCACTGATTTATCGGTTCGTTTCATCATTAGATATTTGTCTTCACTTTTTTTTCGACTCTCGTCAATCGACGAATCGAAAAGTTCGTTAGCCCGTGTAGAGTTCTCGTTGCACTCGCGCGTGCTCGTTCCTCGAGGATATATATGTGAAACTTTGTCTTCATCCGTCGGTTGTACGTCGCGTGTGCGTGACGTGCTCGCACAGCGAGAACGTTATTGCTTGCAGTTGCCGCCTCGCTGTATATACCTACGTGACTTGTTTTCATTACTGTAATGAGCAGCAACCGAACCATTGGATACTCTCTCGTCGCTTGCGCGATCGAGACATAAGCGACGTGTGTATTATTCACGTGGCGGCCGATGCGCTCTCGAATATTGTGTGTGTGCTGTGTCTGTGTATTTTTTTATTTAATCGAAAGAATTTCATTGCGCGAAACTATCGACGGCTTCTTGCTTTTCTTCTTTCGCGTTTCTCACCTGACGATTCTATTGTGTGTGTTTGGTAGCATGTAAGGGGCCTGAACTCGACGTTGCTTTATAAACGAGAACAATGGATGGAAATTTCTTTTTATTCTGAACCAGACTTTTTGAAGCTTTTCAGCGTGCGAATATTTTTTAATGACATCATTCCATTGTCACAGAGTCTTTTAAGAATTGTTAAACACATTCGTGTTATCTATTGAAAAAAAAAAATATATTTTACGTATTTTTACATCGGCGTGTAGTAATTTTACAACTCATAGTGAAAAATTATTTTTAACGTTTTATCCAAGATATTGGAGCGTAGAATAGAGTACATGTACACGGCTTTTCATTGTGCACTCAGTCGAACCGAAAAACGACTTGTTTCAATCGAATGTTGATTTTTTACGGTAATATGAAATTTTTTTTACAGAGAGGAAGATGAAGGGATGGTTCGACGCGTTTCGTAACGATGGGGGTCCAACATTGTACAGCTACAGTAATCGAACGCCGGTTACCGGTGACGTCAATCTCATTACGATATTCGTGATATTCTGCACGATATTCACGGCATTTCTCATTATATTTCCGGGCATCCGCAAAGAGGTGAGTCACCCGCAAGAGCGCAACGTTATTTCCAACGACTACAAGCTCGTCGCCTCTCCGATATGCATAATGTAATCTGCGCAGGAGCATCGACCGGTTCGAAAGACGAGACGCGTTCGTGCTCCGTGTCTCGAATGTCCCGGTTTGATAAATTGTTTTTACAGAAATTGACGACGTTTCTCACGGTGACGCTGAGCCTCTTCGTCGGAACGACGATTCAAGGTGAGCCACAACTACGAGCGTGCGTCGCAAATTTATCGATCGACTGCGACGAGAGTTGCGTAAAAATTGCGTTAAAGAAAAAAGAACGAAAAAAAAAAAAACAATCATGGAATTTGTTGATCAGTTGCACAATATGGATCTACGTGGCATACGACATCGTCGACTATCGTCAGCTCTTACAGCGCCTTCTCGAAGCACAGGATGTCCGCCGAAATCGGTGGATACATCGGTCTTATGCACATCAACATAACTTACAGACGTAAATAGATCTTTCGTTGATAATCGCCCTTCGAGTTATTAACGTGCGATTTGAAGGATACTTCACAACAGCATTTACGGAAAAATGTAAAATGTTACTATTTTTCCAGTCTATCCTGAGAGCGATGGCAGTGGTGACGTCGAGTACAACGAAAGATTTTGGTGGCGCAGTCCCGACGAAATGACGAATTCCTTCAAAGAGGCGCTTTACCGGGGCGCTCCTTTTCCTATCATTTCACTCGCGGAATACTTCAGTCTTCATCAAGAGGGTTTCTCCTGGGGCAGCAAGTATCGCGAAGCTGGACACTACTCTTCGATAATGCTCTGGTTAGTCTCGTACGCTGAACGTTTTTTTTTCCTCGATTTTTTTCAGTCCAAGAAAACCGCGCTTGAACCTCCTCGAGATTGCATCCGTGAATGGGTACGGCTTTGTACATTTTCCGATGTTCATCCGGTTTGAATCTTCAATATTCATAGGTCTCCTCCCTCGATTAGCATGTTTACGATGTGCAGTTATGAATTTATCCGCGATAAACGAAGGACCTTTACACAAGGTCGGTTAATTGACGTGATTCCGAGAAGTGAACGTTCATTAGTCGCGACAGTTACGAGTCGTACAATCAGCACGCGCGCTACTCTTGGCTCTACCGATCGTTCGGGTAATCGTTTTCTCGTCACAATTATACTATGTATATGTTTCAAGGACTTCCTTCGCCGCTTGGATAATGATGAATCTGCTGTTGATGGTTGTCCCACGTTACGGAGCTTACAGCATGATATTCACCGGTCTGTGGATGCTTCTGACGAATCTCACCTATTGGTCTTTGCTGCCCTGTGAACCTCTGGTCGCTCACGTCGATGGATCGATTCTCGTGTTCAATTTCGGATGGAATTACTGGCTCGTGCTTGTAGCTGGTGAGTCGACGATTAATCTTATCGGCCAATTACTCAATATCCGGGCTTGTAGGAAATTTATTAGTAAGCGATCTTCGAGCCCTTCGAACTATCGATGAAAAATGTAGATTCTACGATAGCGACAGATGATGTATTGACTACAAATATTCGTAACGCTATTCGTAGCTCGAAGAATGCAAGCCGATTTGCTTTTGGCACAAAGTCGACCGTACGTGAAGGATTAAGCCATCAAGCCTATTACGAGTGAACGTACGCTCGAATGTTGTCACGTTGAAAAGAATAAATAAAAAAAATCCCGATCACGAGACCGTTCTATTAGTCGACTGACCGGTATTTCTCGAACGACTCCTATATTATTCGGGTACGAAATTCATTAAAACTTCCGAGACAAAGAATTATGCAAAGCATTAGGTCGCGTCCAGCTGCTTTTCCGAACAAAGGTGAGGGACAGAGACACGCTAGAGAAAGAAAGGTCAGGGGACCTATACCTCCTCTGCGAGACTTTCACTATTTTAACTGTTCGAGTCTTTACCATTCTATCGCTATGCCACTTCTTCCACTCGATGAATCATACGAATCGTTGCATATCGCTCTCAACGTTAATTTCTTTTTCTTTTTCCCAGGTATCGGATGTCTCTTCAGCGGCGTCGTTATCACGGCCATCGATTTGATATTTCCACATCAATTCTCGACGATATTGGAAGTCGACTACGACACACCGTACGACCGGCACGTCATTATCGAGGAAAGCTTCGACACGAGAAACACGAGGAGAAAATTGCCCAAGATCGAGGACACTTTTATCAAGTACAGTACATTTCTCGCACTCGATGTATCTGAGCAGTCCCAAACAAAAATACGATAAAGTTTTCGATCGAATATTCAACCGGATATTATCAGTAGCGAAACAAATTATTCGCGATATTACGAAATTCTCTTGCATAGGAAAATAAAATCATAAGTCATGATGATTCATTTTATTTTGCAGTCAACTGTCGACGAAATTGAGCAACGATGAGCCAAAGCAATCGCAGCATCATCAGCACGGTACACAGCAGCCGCACAGCGCGGCGTCGCAGGCTTCCCAGCAGCAGCAAGATCACCAAGGTGTCGTTAATCGCGGCTACGTATCCCACGAGCAGTCGGATTTTCATCGCGACGCGAACGAGGAATCGAGCAAGAGCAATAACTGGTCATACCCCTTTCCACCGGTACCGCGTAGAGTAATAAATTAATTCACAATCTTCATTTTTTTCCTACACAAGCCACCATTCCATTTTATATTAATCGTCGAATTACTTCATCGAATTATTTAAAGCGTCGTAGCGTGTAATTTATCGTCGTATTTAACGAAAAAAGTATAATATAATTCAACAGTCACGAATAAACTCTTTGTGAATTATAAATATGTGCCAAAGAACTTTTTTCTCTTTTTCAGCCGATAACGATCGCGAAGAATCGACGATACATATTTTCGTGTATAATGTCCTTAATCGCGATAAACGTCGCGAAAGAATGCAGCAGTTTCGCGCCGCGTGTCCAACCTTGCATATACGTGCTCGCTCGACGCGCGGCGTGAAAACGGCGAACGGATTGCCAAAGAAGACCTCGCTCGAAGCGAAAGCAAGGGTGAACGACGTGTGACTTATACGAAGTACTTTAAAACCATCGTGTTGAAAATTTCGTCGATGCGCGTAAGCTTTCCATCCTCTCGTTGCGACACACGCGAGAATATCTGGTTCAAGGTCAATAGGAAATTTTTAATTTGCCCAATTATTCGTTGTCTTTTTTTTCGTCTCTTTTTTCACGCTCGAGCCTTGAACTTCAAGGACGCGAGTTTACGGAGGCTGGACCGCGGCCAGCCGGGAGGATAGTTTGAATATACGAGGATCGAGGACGAGGATACCGAGAAGTAAAAAAAAGAGAATAAAAGAAGAGAAATTTTGTTTCGTCGACGATGAGTATACTTTGATTTATTCTTCAGACTCCGTTGTCTCAATAATTTATATCGTCTCACTGCTCGTTTCGTTGGCTTTACAATATTATAAATAAGTTTTGTCTTTTTTTTTCTTTTTTTTTTTTGTTACCATACACCAAACCTTTCTCTCCTGTTCACAGTATAAATTATACAAATTCACACACACAATCGACACACACAAACGCCTCTTACATACATTATTTACAGAATTGTTTTTTCTTTTTTTTTTCTCTCTTTTCGCAATAATCGTATCGCGTGACCGACTCCACCACGGTTCGAGAGACAGAGCTCGCGAAGGAACAAAAAAATCGAAATATTGCTAAACGACGATTCCAAACACTGTATACGCTATCTCATTTTTTATACGATGCCCCATTTTTTTCAAACATTTTTAAGCAATTTTGATTTTTGTTTTCTTCTGCTGCGTGGGAGGCTAAGACGGATTAGCCAAAGTTCTCGAAGTGATGTATGAAATACGGCAATCTGCGGCCTTTGTTCACCTCGTCGCAGCCCGACATGACGCTCTTCGTTAGAGGACGTGGACCACAACTGAATACTCCTATTTTGCTAACCTGCAGTAGAATTAACACGAATAATAGTAAAATTGAACTGATTCGTGAAGATTAATGCGAGAACGTGTTCGGTTTAAAAAAAAAGGGGGATTTCTATACTCACGTAGCTATGTTTTTTCTGTATAAACTTTAAAATCGACGTCATATCCGGTCGACCAAAGTGATTGATTGCTTTGAGTCCTGTGAATATACTCTTTTTCGAGAGCCTCTGAAAATGATGCTCGCATATGTACTGCGACAAGAATACAAATTAATATAATTTAGTCACTAAGTACTTAATAACAATTTTTTACGAGTTCTGGTTTAAATTACTCACGAGCATCGTCGTTCGAAGATCGAACTTGTGAAAGAATTGCGTTATGAATATGTGGATCTCGAGCACATCGGTAACGTCCTTGCGCTCGACGTCGCGCAGCACGTCGATGAACCACTCGAAGTGTTTGTGCGATGGGCATATCCACAAGAAGTAGACCTGAAGCATGAAGAAGAAAAATAATCTAGCTCTAAATACGTGTCCAACGTGTCTACGTACTTTATTTGTTTACTCTCTTTTTGTGCAAAATATTATATTCGTTTACTCTCCTTTTGTGAGAAATCCGTTTACTTGTTTGTAGTTCACAATATGAAATTCAATCGATAAATAGTGATTACAAACCTTTTTGCAGGCAACGCCGGAGTATCGATTCGTCGACGTTCCGAAAACGAGATCGTTGAGCATGGATGCGTATGGAGTAACTCCGATACCGCCGCCTACCATGACGGCAACTTCGAACTTGTACCAATCCTGATTACCGCCGCCGAAGGGTCCTTCGATTCTAATCTTCGGATGTTCGTCCTCGGGATTGAAGTTACAAGGATCGAAGTAATTTCGAAGCTTCCAAGTCCACGGGCCTTGGGCCTTTATGTGACACGAGAGAAAATTCTCGTGCGGCGCCGAGGTCAGCGTGAACGAGTGAAACTCGTTCGATCTGAATACCGTGCAGGCCAATCTCACCCACTGACCCGACAGATATTTAAGATTCGGCGGACGATAGAATTTTATCTTTATCACGTCCGACGGGAGGAGCTCGGTCTCTATTATGTCGAGCGCCATATATTTCGTTCTCAAGCTCACGACCTGTGAAAAAAATGTAAATTCGATACTTTGAATGCTAAAAGCGTAGATTGAAAACGACGAAAAAAGGGGAAGAAATTACCTTGTCGAGCGAGTAAACGATAGCAGGTCCAATGAAGAATATCCAAAATCTTGGACCTCCGGTGAGTCTGGCCAAGCCATGGATCAACGACAGAGCATAGAGCAATACGTAGAGGCTGTGCGTGGACCAGAAGAATTTGTAAGCCTTCTGTCGAATCGTTGGATGAGCGAACACGAATATAATCGTCATAACGATGAATAAAAGTATGCCGGTCAGTCCTGAAGAACAAACAAGCCAATTTATCGATACTTCACTTCGACATCGAGACAAATGTATTTTTGGTGACCGGGTTTTACCTGTGACCGTCTTGAAGAGCCAAAACGATATCGTCGGCCTCGCGTCGCTCGGGAAGCTGAGCTCGCTCGTTAGGCATCGGAGATGCGCTATCGGTTGCGTCGAGACGTGATAAAAATTCACAATATGCCCAACGGTGTGCAACACCGAGAAAAACAATGCCGTGCAGGCGGCAATCTTGTGAAATTGTATGTGCGAGTCGAGAGGAATGTATTGCTGTATCGAGAATTCCTTGAGTTTGGTCAACAAATTTCGCGACATCGTCAGCAGCAACAGACTGTAACAGAACGACAGAGCGGCCGCCGAGCCTCGAGTTATCGCTATTCCGACTCCCATTATATGCCGAAGATCCGTGTGTTCCGCCATGAAGGAGTAATCTATAAAGCAATGAATCATACTTTACGAACAGCTCAAAAATAGAGCTTTGGCATTTGGAAAAAAAGGAAAGAATAAAAAATACTCACGTATGAATCTCTCGACGAACAAGGCGATGGTGATAACGTAAAAAATGAAGAGATAGAATATATTCTGACGATTCTCTTCGAGAAACGTCGACATTCCGTCCCACTGTTCGCGAAGCCAACTCTTCGTGTCGTCTTGCGGTATATGATCGATGTGAAAGCTTGTCATACGCGCAACGTTCGTCGATGTGTCGAGGAAATTTTGCTTCGCACCTTTGCAGTCCAAGCCTATCGCCACGAAATCGCCCTTGTACTCGTTCATCATTATCTTGAAGTCGTTGTAAGTCAGATAGTCTTTTCTCTCGAGACCGGCTCCCTGCAATTTTAATAGTCGTAAAAATAATTGCAATACACTTGAGTATACAAAAATATTACCTATTATCTTAATTATTATTGATTAGTGGATACCGATTATAAAATGTTGTATCTCTGTTATTGAGAGAAAGATCTTTTATATGAGTTTTTCAATTTGTTGCAGGCAATTCAACATTGGTGAGGAAATTTTCATCACCTGAAACATGCCATCGATCAATTCCGTGACATGATCGTCGGACAGGCTCGTCGTTCTCGCAATTTCGACGAGGGATCTCAGCATCTCGGAGAGTTCTTCCTTGTCGATGACGCCGTTGCAATCGTTGTCGCACATGTCGAATATTATGCGAAGCTTGTCCTCGGTCTTGCCGCGCGAGAAGAGCAACACAGTGTCGAGAAATTCTTGAAACGATATACGTCCGTCGCCGTCTTTGTCGACTATGTGAAACATCTTTTTCACGAAAACGGCGTCGGCTCGCATACCGAGAGCGCTGGCGAATTCGCCTTTGGACAACGATGTTCTCATCACTGTGACGACCTCGCCGCTGTCGCTGTCGTCCGATCTTCTTCTTCTTTCGCCCGGTCGCAGACCGAAAGTCAGCGCATACGCTTCGCGGAAGAACTGTTCAAGAAACAAGAAGATAAGGATTCAGAAACATGAAGAGCGCGGCATTTTTTTTTTGTTTTTTATCGAATCAACCGAGAATGCATCGCACCTGCTCGAGTTTCTTCTGTCTTCGCTCTTTGGTTTCCGCTTTGGCGAGCATTATGTCGCGATTAGTTTGCGTAATTGTGAAATGCTTCTTGTGCGAGGTGAGAAATGTTTCCAATTTCGCGATAAACTTTCTACGCGAGCTCAACGAATCGAGTTCAAGGACGAGGTCGTAATCCCGCGGAATTCGTAACAGTACCAACGCCTTGCTCTGACCGGTTTCGCTTTCCTGAAACAACAAAAAGAAGAATAAAAAAAGGATGCGCCGACATTAGCGTGGCTCTCGCTCGGCTGAGGGAGCGCCGCCGGTTCTACATGAGAGAATAGTTTACTTTCACGCGCTCGCTCGTCCCGCCATACCCGCTTGTTTCGTAATCGAAATAGCGCGAATGCTAAATCGATAAGTGAAACACCACGTACGGCTGAGCGACGAGCGACCCGTGAATTCCATTGAGAATAGTCGAGGCGTGTTTTTTTTCTTTTCCGATGCGACGTTTCATCGCACGAAACTTACCTGCGATTCTTCCATGGCTATCGCGGTTACATTGTTGAAGTCGAACGTTCGCAGTTTTTCGCCCTTTCGATCGACAATGTGAAGCGCGGCTTCCGGGCCGAATTTGACTTTCACGAGACGACGATGATTGGCGTGCAACCACTCGCGCACTATCATCTTGTCGACGCATATACGACGATCGTTTCGGCGACGGATGGCTTCTTGAAGTATACGCAGACGTCGTCGGCGACGATTCTGCAGCTTCACGAGACCGTAGGCAACGCCTGCCGAGAGAATCGGAATGAAACCCAAGAATACACAGGCGTAGATGTAAACCACCTCGCTACCCTGAAAATAATTAAAGCAATCGTTAATGTGACGGAAAATGTTTATATTGTATTGTACTCTTCGAGCATTGTGAAGATTTGGATCGAGTTGTGGACCCAAGTAAATGTGAATAAGTCGAAGCAATGAATTAATTATGTTTCTATCTGTGTCAATGCTTAGTATAATAATTTTAATTGTGCCATTATGCAAAATTTAGGTCCCGCAATTGCAATCTTCTAATTTTTGTATCTCAACGACCCCAATCAATATTTTATTAAGCAAAAATGGTATATTCCTTTTTAATTAGAAGTTGAATTGTGCATAATTTTCTTTAGCACGATTCTCGGCTCGTAATTGGGTAAAAACGAACATCTTTTTCTTTCTCCCCGGTATCGAGTATGTGCTAACTCACGCGTTTCTCGCAACTCTTTCATGTGTCATTATTATTTCTATTATGATGATTATTATTATTAATATTGTTGTTATTTCTACCTCGAAGTAGTCGCAACGTTGAAGCGGCACGCAATCGTCGAGCACCGAAGAATTCAGTTGAAAAGGCTGAGGACACGGATCTTCGTTTTTCCACACAAAGACGCTTCTCTGAATCCCATCTGGAGTGATTGTCGTCGAGTTCGTTATGATGTCCCACAGCGTGACTTTTTTTATCTCTTCGATTTCTCCTTTTGTGAAAATTCTGTTGCGGTAAACGAATTTATTTCATTTTTAGATACTCCACTGCATAGAACGACGATGGACTGGAATGGGATGGGAATATGCGCCTCGGTTGATCTTCCAAAGGAGTCTTCATTAAAGAACGAAAAACTCACCCAGTATCTTCGTTTTCGAACCAGAAGCGATCCGAGTCTCTGAGCCTCAAAAATTGGTCCTTGATAACAGCGGTGAACAATTCTCCGGGTCCAGCGCTGGATTCCAGCATCCCACCGACGTAGACGTCGACATTGTCGATGTTATTGTCATGTATCTCCATGAGCGTCTTCAGGAGATCCGGATTTTTCTCGAAGAATCCGGGATTAATGTCGTTCCAAGTTTCCCTTCGTGAAAGTTTGAATTGCACTCTCGCGGTATTGTAATCCGAAAGTCCATTGTCGCGACCGCGCATTATATTGAGAGCTCCGAGATCGCGTCGCGAAAACTCCATCGGACCGAAGAGATTGTTGCGTATATCGTTGCTCAGAAGATTGTCCTCCTTCTCGGCTATTTGCGAGCTCATTCCCATTATGAGCTCCTCGATCGTGCTGTTCTCCAGTACTTCCTGCCGATGGGACACTCAAAGTTAATAATCCGTGCGCCACACAAGCGCATTCATCGTTAACGTGCATACCGCTCGAACGTTTTATGCAAATTTATGCGCGTATTGTCGATAAAAATTTAATCCTTCGCTGAACAATAAGGTGGGTGTTTTTTCTTTTTTTTTGTTACAGAAACGCTTGACACAGTTTTCCGACTCGTGGCAATTATCGATCCGGCTCCGCGACCCTGAACTTTTCGAGCTCATAATTATCACGACGGAGCGGCGAAACGCTCGACGACGAGGGAGGCTGCTAAGGATTCTCGAAGGATCGCGCGAAGGAGATTTCTATCGTTAGTAAACGATAATGTCGTTCGCACTCACTCACATTCGAGTCCCACCAGGTTGCGCATAGTCTTATGGCAGCTTGGCCCGTACGTGTCTTTCGAAAGTTGCAACTTTCGTCGCGACGATATATGCCGGGCGGTATCATCGTGTGACCGAATCGAAAGGCTGCACTCTGAAAAACGTGACTTATTCCCGGATGAAGATCCGGCTTGTAACCGCTGTAGGCTGGCATCTCCTCGTCCAAGAGAACCGGAAGATACTCGTACATTATTATGTTCTGCGAATTAGATAAAAAAAACAGCAGACATTGAGATACATGCTCGATGGAACGGAGAAGCTTTACTTTATCATAAATAAAGACTCGGATAATGAAGGCAATTGAATATACATTTACGAGCTACTAATCGCGTCAAATAATCGATTCCTAATTTAGTCAGGCTTTACGCTTCGTTAGAGTATTCATTGGAATTCATTTGATTTATTGAAAAATCGTTTATACCGTTTCCGAGAATTTTCAAAAGAAAACGGATTCTACTGTTCCGAACGATGACTATTACGTCTAGTTAATTTATAATAGCATACATTTGAGTGAATTATACATTAAGCGATGGAGAAAAAAAACCGTTTTAAAGTAACTGTGCATCTCCGCGGCGAATCGTAAGTGTCACGGTGCTCCGTTACATTAATCAGCAGCTGTTTGAAAACTGTGTCATCGTAAGACGCTCTCGTTAGTCTCTCACGGCTCATTAGCTTGGATTATTATAATATACTGGTTGCGTTTTGCACAGAACTGGACGGAGCGAGGCTGCTCGTCCTTTAATCATAATCTGTATCGATATCGAGACTGACTCGCGTTGCATGAAAAAGAAAAGTGTGTCACGTATCTTCGGAGTTATGTATTGGAATGATGTAACAAATTCGATTAATACCTGAAGCGTGCCGACGACTATTCTACGGGTACGCTGAAAAACTTCTTCGTCCAACATTCCGGGATTTTGATTCTGCACACGTGCGGCTATTACATTGTGCCATCGATAAAATAGGATACCGAATGCCAACAGTGGAGGATGTTGATTCGTTCTTGGATCTCCCAAAACTGAAAAAGTAATAACAATTTAAACACATTTTTAAAATAATTGTTGCTTCCTCTTAGAGGAAGCTGTTTTGATGGAAACAAATCGTTGAAATTTTCAAAGACTGAGTGTTTCTTTTTTTTATTTTAGGGAAAAATTGATATTTTTTCTTTAATCACATTTAAAATTAAATCCAACCGTAAAATAAATGTGCAAATTTTATTATAATTATATCGCACATGGCTTGTTTTTTTTAGAAGCAACCACATTGTAAAGGAAATAAGGAAGCGATGTGCAAATCCGGTTTGAGTCACATTATTAATTCCATCGCTTCTAGGACTCCGCGATTTGTATATTTTGCATCGTTACCACGCGTGGATCACTGTTCAATGAAATCTTTGTATCGATTTTTTTCACAGATCTATAATCAACTTTTTTTCTTCTGCGTTTCAGGATAACAATTTGATGAGCAAATGCAGTTTCGAAACGAATAGGCGGAATGGAAAAGGCCGGCAGAGTGAATTGCGAAAGTATCGTTGGATTTTTCATCGGTTGCGAAAAGGAAGAAAGGAAAAAAAATGAAGAAATAATACTCACGATAAAGACGTTCCGGGCTGAGCATACGCATTACGCTGGGTACAGCGTTGTTGAAGAGGGGTGCTCGCATGGTGTTACGCACGGGAAACTGTCTCGTTGGTTCCATTAGGAAACTGCCGTTTCTAAACGATCTCATCGTGTTGGCCCAAGCTTCGCTGCTCGAATATACGAAACTACCGTCTATCCAGCTCGTTACTTTGTTTATCTGCAATCTCACGTAATCACAGCTATTTCTCGGGTTTCTCTCCTCGCTCTCGAAACTACAGAATATTTATTAGATCTTCCATTGCGAGAATATTCCATATTAAAAGAATGGATTCAACACCGCGAAGTTACGCGTTGTTTTCCGATGTGGAATAAATTAACAAGGAGAAAAGAAGAAATCGAGTAAGCGTCGCGAGTTACCTGTTCACGGGGGCTGTTGGGACTGTGTCCGGTCTTGCGATCGTAATCGGCCCGCAAGAATGGTATGTACTTGTTGCCCTGACAATCCTTGTCGAACATCGGATCGCATTTGTCAACGTCGATGCGATGAAACTCTATGGGGCAGCCACTCTCGCTCGCCATTATTATCTCCGATGTGACCATTTGACCTGCGGATTATCATTAAATTTTATACTCCCCACAATTCAATTGTTTCTTATTTCTTTTCGCAGACGACTCGTTGATCGTTGAACTTGTAATTGAAGACACGAACCGAAAAATGCGAAGAGGGCCGTTCGATTCTTCATCGATGGTATTCCGTCGTCACCCTGCATGAAGAGATCGCTCAGTTTCCTCGGCGACGGCCGATCCTGTCCTGCCATCATGTAAACTCCATCGGCATAAGCAGCCGGCACTTTGCGTATGAGCCGACTGTCTGCAACAGTGATTTTACATTGATTGAATATTCAAATATGTTTTTCTTATTTTTTTTATAGATGGAAAAAAGTGAAGATATCGGATACTCGCCAACGGATCCCCAGTCCGGATGCGCAAGGTTGTTGTACCAGCCATCGTATCGTTGTTTCTCCGTGTAACTCAGCAATCCACCTACGCAATATTGTCGACGTATAATTATCATCAGCGTTTAACGATCGAGAAGGTTACAAAGACGCCGGGAGAATCATTGATTCCGTTATTCGCAGTTGATGAACTCGCGACGATCGATGCGAGCAGAACGGGCGCGATGGGGAGGGCAACCACTCGGGTCTAATAACGCAATCGGCGCGTTCCTGTACATCTCAATAATGCGAATTCCGATGACGGTGCTCAATTACGCAAGCTAGACTGTTCAGCCTTCGATACACCGCAGACGGTTCGATGTATTTATAGGCGAACTTTATTTATATTTTTCTTCGTCAATTTCACCGTGCATCAGGAAAAAAAACTCTTTTTTCGATTAAAAATTAATGTAGACGCAGATAGCAATTAAGAATTCTCGACGGAATTCTGTATTGAAAATTTAAACTCAGGAATTACTCTCAGAAATTCTCTGGAAAATTGAAAAAATCGCTTCAAATACCGGTGTATGAAGCTTTTCATTCGTAAGTCTTGTAATAAATTTCAAACAAACGTGTTGGAATTTCAAACAACTTTATCAAAATTAAATGTCATTTCTTTGAATTTTTAAGATATTTCTTAAATTCACGTATCAGGGTTTTTCAAATTCTCGACTAACACGAAACGGTTTACGACTTTGAATTTCCGGCTGCATAAAGTTTACCATAATTTTTTACCGTGATTTTACGATTGAATTGCAATGATTCGCTCGAAGCGGATATTAACGATGATTTTACAGGCAATAACATTAATTCATTGAATTTTCATCGCAGGAAAATACCGTGAAAGATCGCCGGACGGGAAGCCCGATGAATTCATCGAGGAACTCGGAACTCGTCGTGTATCTATCAATCTTCGTGGACGTCGATCTATCGCCCGGGGGGGCCCTGTGCCTCTCCTACGTATATCCGTATTCAACGCCGAGCAAAGAAGTATCACACAAGCACACATACGACAAAGCGTTCGTCAACGGATGACATAGCGATAATGCTTGACAAACGTTTCTTGGCCTCAGGTGCAACAAACTTCTCGTTCCTCGCGTTGAATTACCGCATACAAGTCTCGTGTACGCATACCCGATCGCAATAATCGTTATTTCATAACAGTCTCGCGACTTCCGGATGTGCTATCAGTTTTTCTGAACTTCACATTCGCCACATTCGCAAACGAAATGAACCGAAAACTAGGAATGAGAAACAAAAATTTTAAGGAGAATTCGTTTGTTCAATTTTTCACGGTTGTTTCACAATTATCGAGCCATGTTTCGGAATGTTTTTTTTATAATTCGTTTCTTTATACACATTTTTTTTGCATCCTCGAAGGAAAGAGTTAACGATCGCGCAAAACCGCGAGACGCGTAGAATAATTTTCTAACGCGAGTCATCGGGGCCACGATTATCACGTCCCAGATATTCGAGGCATCGTTGAGGTCGTCGTTACTTGTTCGGGCTGTTAGGCACACACTGCTATGGGAATTCCCAATGTTTGCTCGCTCGGTCTTGCGTACACGAGAGGAAGATTCTTCACTAAAACTAACAAGAAAAAAGGCCCTTCGGAAAACAAAATCGCTGTGTACTCTCGACCAAGGCGATCTTCGTGTTGTCGCGAATAATCGTCGAGAACGAGGAACCGCACGATCTATCTTTGGAAATCGAATTCTCCTCGTGCTCGAGTCATTGATAACCGAAGACGACATTCCTTCGCGATCGGTTTTCACTTCTCGATCCTGGAACGTTTGTTAAAAAAAAAGAAACAAGCGAGCCTCCACGCGATTTCAGAATCAGCGCGCCTTTATTCTACGTTATACGGATATCAATTTACAGCTACCGGAGCGATTTCGTTAACGAAAAGCGAGTGGCAGCTTTCACTGGTCACAGAGCTCTGTAGAACACGATAATGTATATATACCCGTCCCTCGGTACGTAACGGACGAACGTTCATACCCAAGTCGATTACATCCGCCTCTTAACCGGATCCTCAGAAATTATTCTATCCACATCGCTGATAAATGATCGTATTTCGATCAAGTGTCCTTTCGCGATGCTCCGAATTGCTCGAGACACTCGTAAAAATTAATTTCACGAACTCAGCCGTCCAGCGATTTTTATCTTCTGCAGCCAAACATTTCGGTTTTTGCCAAATGGATAATAAATCAGGCGCGCGATGCAATAAAAAATTAATACGTTGTATTTCAAGGTGTGTAAGAAAAATCGCAAATTACGAACTCCCAGCTTTCCCTTCGTGAAATTACAGCGCGAAATTATCGAGTCTGATATTTCGGTTATTTTTTCATCCGTAGGAAAATACTTCATCTCAATGGTATTTCCAATGGTTAGATCATGAACCGCATGAAAATCGAAATACGAATTTAAAGGTAAAATTATAAGACGTATCGAGTAAACGCGATATTTTCTTATCGATTTTTTCTGGGTCTAATACAAATTGAATGACATTAATTCCAGATCGATGTTCCATCGGACCGAGACACAACGGCGGCGCGTGTGGCCGCATATCGTTTGAATCACTGAGAATGCCTCCAACGTAATATCCCAGGCGTTAAACTCACCGACCTTTCGGTAACAATATCTCGTCTCGTATCTCAACGACCATTCACTAATTTTCCCACAATTATTTATGCTGATTTCTTCTCCTTCTTCTTTTCTTCATTTTTTTTCAGAAACGCGCGAAGGAAATTAAAATGAAGAATACGTACCGACCGTATCGGTAGAGATCGAGGCATCGATTCCCAAAATTTCACCAATGATACACAACCCGATAAATATAAACGTGCACATCGACATATTACGTTATTCACTCGTCTTCTTCTCTGCCTCGGTATCGTCGTCGTCGTCACCGTCGTCGATGGTATTTCACGGCCCGACTCTCGTGCATCTCATACGTTCCGCGAACCGCACAACACCAACTCGTCCCGCAGAGGTTCTCTCGCGTGTTCTCGCGACTTCCAACTAGCGACTGTGCATGCTGAATCCGAGAGGATTAAAACAGTCCTCCTCCGCCCGAACGAGCGGAGACAGTCGGGAAGAGTAGGGAGCCAGCGTCGCGGAGACTCGTTCGACAGTCGCGATGGAAGGAAGAAACAAAAGGGAAGAACGAGGAAAGAAAGTCAAAGTGAAGAAGAAGAATAAGAAGGACAAAAAGAAGAAGACGAGGATGAAGAAAAGGAGGAAGAAGATAAAAATTCCAAGAGGATACACTGGCAACAGAGTGTCGACCGCGTCCAGCTTGGTTCTTACTCAGCGGATATGTAGCTCAACGAGATCGAGAGCGTTGCGACCAGACGGATATGAATCGTGCATTAGACATTCAACGTAATTACAATATATCGAAACGCGAACCACGTGATACGACGTGCGCAGACTCGGGGGCTCGAGGAAAAAAGAAGAGAAAAATGAAAAGAAGAATTGACCGTTTGGCAAGGGGGAGTAATAGCTCGTGCGGCGAGTAAAGTCGTCGAGGTGTTTCTTCCCCCACTCGGGCGCAATGTGCCGCTACCGATGAAAACCTGTGCCTTCAAGAGAGAGAGAGAAAAAAAAAGGAGAATGAGCATGAGAGAGAAAACTACAGAGAACTCGTCGTTGCTTTCGTATGCCGGAGTTGCTGACTCGTTGGGGCTCTCCATTAGCTCGGCCAAGAGGTACAACCGTGCGCTCGACGCGGCGGTCTCGGAGCGCGGATCTCGGCGGTGAAAGTCGCCGGCCTATTTGTTTCGTTCCCGCGAACCGCGAGCCGCACTGACTCGCCGAGGCTCACCACTAGCAGGCACACTTGCCAGCATGGCACGGCTCTCGACGATCGACGTCATAACGCACGCATCTGGCGACGCACGGGGGCCCTCCTATGGCCGATTGTCTTTCTCTATCTAATACCGAATGCCTCCCATCTCATTGTCCCTGCAAACGTATCGAGTTCGATGTAGGCACGCCGAGAAATTGCGAACGAGATGATGCTGGCGAGGCAAGGTCGACACGGCGGCGACTGCGAGTTTTTCTTACTTTTTTTTTCGCTCGAACACCGATGCGAGAAATACATACCCGGAGAGGGCATGCAGATTTCGATTAATTGGAACGATCGGATTACTTTCCCGATTCGCCGCTCGAAGGTGGGAGCACACCTCGGGGCGTATTTGGGAGACTGTCGGAGAGATTTATGCGTTCCTCTTACGGTGGATCGGAATTTGCTTATGGAGATGGAAAAAGCCAACTCCGAATAGTGAAGGATAGCGTTGCGAGTCGAAAATCTTGCGTCGATGGTCCTTTGATTTATTTTATCTTGAAAGCTAATCGAAGAATCATCGAGAGATTTGAGCAACGTCTTCAGAATGATCGATATCTATATGGCTGAGAGATTTTTTAACTTTTTACTTTCTCGTGGAGATTTTCATGAACGTGTTATGAATCTTTCGGAATATAAAAAATCATGTTCAGAAAAAATGTTCAGTGTGTTTGCGCCGAAACGGACGCGAATTTGGAGCGAACCGGCTGAAATTTTATACACGACTCAAGATTCTTCGGTATTGAATTTGGACGCAATCGATAGAGATTTATAAGTTATGTAAATTAAATTTTTTTATTTAGAAAAAAATTTGAATGACCACCAAGGGTGTTACGTTTCAAATTTATCGCCAATCGATGAAGTGGTTAAACATTTTTTTGTTGAGATCAAAGAGATTCTTGCTAATCTTTTTTTTTTCACTCTAAAGAATCTCGCACGAAATAAAATGTTCTCAATATATTTTGAATCGTGAAGAATCTCGAATAGAAGATTTTTTATAATAATGCTCTGAAAATGTTCCATAAATTTCTTAATTATTCATCTGCTTCGAGATACCGTAAAATGGAGCTGAGATAATTAATTTCATCGGAACAAAAAAATAATTCTTTGATAGTTTGTTGAACAAAAAATTCGAACCGCCGAATTAATTCCGATGCAAATACGTCAATTGATACAAATAACACGAATGAATCTTATGATTCATGATGAATACCGAAAAGAATGCACGTTTTCTTCCTTTGCTGACAAATCGATGCTCGAACGTTTCGCCGTATTGTTTTAAGGAAAAGACCAAAAAAAAATAATGCGTTGGATTTCTTTTGTTGTTTCCAAGGTGGACGCGGTTACGATCGTCCTGACATCATCTCGAGACGGTGTCTCGCCGGACCTAGTTAGCCCGCCAGAGGCGATAAAACGAGATCAAGGCAGCGGAACAGCTATTTCGTTTCTTCGACGTGGAAATTCAAGGACTTGGCCCGTCGTGCGCGCAAAAACCTCAACCGACGGATTATCGTTGGTCCGCACCGTTGAGGAATCGATAGTGATCGCGCGGTATTGCATCCTGCAACCCGGACCTTGGAAAACGCGCGGCTCGCCTTACGCAAGAATGCCCTCATCTTGATCCAGGAATCTTTATTCAATCGCGAAATTTATACGTAATTGACAAACGACGAATCGCGGGATAATATATCGCGAGCGTATTCCGAACGATTTTATCGCGTATATTCGCATCCGGTTTATTTGCTTTTAATAGCTCGCTCGAGTACGGCGAGCGTGCGTCGATCAGCGTTCTTCGGTGATCGAAGCGTGCCCATCGATTATCCCGAAGGACACTGATCATCCTCAAGATGTAAAATAATCGTCGAGCGAGAAAAAGAGGAAGATTAAGATAATAACGTTGTAAAAAAAAAGCTCTTTGCTCTCGCGTATGCGATGAATTCGTGTGAAATTTGTTGTTCTCGAACTGTATAATTCGGCGAAACGGAATGCCGAATTCTTCGAGCCGTAGCGAACAAACAGACGGGCACGGTTTTTGTTGAGAAATTAATAAGAAGATTGGGGCAAGAAGTATCTTCGAGGAAGTGATGAATGAGAGGTCTTTTGTTTCTTCTCCGCAATTTACAAACACAATCGAGAGTCGAAGCAGGTATACGAAAAATATTAAATCACGCCGTAAAAAGATATTTAAGAAAAAAACAGAAGAAGCAATGAAACAGCTTGACGAACAATTTCTTCCTCGACTTCTTTCTTCTTTGGTTTTTCTTTTAATTCGAAAATGCACATTCAAATATCCGACTTGACTGATTGTGTTCAAAGTTTCTTTATTTGAAAAAAAAAGGCTGAATTTTTTAATATTTCAACTTTCTAGAAAATTAGTATTTGCGCCAGTGTCTGTTTTGAAATAATAATAATAAATAGACCGAAGGTATCGCAGGAATTTCGTAGAAGAAAAGGCGCTAGACGATTAGCTTTCATCCGCAAACCTTGAGTTGTGGAATAGCCGCTAGCGCGAGGCCATCGCGGTCTCTCACATCCGATAATAAATCAGACTAATTACTTTCTCGCCTAGCTCTTGTCTCGATTCTGAAAATGGTATAAATATCTTTCGTTGACCGCGACCGATGACGGAGATCCGGAGCGACAGGTTGACGGCACTTTTGTGCGCAATAAAAGATCAAGAATGAATATATCCCGACCACCTGTTCTCATGGTCTCGCGTTGCTCCGATTGATAAATACCCGAATGACCGTGACTTTGACGCAGAGCTATTAGCCGAGTGAAGGCTTCCCGAGCAAAGGAGAGAGAAAAAAAAAAGCAAGAAAGAAAAAAACTGTATAATTGATACGGCGAAGCGGGCAATCTTTTCCCTCGCAAATTTCAGGCCGAATACACGGCGAAGAGGAGAACGTCATTCTCTAGTTTGTCGAAACATTATTTTATTAAGATTGTGTATTCTTTTTGGTATATTAGTCGATCGTTGTTTAATTGGCTCGTTTTTATTTCGCAGATCCGGGATAGTAGTAAGCGACTGCGGGTGCGGGCAGTTGCCAGTGGGCAGCGTGAAGTTCGATTAGTTGAAGAAGAGTTTTTCTAACAGCCGGCAGCGATGTGTCCTCAGCGAGGAAAGCGTCTCTCACGCTGCCGAGAAGTTGCTGAAGCTGCGCCGGCAATTCCGTGTCGAGATCCTTGCCGATGCAGGTGAGAATGAAGAAAAGACAATCGGTCTCCGGTAACGAGTTGACGAACGGCGGCTGCAGACAATCCTGACAACACTTCCAAAGAAGCGTGAGGAGCACGCGACCCGGCGGTACACCTTCCTGTTGTGTCTTCAGCTGCAACTGACGACGCTTCAACTGCGGGAGAAGAAAAAAAAATTTAATACAAATCCTTGAATCGTTCCGCCTTGGAAACTCTGCTGATTATAATACTTTTCTTCTGACGGCAAAGAGTCCGAGATAATAGAGAGATTCGAGCGCGACCGCAATGGAGAATATATCTTACCTGGCAATACATTTCGTTGAGGAATGTCATGAAGGCCGCGAAACGATGACAAGCCGAGACATCGTGGAGGGCTCGACTGTGATCCTGGTACCATTGCTGACAGGTGTTCAACAACGATTCCAAAAATGTTTCTTTGACTTCTTTCTGTTCGAGAAAATGTTTTTGTTCAATTGACATTGACGAATGGAGCCCATGCAAATGGATATGGTACCGAATGGAAAGTAGCTTGTACAGCCAGATTTTTAGATCCGAATGAAAGAAATTATGCAAATTCAACCTGTACATCGCTTTCTTATATTGTTTTTAACGTCGTTTACAAAGCTCCTGCATAAGAAAGTTATCTAATTAATTTTTGCTTACTCATGAAAAAACTTTGTAAACGATGTAAAAATAGAATGAAAAAGCAATATGCAAATCTATTTTTTATAAATTTCATATGACTTTAAATATGACCCAGAAAAAACGCAGGTAAAAAAATATAAAAGAATAAATCGAACAAATTAAATAAATAATTGTCTGATAGTTTTAGTCTGGTTCATTGAAAAATGCGCAAGTACAATTGATTTTGACGAAATATAACTTTTTCTTTAGAGAAAATAGTGCTTTTTCTATGATGCAGCAGAAATTGGATATGTATCGTCATTGTTTTGGCATATTTATAGAAAAAACTTTGTTTAGCTTAGTTTTAAACGTAAAAATGCCTCTTTGGAATTATCTATTCACTCAATCGATTGACTCACCTCGATAATCGTTATACAAATTTTTGCAGCCGCCTCGGAGTAACGACGATTCTCGACGATTCTCTCGAGAATGTGTCTCACCAGTTCCATCAACGTTCGAGCATTGAGAACATTCGGATCTGCAACAACACAAGACGAAGGTACGCGAATATTTCTCTCGGCGTTTTTGCTAATACCGTTGATATAATAATTTACTGACAATTCTTTACCTTCTATAGCTTTGATGAGGATATCCTGAACAGCAGCGGGAAACCTACCGAGTTCGGCAGCGTCCGAGATACTTTTCGCTTTTGCCGCGAGAACGTCGGTGGAGCTTAAACTCTTCGAGCGTTTCAAGCCGTACGAGGATACGAATGACAATGATTTCGTGAGCTTTCCGGGCCTCGGCGAACCCGGCGAAGTTTTCGACAATTCGTTTTGATCGACATTGAAGTGAACTCGGCCGGTTGTCTAAAAAAAGACGAAGGAAACAAAAGCATTACTTTTTTAAATTCAAAATCCACGAATATCGAAGATCTCGCAGTTTCGTCGGATTATCTTGAAGCTTACGTGCAATATATTTCCACTGGAAGCTGATGTGTTGAGAGCGTGTGGCTGTCGTATTCCTGGAGCGCCGAGGGGATGATGGGGCAGCTGCTGATGCATAGAATGCTGCAACTGTTGCTGCTGTGCATACAAGTAACGATGAATATTGCCGCTCGATTTGCTGTGCTGAAGATAGAACGACGATCTGTCCGACGAATTCATCTGGGACCTTCGAAGTCGTGAGAAAAATTCTATTATCCTTCTGAAATCTTATATCTGGCTCATACAGATTTTTCTACCGAAAGTTGCAACTCTCAAGTTAACTCTCGTTATACATTTTTTCGTTATTCACTATTTCGTCAAAAGTTTCATAAAATTTTATGAAAATATTTAAACATCGAAATTCGTTGATCTACCATTCAAAAGGCTTAATGAAAGGCCCCCACAGTTCAGCTTCTATAAATACATATTTCTGACTTAGACACATTCACGTCCTTTTACGTACTTCGAAGAATGAAGATCGTTGTGTTTCATCGTGAACTCTTTCGCGTGCACGTTCAACTGTGGATTTGCCGTGATTCCGTCGGTTCTCACACCTATCGAAGAACCAAATTAACTCAATGACAATGCGTTTGTTTGTTCGTTTGTTTTCAGAAAAATCGACAAGACGAATATTTGACCTGGTGGTCGATAAATTTCGAGGGACGGCTTGGATTTCGGGGCTGCTAAGTTATTGCTTCGTTTCTGCAAGACAGCGTCCCTCATCTGCAAAGATCATCGAAAACGAGAATTACGACTCAATTGTTGATTGATTGGAAAAAAAAAATCTTCGTCCGCATGGGTAAGTTTGAAAGGCGTCGTTTGAACACGAGACAAAGCCGAGACATAACTTACAGTGCGAACCACGCGAGAATCATACTTATAGAGGCCTCTACGCGGAGCACGAAATAATCAACGTCGTATATGCTAGGCACGACACTCGAAAGCTAACACTTAAAACGTTAAACAGCGCTATGCGTTATCCTCGCCGTCGTCGACGCAGCGGCCGACGACGCTCCCGATCATATTTCCAATCTCTTCGACCAATACGATTTTATCCTCCGAAAATTCGAGCCTCGAAGATATTTTCGTAAAGTTATTATTATTGATTCGTTCTTTCTTTTTGTTGTTCCTTGTTGCAGAAATTTTTTTTCACGAAGTTGCAGAGCAACAGTTATTGGACGTTGTCGTGCTACTTTCGACGTATTATTTCACACTGTACGTACACGAGCGAGCCAGAAGCTACTCCGATGACTGAGACCTAATAATAGCGAGAGCGGCAGTAACGTACGAGACAGAAGGCTCCCATACGCTATATATGTATTAAAACGCGTGTACGAAACCGAAGACTGAAATATCCGTGCGGCATTTTCCAACTGCTCGGGTTATTTCGTTCGGAAAAGTCTGCGTCGATCGGTTCGCGAACTAAATCGATCTCGCACCGGAAGTCGCGGCGAGTGTGCGAATGGAAGAAAAAAAACGTATGAAGATGAAGAAAAATCTACGACGCATCGAAGCCCGATGGCCGTTCAAATGATGTCTCAAATTTATTTTAATGAATTCAGATACACGCGGGACGATGAATCATGGATCTACCGAAATCGCCGTTTCTTCCTACCAAATATGCGACAAGAAGATTGGCACGAAGCTCGCACAGGAAGAGAACCGAACGAGGCTTATCGAAGGCGTTAATTTCGCTTCAACGTTAAAATAGATTTTTGGAGCGCTGCGTGGAGGAGAATAAAAGGAGTCAAAGCGAAGAAACCGCCGGAGAATCGAAGATACGATTATATTTTCAAGCTGGATGCTTTTACCTTCGTGGATGCGCGGTTCGTTTTATCGGAGCCCTTCGACAGCGCGTTCTCCGAAGATTTCTTCGTCGAGCTTCCGTTCGCGTGCCTCGGGCCCTTGGAAACTTTACCGACTTCGAGAAAAGTGAAGAAAACAAAAAACGTCACAGACACTCGCAGAGTTGTAGCTCTTTTCTTTCTTCTATACAACAATCGTTAAACCCGTCGTTGCGCGCGTACAATAATTACCTGTGCCCTGAACGACCATTTCGCGATATATTTCGTGGAGCTTGTAAAACTCTTACGGTCACATGGCAAAACTTGAATATAACGCCGCTCGTCCGGGTTTAGCTTCGCCGCGTGTTGCTCTCAATTTCTATCGCAGAGACAGCCTAGAAGTTGCACTAGACACGGGAGATATTCAGTCTCGACCAAAAGGAGAGAGACTCCCCGTCCTCAGCCTAGAAAACTGTGCGAAACTCGCGTAAACCGAGCGCCATAACTACACGGACTGGAATAGCAAAACATGTAGGATATAGTCAAACGCATATTCGTCGCAAGGTATAACGAGCTAAAAGGTAATTCCCCCCACTACGATCCGTATTGCGAAGCTTCATCGACGATCTTACGATGCCATTTATGCCATGCTCTCCAATACAAACTACCGGAGACTTCTCTCGGAGTTCTTTTCGTCGAACAAGGTGCGGCACCAACGACGCGTGGACACCCACGCCTCGCGCAAATGTCGATTCATCAAAGTTTCGCCGATTCGTTCATATAGCGAGAACGAACGAGAAATCGTTAAAAGTTTTGAGATCAACTCGAATCTTAAATAACTTTCTGCACTACAAAATTTGCATAGTTTATTCAGTCGACGATTTAATAATTATTGAATGGTTTATGCATCATTTCAAAGACTCAAAGACATCCTCAAAATCGCCTCCGAAATCGAATGAAAATAGACTCGCGTCGATGCGGTTTTTTTTTGCCTATTCAGAATTTTTATTAATGTTATTTCATTCACTTGTACTCATAGACATATAACGCGCAAAGTATCAAGTGTTTTTATGCTCTGTAAAAAAAAAGTTTTCGACTACTTTTTGTGATGCATTTAATCCAAGTAATCTTCAGTGGAGAATTCGAAAAGAAAAAGAAAAAGTTTCGAACTGTATTTTATTATTAAATCGAACTTCGCTGATCGACCGAGATGATCGTCGGTGGCGCTACCGACCGGGGAGCGACAGTTTCGAGTCGAGCAGCCGAAAACACGTGTGTTACTAGCGTTATAAATAAATGCTTTATTCAGAAACTCTCGTATCTAATAAAAAACTATCGATTCGGTGATTCTGTACGGCTCGTTACTACTTTATTGCCTCGTTGCAAAAAAAAATTATACAAAACGTCCGCGAAAATAAGGTGCTCGTAGGAGAAAAATGTGTTTTTAAGTTTTTTGAGGTTAGAAAACGATTGTAGAGTTTCGTTATTGTTCGCGCAAATTCGGAGCAACGAGAAGTAAGCATGTCCGAGAACGGCGACGAAGTGCCACTTGACAAGGAAGACGCTGTGGAAGTCACATGGAAGGATTTGGTTCGTGTTATTTTCTTGATTTTTTTTTTTTTAACTCTTCGCCATGAATTCTGGCTCATCGTCATTGTTTTCAGGGTGTCGTCGACGCGCTGTGCACAGCTTGCGAAGACTTGAAATGGAAGAATCCGACAAAGATTCAACGAGAGGCAATTCCCCTTACGCTGCAAGGTAAATTTGGCTTTGCTTCGCCTTCTGAATGAATTGTACTAAAAAAAATGTATACAGGAAAAGACGTAATCGGCCTGGCGGAAACTGGCTCGGGCAAGACGGCCGCTTTCGCAGTTCCCATATTGCAGGCCCTCTTGGAGAATCCCCAAAGATATTTCGCCCTGATACTCACACCGACGAGGGAACTGGCCTTTCAAATATCAGAACAATTCGAAGCCCTCGGTAAGTGCAATATTCATTTTTCTTTCTTATTCGTGTTGTTTGCTGAAAAAACTAATGCCATGGAAAAAGAATTCTTGAAAATGTATAGGACATTAAAAAAATATTGGAGTATTAAAATTATTAGAATTATAGACATTGTATAATTTATTTAATTCATTCAATCTATTCAATTCATTTAATTTATTTAACCTGTTCAGTTTATTGACTTTGTTGAATAATTTTTTTTAAACAGGCTCCACGATAGGTGTGAAATGCGCGGTGATAGTCGGCGGTATGGACATGATGTCGCAGTCGTTAATCCTCGCGAAGAAGCCTCACATTTTGATCGCGACTCCCGGGCGATTGGTCGATCATTTGGAGAACACGAAGGGCTTCAATCTTCGTTCGTTAAAGTTTCTCGTAATGGACGAGGCCGATCGTATATTGAACATGGACTTCGAGGTCGAAGTTGACAAAATATTGCGCGTAATACCGCGCGAGAGGCGCACGCTCTTGTTCTCGGCGACGATGACGAAGAAAGTACAAAAATTGCAGCGCGCATCTCTGCGTAATCCGGTCAAGGTCGAAGTTTCGACCAAGTATCAAACCGTCGAGAAGTTGCAGCAATACTATCTGTTCATTCCGACGAAATTCAAAGTGAGTTTCACTTCGTATTCTACGCAATGAAAAGTCGCATTGTTCGAGTCGCGCTAATTGCTCAATCCTTGTTTCTCTTTCAGGACGTGTATCTCGTTCACATACTCAACGAATTAGCGGGAAACAGTTTCATGATTTTCTGCGGCACTTGCAACAATACCGTGAGAACGGCATTGCTCCTGCGCCACTTGGGCTTCATGGCTGTGCCGTTGCACGGGCAAATGTCGCAGAACAAGAGGCTCGCGGCTTTGACGAAATTCAAGGCGAAGAACCGTTCGATTCTCATATCTACCGACGTTGCCAGCAGGTTCGATGATTGCTCAATCAACCCGACACTTTGTTGAAACAATACCCGCCGATTGCGACTAATCAAAGTTGTAGCATAATCGTTTGTCTTCCTTGTAGAGGAATTGATTTTACAGAGCTCGAGATGATTCGTTTGTGATCGTTGGATCAAGAATATTTCAATAAATCTTCGATAACGCGATTGGTTACAGAGGACTCGACATTCCGCACGTGGACGTTGTGATAAATTTCGACATACCGACCCACAGCAAGGATTACATTCACCGCGTGGGAAGAACGGCGCGCGCCGGACGTTCGGGACGTTCTATTACCTTCGTAACGCAATACGACGTGGAATTGTATCAACGAATCGAACAACTCATATCGAAACAGTTGCCTCTCTACTCGACGGAGGAGGACGAAGTAATGCTGCTGCAGGAAAGAGTTGCCGAGGCACAGCGAATGGTGAAAATGGTTAGTAAAAAAAAGAAAAAAAAAACATTCAAGTGTAAACTACAATTCCGTAATCGTTTCCGGTCGTTCTACAGGAAATAAAGGACATCGAGGACAATAAGAAGTCGGGAAAGCGAAAGAAGCGCCAGGACGACGGCGACGAGGACGACACAGAGCAATCGTCGGGCGTGAGAAAACGCGTCAAAGGAAAGTTCAAGGGCAAAGGTAAAAGAGGCAAGTAGAAGACAAAAGAGAGAAGGAAAAAGAATCTTTTTGTATTAATGTTAAGATAATAAAACAAGAGGGATCGAATGAGCGGTTAATATTAATTTTCTCATCATTTTATTCTTAAATATTGTTTTTGTTTTTCCATCGTCATTGGCGTTGGCGGTCGGTCGGCGTCGTGATAACTCAGCGTCAATCGCTATTTACGTGCGTTAGTATTCTACCTACTCGTTTAAATGATTATTAATTACATTGGAGAACTCGTGAAATCTCTACGCTTACACACATTTGCTTTGTTTCTTCATTATAATTCAAGAAAAATGAATGAAAGAACATTAGATTAGGTTTCTTTACGCTGCTGGTAAATATATCTCTGTGTTATTGGAAGTGCAGGGAATTCGAAGCGGCTCTTTTCGCGTTTGCGGAAACGCCCAAAATCAAAATTTTTCACGCTAAAACTGACTAAACTGCCCTCGAACGTTTTCTTTTGTTTTTCATATCTCAATTTAATATTTACACATCATTGATCGTCTCTCGATGATCCTAACGATTACTTTATCATTTAATTAACGACTTTTATGCCGTAGTATGAAAATTCACAATATAATATCCAGGTTTCTCGAGAACCCTTTGGGCGACTGTCGAGATTCCTTCTAAAAATCTTTTTGCTTTTTCGTCAAATACGTCGCGCAGAACGAAGACAAGTTTGGCGATACTATTGTTCTTTTTTGATTTCGCCAAAATCATCGTTCGCGACGAGACTCTCAAGAGACAAACATTCACGGCGATTTTGTTTCAATTTCTTTTTTTTAATACTAATCAAATCTCTGCTATAGTTGTCCTATCGGCGATAAGATTTTCTCTATCATTACTTCCCTGCTGTTGTTGATTCGAGGAAGTTGTGCTTTCACAATCGAATAAAAGCGCCGGATATAAATATGTCCAAGAGAGGGAGAGACGTCGGTTCGATTGACAAATTCGATGATGTATTTACAGGTCGTAACGAAACGTTCGAAAAAATCGCAGAACATGTAATTGAGCGTAGATGTTTCTTCAATTAAAAGTAGCCTATCTCCGATAAGCTATCTATCGGTTTTGTGATTAAATGTTCGACGGTCCGAGACGCGTTTCCGCTGATATAATTTATCTTGCAATTGTACTGGATGCGATTTTTCCGAGGTAAGACATTTGGGAACGTGCGAAGACTAATTCGACGAATTATTTAGCTTCCTTTTTCCTTTTTTTTTTTTCTCGTTCAACTTCTCTCACTACTGATCTCCCTCTCTCGTCATACGCAGTGTGCCAGTGTGATGAAAAATTGAAACAACTTAGGTTGCCATTTAAATGAGAAATAAAATATATTCCATAATATTATTATTCACTATGTCTACACATTCTGTACAGTAATTCAATTCAAGGTGTATTTCTTTCTTCGTTTTTTTTTCTTTTTTTCTTATTTTTTTTTCTTTTATACCTCAATATACTTTATACAAAAAGGCTACTTATAATCTAACATTAAGACATACCATAGCATGAGCGTTCGTCACATTGCCGCCTAACAGCACGGTGAAAAACCCCGCTCATGTTTGTACTGGTATTACAGAGTCAGTCGCCAGCGAGTATAACTTCTTCCTCTTGTTATCACACACCGCACACTAAACTGCATTAAAGTGTGTCTCTGGTGCCTTTCGTATTCATTATTATAGTTACAAGTTTTACTGTCTCCAGTTTGTTTCGTTTTCATTTTCAATTTTTTCTCTTTTCTTTTTTTTTCTGTTCCTCTTGTTTAATCGTACTTCTCACCGTCATCATCGATCATCAAAACCCACCGAGGCTTAATCTTCGTTCGGTTTTTGTTTCCCTTTTTCCTCTCGTTCGTTCAATTTTGCAAATTGTCCAGGTTCTTCTTTTTTTCATCCACTATCACACTGTCTTGTTCCGCGTTAACGTTCTATCCTTGCTCTCTTTTCGTTCGACGTTTCACACTACCGAAGAGAGTGCAGTCAGGCAGCGAAGACAGGAGAAACTCGTCCCTCTCTCGTCGTTTTAGTTTTCTGTTTTTTTTTTTTTTTACGCGCAAAACGAACTTGCGACTATGAGTATATTTGTGTCTTTCCTCTCTCGAGCGCTTTCTTGTCTCTCTGGATGTGTGTATAATACATGCGATCTTTTTTTTCCTTTCTTTCACGGTTCCGTTGTTTGTTGTTCTTTTCTCCGTTTTTTTTTTCTATTTCTTCTTTTTTACCAATAAATTAAATTATATTTTTTCGTGAAAATATAGATTAGAATCGTAAATAATTATATCCGACGTTCAGAATTTTTGTCTCATAATACCGGTACAGAAATAGAGTGCATTTCGGAGACTTTTCGGACACATGTGACAGATCTGCGACGTTTTTTATCTCTTTGCTTTCTTGGGTTTGTTGGTTTTTTTTCTTCGTTTGTTTGTCTTATTAGTTGAGGTCTCTATCCTCTAAGTACTTGTACTCGAAAGTAAAGCCTTCCTTCTTCCTCTGTCCCCACTTTTCGTAGTCGAAGTAGATGTAAGTTCCCTGGAAAAGAAAGAAAGATTCAATATTCGTTTGAGCGTTAACGTTGGGCGCGAGGAATGTCGCGAGTTTGAGATTGTCAAATGTGTACGAACCTGCTCGTACTCCTCGTTGATCACTTTGGGCTCTTCGTGCCTCTGGAACCACATCATGTACTTGGTGTGAAACCTCCAGCTTTGTTTCTTCAGCGCCTTGGCAGCCAAATACTGACCCTTCGAGCCTTCCATGTAGTAAAATATAAAGAAGAGGGTCTCCGTCGATAGTCGCTGAAAGAACTCGACGGTGTCCGAGTGCGGCAGTTGTACCTGATCGAACAGAACGTCGTGTTAATGTTGCGTTTACGAGACAGTTCTTTTGATAAAGTGTTTGCAGCATTAGCTCTGACTACTTGGCAATCGTTGAGGCCGTCGAGCGCTCGGCCGATGGGACACTTTTCGCGTTAGTTTTTCTTCTGTTTAGCTCTCTTTCTTTTCAGACACGATAAAAATTCGAATTACCTGTTGATAGTATGGTGGCGTAGGGCATAGATTTCGCGGCAGATAAGATCTTAGTCTCTCAGAGTCGGAAGGATGTGGCATGTGATAGTAGGCCGCCTCCATCATCTGGAATTGTAGTTGGTGCTCTTTCTGCAACGGTACGGGTCCCAACGGTGCAACGCCGAGTAGCGGTGGAATGTGCGCTTCGGACGTGGCGCTGTTGGTCTTCGCGGCATCGAATATGTTTCTCGTATTCGTCTCGGACGGCGGTATGTCGAGACCGGCGCGTACGATGACTTGTTGGGCGATCGACTTGAGCGACGACATGCCATCGGGTAGTTTAGCTATGAGACCGTTGGCAGTGGATGGTACGGGTGAGCATGAGTTCGCCGGTATCGGTGACGAACGACTGCTTACCGACGATTGCGGCGACGTTGAGCGCGCTATCGGCGTCGTCATCTCCGTCTCGCTGTTAATGCTGTTGTTCTGATTGTTCTCTCTCGTGTTAACGATGCTGCTACTGCTGCTGCCAACGCCTCCGCCCGCTCCGATTCCTATTCCGATACCGCTGTTACCGATACTCGTGTTCGCGTTGCTGTTGTTGCTGTTGCTGATATTCGTGCTCGTCACGTTCGCGCTCACGTTGTTGATCGAGCTGCTCGCGCTCGTGTTGCCGCTACTCGTCATATTGTGATTCTGACTCTGTTGGTTGTGCAATACACTGTGACTAACAGTCGTTTGCAACGCTTGAGGCGTCGGATTGTTGTGCGGCGGTTGGGGCTGCTGCTGCTGCTGTTGTTGCTGCTGTTGCTGTTGCTGCTGCTGCAACAATTGCGGTGTCACCGGCTGTGCCACGCTCGACGTTACACTCGATGTCGACGACGACGAAAGTAAACCGTTCTCGCTGCTGTGAGCTATTAAAAAAAGATATTAAACCCGATTTTAGTATCGCTTTATCATATTTCTCATGCGTGCACTCGCGCACTACTTGGATAGATAAAACCATTCATGCGCATTCATTCATGTATATTTTCTTATGAATAGTCGTTAAGAATGGCGTATCTCTACAGTCCCAGCCGAAAGTGCGAGTCGGAGACAATGACTAATCATCGGATAATGCAACTTTTTTTTTTCAGCGGAAGCCGATTCTTTAAATTTGCCAAGTTATAACTGCTTTGTTCCTCATTCTTTACTACCGAAAAACAATTTTTTAGTATCATAGTAGCTTTTTAAGTTTTATCTGTGCGTTAAAGATAGATTAACCCATTAAAGTATATCCAGTTTGTTCTTGAAGCACAGTACCTCTTAGAAGTCTCGAAATCATTACGTTATTCGTATGTAATCTTCGACGATTTAATCAAAATGCTCGTCGACCCGAAAAAAAGCATCAACCCTTTTTTTTCAAGCGTTTCTTCGATTTTCGTATTATACTCACACGACGTTTTACTAGAGGTAGAATGGATGGCTTGAGAGTTGCTGTGCGAGGCAGCTACCGTTGCAAAGTTGCCGGCGTTCGTCGTGGCAACGTGATTACTAGTAGAGCTAGGCGAGCTATGGCTAGGTGTCATGGGAATGGTCTTGCTTGGAGTGCTGCTCGATAACAGATTCGGTTTAATATTGGCAGTGCTTCCCGTTGTTGGAATGCTCCCTTGCGACGAATTCAGTAGCGGCCTTACTGCTGTCGGTTTCACAGGCTACGAAAGAAAGAAAAAAAAAACCAGCACAAAACAAAAACATCATCAGTGATCGGATCGTAAATTTCGATAGATAATATCGCGATGATGAAAATCTCGTTAATCACGTAAATATTAATCTCGGCACCTTGGTTTTCTTATCGGTATCCGTCGAACTATCACTCGAATGATTGTGCATGGTGGAACTCAATGGTGGCGATGGTATAGGCGATGTACCGGAATTCGTCGAAGTCGGCGTACCGCCGGTCTCGTTACTATTATTACTGTCGGTCGTCGCTGACGATGGTATACCGACACCCGACAATTCAACCTCGTCCAAACCGATTATATCGTCGTAAATGTACTCGTTCTCTTCGAAATCCGGATCTTGCGAGGATTCGATGTAATACTCGACGTCGTCCTTTATCCTCTTAATCTGAAATATTCGAAAAACAATCATATTCAAGCCTTAGATACCATCTCGATCTCGTTATCGCGAGAAAAATCCTTCGATCCTTTGACGAAGTTTATTAAATATATTAATATTGGTAGCATCGTTAGTCGCTTGTTTTACGTTTAGCTACGAACTCCTTATTACCAGCACCTTGCACAGATTATCCACGCGCAAAAAATTGTCTAATTGTGCACATACGGTTTATATTTTCAACAAAATTCATTCATTCGTTGCTCGAAGTGAATGTTCGTATTGAGATTAATTACCGTATTAACTTCGACCGACATGTTGTCCAACATGCGCAACAACGTCTCCAATTTGCGGATGTGATATCTATGCTTCTCGAGCTTTCCCTTGAGCTCGTCCATTCTGTCCTGCTTGTCCTTGTCGAGTCGCTTCTTCTTACCGGCTAGAAGTGACTCTATTTCCGACTCGAAAGTGTCGAGCTGAAAAGTACGAATTTTTTAGAAAAATCGATATGAATTTCAAAAAGAAAATGGTATACGATGAATTGCGGCAGGCTCACCTGTAGATTCAACGCGTCGATCGACGTCGCCAGCCAATTACTGACTTCCTCGCGTTCCTTCTGCGCCGGATCGAGTTTTTGAGCTGCACCTAAACCTTCCTTGGAGTAAGCCTTCGTCTTCGTTTCCCTCTCTACGACCTTAAACCTCTCCATTTGCTGCAAATACATTCAAAAAAATTCGTAAATTCATAATAAATCCATAAATAAATTGGTAAATAAATACCAATGTACAAAATATGGAAAATTGGATTAGTTTCGTTGTTATCAACAAATCTACGCACAGTTTCGATTAGCTTGCGGTAATCCAACAGGGTGCTCTTATCCTTAATCTCTCCGGAGGCGATCCAACTTTTAATTTGATCTCGTAACCTCTGGAGCTTCTTGATCTCCTTCTTGAGATCCGCCTCGTACTTTTCCTTCTGATTGCTGTTAGTGGCATTGTGAACTTTCTGCCAAATATCCTCAAACGTTTCGACGCCCTCCGTCACTTTCTTAAGGCACCTGTCTATTTCACCTGTAACACGCAAACGATCGCGATACTCGCGTTCAATAATCGTCTCGTTTTTTGTTCCTTTCCAGGAAAAAAAAAAAAAAATTCAACATTGCGAAATAAGAATCATAAGTTTGTGAATAAAAATTAAATCAAAATGAATCCTCCCGACGTCACGTACGTCGCCGTCCGAGGGACAAATCGTGCGCTGCTTTGAATTAAAAAGAAAATAATAGTTTAAGTGATAAGCGACATTTTTTCGCGCGCGCGACTCGGCTTTCGATTTATTTGGACAAAGGGCGCTGCGACACAGAAAGTTTCGAGACGGCGTACACCGTCGGGAGGCAAGCAAAAAAATCGAACGAAACACAATCAAAATAAAAATTGTCAAATCATTAAAAAATTTCTGAAAACAAGGCGTACTGCGATAGCTTACACTTGAGTTGACGAGGCATGGCAGCGTCGTAAGAACATCACTTTTGAAGGTTATGCTGACATACGAAACGTGAATAAAAAAAGGGGGGTAGAATAAAGGAGAAAATCTTTGAGTGACTATAAAAGGCGTATGTGCGAGCTTAGTTGCTAAAAAAAAACTAATGTACAGAAATTCGTGAATCGGAAAAAAAAAGAAAATGAAAAAAAAAACCCGGGAGATTGAGAAACCGACGTACCGATGGCGAATAAAGCCCGAGAGAAGATTCTTAGTGCTTGGTACTTGCACGGCTCGTATGCAAATTGACAGACAATAAGAGTCGCGTTTGCATTACATGCGGGAGACTAAAAACAATCGTACGAAAACAACTAGTGTCGAAAAGCTTGAACGAAAAAATTCGTACTCGTTGCGCTGCTTCGAAGGATAAACGAAAGATCTGAGGCGAAATCGAATCGACAGTCGAAAATGAAAAAAGAAAAAAAAAAAAAAGAGAAAAAAAATCAAAGTGGTCCAGGTTTCCCCAATAACAAGAAAATCTAAGATGTAAACATGCTGGATAGATTTTCTTCTCACCTTGCAACTTTCTCGTCGCAGCCATGGCTATGTAAACATATGGTACAATGATTTATGCATAGTCTAGACGTAATGTAAAAGATACGATCCAATTTAATCGTTATGGATTTAGGTAGCTCGAAGATATTTTATTTTCTCGACCCCTGGCTTTTAATATGGGAGCCTCTCGGCCACAAGATGGCTTCCGTTTTCAAATGACAACGACCGAGCCGTCCGTGAGTCGAGCTGTTTGCGCCTCTGGGTACCCGTCGCCACCGAATCTCGAGAACCGATCCGAACTGTTTAACCTCACTGTTCGTCGAGAATTTACGCTTTTTTTTTTCTTTTCTCTCTTTCCTTCTCGTCGATACAATAACTTAATCGAAATCTCTCGGATCACCTTTACGACTTTACGATAGACGATTTATGACAGCGTCAACAAATGATATATATGAAATACTGATTAAATGAAACGGTATACTATTATGCATTGGCGCATTCGCACACACATGTAATCACGCATCACACGTATTGTATTCGCGAACTCATCCAATGAGAGTTTCGCGGCGTAGCTCAAGGCTGACACGCATTTGAGTCGGAGATTTTGCGATTTCGAGGGGGGGGAAACGAGAAATTCGTGTGGTGAGAGGCAGAGACATCGGATACGCAGGTAGAGATGCTTGGAACATTAGCGGCTTCCGGTAGCGAATGGAAAAATCGCGCGGAGTTCCGGAAGTATACAGTTTTCGGTACTTTTTTGGCAATCGAAGTTTGTGATCTCTTTTTGTCTGTAACAATAATTCACCGATTGTTCATTTCTCTTTGAGGATTGTTGTAACGGCAATAATGTTAATGCAATGAGAGTACTCGAAAGATTATTTTAGATATTCATTGCGTTACGACAGGCCTTTAAATGGTTGTTACTAACTGCATCGTATTTGTGTACCCGTTTATGAAAAAAAATTATAAATATTTAACACTTTAACGCTGTACGGCGTACTGCGCGATCGACCTGCGCGCATCCCCACTCTTCCCGCGCAGCTGGCGCATGGTCTGTCACGCGCGTCAGTGCTCGTTCGGCCGTCGTACGAGCGATTTATAATTTGCGCGCGCTCGTATCAACGCATCTCACTTTTTGACGCACCATTGCCTCGACTACCCGTCAATGATAAGAACGATCTCCGCGTCGGTAAAAATACGATTCACAGGCGCGCACGAAGTCTTCGCCGAAAAACACGTGGGACCGCGCGCAGGCATGGACGTTTGTTTGGCCATAGCATAAATAAGGGAACAAAAAAAAACGATTTCTCCATCGCAATGAACAACAAGCAATTCGACTAACGACGTTTTAAGCGGTGACGACTCCCAAACGAAATATTCTCGAAATCGTGAAGCATAAAAACTTCGTCAAGATGCATTTGAAGCCCTCGACGACGACCAAACCTCAAAATTCCAACGTTATCGAAGTCGACGATTTGGTCGTCAAAAGGAAAGGCGGAGGAAGTATAATCGATCATCGTCCACTGTTCTCCAACGATGGAACGTGAGTTTAATCGTCATCAAATGTCACACTTCTCCCTCGTTGTTCACTGTAAGCGCGATTGTTTGACGAATTTTGTTGCAGGACTCTTTACGTCGTCTGGAAGCAAGTTATACGCACGTACAGTACGCAGACGGGTGACTTCGTCAGAGAGTTCGAACCGACGGAAAACAGAATCGCTGGTATAGTACATTCCGCGGACGGCTTGAATAGCATCGTAGGATGTACCGAAGCCGGAGATCTCGTCAATTGGAATTGTCAAAATGGGCTCGTAATGAAAAAATTGGTAAAAGACGAATACATGTGCACAAAAAAAAAAAAAAAATTCTTATCTATCAAGAAATTATTTCTGAGCCAATGCTGGTGTTACGATCTTGCAGAAACTGCACGTGAGTGCCGAAGCAAAGATATGCACCTTTCACATGGTAAGATATACGGATCCAAGAGGTCAATACGTTTGTCAGGCTTTGGTGTCTTTTGTCTCGAAAGCTGCGGGCGTTATCAATCTTGTTTTACTGGACCTTGATAATGGACAAGCCGTTAAGTCTTCGTACATACAGTAAGTAAGGATGAAGTTTATTAGCAATAAATCGTTGTCATTGACGGTTTGATATATTTTTACCTCCCGGACATTAATATATTAGGGGTTTTCTGAAAATTATATTCGCTCGGTGGTTTTCAAGAATTGTTTATTAATAAGTCGGAAAATTGTTTTTCTCAAATAGAAATTTTTTTTCATATGTTTCTCTGCGTTTTGAGTCAAAAAGATTGTACACAATTTTGCCGTACGACCTGTAGATTCGGAGCAATTAATTGTTGGAATTCGAAAATCGGCTGAAAGTATTTAACAAAATTATTGCTTTGAAAAAATAGGTCGACTTAGTGTTCACTGAGATGTAACTGACAACATCATGCAGAATCTAATAGCCCACGCTCCGATATTTTTTTTAAGCCATTCTTCGCACGTTTCTCGAACCTGCTCGATACATCTTTATTCAGATTTCGAACTCATGGTTTTTACCGGAACAAAGCTTCCTGTATGAACAAACGAAATTATTATTAAAGATATTATTCCCGTTCTCACTGCAATTTTTATTGCTGCCAAATCATAGTAGTAGTAAACAGTTTTTATTTTTTTAGTAATTACATCAGTGATTTATTCAAATCGGTATTAAATAATTCGAACCTTATAATTTATTATAAATTACAGAGTCGTGTGTGACGAGTATCACATAGATGTGATAAGCAATCACGGAGAGAACCTCATAGCGCTTGTTCAGGATGTGGATTTGCATATAATAGATCCAGCGAAGAATTTATCTGGAAAAATGTAAATAATCAATCTCACGTTATTACGTCCTTTTCGATTTTTGTTTATTATGAAAAATTCGAACGAACTTTTTTTTAGACACAAAATAGGCTATCACGGTAGAAAATTGACCTGCGTCGCGGGTCATCCGGAGGAGGGTTGCGTAGCGACCGGAGATTCGAGCGGTCGCGTTGTCGTTTGGAAAGGCTTGTATCTGCCGAAGCCGGTGCAGGGATCTTATCACTGGCACACATTGCCGGTTACGGAGATAGCTTTCAGCAAATCCGGTTAGTTGTCCCACAACTAACGCCACGATCAATTTTATAATATTCGATTGATCTTAATCGTTCGTCTTATCAGGCGGTCACTTGTACACCGGTGGAAGCGAGTGCGTTCTAGTGAAGTGGACTCTGGCGGATCCGCATAAGAAATCTTTTCTCCCGAGACTGCCGGCCCCGATCAAGCATCTCACGATTGCACCGGAAAATCTTTACATCGCCGTGTCGACGCTTGACAACGGTAAAAATTAATGGATATCGCCTTTTCAAATATTCTAGCATCGGATGAAATTGTTTTTTCATGCTTTTTTTATTTCCATAAAAATTAAATAGGTATCATCGTGGTAAATCCGCAGAGCAAACTCACCGCGGTTATTCAAAATTTCACATGGGGCGTAACGACAGCGAGGAAAGATTTGTTTCCCGCTGGATTGACACTGGATCCGCGCACCAATAGCCTCGTACTGAACAGTCGAACGGGACACGTACAGTTCTTCGATACGAACACTAAAAGCCTCTTGTACAATGTGAGCTAATTCGTGGAGTAACTAAACAGTGCCTTTGGAAAAATGGCAATCGCGGAGAGATAACCATTGGGTAACGCTTTGACGATTTTGCAGATTCACATAACAGCCCAGAATCTGTTGACTCAAGAGCGTAGTGTAATTATCGTGAATACAGAAGTGACGAAGATAGCGTTGAATCACGATGGCTCGTGGATGGCAACGGTCGAGGAACGCGACGACAAAATCTCTAACGTCGAGGTACGCTTGAAGTTCTGGAAGATCGACCCGCAACAACAGATGTGAGTTTAAACTTATCAATTGAACACTGGTTAGAAATACTTCCCGGGAAGGAAACTTTGAGTATACTTTTCTTTGCATATCTGACGTAGTTTCAAGCTCAACACGTCGATCGAGTTGCCGCACGAGTTTGGCGTGAACGCTCTGCAGTTTCAGCCGAACGCATCGCTGGACGGTGATCGTCTTCTCGCCGTCACGACCGGCAAAGACAACAAATTCAAGCTCTGGAATCTCGCCGAGCCTTCTTCCATGTACAGTGAGTAGATATCTTCAGATGCGTCCATAGTTCATTTAGTTTTTTCCCCCAGTTACAAGATCCTAATACGGAGAAACTGTACAATTTATCGAAGCGGCAAGATAATTAGATTTGTTAATGTTTGCTTTTTGCAGAAAATACGAAACACTGGCAATGCTACGGTATCGGTACATACCGAAACTTGCCGGCGAAGGACGCTGGTTTTGCGATCGACGGTTCTCTGCTCGGCGTCAGTTTTGGTTCGAGCTTAACTCTATGGATTCCTGAGTCCAGCACGCTCAAATGCAGTCTGACTCACAGTCTTTATCATCAAACTATCACGTGAGCTGATCGATAAATAAAAGCAATTAAAGATTCACCCAGTAATGTAACCGCTTTATTGAAAAAGTCGTGAATACATCTGCGTGTTCTTACGAAAATGTTAAGCGAAAACATCTTCAGTCGTTTAATAATAGAATGAACTGTCCTTTCCAGTCATGTAGAATTCGGCAGGCACGAGGCTTGCCACTTGGTGGTAGTTGCGTCGGCGGAGCACATAGCCGTTTGGAATCTGTTGACGCTCAGCATAACTTGGAGCGTTCCACTGAAACTCACGACTCTCGCATCCGATCCAAGCTCAACGTACATGGCTGCTTTCACTTCCGACAATGCGCGTGAGTTACGAATTCCTTCGAATAATCTTTAAATGCGAATGTTACATGTTTTCGATTGAATTGAAAAGAAAAAATCAAAATTTCGCCATAGTGTTCGTTTTCACGCCGCAATCTTCGCGACCCGTGTACACAAGGAAGGATCTCGTGGACGACGACAGTTTCATGCTCGGCGCGAGTTTCGTGCCTCATCCACGAGAAAAACGTGGTATGAACGTCAAGCATTGGCAGAGAAAATCACAGCTGTTCTTCCTCAATTCGAATCAGGTACAAAAAAATACCTTTTCTTTTCCTTCGAGTAAGCAATTAATGTTCATCGAACATTGGTGAAAAAAAAAAAAACATTAAAATTTGAGATAGAAAAGGGAACATCATCGATAATGTTTTTTTATCGAATAGATCATTTTTATTCGTACTAGCAACCAAGAAAGTTCTAGTCTTAACATCTATTCCTTTTTATGATAAACCATATAATCCGTTAATAAAAAAATCAAGATGAAAACCAGTGCAGGGTTGATAATTTGCCTATGGCAAACGAGAAAGCCCTAATCTTAGCATCTGTTGTACATAATTAACAAAGTTCTCTCGTTTCTAATCTCACAGGAACTTTTGACTCTCGAGTCTGAGTCCGAGGCAGCGGTGTCCCTCGAGAATCTTACGTTAAATGGAAATTTGCCAGCGACGGCATTCGGCAATCTGATAGCATCCGAGGGCACTATCTCGACAGCCGAAAGAGCGACTCCTTACATTCACGAACAGTTGAGTCTCCCGGGAAAAGGATTGACGCAGGAGGTATGTAAAGAAAAATTTCAAAGAGCTGGATAAAAAATGAATCTCAATTATAATCATCTTTATTATCATTAGTGTGTTTCGTATTCGTCGTGAGATCAAACTTATGTGTGCCTTAGTGTATTAACAACATGACAAAGTTACTCAATTTTTTACTATCGCGAAGACGAAGAAGAAGCAGATGCGTCGAGTATGATAAAGTCCGTTGATACCGTGCGATTTCTCTTGTCGCGAGATACGACGAAGAGAGCGAGTTTTATGCGGCGAAATATAAGCCTTCGGAGTATCGGTGTGTGGTTACGAAATTAAGTAGATCTTTGGCGAGTTGTCAGTCGAACTTCTCAATTTCAAATTTGTGCCTCTCCATTGGTCAGTGTTTCCGGGCGATTCTGTAGTTCCGGCATCGTCGTACAAGATCGAATTTTCTGTATCGCAGACAGTGCCATTGCGGAATCTGTCGCATATTCTCCATCGCCTGAAAAGAGTAAGCACAAAGGACAAAAATTAAAAAACGTTAGCACAAAAATCATATTTGAAAAATTCGAGAAAAACGGAACGAGAGCAAGACCGAGTAAGCGTGACACATTACGACGTAGGGAGCGAGGATAGTGACCCTTCGTGTACGCGTTACGCCCGCGCGTATGGTTGCATCCGGAAAGTAACGCTAATCACGAGAGAGTAACACTAACACACGCAAAACTGGCCCACTAACACACAGCGATGACGAGAAAAAAAAAGCACAGAGAGAGAAGAATAAGAAAAGAACAGCCGAATGGCCCACTACGTACTCCGAGCATTCTTCGATGTTTACTCACTGCTTCCGGGGCGCTCGCGGGAAATCCACTTGCGATATTCACGAGTATGAATACGAGCGCTAGCAGAAGCGGCAAGTAGATGGTTCTGACGAGCTTCATTCGATCAGAATGTTATCGACGTCGAAAGAACGAAACGTTGAGACCACGTGGAGTTGACTCGCAGTAGAAGAGCGGATCACGCTTTCAAACTCGTCTCTTCCGTTACGCGCGCGCTCTCTTCTTATACGCTTTCGTCGCTTCCCCGACGGAGGTCAACGAAGGCAGCCGGCGTAAAAGAAAAAAGAAAAGAAAAAAAAAATTCTCCGTTCTGTACGATAAGATGAAGCCGACAGAAGAGAATAATGTCTCGTTAAGTCGAAACAAACAGAGACCGTGTCCAGTGAGCTCCGGTTTAGTTTGCCTCGGCGCTCGGCTCGCAACTGGACCTTTCCGATGCCTCGCCATGATTTAATATAGACAGCTCCGAAGCGTTACGAGCTTTCCGCCGTCCCCGCGCCGCCCGATGTACTTCTCTCGCTCGTCATAGTCGGGCTCGCTGGCCCGGTGACTCTCGACACGTGGGTGGACGACGACGACGCCGCAGATTCGTCACCTGGACATCGCGCTCTAGATCGACAAGCGAGAAAGATTTCTTCATCAATTCCGCGAAGTGTTCTTCCGTCTGGCTTTGCCGATTCGGAGCCCTCGTGACGTCAGGCTTGATGGAAACAAGCGAAATCTGGAATTCTTTGGGGCAATTGACTTCCGGCTACGTCATCATATGAGGCTTACATCAATTAAAATCATCCTACGAGCGTCAGCGCTTGTAATTGTTCCAAATTTATAATTGGCTCAAGCCAGTAATTATCTTCTCGACTGTCTAACATTTTTCGTTCGAATGGAAACTCGACACCCGTGACGACGTTCGCGATCATTTACGCAAATTGTAACACACGACGCTTTTCTTTCCGGAATTCCCGAGAGTTTGACGTCTTTTGTTACTCGCGCCAGTTAAGTAACCGTATAGTCAAAACAGCTTCATAACATTCAAGAAATTTTGTGTTATATTCTAAGACGGTTGATATTTGAGACGTTTTATACGAATTCAGCCACGCGAAGATAAAATCGATTTTTCATATTATTATTTCTCGAGAATGAGGAATTTTCAGTCACATTTTAGAGCGTAATCACCGGAAATAATTCTTTGCCATGGAAAGGCAACGAAATATTGTTGCCGGAATAAATATATCAAATTCTGTAAACAGAACTTGATTTTTCAAAAGGGTTTTTTCCATACTAAGTCGTAGCGAAAGGATTTTTACTTTCTATCGAAAGTCATCATTTTGCGGGGCGCGAATGTTTTATGTGACACTGGTTTTGCTGAGAGCGGCTGCCAAGTCATTTAAGTCAAATGTGCATAAAAAAGTTCAGAAAATCTAATCTTCAAAAAGTGAGTTAAAGTTACTTAATTAAAACTGAATACATTTTTTCTAATGGGTCGCGAAAAACGGCTCATTTCCGTTTTCGAGAGTTGTCGGTACTGACCGATTGTTCCCAACGTATATGTTATTATATTTAAAAAAATGTAAATGTTAGTATTCATCATAAAAAAAATCTAGAAAATTATGAAAACCATTTCATGATTGTGAAAAAAAATTCGTGGATGACTGAATTCTTATCGAATGCTTCAATTATGTTTGAGATTTTTCTTTGGCAGTAATATTTTGTTATTGGCCTCAAAAAATTGCTTTGATAAGCGGAGAGATTCTTGAGACAGAGTCAATAGTTGGTTCAGATTGTTTAATTTATGTTTGTAGTAGGTTGGAAGAAAAAGGAAGGATGAAGCACTTACCTACGCGAGTCCCGGCGCTTTTCCATCGCCGATAACCGAGAGTTTGGATGTGTTATTCTTAATCGGCGCTCGAAGTGTTTTCCTACGAATCTCACGGTGTGCTTTCGCGTGCTTCTCTCAATATCTGTTTTCTCATTCTTCGCTCTCTCATCTTCGCGTGGAAAAAGCTCGTTCGACTATCGATTTTTCTTCGGCGTTCTAGTCGATGTACCTGAATCTGTATATCCTTCGCGTTTGCGTGGGTCATCGAGGATAGGGCAAAAACGATAAGGAAACAAAGGTTGGCGTCGAGAGACAATCGATGTTCACTGTGCGAACTTGAAACACAGAAATCGTGTCGGAGTCGAACAAAGGGACAAAGTTCCATAACATCGCGAGGAAGACAGTACATACGTGTCTCATTCTCTCGTTTATCTGCATGTATTTATCTGCATTGACCACTGTTTATGATACGTCTCATTGACGAGAAGTTTATGCGGCGCTCGACGAAAGTTTTTGTGAAGAGGAAAGTTAGTCGAATTGATGCATGCGGCTCTTTCGCCCCGTTCACGTCTGCGAAGCAGGGGCCGGGAACGGCGTTAATTATATTTTGTCTGCGATATAATGCCTCGTAGAATCGCCGCGACGTGTTGCGTGTAGGTGTTTGCTGTTTCGTGGTCTCGACGCGATGGTCTCGACGATAGAGATAGAAACGAATCAACCCAGATCTTCTGGAAGTAGTAAATTGCGGAAAATTCGAATTCAGGTCGGGGCTTTAGCCTCGTAGATAAAATCTTGTCCTTGTTTCAGATACTTTCGGTATCCGCTCACACGCTACCGCACATGAGATCGCTCTGCGCTCCCTTCATTCTTTCTCTGAGGGGTCAAACCATACAGAAAATGCGAATTCAAGAAGAAAAGAGGTAAATATATACGTAACGTCGTGCTTAACGATAACTATTGAATAATTTTGGAATTTTTGTAAATTTCAAGCGAGAGCAACTCGAAGAACCAGTTTACACCGCAAGGAGATTCCGCCGATGAGAGCGACGACGAGGAGCGAGCTTTCGCTCATAACGAAATTCCGAAGGAAACTATCAAAGAAGATATCGCGGATTGCTCGGAAAAGAATACGGAAATCGTGACGCACGATTGGAGTTTTCTCGCATCGATATTGCCGAGCAGGACGAAAGTGTGAAAAAACGAAAAATTCGGGCAAATACAATTTTATTAATTATCAGATTGACAATGAATTTTCTTTCTGTGTTTATCCGAGACTCCGTTGACCTCTCTCGATCCGATAAGATACCAATAATTCAGGGTCAAATTCGGAGTACGAGTTCCGAGAGGAGTTTGTATGGCACTTCACGTCGGATTGCAAGCCAGGGTGCTTTCTTCCACTTATCTCAGGGTTATTTGTTCATGCGCGTTATCAATTTTTGTCAGTCATGTTTTTATCACATTCCCTTATTATTTCCAGCTCTTCAAAGGTTGCGGACCGATTAATCCCGCGTGAAGGGTTAGAGATATTTTTTTTACAATAATGTTCATTAATCCCCTTCCATAGCCGAAGCATTATAGATTCAACATATTCCGTAACAGATATTTGTTCAAACTGTTTCTTTTTTTTTTCGTTCCTTTTAGCAAGGCTCCGGAAGTTCATCTAGTTTCATCGAGTACTCGACAAGCTCGGCGACGGACTCGTTGAGTCTCGTACGATATTGCGAATCTCTCTCCATATTACTCATAACAATGTCTCTTCGATCGTGCATGACGAATTTCTCGTAACTTTCAGGGTCGTTCATTATCTTAGCGCCAAGTGCGCCGTCGAGCAATACCGTAGGAAAGTATATAACGGCGGTAACGAGAGCCGCAAGCTTTTGTTCCTCGTACGCGCTCTCGACGTCCCTCCACGATGGAATTTTCACCGAAATCTTTACGCTATTTTCCAGACAATCGCGCAAACACTCGTAGTAGTGTCGAAGCATCGCGGTGGCATTGGCGTCGCGGAATTCTCTCGAAGCGCATAGATAGAGAAACTGCGCGACGTCGTGACCGAGAGGAGAGTATCGGGCGAGTTGAAAGTCAACGAGACGGCATCGATTCGGTCGGAGCTTGTCGAACATGAGATTGTTCGACCACAGATCGCCGTGACTGGCGACGTTTTGCTTGTTCGTCGACGACTTCATCGCCTCGAAGACTCTGCCGCATGCTTCGGGAATTCTCGATGCGTCGAGACCCAATTTTTCGGCGATTCTCACAGCAACGTCGACACCGGCGAGATACCAACGATACTGATTGCCGAGCCGAACGAACGCACGCTCCTCGAAGGCCGACGGGTAGATTTCGTTCAATCGACGACCGAGACGAGCCTCGGCCTGCAACGAAGCCGCGTGAAGTCTCGCTATCGCTCCGAGACCGGCCCGTATTTCGTTCTCGTCGAACAGCTTTGCGCTCATGGTGAATCCACGATGGCCCAGTTCTTCGAATATCAGACAATCGTTCTTGATGAGGTAACAATGGGGCGACCATGGCTCACCGTGAAAGCCACGCTCGAGTTCCGGCACAACCTCACCGTAGAATGTAGCCTCTTGATGAAAAACTCCCTTTTCTCTTATGTAGTCCGCCTGCGTCGGTACATCGTACGGCAGTGCTTTAACGAAAAAATCCACCGTCGATAGAATACCGTCCTCGTTGTCTCTCTTGCGTTTTATCGTCACAACTAGACGCTTGTGCGATCCCAAAAAACCAATTTTCTCCTCGCTGTAAGGACGCACAGTGTAGTCGATCAATTCCACCTCCGTGTCTATGGCTCTTTTCAACAAATTCTTAACGTCTTTCGGCGTTATCAACTCCGCGAAACAGTCTAATTTTCTGTCGTCAGACATTGTGGCGATGAAATGATTGTCGAACGATACTCATGCTCCGCCCTTTTATAGGCAAATTTTAGCGACAGGTGTCAGCGCTCGGGAGCAAAAAAAACTAACGTTTAACGAGTGCACCGTGTAGTAGACAAATTTACGACTGATAAGTGTACATTGAGCATCTGATACGGAAGTTCATCGACGAACGTGACGAGATTGAGCAAACTTTGACGATCGTAAATCAACGAGATTTTCTTCCACACCGTGCCATCGAGCAATGTAGATTTTGCAGTTTGCTTGCTGATTACAGAAAGGAAGCCAACCGGTGGATAAAAAAAGAATCCGATCTATCGGCGAGGGAGCTTCACTGTCGGATTGCGGGCTTTGCGATGCCCGCGGCGACACGTAATTTCTTCAATCGTTCTGTCGCCGTTCTCGAGTCAACTCTTCGCCATCGTCATCGTCGTCGAAGCTTCGTATTAACAACCAGTACGGTAATTCGACGACGCTGAGAACACTGGCGCCGACGAATAGGCCGACCGCGCTACCAACAGCGACTGCGGAAAGAAAAACGAAAGGGAAAGAAAATATGCATTTAGAGCGAGTGGAAGGCACGAGATGCATCCCAGAAGCTATATTTATGCAACACACGAATGCGAGAACTAAGCAGAACTAGAGATCCACCGCAGTTCCGCGTTTTAGACCATGGGCGATACTTTACCAACGAGATCGAGCTTATTGTGGACGACGTAACGACGATAGCTCATCGTCGGGCCGGGCAGCAGATGCACGTGAAGCTCACCCGGCTTTCCATCGTTGTCCAGCAATTTGTTCATTTCGTAAGTATTCTCCTCGCAATCTGCCTCACACGTCACGTTATTCGTGATCGAAGCTACCTCCTCTGATTTTGTGAGACAAGCCAAACCGGCCTGATCGCATACTTTCATTTTAGCAGTGTGGGGATACAGATGACAAACGCATCCGCAGCTGTTTATCATAGCTTTCAGAGTAGCCTGCCGAAAGAGGATACTCGAATGACAACCAGTCGGGTGGCAATATTTCTCTAAATACGTCTGAAAATTCCCTGAACAATCCTTTGAATTTCCGGAAGTTTTTGTATTTCTTAGAGAAATTCAAAGATTTTTCGGGAACTAAATATTCCCGATGGTTCTAAAAATCTCGGAATTTTCGAGCGAATTTCGTATTTTCCTATAAGTCGAATTTTCTCCGAAAAAAAAACTTAGGATGAATAAGAGAAGAAGTAGAATTTCGAGAGAACTCATAAATTCTTTGAAAATTCTACCTAATTACCTTAAGCTCATCTGAAGCAGACTTTATTTTTAAGACTATTAATTAAATAAAAATAATGGAATAAACAAGACTTTCGTGATGAAAAATGGGATTCGTAAATGCTCACCTCGATATAACAGGTGTCGTAACTGTAATATTTGTAATACATATAATTTTCAGTCTCCTCGGGAAAACGACAGTGACGCTTATCAATATCTAGCAATCGCACTCCTTCCTCGTTGAAAGTGGGTTGCAATTTGATGTCCAGTCGCAAATTTTGTTTTTTCAGATCGCTGGGAAGTTTGTTCTCCGTAGACGTCGTTACTGTTGGCAAGCTGACTTGATTCAGAACATACGTCTGCAAAACATTAATTGGATAACATTTTTCGTTTTCGTTTTTTCGTCCGTAATTGACACTGTTATTTTTTACAGGTCGAAGGGCTTTTACGAACATTCGACCTTCGCGAGTCCGATAGATTGTGGAACCTTACGATGAATACACCGCTGTCGTCGGACTTTCGGACGAAGAAATCTGCTTCGTCGACGCCAGCGAAACGATTTGACGTCCTCGTGTACTGCGAATTGAGGGAGTGACAACGACCCACTGGTGTCCAGAGGGGACGAAAAATCGCGCAACAATTCAATACTTTTTCGTTCCACATGCACATTTCGAAGATTTCTTCGCACGGCACATTGATCTATTTTTTCAATTCCAACACGTCAAAAAAAGAATACTTCTTGGCAAACTTCCTATTATTTATAATTATCAGATTTCGCAATGCAATGCGTTAGTATCATAATGGTGATATTTTCATATCAGAAAATTGATTGTAATTGTACCGTTTTTGCCAATTCGACGAACGTCGCTGCATCATGGGGTTCCTTCAATTTGGCATTATATCCGAAGGACAAGTAACTAGTCATTTTCATCGGGCCAGAAATCTTCCCCCAAGTTCTGGAATAACAATTTGAAGCTCAGTGTATTTATTGCCGTTATTGAGAGTCTCGTTCCCTTCGTATCGCAATATTGGACCAGTTAAGGATCAGTTAAGATCAGTTAAGTTAAGACTTTAGGACTGTACTTCTTCATAAAGTTATCGGTGTCGATATTGTGATGAAAGCACACGTGAATGGACGGCAGTTCTGCCTTCGAATGAAGATACTTCGTGTCTACGGTAGTCGCGACTGGCCGATTCGAGAAATCCTCCAGTACTCCGTACACCATGATAAAGCAACCCCACCAACTGAAGCCGCAACATATCAGCCAAAAAAGACTGCAATCAGAAATAGAATGCTATTTTTTTTTTACTTCAACAGAAACATCGTCCTTGTTTCAATTCGGCAAGCCGAGCTTGCAGATTTGCGGTACGACTGATAAGTGAAAAAAAAATCATTATTCATGACCGTGAAGTTTCAAACGGAATGTATCACAATTGATAAGATCTCGGCAACAAGCATTATGCCTGGTTGCAAAAATCGCGACGTCCTAAAATGTGTGTTTCGTGCAAGGACAATTTTATATCACATATTGAAATTATTGTTTCAGAAATAGGCCACTACATTAACGTGAATTCTATGCAACAACGTCACCTTTTTCAATAACACGAATATCGCATAGCTTCGATATTCTATATTGGCAGGGAAAATTCCCAAAATCGTACCGTTCAGTCCAGTGTCTCCCATCCTCGACGAGATATCCGACCCCGTGTATGCTGCTGTTGGACAAATATCTCTTCAGTACCTTCCACAGCAACCCCGCGAAGCGTTTCTTCTTCTTGGGCTTCAACGCTTTCCTCTTAAACTCAACCATCCTCTCCGACAATCGCGAGACTTGTGAGTGTTGAGTGAAAAAAAAATGCTAATTCGCAATTTGCGTGGGACGCGAAAGGACTACAACTTTTGAATAATTAAATTGAACACGATTGCCAGTTGGATAATCGCATGCTGTGAGTTTCAAATTGCTGAAGATCACGAGAGATTAGGAGTAATGAATTTTTTCCGGGTTAATCGATAATCATAAATATATGTATATTCGTGCTTTGCAGGGCTCGCGCGCTTGCGTTTTTTCGTCGATATTAGAAAAATTCTTCACCGCCGCCGCAACTGTTATTAACCAATTTCCCCTCACCCCGTAATTCAACACTAAATTATTTCGAGTCCCTTATAAGTCCCCGAAACTAATAATAACATTCTTTATCTTAATTTAGATTATGAACCAAAAACCAATTTCAAGCGGTAGGATATTTTAAGTCCCCCCCAAGATTTTTCCCTTTTGCTTCCTCGGTCCCTCTAAGAGGGACTTGGAATATTTTTGATTGAGGAAGGCCCAATTGGGGCAAGGAGATATTCCATGCAAGAAGAAACTCACAACATTGCGAGTCAAAAGCGGACTCTGAGAGTTTTGAGCTAAAGAGGGATGTGGAATATTTCGGGCCATGGGGTCTTACGGACCCCTAAGGCGCCTCGAGCTTTGCTGTGCGCCTGAGCACACTCCGGGGCTCGGGGTCTCATAGACCCCCAAGGCCCTCCGAGCTCCCCAGTGTAGCCAACCATTGCAGAGCTCGCGGGGTTTCGCAGACCCCAAGGCCCTCCGAACTCTCAAGCGCAGCCAATCATTCCAGGGCTCGCGGGGTCTCACAGACCCCAAGGCCCTTCGAGCTCTTGCGATCTTTATACACGGCCGTGACAACGGCGACAGCGGAGAAATCATCTTTTTAAATAAAGTATCTCGAATCGAAAAAACCTTCGATTCGACAGTATCGATAGACGTCACATACCGTGTGCGTGTGTGTGTCTCTTCGCGGTTGTTCCCCTCTCTTTTCTCTCGCGTCTGTGTCGCTCGCCGCTCCTCGATGTGCGGCGTGTGTGTGTCACACATCGAAAGGGGATTTTTTTTTCCTCTTCTCTCCGTGCACAGCAGCGCGAGCCTGACGACACTGGCGCACGAGGGCTATGTTTCACGGCATCGTTAATATCCTTTGAATAGGGGTTTCGTACGTCGGTGCCCTCGTCGTTATTGTAATAACTAAATATTACAAATAATAAACGTTTTTAATCGGGCGTCACTGCTGTGCGGCCGTCCGTTTTATCGACACTGTTGAATTCATATTGTAATAATAGGTACGAACATAAATAATAACGTGATAATGGCGCTAAACCCGTCTTACGAGGCGATCGGCAAGGGTTTCGTACAGCAGTATTATGCGCTATTCGACGATCCAGCGCAAAGGCCGAACCTCATTAACATGTACAATGTGAGTCGAACATCATCGCTACTAATTTGTCTCGATAATCGCGCGAAAATCTCTCGCGACGAAATCCAATTTTCGCGCACATTTGGATCTCATCGACTAACCTACAATCGGCTTTATCCAAGTTTCGATTATCTTTCGCAGACCGAATCGTCGTTCATGACCTTCGAGGGCATCCAGATTCAGGGCGCCATCAAGATAATGGAAAAATTGACTGCAAGTATTACAGTGTAAAACCGCGGGAACGAGACAATGATTATTTATATGACATTCGTTATTTGCCGTTTTCAGAGCCTGAGTTTCCAAAAGATCACTCGCGCCATAACGGCCATAGACTCGCAACCAATGTTCGACGGCGGTGTTCTCATCAACGTTCTCGGAAGGTTGCAGGTGAGAAACACTTCAGACGTAACGTTCGCTCGAACGATACCCCAGGAAATACACCATTAGCCAGTTCTCGAGTTATAATTAGAATTCACGAGGCAACGTTGATATCGGGTCCATGCGATATTTGCAAAATTTGCGAACCGCAACGAGAGCTACAGATAAGAGTTTGTCGAGCCTCAATGACGGTGATAAATCACAATCTTTTTCTCTATGGCTCAAAACGGAGAGGCGATGATTTAGAAATTGTATATTCACTTAATAATGGGAACTCATAAATTAGATTTATCAATGATTTTGACTTTATTATTTATTGACTCATTTGTTAATAAATAAATTACATTGAATTTTTTTTATCAATTGAAATGGTAACGAGCGCCGTATGATTAAATTTTCCTGAAATTTTCAATGCTTTTGTGACGGGAGAAAAAATGGGCTCGATAAAACGTTGTCTTGAAATCCGCTAGGGTCTCAACGAAATCCGATGCGTCTCCAAATCCGTTAGTCGCGCTCGTTATTATCGCGACAATGGATCTTAATAAGTAAGCCAAAGAGAGAACAAAAAAAGCCACTAAGTCGCTGATTGTTGATGGTTGGGCAGACCGACGAGGATCAGCCCCACGCGTACATCCAGACATTTGTCCTGAAGCCGATCCTCACGAGTTTTTTCGTGCAGCACGACATCTTCAGACTCGCGTTGCACGACAGTGTCTAAGGCGGGTTTAACGAGCGATGTCGATCTTCCGGCGTTCTTCATGAGCCCGCGGTAAAGCCAGGCAAGCACAGCCACCCCACTCTCGAATCCCGCAGATCTAATAGCTTCTTTCTTTATTTTGTTACCGTTCTAACTACAAGCCCGGCGTAGTCTAAAAATCTAATATAGAACGATCGATTAATCGCATCGCAACGAGGAAACTATCCCCATGCCCGTGTTGCCGTTTTAATGAAATAATTGCAACTACTTGTATTAAGTTCTAATTTTCGTCACTGGAGTGCAATTGCTTTGCTGTTCCTCGTAACGATTGTGGAATTTTCACGCCTCAACGGTGCGATTGCAAACTTTAATCGATGTGATTAACCGATTTAACGATTTCAATTTTTAGCGCACGAGTTTCCTCTAACACGCACATTTGAGCATCGAGGCTTCTCAGAGATTCCGTGCACGTTCGTTATCCCGAGCCTCCCCAAAACGCTCCGATCCGCAAGTTGATTTTCAATCAGAGCCACGCGGTACTCGAAGTACCGTCCACTGAGCGGCTGAGCAGAACTCGAAGTACTTGCGGTACTTCGAGAGTGGCTCAGTAAATGGTACCTTGAAGTACACGGTACTTCGAGGACACGTACTTTTTCGTGTCCTTCAACTGCTTGTTTCCAGTTCACGAAATTGAAGTACATGGAGAAAATAATTTAACGCGTGCTTTTTATCATTTGAATGTAAATAATTTTTTTTAACCGACGAGAATGTTGCTAATGATGAGTAAACGTACTGAAAGAACTTGGCACTTGAGGTGCCAGCTTTAATTTATTTCTTATCGCCAAAAATCCAGACAATCGAAGACTTGCGAAGATTCGACGTTTATAGTTTTAAAAAAATCGTTAACATAACTCTAGGACATAAAATTGTCGTCGAGTAAAATAATAATTAAATGTCATTTCGGATTTACTTACAGGCAGACGAAGATCCGCCGCATCCATTCTCGCAGGTATTCGTACTAGCGCCATTGGGAAACTCGTTCTTCTGTCAGCACGACATCTTCCGCCTCGGTATCCACGATAGCGCGTAAACGGTCGAAGGGGTTCACATCGAAAACACGAGGAAAGACAAATTGGGCGGTTTCTCCACTAGGACTTAAACGATCGTACAGTTTAACCGAGCAACGGCTAATTTACACATCCGCAAAGATCGTCGTTTCATTTTTGTGTTTTTTTTTTTATTCCTTCACGTCAGACATGCAAAAGAGTGAGCTTTTCAATCTTCTTCTACGCTCTAATAATCCGCTACAGATTATACCCTCAATTGGCTCTCCACCCTTTTCACTAGATACGAAGTCGTTTTTGTACGAAAACAAAAAAAAAACCGAAAAAAAAAATACAAAAAAGAAGAATAAAAAAACGAAAGATAACAAGCGCTTATATACGAGGACCGTTGATATACTATAATAAAGATAAACACAGTTTGAGTAATGATTCTTGCTGCTTATTTTTTCAATCATAACGAGCTAAAAAAAAACGTGCGTCGAATACAGACCGAGCAACGATCGAGTGTTAATTTTCATTTCAATGCTTTTCCCGCCGGAAGGACCATTGAAATTGTGACTCTCACTCGATGATTGCGCATTGCCGACATCGAGACGGTCGATTGTTTTCTTTTCTTTAAATATATATCTTCTGAAAAAACCAACCGAAAGCAAGTGAACGCGTTGCAGAGAACCGCAATGAATACTCAATTACGGCCGGCTAGAGAAATTCTCGAGGCACAAATAAAAAATACATACGATAATGAATGATCGCGGATGAATAAAAGATGCTTCTTTTATCGCTGTTCGATGTGGCACACTATCCTCGAGAGATAAGAGCATCACGCGCAACGAATAATTTAAACGTATGTAAAATATTTTATAATTACTCGATGCTCTGTATTTTTGTAATTTAAAGGTTGGATGTTAAATACAATGTATGCAACTGATTGTAAGAGAACAACGAGAGAAATTTTTGTTTCGACGACACGCGAGGATAATTTTCGAAGAAAGATAAACAATTCGCGCTCGTAGAAGTAATTTTTTTATTATTATATCTGTACATGGTAACGACTGTCGTAACGAGACGACGAAACGTTTTTGATTAATTAACATATCTTGAAACACGTGAGATCTCATTCAAGATCGAATCCTCGGCATCCGATCTTTGTATATTCGCGCAAAGTCGAAGAATTACAAATTGCCACGCTTCTCTTGTTCGGCTTCTATCGCCTGGAACAGGGCTTGGAAGTTTCCGGCTCCGAAACCCTAGAAAGCAAATTACTAATATAATCTTCAAATTTTCAAAAGTGTGATTACACTCTTAAAAAAGCTAAAATAGCCAACTGAGCATCTGAATCAAAATTTTGTAATTCTGTCTTCGCACTCAGAATTTTGAGGCGACGAGTTTGAACTTACATTGTGATTTCTGCGTTGAATAACTTCGATGAAGAGTGTCGGTCGATCCTGAACGTTTCGCGAGAATATCTGAAGCAAATATCCATTCTCGTCGTAGTCGATGAGAATTTTGAGTTTCTGTAACACGGCAATGTCCTCGACGATTTTCGTCGCGCTACCGGCGAGTCGCTTTCGCAGCATGTCGTAGTAAGTGTCGGGAACGTTGAGAAATTCGAGACCTCGAGCGCGAAGATTCGTCACAGCCTCGATTATATCGTGAGTGTTCAGCGCAATGTGTTGGATTCCGGCGCCACCGTAATATTCGACGAATTCTTGTATCTGCGAACGTTTCTTTCCCGGTGCCGGCTCGTTTATCGGAATCTTCACGGTCTCTTCCCAGTTCGTCATCACGATCGAACGAAGCGCCGAGAATTCCGTGTGCAGTTGCGTGTCGTCGACGGACCAAAATCTGTGGAACTGGAGAATGTCCTCGTACCTGCAGCACCACGATTTGGAAGAATTAATTTGAAGGGAATCATCGAAGGGAACACCTTTGAGGTATTGAATTTGATCATTTTACCATTTAGCGACTGGTTCCATTTGCTGATCGGGTTGATTGCCGACGCAGTGATCGATAAAATCCAATTGGGCTTTTGGCCTAAAAAAATACATGCAAGATATCGTTTATACATATTTTTCTGTTGTACAACAATTTTTTATGTTTTCACGCTTCTGCCGTTTTAGAACTTCTTATTCAATTTTTCAGGATGTATCGAAACCCGGTGGACTTACAAGAATTTCGTTATGGGATCAGGTGCAACGTCGACGAATCCGGGCAGAAATCGTCCACTGGCATATCTCGTTCTATCCACGAACGTGTGCAGAGTGTCGCCGAACTGCAAGAGAAATAAATGTGAAGAATCGAGGAAAACCCGTGGAAGCTGAGATGAGGATTCGAAGAGCTGCGTACAGTTTGAATCGTGGCCATCCTGACGACTCCGTGTTCGTCTCTCTCTTCCCATATGTCTCGGACGATCTTGGCACCTCTTTCCTTGGCGACTTTGACTATGATATCGATATCCTCGACGGTGAATGCAATGTCTCGGACGCCGTCGCCGTGGCGCGACAGATGACGCGACATCTCCTCCTGATCGGGTTCGTAAGCCGATTCGAAAACGAAGACGATCTTGTTCTGTTTAACAGCGTGAGACGCGAACTCTCGGGATCCGGTCTCCAATCCTCGATAACCCATTGGCTCGAAGCCAAATCTTGTCGTATAAAAACTCGCAGCCTGGAAAATTGTATTGAAGTCAAGACTGCGATTTCCCAAATTATTCATTAACCGGGCAATTCAACGCTTACCTGTTTCGCGTTTCCGACCCATATCTTGATGTGATCGAAACTCAGAAAGTTTCCACCGACGGGCTGAAAATTCGATGATTTAGTTAAATCGACTCTTGCAAATGATCGCAGCAATCGATGGAATTGTCAATCGATTTGGGAGTGCATTAAGAAAAGATATCTTCAGGCGTTATTTCGGAACTTTTAAGACTCACCTTTGGACCCTTATCCGTGTAGGTAGTCTGCAATGAATTGAAAAGAAAGCTCGTTAGCATAAAACAAAGATTTCGACAAAGTCATGTTTTTTGCGAAGATTGGGCTTACCATTCTGAAACTCCAAAGATTTCGAACTTGAGAACAAACTCAACTGTAAAATATCACTGTGTAAATCGTTTGCTACTTTGAGGAATACTGAGCTGTGTTCCTCGCAAGATTTTCTATTTAAACGCGAGAAAACCAGACGAAAGTCGAACCGCGTGAGGACGTCGCCGAGTCTCGATTGGTCAGCCGACGGAGGCTTGTTTACCAAACGAGTATCTCAACATTATAGATCGTAAATTAAAACTGTATAAATTAATCGATTCGCGTGTAAGCTGGTCCGGTCGGTGGCCACGATACGCCTGGCTGATCTCCGCGTGTCGATCGGCCGGAGGCTCGTCTCTGGATCTTTCCTCAAAACTATTCAAGCTGTAGGCCTTCGACACGAAATTCCAATCGTGCGTGACTCGGCACAAAATCTTTCCAGAATTTCGAACAATTTAATTCTCGCGAAAATTTCGCAAATACCTTTCAGAAAATCAACAAAAGCAAAACGCGAAGGCTTTAAACAAAAAGCTAAAAAAAAATCGTCTCTAAGAGAAATTCCATTCTTCTCTCCGTCCTTGCAATATTCTCATAACGTAATCTGTAAGAAGGAAGTTCTTCGAGTCGAGTCCTCGCTGCGGATTTCGTATCGCCGACTCGTTGTAAAATATCAGAAATGCTCGGAATCGTCGATAATTTTTTCGTTCAGAGCAGGAGTTGTTTCGTCGAGAGAATTACAACGCGAGAGAAGAAAGGATCTTGCGTTGCACAGAGTAAACGTTGTTTTCGCAAATTATCATTTATCTCGGTGGAATGTTATAAACAATGAGGCGTGTCGCGACGTTGAAAAATATTTATCGCGGACGCGACTCCAAGGATTTCTCCCGTTTCTTGTAATCGAGAAATGTTTGTCACCTCTTGCTTGTTTTACAGGATTCGCGTCCGGAGCTGAGAATCGGAAGTTGTGCCCTGAAAAACAAGAGATTTTACGGAAACGTCGGTTTTTTCGCGAGAATAGGATATAACGGGCCACTGATTTTTGTACGCGTTTAATACAGAGAACGGCGTATTCGCGGTTAAATGGTATAAATCTACCTGGAGCGAGTGAGAGGTGTTTGCATCGTTCTCAGATAACTATGCTAATGAAGTGGTCGAACGAGGAGGCTCGTCAAGAACTCGTGGCAAGCGATGCGATACGGTCAAGCCACTTTATAAACATTATCCACTAAGTGTGGATAGTCGAAATACGTAGTCTCGATATTCCTTCGAGGAGCTTCGATAAGCAAATTTCCGTGGAGTTCGATGAAATTCTTACATTTGAAGAAAAATAACGAGTTTCTTTTTTTTCTCTGTAATTTCATTCATTTTTATTCAATCGTGGAATGATTGGGTACACAAATCCCGTAAGGATTTTTTCACACCCTTCGCAGTTCGGGGTCCCATTTATTGGAAAATACTGAATTATCTAAATTGTGGAAAAGCCAAAAAAAAAAAAAGAAGAATTCTAATATAACGGGGGTTACCGACTCGTGTCACAGATTCGGATAATCTACGATCTATCCAGTTATCGTATAATAATTATAATTATCAACTATGTAATATTCGTCTAACAATTGCATTGTAACAATAACAAATGATAATTCTAATTCGAAGCTATTAATTTACCTCTTGCGAGCAGCTCGGATTATAAAATTTATCTCGTAACGATCTAATCGCTAATTTGAGGCGATGCGAAAGTCCTCGTTCGACTGGCAAAACAACGTATTCGATTGTTCTTCGATTCGATGATTTGACGCGGAAGATAAAACATGATCGAGAGAATTCTGGTTTCTCGGCACCGCGAGATTTTCTCGAAGCAATTCTTATTTTCGAGCGCGACGTCGTTAGCGAATTGCAAAATAGAACGAGTCTCGCTTGGAGAAAACTTTGGCATCGCCCGAACGGAAAGATTCGGCTCGTTCGATCACGAAGGGGGACCGCAAACGTTCTTCACACTTTCACTCTCTTTCTTCGCGCCCAAGCGTTTTTATACCTAAATATATCGAAACTCATTCACAACCATGGGATGGATTATACTCAAAGCACGTTTAGTAGTTTACAAAAATACACATGGAAAATAGCGAAGCGCGAATCACCGCGGCTTTTCCGTTCTTCGCTTATTTTATTATTATTATTATTATTTTCGTTAATGAATATATTTCAACGAAACATTTGATCCAAGCTTCATTTCTACCTGACACAATAATTGGCACCTCGTAGTCGGCTGAGTCGAAAAGAAAAAATCGCATTTTCGACGCTAGCGATCACAGAACTTCGACGAGTTCTTGGTAGAAAAACGAAATTAGGAAAGCGGAATGTTTTTTTTGTTTTGTTTCTTTGGCCACATTTTTGTTGATATGTTATTAGAGTAGTATTATACCGTGATCTCTCTCGAGTCTGCGTTTCGCTTTGAGTGGTACGACACCCATGAGATCGGCGGGTGTCGGAAGTCCTCCGGATACATTCGGCGCCATCGCTTGCTGATAAAAAATTTCATTCTTACCGCATTGACTGCCGTAAACGACCATGTCTTCGGTTCTCACGATAATGTCCGTGAGATTGCTAGCTTTTGTGAATCTGTTGTGCAACGACGATACTATTTCGAGTTCCGTCACACCCCAGAGACCCGAACGGTGAAGAGTGTCCCATTCGGGATCGACGCTCAGAACGCTGTAGAGTTCCTTGTTCTCGTTCGATGGCAAAGGATCCAAACACTGTTGGAGACGCGATTCCAGTCGGCCCAGTGTGTTTATACACGTTTCCCACTGTAATTGCAATAATCAAGTGAAATATTACGGAATTGAACAATACTTCGAGTACCAAGTACTTGTTTGGAACTTCAAGCGCGTCCGTAAAGAACAAGAACTTTTCGATACTTGAAGTAAATGTTTTTATGATGTTGCGTACAAAGTACAAATACTTTTCCAATAAATGCTAGTTTTTCGATAAATGGCACTTTTTGTCTTATATTCGATAACCGCGTCCCGTAAAACAATATATTTTGTAATTTATAAAGTCATTGAAACTCACGAGATTGTGTATCAAATCCGGATTATTTCCAGTTCCATCTTCCATCAGCAAGAACAAAACCATATTGTTATGGCCGCAGATGAAAAGTTCGGTCTTCTCGAGACCGAAGGCCGCCGGATCTTTCGTCGTTGAATCGAGCCAAAAGAGATCGTCCTCCGATGCGGAGTCTTCGTCAGCGGCCGATCTTCCACCGATCGTGCGACCGGTGCTCTCGGATTTGTTTCTCGTGACGCGACTCGAGAGAGTCGATAGATCGCAAAATTCGCTGGGCGTCGTGTCTCTGCTGCAAAAACCGCTGGTTCTCTCGTCGGCGGCTAACAAGCTCAGTTTCGACATGAGCGGCGTCAATTGAAGACCCTCGAGCTTTTTCTTCTTCTGTTGCTGCGTCGGCAAATCGAAAGCGCAACCGGACGTGGATTTTCTGCGATCGTTCTCGATGCTCTCGCTCTCGGCCGGCGCATTCAAGGATTTCAGCGGCAAACTCATCGATCGACGATAATTCTCTTGACGACTTTTATTCTCCAGTCTGACGTCCAAATTCGGACTCGTACTCGTCGCCGGATGCTCGTTTATCACCTCGAACCCTTCGATATTGCCGGGCTCTTTGTCGGTCGAATTTTTCAGAGAACTCGCGGATTTTGCATTGAAAGTCTCGCTCGTGTGATTGCCGTTCGCCAGTTTCTCGGCGGTGAAATTCAACGGGCATATGGAAACGCTCTGTTCCTTCACGAGTTGCTGATAGTGCGAGGCTATGTAGTGATCGTAGAGCGACTGCGAAACCGGCGAGCCGTCATGACGGAACACCGGGTAGTACGGATCGGTTATCGTATTGAAAAGGTTCTTTCTGCCGGACAACACTTTTTTTCCTTCCAACGAATCGTCTTCGTTGTAATTTGTTTTCGAGATTCCGCGATGAGCCAAACGAAGACCGAGCGACGGGCAATCCGTCGATTCGTCTCGCGTGTCCTCGAGATCCGTGAGACTCGAGCTTTTGCGACTCCAAATTATATCGCGTTGAGTCTTTTTCTCGATCTTGTCGCGACTTGTTGGATTGCGCAATTTGTTGAGACGCTTGCAGCGAAGAGCTTCCTTTACCACGTCGGGAATCTCGTCGAGTTTGTCTTTCGGAGATTTGTCGGTCTCCGGTATTTCACGCAAACGATTGTCGTCGATTTCCTCGTTGGCGCTGCATATCGAGACCGCGGTACCGTGCAAAACGCGATTGACGTCTTTCAAGGGCGTTGAACAGACGCTCGGCGTCAAGGGAGGATTCGTGTACTTCGATCGTTCAGTTTTGAATTCCAATGGCTTTCGGATGCCGTTTGTAGTTGTATTGTTGAGGAAAGGCGAGGCGAGCGGCAGAGTGGTCGGCGGTGGCACTCGCGGCATTGTTTGTCGAGACTCTTCGATGCTGGAGTGAGTCGTCATCTCGCCGGATTCACCCTCTTCCGGCACTGTGAAGATTCTCGATGTATCGCGCTTCATACCCGAACTCGCTATTATCTTCTTGTAAGCATTCTTCCTCGTTGCCGCGTCAGCTCCGACGACGTGGGAGCTCGAGGGGTTTTTGCTGCAGCCGGAGCCACTCGACTCTTCCGGCAAATCGAACGAGTGTCTGCGATGAACGTACACGCGAAGTAACTGCACGCCCAGCGGCAGATGAAAGGTCGTTGATATTCGATCCGCCGGAGCCTGTTTTTTTACGAATAAAATGTATCGTGTTACACGCAAAAAAAGGATTGAAAAGTAAAAAAGGAACGAATGTTACTTTTATTCGATAAGGATCCGTGATCACTAGTTGTTTCGTCAATTCGGCATTCAATTGCGTCGCTACGACCCTGAAACGTTAATTATTTTCATTAATCGCGTGCTGACATAGTTGCTTTTATATCCGTTTCGATTTGAACTCACTTGTTATTGTAAAACAATGCTCCGCCCATTATTCCACTGGTCTCCTGACAATATTGCAAGACTTGCATAGCCTCGAGAAACACGTTGCTCGCACCTTTCGGCAATTTGATTATCGGTATGTTCGAGAACAAATTCGCACTGTACTGCAATATCGGCAAGTACGTTTCGAGCATCTGATACAACTTTTCGGTGAATTTGTTTCTGTCGTTGTTGAACGATAACGATATCGTTTCGAGATCGCAATGGAAGAATTTAAGTATCGATTCGAGAGTGTTCGCTCTTCTTTCCAGAATCCAGTCCTGTATATTTCTGTCTGTACCCACAGCCTACGACAACAAAACCAAATATTTTCTAAATTGTTTAAATTGTTTAAATAAACAGACGCTTCCTTATGTTAATTTCAACGTCGTTTTGAAAACTATGAGGTAGTTAGATAACCACATTTTGCTCCTCGTAAAAAGAGCTTCGTAAACAACGTCAATTACAAAATGAAGTAATGTGCATATTCAATTTGGATCACTTTTTTTGTGGCCCAATTTAATTACAAATACGATCGCGTATTTATAATGTGAATAAACATTTTCGTTGAGAGTTATTCTGTCAAGATCCATCTTGTGACAAATTTAATAAAAAAGTAATGAAATGAAATTGAATTTCAATTAAATTACAATCGTATTGAAAAAGGAAAATTTTTAAATTGAAAACATTTACAAAAACAATTATTGAATAAAAATTATGTTTAAAAAATTACATTTTTACAATAAAAATGTTAAGAACAGGAACGAGTTTCCAAAGCTTCAGAACATTGTGTACAAGTTTTCACTGAAATTCCAAATGTTAATTTTAATGGAAACAAAGTTTTCACTGTGACGTAGCGCAAGTATGAAAAATCGTCGTAACTCACCAAAATGTACTGTCCAAATTTCTTCAGCACAAACTTTCCTCCCTGCAGAGATATCAAATTGGGTGGAGAGAAAGCGGTGGTCAAAAAATGATTGACGCCCATGAGTTGTCCGGCGAGCGCCAGTCTCTGTGTCGGCGATACCCAAGCCGGATGAAAGTACATGACGGCTTCGGCTGGATCGTCCTCCTCTTTACGACACCTGGAGGTGTCGTAAATGAACACTATCATCATCTCTCTAAAACAAAAAAGCCGTTATCAACAAAATTAGCTTTGTCCAAATCCTCGATCAGCCGTGTCTTCTCGCGTACGAAAAGAAATTGGAAAACAAACGAGATACGCGACTCACACGAGTTTAAAGTCGGCATTGTCTTTGAGGAAAAACAGTGTCTTGAAAAGTGACATATGGAGCAAAAAAAAAAAATTGTGTTCACACGAAAATCCACCAAACGACGTAAAATGCTTCGAAATACGCCACTTATTCCTTTACATTGATAATTGCAGTCGAAAAAAGAAATGGAAAGAAAAAAAAAAAAAATTTGCCGAAAAAAGAAAAAAAATGTGAACAACGTATTCAATCGAGCGCGTGCAGCGTCGTTGGTAAACAATTCATTATTATTGTAACGACGAAGCGCGCTGCTCGCGTATCGTCGCTCGTGCTAATTAGATAACTGAAACGATTACGCAATAGGATTGAAAGCGTACTTTGCCATGGTGATGGTTTACGCGATTCGGCCCTCTCGCAGATAAGTGTCACGTAGCTGTCAGTTGACACGCCGCCTCCTCCGGCGATGTACCGTAAACTCGTTTCTCTTTTTTCTCTCGTTTCACCGACGACGCGGAACGTTTCGCAAACTTTTTCGAGACGTATTTGGGAAAAATGATTATCCAATTTTCATCGGTTCTACGTCGACCAGACACAGAACCACCGTCTACGCCTTCGTCTATCCTCTACGATTGGAAACAACATTTTTTTTCGCGTTATGTAAGCAATAATTATTATTCATTTACTGGATCTCGTCTCTGGACAAGGCGTACAGCATTCCGACGGAGCGGACGCCATGTTGTTTATATTGATTAAAGTCCTGAGATGCGCAGTTCTCGTTTTTTTTTCCTTTTCTCCCATTTCATCTCGCGAACTATATTTATCCGGCTATTCTTTGTCGGCCTCGAGAATCATTTGTCGCGTGTTAATAAACACCCCTCGTGTTCATTGTTGAATGACCAAGAAACGTTGATTATAATACAGCGTTATTTTTTTCGCCAATTCAAATCGTTGTTAAATTTTCGCGCGTGACGGCGCGACGATCGTTTTTTTTCGCCGCGAACATTCAATTGAAATGAAACAACAGACCAATATGTGTGTGAATAAAAAATTGCGATATTCAATTTATTTGTAACAAATATAATGCTCTTTTCTCGTTATTGTACGCGCGTGAGTTGTAAGCTGCATGACGATTTGCATGTTATGAAGAACGGTCCTTCTTGGCCTGGCAAGAAAGTGGCTGGAACGATGGTGTAAATTCCTCCGGGCACGTTTTGAAGTTCGAGATAAACGAAGCCCGATCTGCGAACAATACAAAGTGCTCAATGTGATTCGTGATCGTAAGCAGTAAAATCTGCGAATTATCGAAATGATTAACCAACCGAAAAGCGCCGGAACTCTTAGTCCCGAATCCTTCGGTGCTATCAGATTCGCCGGTTATCTCGAATCCGATTTGATACTGTTTCGGCCCTTTGAGAATGATCAGCAGGTGATTATTGTGCGTCGAATCCTCGAGTATCAATTTGAAACGGGGATTGTTGCGATAGGTTGCCTGATGATTGCCGCAACCGCCAGCGCTCTCGCCGATCCATTGGCCGTCGGTTATCTTAAAGAACAATGCCCAGATAACATTTTTTTGTCGACGAGAGTACGAAAATGGCAAAAAACGCTTTCCAGTCGCGGTTAAAATGATGTCGTTACTTACTTACCTGCTATTGGTTGGTTCTATCAGATACTATACTACTCCGACAGAACGGACCAATCGTAGGACCGGAAAAAGCGACCGCATTTTAACGTGCGACTGGAAAGCCGCTGATCGTAGAATTCAATTCTCCTGATATTCTTACCTCCCTCTCGTATCTGTAGGGATCTTCGATCTTGCACAAAGTGAAAACGCACGTGCCGTAAACACGAAGCGTGTAATAAATTGTGTTCATGTTTTCGTACTGCGATATGACTAGAGTGTAACGAGATTCACTCTCCGGATTCAGTATGATCTTCGACAGGTAGTGCGGGCTGTTTATACGAACTCCGTCGATGTAGGGCGGAGGATCGTCTGCCAAAACAATAATTAAAAAATCAACGTCGAAAAAAGCGTAATTATTTTGAAGCTTATTAAGGAAACTCACGTGGATAATAAACTCTTTTTCCATCGTTCTTGTAAACCAGTACAGTTATGTATTCTTGATTTTGTCGAAAATCAGCGATATCGGTTATGTGCCGCGTCAGAAGAATCCACACCGCGCCCGTAACTCCCGGCTGAACTTCCAAACTGAACTGAGGATTGCATCCGATATTGTATCTGTCCTTGATCGGCCCTACTCCAGCTTGCCACATTCTGTAACATCGCGAAGCACAAGATGAGCCATGATTCGCATCTTGCATTAATGCGTATTCGTTTATCGATCTAAGCTAACTTACTGATGAATACAATAAGTGTAGCTGAACATTGATGGATTCCAATTCAGGTAGAATACGTCGAAATAATTGCAGATACTGTCGTAGTCGATCCAGAATATACCATTGTCGAACTGCGACGCCGAGTCCGGATCGTATTTCAATGTTCTACGCAATTCCGCGGTCCAGTGATGAACATCGTGCTCAGAATAATTTCCACGCCATCGAAGATGTGACCACGGATTCTTCAGTTGCAGCAATCTTGTATCCTGCAAAATCACGAAAATATGTGCTTTTTTGGCGAATGATAATCTTTGGAAAATAATTCTTTTTCTTCGCGATTTCCGTCACGATTAGATGCTTTTAACGAAATTCAGTGTTTCGTCGCTTACCCCGATTTGTTTGATGTCCAGAACAGCGTAGGCGTGTGTCGATACGAGACCAGTGCGATCCGCAACTGGATCGGACAATTCTCCCGTGGCTACAGTAACGAGAACATGGCCCTTCGGCCATCTCGACAGAAGATTACGGAACAAACCGTCTTTGTTGAAGTCCGGCTCGTTAAGTCTGATCGCCCATCTCTCCGGTATCCAACCGGTCAGGGCGTGTAAATCTATATTCTAGTACAAAAAAATGATCTTCGTTGCAAATAGAACGATTGTACGAAATGTTCGTTTGATTTTACAATAGTCCCGCAAAACTCACGCTGTTCGAACCCGGAAAGTCGTAGCCTCCCATTACTTTCATGTATGACTTCTCGAGAAGAGATATCCAAAGTTCGCCGCGTTTGCTCGAGTAAGAGCATAACAATTGATTGTCACGGCCAACGGGCAAACGATCGTCGATGATTACCTTCCTTTTAACGCCATTTATGTGCAATTTTATCATGTACTTTCCTATTTCGAAAATGCGTCATTAAAAAGAATTTTTTTTTCATTTCATTTACGAGTATGGAAAAATATATTAATGTATTTGTTTCATTTACTCACCATAAGGATTGTACATGGGTTTTCTATTCTTATTCTGCGGATAGATAATAGACGTGATCAACGTCCGGTTGAATCTCTCTTCGTATTGTGCGCTCACGGCCAACGAAGCGACAAATGAACAGTCCGAAACAACCTGAAAATAAATAACGGCAATAGCATCGAAGCCGCGATTTCGAAACCAATTGTTCGGAAAACAATATGTGTAACACGATTGTATCGTTTAATTTTGAGAGACTGTTGCGTTACCCACGGTTTGTTTTATGCTGGCATAATCGACGTGATCACCCATTACCATAACGGGCGAAGTTTCCTCGCTAGTGAAAATTTCGCTGGGCCTGGCCCAACGTGCGAAATCAATTCTTTGCTTTGGCGCCAATTCCAACAGTCCGTCGCGATCGACGAATAGTGAACTCAATTTAAAACGTTCGGCAAGGTCGCCGCTCATAAAAGGCACAAATTCGTTGTCGTTTATGTGCGACGTATGGTGCAACACTCTCTTCTCCTCTTCCGTATAGTTTCCAGCTCCGCCCGTTACTTTCAAGTGGCCGCTGCTGCCGCGATGCAACGGCGGTCTCGTCGGCGATCCTACAAACATACATTTTTTTTTTAATTACGATTGATTATTGATTACATTCGCAAATATGAAAAATACATTTATCTTTGCAAACTCCACGAACATAACAGAGAAAGGCTTTTTCTATTTTTTTCAAATTCCTAAATGTTCATTTAATCAAATCTTGTACAGTATTTTGTAGTAATTTTAACGTTACCTTGGCTAACGAACTGATCCGGAGACGAGGATGAAGATGTTGATGAAGCGTGCATGGATTGTTCCGGCGACGGTAGTGTAGTTTCAGGCACTGACGGTAAATTTTTCAACAGCTCCAACGAATCGTCAAACGCATCGGGCTTCTTTTTGCCTTGCAATTTCTCTGCTCTGGTTATGGCAAGCTCCGTTAAGCCTTTCAATTTTTCTTTTGTTACGGAATCGTCCAGTCGACTGCGCTGCAATGATAAACATGAAAAGTAATTACATAATAGTTTTTTACAATTGATTCCGAGATCCTTTACAAAGCTTCTCTATCAGTCAGTCTATTTGGCTTCCTTGTAGAGGAAGCTATGTAAAATGCGTTGAAAATAACAAACGCGTTGAATCCAATTCAAGTTCAATTGAATAAGCCCAATTTCCATAATTATTCATGACTTAATTCAATTATAAATATGAAACGCACGTATAAAAATTACAGATTTACAGCGAATTTAATACCAAACTATACTTAATAACCAGCGGCTTATGATTTTCTTCCGTTTTAGTCCTACGTTTTAGATTCCTACGTTTTAGTCGACTGCGGCTCCCAACATGAAAACCGTGAAAATATATTTTTTCATGAAACCAAAGCTTTCCCTACGAGGAAGCAAAACAAAAGAAGTGCTTACCTAATTCACATGATTTTTATCAAATTTTTAAAAACTGGCCTCAAAGGCACAATATCAGCATTTTCTAAAATTGAAAAATAAAAACAACAAAAAAAATCACTCTTCAATGGAACATTTTTTTCGACGAATTTAAAACCACACAAATTCTTGACGATCGTAAAGAGTTTTTGATGAAACTTTAGACAAACTTTGTGAATTCATTTCTCTACAGGTTCTTCAACTCGATAACTAAAGAAATTCTCGACTTACTGAGATTCCAATTTTTTTTCTTTTTTCTAAAAACGTTTATACATTTTTTCTGAATATGATTTTCTGACATTTTGGAACATTCTGAACACGTTTTTACAGAATTCTCTACATTTTTTGTTTTCATGAAATCGAAGCTTTCGTTAGAAGGAAGTAAATCAGGTAACAAAGCGCCTTCAAACTGTTGTGGACTGAAATGTATCAGGCCTTGTTTGATCTGTATATTTGTAATTTCGATGCTTTTACTCTGCGAGTCTGCATGTTTCCTTTCTTCGCACATGTACCGTGTATAGCTCCGCAAAAAAAAAAAGACGCATCGTCAGTATCAATGCATTTTTATTCCGAGAATCCCGACAAGCATAATTACCGTAGTTAATCCAAGCTGCGCCGCGTCGATATAAAGCATGACGGCGATGTGTTTGCGTCCAGCTTCGTCCTCGTTGAGAGCTTCCTTGAGAAGATACTTGCACCTGTGCAATTCCGTATCTGTTGCGGGCGAGTTTCCATCTTCTTCCTCGTCGACTGTAACAAAACCAGTGTAAACAACGCGTTCATCGTGCGAAATGGCCAGAAAACTCACGAAATTTTTGTAACATCGCGATTCTCTCGCGATACTTTTCGGCATTGTTGACGAGGGGCGACGACTCGGGCAATTTTTTCAACAATCTCGCGGCAACGTCGTAATAACAAATCGCTTCTCTGCGGTGTCCTTCGGCGTCGTAACTAACCGCACGTTCGATCGCGTGTTTCGCTTCGTTCTCTAGATTCGTATCCATCTTTTTCGTAACATGACAATACGTCCCGTGTGTTATAAAAAATGAAAATACATTCGATATATGTCGCGACGACGATGCAAATGTGTCATACACGGAGACACAATGACGTTTCTCTCGCGCGACGAGAACAGCTGATTTGGATCGTCAGTAGAGTAACTCTGACTCACGATGTTAAAAATAAACTTCGTGATAGAGACGCGCATTGTTGAATCGAATAGATCGAATATAAAAAAAAAAATCGCTATTTCGACTATCAAAAAATGGAACGCCGAGAATGAATTGGTTTGAATGACGATCGACGATGTCGACAAGACGTTTGCGTCGAGTAGTTGATTTGACTTCCGGGTCGAGAGCGGAAGTCGCAGTCACACCGAAATTTCGTCGCCATAATACGCGACGAAGATCGCAAGGAGAGTGTGTGTCGTCCCGGTGCGTAAATTCGTCGGTAAACGGCGACAGGGAGGGTATTCTCTCCCTAAGGCAGGCGTTTAGGTTCTTCCTCCGTTGTTTTCCGTTCGCGTTAAACGCCCGTAACTGAATCGCACAGCGAGAAAGCCTCATCGAAGGTTTTAAACTTTGAACACTGACGAACATGGCTTACTGAAGAAAATGAAGGGTCTGCGGCAATTAATCGTTTCTCCATACGGAGGAGACTTTATCTCTATTGCTGAAGAGGGCTCGGACGATTCGATCGAGCCTTGCTATGGACAAAAAATCAAAGTATGCACAGTCCTCCGCCAAGGGGACTGGATCTGGTGATGCGAAGAAAAATCAAGGTCGGCCAATACCAATTTCTCGACGAAAAAAAAAGAAAAAAAAAAAATGTAGCACATTCGTGTTAACACTCCTTTCTCCGTTTTTCGATGCTCAAACGCGAATTCCGATGCTTTCAGATGTCGTCAATGGCAGCAAAGTCTTTCCGAAGACTTCGCGTAAGCGAGAATCCACGGCGGCCGGCGGCTATAAGAATGAACAACAATCCAGGAAGTTGGGTTTGCAGAAAGCGAGAAGTTTTGATAAGAGACCGAAACCTAAAGGACAATATCATGGCGGTGCAAAGGAGGATCCCAAGGTTCTTGTCTTTACTGTCGATTGTGAACGAAAAAAATGTAAACAAAAAATATATCCATCTTGACGTTTAGGTAGTGGAGGACGAGGTTGCTGAGCTTGGCTCGGTGATGGTCCCAGGAAGTAAAAAGCAGAACTTGAATCATCTGCTCAACTTTCATTACGCTCCACGCGTTGCGCCCAACGGATCGGGCGGCTGGAACTCCGCTAGGCCAAACAACAATCGCTGGCTACCGCCTATTCAACGTCATAAATACAACAAGGAACAATTTCTGCAGGCAAAGTATGCAGTCTCAACAACGATGTTTCCTTACGATCCAGCTAAAAGTGGGATTCGAAGAGAATTACGAATATTTCTCAATGGAATAAGAATCCGAAAAAGAATCACCCTTAGAGAAGGTCTTAAGAAGATTTAGTTGTTAGGAAATTAGTTTAATATAGTATTTTCCGCAAACAATTCGGTCAGCCAACTATGTTTTGTTTACAGACACTGATTCGTTGATTTTTTTAAATATGTACAATTTTTGTATTGAATTGTTGCGCATTAGACAATTTTTCTTACGAATCAGTTAATAGCTTTTCGACGTTATTATTGCGGAAGATTAATGTTGTTTGAAGGGACTTCAAAATTCTCGGCGAATATCGCTTTTTTGGCTGGGTTGATAGCAATACACAATTTTTTGTCTTCTTGCCTTTTCCAAAATGTATCGCATATTTAACGGCCCGCAATTCTTATTTTAGTTGTCAATTCGTGGTCAATGCCGACGGCGACTACACGGCTTATCTGGCCGATCCTGACTCTCTGGTTGACTGGAAGCTCATAGAACAAATCGTAAGAATCCTAACTCATTCTTAAGTCAATACATAATGCATAGCGTCGACGATTTTTCGATGTATTCAGAGAATGAAAATTATGCCAATAGAATTTTCCCACGGCTTTTGCACTTTAGCTTCCTCATACGTTTTTTATTAGATTTCTAATTAGATGATTAATTTATTTACGGGTTCTCCTTTTTCAATAATTACATGTTTTCAATTGCGTATTGATTCTAGTATTACTTGTACTTAAAAATTCATAAGTATCATTTTTTATTTTCTTTTCTTTCGGTATCTTCGGTAACTGTTTAGAAAATGTAGAAGGCAGGGATAATAATGGTGACAATCGTAACATTTTTTTTGTTATATTTTTCGAACAGCGAATATACAGTTCGGAACATTTGTCTTGTCCCATCTGTCTGTGTCCTCCGGTAGCCGGGAAGATGACTCGTTGCGGTCACGTTTACTGCTGGCCTTGCATCCTCCACTATTTGGCGCTGTCCGACAAAGCTTGGCGTAAATGTCCGATATGCTACGAGTCCGTTCACAAAACGGATCTGAAATCGGTCGTCGAAGTGACCCAAAATCAATTGAACATCGGTGATCGCGTGAGATTGCGATTGATGCGTCGCGAGCGTGGTTCGCTTATCGCCATGCCGGTCGAAGAGACCGAGACACCGATACCCACAACCTTTATATCCGTTACCCAACAAAATTCCACGCAGATATACTCGAAACTATTGCTCGCCGAAGTCGCCGACGTTCAAAACATCGTCGAATCCGAAAGGGTACAGCTGAAATTCGAACTCGGCGAAGATCCGCAGTCGCCGGAGAATTGTTTCATCGAGCAAGCGCTCACCGAGCTTTCCGCTCGAGAAGAACAGGTCTTCGACAAGGTACGAGAGAGCACATCGAAATTTGTGCGGTAACATTCGAGAAGGAATTTTTTTTTTTCGTTTTTACTAATAGACGTTACTGTCCGTAACTAAGGTTGCGAAGACAGAGGCGGCGAGTCCGACTGGCAATGGCGAAGATAGCGGCCAATTGTTCGAGCAACTTTCAGAGGCTAAGAGCCAACCGGAACAAAACCTGGAAAAATCTCAAGATTCTTGCCAAGCTATAGACAGCGTTAAAGAGGCGGATAGCGGAGAGTCACTTGGCGTTCGGGGTCTATCGAAATTCTTCTATTTCTATCAAGGTACATTATTGAGATCAACAAATAACGATAGAAATCCGTAACATTTTATCATACATGCACGAGTACTACAATTCATTATCGTTTTACACGGCGCAATAATCATCGCTTCAAACTGATTACAGCGGAAGACGGTCAGCACTTGTATCTTCACGCGATGAACGTAAAGATGCTGGAGCTGCAGTACGGCAATTTGGAGCAATGCCCCCGCGTAATATGGGGTAAGGTGATCGAAAAGGAAGGCGGAAGTTTCACCGAGGAGCTGAGACGCCGCATGCGTTATCTCTACCACTTGCCGCTCACTTGCCAATTCGAGATAGCCGAAATCGAGCTCGCACCGCCGCTGATAACCGACGAAGTTATCGGCTACTTCGCCGAGCAAATGGAGAATCGCGAGAAGCGCCGCAAGAGACGCGATCGCGAGGAGAAGAAACGCGAGAAGAAGATAAACGCCGAGGAGAACAAGCGAATGGGAAAATTTCCAACGCCCAAAGTTCACATCGAGTCGCACAAACATTTTCCGCAGTGGCAACCGGAGCCTCAATCTGCCGCGTAAGAAATTTATCGATTTATCGAAAGACTCGTTGCCAATAACAATTAACGCGAATAATAACGAAATATTCCTTTCTAAAAAGACGAAAAAATACTGAAGAAAATTCAAAGTCTAGATTCTTCCGGAAAAAAATCATGATATGCCACGACGTTACATGATAGCTCTATGTGGAGGTGACCATTCTTTTTCCACGATACAAGTCTGTCTCGATTAATAACGTTTTCTCATCATTCTTTCGTAGAATAAGCGTGCCATCTCCAGCCGAGTCTCTGGCGACGTCCAGCGTCGCGAGCAGCCCGTCGCGAAATAGTTTCGTCGACGATAACAGCCTCGCATCGGTCGACTACAGCAATTGGCAAGCTAATCCGTTGAACAGCGCGGAACAACTCGGTCCTTCGTTCGCGCAGATGCTTCGCAACACGGGATCTCGAGGTAGCGGCATTGCTTGGCCGTCGATCGGTGTTTCGGAACCGGCGAGGAGCCGTCGAAACGTCGATATCACTAATACGGAGGTCGACGAAGACGCATACGCCGCGGCACCATCCTACAATCGCAGCTTCGGCGACGCCCTCGCGCAAGCCTTCGATCACACGAACTTCCTGGATGCCGGTAATAATCGAGTCAAAAATACGATACCCCGTAACATTTTCCCCAAGTGACATTTCCATGTAAGGGGTTAAAATCAATAGGCTTATTTTTAACCGCAATGATCTTTTGCGTGTTCAAGGACAAAACAGCGAGAGCTCGACGGGAAAAAAGAAGAAAAAGAAGAACAAGCCAACTGTGCTCTTCGCGACGAGTATGTCAAGGGCATCGTAATTTCGAACGCACTCTACAGTAGAACGCTTTCTTTTGAAGAAACAAGACAAAAAAAAACAATTGATCGATTAAAACGTTTCGTTTCGCTAACTCGTAGCATTCGTTGAGAATATTTTTTTAGCAACTTTATTTTTGGATCATGGTTTAAAAGAAAAAGCCGCCGTTGGATCAGAGCCCGGTAACGTCGATTGAAAAGTATGTTAATAAAACAAGAAAAAATACGTAGAAAAAAAAAAGATTGTGCAAAGTACTTGTATCCAAACTGATAAATTGTATTCCACTATTTTGTTGTAGAGGCTTCAGGTATGAAATAAATTTATTTGCAGCAGCAATCAATGCTTTTGAACGAAAAAAAAATCCCACAAATTATCCAACTTTCCTCAACCTCTATTATTATTTTTGATCATTCTTCGTTTTGTTCATTTTTGCAGAGTAGAAAGGTCGCGAAGACCCCAATTCGGAAAGTAATTTCTCCTTATTTAAAAGAAGAAAAGTATTACTAAAATATGTCATTGAATACGAAGGGCAAAATAAAGTAAGACATTGCATTAGTTGTTCTAAGATTCTTTTCTTTATTCGTATCGCTTTTCATTTATCGACGTTTATCGCAAAGATGAAGAAGGCAGGTGGGAGCAATAATGGTGCGAGGAATACGAGATATTGAATATTAAAACAGAATAAGAGGTGTTTCGTCGCTGGCTGTGATAGCAAATTTCTTTTTTTCGTTCTTCTTTGTTGTTCGTTCTTTGTGTTGTTGTTTTTTTAACGAGAAATCGTATTTAATCGACTTCCTCGATGGTGGGTCCGGAAGCTCCACCGGCACCGGGAGCTCCGGCACCGGGTGCGCCACCGGGTGCGCCTGGCGCACCTCCGAAGAACGCTCCGGGAGCACCGCCGGGCGCGCCGCCGGCTCCTTGGTAGAGCTTCGTCACGATCGGATTGCAAATTCCTTCGAGTTCCTTCTGCTTGTGCTCGTATTCCTCTTTGTCGGCGAGTTGGTTAGCATCCAACCACTTGATGATGTCGTTGCACTTGTCGAGAACGACTTGTCTGTCGGACGCGCTTATCTTGTCCTTCAGCTTCTCATCCTCGACGGTGCTCTTCATGTTGAAGCAGTAAGACTCGAGACCGTTCTTGGCCGAGATCGTTTCCTTCTGCTTCTCGTCCTCGCTTCTGTACTTCTCCGCCTCGTTGACCATTCTCTCGATGTCCTCCTTGCTGAGACGTCCCTTGTCGTTGGTGATCGTGATCTTGTTCTCCTTGCCGGTCGACTTGTCGACGGCGGAAACGTTGAGAATACCGTTGGCGTCGATGTCGAAGGTGACCTCGATCTGCGGCACACCGCGCGGCGCCGGCGGAATTCCGCTGAGCTCGAACTTTCCAAGAAGATTGTTGTCCTTGGTCATCGCACGCTCGCCCTCGTAGACCTGGATCAACACACCGGGTTGATTGTCGGCGTAGGTGGTGAAGGTTTGAGTCTGCTTGGTCGGAATGGTGGTGTTGCGCTTGATGAGGGCGGTCATAACACCGCCGGCGGTCTCGATACCGAGGGACAGCGGCGTCACGTCGAGAAGCAAGAGATCCTGAACCTCCTCGGATTTGTCACCGTGGAGAATGGCAGCCTGAACGGCGGCGCCGTAGGCCACGGCCTCGTCGGGATTGATGGACTTGTTGAGCTCCTTGCCGTTGAAGAAGTCCTGAAGGAGCTTCTGAATCTTGGGGATGCGGGTCGAGCCGCCGACGAGTACGATGTCGTGAATCTGTGCCTTGTCCATCTTCGCGTCGCGGATCGACTTTTCAACCGGTTCGAGCGTACCGCGGAAGAGATCGGCGCAAAGTTCCTCGAAACGCGCCCTCGTGATGGACGTGTAGAAGTCGATACCCTCGAACAGCGAATCGATTTCGATGCTCGCCTGGGTTGACGACGAGAGGGTTCTCTTCGCGCGTTCGCATGCCGTTCTCAAACGACGTAGCGCCCGCTTGTTCGACGTGAGTTCCTTCTTGTATTTGCGCTTGAATTCTTGAACGAAATGATTCACCATACGATTGTCGAAGTCCTCGCCACCGAGATGAGTGTCACCGGCGGTGGATTTGACCTCGAAAATACCGTCCTCGATCGTCAGGATCGAAACATCGAACGTACCACCGCCAAGATCGAAGATCAGAACGTTGCGCTCGCCAGTTGCTTTCTTGTCGAGACCGTACGCAATGGCGGCTGCGGTTGGTTCGTTTATAATACGCAATACGTTCAGGCCAGAGATGGTACCGGCGTCCTTCGTTGCCTGACGCTGCGAGTCGTTGAAGTAAGCTGGTACAGTGATCACAGCGTTGGTGACGTTCTGTCCGAGGTACGCCTCGGCAGTTTCCTTCATCTTCACTAGGACCATTGAACTGACTTCCTCCGGGAAGAATGTCTTCGACTCCCCTTTGTACTGAACTTCGATCTTTGGCTTGCCACCGTCGGACACCACATTGAACGGCCAGTGCTTCATGTCAGCCTGGACCGTCGCATCTTCGAAACGTCTGCCGATCAGTCTTTTGGCATCTGCAAAATTTAAAAAAAAACCATTTTTTTAGTCCAGTGCGCGAACGTAAAATAAGAATTTTAAAAACCGGTAAAAAAAAAGGTCGGAGTCGGAACGGAATTCGAAAAATGATTTTTATACGTAAAATTTTGGTATTATTTTACTACATTATACCGTCAATTCTGTTTATTCTTATGTCGATAAAAAATATGCATGAAAAACGGTATAACTTTCGGAAAAAAATTTGACAATTGAGAAAAGGCATTTTTCGAAAATATGTTGTATATGGATCATTTTTTTTTTAAATCATGTAAATGGCATTAAAACTATTACACCGGGAAACTATTTTCTTTTTCCTCAAATGGTTCGAAAATGGCATACATTATGGTTTTAGTCACTGGCTGAGCCTTTGAACGTGACCTTAATGGAATTTTTAATGCCGTAGTTAACTTTCACAGAATTGTCAGTTAAAAAATAACGAACTTTTGACAGAAGCGAAATATAAAAAAACGCTAACGTTGATGATGTTCCATTTACTATATTTAAAAAAAAATGTATATTGCAAACAGTACGAAATAATTTTATCAAAAAATCAATCACCAGTAAAAATGATGGAATTCTGGAAAGACTGTGCTCAGGAAAAAAACCTGATGACTCATACTTAATCGAACTTCTTTCCGCATTGAAACGCCGAAGGTCACGCGAATCGTGTATTAAATTTCAAAAATCGATTATCATTTGTAGAGAAAATTTAGCATTAAAAACTTCAAATTCGATCATTTTTTGTAATTTTTTTGGAAAAAATGCATTACGAGAAATTTAAGTCATTTTGTGTGGGTATCTCAAAGCAATTTACGGGAAAATGTAACCGTTAGAAAAAAAAAAAGCTAAGTGATGCGGTGCGGAAAAAAATGTCGGACTTACCGAAGATGGTGTTGTTGGGATTCATGGCGACCTGATTCTTGGCGGCGTCCCCGATGAGACGTTCGGTGTCGGTGAACGCGACATAGCTGGGCGTGGTACGATTTCCTTGATCGTTGGCGATAATTTCGACCTTTCCATGTTGAAAAACTCCGACACAGGAGTACGTGGTTCCGAGATCGATACCAACTGCGGGTGCTTTGGCCATTTTTTATTTTCTGCGTTCAGAGAGCAAGATATACGAATTATTTTATGCCGATGAGAAAATATTCGCCGATTGATCGAACAAGCGATCGAAAGCCGTGAGAATTCTTTCGATCTTTTGTTCTATCCAAATTCAACGATAGTACGATGAAACCCGCTCGCCAGAGGCTCTCGTACCTTTTTGTCTTTTTCGTTTGAGTGTAAAGAGCGGACACGAAGAAGTTCTCCGTACAACGATTCGCAACGTGAGTGAGGAGATTCGTTGCCTCGCCCGTATATATCAGTTTCCGAAGGGACGCTTCTGGAATGTTCTTCCCGCGTGAGGGAGCCTCTCGACCAATGATATCGCCGGCTCGGACAATCCTATTCAAGGATTGGATCGAAATTTGTCTAATACCCGAGTCAACTGCGGGCTCGAATTTATCGCCAAAAAGTGCAAATACTGCATCGAACACTTGACGCGTTATCTCATCGTCTCCGTATCGATCATTCGAATAACTAGAGCGAAAGAGTCCTCGACGAATGTCCGTTCGAACCTTTGAGGAGATCGAAAATGTTACTTAGAGTCTCGCTCGACCGTGATTCACTTCCGGCACGATACGGCATCGGAAATGACTATCGCGGAAGCATGGAGAAAAATCTAGCCTAATTCTAGAATCGTCTCGAGAGAGCACATGGCCATTGCGGGGCCACCGTTCCTTTTTTTTCATTATCATCTTTCGGTACGATGCACGTACGGTGTATAGACCACCGCGATGACGATACACGTAATCTCCGCGAAGATACGTACGGCGATACGTGCGTCATCGCAACGATTAAATTATTGCTATGAAATTTTTTTCTCTAGTCGGCACTTTGCAACTAATCGATTGGTTAATGGTCCTCGAATTAAAGGAATTCCCATGCGTCTCGTATCAATTTATTCCAGGGATTCTTTTTGAGAACACGATTATTTGCAGACGCTTGCAGATATTCGTGGCAAAAGGAGGATGAGGGTATAAATAATTTTCCACAGCGCGTGGGACGCCGTGTGTGACTCATAACTCGTAAAATATCACAATGTTGCGAATTACAGGGAGGTGGGCAGCCGCGACCTCGAGGTCGAGGAAACGCAGGCCAAACGAAATGATTACGTTTTATATCAAACATTTTTATTCGAAAGATCATGAATTTCTCTTCCTCGGAAGTGTAAGCGCCTGTAAGGTAAGATGCCTCTAAAAAAAAATGCTCGCCGAGCCAAGCCGAGACAAGGTCAGGTCAGGCCAGGTGCACGACCTCGGAGACAGCTGCAAGGATCCTTGGGTGATTCAACACAGGATTTCATTGTCGAACATTTGAATCGCAGCGTCGAACTCGTTTTCGAACCACGAAAACCATTTCTTTCATTGTGCATTAAAAAAAGTCATATTTCTACATTCTTTAAAAGCATTTTTGATTAAAAATTCGTAGGAATAAAAAGCGATGATGCCTGACAATAAGAAAGGTAGATGTCCTAAAATTCAAACGCGAATTTTTTACTGCAGACCTTTCGTCTATTAAGACGTCGTGATAATTGAATTGCACATGCTAAGTTGCCGATAAAAATTGAATTAGTAAATAAATGGTTTTGGAGAAACACCCCCCCTGCCGTTGCTTTTCTGTGACGCACTTCATGCAGGAGCTTCGATAGTTGCCTATCGATAGGCGATATCGATTTTTTAAAAGGAACCGAAAGAGCGGCCACGTTCAGGGAGTCTCTTCTTGTTTTGTGTGTCGTCTGTCGGCTTCGCAAATATTTGTTAAGATTAATGTTTCTTGACCGAAGGACACCGAGTCTCGTCGCACCGAATCGATAGTTCTATCGTCGAGAAATCCGTTGAATCGTCGACGATTTTTTTTTTTTTTTCGTCATTGCCGAGAAAGAAAGACGATGGTTTTGACCAAGGAATACAGAATATGCATGCCCCTCACTGTCGAGGAGGTAATTGTTTAAATAATTTTTTCTCACCGTCCTTATTATCTCGAATTATTATTGTTGACATTCACAGTAAAAAGTAAAAACTTGCATAATCGGCTTTAAAAAAAATGTATCTTTTTTGTTGTTTTTCTTTTTTTAACGAAGTATCGCATAGGACAACTCTACATGATAGCGAGGCACAGTCACGAACAGTCGGATTCTTCGGACGGCGTCGAAGTAGTCGAGAACGCCGAGTGCGAGGATCCCGTCCACGGAAAGGGACAGTTTACGGAGAAGAGAATTCATCTCTCCAGGTAATATTAACGCTACTCATAGCTCAGTCCGCTGGCACTGAGGAAGCAAAGTATTAATCTCGAGAGAGGATTCTTTAACGCAGCAAGCTTCCTTATTGGATACAATCTATTCTACCGAGGATCTTTTACATAACGGAGAAAGCTTGGAACTACTATCCCTTCACCATAACAGGTAAGTGCATCACGAATTGAAATTCGAGCGATTCTGGAGATTGATTTTGGTATTAATATATATATTTTTTTTTCATAATCCACAGAGTACACGGTGAGTAGCCAACCAATTTCTTTTCTCTGCATTATTTTCCTGGATTGAAATTATAAAATGATTTCTCGCAATAATAATGTTTTTATCTTAATAAAAAAAAAAAGTAATGATGATGATAATTTTTTTTGTATGGAATTGAATAAGAAATTTGTACATTTTTCAGTGTTCCTTCATTCCAAAGTTCCAAATAGCGATCAAAACGCGTTACGAGGACAACAATGGGTCCACTGAGAATGTAAGCTCATCTGTGAATATTTCAGTTGAAATAACTATTATTTTGTCTCAATAAATAATAGTAATAGTATTAATTAACTAACTTCAATTAATTATTAAAATATAAGTAATTGCTCCAATTTTATTTAAATGTCTCGAGAACGTCTTTCGGTAATGAACTGAAATTCCGAGGACATGCACTGAAATTAATCTTTAATGCTCTTTCCACTTTTTGTCGAAATCGTTACAGTCGTTGAGATTTTACTCGATTTTTAAATTATCAAAAATATCTGTAAAAACGATAATCGCGGTCAGAACCGCGCAGTGGTCTGTTAATTTTTTTTTTGAATTTCAAGATGAATTGAGTAACTTTCACATTGTGAAGTTTCGTAAAAGACGTTAAAACCAAAAAGAGTAAACGACTTAAAAATCCAATATGCATAATTATCATTCACCATGTTGACGACGTAGGCTGGAAAATAATGAGAAATTGTATTCTAGTGTTTAGGTTTGACGCCGATAGAGCTGATACACCGGGAGGTGGATTACGTGGACATTGCCTACGACGAAATATCGGCGAAGCATTACAAAGAAGAGGAAGATCCGAAGTTCTTTCAATCGAAGATAACCGGTCGGGGACCATTGGTAGAGGGTTGGCGAGAAGCAACCAATCCGATAATGTGTTCTTACAAGCTGGTAGACGCTTCGTTCGAGGTTTGGGGCATGCAGACCAGAGTGGAAGATTTTATTCACAAGGTAAAACGCCTTTGGCCGTTTTTTTTAAACTGGCCGTTAAACGTAAGACCGCGAAGGTATTGATTATTGTCGAACGTTTTTCAGTGCGTGAGGGAAACATTGTTGCTGGGACATCGTCAAGCGTTCGCATGGATCGACGAGTGGCACGACATGACTCTGGAAGATGTGAGGAACTACGAGTCGAAGATGCAAGCGGCAACGAACGAGAAAGTTCAGCTTAACCGAAACGCCGCCGAACAGCAGCCGGAGCAGGGCGCGGAAGCTCAAACTTCCGTGCCGGGCACACCGAAAACTTCGGCTCCATCTTCGCCGACTTCCAAATCGCCGAACTCGGCGTCCAATCGCTCCTGGTTCTCTTGGTCATAACCGTTACGCTGTTAGTGTGAGCTCCTGCACGGTTAAACATTAAATAATGTTAAGTAACGAAGGTAAAAAGGGAATGCATAAAAAAAAAGGCAAATCTTCATTCTCAAGCGTGAATGTAAATATTTATTGTTAATTATGTTAAAAGAATAATGAGTTTACCGATCGAGCTGACTGGCGTGGCTCTTCAGGAGCGACGCGCCAAAGGCACGTGGAATTGATTAACTGTGAGACTATTATCGCGTGGAAAGTCGCGTTTCGACGCTATCAAACGTTCATTTCAATCTGTGATCCGTTCATCATTGAAAGCTCTATTTTTTTGTCTCGTCTACGTTTTTTTTTTCGTTTTCTTTTTTCTTCTTTTCGTTGAAATTGCCATTGATAATCATTCGTTGATGTGCCGAGAATCGAGAGCAGCGTTATATCTTGATGTGCAGTCCTCTTTTCATCAGTTATGAGCAAAATCAAATTTTTTTAATATTACGAAAAATTATTCAAGTACACCAGTTGTGTTTTATCGGAAGATTTTGCTCATCTCTGGTTTTTCGCGCACGCCGTAGATTATCCTCGCACAAACGATCCTGTGTTTTGCGTAAAACAAAAGAGAGAAAAATCGTCGACCACGGCGTTTGTATATCTAAGAATACACATGCTTATCAGATAAGTTATCGTCGTTTCAGAATAAAAAAAAGCTCCGTATCGCAACATTGAAAATTTATTTCCCGAGGAGAGTGAGAATTTTCAGAATGAGCGAAGTCGTTGAATTTTCGCCGCGAGTCGATCGTCGGGTAGCAACACGGCTCTCTTCGAGCTTCAAAGTGCCGCTCGAGCGTAGGAAAATCCTTCGGGGTGGGAGAATGGGTGTTCGGGGTTGGAAAAGCGCTCGAGACGGATAGGCGAGGGTTGCGGAGCCGGGGGAGAGGGCTTTGGCCTCGAGCGACACAAAATGTACCGTAGTTATTGATCGGTGGATGGAACGCAACGCACGTACGCGGGGGTGAAGCGCGCCAGCGCCAACAGCTACAGACTAAGGAGGGTGGCATCAGAGTCGACAGGACCACCCTAACTCAACCCCGAATTTACCGGCTAGTGTTGTTGTTGCCGTTAACATGTCTGGCGGTGAGTACCTCTTCAAAAACATGAAAATCCAATATTGTTTAAACAATTTCACGACCACGCGAACCCTTTTTGTTATCATTTCATTGAGCAACGAACGAATCTGGAGCTCGTTTAGGTGGTGTGAAAATCTTTACGTCACCACGAAATCAATCGAAACTCTGTTTAGCAAGACAGGGACTATATCGGTTTCGCAACATTGCCGGAACAAGTGCACAGAAAATCGGTGAAGAGAGGATTCGAGTTCACGCTTATGGTACTCGGCGAAACTGGACTCGGAAAATCTACGCTTATCAACAGCCTGTTTCTCGGCGATCTCTACAAGGAACGACGGATTCCCGATGCATTCGGTTCGTACTGAATAATTAATATACTTTTCTAAATCGTCGAGCAGTTCTCAGTCGAAGTATGCAAAATTCAACTGACTGATTGAATTCACTTTATTCAATTTATTTAAGACATTTTTTTTCCATTCTTCTGCATAGTAACGATTATCTCAATGCAGATAAATAGAGTGAACAACGATTGATACGTAAAAGTAACAACAATAGTCGAATTACTCAAATGAAGCTTGATTAGAATTGGTAAAAATAAATCTATTCTGTCGAATCGTAATCATCATCAAAAAATACTCCAAAAAGTTATTAAAGCATGTCAATCTTGTAATTTCTCGACTCGTCGAAAAGTGAATTTTTGTTGGTTGCATCGATTTTTTGATTAATCGTTTGAACGTTTAAAGAACGCGTGGAAAAGACGACCTCGATCGAAAAAAAGACAATGGATATCGAAGAACGGGGAGTACGATTACGCTTGACAATCGTCGATACGCCAGGTACGTCAAATATAAGATCAGTTTATTAATAAGCATAATGGTGTTGCTTGAATTTAATTTTACAAAATTGATTCAAGGTTTCGGGGACGCAGTGAATTGCGAGGATACGTGGAAGGCGTGCTCCGCTTACATAGACGAACAGTTTCGTCAATATTTCACCGACGAGAGTGGTCTCAATAGGAAGAATATACAGGACAATAGGGTACATTGTTGTTTGTACTTCATACCGCCTTACGGACACGGGTAAGATCTTTTTTCTTTCTTAATTCGCTGTTGAAGACATTGGGATTGTAATAGTAAAACTATAAATTTGCTGTTTCAAAATTGTTAGTCCGTCAAATGTAAATTCATTTTCAACTAACCGGACCAGCAATTGTAAAGCAGCAAATTTATATTTTGCAAATAGAAAATAAATGTATGTTTACCGGATAGCACCGATGCAGTGTATTGCACTGTTGTCGAATAAAGCGAACTGTTCGTCTGATTTACTCGGATTTTTTTTTCCAGATTGAGGCAACTCGATCTCGAGGTATTGAGGCGATTGCATCGGAAAGTCAATGTCGTGCCCGTGATAGCGAAAGCCGATACATTGACGACCCACGAAGTTAAGAAGCTCAAGGAACGTATACTCGCCGATATCGAGGAACACGAGATACAGGTGAGGTTTCGCTTCGTATATCTATCGAATAATGACATTCCGCATCATTGATCGATCGCACTTGCTTTTTTTTCTGTTCCCCGCAGATTTATCAGTTTCCCGATTGCGACAGCGACGAGGACGAGGATTTTAAGCAGCAGGACAAAGAATTGAAAGCCACAGTGCCGTTCGCGGTTGTCGGAAGTTCGACCGTCCTCGAGGTAGCAGGAAGAAAAGTTCGAGGACGGCAATATCCTTGGGGTGTCGTCGAAGGTGAGAACACCTATAGAAACTTTAATGCAGAACAGAAATGTCGAATTTTCAATCATTTATAATTCAATTTATAATAATTGTTTGTTAAAAAAAAACACACACACACAAAAAAACCAAAAAAATCGTCAGTCGAAAATCCAAAGCACAGCGACTTCGTGAAATTGAGGACAATGCTCATATCGACGCACATGCAAGATCTCAAGGACGTTACGCAAGACGTGCACTACGAAAATTTTCGTGCTCAATGTATTTCACAGATATCGCAACAGGCCATTCGGGAAAGGAGGTATTTACGCATGTAAATAATGATATTTTATGTACTTTTTTAACTCTCCAAAACATTTTGCAATACGGAATAACAATCGAAAGATTATTCCAGTCCTCATCCTTTTTTTTTTCTTTTTTTTTTTAATTCGTTTTTTTTATCATTGTTGTTTCCATAATTGCGCGAATTTTGTTTGTTCTACGTTTTTAGTAAACTGAAACGCGACTCTGGTCCACACTTCGAGAACAGTATTACCGACACGGATAGACTTTTGTTGCAGAAGGACGAGGAGGTCAGTCATGAAGACCTTTTATGTTTTCTTTTTTCTCCGTTTTTTCAATCTTACGATATAGTTACGAGAGATTTTTTTTTTCTTTTTTTTTTCTCCGAATTACAGATCCGAAGGATGCAGGACATACTTGCCCAGATGCAAGAAAAATTGAAAGCCACGGGACAGTGTGGCGGTGGTATCGGACTTCGAGGAAGAGTCGGCAGTCTCGGCAATGATCTCGACTCTACCGAGCTCGACAAGAAACGAAACAGCATTATCGATGTTTAATACAACAACGACAACGACGAAAAAAATCGTTAAACGCAACAAGATCGTCCGAATCAGTATAATACGAGTCTCGCGAATATCGAAATATCGACGAAACGAAGATGCTTGCAACAGAGTGACGTATTTTTCTCACGGGGCCTCGAGTTGTGCTAATTCCATGAGCAGCAGAATCGATCGGCAACACGTGCTCGTATAGAAACGATCGATCGATTCGCGCAACTCGAGGCCTTTTTTCTTCGTTTCTTTTGCAACTCTCAACGAAGAGTTGAAGGTGAGCATTAAAATCTATTCGCGAGACCGGCAAAGCTACTCGACGCTCAAATTTGTAAGATATTAGCGTGTACGCCAATAGAAATTCCCCGAATTTTTCGTTTTTCTTGGACTTTTCGTTTTCCACGAGCCTAAGAGACTCGCTGCGCGAAACAGAAAGCCGCGACAATTCTAAGAGATTTGTTATCGCAGCCAAGGCAACGAAATCGATCTCGAAGCCCGGTGAAATTAGTCGATAGCTCCTTCGTCGTGATACGCATTATTAATAATTATTGTATTATCGTAGGGACAAAGCATGGATATAAGCCAATGTTATCTCGGGTTATTTATAGCGAACAAAAGAAGAAAAAGGATCGTGTCTAATTGTTTATTCTAGTCATACGATTGAAATGGAAACAAATAAAATGTGAGATTTAATAATCCATAGATCGACTTCAGTTTCTTAAACCTCTCTGCATCCTCGAATACATTCGCGAATTGGATTCAAGTTGAATTCTTCGCAATGCCAGCTCGACGGACGTAATAGATACAAAAGTAGAACAATGAAGTTGAACGATAACATTACAAAAAAATCAAAAAGAAATTCTTCGAGGCGTCGTCATGTTTTATAAAAATAGTCTCGAATTTTCTTAATATTCCTCCGGATGATGCGCTCGTGTTTTTTCTTTCGAGAAAATACTATATATTTTATTTATTTATTGTGTGTGTGTCCTTTTCAACACCGCGCACCGTTCATCTAGTAATCGCGTGATTTAACAATTATATAATATATTTATTCCATAACTATATACGCATTATCGTTAACAGTAGCAAGTTTGTAACACATGTTGGTATCGTTCGAATCGCAAACGTTTAGAATAAAAAGCTTTCGACAACGACGACGTGCGGTTATATCGGTATTCTTTTTTGCTCCTCTACACTCAATCTCGATTGTGGTTTTCCTCATTCTAAATATGTACTTGTTTTTCTCACGATTGCTCCTATTTAACCGCTTTTCGTTCTCGTTAAAGATATCACAATATTAACGATATAGTTCGCATAGACCGTCGCGAACTATTCGCGAATTGTTAATATTCTCGGTGGAAAAACATTAGGTAACTATTTTTCATAAATATATTTTATCGTTTATGCTATAATTATATTCTTGCAGTGCGTGCAATCTAAATGTATTTTCGCGATATTCAAGGTTCATGTTTTTAAATATTTACTCATTGTTTTTACTCTGTTTCTCGTTGAAAATACTATTATCTATTGATCGTTTCGCATCAGGCAGCAAAAAATTGGAGCTTCTCGAACGGCAGCGAACATTATTTATCCTCACTGGGAGAAAAAGAGTCTCGAAGAAGACATTGGAAATTTTTTTCGTGACCGCATCGATTGCGACGAAGATAAACTCTCGCGAATTCGAATAGCGCGAAGATCGAAAGGTTGCATATACTCCATCGTTATCATTAATCTCGACGCTCTTTCGCATTGATTAGTAAAAAATAAATACAGGATTAGAGGCGCGCAGAGGCGATGTGCGATGTTCGTTAACGATAAACGTTATCGTCATCCCTTCCCTCTCTTTGCGCAATATAAATAATTTGTAAATTTGCAATCCTCGCTTGGCAGAGATATTGTCCTTTTAGTTGATCGATTAATCGAATTTTCGTGTGATTCTTCGTTCCCGATCGCTCGTCGTTGATCGTCGATACTACGCGTTTCTTTTGCCAATCAAAAGTCCCACCGTCGCTTTGACGAGCCGGCGTAATTTCGCGTATCGCCAGAGCGTCAATAAAACGACGATTATCGTCAAATTGCGTGCCGCACTGAGTCGCGGGAGGGCGAAGGATCAGCCAAACAGGTTTGTAACGAGCGAATTGAAGCCGTTGCTTATCGACGAGAATATTCCGTTGTTGGGATCGGAGGCCGTGTTGGCGCCGGAACTCGGACGAAAGTGAAGCGTGTAATCGCGGTGCGGATAAGGACGGGAACCGGCGTTTCCACCGTACGAAGAACCGGGCGAGCCTCCCGATGATGCGCCATCGCCGTTGTCGTCTTGCCTCTGTTGGTTCAATCACAGAAAAACAAAAAGGTCATTAGCGCTTGAGAATAATCGTCTCTTCGTTGAAGATACGAATGAAAAATCATTAATCAAACAAATTAATGTATTCGCAGGCCAGCAGCAGCAGCGGAAATGGCCAACAACATCGAAACAGCGAAACACACTTATAATAATTCAGTCTAGAAATAAAAGACAATCCACACGAGTAACTGATAGACAATAAATGACGAGGAGAAATCGAAGTTCAAAAAAGAAAAAAATGCGAAGTAGCGCACGCTGAAAAACGCAGAACAAAATACCGTAGAGTGATTATTGTTTAGTATGCGGAAGCAGGCAGCATTTAGTAGATCGTAGCATTTTCATTTTTTTTTGGCGATGCTTTTGGCAATGATTGATATCGATATGGATGATACCCATAAATTTCATAATTATGAATTGGAACAGATCAAAGCTAGAAAGTTTGTAGGAGACAAAAAATTCGAGACCTCGCTAATTGTACGGATTTTCGCTTTTTATCAGCATCGTTGTCCGCAATTCAGAATAATTGTGGATATAACGAATGCAAACGTTCTGTGTTTGTTTTCTCTGTTTTGGTTTATAACTCCTCTTGCGCATAATGTTTCAAGCTCGAGTCGTCACGGCACATCCGCAAAAAAAAACTATTAAAAAAATTAGTTTTAAATTGAATGTACAATTATGATAGAAAATTGGAATATATTATAAACTATATTCAATATTTTGCATCCAGCAATTGACTTAAATTGTTCCATAAATGTACTTGAAATTCCATCATTTACTTCAATTTAACTCTACAAAAAATACACTTATTTCCATCGTCATTACACCAAATGCCTCTTTTTGTATAAAAACTTTCAATTTTTTTCTCGCAATGCAGACGAAGAGTATCGATCGCGCGGGATTGAATTATTTTTATCGTGTCGCCGAGTCTACGGAAAGGTCCTTCGAATGGTTTTTTTTTAGTAAACTCACGTACGGCCGTCAAGTGACCGCTTTGATAATAGAGTGGACGGCAAAGGTGTCGATACGGCGACGAATAGATAGCCCTGAGTGTAGCCCCGTCGGGGAAGCGTCGAGGACGAGAATTTCTGTATACATTATTCCGCGAATCGTCGAACTATTCTCGTACCTCCAATGCCAGGATACTTAATCCTTTACAGTATATCGGAGCGCTCCCGGTACGTGGGCCACGTTTGTAATTATAAACGTCTATGAATAGGAGACGGCCGATCGTTAAAATTTAATTTAGAACGCGCTATAGGTATACATTATGTTGCGGATGGAAAGAGACCGATTAAGTGCATTCGGAGAGTAAGGACTATTATTTCCACGTGTTATCAGCGGCTTATCGGTGTCCTGTTCGGTTGGATAATCCGGGATATAGCCAAGCGAAAATAGATGTGTGCGGTCTCAAATGATATACATATAGTATATATATATACATATACATATATATATATATGTATATGCATGTAGATAGAGGGTGAAATGATGGCTCTGGATCCCGCCCCATTTACGGCTGACCCTTTGGCAAAGCTGCCGCGAAATTGCACGAGCTTCGGTGAGGTCAATTTTCCTCTCGCCGATGTTACGTTCCCCTCTCGAGTAATGGTTCGCGCTTGGCAATTTCTCGACGCTAAAGCCAACCCTCTTGCCCTTACTTCCTACCACCGGCGCTATATCTTCGCGCATTACCGAACGGAACGAATGATTATTTCACGGATAATAACGCTCGGGCCTGTCGGACAGTCGAATGCCGACGAATTCACGACGTTTCATCTCGTCGAAGAAAAAATTGCACAGAGTATTGCGGATGCACAGACAATAATGAGAGATCTAGAAAGAAAAGAAAGAAATCTGTTCGAGTGGAGCAGCAGCAGCGATAGCACACGAAGCACGAAGCCAATAACAATAATACTGCAATTGTTTTATCTTTGCGAGAACGGTCCTGCGTATCTCAAAATCTTCAGTCTCTAACAGAGATGTGGTGTGTCATTTGAAAATTCTATGCATTGTTTGATATTTCAATTGATCTCGAATGAATCTTTGAAACGAAGCGAAAGATTCGTGATACGATGGACCGAGGTGTCTTTTTTTTTTTCTCTTTGTGTACCTGCATAAGTTTCTTCTATACTTACATTATTAATCGTGAATATTATTAGCCAACAAATTAAATAGGATTTCAGCTGTGTGGTTGTTGTCGATTCTTGTTGTGCAACTGTTTTTTTTTTTTTCTCTTTTTTGGGAATAGTGGGAACGCATCTTTTCGTGAACGATGCGACAGAGGCGCTTAGATAAGTAGGAATTGCAAGTGACATTGGAAAGATAAGTGCCAGGTTGTTTGGCTAAATAATACGTATATTGGAGAGTAACGTGAGACGGAACGGTTGTAAATCGTGGTTATTAGGAATCGGGAAAGACGATGGAATCGGTTGGGCCGAGGTCCTGTACCGGGTAGTACCCGTGATCGTCAACGGGTCTCCTTCCGGCAATCGATGTCTTTTGATTTTGTTCCGAAGCACCGATGGCAATGTCATCAGCGCTGTTACTCGATTGTGTTACCGTGTGTTGTACCGTTCCGGTGTTATGACCCGCTAATCCCCAATCATCACGACTATCTTTCCACATCTGAAAATACCACACCCAATTCCCTTCACCAATCGGTACGCTTCTTCTGTGCACGCCCATAAAAAACTCATATTGCTAGTTTTTTTTTCTGCCTACAGTGAATATTTACAAACGAAAAACCAAGACTGCGTACTGCAAGAAATATGAAAATTCAGGATTAACGAATTGGTTTGACCTGTATCGAAAAGAAAGTCTTATCAATTTTTGGTCTTGAGAAATGTCTATCTTAATCATTTTTTCAAGTTTACTGCTAGAGCCAACGGTGACTCCCGAAATATAGTATTTAAAAAAATAAAAAGTACCTTTAGGTAGGAGATCTATGTGTTTGTTTCGATTTTATTATCAAAACTCTTGGCTTGGTTACGACGTAAATTTTTCAAAAATTATTTGCCTTTATTAGGAGTGGTTTATAAGCATCGATGACTCACCTTGGTCGAGTGTAGGGTGACGTTGAGCAGAGTCGGATGTTGCTCTATGACCATGAATTCAACTTCGCGCGGAGCGTAACCATTAGCATAAACCTGGGCCAGAAATCAAATTAACAATACTAATTCGCGAGTGAAACGAATGAGTTCATAGAAGAGCGAATACATTCGAAATATCAGTGAGGCGGGCTCATCGTGCGAATCGAAGGACATTGTAATTATTCGTTCCCTCTGGCGCTCGCCGCTCCGATCTTTCGTCATCATTCGACGCGGATTAGAAGAAAAAAATTCATCAAACTGTTACGCAATAAGTTGAACGAACCTCGAGCTTGTAGAGGCCGGGGAGAAGAATCCTCCAGAATTCGCCGTATTTCGTCGTGAGGAAACTTATGTCTCGCGTCTTTATCTTGACCGAGGCACGCTCCACGGGATTTCCGTTCTCGTCAATAACGAAACCGTGAACACCTCGGTGAGCTTCGGCGAGGAATTTAATCAGAGCCTTTTTCACAAAAAAAAACGAAAAGTTTATCAAGTCGAAAGAGTTGGAAAATTATGAAAAAATTATTATAGAAAAATTGAGACATTCGATCAGTAGAAAGAGTGAATTGAATTAAATCTCGAAAAGATAAAATTGTATGAAATAATTGTGAAATCTGTTGTTTTTTTACCACTCGATTCTCGTCCCAATAGTGCGGCAAATCCTCGGCTGGCGGATACTTGCAGCACGAAAGTTCAAGCGTAATTTCCATACATCCGTTCCAAACGTAATTGAAATCTTGCATGCCACCGGTAAGTGGATACCACTCGGCGCCGTTTGTTATTCCATTCTTAAAGCCGGGCTGATTAGCCGCGCAGGCGGCACCTCGATGCATGGAACCGTGATTTTGCGAGTACGTCAACGAGAGATGACGAAACACATCGTCGTCCGGCGATATACTTGGCGTCGACGAATAACTCTGAAACACTGCATTCCCGACAGTAATCGGAAGGCGTTAATTTTTTCCAGGCGAAAACGAAACAGCATTTCGGTAAGAAAAACTAGACGGACAATACCTGCGCACAACGGTGCCGAACGACATATTCCTGACAGCGTGAAAATAGTTTAAAGATTGTTTTTTCTTTAAGAATTGTGTAAAAGAAATACGACGAAAAAAAATGTACTGAAAATTGTACCGATATTGGAAGTTTTAATGCATAAGCTGCTACTATGAATTTAATGTAAACTTTCATTAATGTAAAATAATTACTTGTCGCGAATATATTGAAAAAAAAAGTCGAGGTGAAAGTTACGAGCTTTTTGTCAGAGCTCTTCCGAGCGTGGGGCTTATTCGCGTCATAGCGAGGTAGATGCGTAATCGCTTATTGGGGGAATTTCCCAGCCGCAACGATGATAAAACATAAGCGCTCGCGTGAAAGAAAAATCGTCACACTTTCTACTCTGTTTAACGGCGACTTTCGACCGGACGTCAACGAGATGTCTGAACAATTTTGCTACATCTCGTCGACGTCATCGACCGTGAAATTGAACAAACGAGAGGTGACGACCTCACAGGCGTGAATCCGGATTTAAAAAAGTCAACGTAGATTTTCACGGCTAGTTCGTGAAAAAATTGTGAGAAATGGTGTTCAGAACTCACGAGAGTTTGGCGTGTTATCGAACGGATAACTAGCGACAAGCGCACCGCCGTGCAAGCTTCCGGAGAGAACAAATTGAATCTTGGAGACCCAGTCCTTCACTGCCTCAGTTTCCGGCTGGCTCTTCTTGTTGTTCTGCTTGAAATAGTCGGGAAAGTTTCTGTTGAGATCGAAGCCACGAGCGTTGTAACGCCCTTGGCTACCCTCGCAAAAGCCTTCCTTCGATACTTCAAAACCGTCGGGATTCATCGACGGTAATATGTGAATTCTCGTGTTGTCCAGCATCCACGTGATGTAAGGATCGATGCCGTACTTCGTCACGAGCAACTGAAGGAAAGTAACAGAAAATAAATAGTATTTAGTATTTAGCGTTTACGGATCACTTGGCGACTTATCACCCTGCTCAAAAAATTGATCAATAACGATCGCAGTCATAAACTATTATTATAATTTTTTTTTGCCCTAATGTGATTATCTGATTGTTCGAAGCGTTCTGAACAAGTTTTTGCTCGGATCTCGAATGAAATTTTATTCATGATAAAAAGGCACCCTCTATGATAGAATTAATGTGAATTCAGTTCGAACGACAGGCCGCGAGATTATCGTTAATGGAGTAAAATCCCTTCCTCAGTCATTGTCTCATCCGATTAAATTCTATGCCTCCCCTGCCTTGTCCGGTCACGGATCGTGATATCGTATGAAAAAGAAATTTCCGCTTCGCCGAATGCTCGTTAATGCGCACGCAATAATTCACCGGCCACGAATCTCTTTCGGGCTCGTGCATAAAGTAGGTAATAACTCTATTGCGCAACGAATAAAATAACTCGTATACGTAAGCTAAATCTCTTCCTCCCTCTGTTTCGCCGTACACATAAATCCGATTTTTCAAAGCAAATTTACTATGAATGTTTACGACTCCGGTTACTACGAAAGTATCCGCCGCAGCGCTCCATCTTTATTTCCTGTTCTTCTCGACAAGGATATGAAAGTCGGTCTCTGGGTTTTTCCTGCGCCGTTGGGAGACAAATATCTGTTTGTTCTCTACGGCAACGTAGCTCCGACTCGAACCATTCGCGGATCACGCTTCGCTTTTTCTTCAACTTGACTCTCCTGAAACTGCAGTCCTCCAAAAAAAAAAAAAAAAAATAGAAACAAACAACTCAACTGCACAAATAAGAATCTCACGGAAAAGATACGGTTTTACAATTCACCTGGAAATTCAACGAACCAAATGGTTTTTCATGGTTACCGGGCACGCTATGAAACGTGAAGAGACGGTTTTATTGTGTCTCATTTTTTTTTTATCTTAGGGAATTCCGTGGGATATACTCAACGATCACGGTCACGATAATGACGTAGTTCGTCGCGGCGAAACGGTATTTATCGTGTCCCTTCCCCATAATAACTGTCGGTAACCGGTCTCCGAAGCGTTCGAGCGACTTTTCGCGCTTCAATGAATCTCAGTGATCCGCGAAACTCGATGAATATCTAGCGTCAATACGGAGCCTATTTTTTTTTCCTCTTCATAACGAAATAGCGCTTCTTCGCCGCGACAAATATATATATATATATATATATATATATATATATAGGTGGTTAGCTTCGATCTCGAACCAATCAGTACGATTGCAATAACTGTAGTTTGTTGTCGTGAAAAGTTTCCGAGTGAAGTGAATCTTCTTGTCAATTATCTATCGTGTGCTTCGGTTCGCTCTCAAGAAAAAAAAAACAAGTGGATAGCAGAGAATTGTTGTGATTGAAAATATATAGGAGATTGTTACGAGCATCGAAGCTTCTCGCGATTTGTAAAACATTTTGCCAATGCTGATCACGGAAAATGGTAATTTTTGTTTCGCTTGTTGGGCTGAGCTGGGAGTAATTGAAATCCTATGCAAATTAAATTTGCGCATCGCTTCTTCGGGAAAACCACGTTCTATTAATGCTATTAAAACCTCCAGACATTTTCGAAAACATGTTAATCTTTAAATCTTTAAATGGAAAAATTTTCCCCCGATTTAGTACCGATCTTTGATTCACAGCAAATATCGTACCGTTGGAGAAATATTTTGCCGCATATGTCATCAATAGGAAGAGTTATCGTTTCGTCAGGAATTTCCGAAAAAAATTCAACATTTCATTAAATTTGAACGGTTGCAATTCTCACCGAATTCCATACCGATCATCGGATACGGCTTTCCGGCGGAATTCGGGGCCAAAAGGCAGTTAAATGAAAAACAAGAGAGTTTTGTTTGTGTGAAACCGCCGAATACCAAAAAAATCGTGTCAACGGCATAATTGGTGTGCTCTTTCGCGTTTAACACGAATCCGAAATCGGTTTTGGCTCGAAGCCAAACGGCGGGTATTGTCGTAATTTTTGTACAAACATATTATGTTTTTCGCTTTCAAGGCTTCTAAGAGCTCGTCGATGATAGCTTGTGAGAAATCCAAGTCCAGAACGATAACTTCGATAATTTCGATAATATCCATAATTTCTATGTGCTGAAAAAAGAAGTTGTACCATCGTCGATTCTACATAATATAAATTGAACTTATTACTCACGTGAATGAGGTGAAGCATCAATTCGCGCCCAACGGCTTCGTTTCCGTGGATATTCGCAACGTACTTGACGTCCGGTTTGCCGATCATGTGCTCGTAAGGCGACGAAGATATGACCATCACCCACAAATCGCGTCCTGAATGAGAATAGGCACGTGGAAAGTTAAATAAAAATAGATAAAAATCGAAAGTCAACGAATCTAATGGATTCTCAAATGAGTTAAATTTCTCAAAGTTAAATAAAATGTCAAAAGTTAACTTAGACATAAGTAAAGGTTAAGTTAAGATTGAGTATAAAAGAGTTAGATGAAAAAAATAAAAATCAGGGTTAAACGAATCTAATCGATTCTGAAGTAAGTTAAATTCCGCCGTCGCGATCTGTGAATACCTTTAACAGATTTTCCTATAGAGTAAAGGGCAGTGAGATTCTGAAATCGCAGTGATGTAGCCCTGAGAAAGCGGCTCATCTGGTCGTAGTTGTGATACTTGAACTCGATGTTGTAAGGCTCGTCGAATATCGAGTATCGTGAATTGTAGTGCCTCGCGGTGTCGCCGTCTTGACCGATTGGATCTTGGGATATAGCGACTCCGTTTGCGCCGCTGGTCCAGCAGCACATAGCCATTATAGCTGCGGTCACGAGCTTCGTCAGCATCTTCGCTTCTTTTGGTTTTTCAAAGCCTGAAACAGAAAAAAAGAGAACGGAATGTATGAGTGAGGATGCAAATTTAACGAGACTCTTGACCGTAGAAGAATGTACGATGTCGAGAGAACCAGAACGTTGGAAAATAACGTGAAAAAGAGGAAGAAGAAGAAGTGGACAAAAATGTGTAATAAAAAATGGAAGAAGGCGGAAGAGTTGAGAATCGCTGGAACGGGCACGGTGTTTCGAGTTGGACCGTTAGGCATCACACCGGACAAACGGCTATTGGAGTACCGTTCGTAATCGCGTCTTAACCGTGCTCTGCATAACTCCGATGATGTACCGATCGATAATTTACAAAAAAGAAGATTAAAAAATGCTCCGGTCGAGCGATTAAACGTACCGCTCGGAAATGTTGTAATCTTGTCGCGGTTGAGCTATTCGTGTGAATGAATTCTTAATCAAAAAAATTCCTTAATTACGGTTTGAAGAAGCTGGTTGGAGTCATCTTCATAACACTTTGTTGCTCAATCGAATGACTTCACAGCGAAAGATATTTACTTACAGAGTACTTTACGCGCAGCTGGATTTGCAATATTTGATTAATATTGAAAGAGTAAAGTGTTGCGGAAGACGTATCGTTTTAACGCCCGTTAACGTGTATCGTACGTCGGAACGTGTTTTGAACTTATTTCACAAGCGCGTTATCGAAAGCCACTATTTGGAAGATAGCCAGTCGGAGGGATGGGGCGACGAAGCGACGAAAAGCTTTCCCGTCGTACCGTACTATCCTCTTTATCCGCGAATGATGCTTTGCTATATGCTTATAGTAGACGGAGAAGCGGCAGAAATGAAAAGAAATGGAACAACCTCACTTCTTCTTCTTCCTTTTTTTTCGCCTACGCGTTATGCAGCCTTCAAAGCTTCTTTTTTTTCCCTCCTATGTCGAGATGCAGCGTTAACGTAAATGTTCCGCAGAAAGGCTAATTTTTTTCTCTCTCGTGGAATAATTTCCGTGTTTACAATAATTGATGAGCGAAGGCAATGATTTTCTTGTAACCGATTGCGGACGAAGAAAAAGAGCTCGTGACTCGGAATAATAATAGGATGAATTTTGCGAATTCTACTTTTGGCACATTGCACGGTAATATATCAGGCGCAATATGGAAATTAAATAAGCTGTCGTGTTTCGAGAATGAATTTGAGGGTAGCGAGTCATACGAGTAAATGGAGAAGATAAAAAAATAATTATGCAAATTAGACTTGCGAATGGCTTCCTCGTTGTTTTTTTAACGTAATTACAAAGCTCCACCATGAAAAAGTTACTCAACTAATTTTGGTTTTCTCGCAGAGGAAGCTTTGTGAATGAAGATAAACGCAAGATGAAGACGCGATGTGCAAGTCTCATTTGCATAATTTTTTATGGCTCCATTTGATTCTAAATATAATCCAAGAAAATGTAGATAAAGAATTTTTTTTAAATGTTCCAAAAATAGACGCGAACAAGCTTAAGAAAAAATCCATACTTTTTGAGAGCTTAAAAGAATTCGCACCAAATTAAATCCCAATTAATATCCAACGAATAAAGAGTTTTTCACGAAATTCACAATGCCATACATTTTGAACGTCTTGCCGGATTTGCAACAAATGCAATCCTATTTGAAAATCGTATCTAATAACAATCTACTTATGGTTTAAATTGTAATTCGATGTCTCGAAAATCGCACTCGCTAGGGCACTAACAAAAATTCACACACACACGTACTTACGGTTTCTCTATCTACTTATGGTTTAAATTGTAATTCGATGTCTCGAAAATCGCACTCGCTAGGGCACTAACAAAAATTCACACACACACGTACAGATATTTTTTTTCTAAACTACATTTCTCAATGGTTCAGACGATTTTTAATGTCTTTACACAAAAACACCAAAAGCAAATTTTTTCAAGGGTATAAAGCATCGTCCATAAGAAAGCAAGTTCGAAGAAATTTGAAGAAATGTTGACTATGGTTATACATTTGCTTGTAAGTGGGTCAACGCGGCTTCGATTTCGCTCTGTTGCGGATATCGAGTAATATCGAGCTGCTCCACCTTCTCAGAGTGTTCCGGGGAGTTTCTCTGTTCTCGTATCCTCGCTTTTTCCATCGCTCTTTCGTCTCATTTTCACGAATTTTCCGCGGCTACAACCTTTCAGCTTTATCGCCTTTGGAATTCTAGTTTTTGTATAGCCTCTTTTTTCCATACCTTCTCGTACGTGAAATTGGCCGACTAGAGAAGGAGAAGAGTGAAAAAAAAAGCTCTTCAAATCGAAATTCTCGCGTTCTTGGTCATTATTTCTATTCGAAAAAAGCTTCCCCTATGAAAGGCCCGACGTTGTAATGTTTCAGCTAGCACATAGAACATTCTTTATTTTTTCAATGAACCACTTCAATCATTTGCTTTTAGTTAAATATCTGTGCGAAAAACAATAGATTTAGATCGATAGGTGAACGCTGACTAAAATTGAAGGTCAACCTCGCGACAATAATTTTATACAGAGTTTACAGTTTCCCAAACGTCGAACCGCTTTGCTGTCTTGTATACATGAATTCCGAATGAATGGTCGTGAAAAAATGGGCAGAAAAATGCCATGAAGTATAAAACATTCGAATTTTTGTACCTCCATCGATTCTGATGAAAGTAAATATCGGTTTCGAGACTCGTGAAGAAGGTCTTTCGACGAGGAAACGAAAGGATAAAAAAAATGATGTAGATGAAATATAAAATGTAAATCGAAGTGAGCATCAAGGAGACTCCAAAGCCCGTCTGATAATCTTCAAAGGGAATCGTTCTAACCAGACTTAAATGAATATATAAATAAATGGAAGGAGTAACGGGAATACTCCTTCCGAAGCTCCGACAAACGCCCAACCTTCGTCTCGAGCTATTCAATGCTAATACGTATAATTCGGCGAGGCATTAAATTTATGGTGCTATAATATCGCCTTCGCCATTTGCGTTGCTGAGTTATGTATTATACAGTAAATATTCGTGGTACTTTGGTATTCCAGTTCGCCGACTCCAAACTCGCACAACTCGAGTTGTAGAAGCGTAGATGCTTTGTCGTTTACGTCTATAGTTATGCATCGGTCTTTAGGAGGCATTCGAGCTTCGTGAAGTCTCGGAAACCGGTGGAGTTACCTTCCGAACGAGTTTTCAATGTATCTCGCGAGAATCTTAAGGCAGTCCGAGCGATACAGGCCGCGGAAATGTGAGATTCAAAGACAATTTTGAGCGCTTCCCAATGGAATGAAAATCTTCAAAAAATCAAGCATCTGAAGGGTTGCGAAAGATTGATTTTGCTTGATAATAATCCCAAAAAGTTATCAACAAATTGATGATAAAGAACCTTGTTTAGCAAATTACTCGGGAACCTAACTTTTTTTTTATGAAAATTATTTGTTAATTTTTCTTAATACGTATGGATTTTCGCAAGAATTTAACATTTTTTATTTTGAATAATGCGTGGCAAATCTCGAAGTTTCGATATTTGTTTGTTATGAGACCGTCTATTATTTTCAAGATGTTTCCGAATGATTGATCAGGTAGATTCGTTACAGCTCAAACAACTCAAAAACAATGCAATTTTCAATTAATTTCAGTCTGAAAGAAATTCTCGATCAACTCGCCGATCGATCGATCAACATGCGACGTTCCATACAACTAAGTGAATACTAAAATCCGCTGATGAAAAATTACTGTATTATTCAAATGTTTATTAAAATACTGGGTGTTTTTCATACGGACCATCGTAAAATTTTCTTGGGATAAAAAAATCAAGATGAATATCAGCGCTCAAAATGCAGGTTTGCCCTTGGCGAAAGTTAATTAACGGACGGTTAAAAAAGCAAAATTAGTAAATGAAACTGAGTAAGCAAGAGATAAGATTGAATCGTCATTTATGCCGAAGATTAACGATAAGCTATATTCGATTAATCGATCGAGCGGAGGAACAACCGGAAATAGATTGAATGACCCAGTTAACATAATTCCGGTGAATGACAATTCCCGGTACGTTGGGAAAGCTTATGCACCGATATACCGAAAGAAATAACGGTAAGGATCAAGAGTGCGAATATGCGTTTATGACTGTATAAAGTATAGCGTGAAAGTATACGCGTCCGGTGTGGGGACAGAAAAAAAAGCGGGGTGGGGGAGTCAGTGAAATCTCCGAAAGTCCGTTAATTGGCGACACACATTAGGTAGGTCACGCGGATAAGTACGTACGTACAGGCTTGTAGTACGGATGGGTGTAATGCGCATCGTCGCGCGTGTTTGCTTCACGCGGCCCGGATTCTCAGCGTGTGCGACGAATACACGTTAGTTAGTTTGCGTACTCCTCCTCTCGCGACCTCCGATACTTGACGGACGCGTTACATATGTTTAATTGCATATACGTACATGCGGGCACCGATCGAGGCAAACCCGCCTGTGCTTTCCACGGCGGGCGATGCTGCTTTTACTTTTAGTCCTGTTTTCGTTCGCCGGTGGCCCGAATTTCATTGTTTCGTTTTCTCCCGATATGTTTGCGCGAGCCGCAACAAATATTTACGACGATTACCGGAAACAAGGCGAAACAAAGCTTTCTGAGAGAGGTCGAGAAAAATTTGAGGACCCGAAAAAATGCAAAAATCTGCACAGATATAATTGCAAAATATAGTTACTAGTTTGTTTTCAATGATTTTGCCATTGAATCCCGTTGCTTTGAAAAAAACGAGGCAGCAGTCGGATCAGTCTTTTTATAGTCACAGACTAACGGGAAATTTATCTATCGAACACTAGAACTTGTTTAAGAATTCCTTTGACTACGAGAAAACGTGGGAAGTCTATTGGATTTGTGTTCTAATTATGCCAGTCAAACGGGACATTAATAGACGACAATTCATTGTTTATGTTTCTGTAATGGGTTTCCCGATTGAATAATGAATTAAGAGCGAAATAACCGATGTATTTGTAATCAGTGTGAAAAAATTAATTGGATCTTCATTAATTTTGGAAAAAATCGCGAATGTTTTTGAACAGCAATATCTTGTTTTAAGTCGTGTTCCACCGAAAAAAAAAATACGCGCACAAAATAGATTATGTGACGCCAAGTTACCGATTTTTCGTGCCGTCGAAGAGTTATGAAAAGCGCAGAAAAAAAAGAAAAATGACCATCTCGAATGTTACCACAAATTTGGTTTGAGGTCAAGCGGCGAATTTTACTCAACCGAAACGACTCTTTTCGACGACATATAAATTGCTCGCTCAATTATTGTTGATATAGTCATCATTGCTATCGGAAAGCGTGTGTTATTATCGAATTTTTAAAGTTAAAAAGTTTTCTACTTGAAAGAGAGTACGAATCTTACGTTTTTGCGAAAAGATGACGACTCCACCGAGAAAGGGGGCAGCTGGCTTCGTTTAGCACCGGATCTCGTCCGAAGTTTCTTCCACTACAGTGCACACGCGTTAACCGGTACCGCGACGTGACGTTGATTCTAACTTTCAAGGGTGGCGTTTGAAAGACCGGCAAGCAACAAAAGTCGATTGTTTCAATACGTCGTTCCCGAATTCGCGATAATATACGTTTTTTTAGCCCGTAAAATTGGACGGAATTTCGGTAATTCGGGTTGACAAGAAACAAAAGAAAATAGCAAAGAAAATAAACGAATGGACAAAACGTATGACGAATGCGTTCCTCTAATGACAAACGGAAGGGACGGAAGAGCGAGTTTGTGGTTCCTCAGCTGGTCTCGGCGGGACGAGACCGCGATTGGCACTGACGCTGCTTCTCTCGTCGTGGAGCGTTGAGTTTACTCTTCTATACCGCCACGACGACCGCGAGGGAGTGAAGAGGACATGAAAGCCACGGGGAGAGGGAGTTTGTGCTGCTCCATCTATCTTGCTCCAACATTCGTCGTCGCGTCGCTTTGTCCTCTTCCTTTTTCTCGTTGGTGCTCACGATGGTGGGTATAAGCTCTAAACTCCACCGAAGCGACGGGGCTGTTGGATATCGCACAGAGGAATCCTTCTCCTCCTCCTCCTTCTCTCCCCCCTCGACGCGCGACGCGTCTGACGTTACCGCTGCCACTTCTACTTGCTTATTCGAGTGTTGGTGCAAAATATACATCCGTACGTAAACCGCGAACGGAATTGTGCGGAGGATGAAAGGGGGGTAAATGGGAAAATGAGAATCAGGATCACGGTCGCCCACGATCAAGGTCCTGCAAATTCATTCAAACATTATATCAGTCCACTTCAGTATTGAGTAACAAACTTGATGCAATATAAACAATTTTCTGCCTGACATTGAACAAGTTTATGCGTAAAGTAATCTACTGAGTAACCAAGACTTTATAACGATGAGCAACTTTGACATTCTTTTATGAAACTTCTTGAGGCGATACTTCTGTGTGAAAACTGCTCAAAGTGATTTGAAGAGCCGCGACAGAAAAGGCGATCGACAGAGATTCGGAAGAGATTTTCCCTCAAAGACAAAAGAAGACGAGAGACCTCGTGATGGCAGGTATTTCGTCCATAAAAGGTTGCATCAAGATATGCCAAGATTATTTTATCAGAGTTATCGAAGAAAGAAGCTTCAATCCTCTGTCGGCATTTGTGCATCTTGTTAGCACAGACAAAACATGACGCAAATTGGACTCGCATATCGCTTCTTTGTATGTTTTTAACGGCCTTAATAAACTCTTTCATGATAAAGTTATTCAACCGATTTTGGCTGTCTCATGGAATAAGTTTTGTAAACGAGGCTAAAGATGACATGAGAAAGCAATGTGCGAGTCTTATTCGCATAATATAATTTAAAATATGACTGAAAAAAAAAGCTCCAATTAAAACGGAAATGTTCTATTTTCAGAAAAAGTTCATCAATTTTGAACGTTTTGAAGGATGCTCACCAAATTTAACCCCGGACCTTATTCAACAACAATCTACTTGTGGTCCAAATTTGAACCGGCTACCTTACAAATTGCGCGAATTCGCGAACGCAAAAAAATTAAAAAATTTCATAAAATTTGAAGGCCTCGACGTTTTCGCATTGAATGCAATCGCAAACCATATTCAATAACAGTCTACGAACGGTTTGAATTTAGATTCAATGTTCAGAAAATTGCAAAATTCTAGTCGTCATATTTCTCGACGGTATGAAAATCTCTCAAAATCTCACGAAGGCAAAGTTTCTTCTATGAGGAAGCGAGTTGTGCTTAATTAAAATCACGAATCGTTGAGAACGCTTTTATGCGAGTAACTGAAGTGATGCTCAAGCATGAAATTAAAGCAATGTTCTACTTAATTTTTGTTTCCATGCCCGTCGGTAACGAGCCCTTAAAATCTGGAATAACAGGCGTCCGTCTTCGAGATCGTGAAATCTGGTGGAGACATTGGATCGTTCACCTCGCGGCTGACCGGCGTTTGTACGTCGGTGCTTCACGATGAGTCTCTCATATTTCTCTCTTTCTCCGACATCGGTGTGCCGTCACACCGAGTACCGCTTTAAGATACTCCCGGGAGTCTCTCGCGAGGGCCCCCGACGAGCACCGCTATTGAGGACGCTGTCCTACTACTACCCGCTGTCTGACTCTCCTACTGTTACATATATACTATTTTCTATGTAGTACATTATACCACTGTATAGGCATACTTAAGCCATAGCGAAGTAGACTGGGGCGGAGACGACGCTTGTTTCCACGTTGAAATACGCTCGGCGTGTTCGAAAGCCGTTCGGCTTTCTAGTTGAACGAAGACGAAGGTGTGGAGGCGTTCGTCGAGATCCACAACTCATGGCTTCTTCTCCACCCTGATACCGAACCCATCGACACAATGTGTGGCTCTTTCTTCCTCTGGCATCCACCGTTTATCATCGGGAAAGTAGAGAAACGAAGAAAGGAACGCGCTTTGTCATCCGTTCGTGGACCAAAGTGTCTCGCGAGGATGCGTCATTTCCTCGACGCTTTTCCTGCAGGCAAAGAAAAATATTTGTCAAAAAACACGTATTATTGATAATGTAAAATGTGAGAGGTTCGCGAAGATAAATTCGCGAGGGTTCGAAAGACGAGACTCGGGCCTCGGATTATGGCGCGGTAAAAACGGTGAGGTCGAACGAGGATTTACTAAAGCCATTATTCTTTCTGCGCGGCTTGACGGGACCCGGATGGGTTTTGTGTGGACAATGCTCGTGTTTCGTACGTGTTATAGGGGCTGTACTATCTACGTGATACTCGGGTCAGTGCCACGAAAATGTGTCACACACGATTTCGCGGATTATTCTGTCCGTTCCATGCCCATTCGCTTGGGAATCTGTCAATCAACTCGGGGGAAGTTAATAGAGGAGGGTAAAAGCTGAAAGCAAGAGCGATTATCCGAATTCAATACAAATATTGACGGAGTTTCGTGACGTTGCGAGATCTCGTTGCGTGTTTGAATAACGTCAATCATCGCGCAGGAAGGATGATGGCTTTTAATCTTTTCTAGGAAAAACAATATACCCGGAAGTTCTAACAGGGTCAACTATATACAACGAACAGTGAATATACAATTTTAGAAATTTAATAAACACTTCTTGTTGAAGCTGGTTGAATCTACTCGATATTCATTCTAAAATGTATGCCTAATAAAAAAAATCTACTGAAGCGTAAAAGTGTAACAAAAGCTCCAAGCAAAAAAATATCAACATTCAATAAATATATCCCATTTAACCCATTTCGATGGCTAAGAATCAAAAAGCCGTAAGCGATGGTATTCAACATCAACCATACGCACTCTTGAGTCTTGGAACGTCGATATACAGTTATAAAGAAGTCCATTGAGAAAAGTTTACAAAAAACTTTCCGGGTTCATCAATAAAACCGTTAGTGCCTTTCGAATTCAAAGACGACTTGTAATAAAAAGTATATCAACTTACAATGCAATTTGTTGAGATCGAATTTTTTTTCAAATTTCTACATCAATATCTGAGAGTGTATAAGGTCTCCGAACGAGAAACGCTTGATTAATTCTTTCCACTTTAATTCCTACTCTTTATTGGAGGTGCCTATCAGTATTATTGCGAATAACGCTCAGTAATCAGCGAGCTATCGCAGATTCCGAAGAAACGCTAAATATACACGCTCTCAAACCATTACTATTCGGAAGACACGAGACGTATCGAGTTGATAATCGATCGGCCAATCACTCCGCGAGTGAGATCAAATCGATTTGCGTTGCGGTATTCGGTAAGTGATACGTCTCGGAGTCATCCGTATCCTAACGCTTTGAAAGCGAAAGTGTTTAGAATTTTTTAGGATTCCTAATCTTTCATTCTCGAATATATAGGCTTCGTTCCAGTCTCGGTCGAAATTTGCAATACCGCGCTGACTACTCAGCGTTATTCGCAATAATTCTTATAGTCACTTATATTGGAGTAGAAATTTAAGTATAAAATGAAATAATTGAGCGTTGCTAATTGATAGAATTTATATTGATCCATATCTGAATAATCAAAGCCTCCGCGGCGTATTGAAGAAACAGGAAGTAATGTACGAACTCTTGCAGATTCGAATTTGACGAGTCAGGAGTCACTTTCATTTTCATCGATCGCAAATTAGTGTGTTCTATATTGTCTTTCGAAGAATTGCCTCTCACGGTAACTACAGTCTACGATAATTTCCGAACTGGGTTTGACTCACGTTGCAAATCGAATGCGGAGCGCCCTCTTACGATCTTCCGTCTAACAATATTAAAATGCCGATCGTTAGCGCGCCAAACGAAAGAATATACGTAGCGAGTATGAAACGGAAGGTAATCTAACTGAATCTTAGGAACAAAATAGCTTTTTTTTCAATAATACACTACTTATTTTCATTTATGGTTTTTTTTTCTTTTTTTTTTCGTTAAATATCGTAACCGTACAACGGTCCTTCTGCGTAGGCTTTGTACATATTGCCGGATCTCGGCCGTGGTCGTCTCCCGATGGGCTCCATGTCAGCATAGCATTTCGGGAATACTCGCTCCACGGCCGCTCTCGCTTGATCCTCCGTTACATTCCGCACCGTCATTATCGACAAGAAGGCCTTGTTTCTCACGCAATACTGAAATAATTCGTAAGCGATGAGCAACGACAAGGATTTTTACCGAAAATAAAATTCGGGACTCTCTATCTCGACAACGCTACCTGATGAGCCTGTTTGAAGTTTGTAAAACTCGCGTCGCCCTGCGTAAGAGCGCTGAGAAAACTGCAATGCGTTAGATTCGCGGCTCTTATTTCCGTACAGGCTAGATGATCGAGGTTCTTGAAATCCAGATTGTTTCGACAATAATCGAACATGTGTATCATCTCGTGAGTGAGGATACCCTCCACGAAACCCTTATCCTTGGAATTGTTATGACAAACGATTATCTGCAATGAATCAATTAGCGTTAAGTAAGGAAAAAATATTATTACAACGGAGTAAATTGTCTTTACGAGTTCCCAGTAAATATTAGAGAAAACAGAAAAAAACAAGCAATTTCAAAGACTGATAAAACAATGATTTTTCACGATAAATGGGATGAGTATAAAATACCATATTTATATGTTTTATGATGTTTAGGAAAAGAAGAACATATATTCAGAAAAAGAAGAAAAACATATATTTATTGAAAGTTCTTAAAATTGACTATAGAAAATCTTTGGATTTATATTTATAAATTACTCAATGAGTGTAAATTTATAGATTTAAATATTTTTTGAAGAGTAAATACTGTTTCAAATCAATATGAATATAATATACATAACTTTTAATTACAGTAACAAAATTGATGATAGATAACTAGTATATTTTTTAGACAATAGTTTTAGGATTCTATAAGTGTAGAAAAAATGGTATACCTGATTAAATTCCGGATCGTACCCTCCACTGACCGACGAGTCGCACATTTCGCACGATATGTGACGTCTTATATCGATTGGGCTGAAAAAGAATATATGTCAAATATAAACATTCCGAAGCACCGTATTTGGAATAATGCAAGTTCGACAAACGATTCTCTTACCATCCGGAGCTCTTGAGAGCCGCCATCATCAATTTAACTTGCGGACCTGTTGGAAGTAATCGGACTTGTTATCGTCGCAAATATTTTCAGTTGCGTAGCTCGCGCGATTATTATACGAGGTACGTACTTACTATTCCTTATACATTCGTAGACGTTCTTCTCGCATCTTATTTTATGCATTTCTTCTCGACCCTCGAGACCCACGATGGTTCTCATCCAGCTTCTTTGGTATTTACCATTTCGTCTCTCCGGATAAAGATCGTAACCGTAGTTGTCCGCTTGTTCACCCGCGGGCGAGAGGTTAGGTTTGCTAGAAGCACCGGCTTCCGTCGAACTTCCACTTTTACTTTTTTTATCCGCGTTGGCATTTTCCGATGCCATTGTTAGACTACAGAATCAACTTTGACATACACGAATGCAACAATGTTGCGAAGAAAATCCGGCCCTTTTCGTGATTTAATGAAAACAACGTTACATCAGCATCATCCTCAGCAACGACATGAATTCGTGGTTAAAAAATTCTTATATATTTCAACACCGGAAGTGATGCAATGTTCTGTTTGCGGGGGGTGCGCGCGCTACTGTTTCAAAAAGTTGGCCGATAGAGAATGGATATTTTTGTTTCATTCGTTAACGGTTCGAGAGTTGCCCGAGAACTAATTAGTATTGTTTTGTCAATGAACTCAGCCAGCAGGCTTTGCCTCGCTTATTTCTCCATCTTTCCAATTGGAGATACGAATAAAAACAACGACAATAAAATGCTTCCATTGCGCCGATCGTATCCGGATGCATACAATCGCTCGGCGCGCCAATACCTGCGCGGCTCTTCTCGTGATCCCTCGGGTTTTCGGTTTTCAGTGACACCCCCACACCCGAACGTACCTAACATTTTTATTACATAACCCATTTTAGACGTAGTGTCGGTCTCTCACAGGATAAGGAGTCGAAAGGATAAATAATGGCAAGCATCGTACCTCGGAGCTGCAGAAATGCGCTCAATCAGGTGAGTCGACGCTCAATTATTGCGTTCGAACAATCAATTTTCTTCGTTCCCACGACAATGTGGCGATCGAACGAAGTATCAAACAAATACCGCACGTATTTCGATCGTTCGCTTTTCTTTCTCGCTACCGTCTCGTCTCGCTATTGACGTCTTTTGTCACTAAGCGAAGACTTATTTCGAACCTCGGCGTTCCATCGTCGTTCGAATAACCGTCTTATCGTTTTTCGTTAAGACTCTTTTTCAACAAATACGCTTTTTTTCGCCAAGTTTATATAATCAATAATATAGATATTGAGCGAAGGATGCTATAACGTCTCGAAAAGTATAGTACAGCTGTTGCGATATGCGATGCGCAGGTTCGGGGACTCCACGTATCCGCAGCTCAAAATGCCGAGGCCAGGTTGAAGACTTTCTCCATCTATCGATGGAATCCCGACAAGCCGGAGGAGAAGCCGTACACGCAGGACTATAAGGTTGATTTGAACACGTAAGATAAAATACTTTTACGATACGTAACGAGTGCGTTTGTTTATTTTTTCCATATGCTGTTTTATTTTTACGCAAGAATTAACCACCTTCCTGTATCAATATGCTTGAGTTGCTTTTTATTGGTATGTAAAGTTTAGCAGAAGAATGAGAGACCGCGGACTGGAGCTTCAAGTATCGTGTCCTCGCAGTACAAGTCCGTGAAAAGTACTTACATTTTTTTTTTTTCTGAAAACAAAAAGTTTACATAAATTTTCAGAAAATCTCACTTTTTATTTATAACTCATCTTTTTTTTGTCCACGGTTTACATATTTGTACCGTACACAAACCTGTAGGAGTGCCTGAAATAAGAAAATGTTTGCCTCGAGTTTTTGTCAACATTAAGGTCATTTGCAGCTTTTTTTTTATTCACGTGAAAATCCTTACGTTTTGTAATTTGAAATGATTTTTAAAACTCTATTTCTGATTGTAGACAATTTGCGAAATTAAGTAAATTAAAACAAAATTATTAGCCAGGTTTTTGATTAAATTGTGACCTCAAACATCTTTTTTGGAACTAGTTATGCATAAGATTCGTTTGTTTATTAAATATAAAGTTACTTTATTCATTTGGGATATATTAAACAAATCCGGCAATTTAAAAAAATATATAATGTTTATTATTATTAGGATGCATTATTGATTTTGGTATTTAATGTAACAGATGCGGTCCTATGGTGTTGGATGCCCTGATCAAAATTAAGAACGAGATCGATCCCACTCTGACGTTCAGAAGATCGTGTCGCGAAGGAATATGCGGCTCTTGCGCGATGAACATCGGAGGCATCAACACTTTGGCGTGTATCAGCAAGATCGACAGCGATTTGAACACAAGCGCTAAGATCTATCCTCTGCCGCACATGTACATAGTCAAAGATCTTGTGCCGGACATGAATAATTTTTACAATCAGTATCGCAGCATACAGCCGTGGCTGCAGAGAAACGACGGCAAAAAAGCCGGCACGCAGCAGTACTTGCAGAGCGTTGACGATCGTAAAAAACTGGTACGCATGAAATAAAACGCTTAAAATGCAAATAGATCGTGGTGACAATATTCTCCCGTGGAGCCGGAAAATTCCACTGAATGAGGCGGAGAATCGATCGGAAATTTATATCAATAGTCTTCCCAGTAAAACGGTCCTATTAGACTTTTTCAACCAAATCGTCAGAGAACAGTTTCACCAAGATGGACAGATTAGCCGCTTACCTTACGTTTTCCGAAATAACTTCAGAGGATTTTCAATATCTTTTTTTTATAGGATGGTCTATACGAGTGCATTCTGTGCGCTTGCTGCAGTACATCTTGCCCGTCTTACTGGTGGAACGGAGACAAGTATTTGGGGCCCGCTGTTCTCATGCAGGTATGGAATATTCATATATTCACGTACGACAACTTTCCAAGGAGATAGTTCATTATCCATACTTGAGGAAGGATTTGTAAATACCTGACAGGATATACAAAAAAAGCAGAATTCCAAGTATATAAAAAATTTCCCCGCCTTTAAATACATTCTGCATAATCTTATTCCTTTTTCGCAGGCCTATCGGTGGATAATCGACTCGAGGGACACCCAAGCGGCTGAGCGTCTGGACAAGTTGCGAGATGCGTACTCGGTCTACCGTTGTCACACGATAATGAATTGCACTCGTACTTGTCCGAAGGTAAATCAATAATCACACATTGCCGAACGGTTTGTGAATCAGGAAAGCATATCACATCGAAACGTTTTTGTTCTTCAGGGTTTGAATCCCGGCCGAGCAATCGCCGAGATAAAGAAACTGCTGGGCAACGTAATTCAAAAGGAAAAGCCCGGTCTCGACACGACGGCGTTGCACCACTGAATTTTCTCACCACAAGTGATACTCATAGGTCGGTTAACACAACCCTACCAATGAAAATTGGCAGGCCCGCGATACCGTTATATAATATTTACTACTGTCCTTGGAGTTATGAGAGGTAAATAATGAATAAAACATTCTAGCGAATAGAATCAGTTGTCGCCAAAAAGAAAGAAAAAAAAAAAGAAAACACAAACCAAGTTTTTTATATCTTTTCACAACTTTATTTATTTTTGATCTTCGTCGCATACGCAGACTATCTTTGTGATTATCTCCTCCATGCGAGCGTAAATGTGTGCGTGTGTGAGACTCTTTTTTAATTTAATGTTTCAATTTCTATACACTTACGATTGAGACTCGAATAAACTTCAATAAAGTAGGCAAGAGATATGGAAAATCGAGTCAACGACGAATGATTTTGTTTTCCTGCTTTTCTTTTCGTTTTTTTTTTCTTCTTCCATTTTACAACAGAATAAACGTCGTTGTACTTCATTTTTATCACAATACGATTGATATATTTATATTTTTGTGCGATTCTTTGATTAATAGAGATTAATTGTTATAATCCGTGACGATTTACGTGCTTTTCGACAATCTCTAAATTTCCACGCGACGCAATAAAGACGCGGATAATCATCGAAAAATATTACGCACAGCATAGGAAAAATATGAGTTCTCGTTATTGTTGATAATTAGATGGAGTTTAAAAAAGAAGGGTGCATGCTATATATTTCAGAGGTACTACGAAGAGTACGTGATTTAAACTTTTCGAGAAAGTAAGATTTTAGGAAATTCATGTTGATGGTGGATCTGTGTGGGCCAGGCGGATTCGTGCCGTTTCGCGCGAACGATTGTGAACTTCCGCCGTGCGAAACGTTATGCCGAAGATGTCCTCGTGATATCTGTTCTCATCCTGAAAACAAGGAAATATTAATTAACACCGATTTTCCTTTAGACGATCTCCCAAGATGTTCCCGAAGTATTGTCGTAAGCATGTGGAAATTATGTTTCATTGGTATTTGCTGTTATAAAACTTCGTAGGACGTACGCGCAAAGAGAGCATGTAAGCTTCGACTTCCTTGTCCAACAATTGTCCATGGGTCTGAATGATCTGCTTCAAAGTTTGATAAACGTCCTCGGCCATCGTGCAGTCGCCACAAACGTAAAAATGTCCTTGTTCGTGAACCAACATGTTGTAGATCTGCGAAGCCTCGGCTTGAATCAGGTGCTGCACGTATGTCTGAAAGAGAATAATCGATTTACGTGTGCTCGTTAAAGCGTTACAGATTAGAACAAAGATAAACGTCAATCGACAGTCGTGCCTTCTTGATGCCGGTCTCGCGCGAGAGAGCAAGGAAAACTTTATCCAGGACGCCGGATTCCATCATTTCCTTCTTCTCCTCTCTGTAGAGGTCCAAGTTTCTCTGGCGGCAGCCGAAGAAGAGCCATATCTTGCCGAATGACTCGTCTGGTAATAATAAATGGAAAAAAAAAATGAATAACATATTCGAACGAGCAACATTATAAATGAACTTACGAGGATTCAATTGCATTTCGGCATGTCGATGATGCCAAAAACCACGGAAAGGAGCGATACCGGTACCAGGTCCGACGAGAATCATAGGCGACGTCGTTTTCCGCGGCATGTAGAAATTCGGAGCACTGAGAACGGCGGAGGAAAATCGGCGATGAATAAGCGAGATAGCCAAACGTATCCTTTCTTATTGTAAGACGGATATGGCTTACCTTCGGACAAATACATAAAGAGGTTCGCCGTCTGTGATATCGTTGAGGTAATTCGAACACACTCCATAGTGTATTGGGCCTCTGCCACCTGGAAATTGGTGCAAAAAGAAATTTACGTCAAACTTTCATTCGAATTTTGTCATCCCAGTATAAAGTACAAGAAAATGTAACATTATTTCTGCGTTTCGCGCTCGAGGATACTTTTATCATCGTGAAATGTTAAATTTATTCCGCCGAATGTGTTTTAATATTATTAATAATCTTGGTACCAGTCGGAGAAAGAGTAGATCTTGAAGAAAATTTGTTCCTTAACGTACTTAACCAGAAAAAAACCAGTTGTTTTAGAATTGCTCAAAAAATACTCTGAATTTCTCTGATATATTGTGACTGGTGAACGTTTTGCGAAGAAAATGGCAGAGAAATGCAGAGAGAAATTTCAGAAAATCACTAAAACGGTTCAATGAGTCTTTCGGAAAAATCGTCAGTGAAATTTTTTCATCAGGTAATCTCTCTGAATGTATTTGAGACGTGCCTTGTGACTTGTACTGTACTATAGCGACGGTGAGATGTATCTGGCCTTGATGAACCATTGGCGACGATGATATGCTGTAGAAACGTGGTTGCAACGGTGTAAGATGGAGAACGAAGAGAGGTGCGAACGGTCGGACCGATGGAAACTCGTCGAGAACCTCGAGCAAATTCGGATACTTCCAGTGCTTCCAATCCTCGTAGGCCGTAGAATCCTGGCGCAGAAATTTCAGTTAGAATGAACTTAAAAACTGTTCTTGCAATCGCGCAAAACTATATTGCGTAAAAAAATATTTCAGTTTCGAGCTCGAAGAGCTATACTCACCGTTGCCAGTATGTTCAGCTGCGTTTGTTCCTCGGCGTTCGTCGCGATAGTCGCGAAATATCTCAGTAGATTCGGCGTCGGTGGTGTGGTAATGTCGAGAAAACGCGTAAGCAACATTCTCAACGAGTTCGGCGAGAATCTATCGTGCGGTACCCAAGTCTTGACAATTCCTATATTAAACAAAAAAAAAAAAGCAAAAAGTGATGCCGATGCTTGATTCTTTTTTCTAGGTAGCAAGAAATGGAGAATCGATTGTTGAATCGAGGTACCATTAGGGGTGTGAGATTGTTTCTGCATCTGCAATTCTGCAGGAACGTCGAAATTCATCGTCGGGTCCATACGAGCGAGAATTCCTTCGACGAGATCGACTCTGTTGCAGGCGAATACACCGAGATGATCGCCCGGCTTATACGATATCTCCATGCTCGCAAGATCGTCAAGCTCCAATAGCAGGGTCGTTCCCCTAGGAATAAAAGAGTCGATTCCGTAATTCAATTGCTCCCTTCCTTGACTCGTGTCATTGAGGCATCGAAACGAAGCTTACCCAGATTCATTAGTCGTCAGATAAGATTTTCTCAGCATATTGCACGTCGTAACGTTCCTGTTGTGGCACTTGCTCAACGCTACCAAAATAATTTCATACTTTACAATGCTTTCCGGAACTCTTCAAATTTTTGTTTTTTCTTAACCTGAAGACTCACCTTTTGCAATTGGTTGAGGATCAGCTTCAACGAAACGAACAGTAGAGTTTGAGAGGGCTTCGGAGCCGAGCGACAGGGCAACTTCGAGAAGGGTTTCATCGTCGTCGAGGCAAAAAGTCTCACAGGCGACCTGAAACGAAACGACGGTCAACGGTGTAGACAGATTGAATAGAAGAAAAAATTGAGCGATGTTACGGAAGAAATTAAACTAACGGCGAATGTATCAGCAGCCCATTTTCGGAAAGCTTGCTCCTGTCCGCACATCTCGTCGCCCTGCGATAGTCTCGATAATCTTTCGCCACCGAGCTCGCCGAGAAGATTGTCGACGTAACGACCGAAAGCGCAGAAATTTGGATACGCCGAAGAGCCCAGAGCAAACACCGCGAATCTGTGAGAATTTTTTGTTGATTTGAGGTAAAATCTACGAGTCTTAACTTCGAAACTATAAAGTATTGAGAGTAATAGTTAGAGGGGATATATCTCGTTTGAGATAAATTTAATTCAAGAAAATGATTCAGTTTTTCTGGTAAAATGAAAGGAGAATGAACGAAAACGTTACCTGACGTTACTGAGAGGCCCAAATGTATCCTCGTTTTGCGACTCGGTAGTCGAGCCTCTCAGAGAATCGAGACGGTCCAATTTCTTCATACTGCCGACTTCGGTCTGGCTGTTTGCTTTGATAAATGATTTAGACGTAGCCAAACTGAAAATATACAAGTCGGGTAAAATCGTCCATCGATCGGATTCGCAAAGTAACATAACACATTTTTCGAGCTTAGAAAAGTGGACCAATTAAATAAGCTCAATTCCTAACTCAATCAATGAAAGTCTGAATATGCAAGCCATTATATCGACACTGGAATTTTCCGTGTATTTTTTCATTATTGAATGAAAAATGATTGTTCTTAAAAAACAATTTAAAAAGATATTTTTCTTGGTAGTTATTGATTTTAAAAAATCGCAATCATGCAAGGTCATAGCTGGCTTCTCAGTAAAATCATCGGATTACCTTATTTTGCTCTCGCTATTCGTGTAAGTCTCGTTCATCTTCATAGCGTACAAATTCTGGGCGAATGCCTAAAAGCGAACAGAGGAAAGATCACAATTACTAACGATGACTCGATGAAAAAGAATATATAAAAAGTTGCCACGATCGTTTGTATTACTTCCCCGTTTTCCGGTGGATCCCCGTTGCCGAATGTAGAAGTTATAACGAGAATGAGTGCCTCGTGTTCGATATTGCTGATATCGTATTCGGCCATGCTCAAAACTTGCGAGTGAAACGCGTGACCGAGAAGTTCGCCCAACTTTTCCGCGTACATCTGCGATGTTCCTGTTTCCGTAGCGAAGAGAACCGTCGCCTTGATTCTCCTCGACAGAGCTCGACCGAATAGTTTCGACGTGAATTTCACCGCTCTGCAAGTTTCGAATAATTGTTAATATTTCTCCATTATATTGATTCTATGATTTTTAATTGTTGCAGTTGCCGAAGAATACCTGGCTATCTGTTTGAAGTGAAACTTCCTTCGGGGCTTCTTCGAGGTTGCCTTCTTGTCTCGTCCTTTTTTCCACACGTGAGTCTTCCAAGCGGGCTCCTGTATGAAAAAAAAAATCATCAAGCATCCATAAACACGCCCCAATATCGTGTATTATCTACATAAAAAAGAAAGGTAAAAATTGCTAAACGATACGGTAATAATTTTCCAAGACTCGTCGAGAGCTTCCTTGCCGATCGATAAAATTGTTTGATCATTTTCCTCAGCCGTTGGGATCTACCTGAGCATCGTAAGCCGGCTTGAGATGATAAAGAGCCATTTCCTGATGAAACACCGTCGTGGCGGAACCAGATATAGGCGGTACGATCCACAGCCAGTCGGCCGGGCATCCTTTTCTCAGCCGCATCTCGTTCTCGTAATGTTTCATGAAGGATTCCGAGGCCGTGTGATGATCGACGATCGTGACGTTCTTCATCTAATCGGTACGATTAATACTATAATTGCACGTTGCTGCGTACCGACATAATCGTTATTCTGCGTTTTATTTTTCCTGTTTCATTCATTATTCAAATCGTACCTGGAAGCTGTACAGCACAGCCACGTTCGCCTCTATCATGGCTTTATCTTTCCACAGTGTGATCGGACTGCGTGTGTCCAGACCCATGCGCACGGCTATAGTCTAAACAGAGACGGAGAGGCGGGAACAAGAAAAAAAAGGAGCGGAGAAGGACGCACGTGAGAACATACTCGTTAGGAACGGAATTCTCGCACGCTTCTTTTTTTTTTTTCTCTTCCACTATCGAGGAAGATAAAACGACTGAACGAACCTCGAGTAGATTGTATCGAGTGACGTCGCATAGGTCTCGAGCGCCGATCTCGGTACTCATATACCAACCATTGAAAGGCGCCGCGGTGAATTCAAGGCCACCGCAATCGAAGACCATACCCGAAACTGCTGGGACGGCGAACCACTTCAACTTCAATTCCTCGAACCACTCGAATCTGCAAGATTCATCGTTGTAACTATACAGTTATCGAGACACAAACGAAGTCTTGCTTCACAGGACTCACGTAGGATGTATTATCGGTACTTCGAGCACGAGCTCCGACGGTATGTCGAAGTAATCGGGATCGTGACCGTTCGCCGATAGGACCAAGGGCAAAACATCGAATCTCGTTCTTATGCCGTTGCGCGGTCCTCGCCATCCTAATTTCATGCACAACTGCGAAACAAACGAGTGCCTCAATGAGGAAAGATCTTCGTGATTCATCGTTACAGATAGTACAGTTTTGCGTTCGTTTTAATTGGATTATAATTTATTCTCTTTTAATATGGAAATTATCTACCGACCGCAGCAAACGTTTTGTTTTTTTGCTATGAAAACGCGTAATGAGTTTGTTACTCTGGCTATGAAGTCCGAACGGTGAATGAAATTCTTCGATAACTCACATCGGTAAATTCCACATTAGCCGGATCGCCGGTTATAGTTCCATCCTTGTTCTTGTACCCAGCGTAAGCGATCAATTGTTGATTCCACACTCGAAAATCGTGTATACCGTCCGTGCGTTGCGGGAATATCGTTATAGCGGATCTGAAAGCGAGTATTATATTTATGGATAGAAATTTGTATGGGAGAATGCAAGGCCGTGCTCACCTTATGTTTCCCTTGTTGGTACCGTATTTTATATGATTGCAAATAGCTTCGAACATGCCGCTCGTCGTCGTTACGTAACGGCAGTCGAAAACCTGTTGATGCGACGGGTGATTTATTCGAATAATATGGTAATGATGTTGTTGCGAGGTTTTAACGATCTTTTTTTTGTTTTTTTTTGTTTCACCTGTAGCTTGGACCACTGTATCCGGCCGATGCAACGAGCAGCGTTTCGCCATGCCAATTTAGCACCGAATACCAATTCGGTTTCGCTCAATTGATACGTACCGGTCGATATGACTTCCTTCTGCACGCTGTCCCATCGCGAACGATGCGCATCGCTGTTCACTCTGAAGTTCAAAAAAATGGTTACAATTAAAGGTACGAATTCCAAAAATAGTTTACCGCTGAATGGTTGTGAAATTTTATTGTTTTTTAGCTTATGTATTAATTTTGTAAATCAATTTTTTTTAGGGGATTGATTTATGATACCTTCTTATCGAGGAAAAATACTGTTCCAGGAACTCTTTGGCGTGCACGAGAATTTCTTCCTTCGTTCGAGGCTCCGTGCCGTGCACCGGGAGGGACATAACACTGCCGAGACACACTTGATTCGAGCATAATGTTCTCTGGAATACGAAACAACCGGTATAACGTATTGTGTTACAATGACACTGTGCAGGTAAATATCGAGCACGGAATAAGGGGCCGTGTCTATCTCCCGTTCTCCCCCTTCGTTCCGGCCTCATCTGTCCCTCTCTCACGCTTTCTGCTATCGATTCATTCGAGTTTTTCAATGATTTCTTCTTTTCTCATCACACCAACGACTCAATCGACACAAAATGTTATAATTATCGTAGAATCTTTTGGGAATCGATAAATCGAATTATGTACGCGGAAATAAAAAATAAAATATTGCGACAAAAATTTAACTGATCACTTCACTTCACTTTGGCGCATTCGTTATTGATTTTATAATTTTTTTCCTTGAAATCCAATTTTCCTGGTGTCGAGTATTGTATGAAAATTCGTTGTTGAATTATTGATGTTGAAAATGAAGAATATTATTGCCGACTCGATCGACACGGAATGCAATTATTTTCCTAGAATATTTCGAGAATCGGTAAATTGATTAAAATACAAAGAACGGAAATAAGCAAATGACATACAAAAATATTTGACTGATCTTTCACTTTCACGCATTCGTTATTGATTGATCTGATTTTCAAATTACTTTGAAATTGAATTTACCCAAAATCGATTATTTTTTTGAGAATTCTTGAATTACGGCTGTTAAAGAATAAAAATATTATTGAGTAATCGTGAAACTTGTAGATCTCACCTCGGTACCTCGCGGATGAAGAGAATCGAATGCCTCGGTTTTGTAGATAAGATTACGAAGTTTCGTAGGTTTTTTCGAGCAAGCCGTTTGCTCCTGGTCCTTCATCGTGGATTTTACGAGAAAACTGTTGATTCACTTGTCGCTGGTTTCGTCGGAGAAACAAATGATTCTTGCGCGAGGCGAGAATTCCACGATGTTAAGGAGGCGATTCGGCCTATCTACTGCGCGACGGAACGCGCGAGAGTCTCTCGCTGTGTGTGCTCTCCGAGAATTTCGCCCGAAGACGGGAGCGGCGGGGGCGGATGTGGAAGGAGCGACAGCATCCAAGGCAAGAACTCCCATGCGCGGGTCGCCGGCGACCCATTGATTTTGTGTTGCGAATATTATACCTACACAGCGACTCCTCGCGTAACTTTGACGCGCGTTTTTCTCTACTCTTATTTCGTTTAATGATTTTACAGAACGTTTTATAAAGATTTACTTTTCATTTTCTAAGTACACTAATAGCGACTTAATTCTCAAACGAATGACTACGGCTCATTTAATAGAGCGCTGTCTTTAGGAATTTCGGTGTCGTTCTTATACTTCATACCTGTTTGCATCAATTGTATTGAACCTCGATTGAAGTTTTCGAACTCCAGTAACAAACGAACAACGCCCGAAATCTGTCGCTTTGATATTTCTTTTCATTTTTTCTTTATATTAGTTGAAATGAAAAAAAATCTCATCCACGAATTCATTAATAATTATAGATAGTAACAAATTAAGAAAAATTGTTAATAATTATTTTTTATTCGTTCATTGAAATTATTTGAAAAAACGAGATGTTTGTATATTTTTTATCCATTAAAGCGTAAAAGAGATATACGAATATGTAATCTCAACTTTAGCAGAACAATGTTTAATCGCAATGTGAAATCAGAAGCTTCGTATGTTACGAACGCGGTCGCTTTACTTCGAACCCGAATTTAATCCGTACTGCTTTTCCCTTTAGCAAATTATGTTTCTATGAATCAATGTTTTCGAGATTTTTATTTCAGGACACGTAGAATCTTCGAAAACGTTGAGAATTATTTGTTAGCACTTTAGCGTCGGCATTTTTTGAGATATCGAACTCGAATTGTAATCTCAAGTAGTGGGCTGTTATTGCGAATATAGTTTGGGATTAAATTTCAGCCTTTGAACTCGGCTATTTGCTGAAATCTTTTTCGTTTGTATTTATTGTCATTTTGAAGATTGAAATATTCCATTAAAATTGCCGCTTCCTTATTTTGTTTTCAACGATGTTTACAAAGCTTCCGGTAGGAGAAAGCCAAACTCAATTGATCAACTTTCTCATGAAGGATCTTTGGAAAACAACGTTAAAGACGGAATGAAGAAGCGATGAGCGAGTTCGATTCGTATCATCTTAGTTTTTCTCATATTCGCGAAAAAAACAATAAAAACATTCATAATAAATCAGTACAATACTGACAATAGCAGTACGATTAGTGTCATGATTTAAAAATTAAATCGATCGTGAATCCACTGCCGTCTGGATAAAAACTCGATAGAGAATCGTTTCCGGTAGCATTGTCGCGCGACGGCGACGCGGGAGCTTCCGGGACGCGCTCTTTCCGCGTTTTCCGTCGATGTTTTCTTCGCGTATAGCGAAGAAAGACTTTTATTTTGTACAATAACGCTGTTCGACTAATAATCTTTCGCGATGAGTAAACCGCGTTCGAAAGGGTAAGAGCTACGAAATACGACGCGCCGTTTCATCGCGAGGCATTAAATCGTTTTCTTCGGAAGCAAAGCGCGTTCGTCGTTTGTTCATTCGTTCGTTTTTCCCGAAAGTGAAAGAATGGATCGGGAACAAAGCAAGCGGAAAGGCACTATGCCGTCGCCCGGCGCAACGAAAGCCGGGAACGGTCCGCGGGCGAGTAAAATAAGAAAAACGAATCCTCCGGAATCGAATCCCGCTCAGGCTCAAGCGCTTACGCAGGGTCATTCGCAGAATCAAGGTCGCGCACAGAATCAAAGTCAAGCTCATACTCTGCCTCCGACGCAGAGCAATGAGAGGCCCGGCAATTCGGATATGGTGCAGAAACTCGTAACGGCGTGGATAGGCGGCTCTCAGGGTCAGCATCGTCTGATGACGCAGGAGGTAAGAATTTTTTTGATTTCTTCGATTCTTCACGAACTTCTGGTATTGATGTGGCTTTCGGTAACGCAGTGAACTTTTCTTTGTCGCAGTGCGTTCGAGAGAGTGTCGCCCACCGAGACTTGCAGCAACAATGCTCAGAGGCCGAGACGATGGTTCAGACTTTTCAACAAAAAGTAACGGCTGCCGAAGGCGTTATCGCGAATCTGAAAAATACTCTGAAAGCAGAAGGAAAGGAGAAGCTCGAATTGGTGGAGAAGTAAGCGATTCGTTGCTTGGAAACATTTTTTTTCTCCATTAATGCGAAAAATACAGTTGGAAATTTGCAAAATGCAATTTATTTTCTTCAAAAATTTTTTGCTTGAACTTTGCTATTAGAGACTTTATTTTTACAGAGATGCCAAGAATTGTTTGAAAATTTTTCTTCTCTCTTTCGCTGAAATTGAAAAAACCTAGATATGTAGCTCAATTATTTTTTTTTCATTCCAAAAACATTTTTGGACGGGCTTTTGGATTTTTGAATGTAAATTTATTTTCATAGAACTTCTCTAATTGCTCAACTCGTTGATTTTGCTTTCCTCAGAATGAACACGACGGGACACTTGACCGCGACAATTTCCGAGCACATAAATTACATCACGGATGCTGTGGAACGTTGTCAGCAACACAAGAATCATTTGTTTAAACTATATAACACCGTTATACTGAAGCAAAAAGATGATTATGCCAAGTTGAAGAATCGCGAAGAACAACTTCAAAAGGAGTCGTTGAATTTGCAGAAGAATGTTACAAATCTAGAGAAGCAATTGGAAACGATTCGCTTTAAGGATGAATACAAATCGACAGAGGTAAGGCCGTTTTATTGCTTCATAATCAACACCGTTGTCGAATTCGTACCTGATTTGTCGCATATTATTTCGTCGCAGATGCAACGAACCTACGAGACAGAATTGACAAAAGTTCGCGAAGATTTCGAAAATACGAGGAAACAGATGGAAAGACTTGCCAACGAGAAGAACGAGATGGCCGATCGACTGGCGAACGAGAAGAAAAATGTTCTCGATCTAGAAAAGAAGACGAACGAATACGAGTACGTTTGATCGGAGTACTCATTTTTGACGAATTCGTTCCGTTCGCTGTATTTGAAATTGTTTGTTTTCACAGCAATGAAGTGAAGAAATTAACCGATCAGTTGTCTCAAGTCTCCAGCAATCTGCAAACTCTCAAGGACGAGAGAAGCCAGTGGGAGGATAAATTGACGGAAAAAGATCGCAATGTAAGTTCGTTAAATTTGCATCCTCAAATATTCGTTCGCAACTCGAAAACTCGGCGCGATTTTCTTTTCAGTTGCACAAAATTATCCAAGAGCTGGATTCAGCAACTCTCAAGATGACTGATTTGTCAGCGGAAGTAACGACGCTGAATCGTGCGAAGCGTGATTTCGAGGAGAAGATGAAGTACGAGTTGAACGAGCGTGAAACTCTCGCGAAGAATTTGAATGCTCGTATCGGAGATCTAACGCGTCAGATCGAACGTCTGAGTGAGAGCAAGGACGAGATCGTGAAGGAGATGCAGAGGAGCAAAGAAGAAGCTCTGAAAGAAATGGAGAGAAACAAAGAACGAGCTTTGAGTGAGGAACGGCGAAGCAAGGAACAAGCTATGGACGATATGCAGCGGAAGATCGAGGCGGCAGAGACGGAAATACAAAAAATGTTGACCAAGAGCAAAAGCCAAAATGATGTAATACGCGAAAATTTTGTAATGCACACATTTCGTTTTCTATGCAAATTTCTTCCGCCTATAACAGTACAATTTAAAACAGGAATTGGTGATTAAATACGAGCGCCAACTGAAAGCTGAAGTGGAAAAGTACGAAAGCTGCGTTGCGGAGATGAAGACGATGGAGGCGCGTCACAAGTGCGAGTTGTCTCGTACGAATCAGTCATCGAGCACGACGGTTGCGAGCGTAATTGCGGAGAAGCGACAGATGGAACGAGAGTTGGACGATCTGAGACGAGAGAAGGAACGCTTCGAAGTTCAGTGTCAGCAGGTCGAGGATTTGCTTTTGCAGCACAGAAAATCCGAGAAGCTTTTGCAGAAGAAGTTGGAACAGGCGCATAGCGAGGTCGAAAAATATGCGAATGCGGCAGCGACCGCGGTCGCGGAGAAGAAACGCGTCGACGAGGACAAGCTGGAGAAAGTCTGCAAGATACAGGAACTCGAGAAAGAATTGTTAAAACTCCAGTTCAACGCTAAATCAACGCCGATTCATACATCGAACACCGACACAGTCGCTGACGTGGAGCGCGGGGTATAAACGATATCTTATTATAAGCCTAATTAATAAGCATAATTCTGATGAGCGATTGTCGGACATATAAATAACGATTTTTTAAAGGGAAAGGAACGCTCCAAGAAGCCAACAATCGTATCCACGCAGATCGTTACAAAGTCGATACTGAAACGCACGCCAAGGGTACGGAAAACTCGGTCGTCTCCGCCGTCACCGATCGCGCCACCTCCGCCGCCGCCGCCAACGCCAACGCCATCCGATAAGAAGATCACTTTTGATCTCGACGATTCTTCGGACTCGAGCCCGGTGAAATTGACCAATTCAGCCTCTGTTAACAAGGTTGATCGATGATCTTTGCAAAATCGAAAACAATAAGTATAATCGAAAAAATGCGACCATAAAAAGTGCAGTAACATTTCAACGCTTGTCTGTTCAGTTCATAAATAGCGAGACTCTCTTCGATGAGATGATCGGCGTTGGAAAGAGTTCGTCGCAACCGATGCAGGCTTCGCTCGTTAATTCGCAAACTTCCTTGTCGCAAGTAAGATCATTTTCGTGTTATCATATCATTGAAGATTGAACGATTCATAAATTTGTGAAACAAACAACGTGTTGCAGAATTCAACGGGAGGCCGAAAATTTTTCAAATCTCGATACAGTCAGTCAAAATGAGAGTATCGTCGTTCGTCGTCTATTCATCGTTTAGATCATGATATATGTTACGACTTTCTGTTGGCTCTACTTGGCTAATCTACTCGAATCATTTTCAATGAAATACCTTTTTTTTTTCGTTTTTACCAACATTTTTTATTTAGAATTTCAATGTTTCTTGTACAATAAGAGAACAGTCCCATCGATAACATACGTACAGAACGATCAATAATCGTTCTCGCTCCTTCCACAAAAATCTATAAGGCTTCTCGAATAGTTGTCTGTTGAGGAAAAAAATATACAATTCTCGCCCTACGACCAAGGCTCTGATACGTTATTTACACGATTGTAATCCTTTCTATAAATTTCGTTGCGCGTTTATTTGTTTGAGCGGTGCAGTCGTTCGATTCAGTCAACCAGACTAGTCGAGCAATCCCACTTCATGGACCTCTCCACGGCCATTTTCCACTTTGAGTAACGAAGATCTCGTTCTAGAAACAGTCAAAAAAACGACATTAATACCCCGAGAAAAAGTGACCTGAGGAGTGGAAATAAGAAGGAATTACCGTCATCGCCGATTGAGGGAGTAAACTCGGTACCCGGAGAAGCTTGAACTTCGGTAATTTCCATCAAACCGGCTCCTACAGCTGCGAGAATCGCTGCTCCCAGTGCTGTAGATTCGACCATTTGTGGCCTAACTGTAAAGAAGAAATACTTCGTTCCGATATCACAATTAATTGTGGCTTCTGTTTCTTCGTCGGAACTTACCAACGGATATTCCGGTCAAGTCAGCTTGTAACTGCATAAGCAAGTTATTAATGGTCATACCACCGTCGACGAGAAGGGTCTTTAATCTGGTGCCCGAATCTTTTACCATTGCCTCGAGAATGTCGCGAGTTTGGAAGCAAACAGCTTCGAGAGCGGCTCGAATTATGTGAGACTGTTCGGTTTCCTCCGTTATACCGCATATCACTCTGTTGAGGAAAGTCAAGAACGTTATGCACTGAGCGCCGTGTCGAGAGATATTTTACAACAGATCAAAACAGAATGCACCCCGCAACATGGGTAAACATTTTTGCTTTATATCACCAACTGTTCTCGAGTTATTAATTTTCGGAAGCGTCGGAAAATCTTGTTCAGAAAAATGATGTGCGAATCTAATTCTCATAATAATTTTAAATTTTCGTCGCTCAGTTATGAAAACGGCTCTCACCCTCGGGCATCCTGTTGCCAGTAGGGCGCGTAGAGTCCGGAGAACGCCGGAACGAAGTAAACGTCTCCGGATGTGCTAACGCGTTCCGCCAAATCTTGGGTCTGACTTATGCTAGTCAATAGTTGCATATTGTCGCGAAGCCAAGACAGTGCAGCACCGGCCACAGCGACCGAACCTTCGAGAGCATAAATGGCTTTATCTTTTCCAAACTTGTAGGCAACAGTTGTTATGAGGCCCTGAGTGGAATCCACTTTCTATCGAAAAATGAAAACTGCTCATCAATTACGTCGACGTTTCGCCGTGCTTATCTTTTGGAAAGATAAATAAATCGGATACTCACGACGCTTCCCGTGTTGTAGAGAAGAAAACAGCCCGTGCCGTACGTCGCTTTCGCTTGGCCCGGTCGCAAACACAATTGACCCAGCAAAGCGCCTTGCTGGTCGCCGACGCACTGGAGATTTACGAATTACGAAATTCAGTTGGGTTTAAAAAATACATTGAAGAGAATGACATCGTGTTTGAGATCTGTCGAGGACGAAGTTAATGAATACGATAACTTACACCGGATATCGGCACTCCCGCGAGTACACTGGGATTCGATACGTATCCATAAATCTCCGAACTCGAGCGTATTTCCGGAAGCATACTCGTCGGGACATCAAAGAATTTGAGCAACAAGGGATCCCACTTCAAGCTCTCGATGTTCATCAACATCGTGCGCGAAGCGTTCGAGACGTCCGTTACGTGAAGTTGACCTTTCGTCAGATTCTGAAATCATCAAAAATAAATGCGTTTTTTAAATTTAACGAAGAACAAGAAGCAATTTTTACAGCCAACGCACAAAGACGAGAAATGAAAGATTAATACCCAAATAAGCCAAGTATCGACAGTGCCGAAGGCGCACTTTCCCGCGACCACGGCCTGTTTCACCTTCGGAACGTTGTCGATCAACCAGCGAATCTTTAGAGCGCTGAAGTAAGGCGACATCGGCAAACCGCAAAGGGGCTTCAGATAATTCTTGTTTCTCGATTTGTTCGGTATCTTCTCGAGAATATCCTCCATCGTCGTCGTCGTTCTCATGTCCAACCATACTACGAAAAAATATCGTCCATTACTGAGGAAACAAACTTGGTAAATACGGTGTAGGATTAAATTTGAGTGTAAACCCATAAAAATCCTCAAAACCGATGAATTTCGAATTTTTAGGAAAACGTTGTGTTTTAAGTCACCATTTTTCTTAGTTTTTGTGGATAATTTTTTTAATATCGATAAAATCGAGGGAATAAATTATGAAAAGATAATTTATTGTAAAATTAGTATTCACCGTTATAAATCTGGATTATTGATACATGAGCTAATTACGCTCCAAAATCTTAATTTTAACGTGGGTAATCTGAAAAAAATGTGATTTCGTTAATGGACCGATACAACGATTCGTACCTATAGCATTGTGCAGAGGTTCGCCCGTCTCTTTGTCCCAAACCAGCGTTGTTTCGCGTTGATTAGTGATCCCCACCGCCTTGACCTTCGATTTGTCGATGCCCATATCTTCCAATTTCTCCATGGTCTTCCTTATGCATTCCAGGACGGCTTCCAATATCTCTTTCGGGTCCTGTTCCACCCATCCTTCCTGCGGATACTTTTGCCTTATCTCGATCTGATGCGAAGTTATAACTTTTCTCCTCGCCACATCGAAGATCTGATTGGGAGTCGAATAAAAAATGGTTCAACATTTTTTTCGGAGTAAAGAATAAATTGATGCATTCGACAGTTCAAGGATGAATCTGAATGGCGTTGATGAAAACAAAAGAAAAGTAGCTTCTTACCAAGAATCTAGCACTGCTAGTACCTTCGTCTATCGCTCCCACGTAGTAACTACTGTCCGATTTGGCCTGATTCGGCATGACAACTGTCAGCTGTTTTTCGCTCACTCGCGGAATGTACTGTCGTCGAGAACAAACAACGCGACTCTAAGATTTAACCTCTGTTTCTCTTATCACCCGTTACGCAACGCTCGAGCGTCACCAATTAAAACGAACTAGCCAAATTGTTTCCCAATACCTCACTGATGCAACAATCATGATAAGGCGGGAGCGTAGAAATCCATGTGTGCGCGCAACGTTGATTACACCTATTTAGCTACAAAGTACGAAAATTGTTGACACTTTTCATCCTGAAAATTCACGGTCACCGATTGGCCGCTCGTGTAAACATTGGGACACGGGCGCATGGACGTAAACAAAAGCTTAAATTAAATAAGTTCGAGAAGCAGACGAACCGATGGTGGGGGAAACGTGTTGCTATGGATGAAGAGAAAAGTGGGGATTTTTTCTGGTTTTTCGGGAATGTGGAAAATGCAAGATTTTATAACAAATTCATTGTTTCTTTTAGGTAAAACAACATTTCGACAGTTTTTCGAACGTCTCTCGAGTTCCAGAACCAGTATCGTTCGAGCTATTAATTGCGCGAATCGAGATAGAGAATGATGGAATTCGCTACAGGTCCGTATCTGCAGAATCGTTTTCGCTTGCAATGGACCAAAATGCGAAATATCGCAGCTCGCAGGAAACTGAAAAATATTCGTTAACAACGTTTTTTTTTCGTTGAATGCTTCGGAGTTTCGAAGGAATTCAAAGTTCTTTCACAGTTCTAGAGATAAATGACTCGAGAGAGAGAAAAAGATTAATCGATTGTGAACGTGCCTTTAAGGTGGGGCGGACTTGCGTCAAAAATTAAATGGCCCTACGGTCGTCGAGACGTTGTACTCTTCCGATCGCAGTAGGGGAAAAAGCCAACGAGGCCGGAGTGCTCGTCTCATTTCACTTTGCGTTACCGGTAAGGAAAGTCGTGCCAGTGGAGCGAGCCTCCCTTGTCTCTCACTCTCTCGCCAATTCGTACAAATTTTTCTTCGCCAACACAGCCTCTCCTGTCTCTCCGTACACGCGTTCCATCCATCAAACCGACCACTCACCAATACCATGAAAGAAATCTCGCGAACGGAATAATTGAATTATCCCCCTTTAGCGTACAAAATAAGACATATCGTCGCGATTGATAACGAGGCAAATTCGGAGATTTAACGAGAATATTCGGTGTGGCACGTTGCGATGTTCCAGGTGGATCACTAGTAAACTGGCGACGTAATAAGCGCTACTTACTTGGCCGGACTTCACGAAATACGGTAGAGTAAGTACATCTTTTTTTAATCTCTCTCATTCTCCGTGCGTATCGCCAATCCCGAACGTCTTCTCTTCGCAAATGTTACCCGTGTTAATTCTGGTCGTCCTCCCTCGCACGTATTCCGCTCGCGACTTCGAATTCTTCTTACTCGCGTTTTACGATATACGTTCGACAGACGCGGCCCGAGCTCTGCGAGAAAAGTGTCTCTCGATCGAATCCTCTTCGGAGAAATGTCCCGTGAGTTATTTCTTTCACGAAATCGAGGGAAAAATGGAAAAAAAATGTTATCGGGGGGGCCCTCCTCGTTTCGTGGTCGTCGCGTACGCGAGCCCAGTCGTGTCAGTCGCGGTGGAAGAGGTTACCAATCTCGTGACGTGTCAAACTCCATTCCATATGGTGGTCGGCTTCCGCTGGTCATTGACATGCTGGCATTTAACTCGTTTTCCATTTAAGACCTTCCTCATCACCGTCGCCCGTGCGATCTTTCGCGAAAGATCGCTTCCGCCTCTTTTTCACCGAATTACCCGAAATAATGTCGCGATGTTTCTTTTTTCCTCGGCAAAAACGCGCAGAAAATTAACTCCGAAAAAAAAAGTAAAAAGAAGATGGGAAGAAAAAGAAAAAAACGTACAATATTCACCATGATCAATAAAAGCTTTGCCCACTCGTTGGGATTTGTTCTTTTGGGTTTGCCTCGTTAATTGCAAATTAGAACTTTACCACGAATTTAGAAATATCACGGCTCAAGACTGAACTCGATAAGTACGCTAAATATAGAAAGATTATCTATAACGGTAGGGCCTCTGGCTAGATTCCCCAAAGACGCGTTACCTTGAAGCTGCTTTTCTTCGCTCTTCTCAATAAAGATAAAATCGACGCATCTTTGTTGATTCAATGAACAAAAAAATAATAATAACAAGAAGAAAAAAAACATATTGTCGGATTTATTTTCCTCGCCAATAATCGTTACGATCGCTGCACAAATATTGACCAATGTCTTGAGATTGTTTGTCTGAGATGTCTGAGTTTTTTTTTTATTTTGTTCATTTTCTCTGCGACATCTCTTAGTGCTACTGTAAGGACTAGGCACGAAACAGGACAACCCCATGATGCAGCAGCAGCAGCAGTCAGTGATGGAGGAGGGAACGGCTTACGAGCCACCCACCTACGACGAAACATTCCCCGTCCTTCCGGGGTCGGCTTTGACCGTCAATAATCTTCACGCGCCTCCCTCGATCAACAATAGGATGCGTGTCGGATGTTCGGTCGTTACTCAAGTAATGTGCCATTCACTTTATTCCACCGTAAAAAAAAGAAAACAAATTTGAAGAAATAATTTATAGATTATTATTTATTCATTATAAATAATTATAAAAAAGAATTATCTATCGTTAAATAATTAATTATCGATAATGAAAACTTATAAATATATATAACGTTTTTTTTTTTTTTTACAAATTATTTATTAACGGTAATTATTTATTTATCGTTGTTAAAAAATGAAACAGGTCTTTCACGTTCTGATGGAAGAGCGTAAATTCGATCATAGCGACAAATTCGGCGAGGGCGAATCGATGCGAACGTGTCAGGCGATAATGCGAGAAACACACGCGCACATAGAGATGTGCTCGTCGAAGAATCAAACATTGACGTTCGTACTGAATGGCAAGCAGAACGAGGTGCTCGAAGCGAGGCGCCGCATCCTCGCGGCGTTCCAGACGCAGGCGAGCAAGCAAATATGCATTCCCAAGGAGCATCATCGTTGGATTCTCGGCAAGGGAAGAGTGCGGCTCAACGAGCTCGAGAAGAATACTGCCACGAGCATCACTTTGCCCGGTGTCGATGTGCAATCGGACATAATAACGATAACGGGCACCAAGGAGGGCATCGAAAAGGCTGAACACGAAATCAAAGTAATCTCCGACGAGCAGGTAAATTCATTTCGTTTCATCGCCAATACTTTTTCTCGTTCACGCAGTCATTTCCGAGAGTTATGCATTCGTATTCGATGTTCTTCGTTTAAGTCGCGTTGGATAATTTGATGAGTGAATTTGTTTCGGCAGTCGAGAAAAGCCTTCGAACGGATATCCGTGCCAAAGATTTATCATCCGTTCATATGCGGTGCCCACAACGAAAATCTCAATGCCATGATCGCGGAGACGGGAGCGAGGATAAATATTCCACCGCCCTCGGTTCAAAACGACGAGATAACTATCGCCGGCGAGAAGGAGGGCGTCGCAGCCGCCAAGCAGATGATCGAGAACATCTACAAGGATATGGTACAAAATAATTGTCTCAAAAGATCCACCGTTTATTGTTTCACCAAAATCGCTAAGGTTTTGATTTTGTATAAAAAAAAAAAAAACAGGACAAAAGATGTACGACCGTGTCCGTTGAGGTGGTGAAATCTCAGCACAAGTACGTTGTCGGTCATAGGAACAGCACGATAGCCGAGATTCTACAATTGACCGGTGTGAGCGTCGAGATGCCGTCGCCGGATTCGCAAAAGGATACGATAACGCTGCGCGGACCGCAGGAAAAACTCGGTCAAGGTGAAAACTCGAACGCCGCATTGCGATAGTCACTTGTGCATGATTAATGGATCGTATTAAATCGTGATTTTCTGGTCTGTCGTAGCTTTGGACAAAGTTTACGAGAAAGCGAACAGCGTGCGCACAGCCGTAGTCGAGGCACCCGCGTGGATTCACAAATACATAATCGGCCGCAAAGGCGCCAACATAAAGAAGATAACCGGCGATCTGCCGAAAGTAAACGTTGAGTTTACCGTGAAAGAGGACAAGATCAAGATCGAAGGACCGCCGGAGGAGGTTGAGAAGGCGCGAGTCGAACTCGAGGAAGTCGCGAGAGACCTCATCGACAAGCTCACATTCGTCGAGCTTCAAGTCGATCCCAAGTACTTCAAGTATATCATTGGAAAGAACGGGGCGAACGGTGAGTCTCACGACATAATTTGTGAATTCATTTTTCTCGATTTTACAATTCACCGTTCAACGTGCGCGAAAGTCATTCTCGAATCTTATCGCACGACCGTGGCGAAATGTTAGAGCAAAGCATTCATTGATACTTTATCTCGGCAGTCAATCGATTGAAGGAAGAGACGGGCGTGGTGATAAACATCTTCGAAAACGATGGCTCCAATACGATTCGTATCGAGGGCAATCAGGCTGGCGTGCAAGAAGCCGAAACGGTAAAACTTTCTTAATTACCCCTCAAACATAAGTATTTTCGAAATCCGTGAATGTACTTTCACGTTTTGTTATCGTCGCGCTTTCAGAAACTCGTTGAGATGGTGAACAAGTTGGAAAACGAGAAGGAGAAGGACGTGATAATAGATCATCGTCATTACGCCAGCATAATCGGCAGCAAGGGCGACAATATCAAGGAGATTCGTGACAAATTCAACAACGTCCAAATAACGATACCCGGACCCGGCGAGAAAGATGATATCGTCAAGATTCGCGGTCCCAAAGAGGACGTCGACAAGTGCCATAGACATTTAATGAAGCTCGTTAAGGAGCTCGACGAGAATACACACGTTCTCGAAGTTCCAATTTTCAAACAATTCCATAAATTTGTCATCGGTCGCGGTGGGGTCAATATTCGCAAGGTAAGTAATGGCATTAAGCTCACTGAAAAACGTTTCATATTTCGTATATATTACATTTCGCATGCTACGCAATTCTGTGTTCGCTCAGTTGTTATTCGTTTTAAAAGCCAATCGATCCTAACGTAAACAAAATTTGGCAGATTCGGGAGGAGACTCATACGAAGATCGATCTACCAGCTGAGGGTGAGAAGAGTGATGTCATAACGATCACTGGCAAGAAGGAAAACGTCGAAGAGGCCAGAGAAAAGATTCAAAAGATACAAAACGAATTGGTAAGATCATATCCTTCGGGCGATATCGTTGAATCGTTGAATAATAAAAATAACGAGTAAAACGAGAACTTGAACGTTTTCAGAGCAACATCGTTACGGAGGAGATATCCATTCCGCCGGAATTCTACAATTCTCTGATCGGTACCCGCGGTAAATTGATACATTCGATAATGGAAGATTGCGGCGGTGTTACGATCAAATTTCCACCAACCGATAGCAAGAGCGATAAGGTATAAATTCTCCCGAGTCGTACAATCGATCGTTCAGTCTACAATTCAGTGCTAGAATGTTTTTTTATAATAATTTGATTCACTCAGGTAAGCATCAGAGGACCGAAGGACGACGTTGAGAAAGCCAAGCAACAGTTGCTCGAACAAACCAACGAGAAACAATTGGCAAGTTTCACCGATACGGTGCGGGCCAAACCGGTTCATCACAAATTCATCATCGGCAAACACGGTGCCAACATAAGGAAGGTAAAACATCGTCGGAATCTGGAAAAATTGTCGACTACTTGAGAAGAACAATTTGTAAAAATGTTCTTCATTGATATGTTTCAGATACGTGAATCTACGGGAGCTCGTATTGTGTTTCCAACCGACAAGGATGAGGACAACGAGTTGATCACCATTATCGGCAAGAAGGATTCCGTGGAGAAGGCCAAAGCCGAACTTGAATCAATGATCAAGGACATCGTAAGTACCAAATTAACTGGCGAAAAGAAGAAAAGCATTTACCGAGACTAACGTAATCGTATTTTTTCTCTTCTTTTTCCGTTAAAGGATAACAGCATCGAGGACGAAATCAGCATCGATCCGAAACATCATAGACACTTCGTGGCTCGTCGCGGTGGAGTTTTGTACCGCATAGCCGACGAATGCGGCGGAGTCCAGATATCTTTCCCTCGCGCCGGCGTCGACAGCGATCGCGTTTCTCTCAAAGGACCCCGCGACTGCATCGAAGCCGCTAAGCAACGCATGCGGGAGATCGTTCAAGAACTCGTACGTACAGTTATCAGAAAACATCGCATCCCGACGCCAAGTATTTAAGATAAGATTTTTTCCAGGTGGCGCAACGAAGTTTAAACCAATTTTTTACAGCATTTGTTTTGCATCTAAAAGACGATATTTTTTCCCTTTAGAACTACGCTTCTTCTTGTATTCTTGTATACCGAATTTGAAGACACTCGGCGTAGGATTCTTTCTTTTTTCTTGAACATATTTTATTTGGACCCTCGTTACTTTGGAAGAGACTATTTTTGTTTGCCAGTATAAGAACGGTTTCAAACTAATAATCTCTCGGAAGTTTACTATTGAATAAATGTTTCATCCGATTGCAGGAATCCATGGTGACCGTCGAGTGCGTGATTCCCCAGAAGCATCACCGTACCGTGATGGGCGCCAAAGGTTTCAAAGTTCAGAGTCTAACCTCCGAATTCGACGTGCAGATCAAGTTCCCCGAGAGAGAATTGCCCGGTAAGTCTACAAATTCTTATCAAACAGTAATGACCGTTTATTTCTCCATGGCGCGCTTAGGTACTCATCAGTTTTTTCGCATGATTGTAAAAAATATAGAAGAATCTTCGAACGCGGAGCAGATGAACGGTGACGAAAACGGCGAGGCGGCTTCGCAGCCGGAAAATCATCCGCCGTGCGACATTGTTCGTATAACCGGACAGCCGGACAAGGTCGCGGCAGCGAAGCAAGCTCTTCTCGATCTTGTACCGATCACGATCGAGGTCGAAGTACCATTTGATCTTCATCGTCTGATTATCGGACGTTCCGGCAAGGACGTGCGCGTTCTCATGTCCATGTACGACGTGCACATCGCTCTATCGTCCGCCGAGGAGAAACTCGATCTTATCAAGGTATACTGAAAACCCAATTCTTTTGTCGCCCACGGTACACCTTCGCGTGCGGGCTTCTTACGCCTATTTCGGGGGATTTCATTTCTCAACGGCTGCATGTTTATGAAAAAAACTTGAAAGTCATTCAAAATTTCGACAATCGAAAAAAAATTGGAAGTAGTGCACTGCACTGATCAAGAGTTTGCCATTTTTATTGTTTGTCTTTCGCAAAACGTTTCCCTTAACATTGTTTCTTTTTTTCACAGATTGTCGGTACACGAAGCTGCGTCGAGGGAGCTAAGAAGGCAATACTCGAGAGATGTCAAGTACTCGAAGCCAAGAGACAAGAGCGCGAGCTCAAGTCTTACGAGCTCAAGGTGAGAGAAAAACGAATTATTGTCCCGAATAATTAGTCGACGACAGACGAATGTTTCGTTCGCTTCGAAAAATTCTTGCAAGCTGTACTATGTCTGAAGAACAATAATGATAATTGAATTGCAGCTGGAGGTAGATCCGGAATATCATCCGAGGATCATTGGCCGTCGCGGTGCAGTTATCACGAAGATTCGTACCGATCACGACGTCCAGGTGAATTTCCCGCGCAAGGGCGATCCCGATGAGCATATCATAACTATCACCGGTTTCGAGAAAAACGCTCACGATGCTCGTGACGACATAATGAAGATAGTGAATGAACTCGTGAGTGTCCTATCGTCCGAATGGACGCACAATTTATGATACCGTGTTAGGGCGATTTGGGAGAATAACAAAATTTTATAACCGTAGAATGAACTGACGAAGGAAGAGATTCACATAAGCGCGTCCGTTCACTCTCGTCTAATCGGCACGAGGGGAAAAAATATACGCAAGATAATGGAAGACTTCAAGGTCGACATTAACTTCCCGCGCACGAATGACACCGATCGCGATCTCGTGACGATCATCGGACCAGAGGAGAATGTCGCCGATGCCAGGGAGCATCTCCTCAATCTCGAGGATGAATACGTGAGTACCTTTAATTCTCTATCAACATTCAAAATAGAAATAAACCCTTTTTGAGTTAAAACAATTAGCGCGTACATCTACGTCTATTCACAAAAAATAGTTTGCCTCTAAGTCTTTCTAAGAACCACGGGACTATCTCTCGGAAATATAATTCAAACGAATCTTCCACATTTCTCTATCAGTTGCAAGATCTCGAGGAGAACGAGTCGAGAAGCTCGTTCCGCGTCGGGTCGCGTGGTCGCGAGGGCGAAAGACAGTTAGGCGGTAGCGAGAGCGACAGCGGTTTCGTCGTGAAGGGCGGCCCTTGGGAGCAGCAAACAAAAAGCGCACCGAACACCGCTAGCGTCGAAGACTTCCCAAGTTTCCGCGGCCACGACGCGAGCCAGCCACCGATCGCTACGCCGGACGGTCCATGGGGCAAGCGTTAAACGACCTTTACTTTTTTCGATCGAGAAACGATCGTTTACTCCTTTTTTTTGTCTCAATCAATCAATACATTACGAAACTACGATGCTGACGGCGGAAAACCGAGCCTAAGGTACGATTTACCATAAGCTTATGAATTTCCTCTAACAAAAGACGATGATGAATGATTATACATGAAACTACAAGTTACCCCGCCGCGAGACCCGTTGCGCTTCTTCTCCAATGAGATGCCTTTTTCCTTCTTTGTTCTATTTTTTTTTCGTCTGATTCGTATCTCACCGGAGAGAAGCGCGGCAAATTTCCCCTCGATCCATTGCTGACTCTGCTGCTGCAGCACACCCTACGACCTTGGCGAACTCTCTTGGACTTTGAAACTGATTTGCTGCATATAACTCACGACGACACATCTCTCTATCTCTATCTCTGTACATCTCCCTGTATCTCTAATCTACCCTTCGAACAATCGCGTCCCATGTATCTGTAACTGCAACGCATCTCGAGCCTCAAATTACGCATTATCGGTGTTATTTTTTTCGCAATAACTCCGCTGCGTATCGGCCATGTGATTCTCAGAGAAAAAAAAACGCCAAATCGAAGCAATTCGAACCTGTGACCTTGAATTTTTCACCACGACAATTCGTCGATTTTTTAGTGCATAGATATAGAATTGTTTTTTCGTTATTATTATTATTATTATTTTTTCTTCGTTTCTTTTGACAATTTATTTAGATCGTGTCGATTCGATAGGATTTCTGAATAATGCCGAAAAAATGCCTTTCAGATACAGATATGTTGTACTTAAGAGACTGCGGGCTTCATAGGAATTTATTTGCGCGTACTATTGTATGAACATATCTTTCCTCGATAACCGATCGAGTCTCTTTACTTTGTTGTTTTTTTTTTGAAGGGTAACAAGAAACCTCGTAATATCCCGCTTGTCCTCGCCGGACGTTATTGATTAATGTTTGTTCACTTTTTCTTTCTTTATATCTCTCTTTCCTTTGGTCTGGCACGTCCTGTTTTATTTATTTATAATTTTTGTACATAAAAATTGAGTTGAATTTGTATCTTTTTTTTTTCCCGTTGTCGTCTATGATCATGATATTGGCGGGACTTTTTGTTGGTTCCGCGTGAAAACAATGAAGAAAAATCGCAAGAAATATACGCGCTATCGAGCGAGCGAATAATTGTGCATTAATTCGTTTGGACACAGGAAAGAAAGATATTTAACGAATTTATGTTTGCGGTAAGATTCGCGACGAATACTACGAGAATTAGCGGGGCTTCTTCAGGGTCTTTCCGAGGTGGAGGTTCCTAATAATAGTATAATATACAGTAAAAGAAAAAGAAAAGAAAGCAAAAAGAAAGAATGAAGAAACAAACAAACAAACGAACGTGAGTTTGACGAGACAAGTTGCAATATAATTCCAATGCTTTTCGCGATCACAAATTGATCAATTATTATTGTTAATTAACAAAAGCAAACTAAACGATCTTCGTAAGGCCTTAGTATAAAAACTATCTTGAGCGCTCGATTGAATGAAGCACGAATCATTGATAATTCGTTCCGACAAGTGCGTAATGGTTTCGAGGACGCCTATCTGCCTTTTTGCTACGCGCCCAATGTCGCGCGGGTTCCTCGCTAAAGAGAAAGAAAATCCACATTATCGCTTTTATTTATTATCCTCCTCAACATACCTTACAATATTTTCGAGCATGTTATAAAGCAAAAAGAACTTGTACGATGTTTAACGTGCATACATACTATTTATGAGGCCAACTAGTTAAGAAAAAAAAAAAAGAGAGAAAAAAAATGATGGAAAAAACAAAATGAAACGAAAACCAACAACAAACAACAACATAACAACAACAACTATTCTGTTCAAGTGCCTTGTCTATTTTCTTCGAGACAGCTCATTTCAATTGTTGGAGGAATGTGAATAATGAAATTATGTATATGAATATTGATAATATGATAATAATAATAATAATATAATCGTGTACGAAGAAACGTAAGAGAATAAGAAAACAAAATAACGATCCGCGTATACTTTAGGTAGCGCCGATGAATTGCCGAACCATTTATTAAACGCGAGATATGATATGATTACAATAGATCTATCGGAGGGTATACAGAAATTCACTTATATTTTTTAGATTTACAGCCATTTTTATAAGCCTACTTGGTACGATCGACCTACGTGTTATCTTTATCTCTGTAATTGTACTTCATTGAAGAAAAAAGAAAGCTGCATTGGATTCATTACAATTGTGGTATCGGAAAAAGGAAGAAGAAAAAAATATGTTTTTTCGTCGACGAATGGAGCGAAGGGACGGCGGAGAAAAAAATGTTATTATTGTACTATGTGAAGAATTAGAGAGAACAAGAAAATAATGTTCAAACGTGCTTCGTTTTTCGGCCATGAATATATCATAGAAGCTCTGCATGCTACGCATGAAATTATAAGAAAAAAAAAACAACATAATATCATTTTCTAATCGAGTTGTAGGATATTGTCATAGCTAGTGTAATTTATCATTATACTATCTATTATTATCCGTAAAGAAGAAAAAAAAACACATAAATAATACGATGTGTGTCGCGAGACATGAAATCTATGATAATAGCATAATACCACACATAAGTAAATGAACTGTTGTTAACTATTGGCGTTTATTCATTTATTTCCAATACCTCTCCGACCAAGATTCTTATAATCCCTTTTTATTTTCTTACAATCATCGGTTATCCGCTTTTTCTCGATAGATCTTTATTGAGTTGTTATTGAAATGGTATTAAAAAAATCAATAATAATACCACAATTTTTTAAAAATCATTTTATTAAATTCTTTGGACAGTTAAATATGCCATTTTATTTCGTAAATGTCTTTATTCCTATTGCATTTTTTGTTTTTATCTATTATTCATAAGGTCCCGATTGCAGAATGTCCTGCAAATTCGTCATCTTTTTTAGTTGCTTCACAAAGCCATCGTTCGGTTTTACGCAGCTTCTCGACGCTTTGACTCTTTCGTACGCCCCGTCGTACGTCAAACTTTGGCTTGCCATCAAATACGCAATGACGACTGTCGCCGAGCGAGAAACACCACCGTTGCAATGTACCAGTACATTGTCTTTAATGCAATTGTCAATTATCCTCAAACACACTTTTATCGCCGAGCCGATATCGAACTCCGGCAGATCGAAAAATTCTACGAAATTATAATCGATGCCTTCGTACTTCACGGAAGGTTCCACACCGAGACTAAGGACGTGTCTTATACCGTGAGCTTTCAGCAATTCCTCGCTCGTCGCGGGATCTTGGGAACTAAGATATAAGCCTTCGAGAATCTTCGCGACTTGCATATCCGGTTTTTCGTCTATCACGAATGGTGAAACTTTCGAGTCTAATTTTTTCGTAACACCGTTAACGATTTCGTACTGCTCGCCGCTCTCGTTGGTAATTATCGTTTTCGTCGCTTTCAGACTTCTCTTTCGAGCTTCCAATTGGCCCCGGAGATCCATCGTACGAGCAGGCTAAAAACTTTAAATGAATCTTTGTTACTTTTCTTTTAATAAAAATTATCAATCGTATTTGTTTAAATCGGTTTTCTCGGCGAATGCGCTGAATTCGTCCCGAATTCGCACTCGTGCTAACTCCTCGGGATCGTAGTTCACATTCTTGAGATATAATCCTTGAGGCGGCGCAACGGCCATACTGCTGATCCAACTTTGACACGATGGTACGTGAAGCATTATATTTATATCTTTTTCGGTAATACTACCCGTACCAACGGCCACTAGAGATGCCACGATTCGGCGAACCTATTTTTTTTTTCAATTTTGAAAAATACGAATTATCAATTAATATCTTTCGTAATTTCTACAGTTTCAGGAGATAATTTTTTTTGTACCTGATTGTAGAGAAAAGCTCTGGAGGAAATAAAGATATCCCAGTAATCAAAATTCTCACTCAGGGGATCCAGAGGCATGAACGGCTGTCCCTTCTCGACTCTCAATTCATCCAATCGCCTCACGTAACGTATCTCCCGATTGCTACGATTCTTACCGGAGAATGTCTCGAAATTCTTCCAGCCCATGAACAGCCGCGTCGCTGCTTTGAGCTTCTCTATGTCCAATTTCTTCGAGCTACTGGATGAGGAAAAATACATAAATGATTTTACATGAATGAAACTTTCTTTCTTTGCGTTATAACTCGCGCAATTCTATAGAAATCAAGCTGGAATCTGAACGACAAATACTAAATCACAAATTCCAAACACGATAGTGGAAATGTAAAAAATTCATTGCATTGTGAATTTTAAGAAATTTTGTACAAACTACAAGTAGTCTGTAATGACATAAAGTGAAATTGAAATTGTTGTGAATCGTGTAAGGAATGTATTTGTAATCATTTCGCCATTTCAATTTTAATGATGAATAAATAATAATTGTCTTACTGGAGGTGCCACGCATGCCCCAACTCGGCTATAGGCAATTTGCATTCGTCTTCATACTTTCGAGTTATTAGTCTGTACAGATAAGTTCGCGAAGTTGCTGCGAATCTTGCATTAAAAGTATCCTTCACAGGAAAGAAAGACGTAAGCCTGGAACAACGAAATTAGTTTGACAAATTACAAAGGTAGCGCGTTAGAAAAATCAGCTTACCGCTACAAGTTTCGCAGTGGACTACCTTATCTCGTGGCCGCAATGAGCGAAGTATCTGTTGATCCATCTAAGCACCGAATCGGAATCGTAGATACTGCCATATTTGTTGTCCAAGTCTAAGTGGCCTGTTGCGCACAACGCGTGAACTCCCGCATCTGTTCTACAAACATTGGATTCAACGAAGAAGCATTAAAATTGGCATCAATTGAACATTGTTTTTTTATAGCAAAATTCGTATCCTTATTATCCTTTTGTGAAAAGAAAAATCATTACTAAAAAAAATGCATGTAATGTATTAGGGTGTTTCAAATTACCTGCTGGACAATGTAAGGGTAGGTCTTATAGTAGAGTGCGGCACGAGAGTCAAAAAGCCAGCTTCGATGGCACCCTGAATTGAATCAACGTCCAAAACTTTCTCCGAGCTGAGCTGCCTCTGAGCGCCTCTGAAAACAAGTAATAATATTGTTGTATAGCAATTACTGTACTGAATTGTTCGGATTCTATTTCTCTTCCAGAAATCATGACAAGATTGTAGGAAAAACTGAGCCTGTATACGAAAAACTTTTTGTCACTACTAGCTTATAGTGCTTTTCAATGATTTATTATCAACTAAAATTGTCCGCATTAGTTTTTTTATTAGTCAGATTTTGTCGGTTCCTTGCGTGTCTCGAATGCAATCTCTTGAACCCCCAATGGATCGTGTATAGAAGAAAGAACGGGTTAATAATAACTACGTGTACCTGTAACGCGTGCCGATGTACGACATGTACACCATGTAACGTACCATGATTAGAATATCCCCCACGGCTTTGAACAATCAAGCGTTATAGCTTTTTTATCATTTTATTGTCACGCGAAACAGTGTAAAAGCCGTACACCACGTGCTCGGTAATTGGCTTGTTTAGAGATCTATTTTCTTTCGATATCCTCACTCCAGGGGTATTGTGTAGTTCCGAATCGAGCGCTAGGCGACTTTTCTCTCTTTCTATCCTTCGTGAAAACAGAGAGAAAAAAGTCGGCGCTCATTCGGAAAGTATTGTAGGGTGTCGAGAGCACGTATGGTATTGTGTTGACAACGATTTTTAGCATCGAAGGAACATTGCCCACACTCGTTTCATTCACTGTTTGGCTGAGACGTTAAAGGCATTGAAATTCCGTGGTCGGAAATCAAAATAGAATGCCTCACGTTTCCGAGTACCTCTCGCTCGCTTCGCTGTAAGCCCCGATAACGCTATCTTTCTCGCACTCGATAGGATGACAATCCACCTTAACCTTGAATTGTCGATTCGTCGAGAGCAGACCATTACAGTTTTTGTTGCCGACCGCGGTATTTCACATCTCCTTAATTCCCGTGGGCGGTCTGGGGGCGACCTCTATGCGTACGAGATTCCTCAGGTAAACTATAAGAAGATATATTCAGTCGGCCGCGAGCCGTCGTCGCGAAAGGGTTAATCCACGTTACTCCGTATGAAAAAAACTCCAATTTACGATCTAAAACAATATCCGCAACTATACTTAATTCCCACCGATAAATAAACGTCGTGAATGTTATTCACGAATAATGCTCGCTAAATCATCGCCAATCGACGCGTATTCGAAAGTGATAAAGTCGCGTAGCAGATGACGCATCGTCCCTAAGCTCCATTCTTTCGCGGAGTATGTGAAACGTCGTATATAAATCATAACCTACAATTTGACAATCGTTTCGAGTGTTTTGTTTTTTTTTTCGTATGTAATTATCAATTATACCCGCAACGATGTTTCATCGTTCGATAATCCCAATGAAAAGTCTCGCAAATTGATATATCGACAAGTGTCAAGAGAACGAGAGAATCGAAAGAAAAAGCGACGAAATGTCGGAGAATATGGATCTGTTCAGGCTGGAAGGCTCGGACGCGAGCGAGGCGGGAGGTTTGATAATTCGCAAGAAAGCCTCCGATCATACGTTCAAAAAGCCCATGATATCGCAATTGGGTCTGGACAAGCTCGCGGAACGCAAGAGAAGAGAAAATTCTCAGGAATTCTCGCCCAGAGTGAGCGGCGAAGGATTGTCAAGAAAGTCGAGCCACTCCAAGAGCGATTCCAGGGACAGAAGGTACAGAATGCACGAAGAGGAGACTCCGACTCACACAGGTGGAGTTAATGCCGAGGCTCAGAGAAAATTGGAGAGTCGTCTGAAACGTCAGAGATTGGACGCGCAGGATAGAATGCGAAGGGACAGGGAGAGAAGCCACAGCAGAGACAGAAGAGACAGAACGCCGAGATTCAGGGATGAGCCGCAAACTCCGAAAATGAGAGCGAGAGTGAGTATTCTGAATTCGTCTTACGATAATCGAAAATCAAAGGAGGAGAAAAGTTAATTTTTCTTTTTCAAGGATCCAACTTCCAGAAGCAATTGGGACGATGACGACGACGAGGAACCCAGACGATCGAGCTGGGATCATCCGACTCCGAAGATTTATGGATCGAACGACTACAGAAGTAGTGTTAGAAGCGAATTCACTCCTTCTTATAAGTACAATTCTTGGAACAGAGATCACAGAGGCGGATCGGGTGCTACGCCGATGGTGGAGGGCGAAGAGAAAGCCATGTGGGAAGAAGAGCAGCGCAGGTAATTTATTTTCACATTGTTTTTTGTTCATTTATACGAAAAATAATGAAATATTGCATATTTTTTTTTTAATGATAATATTCGATGAATTTCTCTCTAATTAACTGAGAAATAAACGCGTGTTATCAAATTCCATTTGAAGAAAAAAAGTCACAAAATCTATTTAAGTATTTATCTATCACGTATTTTTTTATTTTATTCTAAACGATACTATATTCAAGATTTTCATGTCGACGTGTTGAGAATATTTCTCAACAAAGAAATATAAAAAAAATTACGATTGATCAGAAATTACAAAACAAAAATGTTTACGATGTTGCAGACTCGAGCGCGAATGGTACGGTCTGGACGACGGTGAAAATCAGCCGTTTGCCGACGTATCGGAGGAATACACACGAAAAAAAGAAATGGAGCTCGAAGCTAAGCGGGAGAAACGCGTATCCGCGCAGCAGAGACAGATAAACAAGGACAACGAGCTATGGGAACGCAACAGAATGTTGACTTCCGGTGTCGTTAGTTCGCTGGAACACGATGACGATCCCGATGACGAGGGAGAAGCCAGGGTTCATCTTCTCGTACACAACGTAGTGCCACCCTTTTTGGACGGTAAGAGGAATTCAAAGGATAATGTACCCTCGAGATGAATTTACTTGTACTTGAATGTACTTGACTAATCTTAATTTATCAACGCTCTTGCATTCAGAGTTTTACAGCTTTTTTATCGCAAATACTTCACAATTTTTCTCAAAAGGTTCTTCTGCAAAACCTCATTTTTTTAAAAATAGTAAATAAACTTAAAAAAATGTTAATACGTTTTTTTTACGAATCTGATGCGAATTATCATGAACAAGTGTCCTGTTATAAGTCTTTCAAAATTGTTTTTTTTCCCGGTTATCTCTAATATTTATATGAGTGAGAACTTTGTTTTTATATTAATAATAATCGTATAATATGATCTCAATTTGCAGGTCGAATTGTATTCACGAAGCAGCCAGAGCCAGTCGTTCCAGTGCGCGATCCAAGCTCGGACATGGCGTTGGTAGCACGAAAAGGTTCCGCCCTCGTGCGAGCCTATCGCGAGCAAAAGGAGCGTCGACGAGCTCAGAAGAAGCACTGGGAACTCGCCGGCACGAACCTCGGTAACATAATGGGTGTGCGAGACACGAGAAAGGAGGAAAAGGAGCAACACGGTCCGGAGATGGATTTCAAGGCTGGACAAAAGTACGCGCGTCACATTGGGCAAGTTTCGAGTGGCGAGTCGAGACAGAAAACGATTCAACATCAGCGGCGAAGTTTGCCCGTCTTCGCTGTTCGCCAAGAGCTCGTTAACATCATTCGGGAGAACAGTGTCGTTATTATCGTCGGAGAAACGGGTAGCGGTAAAACGACGCAATTGACGCAGTATCTTCACGAGGACGGATACAGCAAGAACGGCATGATTGGATGTACCCAGCCGCGGCGTGTAGCAGCTATGTCGGTTGCCAAACGAGTTTCCGACGAGATGGACACCGCTCTCGGTGACAAAGTCGGCTATGCGATTCGATTCGAGGACTGCACGTCGAAAGAGGTGTGACAATCGATTGCTTTCTTTGACTCTCTCAAACCGCAACGTAATTTTGGCTGCGGAGAATTTCTTCCCTTCCGGTAGTTCGCATTCGTTGTATTTATATTTATTTATCGTCCAATCTACTTTCCATTTTCAGACTGTCATAAAGTACATGACGGACGGTATATTGCTTCGAGAAAGTTTGCGAGAAGGTGATCTCGATCGCTACAGCGTAATCATAATGGACGAAGCTCACGAGCGTTCGCTCTCGACCGACGTACTGTTCGGGCTGCTCAGAGACGTGAGTGAAAAGCATTCCTTTTCTCTGACAATCGCTTTATGGTGAATTATTTGATATTAATTACTGAATACCGTTTTCGCAGGTTGTGGCACGTCGTCACGATTTGAAGCTTATCGTCACGTCGGCGACAATGGACTCGAGTAAATTTGCGGCGTTTTTCGGCAACGCAGCGACGTACGAGATTCCCGGACGAACTTATCCCGTCGAGGTGTTACACTCGAAAAACGCGGTCGAGGATTACGTCGATGCGGCGGTGAAGCAAGTTTTGCAGATACACTTGCAACCGCGCAGCGGTGACGTTTTGGTGTTCATGCCGGGACAGGAAGACATCGAGGTGACTTGCGAGTCATTGAAGGAGAGATTGGAAGAGATCGATTCAGCGCCGGAATTGTCGATTCTTCCGATCTACTCGCAACTTCCGTCGGATCTCCAGGCGAAGATCTTCCAGCGTTCCGAAGGCGGTTTGCGCAAATGCGTTGTCGCGACTAACATAGCCGAGACTTCGTTGACCGTCGACGGTATCGTCTTCGTTGTTGATTCTGGCTACTGCAAGCTTAAAGTTTACAATCCTCGGATCGGTATGGACGCCTTGCAAGTTTATCCGGTATCGCGAGCGAATGCCGATCAGAGAGCTGGAAGAGCAGGACGTACCGGTCCGGGACATTGCTATCGTCTCTATACGAGAAGACAATATCTCGATGAACTTCTTCTGACCGGTGTGCCCGAGATTCAACGAACGAATCTCGCGAATACAGTTCTGCTTTTGAAATCACTCGGTGTACAAGATTTGCTGGCTTTTCACTTCATGGATCCACCGCCGCAAGACAATATACTGAATTCACTCTATCAACTTTGGATCTTGGGAGCTTTGGATCACACGGGAAGATTGACTGCTCTCGGTAGACAAATGGCGGAATTCCCTCTGGATCCCCCGCAGTGTCAAATGCTCATCGTTGCCTCGCAACTCGGTTGTACGGCTGATATTCTTATAATAGGTAAAACACATTACTAAATCACATTCTGCTCGTCGATGTTCATTCTTTTCAACTGTTTCTATCAGGATTTGTTCTCTTTTCAAGTTTCATTGCTAAATGAAAATAATTTCACAAAAATTGAAACCTCCCTTAAAAATATTTAATTTCTTTTCTCATTAGAAAAAGAATGTTATCTATTATTGTTCGGTGACTGTGAACGCTTTTTGATTTTTTGCAGTTTCCATGCTCTCCGTCCCGTCGATTTTCTACAGACCGAAAGGACGGGAGGAAGATTCCGACTCGGCGAGAGAAAAGTTTCAAGTACCCGAATCCGATCATCTAACGTATCTGAATGTTTACAATCAATGGAAGTCGAACGGTTACTCGAGCTCGTGGTGCAACGAGCATTTCATCCACGCTAAAGCTATGCGCAAAGTGCGCGAGGTACGTCAGCAATTGGAGGAAATTTTGAAGCAACAGAAGATGGAAGTCGTCAGTTGCGGCACGGATTGGGACGTCGTGAGAAAATGCATATGTTCGGCGTACTTTCATCAAGCGGCGCGTCTCAAAGGTATCGGCGAGTACGTTAATTGCCGTACGGGAATGCCGTGTCATCTTCACCCAACGTCGGCGTTATTCGGCATGGGTTTCACCCCCGATTACGTTGTATATCACGAGCTCGTGATGACCGCAAAGGAGTACATGCAGTGCGTAACCGCGGTCGACGGCCATTGGCTCGCCGAGCTCGGGCCGATGTTCTTCAGCGTCAAGGAAACCGGACGAAGCGGGACGGCCAAGAGACGACAGGCCATGCAGCACCTGCACGAGATGGAGGGACAGATGAAGGAAGCCGAGGAGGAGATGCGCGTTCGAGCTCAGCAACAACTCGAACGCGAACAGGCCTCCGTCAGGAAGAAGGAAATTCTTACGCCGGGTGTTCGCGAGCCTGGAACTCCAGCATCGTATCGCAAGACACCTGGAAGATTGGGTCTGTGACTTGTCGCGAACGAGCGAATTTCAATGTCAATCGAATTTGTAACCTGGAACGAACAGCCGACGGTGATGATTAAACACTTGTTATACAATCTTTTATGCACCGAATTTTATATATATTTTTTTCTTTTGTTACATTTTTGACCGAATTGCCGATTATTTTCACGATTCCCCCTTATCATTATCGTAATCCTCTATTCTTTCAAAGAAAATAACTACAAAATATTGTTTTTTTGTTTTTGTTCTGTTTGAAGACGTGCGGATGTCGTGACAACGGATTGGGAGTATTTGTTTTTGTGCTACTTTTGTGTAACGTCATTTATATATGTATTATTCTATATTCAGTTTTCTTTTGTATCTATTGTTCCACGCGGTTCATCATGTTGGTCAGTGAATTCCATTTCAAACGGATTATAAACAATAATTTTAGCACACCGAGATTACTCCCTCTGAAGCATGTGAGACGCCCGTCGAGAGTTTTGCGTCTCAGGTCGTCGAGCAATTGTAGTTAAAGCAAGTGTTCTTCTGGGATTGCTGTCTCACGTAATCTTGCACGTTGAATTTCGACGTGTCGGGATCTTCGCTTTTTCGGGCTTTCAGATGCCTGCAAAGCGGCGGAGAAAAATGATTAAGGTGAACGATCAATCTGAAAGTGAGATCGTGTGTATTTCCGTCGAAGACGTCCTCCGGCTTATTTGTAAGTAAACATGACGAGAAAATTTTGCGTTTTTTGCATCTCTTCCGAAAAGGATTCAGGGCGAAAAGTGTGCTTAAGACGTGTTGTGTACATTTTCCTGTTGCATAGAACTTGCTTTCGGGAATTTATATGCCACCCGTTTTTGGTAGAAATCTTTCGCACGAAGGCGGCAATAAGGTATTCAAATAAATTCTGGCCACAGGTCTGACCGGTAACGGCATCTGGACAAATCGCTTGGGAAAATTGGAACTACCCGCGATTTTTTTTAACTCCTCGCGACGTAATAACGAGCCGGCACGTTCGATTGGTGACGCCCTCTACGAATATCAGTGTAACAAATCGAAACTACATTCATTTAAATACTATTTCGGCTTCGAAAACTTACTCGACGTCAGTGAAATTGACCGGAAACCAAGATTTTAGTCATCATTATCGAGACTTGATTTGACTTTATCTTCAATACATTTTTTGAAGGATTTGAGTAAAAACGTATCAGAACTTGCCAAAACGTTAAGAAATCACATTTAGAAAAAATGTCTGAATGCGTGTATGTATCTATATATGTGTCTGAGTGTGTGTTTGATAAACGTTAACCGGGGAACGTCTTTGGTTATCAAGCTATAATGTACAGGGCGTGTAGCGCACTCAATCCTCAAATTCTCAAGGTTCTCGAATTTATCAACATTGCTTGTTAAAACGATAGATCTATCAATTTTTGAGATATCGGGCTGAAAATGTTCATAAAAATGTAATATTTCTACCCGAAGATCGGTGCAAATTTTGACAAGAATTTATGGAAACGTTCAAATTTGACAAAATTAATCGAATTAACGAATGCAAAAGCGAACGGTGACTAAAATCTGAGTCCGCGTTTTCTGAGTCTGATCTCGATTGTGCCCGCGGCTCCAAAACTACAATAACTAGTTTCGATATTCATCGAAGCCAACGTTCTCTCCTCGCGTTACCTTGCAACAGCGAAAAACGCCAATTCAACGTTGAGGCCAGTTTTTGCGGACGTCTCCATGAATGGCACGTTATGTTCTCTCGCGAGGCGTTCGCCATCCTCCCGCTTGACCGTTCTCTCGTTTCCGCAGTCGGACTTGTTTCCTATCGAGATGACAAAAAAAAAGGAAAAATAACGTCGAATTAAAAATAGTTCGAAATCGCTTGAAATCGAATAATTGCGAAAGTATCACCGAGTGTAGCGGGTTAAAAATTCTCATACTAACCGAGCAGCATTATTACGACATCCTCGTGCGCGTATTCCCGAATCTCACCGAGCCATGCCCTGATGTTATCGTAACTCGTCTTATTAGTCACGTCGTAGAGTAGAAGTAACGCTGAAATAACTCGACGCTACTATATCTAATATCGTACTAATATCGTATCAGTCTTATAGCGTTTACGGATAAGCATCTTATTATGTTCATCAGAAAAATCCGGTATCACGAAAATTAGCCCCCGGAGAATTGGCTCCAGAAAGTTAGCCTTTCGGAAAATTGGCCCCACAAAGTTGATCCCCACAATAATAGAATCTCCTACAAAAAATTATGTAACTTGTCAAGGACATATAGTAAAATGTTCGGTTTTCTATCGCATATGTAGCATGAAAAGCGAGTGAGCAGGTCTTGTAATTCTGCCAAAATGCGACTTTAAGGTATTGATGATTTAGATTAAAAATATTTTTGAGGGCTAAATTTGCAAGGTCAATTTTCCGCGGGCCTAATTTTTTGGAAGCTAGTTTTCCCAGACTCGGAATTTCACGCTCGACGTTGAAACCTACCATGCGCGTCCCTGTAGTAGGCGTGTGTGACGCTCCGAAATCGTTCTTGCCCCGCGGTATCCCATATCTGAAGTTTCACCCTCGCGTCGTCCACGGTGACGATTTTGTTCTGTAATCATAAAATTTCCGAAACAATGAGAACAAATCGAATCCACGCACTCAAAAAAGCGAATCTCATCGATTCTATAAAATAGAAATTTCGTAACGTTGATTCTCCGGTCGTTCCTCGGCATCTGCGAAAAAAACGTAATCGGCAATCGACAAATATCGATGATCTCCTCACCCTAAAGTCGATGCCAACGGTAGTTATGTAGTTTCCACAGAGAAAGCGACCGTCACGAAAGCGGGTCAGTAGACAAGTCTTTCCTACGCCACTGTCCCCCAACAGCATCACCTATCGATATCAAAACAAGCATTCGATAAAGAATAATTACCCAAAAAAATTTAAAAAAAGAAAAATCAAAACAAATCATTTTCTGGCTCAAACTTCTGTCGCAGAGAATTCTAACTTTTATCGCTCGCCGAAATAGCTCAAAGCGGCGATTAGGCATCGACATTTTTTATTTTTTATTTAAGGGGGTTGTCGAGAATCCGTGCGCCTTGACCTTGAAGTAGTATTCGCAGGAATCGTTTGTATGCCGTTGCGGTGAAATCGTTGGTCCCTCGTACGAGTTTCGCTTGGAAGCCCGTAGTAGCTCGTTAGTCTGTCTCGTGTTACAACTACCAGAGGAGCTGCTTCTCGATCCCCGCAATGTAGCTCTGGCGGCCGCTACCGAACCGGCGAAGGTCCAATCGTTGCTGGCGATTCCTTGTCCCGATACACGAGGCTCGTATCCACCGCCACTTCCATCGGCGTATCTACAGGCAGGCTCCTCCTCCATAACGCTCATGATATCCTGGTACAAGGAGCACCAATTTGCTCTTCTTCTTCTCGGCCACTCCTCGTCCCCGTCGCTCGCGCCCGCTTTCTTGCCACAAACAACCGTACCCGTTCGCCAATATAGTTCATGCCTCTCTCAACTTTCTGCCGGGACACGTATATACATATATAATAACAATAATGATAATAATTACATATACATATATATCGTGTGGTCGGAGTCTCGGAGTTAGGAACAAAGATGGATAGAAGAGATGGAAAAATTCAGCGAGGGTGAAACGGAGCGAGAAGGAGATAAAAGACGATTGCGAACCGCCAGGGTCACTCAACTCGCATCTACTCAACTGGACTCGAGTCGTCGCTCGTACGACTCGACTCAACGGAGTCTCCCCTCTTTCCCTGGCTTCCTCGGGCTCTATGCGGTACATCGGTGTACACACAGTAGTTACTCTACCCAACATTAACGCCGATCGCGGACGTCGGTTTTGCGTCTATACCGTATCCGGAGCTAAGCGATACACATGCCAATAAGCCCAAGGACGCATCTACGGTGCGCTCGGTATGGAATTATTGTGGGTCTCTTTTTCTTTACTTATCGTTCGACCCCAAAATGGCAGACGTTATTGGATTTTTTTAATTGTGGAAATTTTATTGTATTCTAGACAAGGCAGGGAATTTCCTTGCTATTCTGTGGTTTCGATTTTACTATGATTGGAGGAACTTTTTTTTCTATGTTTGTGGGGAGAAAGTATTGTAATAATAATAAAGAGTCGGGGAGGTTGTATGCGAAAGGTTGAATTATATGTTCCTTTTCAGACTAGTATTGGACATTTCTATGGAGACATCGCTTGGAGAGATGCAACTTGAAAATCAACGATAAGGAAGATTTTTCTAATATTAGCGCAATTATTTCGGAATCGTAGTGAAAAGATTGTTACGTGAAATTCACAAGTTTACGTTGCAAGGTTCGATGACCGGTTTAATGTACGGTGCTTCCTCATAGAGGATTCGAAACAGAAACGAATAATAAATATTATTTTGATATTCAATGAATATTGCGTCAGTAAGTGAAGGAACAACTTTTTCCTTAACTCTAAAAGTTATAAATTTGTATGGCTTTTCGAATTCGTGAATTCAAGCCAGCAGCTTATTCAGCAACATTTCACTTGCGCTTGAAATTTGAGGCTGATATGTTGAAAACTACATGAGCTAAAACACCGGCGGATATTTTTCACAAAATTCTAAGTACTATACATTTTTCGGATTTGACCGGATTCGCGTGAAAGCTCAATCCTAATCTGCATTTAAGAACAATTTACTTGTGAGTCAAAATTGTTCGCTATTCAATAGGGGCGATCAGACATTCTTTCGAAAAATTCCGCATAAATTTCTAACTCGTTAAAATTAATCCCAAATCATCTTTAACAACAGTGCAGTCGTGATACACATTTTTTACTCCAGATCTACAAAATGTTTCGAGTTACAGAAAGCGAACGGATGGTTTTCAAAAAAAATGTAATGTCATAAATTTTGAATGCTTTTTCAGATTCGCGTCAAATTTTATCCCAAACCATATTTAACAGTCGACTTATTTTGAATGTAAACCCTACATCTCAAAAATTCCAGTCATCAGGGCGCTAACAAAAGCCGGGCATGTATGTATTTCAACTAAAAGACAACTAAAAAGATGTTCCCGAAAACAAGGTCTGTAAGCACAAGGTCCGCGAGAACCGCCCGGGCCATCGCTCCTCGGGGCACACCCAGTCTGCGACCAAATGGAGAGAGTGGCCAAAGGCTCGCGCGTGCGGCCGGATATTCGCTTACTCGAGATTCAATATTATCTCGAAAATTTTGTGGAGTCCGCGAGAGTTCAAGGGAAGCAAGAAAATTTCTTACAATCATTTTTACGAAAAGCCCGCCGAAAGATGGCGGTAAAAATGGTATTTTTCTACACACTCAGAGTAACTATGACGATGCTGAATCATCGAACAGCATGAGCCTGGAAGATCAGAACGATCTTGGCCCGAAATCGCTGCTCTCGGCAGTCTTTATCATCATCGTGCGTGAAAAAAACCTGACAGATCGAAGAAAAATCATGATATTCAGATTATTCTGGCGACCGGCAGCGGGGATCGAACCAGCGCCGTTGGAACGCGGCGGATTGTAGCGGGCGCGCGTACCGCACACCGTATCCACTCGACCAAACTCGCGTTCGACGAGTCTCCACCAACTTACTCGTCTCATAAGCCTTCTTTCGTCAAGCGCGTAACGACTTAGTAAATACACTTGAATTCGGTTAGAATTCACTTCCTATTTACAGCAAAAATAGTAAATTTAATGAACTGTAACGCAAAGTTTTCATGCATTAATTTCACAAATTTATTAGTTATTTAATTAACTGATTAGATTTTATTTTATATATGTTAAACTATCACTGATTTTTTTTGGAGCCCTATAGTGCATTTTATCGAAAACCGGCACGGCCAAAATTTTTTCTAGTTGTTAGAGGCTTCAGACGGAACAAAATGATGAAGCTCGCTCATAAGGTCTCATTTTGTTCGTTTGACGGTTTATCACGAGATGAGTGGGGGCAATTTTTTTGTAAACTTCCTCGGCGGACCTATCAAGTAAAGTGTCACGAAAAATCTACTATTCGCATTTTTCTTCATCAAAACACATTAAAAATACACGTACTTTTACAGTGGAATTAAAGTAAATTATTGAATTCAATGTACTTTTTTAATTAAAAGTAAAGTGTCTCCACGGATTTTTATATATCTTACATTTACTTTTCACCATAATTCTACATCGAGTTCCATTTACGAGTTTATGCGTAAAAACCTGCAGTTCAAGAACATTAAATTTGCGGAATTTTTTTGCAGCGTCAGTACGTATATCGTTTTCGAGTATTTTTGGAAAAGTTTAAAGTTCAATTTTGGTGGGAATTTTTTTTTTTCGGTATTTCGATAGGCGAAGGCAGATTGGCGCGATGCAACCGCGCAACCCGGTCGTTTCGACTCGATGAATTTTATTCTCATGAGCAATCGTGTGGAAAAAAGCTGTAGCACCCCGTTATAGCCCTTGCAGTTTGACGATACGGGTACAGCGAAGAGGGTCGCAAATAAAACGAGGCCAACGTGTATGGAGACCTATATGAGGAGCGCGCGAAATATCGCTTCCATACGGCCAACTCGTACGTATATAGAACGCAACAGCGTTTCTCTTGCGTGTAAAAAGGAGGAATTCTTGTAGGAAGTAAGTTTCACGAAAAAATTGTTGTATTCCGGAAACAAAAAAAAATCAATAAATCATCAATGTTTTTGATTTTTGTACGCATGACATTCACCAAAGATTTGTATTCGAGCATGAAAGCTATTTTTCTATTCCGTTTCGGGGCTTAAAAATCTTCATTAATCTATGAAAACACGATTATAAACCGCTTTTTTTTATATAGTGCTTTTCATGCCGTTCGCGGGGCGATTTTTTGTAGACATAAGTACAAAGTAATGGATAATATTGGCATTTTATCCGAACATGCCAATAACGTCATAGTGGCTTGAGTAATCGATAAACATTTTTTTTTTAATGCGTGGAAAGTTGCGAGCCATTAAACGTGCGTGCGAGAGAAAGAGAGGGTTGGGATGCACACGAGCGTGGGTTATAACGCGATATACAAGAAACGTTGGCGGGATACTATTTTCAGAGTAGATGCGAGTCGAGCGGCTACGCACAGTCGGTTGGCCAACAAGAGACTCGCGATTATAAGTCCGCGGGTCTCGATAAACTAGCTCTTATCGTCCAGTTTACGGCGCTGGAGAGCGACTCGAGAATCGTTCGTACGCTGACCAGAGTCACCATTGTAACACAGTCCGAGCCTCGTTATTGTTGAACTTCATCGACGAAGTGAACATTTTTTTTTTCTTAATGGAATATGAATCTCTGAGAACAATTACACAATGATTCGCTGCACTTTGACTACATTCGTGTATTGTTGAGAATTAATGCACGGTTAGGAGTTAATTTTTGTTAGAGGCAGTCGGTCAAAGAATGCGCGACGACGTGCCGATACCAGTGTCAAAGCAGTACTAACTGCTACATGCGGTCGAGGCAAGCTGCGCTCCGAGTGCCACCCTCCTCCACCTGATAGTAGATTAACGACTGTCCATTTTACATGCGCGTTTTTTTCTCCTCGTTTTTAAACAAGAGAAATTAACTTAGAAACGAGTCCGTACAATTGCGGAAAAGCCAACGAGAAAATGTTTAATTAATTCCAAGCGGAGTAAATGAGACGAAAGACGGGACTTTAAGATAAATAATTGTCGAGACTCGAACAAATCGTTTCGTTATCGTTGCTTCGCGTTCGTATCGTTTACTCTGTAATGTCTCGGGTCTTGCAATGAATGAACATTACCGTGAAACCGATGCCGACGGTCGCCGCAAAATTGCCGGTTTGAAATTGTCCCGTGTCGAACTGCACGAGCAACGATGTTTTGCCGACTCCGCTGTCGCCGAGTAATATCGTCTGTTGAAGAGAAAATACGAATTTTTGACTACGCATACGATATTTATCATAGAAGAATTTTCACTGGAGGGTAAAAAGGTACTTCAATCTATTTAGTGAGTTCCACAAAAGCGGGGAAGATGAAGATATACGAAGTTTTTCAATCACCCGAATGAATGTGCGTTTCAAAAAACAATTGCAATTTTTCAGCTTCGTTACTCGCCTTCTGTAATAAAAAGTAGCCGTATCGCGAGCCCCGCGCGCCATTCTCGACTCTCGACGCCAATCTTCGATGAGCAATTTTTCAAATGCCGACGAAAAATCGCTTGAATTGGCAGAATCACATTTCCAAGTCCTAAACGTCTTCAGCTTTCACTAATTGTATCTCCCGCAGTTATTATTCGGCTGTATTATTGCTCGAATTTGAGCAAATTTATTGAGTAACCGATTGGAGTGAAATTTCAAAAGTGTACAAAAAAGATTTGGTCGAACGATTGATTTTCAATAAACGTTGATATTTAGTTTAGAAAAAAAATACTTCCGTGGCGATGAACATTTTCGAAGGAATAATTATCGGTAAATTATCTTGCGCTTAAAACACCGAAATTGCTCATCGGCCGATTCAAATTTCGGAGACCAATTTTCAAGCGACTTTTTTATCGGGGTGAAGCTCATTACAGCTTGACGAATGGCGCACCTTGTGTGTGAAAGCTTCGTCCTTTTTGTGAATGTCATTGCCGTCGCCCATCGAATATGAGTTGTTGGATCTCTGGTCGCCATCGTGTTGCCTCCGCGGTGACGAGCCGGTCGTGTGATATCTATTCTGTATAAGTTCCGCCGGTGGCGTGTAATCTCTGTATCCGGTTGGCGACGGTGTTAACTTCTCTTCCAAATCGTCGTTCGCGCCACGACTCCTGTTGCCGGTCGTGGGCGTCGCGGCGAGATGAGATTCCGACCGAAATCTCACCGACTTCACCTCCGATTCGAAAACATCGTCGTACGAACTCACGTTGCCGCCCCGTATTTCCGCGGCGCGATTCATTGTCTGTCGAGAAAAATAGTTCTAACATTAATATTTTCACGAAACTACGCACATTTGATTTGTAGATCACTTTTTCATTTTGTTTCCAAATTCGTTCGCAAAGCTTCTTGATTAGACTGTTAATTAATTTTGGCCTTCGCGAAGAGGAACTTTTGTGAACGACGTTAAAAATACAATGAGAAAACTATTTGCAAGTAGAAACTCCATAATTTTTTAATGGCTTTAATTAATCCTGAAGAATCGATTTTTCCCTAAAATTGAAGAAATAATATCCCAAAACAATAATTAATATACATGTTATTAACAATAATAATCATAATAACAAATAATTATTGTTATTATATCATTTATAAAATTCTTTATCAATCAAGAAATTGTGTAAAATCTTAATGACCGTAACAAGTTAGACAAAAATGCCCCGTAAATTTCAGATTAATAATTGAAGCCGTTCTCTAGTGATATAGATTGAATTTTCAAACTAGTCACACACGCATCCGGTCATTAATTCCACACGTGTTTTCCCGATGTTTTCGAAAGTTATTAACACGTTTTAACGAAAATCTTTTACAAAAGTTGTCGTGAAAACAAAGCTTCTTCTGAGAGCCACAAAAACGAAGCAAAAAATGATTAATAACGAGCATCAATCCAGATCCTTTTCATCAAGGACACAATACGCTTCCAGTAATTAACACCGCGTTTCCGTTGACCGAAGTAGATACGGATGTTTCTGATAAATGTTCAGTTTCCCGATATCGTAGTAAATACTCTACAAGGAATTTCCGGAAAATCTCGAAAAAAAAAAATGTTCATCCAAGTTTCGTCAAGGACCATCGAAATATTGTGATCGATAGATCCGCGTTACGAAGATCCCTTCGTACAGGAAGGCTCAACACAATGGATGAATAAGGTTCAAAATTATATTAAAATGTTATAAAAAATAATGAAAAAAACAGATAATAATAAATCAACAAAGGCTCAACAAAACTTATAAAGAAAATGATATTAAAATGCACAAAACAAAGAATGGAAGCTCGGAATTTTACGGATATGAGTTAAAACTCACGTGAGAATTTCGTTGATGACGACGCGCATGATAGTTTACAAAAGATGTTGTGTCAAACAGCAGGGAGGACACTCCTTGCTATCGGATTTTTGAGCGGATAACGCTGTGGCCTTCGTAGTCGCGCGCGAGGTCGTGTCTATCGATTCCTCGTGAATCGCAGTACAGAATAATAATGCACAGCTCTGCGAGACGTCGATTGATTTTACGATCGATAAGATATTGTTTTATTTTTAACTACTTCCAACTGCTGTTAAAAAATTGGCAGCTTCGAGATTCGTGGATTGAAACGTGTCGGGTTCGTTGCGTCGAGTAAACTTGAATAGCCCGTATATCGGTGGAACAACAGATATACATCCGTTCGCAGCGCGCTTCTCGTTCGGAGTACGTAAAGCGAGCGTAGAGACCTCGCGAGCGGTTGCGAGAATTCGTGGAAACGGATTGCCGGTCGATGTTGTACGACGTTGAGGAAAATTTTCGAAAAAAAAAAAAAAAAAGTTACTTGAGCGAGCTGTAAATTGCGAAAGAACACCCGGAAAAATGTGTACGGAAACGCCGAGAGTCGGGAGGGAGTGGACTACAGCGCGCTCGATGCACCTTGCACTGATAAGAGCCGGGAATGCGGGAGAGCCAAAGGTGGCCGAGCTTCGATAACTCGTCGAAAGATGGAGGTCCTATTATTCCCACCCACGAAACTTCGCGCGGCATTCCGATGGACACTGTACAAGCGTGGAAACTAATACGGACTCCGAACGTGTACAAATACGAACTGACGATTATTGCTGTATTTTTCTGCCATGTTTTCGTATTGTTCGATGAATTGCAATTGTTGCGCTTACAAGCCGAGTCGCTTTGTTTTGCAACGAATTATGTTAAAGTGAATCGTTTATTGAATGAAGTCCCGAAGCACATTCCAAGTTTATCGGCTTTGAAATAGTAAAACGATTTGATGAAAGCGCACAAAACACTCAATGCTTATCTACGAATTAATTAGCGGATAGGATTTTTTTAACCAGAACATTTACGAGCAAGAACATTACCGGCAAGAATACCTCGTTTGACTTTTGAAATTGAAGATTTATAATGTCAACGTTCTCCCGAATTATTTGAAATCGTTCATTCAATGGAAAGAGTAAAAAATTATTACGATTCGCTAAAAATGTCTGCCCACTGCTATTTTGGTTTTTGCATAAAATGCCGTTTACCGCGATTTTAGAATAATCAAGTTTTGTTGTAAAAAGTAATTCGAATCGTGAATCGCCACGCGACCAAAATGTTTTCGTGAATACAATTTTGTTCATTTATCTTGCCGGATGTTCATTCGATGCGCGATTCACCCAACGATGAACCATCAAAGTCGATTATGCAACGGAGAATGACGGAAAAACGCGACGAAATGCGGCGCCAAATATTTCAATGGTCGCGCGAAATGATATGTTTCGATAAATAAGTGAGAACGTGGATAAACGTTTGAGGCTGATGAGTGGAAAGTGAACGTGATTCGTAGGATGCCGTATGAATGGCGTTCTAATAGCAAATAGTAACTCGGATTCACGATAATCCGACGATTTGTTTCTTTACTATCCTATCGATAAATAGTCCTTTGAAACAATTTTTTTTTTCGAACAACAGCACTCTGTAATTCTCCGTATAAAAACCGTTTTGACCTTCATCGAATTACCTCCTTCAATGATAACGTTGAAGAAGCGATCGAACTTTCCATCGTTCGCCGAAGCCGCAACTGTTCCGTTTTTCCGTCGCTACAACCATTCGATTTTCATAAAACAATTTTATCCAAGAAACTTCGCAATGAGATCTAAATCTTTTTTTCAAAATCTGTGAAAAAAACGAAATACATTTGCGTTTCGCGAAATAACAAAAACCTTCCACTCCAGAATTCCTCAAAAATCGAGGTTTCGTCGTTGAATTTGCGCCGCTAAATTCGGCGTCGCGCCGCGATCGGCGAGTAAAAAAAACTAGCTCTGTGGCGCGCAATTTGCCTCGAAGCCATGATATCCTAATGTCGCGTTGGCCAAGAGCGACGGCAGCGTCCGGGTTCGCCTTTCGCACGTACGATCCCCGGCATTATTGCGTCGACTTGGCTCGCGTTCCATCGCAGCCTCGGTCGCGATCGTCGTACTAACGCGCGCGCCATGTTGCACGTCTGCGTCTCGCCGCTCTTCCGATCAGGAGATCATCGCGTCGAAGGGGCGAAACGCGGCACTTGGGATCGGAAAAAATTCGTTTCACGTGTGTACAAACACGCCGGACGTCTAAGTGTCGCTCGGTACATCGCGAGCAATCCGAAGCGTATAGTAAAAGTTAAATGCTCGCCTTGCCATTTATGGAAGAAACGAGGAGAAGGTTCGATCCTTACGGGGCCAACATGAACGCGAGGAGGTGAGTTACGAACGACGCTGTGGCGCGCCGGCCGGCCGGCTCGCGTACTTTACTACGGCGTCAAAAAATACTCGGTCGCGGCCGCTCGAGGCATGACGGCATGCGGCTTTTTCGTATTGATCAAGTGTTGCTACTTACTCACGAGCGGGCACGCTACGTGTGCTGTGCCTGCGGTAACACGCGGAATAGTTTCAACCAGTTCGTCCGGTTTGACGGCAAGTCGAGCGCCAGGATGTAACAGGAGATCACGAAGCGCGAAGAGTCGCGACTGTTCGATGTACCGCGAACTCCTTCTAGCGCCACGATATTATCATTATTGTTTTGTCTCATTGTAGGTACGTAGATCGGGCAAATGTACCGCAAAGTGGGGACTTTGAAGAACGGGCTTGTTGCGTCAGCTTACGGGTTTCATGAGGTGATGCTATTCGGTACATTATATACGCAGACGGCGCCTATTTGTCCGGGGACGTCATTCACTCGAATAAGGACACGATGAACATTCGCCCGATTCTGTTAGCAATTGCGTTGGAAATTCGTATATTACAATTACGAATGTATTTAAAAAGTCTATGTTGTTTTAGTGATTTTTTCGTAATTTGGATTCGAGAACGGATAGCCAAATGTCTATTCAGTAGTGTTTATTTAGAGGATATCGTTCACTTATGTCCTGAAATTGTCGCACGACGCTTTTATCGTTTTTCAATAAATCGTAATCGTCGTAAGAACTGTTTTATAACGATGTTCAATTGCTGTTGGCAATTAATCGCGTTGAAAATTCGTCAACCACAATTACGAATATATTAAAAAAGAATATGTTGTTCTATTAATTTTATCGTATTGTAGATTCGAGAACAGATAGTTCAATTGCGACCTATTGGGTAGTCTCGTTTAGTAGTATTTTCAGTAGTGTCTATTTAGAGGACATCGCTGATGTTCTGACACTGTCTTACGGCGTTTTTATCGTTTTATAATAAGTCGCAATCGCCGTAACAACTGTTTTGCAACGTTCATTCGATTGCTATCGTGATTACTTGTTTCGAAGTGCTTTGAACTTTTTTTGTATCGTTATTCAATTAACTCTACGATCGCGATTATAGAAAAACTGTAAAAACATTGTGAGATAGTTTTAGAACGTAAGTGAGCGACGTCGCTTGACCAAATAAAACGAGAACGGCCCAAAACGACCTCGCTAGAACCGTCGTCAGACCGTCATCGAAGCGTCGTCGGGAACGCCAGGGATAGAGGAATTCCGGACTTATCAATTTCCATTGCGTTTCTTAAGAAAAACGCATGATATCAGATAGATCGGAGGTTCAAGAAGCGCACGGCGATACTTCGACAACCAACATTTCCATGAAGTGATTGCAATAAAGTTATCAAAGAACTAGTAAATCTTTGATAAATAATTTTGTCATTTAGTTTCGCTACATTTATATTGTTTTTGAGGAACGAGATGTCGGTCGTAAAAACAAAGACGTACAACCATTGTGTAAAATAAAATGTTGTAATTTCTCGGAGAAAAGATTCGTAAGAAAACGGTTTCGTTTGCTTCGGGTGGAAATTTAGAAACTAGAATTAATTTTTCCAATGCATAATGACAAGAGAAAACGAAATTTTTGGAGAGATGAAGAATAGCCGATATTTTACTGAATTCGTTCAAAGATTGGGGCTGATTCAATGCTAAAAATAAGATGAATCAATAGTATTAGATTCACAATAAAAATGACTGTCGAAAGTCGAAGAACGATAATTAAGGCAATTTAACGCGAGGAATCAGCGCCTTTTTCAGTCGTGAGTAACGGATCGAACGGGAAGCAATGAGAATTTCGCGTGGTTTCAATTTTTCACGTCGAAATTTGTGCTGCGCAGTTCTGAAACAAATGCCAATAGATGCACGCGACTCGTGAGCGTTATCTACCTATAATCGCTGATTTTCTGCTATCCGAAAATAACCGCAAAAACATTCGAAGCTACGGGAGAAGAATCGATTTCGAAATGGAGCAAAAATTGGGGATAATTGGCACTCAATATCTTACTGCAATTTGCAAGGATCGATGACTATGTTTATCGCACGCGATGGAGTTCGGGCGCAAAAATGTGAAAAGCCCATATTTTTCTTTAATGCAACTCAGTCGATGACTACCGTTATCGCACGCGACAAAATCGAGCAGACAATGAAAAACGCTGAGTGCTTTTTTTTTCTCTTCACCCGATCGATTGCTACGATCACATGGACACGCGACTGAAATTGAGCGGATAAGAACCATGCGTATGACTCGATAATTCACGAAGCTGCGAAACGTAGAATGTAGAAACCGCTTTTATTTCAATGGTACTGTAAAGAGACACCATTTTATAAGATGGCAAAATTCAAGATTGAGAACTTCGCTTACTCTTCATAGCTCTATCGATCGAATCGAATTACAACTAATTATTCGTTCGCATCGCGGTTCGAAAAAGTTGCGTAAATTAAAGCCCGTCTTTTTTCTTCGGGATAACGAGATAAGAATAATGTTTGAGAATGGATTGCTCATTGAATGTACACGAGCGAACGAATGGACAAAATTGTATTTACTGAAAAATCTTGCTAAAGCTCTGGTTAAAGCAACAATACCATGCTCTTACCACACAATATGATTCCCAGAAGGAACGTTTATATTTTATAAGTACGACGATGACAAGAAATAATGGTTGCAACCGCAATTGCATCTTAACCAATTAAATACACAGTATGAGTAACTATCTATATAAACCGTCCTGCTGGAAATTATATCGGAACAGTAGGACGTACTATTCTCCCATATTTTTTTCTCAGTACAGCGATTGAACGGTTCGAATCGTTTTTCATATCGACAATCGCCTATTCCGAAAGCGCTGTAAATCGTACCGGGGTCCTGTTCGCACTACAGTTTGTGGCGAAATAAAATGAACTTTTCGCGACGGGAATTTTCAACGAATCGTAAAAAAGACCACTTATAATAACGAAGCATGTTTTTGATTAATTCAACTTTTATCAACGCTAAATGATAATATTTCCTATACAAGACTTCGATTGTCAGACTCTTTCCATCGAATGAAAGTATCGATACCAAACACTTTTAGAGAACGTTAACATTAGTAATCATCCTGATTGAAGTTAAATGTCAATATTTCAAGATATCATTTAAAGGCAGCTTATCGATACATTCCATCGCTTTTTCATTCGGTAGACATGACACGTGTCCATTCAATAGATGAAGTGTCTATCCACTGGTATTTGCAATGCCACGTTTATTTTTATGAATAGTAGAATAATCCAGTAAATAATGTCATAAAAAAACCATTAATAAGGTTTAGCATTCGGAGATGTAATTTACAGACAGGTTATCCACAAATTCTTTTTCATGTGCATTTGATTGCTACAGTATCGATTCGTTGGTATCTCCGAAGTTACTTTTTTTTAATTGTCGATAAGTCTGGTAAATATTTTTTTACAACATATCCTTTTTTCAAATAGGTTTGGAAACACCATTACGTGTTTTATATGTTTTTATCCCATTACTCTACTCTTTCAGAGTCGAAAATTTGTCGTATCCCAAACTCCTCCATTTAATGAATGATTCGCTCCGGAAGGCAAGGAAGATCATTGTAAAAAAACAGAAGACCTATGTTTTACGAGCCTTTTTTGACAATCGTAAATCAAGAGACGTCGCTTTACATTGAGACGGGGGGCTTCTTTTGTCGAAACGAAGATAAACAGCCCTCAGTGTGGTTCGAGTGACTCTCAGGTAAAAAGGCCGTTCAAAGCCTGTAAATCGAGTTGCGAGTCATGGACGCGAAAGTACTTTAAATCGGAGTGTGCGGGGTCAAATTACTACATTTTTCATTTCGAAAAGAAACATTTTACCTCGCACGATCGTCTGTGACATTCCTCCGATATTATATTCCCGATATATCGGGCAAAATGTTAATTTCAGCCACGCGAAGTTCTCGACAGTCGAGCGAGCACTGTGAATTATTACAGTACGATGCGAATGTGAAACTCGAAAAGCTGGTTAGCGACGATCGCATCGCCGCGCGTTTCAATCTTACAATATTTCACGACGATTGTGAATTATATTATTATTATCTGTACTCGAAAAATCATTTTTGAGACCCGTTTTCCCTTTAGAAATCATTTAATCGAAGAAACTCGACTTGGCAAAGAGAGGAAAGGCATGTTTCTGTGAAATATCATGGAAATTTGAGCATTGTTAGGATGAATGTGTCGTCTGAAAAACGTTCGAAGATTATAAACTAAACGAATCATTTCCCGCATCAAAAAATGTTAAAAAATTGGACTTGTTATTGTGAAAACTCAGAAAAACGTTCTCTTATCGCTAAAGAAACAGCCACAAATGACTATTTTACTTAAAAATATCAACGCTTGCCGATTATTATGCATTTGTTGTCGGAAAAGCACGAATTGATGTACCAAGCAACGATTTAATAAATGAAATCTTGCGATAAATTCAAAGGCTTCCCGAGCGTCGTCGGCTGCGGATGAAACGTAAAACAAGATGAGATACACGTTGCGACCTCGGCGTAGCAGAACGCGCGTAGGACAATGGAGTCGGCGTGCGGTGAGCAGAGAAACAGGAAAACGTGCTGGTCTGTTGAGTTGAATTACGCAGACGGGGAGGAACCTTTGTATATGATAGTAGCACAGTATTCCTCGGAGCGTTACGTGGCACAAACTGTACACTATTCCAGCGCGGAATCCCGCTATTACCGCAGAATGTGCAATAACCGAAGGCGAATCGAATATAGTCATAGATGAGGCGACAGTTTCGATACCAATAACGTTAAAGGAATTCCGCTAATGGTTTCGTTGTACGACGTACAACTCGTCGTGTGAAGTATCAGTGGATTTCGTTGGTAACGAGCATTCGCAAGCAATCCAATTCATTTGACTTAAATAGCCAAAGAACATTAACTCACTTTACTTTGTAGGAAAAATAGTTTGAGAACTCCACAGAGAACTTAAAAAATCAGAAAAAAATTCACAAAGCTACTATAGAGTGTTTTTGCGTTACTTTCTTAGAAAATAAAAGACTACGAAGAAGATCAGTATTGTTGCGTAGCCAAGACGAGTTAACGCATTTTGTTCTCGACGGAAAACTAAAAGTGCATGAAGATTCGGTCCTGAAAAACTGCCCATGTTTTTGCACGTCTTCAACATCGCACGTGAGTCCGGAATACCCAAAATGTTGAAAATTTACAAAAAATTAATATTATTAAGTGTAATTGCATTAAACCGAAACACTAGAATGCGATGGAGTAAATACAGTACATTTGCAGATAAGAATATATTTTTACATGGACAATTTGATATGTTTTTATTCAGGCAATTTTATTACCGTGTACAAAAATATATCCTTATTTGCAAGAGTTCAGTTTTTTGGGTGTATGCCTTCGAAATAAGAAAATCAATGAGGTTTCCGCGACTGATTTCATAATTGATCGCATTCAGTTGCGTCCTCATTTGCGAACAAAGACCCTAAAACGGAGTGTGACCGCGAGTGTAGTCGACAAAATTACAGAGATTGTTTGGCAATAGATTTTTATTTCGTGTGCTACGCATTTTCCTATAAAATAGAAATATTTGCGTGAAAAAAAGGATTATCATGCGATACAGTAATTTGTAATTTATCCATTGTTCGCGCACATCACCTTGAATAAAGCTCACTGCCGTGTAATCATTTGCATTATTCGGAAGAACGATTTACTAGCGTTCTTCTATTCTCGCAACGAAAGTTTGCCTGCATATGCGGGCACAACTTGCCGCAATAATTTCAAAATTATATGTCGAACTCTTGTCTACAAAATGTTGTCCGGGGTAAAAACGAGCCAAAGGCGAAAAAAGCATGACATTAAAAAATCGACCAAGTAACGAAGCAATGCTCCAATTAATCGGCGAAGAAAGAACTATTCGTTACTTTTCTTACAGCGCCTTCTGATAATTCCTTTGCATCCGATGTATCTTAACAAAATCAATGATAACCCTCATTGAAGAAACGACGTTGATTAAACATCGTCAAGTGTCGCGAAGCATTAAGCAAGATCTTTCTTCGCTCTATTCCCGGATTTTCGTGTTTCAGACGAGACGGCTGTGATATTCAGAGCGGATACGAAAAATTAAAGAAAATTAGCGAAGGGTCACACGCGCGTCTAGACACATCCAAGTCCCGTTACAGCATCGGCGAAGAGATGAAATAGCTTGTGAGGGATACACGCCATTTTGACGGAGGAGCCGCGGCCTCTGCAGCTACCGAATTCAACAACTCCGGCTCATCTTCGAACCGAAGCGCAGTCATCTTCGATACATTAACCGAAAAATAACTTCTCTTTAGGCACGGAACCCCGCAAAAAACAGAAAGCAAAAAATTGGGCATAGTTGGAGCAAACGGAGTTGGAGCAAAAGTAAAACTCGCCGATGCATAACGCCGTTGGGGTTTGGAATATGAAGAATTTCTGTATCGATGACAATCATACGAGAAGGGATTAGTAAATGTTACCTTCGGGGGACAGGTGAAAACCGGTTGACACGAGTTTTTACCGCGGCTATTCACGGGACTGGCGAGAGAGCGTCCTCTCGCAGCAAATGCGAATCACAGTTTCAGAGCCTCTGCTGCCGTTCCGCTACATTATTCTTCCATTCTGCACATTCACACGCTTGTATCCAAGCACGATCTTTCAAAATCTCTCATTCGTTGGCAGAATAATAAAGAAGACTACGATTGAAACTTCAGCATTACAGCGAGATACAAGATAGCTATGGCGCTACGATAAGAGTTTGTTCGTGGGCCAGAAACGCATAGTTGGGTGTGGCGGAATAAACATTTAGTTATTGATAAAAAAATCCCAGCTGAGCCGAATAAGATTCGTAGAATATTAATGAATGGTGTCAAGTTTTATTCGACTCAATTCATTTATTCGACTCAAAGATTTTTCAGAACCTGCCAATTTTGCGTTTTCGGATGAATCGTGTTTTCTCAGAAAATGTGGTAAAAAAAAGGTTTGCTCTTGGTAAAAAAATATAATAATTGTATCTTAGTGGCATCACTCGCGTTGTTTTAACGTATTTTATTTTAAGAAAATCAGAGTCGTCCACAATAATTTGGAAAAAACTATGAACATCTCTGATAAATTGCGGTGGGTGAAGGTTGTGCCGAGAAAATGGCAGGAACACTTAGCAAATAGCAAAAACTGTGAGGAAAATGTCGAAATATTTCTAAAAATCACTGGAATGTTTCAGTAAGAGTTTTTCAGACAACTTATCAGACAAATCACCTCACCAGAGTTATAGTTAAGAATATATTTTCTTCTGCGTGATTATACTTTTTTGGGTGTACGTAATTTTTGTGTTTTTGTAATGCGTGTATGTAAGATTGAGGATGAAGATCCATTTCTTGAACACGTTTCAGTGTAATGAAATAACACTCGTTTAGATGTGAGCTTTAGAACCAAAAGTACATTGAGGAATACGGGAGGGTTACCCGAACGCATTCGTATGGGGAAAGAGCGCATGCTCTTTACATGATCGCGCACAAAGTCATTAAGTGCAGCGCATCAGCACGCAGCCGTGTTACTTGAACACACATGAGCATGGCAAGAAAAACTGTCCATGTTGTTCGGGCGGACCCGACTCGAATATCGTCCGAAATGACATTTTGTAGAGATAAATACGTGTTGTGTCGTGGCCAAAACCGATACTTCTACCCTTTTTCACAGAATAAAAATCTATTACCAAATTGATACGGCAATTTTCTTCGTGTTCGTCGACTACACATTCCGTTATAGCGTCTTTGCCTGCAAATATGACCGAAACTCAATGCGATAATTACGAAATCATTTACGGTAGATCGCTGGATTATTGCCCATTTTAGTATCTTTAACCGCTTTATAAACTGTTTTTCATGCAATGAGGTTTAGAAGTCAAACAACACTTTCAGATAACTGAATGCCCTGTGTTCGGCAACTTTGGCTATCTGGGAATACAAAGAACCGTGCGTGTTGTTCAAAAGGACCGTAAGTATCTTAACACACGCGTACATGTTGTTGCAACAAACGCACGTTGTGGTAAGGTGCGCAGCTCTGCTATTTGAACACACATACGATAATCGTACTCTTGTGAAGCAAAGCATGTTATCCGGACCCACATATGTGGGCCGTACATCGACGAAACGAAGTAAAGCATGTTATCCGAATCCAAACGCGAGGTCCGTACTCTATCGAAGCGGCGTGAAGCGTGTTATCCGAACACACACCCTGCATGAAAATGATGATGAACGCATACATCGATGGAACATAATATCTGCCCGGGGTGTCGAGCACCGAGTGAAAGGGAAGCTAAGAAATTCGACGTGAAGAAAGGGATAAGGGGAATCGCGAGCCGTACGTGCGTGCGCGAGTTTTGGAAATGGAGGAGAACGGTTGCGATACCGGCGGGCGTCAGTGGGAGAGGATTTCTCGAGTCGAGCGTGGAATACGGTGTACAAGAAACGTTGCAACGTGCGCGCCGAGAGAGGAGCGATCGATAGTGGCCGCGAGCGCGCGGCGTTGAATTTGCGGCCGTGTGTGGGATGAGGCGCGAGGGGCTGAGCTCGGGGGTGGCCCATCCACTACGAAACTCTCTAACTCTCTCTCTCTCTCTCTCTCCGTCCGTGTGTATACCACACTCGCACAGTTAATACAGAGGTCTGTTACCATGGAGATGATACGAGAATTATCGTGAAACGCGGGGGAGACCGGCACGAGCGTACATACAGGTGGAAACACAAGCGAACACGCATGTGTTGGTTTATCCGTGTGCACACTGGATTCTGAAATGCCCCCCCCCCCCCCCTCCCCTCCCCTTTTGAAAGCTATGGTCCCGCAGGCGAAAACCCACTAATGACGCAAATTTCCGAGGGTAGGACCAGGGAGGGATGTGGAACGAGTGGAGAACCGTCGTACGCGTTGAAATGTGTGCAACCTGCGGCGTCCCCTTTTTCGCTGCGTGGGGGCAATAGTCTTCGCGGGCCCCGACAGAATCGCGATACCGATATGAAGCCGAAATCGCGATTCTACTGTACACTGCGAAAGAATCGAAGCACTGAAAAATTCAATGCACCGATATTGGAAGTTTCCATGCACGTACTGGTGTTTAATTTAATGGAGAATCGTGATGGAAAATTAATGTAGAGGATGCCGAAATCCGTAATCGATACTTCGCTTTTAATAATTAATTTTGACTCTACGGTAAAAGGAGCTTAGATTGAATGAATCGTGTTATGTTCACTGTGAAGACACTTCAGACGCATTAGATTCTTCTAATGTCACTGTAGAAAAGCAGATTCGTTTTTCATCATCATGGTACATTGAATGTAGTGCAATCGTTTATGCATAAAAACTTACAATCGTTTTTACAAGTGCACTCGGAGCGCAACGCAAGTCGTTTAGTAACTTTGATCAAATATTGCTATGACTTCGGAGTATTAGCGAATATGTCGATTTATCTTCATCCGGACCAAATTAAGCGTTCTAAGACGGAAAACAGTCCTTCATTAAGAAAAAGAAGTTTATTTATAAAGAAACAAATCTTGTATATGGCGGAAGAAATTAGACACTGTAACCGAATCTAAGTTGATCCGTGAAAGCCGAAAAACACGAATTCTTGTCTCTGTTTAACTCCCAAGGATTGAAACTGATTAGTTCAAATAAAGGCACCATATTCCTGCATTTGATCATTCATAGTTAACCGCAATAATTGATTACGTGTCCGCGATATTTGGGAACTATCAATTTATCTTGTGTGAGATGCAAACATCGTGAATGAAAATCCGGCACAACTTTCCGCAGCATCGCCCGGTCGAAATCCATTAGCGAAGTTTCTGTGAATACGGCAATCGATTTCACGACCTCGTTGGCTACGGTGACGATTGTTGCCGATTTTCCGCGACGTTTTGAACTCAGCGAGAAGTTATTATTGCACGATTCGAAGTCGGCACAACGCATATATCTGGGATTATATTATTTCGATCGTTAACGTAGAAATATATTAAGGCGATCCGACGCAGTTTTTTTTATTGACAAAGCAGTTATGCAGCGTTTGCCAATAAGTTGTTCGGTATTGCTGCTAATCAAAACTAAATGTAGCGACCTTCTTTCAAAGCCAACTGACACGATCATTACGTAACATAGATCTAGCGCATCGATCCCTTGCAACATTCACCGGTCTGTCCTCGCAGTATGCATATTTTAACGACAAAGTTGTAAAAATGTGTTCATTTCATTTTGCCTATTTTTTTCAATAAAACGATAATTCGGTGGCTGACCGTTGTCAAGAATCGGAGGACAATTACTTTTATTGGGTATATAAAGACTCGTAGCGTGGCTACCACTTAGTACCAGCAGCTACGGTGACACACCGGTCCCCGTGCAGCGCCCCTTTCTGGCCACTTTGCAACCTGCATAAAACCAACCACGTCGCGACGAGCGCCAACGAATCGTCGAACACTTTTATGCAGTCGATTCATGCAACGATTGCCGATAGAGGAGTTTAGAACGAAAACTCAAAATTCTCGTTCTCGTTACCGAGAAACATCGTTCCAGACAAACGTGCGGCGACTTTCCTGCGCTATTCGGCGATGATGACAAAATGTTCATTCGAAGGAGAAATTGAAGTAGATCGTTGAATTTAAGATACTTTTATAGTACAAGGCAAATTATTAAAAGTAAGTTATCGGCTCGATTTTTGCTGCTCGTAAGGTTCGATGTCCCAGTTTATGCATAAAACTTCGACTAGCGTATTCATTTTCAGGAAACTTTGTTTCACAGCGCAGAGTCTACTATGGCTTTGAGAAACTAGCTCGATACGCACACGCATGTTTCGGGTCTTTGGAATTATGATTGGATGTTCTTTACGCCGATCGCAAGAATTTTTTTCGAACACCCTTGAGTCGGTAATGGTTAAACTAATTGGACCGCTTGGGTTGTGCACTTGTTGCTCAGCATGAGTGTACCCGCATGTCGATGCCGTCGAAGTTTCTTTTGCTTCTTCTCGGTCCACTTCACGTCTAATCGACGAAATTCGGCCTGGCCGAATATTCAAGACTCCCGAGACGAATTATTCGTGTGAATTACCCATCCGCATTGAAAGGAAGAATAAAAAAAAATAGACCGACGCTGAAAATGCGGCTAAAAACGCGCAGCATAAAGCAATGATATCGTTAAAAAAATACTTTTATGGAACACGTCGAAATCGACTTTGACTCTCCGGTAAACAATAGTTCAACAAACAGTTGCGTGCGACGCCGTAATTATCAAAGTCATATAGGATCGGGGCGAATGACGTCGCAACGATGTTCATCCAACGAGAGGCTATTTCCGGTAGATGCGCGATAGGCGAAACAATATCGTTCTTGCGTAATCCGAAAGCTACGTCGCGACGATCGATCAATCCGTTAGAACTTCATCGTGAAAATGTCACGGACGTGACAATTTATCGGTTTTATGTATTATTTTCACGATATATTCGGGAAATGGACAACATTTCTACGTAATTGAGATTCAAATGAAATGAAAGAATCAAAATGCTTGATTAAACATTGAAGGGCAAATTCGCCAAATGAATGGTCAAACTTTGCCATTCATCGTGTCTCTCGCTGTCGACTATGCGTTCCTAATTGCGAAAAGAGTCTGAAAATCCGCGACCTTGAATACGCTCTGTATCTCAACCTCACGAATCCTAGGAGGTGAAGAAAAAAAAGACCAACTCTCGCAAAGAGGCCCGAGAGTCTCCTTCGGACCGTTTAGCGCGTTCCTCGACCGTCTCGAGAGATCGGTGAAGATAATGAAGGAGCGTCTCGGTGTATGTAACTCCCTGGCTCTCGCGCGCGTTCGTTCGAAAGAAAAACGCGCGCGCGAGGCTCGTCGTCGCGTCAGCAATACAAGCAACAGCATAAAGAGAGCCCCAACGTAGAGCAGACATCGATGTGTCTGTCTTCTATCTTTCTCTTTCTCTCCTCGACACGCAGAGAGAGAGGGACAGGGAGAGACAGAGAGAGAGACGGAGTAGCGGCAAAGCGTCAACGAAAGCGAGAGCGAAATTCATCGTTCCCGAAGTCTCCGCCTCCGTCAACCGACACTGGGGGGTTACCGGTGGGCCGTGCTTCGCTCTCATTGGTCGAAAAATCTCACGGAGGTCAAACAGTCGGGGGTACCATTTCGAAATCTTCCAATCCCGTCTCTACGAGCAACATTTTTATTGCCCCAAAGTATTAATGCCAAGGGGTGAAAGAACGGTCATATCCCCCCCTTCCCCCTTCCCCTCTCGAGCTGCTCTCTCCTCATTCAAACCTCACTCTCTTGGTCTCTTCACCATCCCCCTCTCGACGTTTCCTCGTCGATGCGCCAAGGGACACTCTTGTTTCGGGATTTCACCGAGTTGCACGCGTTTCAACTAAATCTCGTTACATTACAATTTTTTTCTTCTTTTTTTTTTTCTATAACCCGGGACGGATAAATAACGCCGACGAAAGGACCAGTCCCAATAACAGTTCTATGCCCGAGAAGCAAAATTGTCCTCGCGCACATACATTGCCACGAGTATAATACATATTCAAGATAAAAAGAAGAAAAAAAAGATTCTAACGCGTATCATAAGTTTGGTGTCTGTTCGGCAGCCTCGACGTTCCGCAGTGCAGTGTTTATCATACGATGTGTCGGTGTGTGGTGGATACGTCGCGGTTGTTGGATTCCCCTGTGTGTGAGCGCGTGTGACGGAACGTCGTAGGCTCACACGGGCTTACCGCGGGTTTGTCGGCGCTGTTGCCGGTTACTCGATTCACGGTGAACAATCGCCATATTATTAACGTCGGTTGTGTTCCACCTTCTCTCTCGACGCAACGAAGGAAAAAAAAAGAGAAAAACTTCGCCGTCGTGTGTTAGTAGTACGAACAACGGTTGATTATTGCGCGTAGCGCGCGCGAACGTTGTACGGAGAGAAGAAAAAAAAATTTCAATTTATCGATCCTCGAGAAGCCCAGTCGTCGACCCTTTACGTACATACGAAATAAAGAAGAAAGGGAGATAGAGAGGAGGGCATCGTCAACGAAATTCCTACTGTCCGCCCAAGAGAGTATCGCAAAGAAGAGTTACGAATAAAATTCACGGACTGATTATTTGCCTTCTTGCATTTGCCGAACTACACAACGGCCGAAGAGAGGCTGCCCCCACCCCTCTTCTCGAGCGTTAAAAACGTGTACAGCCGCGAACGTTGCTCGGGTACCGTGTGTTTGTGTTCGTGACATTTGAGATTGTAGAGAGGAAAATATCGACAAGGATTTGGCAACGTCGCAACGTCGGTGCTTACTCTCTCACGCTCCTCTCCGCAACGCGCGCGCACACACAGAGACGCGCCAAGAGAGACTCCGAGAGACGCACACACGCGCGCATACGTATATATATATATATATATACACACACTCACAGACGAAGAGAGGCAGAAGCAAAAGTGCTGCGACGAGTTGGCTGGTGCTGCTGCTCTCGTGGGGTGGCAAGCCAGGCAGAGTTTCTTCTCTGTCTCTCTTGGATCCTCGCCCCATTTGCCTTTCGGGCGCTCGCTTGCGCGATATATATCTCTCTCCGTCTCGCCTCGTGTCGCGTTTTCTGCCCTCCCGCTCGTCCCGCTAGAGCGCGGGTACACGTTGCGAGCGCCAACTGAGAGAGCGAAATAATTCTCTCCTCTCACGCGCGCTCTCTCTCTCTCTGCGCCGCTCTCGCTCGCGCTAGCGCGCGTGAATATACACTCCAAGCGAACAGCGGCGACGGCTGCGCCGCTTCGCTGTTCTGCTCGACTCTCCGGGTCTCTCCGTCTTTCTATCTCTCTCTCGCTCGGCTTCCCCTCCTTCGTTGCCGTAAAGGAGAGCCCCGTGCTATAACGCTCACTCGGCGCCCCACAAGCTCGGAACGGGTCGGGCGAGTCCAACGAACGTCCAAAGGGGAGTCTGGTATTAACCCGAGCCTCTAGTCCGTCGTGATCCGGAGAATGTGCTAGACGCCAAACGGGACGGAACTTTCCGCCAGTTCCATTACGAAAAAAATATATATATACATATATATCCAACCTATATATACCATTTGTAAAAGAACCCGACATCACTTGCAACAACAAAGAGAGAAACATTGTCTTTTCACTGACAACAAAATTTGGAGGAACAAGATTCGCAACGAGCCCCATCGACCTATTGATACACATACATAAACTCTAACGTGGATTTGCGCCAGACGAATCTTTGATACGATCGTTTCTTTTTTTTTTTACTCATTTTTTTTTGCTCTGAACCTGCGACGAGTTTCGAAGGGGGATTACGCAAGGACGAATATATAATTCCGTCGCTTTAACGATCTCGATCTCTCGGTGTATACTGCACGAACGCCGGCCATGTTTGGTGTTTACGAGGTGAGGGGGAAACGTTCCTGCTGCTGCTGTTGCTGACGTCACAGCGCGCCGAACTCGCAGCACGAATATCTACAGGAAGAAACAACGAGGAGAGAAATAGAGCCGGCGAAGATAGTGGAGGGAGAACGAGAGTCGCAGCGGGAGAGGAAAATACAGATTACAGCGGCAGCACTAGCCGGATCGAGAAAATAGTCTCTCTTGTACATACATATATATATAAATGTAATATATATATATATATACATATATGCGAGGGAGAAGTTGCACGGACCTTGGAGAACGGAGGAGGCCCACGCGCGCGCTACGAGAGCCACGCATCAGTGCCCGTTGTATTTAATTATCTCCCGATGGGACGTGCGTGTCCACCTATAAGTTCGTGCTCGCCGGTTCTCACTACTGGCCATCTGGAAAACATCGTTTTCCCAGGGAAATAGAAGAACTTCCCGACCGTCTTTTGTTTTGCCTTCATTTGTTTTTTCTTCAAAATCCAAGTTCGATTGTCGGTGGATTGATAGAATAGAGAGAGAATAAAACCCCCGGAATAATTGTGACCGGGGGTTGTGCCGAAGAGAGCGTGACGGTGATTGTTTTGAAGATGGAGAACAACGCGGGGAGGAACATCGAGGCGAGAGGGACGAGAAATTGACAAACGAAGAATCGGACACGTGGTGAAAGGAAGTGGATTTGTTTTTCTTTTCGTTCGTTTCTTTGCGCTTCGAGGAACAATCGTTCGCGACAAGGACACGGTGAGAAAAAGGGTTGGCGGAAGATTTGCGAGCGGGAGGGTGTGTCTCGTTACGATTGGAAGAGAAGTTGCACCGGGATACGTCTACGTTGTGCACCGTATCGACCGCGCGCAACAGCGAGAGAGAGTGTGCCGCCCGAGTGTGTTGTGACGCTCATTTTGTTCGTCGTCCGGAGTCGGCACGTGGAGTGAAACAAACGCGGTGAATTCCACACGTTAAGGTTAAAAACATCGTCGATGTGCCGAATTCATCGTGCTCGCGATTCTCTTCGATGCGAGGATTTTATGATCCACCTGTTGGATATTGAAAACGCGAGCGGGGGTGCTTATCGGTGCACCAAGATACCCGAGTACCTGAGCAATAAAAATACCATTCAGGATGGATCTCGGCGACAGGGTTTACGCGGCAGAAAGAATCACCAAAAAGCGAGAAAAACGGGTATGAGAAAAATTCGTTTCGCTATTCGAGAAGATGCGTACCATACGCGAAGTTTACTAATTCCGGCGTGTTGTTTTCTTTTTGTTTCAGGGAAAAGTCGAGTATTTCGTGAAATGGAAGGGATGGAGTAAGAAGTGAGTTCACGTCACTCAGGATCGCATAAATCCTATAGATAAAATGAACTTCAACGATTTTTTTTATCGAGATTTTGTGACGGAACACTCCTATTTTGTGGCTTTGAAATCGCTTAATTATTTACGTTTTATACTCTATTGTTTTGATGGCGTGTTAAACTGAACCTCGATTACGAAATATCGCGATTATTGTAATTTTTTTGCTGCCCAAAGAAACAAATAACGTTTTTCGAAAAATTCTCAATTATTCACGGTCGCGATGTGTTAATTTTTTCTTAACCTCAAAGAATACTCCATTACAAGTCCGATTTGGGAAGCTCGAAGTGATCTTGTCGCTTTATACGTCTTATAAATGGAACAATTTAGTAGCTCTGAAGAATCTTTTCTCTACAGATCCATCAATATTTTGATTGGATTTTCGCACTTCAAAAAATCCGTGGCTAAAATGTCGCACATTTTTCATATGAATATTGTTGGCATTTTATTCGTCTTCTGATTGGTTGGTTTTAACGTCCAAAATCGCAGTTATTTGATGAACAAAATGTTCAGTCATTGAGACGACCGATGTGTTTGAAAGAATACACAAGCTAACAGTTGATTAATCGTTCGAGCGGCTCCGAAAAAGTAGATCACAAATGTTATACCACGGCCAGTTAATGGATAAACTCGTACATATGGATTTTAAATATCATGCAGCTGAGTAATCAATGTAATGGATTATAGAAGTAGATGAAAACTAAAGCCATATACCAATCGTTAAATTCAAATAAAAATACTCGAGATAAAAACAAGAGGACGGCTACTCAAAAAATGTTCGATTGTTATTCCGCATTCGATAGTTTACTTTTGAATTACTCACAGATTCAATCCTGATCAGTTACACAACATTTTCGTGATATTTAAAAAAATTCTAATCGGCTTTTAAGCATTGAAAGTAGAGGAGCGAGCCTATCAGCTAGTAGGACGAAAAAAGTAATTGAATTTGCGCTTAACAAAACAAATACTTCGAAGTATAGGCTGGAAGGCTTTCCATATGACAAACTACGGTTGTCAAGACTATTAATCGACCATGCAAAGTTTATCAACGAAAAAATGTACATCATTGCCAGTTTTCCTAAATCGCGACGAAGCTTGGAACTCTAAAATCGATTATCCGGAATGTCGCATAAATTTGGCGGGTGGGACTGTCGATTAATCTGAATACAATTTCAGATACAACACATGGGAGCCCGAGGAGAATATATTGGACGTAAGGCTCATCGAACTTTACGAAGAGAGTCAGAAAGGTAGTGATGTAGCGACGCGAAGACCGAGGAGAAGAGACACTAGATACAATGTAAGATACGATAAAGTGCGTTTTTCCCAAACATTCGCCATACTAAGAAACATCTTTCCTCGCAAATCTAACGACTTCCCTTCGCGTTTTGTTATCTTTCAGGAACAAGTATTGGCGAATTTGGTAGTCGAGGAGGAGCCGGGCGGCGACGAGAGGGTCGGCGAGGACAGTCAGGACGAGTCGACGACTGGCAGTACCGTCGCGCCAAGATTAAATCCCGTTACACCGGACGAGGATACGGTCGCGAGCTCGTTGGACGACCACGAATCGACGACACCGCCGGATCTTTCCACGTCGACGTTTACCATCGATTCGGAGAGTTCCGACAGCAGTGTCGACATACCACCGTTGCCGAGACGCGAGCCCGCGGGTACAAAGAGAAAAGCCGAGGTTCTGAGCAAGGAATCCGGCAAAATTGGCGTAACGATTACCACGAGCAGTCCAAGCAGCGCAAGTGGCAGTCCACCGCCGAATAAAATACCACGATTACTTCCTATCAAAGGCACTAATGCCGCCGCCGTATCGCCCCCTTACACCAACGTGAGTTCTCGCCAATTATCTTCTACTAACGCGAATGTTTAGACGAGAGTGATACTAATTCTACACGATTCAACGTATGAAACTTTTCGCTGAACGTTTGTTTCTCCGTATACGTGAACCGATATTAATAGGTTTATATCATCACATTAGTTTACTGAGCACTTCAATAATAGACCAGATAAACAAAAAAATTTCAGTTAAACCTCGCACATTGCATCCTCATTATTTTTCACTTTTCACGAAATTCTTTATGCGAAAGTACGGCCATCAATTTTGACTTTTCTCATAGAGAAAGTATAGAGACCCGTGAAGTGTTTACTTTGCATTCTTTGGATCATTATCTTTAAACTAAAAACAGTTGAAAAGCAATGAACGTTTAAAAACAATTCAATATCCGAAGACTTCGAAATCCTCCGACGGATTCACGCCAAATTCTGTTATAGATCTTATTTAATTGCAATCGATTTACAGTTCGAATTCGAACCGGACACCTTGCAAATTCTGCACAGGCAAGGACGAACGGAAATGTTTCATAAAACTTCAAAAAGCCTTAAAGATTAAACGCTTTGGCGGGTTTAGCAATAGTTTACTTGTGGTTTCAATTCGAGCTTGATTGTCAAGAACTTGCCACGGACACATACATTTTTCTCTAAACTTTTTTTCCCTACATTTTACAGGATTTTAAGCATCTCGGCATAAAAATCCCGATATCAAAGTTTTCACAAAATAAGTAAATGTTTTCTATGGCTCTATGAGGAAGCAAGATTCAACCAATGTCACTGAGACATGACAAATTGCACGAATCTATTTGTTCCAGCACAATTGCCAAGGAAACATGTAAGAAAAAATGGTGATAAATTCTTACCCAATTGCTTCTTTTTTTCAGAAGGTAAACGGTAGAAGGCCCTCGTCGTCCGCGAGTGTGAAGTCAACGCCCGAGGAGCCATCGCCGGCAGTCCCGACGACTCCAGCTCCGGCGGTGCTCGACAAGAAGAGGCCCGAAGCGGATGTTCCGCGCGGACCTGTGCCGTCTCTACCGAGAGTACCGCCAGCGGTGTCCGGCGCGCCGCTCTCACCTCTGTCGGCTCCGCTCGCGGGAACCGCATCGTCGATCGACTCTTCGCACGAACCTACGTCGAAGAAGAGGCCATTGGATAACACGAAATCCACAAAATCAACGTCGAATGGTTCGTTGCTTCACGCAACAACGAACGATCCTAGCAACGGAAGAAAATCTCCGACTCCCAGTGATTCCTACACGAATAACAACAGGTTACCGTCAATAGTCAACGGTCATCATCATTCTCTCGCCAGTGCCGGCGAGACGGATACGACCGATTTGGCGAATAAAAATCTGCCTAAACACCGAAGCAACAACAACAGCAGTAGCAGCAGCAGTTGCGCCAGCAGTACTGGCAGCAACAACAACAACAAAGGCGACGAGGAACTCGACGGTGAGAACAGAAACGACGAAGACGACGACGATAACGGCGATAGATTGATCGTTAAGAAGAACGACATGAGAAACGATATATACGTACCGTTGAGCAGTCCCGGTACGGATTATTGGCTTGCACGAAATCCCGTTGCCGATCAGGTATTCATAACCGATGTGACGGTCAATCTGAAAACAGTTACCATCAGGGAGTGCAAGACTGAGAAAGGATTCTTCCGGGAGAGGGATCCTAAAAGCGATATATACTAATCCTAAGCAAACTCAGAGATCACAGACTCGACGAACGTGTGTGTCGCCGCCGCGTTACTAATATTATTATTTGTACCTTACTCCGCATACTTTTCGTGTAAATATTATATAAATTATTTTTCCTTTTTTTTTCTTTCTCTACGCAAAAAGGCTATCCTTTCCCCTGGCGTCTTGACGATCGTGCGTTCGTTTTTGCTTTTGTTGCGATAAATTCATGGTGATACCGCGATAAAATCATGTATATCAAAAACTACGGATGGATTTTGTTTTTACGAACGGAATGATAGAAAAAAAAGCATGGCAAAGATAAGCACGTAAACGAAAAAAATAAAGATTGCTGAGAGACACGGTCGAGATTTATGCAACCGACGATTAGCAATCTTTATTTTATAATTTCTCTCAACTGTGTGGGCGTGCTTTCGTTATCGAATGATCAAACTGCAAAAGTCATTTATCAAATTTTTTTTGTAATATACGCTATGTAATATAGTAGAATCGTATTATGTGGATTGTTATACGTTTAAAGAGAGAAAACAAAAAAAAACACAAAATTGTATGTACACAGTCACAAGATTTCGAAGCCCCGCGTCAAAATCTCCGCGTCTTCGTTCGCGCGCACTTCGCTCGCGTTTCGATCTGGCAATTTTCTTTTTTCTCTTCAGTATTGATCCTAGACAAATATTTTGTCCCGTCGAGAAATGTTTTGTTGTATTTTTTAAGCTGTTTATACGTTTGAGATGAGAAAGAAAAGCGGAAAATTGTCGGCGAGAATCGAATCGTTGCGAACGGCGATGCGCGCGAACGAGGACGCCGAACTGTTTCACCAGTGCAGAACCAGTAAATCCGTGATATAGCCGTAACTAGTGGTACATAGATATATTAATCCCGCTTATTTATTGTAAAGGAACGAATTGATTTTTTTAGAATTTTCCACACGTTTAAGCCTAGCGCGTAAGAAGCTACTAGGTAGATAGCGCTGCGAAAAACAAAAAGAAGAAAAAAAAAAACAAAGAACGAAGTGAACAAAAAAATACAGGAATAAAAGTGAAAATCGTGTGGTACGTGTACCCTTGGAAAATCAGCTACCCAAAGAGGAGCCTCTATAACTCATAACACATAGAACCACACACACAAACACACGTGTTACTATTAAGCGAGCTCTCGGACGGGCATTCCTTGAAAACTTAATCTATAATGTATAATTGTACATTGTCGGTGGAAAGTCCAACTTGTAAAAAGTGTAAATAGACGATTGAAAAAAAAAATTAGGGGCACCGGTAGTAGAGCGTTTGATGATTTTTAATTGGAGCCGAACTCTTTTTTTTTCCGTTTTTTTTTTTCTCTGTTCTTCGACTCTTTCGTGTGTGTGTACTACACGGGCGCACATAAATAGGCAACATTTGTGAAACGCAAAACTCGTACGAGAACGAAAAAACAAAGTTTTTGCACACAAGTTTTTTTTTTTCGTTTTTCTTGAGAAATCGCAAATTTTAGGTAGATGACAAAACGTGTACAATTTGTGAAGACCTTTTCATTTTTTGTTTTTACTTTTAATAATTTGTCCACGAGACGCGGATGGAGATTAAAAAAGATGGTGAGACGCGAAACCACGAATGAGTTGTGTAGTGGACAAGATCGAAGCTATGGGGGCAGGCTTATCCACCTATTATTATCTATTATTATTACAATAATATAGCCCGATATGTGAACCCCGGTAGTAGGACATACATACACCAAATCCAAGCGTAATTTTAGTTCTGTCTGGTACAGATTTAATCCTTATATTTGAATAAAAGCATTACTTGAATCTCTGAGCTAATCGACGTTCTTTCTTTGTATCTATTCCTCAACGCTCCTTTTCCATCGTGTTTATCGTCAGAGTCAATCGACTTTTATTACCAAAAAGATCAATCCAATTCGCGATCGATTGTTGTGTCAAACTGAGAATATGAGATTACCAATTTTCACAGTATCGTGATCAATGAGAAAGAAACAACGATCTGCGCGATATTCGCCGACACAAACGATTCAAACTACCGAAAAATATCTTTTCCTGAATCACCGTAATAAAGTCGCGTTGTGGAAAAGCCTCGGCCATTTTTAGAGAAATCTATCGCAAGTAAATAGTAAGTCGCGTTCAACAATATCGAAATATACGTACCAAAAGGTATTATTTACTTTGTTCGTAAACTTATCGTGCGTCTGTCGTTGTGCACAATCTCAACGACATCGAATCAGTGTTGGTAGAGAGGGGCGCGTGTCGGCGATTATCTCGAAGGTAGTCGCGCAGCGGTCGGCAGCGGTCGGCGTTGTGTTGTGATCGGTGTGTTGCCGAGAGAGGGGCGACTCGCGTGCTGATAAGAGCACGTATAGAGGAGGCGCCAAGCGTGCGCAGTGTTACTCCGCTGTTGTCTAATCTAACGCGAGAAAGTCGTGTGGGGAAAACGCGACTGTGCGAATCCGATCCGCGAGTAACGTTGCGTTCTCGTTCGCGAACATTGCGAAAGAAGGGCGAGAAGCAAAAAACAACGTTTGTTTATTAGACGCTGCGATTCGCGAAGATCGAGGAGAGTGCTCGTCACCGTGTGCAGTGCCATATGTGCCGGGTCAACGACGACGAGCAACCGATATGTGGATAAAACCAGAAGAAGTTTTGTTGGCGAATGCATTTTGGTAAACTCCCACTATCGTTTATTGCCCACAATATCGATGTGTGTCCGTGTGTTTACATTGTATTGCGAGCTGTCAATGACATCAGCTGACGGAGTGTCAGTTCATCTCGAATCCATTCCCCCTCCCCTCGCCCCCTCCACTTTTGTATGTCGCGAAAAGATGGAATGAAAATAAGATTATTTTATTTGTAAAAAAATCGGCTTTTCGTTATTTATGATGAACGATAATAGACATTGCAATGGTACAGTCTGCACTTCGCTGCTCTGCCACAGAACTCTGCGTAACACATTTTTTTTCACTTTTTGCAATAAAGATAAATGTTATTTTGTCTAGTTCGTAAGAGTAATTTTTTTCTTTTTTACACTAAAGGATAACGGAGCAGGCGACGGTGTACTTTGTGCTTCAAAGACGCAAGGGTCATGGCAAGACGGGAGGCCTTGGTTCGATACTCGTCGGAACTCTGGACAGCGTATTCGACACAAAACCGCCTCCCTTCAGAATTCTGCATCAGACGCCGTCCTCCGAATTGTACTGGGGTAATTATGTCTACGCAGGGACAATAATGTAAGATTCTAATGAGTCGTTAAACTTCTTTCATACGTCATTCGTAGCTATCGCTTGTTCGCTGACACGAGAAGAGATACTCAACAATTGGGAATGGCTGCACAACAATTTGATGGATACGCTAAAGTCTTTCGACACGGAGGAGGAAATAACGGAATTCGTCTGCTGCAAAATTCAGTCTATCATAGCGAACAATGTGCCTGACTGTCAGTTTGCTGAAGGTGCACTTTTTTTTTTAGTTTGTGTATTTAAATTTTATTGAATTTAGAAAACCAACAAATACTGATTAAAAATAGATATTATTCAGTTGGATAAAGTATAAAGTAATATTAGTTAGATAAACAATAATTAAGAATTAAATTTATTCTCCATCACACTCGCCGGTGGATTTCTCTAATGATAAAACTTGTATCTCGTCTTCGGGAGACTTGTTCGATTGAAATTTGATGATCGGCTCTGATAAAAACTTGATTTATTTTGCAGAGGAAGATCCACAGTCGTTCAAGACTGTTTCGTTCAAGTTTCATCAATTATTCAATCTACCGAACGACGACAAGCTCGTTAACTACTATGCATGCAGGTAACAACACCATTCGCGGCACGCGAGGATAAAAATGCGTTTACGAAACGAAAAATGTTGTCCCGGAGCGAAATAATCAATGTCTGATGATATATTTTTTAATACTAGTTATTGGAAACGACTGCCGCGGCAAGGATGGCTCTATCTGTCCGTTAGTCACATGTGTTTCTACGCGTACATACTCTCACGAGAAACGAAACTGATAGTTCGATGGGCCGATATCGTCGAACTCGATAAAACGAATTCGCTTCTATTTCCGGACAGTATACGCGTTGTAACGCGAGACAACAAGGAGGTATGCGAGAATTTACACAGTTAAAACAAATTTTTCTGAAAGATATCGTTGAAAACTAATGTGTCATATTTATCTATTCTCTCGAACGTTTCAGCATCATTTTTCAATGTTCCTTCACAAATCGGAGACATATTCGTTGATGGAACAACTGACGAATATCGCTATGAAACGGTATAATTCTGACATTCACGCGAATTTCTACCCAGAATCGAGTTAATGCTGAAAGATCGTATTATTTCTTTTCAGACTCATAGACGAAAAGAGCGGATTCAACGAGGATCGCGAACTTCTCAGTAAATTGAGGTAAATGTACGACGAAAACTTGTAATATCGTAGTAAACATTACATGCATTTTTAAAGCGAATTCTTTTTTGCAGCAAGAACGTGCCGAAAAAGCCCTCGTTTTTGAAACGAGATTTGGACGCGCGTGCTCATTCGGAAGCTTACAGAATACAATTCAGACTACCGGCTATGGAAAAATTGGACGGCAGCATAGACGCGACACTCTGGACTCCGTACAACAAGCGTCACGTTTGGGGAAAGATATTTTTGTCGCAAAATTATCTCTGTTTCGAGAGCCGAGTGAGTCACGCTGTTAACTCTCACTTTATGTATTTTTCGTTCAAATATAATATTGATTTTTCATTGAAATCTAACATTTTCGTGATAATAAAATCTTGTTACTTGTCGCGCAGGTCAGGCAGATGGTTAGTCTCGTTATTCCTTTTCGCGAAGTGAGGCTCGTGGAGCGAGCGGAAAATCAATCGTCGAACGCGATTACAGACAAATCGATACTGGTCACGACAACGAGATCATCGTTCTTGTTTGCTCAGATACAAGACAGAGATTTCGTTGTGCAAAAGATATCGGAGTTGTTGGCTAAAACAAAAATGACGCAGCTGTAAGTGCATAAGCATTTCGCGACTCTATAAATTTCACGGTTTTTTAATATTTTGTTCAGAATAATAAACGGTTATTTTGTGATTCGCAAGCGGGATCGGGGGCAATTCGCTTTCGGACGGTGAAGCTGAGTCCGATCAACCAAGTTGGACCGCACAGCCGGCGTTGATGTCCCTTTTCAAAGCATCCCTGAGCGCCGAAGCTTCGATAAAGCAAGAAGCAAAGGAGAAACAATGGGAGCTTCATTTCGCCGAGTACGGCCGCGGAATAACTATGTACAGAACTACAGAAACGGCTAAGCTCGTTATACAAGGCGTGCCACAGACGCTGCGCGGCGAAGTTTGGCTCACCTTTTCCGGTACGAAAAAAATCGAAACTCAAAAAAGTACATTTAACACGAGAAAGAAGTCGTAGCTGAATTTGCAAAGTACTTCGAATTCAGGTGCGATAAACGAGATGGCGATGAATCCCGGTCTCTACAAATCTCTCGTCGATCAATCGCTGGGCAAGGCTTGCCAAGCCAACGAGGAGATCGAGAGAGATCTTCATCGATCGTTGCCGGAACATCCGGCTTTCCAATCCGACACGGGAATTAGCGCTCTCAGAAGAGTTCTCTCGGCTTACGCGTGGCGCAATCCTCAAATAGGTCCGGTATTATCTCTAATATCTTCGAAAGAAGTCTAATGTAATTTAGTGTATCGTCAACGATCAATAGCTTTAACTTTTCTTCTTTTGCAACTAGGCTATTGTCAAGCGATGAACATCGTTGCCTCGGTTCTATTGATATATTGCTCCGAAGAGTCGGCATTCTGGCAGTTGTGCAACGTGTGCGAATCTCTTCTACCCGATTACTACGATCGTCGTGTAGTCGGAGCTCTCGTCGATCAGGGACTCCTCGAAGAATTGGCAGCCGAACATTTGCCGAGTCTTCACGCCAAGCTTCAAGAACTCGGTGTTATCCGAGTTATATCGCTTTCGTGGTTTCTCACTATATTCTTGAGCGTCATGCCAACCGGTAGCGCCGTCAATATTATGGATTGCTTTTTCTACGACGGCGCTAAAGTTATTTTTCAAGTTGGTATCCTAACTAACATTTTTAAAGCTGTTCTAACTTCGGTAGAGATTTCAGTACGTTATTGTTCGGTGTTGTTTGCAGATCGCATTGACCGTTTTGGAGTGGAATCAGGAAAAATTGTTGAATTGTCGGGACGACGGTGAAGCTATGCAATTGCTGACCGATTATCTCGGTGGTGTCTTCAACGACGAGGGAATCGTACTTCCCAGGCCACTCGACACCACTACGCCTCCAAGGGTAATAAAAAAATTATGCGAATCACATCACAGTCCAGGAGATATCCATATTGAAGACGAATAAAAGAATACATTCAACTCACCCTCCAAACCATTGCTTTCAGAGTATATCCGTACAAACGTTAATTTACGAATCCTATCTGAGATACGGAAGTCTCACGATCGGCAGAATAGAGAGACTGAGATTGAAGCATCGTCTGCGAGTAGTGCAAACGCTCGAGGACGGTATTGAGAAGAATGTGATAAGAAGCGTGATTGTCGACAAGTATATGAACATGGAAGAGTTACAGGTAAAAAATATGACTTGGATAAATAGGAAAAAGTGTAATAGCATGAATGATATACTATTTTTCCAAAACTTTCAGGATTTATTGAGCCTCGTGAGAGAAGAATTGATGAGCCAACGAAAATCCGAAACCGAACGTTACGACCCTACACAACCGCCTTACGAGGCATACAAAGTCGACTTTGAATTGTTTCGTATATTATTCGGTGGATTGTCGCCGTGGGGCAAATGCACCCAAGCCGAATCGCTCGCCGCGCGATTGTTTCGGGTGCGATAAAAACGGCTTGTTTTACTACAGACAAATTTGTACATTGGCTCAAAATCCACGTAACGCGAAATTACATGAAAAATTCGAGTCACCGCACGATAAATGATTCGAAAGATATTTTCATAACCGTGTTTTTTACTGATTGCAGCTGATGGATCGTAATCGCGATGGACTCTTGAATTTTCGCGAATTGGTTCAAGCTATAGGCATGACAGCAACCGCGGATTTGACTCAACGTCTCAAACTTTTGTACACATTGCATTTACCGCCTCTACTGACCCCGGTAGACTTCGATTCACCCACTCATTCAGGTAAGTCTTCAATATTTCTAAAATATTTGAGATATCAAAAAAGAATTCAATATTAATCGAATGAAAAAACAGCGGACGGAGCGGAAGTAGCGGCCGAGGCGACCGATTTCTTCGATTCAATGGAACAGAGCGTGGCATCTCTGGAATTGCCGGCGATGAGCCTTTCCGAAGAACCAACGACCACCGGCTCTCTCTCGCGATCCACGAGTCTGAACAGTCAACAGGGAGGTGTCGCTGGAGCCGGCGATCAATCCTGGGAGATACAGAGCATGGGAAGTTTACGCTCGATGCTCGAGTCCAAAGACAGTCCTTTGGATTTGAAAATTGTGCCAAAAATGTCGCAGCGCCATTTCATCGCATTGTGGAAAACTCTGTACGACATGTTTCCGGCACAACCCGAGGATCAAGAGGTGTATCACAGTATTGCATCGATAGGTATACGATTGTAGAATTATTTTCTACAGAACTTGCTTCAAACTTTCGAAACCATGGGAATTTTAATTCTGCGATGAAACTACTTGTAATTTTGAATCACGAATTAAAAAATTCGTAGGTACTCTTCTACTTCAATTGGGAGACGTCGGAAAGAAGTTTTACGTCGATCGCGACGAGTCCGAGGACAGTTTGTTGATGGTCGGTGCTGCGGATGCTTCACCCGCTCAAGACATCGAAAGGGTAACACATGGTTTAATAACAGAGCTGGACACTCCTCGAGATACGTGTCTTATACAAGTACACGTATCTGTTGTGTACTTCATTGTCCAGTTCTGATAAATACTAAACGAAAGATGAAATAATCAACGGAATCAATGATCGATTATTGAAATTTCGTTTTCAGTCACCGGATCGCAATGGCAATCCATCGACGGCGGCGCCTTCCACGGCGTCCACCGATCCCGATTGGTCGATAAACGTCGAGCAATTCTTAGCCTCGGCGCTAACTGGCCCGGCGATAACGGAATTCTTCAGCAAACGAGAGAATCTCAGCGAGTCCATAGCCGCACTCAGAAATCGCAGATTCAATCGAGTTCATTCTCTCTCCGACACTCCTGTACTTCACGTATGACAGAGTCGCGAGATTGTCGAATATATGCCACGAGAGTCACGAAAGCTCTCGATCCCGGAGTACGTAAAGGTATTCGTCGAATAGCGAAAAATCGACGACTACGCGAATCGCGTTCGTCGGAGACGAAGAAAACTAACGAAATTCTCTCAAACAAACGTTGAAACTACAACACTATGGCGATACATCACTGTGAATCAATCAAAAGAACGTAAAATAAGTTTTCAATTCGGAGAAAAAGAAAACAAATTAGAGTTTCTTCGTCTCCGATTATGAACTCGTACACGTCGCGACACTTTCCACCTAGTTTTTACGAAAAGAAAAAAAAAGAGAAAAAAATTTTTTGCCAACAATTGTAACTACGGCCTAGCGACGAATTATCGTTTTTATATCGGCCAATCGTGTTTTCTCGCATCGCGCTAGGCAGAATCTTTCCAATCTGCGTATACTACTTTATAAATAGCTATATTATTTTTGTAAAAGTAGAGTGAAACAAATTTTTTTTCACGTCGATTAATCGAATGGCAATTTTGCAAAATGTTGCATTGATATGTATTATATGTGTATATAAAATCGCGAATTGCATACATTTTTCTTTGCAAAATCTTTCACCCCTCCACCCCGTCGCGTCGATGCCCCGTGGGAAGTTTAGCGGAAGGTAAATTTTGCATTTACCCTTCAGGGTTGTCAAGACAAACGTCAGAGATTGATTTTCCGTTGAGAAATTTTTTTTTTTTATATTTCGTTATACATGATGGAAAATTAATAATTCTTAGCCAGAATGTTGTCTTTCTTGCCCAAGCGTACTATGCAGTCGTCCGACTCACCCTGAAACAAATAATCGACGCAATGAATTCCATTGTTGGTGCGCAGGAATCGTCGTGTGCGTAGAAATAAAATTGAACGGTTGAATTACCATGCGACGAATAGCTCCGCAGATGGCGTACATCTTGTGGCCTTCGGCCATTCTTCCCGTGGACGGGTCTACGTCGGCCAGGGTCAGTTGAATCGAAGCATGATCCTTGGCGTGGATGATGCGGTTGCTCGACGAGCTAAGAAAAAAATTTGCCGCTTACTGAATTGTCACGTCGAGAAAGAAAAATACGAAACATAACCTAAAAACGCTCGCGACGCGACGCTTAACAACGGGCGCTAACGCTGATTATTACGCCGAACTTTTCGCATTACTGCGATCTGAGATCAACCAAAGGTTTTTTTAACGCGGCAACAACATTTTTCTCGGGTTAAAAAAACGCAAGCGTCATTCGGGCACGTGTGCACTCACCACTTTCGCGGCCAGTACAGATCGACGAATTCTCCGGCTTCGTTCTCCATCGTGAACTCGATATCTGTAAGTTTGAATGGGCGTTAATAAAATTGCCGAACGTTCGAGAGCAATTGACGCGACTTCGTGAAAGAACGAAAAACGATATATTATTTCAATCGTGTGCTTACATTACGCGGTGATCTCTGTCAAGGATTCGAACCGGAAAAGAGGCCCGGAGCGGTCTTCAGGAAGTGAGCAAAGATTCGTTCGATTAATCGAATCGCGCGCGGCCCTTCGAGATACTTCGCACATCCACTGTTTTCACAAAGCTCAACCGATCGTCGGGCTCTCTGCTTTGACGACGGTAGTTGCGTCGTATTTACCCTACCACGTATATCAGAGAGATACGCGTAACTCGGTAAAGCGAGACGGGAAATAAGGTAGATGGGTGATTAGCTTGATTAGCTCATTTGGACCGGAGCCAGTGAACTGTCTCTCTGTTTCTGTCAATACCGACAACAAGGGTACTTGCGCGCTCCCATTGTTATCGTCGTGCGAATTGAAATCGAACAAACCGACGATGAGTGAAAAATTCGACGACGGCTCGTTAACGGAATTGCATTAACAGAAATAAAACGTTGCGAAAGCAGCTTTCGTCATCTTATGACGTGACACTCGGTCTTTTTAGATTTTTTTTTTTTTTACAACTCAAGGACTCTGAGCCGAGTGTTATTTAAATGACAGCAGATGTTACGTTGACGCGATACTCGTGCGAAGATTCGACGATGAGAGAAACGTGCTTCGAGGGGCTGTTTATTTGCCTTCTTTAATGAAAGAAAAAAATATCTGAATTGACAGATCGAGACTGCGGATGCTGCAAAATGTCTATGAAGGTATGAAAAAATTTATTTAATTTTTTTTTCTTCAATTCTCAAGAAGTATGAGATATTTTGCAAAAATATTGTAATAAATGGGATTTTTTCATTTTAGAAAGAATCCCCTTGGGACGTCGAGCTTCATCTTGCCGCTGCTCGAGGCGACGCCAAGAGATTGCTCATACTGCTGGACTCTGGGCGGGTCCACGTAGATTGCAAAGACAAGGTTCGCATTGACTCTGAGATAATTTCAGTGGCACAGATACAGATTTGAATTATTCTCAAAATCATTTTTTTTGTACCTCAGGATGGTACGACCCCTTTAATATTAGCAGCAGCCGGAGGTCACATAGACTCTGTTACAGAACTTCTTCAGCAAGGAGCCAATCCAAATGCCAAGAGATTAGTAAGTTTGCATTCAATTGGTTTGTTAAATTGAATTACTTTTTGTAGGGTAAATCAACCAGTGAAGGAACAAAATTGTATTGACTCAAATACCTATCTTTCGCGAAAATGTATCGTTTTGGAATATTTTTCTTATCCAAACTCGATTATTTTAATATGGCTATAAAATTAAACGTGACTCTATTGGCATTTAATTCATAGAAAAATAAATAAAGAGATTGCAGTAATTTTTGAGAAATTGTACTAAAGCGTTTATTCTGTTAATTTGATGACCATCAACAAAAAATTGTTGTCGATAAGGGTATTAAATACTTCTTCAAGAATAACAATTATTTTTAATATTGTTCAATAATGTTTATTAATGGAAAAAGATATAAAATATTCGAGTGTTCGTGCATGGACTTGGATTTCCGAATTACGAAAAAAAAAAATTGAACTGAATCGATTTCTCGATTTTGTTAATTTATTTTACGAATTACAGACGGGAACAACGGCTTTATTCTTTGCCGCACAAGGCGGCTATGCGGATATCGTGGCCGTTCTCGTCGAGGAAGGCGCAGTTGTAGATTCCTGCAGCATTGTATGTGAATCATTTAACTCAATACTCTAATTGTTGATTGTTTAATCTTCTAATTTTCGTTAGGATGGGGGGACGCCGCTCTTTGTTGCGTGCCAGTGTGGTCACACCGACGTCGTCGAAGCTCTCATCGAGAGAGGGGCCAACGTTAACGCGCAAATGAAGGTGCGAAACCGAAAAGTAAAAATGATGCAAATTAGATTTACACATCTCTTTCTCATTTCAACATCGTTTACAAAGCTTCCCCACCATGAAGTTATTTAACCAATATTGGCCTCCTGGTAGAGAAAACTTTGTAAACGATGTTAAAAAGACAATAAGGAGTGCGAATCTAATTTTTAATACACTTCCTTTTCCATGCGCATATAATTTTTGTGATTTATCTCCAAGGACGGAGCAACAGCATTGTTCATCGCCGCGCAGAATGGTCACGAGAGAATTCTCGAGATTCTGCAGGAACAAGGAGCAAAATTGGACGTGGCAAGGACCGACGGTGCAACAGCATTGTGGATTGCCGCGCAAATGGGACACGATCACGTTGTGAGAAGGCTACTCAAGGCTGGAGCTAAAGTCGACGCAACCAGACACGTAATTCATACTTTCTCTGAAATTCATTATGTTCCAAATATGAGATAATTGGTTCCACAAAAAGAATACAATCAGTACAGTTAGCTCGCGTTGCAACGCCACCGTGTAACTTTCATTCGCTGCAGGCATTTACGTGAACGTAGAAAAACGAGAAACAGCCTCCCAGCGAATTTACATACAATGGCTGCATCGCAGTTGCAACTTTATCAAACCGAATCTTATACCGCATTTGATAACTCCGAATTATTCATATACTATCGGACCTGCCGGCTCGCGCGCTTCTAATATAAACGCAATTTGCATCTATTTTTTTAGGATGGTGCGACAGCCCTTTTCAAAGCAGCTCACAAGGGTCACACGGCAGTGATAGGCGAGTTGCTCAAGTATCGACCGTCTCTAGGCATTCTTCCCGTGAGTAAATGAAAAAAAATTCGCATAAAAATTTCGCATATATCGAGCTCGAATTGCTATTTTTCTTCCGCATTACAGAATGGCGAAAGTGCCCTGCACGCGGCGGCCCTTACGGGTCACATGACTGTAGCACGACAGCTCGTTGGAGCCGGAGCGGATCCGCTCTTAGTGAATCTCGAGGGTCTCACGCCTCTCCAATTAGCCACGAGACACTCACAGACTCAAGTTGCCTCGTATCTCAAAGACAAAGTCCGAGCTCGAAGTACCGCGTCGCGTTAGCGAACGTTGGTTTATGTTCACTTTTCGTCGCATTCCATCGTCGTAAACTCCACATCGAGAGTGACTCGATATAATCAAGGGAAAGCACCGGTTTTACGCGTTGCCAGCAATATGTTTTTTTTTCTGTTTGTTATACTATTAGATTATAGTAAAGACGGAGGTCCCGCATCATAAAAGTTCTCGTATCGCATTCAGTTGCTGCGTTCAACTCCGTTGTTTTAACTTCGATTGGTAAACGAAGAAAAAAGAATACCGTAGATGCAGAGTCGAATTATCTTGCACGGATCAATCCCGTACCGTCCCGAATGTTGCCAACTATTGTTTTTCTTTTCTTCACATTCTAATAATCACATTCTTGACGCGAGAGATATTTTTCTAATTATTCGTATAGTATTCGTTGAAACGACGATAGAGAACGTTGATTGTTTCAAATCTAATTATAAAAACTTTCAAGACGATGATATAATCGAATGTTGTTTGTGCATAGAAGAACAACAACAAAAAAAAGAGAAAATCTAATGAGACTGACTCGTATGCCTTGCATTTCGATCAATCTATGATAACGTATTCAAAGTGCGTTTCGTTTTAATATTATAATATAATATTACACCGTCACAGTCTTCCCAATGTGCAACATTCAACCCTAAACTAATCTACTAATTGTGTGTTAATTGTTATTGTTATTGTGAAACGATTATGTTGGAAGGTTTAATAAATGGTATAAGAGGGCCATAAACACTTTTTTTTCGTTGTACAAAAATAAACTATCTTTATTGCGCTGTTGCCCCATAAATAGATTCAGTACGGCATCGAAGTGTTTCGTACAACATAAAAAAATACACAGGATAAATTAAATTCTCATTGTATGAAAATAATTAAGTTATTGGCCTCGTTAGACCACCTGCTCATTTGGGAATGAAGAGAACTTCATTTGAGATGCAAATCGACTTGCGTCATTGCTGCATGGGATGTGGACTCGATGAAACGCCGCATAACGAGCACAGTTCGATGTACGAAAATGGGAGCCGTGACAAATGTTTTATCTCTCTTCGTTCAGTGATAAGATCCAGAACTGATAATGGAAGCTCGATGCGTAATGCCGTGGCTCACTCCGATCAGTCGACTTGCCTCGAACAGCCGCGATTAATTCCCCTCGGTCAGCAAACATGGTTCGAGATCGAATATCGGAACTATGCGCCGTTAGTAATTCACACACCTGAAATTTAATCGTTTCATTATATAGGTTCTCTAGTACAATTACATTTTTTTCAAATAAATTTGTCGGGGTATATTTTTGTATATAGAATCGAAGAAACGGTTCGTTTGGCAGAGGTTTGCTTCAGGACGTACATATGCCAATGTCGCAAAATAGAAAAGTCAACAACGTTCTCGGAGAAGTATCATCATTTTTTTTCGCGTGATAAGAGAGTAATGCGATATTTCCTTTGCAACTCGAGCGCTATGAACTTTACGTTATTTTAGGCAGAACAGATACGAGAGTTGATACAACTGATTGTCGTGAACGTTGGAATCGTGAAAGATTTGCACAACAATGTTTTATCGCATACCAATCCAGGTATTCGCGAATTCTAAACATTTTAACACTTTACATATTTATCGCTGAGTTTCGCGACGAATAAAATATATTATTAATCCAACCTGTTTCAGATATTAGCAAGGAACTCGAAGGTCGAACATTTATCATAGGCCAGACTGCTCAAAGGATCCGTAATCAACTGAAGGGTGAGAACAAAAAAGTGTTGCACAATAAACATACCTAGGTTTCCTTTATGTTTTGCATGAATATGTTTCGGCCATCGCCAGTAAATCAATTGTCATCGAATCGTCCCAGCAGCAAACATTTATCGATTGCATTTTTCTAATCGTTCTAACGTTTTTAGTTGATCTCTTCTGCGCGTACTTTTGGCTCTCTTCGAATTATCGCAACGGATTTCGGTCTCGATTCCGGTGTCGATTATCTGTCGCTACTCCAATATACGGAATAAATATGACGCATTCATTGGCAACGAATATGTACAAATTGCAGCCGCGGTTCCGTCACCGATTTTCTCCCTTGAACTTTCATGCTTTTAACTTTCATTGCCACTTCGACGCGATTTCATGCATTTTTCTCGCATCTAGTGCACAAAGTGAAATCGCACAAAGGGCTCCTGAAAATGCATGTCTCGTCCCGTTTTCTCCGCGCAATCATTCAACTCTAATCGATCTGTCTTTGTTAGTAACAAATAAAAAAATTGAACTTTACGTTTCCTCCTGCTTCTTCGCGTCCCTCCGTCTCGAAGAACTTCGACTGCGGATTCTCGACGATTCCGATGGTTTCGTTTCATTTGTTTTTGTCGGAGTTTTAGCATTCTTTGAACTTTTTGCCGCAGCCGCTACGAGACTCGAAACCGGTGTGATATATGTTTTCCATCCCGAGATTTTCGGATGAGTGTGCGTCGGCAGTCTTCTCAAAACAATCCGCGGTACGCGATTGGGATTTAATAACGCGTTTTGATCCAGGACCATTGAATTCTTCGTTGTCGTTGAATTTTTTCCAGCCTCCTCGCTAATAAATCTTCCGAATCTTCCGGCACTTCCCACTGTCGCGACCGCTCGGTCTCGTGAATTATTCCGGTACTGCCTGCACAAAATAAAATCGTACTGAGAGCCACTTAAGAGTTCGCGTTTCGTACGGTTTCTTGTTGTGCGATCTTTCGAGCCTCGTCGAAACATCGGGCGTTGTTAGTAGCGACAAAAAAATAGAGCAACATTTTTTTGTTCCCTCACTTCTTCACTTCTCGCGATCTCGAAGAGCTTCGACTACGATTCCGCAATGATTGCACATTTTTCGACGGACTCCTTCTCGTCGGACTCTCGGGTATCCTCGAGATTTTCGTCGCGTTCGTTTCCGGACTCGAATCCGCCGTAAGTTTCGTTTGCCATCCCGAAATCCCCGGATACGTGAGTGTCGAAAGTCGTCTCAGTACGATCCTCGGCGTGCGGTCGGGATTGATGAGCAACGAATTTTTATCCACCGCCGTTGGCTTCTTCGGCGTCGTTGGATTTTCGGCCGTTCTAACGTCGACACCACCGATGGAGTTTTTCATTCCCATTGGCTCGATCGCGCGGTCGCCACTCTCGTATTTCCTGCAGAAAATAAAATCGCATTTTCTCCGTAGTTAACGTTCGGCCGTTTCATGGACTAACAATAATTTACCGCATGTCACGTTCCAATTCCTTCTCGAACTTCGGGTATTCATCGTAGAACGCCGCCAACTGATCCTTGTTGTAGTCGCTCAAAGTTTTGCTGATGAATCCAACGACGTCGCGCAAAAGCGGCGATTTCGTTTTAGCGAAACGCCGCTTGAGCTCAACGAGACTCGGAAGAAACACGCGAAGACGATGCTTCTTCATAGCTTCGATTATCGCGGCATTCGCTGCGGTCGCGGTGCGCGGAGTATCCTCCGCGTTATCGTCCTCATTCGTTTGCCTGACGCAAGAATTCGGCTGCAGATGATCGCTCGAAGCAATGTAAATGGCGTCGCGAAGAACGCAACAACCCTTTTCCGTTTTGAAGTTCAATTGCTCGACAGTCGTGCCGAGGCTGTTGCTGCGACTGAAAATTTGTTTCGTCAACGTCACGAGAACGACGAGCTTTCCCGGTGGATCGAGATTCTCGAGCATAAAGTCGTAGATCATTCGTCGCTTCGACGTGTTAACGTCGCCCGACAGCGTCGAAGTTCGTCGTTCGCGAGAGTTCTTTCTCGAACGATTGGCGCGCCGATCGTAGTCGTTGAAGTGAAAAACGCTCGGTACGAGCTGTTGAGTCATCAGCGACTTGTTTTTCGACATGAGTCTTTCCTTTATGAGAAACATCGTCATCTGTCGTATTGTCGTGTCGGAATCGGCCAGCATCGTTAGAATGTGAAAGAAGAAAGCGCCGTTTATCTTGATCACCTCGTCGACAAGCAACTGTATGAAGATGACCAATATAACTTGGCGAACGTCGGGATTCGTGTCTTTCATACTGACGCACATATCCGCGAGATATGGTTCCACGAGGGACGTGAATTTCGTGCATATATCGGCGAGAGCTTTGGCCGCGTTTATTCTAACTGCCGGACCGCTGGCCATATTCTCGTTTCTATCAACGGACGAATTATCCGTTGTGTTGCGCAACAAGCGACCGAAGATCGGTGTCATCTCCTGCGCTATGTCTCGATCGCGAAGAGCCAATTGGGCCAGAGCTGTTATAGCAGCGCCTTGAAGCTCTTTCTTCGATCTCACAGCTTCCGGCAGGCTGTTTCTTTCGAGAAGAAATCCCTGTAGCGTGCGAAGGCTTCCTTTCGAGATTTTGTCGCAACACAACAAAGAAGCATGACCCAGAGTGCAGATAGCTCGGAAGAGCAAATTTCCGGATTCCTCGATCTCGGGCTCCTCTGAATTTTCCATGACACGCGAAATCGTCGATTCCGACAGTCTCATGAGATCTCTCATGGTGATCCTCTCGATGTCCGGCTCGTTCTCCAATCGCTTCGTTACGCCGTACAAGATGTCGATGCAGTGACTCAAAAGAGAAACCCGTATCTCGTATGCTCTCAGATGCTTCGATAGATCGGCGCGAATTTTTCGCAACGAAACGATGTCGAAACTCGACCAAGAATTGCGAAGAACTCGAAGGCACAGAGTAGCCAAGAAGGCATCGTCGTCGTCGATATTGTTCAAGGCTCGCTCGTAATACTTTCCGTAATCTTCCATTCCGCGGGGAATCATGTTTTCCGATATCGAGGTCAACAATAGCCAAGCTTCGATATCGTTCTCCGTTCCTATGTGAGACTTAACGTGATCTATCTTGCTGTGCGTTATAGTTTTGCACTTGATCCAAATCTCGCAGGCTCTCGTCAGATGATCTCCCATTTTGTTTTTCGCGATTTCTCTCAATAGCAACCAGGGTAGATCGGTTCTCGTGTGATTCACGCCGTTCCGCGCCGTGACGATTTTCGCGATAGTCAACTTCTCCAGAGAGTCCAAAACTTCTTCTTGAATTTTGGTCTCGGAGTCGAAGACTCTGGGCAATACGAAGTTCACCCAATCTCTGCAGAGACTCGACGATTCTGGGAATCTCTCCAGAAGCATCGTCAAGACGCGAATGGCGAATTTGCTGACGGTCAGAGTCGCGTCCCGACAGTGTGACCTTATCATCGTTTTGGCTTCCTCTAATAAATCTTCGGATATCAGAACGCCGTTGCGCAATGCTTGAAGGGCGCTCTTGCGAACGAGAGCGCGCTCGTCCTCGCCTCTTCGTCGCAACAACTCGATTATCCCGCGAAGATCCGGCAGAGCGATCTCCGTCCCGTTCTCGCTGATAGCTTCCTCGAGCTCGCCGAGACTCGGCATCTCATTCCCGCTGTTCGTCCGATCGGAACGAAAAATGTCGCGTACTTCCGGATCGTTCGTCAATTCCGTGTATTCGGCGAACGTCGCGATCGCTCGTCCTCTCACCATACTCGAGACATCGACGCAACAGCGAAGGGCGCTGGCCAGCAACAGTTTCTTCGTTCTACTCGCCGTCCAGCGAGAATCGGTCCCGTCCGCGCGACGCTGCGTGCTCGCCAGTTCGAGAAGAAACTTTCCGATGATCTCTTGAGCGAATATTCGGCAAGAAGTCTTGTTGTGATTCGACAATTGTACGAGATCCCTCATGGATCGCGAGAAAGCGTCGTTTCTCGTTGCGCAGAGATTTATCAATTTTATCACGAGGATCGCCTGCCTCTGTCTTCCTTCCGATCTTTCGGGACTCTTTATCAACAAATGTTGAATCATCGTCGTGAGCGCCGATTCGGCCGATCGACCGTGCTCGTGCAGCAGAGTCTTCAAGAAATGAATCGTCGAGTCGCGAATTATCGCCATCTGTTTGGTCGGCAATTGCGCACTGCCGACGCAAAATAGCGGTAAAACGTATTTACCGATCAGACGAGTTATCAGCTCGATCGACGCGGTTTTTGGATCGCAGATCGCGCGTATCGCAACGTACGCGTTGTACGCCAACGAATTCGTAGACGCCTCGTGTGCGTTTTCGAAACGCCGGAAATCGTTTATAGTCTCGTTCGCGAGTTTCGTCAATTCGACGAGATTCTCGATCGTCAGTTCCAGCAAGTGTATTTCCAGGGACAACGAGCCGGACGACAGGAGCATCACGAGGTCGTACATGACGCTGTTCAGACCTTTCGTCAGGGTGACGTTTTGGGATCTCGAGAGAGTAATCTCTCTACCCTCGTCTTCGTTCTCATTCGCGTTTTCGTTATCTTCCTCATTGTTGCGACGGGACGCCGATTTCTCGGATCCGGGTAGCAAGCGACGAGAGAGGCTCAGAGTTTTCAATGCGATCTCGTAGAGCAGCGGATTGAAGGCTTGGTAGATGTTGCTTCCAGGAATCGCCAGAAGAACAAAGTAGAGGCCCGTCGCTCGAAGGCAAGATTGTCTGGAATCTTCACTCGCGTCATACGCGTGTCCCCTCTTCGTCAGATACGTCAAAACCGCCAAGAGAGCTCTGACGTCCAAGTTCATAGCCAAAAGCGTCTGCCACGTTACCTCTTGCCGATTTGAAGGCGTATCGTCTTTCGATGCATCGTTTTGAGCCATCCAATCCTCGACAATGACTCGCGTCTCTCTAAGCAAATCCGTCATGTCGGGACTCTCGAGAAACATGAGGTAATTGACGGGCACATTGTCGATGTTCGTGAATTTGCTGTCCCACACTTGATCTATCCAATTTCTGCCTAATTCGTCGAGTCTGTAGGCATCGAACGTCGCGTGCAGGGGCTCCATTTTAATGAATTTCTTGTTTTTTTTTTTTTCACCCCCTGATGTGTGATCGGAGACGAAAAAAATGTTATCAATTTTTCATAACCTCTCGGCGATTATTGTTCAGGGGACAATTTTTTAACTCGCGCGTTGATCACGCGATTTCTTGCATTTTTTGCTTGCACAACATTTTTTTATGCTTTCGCGATCGTTGGAAAGATACATAACGATCTAAAAACCGTCCAATTACTTATGCACGAAGTTTTCACTTTTATCTCGTCACGGATCGTGGAATAACTGATAATTAACCTTGAACATTAGCCGAAGGACAAAAATAAATAAAATACTTTTTGTCGTTTATGGTTCAAGAATTCGAACATTCGGTTTCATACTTTATGTTATTTTTGAGGCACCTGTTGGGTTATTGTTGCTAACCGGCGTGTCGCAGTGTGTGGAGCGACCGATCAGCTGGGCGGAAAGTGAAACGCGCGGGAACGCGGCGGAAACTTATATCAGACGATACCTAAGCAGACGATAACGGCTCGGCGCGTCTTTACTCGCGTGCACGAATCGCTGCAGTTCTTTTTTCGGGCCATTCACCAATGTCTAAAATTGTAATTTATGCCCATCAAAGATTTATGTAGATTTTTTCTTTACTTTTGATCAATTATTTCTTTCAGAGCTGTGCAGTACTCGAAGTACACGGTGTGCGATCGGTACTCGAGATAAAGTACTGGAAGTGCATGTTTACTTCAAGGCCACCTTTTTTTATGTACTGAGTATCCATACTTCACGTATCTGTACTTGAATACTTTAAAAAAATTAGCTCGTGCTCTTCACCGTTTAAATGTCATCAAACGTTTGAAATCGATCAAATTATTGAACATGATCTTGATTTTTCAAATCAAATGGATGTTTTAAATACAAAATTCATCAAGTTGGTTCGGGGCCGAAAAATGAAGTTGCAACACAAATAAAAAAAAAACCCTTCCTCACCGCTTGAAGTACTTTTCACGGAATCGTGTTTCAATGGCACGGCACTTAAAGTGCTTTGCACGGCTATGAGCTAGTCTCGTTGGAACAAATCATCCGGAATAAATTGTGATTATCATTTTGTTCAGAGATGTCCCGTGATATGCCAAACATCGACGATTATTCGGCATCAGAAGCGGCGAGGGAAGGGCCCACTTACAAACGGATAAAACTATTGCAATACACAACAATGAAACGAATGTTTTCGGAAATAATGCTCGAGTATAACGAATCGTTGGTTCGTTATCACGGCAAATGCTCGTCGATATTGAATCAACAGAGAGTTCTAAGTAAGCTCGGCAATGTATAAAAACAAATAAAGTCGACCGCTTATTATTGACGAATAAATTGTTCTTTCAGTTAGAAAACCAAGCGCGAGCTACGAGGATTCGCAGAACGATAATGCGGAAAACACAAATCTCTTCGTGGACAATGAAAGTATCCCAAAACTTCTTCATTTGCCGATAAAAACTTGAAGTTGCCGATCAGCAACGATAAAACTTGAACTCGTCGGTACGCGAGGAACGAAGAACGTGCCAGTTAATTTTGTCTCGCCTTGTTTCGTTTTAGATTCTGGAGGACAGCCGCGCCGCGAGATTACAATTATCGGAGATACAGTCGCGACACGAAGAAGTTGTGAAATTGGAAAAGTCCATCTCGGAAATAAGGGACATATTTCTCGAAATGGCATATTCGATCGAGAAACAAGTACGTACGTCGACAAATCGTTATGCAATTTGTTGTTATCCGTACAGTCGACTTTATGAAATATTTCAGGGCGATCAGATCAATTGCGTGGAATACTTCGCGGGCCAAGCGACTGAGAATGTCGACAGCGGACGTTGCGATCTCGGGAAAGCCGAGAAGAAGAGCAACAGAACCAGAAAAGTACGTCATCGCGCAATCCCGCCATTTTTTTTATACGCGCTGAATCTCAAACGAGGCTATTCTTTCTTTTTACAGAGAAAATATAAAATAATCTTCTGCATCGTGGTTATCGTGATAATCCTCCTAATAATAGCTATTTATCTGTAGAAAAAATAAATGACGACTCGATTTGTTAATGGTACAAAATATATGTTATATTCTTACAACAGCGACAAGACTTGTACTATAAACTTCGATATAAGAAAAATTGCAATTTCTCGTTGCATTGTCAAAAAATAATTGTCACAACTCGTTCATTTTGTTTTTTTTTTTTTTGCGATGTTATGTCATGGTGAGGATTGCAATTGCGGTAATTATTACGATTTCTCGTTCGTCGATTTCGCCACTTCCAAGGGCATGGATTCGTCGCATTTTGGGACGTTGGATTTAACGTAATTTTTGTAAAACATCACGAGACCTTTGGCGCTCGGTCGAGTCTTGTAATCCGAATCGGTGCAAGCTATGAATATCTCGAGTACCTGCGAGTACTCCGGTCCAATGTGTATCGCTGGCAACGGGGGTCGCGTGCCTGAAAGAAGTTTTAATGAGCGTCGATAATTACAATAGTTGATAAATGACCTTGATGGGATGGAAAATTCGAGATTATTACATGCATTAGTCGTCAAAAAGGCTAGGAATACAAACAGTACAAAGAAGAACTGCAGTTTTTTCGGGACGGTGCCCTAAAGTTAATCTTGACAACGAGGAATCCGTGAAAAAATAATTAATAAAAATTAAATCGAAATCGAATAAATGTATAAAATACCATATGGTCCATGCGGTTTCTCTTCGAGAAACAATATACTGTCGTCCATCTGATAATTCGGATCGTTGTTCTCTTTTCCATCGCCGATTTGTTGATCGCTGCGCTCCAGCAGGGAAACATCCATAGAAGAGCTCGGCGAGGAAGGTTCGTAATCTATTATTGAATCGTCGCCGTTCTCGACGTGAGGCGGCGACAGGGCAATCATTTCCCACAGTACCAATCCGTAGGCCCACACATCAGTCTTGTTCGTTATAGGTCCCGTTTCTAAAGTATCGAATACGCACATCAAATGAGCAAATATTTCAAAAAATCACAAAGCTTACATGTTTATATTCGTCAAAGCGTTAAAAAAACCGACCGAATATGACTTCTGGTGCGTTCCAACACTCTGTACCGGTGTAAACAAAATCGCTGTTCGTCGTGTCGAGAGTTAGAGATTCTGTAAGAGGGACGGATACCCCGAAATCGCAGAGTTTCACTGTGTCCAAATTCTTGGAGACTAGAACGTTGTAACTCTTTATATCGCCGTGCAATATGCGAACCGTGTGGTGGAGATACTCCAAGCCTTTGGCCGCCTCAAAGCCGACTTTCAATATTTTTTCAGCCGGGAATGCGCCGAGTCCGTCGTCCACTCGCTCCTCTATCATGTCTCCTATAGGAACACGTAAATGTAAGAATCATATTTTTCGATTGTAGCTTTTTCAATTCCAAGTTTCAAATATTGACTTCCAAAAAATTGTAAGCATATAACTTGACAGCCCAAATGTGAATAATAATAACATTCAGAAACAAAAGGTTCAATCAAAAGAAAGAATTGAATTTTGCTCTATGAATTTTGTCAGAAGATTGTCTTATTGTTGAGAGTTGCATTATTATTCATTAATAGGTTGCCGGGTGATGTTTTTTTAATCGAAATTGTTGATAAGATTTTCCAATTATTATTATGCAAAATTAATCTCCTCGGCACCAACCTTTTTATTCTATCGAGAAGCGTTTGAAATTCTTGTTGAATCTCACAAAATACTCTTATTCTTGTAGTAATAGCAGGAAAAGCGATTAAACAAAAGCAACAAAGAAATTATTTGTAGTTACCCAACGATACGTCCAATTGTTCCATCACCAGGCAAGGATCGCCAGTCGGCGATTCCGTGAATCCTCTAAAACCGACGATATTAGGATGTTTCAGTTGGCGCAGTATATCGGCTTCGAGACGAATGCGTTCGTCGTATTTCGTGTCTCTAGTTACTCTGTTGTTTCTCTTCTTAACTGCCCACGGAGATCGAGCGTGTCCAACTCGAGGAGATCTTTCGAGAGTGAATACATTGACGCCTGCAAAAGAATCATTCAATTAAAAAAAAAATATTTTCGTTCTCATGCGAACGACGGCACGAGTAACGCTCGTCTTGTTGATGTTTGCTTTTTTTTTTTCGACTACGTACCGCAACCGTATCCAATTTGTTTGAGAAAAGGCGACGCTGGTATTTTTATCGGCGTCTCGAATTCGGGATTCTTTTCCAATCTCGAATGGAATTTCTTCGACGTTGGCGTCTTGAATTCTGCCATTTCGACGGGCAAACCGTTTCGTGACGAAACTTTCGTCCTTTCGCACCGTAAACACGAGAACAACAGCGGCGTGCGACAATCAAACGCGGCGTACAACAGACTGAAATACCTGGACGGCGCTCAACCGACAACCGAACTGCGCATGTCACAGATTTGCCCGCCTTTTTCACGCGTTCTCGTAAAACTTTTTTGCCGACAGTTGCGCATATCGAACGACTGTTGGTATTGCAGCAATCTGTTCTTTTTCGAGTGAAAAAGAAAAAACTCGGAATCTTACGCCAATGCAAAACTTGCAATTGGATACAAAATAATTGTTCTTTGAAAGAAAAAACAACTTGAATTTATTTCATCGAACAATTTGTAATCTTATGAAAAATACTATAGAAAAAAAATATATAACAGAATTTGTTTCAATGAAAAATGTGTATTGTGTTAAAAATGATTGTTCTTTGGAACAAAATGTGCCTTAATTCGGAATTGGAAATATGAACAGAATTACTTGTTTTGTGCTCTTTCAATGCGGAAACAAATTAAATGCAAGACTTTCGCATCTTGATTCCTCCCCCACTTCTTTTTTAATTTTTAAATTGTTGTAAAAAATAATAAAAAATTCGCTACCGGAAGCAGCTTTGTTCGCAGTTTATTTTATCCTCAATAGTTATTGGTAACATTTGCAAAACTATGATAATAGTTTGCTATAGTACGGTTGATAAGCTCGGGCGTTTTCCCCACCACGATAGTCGCGGTGATTAATCTCACGTGCGCACCTGCCACAGCAACGAGTGTTTTCATAACAAACTCGCTTCGGTTCGCACATAGACCGCAGTAGACGTACCACGCTCGCTGCCGGTAGAACTTGTGCATTTACGTAAATAGTTTTTTCGAACAAAGGATCACACGCTTTTATCATTACAAATGTTACAAGATTCTCTTCCAGCGATTTAAGTCACCGAGCAATCGGGATTAATTGAAAAACTCGTACAAAATATGCGCGAGACTCGATCCGCAGTTTATAAAATGTTGAAAACTTCGGCACACGAGGAAAGACAAGTAAGAATAAGTATAATTATTGTTAATGTAATTTTCGCGCTTCAGTTTATTGAATTGTGTTCCAAATACGAAATTTGTGTTTATTGCCATAAAACTGAGTGAATATTTTTATTGATATTATTACACAATCCAATAATTCCTTTTGTCAAACAATATTAAATCCTGATAGCAACTTTTGGTAAGCTTGACGACATTGACCACGATTTCGATGTTTCTAATGATCGAAAAAAGAAAATTGAAGCACTTCTCTGTATCGTCTCGATTACAGACAACTTGCAAAATAAAAAATAAAGACTTGTGCGGAAATAATACATTTTGCAAAACAATAACGAAGTTGAAGGTTTCCGAAATTGCATCACTGTTTTATCAAATTAAAACCATCGTTGTTCTGCCGACGAAGACTAATCTTCTAATAACAAATATGGCTGTATTATCTTTTTCAAATGATAAAAGCAATCGTGATTGAGGTCGTAAAGAAGAAGTCTTAAAACGCAGCTTGTATCACCTGAAGGATTCAATATTGTGTACCAAAAACGATTCCTGCATTACGTAACAATATCAGAAAATCATGCCTCAAGTTTCACTGCAATAAGCGCGTAGATTTCTTCGAAAAAAGTTTCTGATTGTTTTAAGAAACTTAAGCCTCAAAAGTTTTTAACGTGTCATTTTCGAAATATCGTCAGAATAACGCATAACGAGCGGATGCGACATCGTATGCCATAAATGCATAACAAGTTACAGAAGCGCGAAGAACATTGTGTCGCACGCAGATGATTGCGTAATCTCGTGACGATGCGTTAAGCCGCGGTTTAATTATACGAAAGTCTACGAATAATAACACATTGGATTTCAGATAAACAAGTGGCCTCCGCCCTTCAGCTCGGAAGTAACTCCCTACGGGGATCAAACGGATTTCAATAATCTCGTTCGTCGTGCGTGCAGCAGAAAGTGCCTAGCGCCTAGGATATCAAAGGTCATAGTTCTCGGCGATGTAGCTGTGGGTAAAACGTCCTTGGTCAATCGGTACGATTTTTTTTTCTACCTCCTTACATAATTTTTCATTTTATATCATCGCAATACAATTCACGCTATCACTGTGTTGTACATTTGTTTAATTCTGGCAGCTTTTGTCACAAGTCCTTCGACAATAATTACAAAGCGACGATAGGCGTGGATTTCGAGGTCGAAAGATTCGATATACTCGGCGCACCGTTCAATTTGCAAATGTAAGTCGGGCCGAAATAAACGCAAGAGAATAGTTCTAAAATTTCGAAATACAAATCCAAAGGGATCCGGTATGTACATTTTTACAACGGATTAATTATTGTTTTTTTTTGTGGGTAGATGGGACACAGCAGGACAAGAGAGATTCAAGTGCATCGCCGCTTCTTACTACCGGGGAGCAAACGTTATAATGATTGTTTTCGATCTCGGAAGTCTGATGTCCCTGTCGCATTGTCACCAGTGGTTGGCCGAGGCTAGTCGAAGCAACGCTCCGGGCCATTACATCATTTTTCTCATCGGAACCAAACGAGATTTGTTGGTACGCAAAATAAATGATGCAATGACTCGAATGTAAAAAATTTCAAAAATTTCAAGAAATTTCAAAAATTACGATTTTCCGGGATATTTTACATTCGATATTCTTTATTATATCGTCCAATACGAGTGCTAAAGTGAATCACTATTATTTTTTGTCGTTCCACAGTCTAGTCAAGTATACAACGTGATCGAAAAACGAGCGATCGGTGTCGCTCGTACGATGGGAGCGGAATATTGGGCGGTATCGGCAAGGACCGGGGACGGTGTCGGTGAATTATTCGCCCGAATCGCGGCGTTATCCTTCGACGCGAGTGTTCGCAAAGAATTAACGAGTATAAGCGATCGCGGCACCCTTACTCTCGGTTCGGAACTCAAAGGTACTATATAAACTTCCCAACCGAATAAATAGAATCTCTTTTTTTTCATCCGACCGTTTTTCTTTTATCTTTGAAGGTACGACGAAGCAGCAATTCGACACGAAAGAGAAAAAAGAACTATTCAAGTGGTTCACTTGCTCGATACTATAGTGAAACGGAAGCAATGCCTCCTTGAAGAGAAAAAGCTCTAAAGAAAAACCAAGCCATCGTTGTGCACAAAAATACAAGAGTTCGAACACTTGCGCGATGCGCACAGCTTTTGATCTACGAAAAAATGTACATAAAAAGAATGCTACAGAATTTTATACGATCGAATTTTAATAAAAAATGAGAGAAATATAAGATTGAGAGTTCACGAGAAACCGAGAAAGAATTTTGAAGAAAAGTGTTCAAAACATTGAAAGGAAAGAGCGTAATTATATCGAAACGAACCCAACCATTTGACCGGAGCTCGCACGAGACGCAGGGACAAAGGAGCCCGCAGGGGGCGTGGCTTAAAACACGCGAGAGTAGCGTCGTCGCCATGCCTCGAAGCCCGCGTCAAAACTCTCTCGTGATTCTGGCGTGAATCGACAATTACCCCGATTCATTCGGATAACGCTCGAAGTAGTTTTAATGCAGTAGAATCTAACTATCTAGCGCTAAATATGTGCAGTGGCGAGTCTTTCTTTGGCGTCCGCGTAAAGTCCCGCCCCCTCGGCGCTTTGCCGAGAGCGCGTTATCTCGATCGCGCGAAATGTTCGCAGCGTTTTATAAAATGTCAATAATGATCTGTTTATCACATATAGTGCAACTAATTACAAAAAAGCTTAATTTCGTCTGAGTCTTTTCGATGAACAATGTTCTATCGAGTATAGCATGCAATTGAATATTTCTTAAACTCACCGAGACCGGCACATCGTGTTGACAATCTTTCCGTAAGGTTAACGGTTTTTTCAGTTGCAAATAACCGACTGACGCGTTCTCAATCCGTTGTTATAATCTTGATAGAGCGATGAATTCACGTTATTACGTACAATGTACGTGATATATTCGAATTTTGTCACTTTACACATTGCACCACTACACTGAACACGCGCGCGTGGCCCGGCACACGGCCCGGCGTAGCGTTAACTGCCGCGCACGACACCGACGCCGGGCGGCAATGCTACGCGGAGGAGTGGGGGGAGCGCGCAGCCCACGTGTTCAGGGTAGATATACAGGGCGGAACTCGGCGTTCCGGCCAGTCGGTGCTCGAGCGCCGTACGATGTGGATGTTGTTCCGCGTCGCTCGTTTGCTCGTAGTGTACTTAAGTTTCTCACGTAATATCGTGTTTGACAGAAGATGTGAGAGCATCGAGTTTACGAGTTTCTTAAATCGAGGCGTACGATACGGACTCGGGAGGATCCACGGCCGCGGAGTCATGTACATTTCCGGATTATTGCGTACAATGGACCACTTCTTGCTGAATTTGAACCATCGGTTCATTGCTGCTGTTGGTCCTCTTCTATTAGGGAGGAATCTCCAGGTAGGTGCAGAACTCTAACAGCGGTATAATTATCATACTCCATTTATATGTATTAAAAACAGTACGAAAAAGAGCTTCCTCTATGAGAAAGGAAAAATTTAGACTCGTTTTTTTGTAAACGATATTCTGTTTATTTTATTCGAAACAATGTACAAATTTCGGGAAACGGAGTATCCTAGTTTTGCCAAAGTTTCAGAACTTTGTCCTTCCCGCCGGAAGCGACTCTGAGACCGTCAGGTGACCAATCAACCGCGTAAACTTCGTCCGCGTGGCCCGGCAAATCTTGGCCGAGTTTCTTAGTCTTCATGCTCCAAACTGAAAACGGATAATTGAAAAATTAGATTGAATATTAGATCGAATATTGGTGTATAGCACTAAACTTTTTAATTAATAACCTTTCAGCGTCGAGTCGGCGCTTCCACTGACGAGCAATCTCGAGTCGGCGCTCCAAGCAATCGAGTATACAGCTTGAACGTGCCCTCTCAAGGATGTGATGTATCTGCCGGTTGTGGCTTCCCACAGTTTGATCGATTTGTCGAAAGATGCCGAAGCAATTACACGTCCGTCGGGTGAAAATTTAACGTCGTTTATGAGCTGCTGATGTCCCGTCATTCTCGCTGAAAAATTACCATCGTTGTCAAAACTATTCCTCAATCTTTCGTTATCTCGTCCCTCGAATCGTTCAAGTTCTTAGTTCAAGCCTACCGATAGATTTCTTTTCCTTCTCCGGCCTCCACAGAAACAGCGTAAAATCGTCGGATCCCGAAACTAATCTTTCCTCGCCGATTGTTTCGTAACGTTTCTTTGCTCTCTCGACGAGATCGGTCGTCGGATCGTTAGCATTCTCCCCGATTTGGAAGGGTCCCGTTCTCAGAACGTAGTCGACGTTGAGCGCCAGCGTGTTCACCCAGTGGGCGTGACCTTCCAGAACCCTGCATAGAATACCCTGAAAAAGAGATCACCAAATGAATTAATTTGCACATTAAAAAAACCTATATTAAGACTACTGAAAACCGAATTTATTCAAGAGAAATTGCAGCGACACTACAATCAACGAAATAACTGTTTTGCTTATAGTATCGGCTTTTAAACGAGTTCTCGAGAAACTTAGTTGGGATAGCAAGAAATTCTTACGTCCTCAGCTCTCCAAACTCGGATGGATCTGTCCTGAGAGCCGGAGTAAATGAGGCCGCTGCCTCCCCATCGTACGCAAGTAACACTCTTCGTGTGTCCCGCGAGTACGCGCGTCGTTTGAGCGAGTTTCGTGTCCCATATCCTCAGATCAGAATCCTTGGACGCGCTGACGAGATAACGGCATTCCGGATTGCGATGATAGGGCTCCCAGCAGAGAGCCGTTACCCACATTTTGTGGCCGATCATAGGTTTGCCTATTTGCTTTCCAGTGATGGGATCCCACTGGAGTATCGTTCCATTCTTGCACGCCGAAACGATTTTCGTTCCGCACGGCGACCACGCTATGCACAGAACCCAATGCTTGTGCCCTTCGCACGTGAAATGCGGCGTTTGCGTATTTATGTCCCAAAATCTGACGGTCGTGTCACCGGAACCGCTGGCCAAGTGCCTTCCGTCCGGAGAGAAGGCAACCGAAATAACAGCTTCTTTGTGTCCTGTGTACAAGAAAACATTTAATTTTTTGCAAACCAAAAATGTTATTTCGTACAAAAAAAATTTAACTCTTTACAACAGAAAAATGTAATTAAGAAATTTTTCATTTTCTACAACAAATTTATAGCTCAGCACCTTCCATGGATCCGGTACATCTCGTAACGGCCCTAACTTTGAAAACAGCCTGCGGCTGGTAAACAATCTCGACAACATCCTCGCTGGTACTGAAATTTTTGTCCAGGTTACGCTCCAGAGTATCCGTAACTTCGACGTCGTTGACGAAGAACGCCAGAGGCAGAGGATCCTCCTCTTGGAGCAGAGCATTGCAGATCAGTTGCAATTTTTCCACCGTTATGTCAACGGGAAGATCGAGAAGTCCGCCTGGCAAAACTTCTCCCGAGTCGGATTTGAATCTCGACAGTACGCGCTTTGTTTCTTTTTCCGTCGACTTTTCCTCGGCCTCCTCGCCATTGTGCTTTCTTTTATTCATGTTTGTTCTTTGTTTTTTAAATCAACAGCAGAAGCGATAAATAATCAACTGCGCGGAGAGGTTAGAAAGACAATTATGTCAGAAAAAAACAATTGCCGTAGCGATAAGAACGTTATTGACGTTGCACGGATTGTTTTAACGGTTCGGAGAATAATTTTTATCGATAGATCAATCTTTATCGGGCGTAGCAGCGACTGTCAAAAAATACACAAAACCACGTGTCGGACATCGTTCCCGTGCTCGATGTCTCTCGATGCGAGACAACGTATATACATAATTGAGGGGTGAACCGCGGGGGAAGAATTGATATCGAGCGATATCTACTCGCTCGGCAGCGGGTTCGTCAGAGATTCTCGTAGCGGGGCGCCAATATTATTATATCCGCGCGATTCCGGCGTCTCGCTTCGTCTTCTTCTTAGTAGTTCCTCGTTTCTCTCCCCCTCCTCCCTCCTCCCCGCCCCGCCGCTCTCGCTCTATTCGCAACAAAATTCTCAAGCACAAGCATCGTCCATGCACCTGTCAGCCCGATTTTCGAAGCTCTCCGTGCTGTTTGCCCGCTCGATTTCATAATTTCGACGAAGATGCATCCTCGCGAGCGTCTTCACGCGAAAGTTTGACGCTGTGCGATGTCCGATACGAGTACGACCAAAACGGACACTGGTAGTCAAAGCCTTCTCGACAATCTTCGCAAATTTCGATTTCACAAGAAACCCGAGAAGAAACTGACCATGTGTAAGAAATCGTTACGTATATATTTTTTTGCTGTTTAACGTAATTTCATGTACCATTGAATACAGATGGAGACACGATTGAACTGTTTTGCGGTAAAATACATTTCTTTCTCGCATAAAATTCGTTAGTTACGGTTTTTTTTCTTTTGAGTATACTTTCCGTTACGATGTAAACAGAGGGACAAAGTCCTACATTTGCGTGTGTTTGTTTTTTTTTCTCCTCTTCCTAGCCGACGATGACAGCAATCTGAGTCCCGAGATTCATGTGCGCAGAAGAATAGTCAATCGTATAGAGGACAGCGACAGCGATACAGGAATTCCCACTAAACCCGGAGCTTCCGGCTCGGATACCAACGAGACCAAAGAGAGAGAGACGAAACTCAAGTGCCTGATCGCTCTGTATCCCAAGGTCGACGCTGTGGTAATTGTTATTAAAGAAAAAATTTAAATACATTTTTATAATAATTAGTGTATATAATAATTATTATCATTGTTATAATACATTTTTTGGCGCAGCGCGTCCAGGAAGTGCTGAACAATGCAAACTGGAACATGGAAGAGGCGGAGGAGTCGCTGAAAAACAACAGAAAGCGAACACTGAAAGATTCGGCCAGAAAGAGCAACAACAAACGCAGAAAACATAATCGGGATGAGGAAGTCGATGTGGATTCTGACGAGGCTCATTACAAACACAAAGTCTTCGATAGGTAATCCATTCTCCAAAAAATACTTTTTTCGAATTAACGATCGTATTTTTATCAAATCACCTATTCGATAGTTTGAACATGATTCAATTTTTTAATGCTAACAATCTAAACAATTGCGATACGAGCGGTTAATGATAACGATTTATACCATTGGAATTTAATCCATTATTGATAACACTAATTAAACAATTGCATGTGCGATAGTAGTGCGATTTTCAATCATTTGTTTTTTCTACGATCATTTTTTCAGCGACGAAGATTCGGATGTCGAGGTGTCGAACGAATTGACCGGCGACAAGAAAGGGGTTCTCGAATTTATGCAGAACGCCGAGCAGACCGAGCTGTTGTTGATGAATCAATGCTCGCAGAAGCGCGCACAGGCGATAATGAACGCTCGGCCGTTCGAAACTTGGCGCGACTTGATATACAAGTTTCAGAACAACAAGTATCTCGACACGGAATTGTTGAATTCGGCGCAGCTCTTATTGGCGACGAGACATGTCGTAGCGGCCCTGATGAAGAAGTGTCTGAGACTCTCGGCGAATATGGAGAAAGCCGTCGCCGCCGGCGCATCGACGGTCACTCAGCAACCCGCGGGATTGTCCGAGGGTTTGAAATTGGCTCCTTATCAGATGGTCGGATTGAATTGGCTCGCTGTGATGCATTCGCAGAACGTCAATGGCATACTGGCTGACGAGATGGGTCTCGGCAAAACTGTTCAAGTCATAGCGTTTCTCACGTATCTCAAAGAAGCAGGACTCGCCGGCGAGAGCGATGGACCACATTTGATTGTCGTGCCCAGTTCCACGATGGGTAATTTCAAATAATAACTAGTCACAGTCTGATATTAATCATGAATAAAATCTACAAATTTTTTCTGTATTCTGTTTTGTCTTTTCCAACAGAGAATTGGAGCAACGAACTCGAGCGTTGGTCGCCGGGACTCAAAGTCGTTCAGTATTATGGCTCGCAGGACGAGCGCAAAGATATGAGAATGGGTTGGCGTGCCGGTGACCTCGACGACGTCGATGTTATTCTCACGACTTACAATCTCGTCAGCAGCACACCCGAAGAACGCCGATTATTTCGCGTCATGCCGATTCAGTACGTTATCTTCGACGAGGCTCACATGCTAAAAAATATGGGCACTATAAGATACGAGAATCTCGTGAGAATCAATGTGAGTTTTCGGCTAATAAACTATCGAACTCGTTAGTCGAAGAAAAAAAATCTTTAACATATTGTTTCTTTTTCGTTAGGCCAAACACCGAATCTTGCTGACCGGCACGCCGTTGCAAAATAATCTACTCGAGCTAATATCACTCCTGATTTTCGTAATGCCGTCAATGTTCGCCGGCAAACACGACGATCTCAAGAGTCTATTCTCGAAGAATTCCGTGAGTATGCAAAGTTCGATAGAAGGGAACTTTTCTTGAAAGTCTTTTTCGTGTTTCAGAAAATAGCGGCAGTCGACAAGAAGAGCAAACCGTTGTTCGAGCAGGAGCAGGTAAAGAACGCAAAGCAAATAATGCGTCCCTTCGTTCTGCGTCGTTTGAAGTCCGAGGTGCTACGCGATTTGCCGGAGAAGACGGAAAAAGTGATAAAGTGCACTCTCGTTAAAAAACAACGAGACATGTACAGAAATCTTTTGGCCGAATTTTCGGAGGAAGCCGGAAGAAACAGCGAAGTAAACGGTGTCGGCATGATGATGCAGTTGCGAAAACTTGCCAATCATCCGTTGTTGATAAGAAACTATTACGACGAGACGAAGCTCGAGGTGATATCGAAAAAGCTCGCCAAGGATCCGACTTATAAGCAAAAAAATCCACAATACGTATTCGAGGATTTGCTGTGGATGTCGGACTATCAGATAAACCAGTTGTCGCGCGCTCACAAGAGTCTCGCCGGTCACGGTTTACCCCAGGATCTGATACCGATATCGGGCAAATTGAAGAAACTCGACGAAATCTTGCCGACCATGAAGAAGGACGGTCACAGAGTTTTGATATTTAGCCAATTTACCATGATACTCGATGTACTCGAGGAATATCTAGCGATAAGGGGTCACAAGTTTCTGAGGCAAGTTTCTGTTCGATCATCAATTCGTTTCGTATTGAAAATAATAGTGATACATTGTTTTTATTTATTTACTTTAATCAACAGGTTAGACGGTCAAACACCGGTGACCGAGAGGCAGACTTTGATAGATGAATATACCAATGATACGTCGATATTTATTTTTTTACTATCAACGAGAGCGGGCGGTTTGGGCATTAACTTAACGGCATCGGATACTGTTATCATACACGACATTGATTTCAATCCTTACAACGACAAACAAGCCGAGGATCGTTGTCACAGAGTCGGACAGAAGAAGTACGTTGTGACTGTGAAATATTGTCGTTTTCATTGTCGAAGAATTCTTTTACGAAGGAACAATTGTTTTCAGACCGGTGTCGATCATCCGGTTGTTGGGCGAAGGCACGATCGAGGAAGGAATGTACGAGATCGCGCAAGAGAAATTGAATCTGGAACAGCAGATAACCGGAAACGAAGGTAAGATTGAATCATATATATTCAAGATGTTTGTCCCTGCCCTCTTCTTTAGAATTACAAGGGCGTATGTCCTTATTTTAAATGTCCTTATAAAAAGAACAAAAAGATTTGTTCTATAATTAAATGATGAGCAAAAATGTTTGTTACAGAAAACGAGAACACCGACAAGAAAAGTATCTTGAAACTGCTCAAAGCTATACTCGGCCTCGATCCACACAATCGCTCCTTATCGTTGTCGCCCGCCAAAGCCACGAACGGCTCGTCGAACGGCTTTGTCGAACAAGATCAAGAAAACGATTTTTAATTTTTAGCAATTTTATACGCGAAGAAATGTGCGCTCTACATTTGTCGTCCAAACACCGGCGTTATACTCATCATTCTTTTCTTTTTTTTTTCTCTTTAGATTATCTTTTTGCCAAGGGTTTCTCGCGGTACGAAAATCCGCGGCACACGATGAAAAATACTTTTGGTAGAAGTTCACATTCGTCGTATGAAAACAAAAGAAACTTATTCATTGTCAATTTTTTATCGTAATGTATCTACCAACAGTACGTTTTGCTCGTGAATGAATCAAGCGTTTATCCGTGTATCTGTGTAACGAAGTTTGTAATTGTAGTAACTATTGCGGTCAACTTTCGCGAGTAATGGACCATCGGAATTTGTATGTAAAACGCTCATTAAAGCATTCCTTTATTTATCTACATTCGAATTCATGTTGTCCGGAACTTACAGTTTCGAACGAAGAGATCTTGAAAGCGTGGAGAATTCCAAGAAATTCTCGCCCAATCCACAGGAGGAAAATTGTCGCCTGGAAACCCAAAGAGGGCTTTTAAGGTGATGTGAAATAACTCAGTCGGTAACAAAATCTGTAATCGTATTTTTTCCCTGCCTCTATTTAGTCCGTGGGAAAAGCCAATTTTCTTTATCCTCGAATATTTTTGGCAGTCGAGGTGACACCAATTACAGTTTTCATTACCGACTGAGTCGTTTCACATCACCTTAATGAACGGGTATATGAAATTTTCATCGAAGGTTCGACAATGTTAGAAAATGGCCCTCGGTAAAAAACGTTAAAAATCAATATTCGATAGAAACAAACGTCGAAATAAACTTTTGGACTAACATATCCAACGATCGAGCGTCATCGACATGTCTCATAGTTTCATTGACCAGCTGTAAGGGCGGCACATACTTTTTTGCTTGCGGAAAAAATTTCGTATATGAGCAAAAGAGCCCGAGAGTCTGTTGCCCAACAAGTGACAAACTGACAGTTGAATTCTCGTGTTGTCTTTCGTTCTCTCAGCTGTGCGCCCGGAGATCGCGACATTGTGTGAGTGTCACTCACCGACGGGAGCGCGAATGTCACGATAGAAAGATAGACGAAAAAAAAAAGAAGCGTAGAACAGATAAAGAAAGAGCGATATACCGCGCAGAAGGATATTAACCGAGCGAGGCAGCGAGCGTGACGATGACGTAGAATACTTGCCTTTGCGTCGTTGTGTGCTAGTCGTGAAAAAAGAAAAAGAAAAACGGAACTACCAGAAGAGAAACACAGCCAGCTAGTTAAAACATTCCGCATGTAGATTCGGTCTTCCGATGCTCCGGAAATCGCGACTGCGTCATCGAACAAAGACGACGTTTACCGTAATAATCGCGACTGTAGTTCAGTGCATAAAAAAAATTTGAAACCCGAAGCGCACTCGCGAAATCGAAGAATAAAAACGAAAATAAGATTTTGACAGTCGAGGAAACAAAGGAGAAGGATTCGATTCGGCAATTATGGAAGTGCTGGATCCGACAATAACACGAGACGATCATCCGCTTTGCGTCAATGATTCGCTGGACAGAGGTAACAATCTGCTTTCTTTCTTATTTTCGATCAATCCGTCGGTGACTCACGTTAGTCCTTTGTTTAGATTGTGCTCTTATGTCACTGTCACGCTTTTGGAATCTTTCTCACCCGTGAAGGTTTCGATCGCTTTGTTGCAAAAACGAAAAAAAAAAAAATATTGATTCCCCAATTTTATTTTGCGTCATATTTTGCAATTTCAATTTACTGGACGAAATAGCTCCTTCGCACGGAAAAATTCATGTGGTAAATAAAAAATATGATGCACATTGCATTCAAATGCAAACAAATAAAACGGATGCTTTAAGAAAAATAAAATAAATTTTACATATTGTATTTTTCTTAAGATTTGCATTTTTTTTTTTTTTTCAGGGAACGGTCGAGAACTCCCACCAGACACAAAATCATGCGTCAAAGCAAGATACACACTGGGTTTTTTGGGATTTCTGGGCTTTGCGCTTGTTTACGCCATGAGAGTGAATCTTTCCGTCGCTATAGTATCCATGGTCAATCGAACGGATACTCCCTCCAATAGCACCGACAACATCACCGACGTCTGTCCGTCTAGAGCGCCCATCAATGGAACATTCGTACCCGTCAGTACACCCGGAAATTCAGTTGAAAATTAGCCATTGAAAATTTGGAGTTTCCGACAAAACGCACGAAATTTAATCTGCTAGCGTCATTGGATACGAATCGTATGACGAAAGCTCCTAGTTACGCGTTTGGATTTCCTTATCAGCGAGCGTTACTCATTGTAAACTTATCGTAACGTCCGCCCGACGACCTCGATGTACAACACACTCTCGTATAATCTGTTTCCAATTTATCAATTTTTCGCGAGCCACGAAGAGCGCGCTTAACATGCGAGAGAAAAAAAAACGCGAGACATTTCCGTATGTAGATACTGATAGCGACGAATGGCTTTCAGAGCGCCGGCGAATTCGACTGGAGCGAGAAGACGCAGGGATTTATTCTCGGAGCCTTCTTCCTTGGCTATGTATTGACGAACGTGCCCGGCGGAAGATTGGCCGAGAAAGTCGGCGGAAAGCTCATCTACGGACTCGGAGTTTTTCTAACGGCGGTCCTCACGGTAATAAGCCCGTTCGCGGCCCACTGGGGACTCGGAGCTTTTACCGTTGTTCGAATAGCCGAAGGAGTCACCGAGGTACGGGCAAAAAATTCGATCCATGAAGTCGAATTTGCAAAAATAAATGAAAAACGATCGAATTACATATTTTCTCTTTGCAAGCGAAGTTCACAATTCCATGCAGCCCGGTTTGGCCCGTACGCTTAATTTTGTCTCAAGGGTTGCTCCCGCACCACCCGGATAATCGATATCACGGCAAATCCGATCCACATAGCCATAGAACTTCAATTCCATTGAACATTTTTACAGGGATGCAAACATTTATATTTCGTTTGAGTACAATTTTACAAAAACAAAATATCGCATTATTATGCAACAGTTACGTTTTTTTAACTGGAATATTACATAGCTGCTACATTCCGCGTTTGCGCGGAAGATTTACTGATAGTTCAATTTGACGCGCTGAGCTACAATCAAGAATACGGTACTTGGGCTGCTTGCGATTTGTTTTTCAGTCGCGCTATTGAAATTGCGTATAATATGTATCATTTGTCACGTTTATCGCGTTCGACAGGGTGTCACGTTTCCGGCAATGCATTCCATGCTGGCGCACTGGGTGCCGCCTCTGGAGCGCAACAAATTTGCTGCGATAGTATACGCAGGTGCTAACTTTGGTACCGTTGTATCTTTGCCGTTGAGCGGATGGCTATGTTCCTTGGAAGCCGGCCACGGATGGCCTTTCGCATTTTATCTTTTCGGTACCCTCGGCATCGTCTGGTACATCTTTTGGTTCTTCCTCATTTACGACAGTCCCGCGCAGCATCCGTGGATTGATCCCGACGAGAGAGCCTACATCGAGGCCTGCGTCGAGCCGAAAGATGTGAGTTTTTTTTATTTTTACAGAGATAATGTTTGTTCTATCAGTGATTTCTTTTCTATTAGTATGTTACTTTGTGTTAATGATGATTTGTATTATAAACGCGGTTTTGTAATGCAAAGGAGGAACACGATCCTGGTGTACCGTGGTTATCAGTATTTACGTCTGGACCAATGTGGGCGATAGCGATAACGCAATGCGGTCAGTCCTGGGCCTTTTACACCCTCCTGACCGAGCTACCGACTTACATGGACAAGATATTGCACTATGATCTTCAAGCGGACGCCTATCTGGCCGCTGTTCCGTATCTAACAGCTTGGATAGCAGGTCTCGGAATCTCAAGTTTCGCTGACGCGTTGCTGGCGCGTCGCATCATATCGCCGCTGAATTCGATGAAGCTGTGGAATACCATTGGCTCTTTGGGACCGAGCTTGAGTTTCATCGGTGCTATATGGGCAGGCTGCGACAGCGTTTGGGTGATGATCATGCTTTCCGGTCTCGGATCACTCCAAGGTGCCGTTTATGCTGGCAATCAGATGAATCACATAGCTCTCGCGCCTCGTTATGCGGGCACTCTGTACGGAATTACCAACGCAGCTGCCAATGCATGCGGTTTTCTTGCCCCTTACATCATCGGCGGCATCGTAGAGGGACACGTGAGTTGTTAATTGGTTCTTTGTTATACGACTAACAGCATTAGCGTGCTCCACGCAACATATTTCTGTTTCAATTTCATAACAAATATCGAAAATAGAACGATGACAGAGGCAGTGGAACGATGTTGAAGGATTGTAAAAAAGTCTACCGCAATTTGAATTCAATGAAATGCGAATAATATTTTTTAATTTAGATGAATATTTCTTCGTCATGGAGTTGAGGTGTAACTTCGCGATGTTCTTTTGTTTTTCAGGAAACTCTTGCTCGCTGGCATACGGTATTTTGGATAGCAGCGGCTATAAACATGCTGGCAAATTGCTTCTACCTTCTCTTTGCATCGGCGACGGAACAACCGTGGAGCAAAAGTAAAAGTTGATGATCGTGTCCTCTTAGCGATCATGCCGATTACAGTGGTCGGAGTTTCAAAGCTTTGCCCTTGAATCGTATGGCTGTAAGCACATTTTAGTTATGCCTTTAAGTGATTTCCTTGTTTTTTTTTTAAATATATATTAACGCGGGTCCATGTACTGACAGTGGCACGTCGATTCTTCGACAAAATTCCACTGTAGCTCTAGAGTTTCGTGTGTCTCGTCACTTTTGTCTATCGCGTTGATCGTTCAATTTGTTCTTCTTTTTTTTCGCTCCTCGCTCGTCCCGTTTGGCATTCCTTGCACGTTTTCTGACGAAACGTGCGATTTTTTTTTACGAGTACGCGTATCCAATTTTTCGGATCGAAACTCGGTTTCAACAGTATTCTGTAACATTGCACACGCCCCTAACGTGATAAGTATTCGATGTTCGCACGAGCCATTTCTGTTTGTTTTTTTTCACACGCAAGGTGCTGTATCTGACTTTTTCGTTTCGTTGTTGTTTTTTTTCATTCCGTTTAAACTAAAAAAAAATTATATGCGATCGGTACGAAGAATGCACGTTGATTTACGATCGTTCGTTTATTAATGCCAAAGGAATATAGTACGCATATACTCGGCGTTTGTAAATCGTGAGATTAATTCGTTATCATCGTGTATAGACTATACACAATTTTTTTTCTTTCGATCGCAGGATTATATCGCACAATAAATCGTCGTACTTCTCGACTGTCGTAGAAGATAAAGAGAAAATAAACGAAAAAATAATGTTTATATCTTGCCTCAGCGAGACGAAAACGCTAAGGGTTAACTTACAATTTTATTGTAGAAATAATAAGATAGACAATTGTAGCGCGGTGATAGTAGATTAGCCTGTGTACATTCGGGAATTGGAAATACGAGAATAAGCGTTGTTTCCATTTTCTTGCCGATTCGCGAAGTCGAGCCGGCGGAAATGCTCTGGATTCGAACTACATAAATGTACAAATCTCGTATAGGCCTTTATCAGTGAGTATATATGATATAATAGTATATATTGTATATGCTAACGTTCTAAGCATATACGAAACGTGAGGGAACTGGACAATACTGCTTTTATACATGTCGGGTAATTATAAACTCAATGTGATCTACTTAAAACGATGAAAAAAACGGAGCATGAAAGATAAGAAAGAGAATAAGTAAACGATGAGGATTAAGACAATTAATTAAATAATTTTGCGATACTTTTGAAGAGAACGAAAAAATTGAATCTTTCGACGACATATCTTCCGTACCTTCTGGCAGTGTAACTCGTTCGCGTAATGTTTAATAAATCTCCAGAATTGTAGATTAACGATATTCGAATAGGAATGATCGGTATTATTATGGAAAAAAAAATCATCAATAAAGAGAAGAAAATAAAATTGTGAATCATTGCAAAGTGATAATGACGGAGGAGTATTATAAGAAGGTTTTTCAATGTATATAGACAAACGCGTTCGAATAACGACACCGTGCTGTAGCAACGTGGAAACAGGATATATAACATAGCGACAATTAATTGTTTATACATAGAGAGAAATTATTAATAAATATATGTATAGTAAAATATGAAATATCGAAATTATTCGTTTGATGCGAGTGTGCATAATTCCGCTAGTATAATTAAGGTCACACGCTCAGAGGCTACGAAATATTGTTTTCCTGAAGCTCATTCGAAAAACTGAATGTATTCTCTTGCTCGGGTGAATGAAGCTTGTAAAGGATTGAGGCGAATAATTGTGTAGCCGAGTTATTTTCGTAGTAAAATTTATTCATAACCGTAGGTATAAAAATGAAAAAAAAGTCAATAAAATGATTGGAAAAAAAGCTGAAACTTCAATGAAAGTCGCGGCTGGATTGACTAGCTGGGACGATTTACATCTAGCGATCGCGTTCGCGCTATCGTTGTCATGTCGTCTCGTTCTGATCTCCTTTCTTCTTCGACGCTGTTATTTGGAAGATCATGTCTCGCATTCGACTAAATTCCTTCAGCTCGTTTTCCATTTTCTCCAAGCATTCCTCCTTCTCCGCTAAAGTTTGCTCGTACGTGTGACACTGACTCGTGAGCTGAACTATTTCTTGCTTCAAAGCCGAAATTGATTCCAGATTCGCAGCTATCGCTCGGTCTCTTTTCTCGATTACCTATCGACAAGAAAAAAACAGTATACAAAAATTCTTCAATGAATTTCGATCGAACTATCGCTGACCCACGATTGTATCGAGTCTCACCTGTTCCTTCTTATTGACATTGTCCTGCAACTTTGCCAATTGTTTCTTCAATTCGCTCATTTCACTACCCTGGTCCTTGACCTTAGCTTCGACGATGGATAATTCACTCTTGAGTTCTTTGCTCTTTCTGCTCAATGTCTCGGCTTTGTTCATCGACGCCTCGAGTTCCTTCATCAGACTCGCTATCTTCAATTTGTCGGACTCTATCGTCGCCGATTTGTCGGCTACGATTTTCTTCAGTTTCGGTATTTCCAGCTACAAGAAATACATTTTATTGCATGAGATATTCGTTACGATTTTGATTAATCATATTGCGATTTTTTTTTTTCTGTTTCGTTCATTAACCTCGATCCTTTCGGTTTTCGCCTGTAGCGTCGCACTGAGATTGGCTTTCTCGGCTCGGACACCCTCGAGACATTGCTGATTGTGGAAGAGCAGCTGATGAAGTCTACTTGATTCCGCGACTACTTGGGCAAGTCTGTGCTGTAGGCTCGTTGCGTGATTATTCGCCGCTTCGAGACTCGCCTGTGTCGCTCTTTCCGCGTGTCTCATTGCCGCTAACTTGTGCGCATTAACATGAGTAGAAACATCTTTGGAAATTAATCTTCAACGCATTTTTAGAGTCAAATATTTACCTTATAATCATACAGTTCCATAACGGCGGAAGTCGTCGTATCCGCTATTCGATTATTGTTGTAAGCTTCTTCGAGTTTTGCAAGAAAAGTATCCAAACGACTTTCCTGATTGAAGGAAAACAACGGAGCCATGTCGTTCTGCGACGGGGAAGGATATTTTCCGGCTATCGTCGGTACGGTTCCCGTTGCGTTCTGTATCAACACGAGAGGCTCGAGCTCGCACATGCAACGAGAGACCGAAGGAAGGCTGGCAAGAAAAAGTTACCGTTAATGTCTTTCGACTACAATTATAATAGAAATCTCAGGTATCGTTTTTGTTATCCCATAGAGAAAGCCTTGTTTTCGTTTACCATTGAATTAGTTAATCCTTCAAAGTGTAAAGACTTTATGGCATTTGGAATTTGTTGAAAAATGTATGATCTTCTGTAAATATTTGTTCATGTACTAGCTCTCAAATCGAAAGAAACAATTCGAAGTTTGCGAAACTTATAAAGCTGCCTTCTTGTTGAACAAGACCGTGGTAGCGATAGCGTAACAATACATCGAAGATTAAGACTTTTACCACTCCTGAATAAAGCCAACGGACGATGTCAACTGAAGAACCTTCTGCTTGACCTCGGAATCTCCAGTGTACAACGCCAGCGCCATAATCATGTGAACAGTTTTCTTCTGCAAGAGTTCCGAGTAAAGGGCCAGCCAGGAGGACTCGTCAGTGGCGAGATCGGCGGCGAGTGCGAGAGCGTGAACGTACAGGCTCGTTGCTGGATCATCGAACAAATTTCTCGGCCAATCGCCGGCCGCCATCAGATCATTTTGCTCCAGCATGGGTTTGAGCAATTGTCGCATCGCCTGTTCGCCGAAAGCTTGCATCACTTTGCTCTTGAACATCGGAATCCTCACCATCTCTTGAAGCAATTGCACGAGTTCAGTGAGCATCGTTTGACTCTCGGAGCTTTGCTTCTCGTTGAGGCCGTTCATCTCGTCGTCCTCGCGACCGTTCGCCACGAGCATCAACGTCGACAAATCCAATTCGGCCATAATTTCGGTGGAAATTTTCATTCGACGAGCATTAACGACGATTGTCTTTATCAGCGCCAGGGCCTTTGAGCAAACGATCTCGTAAGTTACCCAACTCATGGCGACTTTAACGCACTTCGCATAGAGCGGTACGAGAGACGAGTGTTTGAGACTGACTACGGACAACAAGAATTCCATTACGAGCGAAACGCACTCGGGATCCGATTCGGCAACGATACTCGACAATATTCTCTCAACGTGGTCGGCATAGTTTTGATAATTCATTAATACAGTCTTCGAGTATTCGGCTTGTCGCACGTCGTCGAAAAAATCGACCGTGTGTCTCAGCAGCAAAACGTCGCGGTTTTTCAACGCCTCGATCACGCTATCGAAGGTCATCGTGACGAATTCTGTTATAGACGCTGCCGGTATGCTGCCGTTTATGCTCTCCATTATTATCATTAATTTGCAACATTGCACTCTCGTGTTCACAGTCATGCTGCGTATGTTGAGCAGGTTTCGCGTGAAGGTTTTCACGTCGATTGTGCGCATAAGCGTGTAAACGGCCGGAAGATTCTTGTAGCAGAGATTGATGAGTATGCCCAACGAGAGCGAGACGACTTCCTCGTCTTTCGATTGCGACACCCACTGAGTGAGCGGAGATATTAAATAAGGCAGATGCGCCTCTTGCCATGACAATTTAACACCGTAGGTCAATTCCTGCAAAAGCTTCAAAACTCGTACCCTTTTTTCCGGTGTTAAATTGGTCTGTGGATCAAAAAGAATGGGTACAAAAATAATGAAATTACGTAACGCTCGCTAACGATATTACAGAATTATTCTTTTATAAATTACCTCTAAAAGTCTAGTGAGTATCGGAGCAAATTTGTACGTATGTATCAGTACTCGTCTGGCCGCCGAGTTTTTGCACGCGTTCTGCAGCACGTCCAGTGCGCACCATATCAGCGGACTTCTCGAAGCAAGAGAATTCATCAACTCGTGAAGACTGACGTAAAACTCGGCCGCTATGCTGGATCCAGGATCGAATACGCTTAGATCGATGGAGACTCCGATAACCTGTGAAAATATTGTTTACTCAAAAATTCTTCCACGGCATACATTCACGACGGTGACGATTTTTCTTCTCGTTCATAATATTTTGTGTCAAGCAATTCGTTGTTTCACTTCCTAGGTTTATTTTCTTTTACTCACCCCGAGATTTCGTTGCAAGATCGAAGTCGCTGCTTCGCTCGGATGTTTCGTGTAGTCGGCGACGGCGGAGATGAAGGATCTCATGTGTTGATATTTCTCCATCATGAGGTCCGCTGCAAAACGTAACTGGAAAGCGTTAAACAATTTTCACGGATCTATTTATTGAAAAAAATTGTCGAAGTCGCGTGACAGAGATACCGACTTGGCGCGTTGTTGTTACGATTCCGTTACGGAAAATGCTTCATTCGAATGTGATACCATGTGTTTCTCTCGACCAATCGCAGCACGTTGCGAGAGTTCGTTGAAGCGATCACGAGGCGTCGCTGTTTTCGGCCGATCCGAACGTTGAAAACTTTGAGCCCCGACGCTTTTGCATTCTCGCAAAAAACTGATGTTTCCGAGTTTCCAGAGCTCAGACTGCGTTCCTTCTGTATTCCCGACAGTACGTTGGACCGTCTGGATTGCTCGCGAATGCAAATTATGTAGTCGTCTTGTTTTGCGAACCACTTACATTGGGAAGTCTCGAACGCTTCTCGCGGAGCCTCGAACTGCAACGTCTCGATTGCAGCATTTTATTCACATACTTCTTTTTACCAGGCCGAGACTTGATTTTCACTATCAAGAGACACGTTTAATAAATATCCAGTCGATCATATTGATAATGGACTCAACAGAAATCCAAAGTTTTTACGTGTTTACGTATGGGATGCCGGCAGAGTCGCCGGTGTTGATTGTCTCGACAGTGTCGTCTGGTACAGACGCGGGTAAACACGCGGGTGAAAGATGTGCCGATATTTCCGATCGAAAAAACTGTACCAAATCGCGGAACTATACTAAAAATGGGTTTAGAACGTTGTACGAGCCTTCGGGAGCAAGTAGAAATGTAGGCAATATTGGGGAATGCAAAAATACAGTGAAATCGTGCGAAATACGAGACGTGCCGGAACGGAACGAAAAACGGTTTGTCGGTGATTTTCTTTAACCTCTCCTGAAGGTCCCCCGGATTCCTGAAAGTTGGCATCGATCGTGAGTCCATTGCTTTTTCATACTTTTTCATAACATAATACGTGAACAAGATAATTTTGCAAGAATTTTGTGAAATGTCCGAGTGCCAAATCGCGCTAAAAATCGCCGGGCCGACAGGCACGGACTCGCAGGATGCTGCGCGCGCATGCATCTGCGCGTGGGGATGAAATTCAAGATTTACAAACCGTTTTTTTTCCGTATTTTTTCTGCATATCAATCGATTGACACTCGGCAGAATTTTCGGTGAAGCAAAGATAATACACAATGATCGGAGTGTTGTAGCCATAATAACGACGGGCTCTTATTTTTGAGAGCCGTCGGCCGTCTTTCGAATTAAGTAGGCAGGTTGTGAGCGAAAACATTGTCTTTTTTGAGCCAAAGAATTTATTAGCTCTTATTATGACCGCTCGACGAATTGTCGGGCCAGGATCATCATTTAAATTAATTTACATTTACGGACAGGGATGACTTTTTATCGCTTGTCATCGCTTTAAAATTGATCACGTTAATGTGATGTAAATTAGCTACCGTGCCTTTTGACAACCAGCATTATACAGGCCATCGCGGGCCATATTGTGCTTGAAGAAAGAACCAAAAGAAGTCGCGTGCCATCGAGGCCCTTCCGGTTTGGGATGCCGGATGTAAAGAAGGTAACTATCGATGTCACTTCATTCTAGAATAAATCGTCATCACTAACTTTTTTTGTCGGCGATCACCCAAGTGGAGCAAAATTGCTTGCGGGCAGCACTTGGATGGGTGACCGCCTAGTCGCGCATTGGCTGGTGCAGCAACCGCCGAGCGGGAGGTCAGTTTTTCCGAGACCTTGGTATATGACCTTGAGTAAGTTACTTTCGGGTATACGGCGAGGAATAAAAAAAAAAAATAGGCACGGGCGCGGGGTTTCCGTAGTTTCCCCGGGTCCTCGACAAAGCCGGTAAAGTAAACATAGCTAAGTCGGCTGCGGACATAAGTTAGTTAAGTAGCTTAGTGAAGTGCGGGCAGGGAGTGCTAGGAGGGACAAAGCAAGTGGAACGGGTTCGTCAAAATCCATCAGGGTATACGATGGTAATAAAATATTTAAGATATTTGACTTAAAATATTTAAAATATTCAAGATAAGATATCAAAAACCCACGTTAGAGATACCAAAAGATTCGATATGTTAATCACAAAATAAAAGAAAAGCGATTGAGATGAAAATAACCGTTTATTTCGAACACTAAAATTTTCGTTAACCGACCACCGCAAACTTGAATATTTATCGATGGTAAAATATGTTGCAAATGAAATTCGAGTGCCAAAATACCAAAAACTTGCAACTATTGTACGGATAGCGCGGTTTCGATAACATTCGATTTTATAAACACCGAATTGCTCCCCACAAATTCTTTTGTGACCATTGACAATGGTCGTTATTATTCGAAGCTTGAAATTGTTTTAATAAACGGGACGCGAAGTAAATCAGTAGTGTCTTTGCATGGCGCGTGAGACGGCAGGTCAAAATGGAATTGACCTTGAATCTATTTGTCCCAAACGGCACAACGAACCGCGTTGACGCAATACGTTCGGTAAACAAGGCCTCTTCTCGTTTTAATATTAACCAAAGGATATGTTATATATACCTTCTGCGGTCGCGTCTCCCGTACCCACTCGAGCATCGTAGCGGTCGATGCGCGATTACATCAGCGTATTAATTCTTCAAACAGATAATCCCGCGACTCTAATCGCGGTTGAGTTGAACGAAAAAAAAAGAAAAAAAAAAACAGAAGAAAACACAGATTAAGACCCCCTGCGAAAGCTCGATTAGATAAAGAAACGCCGACTCGAACATCTGTACGGAATATTCCGAATGAAGAATTGTCCAACTCTGCATATCGCGAGTAATGCGATAAAAGAAAAATCTCTTTGAGCAATCAGACTCGCGCGGGTCTGGTCTTGTAACAATAAAAAACCAGCATATCGCGGATATTTTCTTTTATTCGATACACGTACATTTATTCACGTTGCGTCAAATTGCCAATGTGAAACAATGTTAAAAATACGAGAAGAGTCTCGCGAAACTTTATTAAATAATACGTCATTTATGACAAAATATATCTTTACGTACGTCGCTTACGTAATACTTTTTTTTTGGTCGCGTCGAATGCACGCGCAAGATTAGTCTTGCACAAATAATTGGCGATTGAACGTCGTCTCGTGTTTTTTTTCCTTCGATGTTCTCGTCGACAATTGTGAAACTCTTATTTCTCGACAGGCCAGCGAGTCGATACTACTTTTATGAAATATTTTGAAAAAAAAAAAATTCTCATCTATGCAGTAAAACGCTCTGTACATAACATTTAGATAAAAACAATAATCATAAGGCGTTTCTTAGCTCGGTAAAATCCGTTACGAACCATAACGAGCCTGTTTTAACACTTTCTCGAACAACGTTACCGCCGTAACCTGAAACGATAAGCGATAAACAATTTGACGAATGTACGCAAACAGCGGTATTAACTTTCACCCCGTAATAGTATCGCGGACGATTTTAGAGAGAGATTAGATAAGTTTTACTTACCGATAAACGCGTCCGCGGGTGGGCAAGCCTCCAAATCCGTGGCCCCATCGCCGATGTGAACTATGCTCTTCAAATCGTGTTTTTCCTTCAATATCCTGAGCGTTTCCGATTTTCCGCCACTTCGGGAAGTCGGCTCCGTATCGTCGAAACCGGCGAATTCTCCTGCAATTTGCCAGTACATTCAAGGTTAAAAATTAACTTTATTCTTTAAAAAAAAAAATTATAGAGTTATAATTTTTTTTCAATCGTATTAAGAGAAATTCTAAAGTTTTTTTCAATTGAAAAATATTTTATAGCTTTTTTTTTAATTGAAGAAATCTTTCAGAGTTACTTTAAATAAAAGAAAAAGGATTTGGGGTTTTCTTTTTACTTGATTTGCAAAGAATAATTTGAGACTAACCGTTGAAGAAGAATTTGAGCCTATTGGCACACACGTTCTCGGCCGGAATGTTGAGTTGAGCCGCTACGGGAGCTATGAGACAGCGAAATCCTCCGGAAACGAGGAATACTTTTTTATTCTTCGCATGAAGGTCCGCAACTAATTCTCTGAAACATTTGAAAGTCAAGAATCAGCTATGGTTTCCGCCGTCGAATCGTATCGATAAAATCATTCCAAATGAATATTTACTTTATGCCTGGTGTCAATTTGGGTGGATGATTCTTGATGAATTCTTTAACTTGTTCCAAGCTCGGTTTTATTATATTGAGCCTGACTGCGAGTGACTGCTGAAAGGTCATGTTGCCCTGCATCGCTTGTTTGGTCCTGTGAAACATTGCAAAACACCCGCGACATTTGTAATCAATTATGAAACACAGTTTTTCGTTTATTCTCAAGCTCTCGTCGCTTCCGTAAACAATTTTGCGAAACGCGTGCGAAAGCTATCTTCGTTGCTAAATTTCGTTGTAAAATAATAGCATGAGATTGACGCGCGCATTGGTCAATGAGAAAAACACGTGATACAATGAACGATGAAGAAAAAAAAGAAAGAAAAAGGTAAAAAGAAAATCTAACACGGTTGACGATAGATAGATAGATTGGAACGGATTAGCCATTCACTTACAGGTCAGCAACCTGGTTCCCCTTGCCGCAGAACTTAGCAAGCTCGTCTATGCCTTCCTCTTGTATCACCGTCGAATCGACATCGAAAGTTACCGCGTCGGCGGTTCTCCAGGCTGCCTTAACAGCCTCTAGGCTCGCCATTCTTCGGACAGTCAATGATCTATGTCGATCGCGAGAAAGCAGACGAACCACCGTCGTAATAATGTTGAATGGAAAAAAGAGTATCAAATCGAGAAGTAACACGAGTTGTGTTCTATGTCACGCGAAACGGACCGGACACGAGCGATAACTCGACGACGATTAGTGTGAAACTGTTCGCTGCGAGACTCTCCGTGAGTGACGAATGCCTCGGTTCTCTCGCAAATATTATCGCGAGGTAGTAGGGGCATCGGCACGGGCACGGGAGCTCCTTTACTATACTCTAGTTCGTGACGATCTACAACGCGTTCGACTAGCGCAAGAACGGCTATACGATCAACGACCGCGTAAAACCGCGTGCGTCTCTGTAATCTCGGATTCTCCCGAGGGCGTTTAAGATTATTCCAAAGTTTCGTTAACCGATGTCCGTCGATAGGAAGGGGAAGCGCCTCTGCTCGATTAAGCCTGCGAACACTTGACACACGCGCCTGGTTTTTCCCTCGTGGTCTTGCAAAACTCGCGGGATATCGAAGATTTAGCTACGGATCAAGATCACGAAATTCGATGCTCGCGTATTTTTTTCGCGCTATCGCAATGACCGCGAGGAGATTAGTTAAACGTACGATAAGATTCGGGAATAAAATATACTCCGGTAATTGGCGCATTTTAATTAGGGTATATCGGCTTTTGTTCCGAGTCGAAAAAATTCGTTAATTTCATCGTTAATGATATGCTCGTGAGACGACAATGATTGAGACATCGGCCTTCAATAATATGCAATTTCAGACGCTTATCGTCAGGAATGTTGAGACTCGACGCAGAGGTAACAAACACTTGTTATCTCGTCGGGGGGAGGGGGAGGGGGAGGGGCCAATTCCCGAAATTTGACTGCGTCTGCTTAGCAACGAGAAAAACTTCGTGTGCACAAAAGATACGCGAATTATTTTATTAGGCGGAAGGTCCGGGATTCATGTTGACTCATCATTTTGAATATATTCACAGTTTATTGATTATTCATCGAGAAACACACCGTATATCCGAATTTAACTATAAATATAACATTTTTTTCCTCTCCATTTATGATACAGAAATTGTATTTAATTCGAAAGATCTTCGTGCACTTTGTGCTCGTAGATCGATCGCGATACGTGAAGAACACAGAAACCTTTTTCGTGTAGCTCTCTTGCATTGTGTGCTCGAATCGTACATAAATAAAACCCTATGTCGTTAAGGCGTTGTAAAACAACCGACCCCCCGACATAGCCGCGCGCAGTTGATAAAAAAACTGTAATCCCGATTTTTCTAAGTGTGTAAGCATTAGTGTTTACAGCTTTAATGGAATTTTTTTAACACCAAAGTTTAAACACCTTAGAAAAAAGCAGCATTACAGTTTTCATTACCGATGGCGAAGTTTTGGGTTTTTTTAACAATGAACAAGTACAATCACAACGACTCCACAACAACCTATCGCTCGAAACCAATATCAAATATATACATAGGAAAATTCATCGTCTTCTCATACGCGGTTATTTTGTTTACGAGCGTGAGAAAAAAATATTACGAATCTGCTTATGCAACTCGTACAATTAACCCTTTCATTTACATCTTGGGAATGGATATATTAGCTTTGTTTTTTTTTCAATAATCTTGGCTCATGAAGAAAAGGAGACTTAGTGAAGAATTCGGTGTCCCGTCTCAACATTGCTCGCTCGTCGACGATTTTTCTTGCTTCTTCTGTCTTATCCACTCTTCGATCTGGTTGCGAAGCTCCGTGTTCGATTTTACCATGTTCATCGTGAGCGGCGATCGATTGAACGGATCGGTTTGATCGCTCAGCAAGTGTCTGTAAAAATTGTTGTTCAATTTTATTTGTTTCGATCACGTTCTCATCTTTCAATCGATCGCGACAAATACCTCGCTATCGTTTGACGATCGACGGTAACATTAGACGATGGCAGTACCACAGGATCGCTCATCAGTGTGGACATTATGGGATCGAGGAATTCGTCAGGCGCATTATTCAATATCTCGTCTTCCACTTCCTTAACGCGAGCGGCGGCTTTCACACGTTTCGCGAAAGTGTCGAGGTCACCGAGTATCCCGACACCGCCAATACGCACTGAAAAATAGAGAAAAATATTTCTTCAAATCTGAAATTCGTTCAATTTTTCGACGGCAAAAAGTTCTCATAGAGCTCGTCAATTTACCCAAAACGTTTTCGGCGAGTTTGAACAATTCGGGACTGTAGGATCGTCCGTCCTGCGACACAGCTAACGTGAAATTTTCGTTGTGACTCAAATTTATGTATATTTCACAAATGTTCAACACCAAATTCGCCGGATTGAAGTCGTATTCCTTCTGATCTTTGACCTGAAAATTTGTGAATTTTTCGTTCAATTTTCGTTCGTTATCAATGCGAATATTTTTTTCCTTGGCGCTTACCTTCAGATTTCGGTTGTTGGGTCCAACGAGCTGAAGCAACAGATAGTTTAGCATGGACGCAATTCTATCGACCATCGTCGAGTGGCAGAATATCGATTTTATTTCGGTGGTAAGCATCTTCAACATGTTTATCGTGGCGCGTCCGAGGATGTTGTCGAAACGGGCGATCATTCCTATTTGCTGAAGAGAGCTCACCTGCTGGTTCAGTTCCTGCGGCGGCAGTGCGTTCCACTCGCCGCTTTCTCTGCAAAAGAAATCAATCGTTCGATGACTTTCTACTAGTTACATCGAGGACAAAGATATCTTCAATAAAAGTCGCTATTCTGTTTTATCGAAGAGACTTTCGACCGAGGGCACTATTGGAGCGTTTCCGTCAATGAAATTATTTTTCTAATGCATACCTCGCTTGAAGCATTGTTTTGAGCTGTGCCATATTAGAGAGCGCTTCGTCCAGCAGAAACACGGCGTCGTTCATCAATAGATTAATAAATCGCAGAAACAACGGTGGTTGCACAGCCTCCATGTTATCCTCGGCTTCTTTGGCAAGATTTCTGCAAGCACAACAAAAATGCAATTCTATTTCTTCTGCAATTCTAATGCTTCTGCAATTCTATCTCTCTCTGATTCTTTTTCCGCCGATTCCTTTTTCGCTACTCACTTGAAGTTTTTTCGATGCTCGTCGAGCTTCCACAGATATTCCATGACGGTGTACATCGGTCGGCGATAATTGAATTTTTGTTCGAATTGAACGCTCTGACCGGTCATCTCGATACTGACGAATACCTCGAGTAGATTTGTCACGATCTGCGCGCAATGGGAATAGGCAATTTTTATGATAATTCGTTGACTATTTTTAACGAACAATTGGAGAGAAATTTAATTTACTTGGTGTCGGTGAGGATGTTCGTTAAACAACATTTCGCGGTGCATAGTTCCCAGCGAGGGTTGTCCCTGATTCGCGCCATCGTCGTTCGTTGGCAATAGAGCTTCGAGCCCCTCTGCCAAACGTGCGCGTAAATGAGGATTGTAGAGTCTCCGCGGTGACTCCATGAGGGCTATTACCTGTTACGAAAGAGATGAATTTCGTACAAACGTAATAACGTTATCGGCATTGGTTTGTTTCCACCGAAGTTGACTCACCTCCGTTAGAATGGGATTGAGAAAGCTCGAGCCTTGCTCTTCGAAGGTATTGGGCGACGAACGTTTCAAGAAGCAAATAAATCCTACGGTATTGTCCACGACGAATTCGGGGATGCATCTCACGGTCGTGGGTACCCTGTCCGGCAGGGGGAATGTAACGGGAATAAATTCTTTCGGTGCGTAATTGCTTTGTGCCGAATCTTCGTCGTTGAGATTCAGATTTACTTGAATGAGCCAGAAGGCAGTGGTCGCATGGAATTTGGCTAAAAGATTCAGCATCTCCGGGACGAGTAGACTCGCGCGTAGGGACAAGTACCTTGGAAAATGGAAAAACGTTCAGAGGATCAGTAACTCGAATATTCGAAAACAAATTGTATCGAGTTTGGCTGGCCAGTTTAGAGTCTGGAGATAAATTTACTTGGTCATTTCCGTTGACATTCGTTCAACGACAACGTCGAGAACGGAAGCTTCGGGCTCGTCGTTTTGCAGCCTCTGTATCCTCGCTAAATCTTGATTGGTGCGAAAAAATTTTTCCAACACAACCCGATAGCCGAGATCGAGGGCTCGATGAGTGAGGAAGAAGCATTCGGTGACGAAACTGAAAGATTCGGCGACGGGCCTCGTTTCACTCTCCGGCGTTGGTATCAAACAAGTTTCCGAGCTCATTCCTTTCATGTGCAAACCTCTGTTGCGACTCTCGTTCTCGTCTTTCGCCTGCAAGAAAAATGATTCGTTTGATTCTAATTTTGAGAAGTGGAGAATAAAATGTTTTTTTGTTCGAACCTCGACAGCGCAGTATGTGGGATCGATTTTCGGCACTTTGGAATCGTTCGATTTAACGCAAAACGGCTGACATAGCCTGAGCAATACCGTTGAAAGATTGAGCATGAAACCATCGGATACCGATAAAACACCGGCCATTATTTCGTTCTGTGAGCTCCAGAGTTTTCCGCGGCTGGCATTCGCGTCCAAGCAGTTACCGATCCATTTGAGCGTCAGATGACGAACTTCCGGCGAACACTTTAGTAGAGTGTGAAAAACAAGGTGCAAAGATTCACTGAGGGCGTCGAGAGCCGTCCATATGTTTCCTTCCACCATCGACCTTGCCTTTGGATTTGAAAACAATTGAATTTATTCGTGTTTCGCAAAAACTTTCAATCATTGCTTTCTAAATTCGGTGATGCTGAAGCAACGGAAGAAAATCGTTAAAAATTGTATACCTGCTGGAGAGGTTTGTCGAAGAAGTCGAACGGAGCTTCGGCGGTCTTCGGCAGACAACTCAGCGAAAACAATGCTCCCAGCAGGGTGTCCGAGTAGGCTCGGCCAATCTTATCTCTCGGTGTACTGTGACGAATGATTAGCTTCGCAAGAACCTCGACTGAGGCGAATTTTTGCAGCATCTCGAACCAGTATTGACGAAACGTGAGAATATTACGATTTGCGGATTCCTTGTGAATTCTATCGAGGATAGGTCCGAATGCCGAGGTCACGACGTCGTCGTCGACCTCGCCGTTCTCCGACGCGAGTTCTTTTGTTATCCCCACGGTAAAGGACCATAATTCCGCGGTGATGGGGACACCGCTATCGAACAGAGACGCAAATTGTGCGTGTACCTGTGGAAAAAAAATAATTTCGATTATATCCTCGTAACAAAAAATGGAGCAATGTGCTAAATTGTACTCTACAATCTTTTCTTTTGGATATTTTTGACAAAATCGTTGGTTCTTGTTGTTGCTAGACCATTTTGCAATAAATCGGACCCGGATTTTTCAGACACGTGGAGTTACTATTAAGATTTTTTTGGAGAGCTCTAATATTTTTAGTCCACAGTTTTTCAGACCCGAAAGAAACCCTGAGAAATTTGCGTCCGTGCATTCAATTGAATCGAGTCACAACGGAATCGGAATAAATTTTCTGCGCCTTTCATTAAAATGTCAGATTAATTTTCCGAGTCTTTCGGATAATTTTCAGGTGAATCTTCCGAGTTTGTTGAAGAAATTGTCAGACCCGGATGAAAATAATTTATTGTTTCAAATGTCTCACTTCTTGGCCAGCGAAGAGATCCGGCTCTTGCAGAGCGGTGCCAGCATTGCGCAGTGTTATTTTGCTAAGTTCATCCGCTGCGTCTTTGAATCTATCGTTCTTCCTGTAACGCCGCAATCTGCAGAAACTCTCGAAGAGATACGGTATTATTTCTCGCTGGAGGGTGTGACCATCGCAGGGCCATCCTTTGAGGCCAATCATGGGTGGCGCTTTCTCTTCCGAATTCATCAGCATGAGCCTCTCGAAGACTGCATGCTCTACAGAATCCGTATCCACGAAAAGCAACATTTTCTCGTCGTCTTCGCAAGGCTGCAAATTCAGCGTTATTCCAAACGCGTCTCGCAGAAGATCATTGGTCGGCTGATTTATCTGCGACGTTCTCGTGGTTTGGATATCGGATGAAAACGACTCTGTCTTCTCTTCAACGCCATCGTCCATCGGTCGATCCCCATCTTCGCAGATGCCAACTTCGTTGGTACCCGACGTATTCGACGACGATAGTGACGCAGCATCGTCTGTCGCTGAGAACAGTGCGGCGAAGGGATTGCTGTTTGCATTGTCGCACATATTGGCGTACTTTATTATTCCTTCATCATTCCATCGAAACGTACTTGACGAAACTGAAACGACAAATCTTTGAAGTTATTCCTTTTCGCGTGTCAATCACCGGTTCGTTCGTGCCACTTGGAAATATCAAATCTTTTTTATGCTACTCCAATCACGACAGAGAGCGGCGATTTGTCAACGCAACGGCTCAATAGCTCGCGAACTCACCTATTCATCTATTTTTGTATCGCAATTTTTTACAGATTCATTTTCTTCGACGAGCGATGAGAAACTATCATTTTTCGGGATTAAGGACACAACACGAAACGCGCAGTGTGTCCGAGCCTCGAGCTCAGTGTTTTACTACAGGATTTTTATGATTATTAAATTATCACATTCGGTGTGTTCATGGTCTTTGGCTCGCAGCGCTCGGGGATCTCTCGGCTATCGCGGTAACTGTCGACAATTCGGCTGCGACGTTCACGAACGAGATGGTGCACAGCGAATCTTCCGAGAACCCAAAGTTTCATTAACGAGTCGAAAAAGACGAGAGAAACAAAGAAACTTTCGAGGAATCTGATCGATTTACGATATTTTCATAAATTCAGACATGGTTCGCTAATTTAATATTCCCGATTTTACGTTCCATTGATATTCACGAAGACTCCAATGAATTTTTATTCCTTCACTAGACCTCATTCGTTTTTACCGTGTTTATTAATTTTTTTTATAGACTTTCGTTGCCGATGAATGATTGTTTCGTTTCGCGCGCGTTGAATCTCGAGAGAAGAATCGGCAAAGGAATGATATAATGAATGGTGAAGGAACGATAGAAATTTCGAATCCGTGATTTGCCTAAAAAGATTATATTTTCAGAACGTCGATTAATGTAATAATCTAATATAGTTGATAATAACTCGATTCCCCCAAAATTACAAAGTATAGCTGTACAAAGAAGATGCTTGTTCCGTCAAATCTCGCTTCTCAGAATTCTTTGCATCAAAGTACGGGTTTCATTCATCTCTGCAACCTTTTGGCTCTGCGTCGAATAAAGCACGTAGTTTTTCAAGCCCAACTACGGACTGTATCGCTTTGGGTGCGCGAGGCAGGCAGCATTCAAAGCCGTCCGAGTATCGCTATCGAAGAATGTAATAACATCTCGACTGTAAGCAACTAGCCGAGAAATCGATGGAGTTGAATCAGTTGGGGTTCGACCAGCGTCAAATTAATATTCATTTTTCACCATGACTACCGAAGTAGTGGTCCAGGGTTCGTTATTTAACTATTTTTCGATTGCCCATCGCGAAATACTTTTTCCTACTCGAATGCTCCCTTATTTTTGCTTTGATTCTGTGAACAAAAAAAATTTGAAGAAAAAAGTGTAAAAAAATGAGAACGTCTTTCGTTATCGAGCTGAAATTTACGAGGTATTTTGAGGTGTGAATTCTCAATGCACGTTACGAGTTTCGTCGAAATCGTGAACGACGTTTAGATTTTATGCGGTTTTCGAATTCGTCAAAACGAATAAGTTACGTCGGATGCAAGTTTTTGTATTTGCATTTTTATTTGGCCACGTTCAGAATTAAACTGAGCCATACAAAGAATGATAGATATTAGATTTGCGCATCGTTTCCGCATTTTGTTTTATACGTCGTTTATAAAGATTCCTTTATGAGGAAGCCAAAATTTCTTAATTAACATGGAGAAGCTTTATAAACGACGGTAAAATAAAGAAAATAAGGAAACGATGGGTAGATATAATTTGCGTAAAAAAATCCGCATCATTCGCAATTGCAGAATGCTTTGTGAAAAGATGGATCGACAAAATAACTGCAGATTTTCGGCAATGGTTTCCCTCTTGCCACCGTAGTGCTATACGAAAAAAAGCATCTCGCACGAAATTAAAAAAAAAATGCACACCAGGGTCAAGATCCGCAAGTTCGGAGATCACCTTAAGGGCTTGCGAGACTACGTCGAAACATGCGGTAGTGTACACGAACGAGAATTTCGGATCACTCGGGGTAGTAGGAACGGCATCAGCGTCGTCAACAGTGGCGAGCCAGCGGATAAAGTCAGACGTACATCGTTTGCGTATTTATAAACCTTGCGAGATGGGACGAAACGTCGTGTGTCTTCACTACCTTCTCGTCGGTTCTTTCGTTCTTCTAGGCGTAAGTTTACAATATTTCCTATGCACCCCGGTAACACTAACGATAATCTCCTACTTTCGATCCGAAATTCGATCGTCAACGGAATTACTCGGAAAGCAAGTGCGCGCGAAGTCGAAATAATCGAGGCATCGAGGTTTACCCTCGACAAAGAGATTAGAGGAGTCTCGGGCCGAGAGAAACATCAGATACGTCGCGTGAGATTACCCACGAGCGTATGAGCCGTGCGTTTCTATTCTTGACAAAAGTTTTCTCGATCTCTATTCCCGATACGGCGAATCGTGTAGCATCGGGAACAAACTTTGCTCGGGTTCTACACGGGTTGCGAATTTTCGTACGAAAACACGATACGATCGAGGCGATAAGATTTTAACGATTCTTCGCCGGAATTAGTGTCGTCAGCACTTTTTTTTCCGGCACTGAACACGAGACAGGTGATTCACGCTTTCTTATCGGTGTTGTCCAACATATAAGAAGACATATGTTGTATTATCTGCGGAGATACAACGTTATCAACGAGATTCGACCAAAGCACATGAAACCTTCGCGTCGTCGATGCATCAGGGTTGTATTCCTTTTTTCCATCTCGAACGTTCCGTTTTTTGTTTCAATAACTATAATAGTCTTTTTATATACGGCTAACCTGGCGGTTAAGATATTTTATTTAAGGCAGGTTTTCGATACAGTCCGGTTTAACAGAAACTTCGAAAAGAATTTCGAATACTTCCGTATGGAATGAAAATCTGAAAAAAATCAAGGACGTGGAAGGTGATAAAAAGATTGATTTCACAAAATAGTACCAAAGTTGTGGTAACAAATAACTGAAATAAACTATTCAACAAATCAACCGACAATTCGACTGTTTTTTTAAGTAAAAACAGTTACTGAACTATTCTGAATACGTATACATTTTTTGTACGATACTCGGGCGAGAAACTTTTTCTCGACGTGTGTGATTGCAACACTCGCCTTCGGCTCGTGCTGCAAATTTACACTCGTCAGAAAAAGTTTCAACGCACTTATATCGTAATGTACTATTTTTAAATCTCCCGTTTGGCCGAATTGTACCGAAAAAACTGCCTTAATAATAAACGTCAATGTATCCAATTTTTGTAACAATGTTAAGATAATGAATTTTTTCAAGTTTTGTAAAGAGTATTTTCCGTCAATAAATAAATTAGTACATAATAAAATAAATTAACATGTTCGAAAGATTTCTGGTGCAGTTGTTTGCGGCGCTGGAAGTTATTTCCTCCACCAGCTTCGCGGTGCATTGACTGTTCCCGAGTGGTACGGTCCACCTGCTATTCTTCTCGCGACTGGGATCATCAATGTTATCCTCGGTCCTTACTTCTGGCACTACTTCGATACGAAATACACTCAGCCTCAACTTTTGATGGTAATGTATCGCGTCTTTGTGAGACTGTAACGATACCTTCTTGGAACTAACAGCAATGCGTAAAAGCAATTTTATGTTATCAATTATTGACACGCCATTGGCTTGACCTCGATTTCTCTTCTTTGCAGTTTCTCGTATTCGTCGTATTGGTCGGAATAATTCAAGCAGGTGCCGGTATATGGGCGGCCGTCAGTCAAGAAGCCGTCGATTCTTCAATATCAGAAATACTCGATAAGAAATTGGCGTCCGTTGGAACTACGGCCAATAAACCCGTATTGAATATTACGGAGATCAAGGTTTGAGATTCGATAAATTTAAATGATTTAATTAACTGTGCTCGCTCCTTGTCGGAGCCATAATGAAAAATATCAAGACTGCTTCCTTGATTTCAATAATGAGTTGGAATTTCACTGTAACAATTCATTCATTTTTTATCACTATCTTGCATCAATGCAATGAAATGTGATTTGATGTACCAGCTTGCGCACAAAAACTTTCAGTGTCAGTGAATAAAATTTAGAATTTTTTCGTTGCAGTGAAGCTTTAGTGTATCTCGCTGCATTCTGTACCCTTTTTTTATCCCTTTAGAACATATGACATTTTTCTGATTAACGCTCGTTGAGTATTTCAGGTGAATTGTTGCGGTTTCGATAATTCTGCAAATAAGGATTTCGTTGAGAACACGACGATATCGTGGTCCTGCTGCAACGCCAAGAGATACAACTCTGATTCGTTGGAGATCGATACTTGCGTCGTTTTTTACTTTAACGAGTGTCACCAACTCGCCCTTCATCGCTATCGATCGATACTATTTCACGTTTTCCTACTGGCGCTATGCGCCGTTATTTATCAGGTACGTTATCCTTTTACATTCGTCCGTCGACGGCCCGTTGCTCCCGTCGTAATTTATCGAGTACGATTTTTCATTACTTCTTTTTTCTAGATTTACATGATCGTATGCATGAGGACTTACACGAGAGCATGGAGAAGATCGTTGAAGACAAGACGAGAACGAGGCATCGTTGCCGAGCGTATTATTCAACGGCCTCAAAGTACGTGTCCCGCGGTTAATCTCGGGCCTCAACACGTCTGCGAGGGTTGCTCCAACGCTCGACAATGATAAAGACAATTTATTTTCTACACGCTAATTTATATTACGAAAAAATGCACTTTTTATTCATCAACGACGCATCATCGAGCATAAACATTTTTTGTAAACGTACATGTGTATTTTGTTAATTTCGTGAATGAAGCCTTCGCCAATGCGGAAGTGAACTTAACGCTCTGAATCACTGTACGCGCGTTTCGTAGAAGCACGCAGTGTGTTCTCAGCGGCGATTGTCAGGGGGTCTTACGTCACTGGATAGAAGGGAGAGCGTGCAATAAACTCGAAATGGTAGTGACGATATCGCGTCTATTAGTCATCACTGGCGTCACATGTGTTCGCCGTCTAGTCACAGTCTCTCGCGAGGAGCAACAGATCTTCTCTCCTAATCACGCCATTTCATCTCGCTTCCGCAACTCGCTGATTCTATCTTATCATCTTGTTGTGTTTTTCGGAGGCGCGAACACAATATTTTTTCTATTTCATCGTACGACAGATTTTGATATTCTTGAAATAAACAATGACGCCAATGACGATTCGCGATATTTCATAATCTACACAGATGACAATCGAGCGAATTCGGAAAATGTATGCTTTTTGCATTCACAGAAAAATACTGATAAGTAAAGACGTTATCGAGGATAACATTTTTTTTCTTTAACACACAGACACGTATCTGGGTTTAAAAAAAATAATTGTTCGACCATTCGGAATATTTTAAACACAGCTTCACCGAAATCTCGATTATTCTTTCATCAAAACAAAGCTTCATCCGCGAGGAAGGAAACATACATTTTATTCAACATTTGTAATATCTTCCATCGACATGCTGTTACGAAATGTCTATCTCTTCGAACCCTCGACTCTCTTCGACGATTATCTTATCTCTATCTTTTTTTTTCGATCTAAAACAATCGTTTCTGAAATCGGCACGTCGATATTCTTGGAATAAAGGTTTATCCACTTCTGCGGCAAACAATCGCCAGTAGTTTTCTGTGTAAAAACGCTTCTCAATCTTCGACGGTGAGAAAAATAATCGCTTTCTTTTGACTGCGAGGAAAACACTCGGAAGTTTCATTGATTTCATTGCTATTGCAAGTTACGAGAGAGAAAAAAAACGAGTTTAACAGTCAAGCAACGTTAATTGTTATCGTGCGATAAAGTTTTATCTCCACTCTCGAAGGTGTGAGTTCTCGATAGATCGAGAGATAATCAATACCTACATAGACCAATGTCTCTAGTGATATTACGGCACTGTGAGCGCGGTGATACAGTCAGTCGACGTCGCGCCGTCGGTAGTCTTGCGTCTCTTCTATACATAGAGCTCTGACTTAGCGGAGCGGGTCTCTACACTCCCTTTTTCGAGACCTCCGTCTGCCCACCCGAGGCTTCGTAAACCAAAGTTCCGCGGTGCACTTTGCCAACGGCAACCACCGCGCCCGGTACGACGCGCATACGACTTTCGTAGCAGCGCTTGAATCGTTGAGGTGCCTCGCGCTCGTAAAAGATCGCCGGCTAACCGCACACACCGAACCGACGACGCAAACACTACGCATCGGGTCATCCGAGCTAACGGTCCTCCATCGAAAATTCTTCGCTCGTTGTACGCGTTTCATTTTCCTTCGCGTCGACTCGAGACCGAGAGAACAACGAACGATTCGATAAACCGCCAGTGCGAATCAACAGCATCGACATGGATTGCGGGATTAATTTTGTCAAGTACCTACTCTTCATCTTCAATTTCATTTTCACAGTGAGTATCAGAAAATGGTCTTTCGCCGAGGACAAAAATCTTTTACATTACATTTAACGTTCTTGAAAGTCTCGTGTTTACTCGCTGCTAACGCCTTTTATACGGTTTGAGATAAATGTACGCGGCATGACGCATTGGATAGGCCGCTCGTGCCGCTGCCGGCTCGGCCATTATACTTTTACTACGAAAAAGGATATATACATCGTACTTGTTTACCGCTCGTAATAATTCGCCGACGTATCGTCAATTAGGATCCGGCATACGAATTTATCGCCTGACGTCATACTCGGTCTAATTCCCTGGCGAATGTTTATATTTACGATAACGCGCTGCGACTCCGCGACGGAGGCTTTCTCGGGATGATTTATTCTTCAACTATTTCGCCGCTCCGTTAATCCTTTAACGATCGAGATAGCTTACCGCGAAATATCGACTTCTTTTTTTAATACTATTGATATATTTCCCTCGAATTATACGCTCGATGTTTTTTTATCTAGAAACTTTTTTTTAACGAGAAAACGATAAATATGCATTTATCGCGGCGACGGTTAATGAGTCAATCTTTTATCAATAATGCTGTTATTAAAAACAGCTCAAATCCGTTTCATCGTATTTGCGTTTATACGTTTTTGGACAAATGGTACAATATATTGTTTATATTTTATTCGAGTAAGTATCGAATAGATGTTTTTTCTCTGCGTCCTCTTGGGAAGATCGGGTATGCGTTGCCCGAATTTCCATGCGCTATTAATAACTCATCGGTGAATAAGCGTATCGAGCGTCTATGCGAGAACGAATTGCCGGAGCGTACCGTCGGCGTTTTATCTCGGACAAAATTAGGCTCGCGATACTCTCGAGATTTTTGCCGAGGTACCGCGTCGCAGTACGTTGCGTGATAATGGGAATAAGGTTCTTTCCGGTCGCGGTCGGGATAGGAAAAGGTACACGCAGCAGCGAGCGACGGGGCAGGTATGCGGAATTACGGGTAACCGGTATCCCGAGCCACAGTTTTCTGTATACTAAAGTATTATCAACTATAACCGCGAACTGCGTGGAAGCTGCTTCATCGCCGGGAGACTCGCTTAGCCACCGAGTCTTGGCACAAGAAGAGAACGAAAGAATGGGAAGAACCGTGGAGGGAGTTAAACAAAACGTCTAGAGTCCCCGTTATGTTACTGCAGCATAACGTACACTTTGAGAAACCGATGCCTTCGGGAACAACACCGGGCGGGTTTCTCGCGGACCATCGACTTTTACTTCGTCCCGCGTCTTAACCGCTCTCGCCTCTTCGCTGCCGATGTTTGCGACTCTCGACGAGAGTTGAAACTTTTCGGTATACAATTCTACAAAAAACCACCAAATCGTTTATATTTTTTAACGTGAAAAAAACGTCAACAATATTTTATGATTAAAGGGCCCCATAAATTGTAATAGAGGTGCCGTTAAAAAAAAATGATTACATTTTGTTATTTTTATTATAGGTAGTTATTTCATCATTTCAATGGTCTGAATTATCTTATTAATGAAATATTTTGAATCGACTAAGAAAAAAAGGAAAGAAAAATAACTGCAAATTTGTGGAGTAAATCAACATTTGTGGGTGTATCCCCATTGGATACAGACGCTTCGAAAGCCGGGCGTGGAAGTTCCAAGGGCATAAGCGCGCGCGCTTCATTCACCGCGAGAAGACGATGACGCAATCGTCGAGTAGAACGAACGCACAGATTTCGTTGTAACAGAGCCCAACAGACGACATGACAATTGACTGTTTCTCGTACAGCGTACCATCTCAACATTCGCATTTAAAATAATTAGATAATTGCCGGGGCGGACGGAAATTGTGGAGATTGGAAAAAAATCAAAGCACAAGCTCCTCTCTCGGTAAATAATTCCCCACTACTGATTGCGAATTATTTCGCTTCCTCTCGCTCGCCTCGGTTTCTCGCGTCAAATATATTTCCAACACTACGCAGCGAGCCGGAGCAACATTTATAGCGCTACACGCACGGGAGAAACAGAGAGAGAGAGAGAGAGACACACACACATGTACAGTTGTGGTGAAACCGGCCTCGGCGAGTCGAGAAGATAGCGTTCGGGATTCACGAACAGTCTCGCCGCTCGCGTCGCACACTTCGTACCCATTTTCGTTTCAACTACAACTGATCGTGCAGTCCGTGTTTTTTCTTCTCGTGCCTTCGCAAAAGGATTCGCCCAGTTATTTTTTTTTTTCGAAAAAAAATCGCCAAATAAACCATCATGGGTTTCGCCATAGACTGCGCCAGATGGTTGCTATTCGTCTTCAATTTTCTGTTCACAGTAAGTCGTGCAACCTGTTACTCTCGATACACGTGAATTATCCGAAGTTACTACAGTTGGAATCAATATTTTTTGTTTCACTTCGCCGGCGTGCATTTGAAAAACGGTGTAAGCCGGTTTTAGTGCTTTAAGTAGGCGCCAAAGCAGTTAAAAGTTACGATTATAAATAATGTTTGTTATATCGCCGTGAAACAATTTGGTTTTTGAGTGCCTGCAGTTAGGCGAACGAGAATATGTTTTATTCGATAAGCGGAAAAAGAATAGTATCGCGAGTTCCCGGCAATTGTATTTTTGTGACGAAGCTTTAATCATGTGAAGGAATTCTCTGATCGAATACATAAATCTGCCGAGGAATTTTTTTTTCGTTACACGCTTATTTTTCAATGGTAAAAATACATAAAACACGCTTATTTGACTAACATTTTCGAAATCTCCTCCGAAAAAAGAAGTTTTTTAGACATTCGAAAATATGAGCGAAATAAGTTATTTGAAAAAAAAATTACGATAATAATAATTGGGTTTTTTCCTGGAGGAAGAGATCGTCTCGGAGTTTCGCGCGGTAAAACCCAGAAAGCCCGACGCCATACGCGATACATCGTCACTGCTATACGCGGTGACTATACCTTTCCTGCATGACGCTATCTGCTTGACCCTTTCGTTCCACTAACCGTTCCGAACGAGCAACAGCCGTTGAATCGGCTATACATACAGGTTCTTATGAAAGTGTGTCCCTCCGGAAGTTTCTCCGTTGATTGTTTTCCTTCTCGGAAACTATATATTGGTACAATACAGCGAGCTTATAGGTCCCACGAAACTTGCACCGATCGTGCTTATTATTGCGCACGGAGGTTTCATCGACTGACCAATATCCCCGTCGCCCACTTATAGAAATAAATTACGATCGATGCGACCTTGACAAATTGGCACGTTCGAGCACGACTTCGTGGACGATAAAAAAAAATTCTCTTCATCGTCGGCTTATCGCAGTTCTGCAATTTTCCTACGTAAAAAAGTTATTATTAAAGGCCAATTGTGAGTAACCCTTTGAGACATAAACTTGGATCTCTCAATATCATTAGAAAATCGAGAACGGGAATTGCGAAGCTGATTAAAACAATTGAAAACTCAGTAGGAATATTGGCAATTATATGGAGATTGTGACGGTTCGGAAAGTGCCGGATGACGGAGAGCCCGAATTTTCAAGCCGGTCGAACCGGTTTTTTCTATTTTTTTGTCGATGGCCCTGACGAGGATGATCTACGGTCTGAATGTAAGCTTTCGGGCGTTAGTTCCCTCGGTCGGAGGCATAGACAAAGATACCTCGATTTTTATTCTTTATCCCGTTTCTATTGTGTCATCGCTTATAAAAACTACGGAAGCGTATACAACGAGGATTCTTTTTTACTTCTACGCCTCGGAAGTTCTCGATTCGAGTGTCGAAAAAAATACAAATAAATAAAGGCTCTCGGGGGGGATTTCTGGCCAGCGTGAGGTAGTCGTGAAGGTGGCGAAACGCGATCCGTACCTTCCCAAACGACCATTATGCAATCGACAACTTTAGCATGCTTCTTCATGAGCGTTTATAGCGACATGGACGCGCGGCACGTAGGCGGAAGAAGAGAATAATGAACGCGCGAAGATTTTTGTTTGTGGAAGAATTTGATTCCCGGATAATTTGACCTTGAATTCTTGTTTCGAGGAGGGAAGAGAAATTCGAAAGGCAATCGCGTGTGGTCGATTGACGCTCAAGACGTTTGCCAAACGGTATTGTGTGGTAAATTCAATGAACGATAAAAAAAAAACTTGATATACCGACGACGTATTCTATTCGCTTTTGTAGGACATTGAGATGCAAAGTGTGAGATTCCCTCGTTTCACTAAAGGTCGAATCCGACGGTCATTACGATTATCAAAGTTCTATTTCTTTTCAGTATGAGGTCACGTTTTATTTTTACAATGTCTTTCACGGATGTTGAGGCGTAAATTGCGTTTTCCCGGAGCAGTTTGTTACGTATGAAAAGAATATATATCGGTGTACAGTAACAACGACGCCTCGCGTGTCACGTAACGATTTTGTTTGTTTATCACGTCGAGAATCGTAGAACTCAGGGAAACCGAGCGAGCTCGATCGCGTATAAAGATTCGGACAACACTGACGAACAAAGAAATACTTTGTCGGTTGAGTATGCGTGCGGAGGTCGTGCCCTTGGTAAAATCACTCGATGACCTCGATTAATCCGTCGACACCAATTTCTCTTCATGGCACAGCTCGAAATCTCGAGTCTCGTTCGCTTTTTTCCACAAAAGTCTACGACTTTGCCGCTTGAACGGATAACTCTCGAAAACAACGACAGCAATGTCGACGAGTATAAAAGAAACAACGTTATCATTTGAGGGGAAAAAACCGTGAAAGAAACCGCTGAATCGAGAATGGAAAAATTATTAACGTTCAAACAGCGAGAAAACGTCGCAAAATTGCAGGCCAGCTGCCGTTTTTATCGCGGTGCCTGTTTTGTCTTATCGGTGAGTCAACCGCCGACGTCTGGATAGACCGCGAAACACACACGCGCACGTTTCACATCCGTAACAACGTGTCACGAGTATTACGAGCCGACATGACTAAGAGGAACAATGGACAATTTTCATAATTACATTATCAGGCCGTTGTTAACTTCGTAACTTCGATTTTGCACAAGTTTGGCAAATGAGATTTAATAACACACGCGCAATCGTATGGAGCGTACTCGCTCGCCTAGTTCGATTAAATTATTCTGGTACAAGAAAAAGAGAAAAAAGAATAACGTCGGGTTAGTAGGTTTGCTTCGGTATTCGCGCGCAAGGTCGTCCGGTGCACTTCTCGCACGTACGACCCAGTTACTTTCATAGAATCGCGCAATTGCGAGCCTAGATTTGCCGGCCGGCGCTCCACGTTTGGTTCACGAATGAACATGACCGATAAACATTCGCACAATCTTACCGTGTCCGAAAAAAAAAAAATTCAGAAGAGAAGGAAGAAAAAATGCGCCGAATTGATTTTGAAAATACAGATAAGAAAAATTGCATAGTTTTCGAAATTGATTTCTCAATCAACAAAGGAAATAAAAAGATGTACTAAGAATGTCAATACTTGACCGACGAATTTTTGCGTTCTAGCTATGCGGCCTCGCGCTGCTAATCGTCGGAGTCCTGCTTCACTTGTCGCTGAAAGAAGTCAAGGAAGTTGTTGACGAGTCGATAACCTTCTCAACGATTGGATTGATAGTCGTCGGTGCTATCATCTTCACGATCGCATTCTTCGGATGTTGCGGAGCTATTCGCGAGAGTCACTGCATGATCGTTATGGTAAGTCGAACAATTCTGCCGATTGATGGACGAGAGAAGAAGATTGAATTGAAACTCCCAAATGATACAATTATAAAAATAAATGTTGTTTCTCGATATATAGTTTGCATTGTTCCTGCTCACGATATTCGTTGTTCAACTGGCCATCGGTATCTTCGCGTTTGTCAAGCTGAGAGGACACGAGCACGAAACCATCAAAGAGAAGTACACCGTGGTGTTCAATGACTACTGGACGGTGGCGTCTCGTCACGGGCTCGTTGATTTCTGCCAGTCAAATGTAGGTTTTAAGCTTTATTGGGCGATGATTTGAGCGGCAAAAAAATCATTCCGAGTTTCTTCGTAACGCGAAAAAAATGGTCAATTATTTAATATTGGTATAATGTTTTGGATTAACGTCTCGTTAATTTTTTGAGTGGTCGAAGATTTATGTTGCGGCTTATTTGTACACGAATCAATCAATCCTTCGTTAGTACGCCAATCGAATAACCAAATTATATTGTAGTTGCACTGCTGCGGTGTCGATAGCGCTCAGGATTTCAACCGATTGAACGGAACGGTGCCGTGGAGTTGTTGTCACGAAGCGTCGAACGACAAATCACCCTGCAACGGAAGTTCGGGCATTTACGATAACGGCTGTGTCGACGCAATAATAAACTTCTTGAAGGACTCCGGAAAGGTTCTTGGTGGTGTTGCCATAGGAATTGCTGCTGTCGAGGTATATCTATCGTTTATTCATCGCTCAACTTATTTCAATCCACGATAAAACGCACTACGAGATAATGTTCAATTTTTTTTACAGTTATTTGGAATTGTCTTCGCTCTTTGTCTGGCCAACGCGATAAGGAACGCCGAGCGCAGAGGCTACAGAGTCTGAGAACACCGGACGTCTTCGATTCTAAGATTATTTTTCTATTCGTAGCGCGGAGAGGAGAGATTCGATCGTTGAAGTAAATACTGTTTCGTGTTAGACTCTTTTCTTTTTTTATTCACGATATCTGTTCGATGGGAAAGAATCGAAAGAGGTCGCGAGTGTTTTTCGCATGTACTTCAGTGAAACTGCAGCAATATGCGAAAATGAGAGAAACCACCTTTCCAAATTGCCGAGCAAAGTGGCGAGCAGCAGATTTATAATTTCTCACGTACGGGAAAAAGAGAAATAAGTTAATTTGTCAAGTTACAATAATATCGTGCAAGCGAATCTCTATTATAGTTTCTTCCTTCTTCTCGTGTCAGCTGTACGTGCATCGCTGAGCCTCCGCATCCATTACTATTACTTATATTGATTATTAAATATCGTTAATGTTACGTATATAATTGTTTACACTCGATTAAGAATATATTTTCACGCTTTAATAAAACGGTTCTCTTCGATTAGGACAGAGACGAAAGAGACTTTTTTTTGTCCGGATAATGTCTTTTCCTATTTGGATCTTGAGAAAAAAATGAAGATGATAAAAGAAGGAAAAAGAATCAGTACTTATTTGTAAATGAAGTGGGTGTTGTATTAGGAACAATAAGTGTCGAAAAGACTGCCGGTATATTGTCGTTATTTATTAATTTTCGAAGAGAAGATATAACTTACATCTGTCGTGTGTGTTTACTATGATACATAACTATTTACAAATTTCTTGTTTCTTTCATTATCTCGCTCAATAGCGCATCGGATGTTCCAATCACGGATGTACTTCCGGCGCGGGACGACGACCACTCTTTTGTTTTTCATTTTGATACGCTTATTTATTGAATAATCTAATCAGCGCCTCATCCAGGTAGTTGATTCCCGATTTTGAGTCGTGATTTTGGAATCCGCACAGGCTGCAGAACGATCCACGTATCGATATTCAAAACGCTCGAGGCGAGTTATTGAAATGTTTTTTTTTTTCATTGGATTGGATATTGAAATTGTTCAGTATTTTTTTCGGTGGGTTTTCGTTAAAGTTCAATCCGATAAGTTTTGCCTCATCATTCTGCAGCCTACGAGGCCTGCACAATTCACCCGGAAATATTGAAAATACTTCTAAAAATTACGTGAAAAATGTGTTTCCCCCCGTATCGTAATAAGTTTTATCGTACCGAATTTTTCTACCTCTAAATCTCGACGACTTGACAGTCGCTTTATTTCCGTATTCTCACAAATTTCCTTACTTACTCGTTCGGCATTTTATCGATAGGAAGTTGAACTCGTGGCGGAGTCACATCTCGAGGTAAACAGTCGTCCAGGTTTCAAAGTATCTCTCTTTTGTTTTCGTAATTATTAAAAATTACATTTTATATTGACTATGTGTTGTACTCCATCGAGTACTCTCGACATCTACGCCGAGTAGTAGTAGTAATAGTAGTAGTAGTAGTCGTCGTCTTTCATTGAATACAAAATGTTTTTTTACGATCGGCAAAATTGATTTTTTTTATACGAATTAAAATTCACACGATTCTAGAGTTTTCGTTTGTTTTTTTTTTTTGTCAAACAAATATTCAGTTCACAATTGTGCCGATCTTCGTCAATGATCGTTCCTTACATCTACGTCGTCGTTACTTCGTTTTCATTATTCCTCTTTTTTTTTCTAAGCTCAATTGTTGGTTTTTCTCTTTTAATCCGAAAGAGGAATTACTCTTTCCATTACATTAGCTACAAACTATCTATTCACAGTTACGCAAGGGTTTCGTTTGTTTTTTTTTTCTCTTAGTACTTTTTCATTCTAGCTTTTACTTATAGCTAGATAATGGAAATTCATAGGGGCGAAATTTTCATGAATTCGGTTGACGGTGTCTTGACGAGAAGATCGTCGATGGACGATGCGGAAATTGGTGACGAATTGGTTCCCGTCGATCCGTAAACGGTGATATCGTCGAGGAAGTCGAACGACGCTACAGCCTCTCGCTCCTTCTCGCCGTAACGTACGAAGAAATCATCGCCGCGACCGATGATTGAAGGCCTTGATGTTCCCCATGCTGAAGGTAGTCGTAGAACTCTCTGGGCCTGGGCTGCCGACGCTGGGAAATCAAGCGAAGTCGGTCAACATCAGACCTCAGACCTCACTTGATCTCTTCATTTCATTTTTTTTTCATGTCTCTCTCTCTCTCTCTCTAGCCTCTCGCACTTTTTCCAGCTCTAGCAGCAGACACAGAGTAGCTCGGCTTAGCACCCGTTCGTTTCTTTATTGAACCACACGCACTTTTAACGGACCTTTTATACACTTTTTGCCTTGTGCCTCTTTCATTCTCTCATATATCACGCCAATCATTCAATATCGGGAGTGAAGGGGCTGGGGGAGGAAGGAATTAATGAATCGTGTCACGTCTTCGCGAGCAGAAAAGCAAAGTACTCGTATCTTTCTGTTCTCTATATTTTTTTTTCTAGAAAAACTACTAGAAAGGATAGTTTTTTTATTAATGGGACGGGATCGCATGTCAAGATTATACCGCAACCAAAGATAGGTCAATCGATCGTAGCATAGAATTCTATAGAAAATCACTTGTCTCAGACGCGACACGAAAGTTTGCTTCAAATCCTCTTTATACTATGCAGACTACAGATAGTATAAAATTATTATAGTAACACTATAATGATAGAGAGAATAGATGAACGAAGTGTGTGATCTTTTTCTTTTTTTCTTTTCTCTTCCTCTCGAATGTCGAAGGTAACAGGGCAAGGTACGAGGAGAATCCGCGTCGCGCGCGGCTGTGTACCCTGTGTGTTTCTATAATCCAGCTGGTTTTTTTTTCTCTTTTTCTCTCTCTCTTTTTTTTACAGAAACTGATCGTCACTAAGCCGAACTACGTAGCTTTTCTCGTGACAATCAAAGCACACCGTGTAGGCGCTACCATCTGAACAGAAAAATAAGGAAAGATGCTATGTACAATGTGAGCGACTAGCGTGTGATGCATTTTTGTTTTAAGTCTCGTGTGTGATTCGTGTGTGAGCGAACGAGTGTGTGTAGAATGATGTCTTTTTCTTTTTCGTGTTCTCTTTGAAACAGCGAGCATTTCGAACGATTTACAAAGCAGTGGCGAAAGCTTTATCTCGTGTATAAAACTTATCGTATAGAGAAGAACAATGGAATCTGATGAATATTAAAATTAAGCTGGACAGCAGAGATGCACAGAAATGGGCGATAGGGTGATAGCAGAAAGTTAGTCTTGTTAGCTTGAAGATTCGAGCGTCATAAGGTAGAGAAGTGTGCATCGTGTTTTCTTTCTTTTTTCTCCAATAGTTTATGCTGGAATTACGTTCTTGTCGCAGCTATGATAATGTCTACGCTCGTTCTTGTTTTCAGTTCTCAATCCTCGCATACAGCAAAGCAAGACTCGATACGAATTTTCAAAATTTTCACGATCTCACTTTTTGTCGGTGCAGCTCTTTTCTTTTTGCGTGTAATGTTTATTCATTTTTTTTTATTTTTAGCGTTTTCTTTTTCAACGTGTATGTGGCTCTCGCAAACCTTTCTTCTGGCGTCTGTAACGATGAAGCCTGTGCAGATGACGATAGTCCGGTGGCTCGTCGCCCGAATCACTGCCCGCCGAACCGCTGCTCGATGTCGCCGATGAACTCTCACTGCTCGCTAGCATCACGTCTAGGAGATTCGCTCTAGCCTGAAATTATTCAATTCGCAATTTAATCGTCTTGAACGAATTTGCGCGGGCCTCGATGATTTCGATCGTTTTATTTGTCGCCAGACTTATTTGGCCATTTTTCTCGTTTGACGAGAGATTGAGAAACGTTACCTTTGGGTCGGTAAAGTCAATGTCACGCTCGACGTGAACCCATCCGGTTGGACAGCAGCAAGCGAGATCGAGTTTATCCAAAACTACTTGTGAATCCTGACACGCTGGATTATCCTCACCCTTTCTTATCATTCTGTTCAGTTCGTTGATAACATCCTTGGATGTCGCATGTTCGTGAAAGCTCAACGAACGATCTCTACCCTCGATGAGAAGGGGCGCTCTCGCTGGACTTACCTTGAATTACAATTCAAAAAAAATCGTTTTTGTTAGTGCCTTTATAGCTTTTACGTTTACATAATTACCCAGCAAAACGGACTTTATATCGCAATAATCTCACGGAAATATTGAATTCCAAATGTCGGCTAATATTAATTTGGAAAACTTGCAAGGTAAATGCCGCGGAATCGATAAATGCGTAACGACTATCGTGGTTGTCCTATTTATTATTTTGATGAATGAAACACAAAAAGTCTGAAGAAGTCGATATACAAATTTATATAATCAATGGCGTATTTACGGTTTTGTAAAGTGTGTCTGCTGCGTATCTATCATTAATTTAATGTGATTTTCATAAAACTCACCACCGTGCTCGGTGTCGACGATGTCGCAGCCTCCTCGTCCTCTTCGGGGACTGCTCCGAGCTCCGATGCGACGCCATTACCGTAGCTCAGTCCGCTCGCGTTACAACTCACGGAATTCAAAATTCTATCCTCGGCCATATTCGGCGCTGTGAGAGTCGTCAGTCGTTCGAGAGGTTCGTTGTTCGCCGTGGCGATTTCGTTCTTTTCCGTGGAATCTTCGATCTCGGCACCCACCGTCGTCGTCGTTGACGCATCGTTTCTGCTATCGCCAGCGCTATCTGAAACTGTCAATTCACACATTAATTTTGAGCCGACGGATTGACCAATGACGCAGTTGTTTTATCAATTTCAATAACGAACGCTATCGCGCTGTTAGCGATTGTTTATTTCTCTGCGATGCAACGACAATTTCAAGAAAATGATACTCGCAGTTAATCTATTTTTGATACACCGAAACCTATCAACTCCAAAGCTCTTTGAATGCATCCAAATCTTTTTACCGAGAAGGGTAATTCAAGCTCGAGCAGAACTAGATTCGAATTCCAAGGATTTATAGATCCGCACAGCATTGTAGTAGAATCGAAAGAACGAACCTTCGACAGGATTCTGCTCGCTCGAATTTTGCGGCAGTTCGGCAAGGTACATCTGTTGCTCGGCGATAAATGAGAGAACACTCTGCAAGGCTTGTTCCCTGTCGGGCGGAGGCTTGCCACCTCTGGAAGACGTGCTCGCGAGACTCTTGGTGCTTTCGAATTTTACAAGCCGATAAAAGTCTCTCGTGAAGTCAGTGCCGATAGACGGCGAGTCCGGATCGTCGCTGCAGCCGGAAAGCGCCGCGGACGATCTTTTGCTCGAATTTTCGAGAACACCCTCCTCGCTGCTCCACGAAGCACCGGGACTCGACGCGTATGGCCAAGGTCCCGTGGCCCTCGCGTCCATGAGCAAAGCGACGAGTTCACCACCCGCTCGATCGGCCAGATAGCTCGCCCCGTTCCACAGACACTCGTTCGCGTCTTCCTCCAATTCTATTGGATTGTGCTCCTTTATTGCCGGAAGCGCCGGCGTCGTAGCCGTACCGGAAGACACGGAGAGACCCGCGGAATCTTTCCAACCGTTGTTCGTCGATGCGCCGTCGCTCCGAAGATCCTCGCTCGACAGTGAGAAACTCCAATCCTCGAGCTCGGCTCTGTCGTACTCCAATTCAAGAAGGTCACGATGCTGCTGAGCGCTTCTGCTATCGTCCAGTCTGCGAAAGCAAATTATTAAAATTATTACAATAACAATGAATAAATATTAATACAGATACAAAAACTAACAATTATGTTTAATTTATGAGTAAACAAACAAAGAGTAAAAAACGTGTTTTTATACAAGATTGGGGACTTTTCTACAATATCGGTGTAAATCTTACTTGTCCAAAAGAAAAATTCACACATGACAAAGATCATATAACGGTGCGTCGAAAAAAAGAACATCCATTTTTGATAGTTGTACTTTGGTAAAAGTTTCGGTGATAAATAACAACTCTATCGAGTTGATTCATTTGATAAAATTTGTACCTAAGCCATTGCTGAACGTATTCAGCGTCCCATCCTTCCTCCTCGACGAGCAAAACGGACGAAGAACCTTCGGCAGGACTGGCAATGTTGTACGGCGAGGTTGTTAGATTGGCCGTCGTTGCCGTCAGTTTCAGATAAAGATGACTATCCGAGAAGCTGCGCATAACATGTTGATACGGAAGTAGATCTTTGGTTGGCGGATAACTGTGCCTTGGATTAATTCCAACGGTTAGATTGAGCGGTAGAAAAAGTACGTCCGGATCGCCGGTGTCAAGGGCGACGAGACGGGCGTCCGGCGAAACGTCGGCTTCCGTTTCGTCGGTTGCTTCTTTCAGATCCTCGAGGCCGCGCGCCGAAGGCTCCTGTCTCGCTCCCTCACCCTGAACGTCCGACGACATTGTCGAGTAACCCTCGTCTCTGTTACCACTCTCCGGACTCTCGCTTCCCTCTTCTTCCGATGGTTTTTGACCTGAAGCGAATAGAAACATTTGAAATATTCGTACAATCTTTTGCTCCGAAAAAAGGGACTATTGAATAATAAACAAAATGTGAATGTTACAATTTTTATAGCTTCGTACAAAGACAGAACATAACACATTTAGAATAATATCGACTGCGAACCGAATTTTTTTTTGGTTAATTTAATGCTTGTCGTGGAATAATACATTGAATTACTTGATCAAGAACACTTTTCAAAAGCCTTTTCATTTTAAATAAAAAAAATTGAATCCAAGTTACTTTTAAAAAATTGTTTCGTACGGAAATTCACTCCAAAATCTTAATTAATTTTTTATTAATGTAATTTTGTTTTTACCTAGAGGTCGATTCCTCCGGCACTTCGTCGTCGCCATGACGGGAATCTTGAGATTGAGAGATCGCGGCCTGGACAGTGGTAACCATGCAGGATCCAGTCCGAGTGCAGCAACAAGGGCTCCGGGACCAGCCTCGATAATACCCTGTATCAATTCCGTCGGACTTCCAGGATTAGCAGCTTGCGCCAACAGTCCCGATAGTGCACGATTCTGGGCCTCGAGCTCTCTGATGCGTCTCTGCAGGCCACCAATCTCCTCTCTCAAGCCCTGTCAACACACCAAGATCAACGAACTCCGTAAGTTCTTGAACGAAATATTTCTTCGTTGTTAAATAGCGAATAAAGCGATTCGACGGTAGAGAACGGAAAATAAATTCGAGGAGGCTGTATCATTGCATTCCCAGTCAAAGGCGCGAAGAGACGAGATTTCAAAGATTTCACGATGGGACAAAAATCTGACAAAATCAACCTTAGAGAAAGCCGAGAATATTAATCTCGTATAAAAATAATGCCGCAAAGGTATTATTTTTTAATATGAACAAATTACTTTGAAAAATCAATTTTTTCAACCCAATTTCTTGATAACCTTCTGGTATTATAACTTTTTGAAACTTCCGTGTCGACGGGCTTTAGATTTTTATTCCATTGGGAAATATACGAAATCCCTCGGAATGTCGCGTTTATCCGGGACGGTATCGATACACCCTCGCTCAACCATGAAAAGTAAAGGGAAGAAGAGAGATTCTAAGATGAATTTCTAAAAAAAGGTTGTACTAGCTTTGCGTGAATGAACCTTTTGGGATAGAAGGGCTCGGACCACCTGGTTGGCAACGTCGTCGAGACACCGTTCGTACTGTCGCCTCTGTGCGTCAGCGTCTCTCGCCAATGCAACGTGTTCCGTTTCCAATGTTGCGAGACGCGCAACGAGGGCTGCGTGGACTTCACCTGCACACGCAGCCTCCAAACCTCGTAGTTGTCCTCTCATCGACTCGTTCTCCAGTTGAAGTTTCGATATCTGCGCCTGGCATTGGTGTACCCGAGTCTGCAATGAAACGTTCCATAATTCGATATCGTCTTCATTGCCAAATCCATTCAGCGATTATTTTCATTTTGCTTCTTCATACGAAAAGCTCTGTTTCCGTGCAAAAATTCACTTTCGAAATTCTTAAGCTGAAATGCACAGAATCGTTGGAAATTTCAAGAAAAGTTATCAAGATATTCCGAATTCATTGAAAATTTGGCGTTTTTTCGGAAATATATTTGGAACGTGAACAGCATTTTAACTCTTGCAAATTTTTATTCAAAGTTGAGTTAAAATTGAAGCGATTGACCTTCAATTTAAAAAAATGCCAGATTTTTATTAAAAAGAACGCGTATTCTCGTAATTACGTCTGTACTTCTTCTAAATTTTGCTAATTTCAAGATCGTTTTGAGGTTTTGTACACAAACAGGATTAATCATAAACAAAGTAGCGAAGTAGAACATTAAACATCGCTTCCCCATAATAGCCTCTTTTCCACGTTGCTTCCTCTACGAGGAAGCCAAAATTGATTACCGGACCTTCTCATAGAGCGTTGCGAAAGATAGAAAACAATGAGGAAGCAACGCGCAAGCTTCTGCGTCGCAACTTTTTTTATTTCCATATTTCTTCGCCACTGGAAGAGGTGAGGCAAAAGGGAATGCTTAATAACGCCTCTCTCACGAGCGTTATATTAGCACGAGGAGGGTTTTAACGTTGAATTAGGGTTGGCGCAGTAGCTGCAGGAGACAGGGGCGTTAATAGAGGGTGCGTGTGTCTGATTTATAACATCGTGGCTATTCGGTGCGAGCTCTCGATGAGTGCTGCTAGCCAAGAACTCGGGGCATCACAATCCCTGGAACCCTCCTTCGCAGCGTCGCCAAAGAAATGATACTCACGCCAGAAGCGTTTTAGAAACTCATCAGAGATTTGCCTTTAGCATCCGGAACGAAAGCAGCCCTTTGTCCCGTTGGATGCGAATTAGCAATCGCGGATTGGCCATACGGAAAAAAAGCGGAATTCAATTTCCCTTCTCGTGACTTAAATGCGAAGAAATTCGCAAATTAAAGTTGAAGTAACGGAAAAGAACGGAAAGAAACGCGAAGAAGTTCGAGGAGGGGGATAATCTTGCTAATTAATCGTCAAGGAATCTGAACGATTTCTCTCGCCTCGATGTTTCTCAAGAATGTTTGAAAAGAATCTTATCGAGAAGTATTTTTTCCATTCTTTCATTCTTTTCCCGCATTTCTCATTATCGTCACGCGCGAAGATTGCGAAATATATCTACCGTTGAAGGGACCGAGGAGTCTATATATTTTTTCGTTCTGTGGTCGTTCGCGAAGGGACGATCGATAATAAGCGTGAATTCAAAGCCGTCGCTCGAATTCAAGCTGTACGATACATGTATATAAACGTCCCTGTAACTGTGCATCGGGTGTATAGTCGAAAGGAGGGCGGAGGCTCGCGGGATGAAAACTCCGTGCGGTCGCCAATCCCCCTCGCCCGCCCCTCCTCGCCGGATGTACGAGTCTTTTCGAAACAAACCGTCCGTGAACGGCAGATAACGTTCGCATTTATACGAGGAGAACTTCGCTCCGGCCTAACAAGGGCGATGAGCAGCGCACAGCCGCGTTACACTCGATACTCAAGTATAAACGAGCACCCCATGAAAACTTTCAACCCTTAACGATGGGGCCAATCTTCAAATATAGCCCAAAAAAATTGGGTGCATCACGATGGATCCCGAATTTATCTCGAAATTATCGAAAGTCGAGCGTCTGCGTTGGTCTATTCGTGACACCGCGATTATTGGCGTTCCCCTCAACCTCAGATAACAATTGAGGTTGGATTTGTGTTCAGCGCAGAAAAATACATGGAAATGCGTACGCAGAATATTTTTTTTTCATTTTTCGATTTTCAATAAAAAATGGCAAGGGTACCCCTTTGAGATGGTTTTTTGCAATTTTTCATCCCTCTCTAACAGTTGGAAAAAATGGTTTGAAAAATCGGCCAAAAATCTTATCTTGTGTATTTTTTCCCGCTGAACACAATGGACACCTCAGATTTGTCGATACCCCATCGGAAAGCCGAGATCACGGTGCTCGAAAAACCCAAAAATCGACAGTTTTCGGAAATCGAACCGGAACGGCAAAAATCCCTGTTGGTGATTATCGGCGTTCCCCTTAGCTTTAGACAACAATTGCCATTCCATTCGTGTTCAGCGTGGAACAAGGCATAAAAAAATGCGGTTTGAAATTTGCTCACGGCCGTAAACTCAACCGCGCAACGCATTGTTGCCCTGGTAGATTTGAATATCCCATGAACTCTCAACGACTCTAGCGATTTTGACAAAAATTTCACCGAACATTGAGGATCGCTCCCACGACATATCCTGTAAATTTCAGATTGATAGCTAAAGACGTGCTCAAGTTATACTGGTTCAAACTGCTTCAAACTGCTCACATAAAAACGCCCCCGCGGATCCAGACGATTTTCTAAATGCGATTTCCCGACGAACATTCTGAATAAATTTTGAGTAAAATCTCGAGAACGATTGTTTTTCATGAAATCGAAGCTTCCTCTACGCGGGAGCAAAAACAATATTTAACATTCTTTTTGATGTCCAAGAAGATTGGCGAATGCAACGAAAAGTTTTGTCGTATAATCGAAGACTTCGAATTCAAAAGTACTCGAGGTTGTTTGCATGCATCGGGTGAGCGAGATAATCGCGTCAAGTAATAGCAGACTAGACCGTGACGAAGGACAAAAAAAACCGATGCGTGAGACACGATGAGATTTTTTTTTATTGGATGAAACCCCTTTTGTGCGTCTGTCATCATTGATCGTCTGTGTGCATTGGCTTCCAACGCGAAGACTGGATAAATCGAGAGAGTGAAGGAGAGGGCAGAAGGAAAAAGAAAAAAACGAGAGGAATTTCGCTGCGACGAGCGGAAGTCAAAGATGACGATAATGACGATCGCGGCAACATACGAGAGGTGTGTGCTTTTGCGATATCCTCTCGTTCAGCTTTATGGCCAGAAGGGACGATGAAAATGGGACTAACCGTGCGAGAGATCGACGAATCAGCGATTCTTTTTTTTTCTCATACACTCCTCTCTATCTTTTCCTTTTTTTATCGTCGTCATCATCATCATCATCATCTTTTCCTACTATTTCTTCCTATATTGCGCTCCTTTTCTTTTTATCTGTGTACTCACTTCGTAGGAAAGCGTGAGTGAGGCTCGTTCCTGCTTCAGCTGCTCCGCCTTTTGCTTGTGCTGCAACAACCCTCGCGACGACTCCTCCATCCTGTGCGGAAAAAAACAGACAAAAAAAATGGAGAAAATTAGTTCATCATTAGTACGGGCAATTTTCGCATCGATTCATCCCCCTCGGTCGTTCTCTTCTAGACCCATATATATGTATATAAATCTCTGTACAATAATAGGCAGTATCGAACGCGAAAGCTCGGATTCCCTTTGGTTTGTTCTTTGTCTCCTCGCGAGTTGGGAACAAAGGTTCGAACAATGAAGGGATGAATGAGACGGCACTCGGCAGCTTGCCGAGGCTTTGCGGTTCGAGAGAGTGAGAGCCAAAGCAAGAGTCCTCGTAAAATCAATGCGATGAGCTTGACACACTTTTCTCTAGTCTCGTTACAAGTAGAATAGTGATGGTTTTTCATAGAAAAAAAGAAGAAAAAATTGAATAACTTTTTTCTTCTTGCTTTTCGGTCTCTTTCGGGACAAGAGGAAGAGAGTGCTCCGGGCAATCAATTTTCGTTGTTGGAAAGCGCGTTAGCTAGGGAAGTACCAGCCGCGGGCAATTACTGCAAACCCTCTATGGTCGTCTCGGCTAGAAATTCCCTTTCTTCGCGTTCGTTGGAAAATCCACGGAAAACCACCCTCGCCCGAATGCCTATCGGGAACACATGGCAGGCTAACCAGTTGTGCCTCGTTTCGGGCGTATATCTAATGATTTACCGCTATCGCGAGCAACGAGAGGGACCTCGAGAGAGCACACTCGTCGCAAACTCGATTATAACGATGGCCAGCTCGAGAATAAACCGGAAGGCGTTTAAACATACCGACGAATTAAATGACCCTGAATTACTTTGCATCAAAATTGTATCAGCCGAAACGGACGATTCTGGACCGTCTTGCTGTGAAACGAAATTCAACGTTTATTTGTCGCGAAAACACTTGAACTCTTTTTATTACCATTGTATTAGGACAATATCATTTGAATTAATTAATTCCTCCTTCAGAGTAGGCGTAAATCATTATCGCATGATGAATGTTGTGGACATTCTACTTTCCATTTGGACCTTAATCGAGTACAAAGTAGATTCGCGAACGGATCCAATCTCAACGACATGTTCGTATCAATTTGACCGCCGAAAGCAGCATTCACAATTAAAATAGCATCCCTCAGTCCTGCGGGTGGTCGGCCTATTATATCAATCGTTCATCGCTCGTCTCCCCGATACCGCATCGCGATGTACAGATATCCAAATAGCCGGCTTGATCCTGGGAAATGAAGAATAATCGTTGATACGTCTCCGACAATTATGACGGTAACGAATGAGCTCGGCTCGGATCGCACGATCCTGCGTAGCCTCGCTCTCTTTGTCTCTCTCTTCCACAGGGGAGCGAAGGTGAAAAAGTAATTCGGGTTATTACGCTCTGCGACAGTGACTAATCGTTCTGATTTCATTACATCGCCATCGTATAGTTCACTATGTATAAAACGCCGGGAGGGCTTTTTTTTTTCTCACGACTCTCGCTGTAGGCGCTGTCTTGTATATAGATATAGGTAAAGTTCCTTCGTTTGATGGATTAGTTCGCGTATGCGTGAGCTCTCCGAGTTTGCATATAACGTATGTATATATACATGCTTAATATATATGCATATTTACAGTCTACGCATCCCTTCGGTTACTTTTATACTTGATCAAAAAAATAACTGAAAGCTACGGGCGTAAACGCAGACGCGTGGCAAACACGTAACTTCTAGTGCGTGTAGGAATATATCATGTACACTTCAAGGTTTATGTATATACAATTTATATATGCACTGTATATCGTATGTACATACATTGATAGATGATACATGAATTGTCTATGTACCGCGTGGCGCAAGCACGTTTGTTTACCATTGGGAGGAGTTTCTGTGGGAGTATCCACCGTGGAGAAGGGTCACGGTTTTGCCCTTTGTATGCCCTGTCCATTATGATATGGAAATTCGCGTTGGGGTGTGTTTCGGACCGTAAGTGGACAGTACAAATTTCTACAATGCGCAAAGCTTTTGCTCTTGCCCTACCGTTATCTCTCTGTCTCTGGCTCTCTTGCTCTTGTAATTTCATGTTTTATTCGGATTAAAATTTGCACGAGAGGTCGCGTGTTTGCATATAACGAAAGAAAAAAAATTAGTTGAAAAAAAATGTCACATTCGCGTCTCATGGAATTGTACCACTACGGATTGTGTCCGAGAAAAGTTGGTTTTGCGTACTACGCAGACGAGCGAAGGTTTATTTTTCCACGCTGCAGCCGAGACGCGAAATTGAATTTCCCCTTGGCCCGTGCGGCCCATTAACCACGCGTTGGAACAATGCAGCTTTTGGCGAATAGCCGCGCCTTCCCTCTCTTACTCCGCACGAGAGTTGCTTGGAAAGAGGGAAAGAATTTTGTGAACGGGAGTCCGAAGAGCGAAAGAGAGGGATGAAAGAGAAGGAAAAAAAACCGTCTATACGTGCGGGTGTACGAGACTTTTTAGACCGAGAGTATTAACGCGACGCAGCTGTTGCTCCACGTCGACAGCCTGAAAGTCCGGTAGTTGAGACTCGGCAACCCTCTCCGAACTCAACTGACAAAGGGGTAGAACACGTATAAAAAATTAAATAAAACGAACGATAAAGCAATAACGAAAAACCGAGAACGCTCATTTTTCGTGTCTGAGGCATGAATCATCTGTAATCAGCGAATTTTGCAAGGCCGGTGATTAACCCTGCGGAATATAAGAAATACTTTAGTTATTTGGAAGAAGGGCTAGCAAAAAAAAGGTTGTCAGGTAGAAGCTTGCCAGTCTTCTCATTGGTTTCTATCTTTCGCGGAGTATCCTCTGTGAGAAAATCTGTTGATTAATTTTGGTAGCGAGAGGTAGGTTTGGTATCAGTAAACAATGTGCGAGGTTGTACTTTGCAATTATTGATGCTTTATGATTGCACCAATGATTTAAAAAAAAAGTCAATTTTCAACTAATTCTGAATTCCTTAACGTACGCACAACTTCAATCACGATTTTTTTTTTACTTAAAATGCCCTTAATTGGAATGCCTCCATATGGCAAAACATATTCAACAAGAATCTACCTTTGCTTTAAAACCGAGCTCAATATTTTTTAAAATGCGTGAGTTCCAACGCAAAGAAACTTTTTTCAAAAGAACTCCACAAAATTCAATTGCTTTGAAGGATTCGCGCTAAATTTTATTTGGGATACAGTTTGCCAAAAACAGCTCATCAATTGCCCAAAAAAGCGTTCACTTGCATGACATACGTTTCAATCGCAGGTAACACAAAAAAAATTTACATCTTTTCGAATAAAAGAGGAATCTCCGGAATTTTATAATGCGCCAAAGAATTTTGCCAGTGTCGAGAATCTCATTTTTCGTCCGACGACAAAGCTTTTAATATTCGGTAGGTATTTTCGCGAAGACGAGACAGTTACATTTCTTAGGGCGTTTCTTGCAAAAAATAAAAATAAAGCTGGTCCGAGAACGTTTCATCCCGTGATAGTACGGCGCTAAAGAATTATAGTTCTCGCGCGCATTCGAGGGTGGTAGAAAGCGTTTTACTCGTGAATTCGTACCGCGCAAGGGCGGCGAGAGCGTCACCACTCTCAGTTCGGCAGAGAGAGGCGTGTTTCATCGTTCATTCAAGAGACGCGTCGCCACGTCTCTGCACCTGGCTATTATATACGAGGTGTCGTATATCCGGCACGTGTATGAGAAGACGAATCGAGTCTCCGACGAGCATGAGACTACTTGTAAATTGTAATGCAGCTTGTTACGTCAATAATACGTGTCGATCGTTACCACGCGAAGCCTTGTTTTAAATCACTGCAGTTGGAACATCGACGACGTTGCAACCGATGCAAGAAGAAAAAAAAACAAAACAAAATGACTTGTAGACACAGAAGATCGATCGTATAACTGAATCACAGTTAGCTTCGTCGAATATTAATCGTTCCACGTTCAGCCGTCGATAGTTCGGCGAAGGGAGAAGAAAAGCTTCTCTGTCTCTCGGACGCAAATTTATTTTATTCACGTACAATTTTCTACGAAAAGTCTACGAGCGTGTCTCGGCGAATTGTGGACAGGAAGGAAGGAAGGAAGGACGTCGTCTGCGAATCTTTTCAGTCTCGCTTTTGCGAACTGTTAAAGTACAGGAAAAAAAAAGATGGGAAAGAAAGAAAAGAAAAGCTGCAGGCGAAGAGTAAAAAAGGGACTTGGTAAACTCGTATATAGAGACTCGAGAACGCGTTTAAAAGGCTCTGGTGCGATGATGCAGCCACCCCTCCGGCCCACTGCCGTCACCCCCTACGAGCTGAGGCAGAGAACGCTTTGGCGCTCTCTCTCTCTCGTTGCATCGATCCGCAACCCCTCTTTCGTTTGGGGTGGATTCTCCGGTACAACGTCTCTCCGCTAGTCTCTCTTTCACCCTGCCTCTCCGTTATAGCATATATACATTCGGTCCGAATATCTGTCGCGTTCCCTTTGGTCCTTCTACTGTGCGTCGCGCACGCTCGTCCGAGCGGAGCAAAACCCGAGGAAAAAGGGAGACACCACCCCACGCCCGAGTGCCACTACGAACTTGACAACCATTCCTCCCCCCTTGGCCCGAACAAACGGCACTCTGAAAGGCTTTATCGAAGCGTTCGCGTTTCGCATGTCGACAATTTCTCCATTCGCAACTAGTGCTTTACAAATCTTCATCAATCACAGAAACGCGGATTTATTTGATGTATCGACAGCGATGAACATTCGGAAGCTTAAAAGTATTGCTAGAGTAAAAGCCACGCCAGTTTTATCTCCCTACGCGCAGAAACACGAATAATTCACTTCCATATCCGCGAATTTTCATAAATTCCCATATCTTGACAACCTTCAAAAATTCTTTTATGAAGTATTGAAGGAATAGAAAAATTACTTTGCAATATTAATTCGGATAGTAGCAGCGGAAGTTTATTTGTCTTGCTTGCGAGACTTTTTTGTTCTTACAAAATCTACACCGCCGGACGATAGACTAGTTTTACACTTATTTGTAGACTATATTTAGAGCAAGTATTTGTTTATATTAGACAAAATTAATAATATTCCACATGCGAATAGGTTTCTAATTTCATTTCAGCCAATTCATGAATTGGAGAAGGGATTTCCAGAGAAATTATATTCCATTGTGGGACTATTAAATAGAGATGGATTGATTGAAGTAATACATCAATTTTTATGAGTTTCTTATGATGAAAAAAAATTGAAAGATAGTTTGCAGCGACTTGTGAATATAGTTGACATTTTCTTCTGACGTTTCAGTCCTTTGTTGGTTTCTTCTGCCTGACCTACTGTCTTATTCTCTCTTTAACTTCCCCTTTTCTGCCTCTTCGGGTTTTCTGCCCTCTGGACTAACTCAATTAACCCAGTGGCTCCTTTACTTCCACTCAACGTTCACAATCTCTCTCTGTCTTTCGCTCTCTACCTCTCTCGCCACATTGATTAACACGAGCTGCAAACTAACTTTCGTTATCTCATCATCGTTGCGATGTGAATTTAAGTAATCGAGGGAATTAAAGTGTTAGTTCTCCATGCTCAGCTTTTTTTTTCTCGTGCCTCTTTCATAGTTAATGTTTGATCCCCGCGAGGCTCGGAAGCAGAAAATGCACAAAGCCCGAACGAGAGTTTCACGCTCGAAGGGTCTTCGCACTTTGCTTCGACGGCAATTACAGCCCTTCTTTTTTTTTCTCCCCTTTTCTGTCTTTCCATACGTCCTCTCGTTTCCTCTTATTCGGCTTCGCCGCAAATCTCCACTGACCCACTTAGCTTTCTCACAAAAGTCCAACGACCTCTCTTACGGCCCGCTGAATAAAAATAATTTAATTCGCTTTCATACGGTTTTCGTACGAGAACCATAATTCTTTTGTTCCACGACTTTTATCGAGTCGACAACAAATACGAGAAAAGTTCTATTAGTTCGTACGCTTTCTTATCCGGGCCGAGTCGCCGAGACGTAACAAGAGAGGTAAAGTAAAATAGAAAGGAAAAAAAGGAAGGGGTGAAGACGAGTGTAGCCGAGGATCGAGCGGAGAAACTTTGATGGAAGTTTCGTCTCGTATGTCTTTGGGCAACTCGCGCGTCTTCTCGTTCCTCCATTGAAGTTTTTATTTTTCACCGGATAGAACGAACCGCGAGACACGAAGTGAGCAGAACAACCGGGCGCGTATAATTCGAATCGTGACCAAAAAAGAAACATCAACGAGAGTTTCTTACTGCTTTCGGTGTGTCCTTTTTTCATCAGTCTCGCGCTCGTCAATACGACATTTGCATTCGATTTAGTGCACCGCGAAGTCCTCACAGTTCTATGGAGCAGCTTTGACGCTCGTCGAGGTTTATTTATCTCCCGGATTAGCTAACTCATCGAGAACTCGATACCGGAAGTCTCGAAGCTTCCGGTCAGATAACATTTGGCCAGTGTTTGGAGAAGGGTGGGGATGTATGTCGTACGCGCGATCGAGTGGTCTACTCGGCCGAGGCGGCAACGACGAAAATCGTTGAGGGAACGAGAGATTGTACCTTCGGCCCAATGTGTTATTGGCTCGGTTCCAATATCGATGATTTAACGTTGAGACCCACACGGAGCCTGGTTATTGCGGCTCACGCTCTGACCTCTCTTTCTCGTTATTTATACGTATCACGGCGCCGACGATATTTCTTCCCTTTTTATTATATTATCGGCACGATCCTACCCTCTTTCCCTCGGACCCACACACTCTCTCTCTCTCTCGCTTTACGGTGTCCAATACTATAAGTCACATTTTGCGGTTTTTATATGAAACATTTATCTACGAAATAAACGATTGTGTCGTGCGTGTCGATACTTTGCTAAACGATCAAAGGGGTCGGGTGACAAAAAAACAATAGCTTCTCTCTCGAGGCATCTGAATCGTTTTTTTCGCAACTTATCTTTTTTTTTTCAGTGCGATTGAAAAGAGATTCGCTACTTGTATGGAGGAGTTCGATTGAATTATATACTTTTTTAAAATTGTATCCAATTACCTGGCCAGCTCTCGCTGTAAATGATGAACTCGTGCCCGAGCTCGTTCCGCCTCGGCTGTGGCCTCTCGTACACGAGCCTCGGCCTCCATCCGTAATCGTCTTTCTCGCTCCACATCGCGTTGTGTAGCCTCCCTCTGTAACACAAATAAAACAAAATACTCTTTAAAAAAAAGCTCTCTTTCGTCAATTTGTAATTCGGTCTTCTCGTCGAAGTCGCAGATTAAACATTTTTTTTTAATTGTGTTTTTTTTTTCATTATGTTGATTCATTGTTTTTTATGGTCTTGACTTGTACGACTTTTATCGCGCGAGTTCTTCGATTTTATCGCGATAGTTTCCCGCCGGGCGCATTATTAGGCGAAGCGAACGAGACAGAGCTGCGTTCAGGCTCCGAGCATTCGAGAATACAACGTATATACGCTCGAAAATCGTCGACGTTTACTCCCCTGGCTTTTCAGTTCTCGATAGCTTTCCCTCTCGGCCGAGTTTCGAGTTTATTGAATGCGCTATATATTCTCTTGCACGCACTCTCTCCGCTTCCCCTTTCCCCCTATTCTGCACGCAGCATTCGAAATCCCGACGACTACGAGCTCTCTTTTTCTCGTAACAATGCTACGCGACGCAAAAGAGGGATGAAATTGAGAGAGAGAGGCATTTCTCGCGAATCCACCGGTGTACGAGGCGATAATAAAAGAAAAAAGAAGTCGAAGGCCGGCGGCGGCAACGAGGCTTGTATTTTATCGACCCCGATACACCAGCTTCTCTTATCTGCGATCGATTTATGATCTCGTTATTTGCTTCCGCAAGAAACTTTTGTTTTCGTGAATTGTTTTTTGTTTTTCGAGACGAAATGCTCCGGAACATTCGAGAAAACACATCTAGAAAGAAAGTCTGAATGTACTGGATTTATAACACGCGTTCGGGGTCAATTTATCTTCTGTGATCCCATTTTTAGCAAAAGCTACGGAGTTCGGTTTCCATTCGATATGGAATTTAATAAAACCTCTGGACGCGCTGTGTTTGATTTTTTTTGGATATCGAATTGAAATTTGGATCAACCATTTTCATTTGACAAGGTTCGGGTTTGAATCCGATGTAAATTCTTTGAACGGTTCGATTTTTCTACGTGCCAATAAATAACTGTTAGACGAGGTTTAGGATGAAATTTAGCGTAAATTCGTTCAGAATTCCGGACTAATCACAGAATGCTTCTTAAGGAATCGAAAAGTGATAAATTCACTTCCCAACAGCAGAGCGCGGTGTGCGATGAAAGAAAGCGAGGAAGCAATACGCCAATCTAGTTGGCACTTCTTTTCTCCTTCAAGCTCTAAAAATCCCCTCGCTGTGTTATATTGGCGCTCTACAAATGCTCGATGGATGTTGCGAAACAGAAGTATAAAGATCAATGCGACGCTTGGTTTGTTCGAGAAGAAGAAATGGCTTTCTCACGATAAAATGCGGCTTTACCGTTGTACGCGAGCATTGCGCGAGCTTTGCATGGACTTTTCTTGGACTATAGAGAACCTGGAACACACTGAGATGAAGCTACGAGCACTCGGGACTGAACTATGAATGGTTCAATGCTCGAAGACTTTGTTGTCAGAGACAACGAAGAATAAAGAAAAAAAGGAAAGGGGTTAAAGCCCTGAGGGACAAGAGCGTTCGGAAAAGCTCCGCGCAGTCGGGTATAGAAAAAACACAACGCTCCGTCGATCTCGCGGACTTGGAGAAGAAGTCGAGGGAAGGAATTATTCATGAATTTAAATCCAAGTGTTGCATGCTCCATTGGCCTTGGAGTGAACACATATATACATACATACACCCCCACACTAACACGTGCACAAAGAATTTGCACCCCCTCCGTTGTGTATCGGGGAAATCCGTATATTCCGTCCCTCGGTTAAGTTTCGACCTCCCTAACTCACTCTTTCCTCTCTTACTTTTTTTTTTTTGCTCCAGGTCCATGCAACACACTCGACAACCCCCCGGCCGTCAATATAATAATTGCACAGCTCCAACGTGCCGGAAGCAGTATTTCACGCGATTTAACCCGACCAGCCAATAAATAGCGTGAAAAAGGGATGAGGGGAAAGCCGTGCGAGAGCACCACACGAGAGACACTACAGGCGAACGCTGCGTCAGGTATTTATCACATTACGCTCTTTCATCAATTTCCGCGACAACATTTTTTCGCATTTTCATGCATCCGTATTGACGCTTTGATCAATCAACGATTATTCTTCGTATTGAAAAAAACAAACAAAAACGCGCATTTTGCTTGCCTTTTATCTACTTTTATCTAACTGCGATCGACGTTGATAGCTTTTTTTAAATGAAATATCGATTTTTTTTTACTGTATTGTTTTATCCATTTAAATAATCAATCCATTGATCCAAAGACAGCAACATCAGTGTAGAAATTAACAAAAGAAATAGCACCTTGCACATTGTTTCTGCATTGTTTTTCCATTATTGATGAAGCTTCCTCCGTGAGGAAACCAAAATTGATTAGTATACTTTCTCATAGAGGGAACTTCGTGAAAACTGAAGAATAATGAGGAAGCAATGTGCAAGGTTCTATTTTGTTTTTTTTGAGACCGCCTCAGGTGGCAAAATGAATAATTTATGTTTCCAACGAATCTTAATATACTCGCGGCGCTTTTGCGAACGAGTCAATGTTTGCGAAACGAAGTGTGCAAAGAGGTTTCGCGGTTGACTTTCCTCTTTCTCGCCGGGTTATCGAACGCGACGATTTTCGGAGATAGGATTTTACAGGATAGATAGCCGTAGTTTGAAAAGTGCAGACGATGTTCGGTGCGACCAGGCATAGGAAGGCAGGCAAGCAGGCTTTAAGAAAGGGTATATATCCGAAGTGTGTGCGAGGGAGAGTGAAAACGGCGTCGAGGGACAGCCGAATAGCGAGGCTAACCATGAGAGTGGCGAAGTTATCGACGAGAGAAAGAACGAGAGCGCGCGCAATCTGGTAAAGGCTAGCTGACTGGATGGCTGCTGCACACAACGAGAGCCAACACTTGGAGGGTTTAAGGAATGGCCTTCGGGGATTTATGGGAAGCCTTAAATCTCACTCTCTTTGTCTTTCCATTTCTCTTTCTACCTTTCTCACACACTCCGCAAGCCTCCCCCACCACTGCGCTCTCTTTCCATTTCGCGGAGCGTCTATCACGAGCCGCGATATAGCTTTTCTGGACGACTGTGCGGTTTGCCAGCTGGGACGGAGATAAATGATGAAGACTATTCTTTTTTCTCTGCTTTAGAAACACTTTTTAAAAAATTGAACATTTTCGTGCATATTCGGGCTCACTTAATTTGACGTACAACGGCGATGGAAAATAAATGGGCTTTTGTATCGTACAATGGAATTGAAGTACATTGTTGAGTTTCAAGGATCATTGAAGTGAAATGAACGTGAATTATTGGAAAGCATAATGGACTACAGGTTTTATATACTCTGCATTGAATTTCCATCAAAACTGTACATTGCATTCGCAGCAAATTTTTTTCAAGCGAATATGCACTTTTTTTTTACAACTTCATTTATTCGAACGTAGAATCGCGCTTCGAGTTAAAGCTCGTTAGATCGAACTTCGTTACGTAGGATGACGAGGTGAACAGGAGAAATGGAGGATGCCGCACATGTATGTATACATACGCATGTATGTACGCGTATAGGTAGTACATATATCGAGTGGATTGACTGCACGTGACTGGGCTATCAATCGCACGACGTATCCCTTCGACGATAGTCGTCAGTCAGTCTCGTCGGGGTCACAAACCTCGAGCTCATCGCACATCCCACAAGACCATGGGACAATGTATATATAAAGGCGTCAATGAGAATCAGGTCATGGGTCAATGGCGTAGGATTTTGCACTTTTTTTCCCCCAATCACTTTTCCTCCTTCGGCAATGCACATAAAAAAAACACCTCCGGACATCTAAAATTACAATACGGTCGATACGAAAAAAGAAAAAAAAATTCTCATCCCGCCGATTGGATGCTTTTTTCATCCAGTCGTTAAAAAGATAAAACGGCTCAAATACTGACGCGTGATGCCCAAACCTCTTCCATCGTTCGCTAAATGAATGTGTCGAAAATATCCCGGGGATGCGAAATACGCTCGCACCAAAAATGCTTCGTTATCGTTGAAATCTGTTCGTTTTTTCAAATTTAATCTCCCATACTTTTTACCTGGATAATTTTCAATGCGCCAGGGGCTTTGAAACAATGACGCGAAAATTGATTAAAAAAAACAGCGGTGAATATTCGGTACAAGGTCAGTCCCCTCGAGGCACCGCGGAGGTGGGTATGGTGTATGCGTAATGACTCATTTAAATCGCTACGTCGATGGGAGGGTTGGCGTACGTGAAATTACACACACACACACCTTCTTCGTAATGTTTGGAGCTATTAAAATTATACACTCAAAGGTATCCGTAACGTGCGTGTGTGTCCCTCGATAGCATATTTCGATCCCGCACGGTTTATACCTATGTATTCCGCTGTGCATTATGTTTCACGCGGTGGTTTATTGTCGCAGCTGTGCGATCGACCAAAAGCCTATCCCCCTTCTCGTAACATCACCGCCATCGGTCGCAACCCGGTAACGCACCGTTGGCACACCAAAACTCGCGAATTTTCCGCCGATGCGCCGGTATTAGTTGGCTCGATAAACGCGAAACGAGTTTCGTACTCGAAATAGTTATATCCGCGCGCATACCCGGTAATTTCACTCTCGATCAGAAATTTATAACTGCCGAGGGGAAAGAGCGCGAGGAGGATGGGCGAAGAGACGGTAGAATTATCGGTAGGCTTGCGAGTGCGGGAGGAAAAGAGAACCGCGACGAATTCATTAATTCATCGACAATATCGGTTTCTAATTGAAAGCTTCGTTAGCCGAGTCGGAAATCCAAACGGTCCGGGAGCACGAGGGCCTCCGGTAGCGGGGTTGACAATTAAATTTAATCAAACTTTCGATAAAACACATATTTCGCATTAAATATTCTCTCGTATAATTGTAAACAAGGTATTGGCTTGTACAAGAACGCCATAATGAAGTTGTCGATTAGCGGGTTCGTTGGCAGTTTTATACGATTTGATATAGAACAAAAAATGATGAAAATCAGACGTCCACTTTCTTATTCTATTTTCACCATCGCTTACAAAACTCCTCCAGGAGAAAAATGTTGAAAACAAAGTGAGCAATGCGCATATCTAATTTGCAAAAAAATGTCATGACTTTTTATAATCTTGTAAAATAATAATTTTTATATTTTTCGAATCCCTTTATAAATTTCGGCCGTATTTCATACGTCCTTTAAACGTCTTTTTTGGCACACACACCGGATATTTTTTGTCATTTTTTAATATTTTGGACCATTCTAAACACGGTCTCATGAAGATCTCGGGGCAAAAAAATGTTTTCGCGAAAACAAAGCTTCCTCTATGAGGAAGCAAAATGAATAGCGTTATGTATGTGGAATCGTCGATGCAGCGTGTGCGATAATGCAAGAAAGGGCAGATCGATAGGCTGTCTTGGCGAACGGAATAGTCAGTGGAGGCTTCTCGGCCTGTATCCGCGAATGAAAGTATGCTTCGAGCCGCGACGAAAGAAACTGGCTAGACCGTGAACCGCCTTGGCATCGTGTCTCTTCACGGATTTTCATACACACGGAGGTACGATAACAGTACATACTACGAGACCATGTACACGTACTTTCAACAGTGTATTACATAGAAACTACCGTGACTGTTGCCCGCCGCCGCGAGGCATATGAATGCTTCATTCATCAGTGAGACTCGGGTGAAAGAGTGAGAGAGAGATTTCTTCTCCATCTCTCTCGCTTCGTCCTCAACTTCTGAATGGCACAGCGTGCGGTGGCGCACGAAAGATTCAGACACGAAGTAGATAGCGAACGTGCTGATCCGGCCGATTGTTGCACTCTCGTCGACGGTATCAAATGACGCGTGAACGCCAAGCAATTCGTTTCTTTCAACACTTCCGCGAACTTTGATCTCGTATCTCGAGGATGCTGTCGAGTGTTAATTGGAAATTTTCTTCATTCGCGATCCATAACGTAATTCATTTAGAGTGTATTTGATTTTAGATGGACATTATTGATTTCAGAATTGTAATTAAGATGAAAAAGAAATTTATGTACATCAGATATCGCTTCGTTTAGCTTTCAACGACGTCGAATCTACGCAATTCTGATATGCATGATTTCTTTTATGGCTTAATTTCTGACTGATTAAAAATATGATTTGTGGCTCTTCGTTCTCTGCCCGTGGCGGTGAAATTTGTCATAAATATCGGTATCGTTATTCAATATTTAAAATAAAACGTCGAAAGAAAATGTCCATACGCGAATAGTATTCGACGTTTCATAATATTTTCGCAGTCCCTTAATTATTAACCAAAGCTCGAAACTTTCTCGTCGATTGATCGCCGAAAGTTTCTGATTTTTATCTTTTTTTCTTCTCCGTATGAAGAAAGAAAGTGCCGGAAAACTCACCCGGCTCTGTTTAGTGAGGTTGGCGCCCATGAGGCGATGAGTAGTTTTTGATGCGTGGACGGTCCGGGGGTCGGTTCCCTCGTCGCCGGGACATCCCCGTCCTGATCCCGCAGAGGGAGAGACCCCTCCGGCTGCTCCCCAACTACGGTGAACCCGTGCGGCCACCCTGCCTTTCTCTCTTTTACAACGTACTACTGTGTCCCTACTATAGCACTAGCAACACACTACGTACTCTTTCTCTCTATTACGGCCTTTCGTTAGCTTTACCGAAAAAAAAAAATTTCGTTCCTGGTAGTACACTCTCGCCTTTCTTCTTTGTCCTTCGCGACCCTTCGTACTGGATAAAGAACGATCATACGAGCGGCTTGCCTGGTCCGTCCTTCACAACCGGCAAAGTTAAACACAGACCAAATCCCACGGGAGAGTCTCTCTTCTCTTCCGTTTTTCTCTTCCTCTCTTGATCCTCTCTTTACAGTGAAGTAGAAAAAATCATAGTCCGCTTGCAATTTCTCCTTTCGACAGTTCGTCACCGGAAATTCGCTGAATCGGACGAAGAATCGCCGGCAAGATTTTTCTCAGATCGATACTTGTTTTGTTCTTTTTTTTTTACAATTTTACATCTAATTAATCACATCTTCTTGAGGTAGATTTGATGAAACTTTGAGATCCCTTATATGCGTAAATTTTGCACTCGGAGATTTTGGTGATTTTTGGCTCTTTTTATTTCAACTCTGCGTGCAAAGGCGACACGTTCTCACGAACCGACGAGGCCGATTCTTTGGCACTTGGGTGTCACGATAGGCCTCCGGCGCATCTGCCCCCTCCTCTTTCTCTCTCTCTCTTTATTCTCTCCCACCTCGTTTTATTATACACCACGGCGTCGCGTACGTATATCCTATACCGGAAATGAAGAAACGTGCGGGACACGCGATTCAACCGACAACTACAGTTATATACTCGTACGTATATCCCCCGCAGTGTTACTATAGCGCTTTCTATTTTTATCTCTGACGTTGAAAAAAAATAAAATAAAAAAAGGATTCGATCGATAAGCGCGCACACACAAGTTCAATTATTTCATATCACTGTTTCGTACTCTCAAGATGATCATTTACGATTATCCAACTCAGTCAATATGAAATCATTTTTTCCTCGCTTTTCATTCGGTTTTCTTTGAGTGTGTATTTTTCAAATGTTAATTCATCACGTAAAAATAATTCATTATTTCATCGTCGCACAGGGTTTTCGGTTTTTCTCCATCCCGTTCGTCGAATTTGCTCAGCAGATTCTTTTCGTACTTAGTGTCTTTTCCTTTTCGTTATCATCCACGTGGCGAGTACCGAGCAAGTGCGTCACGCGTCGAGGACGCCGGCGTACTGAATTCTCCGCCGCCGTTCGCCAACGTACCGAGCTCCAAGTTAAAGGGCTCTCTCTCTCCCCCGCGACGAGCGCCTGTCTCGTCGCGCTCTAACCCTCGATCTATCTATTCGTTTTCTCTGTCGTCACGAGTCAGCCACCCCTCGCGGAGTCGGGGTGCGCGCATGCGTGGCTGCGAGCACCCCTCGGTACGTCCACATGGGTCTCACGATATTCCCTTCCATTCTGTACTCGAGACTTGTCTATATCGTTCGATATGAGCGTACGAGGCAATAGGGATCAGAATTTTTTTATTTTCTTTTCTATCGCGTTTATCACCGGCTCAGCCAATGATATTATTGTACTTTGTTTTTCGCAATATTTGTAAACGTTTCAATTTATAAACGCGGTGAGAAAAAAGAATTGGAAAACAAGAAAAAAATGCTCATCGGGAAGGTTGATTTTTTGCTCGGGCGGCTCTGATTGCCCACGGCTGGGTTTGCCATTGCATCGGCGGCGGAGAAATACGATCGACTACACCCCTTCATCTCAGTCCTGGGAACACGTGCGGCCCAGTGTAATTATTTGCGAAAGCGTATGATGAATTTTCGTCTCTCCCTTCCGTCCGCGACGCTGTAGCCGTCGTGCTATACGTCGCTTTCTGTCTGCGTGGGGACGGTATCGGTCCGGAGAGAAAATATATCTGTTATACATAACGGAGTACAACGAGAGTACAAGCCAACGATGTGTATCTGGGATTGACAGAGTACCAGCGTATCAGAAACACGGCGGTATTAATCGCGGCGATGTGTTACGTCGATTCTGACGCTTGTGGACTGGGCTGCTGCTATGATGGATTATTGGCACTGACTATCTGGCCACCGTTTTTCTCATGCATTCGGACGAGGCTTCGATTAATCAAAACGACCGAATCGTGAATCAATTTTCGACACACAGTTTGCCGGTTCTTGAATTTTCAACTGAACGTCAATTAACATAATGTACTTTTAAAAATATCGTAAAGTAAGAAGCAATTTGCAATATTTGCAAATTAAATCCCGAATATGCAACGAAGTTGTATGAGAGTAAAAATTATTGCGCTAAAATTAGATTGAAGCGCCGAGCATTTTTTTTATAAACATTTTTGTTGAACATTAACATTCAATTCCTTCAAGCGAACTCTTTTATATTTCCACCGCAATGACTATGAATTTTTATCAAATTTTCGAGGTTGACTGGAGAGCCTCTTAATGGTAAATATAGGTAAAGCTCAGGAGGAGTGAAATCGTAGTACGAGCTTTGGGCGAGAGCACGTTGAGGGCGTATACAATCCGCTTAGAGAAATTTGTCGACCGCCGCGAGTACCTCTCTACCAACACTAGCGGAGGAATTTGTGAAATAGGCGAGAGGAAGCGAATTTCAAGGGGGTGTTTGGTACGTTGTACGTGTATGTATACATGTGCAAGAATTTCCCTTTCTCTGCCGGTCGAGAGAGCACCCTTTCTCACCGTTAACGCGACCCTAATCAGTTTCGCAAAACCCGTAAAGCGGATTATGTAGTATAGCTCTCAGGATTCAGACACACCTACACTAAACACATCTATATACCTATAACATATATATATCTATAGTACGATCTATATAGGTATCCCCGAGATAGCGTAACTATATACGTGTGCCAGTGAAACGTCGACGGTTGTTACGAGAGGACCGGCCAATCGTGAGCTTATGAATTTATTAGATATACTCGGTGAAAACGAGATTACCGCAGTTTGAGAGAGCGAGTGAGCCATGTCTCGTGTGTGATCGTTTTCGGGAGGGAGCGAGTGAGAGGGAAAGCGGAGAGAAACCATTGCCAGAGCTCGCCAATGACCCTGGCTTTTCAGTTTCAAGCAAAACGACCGCGACGCATCGTCGAAAGCAAAGCTTTCGAACTGCTCCCGATCGCTATGGACACAAATTCCCTCTCGGTTACGCAAAGGGGGTTGAAAGCTCCGCGCTCAATTCTCACGTGATGGTTACTGCGAAACGTTTAATCCATCCGATTCCGGCTTGTGCGGTTAAAAAAAAACCCCGTTCAGTAATTTTTATCTCCAAACTAAAGCAGTTTGTATTTACCATCCGGATTCTGTGTGGAAGCTTTTTTTCTCGCCCAGAGTACTGTTGAAGGTATCCAAAGTTTAAATATCGATCTGAGTTTGTTTTCATCGAGTTTTTTTTTACGTTGATACTCGCGCGAGTCTCTCATCCCCCGACGACATTTCGACGGGCAAACAATTTAATATGCGCGAGCCAAGCTTCGTAGAAGAATGAGAAGCGGAAGCCTCTCCGCTGATCCCTCTTCTTCCTGCGAGGGTAAATTCGGAGGGGGAAAATAGCTTGAGAGAAGAGTTCTTCTTCTCTTCTTCTTCCCTTCGTCCTCGACGAAGTTCTTATGCCGCTGCTGTTTCTGGTAGAATCTTTCGCCAAGACCTTCTCTTCGCATACCTTATCTATATCCCCGACTAGTCACAAAGCAAAGATTTCCTCATTCCTAACATTTATTGGAAAGCTCCGAGGTAGTCGAGAGTCTCTCAAGCTCTCGCGAAGATGGAGCGAAGAGATCTCTCGGTGGACTTCTGGCAAAATAGTCGGAGCAAAGGGTGGATTTTTTTCCCCTTTTTTTTCCGATTCGGGAGTTTTCTTTCTCACTGTGAAAATCGAGGACAAGAGGCACGATAGATAAAGATAGACAACGACCCTATTGTCATCTTTGACGCCTTCGAATTTGCTCCGGTCGAGGCGAGCCATAAATTCTCGTTTTGGACTCTCCACCTACACCTCTCGCGCGAGTCTTTCCCTCGTTGTATAACTGTGTTGATCGATGCGTCGCGTCGCCGCGGACACTCTTTTATTTCAGACCTTTTTTTCTTTTTTTTTTTTTTGCGCGACGGGACAACCAACCGGGGAAATTTAAATGTAAAGGGCAGCCCGAGAGTGTCTGCAGGAAATCGAGGGGAAAGTGGCTTCCGACGGTAATCTCGAAACCCATCGATTTTGGGGGAGGCCCCAAGTTGTATAACGCAAGCAATTTTGTTAAAAATGTCTTCATCGATATAAAGAGCTGTAAAAATCTGTGGAGCCACATTTGTAGCCAATATATTAATTCTTTATCTACAAGATTCTCGTCGTCTACCGAAAAACACTCTCTGTTTTCTTGCACTCTGCACTTAGTGCGTTGTTATATTATAGATTTGTTATCATCATACACCCTGGTGGGTTTTTACGAACCCTTCCAACCCCCTTTCTCTTCCGAGCACTCCCGACCTGCACTTAACTAAGCTACCTAACTTCCTTGGTGCGTTCACAGCCGACTTAGCAACACTGTACTGCATTTCGCGTGAACACGGCAAAACCGCCGAAAACCCGTGCCGGTACAACCGGAAGCTTTGTAAGCGGCGACAAAAACAGAATGAGGGAACGGTGTGCAGATTTGATTCGCTTCATTTTTTTATAAATATGATTGAGCATAATCGCAGATATTTGGAACATTCTAAACACGTTGACATGAAAGTCCCCATTTTTTTCCTCAGAAACAAAGCTTTCTTTATTCTATAGGAAGAAATAAAAAAAGCGGCGCAATCCCTTGTTTCGCGCTATATCTGTACGGCTCGCGCCCCTATAGGCGCACTTATCTTTTTTTGTCTTCCACGCAGTATCCTCGCTAATTACCGTTTGCCCGCATCTAAACTCTAATTATCCATGATTCATCGTTCGGCGAGCGATTAATCTTCGCTTTGGCGTTGATAATAAATAGTATCGCATGCGTGTGTGCGGAACATTCGTACAGTGACTGCTATAATTCTAGCGCATACGGAAAAGAATAGATAGAGATAATGGCCCTCACCGCGCTTGAATTTCGATAATGCGGGCAAAATACGATATTCCGCTACGATTTTTTCCGTTCTCGGCCGAAGAAATCCTCGAGGGTTTTTTTTCGTACTTTTTACCGCAACAAATGCACATCCGAAAAAGAACGGTACGAGAGCCAGATGCAGAATTTTCCGGCGCAACCGTGGGATATCACCGATAAAAACAGGGGCAATCTGCCAAAACGTCAACTCCCGACGTCTCAGGAAACTTCCCGTTGGAGCCGGGGCGCGGGTTGGATGTTACGACACCCTCGGATAGGGGATGCAACGACGTCTCGACTGACGTACGACTCGAGTATAGAAGAAACGGTTGCAGAGCCAACACGTCAAGTTTCCTGGGAGAGCAAGCTGCTCGCTTTTCACCCCCGACTGGCTTCGAGCAAAAGGGAGCCCGAGTGAAACTGTGCGAGCAGTTGCCGCGCCGGAGCGCGGTATACATTTGCCGGTTTCCCTTCTTTCCCTTCTCACTTTGACGGGCTAACGCCGCATGTAAATTGCTACAGCGTACATTAGTCATCATCACTGCTTCGCAACCGGCTCACCGGAAGAGACAAAAGGTTCACCGAGAGTTTTCCCATTTTCGACGAAAAAAAGAAAGCTCCGCGAAGCACACGAGACGAGCTGTGAGCGCTTCTTCGACCCTTTCGCTGCTATCTTCTTTCCGAATCGTCTGGCGACGATTTATTTTTATTTTTTCATAAATTGCTTCCATCCTCCTCATCGTTTTACCTCCAATTTTTATGATGGCGTTAAACGAGTTGATGAACATTCTTTTTTCTCTACTTAAGTCGTCGAGTTAAAAAATCCACGGACTCGAGAGAGAAAAGAAAAGCTCTAGCGACTGATTAATCAGCCACGGGCCTACGGGGGGCTCTCTGCACGCTTCAAGAGAGAAGTTTAACGTCACGGCGAACTGCACGAGAGAGACTGTGGCTGTACTACAGGCGAAACTTTACCGCGGCGAGCGCAAACAAAATGTTAATTAACCGTAGCGGTTGAGACGTGAAAAATCTCTTCATTATAAGTTTCGTAAGATTTTTAACGAGACCCCTTCAGTACAACGATGTTATAGGTTTAAACTCTCCGCGCATTGTCCTTCGCTATTTCATTTTTCTCTTCTTTCTTTTCACGATTTCGTTCTTTCAACACCGACAAAACGGTTTTTTCTTCATACATAATTAACCCGCGAACGATCCGAAGAAAGCGCGTTGTTTCGTTGCATGAAATTACCAAAATTTTGCGGATAACGTTTTTTTAAGTTGATATATCGATTATCAGAATGTCACCAAAACAATTCTTTCCTACAAATAATGGTAAATGACTGTGTTGAAAAAGATATTCGAGCAAGAGTTACAAATAGTTTGGCGAAGCATAAAGTTAAGATGGAAAATGGAATATTCGGCAGATGTCTGTGCGTCGAGAAGAAGAAGAAGAAGTCTCAACGAAGGAGATACAGGAAATCGAACGGTCTCGAGGAAATTCAATGCAAATTCTGTCTCGGTCGAGTCTTCTGGCATTCGGCTCGAAGAGAAGATGGGGGGGAATGGTACAACTCTCCGGGTGTATAGAATCTACCCGAGAGGCGACATCACCGTGGTAACATCGATGTTCGCCTTCTGTCCTCTTTACTCCGTGCCGTGTGGCGTATTACAGAGTTGGCGGGAAGGGGGGAAGGCGTCGAGACGGCGCCTTTGCACACGCGGATAAGTATACGCGATGCAATACATTGCACCGGCTCTCGTCTTCCTATCATGCCGTTCCGCCATTCGCGACGGCTCTCTGTCACGTAATACTCCTGTCTTTCATTCGCCGCGAAGCTTCGCAATACATTGTCCAATGCGCGAGCTTGCGCCAGCTACTTACCACGCGATTCCGACACCGAACCGCTATTGTGAATGGAGAGTCGTGAAAAAAGGATGCTCCATCGTAGCGGAAAAAGAATTACATCAATTCCTCATTTCACTGTTTTTCGTAGCGAAAGCTTTGTCGTCGAGAAAAAGAAATCGATGTTCTCATTTTAAAACCGAACGTTCCCAGTCGCATTGAAAAAAAAAATGTCTCGATTTCAATTAGCTTGATTAAATTAGCTTTATTTCTACTTGCCCGTAATACGGCTAAAATCGGCGCGCATACCCTCGTTAGATCTCCGCAATCTAATCTCGTGAATCATTCGGCGAGTAGAATATCTTATCGTTACGATAACGTATACAAGAAGACATGAGCATTATTGTCTCCCTATGAACCGCGGGGTCGGAATCCCCGTGAATAATTCCCTGTCAATTTCGCAGATGAACGTGCCCGATAACGATGCGCCGATCGTCCCTTTCCATTATTAGATTTTCCCAAAAAGCGTCGCCGTGCGAAAAAGGCCGAAGGGACGAAAGCGAGAAAAAAAATCAGGAGAACGGTTTTTGTTACGTCGTCATCTTCGTTCGGCGATGATGTTGGGCAGTCGGCTATTCTTCGTAGCTTTCATTTCCTTCCCTTTGGCGGAATGGTACTCCACTGCTTCTTTTTTTCTGCGTTCGCTCTACGGTTTTCCCCGGAGTGTACAATGCTAGCTGTAACTACTCGGTCTCTTCCGGCCATAGTGTTATACGTTCACCCAACCCCCCGAGAGAAGGAGAAAGAGAGGAACCCGTGCCATTCAATTAAGTTTATCTCTCGGGCGTTTTAGGGCGACACGGATATATCGGTGTTCTCATCGGAGACCTGGTCGTCGCCGTCGTCGTCGTCGTCGTCGTCCTATGGCCACCCCCGAAGATCGCGTGGCTACTACGTCGAGGCTGCACCCTCCGCTACGGCAAACCCTACGCGCCTCTTTCTCCTCAGCGTGCCTCATCCCTCTCCCTACATACGCGTAGACCTTATACCGACCCTCCGGCTAGTTTCCGCGAGTATAAATTGTTATACCACGACTTATCTCTTACCAGCGATCCCTACCCAACGGTGACCACTTTTTCGAAAGCAAAAAAAAATAAAAACGAGTACCACGAACGCGCACGGCGACTGACTTTCTCACTCTTCATTGCCGAAAGATATCGCCTCGCGCGGAAGATCCGAGGCGGGGATTCTCGTCGAGGATAAAAAATATTTGCTGTAAAACTCCCGCCTCATAACGAGAAGCACGAGCAGGAATTTTGTTTTTATTACTTCGCTTCGGAGAATCGCCGCGGGTGAGGACTCGATTCTTCGAAACGATTCTTTTCGATGGAATCATAACTTGATTCTTATTCCAGTCGCAACAACTATGTGGATGTTTATGATCATTTTATTTCCCAGTTGTTGAAGATACGCGGAACAAAGAAAAACGCGACATTTGTCTGGATCACTTCTGTAGGTCTATCACGTCAAAATGCAACGAGTCATTTAGAAAATTAATACTTTGAGTTACATATTGTATTATCCATAAAAAATATTTCGCCAAATCAATTCTGTGATTTTTCCGTTTCACTCGACTTCACACTTCAATTCGGCGTTTTTGTCTCCAATTTCAGAATTTTCATGTATCATTTCATTACTGCTTATCTCACTGTTGGAAATCTCAATAGTTAAATTTTTTTTATCTCTCTTATATGGTATCACTATCTACTCGTGACAATTTTTTTGCGCGTAGTTCGAGCTCCGAGGCAGGGCGACAAATTCGAGTGTTATGACGGAGTGTAAGTCGAAGTGGCGTAGCGTATGGTATGAAAGTAAAATCATTTCTCCAACCGCGAGGTTGACAGTTCGGAGTTGCCCGAGGGCAGTCCCCGATCCGTCGAAACCTTGTTTTTCGTCTCGTTCCTACTTCTTTTTCTTGGTCTCCGTCATCTCGACGAAAGATAGAGAGAGGCGAAGGAGAAGAATGAAAAAAAAAGAAAAAATTGCGAGAGAACGTCAAGCTTATCGTGTCTCGGACGAAAATGGAAGGCTAAGAGAGAAGGGCCCCGAGTTCCAACCGAGGAATATAAGGGCTATATACCCAGTTGGCAGTCCTGAGGGAACTCTCGGCGCGTCAGGACGATTTCACGTCTTCCCCAGGGCACTTTCTGTCCTTCGCAAATTTTTTTCTTCCTTTTTTTTCCCCTCGCATCCTTTCCCATTCTAGATTCCTCTCCGCTTCCTCTTGTGCCATACTTCTTTTTGTCGGGTTAATGGAACGCGAGTCATCGCGGCTTTCAGTTCGTTTCCGATTCCTAATGTTGCCAATCGTACACCGAAAGTGCGCAATACGTTTTCGACGCTCAAGACGAAAAATTGCGATCACCGACCCGTGATCCTCCGAATATTTTACCAGTTTTTCGTGATAAAACGACGGTGGTTCTCGTTTTTTTTGCGGCATAGAAAAAAATATATATATTGCTCTTGGGAAGCTTTCGACGCTTTGTATACTCTGTCATTGAAACCGCGGTGGGCGCAAAAACCGCACGTGTAAACTTTGCTTTCACCCTCTCGACGGAGTTCTACGCGATTCGCGATGTATTTTCATCCCTTACAATCGAACTCGAGGCTGGGTTATTCGAGGAATTTGAACGTAGTGCTTCCTCCTCCCGCCCTCTCCCGTGCCGAAGCTTTTCGACGAAAGATATGAGAGTAACGTACACACTTTATCCTGTGTGTATACATATCGTCCCTCTTTGCTGGCTAATAGAGAATTTATGCTAAACCGTTGATAATCGAAGAGAGTCTCGTGTCACGCGAACGGAAATAAGGAAAAAAAAAAACGGGAATGTTACGAACTTCGGAGGGTCGAAAGTTCGGTGTACGTGAAAGTGAAAGGCAGTTGCGTTCGATTTTTTTTCGTTCGCCGACCACCGAAAAATCTACGATAAATAACCTTTAGGTTAGCGGCTGATGGCTATAGGGACGCTTCGCGTCCAGAGGCCAAATCGAGCAATCACGCTAACGCCCGGCATAAATCAGCCGAGATTACTCTTTGAAAGTGGGTATAGCCCGAGCATCGCCAAGGATAATATATATATTATGCGTTCATGCGAGCGAGAGAAGCGTGTGGGTGTTTTTCTTCTTACACTCCGGGCTTCTCGTCTCTCTGATATCTCTCTTTCTCTCTCACTTTCTTTCTCGGCGTGCTTGTTTTTGTCATAATACTTTATAGTCCTGGGAAAATTGTAAGGGAGGGCCCTCTCTCTTTCTCTCGACAGTCTATTCTATATTACCTTTCCCTTCGAGGTCTCTGTCGAGCTTTCGCCCGTAGGCACGTCGCCTGCAGACTTGGCGTTTCGTGCATCGCTTCCCTTATTCTCTTTACGGATATATTTACTCTTGTGGTATAAGGGAGGGTCGGAAAATACATATGTATATAGACCCTCACGTATTCAGCATCGAACTGCAGCGCGGATAAACAAATTTCGCGGTTAAAAAAAAAATCTTGTTTTCCATACCCGCGGAATTGTTTCATTTTATTTTGCTTGTTTGCTTTTACTAAAAACCCAATATTTGATAGAGCAATCCGAGCTCGAAGGGAAAATAAACGTTTTCGTCAATTATCAATATTCCGCTTCACTTGCAGACTCAAATCGGTATCGAAACGTTTTCAGCGGGAAAAAAATCTATATCCCGCGCAACGCTTTTTTGTTGTTTGGTTTTAATCGAGCTGTAAACAGTTGGAAAAAGAAAACAGTTTGATAACCCGGCCAGATATTTTGTCGTATGTTTGTTTTCTCGTGGACTACGATGTTACTTCGAATTTTTCGTTATTCTATCCGCGAGCAAAGATTTACAAAACAAAATAAATATAATGTTCCGAACGTCGGTGAGATCACGTTTAAAAACAAAAATTACCTATTCACCGAAAAATTCACAGGAGAAGCGTTAGATGTTATTGTTGACTGTAAAAACGTTGCATAAAATGTCTTGCGCAGCTTCGTTAGACTCACCTTGTTGACTTGACGCTGCAATTTCGTGATCGTGGCTCGATCTCGTTGCGCCGCCGCTCGTTCGTTGAGCAATATTTTCTCAAGTTCCTGAACCCTCTCCTCCAAGCTCTCCTGGAACAATACGCCGAGCAAACAACGTTTTGAATCTCGAATAATGCGAAATACACCGTGAATTAATGCCCCATCGTTAAGGATTCTCGCATAATTGGAATAATCCAAAGGCACAGCGGTGAATTGGGATATTTGGACGGCACCAAACGGAATGGTAATCGGAGGGTAGTTTCCGGTCCTTAGGTCCTCCCGATTTCGTCGAGCAAGTATCGAAACCCACGAACCATTAGATTCTCCACTCGTCCACGGACCACCTCTCTCGGTGCTTATATACTCGCGCATATATACGCCTAACGTTGAGTTCGTACGGTTACGAAAGCATCACCGTGGAGAAGCCGGTGTTCCATAGCGGAAGCTTCCGCGCTCCCGCGGAAGGGGGATGGTTTCGTATGCAGGGTCACGTACTCTCGATTCACCCTCGAATCGCACTGAGCACGTTTTACTACTCCTCGTGACGGCGCGTGCTTCCACTGCTGCTGCGGCGGCAGCAACCTCTGCCCTTCGCGTGTGGCCGAACGTTTCTCTCGCGCGCAACCCCTCTCTCGTGGATGAAAGGGTTGGCCCCCGGAACTCCCGCGCAACCCTCTTTCGCACGCGAAAACATTGCCTACCTCAGTAACATTTTCGACTCGTAGTCACTCCGACGCACCGGCTCAATGATTAATCGAGTTTACACTACGATTTTTCATGAATACGTTTATGATACTCGGACATTTTTCGCCTCGAAATGGTATTGCACGTGAGAATCATTAGTTATTCCACCCAACGCCACGCAAAACAGTGGAAGACTAATCGAAATTTATTTTTAGTATTTTTCATTAGGAAGCTCTCTTTTAAATAGAAAAAAATATGCAAATAAGAGCTGCGTATCGCTACTGCGTTTCGCTTTCAACGTCGTTTACCAAAGCAAACAAATAATCTTGCTAGTAATTTTACACGTGTCCGAACAATTTTTGCCCGGCTCATTGGAAAACATGCCCTCGACAACAGGCACTGAAGAATTTGGAAGAAATATCAAAAAATATTCATAACTTTTTAATCATTTTATCGATTAGAGCCTATTTAAAAAACAAACCCCCTTAAAGTTAACTTAGGTCGCGCGCGAACTTTTAGCTTTAATGCTTAAAATATGCCCGAAACTTACGACAATTATTTTGTTAACGCTTACACACTTATGACATTTCTTCTAAACGTAAATTTTGAATATTTCAAACTAGACTAGACGCGTTTGCATGAAGTATTGATTTTTTTTCAAAAAACAATGATCCTTCTCTGAGGATTCAAAAAGTAAAATAAACATTGCACTAGTCCCTTGACAAGATCAAGACAGTCTGTGATCCCTCGGGGCGAAATTTCCTCAGGAGACTCTCGAAACGCACACCAAAAGGATTCCTCTCGCGCTCCGTGTTGTCCCGTAATTACCTATTCTCGCTGTTATATACACCGCACCGCAAGATACTAGCGTGCATATACTATCTCTCCGCGAACAAAGTTAGGAGGAATTAGTCAAGGGACACACCGCAGTTCGGGTTACTATAACTCGCCGCGAGTTTCTCTCACGCTCGTTGCTCAAACCATGCGCTTCTCTTGCCTTCCGCTCGATGAGCTCTATCTATATGCAGAAATATTGCGTCTGCCGCAACGATACTCCGAATTAGGACTGTTGCAGGTTACTTGTGAGCCGCGGTAGGCAATTTCAATGAGTAAACTTGAATAATATCGCCAACCGCGGATACAGACTCTATCCGAAACTTTCAACTGTTGTTATTATTATTATTATCCAAGTCTCTAATGATTAATTCACGTAGATTGTGGAAGGATACAGTGAGTTTCTTGATCTTAATATATAGTCGTTGCTATAACGGAATCGTGGGTGGGAGGGAAATGAGGAAGAGACTTCAATTATCTCACGCTCAACGCTATCCACTGCGCGTATAAATTAGCTATGTGTTTCGTAGAACATACAGAGCAAGAGACCGAGAGAGAGAGAGCGATAGAGTTAGTATATATAGCGGAACGCAAGGCCCAGCCAATTACTCGACGAGGGATGACACGGAGATGCTCTGTGCATTATCAAAGGGAGCGCGAGGAGGAACGCACCGCTGCGCACCGGGCTCGTTGCATCCGGAAATCTAACGCACGTATGATGGAGATATAGAATGATAGAGATAGAGGATAGAGAGAATTCTGGCTGTGGCGTGTGTGGCTGTAATACGCATATGTGCACGACGCGTACATCACGCACCGCCGAGCATACGATATGTGTTTCTATATCTACGGAGGTTTCGTGCGTCCGACATTAATTGCTCATCTCTCTATCTCGTTGGCGAAACGCACGCGTCCCTTTGGTAACGTCCAGCAAAATTTCCCATGTGTAACAATAATTTCGACGAGATGGAAAAAAAAAGAGAACAAATAAACCAAAAGAAAACTCGGCCTTTGAAGTGAGTTTCTATGCGGAAAAAAAATACACGAACGATATATCGACAAATCTACGGTCGATGAGCGACGTGTATTTGTTTGCGAAGGTATAGTTCGAATCTCAGTGGAAATGCAAAGATGTATGTGCAATATATTTCATATGTGCAAAATAATAAATATTTTAATACATTTTCGCATATCTACTTTTAGGAAACGGTAATTATGCAAGAATCAATGTTTTTAGATAGACAAAAAAATATGGAATTTAGATTTGCATATCGTTCACTTTTTTTAACGTCGTTTACAAAGCTTCCTCTACGAGAAAGTTATAATTGGTTGAGGAACTTTGTCATGGACGGTAAACGAAGTCAAAACAAAATAAGGACACAATGTGCGAATCAAATTTGCATCATTTTCTTTTTGACCGTGAATTTTCGTGATGATATACGAAACCACGGAAGTGCCGAAAAAGCATTTTATTCGAGGGCTCGCGGGGGTGGGTATAAAAAAATAAGTATCCAAGATAAGCTGAAGGTTTGCAAGTGCGGGGGTGATTTATCCGTCGAATTTAACGCACCGAGGGCGCCGAGGGACTTGGACACTTCCCGCTGGTTTCCGGAGTCCCGACAAGCTTTGCCGGAAGGTTCGTCCCCACCCACAGGAAATCACCGCGATATATTTGAAGATGTATCTTTATATAGGAAGCCTGCTATGTACATGAATTCTGCGATTCGAAGCTCTACGCTGCCGTCGCGGGATTGTAGAGCTCACGCATAATGTCCGGCTGCGACACCGAAAGCTGACCTCCCGCTGAGAACCAACCCTCTTCTCTCTTCTACACTTCACGACTCTGTACGAGCATTAGGCTTCCTTCCCTACAGTGAACCAATTTGCATAGACGGCTTCCTGCGGTTTGACAAATCAATTTTGAACCCATTCACGAAACCGTCACGTGCGTGTGGTACTAAATTTTCGCATCGCAACTTTCATTGTTTCAAACGCTTCTAAAGCAATTGCGATTAAAACGGATTTACTGATAAAAATCTTTAATAATCACAATTTTAAGATATTCATGGAATATAAATAATGAAACTACTATTTAATATTCTCTCGCTTTTCGATTCCATTATTAAATAGAATTCAACATTATTTTGGTATTTGATACATTAAATGCTAAATATATTCCATGCAAAATATATCGTGACGATAAGAATTTCTTTTGTCAAAGAACCTGTGTGAATTGCACTCGTTCTATAAAAAGTGTACTTATGAAATGAAAATTAGATTTTTTTCCCCAGACTTTGCGATTTTGAGGGAAAAAAATGGCTTTCTTCGCCAGTTAAAGGGTTGAAAGACGGTTTTCCGCTCGAGGCTCCCCAACCTTGTGTTTCGCATTCTTTCCACGATTCCTTTGCCTCTCGTTCCTTTTGTTTTCTTATTTGATAAATATCGCGACCGCGTCGGCGCTTACGTCCTATCTCGAAACGTGTTTCGCGCTGCCACCGGGGCTAAAGAACAGTAACGATAGCTCTCGAAGGGGAATTCGATAGCGAACGATATCAATTCCGACGTCGTAAGGATTGCCACGTTGCTACGGCATTGTCGTGCTTTCTCGTAGTATACCGAGACGATGTATAGAGTACCGCTGTGTACGATACACAATATATACAGTGTCTATATACATGTATCTATGTATATGCATCGAAGGAAAAGCATAGCGTATACACAAGCGCTCCCGGGGGGATTGATTCGCGCGTGGCGCGCGGCGAGACGACGAAGAGCAGCACCCGGAGAAGTCGAGGAAACGAGACGGCGTCGACGACGACGACGTCGACGAAGGGGTTCGGTGGAATGAGGGAAGTAAAGATTACGAGTAGCGAAGAGGGATGAGTGCCGAGAGGAAAGTGAGAAGAGAGTAGTAGAACGAGAAAGAGGGGTGAAAGCCTCTCCGCGCTCGACTTCCCTTCCCTCTTCCTCTTGCGTCGACAAGCAGCATGCCGACACGCCAACCAACCTTCGAGACATTTTAATTTACGTTTCTTGCTTCCGATCAAACTTTAACCGAAACTTCTCCCCCGACCATTCGGTTTGTCCTTCTGCCTTTCTTACCGCAAATATCATTTCGACGATTGTTGTCACGCTACAATCTACCGAACTCTTATCTCGCATTATTATTGTTCTGTTGTGATGATGTGTACACGGTCGTCGTCCTATATACAGGACACCGCTGGAATAATTCATGCCTCCCCGGAGCCAAAATATTCCTCGAACTTTTCTAGACTTTTGGTCTCGGAGCGAGAGGGGTGAGAGGTTTTGGAGATACGCCAAGAAAACATCTATACTATATACATCCATACATCTGCATATCATAATACAAGGGACGAGAGAGAAATTCAAGGAAAACATTTTCAGGTATTATAAATAGTGTCGTGGATATTTCGCTCGTAGCGCGAAATGCCAGGGCTGTTTGTTCATCCCCTTCGCGAGCCTGTAGAGAAGGGGCTCCCGGCCATTGCCGAAGGATATCGAATTGTCTGCAAATATCTCGTCGATTTCTCTCATGTCGGATAAATCTTTTTTCTGTTTGTGAGACCGGCAAACCATCCGAAACTTCCCATTAGTCCTTTCAATATTTGTTCACTCCACTCAAGAATATCGTATTCTTCTCGACTTTTCATCCCACATAAATTCTACCAATAATGAGAATTCAGAGACGCGCTCCCCGAAGGATATTTATTTTCTCGTAAGCATATAGACGATTTATTTAAGAGCCCCGTGGAACCTCGTAGAGTTTCATTAAACTCGCGGGTTCGCTTTTTTTTCTTCTATTCGTTTTTCAGTCGAGTGAAAGCTCCTCCGACGACGTCGCGACTCGGTTGGTGCAGCTTTAAGGACGCGCGAAGGAAGCCCGAAGAACAATGACAAAGGGAGCGCGGGGGGAGGGAGAGGGTGGAGAGAGTATGGAGAGGAAAGACTGCGGGCAAGGGTCTGAAAAGTTGGAGGAGGAGAGAGTGAGGTGGGCACGAGCGAGCGAAGCTAATAGAAATGAAGAGCGCTATCGCGGGGGGGACACCCCTGAAGTCCTTTACCGCCACTCCTTAGGATTGGGGGATGACGACGGGCAGGTGCTGCTCCGTGGAAACTTGAAAACTTTCATCCTCTCTCTTCTATTAGATATACGTATATACCATATACATTTAGTACAAACCCTTGCGCCCCTTTACCCTTTGCCATTCCTTGACTTTCCTTCGTCAAGAGACTGGAGAGAGAAGGAAGGAACTCTGTGCCCTCAGAGCGTTATCGAAGTTCCCAAACGTGAAAGAGAATAGAAGTTTCGGAAGGTAAACCTTGGGAGGACTCGAGAGCGAGAGAGTCTCAGTTCGAGAATCAGCTTGGCCCGTGGAAAGCTTCCTTACTCTCGTTCACACATAATCGACGGAGGGCCAAAGTGGCGATATCTCTCGAGGGAACAGCTTGCCTCCCGCGTTGAGGATACCGCGCGGCGCTCACTGAGTCGCTTTCCACTTGAACTCGAAGAATCTCGCGTCACAGCCTATGGACGTACAGTCAAATGTCTCACAAGTCGACAATGTGCGATCTATACTTATCTCATCAACTTCTGCTTCCTCATAGGCTTGTTTTGATGAAAAGATTTGTTTTTGAGAATTTCATGTCGGAAGACTCAAAATTGTCAAGAAGTTGTTCAGTTAAACATGTAATTATTTGACCGGAAGACTGAATGGCGAGATTAAGTCTGGAAAGTTTTATTAAAGTGACTCAAACCGAGCTTTTTTCATGTAGATAGATTTTCGATTTAAAAGAATACATTGCAAGATCCGTACATTTTTTATATGGATTTCATGCACTATTTTTTCAATACTGTTTCAACTGAGATTTTGCAATTATTTGGGAAGGGCGACTAGTGAGAAACTGGCCTGTACGTTGAAATTGGAAAGGTCGAATGTGCGTCGCGGTAGATCGAATTTATTATCAGTACCAGTCAGCGATCCGAAGGGTAGGCTCCACTTCTCGGTTCCCTTTCGTCTCCTTTTCGCGGGTCCTTCAGCTTTTCGAATCTGAATGCCATTGAACCGAGAAACGTTTGCCGTTTAGGGAAATGAAAAACGTCGGATAGGGAGGCGCAATTTTTGAAGAAGAGAACAAAAATCAGAGTAACCCTCGATGCCGGGGCGTGGTTCGCGGAACGGGAAGCCCGCAGCGGAGAAACCCCTCGCGTGTTATCTGTGAATTCGAGCTGCGAAGGCGAATTGGCACAGTTCTAATCGTTCCTCAAGACCTTCCGAGGGAAATGATGAATCGAACGGTTAACGAGGGGTTTGGTCAGCTCGTCGAGAGACTAATAGAGGCTTTCGCTAGACTCTCTTCCTCTTCAACGCTTCCTTTGTACCAACTTGCAGACTATTCGCAACGACAATAAGAAGAGTGACGCTTGCTAGCGTGAATATATCAATATTCGATCGATTTATTCGCCTCTTTCCCCTTGGACAAATGAAGTCTGGATTATCTTAACGAGGTACAACGAGAGATGAAGACTTTCGAGAGTAAAGTGTAAGCTAAAGTCTTCTTCCAGGGCTTTGGAAGCAAAAACGAACTCTCGTCTCCTCCGAAGAAAGAAGCCCTAATCCGCAAGGGTTCTTCCCCGCGTGGTATACTTGGCGACGTTCTTGGTGATGCTCTCGCTCACCGGGGGTGTTTAGTTTCGTTAGTCTCTCTTTCTCTCGGCGCAGCGTTAAAGCAGTAAAACGAGGTATGGGGCTATGTCTCTGGAACGTATTAGTCAAGCTGTCCATCGCTGTTATCCCTTGCGAGTCTATCCACCATCAGCTTCTGCATCCCTCCATGCACACACACACACACACACACATATATATATATATATATAAAACACCCCGTGCATTATAGGCCTAGACGTCCAAGCTTGAACCCTCCGACGCGCAAGGGGATGAGAGGATAATTTCATATTTCTGAAAAGCCGAGATCGCGTCATCGATCAGAAGGGTGCCGTGACTCAACGTCATTTCTTTCGCAAGGCCTCGATCAGAACTGCTGGTATGTCTTCGGCAAATAATGCAAGCCAGCGAGACTTTGATCGATAGAAACAATTTTCCACAATGACCGAAACTGCAAAAATTTCGAGGGATGCTCTTGCAATATTGACAATATTCGGCGCATGAAGATCTTACGGATCTATAGATCCGTGGACCTATCATCCGTCTTGAATTAATCTGGATATAGGATACGTTAGAAAATTCTCCCGGGCAATTCGTAGTTCCGGATAAGGGTAGTGTTTCGCGTTCGCGGTTCACGGCGCAAATGGAGGAGGCGAGTGAAGGGCTTGCAGGGTCCTCGAGGGTGAGATATAACAGATGAAGGGAGCGAGAGAGGGGGAGAAAACAAGCGAGATGAAGATAGAATGAGCGAGAGGCAGATATAATTGGGAGGGAAAGCATTGTGTGCCCACCGTTTCGGTTCTCTTTGTGGGATCAAGGTATTACCGTGCTCGGGCGTTCGGCACGACCACTGCCAAGCATCACCGCCGAGTAGAACAACCAGCTTCGTTTCGTTCGTTCGTTCGTTCGCCCGCTGCTGTTCGCTCGCCGCTATCCTCATTGTTACTAACCCCCGGGGTTTTCGGCACACCGGGGCCAAGCCAGCCTCTGGGTTTGCTGCACGGTTTTCCGTGCCCATTGTGTTACGCTAATACCGATGCCGCATACACTATGCTCGCTTCATAGTATGTACAACCCACCCTCCAGCGTCACCCTCGTTCTCCACAAGCCAAATGCGGCCAATGCAACAGCGCTCGTCCTGTATGTGACTACCGTCTCTCTTTCACTCGTACTCGAGGCCTCGTTATTTGTTGCCAAACTCCGGAGACAAACTCAAACTGCACATACCACCCAAGCGGTATCCAACACCGAAATACCGCGACCCCTTGTGTTGCAAGAGCGTTTTCTCTTGTTAAGAGAATTAAATCAAGCAAATTTTGTACGAACCCACTATTACCGTGGGCGCGGGCAACTAAAAGTTCGTCTCTGGTTCTTGATTACGAGCAGTAACTCTGCGGCATTACGTACACGTAAAAATACCGTTATAGGGCTTTATTTCGTGAGGATTTAACTTGATATTTAACACCATTTTTATGACGCCCCGCGGCACTGCGGTTGGGTTAATTTTTATACGTTGTTATTGTTTTCAACGGTAACTAAAGATGGGTTTCCATTCTTGATTATACAGGCGATTCAAACGTATAAAAAATAATTGCACTTACAATTTTCATTCGGTGCGATTACATTTCTTATCTGAATCTTTCCATCTTTTCCTTTCGTTTTTGTTGTTTTTATTACACCAAGGCTCCTAAATCAAGGTAATTATAATTACGTCGAGTTGAACGAAATGGTTCTTGGTGCGATTATGCAGAGTGGAGAGTCTTGGACGGAATGAGTTTTAGTAGTTGTAACAGAACAGCGCACATTAGACCGGATATCCTGGTTTTGTTGCTCCACCGTGTCCCAGGCGCAACGTGTAGCAGTTTCGGTCAAGCACATAGGGATCCAATAGTCGTAACCGGTAATTCCCGCGAGTTCTCTGGCTCTTCTGATACGATATGTATATGTGTATGTACGATGGGAAGCGGTATACTGGATGGAGAACGAGATATATGGAATTGACGGTTGCGAGAGTGGAAGCCGAGATGGAGGAAGTTGAGATCTAGCGGGGCGCGGAATCTGCTACGCTACGTTAAACTTGAACATCGAAACGCGTTAGCAGTTAAACTCCACCGGACGGCCGGGCAAAGTCTCGACTTTGGGGGATCTTTAACCGAATCTCGTTCGTGATCTCGATCGCGAAAGGTTAAAATTATGATGTCGAAAATCCACTCCGAGCAAAGAAAACTTCTTGCGTAAACTCGAGGCGAATCTTCGAAACGAAATAATTCAAGCTCGAGTCCCGTACTATGTGTTTGTACAAAACGTATAAAGCACACACTGCAATCAGAGGCGGCGGTAGCGTTACAGTCGAGAGGAATGGCCGCGCGAAACAGAGGTACCCTAAAGAGATCCTATTTGAATTTCTCCACTGATTACCGAGGGGATTTCCCTTCGCCAAATTCGTTGTGGCACTCGCGAGCTTCCGCACGCCGACGCTCGGTCCCGTCGGATCCGAATGCAAACACGCTTGAAAAAGTATCTTTCCACTCTCGAATCATGATGATCAAGCGAGTTACGGCACGAGCGAGATAAATAGAGTTCAGGCCATCGCATTTTTCTGCTAATGCCACTTGAAAAACTTTTCCTCCGCTTCTCCGGATTTTGTTCTTCGATTTCTGCTTACTCGTAGAGAAAGCTCTGTTTTCGTTGAAAAAAAAAGTTTTGGGACTTTCGTGCCAACGTGTTCAGAATGTTCCAAAACATCCGAAAATCGCATGTTAAAAAAATGCCTGGCGTGTGTGTTTGTAAGTCCCGAAATCGACAGTAGCACGATAGTTGTCGAAAATGTTGTTTAGTACTGAATTCACTAGCGTTCGATGCAAGGATTAGAAAGTTATAAAGCAAGTGCACATTTCGAGAATTAAGCTGAAACTTTGCACACGAGTTAAGTGACCAATAATGGTGTTTGGTTGCAAATTTGGCCTAAATTAATTAAGACACATGTAGTTACCACCAAGATATTTTCTTTGTCTTTATGAAGTCTGAAATGTTTAGTTTGCCTTTTTACCGATACAAAAATTGGCGCTCATTAGTCTTGTATTTAACGTCGTTTACAAAGCTTTATGAATGTGAAAGCCAAATTTGGTTAAGTACGGTTTCCATGCAGGAACTTAACAACATCAAAAACAAAATGAGAGAGAGATGTGCAGGTCTAATTGGCATCATTTTAATTTTCTCGAGCAGACTTGATCAATCTTTTCTTATCGCGATTCCTGCATTTACTATCTCAGAGTACAAAAGAAACGGTAGAACAATGAAAAGAGATAAGACTGAGACCCTCGTTGTACTATGATGCAGAATTGACTCTCCTGTCCGCCGACGAGTCAGCAACAACGCCGATGGAAGCCATCAGACCCTCGTTGCACTTCCGTGGAGGGCAACAGACAAGCGCTCGTGGCATCGGACGAGTTGTCGAGACGACGAGAAGGAGGGAGACGGAGAGAGCGCGAAAGACCAGAAGGAAGGAGGATGAAAGGGTTTAGTGAGAGAGAAAAAGAGACGAGAACGTTCCCGTCAGGAGCAGTGACCTTGCGTCCGAGAGCACCGGAGAACAGAACGAGAGAGAGTGACGAGACCGGAAGAGGAGACGCGAAACCGGTGCAATTCAGCTGTCTACATCAAATACGTAAGTTTATAACACATATCGTGCGACTAATTTCATCAACGCCAGGTGCACAGACGGAGTTTTCGATCAATCTACGTTACGCAATTTCTCGGCAATTAATAAATTTAACATGACGACAAGCGGACTCAGCGATATTGCTCGAGTAATGCGCTGGTAACAATGCAGTCTACCGTAACTAGTACATTTGCCAGTGATTAGGAACCCCGCAGATTGCAGTATGCGACTCGCGGGAGAACCGTATACAAGGGACTATATATCTTATCGCAAGATTGGTAACGCATTGAATCGCACAATGTCGTACAAGCACTCTTGTTCTACGCCGTTCGCGCATACCGGATGGCGAATCAAATAAGGGCGTAACTTTAATACCGAGAGATTGGATTCACGTCCTTTTCCTCTAGACTTGGCAGTCGATATTGCCGAAGCATATGTATCTATAGCTCGGTCGTAGCATATAATTATTGGCGAGTTTGCCAAGTTGCGTTCAATTTAACGATAGCGTGTTGTCGGCCTCTCGTGTGAATAAGAAAGTCTCCAACGGCTACTGTACACTTCTATCCATACACATCGGATCTCTCTCCTTCTTTCCTCATTCGTATATATATGTATTTATGGATCTTTCACATTTGGTACAGAATCGAGTTCTGCTTGTTACTGTCTTGTCGGCAGTTTACATTCACTGTCTTTCGCTGCTCTGTCGGTGCTGTTTCGTTATATCGCTAAATAGCACCAACGTCTGGCACAATAATTTCGGATAGGTCTGTTCATAACCATATTTCACGATATATACTTTCGTCGAAGTAGAAATCGTAAATTTCATGCAATACTAATGTGGCACGATTCGTTTTCTGAGTCTAAAGATACTGCACTATCGAGTCAAACATTTCGTTGATCGTTTCGATTGGTTTGAAAACTGACGCAACTCCGTTTTATCAACATTTTTATTGGTTCTCTGAAGAGAAAGCTTTGTTTTCGGGAAAAAAAAATCGCGTTTTCCTTGTCAAGCGTAACTTATATGTGTCTGAATGTGTTTTTCCCGAACGGAACGTTGAAGCTATACAAAAATCGATTTTTTTTTCGTAGTGTCGAAATGGTTAAAGTTTGTGTATAATAAAATAGTTATAAAAAATGTCGACGGTCATTTTATGAAGCACATTTTAACGAACGAAATAAGCTTTTTCTCGTTGAGATCCCATCAGAATTACGAATTCAACTGCCGAAAGTAGATAAAAACATATCACGTTGAGTAGTATTTAGCATAATAATGTAGGACAGGCTGTTATCTATTCGAGAATTCCTTACGGTATCGTAGGCGTAAAAGATTTTAAGTCCAGACGTCCGTGGCATAAACTCGCTGCTAAACCAGTTCATCAGCGAGACTCTGGAAACAGCTAGTTTCTCGTTAGCTCCACCCCCGCATCAAATGTTAATTGTTATCAGAGAAGCTCTTGCCAGTCTATCGACTGTCTGTGCTCGTATAATTAGCCTATCGATGCACGGGCGAAGGAGACACCACTCTCATGCACTTTCCACTCGTCCTCTTTATCCTCGTGCTTCGAGTCTTTCTTTTGTTCGCTCGTTTTATTTTTTTTGTACTCTTCATTCGTTCGGCGTCTAGTTACTAGTCTCTATAGAAGACACGATAAAGGAGAGACGGCGGGATAACTTGGTCGTACTCTGTGCTATATAGAACGACGGAGTAATCGTCTCGCTCAATTGGCTTCTCTCCTACGTAATTTGCGAGCCCGCGGGAGAACAGACTCTTCTTCTCCTCCTCTTCTTCTTCTTCTTCTTCTTCTTTCAGTTGGTATCGTGTGGCGTGTCCCTATCATCCGCCCTATCCTATTTGCCCTGTTCTTTCTGCCTTCGCAAACTTGCCTTTCTCGCCTTCTTGTCATCTCCGTAGACAATCTCGTACAAGCTAGATCCACACACCTCGTTTCACAGAACTTTTCTCAATGATGTAGACGTTAGGATAGATTCGTAAAAAACTGAAAAAGAAAGGAAGAATCATCTACGAAGATTGTAATTGGGCGAGCCCCAAGTTCGCCTCTCTGGATTATTCAAAGACTTTGCGAAGCAGCCAATCATCCATCGATCAGTGCTCATCGATCCGAGAACTGAGTATACATTGGCATAAGCCCGTCCTAAGTACATATTATAAATTTCTTTTGGTACAGGCAAATCGTTCCCCCGAGAGAGAACTCGCCGAGAGGGAGAGATTTTCGTGAGTCGTCGTCTAAACCAGTTCGAGACAGTTTGCTTCCGTTTAATATGAAATTTCGTCTATGTCCCTCGGTAACTGTCTCCTCCTCGTCGTCGCTGAACGATGATGGCTCTTCCTCTCCCTTCCTCATCTCTGTCTTGTATTCCCTTCAAGGTTGTGCACGACTCCACCCCATCCCCTCGGCCACACACAGCATACATGCCATTCACAAGCTAAGCGTTCCTCCTCTCGTGAAAACGATTGCTCCCACGTGAGAGATGTCTGGCTCATTAGGCATTCCTTCGGTCTGCGGTCTTCTCGAGAAACTTTGTGTCTGTGTGGATTTACGTACGGAATTACTTTACCCGCTCCGCCCTGAAGCACTTTGCGTTATTCTCAGTTCCGTCGGATCTACTCAATATTCAACGTATTGGCTGTAGTTATTTATTTAATTAACACATCACCGAGTAACTCCGGTTCACCCCTTATAAAGATTCAGATAGTCAGCATAGTGACGAATCGTGAATAACAAAAGAGGGAACAAAATCCTAGTTGTACAAAAGGCTCATTTTTTGTTGACAAAGAAAATAATTTATCAAAATGATCTTCGTCGTTTTCATTTGTTGTCTGAAAAAAGGCTCTTTACTCAAGGGCTATTTCGTTTGATTCCTCGTGATGGAGTCTCATAAGCTTAAGTTTCATGACTTATGCATCGCTAATATGGCAACAACTTTTTATATTTATATTTAAATATATTTTAAGTTATGCGAGGGAGACCGTGAACCCTCGGCGTATATGATTCTCCTCATCGTACGTTATACGCGGTGGAAGCGTGTATATGGGTGGTTATAATAACAAGTATGAACGATCGGTCCGATAAATGCTCTCGGCTTAATAAGAAGGTAATGCACCCGGTCTTGCCTTAAATTCACGGTGCGGGGTACGCCACCGTGATACGTGCTGCTGCACTACCGAGACCTTGGATGCAACGCGGTATAAGCATCATAATGCAATTACCATGGCGAAGCCTCTCTCGCGCCGAACCGCCGCTGCTTCTGGTGCTTTTACTGTAGCAGCTTCACTCGGGATCCCTCGAGATATCTCGTAGAGTTGGCATACCCATATGAGATATCCTCTCGCGGCAGCTTCTATCTCGCGTTAATTGTTCAACAAATTGTGCGCTATCCCCCGCACGCTAGACCACGTTCTCTGCACCGAGTCTGATCGAGCGTGTGCATTGCAAACGTTATTGCTTTAGTACAACTGGGAGTATGAGATTCTCGTCTCGAGAATACGACGCGTCAGAAACCCTTGCGATCCAACCCGGAGATGGAATTTCTGTAGTTTCTATGCGACGAGAGAGGCAATGTTCGTGAAATAGTTGGGATATATAAGGTCTCGTAGCTACGTATTTGTAAGACATTTCTCAGGTCTCGTCTCTGCGGGATTTTATCAGTTAACAATTCGTAGCAATAAGCCGGGGCTCTCGGAATCCAATGGAAGCGTTTTGGACCCTCGTAGAGAAAGCTTTATCTTCACGAGTTAATAACAAGGTTGTTTAGCATTCGATTCGGTCGATATTGATAGGGGCATTCGGTACATACCAATTTTGCCCAACTTTACTCACAAACAACCCAGGAACTCAAAATTGAGCAACTTTATCATGAAGGAGCCGAGGAAACGACCGTGAAAGCAAAATGAGAAAGCGATGTGTAAATCTAATTTGAATGATTTTTAATTACTTCTTATTGCACCGAGTCCGAAGAATTTTTTTTTTCAAAGCTACGTCCAATCGATTACTCCTGCTTAATCTTCTTACGCACAAGAAAGTATTCTCCGAGGAATGCTGTAGGGCAGAAAAAAAAAATTCACAATGTTGCATCCGCTCCGAAAGAATAAAGATTCATGAACGGTGTCTCGTTCAAAGTATGGTATTGGCAAAATGAAGTACTCTCAATAATTGCATCAAGTGCATAGGACACTTGCAACAAGCATACCTAAACTACTAATACTAATTGTTAACGGTCGGTAGGAAATTAACAAATACCGCAAAACGAGACAATAACTTATCATGGCTTTGACCGCGGAATCTCCCATTTTCCCTCTCGCTCTCGTCCCATCTGCCGCTGCATATCGGTAGTTGCACCGCTGTTGCAACGAACGAGGTAATTAATTGAATCCCCGAGAAAACCGCGACGATAGTTGGTCGGTTGAGGGCAAGGTAATTAATTAGTCGTTTAATTTAGATTCTATCGTCCCGCGGGGATTAAACAGTGAGAAAGTAAGAAAGAAAGGCAGAACCCCCCCTTTGGGCTTTTAAACCAATCGTTTTCTTTATCTCACCGGAGTGTCAACAGAGACAGAAAATACAGTTCGTCTTTTGTCCCTTTTCTTATTTCTCCTTCTTTTTTTTTTCCCCCCTTCTCGTAGAATGTTAATTACCCGCGTGCCGTCGTGGCCTCGACCGTCGTCCACTTCGTGCGGCGAACGCTCGCGCTGCTTTATCCTTCGGTCCGTACTTTCATTCTACGTCGCCCTTCTCCCTCTGCGCTCCGCGAGAGCTTATTTTTTCGCGGACAAGTTTAATTATGCCCGCCGGTGGTTAAAACGTGCTTCGGTCATTGCCGCGGTTGTACACACGCGGGAAACTCCCTCCCGCCCGCCCTTTCCTCTCCGACGACTGTGCGCCGCGGCCGAGAAAGATGGATAGAGGAAACACGTAACGAATGAGACGAGAAAACCGCGAGCGCGGGGAAACAGGGACGATACTTGAGAAACAAGAGAACGACAAGCAGGGAAACGCGCGGTTGCGCGGGACGTGAGACACGCGATACCGACACGACTCTCTATCTGTCCTACGTACACGCAAATATACAAGGTATAAAGCACTAACTATATATACACACATACATAAATATATGTATAGACGTTAATACTTTACTGTGTATATATACGGTCGCCGTGCCATTCTTCCTTGCCTTTTTGTTCTCACTCTCTATGAGCTCGTTCGCTCTTTTTCTCCGACACGATCTTCCTACACATTAAACTGCCGCTGCGTCGTGTCCGGCCGTCAAAGTACGCTTCTTCGACAATTCGCTAATGAAGACATTTAATTAAGTATGCTAATTGATTCGGCATACTGTCGGCTCGCTGTACATAGTCGGCTTCACTCAATCGCTCGCTTGTGCATCGAACATAAACTCTGCAGATGCGATGACCTTAAACTTCTTGCAGCCAATCAAATTGAGTTCCCCGAACGTGCGAATTTGTTATTTATTGAATATAAATTCGATTGGAAGTTTTTATTCATAAATGACTACATTGAATTTAATGTAAAGTTATGACGGAGAATTAATGTTGAGTGCATTAAAAATTGAATTCGATACTTTACTTTTGACAATTAACTGTAATGTTATCGTACAAAAGTACGTTTTTCATCAGCATTGTACATTATCAATTTAGCGTGCCGGTTTATGCATTAAAAACTTCCAATTTTGTTTCAACGGCGTAGCGATTCCCGAGGGGCTGATAAATTTGTCATTGTTCTCGAGAGCAGGGAAGGGGATGGGACGAGGTGCTTGTCAAAAGCGCGTTACCGATCGTGTATTATAGCAAAGCGCGGAGGGAGGAAGACGATAGGACAACGTCCTGTAACAAGGTTTAGCCCGCATCCGCCTGTCTGTTGGGCTGGATGCTGATGCTGTACCTACGTCGTCGTGCTCGTAAATCCCGTCAAAGATCCTCGCCCCGAAGGATCGCCTAACTACTTGGGATTTGGCCGCCGGCCCGAGACCCGTGGGCAGTGAGCGAAGCCGTTAGGGGTTGCTTATTCCTAGTCCCGACTCGCTAACGGCATCCATTAGCCAACGTCGAAGATCTACTTTCGCGAACTGAGAAATATCCGCCTATCTCAACCGAGAACTCTCGAGTCAGCTGCATCGCCGTTAACTAAATATTACGAGGTCCGATAAACTCTATAGCATTTTTTTTTCTTCGATAATAATAACAGATAGCTGAGTGATTGATATGTTAATTTCGTGCTTCAATTACTGAAGGTAAAACACAATTGAAAGCTTCGCAACCAAATTAGATAGAGACTAAAGACAAAATTATATTTTACTAAGTTCACATTTCGTTGTAACTTCGGGGTGAAGTGGTTATCCATCATCTCTATTGTCTCGTTTCTCAATTAAGAAATTGATTGATACCAGCGCTTTTGGAGAATTAGAGGAGAAAGCAATTTAATCCCTTCGCTTCGCAATCGCAACACCGACAAATTTTTCGATTGTCCGAGTCGTAAATCGTGGAGAAAGGTAGACGGAGAGACGCGCAAAAAAAGCTCAGATATAAGGGCGCGGGGATGAGAATGAGTGGTAAAAGGATTAGCGGCGCCTCCGCGGGAACGCAAACACCTGGACGAAATTGTTTCTGTTTCCTTCGGAGCTCCATACACCGATACACCTTCGGGGTCCCGCTACATCCTCGTTTTCTCTCCGCTCTTGTTTTCTTCTCTTTTCCACGGTTAAGTGAAAGAATAAAGCCGTCCCCGAGTAAAAAGAGGATAACCGGGCCATCTCGAGAGACTTTGGAGAAAATCCTCTCATCCACGCGCGGCCTCGTCTTTTTCCCTGACACCCACACATCCACATACAAGATCCTGGTGCCGCGCGGAAAAGCTGGCGGATGTATATAGGAAAGATTCTTCGGGAAAAAAAAAAAAATATATATATACGTATATATATAAAACGCATATGAACCGCGAGAATGAAGGGCGAAGGAAGCAATGCGCAAAAAAAAAAATCTCTCTTGAGCCTTCACTCAGAATGAGGACAGCGCATCATTGATGGGCCGCGTCCAAAAGGGACTCCGGTAAGATAAACTCGACAAAGTTCCATGCGTTATGAAAACATAATATATTTTTTATTCATATATTTTTATTTCTCAACAGTCCGCCCACGGGGGTTCCTCCAGTTACGTGGCTAGGTTTTTTTTTCCATTCTATATACACACGCTAGATAGTATATACAAGTTCGATAAATTATTGGATAGGATGGAAACTCGGCCATGAAGCGCGCCGGATTTTCAAGCTAAAAGCTATGTCTCGTCCTCTTCTTCGGCTTCCTCTTATTCTCACGGACCCTCCCACCCGGCTCGAGAATCGTCGTCAAAATCTCTTGCAGGCCAAAAAGTGGCCCTTAGCTTCTTCCCTTCGCGGCTCGATTATATTCCATCCGCCTTTTGCCTTCCTGTCGTTGGCAGCTTGAGAATTTCGAGCCAACGACGATGACGACGAGATTGCGGACTTGTTGTAGATATCTTTCGTGATAAGGGTAAACCATACAGGACCTCCCTCCTCCCGTCTCGTTACCACGTTCGAGCGGATTCGAAACTTTTGCGCAACTCGCAGCTTATCCCCCTCGTCAGCAACAGCAGGATGAACATTCCTTCGCGGTTTGCTTCGTACAGCAAGCGATGCCAAGAAGCCCGACGCAGATGATCGAGGCTCGAGCTTTCCCGGATCTCGTCAGGCAGCCAGGACGTTTAATTACACGGGTTTATCGTCGTATAGGCACGCTTCGCGAGATCAGAAATGGATAATAAAACAAACAGGAGAGAGAAAAAAAAACGGAAATTAAAAAAACAGACGAGACGCTGCACCTGTCGCAGCGGCACGAGTCAAAGCCCGACGTATTTTCCGTTCCTCGCATCACTCCGTTGCAGCCCTCCCTTTACGGTTTTCTCCGTTTAATACGCGCCGATTCTGCAAGGTGTGCAGACAAGGGGGACAGCTGACCACGGGAGATGAGTCAAGACCGTATACGAAGGATCAAGAGGAGAAGAGGAATGAAAAAAATAATAAAAGCAAAAAAATAAACACGTATCTCGCCTTCGTGAGCTTCTCTCCGGTCTCGTCGAGACAACTGGTGAATGAACTTGCCAGTGAGAGATCTCGGGAAGAAGACGAGAATAAAAGAGGGAATCGCTTTGATGCACCAGCCGGTTTCTTTAGGTTCCAGGTGCCCCGAGAGCAGCACGCGCCCGTACCTATCGTTTCTCTCGTTCTCTCACCTCTCGCCCTATTCTCGGCCGTCTTTCTTCCAAGCATCGAGCTCGATGCACCGTGGAACGGAGTCGAAATTAAGGCGAATGGAAAGTTGTGAATGGGTCGGACGACTCGAGGGCCCAGTCGAGTCCGGGGGGAAAAAAAATACTTTTTACGAACGACGATTTAATATTGTGAGTTTCGGCAGCGGTCACTGAATTGCATCGTTCAGCTGATTGTTGGCTTACGCCCATTTCTTTTCTCGATGATCGAGACGCGAAAAAACAAATGCGAAGCGAACGCGCATGCAGACATTTATTTACAACGCATTTTTCGTTTTCGTAGTTTGCGAATAATCCGTCGAAAATTCTTGCGTGAAATTCTAACAGTGCGAATCATCGTCATTTATATTGCTCCTCCAAAGTTACTCAATCAATTTTGGTTTCCTCACAACAAAAGTTTTTAAAACGACTTTGAATATAAAATAAGAAAGCGATGGGCAATTATAAATATTTAATTCTAAATATCACCTCAAAACAAAGGCAATACCGTTAATCGAATAATCAATTTGTTTAGAAATATAATTAGTGGACAAAAAAAAAATTGCCGAGTAAAATGACACAATTTGTTTATCGACGCGATATTTGCATACGGTGACATTAAGATTGTCGTTAAGTATGCGCCAATAAAAGAAAAACAACAGCGTGTAAATGCGCGCAGCGGTGAGAGGTACCGGTGACTTTATAACTCGCCGAAATGTCACGCGATATAAAGCGATGAGACGTCGATTCGCGTATATTTTTCCACCCATAAATTTGTCGTCTCGCGGAGTTCGCGAACAAGTGCCGGAACGCGGAAGTTGGACGGAGAGAAAGAGAAATGGAATCATGATTTCCCACGGGATAAAGCACGAGAGCACGGAATACGCTCGTTTGTCCTCTTCCGGAGCATAAGAGAATCTCGCAGCGGAGATCTTTGATGATGACACACGAGGCTCGATACTTCTTCCCAGAAGCTCCAACGCGAGAGTAATTCGTATCCAACGGGATTTATCGGTGAGTCTTTTATTTGATTTTTTCTTCCCCTTTCGATATAATGAGTATGATAATAATAGTAATATAATTGTGTGAGATCTAAGGACGCCGCCCTCGTGATTATTCGATCTGGGCCGGACCGTTCGAGAAAGAAGGCGGGTCGTCCGTGTAATTTATGATTTCTAATCGTTTCCGATTCGTGTTATGATTCTAAGCTTATAATTCACCGGCTTAGATTCTCACATAAGCAACCATCTATTCGTTATAATGTAAAGATCAGCATTCGAAAAGATTCTTTGTCCCAAGCGCAATCTTGAAAGAGATCGTACAATACAACATAAAAAAAATGTTTGAAAGTCCCAACGGAAGCTCGCCACTTTTCGATACACGAGGCAGACTTTCTTTTGACGATACGATTTATTGAATCATATCCAGAGTACAATTAAATAATTATTAAAAGCCACATCTCGTGCGGTCTTGGCCGTCATGGTTCATTTTGACGGATTTGTACTGCCTTTAGAAAATTTCATTACCAAGGATTTCGCTCCAATTAGTTTTTATAAACCTACTTAAGTATTTTGCCAATATTGTTTTACTCGACCGGCTATCTCCAATTCTCTACAAAACAGATACAAGACCGGTTCAATTGGAAAATGCGAGGAGGATAGATTTGCAATGGATTTGCATTTGGAGAACAGATTTCCAATATTTACCGCAGCAAAAAGATAAATTGGCGAACCATAAATCGATTTATTAATCTCTCGGCGAGCCTTCCTCTTCGATTAATCACAAAGTTCGCTTCAACGATTTCGGCTCCAGTTTGACAAAATGAATCCGACGCTATTCTACCGCGTGTTTCAAAAGATCCAAGATTAATTTTCCCGTCACACGTATCTGATTTTTTTATAAAAAAGTTCCCCGCGGAAACCTTGAATTACAATTACTACGATGGCACGGAGAAAACGTTGATTTCGAATATACCAATGGGTATTAAAAGAATCGAGGATGCTCTGCGGGGCGAACAAAGAAAAACTCATATTTCGCAGGTCTAATAATAATGGCTCGATTAAACCGTCGATCGATCCTACATTGTTCTCCGCCCCACGGAGGCCCAAGATTGACATGAAACATTCTGTAAGCGTTAGATCGGACAGAGCAGCGTGTCGTTTCGTGCGTTCTCGTCGTTGTTTTTTTTCTCCTCCTCTCATTCAATTTTTATCGTTCAAATATTATATCGAGGTATGTCGAGACAGGGGTGAGTGACGGGCGTTGTGGTTAACAGGGTGGAAATTGGCATTTTCGGAATACGCAGGAGAGATAACGGGCTTGTGTGGGAAGCGTGGACCCCCGACGCTTTTGGTAGATCGGAAAGAGGATGAGAGCGACGTTGTGCGAGTGCGGAGGGTGCGACTGAGGGTTGAATAAACGAGGGCGAAGAGATATAGAGAGAGAGTGGAGATGCGTCGCAGAGGTAGACGACGGCGCCGTAGCTTCGAAACCCCGGAGCTTGCTCTCGTCACAAACGTAGACACTATCCAGAACATAGGACAGGCGACTCTGCGATACCTCGTCACCCTTCACACGCTTTTACTGGCCACTGTGCGCTCTCTGTTATTTATATGGATCCATATATATATATATATATATACTGTCACGTTCGTCACATTTTCGTCATCATGTGCTCTTTTTCTCGAGCAGTCACGCGGACACGGAGATAAGGCTCGTCTCATAGAAAACTACGAGGGAAAATAGTAAGAATTTTTTCTATTTTCCTTTCGCTGACGAAAGAGATTCGAAGAAAATTCATTATGCTCTCGTTAGCACTTCATTGACTCCTTGAATGGCGTTAAAAAAATAATCGAGGCCATCCTCTCGTTAGACCGATATTTCGAAAGTTTAATCAAACGACAATTAGTTTCAAATTTTTATCTCGCTTCGAACGGAAAAAGTTTAATTCGTCTATAAAATGGATTCACGCAGAGTCGGGGGAGTGGTAAAAGTAGCGAAAAAAAAAGACGTGGAAGTATAGAAGACCGTGGAGATTCGAACCGGAGGGTGGTGGAGAGCGCGACGCCAGGGCGCCGTGGCACTTTGCCGCTTCGACGGCTTACCAACTTCCCCGTTCGTACCATCGCGCCTCACCGGCGTCGAAACCCCCGACGTCGCGCATCTCTCCCTCCCCCCCGCCGCCCCCCTTACTCTCGATGGACCCTGACTACCTCGAAGTAGCCAATTAAAATCCATCCCTCCATTCTATATCCCGCTGCGTTACGTATTACGCGCTGTTAGGGGTGTTGCTCCTTCTTTTGGCTTCGCTATACACCTTGTCGAACCTGCTAACGAATATTGCACGAAGCGCCGCATTAGAGATTCTGTTCCTTTTTTTATTTTTTTCCTCTCGTCTACACTTCGTGCCAACTTTCGTATTGATATTAGTTTCAATTACGCAGGGAAAAACGAAAATACAGTTATAATTGAAGCTCACCGGAGACGGCCGATAAATTTGATCGGAACTTCACACAGTGCCCGGAATTTGAGCGACAAAGGGTGCAAAACTAGAGTAAGAGGAGCCTTAGGGGACGCCCTGTGTACTTCCCATTTTCCGAGAAAAGAGCAGCCCCAACTCGGCGCGAAGTGCTCCGCCAAAGGGCGGCGCGTAATAAATTTCAATTAGCAGTCATTAGAGAGACATCGTAGTCATTTTCCTCGCATCCCTTTGTTCCAAGTAGCCAAAGTCGCAGAACAACACAGCGCATTCTGAAAGTGTTGCTCAACTTATAGCATCATTTTACGAGCAGCAGATAATTCAGAACTTACTTGTAATAAAGAACGATTTGGACCAACTATCATTTACCGATCTTATGTAAGTGTTTTCGTACGCAACGTATCGAGTTCGGTCTGCACTTGCAGACGTCGCCTTTTTCGAGGCGCCAGGTGAATGTTGTCTCTCAACGTAATAATTTTGAAATTACGTTTTCGAGTTTAATAATCTATTTCCGCACTCTTGCCCACAAAATGTTATCTGGATTATTCTGGCAGAGTTTTAAAAAATTATACGAAATCTGTTATCCAAACAGGTATTTATCAATCTTTTTTCTCAGTTTCATTCGAGAGCTTTACGAATCAATTTGCATCGGAACGAAGATTGAAAAAAAATGTTTCGATTCTGCGAAAAATGAAGCGATATGTCCCGTGATGTATGGAAGAGTCGCGAAAAAAAAATCGACGCGATGAAGAATCACTCGCGCGTCCGTACATAAATAATATCGACATTAATTTTTGTTCTTCTCCATTCGGAAGAAATTGTATTTTTCTATGTGAAACGCCTGTATCCACGAATGAGCAATGTTCAACATCGTAAATAACGTCAAGACTCGGGATCACGTTTGCATTGCTCGGATTATAATTCCTCCCTTCGTTCTCTCTCGCTCTCTTCACTCGTTCGTTCTGGCTCCTACCTCGACCGCTTTGCTACATATTTTACCGATAATCTCGCTATCTACCGTCCTTATTTATTGGCTACCGTGGCACCGAGCTACGAGGATACAGTATACCTTCTCTACACACTCACTCACGGTATTTATTTATGTACAAAGTTGTGTGCGCGCGTGTGTGTGTACATGTGTATAAAACTCGAGCCGTAAGCAAGCGGATAATTCGTAATGGAGTTGCAGACCCGAGGCAATGTGTGTACCGTGTACACGTCGTTCCATCTCTCGGCTAAATGTGTGCTTGAATAAACCGTCCGGATAATTTTTTCGCGACGCCGAGAGCTCGCGCCAGAGATTTATCTCGATGCCACTTATATGTATATAAGCCTACCGGAGCCGCTGCTGTTATACAGTTCTTACCCCCACGAGATATTACACTCTATGTCCTCAACCGGGGCTCAACTACCTCGATCGAGAGATGAAGTCGCCCGATCATCGTGCACCACGATCTATTCGCATAACTTTATAAGCATAACATGCTCTCTATGTGTGCACGGCATAGACCGCATTTCGCAACGAAATAACGTAATTAATCTCGGGACTCTTCGAGTTCATGGCTAATTGATCCTTGGAAAAATACCTATGAAGCCACAGGAAAAAAGTCTGTAATTTATTGTCGCTGTTGAAGTTCCGTGAAAGGTTTTGCCGAGCTAATTGTTCGAATGAAATGAAGTGGTCTTTTTTTAATTTCCGACTGCTCGCCAGGACGAAAAGACGAGTTATGCGTTTACTGCCATTTCTTTCTTGGGTATTTTCTCGAAATGGGTTGAACTACACAATACAATCTTAGAATTTTCATTAGTAAGTTATAATTAGTTGAAGAGTCGTAAAGAAAAATAAATTTTACCAAACAGTCGGTTGGATACATCGGGAACTGGACTTCTTTTTCTGTGATGTAATTTGTTGACTTTGGGTCGCTCTTATTCCACTCCTTTTTCAGCCGGGAGCTTTTTGAACAATGTTTTATTTCAATTTTCTGCTCTTCCGGAATGGAAGCTTCAAAGATAAAAAAGTCTCGATAATTTATTAATCGTCGGAAGAAAAGAGTTTCTTTTTTTCCTTTCCTGATGCTCGGAAACGATATTTACGAGAGTCGCAAGAAGAGTACCTCTATAATTTATTATAATGATAATTCTTCGAAAAGCATTGTGAGCGGAGTTAATTGTTCGGATCGAAAGAAAATTCTCCTCCCCTCGCCTTTCCCTTTCATTGTGGTTAAGGTTGCACATTGCTGTAAACGCGATATATTTTCCGCGAAACGAACGTGACCCAGGGGCTTCTTGGACTGTTAGATATTCCGAAGTCGTTTTCCCATTGCCAAGGCACCGGTTATCCTCATGCTTTTGCTGCTTGGGGCCAGAACGCGTGAAACCATCTCGGACGAAAGACCTCTTCTGCTTCTTCGTTCTTTCTTTCCTCGGCTTCGTCTCGTTTCTAAAACTACTTCGCGTCTACTGCGTCCCGGCACGCAACGCCACTCTCGTCTTGTACTTTGTGCTACGAGCGTGCAGTTCCTCCGGTCTACGTGGGTTCTTCTTCTTCCTCATCGTTATACCCTATCTAGCTCTTATATTCTTTTGGTCTATGCTTTCGTGTGGCTCTTCGTTTTTCTCCCTTGCCACCTCCCCTCTCGATCCCCGATCGTGAGAGTGAGCCTCGAGAGATAAATGAAGCGGTAGTAATATTAGCGAGAGAACCCAGAGAAATATGCGAAACCGCAGCATTTGAAAATGCCCATAGGCCATCGAACGAATCTTCTTATTTCACTTAAAATTGGTTGGCAATTTTATGCCATTTCGCAAGTTAATTTGTAACCATCGACCGCTATCCGCGAGGCTCGATAGGGTCGTCGAGCTTCGTCAAATTATTACGAAATACATATACGCGCGGTAATAAAATGTTATTTGAGCATCAAAGTGATGGAGAAAAAAAAGGCAAAAAGAGCTCAATTATCGCTATATCGCCGCGTTCCACGTCGGCAGGTGCTGATTCAAAAGATCAGCGACGCGATGTATGACGAAAGTTGCGCGCAGATGAGAGAGTTAAGGGCAGACAAGAACTCGAGCCGGGCGCAACCTCGCAGCGACGCGCCGTTATGAAGGTTAATTAAACGGCCCTTACAACAGATTTTTTTTGTCAACCAACTTCAAACGTTGAAGCTTATTTTTTTTTTCGCCGACTCGTATTTCGTCGCTTAACGAAAGAATGAAAATTCATCATGCGATCCAATTTTTGTGATAGGAGAGACGAAAATACTGGATTACAAACATCCGCGTTGGATTTTTGCGCTAAAAGAACGCAACGCGGATGTCCGCTTGACAAAAATGTATCAATTCGCTATAGAATTTTCGTTGAATTTTTGTCTCAACAAGCGGCTTTCGGAAAAAAAACGAAAAAACAACAGAGTTTCAAAGGATAATTTTTCACGGCTTTGGCCCAGCATCCGAATTCGCGTGACCATCCTTCCGTTCGGATAATGGGCGCGGACATTCGCGGATGCATAGCATCGCTGTATAGATAGGGCTCCGATCTTCGTGTGTTGCATACACAGTGATATTGCAGTGCAAACCGGACGAGTTGTGTACATACATAAACAAAAAGTTGGCTACGTATGCACAGCCATAGGGAGTAGACGTTGAGCCGGCAGTTAACGCGTGTCGACATCGAACGGACGAATGCCCGGCAGTTATGAACGATATATGTACACACACAATAACACACCTTCAGAAAACGTTGTATATCCATACACATATATATGTACATATGTATGTCTGCTGAATGCATTGGCATATCGTACAAAGTCAAACGTGCATCCGTGCACCCAGTTCTCGTTCTGTTCACGCATTTCACATCGTATATCGTTGCTTTTTTTATTATTATTTTGCTCCTTTTTTTATTTCAAGCCCACAGCTGTCCAGGCTCTTTCCACGACAGTCTGGACACATGGGGCGACGATACATACAGCCGGTTGAAGCATTGACTGGCCACTCATCGATTCTGTCATTCAGAAACTCGGCCTCGCGAGAATTTTCTTTCTTTCGATCTTTATCAAATACATTTTTTTTTTATAATTTATATACTTCGTACCCTTTGTTGGGAGTACGTTAAAAAAATAATAAAAAAAAGAAAAAAGACCGAACGGGATGCCGAGACAGACAAATAGGACGTAGACGCTCTTTGACCGTGAAATTGGAATAGCGCGGGGTTAACAGACAAGAATTACGTGTCGTGGGTATGTATGCTGTTTTTTCCATCGCTTTGCACACCGGACCCGACCGGACAGCAAATATTTTTCTATTCTCCTTCGTTTTTCTGCGCTCTTTTTTCTTCTTCTTCTTTGCAAAGTCTGCACATAGCAGACTATCGTGTGGCGAGGTTCTTTTTCTCAGGCCGCATCGCCGCGTGTACCGAGAGGAGGGTCCTTGCCGCGAAAACGTACTCGATAAATTCCAGAAGCAGAGCTTACCTCGTGGAGATCGTACAGATATAGATGCCCAACGCGCGAGAGAAAGAAGAAAGATATCCAGTTTTCACTTCGATCTCATCTCTTTTTATCCTCCTCGAGCCTGCATGATTCTTCGCAGTTCATTTTTATCTCTCTCGGTTTTCTACAAGACACCGGCAGGATTCACTCGCACTTTTCTCGGTGCATCGTAGGACCGACCAAAGAGATCATTTACGACGTCTAGACCCGTGAAAGTTCTCGCTTCGCTTTGTGAACGGCCCTCGGATACTTTTATTATTCCGGTCGAACTATCGGTATCGAGCGAGAATATCGCTGTATCCACTCAGTCCCTCACTTTCCGTCTCTCCTCTTGGCTTCGATTTTCATCCACTCATTGTTTCGCGGCTCCATTCAATGAAATCTCTTGTTTTTATTCCGCGCTGTCCCAACCTTCGTCCGTTCGCGAGACAATTTATCTTTTTCCAATCTCCCCGAAACTCCTCACCTTCGTTTCATTCGGCGTGATGATCGTATGACGTGATCAACTCTATTTCATTCCTTCGTTAGAATCCGGTGACGGCGCTAATGGACTCATGGGATGGAAAATAAACGATTTATCAACCTCTTTTTTCCAATGAATAGAAAATCTCGCAACGATTAGGTTTTTTTTTTTTCTTTCAGTATTTCACACAAGTTGAAGGCTCTTTCGTGGGCGAGAGAACGAGGGAGCGGGGAAATTTCGTATGTAACAGTATAGTTTCGAGACGGTCGGATTGCGTGTGCGAGTTTCTACAGCCACGCGACTGTAACGTTCCTTTTCGACTGTCATTAAGGTTTACCTTCACACGACGTTCTCACCCACGCTACTCGACATCGTGATATAATGTACAAGTCGCCCTTTTCCCGTCCCACCGCTTCGACAATCTCTACTCTTGTTCCTCCGTGTCTCCGGGCTTCCCTTTCCCTTCGCGCCTCGTGTCTATGGCTTTGTTTAAGGGCCCTTCGTCACGACACTCTGTTTCGTCGTTGCGTATATATAGGTATACGTAAACGCCTCACACCATGTGTGTTACTACCGCATCCCGGAGACTCCCATTGGTTATTCATAGACAATTATTATGCGAGACATAAGCGAACGTTAGCTGTATACCGAGACATCTAAATGGTAATTTAGGAGACGCAACGCGCGACTTGCCATATTCTGAGATGAGAAATCAATTTTCGTTTTTCAAAGCTGCGGCAGATCTCTTTTCATATTTTCGACGCCAAGTTCAGTGTGGAGTGTTAAAAAAAAATTATTTGTGGTGAAATGTCCATTGAATGAGGAAAAATGCATTCACCGCAGAATCTTCAATCAATCCAACGTCAAACATATTTTTTTAATTTCACATTTTCAGAATTTTATCAGTGATTGATCATACCAATAATTTTGTGACCCTACGCAATAGTTAATTGGGTTCATTTTTGATTCAACATCACGTATTCATGTGGTTTCGTCAAATTAGTCTGCTTTTTTGCGTCAATAAAATTAATATGACCCGTGTGTGTTCATTTAATTGACAATTCACTCTATAATAAGTTTATTTACAACGCGTTAAATGGAATAAAGATCCAAGCTTTAGGACTGGAATTTTTGGTCGTCCGACTTTTAATCAACGATTTGGATATTATAGACACGTAAGTGGAAAAACCCGAAGAATCGACCTCCGAATCGGTGATCCGACCTCAAAATGTTAATTTTGCGATGGAAAAAAAAGGTAATACCGTAATTTACATCGTAATTTACAAGGCAGTGTCGTTCCTTTCCTTCGAAAAAGGATAATTTTCAACGCGTAAGATTGTCCATATTGTGTGTCTCGAATATCCAAACGTCCTGGTTTAGACAGCCTCGTGTGTTCCAGAGTCTCGAGACCCGGCAGAGTTTCACTCCTGTCGCCCACGAGTTTTACGTAGGCCGATCGCGGCACCGGGACAGCTGGCCGAACGACTCTCTGTTCTCTCTGCCTTACCTCACTCGCAAATTCGCTGGAAACCGATTATCACCGTATGCACGAGAATAAATCATTCGGTTCGTTCGATTGTTTCGATTGCTGCCAAAAATCTTCGTGAACTCGAAGGACTCTCAAAATCTTCGAGTGCGATTGCGCGTACCCGCGGGGCTCGAAAGTCTCCCGACTAAAACGGTGTCGAATAGTTTGAAAAGCTCACGAATCCCTCGTGAAGTGCAGCTCAAAGTTTTCCCGAGCTCGCGAGAATCCGTCTAGTCTGCGTGGCGCGAGGGCAGCCTAGGCAAAACCGCAAGGTAAATCTATGCTAATTGCTCTCTCACGCCCGGTACACCGGAGAACCAAACCGTGACTAATTGAATTAGCCGATGCAAAAGTTCGTGTCGTTTAAATTGGCACGAATTAGAACGTCCCTTATTCTCACTTCTGGTTTGCATATTACATATGCATTCCTATTGTCGCGTTGGAACTTGCAACGTAGAATCACCAAAATGAATCGCGTCCGAAGCTTTTTAGTTCAATCTGCGTTGCAGCCCATTTTGCATCTCTCGATGCAAGCGCTTAACGACGAATGCTTCGTGGACGAATGCGAAACACAATCCTTCGTCATCGCCCGCGGCGAAGGGGTTAATAATTCGCGTAATGAAATTTTACCATTCCGCGTGACAAGGGATCAGAGAAGCCGAAGAGTTTCGGTGCCAACGCGAATTTGACGTTGAGCGTTCGGTTCCCCTTGTCCCTCCCCCCATTATCTCTCGCGAGAGATACAGGGGTTGAATATTATGCCCTCGCAATGCCGAACTAACCCGCCGTCGTGGCGTATTAATAATTCCGTGCAGCACGGCTGGTTTCATCAAGTCGTTAGAATTAACCCCGTCGTTCTCACGAGCTGCAAGAGACGATGGGGCACACCGAGAATTACGTCGGGACCAACAAAACGTCGTTAATTCTCGCATAATCACTCGAGTACTCGCGGCTTAGATGAGAAGCTCGTTTTTCCTTAACGTCGAACGTTTTCATCGGAAGTTAAAGAGAGAACGGCGAGCGCACCAAGCGGCTTTCAATTTAATATGGAAATCTCGGCTGAGGCCCTTCCCATCAAGAAAATCAATTACGTACGATGAATACAACATGAACAGACAGAAGGTGGGGTTAAAAAGGGGTTTTCTCGCGATGGAGAGTCGATCGCTCCCTCAAATCGCGAATAACGCGTCGCTCGTCGTCACCTAGCATAATTCTGTCGTTCAAGTCGCTATACGTGTGTAGGTATGTCTGCCTACGTGTGGAGGGTGTTGTGTACACATCGAATCAATGAATTCCACCCCGTGGCGCGTAATCAGAACCCTCGTCTCTCCACATAATTAATCGGTCAATTTACACCTGTAATTAAGTTCGCGGAACGCGGGGCACGGAGGGACGTTCCCTTGTCCTCGAGGCATCCTGATTGCCTCGTAATGAACACTTCGATTGTGACAAAAATCCTCGAATATCCGAAAAACGTGACGAGTTTTGAAATGACAATATAAGCTTCCAATTTCACCAGAAAAACGATTTTCTGCGCTTCATACTCGTGTAGAAGAAAAAATGATCGATGATAAATCCTTGATAGAGTGATCAATACAGTTGATAAGAAAGTGCCGTCAATCAGACCATCATGGACTATTAATTAATGTTTAAAAACTCGCATGAGAGGTCTTACATAGATCAATACGCTAGTCAAAATGCAACAGAAATATTTTACTTGTTAAAGCTGATCCAAGAACGAACATACTTCGGTTACAAATGTCCACGAAGTTTGGGTGAAGAAGATTCGCGAGTAAAGACCCATTTCGTGCGAAAAAATGGGTTCTCTGTGTTTGAAACTTGCGAATTACGAACAATATCATCTCACATTGGTTGCAATGGAAGATTTCTTCGAATTGATAAAAAAAAAAAAAGATTCTCGAAACACCGACTCACCTTTGCAGGATCAGATTTTTCTGTTTGTTCGGTAAAAGTCTGCGAGCCTCTCGATATCGTGTTGTTTCTTCTTCCGTTCGTGGAGTTAGTCATTGTGTTGGTGGTCGTGCCATCCTGCGACGGTCGTACGAATTCGATTCTTCCGCCCTCAACGACGATGTTGGGGGCTGGTGGAAAATTCTCGGTGTTACCGACCGCATCGTAGTAACCGAGGAGGCCGGCTTTTTCGCCGTACAAGGGATGAATTTGTCTGCAACAGCCGGTAACGAAGGGGATGAAGCTTGTAACATCAACCGCCGAGATTCGCCCTCGTGTATCGAATACTCCCACCGCTCGACATTGTCGCCGGTCGATAAACAGGGGTAGTTTACTAACCGTCGACTAGTCAAACATTCTTTTTTTATGCACCGTTATTGAAAACGATTCGATTTTCACGTTTTCTTTTTTTCTTACCTCGGCGATGGTACAGGGCGCGGCTTGTCCAGCGCCAAGTCCGAGCTTAAGGGTGAATCGGGTCCGCGGCCGCTGGAAGCCCTGCGCAAAACAGAAACCAATAACCGTATTATAATTCATCGCTCGCTTGTACGTTAGATAGATAGATATTCATGGATGTACGTGGCGATAATCGGATTAGTCGAACGGGTATTTCAAAGGGGATCGCATGAACATTATAAGCAACTGAAGTATACTGTAACGATGACCGGAGAGCGACGACGCATTATGTGCCAGGTCACCGACCTCTTTGCACTACGCGAGCGCAGATCTCTTCAACACCCAACGGGGTTATTGTCTAATGGTTGGGATATCGTTAGATTTTTACGCTGCTTTTGGGGGTGAGGGGGCGGGGTGTTTTTTTCAGTTGCCACAGTAGAAAAAGAAGCTCGGATAGTCGAGAGGGTTATGAATGAGGAACAAAGGCGGACGAGTACTCTCCGGCAATTCGTTTTTCCTGGCCTCATTAGTAACTTCGAGTGTTTTCAGGGGGGACGAAGGGATAGAAGAGATAGCCGAGTGAGCGAAATAAGAGACGAAAGGGAAGAAACGAGGGAAAGGCAAGTGGATACTGAATGAGATTGCCCAGCGGCTACCTCTTCACCCCCTTTTTTTACGTATATATATATACACTGTCAATCCTCGCAGCGATACTTATTCTCTCGAAACTCTCGGCAACTCTATCGCAATTTGGCAGTTCAACCTACTGGTCGACTAAGCCGAGCTCGTGGCTGAGGGCAGGCGGCGAGCGATATCGTTGCAACGCTAAGGGGGCCAAAGTGCTCGATCGATTCTAGCTACCAGCGAGTTTTCAACTCCCGCAACCAAGCAACCGAGATACAAGAATAAAATAACTTTTAGTTCCGATGCTCCGGGGAAGGAGGATGAAATTTTATAGCGTACGTAACGAGAAACCCAGTGGCTTCGTGCCCGGAAAATAAATGGCTTTCAGCGCGAGAATATCTCTACCCGGGATTCTTCTCCGAACCTCGCAGCCATAGCACTCACGAGGAGCTAATTTTTTAATTAGCCGAGACATTCGAGGTGGAGACTAATGAAATTCAACGAGCAGCAGCGAGGGAATTGGCGAATGCGGCAGCAGGCTTTATTGAATAGCTTTTTTTCTATCAGAATAACAGTATTCAATATCAGAGAAAAGGTTTTCATCATTAACGAAAACAACATGGAAAGAAAGTGTGTGTATGGAAAATATCCATTGGATCTAATCTGGTTTGAATTGGATTGGATCAGATAAAATAATTCAGAGAGATCACATAACGCTTTTTCTCCGATGGGAAAAGAACAATTATTGTCCGCATCAAAAAGACAAATATTTATAACTTTTGAATCACTTAATGGCTCACACCAGACATTATTTCTGAATGTTCCGAAACATTCTGAACACGTTGAAACGAAAAGAACCTGACAGTCGATGTCGTCGTGTAAGTTACAGGCGGACAACTATCCGCGAAGAATCCACCGTACATCAGGAACGAAAAAAAAAGCAATTGTTTCTCACAACTGCGAATTACATTGACGTTAGGATTTATAACATCGAGGCGTATCGGGAACGCAATAATCGGATAATATGAGACTCGATACGATTTCTTCGTTCCAGAATTTCTCAAGATTGTTGGCTGGACTTGTCGCCCTGTCCATTGTATAATAACCCCATTGTACGTTAGAGCTGTAACTCGCCCGTAAATATTGGCGTGTACGTACGTCTCTAACTCGTTCATTGTGCGCCTCGGACAATGGGGGGCCCACGGTCGAACGATAAGCGACGATAATCGCGCGAACTCCACACGAGAAATATATCAAAGGGAGTGTCCCTTATTTTTTTTCTCCGCGACTTTTTTTATCCTCTCTCCCGATATATATCCGAGCGCGAAGTGGAAGTCCTTTCGCGTTTCGCTCTGTGCGATTTACTTTGGTGTTCATCCATCTCGGCGAAACGACAGACGAGCCGGTTTTTTCTTTTTCTTCTATCTTTCGAAATCCTCTCGCAATCTCGTGATTAAAAAGCACACGTTTCTGTGTGGTGCTTCTCACCCTACTCTGCTGCACGGTTGTTCGTTTCAATCGCCGCTGTATCGTCATGGCTTGATCGTAGCAGTTCTGATTTTTTTTTCGTCAATCCCTTCCGTAACGTTGGAAAAAGGAGCCAAAACGGGGAGATCGAGAAATCCATCCTTTGATTGCACACGACATTTCTTAGATAAAAATGATCATTAATTCACCTATTAATAATACCTGCATTGTCGATATTAAGCACTATTAGTTTGAAAATAATTTAGGTTTAATGTAATAAATTCAAATACGATAATCATTTGAAATTTATTAATAATTTTTATTAGCGGGTAAGTCCCGCAAGTTTTGCAGGATGTTTCATTCGAATCTATCGAATGTGCGATCGGCGCTTTTCTTGAATTTTTTTCCTTTTATTCGCGACCTGTTGGTTAGTCAATGAAGAGGCACTTTGCTCGTTCACGATCAAACGTCGTTCTTTTTTTTATCGAACACAACAGGCAACGAGCCTTTGGAATTCGCTTGGTTGCACGTACCCGCGCGTCGTCGTCGTCGTCGTTGGGGGACTCCTTTGAATTTGCACACTGTGCGACACGCGAGAGGTACGACCTCGAATAATTCGTATGCATATGCATCGTCGCCACTGTGGTTGTCGTCGTCGTCGCGGTGTCTCTTCGAGTCGGGCCAAAGAAGCGCAGCTAGCTCCTCGACGATGTGTAGAGGTTTCGAGAGTGAGAAAAGAAATGAAGAAAGGACGGTCGCGATGAAGGAGAAGAGATGAGACAGGGAGTAAGTCTGCTTTACGGTCGCGTATCAACGAGTTCGAAACACCGTTATGTCCTCGGTGTCGCAAAAGCACACATCGACGCCCGAGACAAGAGAGAAAGAGAGAAAATTGAAGCCGCAACGCTGATTTCAACTATACCGCCTATATAACGCAATAAAAATATCTTATCCGATTGAGTGAATCAATTAAGTGAAAAAAATATGACTACTAATGAAAAACCAAAAAAAAGCGTCTTCCGGCGGAATTGGAATTTTGATCTTATTTTTACAGATGCAGTAACTGCACGAAGCTATTTTATCTGATTTTTCGAATGAGGCAAGTGACAATGATAAAAATCACATTTTTGTGTTGATCAATGAAAAAGAAGAAAAAAAGAACCTGCGACGAGGTCATTTGCAGTCTTGTGACTTCGCTCTCTCGGGGGCTTACTTAACGATAATGCTCCGACCGATGAAGCAGCGAAATAAACGGTAGACGGTCGTTGCAACATGATTTTCATTCTCGTTCTCGCTCGATCTCTTTCCCACCCGGCAGCGAAATCTTAGATCGTTAATGCTCTTTCGTCGAGCAAGCGAAGAAGTCAACACTGCGCGGACCTCCGGCCGTCCGGTAGACTAAATGGCACATAATCCACGTCGTTTTATGGGACAGGATTCCCCCGGGTGGCCGCACTGCCGCTTCTGTTACTTATTTTATATTGTTGATTACAACTATAACAAGAATATTCTCTTTAACAGAATTTTCGCTTCTCTTGCTAATGGGAATTTGGTTGAAAAAAAAGGATGGGTATGTTCCTTCTTTTTTCATCCTAAATTCTTGAATTCTCACTTATTTGCGCATCTTTTCACTCTCTTCGCTCCGATATTTCGCGTGTACAATTTAATTGGAGCATGCCAAGACGATTCTCTTCTCGTGTTGCATCTCGTCGCGGACACGCTGAATATATTTCTCGGCGAATTTCCAAACCCGCGAGGAGAATCTCGTGTTCGCTATGTGTTACCCATTTACCAAGCGACAGGCGACTCCATTAAATCGGATTGCAGCCGCGTGTACATAAACGCGGCGAAGAGTAATACGAGCGGTAGAGTTTCGCGATGAGAAATGCGACGAAAAAAAAGTGAAAAATACGGGAAAAAAAAGAAAACAGAACGAGGAGAAGTTTGAAATAAAATAGAAAGAGGGCTCCCTCTCGTCTGTCGGTGGGAAGAATCGTGCAAGAAGCGATAACAACTTCCGGCGGACGTGCCAGTCAAAAAGTTCCGAAAACTTGAAACACCCGGTTCATTCTTCGAGCAGTTTTAATTTTATTATTTTCCTTCCTCGCGGAGGAAGGTTTGTTTTCGTGAAAAAATTCATTTTCGAGATTTTAAATTTAAGATTTGGAGCAAACCAAAATTGGTTTCCAGACTTGCCGATGGAGGGAGATTTGCGAAAGGTCAAAAATAATGAGGAATCAATGTGCAAGATTCTTTCCAACCTTTTGTTTTTTTTTGCGCGGAACTTAATTATTTTATTATCCACCGCAGACACATATAAGCCATTCGCGCCCACGTCTCCGGGGAGGAATATCGAGTTAAACGGATTACGGATTACGAGGAAAAATAATCCTTCCCTCGTCCTGCGCAATGCCTGCCGCTGCTCCTGCTTACGGTTATTGGATATTTATAGCCTGACTGTACTCGGTGAGACCCCGTCGGGATTATTAAAGAAATTTAATTCGCGAAAGCCGGGAGAGAAAGATCTCGGCGTGTCCAGATGACACAGATGAGTCGTCGGTCGGGGTACGAGAGAGGAGAGGCCTCTCTTCTCCGTGTGCTCGCACTCGCGGAGTCTCGAACCAGTTGGCAAAGTGCCATCAATAATCCGCGTGCCTCGAAGCTCCCAAACTCGACGAGAACGGCGACGAACGCGACGTTATACTTCCTAGAAAACGAACTCCCTTCATATTTTCTGCATGCTTCGCATATTTTTTTCCATATCAGAAAAGGATTCCCGGTGAGCTTTCACGCTTGAGAGTCTCGCGAAACGTAATAGGGTTAAATATGAGTTGAAACTTCGCGAAATTCGTATTTCAAATGGAAATTTCATTATCATCCTAGGGCTCGTTTCCTTTTCTTTTTTCACCAATTAAAACTTTCTAGAAGATACGAAAATTGACCATTCATTCAATTACAAGAATAATAATTCGAATATTATCCACGCGGATGTGTTTTGCTCGGCGAGGCTGCGAACTAACGAGCGTATCGGCGCTTGCGCGACATGCATTTCCGCTTTTTTCTCTCATTTCTTTTATTTTCACCCATCTGTTATATCTTGCCGAATAATTCAAACGACTCACGACCGAGACTCCACAGAGAGATCTTTGCTCTCTCGCTAACCGCTCTCGCGCGCTTTCTAATTTGCCAAGCTTTTGCACAGCCGCATACCGTGAGCTTCCTCATCGTTCACCCATTGCTATTTCCGTGGCTTGGTGTGTACGAGAGAAGGAACGAGACTTTGGTGGGCCGTGCGTTACCTAGATAGATATATACTCGGACACACCGGGGTCCACCTCCGGAGCTTAAATATATAATTACCGCAAGGCTTCGTGGTTGAATCATAACTGCACTCTCAAACGCACCGGGCCCTCCCTCTCGGTTCCATACGCGTTTTCTGTATGCCTTTGCTATTCACATCGTCGCTTCTTAGGTGCGTGCCACATGCGCGACACTATTAACTCGACTCTGCACCCCCTCCTCCCCGTTTTCGGAGCCCAGTTTAATTCTCGACGCTTTTGAAACTGTGACTCAACGCGCATTCACGTAAATTCATGAGATACGCGAACTACTTCCTGATTATCAAACCGGGATGCGACAGATGACGAAAAATTCGGTTAAAAAAACAATACTGGAGGAATTGTAATAACACCTTTCATTTATCTATTTTTGCGGCTTCTTCAAAGATAATACGGCTAGAATCTGCATCAAAAACATTAGACAAAAAAAAACGAAGGTCCTCGCAATTATTACCTTGTACCTTGGCTTCAAAAGAATATTCATATCAGATTTGATTTCAGTGCGAAGATTTGCAATATAACTGTTTTAAGAAGTATATGAAAAATTTCACTTTTTCGCAAGACCCTACAACAGATTTTTTATTCGAATTTTCGAGGAGGTTGCATCGTAACATTGTCAGCCAAAAGTGAAATTTAGAGAGATCTTCGAACACTTCTTGGTAAGGGAAAAACGTTTCTTTGATATCACACTCTTAGCTGGGACGGTAACGATACACTCTCCTTAAGGGTATATTCGATTAAAGTGTTACAAAGCTCGAATAGGCTAATAGAACTTTTAGCTTAAAAAATTTGGTATAAAAAACTTCTCTAGATGGTGCAGTTTTGATGCCCCAATTATTGCTCCGATTTTTCCTCGACTGTCCCGCCGTTTCTATGAGCACGAAAGGGGCTCGCCTCTTTCTCCCGTTTTTTTTCGGAGATGAATCGAGCGCCGGAGGATAAACGTACTGAGATACGATGGCAGGAGAAGAGGGAGGAGACGAGAATAAGAAGCAGAAGAAGAAGAAGAAGCGTAATACTCTCGGTACGCTCTCGTCCGGAGCGGAGTCATTACGTCATTACGGAGTTACACGGTCGAATGGCCGACGTGTACAAATTATAGGGAGGCATACTCTCGCGACCGAGACCCCGGCTTTTGCCTCCTGCTAACCGCAGACCGTCCTGGAGCGTCGGCGTTGCTGGTGCATCACGCTCGGTGCATCATGCACCGCTCGTATACCGATCCTCCTCTCCGCACATTTTTTTTCTCCTTTCATCTTATTTATTCGCTGGCTTTTCTATAGATTTTCATTCGTGATGCGTGTCCGTTGATATTTTTAGCAAAATTTATATATGCATAAAAAGACAAGTAAAACAAAAATGTGTAGACGACCAATAAATTATTCGACAAATTTGTGCAAAGCCTTGACGAATTAACGCATAAATCGTCGGATTAGTAGCGATGCTTCGTACTTTTTCGCAAATTCAATTTTTCACGTCCGTAACTAACGCGAAATAATTCAGCGATTTGCGCGTGTAAAAAAAAAAAGAGGCATAAAGATAGAGAGGTCAGAGAAGAGTTCATCGACTTCTCCAACGCGTTCTGTGTGTCGACGTACGTTTCCAACCGAATGAATTATAACTGCCCTCTCTCGCCCCCCGAGGCCCGCGTTTGTGCAACGCTCCGGAGTTGTGTGTTGCCTTCTCGGCTTTTGCCATTGTATAAATCTCGTTGGTGGAAAATATGGAGCGCTCGCTACGGGTGCGAAACCTTGCAGTTTCACTGTACTTCGACCTCTATTTGCGTGTATGTGTGCCTCGAAAATAAGAGAAAACAGAGTGCATCGAAGGGAGCATGCACGGAGAGGCTCCGCGACTCGATTCACCCGGGACTCTTGTTGCCACTCGTTTTATTAGTTCCTGATTCTCTTGTACGGCGAATCGTACGAACACGTGGATACCTTCTGGTGATGCCAGTTATCCACCTCGAAAGACACTCTCGCGGTCCACACACGTGGAGATCGAACAACCCGCGCTTTTTTTTCCTTTTTGTCATATTCTCGCTCGAGTGGAAGAACCGGAGCAATCCGAAAATGGCGAAGCGTGGGTGGTTCTCGTCTTACTCGTGGAAACAAAAATTTGCATACACCACTGGCGAAAGAATAAAAATATGGTACATATGCCGCATGAAGGGCTACACAGTCAAGGGATTAATTGTCGACCTTGTCGACGTTTCTGCCGATTTGAAGCGACGACGAAGTCAAATGTTGCAGAATCTTTTTGGATCAGGGAAGACGAAAAGAAATCCATGCTTTCAGCACTTTTGTACTGACTCATAACATTTATATTTATCGAATTTTTTTTGAAGTCTCAAAATACCCGATCCTAAACCGAAAGGACTGAAGATATTTTGAAGATCACAAAATTGTCCTAAGTACACAGATATGGTAGTTTTTTTCCACGCTTCACAATTTTCGAATTAAAAAAGATAATATTCGGTATCGTCGAGTCTGTCTCTGCTTTCACAGACCTACATTTTGCTCGTCGCACAAACAGCCTTCCTATACTTTCGTAGCTAATACACACTTCATTATTCTCGAGCCATTATTCGACAAGCTCCCACCATTATTTATTCGTCGTATACGTTTGTATATATGCAAAAAAACACCGGCTGCAACTCGAAAGCGTCGTGTGCGCCTGGCCGTTCCACATTGAAACTGCACACTTGCGTGTTACGCGTGCAATGACTCGCTTGTACCTCGACGCATTCCCTGCTGTGTGTATATTCGAGTTATCGTGACACACGCATCTTCGTCGACCTGTTCGCTTTATTTTTTCCGCCTTGTCGTTGTTGCCACGCCACCGTCGTCTTCCCGTGTAATGACTCACATCGCCTAATTACATCTTCGATATATGCACTTTTCCATTGAGCAAAAGAAGAAAAATCGCCGTCGCAATTTTTCACAATCTTCAAACTCGAATTACCCGGTTTTCCACTTCTGCGGTGCCGAGAGGCATCGGAAACAACCCCCAAGGATGCATTTTGCGGTTGCGTGACTCGAGAATTAGTTTCCTTTTTTTTAATTTCTATCTTTGAACATCGTCGCCGCATTGTCAAGCCAACGAGAAGGCGTGAATATCAAACCCCTCCCTCAAATAATCTTTTCCAACCGCAAGAGCCGAGGGACTCCAGAATTTCGAAGCAAAGAGATAAGAGACCGCGCTCTCGGGCGAGAAGGAACGAAAATTTTACGAGTTCAACCGCAAAATCGTGCTCAGCTTCTCCAGCGTAGCCCGAGCAGTTAAATGTTTAACGAGCATCGCGCGCTGCCAGTCGCAGAGAGGAAGCGCAACGGCACGAGGATGGGGACTCCGTCACGCGGAGTGTGACGAGGCGAGATGGTTCGCGTGACCGTAGATCGTCGTGTCACGCGGTGCACAGCTTGCGGGGCTTCAATTATCGTCGTTTCTCATTGTGAAACAAAGAAATTTCCCCGCGGCAACATTAAACGCGGGCTAAACAAAGTTTTCAACTATCGGCGAGCGTTGATGGTACACAATTCTGTGCTCGAAATTGTAATTCTGCTGAATTGCATTTTCGAATTTGCAGAGCGACCTTTGTTTGGTTTTGAAATATCCGTGTGCATTTGTTATACGAGGTCACCCGGAACACTTTGGTCCCCCTGGCTTCGGATATAACAAGGCAGATAAGGTGAGACGGTGCAAGAGAAAAATAAAAAGGAGTACAGCGAAACACACTTCGCGGATCCATAGGGACGAATGATTTACGACAACCGTTGATACGAAGAATCGCACGAGTGGAGCCTTCTTTTCTCTTCGCTTATTTCTCTCGTTAGTACGTATACGCGAATCGTGTCCCACTGTCACACATCATTGCGCCCTCCGTACACATCTGTAATTCTCGTATAACGTGTGTAAAAACTCGCGAAACTCAAGACCGTTGTGCACGAAACCCCGTCGCAACGTATGTGGCGATTAATCGATTGCAAAAAGTTGGTCCATTGCCGAAAATACTGTTTGGATTGTTTACGAACAAATCGTAAGCAATGTTTGGGGTAATTACAAAAATGTTGCGCCAAAAACTGATTTGAATCGATCGAATCATTTCGATCAGTAAAGACGAGAATTATCGTATCGAAAATCACGATCTCGACCAATTAACTAAACATCCGAGCGATAAGCATATCTTCCTCATCACGTACGCATGATTAACAAAGATATCACTTATCGATTCAAGCGTATTCATAAATATACGAATCAACCCTTTCGATCTCGAAACGCGTAGTCTCGCTCAGGCTCATTTTTCTCTCACGTCTGCCAGCTAAACAAACTTGCTCCATGATACACAAAACGGCGTATAAGCATTAAGCCTTATCGTGTCTTATTTCTTTTCATACGCACGAATCGTTCGTAGGGCGGCTTTGGGAGGGGAGGGTAGCAGGTATATAATACGCGTTGCGATATTATTTATAGAACGTGATGGAGCTCGAAGTGAGACCGAGAGAGAGGGCAAAGTAGAGGGAACTCTAGGGAGCGGGACAAGTCCGATAGGCAATCGAGAGAGGCAGGGCTCTCGAATGCGCGTGCAGCATTCCACTCGCGAGACTTCGAGTTCGGCTGAGTCATCGAGCGAAGCGAACGAGAGTGCAACACACGAGCGGAGAGGTTCTCTTCGCTGCTGGTTACTCGCCGCACTCTCTCGCGGTTACACACACGAGAGTAAGAGCAACAAACGGTTTGACTCTTTTCCACGAGGTGGTTATCTCGTCTTCGTATTTTCTGTGGATGCCGAGAGTTGCGCCGGTCCCGGGTAATGACGGTAGGGGGAGAATCCTGCTTCGACGATTCACCCCCTGTATCGATTCGCTGCATCTCGATCCGAGGGGCCTCATCAAATACCGTCGCTTTCGAGCCCTCGAAACTCACGCTGGGTTCGAGATCGTCTCTTCTACGCTGTACACGATCTGTTATCTCGATCTGAAGATCTTTTTTCGTCCATTTTTTTCTCTTCTTCTTTCGTTTCGTCCGGATGGAAATTGAGCGGTAATAATCACGATCTCTTATATTCATGTGGTATCATCGGGGCGTTTAACAGACGGGAAAATACAATGATTCATCGTCGAGCAGGTAATATAATACTGTAATAATTCATAGGTCACTGATGTGCAATGCGCTGTGTCTAGCGAAGAGTTTGCGCGGCTTTGAAACAATGGGGACCTCCTCGACGGACGTGTACAACTATACGTCTCGATTAAAGAGCGTAGTCACGTGTGGTGTACTAATGAGAAATACCGATAGGAAACACACGGGGAACGAGGCATCAAGCATATGGATGCATATAAATTCAGTTTGAAGCTCAAGCTCGACGGACTCCCCGAGAAACCATTTATAATCGTTTCGTACTCATAGACACACCGCGAAACATGCCGAGGTGTCTGGCGTCGACGGAGTTTTCTACTTTTAGAATTCATGGGCTTTGTTGGACGCGTCTCGCGAGGTAAATATCTCATCCGTCGTTAACGGCGCGTTGATTGGACCGAAGAATTTGCGCCATGAAACACCGGGAAAAATGTGTTATGAAATATGCCTCGAGGGTCTCAAAGTGTTGTTTACTTTAATGATCTAGTTAAAATTTGACTATGATAATCCACATCGCTGTCGCGGCTGACCGACTCTTGAGCGACGCACGGGTTTCGGAGATTATAGATAAAATATTGACTATCATTAATGGTTCAAAAAGCTTTTTTTTTCGATCTAATTTCTGTTTGTCGTCGAGTCGTGAACTGCGAGGTCTCTCGCGTGATATTAATGCGCCACCGAACACCCTCTCCATCTCTTCGAGTGTAAGCCATGGAACTCGAGATGAAAAATCGTCCGGCTTTACGACGAAAGATAGAGGATGAACTACTAGGTGTACACGTATACTTCGGCATTAGAGTCGGTTGTGACCTGAGCGGATCCGGCGGTCCGTGAGAAGAGACCCTAATACCGCTAATCCCATTAGTCGAACAAAGTCTGTCCAGGAACCAGTTTATTAAAGATCCAGCGAAAGAACATAGAAGGAAAAAAAATTAAGGAAAAAAGAAAGAAAAAAAAAAAGACAAAGCCGCCGCCTGTCGTCAACAGCGAACCTAGTGATACACGCCGACGGTATGGAGTTAATCACGCTCATATGATTTTTTGAGGCGTGCTGGCGATGAAGGGACACCGATAAGGGAAACCCGCGCTCCGTTCCTCTCGCCGAGCTCAAGCTCACTGGCCTCATTTCAGAATCTGTCTCGAGTGGTTTTTTTACCGTATTTTTTTTTTTCATCCAATCCTACATTGCTATAATCGGAACATTATCAGAGTGAAACATCGAAAGGTCAGTTTGTTTATTTCATTAGACCGAAAATAAAAAAAATCTCTATTTTAAAGGTCAATTGTGTGAATCCATATCGAGCGCTTCAACTTTTGTCGGAAAAAACTAACCTAGCATTCCGTCGTATCATCCAGCCTGATGTTTCGTTGTTATTATAGGGAAATGAAAAAGATGCCCACTGTATTGACAGCGTGCGCCCTTTCTTTTATCACAGTCTACGCAGCTCCGTTTGTAGGAAAGTACTTTTCTCACATTTTCTTTCCTCGATAAGCTTTTTTTGTAATTAGTCTAAAATCCTGGACGGATTACGCCAGATTTAAACCCACACCTTGTCCAATAAACACGTATTTCCCGTCCGATTTTGAGCCGGATGCCCCAGGAAATTTATCAACTGGTACGCGTCTAGAATTTTTTTAAAAAAGAACCGAATGGGGTAAAATCTGAATGACTGCACAAATTTTGTTCAAAATTGCCCCAAAAAAGGAAAACTAACCCCCCAAATTCAATATAAGTTAAATGATGAACACACACACACACACACACATACATGCAGCCATTTTTTTTCAGTCTTTTAGTAATATCTTAAACACGTTAGGAGTCGGAAAAAGAATTCCGCACGAAAACAAAGCTTCTCGAGGATGCAAAAATGAAATGACCATTCACTCGAGACGTTGTGTAACGCGAGTTTTCAACTTCAACTTTTAAAATGAAAAATATCAGATTACAAGACGGGAAAGCTCTCGTTTGCATGCTCTCTCGTTAACTCTCGGCGCCACTTCACTTCTGTATCTCGCAAAGCGAACGACGATGTCGGAGTGTGCTCGTTTATCTATCCAGGTTACTATACAAGCCATATACATAATACACAACTAGATGGTACATGGCTTTGCGGTATATTACGTGCGTCGCTGATACTCGGGCGAAGCGGGCTAAACGAGAGAGCAAAGCTAGTACAGAAATCTCATCGCCCAAGCCACCCGCGAAACTTTTGTGTATGGGTGTGTGTGTTGTGTGTGCGTGCAGACGAGTCGGCAGAGGCACGAATAAACATACACCGGGAAGGAAGTCGAGTTAAAGCGGTAACTCGCTAACCGCGCCGAAAACGAGTGCAACAATTTACGAGGTCGCGGTGCGAGGGGGAGTTGAAGGGAAGGCAAAACCGCGAGGCAGTCGCGATTTGCTAAACGAAACACCGGAAAACGTACGAGAGGCACCAGCGGGCGCTTATCTTATCAGCGGTACGCTCTACGTAACACACCGGATCTTCTGTATTATACTTTTATTCTCAAGGAACTCGGAAAGCTTTCGTTCTACAAATATACTGAATAACCCGAGCATGATAATTTGCAAGAATTCTAATAATTGTTTCTGTGTATAATAATTACATTTCATTATCAAAAATCGCCGTAGCATCGCAATTGAAATAAAAAAAATTCTTTTTTATTTCACAAACGAATAATTGTTGCAAACACACTTTGAAAGAACTTTGCTTACCATTTTTTCTCTTCAACGATTTCGTTGATTCATCGCTGCGCCTCAATCGAATAAATCATTTGGACCGATAATAGTATATAATTCGGCGATCGGATTCGAGAAATTCTTCGTCGACGAATGAACTTTGATCCGCGGACACGGATCGGTAAATTCGACGGATTGAATATTCCCGAGAGATTCGTCCGGTTGCAGAGAAAGTTCCGTGGATTTTAAGGCGAAGGGAACTTAGAGTTAGAGAGATGGAGATAGAGATTCACGTGTCTGCATGTCCCACGGTATATATAAACGGTGAAAACGTTGAGATAGAGAGAAGAGTAGGTACAGTGGGAGCACGTACGAGATTCACTGATTTATCATACGTGATTTATCCGTAGCGTGACATACCTTCCTCTCGCTTCTTTCATTCTCGATGTTTTACCTTATCCTTCGCTCCCGCACTCATCTCCGTGGCGTTATATATAGTTCGCGTCTGTGTGCGCGTGTGGGTATGTACGTATACACGACGATAAAGTTATATGGAAGGATGGGAAGAGCGTTGGGATATGGCTATGGGAACCAATAAAACTCTCGCTGCATCCCCCGCTGTGTACGTGTCTCTTGCGCGGACGAAGCTTTATGTCCACGGCACGACGAACGACAATGCGAAGGAGAAAGAGTCAGAGATGAAGAAGAGTTGAAAAAAAGAAAAGGAATAGGCTCGAAGTTGCTCGAAGACCAACAACCCCCTTTCGTTGCAATAACTTTTACGTGGAAAAAAGAAGTGTCGTGTTCAAAAATAGCTATGTTCAAAGATGAGACAGTAGTTTACTACTTCAAGAAAGTAACTGTAACTTTCTCACAGCTCGATAACAAAAAATGAAAAAAAAATCCTATATCTTCGAGAATTGAATACATAAATTTAAGCATTGTTCGGTTTTTCCTTCGAGCGATTTCAAACGAAAAATCATTCCAGACATAGTATATCTATATTACCTCAATGAACTATTGTGTAATATCTTCGGGACTCAACACATAAATTTTGGAATTTTTCACTTTTTTTAAAGCAATTTTAGATAAAAAGCCATTGAAAAAAATATATCTCTATTAGCTGAATAAAGTATTGTGTCTTTTGAAAGGTCGAATGGGAGATTATGAAATTTATATCGTGTCTTCCGAGGCTTAATACATCTCTTTCATAACTTTTATTTGTATTTCTCGAAATCTAATGCTGTGCTCTTTGATAAAGTATTTCTTACGAGCAACTACGGCACTCGGAAGGTTCGAAGACGGTTAAATAAATAAGGTATATAAAAAAAAAAGTGTGATCTACATCGTATGTTCCAGGAAACTCTATTACACGCCTAACAGTACATCCCCGACTCGTTGCATATTTATTTGTCCCTACTGAATAAAATATACTGTAAGTTCATCGAGCGTTGAAGTGAGTAACGATGAGGCGCACCGCGTGCCGCATATGGTTGGTGAATCGTGCGGTTCGAGAGTTCCCCCCTTCGTTCGTTCTAGGGCCACAGGGTCAGGCCGACGGCTTCACCTGTCGCGCTCCTCGTGCTTCTAGCTGTTACAATTTTTTTTTTTCCTTCACACTAAAAAATTCAGGGCGTGTACGCGCGGACGTGACTGCGCTCCGCGCGCAACACTGACGAATTAATTTTTTTTCTTCTTCTTTTTTCTTTCCTCCACCGGCCTGTCTCTGGGCGTGCGTCTAACTAGGCCGCGCGCGAGCGTGCCGCTCTCGTATCTCTTATCAGACGTAAGACGAACGAACGAGTTTTAACTCTCGTGTTTACGTTTCGACGACAGGAGCACGTCGCGCAAACGCAGATAAACGAAAGACAAAAAAAAGGGAATTCACAAAAAACGACAAAGATTTCTAATGTCGTACGTACACGACGACAGTGTTGAGCAATTCGTACGGTCTCGCGTTCAAAGTTTCGAGACTACTGAAGCAAAGACTGGTGAGCAAAAGCGTTGTACGCGTGCTAGATACTGCGATTAGATCCGACTCCAGTTTCAACGATACACGGAGGGTTTCGAGACAGGGTTTCGTACGTTTGTGTAGTGGAATTCTGCAGCCGGTGGGCGCGCTCGCGCCTCGACCGCCGTGGATATATTCAGATACGAATCGCATCCGTGGACCATTCGCTGTTTCGCTAATCGTTACTCCCGATCGTTTTGCTACTTGTTAAACGTTTCTGTGCTTTATAGTATTTTAACGATCGTCGAGAGTACACTTTTTTTTCGGCGAAGTACTTTACGCTCACGCGCACAACATGATATTAATTATTTAACTTCAATTAATCTCGAGTAATACCGTTACTCAACGTGTAGGCTTTATCCCGGTCACAACGCTCTGATAAATTGCTACGGTTTAGTCGCTGGTACGGAGAAGCTACTCATATACGTAACGAACTTTGATGCTGTATTTTCATTGCATATATTATGGAAAGAATATATGACCTCTGAACAGTTATGCAACGTTCATAACACGAACAAACGGTCTTGTTGATTTTCTTTAATTGTTTCCTTTTCCACGGTAGTTCTCTCGACCAATATCAGCCAACGTTACACGGCCAAAGGGTTGTTATTCCGCGCTGCGCTCGCATTCCTTCTCTTCTGTGTTTTACGGCTAACGGCTAACAAAACATTAACGCGTTTTCAATCAATTCTAACTGAAGACTCAAACAAGAACTCTAATTAAAAAAATTATACAAAGTACATTTGTACATTGCGTTCTCCATGAGGAGCTTTGTAAGCAACTTTAGAAAAAAAATAAGTAATCGACGTGTAAATTTAATTTGCATCATTTTTCAATCTCTCAACGGGCCCGCAGTATATTTTTTCTCACCTCTATTTTGAAACAATTCGTGAACCACATTTTCTCGATCGACTAGGTACGTCGAGAGGAGAATTGAAAGTAGAAAAAACATGCTGTGAAAAATTGAAACGCGCTCGTTGAAGCTTTCATTTCGTTAATCAACGACTTTGCGGCTTTTTTTTTTACATTTCCGGGAACAATTCGTGAATTGATTGTTTTTTTTAGTGGTCGCGGACCGAAGGGATTGTATGCGTATGTTTGCAAATGTGTATTAAGGTCCCCGAGCGCCGAGTAACGATATACATATATATACATGTACAAACGAACAGATCGTATCACTGGGTCTCGCCGTTGCTGTTGCCGCTGCGTTCGCCGTTATATGCAGCGGGAACTCCCAACGCGGGGGTGACGAGAGCGAGATCCCGGGAGTAACAACAACACACGTAGTTAATATGCATGCTCACCGAGAGGGACAGAGAGCAAGAGCGACCGTGGCTTAATTTGCATTACTTATACGCGGAAGCCACCCGCAACGGTGTAGAATCAGCCACGAGAGTGTAGCCCGCAACGGCGAGAAGCGAAGGGGGAAGGGCTCCATCAGTGAGGCTTCCATTCCCGTTGGAATCCCGACGGGAAGTCTTGCTCTCGCTCTCTCTTCTCTCTCTTGTGTCTCTTTCCCATCGTATTTAAACAAGCCACCGTTACAACCCCGCTGCATCCATGCGCGCAACGCGACTGCATCCGAGTCGTCACTTCGGTAAGCGCGACGCGCTTTCCTCTTCCATTCCAATAACATGCTTCCTCTTTCATACATAATTTTCTCATCCTATTTTTGGATTAAGAACGAGATGACAAAAAAAACTTATAATCATCGTTCCGGTGCTCGTTGTCGGTCCGAATATTAAAACTCGAGTCTCGAGGCAACGAGTCACACATTTCCGTTGTAAAAGCCATTCTTTAAAAACGTATTTATAATTTCGCGATAGCGAATAAATCGCTGTCGTTTCGGTATAAAAACCCCTCGATAGAGACACACAGAGACCGTACAAAAGGGTTGATACGATTTCTTTCTAACACTGTCTTTTCAGAAGTTTTTTGTATTTCCTAAACATTTTTAACGCGACGTAATCTTGTAAAATTTAGAGTATTTCCAAATCGATCGAGACAATGGAACTGTAAATCAATGCTTTCGAAAGATTGACCCAATATTATATTATAACAGTGTAAAACGAAATTTGATTCGATGTTTTGTTTCTGAGACAAGTCCACCGAAAATTTCACTTTCCTCGTACAGCCGCAAGGATCTTTTTATAAGTACTCGGCAAGGAAAACACGCGGTAACGACGCGGCAACTTAAAAAAAATCATTCTACGAGTACTCGGCGTCGGGACGCTTTTTTTCGATATTCGTCGTCATGAAAGAATCAAAGACGAAACGCCGGTTGCTAAGGCAATCCGCTCGTTCTGCTTCTATTCCTTTCTCGCGGCGTTTAATATCGCCCCCATCGATCGTTTGCCGTTGGTAAGTTTGCCGAGTCAGTGGTAACGCAGACCGCGGCGCTTTCTCGCGATACCTCCTATGTTCGCTCTCGTTCGCGGCATCGGCGCGGAGGGCGAATATATTTCCCAACGAGAGAAAAAGAGAGAAAGAGAGAGAGAGAGATATATTCAACGAAGCGTTAATGCGACGCTAACGAGCGGACGAGCATGAGCTGCTGGCGATGCGGTGAACACACGCTGCACCCGGCCTTAGAGAGGCGAGAGCCCTCCCGTTCGCTTTGCGTTCTAGCTGCCGCATGTGCGCATCTCGCGCAACGAGCAGACGAGGAAATTGCCCGCGATATGCGGGCAAAACTCTTGAATGTGCGGGTAAAAGAAAAAAAATGCTCATTTTATTTTTTCGCTTTATTTCAACTTTTTCCGTCGGTTCCGAATATTTTTCCTTCTTTATTTCTCCATCTCTCCGAACGCGCTTTCTTCGCGATGGCGCTTACACGGCGAGTTCTCGCGGCGCCGCCATAAAGGATAATAATGCAAATGCCTCTCGCGAATCTTTTTACGACTAACTGGAGGGAAAGATGAGAAAAAAACTTGCGAGATTGCATGGAAATATTTTTCTCTCCTTCCGCGGGCCATTGTCGATGAGCGTATAATAACGAAGGATAGCGCGACGAGTTTCATACGCGAGAACTGTGCGCTCTGTATGCTTGTATGTGTACAAAACAGTTGAGAATCGCGAGGTGAATCTACGATTCCCTATCCCACCGGGCAAACTACGTTGGCACCGAGCTACGAACGAAAATTCTATCCCCGACGCTCTTTGCCAACAACACTTGGCTTCCTGCGGCCCAGTGTCTATATCTCTCTTAACGCTCTCCTGGACCAGCGTGGCGGTGAAGTGACTCAGTGAGAAAACGTTTCTCGATTTACGACACCGGCCCGAGGATATATAGCTTCGCCGGTTTCCGTTCGCTCGACGATGATCGTGGCGCGCGGGTGAGGATAAAAATTTTACGTCGGAAAAACTGGTGCTACTGTGGGAAAGAATCGTCCGACGTTTCTATTTCGCACATTCTCACACTTTATCCTTTACAACTTTTTGCCCCAAACTGCGCGTTCCAAGTCTTGCTCCTTCCAATTTTCACGAGAAGATGAAGAAAAAGATTCGGTATCGAAATTCACTGGAGCGTGTTTGTTCGATCCTTCGAGCGGTCGCACCATGAAGATTTTATTTTGCTTGCAATTATCGAGCGTTTCTTCGAAGGAAAGAGATTCGGCGAAGCGAACGCGAAAGGACGAAGAGTAGAAATCGAATGAGTCGAGAAAAAGAGGAACTCGATTTCGATACAGTGAAGAACGAAGCTAAAAGCGCGAGTATCGGTAGCGCAAGGTGCGCTGACCTATCACGGATTCCTGCCAACAATCCTGTAACTCTGGCGAGCCGCACGGAGAAGTAACTCCTAGACAACAAACAGTAAAAGGCTTCTCTCTATGTTTGTCTGTGTGCAAAGCGTCGAGTGCACTGTGCGTGGCCGACGCGGTGATGCCGGTGAGTCAGAGAGTGCAACGAAGCGGCTCTTTCACTCTGTTAGCGAGACTTTAACCCCCCCTCAGTTAACAAAGTAGCTCTCGCGAAATATATAATAGTTAGAATCTTTGCGAGCGGGTTTTTTTATACTGTTATTTCCTGCGGTCGCTAAAGCTCGGCGAAGAGTTCTTTTCGTGTCAAGCGCTACACATATACATTTATATGTATATACAGATATACGGAGACGCAGCTATAGAAGAGCAGCGGATCACCATAGTGGCGCAAAGTGCAGCGACTCCTGCTGCTGCTGTTGCACTCTCGTTAATGCGTTTTTACGATCCCGTCCGCAGGAACGACCGGTCCCGGTGCAACGTCGCTGCCGCCGCAATCTTTTGCTCCGCCAATAGCAGTTTTGCGACGAGAGAACGAGTCGCGAACAAGATCTCACGGAGGGTCAAGAGTAAGGACACTGAAAATCCTTTCACGCGTGGCTTTTAACGCGTGAAAAGAAACTGCACAATTTTTTAACGCAGCGCCACCGCTTACTATATTCGAATCCATTTGAACAATTGGAAAATGGGATTTTAAAAATTATAAAACGAAAAGATTATAAATGTTTGTATAAAAAATGTTAGTGCATATTTCACTAGCCCTTTAAGTTTCCGCTCGATACCTCAAAAACTGCAGTTGCTGAACAAAGCTCATATTATAGGAAAGCTAATTCGGAGACGAGTTTGTATGTGCGATTTTCATTATTGAGACGGCAAGATATCGATTATAACAATTCATATTCCCGCGGGGGATCGAAATAAGACGCCGTGATTTTCCGTATTATTCGAAAGGTCAAATCTCTCACAGTCAACCTATTCTCACGTTATTTATAAAACGAATGCTCGATTATCGTCGCTGAAAATTTCGCCGGAGATCTTTTTCTTCTCTTCGCCACTCATTTCATCCTCCATAATCGCTTCATCATTTATTTCATTACCGCAGCGGTTAGCCCACTTTCCGAGCGCCACTTGGCACCGCGACGTCAGGTTCACGAGAGTTTTTCGCCGCGCTTAAAAACGTTATTTATTCGTTACCGGAATCGACGAACTTCGCGCGGTACTCTCGTTGCATATTATATTATACTCCGATATAAAAAAAAAAGGGGACCACCTGTCATTTATTCCCTCGGGGAGGCAACGGATACCAATGAGAACGATTTAATTACGCTCTCGAATGTATACCTCGCGGTGCACTTCTTCGCTCCTTCCTCGGCGGCGGGTTCGCTCGTTTCTTTTTTCGCTCGTACTCGCACGTATGCCGTGTATACTTTCACCGTGGAAGATGCCACGAATGCGGCGTTGGTACTCGATTCTCTCGTGATTTGTTCGACGTTAATTATCGCATCTCGTTCCACGCGAGAGTAGCGTTCGCTCAGCTATACACACAAACGAGCATCTCTCAATTTGGTACCGTTGTTAGGTTTTTGTTTTTCTCTCTTATTCCGTGCTTCTCTTCTCTTTTTTCTCCCGTGAATTTACAACCATCGCGCTTTCCGGGTGCACCTTTTGTTCGCTGAACCTTCATTCCTTTTCCGACGATTATTATTTTTACGATTTATTTTTCTTTTTTTCATTACCGCAGTACAATATTTTCGTGCGGGGAAAGTTTTGCGCCGACAGCTAATACGATGGGAATCGGATCACGCTATTACCTTTTTATTTATTTCTTTTTTCCTCACGGTATTTAATTATCGTAATTTGCGTGAGTAATTTTTCTCGTTCGTTCGAGGAGCGCGCACTCGCGTGTATTAGTCGAGACGAGCCAACAGCTGTTACCCCACGCCTCGATCTCCGTAAGTGCCTCTCTTCTCGTAGCGGAGAAGTTGGTCGCGACGACGCCCGCCGCGACGTCGCGTACTTGGCGTAAAAGAAACGTGAAAAAGCGCCGAGCGTACAACTACAACACGGGACGGAGAAGAGGATAATATTTTATTTCGGTTTATTTTTACAGTGCGCGGTTGAAGGAGCCGACGGCGCGGGTGTACGGCTCGTTTGTACTCCCGCGGCGCAAAAATCTTTGAAGCTCGAAATATTAAAGAAGAATCGTCTTTGCGGCATCGTTATCCGCGAATTCTGCGTAAAAAGCTTCATATTTTTCTCACGAAATTCTTCTGCGATGAAGAAAATTCCCAAAAGCGAGCTTGCAAATGAATTTACGTGAAAGAAAAACGACAAATCGTTGTTTCCTTCGTCAGGAAGTGCAGAGATACGCATCTGCGAATTCTTGGCCACGATTGATTCGAACTCGTTAAGCAATGCCGAGAAATAATTTTTCCCGGTAAGTAATTCAAGTTTGTTTGATACACATAACAGGGAATGCCCGGACGGATGATCCGTCATTCTCCGCACGCGTTTCTGTGACCAAGTAGGAATTTGGATTAACGACTTGCTCTTCTCGGCCACTCCGGTACCACGTCGTCTCCGCGGTGTAAAGCGCCCCCCCGACCTCGCCCCTCGCCTCTTTTCCTCTCTACGCGCTTCGTACCGAAATCTATTCCGGGTTTACTAGGAAAACGCGTGTGCGCGGTACCGCACAGCCGGTACGGAGACCCCGAAGTTCCCTTTTCGTCCTCGTCGTCCGCATATCTTCGCCTCTCACGCGGCACAGATGTAGTTACACGTCTCATATGTATATACCTATATATGTATACACGACATGAAGATATATGCACTATTATATAAATACCTATCTGGAAGTGTGGAGAGTGAGAAGCTGTTAGAAGAAGGGAGAACTCGAGATGCTCTCGTGCTAATTGCCAATAGGAAAAGTTAAAGTAGCAGGAACGCCCGAGACCCGACGGGGACAACTCGACGACGACTGAGATATTTTCTACCCCTCGAGTGTTTATACATGTGTACACAAGTGTGCAATTTTGTTTGCATACATTCTGGTCACTTCCGAGATTCCCCCCTGTGCGCGAAGTTCTGCACGTGTGATTCACCGGGCGGCGTGTATGACTTCGTAAACGTTGCGTGCAATGATGCATCTCTCGCGCAGTTTCGGGGATGAATTCCGCGTTGCGTTACCGTCATCCTCTGCACCCGTTGCAAAATCATTCGTATTCGTCGTGACTCCTATGTCGCCGAATACCTCGGTTAGATATAAACATCGGGCATTCCTTCCACGTACAAACGAAATTCTGGGCATCTTGCCGCGCGGAAGAAAGGACAAATATGCCCAAGTACCGGAAATAGGATTCCTGGGAACTTCCTCGTTGGTCTAATATGAGGGTCTTTGTTGGCATGGATTTTCTTTTTCGGAGCATATTTGAGCGTTGAATGTCAGGCTTTGGATTTCCATTGCAAATAAAAATCCTAAAGATAATCATCGACAAACCTTGAATTCTGAGAAGTTCGTATTCTTAAATTTTGGGCTTTTGAAAGGATTTTTTTTTTAAAGAACACACTGTTTTCAATTGAAATGGAAATGAATAGTGACCAAGTTCTAAAGAGCTCATATGATCAGTAAAGATACTGCAATAATTGCAAAACAAAGTATTAAGAGAAATTGCAGGTGATTTGTAGTAGAAAGGCTGTAAAGCTTCAGTGCAAGGGTATCCGCCATTGATAATAAAAGTTGCAATACAAATCGTTGTTTGTTAGAGCAAAAACGCACCCGTTGCCCTTTGTTATATGAAAATTGTATGCAAAGAGCTAATTACCTGCTTGGAAAGTACCAACAAGGACATTGAGAAAAGAATGGAATTAACCGAGTAAGACTGCAGAATTTATCTTCGTCAATGCGAGTCTTATTCAATGGGACTTTATCTCGCTCCAATTAACATTTTATTTCCGCTCTGTCGACAATAGGAACGTATAACGTATACGAAGGAGGTTTCCACCGAGGACCACCTTACTCGCGAAGGCCGTCGAAGAGAGTATGTGCGAGAGGAGTTCGCGAGATAGCCAACAGTAACATCGACTCGCCGCGGCTTGTGTGCGTGTCGTCTCTCGAAGAAATACTGTGTACAATTCAGCGGCACGGCTCGGCACTGCAGCTGATGCATGCAGCCCAGCCGGTCGTTGGTTCTGGTTGCACGCATCGCGGAACGACGAGGCCTGGCTCTGGCTCTTGCCGAGCCGGTGCGTTTCTCGATCGAGAGAAGATGCAGCGAACTCGCGCACACACGGGACACGTTCGGACGCCGACCTGTCTGCCAAGTGCACCGGCAAACTGCATCAACTGTGCGGCCGAAGCAAGATCAACGCTCCGAGACTCGCGACTCTACGTACGCGAGTCATACTCTCAGTCATTGGCCATTTAACATTTTCATTCCATATTGGGTAAGGATTATTCATAATGTATTATTCAAACTCGTTATAATGGAACACGTTGTTTCCTACGTTTCCCTATAAAAAATGCAGCTTTTGTGGTTTCTTTTAATGTCGAAGTAGCCGTTTTTCGCGCATTTTCACATTAGATTTTTTTTAACGAAAACTGTTGTGTTTGTTGCAATGTAACTTCGTCAATATGTTTATTTTTATTCTTAACGCATGCATTTTTTTCGTTGCACGGAATCAAATCCTTAAGGTTGTGCAAGCTGGGCTATAGAATTGCTGATTTATGACCTGTTTCAAGGACGCGTTTGTTTTAATGATTTGATAAGAATATATTTGCAGGCTAACGACGAGTTTTCCGTAAAATAAAAAAATTGATCGTACTTCAGAAGATAGAGAATCTTCTGATTGCAAATACACTGGCACTTTCATTTCAGATCATCAGAACCGTCAGATCATCAGAATGAAAAGTTTTCCGTGACAAAAATTTCGAATACGGCACTGGGATATGCTCGAAAAAGGAGAAACTCCGGTCTTGAACGTTTTTTCACCGCTCCCTAGTGACCAGGAAAAAAAGATTTTGTTACTCCACTGTGTGCCTCGGGTCGATACTTCAAGAATACCTTGTAACCATAGATGCACGAAGCCTATTTGCCAGTGGGTGTACGTGTGCGTGTGCGCACGCGGTAATGGTATAGGATAGGTAAACGAGAATGATAGGGATAGGAGAGGAGCTTGCCTAGTCACTTGGTGCATACAGAATTGGAACTGCCCAGCGCATACAGACTCGACGCATATGCTCTCTCCATACGTCCTTCCGCGATGACACACTGCGAACCAGTGAAACGTGATGCTGCTTCTGTTAGTTCCACGTGTGCCATCTAGTCTACCTAACTCGCCCATACGAGTGTGTATGTATGTATACGTAATCGTCTGGGCGCTATCCTATCTCCGGTTTCGTGCCAATTTCCATGCACCGTTCGTCTTCGATGTTGCCGCGCTTCGCATCCCTCTCCAGATAATCTCTGACGATGCACGATGCGTTCCAACAATGATCCGATATAGGGGCTGAAGGAAGCATCGGATAAATCGAGCTATGACTACGCGCTGCATAATCTCGTGTAGAAGCTACCTGCTATAATACCCCGCAATGTCTCGTATCCTTAAGGCCGTAAAAGTTGACGCGTTAAAATATCATTTTTTACGATTCACACCTATACGATCCGTGCGGTTAGTACAATAATAAAAAAGAAAAGTGTATCCACAGTGTTACAACGGGTAAAAGGTTTGAAAAGCCGGGTAAGCAAGGGATAGACAAGCTCGAAGCACCTTTCACCCGCTCAAGCTGTTAGTCCGCTGGTCATTCAAGAGGAATCCTTTTATGTTCGAAACGAGTGGTTGGATCCGCGTGTCAGCTAGATTCTTTTGTCCGGCGCTTCGATTCTTGGCTTTCCCGTCGTTTCGTCTCGCGGCGGTTCTGTTATACCCGCAAGATTCGGGTGTTCTCAGTGACGCATTAAAAAAAGGAGAAAAATCCTCGAAGAAATATTCCTCACGATTCAACCGAGTGTAATGCAATTTTGACTTTTATTCCCTTCTTTTTTTTCCTTCTATGCGCTACGTTTGATTTATTGTACTTGGAATTTTTATCTTCGAACCCTTTTTGTTCCGTCGCCCGACGGGTCATTTCGCTGCCGAATTGTCTGTCCACTGTGAACGCCCTGCGTGGATCGTACCATATGTGCAAACTTTCCTGGCAAACAAGCCAGACTCTCTGCGCTATGTACAAAGCCACTTTATTTCCGTGCGTTATATACCGACGCGCCGCGCGTGTTGCTTCCCGTGAAAGCGTGTATCACGCATAGAATTTTCATCCGGGGTGAGAGGCATCGGAGTATAAAATACATCGCGGAGCCCGATGAGATCGTTACCCACAAATTTGTCGCTCTCACGCCTCGAGTAACGCGAGAAGATACGCAACAAACCGAGCCAATGCGGCGCTTGTCCATTTTTTCTCTCCCACAGTATCGCGAGAAGAGAAGTCGATAATGTCTATCGTTGAATCCGACAAATATGATATTGAGTCGAGCCGCGAGACTCCAATCGGCCGAGCTAACTATCGGCAATTTCTCTTATTCTCGTTTTCCGAAAACGAAATGAAAAATTCCAACTCGCAACTAAAGATATCCTAAACTTTTTGAGCTTATTATAGCTTTTTTAATTTGTCACACACACACATACAAATCCAGACGTTTTTTCTACTTGATCTTCCAACATTCTGAACACGTTTCTTTGCACCGATTATTTTCGATAACGAAGCTCCCAGCATTGATATTCCTATTAGTTATTCTGACTCCTCGTCGAGTCAGTTACCGCGGTATCGCAATTTTGTTTTGTTCTTCTCTCTCCTTCACCTTTTTTTTCAATCTCACTTTTGTATTATCGAGTATGACCTCGTTAGATCGTCGAGAGTGGATTCTCGGATTATCGTGAAGCCCTTCGACACACCCCGACAGCTTTAAATAGGTATATCGAAGATTTCAAGGGGATGCGGTAAAATGGGACACAAAAAAAAGAGAGAAGCAGCGCGCCACGGAATGGTGTGTAAGTAAGTGGTTCGAAACGATCGATCCAATTAGTCGTCCTGAATTCGTCGCTCCTATACCTCGGTTACTATAAATTGGGACGCCTCCGCATTTGACTCTCCCCCGTTATTCCATCGAGACGAAGAGAACGACCGGGCACAACCGGCAATACCTGATTCGCCTTGAGAGAGCTATTCGTATTTTCGTGTAGGAGTAGGTCAGTGGTATCGCGAGTGGGTGGTTAAATTTTGCACGGCACCTCTTCGTACATATATATATTATATGTGTATATGTATACGTATATAAAACCGTGTTGGAGTATACAGGTAAAGCAGAGTAGGGATATAAGGGGGTTGCGTGCGCTGCTTTCCCGACTAAGTTCAAAATCGATACTCCGACCTGGCGAAGGTCGAGCTAGGCTACCAGGACCTCGTCAGTCTCTCTCTCTCTCTCTCTTATCTTCGTCGTCGTGTGTACTCAATGCATTTCTATGTGGCCTCGGCAACACCGACGCCAACACTATTTCTCCACTCGCGTTACACAAACCCCAACGACAAACCTCTCTAGAATTCGAGATGACGACGGAAACGAATCGAGAGACCTTCCCCCATCCTCTCTCTCTCTCTGTCTCTCTCTCGCGTCTATGTTAAACTACATTCTACCGGCCAATTCAACGGGGCCACCACGGATACACAACAGAGTGCCTTGACAATGTAGTCTCTGCAAATTTTAGCGAGATTTTACCCTCCGGCTTTTGCACAGAGCTCTGTAACTCTCACACGATTTACTCCCACACGCACGGCTCGCATTCGCCATCCCGCTCGTTTAATTTGTACCGAAAGCTCGGGGTTCAAATCCCCTCCAGCCCCCTCTCCCTCGCTATTAAGCTCTGAGTGCTACGCGCCACTTTGTTCGCGAAAAGTAATCGCAACTACGGCTACACCCTCGAACGTACTTTGATTCTACAAACATTATTTTTCATTAAGCTTGCCTGCTTTAATTCGACGAAAAATACATAAATTTTATGTTTGCGAATTGTATTGAACATTTTGATGCTAACCCTCCGTCTGGAGGATTATTTTTCAAGCGTTCCGTCTGCGTACTGGGGATTTAAGGGTCTGGGTAAATTTTCATGGTATTTCGATCTGAAATATGCATTCCGAAAAAATACATTGATAATAATGAAAAATTGAACACACATTTTGTATGTCCGCAAGCATGTGATAAGCATTCAGTAACAATGAAGCAAGCAATTAAAATTGTACAACGCTTCAAGGATTAACGTCGGTTTCCATAGATATTGATTTTACATTATCTGGAATTTTCTCTATTAAAATTTGATCTGAAAGTAATGAGAAGGCCGATGGACAATAGTGTCCGTGATGACTCGCGAATATTCTAAAGCACATGTCGAGTCTCAATAGGGACATCAAAGTTTCAGTTTCACTCTAAATTTAGCTCTTTCCGCCGGCAGTTAAATGAACTGCGGTTAGTCCGCCGAGCGTCGCATAGTCCTGTAACAAGATCGTTGAATTCTGCATGAGGCATACCCAGAGGAACGTCGAAGAGTGCAGTTTCGAAGGCAGGTGAGCGAGTGCTCCCGCTCTACGCCCTAATATTATCCTAACAAGCTGCATATATAATAATAACGGATCTTGGCCGAGAGCTCTTCGTCTCGAGATAGCGCCAAATCGGTTTTTATCTTCTCTGCCCGAGTAGCAGCGAATGCGCCCATTTTCTTATCCTCCGAAATCTTAGCGAAATCGGCGAACGAGAGCGGCACCCTATTACCGAACTACGCAGCCAAATTGCTTTGCGAATTGAGATCGCACCTTTGGCGGGACGGAAAGGGAGCGAGCGCATTTAATTTTTTTTCTCGCCTTCTCGTCGAAGAGGCTTTGACTTCGTAAAAAAGAAAAATATCAAGATCTTGAGGTAAAAATCTTCATAATTCTCCGAAACATCTAAAAATCTCCTTTAAAAGAAGAACGTTGAAAGCGAAATAGGGAAGCGATGTTCAAACCTAATTTGCATCATTTTTTTTTCTCCGTTATTCCGATATTATCTCAAAGCGCATTGATAGTCCGACGGTTTTAGCGTCGCCCACGTTGCGCAACACGATCTCCGGTGAATTAACAGTGGACCGCACGAGAGAGATCACTCTGGCGTCATTCGGGATATCGCGCTTTGTAATCTTGCGGACCGAATGGGCCATAACACTCGGCAGTCGTTTAATTCAACAGCTTCGCTTCGAATATCGCGAGTCGGTGGGTTAAACTGCCGTCACCTGAAGCATTCACGGCACAGTAGGATCGTACCGTATATTACTGGTGGCTTAATGAGTGCCCGCGGCGGTCCTTCGTCGCTCGTCAAACTGTCAACGTTTCACGTCGAAACTCGCGCATTTCTCCACGCTTCGCACGACTGTGATGCGCCGTGCGCGAACGACAGTCATCCCTCATCAGACATGTGTTTTCACCGGCTAGCTTTGCTATCTCGTCTCCTCGCCAACTTGTACAATATAGTTTACGAAACCATAACGACACATATAACTCGATATCGCCGCGCGTTCCTCGACGAGCCGAACGAACGCAGCTTTCGGTATTCGGGTTACAGGTCCTCCAAATTGCAACTTCAAAGGCGAACCGTTCGTTCCGTTTTTTCGTCGGGAATTTTACCGAACGTTTTTTGATTCGTCTATTATTTTGGAATCAAAAAGTTATCGAATTGTGCGGTATAAATAGAAGTGCCATTGGAAAGGGCTTTGAATTTTTTTACATATTCAGTGAGATTGGTGAGATAAAAATGGAAAAAATCCCAGAATGGCTTTTTGCAAATGAAATTCATCGATTGTATTTGCAGAGATAAAAAAGGTATTCAAACGCAGAGAGCAGGAACCTCGGGTGGATTTTCTGAATCGTTACCATATTTTGTTTTCCACGTGGGAGAAACAACACTATCGATATGTTTATTCTCGTCCCAGGAGAGACAATTGTTAGCTTGTTAGGGCGTCGATAGGTTCGTCAGCAGAAACGGGGAAAAATGATATGACGGTATTTCCTTTCGGCTCATCTGGGCAACCCTTAGGCATCGATGACTACTCGTAAACTATTCTTTTAAGGGGATCATGTCCCCTATAGTATATTCGTTGAGCAATTGTTTCTCATAGCCGGAAGCGGTCTGCTCTTCAAGTGTCCCGACATGCACACACCGTCACACACCGTCACGGGGACCGCATCCGGTTAACAGAGGTCTCGATGTCTCGCTTCAAAAAATCCCTTTCCTTTCGCTTCTTCGTTTTTTCTCCTTTCTTTTTTTCTCTCACCACGAAGTTCCGAGTGACTCGTTTTCTCGTGTATATACGCCCGATATAAATCGCGCCGGAAGTCGAGAGTCGAGTCCAAAACGCACGGGTAGCATCACCCACAATAATTTTGAACACTAATTTGAAATAGATTAAGCCCGCACCCTCGCAAAGAGTTGACGCCGTAACTACGTTAAGGGAGCCTTCTCTCCGTCCGAGCTGTTCCCGATTGCATAAGATTTTTCAGAAATTAAATTAACGAAAACATACCGAGCGCACATCCCATACTTGAGAATTTGGAGTCTAAAAATTATCTTTGGAAATTGGGTTTTTATTTTGTTTTTAAAAATATTGCATCTTCTCGAAAAGGTGATATCTAATTCTTTATATTAAACTGTCTCCAAATAGTGTCGAAAATAATACTTGTAATAGGGTTAAAGTTTTCGAGGGAGTATATTGTTGGATCTTGCCTTTACATTAGAAAATTCAATGACCGAAGATCCGATAAACGTGTAGATCATAGATCGATAATTCGATCGATCAATAATCGTTAAAACGTTAGATCGAGGAACAACAAATTCCGCAGATTGAATAATCGGACTATCTCGGGGCGAAAGATTGCGTTATATATTTCAACGATGATTGTAAAGTAATTTCCCCGGACATTACCGTTAATAGTGCCGCGAGCGAAAGCAAAAGAAGAAGCACAGTGTGAGACTACGAGTGCGTAATGGCTCGTTTAGGGGCTGTTAGTTCCGCCTTGAGTAAAGATAAAGGAAAGGGAACCGGAGGGACACAGAACGGCGACGGCGAAGGAGAGAAAAAGGACAGAGAGAACGGTCGTGTTGTTGGTAGTCGGTACAAGAGAGGGCAAGAAAAGGGGGAGATTTGCGGGTGTGTTCGAGCTCTATCCAGGCGTGTCTCACTCAGCTTTAGTTCTCTCATGCGTCTACAACTCGCCGGACACCCCCTGTCTGTCCGACGTACAGCTTGCCTGTTCTCTTGCTTATATGCCCGGACGAATTATTATTCACTTTGAAAGGAAACTACCAGCGCGCCGGTATACGACTCGCCTCTGCATTTACTCTTTCTTCGTTTCACCGCAGGTTCTCCTCTCGCAAACGAACGGCAACTCTCTCACGATATTATATACATCGCGACTTTGGTCATGGCTCTCCGCACTTTGAGAACAACGTACCTACGTGTTTCTCTTGTATTCTTCTCTTTCGCGGTATACGATCATCGGGGCGTATACATTGTTTTCCGGCGGTTCGCTCGTCCGAGAAAGAATTTTCTCGTTTTATCATGACGGCAACCGACTTGGATTCGTCGTGGGAGAATGCATGTGAGCGGCGAAATTTTCCGGCGGTTGATCGAACGAGACAAGCAAAAAAAGGGAGAGGGGTTGAGAAGCGAAAGGCCTGAAACTATTTACAGACGTGAATGAACGAATTATCGTTCTATTATTGGCAAAAGTTTATTACGAGAGAGCAATCTGTATCTCGTCGAATAAAATATTCATCGACCATTCGACGGATTCCCAAGCCTCGGCTGTCGAAATAATCACTAGTTCTCTTTATCGGTGCGATAAATTTGATAGATAATTCATCGACTTTCTGATGGCTGTCGCGCTGGCTCGAGAGGAGACCAGATCTTCCAGGTTTTAGCGCCCCCCCTTTTGCGCTTTCTCGTTCCCTTGGGATATAAATATAGAAACGGCCTTTAGGGGCTTGTTATTCGAGGGTGAACGGGACGTTTATATTCCGGCTACGAATATACTGGTGTATCTCAAGGGCTGCATCGACGGATCCAGAAGGCAGGTCTGGAACGATGCACCAGACGCCTCTTCAAGATATTTCTCACATACGTTGCACTCCGTTGTGCATTCTTTATAACCAGCCTTGGGCAATGCAAACAAAAATTGGTAAAGTAAAAAAAATTACATATCAAGAGCCATGGGAGCTTCTGGACGTCAAGTACTTATAAAAGAATATTTTGAAGGTAGCGTAATGACGACGTTTACACACGCTGCAATATGCCAAACGTTAAAATTTCAGCCAAAATGGCCTGTCTTGTAACACGGAATCGTTACAAGACAGTTTATTGAAATCGAGACCGAAAAAACGCATGGAACACGATTTGAAATATTCCCACATGTTATCAAATGTCTTTAATATGGAAAGTTTCTATTTATCGCCGTTTTTCTGTTCAAGTGACAATGAGGAAATAAAAGATTGATCAATTTCACAAATTAAAAAAAGGCAACTTTTTCGAAAACATTCAATGACTTTAAGAATATTTTTGATGAAATAATGCTGACAAAAAAACACTTAACTCGAAGATGTTATCATATTTGTGTTAACATAAGTGAAATCTAGTTCTAAATCGTTTCGATATTTGTTCTCCGATCCCTCCGCTAAGTATTCCTCAAATTTTCTACGTCTCATCGAAGTTTCTAGCTCTCTGCTTCACGTCGACGATTTTGCCATCTTGCGATGTTCCGAATTCCCGTCCAATTAGCAAATCAAGTTGTAACATCGGAGTTGTACTCTTCCTCCTCCTCCTCCACCTCCTCTCATTCCGAACTCTCCGATATATTAGCGCCAGTGAATTAAACGCGAACTGGCATGCGCCGCCGGTTCGAGTTTGTACGCTCGATTAAATTAGAACTAGTGTGTGCGTGTGGAACACGGGGTGGAGAATAGAAATAAAAAGATGAATCGTGTGAGTGATGCATCGCTCTATCCGCTGTATATTCAGCCCGAAGAGAAGGAAGAGGCCCAACAGCGCGGGCAAAACGTGCATGAATTAATTGCTCCGCGTATACGTTACAGCTCTCGCTTGGTAACATCTATCTGTAAAATTAATGTTTCGTCTAATCTACGGTTAGCGCAGCGTGCATTTTATCAGTCTGCATAGAACGAGAAGGGAGGCCCAGCGTGTAGCACGTGCAGCAATTTCACTCGAGAGTTGTTCACTTCTGCTCTGTTACCGCTGGCTCGTACGGGCCGCGTTAGCACGATCCATCTCGAGTTCTACACACGTGTGCATAATAACTCGCTTGTAGCCTATAACCGCGACAACAATTAGCCCGAGGCTTTTGAACACCTTGCGATACCTCACGACGGTTTAAGCATGCGAGATAAATAAACGACGGTACGGGAGTCTTATGAATTTTAAACGGGCGAGCAACACACTCGTTTTAACGCGTGCCACAGAGTCCGCGGAGAACGAGACGGATAGTTGTATGCTCGGTACGTACATCGCGAACGAGAACGAAGACGACGAGATAAAGTGAGAGCGATGGTACAACGAGTGAGGGGACGAGCAAAAAAAAAGTCATTGTAGCAGGTGTCGAAGGAAGGGTAGGATAAGGGCAAGGGCAATAGCTGAGAAACTCACGGCAGGTGCAAAAACGAATAACTCATTCGCGAAACGAGTTTCCGGTTTCCGGAAACGCGAAAGTAACTTCCTTAACGGTCGCGAAATCGAATTCAATTCTTTTCGCGTTGTTACAAGTGTAGAGATTAATGTTGAGAGGCGCATGCGATATAGGGGGAACGATAAAAATTCGGTGGTCTCGACAGAGGATCGACAAAAGACTAGATGCGAATGCGAGATCCATTGATAAACAATTAAAGAGTTATTTCCACAAATTGTTAGTGTTATTGTTCCGCAAAATATAAATTTATTGTCCGTTGTGTTGAAGCATTATTTACGCTTAATGTGTATATGAATTTTTAGGTGTTCGCGTCGTAATTGCAGTTAATTGTGAGCGCGTGAAGTAATTTCTTTTTTAACTCAGCGCAATATTTCAATACTTTAATAAGAATTTTTTTCGACGGACTTTCTTTTTCAGCATTCGAGCCGACTGTTCTGAGAAGCTCGCAAGTGCAACGCGAATGCGTATCTCGGTAATAATTCATAACTTTACTCTCGTGAAAAATATGATATATTTGAAAGGAAGCGCGTCTCGTGACCACCTGAGAGGCTTCGCTTCTCAATATGTTTATTTTATTTTTTGCATCGAGATCCGTAAAGTCGCATTGCACAGGTGAATCGGCAGAACTCGCGATGTCATTTCTTTTTAGTTGATCTCTTGGCCAGAGAATTTTTCAACCGGGTCGTTTCTCCTTCTCTCGTCGCGTTTGGATATCTCACCGACTGGCAAGCACGCGAGGAATCCGAGGGTTTCGTATCGCGCGCGATCGAGAACTGCGTATGTTTACGTATGTGTGCTTGCGGATATAAAGAGAGAAAGAGAGAGAGAGGGAGTACGTTGGAACGCGCTCGGCAGGACCACATCAAAGCGGAACGCAAAGTACCGGGAATGAAATTCTCTCCCCAACGACCGAATGCGATGAGGAAACGAGACTTGGGGTGATGTTCAACTGACCCGACTAAACTCCATACTATCATCACTACTGTCGCATCACGTTTTTCAATTTTTCCTTGTCGAATGAATGCACAAAAATCGGCATATCACACGAAACAAAGCTCAAAAGTGCACTTCGAACCTTCCCATGCTTCGAACTTCCAAAGTCTTTGATCCTCCGAATTTTTCTGTCCAATTTCCTTCCAGTTTCATACTGATAAATTATTGCGTCAATTTTTTTTTTGATCGAACAGATTTTTATTTTTTTGCGGAAAAATGTTTTTTGCAAATGTATCGTGGTGAATACAGGCATTTTCCTGAATCTACTCTCCGAATTCTTCTCTGGGTCTGATACAATCTTTTTGATTCGTGAATACCTTTGATAAAAGCTAAAACACCCTCAAAAATCGTCACTCGCTTGAATCCATGAAAACGGTGATATAAAATTGTTTAAACTTTCACGCTCCTATTCGAGAGGCATTTTCTCTTTTAAAGCTTTACCTTCGCCGTAACTAACTGCACGGTATTTTATCGTCGGATCGTTAAGAGAATCGCACGGAAAGAGCCGCGCTGTGGTTCTGGCGAAATAGCAAAGCGAAACACTATTCTTGGATCTTGGCCATTCGTGAAACGCACTGACGAGCAACGCGTTTTACGTTTCCAGCCCGTCGACTATTTCACATCGGTGGCTCATTCCCCTAATGTCACTCACCGATGAAATATCAATATACCAAAAAAAAAAAATTCATTTAACAAAAATGGTACGCAAATTATTTGAAACGTCAGTCATAGCCGATATTTAAAAAAGTCTACTTATAGTTTAAACTTAAACCCGATATCTTCACAACGAAATTTTTCAAAAAAACTCAAAATGCCTCAAATTTTGAAGGTCGCCCAGATTCGCGCCGATATCAACTTGAATCCATATTCGACAATACTTGCTGTTTAAATTTGAGCTCGATATCTCAAAAATTGCGGACGCTAGCGGACATTTTTTCTGAACCACTTTTCCCGAAGTTTAATACAATTTTGAGTCTTCTGACATAAAAATCTCGTTGAGGCGCTACCGAATTTCTTGATTATAATCGAAGTTCCATCGCGCGAAGCGCGACTTTGTTTTATTTCACTGAACATTGGTTCAGTATAATAAAGCACACGTGAATATAGTTTATCGCCGTTACCAACGATATAACCAAAGTATAAACTTTCGTCGCTTGTGGTTTCAAGCATCACCGTATATCTCCGTGCATTAATGAACCACACCGGTGGTCTGTGGTTAATTTACGTTTAGGATCGAGAGTCCTCATCAGCGCGCACATAATATTAATTAGTCGTGCTAGTCTAATCGTCCGTATGTACGCGCGGCTGTGCTCTGCCTGGAAACATAATATCTCGTCGATATAATCTTCCGTATGCGCATCCGTATAAACGAACGCTTGCATAATTTATTCAACGGTATTGATTCGCCGATAGGAATTGGTTGGGTTTAATGAATTCGCATCGAATTCAACTATTAGCGAAGGCGCGGTAATAAAAAAAATAGCAATGTTTAATATTTACACGAATAACCATGCGTTTGAATATCCTCTTCGTTCATCGAAGCGTTAGCGTTAATTACGCAGCATCGCGATGAATTATCGATCAACGATGCGTCGCGCGGTTATCCGAGCTCTACGCTGTTTCATCGGCCATATCGATCCAGCCTCGTTTATATATTCCGAAAAAAATTCACGGGCCTCTAACAATAATCGCGAAAAAGAAATATCATATCGATCGATGCATCATGCACGATGTCGGATATTCGAATCTTGGCCAAGACGAAGAACCGCGTACGCGGTGCTTCCGCGAACGTGGGGTCCTTTCTCTCGTTGATTTACGCGCGAGAGCAGTCCCGCGCGGTCTCGGAGGCGTAATATACGTGTGCGTCGCGAGACAGCGGGAGACTATCGACGAGCCGCTCATGAATGAAGCAGCCCGTGCGAAGCTCACCCGGTAAGTACAATGATTCTCGGCTCGATACAACTCGCTCGTTTTCTCGCTGCGGCGTTAGCCTTCGCGATGTCTCCTTCTCCACCTCGTTTCTTACACTGGGAGGCATCGATTGTTGCGCCACGCACTCCCTTTAACTGTACCGGTCATTTGAATGTCTCTTTAAACACGCGCATTACAGAATGAACGAAAAGTGGGCGCACGGGAACAGAGAGGGTACGAGAAGGGACCCCTCGGGTCGGAGAAAGATGCACGAGGAGGAAAGAAAAATAAGAAGAAGAAAAAAGGATGAAAAAGACGAAGAGCAAAGTGAGTAGAGCGACGAGGCTTGCCCGAAGCTCGACGTCGTCTAAACTTAGACGCACCTCCGCATAACTTTGCTCTTTGGAGCTGTAACTACGAGGCGAAACTAGCGACGCAACGAGCGGAGGCGTCGCGACGTCGTTTTCACTCGACGTTGCATCTCTCTTCCTGTACCGTTGTATGTAGGGTAAACGTGCGACGAAGATGCGACATGTGTATTTGTCGTTCACGCTTTTTTACTTTTTTTAATGTATACCGCCTTTTCGCTGCCATCGCGCGTTAGCGGGACCGATTTATCCCTCGATTGATCGGATCAACCGAATCGAGACTCTCGGATCGATCAATCGGATACCACCTTCCTACTTGGTATTAATGATATTCGAGGATTTTCTACGGGATCGTGATAAGAATTAGTATGTTTGCTCGACTTCGGTAGAACGAGATAGCGGTGAATCGTGAATAAATTCCTTTTTTTTTTTTCACATTAACGAAGCAACGGTAGTTTTATTAATATTAATGAGAGGAAGCTATTGAAAAATAAAAAAATTCATAGAGATGCCTTGAAGTGTGTTTTCATCGATGACACGGAAGAAATGATGAATCGTAATGTCGATCGATCGATCAGTCGGCAATCGACTGATCGATCGAAGTGCCGTAGTTTTCATGAGATATTTTTCGCAAAAACGATTCTACGCGCTCGAAAATAAGATGGAAACTTTATCGGCGCCGTAATTTGTCTTTGACCTGATATTCTTGGATTATTAATGGAAAGTCGATTTCTCACCGTTTAGAAGGCTTCCAGCGCCGCTTCAGCACACCAAGCATGAAGATGAGTAGTCCGATGAGGATTGCCAGGTACCAACGGATCTTCTCTCGGTCGAACGTATAAATCCACCGGCACAACCGCACCAACGACTATCACCGGACTTTACGGGGCAGCAAACTTTTTTTTTTCTTTTTCGTTCCCGCCTTTCTCTCTTCAATTATCCGAATTTATTTTCTTTTAAACTTCTGTTTATCTTCCGAATGACAAAATATTTCTCAATTAACTGTTGTCACAAAGCTCGCGTCGACATCGTCCCGTTCGCGTCTTCGACTCGTCCATCTCGCGTTCCACCCTTTTCTCCGTTTGCTTCTTTATTTTTCTCCTCTCTCCTTCACTCTTTCTCTTTCTCCCTCGTTCCTCTATTGCTTCGTCGGTGTCGTCAAGAACGTCCTCGGATATTTATTCGATTCACTCCGTCGATGATCACCGGCTCTCGGAAGATCCTCGTTGCTATTCTGCTAAGATTTCCTTTATTCTTTACTTTTGCCGATAATTTCTACACCTCTGTGCTATGAGTCTCAGGCGAATATTTTGCGCTCGTAAACAAAACTCACGATATCATTTTCGGAATAGAAATAAAATCATGATCAAAATGATTTATTATTAAATTGTTTATTATTATTATTTATTTGTTATTATTATTGTTTAATTATTTTTCTGTTTACAAGCGCATAGTTTCGCGAGGCTCATAGTCCGAAGTTGACGAAATTATTGTTTCCCATTCTCCTGTCTTTGTACTATATTTTCAGCGGGTTCGTTCAGTCGTCATTCCTAGCTTAGCCTCGAATCACGTGCAAGTGTACCACCGACTTGTGTGCACACACGGCAGAGAAACCGTGCGCTAAGTTACACATGTGTTTGCATAGCTGCTCAGAGAACTTTCGTGGGCATCGCGCAACGGTGCATCCGAGATGCTTCCGGAAAATTCAAAGCCACCGACAAGATACAGTTATGCGACTCGAGCGACGAGTATCGTTGTATCGGCGCATCGGGGCGAGTCGTACAGAGATTGCGTCACAGTTTGTAAACTCGGTCTCGATCGTTATCAATTAAGATCAATAATCCACGCTTCACAATGCACCGGATAATTGTACACCGCGATGATTTCTCAACCGCGCGAAGTTGATATTAATATTATATATTTTTTTCCGCTCGCGTCGCGTCGTGGGTTGCAATTAATCCGTGGATCATTGACGCGAACAATAAATCTCTACGCTACTGAGCGCTATAATTAACCGGTGTACGCGCGTGTTGTGCATAACTATGTATAATTATACCCAAGCAAGCGCTGCTCGCTTTATACGTTTGTGGACTCTTGAATCGAAAGCTCTACCGCGCCGATTAAACGCGCGTACTTATAGACGCGAAACGGCAACGACGAAGCATTAACCATTGTGTACACTTGCACGAAATTCTCGATAGGATTATGAACGGCCAAGAATAGCAATTGAAAATTGTGTCTCGGCGTCGGGTTCAATCGAAGGCATGACGCGCTTCTAGAGAGAAAGATCAAGACAAGGACATCGACTATCTTTACGTCGACGCGAACTTCTCAATTCCATTCCGGCTGACCTCCACAAATCGTCCACGGATCTCTAGCATCGATACGATCGTGCGTTCTTTTTTTTTTTTATCTATTAGATCGCATGATTCTCGTATCGTTATTCAATTACTGTCTCGATCGATCGTATCCCCATTTTTCTTTGCTCGACGGACAAAAAAAACTCTCTTATCGAAGATAAATATTCATTGATATTGTCGTATTAATTTGTTTGTCTTTTGATTTTATGCAGTATGTTTGAAATATCGTCGCACCTTGGGAATATCGAATGTTTCGTCGTTAATACTGGTGAAATGGAATAACGCGGGTGTAATTAATCGCGGCTGCGCGGTTTTTTTCTTTAAAGTTAAACGAGAGATTGTCTTGAGTGATAAAATATCGCGCGGATCGAGCACACCGGCTGCTCGCCGAGCACCAACTAAACTCGACGGGACAGTCTCGTCGTGGATAAGGTGGCGGCGTCGCGCGGTACTCTCGACACACGAGGTTCTCTTCCCCGTTCCGGCTGCCCGAGTCGAGCGAGCGCTGGTTCGCTCTCGGCTATTCGTCCGCCCCCCCCCCCCCCCCCTTCTCTTCTGCACTCTCGCGGTAACAGTGCCGGCACGAGAAACGAGTTTCCTTGGTGCCCTGTGTACTGCAATCTCTTGCGCTTACAAAAAAGAAAAATACTGCCAGCAGGTAAATTTATTTTGAAGCATGTTCTTTTAAACTCCACTACCTCGAACTATCCGAACGAATATCTAAAACTCTTTGGAGATCAAACGATTAGGTCATGGTAATTATCGCACCGATCGATTATCGTTAAACATTGAAATATACGACTGTTACACGGTATGATTGATAACAACTATTAATTACTGCTTACGTTCTTTGTATCGATAATTCGCTGACAAGCTCATTAGTACTACAATGGTAATAGAGACGATAAAATTAATTATCGAGTTTTTGTTGGTTCATCGGAGTGTATCTATGAGTCGCTCGTCGATATTTCACAGACGTTATTCAGTCAACGATAACGACGACCGTGGAGAGTTCGCTGACAGTGGAGTACACCGGCAAAGGGTCACGTCCCTGACACCTCCGGGAACGGGAGACAAAAAAGCACCGCGTAGACCGTGGCGAATCCCCGACGAGCTTGTCCGTTTCATCACTCCTTTTTTTATTTTTTATTTACTACTATATATCTACTACTACTATGGTAGAGGTGGTGATCAAAGGCTTTAGAGCAGATCCGGAGTCAGCATCACAAGTCACGGAAGGATATCAACGTTAATTAGCGCGTCGAAGCGATCAGAGTACCTCCGCAAGTCGCTCGGGAACATCACGATTGTTTGATCAGTTCCGGCTCGTTCGTTTCGTCGCTGTGTCAATCGATCGCTCCTCGCCATAATAATTATATTACGGTAATCATATCAATATCAATTTATTAGTGTTTCGATAACAACGAAGTTTGATCGTTTTTTACCCTTTTGAGGTTAATTATTATTATGATTCAACGTTGAACTAGTTGAAATGAAAATACGCCTTCATGTTGATGTTCAAAAATACATTCAACGCGATAGAATACCTTCACGAATTCGTTACAATGAATGAAGGAGGATGGAGGGTTAAATGTGAGATTCCAAGAGAATTTCGAATATTTCCTAACGAAATTTCCTAATGGAAAATCTGGAAAAATCAACCACAGAGGAGATCCGTAGAAGATAAATCATTGACAATGAGAATAACACAAACAAATTATTGAATTAGGTGAAATCAAGAAATGTTCAACAGTTCGAAGAAACAATGTGCGTTGCAATCCAGTTTTCGGAGTTTTGATGGAATATTTCCGCAAGTATCGCCCGGCGATTTTTCCAAAGATCGAATATTTAAAATTCAATGAAATTTCAAGGAAAAATTATACGTCCTCGGAAAATTTAACGATTGAACTTTCGCTAAGGAAAAAGGTAGATTACCAGATAAATTTGTTGAACTGATTCATTTTAAACCAATTTGGTAATAATTTCTGGATACTGTTATTACCCTAAATTAGTGTTCTAAGCACCTTCCTTGAGGTTGATTTTTTTACAGATTTTCGTCCCATCGGGAAGTCTTTAAATTTCCCGCCGGACTTTTAGCTGGAAATGCAGCGTTTAAACCCTTGCTTAAATTAGACAATTCAGTGGGAAAAAATTGCAATAATTAACAAGACTTAAGTTTCAACTGTGATTGTGAATATACAAATGAAACACTAATGGATCCCGACAGTTTGGTTATTCATTGTCATTAGTCTTAATGGCTTTCATATTTGCATTCTCTTCGCATTGTATAATTTCTCACCTTTCGTACTGAACCCGAATTCAAGAGCGTGACTCTCTCGACGTAATTACCCTGCGGATGGGAATAAACTGCGCAATAGTTACGATTGTGTTTGAGACCTGAGTCACCGGCTACTCCACTTATTCATCATCTTCTACGTCGGCGATGGGGCGTTGCGCGCGCTCGTGCCTTTCCTACAGGGGTGAACCATCCCCGGTTTTGCAACGCTTCTACCCTCATTCGGAACAGCTCGGTCGCTATCGCATATGCCGATGCAAGGGTCGATCGATTTTTCCTTTCGCACATCCCCGCTTACCCGAGCGGCCCACTGCACTGCTGCTGCAACAGGGATGCAACGCGAAGCTGCGCTCGCGCTGTTCTTCAACATTACGTAACCTTATACGCGAGCGATTATATACGACAGGTGAAAATCCACGTATAAATCTTATCGAAAGCACTTTGCTCGGTGCAATAATCGATTTATCGTCGTATTTTTCTTTCTCCTATAGAGAGATTTGTTTTCATGGAAAAGTATCGAGATTTTGGTAAAAATGGGGTGAGAATGTCTCCAGACTTTGACAAAATCGTATTTTTAAAATTAGGCAAGTTAAACTTGCACATTGCTTCCTCATTTCGTTTTGAACATCGTTTACGAAGATCCTCTACGATAAATTTACTCTCGTCGAGGAAGCTTTCTAATAGACATTAAAAATACAATAAGAAAGCGATGCGTGAGCCTAATTTTCATTTTTTTAACGTCGTTTTCAAAGCTTTCTTTATAAAGAAACGTTGTTATTTGGCTTCCTTATAGTGAAGCTTTGAAAGCAACTTTAAAACGAAGACGTCGAAGGAATGTGAAAATTTAATTGCAAAATTATGCTTTTTTTTTGCGTATTTGTATTTTTCTCGTGGCCGTATCGTTTATTCCAGAACATTCGCTTTGCCTATAACTCTTTGTCGCTGCCAAAGCTCATTGGGACAAAAATGCATATATATTGCGCGCGTTGTAAATACGAGAGAAATGCATACGATATATTCTATGTATGCGGCTGCTATAGGTACTATGATAATCGAAAGAGAATCAATTATGTTCAGCGACAGGTTTATAGTCCCGAGTTGCTCGAAGAGGCCCCCGGGTCTCTCCTATCCTTCTGGTACATTCTTTTTTTTTTTCATTGGCTTCTTTTTTTCCTTTTTTTGAGGGTTCCGTGAGGAGAGCGCGGAGACGGAACAGCAGCAGCAAGTCCGGCAGCAGTAAGAGGACTATCGGGGAGACGAATCGGTCGACGCGGGAGGTATCGAGCGTTGCATCTCACTCGACCCCCGCGGGAGTATGGAAACATAATTCTGTCGAATGAATCGGCCGCCTGGCGGTCTCACAGGTAAAATATACCGGGGTAATAAAACGTTTAATCCGTTTATCGAGACATCGTTACGGCATCGACCGGAATTGGATCGCTACTGAGTGATCTACTTCTTTATACATTAATAAAGAAATAAAAAGTTTTTTCATTTCGTACAATGGTTAAAATGGTATATTCGATCTTTGACGTTGTTTTTGAAGAAATATCAAATTGCGAATATTAATACGTGGGATATTCATAATCGATGAACATTTTTTTGGCGACGTTGGCGACGGATTTTCTTACGCATTGAAGTCGAGCGGACAATCGATAATTGGGAAAAACAACTCACTTTCATTTCAAGCTCACTCGAAGTTTCTTATGCAAGAATGATGTTATCAAAATCAAACAAAGCCTCCCACCTGTACATACAATAACGTTATAGATTCTAATTATTTTCTCGTTCCCGCTTCGCTTCTCATTCGGAAAATCTGCAAGCGTATCCGTGATGCTCGACATTGCTGCTTTACTCGATCATCGGAGCGTTGTATTCCTTCATGCCGTTCCGCTCGCGATTCAACCCGATCGAATCAATTTCCGGTTCACTAAGTTGAGAACCATTCGCGGAAATTAATTTGTAGAAAAGGCAAGACGAAGTACATGCTAATGCTTCGAAGATTCGAACAATGCGAATAGCGTGCCCGATTGATTTGTCTCCGAGACTCGAGCAGTTCGCGGAATGCGATTTGTCTCTCGTTCGGTCTATTTCCCACCGATTTATCTATTCTACATCTTTCAGGTTTTTCTCATTCTTTTTTCAACAAATATTTTACGTGGGTACATTGTGGGTGTATCGCGTGACACTGTTGAGGACAATGGGAGTCTGAGAGACAAGTATGTCTCCTCGCAGAACGTTGGAGATGACGAGAAGCGACTACATCGAGGAGGGAGGAGATGCATTCTCATTCGAGTCGCGCTATGCGAGCGACGTGGGACGAGTTTTGGAGGGTACTCGCGAGTCTATACTTGACCCATTCTTCGCGCCTCTCATCTCCCTCTTCTCATTCTTCATCTCGCGAGGCTTACCCACATCAACAGCCGCAACGGACTTCGTCACTCGCGCCTCACGACGAAAAAGTGCTTTACTGAAGCAATTATAGCTTTCTTATCGAACTGATACACTAATTTTCGAGTCATTACTGTTCCGTTATTCGAGCAATAGTTAATTTTATCCATTCATGACTATTTTAATATTAAACCGACACTCTACCTTTACATAGTAATTATAGTTTTATTATTAACTTACTACTTCACTTTTTATTTAATGAGGCGATGAAGAAACTTTGGTGATTCGAATCTTATTTCATCATGTTCCATTGCAATTCTAATTTGCAAATAAAATTGTAGAGCCGACAGGAATGTTAATGCATAGGTCACGTAGTCCGTGGCTCACAAAATTCGACCGCGAAGTGACGAAGAGGTTTGAAACGGACTGTGAAAAAGAGAACGTAGAATGGTCAGCGATCGAGGATTCGTGACGTCGAGATCGGAGACAGGAAATCGATCTTGCTCACCGCGCAGCGTTCAGGTATACTCGTGCTCAGCGGCCAAGTGGGCGCAGGTGCAGCACAGAACCAGATGGTCGATATACAGAGGAGAGAGAGACGAAAAAAGAGAGTGAATGGAAGAACGGTGTGCGTGTGCACGCACAGCGGGGGGAAAGAAGGAGTGCGGCACGCGGACGCATCGCAAGACGAATGCGAAGGCGCATCGCGAATATCAATTGCTGTTTCCTGCTCGCACTGCGCAGGATTCTTCGAGAGCAAAAGGGCACCGGCCACGTAATTTTTCGCTTTTTATTCAACTCCGTAAAGTATCGATATATACATACAAATTCTTTTCTTTCCAAGCACAGAATACAAATTCGTGACTGCCTTTTCAACGTGGTTTTACAATAATTTAATAAGTCGACAAAGCTTCAATACCAACTTGCTTAATAAAGCCTTCATTTTGGGACACGAATTCATTTTCGATTTTTTTTTTTTTCAAAACACTTAAAGTCGTGTCAAACGTCGATTCAGCGGAAAATATATATGTGTGTTTATCATGAAAAACGCAAAGTGGAAATGCCGCAACCTTTTTTATTCATTCAGCAGTCATCGAATCGTTGATGACTGCAATCGAGTTTTGAACTTTCGCCAAAGTGTTAAGAATAGTCCTGATTTTCAGAGGAAAAAAAATGTGGTTTCGGCCGGGATCGAACTGGCGACCTTCTGCGTGTAAAGCAGACGTGATAACCGCTACACCACGAAACCCACGTATAATGCCACGGTTTTAATCTACGATTTGTGGTGTCTAAATCATACGAAGATACGTAGATTAATTCTTAAACAAAAAAATATTAGTTGAGAATTGCCTTATCAATTTTATCGTCGTTCATTTCAGTACTGAATAATACGTTAAGTTGTTGGATAATGAACTGGAATATACATTCTGCTCAGGACAACGTATTGATTCAACTAACTAATTTCATTCGCAGACCTTTACGTGTCAGGTACCGGAGATATTTACAAAATTATAAAATTATGATAATGATAATTAAGGATGATAGTTACCGACGGCATTAAAAATACCGTCACGGTAACGGAATTGCGGTTAAGATGATGTGAACCGACTCAGTCGGTAACGAAAACTGTAATTAATTCGATTTCGAAACCACAAACATTGTAAAAAGAAAATTGTGTTTTCCTGCGAAATGAATAGACGCGAGAAAAGACTTTTTGCTATTGTTTGTTTGTTTGTTGTTCACCAACAAATTCGTACGAGAAAGCTAATATTACATAATATGAAAAATGCTGACTTTTCGTCGTTGAGAATTGGAATTACGTCGAAAAAGTTATCGGAATTTGTAATCAAAAACATTTCGCAAAATCTTTAATAATTCTCGAACTATATTCCGAAGTTCTTTAATTAAGAAGCTTATTAATGTCTAGTTCTTGAATAATTTCGTAACATCGACAATATTAAAAAAAACAATACAGGCGTTTCAACCGTGCACAATGATTTATGTCGGTGTAACAAGGTCAATGAACGATTCGTGAATTATTTGAAAAATATTTAATAATAAACATTGACAATATACAGAGAAAATACGCCATAAGAAGTCGCTATGGGAGTAATAAGAACCTAATAACTGGTCCAGACTTACAAAATATCATCAAATCAGACAATGATAAAGGTATTACGTCGACACCTTACGTTTCTATCAGTATTTTTTTTTTGCAACTAAAGGTCGAGTTGTTCATACAGTTTTGAATCTCATATTCCTCGTGTTCTACGTGTGCCAATCTTCAGAGGCGTGTAACGTCCAACTACGCCACATTCGCTGCTGTAGCGCGAATCGTCCCCGGATGATTTTGTTTTTTACGCACCGTTCAATCACAAGTAGATTAATTATTACGTTATTTTATCTCCGTTTTCGTCTCGGTAATTCATTTGTAAACCGTATACACTGCAAGAAGCAAAAACAGTGGCATAGCTGTTTAATTGTTATTTAAATCGTTTTGTAATCTTTTTTTCTTTTTCTTATTTCATTTGTCTTCGTGCTACGTTACGATTAGAGTGTGCACTATTGATTCGACTCACTGAAAGAGATCGGACTTAACTTGCCCACGGAGACCCATTACACTTTATACACGCACGCACCCACGCATTCTAGAAAGTATAGATAAACGCTCTAATGTCATGGAACATTCCAACTCCTTTCCTTTATTTTTTTTATTTTTTTTTATTTACTTTTTTTTAACAATTCGAATTTGCACGACGCTGTCCTGGTATAGACGAGTTTTCTCGGTAATGTGAAAATATGAGGGACAGATCTGAAAGCACGTTGAAAAACGAACACGCGAGTCCGAGAGATGCAACACAGAGCATTATTACCTTACATTCGTTCAGATGCGATTGAAAGTAATAAGCCACATGATGGATAATTTGTTTCATGATCGCTTCTATTAAATACGGACTCGCGGGTTACAATAGTCGCATTAAGACTCAAAGGACAGCGTCCTGACTCGTACACTAGGATATGTTGCCTCGTAATATGTGTCACATTACGTAGTCATGTATTCGTTACCTACACGTTTGTTTTGTATCTCTTGTTTTTTTGTTTAAAAATTCATCAAAGTTGGATCGTTTGCGGTGCGTATCATTGAGAATATTTTACATTGCATTTATCTAGTCGTAAAGTCAACGTTGATAAATTAATATCGATAAAGTTAGAGAGAGGCACGGGCCCTAAAAGATCGCTCTATAAATCTCCGTGTTTCGTGTTTCTTGGTTTATTTTAATTTTTGTTCTTTTTTTTCTTCATTTAGTCGGTAGTTGTATATCATTAGATCTCGGTGCTCCATGCGATATCGTGGACAAGACGAGGAGGCCAGCGGGAAGGGCTGAGGTCAGATTTGTTCACACGGAATTTTCAAACCGCTCGATATATCATAGGCCTTGTCTCGCATAAACGATCGATGAAAAAAAGAAAATGATTCGATCATCCAAGAGTGTTTATCGGGAATACGCGAGATTAATGTGTAGATTGAATTGTGCACGTGACAAAAGGAGAGAACGAAAGAAATTATAAACGCAATGCGATTACAACAATATTTTTGGGGCAATGAGAGGGCCTTGTCTAGCGCGCACCTTTCTATTAATTTGAGCTTGACCTTACTCTAGCTGCTAGTTTTAATCTTCTTCCTATCGATAGAGGTAATAATCACGAATAGTATAAATTGTAATTACAGTATACAATATACAAGGGTTTCGAGGATGGGTGGCAATTGAAGTTGCTCGCGATATTTTATTCTCAATTTTTGTCAATTTCTTACTTCTTCAACATTCGACCACCGCAGTTGTGTGATGAAAGACTCGACAGCCGAACACGTTTGTCCGCCAACGAAAATGCTCGAAGGTAGATGTCTCGAATCGTGAGCATTTTATGTTGCTTCGTTTATTCAATTTTTTTGTTTGTTTTAATCGGCGTACTTGCGATATAATTATTTTAAACGGTAGGTTGACGAGGTTGTTCATGAGTTTCATTTACGAATCTAAGGATCATTAAATTACCGTTGCTACGTGTGAGTATGTCTGCTTGAGTATAACACTCTATTTAGTAAATTAATATCTTCACCCTTTGACTCGCTCGCCGTGTTTTGTGCTTGACACTATCATCTTATTTTCTTCTTTATTTACATTACTGGCGCCCACACACCGGACCCGCAAGTTCTATACTTATTATTCATCGGTTGTCAATGTTAATTCAATCGTTTTTTTTTTTTATTCCTTATATTTTTTTCTCGTTTTTCTTTTTTCGGGTGTTCTGTTTGTCGTCAAACTCTGCACGAAGTTTGCATAGCCTAGACTAAACTTATGAAGATTACAATTAAAACAATAACGATGGCTCTATCTATCATACTTTCTAACATCTTTGTCATATTTGGCTATTTCACAAGACTCATCTTTCATCGATCGTTTTCGCTATCGCGTTTGTGTTCTTTCGTGCATTGTGTTTCGGTTCATTTCGACATCTCGTCAATTTCAACCTTTCTTTCAAGTTTTCCATGCACTCGTACAATCTTCTCTCGCACTTGCGCAACAAACTCAATCTGCTTACACTACGTCAACAGGGTATATTTATCACTCACTCGGTTAGGTGTGTGCGTACCATTTTCCATCTCTCTTACAATAATTCTTATCGTAGATATCTGCCTGGTCAAGCATGAGCCGAACGATAGATTGCTCGTTCTGACAATTTTATTTATCGAGGACTTTTTCTTTTTTTCTTCTTAACTCACTGAGATTCAATGTGTGTTAAACCTCACAGATGGGTTTCGTTTTTTATTTTTATTTCTTCACTTATGATTTAATGTCATAGAAAAAACGTGTCATGTCCGTTACCGCTTAACTTAAGAAATAAATAAATTACGATTACGATCGGACGTTCGGCGCCTTCGAGCGAACGCGAAAATCTCAATCGCGTTTATGCTGAGAATTAATCGTTTAATTTACGTACAGATTCATGGCTTTTCAGAGTGCGACACAGTGGGCGATCACTTTTATGGTTTTCATTTGTTTGTTTATTACGTGTCTCTCGTGCAGAAGAATAGGTATTCGTTTTTGATTTACCACATGCCAAGCTTACTTTTATTCGAGACGATCGAAACTAGTTTAGTTTATTGTACCGAGATACGAAAAGATATGAGTTTTCTTTTTTACAGTGATGACATGTAATTCCGCTGCATCGAGGACACGTTTTCGCTCCTCAGTTCTCGAACTAAATTAATCTACACGTATTATTTAGGATAAATCGACGCAGATTTCGCACGCCGAATCGCGAAACTATCAATGAAACATTTGTGTGTGTGTATGTTGCTTCGTTTGTTTTGATTAAATAATTGGTATAGTTTACAATAATAGTAGAGAGGACAGAGATAGAGAGATTAGAGAGATTGAAAGAGTTGTTTTGACTAGACCCTGTTTCCCAGAATCCGGTACGTACGGTCTAGTTTCTCGTACAGCTTTTGTTTTCCATCGTTTTATCTTCCAGAGTTATTGATTCTCTACTTTTATTTCCTCTTATTACTTTTGCGCAGCAGTTTTTTTTTTTTCATCTTTCTCTCACATCGTTTGCGACTCACGTGGTTCGTTTTGTTCTTCATTATTATTAAACGCTAAAATTCTATTGTACCTAAACGTTAGGTTCGTGAAACGACCTACACACATATTTGGCATAGAAACCTACCAACTTACGCACATACCTATCGCTATCTAGCTACCTAGAGTTCCTCGATTTTACAATTACAATTCCGCGCGCCGCGGCTCAGTGGGGCAGGGTTATTACATTATTCATTCAATTTCTCGATTCATTTTGGGACAGGGATAACGGTGAGGGGCTGTACCGATGCATCAATACGAGCGTTACATTTTTCTTTTTCTCTTACGCGCCACTTAGACTCGAATTCTTTCGAATTTCCGCGGGGACAGCCAGCCTCTGAAGCGGTACAACGCGTGACACAGCGCGAACATCTCGACCTGATAAACGCGAAGTTTTAACATGTATCCATTTGTTTCATTTGTTAATTCTTTTTGTGTGTTTGTGACTTTACAAAACTGCGCGCGATTCGCGCAACATTATCGTTATTATGTCGATACGAAGAACAAACGTTCGATACGTCGAAAGTACTGTAACCAACTCTCTTTCTCCTCATTCTTCCTTTTAAAAGCGACTTTTTTTACGATTATACAACTATCTTACAATTTGGCCTGACGCCCCGTCTCGACAAAGAACGAATTAATTACCCGTTTCTCATTCATTCACGCGCTTTTTTTTCGGCAATTGTGCGACTTTTTTTTTCGAGATACCCGATATATAGCGATATAGCCTTCGGAAAACCCCCCGAGCTTAAAGCGTGTTTATTTGGTTTCATTTTTTTTTTTGTATTTCGCGAACTATCACGCGGTTCGCGGTGTCACCGGCGTTGTCGACGCATCACAAACGACTGTCGCGGCGTGGTCTGCGAGTTCCAGATTTGATAATTTGGCTGATATAGGCGAATCTGCGCGGCTTAGCGACATAAATATTATTATATACGTATATAAACGAACGATGATCTCGTTATCGCTGGGCTTGGCGTGACGTACGTTGGAAGTTCGAACGTCATTACGTCGGTGTGCGATGCTGACGCGGAGGAATCTAGCGTCGGCGGGCTCCCGTATGATCGGTATGTCATCATAATCGGGCATCTTTTCTCGGGGTGATGATTGTGTTGTCGATTTCTGGTCATGATCTGCTGAGTATGCTCTTGCGGTACCTCGCTTGGAAGGTATCCTCGACGAGGATGATTTTCTTAGTACGGCGTGAACCTGTTGTAACCGCCTCTGTACACTGTCGCCTGTCGAAAGAAATAACAATTCCATTAGCAATCTTAACTTCGAAAAGCCGTGAGGTTAACGAAAAGAATCATCTTGAAGTCTTTGGAAAATACAGGGTCTTGCGATGTAACTCCAACAAAATGAAAAGTAAACAAAGTTCACTAACACTTCTTTTTTGTAATGTCCCAAAAAAAAATTTGTCTTCATTGCGACATTGCTTACAGTTCAAAAAATTTGAATTCTAGCAGAAAATTACGTTACACAGGTAATTAGAAAAATATCACGAATTTTTAAAAATTCGCGGTTGCTTCTAGCAGTTACTTTCTGTGAAAAGTCGACACTTTTGAACCGAAAGTGATAACGCGAACAAAAATGTTTCATTAGACGGATGGTTCGATATTAAAGATTTCGCAATGGAGATGAAATTTTCAACATGAGACGGCTATGAATCTCTTACCCCGTATCCAGCGACCGGACCAATGCTGTGTCCGAGGTAGGGATCCGCGTACTCGCGACCGTATCTGTAAAATATTCATAAATCCATTAGCACGAAGAAGGACAAAACTCGCGGAGTAAGCGAGAAAGCCGGGATTTTAAGGAAGTGATGTCGTACGTAAGAAGAAGCACACATAAGCATGGATTCATGAGCACAGTCAGGGATATGAGGTATTTAGCGAGTGACGGGAATATCAGGATCTTGCGTGCACTCCGTATCATCCTCAAATCGTCGACTACGCAAAGCCCGACCGCGGGGTCTGAAAAAAACGAAGTCAGCCCAAACGAATAAGCGAATGGGATGATAAATAAAATTTTTAAAAGTTCCGCTCGCGACATTGAATTGCCCACGAAGGCGAATGTTCGTTGCCATTAATCATCTAGAAATGCCGGAACGAACACGAGATAAATATGATGAAAAAGAGGAAATAAAAAAAAAGTGGAACGAATGAGACCCGAAGGAGTAATGAAGTAGAATACACCGGGACTACCAGCGTCTCACGGTGGTAAGCGAAACGTGCCAGGAACACCAAAGTACACGGAACAACAAGAACTGCTGAGTCGGCGAATGGATTGTGGATATCACACCGCTGCAGCATCACCTTCACCGTTATCGTATTTCATATTTAGTAGAGAAATGACGAAGTGTCTGCACGTGAGTCTAACGCGAAATGTACGGCGAAAATATTTCTCTTATCGGAGCCCTGCCCTAAGAAAATCATTGTTTTTAAGAAAATAAGTCAACAATTCAATCATAATTTAAAATACAATTTGGATTGAGATAAAAAATTGTTATAAAGATAACGGTGGTGAAGCAAATGAAAAATGTGTGGCCAGCAAAAAAAACTTGAAAACGACTCTCGTTATTATTGCAATTTTTTCCAAAGTGTAGTTATTGATGTTTCCGTCACGTTTACGGCCTAAACTACGTCTACGTCCCAGTTCATGCAATTTTTTTGTATTCTACTATTGTAACATTTACAAAGATTGATAACTTACCCCGCAACTGCGGCGTATCCTGCGACCGGTTGTGCCGCAGCTGCAGCTGCACCGTAGGCGCGTGCAGCTACGGCTGTGTACGTCGCCGCTGCCGCGTAACTGGCCTGCTGTGCCGTTGACAACGGTGTCTTCAGTAGTGGAGAAGTAGCCGCTGCGGCCGCTGCCGCTGCCTGTAACAACCACAACCCGCCATGCAAGCTCAAGCAAGCTCCGAGAGACAACTAAAGTACTCGACAGGGGCGGGGGGGAGGGGGGTGCTCTATCCGAAATGTCTCGTGTCCTGATTGAGGGTCGATTCACTTACGCTCATAATTATTCTCGACAACAAGATATACTCAACTACTGTAGATAAGGGTTGGTAGAAGGTTGGTTCTCACTTCACTGCGTGATTTTTATAACGACTCAATATCATTATGCAAAATTGCGACGAGTCAACAAAACTATATTCGTCAAACGCAATGCAAAAAAAATCGCTATATTTCTATGAATTATTCAATTCAACTTGGGTGTCTGGCGCGACATTGAAATTTTATTAAATTTTGGTCGTTCATTGGAAGAACTGTTATGTGCTTGCAAAAAATTTGATGAATAGTTAAATAACGATAAATTGGAGATTTAAATTTTGTTTACTCGTAAGTGCAACGGGCTCTCTACATGATCCTGGGGTGTCGCAGGTTAAACTATCTCAAGTGTGCACGCATCCTTCGATAATTTTCTTTCTAAATCTTATAATGTTTATACGCAGCCCAATAGAACCGAAGAATACGACCAAGTGCCATTATACTTGGCACAGTATAAGGTTTGCGCTACGCAGCGGTAGTATTGTTCATAATAATAATTATTAATAACACATTGGGGAAATCAGGTACTATGTGAACTTTCCATGCGTGAGTGTGAGAGACCTCGATGATGATGATGATAATGTACAGCGATACAGGCTTTGTAATTTATACAATATATGTCCCTGTTCGTGCAGTAAGCTATTAAAAAAAAGTACTCTAATCGACAAGCATACGAATAGCGTTTCTGTACTCGAGATTTGATTGCTGTTTGCACCAAATATTGATACAAATATCATAACGCAGGAGCAAAAGATTCCGTGTGCGTTAGAAATACGTAGTGTTCTTATTTAGCTCCGAAAATAATCCGTCCCTTAATTCGACTCTGTCCGGTCAGTCCGGCTAAGCCACACTACGTTACCGCAAATGCGAGTCGCGAAACACGTGGGACGGGAGAAGCTTCGTTGACCTGGGTTGGTTGAATTTCGCATCAGAAACGAGTTTGCACGTTCATCGGAAGTAATCTCGACACGAAAGCGGCTTAAATCGTGCAAGTTTCCGGGGGGGCGAGAGAGGTGGCGAATTCTAGCTGAGCCCGAGAGCGCGTTTTGCGGCAGGGATCCCATCCCGTGCCTCGAAACTACTATTTATCCAACGTGTGTTTCGTCCGATTCCGTCCCAAAACCACAGCGGTTACGCGGAAGATGATTTTCCCATTTCGTTTCCAACACACGGCCGGACAACTGCTATCAAAGCTTGTAAGGCTTTTCAACGCTTTCGTCTTGTTCCCAATGTCAACATTGCCTACTAGTTTTTATTAACCGGCGCGTTGTCGAGGCAAAAGTTCGTATTGCACCAAGGGGTTGCGGTTGTATGTACACTTTGGCGTTTACGTCGATGACGATAAAGCCTCGTAGTAGCCGGTCGCGTTTTTATTTCTCATACATTTTTTTTCCTTTTTCTTTTCGTCAAAGAGCTCCGGAGCTCAAAGCCAAGATCTGCACGCACGAATCAGCAGGTATAAATGCCATGAAGCATAAAACGCAACGGGAACGTTAACTTTTCGCCAACATTTCTACAACGAGTTTTTCATACTGATTTCCGTGACTCTTTAATTCGATCGCTCTCCGATCTGCTGCAATAATGTTATTGCTATTATTAGACCCCGGTGGGAATGGGTTCTTACGACTTTCTAACGATTATTGCACGGGTATGAAGTTTCTGTTTACCAACGAGTGAAAAATACGAATAACTCCGGAAAAGGAGGAAGAAAATCGCCGGGGCGACGACGATCCTCCGGAGACATCGAAAACAACAAATTCTTGGCGCCGGGAAAGTTCATCCCTTTACTCTCTTCACAACGTGCACTCTTACATTGAAAGTGGCGCGTCGATATTTTTACTCGCCGCTTGAGGTCAAATTTTCATCGGGAGTATCAAATCGTTCGCGTTCGTGTTGTACGCAAATCGCGAACAACAACGCGAGCATTCATAATCGGCATTTCTTTTCTACTCCATCGAAGAAATTGCAGGTACTCCGGTCTACTGCAACGAGTTATTTCAACATTTTTTTAGATCCATCAAGCTCCCTTTGCGAGGGTATTAACGATTCCTCGGAATTATATTTCGCAGGTTTTCGCCCATAAACATTTTTTTTTAATAGAAAAGATAACAAATCGGGCATTATAACTCCCTTCTAATGAAAGTACAAAAAAGTTCCATTTCTTTTTCGCGAATACCCTAATGTAACGCTTTTTTGCGGTCTCACTCGATAAGTGAAATTTTCGTAATTTTTATAAGGACGAGATTTCTAGTGCAAAAATTTGATACTCAAGGCGGAATTACGCCGCAAAATATTGTCGAAATTTTTCTTTGGGTATACTAAAAAATAGTGCCAAGGTAAAACTCATGAAAATGTTCAACTCGAGAAAATATTTGTTTAGAATACTTATCTGGAAGAAATAAATTTCAAGGCCAGTCTTAAGAAACCGAATCCGGAGTCGAATGAATAGACAACGATTTGTATCATCTATGAAAAGTGCAAGATATTCTGGACACGCATCGTCCGATGTAAAAGCAAATTTTCCTACAATTTTATTAGAGAAACCGAGCCCATTAAGGCTCAAAGTTTCAGCGTTGAAAAATGTTTATCAAGAAACCAGCTCTGGTGTCGGGAAGTGTCTGAAATGATTTGTTCTACATTCGCGTTGTAGGATACGACCGGAAGATCCGGGTGTTTGAAAAATCGAGGGATGAAGGGTTTTCGTGGATAAAACAATCCCTGGGGCCGTGGGAAAGCCTGGCTGTCTCGTACACAATGAAATGACGACTAACGGGTGCAAGTCTTGTGTGAGTTACGATCGGCTTACAAAGTCCGAGAAGCGCGTTGAACGGGGGGGATGTGTAGAGCAATTCGCGTCGGTTCGGCGGACGGTTGAAAGCGAACGAGATAGAAATAGAAAGAGATAGAGATTCGAAAAGAGAAGCTGAGCGAAATGCTATGTGCTGGAAAGCACAGCAGTGCGGCGCAGCGGTATCGTAAATTCTTGTCACGACGACGGGGTGACCGCGTGGGTGAGTGTCCGAAGGCCCGCTGTACTGTACACACATCGAGGGTTGAACTTCTCCATCTATTCGCGTCGCAGGAAGATTGAGAGAGAATACACCGACGCGTTGCAGCGAAAGATAGAAAGAGGCACGAGGAAATTCGTTCACGTACGTTCGAGAGCCTCATGGACTGAAGTTGGACTCTGGCACGACAGACAAAACGGAAATAGCCAACGAAAATTCTTGGTGACTGGCAATACGTGTGAGCGAAGGATGGAGAGAGAAATTCCAGTGTTATTAATGACCTTCCGGGCTCTTTCTGCCCTCGGAGGCTTCGTTTCGCTAGTTCACGCTAATTTCCTGAGGATACTTCGAATGAACTGACCTCTGGAGTAATACGGGAATGTCTCTCTCTCTCTCTCTCTCTATCGCTTTCTCTCTTTCTCTCTCTCTCTCTCTCTCTCTCTTGCGAATGGGTTGAATTAGCCTTTCTTTATATCGCTCGTATCTTACACTTTCTTTTCCAGCGAGTTTTTGCCTCCCTGAGGTATTCTTATGTACATATACGTATGCAAGCAGTAGATCTCTCGCGGACTCCCTCTACCCTCTACTTTTTATCTTCATTTTCTTTTTTTTTTTCATTACTCCTCTTTTTAAATGCCTCGTCGTGCGAGAAAACGTGCGAGGCTCGTTTCGTCGGAGCTTTAGGAGCGCGACGGGTATAACAGGAAAAGGGTAGAGGGTAGAAGGTACACTACGTGACCTTGTTTCCCTGCCACCATCTATCTTCGTGGACTCTATCGCGGCCCGCTTAGGCCACCCGTTGCGGTAACAGCGACGGCAGACGGAAAGAGACGAGCCGATTTCGTGCTCGTGCATTCTTCTCTTTCGAATCCTCAAAAATCCAAGGAACCGCCGGTAAGCTTAGGAAACAAGCTCGTACGAGCATCGTAGGCCTCACATATCGCGGATTGAATCAGCTCGAATCTACTCCGGCGCGAGTCTTAACCATTTTATCTCCGGAACTAACTCAGACTACTTAGCATGCCTGTACATATTCTATCGAGGTCTCTCACACTTCGCGTTTTCCTTATCAGCATATGCGACTCTAAAAGTCGTCTTGGATTCTTCTACGAACTTTTCGTCTCATAAAGAATACTGATAAATTATGTCCTGCTTTGGTGAAAAGATCTCTTTGATTCTCGTTAACACTTTGTCAAAGAAATCCTTTTTTTTAAATATACATATTATATAAATTTCATCGATAATTTTCCTGTTCGACTAAAGCTTTCATCTACCGAATAAATTTGATCTCCCATGCGTCACGTATGTACACATCGATCGCTTCATCACTACTTTCGATAACACAATTATAGCGTAGTTACGGTAAAACAACTGGTAATCAGAATTGGGCTTTACTCGAATACGTGTCGGTGATAGAATTGTTAAAAACTGTTCAAACGGTGCGTACTCATTTTACGATATGGAATACAAAACTCCGGTGATGTTGAGATATGTTTCGGACGCATCATGAATCGCCCGATTCTGATTGTTACGAATGCAGAGACGTTTAGAGAACAAGGTGTGCTTTGGCATTGTCGACTTTGTCCACTGTGGTCAAGGCCCTCGAACAGCTATGGCTATTGTAATGAAACAAAGATATGCTGGTAACTTTAGTTTGTTTTTCCGAGGATTTTTAACGGGGAGATGCTCAAACCCAAAACGCTTCATTATATCAATTACCAATAACTCAAAATCTCATTTACGAAACGTGGCGAGATAATAGACGAGAGAGGTGAACTAAAAAAGAGAAATTACACGCCTGCCCAAAAAGTGCGACGAGCGTTGGGCTCGTTTATTTCGTTCCCAAGCGAAAAATTGTAATGTGTGGAATGAAAGAAATAAAGGTAACGTAATAAAAGAAAACACTAAAGAATGAAAACGTGCCACTCTACCCGTCGCTTACGCGACGAGTTTAGACGAGCGAAATGAAGAGAAACGTTCGTGAAGAGGATTACAGAGAATAAACAGATGAAACATGAGAAATTTCATTTAAAAAAAAAGGATTTTTTTTTACATCTGCTAGGAAAATAAATGAAATGTCACGTACACGCTATGACTACGCAGGTAAAAAATTACTTTGAAGCGATATGACAAACAACTTTCGATAAACGTCAAAATCGAAGGAACAAAGAAAAATATAATATTTTCGGAACTGCAATTTTTTGAGGTTTTAGGTGAAGAGGATCTCAAAGATAAGATAGTAAGTAAGATAGTTAAATAAAGAATTGTATTCGGGCAGACCGTTATTCCTACCTCCAGAGCGGGCGTTTTAGCCTGAAACACAAACGGCAATCCTGAAAATAAAAATTGTTTGCCGAAGGGAGTCGGCTACCCGCTCGCGATATTCATAATCTTTTAACCAACTCGACGCTACGACTAATCGTTTTTCATTTCCCGATGAATAATGCGACATGAACGCGTGTGTAAACGATAATGAAAACGATACGCTTAAGCAAATTATTCGTGCGATCTCATCGAGTGACAAAGCTTTTCCGATAATGTAATAGCTGACTTGTTGCTGTTTATTTTCGTTCGTACTGCATTCGCAATTGGTTTCACCGAATATTTATGTTTCAATACTCTAAATATCATCGTGTTTGCATGTGAGAGAGAAACTCGCAGTGAGTCAACGATTGACGAGCAATTGAATAAACTGTAGAAATATTTGACTTATTGGCAAACAAAAATGAATAAAAAAATTGTTCGGTCATCGTTTATCGTTCAATCACTGCGACACTATTATATGTTGCGATTAACGATGGGAATAAATGGAATTTTTTGGTCGAATAATTAATTATTATGCAAGCCTGGTCAAAAAAGTGTAAAACTAACGTCGTCTGTTGCTTGCGGCCATTCCAGCTGTATAATATCCCCCGTTTAGGGTGGACGCTTTAGTTGCGTTATATCTTTCATATATATGTGTGTTATTTTTCCTTTTTTTTCAATAAAAAAAATGCTCATAGTATAGAGTGATTAATTTAATTTGACGAATTATTGGATTTAATATACTCTCGAGGAGTTGCCTTACCTGGAGCCTGTAGTTAGGGTCTTGCGTCGCTGCGTGAGCTGCTAGGAAGGGGTCATAGTAGACACTGAAAAAAATATAACAAAGCAGCGATTAGTGAAAAATTAATAAAACTCCGAATTACCTGATCGTTGGAACAGAATATAAGTTTGTATTGTGTGATAAAACAAGTATCATTATCGGATGTGTTCAATGAATGTAGTGAACAAAGTATATGTATATATATATATCTGGATCGTCTATGCGTGTTTCGTGTATTTCATTTGTTCGCGAGTCGTTTCGGGCGTCAATCGGAGTGGACCGTATATTTCATACGCATGTCCCAAGGCGACAGACTTCTGTCGACGATGTATTATACATAAGTGTATATTTGAAAAAACGCGACGTTTCTTTTCAGCGGGTTAGAAAGGCACAAGTGCGAATAAGTACGAAAAAAGGAAGGCGTGCACGGATGCTGTAAATATATCGGGCGCAGGCAAGAAGGTACGAGAACGAGCATCAATCCGCGTGCGGCTTGTTGCAGCGTGTCGACTATAATTCCTTTTTGACGTTTGAACATTTGATAGAAAAAAGAAAATACATAAAAAAATTAAATGTGTCAATAATATTGTTCACGACTCGCTGCAACGAGATTATTGAATAAGAAATGTGTTGGTTAAGTATACAAAGTGAGCAACAGGCAATGAGAAAAAAAAATTACATTGTGAGTGTGTTAATTCATTCTGGACAATGCGTGTTTCACGTAGTGTGTAACGAGAATACATATATATGTAATGTAATTGCGTTGACGGTGGTATTTTATCTTCTTTTTTCATTAACTTTTTTTTACCGCTTTTGTAACGCGCTACTTACGCAGGTGCAAAGGGATGCAGGGCCGTTGCAGCAGCCGCAGCTGCAAGTGGCCCTGGATTACGGGCAAGAGCTAATGCCGCAGCTCCGGCTCCCGGAAAAGCGGCTCTCGCTGCACCGACACGTCCGCGTTGGATGGCGACACCTCTTAATGCTGCAGCTGTAACAAACATGCCACGACGGCCTACCTTGTAATTCATTACGTTGAGAACACAGAGACTCGTTCCCTTCCGGGGATTCTTGGCTTTCTCGCTCGAGAAGAAGAGAGTCCGGTCATCGGTTGAGAGGCAGCAACATCGTCGTCGGGAAACAGCAGCAGCAGTAGCAGCGACGACACGGGGGCTTTTTTTCATTTAGGGTTCGATTCGAATTTATGTCCAAGATGCAAACCCACGGAGTGGCAAACCAAAATTTCAGAGATGCTAATCTTCAATTTTTTTCAAGAATCTTGGTACAAAAATGAATTTATCAAGATCGTTAAAAAAACGAATTAATTTGCAACTCTGCTAACAAGTTATTGGCGTGATTATTGCAATTCCAATAGTTTTTTTCTTGCAATTGAAGACTTAAAGGACGATGAAACTAACAACGAGCGTTGTTCTGTCCCCAGTTGATTTCAAACTACCAGACAAGAGATTGAATCTCGCGGAAGCACCGGGATTCGAGAAACAACTCGTACGAAACAACGTGTGAATTTTGTCCCTTAACGAGGAAAGTTCAGGTAGACGCTGTAGCTGACCAGTCTTAACTGTTATACAGCGTCCATGGGACGTCCGGAGAACACGCACCAGTTCGGGAGGAACACCGGCTCGGGGTAACTGAGTTGTCCCTGTTACGGATAAATTGGAACCGAGTAACAGTCACTGAGGGATCGAGTTGGAAGTTTGGATAGAGCAAGGAAGGAGCGTATTGTCGAGTCGAGTTAGAGCTGATGGATTAATCCCAATGTCCGATGGAAGTTCGGACTGCGGTGTGAACGACAAACCAGAGAAGACACAAGACAAGAATAGTTTCTCCCTTGCATCTCGAAGATTCGAGAGAAGAATGAAAAAATCGAAGAACAGCGAAGCGGAGTTCGATAGCAGTGATGTTACCAGGGAAGCCGTACAGGCACTTGTGAATCAAACTGAAAGGAACGATACATCAAATACCCTTTTCGTTGCGAATGAGAGATCGGAGTTTCCGAAAGGCACTACCGAGCCTGGAATTCACAGGGTCCTGACCAATGGCCTAGTTTCGATATTAGCGTCCATAAGGGTCATACCGAGTTTCGCAAGGAGACCGGAAACTTCGTCTCCGAGTATCGATCAATTGGCGGAAGCATCGACAAGCTCCGAAACTCGAAGATCGATACTTCGTGAAAAAGATTTCTCAGCGCTGAACGACGAGAGCAATAGATTTTCGAGGATCAAACAATTCTGGGAAAGGTACCCGACGAAAGAGACGAAAAAGGCCATTATATTCGTGGATCAACGGATATCCGACAGTTCTATGGAATCCGTGGTGACGCTCATAGGAACGTCGAAACCACTGCTAAAATCTGCCCTCCGAAGCACCGGATCCTTGCGTAGCGCTAGTTCATCCGTGAGATTTTCCCTACCACCGGAAACTCCCCGAACAAAGGGCAATGAGTCGATGAAGATTGGAAATTGGAAGATCGTTTGCGATTTCGGCAACGACGAAATTACCGAAGGTCGGATATCAACGTGGAGATCGTTGAGTCACACGAGAATCTGCAAACTCGTAATGTGCTTGACTGTCGGTCTAATTTTACCGTCATTTCTCGTCGTGCCTGTTCTCGTCTACGAGGAAACTTTAAAAGACGCAACGGTTTGAAACAGAAAAAAAAGGAATTGTCTCTACGAAAAATCGTACAAAGGATATGCAATTCTTCTTGCACAAATTAGTATATCGAATTTAATGTCTAAATATGAAAATTAATTTGTTCATACTTGAAACGTTATTAATTTCAATGTTTTGCAATTGTGCGTAAAAATTTCAATATTGTATTTCATTTTTTTGGGAAAACATCAGCTGCAGGTTGAGCCACACGATGACATCGAGAAAATGAGAAATAAACTGAGAAACGCGTCGATAATAAATCGAATTTCGCGATTGACTGCTCACCTTTGAACTCCATCTTTGAACTCCATTTCTGTCCTCAGGTGTTGGCGTAAGGCCGAGCTTTATTCGTACGTTAATTGTTAGACAATAAAAAAAAAGTAAATCAGACAAAGAAAACAGGCGCATTCCATGTAGTACGAGTTACATTGAACAATCAGGAGTATAAATTCCGAATTCAACGTCGTCGGGTAATCATTCGCTTCAGAGCCTCTGAATCGTGAAGCGGAAAGTGCGAAGATCAGTGGAGCGAATGGATGGTTACAAAATTAATGTGAATGGTAGGGGAGTTACAAAACCACGAAGTGAGGCATGCCAAACACGCATCGCCCTAGGCGGCTCCCGTTGTGGATTTGTGTGAAAGATACAATAGAAACATCGAGGTGCGTGCCTGACCAACAATTTTTTTGTTGTACAGAAACATCTTTCATAAGTGCGATAAAAAGAGAGGGTTTGTTTGATGGGCTTGTTTTTTTTTTTTCTAGCGATTCCAACTAACGAGACAGTGAGATGCAAACAACCGCGTGTTGTGAAAAATCCACGGTATGTGTGTGTGTTTTTTTTCCGTAAATCTAGTACGTAATTGTCTACGTAACTGTAAATATTCTCAAGGTACAACTTGCATATCGTGCATAGGCGATTAGATAGGGGGCCGTCTAGCAGTAAACAGGGTGGGTTTCTCGGTGCGTTAAATACGTTGCTTAACGTTATCTATGGCACAATTATGGAGTATATAATAATGAAGGGATCAGAGAAAAACAGAACGATTATAACGACAACGTGAAGATCTAGCGAGCTGTTTATGGGCTTGTTTGTCTTACGTGTGGTCTGTTCGTGTGTTTTTGTACGAGTAGTTTTTCTCTTTTCTATATCTGTACAGATAAGAGAGAAATTGGTGATTGTGTTACGAGTAAAGAGCTTTAGGACAGAGAGAGAGAGAGACAGAGTGATATTTAGAGAGTATAGAGAATGTGGGTGTACAATCTGACAAAGCCTTAAGGTGACGGTACCTCCGTCTCGCTGCTGCCCTTGGGGCGAGAACGAGAGGTGCGGCTGCAGGGGATGGCGTCACTGCGGCTGCTGCTACCGCCGCTGCTGCGGCCGCCGATGGTGCCGCTGCTCCCAACCAACTCCAAGGCATCGCCGGCAATCTGTATCCTGTCAAAAGAGTTAGTGCACCGTCGTCCGGTACAATTACCAACTGTTTTCCCCATTCGTGGGTCCTCTCACTTTTAATATACATTTTCTTTTCTTTTTTTCAATTATTTTCTTTTTCTTTTTAATGCGAAACGGTGGTCGTTAGTCTGGCGGAGGTGACGCTGGTGACTTGATCGCTGCATTTACCTACCACTGGAAGTCGCTTTTATAGCAGTTTTTTTAACGGGTGAATGGAGGATGGATTTTCAAGGATTCAACAGTATTCGCGACATGGAGAAAGCGCGATTTTAAATCTACCGGGATATTGCAAGAACGCGGCGAATAAATCGCAGTGTACAGTGCGTTCGATGTATGAAAGATTCCTTTCGATTTGAGACTCGATCGAAGCGATAAATATCTCAAGCAAAAGTTGCAACGTCCAGAGATTCTTTTTCCGCCAAATGGATAACAATCTCGTTGATGTATGTTTCGCGAAGAAAACGATTATTTTACGTACTGTTGGAGCTCACGAACTCCCGTACATTTCAACTTTCCGACGTCTGCAATATATTTCATTATTGCAATAACAATGGATCGTTCGCGACGTGCGATCTATCAAAATTTAACAAACAAACGAATTGGTATTGTAGAAGTTACAACTGTGGCGAAGAAAAATAGAAGAGCCATTGGTAGTTACCGCGAAGGATTTCGAATCGATAGGTCGAGCGATCGTCCATATGTCAAGAGCGCCATCGCGGTGAAGGCAAGCTGGGAGGCGCTACGAGTAATTAATATGATTGAACCCTCGTTCGATGGATGCGGAGAGCTTGCGAAGGGGCGAGGGGGAAAGGCAAAGCGTAGTGAGAAGGTTGCTCGATAGGGTTTGGTGCATCGAGACTCGTGAGCGGGAGGGGTCGAACTTCGAGTCTGGCTCACTAGCTGCTGGTCGAGAGACGAACGGAGACGAAGAGCTTGAGCGAGATAGAATCGAGGGTCGAAGGGTGGTCGAGGGCGTGCAGAGCGAGAGAAAACGCAGAGGAGGCAGTAGCAGAGAGCGACGAAGGGGATGCTGCTGCTGCTGCTGCTGCTGGCAGGGTTGCTCCGAGCGATCAATAAATGCCGGCGCTGCTAGCACACAGCACACCCCTGGACCACTTTCATCCCTCCCTCTCTGCGTTCGCTACTCGCCAAGCTACCTTTCGTCTCTCGTCCCGTCGACTCTCGCGTTTCCAACTCCTATTTCTTTCTTACTCGGTCGCCCTCGCCTCCGAGTATTCTCGCTCTTCAACGTCTCGCCTCGTCCCACCGAAGAGAGACACGCTATGCCCAGAGTTTCGTCGATAGAGTCGAAGTTTTCATCTCTCGCACGAGCGCACCGGACTCCCAACTCTCTCCACCGAACCCTCGCGCGATCGTAGAACGCGATTGAAACGTCTATGCTTTGGGCATTGTAAAATCTTCGAGGCATTTCGAGACGATTGAGTCTTCACGGAGAAATTATCGAGAGGGCTATCAAAGGGAAACCCGTCTATGCTGGTTTTATCGATTATTAACGACAATGGAAATTGAAACTTTGCCGATGATTTTTTGAGACTAATCGCGGGTTGAAGATTGTGAGACTCGCTTCCGCGAGCTCTCGCGTATTTGTTCGTATATTCGAGGAGATAATAAACAAATTCATGGCGCCAACGAAAATAATTCGACTCCGAAGTTGGTAGAGTGCTTTACGCAGGTTTAAAAGGACGAAAGATACGAATGTAGCCCGACGAAAGGCACTCTCGATGAAACTGCCAATAATGAAGATGAAAATGGAGAATAATTTTAAGGAAAAGAAGAAATGATAAATAAAAAAAGTTCGGATGCACTAGAACCACAGTCGCATGACCCACGAGTAAAGCAACAGTAATTAGGTGCGTATTTTATATGTATCTCTTAATACCCGTTTAACCTTGCAAAAAAATAAATGAAACATTGATTATTCGTTCAAGCTAGTTGTCGTCAACTAAGAGGCGAGATATCGGCCGTTTTCAAGACGTTCCATTGGAATCGAAGACAAAAAAGAATCTATATTTATATATGTATGTGTAGATACCAATTACAACATTCGAGTTCACTGGGGAAAAGGCCCGAGCGACAGTAGGAGATTTAAGTAAAGAAATTGTTGAGGAATGATTCAGTAAAGAAAAAAAAAATTTATATATATATATAAAAAGAAGCATACTCTCCATCGTTTGTGCCACAAAATGAGATATTTTGTCTCTCGAATGCTCTGTGCCAGATACTCGAGAGACGAAGAACTACCGCCCCCGCGATTGAGAAACTAAAACATAATATGCGCGTGTGTGTTTTGCTGAGACAACACGATTAAGGTAGCGCCTCGTGTTCACCAGGTAACAAGCCGAAACTGAGAGGGTAACGGAAATATAACGGGCGGATAAACACGAACGATATACAAACAGCGGCTAGACATTGTGCGTACATTATGCACCTACGTAGTTCCAGTGCTGGTCAACTAGGGTTTCTGGTCTCGAAAGCTCGACTATGTATGTATAGTATTACACTGTGGGGTATGTTTCGGTAGAGATATGAGGGGAGGTCGGATGCCTGGACAGAGGGGCTGAGATATTCACGCCGACAAGGGGGGGGGGGGATCGAGAAACGTGGACACAACAATCGGTTGAGGGAGTAAACGATACTCGACGTTCCAGCGTCGTCGCTGTATATGGCGAACGATTTCAAACCACGTTCATTATAACGCGTGTTGTACTAATCAAAACAATAGTATTACAACATCGTAATATTAACTTTCGAAGAAACGGGACGGGTTCCTCGGGTCTCAAAGGGGGGAAACGTTAAAACGTGACTATGTTTGCTTGGTTTGGTGCTTGCACGCTCAGCGGTAACTAATTAATTCGTCTACGGAAATGACAAAGATCAAACGCTAATGAAGTCGATATGGACAAATTTTCGTAACGATAGACGTTGAAATATTTTATGTAACGTTCGCAGTTTCCCACGTGCACTTCTGTATTTATATATATATATGGATATACATAATAGCAATGCTCGTGCGACAAATCTAGGTATTGTTATTGTTATTCGCGATATACTCGACTGGAAAGTGCGAAAGGTTTTTTTTTTAATTTTAATTTGATTTTTTCCTTTTTGTAATTAGTTACCACTAATGTAAAGGCGTCACTTTGGAGCATGCAGCAACCTCGCCCGGCCATTTCTCTCGCCAACTAACACACCGTGCCACGATCATTAACATTAAATTCAATGAAAATTAAACGGTTTCCAAAAATATTACAGATTTCGTGTTCTTTTTCTTTTTTTTTCTTTTGTTTTTTGTCTTTTTTTTTACCGTGTCCGCCTGTGGCACCTTGCACTGACGCAGTGATACTAGAACGTGATTAAAACGACAAATTATTAAACGCGCTCATTTTGTATACAGCGTCGCTGTATAATATTTATCGATAATTATTTAAACGCAATGACAAAACGAAACGAAAAAAATGTAAATAACGAACTTAAGGTAAACTTTGGACATTTTGATAATGCCAGCAGGCCCAAGGGCGGACAGATCAACGTGAACAAAGAAAAAAGAATTGAATAGAAATGAAAATAAATAAATAATTATAATAAGACATATCGCTAATCGAGTATAGTATATACACTTGATAAATGTATATATATATACAAATATATATATAAATATATATATTGTATGTTGACAGGTGAATCTCATATGAAGGCAAGCCAAGGCCACGACATGAGACGTGCAAATTAAATAAGGTAATAATAATAATAAATATTAAAAAGCAATTAAAAAATTCTCTCCCAAAACCGCTCCAACCACAACCAAGCACAACCACAGGCAAGGTACGGGCCTTTGTCAACGAGACAGTCATCAACCAGTGAATGTGGCGCATTACCGTGATTATTGTATAATATAGTAAAAATATATATATGGAATATATATATGAGATAAAACATATGAGAAACGAAAGGGAAATTTGTATAGGAAACGAACAAAAAAAATATTAATGATAAATAAAAACTATAAACGATAAATAAAATGTAGTAACAAGTGTTTCAATCAATCTCAAGTCAATTCAATAAATATGGCGGTGATTCAATATTAACAGTAGTTGCAGTCAATAAAAAAAAAATTCCATTCGGATATTAATCGGAATATTTTCAACTGGGGTAGGGAGATACTTTGTGTGTGATACTTGAGAGGATGATAGGCCTTGGATTAGAAATAAATAAAAAGTTCGACTATCCGGTGAATATTGAAAATCGAAAAAAAAAAAATCAAACAATATGGATTTCGGCGAGAAGTATCGAACAACGGGGGAGTGAAATAGAGGTTTGGTGGGTATGGTCGCAATTATAAGTTAATAATCATTATATTACGATAAGAAATGATAAATAATACGAATTATAATATTATGTACGAAAAATACCTCATGCGTTACCACTGGATAGAGAGCCCTAGACTAGCTACATAGGCGATAATTCGTGTTTTTTTTTTATATACGTTAACAAAAAGCTATTATATGGCCAATCGCTGAGTCTGCAGCCGCCAGGGTGACGTTATCTTACGAACTTTTTCGTCTCTCTCCCTCTCTCTCCCTTCGTCAAATGATTCATCTTTAGTTTTCTCTTTCTTTTCTACTCTTAATGCCTCCTCTTTTGTGCGTTATATTTCTCCCTCCAGTTTGTTGCCGGGGATAACGAGCTTTTCATTTCTTTTTTTGTTCTAAATCTCGATGAACGGTTGCGCTAATTATTGACGATAGGCAACAACAGTTAGTATTTATAGGTATCGTGATTATATATATCGCGGAAATATCTAACGAACTCTCGTGAGGTCAGTCAATGATCGAGTGCATGATCCCTCGCGTTGAAACGAAACGAGAAATTATAGATAACGAGAAAACGTTTATCGCTACACTCCGGCGGTTTCTCGAGCGCTTATCGAACGATCGAGGATTCGAGAAAAAAAAAATAAGGACAAGCTCGCTAGCAGAATTTCTCGTGGGGCGGTCAATGGCTCGCAAGAGTCAGTACCAGTACCGATAGCCGCGAACAATGAAAATACTTGAAAGTCCAAAAGTAAAACATTTTTACGAGTTTTATCGTGTGAAAAATGGTCTCGACTTGCGTGTCGACGAAAAAAAGTGCTTCTCATCCGCGAGAGTTAATGGAGGGAAACGAAAATCCCCGAGTAAAATGGAAACGTCGCGTTTAAAACGTTTAGACGTGAACGTTGGAAAAATAGCCGAAGAAAAATTTTCTCGGCTTCGGTCGCCAAGGAATGCAACGGGAGGAATGTACCTCAGGGTTCTCCACTTCTCTGCAGTACTCCTTCTTTTTTATCCGAAGACTTCCAATTTTCTTTTCTCTAAGTCTCCGTGCCTCCGGGGCAAGCTAAAGTCACGGAGTACTGCAACTTTTTTTTTACTCTCCTCTCTTCACTGCTACCATCCGTTGTATTATTGTTATCGCGCGCAAAAACGAGAAATCCGAGTGTCGACGTGTCCCCGAATGAAATTGTTCTGAATGAAAAAAATGCTATGCGTGTATACGTTTGAAGTTTGACCGGATAAAAATGTAAGCGGACGCCAAGAGAGATTCGAGAAAGAGAACGCGGTAAAAACAAATATTTATACAGATTTACAAATGACAAATACATTTTCGATGAAACGAATTTTTACGAGGGAGAGAGCGAAAGAGAACTTGTGCATTCAGCAGTAAAATCTTCTGAGAGACAGAGAGATTATGTAACACACGAACACTGACTGACGATGCAGATGCATGCTAGAATCAAAAGATTTTTCTTTCTTGCGTTCCATTCGGTCGTTCTCGACTATATCTTTGTTCTCATTTTTGTTTGTTCCGTGTTTTTCAACTATTGTTTTTTTTGTATTCAAAACGCCATGTCGGTGTTCGGCAGGCTCACTTTATTGTTCAAATCAATTCTCTTCATATAAGTTTTGTAGTTTTTTCGTTGCTAATCATGACGTACAAAATCGTCGATTGCAATGTATCTTTAAGCTTTCGTCACGTATAAAATTATTTTTTGCCGTACGTATAATCTATATAGGTCATTAATTAATTGATGTACTTGACAAGGTTTCGTTGTTGTTGATATACTAATAAAAAAATATCCCTCTCTCGTATTCGGGATGTGTTTTCTCCCACTTCGATATTTTTCTTCATTTCAGTTCTTGGCTATCACGCCTTGTTCTGTCGTCGGAATCTTAGCATGCATCTCTTGATTTCAAATGTAGGCTAAAGTAGATGAGGTAAAAACGAACAAATCAAAATTAATAGTTTTGACGACCTAAGCCTAAACGAGAATGTAAAGTAGTCTCGCGCCTATAAAAAAATCTATTCAATGTCTCACTTTTGTTACTTTACCCTGTTCTTGTCCGAGAGGCAAAAAGGCCCATCCGGACAATCTTATGCTTAAAAAACGATATGAATTTCTCCTCAAATTGAGCATTTCGTATTCTGCAAATCTTTGTAGGAAAAACAAAATTCGGAACTAGCTCCGAGTTCATTGGAATGAGTTTAAGTTTATCGCCCGCGTTAGTCCGCGAGTAGAATAATAATAGTTTAAACGTTAATCACTGAGAAAACCCTGTATTCGTTTCGTTAAATCTACCGTGGAATCGTGAGGAGGCCAACGCTCTATTAGCCACCATTAGCTCGATTGGCTCGATTCCTGACTACCTAATTTATTAACGAAATCTTAAAAATACAACGCGAACTATCCCGGTGCCTAGCACTGACCAACGGTAGAGTCATCGTCGCGTTCACTCTAAACTTCGTCCTACCTCCGAGCGCAAAACGAGGATGGAGGGAAAATCGTGAAAGAAAAACAAAAAAGAATAGAAATTAGATAACAGTGTACGAGGAAAGTACTGGTGGGATAACTTTTTCATCCGAACCGAATGATTCACGATAGTTTTACGAAGGCGCTCGCACAGACAGACTTGCAGAAATTAAAAAATTAACCCACCTTGGCTGGACGTGGCCTATAATTTAAAAAAAGTCCTTTTTTTTCACGTTTACGCTGCGAGGACCCTATAGCAGGCCAGTGTTAGAGACCGGAACCCGCGCATCCGCACACTCAACACTCGCAGACGTGTAAAATCGTTACAGCGAAAGCCCGAAGAGTCGAGCGACACGACTTTCAAAACAAAAGAACTGCGAGAACGATTAAAAATGTATTTTCCAGCAGATATATCGTCGCGACCAGAGCTTTTCTTAGCGTTCGCTGTTACGATTCCAGATTTTCCTCTCGTATTTTACCACTACTGCTACTGTTACTACCATCGCAAATGGGTTGACTTTTGTCTTTCGTTCTCTAGTATAGAAATACTTTCGGTATATATAACTATAGTATATATCATTTTTTGTATGCTTGCTTGGTCGTGGTGTGGCGGCTGTGGTCGGTAGTTTTAACTCTGGGGTAGAGAAGACTGTCTCGTTTTTTTTTTGTTTTGCGTTTTTCAACGTTTTTCATGACTTAAACACACCGGGCGTCTCGCGAGTGAAGCGGCACCTCGCGAGAGCACTGTTATTCGCGAAGATAATTTACGACGAGTGTCGTTTGTGTGGCTGCATTTTTTGCAGTCATTCGCGAATTATTTTTCACGTTTATCAAATGTCTCATTAATATTTGTCGTCGCCTTGGTCGTTTTATCACCCTCATCACGAGAAACCCTGGCAGTTCTCTCGTATTTCGGAGTAAAGAGTGAGGAGTGCCTCCTCAGGCACGTCGTGGATGCACCTACCCTCTGGCCACTGCACGCACACTGTAACATCAAAGAACACAATACATTAGGACATTTCAGTACGCTTTCAGAATAGTTATCGCGGAGACTCGACCGCAATAATCTTCCAAAACAATTATTTTCCCAATTCCAGCACGATGTTTGGGCAAGATATTAGTTAAGCCAGATTCACGAGTAGACAAAAAATTCGCGAAACATATTTAAAACTATTTTTCAAGCCGTTGACCCGGAGGTAAGAGTTGTTTTGAAAAGTGACGATCTACCCGTGCAATGCCAACGAAAATTTCTCGAACCACGTTACTTTTTGTTTCTATTCGCAAGGCGAACGAATTCAGATATTAATTTTCTGGCAAAGGAAAACCGCGAGATCTCCGATCGCCAGAACCAAAACTGTTGTCTGTTTCGATTCGAAACGTTGATTCGGTGTCAATATAGAATAGTTATAGACGGCATCGGGATGCGAAACAATTCGAATATGTCAATTGCTGATATGCGCGAAACACAATGGTACAGTGACGCCGGTTATCACATGTCGTTTCGACGCTTTCACGATTCGACGGTAATTAATAATAAGGAATTTAACCGGGCAGGCCAATTACAATTAGAGCTTGAGGGTGCAATTAGTGCTGTTGGCGCGTGTACCCATCGTCCCTATAACCGGTTATCAGGAAAGTGATTACAGAGTTAAATTGGTCGAAACTGTTAGAGGGAAGTGGAGGAAGTAGTGATGGCGCGCGCAACGTTCGCGAGGCACGGAGATCGGATTGAGAAGGTACTAGATTCCGGTAGCCATGCTACAGCCTCTTCCGGTATTCGTCGAATCGAGCTTAAAGAGCCGTTCCTACCAACTTCCCGAATTACGATGGAATCCTGGATGGCTAACTCTTGACAATTGCATGTAACAAAGTACAATTCGCCGTGCCAGCTTTTGTGCAGAATAGAGTAGGTGAACTCTCAGCGGCAAACTCGACTAAGTGGATTCATCGAGTGCGAATTAGCGGAGTGAAAAGTTGGAGAAAGAGGGTTGAGATCAAGAGAGGCGACGCGCATTTTGTATCGAGAAAACAAAGGAAAAAAGAGAAGCAGGTAACTCCGAAGGCGAGAAAAATTTCTATTAATCGAGCGATAACTTGGATGACGAGCTTTCACGTTTACCGGCCAAGAATTATCGGGTGAACAGCCGGGGGCGGGCGGAGGAACGGTGGCGAGAAGGCGGAAGAACGGGCAACGGGAACGAAGGGTGGAAGCAGCGAGCCCTGGAAATGAAGTTACATGCCCCGAGGGATAATCGAGCTGTCCCGCAAAATTGAACGTACGAGGAAGCGAGGAAATTGGCCTAGGCTGGAAAAGAGGGAGTGAGAGATCGATACAGGTCCTCGGCAAAAGGGGTTGGCACACTGGTTGCCTATCAGATCATACAGGAGATATTGTATCGTATGAAAAATATAAGAAAGGCAATATCCTCGAGGCAACTGTCGATGATTCTTACGATAGGGTCAACTCTAAACGTGATAGCATTACAAGGGAAGAAGAAAAATCATAAATGTTGATCGAGCTTCTTACTTTTTTCTTTTCTATCGTAACAACGGAGAGAGTATGCCCACTTCTCGGCAAAATGTTTTCGTTTCGCGCAACTTTTACGGGGGTTGTACGTTTTTTTTAATTCAAGATTTCTTATCATTAATTCAAGACTCTCAATGCGGAAACAATATTCGCGATGGTGTTCTATCGGAGATGCAAATCCGCTCACGCAAGTGATGTGCTCTTTACGTGCAGATAATGGCTGAAACGGATGTGGAATCCGATTAGGAGGTTTTCGACTTTTACCTTATACTAAAGACGAGAATATTGCTAAGAGGATTGATCGAAACGTCGCGTGCGGAACTTCGCGACCTTCCAAGAATGTCCTTGTCTTTTCCGTTACACAAAACTCCATTTCCCTATGACGCTTAATCCTCCATTCTCGACGCAAATTTGTTGAAATATCGGAGAAAATTGTGAGAATAAAAAAAAATGAATCGTATTAAACCAAGGTTTTTACTAAGCCATAGTGCAGTCGCCATGCTCAAAAAAGAAATAATAATAAAGAGCGCGGTCATTCTTTCCTCTCGCTCACTCTCAGCCTGCTTTTCCTTCCTGTCCGCCAAGCGTTTCTCTGGTACTTTGCAAACCTCCCTCAAAGCTCTTCATTCTACTTGGTCCGAGGCGTTATTAATTTTCTCCGACGGTTTTTCTCCCTCCTGGCGTCAACTTTTATCCTCATAGCAGAAAAGCAATGACCGAGCTGCTTTCATTATTATTATTTTTTAAGCTCTTCCGTATAGCCTGTCTTAAACGGCTCTTTTATATTGAAGAAAGAACTTCGATGCTGTATCGACATCTATGTCGCCCGGTGAGAATTAAATTTTCGAAACTCGAACGACACGAAAACCGATAACACCTTGGAGCTGTTCTATTTACGATGTATCGACTACGTTGCAAGACAATGTTGCGTCTTAATGATAGTTACGTACAGTTACATAATTAGAATGTCTTGCCAAAATGTTTCTCAGTTGCGACGTATAGCATTTAGAAGCAGGGGAACAGGAAAACGTTATTCTCCACGGTGTAGACGCGTTATTTACGGAACCATTAATGAGGTGGGAGGGCGAGTGAGGGCCTTGCATAAATTATGAATGCTCCCGCGGCTGCTGGGAGAGAAAAAGCTCGAGGGAAAGCGTATGAAAGACGAGTGAAAAAGAAATATGGGATTTGCGGAGGATGAACGAGTGCAGAAAAATGTATACGGTTTTCTCGCTAACGAGCTCTCGTAGCTCTCTTCTTTCTCCCTCTTTCTATGTACATATATGTATGTTCTTCGCTTTATTTCAACACTCCGGAGAGCGAACGAGCTCTCGCTCTCGTTCTGAAAAAAGACGTGACCGAGGTCAGTGAAGTAAAAGAAGAAAAAAAATAAAGAAAAACACAGAATCGACAATAAAAATATATCAAAAATCGATTGCATCTATCATGGTCATCTATTTTGTTGAAATCGAAAATATATTTTTATTTTAAATATAAATTCCCAATATCAAATTGTATATGCTTTTTTTTAACCAATTAACTATTTCATTCAATGTCGATTACTGATCTATAAATATTGTATTATTATTTTCTATAAAGCCCTTTGCCGTAGCCGGAAGAAACTTGACTTATATTTGTCCCAGCGCATATTCGTTCATTCGGCCAAAGTATCGATCCCACCGACGACCTTTTCCAAGCTCTGTACCTCCCGATTCCTACAACTGCTCGAAGCATTCGTTTACATAGAGAACTGAGTGTACATCGCATTCGTTGTACGATACACCGCGAGTTATGTATCTCAGAAAGGCTGTGAGCCGAAGAATAATTGAACCGGGGGAATATAACAGCGAGATAGCTCAAGGGAATATGGGCTCGAGAGGGCGTCGGGAAAGGGTTACCGAGGGGCGATGTTGCTTCGAGGGCAAAATTTTGCGCACGGACAATCGCCGGGGATTGGAGAAACTTTTCGAAGAACGTGACGAGATGAAACGACCCTTTTCCTCTCGACGTTTTTTTTTCCACAGCGTGCAATAATTTCTCTCGCACTCCGATGAAATACGAGATACGAGAAGCAAAGGTTCAACAATAAATTTTTCAACGATACAGGATGCTCGGAGCAGCAGCTGTATAGCCGTGAAACTCCCTCGGGTCGTTTCCGTACACTTTCGGGAAGGCCAGCAACCCTCGGTGAAAAAGAAAAAATACACGAAGAAAACTGTAGAAGCGAGAAGAGCCGCGGGCGAGATACCGGACGAAAAATTGAGGCAAGACGTCTACCCGGATAAATGGAGGGTAAAATACGGAGAAAAAAATCTCCCAACTTCACGTTAATATAACGGTCTAATATTCATTACATTGTACTTCGAAACGAACGAATACGCCTGGAAATTTTGTACGTTGGTGAAAAATTGGAAATATAAATTTCGAAAAAAAAAAAAAAGTTTGTCCCTCGAGCTTCTTTCTTTATCACGGACATCCGTACGGGCGTTTATGACGAGAAGATCCAAAGGGATGGTGATATTGCTTCGAGCTGGTTAAGCCATAAAGTCCGTGCGAGAAAGCTTCTTCCCCGGATGACTGGGTTAAGAGAGACAGGGTCGAAGAAACACCCTCGAGGCGATCACGATTTCCGATAACATGGAATTCTAGGGGCAGCGGAACGGCTGTCCCGAATCAAAGATCTTTTCTCTCGGCGTTTTAATTCATCGGCGAATCGGAAGAATATAGGATATATGTATGTATGTAGACTCGTTAACCACCAAACGAGCGCAGTCGAGTGAGCGAGATCTGTAAGACTCGTAAAAGACGCTAGAAGGGACGGGAGCACTGAAATCCTTTGACGACCGAGAACGGGTTCCGATTGGAAAAAAAAACAAGGAGAAAAATCCTGAACTTTATCGCCGAATAGATATCTGCTCCGCGTAAATCTGGAAAAGAGTGAACGAAGGGTCGGTGGGAAGAATTTAAAGGCATAAGTTTGTACTTTGATCATTGAAATGAATGGACATGCTGATGAGGCAGGACTTAAATACTCGCTCAATCGTTTTGCCTTCGTTCGATTACAAATAATAAATCGATATTCGAAATAAATTCCTCCCCTTTAATCAAGGAAACTTCGCTTTCATGGTTTCTATGCGATTTAGTCCAATATTTTTGTTTCATACTACTTCGTTATTATCTGAGCTATTCGTATTTTGCGAAGTAGAAAAGTATAGATCGTCGTTAGAGGTGAAATATTAAATTAAATTGAAAGAATAGACATTGTTCTAGTCTGAATACATTTCATGAATAACGAAGCTTCGAGAGTTTAAGATAAAAATTGCGTGACCGTTGAAGACTTAATTCAGCGTGATAATAGCGAGAAGATCGTCGTGGAATAACGGAGTTATTTGCTGAAGCCCATTTCATGAAAGTGCGAGGCCCGGTTGATGGATGTTTCAACGTTGGTATAGAACGGACGAGGCCTCTATCTCCGTTCCTCGGTAGCCGAGGAATACGTATTAGAGAAACTTAGATCCATAGCGGAGGGAACGGTGGATAGTGTGAGAGAGAGTTTGGTCAGTTCGATCGAGTTAGAATGCAGGGGACCGGTATGAATTTGGTTATAATTAGAGGCTGAGTGGTGGAACTTCGGCGGATGCCCCTCTCTGCGCTGTGATGAATCGGTACTCGATGCCATCGTTCAGCCACTTACATACCAAGAGATAAAATAAAAGATGGTAACAGCTTTCGGGTCTGTGAGGCGTTGAGAAACCATTTTGGCACCTATCAGCGATCACTTATATTGTCGCAAGCTTGACCGGATCTATCTTTATTTATAACCCGAACGCGCGTTATGTGAATCTTGGCCTTGCGTTGCGCCTCGTTTCCTTCTTGGTACGCGATAATTTGGTGTGCTATTAAGTAGGCTTCGGCTAATTGAATTTCACAAACGGCAAACAACCTAAGATGTAATTTCGTATTGTTTATAAATCTCGAGCTAGCTGTGATATTGATTCATCGATTACTGTTGATCTACGATTAATAACTGAATAAGATTATGAAATTCATCATTGATGAGCTGTAGTCGAAATTATAAATTCATATGTCAAATGGTAAAGGGCGTTGGCGCGTAGAATATTTCGCACAGCTGCAACATCTATCGCCGCTGGTGACCGGCTCTCGCACTGATCCGGATCAGCCCCGTGGCGCGCTCGAATGCCGACACAATTAAAACGAGATTAGGACGGGATTAGCGAACGGACTCGTTGGTTACTCTCTGTCTCTATCTCTTTCTGTCCTTTACTACCCTCCTTTCTCTCTCCCTCTCTGCCGACAGGTCACGTTGCTAATCGAGCTGGGGAAACTGTCGCGGGAATTCGTGCGCGGGGCGTCACTCTCGTCGAATCGCTCTCGCAAATTACATAAACGAATAGCGAATTAGATGAAACCGACACGTTTTAGAATCGATCGGCGTCGATCGATTATAGAGGCTATTGCAGTTTATATCGAGTTACAATTAGAATCAGTGTGCGTCATGTAGTATTTTCGACCTACCGTTCGGCACCGTCGGTGGTTTTTTCGTTTGTACCCTCGCCGTTGCGTTGTTCACCTGTCGGATCATTAAAAACAAATTGATTAATAAATACAATTTACGACACCAAAGACATTCCTCACTTATATCTATCGATTCGCACGTGGCTGACTTTTGTTTAGGCAGTTAATTGGAGGAAAAAACATAACTTTGTCTGCGCAATTTTTCATATGAGAGAAACTGAGAGAAATAATATGAAATTTTTGAATTTTTGTTAACAACCGAATACTATAATGTGTTTAATCGTTAGAATCGGCCGCGCCCGTAATTGCTGCAATTGAACAGATATAATGAAGGCGACTCGGTTGGTCTATTTCATGTGTATAACAGTTGAGCAGCGCGGTTTCAACGTGATTTAATTAAGCCGTCGAAATTGAAGTTACGCCGTAGGCATTAATTTGACGCAAACTCATCCAAGCAGCCACGTGCGAGTCCCTATTTATATACTACCCTGTATAAACCCTGTTATGTAGATGTATATAGCCTATTTATATATGTATATCTCTATGTACACGCTAAAATTATCAACGCAAAACCTACGCACAATCCGCGTCAAATCATTTATAGCATCGTTTATTAACTACGACGATTTATATACGACATTGAGGATCTTTCTATGAAGGTTATATTTAACGATATGACGAACCGAGCTGCGCCGACCATAAACGAAGCGATTGTGCGGAAATTTCGCGTATTTGTTATTCGTATCCTCGATTTATATTTCTAGTACTCTACGCTATCTTTCCGAGACGAGCAAAATCAGAATTCTCACGACAATGATCATAATCAAGAGTTAAATTTAAAATGCACTTTACCGTTCTTTAATCAAATTTTTGCGTCGTCAGAACGATAGATTGTACTCATCTGGGCGCGTACTAATTGACGATTCGGTAACGTGAACTATAACGAAAATCACGTGTAGTCGTTCGGGGGATAATTTTCCATTCGTTACCGCGGTGCCGTAGAATAACCGGTTTATTCGCTCATTACCACGAGCTTCCATGTATTTTTCTTCCCACTTGAATGCCTTTTGATACTTTAATTCTTCTTTTCTTTGTTATCTCATTCTCTCTTTATCGTATTCTCTTACACGACCGTTTTATGAATTTAACAAACGTTTGCGTTGATCTTCACTGGTTACATTTGCTTTCCCTTATTTCATTTTTTTTTCAGCTCTAAATCGTCCGGGTGGCTCGAGGTCTTTTTTGTCGACTTCACTCTCCGCACTCGACTTCGTCGTCGAACAATTGCTATGAGAACAGAACGGCGAGCACCAGCTTCCAACCACTTTAATCGAGACGCCGTTAGGTGCAAATAGATCAGAGACACGTTCCTCTCTAATTGGCACGAAAAATCAATGTTCTCGAGAGTTCGTTACGTCTCGGTAAAAGTCACGTAAAGTTTTAGATACTTTGGATCAACTCGCCCGCCTTTATTAGCTCTACTTGTCTCGTGGTATTGAGCAAAGGCTATTGATTCGTACGACACATAAAAAATACACAAGATTTGACGATCAATTCGTATTTATCGCAAAGAAGTGTTCAGCGTTATCGAATCGTTGGGCCGTTTTATTCGATTCGCTGTAATTAATGAAGCGTGCGACGAGAAGCAAATCCGTGAAGAATGCAAAGGTATTCGATCGACTCTTCTAAATTGTATTGATATCGATTGGAGATCAAGTGAGAGCATCGAAAATTTTAGGGTTAATATTCACATCGTTTCGTCTCACGCTTCAGTCATTATTCACATATAAAAGATAACTAAATCTATGCGCGCGATATATGAACGAATACTATAACTAATAGTTTTTCATTGAATGCGCGTTTCGCGCGAGCACCTTCGCACCGAATGTAATCTACTAATTACTATCTCGGATAAACACCTGTTTCATATTGTATTATGAATTACAGTTTCCGCTATCTAGTACATCTATTGAATTTTAATTAATCGAGATCGAATAAAATTAAATTACAACGCTTTTCGTGTGACATAATAGCGCAATGTGTAAGCTTCATTGAAATCGTAAATTGATATTTTTTCTGTGTCGCGCCTATATTGCAACGAATGCAAGCGAATAATTTCGATCCAATTAGGGTCAAGTTCGAGGCAGCCGACTGATGTGAATGAAAAATTCCTCAAACTCGATTAATCACTCGGAGAAACGAGAGGAATGTGCAAGTTGTTTTTTTTCCTATCTCAAGTTCCCTATTTGGTTGACGATGGGAGATATGACGAGGGGATCGATGAAACATTATTCATGCATGCCTTACTAATGGCGGAAAGCTCTAGAAAACGCTAAATAGAACGAGAGACTTCCGGAGGTTATGGTATTTGAACGGTAGCGAACCTGCAAACCCCACGGCCCTTTGGGTATAAACGTAGAATTCAAGGAACTCCGATCCCGTATAGATATAGCTTTCCGTTTCGACGCTATTCACACACATTTACAGAGCTTTTCCGAGTTTGTCCTCGGTGACTATCCGTTAACGATAGGCAAGCATCCCTCTCTCGAGTCCGTCGGCACAGCCGTGCGCGCAAATCCCCCCGGGGGGTGGGTACTCTCGCAGTTCTCGTACTCGTTGTGCGACTCGCGGACTCAACGATAGACCCGCGAGAGAGCACCCGGACGAGTTTTCGGCTTAGCAAGTCAAATTTATGCAGATACAACGAACGCAGCACGATGACGACGACGAGAACTCCGAGTTCTCTCTAACCCCGCGACCTTCTTCATCCCTACTCGTGTACCGAGAAATTTGCAAAGTCCACTCCCCCTTCAATACTACAAACCCTCGACGGTTTTTATATCCACGAATCGCTGTAGACTCCTTTCGTATTCTGTTTCGTTAACGAGTGATCGTATGATCATAACAAATAGAAGTTACCGTTTGCAACGATGACGTCAGCGTTTCTAATCAATTCTTTTTATGTGACCACACTAGACTGCGAAGTAGTTCTGTGAATGATTTCCTAAACTTTTCACTATTGCCGTAAGCCATTGTTCGCGCCGTTCTAAGATCTGAATATCTATAAAATGTTAGATTTTTCTACGTATTTTAACCTTGAATTTGAAAGTACAAGTATTATTGTCTACTGTTTCTTTATCACTGCCCAATATAATATTCTGTCCATCGCCAATAACTCGATTAAAATGCTCTATCGATGAAATATTGTTTGTTACAATTCTTTGCGGATGAATTTTTGATGCGTTGCGATGTGCCTTACTCGGCGATTCTCGCGCAAACATATTTTCGGCCCGCGGAACTTTTTCGCAAGGTTACTGCACTGTTGCACAGCTGCAGTTCATACGAAACTATATCTCGCCGAATAGTACAAAGGGTGTTCATTAGGATAATGGAGCATTGAACGGGGTTGGTGTGGCGAAGCGAGTCGGGCGTTCGCTCGTGTGGTGTATACTGTCGCGGTGTGCATTCTGTTCGTCGTCTCGTTTCACACGAGCAGTACCCTCGCGTTGTGTGCCTCAATGTTCGTATCGGAGCTGGACTTGTCGAAAGGTCTTCTCGTATACGTGTGAAAATAAAGGTTTCTCACTATCGCGAGCCTTAAAACTATGACTGCGAAAGCTCGACGCGTCGCAGTCGCAGCAACCAACGAACAATGCGCATCAGTTTTTTTTCTGCTATTACTGCGATAGGCACAATAATATTTCGACCGCATCTCACCTATCGTTCTTTTCATTTTGCCGTCGCGACGAAAAGTTGCAAAACGCGTGTCACGAAAACGCTTTTTTTAACTCTACATGCTCTCTTCGCGCCAGCTTCTCGCGGAATAATATTCTTAATGAAGTCAAAACTTCACAAGATTGAACGTTGCCTAGCGAGGACTTTAGTACGTAGGAAAGCAATATAGAAGACTTATCGCGACTCTGTTAATCCTCTTTTCTCACGCTTATGTGCTCTAATGCCCACACGCGTCCTATACAAAATGATTTATCCCTGATGTACTATTTACTTGTGCATATATATAATTCTTTTTTTATCAACGATAGTAAGGTGCGTCGGTGCTCGCGAGAAAAAGGTCTGCCCCACAGGTGCTTGGAACGGCAATAAAATGGTAAAATTAATGTAAAGCCGATAAAAAAAATGTGTAATTAGAAGGATTGAAAAAAAGAGAGAGAGAGAAGAATAAAGTACGAACGAAACACAAAGAAATTCGTGAAAAAGTTAAGATCGCGCGAGTTGCAAGGGGCAGACCTTTATTGTAGTGCGTTATATATACGCTCACACACGAAACTCTATATATGTATTTTATATACGAGCTGAGCTCGTTCGAGAGTTCCATTCATTATCGTTTATGTGGATCGCGTATTCACGTGCGGCACGTGATGGCGATTGCGCTGTTATATAAGTTACACTAAAGCGTAAAACTAGTACAATGGAGTATAGTAGAGTATGAAAAGCGGTACACACGAGATGATCAGAGGGTGAGGGAGGAGACGCGCTCTCTACGTGCCAGACGAATTTGAGCTATTTACCGCGTTTTATAGAGTTGTAATTAAAAGAAATTGCAACTATGGAGAGGTGTAAATGAGAAAATTATTATCAAAGAGCCTCGCTCGACTCGACAAAAATCGTTTTTTGGTAGTAACGCAGACTTGGCATCGAGACGTTGCCGAGTCTCGCGAATCACTAGAATTTCAATCCACTCAAACGAGCCTCTCTGCGAACAACAATCTAAAAGCATACTGAAACGTCGATAAAACTGTGAATTTTACGAACTGAACAATCGGGGGAACAAAATGTTAGAGTTTACGAATTTAGCAATGGATTATTGCTATAGCACTTTTTTGGGGGAAAATAAAAATAAAAGATCGCGAGTGAAAGAATAGGTAGAGAGCGTAAAAATGTCAGTAGCAAATGAGGATTAATGACTGGTACAAATTCAACGTGTAACATATATATCTCGTGAGAGAGCGGGCAGTGCGAGTTTTTGTAATATATATATAACATATTATCGATTCTGTATCGATTGGTTCTGTTGGTCGATTGGTTTTTTTTTGCGGCTTATATTTTTTGTCGTACGATTTTTTTTGTCTTTTTTTTTTCATGTTCACGTGTCTTATGTATCTTACCTTTTTGGACACTTTGGACGTGAGGTCAAGAGAGGGCCCTCCTCAGTGTCCTAGAGTGTTTGCCCTTAAACTCTCTTTTCTTTCTCGATAGAATGACTCTTTCTCTTTCGGTTTTTTTTTTATCAACTCATCTCGTTTTATCGATTTTCTCGCTCGCTCGCTCTCTGTTTTTGTTTTCGTTGACTTTTCTCTCTTGCCCCATTGCTCTTATTATCGTAACGGTCTATCGATTATTTTTCGTTCTCTTTGTTTGTTCGATTTTTTTGTGTCTATCAACGCCCACGCGAGTAGCTCTACAAGGGACAACAAGAGATACGTTTTGTTTAAAATATATATCGTGAGGGCTCTCTTCTGATGGTTGATGTTAGAAAGGGCCTCGTCGAGGGTCATAGGTCACGGGTTCTCTCGCACGAGTTCGAATCTCCGGTGGAGCCGTCCAAGCCAATAACGTCGAACATCGTCGATGGCTCACACCACGTCGTCGACCACGAACCCCCAACAAACCCTTCGCCACAGACCCTCCCTCTGGGAATTCTCACTTATTCGCCAATTTCCTCTTTTTTTTCAACCCTCCCGGCATCGATTACTCGAGATCCAAGCCAAGCAGCAATGTAGCAAACTTAATCGCAATTCTAATGGCAATAAATGTTTCAACCGATAAATGGTCTTGATAAGTTAAATTGTCCACGGTCTCGAGTCACCGATACCGAAAGTTTCAATTCAGGAGAGAAACGATCAACGATCGAGAAGACTTTTCATTCGAATCGATACCTAATTCTTTATCTTTATATCATTAAAAAAATCGTCTTTCTCGATGATATCTCATTCCCGTCCTTCGAACATCGCAACAATCCTCGTTCTCCAAATCCCGGTCGAACAGATTTAAACAATTATCTACACATCATATATATATGTGTGTGTGTTGCGTGAGTGAGTGATAAATAGTGTGTGCGAGCTGTGTGCAGCGACGAATTTTTGGATGCTGAGATGCGTTATTACAATTAACGAGAATTGTTACGACGTTCGTATATTGACGATCATCGATCGCGTATTTGATCGGTTAAAAAAAATGTGGCGTTACATAAATTATCGATAAATTATAATTAAATAATTTATTGAACGCAGACACGTTGTGACATCGCGAAACGTATCTGCGTTCATTAAAAAATCATGTGCCTGGAAATTTTATAGAAAGAATGATGAAGATGCGACATAAGATTAGATTCATAAAGATAACGATTGTCTCCGTATTATATATTAAAACTAATATGTCTTTCAATATTATATATCTTTTTCTTTTCTCTTTCATGTATATATAGGTATGTATAGAATATTTATATATATTTATATAAGTATAAGAAAGTTCATGCACACCTCAATCTTTCTGCCCTCAACCACGGTGCCGTGTAGCCTCTCACGTGCCCGGTCCGCGTCAGCACTATTTGCGAATGTTACAAAACCGAATCCCTGCATGCAAGGACAGACAAAACAACATGCATTATAAACTCAACTTACAGACTGCCACGCTCGACGGGACGCGAGACTTTTTTTTCTTTTTTTTTTTAAACGCACGCGCCCCGACGACATATCATCTCGATCGGCGCGCATAAAATACGCAATCCAGATCGTGCCCTCGATCACGATTTAATTCATCGTCAATAAATATACAACAACAACAATAATAATAATAAAAACATTGGCATAATTATTATTCATATTCATGTCATCGTCATATCACAATTTATGTAAATTTCGTTTGAAGAAACAAAAGGAAAAAAAAAAAAATCACAATAAGTTCAATAAAAGTTGCTTTTTTCGTTAACTTCTTTTTTTTTGTCAGTTAGGCGGCGTTGTGACGAGTCTCGTATTCAATTTTTTTTTTCGCTACTTTCTTCTTCTTCTTTGTGTTTATTGGCTATTAATTTGTTTTTATATGTTTTTTGCAGTTGTGGTATATAGTTTCGTGAATAATTAAACGGATGCTCCGCGAACGCAGGTAAAAAAGATTGAAAGATTCTTCGGAAAAGAAGAAAATAATATTGTGAGAAATGGGTTGAAGCTTCTCCGCAGTTTTCATTGCGAGTTTACAGGGAGCATTGGACACTTTCTTTTGTCGTCAGTTCAAAGATGCGAAAAGAAGTAATGCGAACCATGCCCGTGAGTATTGGAATGAAAAGAAATTTCTATACTCTCGAGTGTCTTGACGATAGTTTTTCACGAGAACTCAAAAGTCTTCTGGGTAGTTAGAATTTCCCGCCTCCCCCCAAACGATACAATCGAGTGTCGAAGTTTGATTGTGAAGTGTTCGCAGAGAAGTAGCGGCGGGGCTATTATCGCCTATCGAAGTATTCTTATCGAGGAAGAAAAAGAGAGAAAGATTCTCCGAGGTGTATCGAGACGCGAAGCGAGAAATCCACGCTCGGCTGCCAGTCCAATTTCATTCCACAGCGAAGTTTCGTCTTCGCAAACTTTAAACTAGCAGGGGTGAAACAAAAAAAAACTTGGCAATTATAATTGGCACTCGATATTGGAGGGTGGAAAGAAAAAAAACGATACGAAACTTTCATTATCGAGGAGAGAAAAGTGCGTCAACTTCGATTTCGAACAGTCGAATGTCGCCGGTTAGTTCGTGGAATAAATTCCAACTTCTTTTTTCATATTTAATAACATCACCGAGAAATGCGAGAATATGGGGAAAAAAATCGTTAACTTTGTATGTCATACGAGCAATGTTTATCATTTATACGCATCAAACGCGACATATTCTTCGTCGACAGATAGGGCGGTGAATCTACCTCTATTTTTTTCATTTTTTCACTTTCAAACTGTGCTGATTCTCTCATCCGCGTAAACCGAGAGATTCGAACATTAATGATGTTGCGTTGACGAACAGCACTCGCAGTCGCCACCGACGAGTGGACGTTGGTGGAAAAAAAAAAACAATTTTCATACTTTTTTTTTCTGTTCATACTTTAACAATATTCACGGGTTAAGCGCATTTGTTCATACCCGTTTTGCCGTAAGCCAGTTACTATCGACTGCATCATTTCGCCACAGAGTGGCTGACGTATTTCACTTCGTTTTATTTTTTCGACGCCTCTCCGCGTGAATTATAAATAAAACCGTGTGGGAGCTCGAAGAAGGCGATGAAATTTTTTTCGATTAAACGACGCGATAGATTCAAAGTTCAAACTAATGAAGTGGAACGTTTTTATCAACAAAAGGCGCGGTTGACTCGCAAGCAATTTTTAATTGAGCCACTGAATTCAGCGGACCGCTGATAAAAATCCATGAAGATGCGGTGTGATCGATTTTCATGGACTCTACAGGGATTAAAAAAAAGCTCGAGCCCGACATGCTCGTTTTTTTTTACTCGAGCCGCACGTGAGATCGTGTCCAAGCTTCGCTGTTGCACCGTGCAGCACTTTTCCTTCCCAAACTCTCTCGTTCTCTCTCTCCCTGTCTTTCTCTCGAGGGACCGACCCGCGTTGTTTTCTTATCCGATGGGAAGGAAAATTGCACGTGGCTTGCACGCACCCCGTGGGATCGACGCGAGGGTGGAAAAAGAAAAAGCTCAAGTTGACGAGGGTAAAAAAGAGGGGAAGCGCGGGGCGAGACAGAAGACGAACGATGGACTTTGGATACGGTGAGCGAAAAGATCGCGAAGATCGGCGCGACGTAATGAAAAGTAATGAAAGCTCACAGCTACCATCGCGAAGGAGATCGGAGATTTTCTGAACTCCCTTCGACTGCACTTTATTTCTTTCCCCGCCTCAGTTGCTTGTCGAAAGTGTAGACTTTATTTTTATTTTTTCCTTTTTTTTTTATGAGGTGCACACGTTACCTTCGCTACGCTCCGTAGCAAACGATATGGATAATTATTATGCCTTCTCCTAGATCCGTCTTGTCGGACACGCGATCTCTCGACGCGATTTTCCCTCCGTGACGCGGGTGAAGAATTTGGTTTTTTTCCTTTTTTTTATCAATTTTCCTCGTGATTAGTGAAGGTCTCGAGGAAAAATAGAATTTTCATGACTCGGAGCCAAAACACTTCCATGAAAAAAGCTTCAATGAATTCACATCGAGGAAGAAGAAGTAGCGAATAATTGTTCCGAAATCGTCGATTACAAGATAATCGTTCGCGTTAATAAAATTTGCATATAGATATAATAAGTCAAATAAAGATATATATTTGAAAAAAAATAATAACATAGGCGAGCGAAGATCGTGATCGGATTAGTGACCGAAGCTGCAAACAACGTTAAGTAAAAGCGTTCTAAACAAATACGTATACACGAGGTGTGATTATACAAGAGTGATAAATATTCAAGACCGGGATCGTGAGTCTGTGCCCGATTATACATACTCTCAAATTAATTTGAATCATTACGTGTTAATCATGTCATTTTTCGTACACGTATAACGTTTATGTGCGTATGTGGGTGTGTGTGTGTGTGTTTCAGTAATGTATGTCTCAAATTGTTTCGTGTTCACAGTGTTCTGTATATCGTCGTGCCAGGGACATTCGGTGAAAGCTTTTTGAGCCACCGCGATTTATAAAACCGGCGTTCGAAATTGAATTTAAATCAAACGTTGTCGATTGAATTTTTCGTCAGTTGAAATTTCAAGGCAGGCGCCATCGGCGATTGGACTGCGCGTCGATCGATCAAAGCGGCAACAGCACAACTCGTTCTAATACATTTTCAATTAATTATAAAAAGAGATATCGTATTCAATATCTAAGATAGACACATAAGTGAGAAAGTGGTAAATCTAGACGAAGCGTGAGAGCATACGAGGTTCAAACAAACACGAGCCAATTTTATTCTTTGTTTCTTCCCTTTACTTTTATTTTCTTCTTTCTTTCGTCTAATTATTCTCGAGACGAGAGGCACCAACTTACCTAACGTAAAGCGTGCTGTTCTACTATTTACACAATACAAAAAAAATATACGTTGACAATGTTAATTTTGTTTTCTTATCGTACCGATCGCGAAGTGCCCATGTGAGTGTTCGTGAAAGGCAGCAGATAGTAGCTTTCGGAAGATGCACAAAGTGGCTGTTTGATTTTTTTATTAATATGTTCGTTGTCTCATGCTCGTCGGCTCTATTTCGTTTTTTCCGTAAGAATGCTCGATTTGATTAGTATCATAGCCGAGACGATTTTATTTGGGCTATGGGCATCCGACGACACTTCCTTGAAATTTCAATGTAGTAAAGTAAAAAAAAAACAAAGAACGAAAAATAGTCATTTCCATTTCAATTTTCCGAATTCCAGTGACGATTCGGCGTTGGACCCCGAGTCCGATTACATATCTGTGGGTAATATTCTAAATGATAACGAGATGCGGAAGGCTTTCTAGCTATAGAAAAATGCAACAGCTCGTCTAACAACTACGAGGACTAACACCATTGGTTATTATTATTCATGTCGCCAAACAAAAAAAGAAAGGTAATATGTATATTGTATATATATACGTAATAATTAACATGTGAACCGTTTAATCTGCCACGTAATGCAGTGCGAAATACGTGTAATATCTGACGCTGGAACGTACGATCGTTTGAAAAGCACTTTCGACTCGTTAAAACGCGAGGCAAAAAAGCGACTTTGTGCTTTTGAAACGACATTACTCAACAGCTTTCTTTACTTATTTTTTCCACTTTGTTTTTTTTTTTCTTTTTTCAATCAAATATACTGCTTTGATACTGTTGGCTGTCTCGTTGAATCAAAAATGCTGCACTTCATTAGGGGGATGCCACATTCCATTTACATTGACGAAGCAGCTTTGCGCGAGGTATATATGTATCACAGGCCTCACTTCAATAAGTATATAGTAGTATATATATATAGGTATATATATATATATATAAGAAAAATACGGCTAAAGCACAGTGCTTTTACGAAAAATTGGAAAAAGGTATCTACCCGCCGAGTCTAGCTTGGCGATTTGCGGAAGATATATAATAGTAATTATTTACGTTCGTGTGCATCGGGTTTCTTGTGTGTATATCTGTCCTATGTGTGTGTCTTTGTCGGTATGTACTGATACAATGTGAATATATATGTACGAATATCATTGCGAGAAAGCAGATATGATGAGATTGAAATGGTTTCGACGTGAGGCGAGAGCAAAACGTTCGATCGTTAGGAATTAAAGCGAAAAGAATCGTTTCGACCTTTAAAAATGTGTACGAGAAAAAGAAGACTATTTCCAGGCATCTCAGATGCTAAGTGTGAGTCGATAGTTGCACGAAAGTGTTCTTTTGTTTTTTCATTTGACTTTGTAACATGTGAATTTATAAATATCGATTCGTCTCGATGAGATCCGCTCTCGCCTCGTAGCTTACAAACAAACATGGTGAAACGTTGGCAACGCTCGAGAATCAATGGTACTTCCGTATATCGTTTATATTCGGTTTCTCGAAAGGATCTAATGAATAATCCTGTTCGCGAGGGTTTTCCTAGCATGGCATTTATAGAGGCGAAGGATCGATCGATTTCTGCTACACTCCGAACACACGGAGGTCCCCCCCTGTTTTCTCGAGACGCGAGAGGCGCAAAAGCATCAGCGAGAGAGTATCAACACTGTGTATTAAATCGGGCATACAGATTGCCTTCACCTTTCCGTGTCATACACGTTATGTATACATGGTAATCCAACGAACACAGTGATAGTTGGATTCGTTAAAGAGCCCGTTAGTGGCGAAATAACGACGAAGAAAATTGCCGGAGGTGAGCGCAGCACGACCCCGAATCTCTTCCTCTTTCACTCTCTTTCGACGCTCAACCGGAACGTGTACGCGACTCTCTGAACAGTGGCAAAATCGCTGTTAACGATTCCACGCGAAGCCAAGAGTCATGCAGGACGAGCGGACTAGAGGGAAAACAATAGACGAGAATGAGGTCATTGGTAACAGAAATGCATGCAGTGATGCATGCATGCATCGAGTGCAGAGAATATTGGCCCCGACGACGCGGTAGAGGAGAAAAAAAACGCAAGGCACAAAAATGTGGATAAAATATGGAAATACGTTGCTGGACGTAAAAAGGTGCAAACAGCTCAATCGGGCAACGAAAGATAGATCGATGATCAGTAGGCGAATAGTTTTGCTTTTGAACCAAATCGTGTTCATTATTAGCAATGAAAACATGTACACGCACAACGCTGAAGACTTTGCGAAAGACGCGTTTCTTTTCCATTCAATATTTGCCTTTACTATTCGCTGTATTGCCATGACAATTAGAGTAGAAGGTCGCAGAGGTGGGGTAGAAATAAGCGATGTGCCGGAAACCGTTAAGCGTTGCGAGAAAAGCTCGATATCATAAACGTGTCCGGGCTATAGGGTACTTAACGCGCGGATACCAGTCACGTATTAGTACGAAGCTGTGATTGGTAGTTATACGCGGGTGGCGGATGTGACACGCGACGCTAACTTCCGGCATTGAGGACGTAGACGACGTCAAGGAGAAAACTATACAGTGTGTCGGAGTGATGGACTCGCGACTAGTGGAACAAGGTCCGGTTATACTCGGGTGGGTTGGGGGGCCGTCTCTTGACAAACAATAAATCCCTCCCGATAAACACTGCAGAAGCATAACGAAGCGGAGTATACGAGTAACGAATCAACACATCGTTTTTTGTTCTCAACGAACAGTCGGTGATATGTTACAATTAGTTTGACTCGAAAAAGCTCCCTGAAGTCTGCTTAACACTCTTTCAAACATTCGTGATAATTTCTACCGGAAAAACGAAAAGCCTACAGAGCCATCGAAAAAGAAATTTGCATGGTTTTAACGATTTTACGGCCTGCGGAAAAAAAGGTGTGTGTAGCGGAGGGCCAGTTTTATTGGTAATAACGAGCTTTTTAATACTATCCGACCACTAGACGTTATTGAGCTTGGCGATAGTTAAAAAAAGAAAAAAACAGCAGCAGCGGAACGGTTAGAAGTACAGCCTCTGGTAATTCCGAAGCCGATATCGAAACGCGGATTTTCATCGACGAGTGAACAAGGGGAAGAGAGCTGGCGAAGCCGGAAAATGGTGGAGCAGAAGGCAGATAGGGATGAAGAGTTTGGGGCGAGGGGTCAACGAGTGACTGGCCAGGCAATATCGAGCAACCGAGCGTATCGAGTACAAGCGATTTCTCTCTTTCTCTCTGCGCTCTGTATACATTAATGTTAAAATTCTTTGGCACAGTGATTGATCCGATGAGAGAAGGCCAATCACTGTGTCATGTGACTCACTTGTGTAATGTATACTCGACCAAACGACTATGGTACATTGTAGTATGTATACCGATAGGTACTCGACGTAGTAACGCGGTACTGAATATGCAAGCTCACCCCGGATGCCGCATGTCGGTACGATGTATTACTGCGGGGATCTTATCCCCGCAAGACAAATGCCCGAGTTAGCAGCGGTGTACGAGATCACAAAACCGACTGTCATACATATTGATATCGAGAAATTTTGCATATCAAACTGCCACTTGGCTGCGATAACGCGTTTTTTTGTTTATGTTTTTACTTTGACGCGTTAACCTGGACGTGGTTCGTTGGCAAGTTGAAGGAGGAACAGTGGTGTTTCCGGGTAAAGAATCTACGACATCTCAACGAGAAACACGCCGACACGAAGATGAAAAGGGAGAGAGAGCGAAGCATGTACCATTCTGGTTGCGATGTGACGAGAAACTACATACGAACTGCCACAAGGCTAATTCCGGTGTAGCACAAGTCAAAGTGCTCACTTGCCATGCTTCACTTTCCACCTGATTGCAAAGTTCGAAGGTTCCTTGACGGCCCCCAATGTGCTTGAGTACATCTTCGTCCGCTAATGCGTATAGCGGAGGTAAATAGTTTCGTAAAGTTTGCTCACGAGTTGCCAGACAAAGTTTGAACCAAGCCCCTAAGTTGTGGAGACATCGATCGATCTTTAGCCTCGTGATTCGGTAAACACGTATGACAAGTTCTTTGTTTCTTTTATCAATCTTTTGGGTAAATGTTGCCAACGCTTGCTGAAAAAAAGAATGTCACCGGTGACACGCAGGACCACCACATTGTTTCGTTGACTTACGTTTTCATAATTGAATGTTTTATTGAGATTAGGAAAGTTATATTATCGTATTCAATTTCTACTCTCATGATGATTTCTATTGAATCATCTAATTTTTATCTTATTTTTGCGGTGAAGCGGTCCTTCGCGTCACTCGGAAACAATTACGATTCTCGTTGTCGCTCCTCACTCAATTTCAGGATGTCGTTGTTTCTTTGAGCGAGTAAATCCGCGTTAAACTTGGTCGGAAAACTTTTCCAATAAAGCTGCAACAGCACCGGCGAGCAGCAGCTCGTCACGCAAATATGGCGGGGACACGTAAAGTACGCCCAGAGAAAGTATAGTATCCTTCCAGCTTATCGAGTTTAAGTCAAGCCAAGAGAGAGGAGACTCGAAAAAAAAATGATTAAAGATTTCAAATCAATGAGTACCAAACGAAAAACAAACAGTCACAATTCCACTCAGAAAAATGATGTTATAAATGAGAAACTCCGAAAGTCCGGGTCTCGAGTGGAATGCAAACAATATGAAAACTTGCAATGTAAGTTAAGCGACATCCTGAAATAAGTCGTAAGATCCGCTTTACGAGAATAATGAATCATGATTTTTAAAATAGTAATTCGTAATTACGCCCAGAAGGGTCAAGTGAGCTTACCTTGCTTCCTCTCTCGTTAAATATGATCTCTACGTCAAGAATTGGTCCAAATTGCTGCAATTATAAAGATAGCATTCATTAGACGTATCCAAAATTAACAAGGCTTAACGACGTTTAATGTTTTTTAGTCTGAGCAATAACATAGATAGTTCTATTTAATTTTTCTTTTCTAGGCGATTAGAGGAACTATTTTGATATTCTTTTAAAAAAATGTTCTGTTCAATTTTTATGCTATCCGAGCTCATTGCAAGTTGTGAATTGAAACAATTTCTCACCCCGAACATCGCCCTGAGATCAGGATCTCGGAATCGAAATGGTATATTGCTGACGTGAAGTCGTTTTGGTTGTCCTTTGAGATCTGTACCCTGGCTAGCTGTGGCTGGTGTCGTGGCGCCCGAGGTAACTGGCACGAGAGCCGCATTGTCAACACCGCTTTCGGGACTCGCTTCATTTCCACCACCTGGAGTCGGTGCTGCTTGCTGTCCGCCACCTCCGGCAGCCGCCGCTGCCGCCGCTGCAACCGCTGCCTGAAACACTTCCGACTGTAGAGTCGAAATATAAAAAATAGAAATAAAAACGAAAACAAAACGTCACATAAATAAAACTCGCAGTTATCGTCGCGCGTCAAGATAAAGCGATTTATCAATATAACCCGGCGAACGGAGAGAAATAAAAGTTGAATGTTATTTTATCGGGAGGACACGAGTTCCGATAAATCGAATGGAAAAGTTAGCAGGTCGAGTTAGTCGGGCAGGCTGGAGAAGAAAATTCTCGTTCGGTGGACCTTTCCGCGAGCTCGATGCTACAGACACATATGCCGAGACCGAACCTACACAGATAAGAATGTTCTCTTTCGATATCTTGCATGAAAATCTTCGTTTCAACAATACTCGATCGAATGAATCTGTTTTTCCTTGTATCTGGACTAAAGCAATAGCAATCCATGGCAATTCAATGAATAATAATATTGTAAAGTGTACAGATTATGTTGTTGACCTTTACACATTTCGTCGTAGGGGCGGGTTAACGAAGCTGACCCATTCGCTGCGGTGGAACAGCGAGGGAGAATGTAATCGAATTTTCCGCAAGAAAAAAATCGCGTACTCTTTCTGTAGTGAGACATATCTAACGTTATTGTTCAGTTTGCAGTAGCGCAGCACATCCAACGAGCGTATCAGAAAACTATGCTCACTATCGTTGCCAATTTTTCATCGTTCAACGCTACACGAGAATAAACGGGTCTTCCTTTCTCTCTCTCTCTCTCTGTATCGATGCGCTTCGTGATAAATCTCGATATTTCTCTCTGTTGGAAATTCTATACCCTTCATGCGTTGTGCGGCTATAGGCCAGATAGAGCACAAAACTCGAGAGCCGCGATTCGTTACGTTCGACCGCACGTCGAACACTGTGAAAACTCTCTGACCCGTTCACTTATTCATATATGGATCTTTTTTTTTCTACTTTTACCATTTATTTCAACGTTCTCTCGTACTAACGATGTCGGTATAAATCTCTGCCGAACTAGCAGTACTATAGCTCGCTACTCACGAGGGATGAAAAGCTCTACGTTGCAACCAGAGAAAATTGTTCCACACTCAATTTAATACATTTTGTTAAATTTTTCTAAATAATTTTTTTTTTCGAGAGTTCAGAATAAATGTGTGCCTCAACAGAAAAAATCAAACCGTCTGCTCCACACTTTGTGAGGAAAAAGATTTGAAACTTCGTCTCTTTTCCCTCGGCACCAGTTGGATGTGGCCCTTGAAAACTTCTGTCTTTCTGTGGTCTATTTTTTTTATTCATATTTTTCTGTTCTAAAATTCAGACTCACGAATCAACTAGGTCCTATTCTAATTCTCAGTGTTATACAGTCGCGTATCAGATGTTGAATTTTCGTGCTCGAATTTTCAAAGCGGACGTCCATAAAGACACAAGGGAACGGTTTGAGACGAGAAGGTTCGAGTTGGTTTGCCGTACACCGATTACATGAAGCGAATGAGGAACGTGGGAATGTGGCTTTTCTCGGGCACGTGCCCGCCGCACCAAACGAGCCAGTGGAAACAGAGGACTACCGACGTTAAAGACAGCGACGCGGTGAAAGCGAGAAGCATAGAAGAGCCGGTGAATAGTTCGTGACCGCCGTAGACTCGGGAACCACTAAGAGAATACCGGAGAGGCGGTGGTGTTTCCTTTCGGTGCCCAAGTTATTCTGTCTGTACTGTCTTTGAACTCAAGTTAACAGGTCCGGTGGCTGCTGCTTCGTGTCTCCTTTCAAGTCTATTTTATTTGCACGAGATTACGAGCATCCTTCGACATTGACTTTACGAACAAAGCGACCGAGATGAAACGGACAATTTATCGATTCTCGAGTCCTCTAAGCAATTTTCATTCCGGTAGTAACGATGAAATATCAAATTTGTAGGAGCCAAAAAGCTACGTCCGTGGTACGGCCCGAGAGTTTTTCGACAGTTGCCGAACACAATAAAATTACTGTGCAGCGAAAAATGAATTATCACGTAAAAGCGACGTAGATTTGAGGCTTTTGAAAGCGAATTTCTCTCTCGGACGTGTATTCGATTATCAATTAGTGAAATAATGCGATTATCGAAGGCACTCACGATGGCCTGTTGGTCGACGCCATTGGGAGGTGGTGGAGGACTGAAACTTGCTGTTGCCGTTGCACCCGGTGCTCCGGCTGGATGTGGAGCTCCTGACGGTGCCTGAACCTGTGGACCACCCGGAGGTGGCTGTTGTGGAGCACCGCTATTCTCTTCCTTTGGCTGTGCCGGAGGCGGTGGCTTTACCTCACCGGCACTCCCGGCAGCTCCGACGACACCGGTTACACCGTTGACCGGCGGTGGAAATACACCCCCTCCATAAGGCGCAGCCATGCCTGTCTGCACCATGTGCTGTAATCATAAAAAAATAACAATATTCATTAATCAAAGGCCAAAGGTCCAAATGGACAAAAACTATATCAATTAAGAACTTGGTTGGGTCGAATTCCATGTCATGTGAATTTTTTATGTAGAAGGCACAGAAGCCTCTCTGATTTTCCGACAATTCGATTCCAAAATAAAAAAACCCTTGTAAAAAGAGGTGATTTTTTTTTTTATGAGCATGAATCAGACACTTATTTTACTTCAACGAGAGAGTGTGATACACCATGAAAATGTAGAAGTATCGAGAGTGTTTCTAAGTGTGGGAATCCAGTGTAAATTCTAAATCGGTCTTCTCGATAAGCCCGAAAGCCTGGTAGAATTCGAAGCACACACAAGCTGCAAATGGCGAGATATCAAGCGCATCGAGCGAGATGCCAGACGAGTAGGCCACGGATAATGGACGGTAGGATAATTATCGGCTAGTAGTCGGGGCTCATTCCCAGAGTGGCCCGTTGGAATCTGTTATACATATCCCTGGTAAACTGACCGGATTATTCTTACGGAAGTTTGAATATTTGATCCGATTCGATAACTTCAACGTTCCGGGACGTCTTTATAGTGATTAGCACTTTAGATAACAAGAATTTCATTCTGTTCATTCTTTAAAAGATCAAAAAAATGCCCATATTATCACACATCCTTTCCTCATTGTGTTTCTAATGTCATACACAAAGACTGGCCATGAGAACGTTGCTTGACCAATTAGACGTTACAAACAAATCGAGGAAGCGACGTGCAATTTCCATTTGCATGATTATTTATCTCAATTTAATTCTACTAATGACCCATTAACGCAAATAGAAAAATTTGCATCCGAGGTAATATATCTATCCTTGTGTCAAATTAAAACACAAAACTTCCTTTATGAGGGAAAAAAATGGTATATTTTCAAAAAAAAAAATCGAACAAGATTCGTTAGCAAGTCTTCGACGTGCACGAGAGACGATATATCAGCAACAAGCTGGGAAAGGAATTAATACCAAGATAAGCCAGCTGGGGTACACTATGAATCGCTAATTGCATTTTAATTGTTAATCACACCCGCTACCCTTCTCGAGCTCTCGGTGCGTGCACGAGGACTCGCATAGACGGAAGCAATGTGTCACTCGCAACGAGCTATAAAATTATCATTTTGATGATCTACGACGAGGTTCAATAGAAACCGCAGTGCCTTTCATTAGTATCTTGTATTCTAATTCTTTTTATATCCAGCACTAAATCTTTCCAAAATTCAATAAGAAATAGAGGTTACAATTTCTCCTTTTTTAACGTACGTATCACGCGCTCTTTTTTTTATATTCAAAGCTTCACGTCTCAAGAGAGATAGTTTTTGGGACGAAACTATTAGCGCTAAAAGCTCTTTCGAGCTTGGAAGTGCCGACAGGAAGTCACGCGAAGGAGCCAACCCACAGGATACAGCTTGATCCTCGAATCTTTTACCTCCGACGAAAAAAGAAGACTATAAGAAGGGAAAGAGCAGAGTGCTGTTAAATAAGAAAATGTATCGGACACACGAAAATTCCCAATCGGCATACTATTTTTTTTCCATTATTTTCTTATCATTCGTTTTATGTGGAAAAAAACCGCTTCTGTTTAACGATATTCTAGACTACCGCTTGAAGGCACGAGTATTTTCTTCTGATTAAACGAAATTTAGGATTGACTTTGTTCGATGATAACGCAGGAGATACGAGGGGAAAAGAAGACGATTCATGGGGACACGTGGACGGACTTGGAATGGTGAAAATACAGGCGCGCGATGGAAAGAGGCAAACATTATTTCATTGTCCATTCAGTGCCATCCGGCGTCGCGTACTCGTCGATGTGTTTTCACTACTGGCTCGTGTTCGTGACGAGAGAGAGAGAGAGCGAAAAGACTCGTGGAAACGTTCGAATGAAACGGTCTGCCCTTGCGCCAAGCATACTCTCTTGCAATTCTGATGGCAGCGGAGGGTGTACTGCTCCCGAGACTACTTTACACGAGCCCACAATACACGTACACGCTTCCACACATACCAGTTGGACCAGTGGCAACTACGCGAGCCGTCCCACCGACCGAGCGATGGCTACATGTAAGTATGCTCCACCGCACACTGTGCCCCCGGTGAGTTATGCGAAGTGAATAATTGATTGGGCAACGGCCAGTGACGCCGGACACACGGCACAAACGGAAAAGGAACTAGAGATATCGAAATAGTCAAGTACGACGGAAGCTCGTGAGAGCCTAAACCGAAAATAGAAGTTATACATTTGCCGCGAATCTAACTTTATTAATAAAATTCAGAAATTCGCTCGTAACTCTCGAGGCGAACTGCGTAGCGCAATAATTTCGGTAGCACTTGGCCTGTGGGGTTATGGAAATTGCCACGAATGTGGGCTGTCGCAGCGAAATTCTGAAGGGGGAGGAAGCTCGGGAGAGTACCACGGTCACGAATCAAATTATTATGCCTCGACGTTACTTGCGTACACTCTGCACCCTCGTCGTTTGGGGAGGGTCGACCAATCGAGCTTACACAATGTACAGAGCGACGCAGAATCGATTTATCCACGCTGAAGACATTTTCGAATCCTGCGGAGGATTAATAACTAAAAAAAAAGTCACAATAAACGAAAAATTGCTTATAGTTATTAATCGATCATTGTTTATGAAGCTGAAAATCGTGTCTGAATGAAAGTAAAAAAAGATCCTTGACGTCTCAAAATTTGCGACGTTAAGTATCGAATAATTTGCGAAGATTCTGAATCAGTTCGTCGCGTTGTCGTTCGTAGAATTGGATAGAAAAGTTAATAGGATTTTGTAATTATTGTAGATGGCGCATCGAGGCTGTAACAACGTTTTCACCGACATCCCCGGAATCGCGGAATTGAAGCGAGTTTAGAAACTGATGATATATAATACGATTGTCTCTCTTCCCATTGCAACAATTCTCATTCTCACGCTTCCTCTCTACCTCCTTTCATTCTCCAGACTCAGCGTTCTCAGTTAAATACCCTAATTCGTATTAACGACCGGCAAGCCGCCAGTCTCGAGAGCTCCTCGTGGAAAGGGAAAAACTTTGTTCGAACGTCTCTCATTCTCCGCCCGAGTTTCCGTGTGCGTAAATGTGTGTGTGCGCGCGCGCGCGTGCGTGTAAATCTGTTATGACAGTGGGAGCGTGTAGAGAAGCTCGAGTCTGCATTTATCGTCGTGAAATGGTCACGACAGCGCTCTTACGAGACTCCCGCAATCCTCGACGCGGTGTGGGCCTCCTCTCTCCTACTCGTTGTTTCTTCCCTTCACGAACTAACTGCGGTGCTATCTTCTCCCGGCTGGCTACTGTCGCTCTGATGCGAACGACGATGACCTCGGGTCCGCGCGTCGAGGAAGTCGTTCATTGAGAATTCAGCCGGTGTACCAGCGAACACTATCGCCACGCAGCTCAATCGTCAATCGACAACAGACGCAGACAGACGCATAACTTTATTCTTCCGAGAATACTATTGAAGTAAAAGGGTTGTTCGAATGTAACGTCGATTTTTAGAAACACCACACGCGTCGCTATTCGCATCCATCCGTTGGTCGACGCTATATTGGTATAAGCAAATGCTCGCCACAGTTTTTGCGAACGAAGAAAAATTCCCAAGCTCATCGATACTGGGCGGGTCCATAGTTTTGAGAAATTGGTGACGCTCGATACGCTTCGTAAGCAAAATTCATCACGATTCAAATGGCTTTAATGTAATAAAAACTCGAAGAAAGTTTATACAAATTTCTTATGGCGTAGTTTTGCAAAAGACATTAAAAACTAAATTTCGAAAACGAAGTTTTGGAAAAGACATCAAAAGGAAGCGATCTTGCAAATCAAATTTGCATACATTTTTTTGTACACGCAAGGAAAAAATAAAAGGAGACATCATAGATTCTTCAATTATTCGCCACGTGCGGAATGAGTACTTGAGAGAAGATTGAATTTTTTTATGTACAAGAAAAGCTTGTGGTAAATGTAGATTCCATGTATCGACGCTTCGGGAGGTCATAGATGTATCTATTCGTAGATTTCCAACTTAGGTCGTATGACGTACCGACGTGCACCGCGTATTGCACATTTATACACATACACGATGAATGCAGGTACGAGAGCGAATAAAGTATGAAGCTCGAATATCGTTTAATTGAGTCTCAATCTCGGTTCGATTTTAATCTGAGATAATCTCGAGTAGGGTATAGGTCAGGGGTTGAAGGCTTTTAACCAAGAGTCGGGTGGAAGGTACTTGCCAGTCGAGTATCCGCTCGACACACTGTAGTATAAAGTTAACCAGTAGTATCGTATTATATGCTTACATGTGTATCGGGTATACACAGAGGGGGGTGGAGAAGCCTTATCAAGGCGACGACGCTTTGCTCGAACCAAAGAAAAATCTTTTTGTCACGCATCCTATCGACCCCGTCGATCTCTGGATCTTTCTTACTTCTTTTTTTTGCTTCCTCATAGAGAATGCTTTGTTCTCATTGAAAAAATTGATTTCAAGATTTTTATGCAGAACATTCAAAAACGTCGAAACGTACAGTGGTTTAAAGAAAAATATATGTATCGGTGCGTACCCGAATTTTGCTAGCATTTCCGGAAGTGCAATGTTGTAGATAACGAGATCAAATTTAAACCACAAGTAGACTTAAATATAGGTTGGAAATTACTGGCGCGAACCCTCGAAAGCATTCGAAGCTTACTGGATTTTTTTGGAAAGAGTTCGTTTGCGTTATAACTCGCGCAATAACAAAGCCGAACCACGCAAATTGCCCCCTCATTATTTTCTACCTTTCACGAAGCTTCCTCTGTGAAGAAGCCAAAGTTGATTAGCAAACTTTGTTGGAGACGGGGCTTTTCGAATGATAAGAAATGATCAAGGATTGTGCAAGATTCTACTTCGTGACCATATTCTATCTCTGAGATCAACTTTTTCGTGATTTCGATATTCACCGCGATTGACATGACCTCGTTAAATCAGGCTAAAACAAGAAGGCTAAGAATCGAAGAAAAGTAATTTAGCCCGACCGCACAACGGGTAACGGTGAGAAAGGGGAGGAAAAAAAAAACGAACGTTGAAAAGTTGAGTTAGCTAGGGAAACTAGAAAATGAGGGAAAAGCTTCGGAGGTTTTGGTACACAGATTTCCTGTTACTCTTTTACTTTATACTTATAGCCGGACGAGGCCATAGTCGTCTTGGTACTCCTCTCATATCGCGGATAATGAGAAAACTTGGATGGATTTTAAGTTTATGAATCGGGAGTTGGGCGCGTTACGCCGAAGGGCCACCGAGATCCATGAATATTTAATAGAACTGCGTGCAACAGCCGCGACTCTGGTGAAGAAAAATAAAAAGGAAAATGAGGTGGGAAAAGGAAAAGGCTTGCGGCGAAACGAGGAATAATAAATCGTATCGATTTATCGGCTGTATGCACGATTCAATAATTCGAATAGAAAAATTCGTAAGGAAACTGGTTCATGGAAGCGAGAAGAAGCCTTTCAGAACTAGAAACCGGGCACAATATAAGAGTTCGAGTATCTTTCATTCGCAATACGAAATTTCAAGTAAGAACCTTTAAACTTTTCGTGCATTGTATTTATTACGGAAGTTCTCGCTCTTCGGGGTTTCTCATGCAAAGTACGTGGTGCGCAGTAAAAAAAAATGTCTATGTGTGTACAATTTCATTTTTTTTTCATCTCGAAGCAACACGATTGAAAAGGGTATAAACGCGATTCTAACGGATCTTCTTTGTCCCAACTCGGGCGTAGGGTCGAGAATAAAGAACGAGTGAAAAAAAAAGGGTGACTCGGGAGCAACCGTTCGAAAGTCCGTTCGAGTGAAAGTCTTTTATCCATCTCGCTGTACGAGAAGAGAATATAATCAGTGAATGAAGATCCCAAGTTTCGTGGCTCAACAGCTCGGAACGCCCAGTGCTAAATATAATTTTCTTCGTTCGGTTACTCATCGCGAGAGAATTTTCGTGCTTATAATTCAAGCTTAGAGTCACGAAAGTATAGTTTTAACCGCGGAGAATTTTAGTGAAAATACATATTTCCGAACGACGTTTTTCATACGGGCAATAGAAAAGTTTCGTGCGTGAATTTGTGAGTTAAGGCAGGGGGGGAAAAAGGGACAAAAGCGTAGGAAAGCGAGTGCGAATGCCTCGGGTATTTAGTTGTTTAGGGATCCCGTTTTGCGCTCCGGTTAGTAGTACCCTGCTGGGTGAAAACGAACGATGAACGGAAAGGGAATATCCCTCTTTCTTTCTCGCGGGAACGCGCACCAGCCGACGGAAGAGAGATTTTGGCACGGTGCCATCTTCGAGCACAAAGGTTCGCCACCGCTCTCTCTCTGTCTCTCTTTCCATATACTCGTTTGCCGGTTAGTACTTCTGCTTTAGAGGCAAGGGAGCCTCTCTCGCTCTCTCTGCGCCTACGGAATCTACGAATGCCAGCATCCTCGTGCCCCGATCGATGTGCTGGCAACTCTGGACCTTCTATACGCGTTGAATTTTATAAAATTATGTATCCGAGTCATTGCAGCGACGAAAAAAAAAACGACTAATTAAAATCGCGTCCTTTGTAGCAACCATTCAACGGTGTAACATTTTAAAAACGATGCAAATTACGTTTTGCACATCGCTCCCTCATTTATTTTGTAACTCCGTTAAAAAGCTCCTCCATGAAAAATTATCAAACCAATATGGGCTTCGTCACAGAGGAAAGCTCTATAAAGAAACAAAGTGAGAAAGCGATGAAGAAATTTAATTTGTATTACTTTCCAGGACCCAATTTGGTTCTACACATTACTCAATAGACGTAGATAAAAAAAAATTGCATCCGTGGCAAAATAACAACTTTTCATGGAATAACAAAACAAAGTACTGAGTCTTTTTCCAATCAAAAATTTCGATCAACTTTTGTTAAACTTAATAGTGATAATCAGATGGGACTAGTCTGTTTGTGCGAAGATTTTCAGCCCGAAATCTTTAAAATTGCAAGAATTATCGTGCCATGAACAATTTTCGAAAAAAAGCTTCCTTGTGGGGAAGCGGAACCCTATTTTTTTAGACTTACAATAATTAATCATTTTTGTAAATTCCGCTTAGGCATATTCTTCTATGTATTTTCCCTTTCAATATCAATTTATTCGCTATCAGAATTATTCGAACAATATAGAAACAACCGGATATACAGCGAACCAGTAGTAATGGATTATATAGCATTAGAGATCGAGGAGTTAGCATGCGTGTAGCACTTGGCTCTCGAGCGTTACAACGAGAACGAGTACCCCCCCAGTCCTCTCTCACTGTTCTCGATGCGTGTCCTGACGTCACTTCCGGCCAATCAAAAACCATCAACGCGATCCAACCTCGCGGGAATTCGTGTCTACGAGTCCGGGGATCTCTATTCTCGACTTCGTTGAAGCAATTTTTCATATATTCTAACTACAGAACGCTCATATACCCAAACCGCTAGTTTGCGAATATGGTTAATTAAAACTAATTTTTGCTGTATTTATGTTCAAATTGAGTGGCAAGTTGAAATTGTTTTTGGAATGGAAATAGAGATAATATGTGCATTCGAGGGTTTGAGAGCAGATAGAAGCGGTTTGGTAGAATTTCACCGACTCGCGAGAGGATGAGCAACTCTCCAACTGATCTGAGCGAAGTGGTAGACCATGTTTATCTACTTCTCGTTCGCGGGCTTCTCTCTACTTCGACGCCTATCGTTACAGTAACAACTTCGTCGTATTCCGTTCGCTCGTTCGGTTAAAACTCTGGCTCTGGGTTACTCTGCCAGCTTCGCGCTTAGTTCAAGAATAATACAGTGTATTCTGTACGCGGTTTATTGAACGATATACGAGAACGTTAGAACGGTTTCTCGCGTAAGTCGTCGCTGTCGAAAGGGGGACGAGTTGCGCGCTTGGCTCGCTACACGAATCGACTCGATGTGGGCTTAATTGAGCGTAATTCGTGGTCTCATCTCATATCTCTTGAACAGCATTCGTACAAAGGAAAAACCAACCATTCGAAAATCATACGCGAATACAGAAATAAATTCGCAAATAAATGTATGTTATTTCAAAACGATTTATTGTTTTTTTGCCGGTTAAGACGGAATAAATACTTGATGGTGTTCACCCATACAAAAAATAAGCACTGCCGTTGTAATACTGGGAAAATCACTGATTTTCTTTTCCGAGAGAACTCGAATGGTTCGAAAGACTTGACTATAGGCACCTCGCGATAATTTCATCAAACAATGTCTTGTTATTTGAGCGGGAATTTTTCGTTTTTATTATTTAGTATTGAACAAAGTGAAATACGTATTATTTTTCTTCTTTTTTCTGTGCAAAAAGGAGTTCGGCTTTTATTATATCGTGGCGAATGAATGATTATTTCTTTTTTGAACACCGCAATGGGAAAGGGTTGAAAGGATCTATTCTCTAGCGTTCGATCGACAATTGACGAGTTTCGATAGAAAGGATTCGTGGCGCTTGTTGCTGGCTCGACTAGGTAGCACGGCCACCAGCACACTTCCGGTCAGTCGATCGAATGTCGAGGTTCAACGTCAATCCGTCGACGTTGCACCGGTTGAGTGTCCCGGTCTGTGCAGCATCCACGAGGAATGTACAGGAACGAGCGATAGTTGACGATCGCAAGCGCACGAGAACGAGAGACAGAGAAGGTTCGGGGAGGTTAAGCGAACCGCGAATTCGAGCGAAATCAATATTGCTGCATCGTGTAAATTGCATGCCGCAAACTCGAGCCAGGAAACAAAGGTTTCAATGAAATTGCTATCCATACTGACAATGTCGTGTATAGATGTATTTGGAAAATTTTCCATATTATATATCCAATCGAATTCTATTGCGGTCGATAGGTCGTTGAATTTTCAATGAAACCCGAGATATACGACGGGATAATTATAACAGCTTTGCGTGTTATAAAACGAGCATGAAATTGATGTTAACCGAGCATGTCATACAAAAACGCGCTTGATTTTACACAGCGTATTTTATTAGCCGTATTGACCTCTTCGAAATACATATATAAAAATAAATATATTGAAATATTCGGTTTCCAAACACCAAAGTTTTATACATTCACAGTCTCTTTTGATTCCCGATCGCGCTTTGGGTCGAAACAACAGGAATTACGCGTTTTGCGGGGTTTGGCGATTTTTTTGTTCGATATGTTCTCGAATACAGTTGAAAATTATTCATACAATTTGACACAGCGAGTTCATGACCAAAGGTCAGTGCCGTTTTCAATAGAGAACTAAAATCAAATAAACACTCGCGCAGAAACACATTATTGTACGAAATAGTCTTTTGAGTATATCGAAGAGTAGAAAAACCTTTATTTCGAGAAACTCTTAAACAAGAGGTCCTTGAAAAGGATGAAATAACAATAATTATTCATTCATATGAAAGTCGGGCGATTTCGTCGTTATTAAAGTGAAAATCTCGAAACCACAATACATGAATAGTTCATTGTTATTTCAGTCCTTTTGTTGATACAACTAAATTATCACATTACTTCGTCAACCGAGAGTTTTTACGTTTTTTGCTTTTTTATCAGATGATTCGAAGGATTCAATTTCAATTTATTAAACTGCTAGATCTGGAATCGTTTGACCGGTTGATATTTATTGCATATTCCAGCTATTTCTGAGTAATAAATTAACAGAAACAAAACGGCCGGTTCCTAACGATTTCATATTCAGATGAAACGATTTTACATTTGCTCTTCCGTGTCTTGACGGTTTCAACGAATTCTCGATTCCTCGATGAGTTCCGCGCCCTGACAAAATTACAGAATTCGAGACGCAGCTGAGGACATTTGACGATTCTGATTAGAGAGATGAAAGCGAGCACAAGAGAACCGATCCTCGGCCCGAATACGAATCCAACGATTCTCGCTTCACAGAAACGGTCCCCCTTTTTCCACCTCTATATATGTAGAATATATGCAGACAATGCGTATTTTTCCGGACTTCACGAAGAACGGAGAGACTGGCGACAAAAGCGATTGTGCAAAAGCTCGCGAGCACGACACAGTCGTTACACCCAATTAACTTCGTTACAACGGCCTTGAGAAAATGTCTTGTGACATACGCCTCGCGCGAGAGATACGCGGTAGTGATGGCGCTTTTTTCGTCGAAGCTCGACAACGTTGAAATGTTGTTTTCTAAACCGCCGAGAGCTTTGCAGATTTTTCATTTCCTTTTTCTTTAACGGTACCACAAAAATTTGAGGCAAGGTCTACTTTACGGCGAGTTCGCGGTCTCGATGTTGTTTACGGGTCCGAAAACTCATCGGGAGAGGCCAGTGAGAGTTCGGTCGAGAAGCTACGCGCCAGAGCAACGGCAGAAACAGCAGGGAAGCGTGCAAAAAGTGCCGAACGCTTTGTGTGCGTGTGTATATGTGTGGGTCGGTAATGGGAGTGGGAGTGAGGAACGACCGAGGGAGATAGCCTGGAGCAGATGATGAAGAAAACAGTCGTAGCCATGCTTCGTAACCATTCCCTTCTCTCCCTCCATCTATCTCGTTCTCTTTCTCCCCGACCATATGTACACTCGAGCGAAATCCCTGCCTGGATAAAATCTACCGCGTACGACGCAATAACTGTGCAGATCGCTCCGCAAAATTTGCATCGATCAATATTTACAATATTCCTGAAATCCCGAGTTAATATATTTCGTAACTGCAGCATTGAGAGTTTCTCGAGAACCTCTCGCATCCGCTGGCGTTTATAACGAAATTTCTGAAGTATACTTCGTTTTTTCTTCTTTCCGCGAAGGTCGAAAAGCCGGAGAAACAAGGGTAACCGCTGCAACGCGATGCTCTACCACGCCCACGATACAAAAAACGAGAGATCTGTGCTGCTCTCGGCAGCTGCATAATTCATCGTGTTTCGCCACGAGTTGGCGATAAAAAAATTTGTTACGGTCATCGCGTCACTGGGAATTAAAGATGATCGGTAGAGTGATCATCAAATAAATCGATACGACGGAAGAATGTCTGAAGAACCGAGGAACATTTCGGAGCGTTTTGATAAAACGTTTGCGGAAATTTGAAAAACAATTTTCACAAAAATTGAAACAAATATTGAGGATTGACCCTACGGAATATCCTGAAAGCAATTATCTCTTGAAAGCGAAACTTCTTTCTTAATTCTGGACAGATTTTTCGATAATTTTTTTCTCCGATCGAAAGAACGTTAGAGAAACGTAATCAGACAAAAACACATTGGATATAGCGTTAGAAAAGCGACTGACGAAATTGTCTTGTGCGACCCATTTTTAACTTTCTCACGTCACGTAAAATAATGCACGACATCGGACACTTGGCGGAGTTACAAGAATGTCTCCTCGCTTCGTTACAGAGCCGGGAGAAAAAGCTACAAAACCATGATAAAAGCTATTCGCGTAATTTTTTTCGTCCGTAGAAAATGAAGATTCCACGCAGTCTTAGCGACTACATATTTTCGCTAATTTTTTTCAATTCCCGAAGAAGTATGTTACATACTTTTACATACGTGCACATACTTTAATACGAATTTTCCATTCTCCTTGTATATTACGATATGAATTTACAACACCAATTTTCAGCTGCGCTGAAGAGCGATAAGTCTGCAATAAAGAATCGCTGACCTTTTCTCGTTATTTAACTTGCAATATCTATATATACGTATGTCTGTCACAGAGAGGCGGAAAAAAGAAGAAAAAGAGGGAAAAAAAAGATGAGAATAAACGAGGGAAAGTGGTCGAGTGTTTGCGTGCGTCTGGCACGACACTACAGACTGTACTCGGTGTAATATATACCCCGTGCAATAATGTCTCTGTGTGCCTACTACTGGCGTCCCATTTTATATTTTTCACTACCCATCGCGTCACGTTCTCGCTTCTCTGTTCGAGTCTCGTCTTCGGCGTTCGTCTCTCGCGCGAGCATTGGAATCGGTAAACGCTCGATTCGCGAGTTGCCTAAGCTCGTCGATCGTTTGAATTATTCATTGAGTAGTCTAGGAGGAATAAGAGAACGGCTGAACGGGGAAGAGGGAGAAAAAAAAGAAGAAGATCCGGAGAACACCGGAGGTGTTGACTGCTGATCGACGCGGTCGCTCTCTTGCATCCCCTAGCGCCATTATTTCCTCGATCTGTAGGGATGTCTCTGTGCGTCTCTGTACGATAATATTAAAGTATTCGAGACTCGTGCAACAACAGCGGGATAACACGACGAATACGGATTCGGAAGATGCGCGTCGTTCGGCATTGTAATACACTTTTTTCTTCTACTACGCCAGCATAAAATCACAGAACCGAGAGGAACCTTGATGCACAATTAAAACGTAGAAAGTGCGACCCATGAATGAGCAAATTTAAGGTCAGATAATCATAATTGTATCCAATGGCAAACAAAATGATTTCTTTCTTCTTCCGAGCGCTCTACGTTTGCGCAGATTTGAAATAAAAATGTTGATCGTAGCTATTCGACTGTGGGAAAAAAAAAGAAACACGATCTGCAGATGTTCGAAACTCGCAGTGAGAATGGCGAGAATGGTCGTCGGGAGAGATGTACGTTGTGCGCAGGGTTCTCTTTGCCGGGATTTTTTTTTTCTTCTCAGCGTTACATTCGTTGGCTCGTCCCCGGAGACGTAAAGTGAGTCTCTTTCTTTCGCGGTACGCAAGTTAGCGACGAAACGGGAGCAGCTGCTCTTGACTGGTTCGACGGTTCCCTCGGCTCCCTCGTTCCGAGACGGACCCGAAACAGCGACATACGTAGTGGCCCTCCCAGACACGTGTGCCCGCGCGTGTGTGTGTTTGGACGAAAAAGGACCTCGGTCTCTCTTGCAAAAACATCGAAGCAACGAAGCTCAAACGCTTTTACCCACCATCGCGTCGAGACGCGCCCGCGCGGTTATTAAAAACTGCGGTAGATACTGCGGGAAGAAGCTTAGCGAAGCTTGTATAGAAAAGAGCGAGAGTTCGTGTATAAGGGGTTGAGCAAGAGAGGAACTACGGTGAAACTTCTCATAAACTCTCTTTTTATCCCACCAGGCTACGAGCCCCACGCTCGCTTGCCTCGCGCTCAACGAGGATAAAACTTTTAATAAACTACTAACTCTCCGCTACCCGAGGCCAATAAGTTGCGTGAATTTCGCGCATCCATTAGATCCCATTGAGAAGTTATACAAAAAAATGGCTTTGGAGACAATTAAATCAACGGCTTCACAGAAAACGACACAATAGGATCTAAAAACAATCATTTTCTTATTACGCGCTGGTAACCATAATCTAATATGGAAAAGAAAAAAAATAGATTAAGTGAATGTGCAAGGATAAAGAGTCATGACTGCGCGATGACGAATACGAGAACGAAGAAAGAGTTTTGGAGACCTTGCTTGCTCCTGGGAGCTTTGTGAATCGCGTGTTCCGCGTCGATTACCCGTGAGCGAGTGAAACCCGACAGGGCGACCAGTGAGCCCGTGAGTCGGGTATGAAAGAAGTATAGAGGCGCAGGGGGTGCACGGAGAGCCCGGTAAACACAGAGAAGGGAAACGAGAGAGGGAGAGAGAAAAATAAAAAAATAAAAAAAAGAACGGGAGATTGAAGAGAGAAGTGTGCACGAGGGAAACTGGTGCCCCACGCGTATCTATAATATATCTGTGAAGTGTACTAGACCACACTGCAACCAACCGTTAGAGAACCTCGACCACCGCCCCCGTCTCTCACTCCTGAGATCCACTTTCAAATGTGGACTTTTCTCCCTTAGGTCGAATTAATATTTCAATAGGGACACCCCAGCAACGACCAAAGCTTTGTAGAAACTCTATAGAAAATTCTAGCGAGTTTTTACCATCCCACGAGCTTCAATAGATCGCGCTGAATTATACATCATTGAACTGCACCGAATTTTCGTGCTCGACTTGGCCTTTTCATCAACAACGCAACATCGCGCGCTCGTTTGGCACACTTTGAGAATTGAAGAAAGATGACAAAGCCAAAGTGTGGTCTCTCAAATCGCGGGGAAAATATCGAAACGAATATCCGACTATAGGTATTGTTTGCAAGATGAAGCAATTTTTGATAATTTTTTTTCACAACAAAGTTCGTCCTACGCGAGTGATTGATGCGACGAAAACCTCAACGATCCTAATGTGTTGTTCCGTGTCGCGGCGTCTTCCGAGAAATTGTTTTGAAAACGAATGGGGAAAAAAAAGCGAGAAAAAAAGGTATCGTAGGCTAGACAGAGCTGCGTTCGAGTTAGGAGCGGGTTATTGTAAAAAAGAAATGATGAGACGAAGGACGATGGAAGATGAAAACAAGAAATTGGCGAGAGAGGCCTCTCGCGCGCCCGCGCACGGCCTCGGAGACGCGCGGCCTGTTCCTCTGATTAACGGGTCACGAATGACGAACGATTTAATAGAGGGGTCTCCCTAGCGCGTAATAACAGAGATTCTTTCTCGTTCGCTCGTAAACGCGAGAACGAAAGTGCGAGCGAAAGAGAAACGTAGAATATCCGTTGGGAGATTGAAGGGTTGCCACGATCTATTCTCGAGGCTCGAGAGAATTTCAGGCGTACGGACTACGACGCGCATCCGTGAACTAATATCAAAGAGACCCGTTCCGTGATAGACTATGGGCCTGCTACGTAAGTGAGTAAGCCTAGGGAATACAGGCATTGTATCTATCTGATACATCCACTCTCGTGCGCGTAAATAGATACACGTATATACGCGATACATGTATGACGACGTACAGAGAATAGAGTATATGCATGTACTTATGTCGATGATAGCACGGAGAGCTCCAACGTTAAACTCCACGGCTAGTGCCTCGGTGTCTACAACGGCAGCGGTGGCGAAACACGCGGGGGATGGGCTACCTGGCACGGATCGATCGAACGGAATAGATAAAACGCGAGGAAAGCGGAGGCAAACACTGCGAGAACAACGAGCTTGGATAAAAAGCTATGAAATGTTAAAAAAAATATTTCAGGAGTCAGCCTATATATTAGATAAAAGATATATTCGACTCCTCCGACGAAATTGATATCGATTGGGGTTTCGTTTTCGTGATTCTCAGATTCAGACTTTTTTTTTTAATTCACAATCCCGAATTAAATAATAGCATAAAAAGGAAACTGCGCTTTTCCAAACGAGTGCCAAAAGGTTAAATTGTCGTTACGAGTTTCACATAAAAAAAAAATAAATAAGACGAGGAAAGTGGATGCGAAAAGGCGACGATATTATTTTAAGCGTTGGGAAATATTTTGGAAGGAAAATTTTCGAGAGGACATTGGCATTGGCACTGGGCCTGCGTCTAATCTCGAGCCAGAGCGCCGAGAGAGGGAGGAAGAGCATCGATATAGAGAACGAAGAGGCGGAGGCATTCTCGGATTCTACAGGAATACCGAGACGACCGCGAACCTCGAAATTCGCCAAGGGATGGGCGAGAATCCTTGGTCCGAAGGCGGTGGAGTACCTAAGCGAGCAGACGCTGAACCATCGAGGTGTGTACATCGCCCCAGCAATGCAGCCGGTATATCTCTCGTTGCACCAGTGTGAATATTGTCGGTAGACAGCAGCTTGGACCATAATAAATGCTCGACCAAATTCTCCTATTTTCCATGCATACCGTTGAGCTAGAATATTTATCACTATGAACCCTCGATCGTCTATCTAAAAAAACACGATGTAAATTCGATTTTTACATTGCTTCGTCATGTGTTTTTTTAACGTTGTTTACGAAGCTGCTCTTTGAAAAAAGTACTCGCCTAGTTTAAACGTTAACGTTAGAATTTTTGTTTGATCGAAATTTCGATCGATTCTCGTCGAATTCCATACTTATCGTCGAAGAAAAATAGTCTATTAGTGTTAAAAAATGTAATCCGAAATCTCCGAAATTAAAAGATTCATCGTAATAACAGACATTTTCGATGAATATTAAAGCCGCGTAAATTCTTAATGCTGTAACGATTTTAGCAAAAATAGAAACGGATGTCGAGGTTTGACCCAACTACGTGCCATGTAAATTTAAACTCGATAAGTGAAGACGTTCTCGAGTTATACAGGTATAAAGAATCTCAAAACGGTCTCACACACACATCTAGACATTTTTTCCTGAATATAATTTTCCGATGTTGTGAAATATTTCAAACACGTTTTCGGTGTAATCATGAAAAATAAATTCACGAAAGCGAAGCTTCCTCCATGTGGTAGCGAAAAGAAATCGTTATCGATCGTGAATTTCGCAATTAAACGCTATCTCGTGACTAAAATATGATATTGCGCAGCGAGAAAATTGGACGACGATAGTCTACATTAAATTTTAAGGGGCCACACTTGTTCGATTATCAAAAACAGATTTTGATGTGTTTTTTTCGAGTGTTGATAAGAGGAGGAGCGTGCTCGACTCGTGAGAGATCTGCGTATGGGTCTCCGTGTCACTCGACCGCACACACTAGACACTTATATCACACACTCTAGTGTATTACGGCAATGTAGTTTATACACAGAACGAAATATGTACCGGAAAGGCGCATGCTTCGCTTATCGATTCTCGAATTGGAATCGTGTGTATTGTGTACGAATAGCGGCATCGCAGTAAACGGTAGCGTAAACTATTCGCGATACGGGTACCCGCAATAATATCGGCATAGCTATGAGAATTCTGCGGTTTAATCGCAGATATTGAAATCGCATGGGAAGCGATATATCGACCTCGAGCATAATACTTGGTTCGTAGAAACTTTCATAATCAGACTAGTGTCTGCCAATCGCTTCGATGGAAATTATCGATGGATTGGCATCGACTCACCCAACACCACAGAGTAAATATTTGCGTGAAGTTCAGAGCGGATGAAAACTTACCTGAAACAGAAAGCAAATAACATACGTTAGAAAACGGGCATTTACAACAATAGGATCGCGGTGAATATAGTGTTAATATCTAAGATTTCCAGAAGAATCACATGATTTTTATGGTTCAATTTCATTCAGGCTCATGAGCAATTGTCATTCGTATTGCAACGGCGACACACGTTCCTATATGGAAGTGAAGAATCCTTATAAACCCATCGTCGGCAGCTGCGACAGTCAGAAGTGGCGCGAGCTTCGAATACGAAGAAACGAGGATATGGCGCTCATGACAGACGCATACGGACGGGATCGACGAGAGAGATTTTCCCTCCCGTGGATATAGGGATAACCGAGAGACCGAACGGTCGGGGAGCGCGCACTCGTAAATTTCACCCGCGTTTTAATATCGGGAGCGACGTAAATCCCACGCGCCAGTGAGCCGCAGGAGTGAAACGGATGAAAATAGCAAAAAGATCGGCGAAGGACTAGAAAATGAAAGAATATACCGGACGGATGCAATGCCAATATACATATACAGGTATAAACCGGAGATTTACGTTTTACAACATATCAATGTGTAAATCCTTCTAGACCAGGGCTCGGTAATACTCAAAGTACAACGGCACTTGATTGATTGTTGGAGCACGTTACTTGAAATACATATATTTTTATCGTGTACTTCAGGTCCGCGATTTTTAAGTACTCAAAAAAATGTAACTCGTGCTGGTTATCATTTAAATGCAGATGAGTACTGAAGATTGTTTGAAAGTTGAAAGAAACAATATTTACGACTCATTAAAAATTCTGAAAACGAAGAAGAAAGCGTTTGAGCTTCTCACAATATTTCGTATGCGATGCGATGAGAAACTTAACATTCTTTCGAATAATTTCAGAAGGTGCTTCGGGTCAAATGTAAATGAGAAGCCTTCACAAAGTGAGTTTAATTTTTTTTCAATCTCGTGGATCATCAAGAAATTGTAAAAAATCTTGCGAACGGTTGCAAATGAAAAAAAATGTTCGACTTAAAAATTGCATAAAAAGCATTGCTAATGACCTTGCTTTAATCTTCCAAATGTCCTCAGTCGTCTCGAATAAGAAATAACATCTCATGAATAATGAGATCACATAAAAAACGGCATTGATTTTTTCTGAACGTCGATGTTAACGGTATAAAGTTTTTTCAATTTGAGGCACACCGCGAGATTTTTTTGTAATACATTATTTTTTTCATAATACAGAAGGTGAGGTTCAATTGAAAAAATTGTGAGAACTGAGAACAAACGGAATGTAATTATTAATAAAAAGTAAAAAAATTAAAAAATTTATGTGAACTTATAGTTATTCATTTGGTACTTCACCGATTTCTACTTCAAGTTCATAGTACTTTAAGTACTTCGTTTAGCTCTGGCCTAGGTTCATTAGGATTAAATATGTACTATATCGTGTTATAGTCGAGGATGAAATCGCGAGAAATCGACAACAAAAAAACGAGGGAGTCTGTTCGACAATGTGTACAAAGATGAAACAGAGTGTTCACTGTTTAGTTATACGAATCGCATTAACCAGTCGGTAGAGACGAGAAGAGTGGAGGAGATCAAGCGGATTGTCTCACCCTAACGCTATGCTGTCCGAGTGCCTAACCGATAACCCGTGATGACCCTTGTCGTTATCGTCGGTCGCATTGCTCTCAACGCCCGAGCTCATCTCCCTCATTGTGTGATTACTAACCCCCTCCCCCCGCCCCTCCGGTCTTTAATGCTCTCCTTTCAACGATTTCGCTGGGAGAGGAAGCAAACACACTCTCTCGAATTACTTTTATGCATTCTTCTCCCCTTTTTCCATCAAGCCAAAGCACGAGCCCGTGGAAAAAAAAACCATTTGACCCAATTTATGCGAATCAAGCGAAATTTCCTTTATTTTTTTAAGCTTAATAAAATCCAGCATTTCTTTCACGTTATTGTCGCAACGATTCTCCGTTGATTTTTTATTTATTCAATTTTAACTGGGTAAATATGAATTGACGCTGAAAAGCGTGGCACGAGAAAGGTGACGAAGAAGAATAAAGGAAGGAGGAACCGGGAGAGAGTCGTGTCGGACTATCGGAGCACCGAGTTCGTCGATAAAGTGAAAGCGAGGGTGGCGTCCCGGGGAGAGTCAGCGGGAACGGTGGAATTCGGCAGAGCTTCTATCCACTGTATAAATTCCCTTGCACCGCGACTCGAAGGTCGAGACCGGTGTAACCAGGACACTTGATAAGGCCCCGCACCGAGTGTAGCGAGAAAGACAGCTATTGCGCGAGAGAAATGGCCGGAGAATGAAAGATCGTCCGTACGAAAGACAGAGAGAAACGCGAGAGCGTAGCGGAGTGTGAAAGTTATTGGGCGTAGAGAGGTCAGGGTCACGAGCTCGCTGATAAGACTACAAAAGATTCCTTAATACATGCGACCGAAAAAAATAACCGATATCCTAAACAAAGTGCCTCGACAAATGCGATCAATCACCGAATGATTGTAGTGAAGACAACCATATTTTAACAATTTTCTCACACGTTCTTCAAGACAAAAACGTTTAAACGAGGTATAAATCATTCCGATGCGAACCCCCATAATCGTATTTAGAAATAATCTGATAAATCGGAGTTTGAAGGTAGACGAGAATGGCGGCTGGTCCACGAGCCTCGAGTCCCGGGATGACTTAAAGAGAAGCTGCGACTCCGAGTCCGATCGATAAAGTCCGCAGAGACTCTCTCTCTCTCTCTTTCCCTCTCTCGAATCGGGCCGCCTATTCCGAAACGGTAAATTCAACCTATTCACGAATATCATAGAATCTTCACAGCGAGAAAATCCTTGAGGTAAGAAGGCGAGGTGAGGAGGTAACGCAATAAATTTTGTTAAATATGCTCTTTCGACTGTGGAGAAATTTCTCGAATTCGTACGATAGAACGCTATCTCTCTATACTACATTACATGTATATAGATAGATATATACATACAGACGCCCGAAGAGGCAAAGATTGAACGAGATTCCTGTATGGGAGAAAAAGCTTTTTTCGAGCTCTCGGAACTAAGTCTTTTCAGGTGCTAGAGGGCCAATCATTACGGTCTTGCACTCCGATAGATCTGTACAGCCGAGCGGAACTTGCATAGAATTCGCGAAAATGGATTCCTCACGAGATATCTGGAGGATTGAGGAATAGTCGTCGCAGCTACGGTAGGTAGGTGAGAAAAGAGAATGTTCACTCTGAACCGGAAGCTTCAAAAAGGATTTACCATCCGATAGGATAGTACGTCTGAACGAACTCGTGCATTTTTGAACGGTTTCTTTTTTCCTTTCGTCTTACCGTAAGAATAAGAAAGATTGGGATCGCATAGAACAGAAATTGAAAAAAAAAAAAAAAATTATCCTTCGAAGACGACGGGATAAACGAGTTGATTGAAAAATATCAGAAGGTGCGAAAGGCGAAGAAAGATTTAAAATATGCGAATGAGAAGAGGGGGGTAAAGGAGGTGGAAGAAATGGTAGAAATAACAACGCTGGAACGTTGTTCCTTGGCGTATTTCTTTTTCTACTTCTTCGCTCCTCGTCGTCGACGTCGGTTGACACGAAAGTAAATAGGAAGAGTGCACTCTCCGCGTCTGCACTTCTCTACCCGTGTCGCCGAAGCGACCGTCGCATTATTGCTACCGTTTCCGCAACGGGTCCGTGAAAACCAGCTGCTCCTTTCTTTGGTTCACGGGACGCGCCGAAGGTGGATATAACAAAACGCGAGAGAGAATGAGAAAGAAAATATAAAAAGAACGGATGAATGGCGGAGAGAACGAAAAGGGCCATTTCCGTCTTTTCTTGTTCCTCGACATTTCCACAATGTAATCCCTGTTTCTCGACAATTCTGCTGCAACTCCTCCGGACAATTTACAATCTCGGAACAACATAATATCGCATATAAATTGCTTTTGTGAAGCTTCGAAAAAACATTTGCCGTCTACACGATGTAAAATCGTTAAAATAATTTAAAAAATTTAATCTCAACAGCTCAAGAACAAAATAGTGTTGGAAAAAAAGATCAATGTTACGAGAAAAACAATTTTTTTCAATTTTTCTTAAGCTCCTTTTCCATCTCGCCGTCTCGAGAGATGAGATTACAGTATGATCTCTGAATATACAAACCGGAAGTAATTTCACGGCTGACGGGACTTCCGTATCTTGTGCGTTCTATCTCGATACAGATAATACATAATATACCCGTCGCTGAAGAATCTTCTTTGTTGCGCTCTATCGCGAGAATGCGAAGACGTCGATACGCGAAGATTTTTTTTTTTTTTTTCTAACATCACCAGCGACAAAGTACCTATTGTCCTCTTGGCGAAGATAAATGTTAAATTAACGGCTCTAAAATCCCAAGTTATGTACATCCGCTCGGAACAGTTTTGTATACGTATATATATGTATATATATAATAATAAAAATAAACTTTCGTCCTTGAAGAAGTCAGGAAGGCTCGTAAATTTTCCAATGGTTTCGTTTCGCCGGTTTCGCCTCGGCACGGCAAGAAGAGAATATTTCGTGTGTTCTGCTTAGCAGTTCGGATACCAGCGCCCCCCTCTCTCCCTCGCCCTTGGCTCTCCGGGCTATCCCAGGTAGATATTCGTAGCCTTACAGTTTGAAAGAAGGTGAAGGCGCTTTAGCCGTTCTTTCACTCGACGCGCGCGGGGCCGGTGAAGGATCGCGTGAGAAGACAACGAACGAAATCGTTCGTTTATTCCCTCAACATTCGTTCCTTCCCGGTCTGTATGAGCTCGCGAATACGGCGAAAATACACGAAGATTGTAAGATCCATCGCGAAGAAAAGGAAAAAAAATACACATAATTCGCAAAGGCCTTCAAGCTCGAGTTCGTTGCGGAGCGATCGAAAATCGGGCTTGAAGATCAGGATGTATAGTATATTTTTCCTAACGTTTATTAGTTTAAGTCACTCATTAACGTTGCAACAAAATGTGCATTGCACTGGACTTTTCGGCCAGCTGTTTACGCGTGCGAAAAGACCGCGTCGAATCCAGCGTACAATGCACCGCTATAACGACGAAAGGAAAGGGAACGAACGAGGCGTGACCCGACAGTGAAACTCCACAATCTCACACGTGCACGTGCGCGAACAAAGAATCACGCCATTTACACGGTATATCGAGAATTACAAAAACTAATAAACAAATTTCTTTTCGAATTATCTGACATCGGAAACAATGATTCGTAGGGGAAATTCGATTAGCGAAACAAAAGAAACCGGTAACATTTTTTTTGCGAAAAATTTGAGAACACGCTATAAGTAGTTGTTAAATAATTATCTATTTAGAAATCTTCATTACGACGTTTTACGATATGGACCAGAATGGAAAAAATCGAAAAAAAAAATGTTGCGCCGTAAATTTTACGCCGATGTTCCTGTTCAGTGAAGAGAATACCGAAAAATTGTACATCTGTACAGGAAAAACATGTTCGTTAGTCCGTTCCTGCTTCTAATCTATCTAAGCATGTTGTTTTGTGATTCTTTGTTCCTCCCGCCGGTACGGTCGTGCTCGCGAGGAAGGGAGAACCCGCCTCGGCGTTGACGAAAAAGAGCGCGTTATGTACAAAGGAAAAAGCACGTGGCCGGTGTGCGCGTTCCGAGGCTCTCGGTCTCGGCTAGCACGGCGCGGCATACATACAAACAAACAGGGTTACAGTCTCGGGGTCTATAAGCACCTCGTTTGTAGATTCTATTCGCGGTGGGGAGAGCGTGAGAGAGAGAGAGAGAAAGAAAGAGTAAGAAGATTGCGATGAGTAGCGACCCGACACACACTCGAAAGGTCGAGCGGAAGTTGCGGAGGCGATAGAATTCGCGTTTGCCTAATCGTATAAATACACACGCGTCTAAAAAAAAAACACGCGACTGCAATATACACCAGGAAACGTAGTAATGGGTTGCGTGTTACACTCATTAAAACTTATATAAATAAAGAAAAGTTACATAAAAATTACATATTATTTAGTGTATTATGTAATTGAGAATAAGTAAAAGATTGTTTTATCGTCCAGCAAACAAGAACGCATTCAGAACAGGAAGAAAAATATATACAAAATTGCACGTTGCGAATGAAGTTTCGGATAAAATATAAATGATTGGTAATATCGAGATTTGAGCACCACGGAGCTCGAAACGGTCGAGCGGTTCTACACGCGGGCTACCTCCTAACTGCTGCCCGCGGATGAAAGGAAAGGTCAGCTTTATTGTGTGCGAAATTCAATCCTTCGTAGTCTCTCTCTACCTGCGGCTGAAGGGACCCGTTCGGTTAACGCGGATGCGGGACACAACGCTGCTTTTATTATATACATATATATAGTTATAGTTAGGGGGCAAGCTTCGAAAGATTCGGGTCTTTTCTTCGTGTTCTCTAGGTCTACCGGTACGAAAACCGTCTATCCGAATTCCTGTTCTCCCCCCTTGCCATTCTCTTCTGCCTAAATCCCGTTTGCCTTCTTCCTGTTGTTATCTATATTATTCGGCTTTAGTTTTTATACTCGACAATTCCATGGGACACGTGCGTTTTGCTTTTAACGAAATTAACGACACATTGCCGAAAGAGAAGTTGAAAAAACATTCTAAACGTAAATTCCGACGTGTGTTGCACGTCACTGTTTTCTGCCTGCGCAGTATGTAGCATCGTGCCGGACTTGTGTCTCGTTACAGCACGCTGCTAGACACCAGAATGACGAATGAAAAGATAATTGAAATCGGTTGAACGCGCGCGCTCGACATTCGCTCGAGAGTTAGAGGTGAGGAAGCGAACGGGGGAATCGAAGCAAACGAGGCAGAGAGCGAGCGAGAGAAAGAGAGGGAGAGCCGCAATGACAATGGCGAATCCGTGTTTGAAAATATCGACGTCGTCGCGGTGCGGGCAACCGACGCCTGGCTGCTGCGGGCGTCGCGACGCCACCGACGTTACAACCTCGAACGCGCAACATAACCTCGAAAATCCGAAAATTCGATAAGATTATTGACGAATATCAACGAACGATCAAGAATTCACACGTCACTATTGTCTCGTACATTAAAGTAATTTTATTCCATGACCACTCGATCAGCTGACATCAAATTTGAGATGTTGAAGTAAAAAAAAAAAAAAAAGATACGATAACAAAAATATCGCGAGTTCGTATTTTGTTCGTGATCGTAACACAGCACGCGGTGCTAACCATGCTCGTAATCTCTCGCTTCCCCTCCACTCACGTTTTCTCTATCACGCGGGACACGCGGCATTTCGCATATTCTAATCGTTGTTGTTACTCTCGTACCCGACGGATAAAGCGCGTGTCTCCGTACACAAGTTTGCACGATGAAACGGATGATATTCAGTGCGGAATGTAACGCTCGATTCTTGGAACGCAAAGCGAAAATGATCGTGCGAGATGAGAGAGTATGGGGGGCTTTTTCGAAGAGTCGAAAAACGAAGGATAGAAGAAAACGGCGAGCGGGCGAGCGAGCGAGAGAACTCGAGAGTTCGACCGGGCCAAAATAGCCTCGTGTGGTCTTCGACCCGACGCCCGACGTCGAGGCGAGGACGCCACGAGCTCCTCGCGCTCTCGCCCTCTGTCTCTCTCTCTCTCGCCCGTTCTTTTGCCTCGGCAAAAAATAACAGACAATGGCCTCGTGGTCGGAATTGGAAGAAAAAAAGATTTCACGAATAAAAGAATCGTAGAATTGCGATTGTAACTTACAGGGTAGTACATCCCTTGCGGAGGAAGGAAGAACGCCCCAGAGCCCCACAGTTTGAGGCCGTTTTGCTCCACCGTTATGAGAGATAAATACGAATCCAAAGATCCGTTGTCGTTTTACCTCCCCGCGCAGATGCTCTGTGTATGTATATCGTACGGTTTTCTTTCCTTCAATTATGTGTTGTTCTTTTACTCGTTGCCGAAACAAAATATTACACTTTTAGCGGTTAAAGAACCCCCCCTCCCTCGTTCGTCGAACACACGATTGTTGAACACGCGCGCGCACAGCAGAAATTATCCGAAGCAGGAACACAACGATGTATCAAACGGAACAGTTTTCTTCTCTCGTGTTTTGCGCCTCGTGCGCGTTTACCGAGTGATTTCAGGCGGGAGGACGAAGAATTTCGTCGGTCTCGGCGATTGAGAAACACGGTGTTTTTGTATGCGAGAGATTCACAAAACCGGCGAGCGTGCTCGAGACGGCCGATTTGCCAAATCGAAGAATATTTTCTATTCGCGTCGATTTTTCTTCAATTTACTTCTTTATTTTTACTGCATAATCAATTAACTCGCGAGCTCGATCTCTACCGGTTCTCTACACGGTACACTTGATTATCGAAAAATAATTAAATTAATAAAAAATAGAGATCCACCGATTAAAACGGTGTCCACTCTTTCTTCCGCCTTCTTCTCGCGGCCTGTCTCGTATCTTTATCACGATTTCGCGATTATATTTTCGATATACAAAATATATTCGTTTAGTCCCGGTTTACGATGGACACAGCGTTCGATTCGTGCTTGTTCTTCTATACCGTATTTCTTTTTCTCTCTTTAGCCTTACTTCAGTCTACATTCATTCGCGATTTCGTACACGGTTCTCGATCGAACGTTTATTTCGAACACACTGTACGATTATTCATGTTCGCTGTAGCCCCTTTTTTATGTTACTGCTATATTACGACCGGGAGTGTTAACGCGAGAGGATTATTTTTTTCGTTTAAGAATAAATATACAAGCTGAACACTGGAAAAAACCGAGACCGCCACAGTGCGTGGTCCCCTTGCGACTGAGGGACGACGCCACCGGCTAACCCACGACGCGCATCCACAGACGCGCAGACAGCGCCGCTGAACGGCCATCTTTGATATCAATGCGACCCGCGCCGGGATGAGTGTGAGGAGAGGCACCCGTAAAAGCCCGCTCGCGACTCAACGATTTGTCACTACAATTACTTATGTCGCAATTATGCACAATTATTGTTATTAAATGATGAAACTATTTTACGAACACTTTTTACCGCTACACTACACATATTCTCCTTTTCCCCGGGAAAATAACAATTCATTTTGTCCATATGAATAGAAAATGAGATTAAGTGAAATATCGATAAGGACAATTGACCCTCTGTCTCGTGGGACGAGGTTAATAAATGCCAAGTTATTGCTGCTATAGATAATATTGATTTTTTCCCAGTAACATTTTACTTCCATCGATTCGAGAGACTGTTAGTCAAAAAGTATGCGTTTCAGCTGTAAATGCTAGATAATTACTTTGAAATAAATTTTCTTCGGTGGCTAGAAAAAGCGTAGAAGATCAGTTGTTATAACAGAGAGTCAACTCAATTATTAAGAGTCCACGTCAATAGCCTTTGAAATAGGTTGCTGTACGATTCTTACACATGTTCCTAGACCGAACCACCGGGTAGTCTCGATTTCCGGGAACGAGGGTGCTCGCCCGTACTAACAATTCAACGAGTGTCCCTCACGAGATCTAATCCTTATACGCAGCCCGCGGCCCTCTCTGCAGCTTAACTGGGTAAGAAAAAAACGAAAAAAAAAAAAAAAATCTGTCCGCGTCCACGTCTCGCAAGAGTATAATACAACTTCGGTATTTTCCGTCATGAGTAAGAGAAAAAGTAATAGAAGAACCAGAAGAAGAAGAAGAAGAGCAACACATGGCTCTAATGGATGGGCCAGCTGACACACACTGCGGATTCTTTCATTTTTATTATTAAAAAACCCGAGGATACCCGTATATATATCTCGAGCGAGTTTTATCCCGCATCTTGCTGGCGTACGTTAAAGCGTTCACTCATTCCTCTCCAATATTTCTGACTATTATCCTGCATCGTTCTAGCGACACGAGGAAATTCGAAAAATTGATGGGATAACAAAGAACATCGATGGCTTTGATATAAAAATATTGTGAAATCGCTGGACAAACCGAGTTGTATTTTCGAAAGGAAAGAAAAAAATGTTCGGGGTCTCCTCGCTCGCTGCTGAACGTACATTTTAGTACTTTCGCGAATGGACGGTAGTTTTCGTTTTTCCTTGTCTTTTCAAGCGTCCCTTCAATTCTGCATCAAAAAAGATTCGCGCTAACGGGAATAATAGTTGCTTTATTACGATTGACGGCGCCGAAACGTGTAGCGATCGCGGAGAAGCACGTGTAAGCCACGAGAGTTTTTTCCGATGAGAATTTCTCGTCTCTCGAAGTTTGTGGGTGCGAGATCGAGGGGGGTGAGATCGCCTCCCACACGAACTTACCCCTGCGAAGAGCCACCTGCGTGTTCGCCAGGCTTATCGCGTTTCTCTTTCGCTACGGGGGGAACGAGAGATGTTCCATCTACCACTGCGTGCTCTGTATTCGTTGTGTTCCAGAACGGGGAGGGATGCTGCGTTGCTAATACAGTCTGCGACGATACTTCTGGCTCGCCTATGGCACATCACCATAGCAACGATAAAATAGTATAGCTTCGAGGGATCATTGTGTCTATCCTCTTTCGAATACATACATTTATTTTTTTTCATATTGAATATAATTTCCCGATACGAAATATTTCGTTTATTCGCGATCAATTTTTGCAACGTTGCGCTAGAGAGGTGAAACGGCATGATCGTAACAGAAAAAGAAAAATCGTGAAAATTCGGAAGGCAATGAAACGACGAATGATCGATAAGGGATGAAGAACGAGAAGGGGAATGATTTATATCCGAAGTGTGATAGTAAATTCCGATCACGCACGCAATAAGCTCCGCCCGTATCTAACGAAGGGACGGAAAAAATAAGCTAGTTATTCTTACGGCCACAAGTTCTCTTTTTTTTTTCTCTCCCCTTCTCCATCTGCTCTTTTTCTCTCTGAGCTGTTCGGAGTTCGCGTTGTGGATATCTCGTCGAGATAGAAAAACTGGGCCTCGCCAAGGAAAGTGGCGACGTATCAGACGTTTCTTCTACTTCTCCGAGTTTTCTCAAGTGCAGTTCTCGATTTGTATACGTGTGTATGTGTATCAAGCCCAGAAAAGGAGAAAAAAAAACGAGAAGCGCTCTTATTTTTAGATCCTCTTCAGCGAGAGAAAGATGGAAAGATTGAAGCTGGAGAACGAAGGAGGGACAGAGAGAGATTAAAGGAAAAAGAGAAGAAAAAAAAAATAGAGAAGTAGCTTGGGGCAACACGGACGTCACAGCTGCGACGCACATGCGCTTCGCCTACCCGAGACGCCATTCAGCATCCCGCGAGAACTCTACCTAGGGCTATGACGACCAAGCTGCTACTGTGCTGTATCATCTCCTCCCCGTCGCGACGCCTTCGCGTACACGACACTCACCCCTCCTACGACACTATAAATGTTTTATTCTCGACCTTATGAGTGGCGCGAGCGAATCCGGAGCGAGGGAGCACCGAGAGATAAGTCACAGGACAATCAAACATTTCAGAATTCCAGTCTCTGGTTCCGTAATAAAATATAAAATAATATAGACAATCAAATATCCCGACGAAATTAGCGCGAATTCGAAATACAATTATTTGAATTTCACTTAACAGCTGTTTTTCCAATAATTTCATGGGTACAACCGATGGCCCTTGGACCTCTAAAAATGCTACATACGCACAAATATATTACGACACATAAATTTTCACCCTCGGTTCAATGAGCCAACATTTTTTTTTACTATTTCTATCTTTGAATATCGCATTAACCTTGATATTTTCACGATGCCATTGCAGTAACATTTGCAATACGGATATCATGACATTACGTTGAGATTCGCGCTCACGTTTTATGAGGTTTCGCCTTATAGGCGTTTCACAGCGAGGTTGTCGAGAAATGAGAATGGTGGGGGACGGGAGAGGGTGCGATGGGACTACGTGCCAGGGGATATTCTCGTAATCTCGTGGAATCGCGTGTTGCACACGGTATACAGAGAATAGTACAGTGAAAAAGGGGGGAGGGGCAACGGGGATGAACGGGGAAGGACAGAACACGGACCTTACGAGTACGAGTACCCTTAGTACTATCGTATATGTATACCGCTACGTTTCTCTACAATTCGTGACATATATATGTGTATACACATATAGAAACGTACACCGGGACGAGGGGGGCCTATGGTACAGCACGAGATAGGGTGAGATCCTGGCGCGAGCGGCGTTACCATGGAGACATCGGCTACGATACCTTGCCACTGTCTCACGTCCGAGAGAATTGTATTTTGGACATGAAATGCCAGAGATTATATTTCCTATTAGGATCTCCAGAGCATCAGAATAATTATCGACTGTACTCAAGGCGAGAACAACGATGCTCCTTAAACATAGTTGGAATTTTCAAATAACATGAACTTCCTCTTCGATCACGAAATCATCGACTTGTTGAATAATCTAATAAGAAAATAATGCAAATTGAATTCGCATGTGGCTCCTTAATTTTGTTTTGAACATCGTCGCAAACTTTCTCCATCAGAAAGTTGCGTAATCAATTTAGGCTTCCTTATATGGAGGAACCATTGTAAACGACGTTGAAAGCAAAATGAGGAAACGACGTGCAAATCAAATCTGCATAATATTTTTGTGCCTTAATTTAATTCTAATTGCCACCCACAAAGAAGCCGATAAAAAACTATCTCCGTCTGAGGTCAAATATTAGTTTATCCCGAAAGTAAAAAAAATACTGTCTCATACATTTTTGATGTTGAATCTCCGTTACATTTTATACCGAACATCGGATAGAAAAAGAGTATTCATGTAGACATAACGAGACAAACCGTAAACATTTCATTATGATTTGTATTTCTCTCGAAAATGTCCAATGGAACGGTCACTATTTCATTTTTCGAGAAATCGGACCCAACATTTCTACATGAATAGACCGTCCTTTCATCCTTTTCCTGTATCAGACTTTCTCACACAGAAGCTTTACGACCGACGTTAAAACCAAAATGAGAAAGCGTCGTACAATTTTTTTTAATTCTAGCGGTTTAAAAACAGTAATAAAAAAGTGTAAAACTCGCCACCGGTGTAGAAACAGACTTCGGGACTCGAGTATTTCGCGTTTTAGAAAAATTAAACGTAACGAGACTGAAAATTCAAAACAGTAAACCACCCTCTCGTTCTCTCGTGCACAAACTGGCTTTCAGTACGCTCAAGCGGGAAATTCAATTACCGGACTTTACCGGGAAATCCTCGGTAGATCGAGAAAAGCACTCAACTCCTCACGGTTGCATCGACCACAATACAACATCTTGCGAGTATACGTGTATACTCGCCCTCGGCGGTTTTCTCGCGATATTAGTTTTTTCAATTTCGCCGAGGGCGTTGGGACGCTTCGTTTTCGAATTATTCTTGGGGCCGCGAAGAAAAATGATAATGACAGTAATGACGAGGGAGATGAATGTTTCAACGGAGAGAGATAATAAACTCTTCCGCGAATGATATTTCGCGGTGGGGATGTTCGAGGCAGTTGCGACGCCGGGGGGCTGTAAACTCGAAAGTTTAACACACCGGAAGGGTTACACGCTCGCACGCGCTGCTGGTTACGTCGTTAATGAGTGACGCGTCTCTCTTTCTCCCGGCGTTAATGAATATCTATATACGTAGTATATACGAGTACCGTACGGTATAGTCAGCGTGACTCGTGTAGAGAGAGGAGGATCGTCGAGCTGCTTCTGCCAGCTGAGGCTTTCTGGCAAACTCGAGCGCACCAGTAGCAGAAGCTTCAGTCTGGTGGCTCGACTCATAGCACTGTATATTTTTCCTTATGAATCCTCCTACTCGCTGCTCCCAACAGACTCGTCCGCTTCTCGGACCGCCGCACGTTGCCCGCCAGCCGAGCGTAACAATTTATACGAGGGCCTCCAATCGAAACTCGAAAAGTCCCTCTCTTGTCTATATTATGCACGGAGCATGAGTATACGAAAATTTTACTTGCTTGGCCTCGGCTATTTACAGATGAGATAATCACGAGAAAAAAAAAAACAAAAACATTCAAGAAAATAATCTGATTCGAAAGATCTGCAACCTCGTTGATAGGAGGGAAAATAACCGAATAACTAGATAGCCACGAGAGATAACGGTTGTTTAACGTTGACAAAGAACAGAGACGGATCGAGCTGTCCGAGCATTGTGGGAAGAATAATGAACGATATGAAATAGTTTTAACGAGACGAAGAACGAACGCCGGGCTCGCGGAAGGAGTTACAAAGGTTCATAGCATTATAACTGAAAGTTCTAATTGTCGCTGATTATCCCGGTAGAATGGACAATAATCCTACGCTCGGTAAAATCCCTTTTGCTCCTGACGAGACGGAAGATACACATAAAAGAAAAGGGAAAGCAGGAATATCGGATTACCAAGCTCCTGCTGTGTCCTGGCGAGGATCCAATTCCAGGGCTAAATATATATATATAGAAATATGTATATATAAATATATATATTATTACATATATATGCATACCTAAAACTCTTTCAACCTTATATTCGTCAATTCTCGTGATTGTTTTTTACTCGTGTTGATGCAATGCCAGAGGCGAGCAAAAATCTTCTATCGTTAGGAAGAGTTTTGCAAATTCTTATACCGTTAGGTTCCTTTAAAGCGTGAAAATGCTTCAAAGCCATTAGAAAATTCGAGCAATCATTCTTGGGTGCGAGAACGCAGAGGGAAAGCTATCTTTAAACTCTTGCGCCATCCCCAAAATAAATTTGTGTTCCCAACCGATACCAGCGAAGCGTGGAAATGCAAATAAAATAAACACCTACATGAGGAATCGCAAAATCGAGCGAATGCATAGGAACGAGTCGATGGCGAGCTATCTATACCTCGACACAGTGCTAAATTGTAAAATTGAAATGTATTCGAGGGCTGAGCTAGAATCGCCAATAGCCGATACTTGACGACAAATTTGTCCTTCTCCCTGAAACCTTTGCAGAGCAGTCCAGCGTAACGAATATGTTACACGAACTATCGTCCAACAAATTCTTCCCTTGCGATATGAAGACTCGTTTGATCCAAATGTTGTATCGTAAAGGAATAACAAAGGTTTTCCAATGCCAGAAGCTACGCTACGTTAAAACCTCTCTTCGTTGCTGAACAATTTTTATTATGGAAAGGCGCAAAATACCCCAAGGAACGGTACGCTCGTTGATACTGAAACATTACAGTTCTTCTAAAAACATCAACGAAGTCCTCGAAAAAATTGACATCGATTCGGGCTCTCTTTGAGATTCGAATACTTTTATCGACAAATCTCCAAACAGATATCGAGACTGGATACTTTTTGGATTATGAACGAAGCTGCGACGGAATTTTAACCCCGTTATCACCGACTGACAGGATTTTCACCTTAACACCATTTCAAAGACAGTACCGAAAGTCGAGAAGCGTGAGAGCGCCCGGATTGGAATGAATAACCGAGACGAGAGGAGCTGTGCATCGCGAACCGAGGGAAAGGAAGATCGCAATTTTAGGTTCAAGAAATCATCTAAAGCCGGTTGCGCAGTTTTCGCGGAAGGACGAAAGGGCCGAGAGTCATCAGGACTGCGACCGAGAGATAACTGTATTATCATTCGCCCGTTTGCACGCGAAATAATACCGAACGTCGAGCAACGCGTGAGCGCGAGACCTTCGCCTCGCGCGAAATACCGGCCAACAATAATGGCGCCGACTGTCGACGCGAGCTGTCGAGAACGAGCGAGTGCTGCCATCGCGCGGTCGGTGGCGGAATCTACTCGAAGCTCGTCCTGGCGCAATATGGCCGACAGTTCGAATTTTACCCGAAAAATATATGATACTTCGGCGATGAACAATTATAATAATAAAATTATGCCAAACTGTTTTTCTAGTATCGATTAACGTATTTGTAGCTTCGTATTACTTATTTTGTCTAATTAACATTATTTTCAAACTCCAAGAGCTCGAGGAATGAGCTCCGAGCTTGGAATATAACAATGACAATGAAACGCGTGCATTCGAAAAAATCGCGAATGTCCACGCTTCAATATTGTTCATGTAATGTTGAATATTCGTTATCTGATACATCAATAATGGAATGGTATTGATGTTTGATAGACAGAGAACGAATTGTGACTGATATTTATGATGGATCGTCTGTGATGCCTGAGAATAATAGGGATATCGAAAGGGCATGGCTTTGCCGAGAGCGGACGTTCTTGGCTCTCGGCGTATTTCGCACGGGAATCATTCGTTTCACATACCCATATCTCGCGATCCAGCAACTCCCACTCGTAGTTCAGCTCGAAATTCATCTTAGTATTGCGGATTCGCAAGGAAGGAAGCATCGTGACGGATCGATATATTAATAGGAAAATTGCACGGTGTAACGTGCTGTTCCCCTCGTGGTTCCAGCAACTACTGACAATGTTCGTTGCAATTTAGAGGGGGTGAGCGACGCGTGGGGATGCGCATATGATCAAGTGCGCAGAAATTAATGAAACGACGTGTTGTTAATGGAGTTCACGATAATAATAATAAAGGAATTGAGTTACGACCAACTGAACAATCGCCAAGTCGAAATACGAATGTGGCCCGTTAAGTAAATACGAAAATTCGATGAATAGGCTGTTGCATTGTTAAGACGCGCATTGTTTATTTAAGACTGGTTAGATTAAGTCTCGAGTCTCTTTTAGCACCGCTTTCGCTGTCCTTGATTGTCACTTAATTTCAACGAGTTTCTCTAATTGTTCGCTAATTAGTTACAATCAATTCGCGGAGATTGTCTTCGAAAGAGAGTTCATTAATTGTACTAACGGAATTACTTTTGCCCGTCTTGACTACCCTCGGGTTCGAGACAGTTCTATTTTGAAAGTCCACTCGGCTTGCTATTTGAATAGGCACATGGGCACTTCTCTATATATACTATATATGTATATATCAGCGAGAAGCGGACCTACCATTTTTCTCTGACGATTTGCCACTGCTATTTTCCAATTTTATTTACTTAAGGGCGGAAGCGACGAGGGAAAACGCGAAGAGGGTTGGCGCTGAAGTAGAAACGAATCATGAGAGGCCTCACAGACGAGCTTTCTCGACAAATATTGTCCGACAAAATCGAAACTCCTCTCGACTCTTTGCATTTCCTCTCGCAACGTTTTTTTTTTTTCGTTTTTCTTTTTTTCTCTCTTTCATTCGCAGCGCAGATAAAAAGTGAACGACACGTGGCAATTTTCAACGGTAGATTTTCTTCCACTTGCCTATACAACTTTCGACGTCGAGCTTCGGCTTTGCGTTCGCACCCCTTCCCTCCATTTCCCTTCTACAACTTTCCAATCTCGATAAATCGCGAAAATTCGAGTTACCCTCGGGGCGCACTTATCCGTTCCGAGCTAGTGCAAACAACGAAATTGGAGAATTGGACGATTGGCAAAGCGAGACAGAACGAACGAACAATCAGTGGAGAACTCCGGTGCAAAAGCTTAGATTGGAATCTCAACTACAGATCTATATATTGATTAAAATACTGCTCTAACGCTCGCAGTTCACCGTACAGTTTTCGTTTCTTAATGGAATAGTGGGCCGTTCAGAAATTATCGTGTGCCACAATATATTGAGAAATCTACGAATTCGGAGCATTCCATTTCTCGCTATTTTGCAAGCCAAAGTAAATTGCTAACATTCCGCAATGTACAGACCCAATTCTTCCTCTTCTCATCTCTCGGGTGAAGCTCCCCGAGAAAAGCGCATTCTGACGAGAAACGAGTGTATTCTTTGTAGGTGTAAATAAAACAGTAAAGTTTCTCTCTGCGCTTTTCCAACGTGGATCGCGCATGGAATTTTGTTTATTATACGATACGGTACGTCCCGAAAAAAAAATGGATAGACGGAATTGCTGAGAAATTATATGAGCTAAAATCTACACGGCCGAGGGTCTTGTTGAAGCTTAATATCGCGAAATTTAAACGAGCTGGATGGTACTCGACTTATAGTCCGTCCAGCTTTGAAAACTCCAGTTCACCGGAAAAATGAGGTAGGCTCGCACAGAGAGAGAGACGGGAAAATGCAAAAGTGGGATTAAGATTTCAAGATTTATATATCTATATTTCTTTCACTCTCGGCCGGCAGTGCGAGCCCTCCCCCGCTTCTCGTACTCGCCCGAGCAGAGCTTCTCTCGGTTCTAAAACTCAACTTTCGTTATCACAGACTTTGGAGAAGCTAGGCCGAAAGCCTGCGGGAAATCCGGAAGTCCTCCCTTTTTCCGTCAAATCCTTCACTCCGCTTTATTCTCCCCTCCGACGAAACTTTTCGACTACAAAGTATAAACAAAGGTGCTCTCGCAACAGTCGCCATTCTTTCATCCTAAAGAAACACTAGACACACGAAAAATCGATTAACAAATCTTTGAGTCTGGAGCCTTTCGCGGGCGCGACAGATACGAATGTCAGCGTATTTTTCACATCGAACAACGACCCTCGAAACGCCGACAAATTCCCTCGATTCTTTGGATTTCAGAAACATTGTAAAACTTTCGCACGGATAAGAGCAATTCGTTCGGCGGATAATAAATCGCTTCAAAAGTACGAGAGCGCGAGTTAAGTTTCGTAAAAACTTTAAAATCGTTTTTGCGCCGTCACCCAACGTGATGTATACGTGCGTAAGGACGCGTATTTATAAACTTGACTCGAAATAATCTTCGTTGTTCCAGTTACTGTATATGGTTAAAAGTCCGACGATAGAACAGGTGTGCTCGCCTTTTGTACAAACTGCACGTGCATCATACGATGCGCACTTTCGATGAAGGCGACATTCAGCGTTCACCAAATTAGGGCATATCTCGAACAACTTTGATCTTGAAATCATTCAACGCTGACTAACCGACGCTGGCGGGGTTCTTTTCGCAATGAGTAAATACAATTTAATATCATAGTAATTATTGCTTCGATTGGACCCTTGAAGGATTCTTGAATGTAAAGAACTTCCATTGATTGTATATATATATCATAAAGTGTCCATGCTATATATATTAAGCGCTAACAGGCTATACGTCGACTCGCCGGACGCGGTTCGAGAATTTCATTTCCGTGCAACGGTTTCTCTCCAGCTTCTCGTACTCTCTCGCTCGCCGCCAGTCGTGAAGCTGCCAGAGGGGGTCTAACTTCTTAAATTAAATTTCTGAATTACGGCCGATCATCGGGCTGGCAGTCTCGAGTCTGAGTCGCTGCGAGGGTGATTTCCTTCCTCCTTTCTCGATTTCTCTCCTATTTCGTCGTTCGGACGCTGTGCCGAGGCTCGTGCGTTTAACGACATCAACGTGGACCATTCGAAACGCCGAGCAGTTTCGTTACTACAGAAATTTCGTCCCGAGCACGGAAACTGTGTCACGCCGTTCGCGTCCTGGAATCGCCTTCGGCTCGCGACGAAAGTTAAAGATTTTACGACTACAATGTACCAATCCATTAACCGCCGTAAGTTTCTTCAATCATGCCGACGATGAACATAAAAAAAACGTATTAAAATTTATCGAAATAATCGACGAATATTGCGTATTTCGCACCAAGTTCATGCTTGAATCTGCTTATATAGATCTTCTATCGCCTCGAAAATAGATTTAGAAAAAGGTTGTTACTACCATTACCATTTTAAAGAAATGTCGGTCAATCGCGTTTCCTACGTTAAGAAACGGCGAGAGGCGTAAACGGCAGCTTTGAATCCTGGCGGCAGTAAAAGAAAAAAGAAAATAATGGGGAAATATATTGAGTTCAATAACGTCAACGAGTCCAAGTAAATACCGCCGATTCCGATATTACCTATTATTTTCCTCCGACCTCTTATTTCTCTAACCAAGGTGCAATTTCTGAGGGTGAACGAGGGAGGCTGGGAGAAAGAGAGAGGCGTGACTAGACGATAAATTCGACGAAACCGAGGAAAGGGATAAGATTAATCGCCGGAAGATGAAAACAAGGCGAGTCATGGACATTCGTCGAATTTCCGCACGCGTCATTGGCAAAGATTTATCGAGAGTTCGAGGGAGATAAAACTATATATGTATATATGTAGTGAAATCGAATAGTTTTGGGCAGTGCCTGAGAAACCTGGCGAATAACTACTACATAACTAGTATACGTATATACATATGCGAATTGCGAAGAAGTCAAATCTTAACAAAGTTCAAAGTTTACCTACGGAAAATCTAGATAGTTCGGAATTTCGTGCGGGTTAGTTCGATGGGAAATAATTTGGATTTACCGTAACCGGATAGATAGGATAATGTGAAATTCGATGAGGCGAACGACAGAGAGAGTCGAAAGATAATCCATTATGAAATTTCAATTAATACACACCGATGAGCCGTGACTATCCGGAACGTCGAATTTCCTGCTCTCGTTTTGCACGATAGAATTCAGTCAAATGCACAGTTCGATTATTTTGCATACTATATTTCATCATGTGTTCTCGCATTATTCCCTACCGCCTGCTGAATACCGATTCGCGCTTTATTATTTTATTCGCGCTGTACAATGCATTATGAAAGAGTTCCGCGTTTTTCTTTTATTCTTTTTATGTAATTAACTATGGAAACAATTTTTATTTCGATCGACCCGCGTTTTCGATGTGAAATGTTGATTATTATCATAGCTTCGTGTGTACAGTTGCATCATAGACGCTGTGCGGATTCGAGAATTTTCCGCTAGGATATTGTGGAGGATAAAAAGACGAAAGTTAAAGATCGAGAGAGGAGTTCTGGAAGAGGAAGTGGAAGAAGTTTCACGTAACGAAGCAGCGGCTCCGATCGGAGTAACGATAATCGCCTTCCTTATCCGCACCGTGGAGAGTATATCCTCGCTACGGTCCTCGTAAGCTCGTAAGATAGCTCTCGAGGAGTGTTTCACATAGACAGACGGACGATCCCCGCGGATAGAACGAAGAAACGCGAAAGAAAGACGACGAAACTGAATAAATGGAAAGAGAACAAAAAAAAAAGCTAAATCGAATTAGGTTTCGCCAGCAAACCGGAAATTCTTCTCTCCTCGTCGCTGCTGTCGACCGCTTTCACGGCACTTCCAATCGACAATCCACTGCAAGGTACTCGGCTGCTTCGATTTTTCCAGACGACGCGAAAAGAAACGCCGAATGGCACGGTCGAGGGGTAGGGAAGGAGGGAGAGAAGAAAAGAAAAAGTGTAAAATATAACGATGGCCTCTCGAGGCAAAGGAAAAATCAACGCTTTTACCCCGTCCATCAAACCCCGGCGATGTTCAAAATTGTTTGCAGTTTATATTTCGTTGAGGAGTTTAAGCTCGTGGGCTTATCGAATGTTCTTTGATAATATAGTATGAATAAAATAGAGAATATTTATCAAAAAGGCTCTCCTGTATGAGTGTAGTTTGGGGAACGCTTGATATGTTGAGTGGTGTGTCGAGATTGATTTAAACAACTTCTGTTCTATTAAATGATAGTTTAACTGCGCGAACTTCAATCCTTCCGCTTCGGCTTTGTTTGTTTCGAGGAGTAAAAAGTTCGTTGAAAAAAAAAAGTTTATTTCGACGGAAATATACGAATCATGAAACCCCCCCTCCCTTTCCGTGCTGTACTACACACTCTGCGCAAGTGCACTTTCGGTGCACCTAAAAGTTCCCTATTGCCTTTCGTACGCCTGAATTATTTTGCATTCTACGGTGCGAAACAAGAAAGAGTGTGAGAACGAGAAGAGGATAAAAACCCATTTTTCTCTTAGATCCGAGGGAAGGCGTTGGAAAGCGAGCATGGGTGGCAACGAAGACAACGCCGGGCTCTTATCCGGAGCTCATCCTCCCATCTAGCATCCATTCTCTCTCCTCGGCACACTCTCGCGCTGGTTGCTAAAAATCGTTCTTACTTTACGCATCGAACGAGAGAGAAAAACTTTTCTGAAGTGTCTTGAAACCCGGCGTCTCCGCTCCGCCGAGCCGTCCTTTGCCCACTTTATACTTTATTTTTATCGTCCTCGATGCGCTTCGCAACGTCACGTTTTATGTTTATAGATTAGAATAGTTTCTGCGCTAGTCGCACCTTGCCGAGAACTAAAACAAACAAAAAAAATTTACAAGAGACAGAAGAAAAAAAAATGGATAAAGCGAGAATTTGCAAACGACCACTTAGAGAGCTCTAGAGACTATTCTTCGAGCTTGCACAGGGACTTAAACCCTGAGTCTCGTGATGACGCAGAAGAGCCGAACGTCACTGAAATAACCACGGAACTGCGTAATTAGAAGGAATAAATGCATGAGTCACGTGAAAGGCTGGAACATTTGAAGCTCTGGAAATTCCGTGTCGCTCGTATAAAAGGAGACACTTGGAAAAAAAAACAATTATAAAAGATGAAAGATGACGTCCTTCACCTCGTATCGCTAATGATCCTGCTTTTATCAAACGGCGTTTCGTTTTATCGAAAAATCAAAAAACTACTAAAGTTCCCGCTACGTTGACTAGTTGCACGATTTATCGCGGTATCAACAGAAAACTTTTGTATCCCGCGCGTGCATGACCAGCATTAAATGTTCCAGGTGCGTCGATTAACTTTGGCCCTCATCCATACGCGGCCTCCTCCGGTCGATCTCGTTAATTAAATATAAGCTCTGTCGAACAGGGTGGAAAACTGGCCGAATAGAGTTCAATCATGACCAGCTCCGCGTGTACGCATGCGGGGAAACAGCATGAATAAATTTTGTTCCGCGTTCGCGAGCGTGCTACGTTTATGCGCTTTTAACTCATGTGTTTGTCGAGCATATATCTACAATCTCGCTACGAGTCGATACCTATTATTTATGGAATCCCTACAGGCGAATACGCGAATATTTGATTTTCCAACGCATATTATAGCAGGAGTCGCGATAAAGATGATGTAACTCTTCACGAGCAATAAAAAAAGGAATTTCTATAGCCGCTCGTCGAGGTTCCCAGCAGTTTTGATACTTTTTTTTATCATCGTGATATATGCATATAGATAGAGAAAAAGAACGAAACGAGTAGAAAGAAGTACGTGATTCGCAGCAATAATCCGCGAGGATTCTTCACAGGAAAACGTGCGAATGGTGTCAAAGTATTGGAATATGCATGCGCTGACGCTATCGAACAGTTCCCTTTCCCATTTCCTACTCTAAAAGCCTCTCACGGTAATAAATAATCTATGAGCAAGCGCCGGAGTTGTCAATATCTAATAATCGGCTGTAAACTTTGTTACCTGCTTGCCAGACCGAGCAACTATGCGAATGTTTACAATCATTTATTAACCGTGCCATCGAAGAATCTGCGATTTGAGGAACCTATGATTTTTCTCAGAAACTCTGCTACTTTTGAATTATAATAATAATCGCGAAAAGATTAAGGTCTAGCAAACTTCAAGCCCTGTTAACTTGACTTCTTAATCCGCTAACGACGAAACTATGATACGAGAGCCATTATTTGGCCCTGCCCCCTTTCTTCCTGTTGGAATCATTCTGACTACATCGTTGCGCGACGTACTATGCGGAGGTTCCGAAAAATTTGAATTTCTCTTGATATCTGTCTCAAACTCTGGCCAACGTATATATCTTGGTTTGATACTGGCAAAGCAGCCGATAATGAGGACCTATCGATTAGTCCAAATCCTACACTTTGATACAGCCGAGTAAAGCCGAGCAGGGACGACGCTTCGTTTGGCCATGAAACGGCCATGGCAAAACACGACCGAAACTTTGAATTGTCCTCGGCGTTGAATGGAACGAATAATTGCTCGAACTAGAGAATAAAAAAAGCAGCGTGAATCAACGCAGACACTAATTTGGCGTATCTCGCAGTCGATGGAGAAAAAGTAGGAAATGCAAATAGCCGTCGAACTGTATAATTTTCACACGGTCTAGTTAGACGGAACATGCGTGCTCTCTAATTGACGGCATTGATCGAGCGTAAGAACGTGCCGTAGATTCAGTCATGCTCTCCGCTCCACTCGCGAGCCTGTTTCAAGGGAGGATTGGAGGGAGCTCGAGGGTATAGCTGTGAAACGAGAGAAGCGAGTAGTCCGAGAGGGGAACCCAGGGATGTAAACGGAAATCGGATTATAAGCGGTGGAGGCGCGTGATTGAATCGAAATCGTGGTGAACTATCCTCGCTGGTCGGCCAGTCGACGACCGGATAGAACGATGCTACCCACATCTCCGGTGTTCATGGAAAATTGATCGGATTCATTCCGCCCCGCGGAGAATCAATTTTGATATACCATACCAAATAATCGAGTTTTACATGGAAATATATATAATAAAAAAAAACATATACATATATGTATATTGCGAGGATTTGAACTAGATGGACTGGATGAAAGCTCTCGAGTCGCGAGAGCCCACGGTTATTGCATACTTATAGACTCGAAAATAATACCGAAGATACGAAAACGCACGTGAGCGTAGTCCGGTTTTGCGAACGCTACGGAATAGAGTAGTATTTAGTGGTATAATTCCTGCGTTGAACGAGAAATATGTAAAAGCTCTAAAGCACGGAACGATGACTGTGGTACTCAGCTCTGCTCTTCCATTTGAAGGGAATCCGTCCGAATAAAAAGATAGGAGTAGGAGGGAGAGCACGAGGAGGGACGAAGTAAAAAAATGCGTGCAGTGGATGGTAACACGGAAACGCTCGTTGCGGGCATCGTTGAATAAAAGCTCTGTATCGCGTTCTCCATTTTATCTCTCTTTCTTTCGCATTTAGTATGTATGTTTTTACGTTTTTTCACGTCTCTTTTCCTTTTATCCCTCGTGGCGCTTTCTAGCCTCGATATCTTCTCTCCCATTCTCGACGCCGCACTCGTCGGCCCAACGGCTTTATCACCGTCTCTTTTCATGCGGTACTCTGATCTTCCGCTCGCTTGCATATCAGTGCATGGAGAAATGTGTTTTGTCGGACAAACAAACGCGGCTCGAGTGAAACACGAGTAGAAGGCAGGGGATAGGTAAAAGGCTCGCGAAAAGTAAAGGCGAGAAGGGAGACAGAGGCTTTCCCCTCGCCCGATGCGACTGTCGAAACGACCACATGTACTGGGTGAGACAATAACCATATTACGAACAAAGTTTTGCTGTGCCACCACGAAACTTTCTTTTTTCGAGTGTCCAGTTCATTGTCATTTATGAGAACATTTTTCTTAATAATATTTTTCTCTACCGCCAAAGCCCTGGCACTTGGAGTATTTATGGCAAATTAATGATATGTTTGGATTCTTGTTTTGCGGACCGGTTATTGCAACACCCTGTACATGGTTCCGTAGCTTCTCGATGCGCGGTACTCCCAACGACTACCCGAATCCCCTTTAATCCGTTCTGCCAGAGGCAAATGAACAATGCAGCCCTGTCCGGCTATGTGCCTGGGTGGACAAAGCTTTGGGGCTCTCCAATCCTCTCAGTCGTTTCGAAGGACAGCCTGGACATGGAAACGATACGCCGCGGGGTCTAGGATAGGTCGATCGGATGTTTGACATACGTTGACCTCTACCACTTTTCGTACTTATGTTTCGCTCCGGTGATCAAAAGAATTCCAATCCTGATAATTTCGTCGAATTCTTTTTTATTTTTAATATCCATTTGTCGGTTTATTGAATTATTAATAATCGATGTGCAAAATCCGTTAATAATTCAGAGTATGGAAGACCTCTCGAGCGAGCCGCAGTGCTCGTGTTTTGTCCTTTCCGTTAGCGTTCGACAGTTGCCGAAGCTTGGAAGGGTCATAGAACCAAGAGAAGGTCCATTAATCGACGCACCAGGACGTTAATTCGATGAGCATCGATGCAGAGGATGCATCAGGCACCTGCGCTACTCTCGACGCACACTATAATTATACATCGGATAGCCGCAGTATACTCTGTAGTCTCTGCTGTTCGTGTGATAAACCGTCAGGATACACCGCGTCCTCGTGTATTGCGTGCGGCTAAGTGCAAGCAACTGATTTTACGCATTCTGTACACAGATCGTATCACGCCACCACGATATACGCTCGCCAATTCGCCGTTACACCCTTCGAGCGAATGCGGAATTATTTATAAAGGAAACTAAGATGAATTAGCTCTCGATGAAGCCACAGATGAGAATTTACTCGAAGGAAATTTCCTGGGGGAGTCGTAAGGATGATCAGCGCTTGAGTCAGCCCCTTCTTCGTGCTCCACTTCGAATAGAAGAGGCGAGTTTCCTCTCGCGAGACTCCACGCTCGCGAAATCAACGATTTATTGACGCTTGGCAAACCGAATCAAAGGCTGCGTCTGCTAATAACGTTGCATAAGCCCTCTTTTTTTCTCAATATATACATATCGAATCGCAACTTTTCGCAATGCACTGCACGCCACGGTGTAATAATTGCCCAATCAATAGTTCTTCGTCGAGGCGATACGCTCGACACAACCAGAGTCATGCAATTTAATTAAGGCAATCATTGAATCGTGAGATACATCGGTTCCGATGTTTCAGCTTGTACCATCGGACTCGGTATTCCGATAAAAAAAAAACTCGAAGAGTCGAAGAGATTGCAGGAGAATATATTTGGAAAAAACGAAGTGAAAAAGGTTCGATGGAGATCGCGCGAGAGAGGCTTCTCCAGATCTCGACACAGATTGCAAAACCGCAAATTATCCCGAGTCAAACGCACTCCCACGTGAAAAACAAAAGGATTGTTTTGCGGAGAAAAAGAAATGGCTATTATAGCCGTGAAGCGTGATGAAGAAAACGCGAATGAGAATCAGGTCGCTCGGCAATTATCGAGAGAAATTCGCGAGATGAGAGAGCCAAGGCCCACCGTATATGCCCGGTATATAGCTTCTATCGGCGCTTCAGTTTCTCGTCTAGTGGTTGCTATAGTGCACCTGAGATTCTAACGTCGTTTCGGGACTGGTATAGAGGAGGTGCACTGAACATCGAAGTAACGGGTGACGAAGGGGGAGAGATACACACGGCAAAGGGCCGTAGAGGAAGTTACCGCCCTATAGCGACGAATTCTCGTTCCATACTAACTCGGTTGGACCGAGCGTCTCCCTCTGCTGTACCGATAATGGTACGCGGATATTGGCTTTGTCCTCGTCGACTAATTGGATATATACACCAATACACACAGGCCGGCGCCCGCTGCTTTAGACTGTTGAGAGCTCGAATCCGATACATACCACAGTAGTATACGTATAACCGAGAGTGTGCAGAGAGAAGATTTTACCCAGGAAAAAGGATTAATAGTGCGAGCCTGTTACCGCGCTGTTATCAACGATTTTTTTTCCTCTCATCCGAAGATGTATGAGGCATATTTGAACAACGATAAAAGCATCGACGACACTGTGGAATATGATCAATCGATACGAAAATTGAACCGAACGAACGAATTTGTATTGGACCCAGCAGACTTCGAATAAATATTAGAACAGGTGTTTCGGAATCGACGGACGTCGATCTCCGTCGAACCCTTTTATTTCCTCGAACATCTTTTTTTTCGCCAGGCTGTGACCACTCGAACGGTGGATTTTTTTTCAGTTTTGCGCTCGCGATCGAGCCGGGAAAAGAACGCTGAGAAGTAAAAATTGTTTTTTATCTGGGTTTATCACACAGTCGGGTATGAAATTCTAGTGACGAGACGCGTTTCGCGAGCCGTGAAGAAATACGTTTTCCAGGTGTTATCCGTGCCTCTTGCTACCCCAGGGAGACATTTGTTTCACTTGGCATAGAGGGCTGTGTCGTGACAACGGGAATACGCGCTTTCCAGGTTGAAGCTATAACATTCGCGGTGGTAAAATGTCGCCTCGGTTTTTCTCCCCTTGGAGATTCGCAAGGCGAATATAGGAAGAGGGAAGATGCAACGTGAATAATGCTTCGCGCCAGTAAGAGACATCGACCGGAAGTTCAACTTGCTGCGGGTTCAAGAAAACCGTCGGCTGCAAGATCTGCAGCCTGTCGGTGTTTTGTCTATTGACGTACATTATACAATTTCTCAACTAAGGACATGAACGGGTCGCGTTAAAAATGATAATAACGCGATGAAATTCACAAAATTCCTCGATTTGGAGAGTAAAATTGATAACAAGCACGACGGAGGAGTATTGCTCGTAATAAGATTCGCAAGAAAAATATGAAAGGCAACCATGTAAAGAATGTTGAATTTGACGTTATAAGGTACGGGATCCATATACCGCACATTTCTGTCGATATCGCGAACCATATTTCTTCGCCGGTTGGTTTTTCTCTAACTCCGTGCAATTCAAGCTCGAAACCGCCTGGCTGGACACCAAAGGAGGGGGGAGAGGAAAAAGCTTTATCGAAGGACGTATAACAGTTAGTGCTGTCGCTGGGCAAGCTCGAACTCGCCGGTGACTGGTTGCGCGGCAGTTCTCGTGGTTGTGGTGCAGGCAACTCTCGTCTCGTTTCTCGGACCACGGGAATGCTCCGGAAATAAGTATAAGGCAAAGCAAACCTCTTACCTTTCCATTACCCGATGTTTTCCGTCAGGCTTACTTTTTCTCTCCGTCCGACTATCCTTCCTTCTCCCCCTATCCTTGGTTCAATCCTTTTTTCCCTGAGTGAGCTTTAGCTTTCCGCATCCAGCCCCTTAATTCTCTCTTTACGTAACTCCCACTCTACTTCGTGTTCAAATACCACCGCTACTATCACGATTCTTCCACAGTTCCTTTTTTTCTTCTTCCCCGCCAAGGGTAACAGTCTCTCTGCGTCTCTCTTCCTCTCTCTTTCCAAGTGCCAACTCGGGTCCGGACCCACTTGTTATTCCGTTGACGTTGACGACGAGCTAAGAAATTCTCCGGTAAAAGTTTCTCGCACCGTCCACTATTCTTTCCCCTCATCCGCCGTACCTCATTCTTTATCCTTGCGTCTAAAACAGAAAGCTTCCAGAAGATCCATTCGTCCAGGCGAAATTTAATATTGACTCGGTTATTATCCCGAAAGAATATCTGTGTGCTGACCATTCTCGAATAAACGTCATTCGTCATAATTCATGAAAACTACATTACGCGTTGATGATATTGAACGAATATATCATCATATCCTTCCATCACTCATAATTATAGCAACGAACGTGCAAAAGCCGCTTGACAGGGTTTTCATTCATCGATCGAAACATCGCTGATCTATAAACCCATGCCACGCAGCAACAGTCAAGCTATCCCTGCACGCAAACACACACCCGCACGCTTACACGCATCCATCTCGAATGGCTTCCATCGTATAGTATATATAATACTTTGCTCCTGCTTGTCCTCGTCAATAATATTTGAAATGATTGGCGCCTCCCCCATGTGCGGATGAGCATTTTATCATTTTCATCGAACGAGGTGCAAACCTCGGCGTTGAATGATTTTCCATACGGCACGAAAGATATAAAGGAGATTTCACGAGCTTTCATCGTCGTATTAAACGTTCCAGAGGTCCCTCGTTAACAATTTAAATGCATAAATTTTCCAATGCACCCCGGTAGGTGCAGGGAGATGGGTTCTGGATCTGCTTAAATCGAACATAAATCTTGCAGTTCTCATATACATGCCGTCTCTCTGCCAGTGGACGCTATTAACGCAAATAACGTGCGGACAGTAACGACGGAGCTAACACGGTATCGCGCATATGCACATTCGTAAAGCTCCTATCTCCCTCGCTCCGTGGTATTTATTCAGCTCGTATAGAGTAATACCGTGAGGGATGATGGTGCGGTTGTGGGCGTTAACGAAACGTTTCGAAATCCCGTGCGAAAGCATTCGAGGCTTCAACACGACGCTAATTACTAATTAGGTAATCACTTGGGCGCTTCCATCGCTCATCCTACCTACCGTTATTTGATCATTAGGAACGATCCTCAACGTTTTGTGTATCTACGCACTCTCCGCTATCGATGCCGCGACGGCGCTTCCAGACTTTATAGAATTTGTACATGAAAACGATGCCAATTACATTGATATATTGCATCCTCTGTGTTTTTCATCAGTCTACCAAGCTCCGTTTATTTATTACTATTGAAAAATGCTAATCGTACTGAAAGTATGGTACTGAAATATTTTGAATACATTTTCATGGAAATCTTGTAAACGAAATTTTCCACCAAAACCAAACTTTTTGAAGAAGAAATCCAAAAAAAAAAACGATTCGGATATCTTTAAACACACTGCTACCCCGCCGGCAGTGGAAAAAACATTGGTTGTAACTACTCATGTGGTTCTTGCAGTCAATAATCGACGACGAAAGATTAACAAGATAACAACGGAGATGACGAAATTTCTAAAAATCTTGCATGGATTCCGTCGAATTTTCGGTTTGCGATCTACACGTTATATATAAATTTAGCCTGCACACGAGAGATCAAAGTAACTGTAGAATTGAAGGCACGAGAGAAGAGCAAAGCCAGGTGCAAGATTTTCGTCCGAGACACAGATTTGCAGTGTACATACACGAGCATACAGCTGCACAGACAAGGTCCCAGCCGGCTTTGCGAAGTTACACACGATTTCAGTATTTCGCAATTCGCTCAAACTTCGTTTCACGTTCCCGGTTCGTCTATGCGAAGGATATTTTGTACTTTATAGGGTGTTCTCCCGCCCTGGAGTAACGTTCTCGTGAAAAGTGAATTAGTATGGGCACCCGTGTACGGAGATTCGTAGAGAATTAGGCTATGCGAAATCCGTGAATTCATCGAAAATTAAATGAATTCTAAATTGGTTTAGACTTGGTCCCCGTTTTCTATCCGGTATTTTTTTCTTCGCTCACTTGCCCTAGCAACGGACGAGACGACGTAGGCGGCAAATTATTCATGAAAATGCTTCGCGGTGTACGAGTTCGGTATTCTTCATCGTTGGGCTTTTCGTGTTTTGCTGGTCGCTCTCTCTCTCTATCTCTCTCTCAACCCACCATAGTCACTCCGGACAACGTCTCGCTATTATTTTATGGCTTCGCGACAGAGCAAGGGAACGGGAGAGAGAGAGTGGGGCGAGCGAGGTCCTCGAGAAAGGAATTCACGGGACGGTAGCGCTTGCGGAGAAGGGACGCGGCAAAAGGGGTGAGAACTCGCAAGGAACGCGAGGGAGGAAATTGCGAAGGAGACGACGTGGGACGACGGCTTGTGCGAGACGATCGCCAACGACGATTTCACCAGTACCAACGCAACGCTCAGGAAACTGCACCGAAGCTCCTCCTCCTCTACCCCTCAAGAGTCGTGTGCAGCTGGAACGAAGTAAGCGTTCTTGGAGTAAAGGACGAGTTACAAGACGAGACCCCTGCGTCCTGGATAGATAGGTACGCTATAGTAATGAAGTCACGTACGTAACGTCCCCTGGGGGTCTCGAAGCCAGTTTACAAATCCCCCTCTCCAGCCCCTCTATATACGAGCGACGATACGAGGGTGGCAAGAAACTCAAGAAGCACGCAGACATGTCTTGAAGAATTCTGCAAGGATCTGAACTGAACGCGAGAGTCTATGTGTGTGTATGGTGTATGCAAGTACTGCAAGAAGATGTACGGAGAATGCAGAGTAGTAAACAATCCTCACGCTGTCACCCTCGTAGAAATACGCAGCTGTACCGGAGTGAGATGTAATGTCGTTCTATACAAGGGCTTGGTGTTAGGCTATAATAAAGTATGCGGGTTTCCAACTGGCGGTACCGGATAATTCACTTCACGACTATGCAATTCTAATATTCTCAAACTATGTAAGTTATTGTGTAATCGATAATAGAAAAATAAATAAAAATGTACGTTTTCAACTTTCTTTTTATCGAGCAACAGCAATATGCCGAATGCGAAATTATTGATCGACATATCTCATAAATTAAACGTCACGTTGAATTTTACTGAATTTACTTGAAAAATTACTGTCAACAAAGAATGCGTGACAAAATAGATTAATCTTATCGGCCACGCCAAATGACGAAATAAACAATTGTAATACATAATTGACGTCTCAAGTACCCTGTTGCCGATACGATTCAATTCTTCTTTTTTACGTGTTTTTTGTTGATACTAATTGTTAGGTACTTGGCGTATCATTAACACATTTGCGAACATGAGTACGCGAAACGAGCGTCAGGTGAAGGATGATTACACGGATCTCCGATAGCTTTGAAATTACAAAGGGGTTACCTTGCAACTGGCTACGTAATTACTAACTGAACTGGCGGGAACAGCGACAGGTGAATGACTGGAGAAAAACAAAACATTGTTTTCACACGGGAGAGTTATGCAAGAGTGTCAATGAGTTGCTTTGACCTTTCGTTATCGACGAAGTATCGCACGAAACGAAAAAACCTCGTTTTACAACCGATGGTGACGACAACCAAAGCTGTGCTCGAACGAACGATACATAGTTCACGATATAAATGTATATCGTGTCGTACTTTGTATACGACAACATGTATTATACGTGTATCGAAGGTTCAGAGGGTAATATAAAATCCGTGGAAGGGGAGCGACTGCAACCAAGACGATTAGAGCTTCCTGAGTTGGGCACGTTCTCGATCCATGAAATTATCCTAGCCTGCATCGCGTGGTTGGGTCGTGACGTCAGCGTGCACCGACAATAAGCCGGAAATTCCGGGTTTTCTAACTTACACGTGTGGCTCACACGTACTTTATTGTAGCTCTTGACTTTATCATACAACCGAGGTGTTAGAGAATTCGCGTACAAAAAACACTGTGGAATATTCGCGCTTCGAAACTGAGAAAACTTTCTCAACGGACTTTTTCTTTCGTTTTTTTAGCGTATGGTTTTCGTGTTACGAACTGTCCAAGCTTCAACCAATGAGCACAACCCGTAACTGCTCGTAACTCGAGATTCATAGTCTGAACTTTCTGGAGAAAAATTCCAGCGAGTGTCTGTACAGCTTTGAGGCATGAATATTACAGTTAGCTATTTTCTTTAGATAAAATGTGTACTATGTGCAAAATGTGCGAAATGCACCATCTCCTATTTCCACGGCTGGAAAGTAGTAAATTGGTTCAACAATTTTACTTGTATGTATTCAAACTTATGTATTCAACAAAATCAGGAAAGGTATATCAACTCGCGGTTAGTTCTCTCACTCGTTGACTTTCCAGTTCACTCTTATCCGGCTGCTATTTCGTTTACGATCTTTACATGCATAGCGCAGACTAGTTAGCGGCTAGAAAGACTGTGGCACGCGAACTTCTCGCATGTTCGGCAATGAAAGCCTCCCGACTGTGTGCTGGTTAAAGTTTCGTATCCGTGTGTAGTTTCAGTTCTCAACCTATCTCTCGAGCGAAATTCTCAAAGACGGTGAGCTTCATGTATTCCTGAACATTGCGGAAACCAGCGTAAGGGGCTCTAAAAATAATTTGCGGGGGGATAGATCGCGCTTGAGATACTTTAATACTTTCAGATCGAAATGGGATTGCTTTCTACCGTCACTTTCGCAATATTTTGTTCCCTCTGTGAAAGCAAATCACGCTTCAACGTTTCAATTAAATCGATCGAGAGACGACCGCCGGAAAATGAATCAAAAATGGCTATTGATTGCCAACATCTACCATTCCGTGTGGCACAAGTAATTTGAGTGACGATATCAACCGGATTAATTTGTCGATTTAACATCGAACTTTGGTGAAAACCTAATCGCGTCTTTGCGTCATATGTATGCACCGATATCACAAAGTTTGGACCCTGATGGAGCTTCTCACGTCTTGGACGAAGTTTTACCCCGGTATAATGGTAATGCGGTTATACGGTCAGGCGAAGTTTCGACTCGCCACACTGGAGTTACTCTAGGAAAAGACGAGCGAGATAGAGGAGTTTTAGGACACCTTCGCACATGATAAACTTTCGTCGACACTAGGGTCGGCAAGATATGAGGAATGGAGAAGATGTCCCCTTACTGACGTCCGCGACTGACATCGATATTCACATAAAAATATATATAAAAATTCAAATAGTTTTAACCCACCCCGTGTGCGGCGACTGAAATTCTTCCGGATGATCGTCGATCCGCCTCGCCTCGCGTAGAAAAATCTGAAACGTGATGTGAGAGACAGATTAAAAAAAATATGTCACAGCCTTGACGTTAAATGAATTTCGGAATTTGCGACAACAACAGAGGAATGTCAAACCAAGCGGCGTACCATGTTGAATGGCGGACATGTAACATTCCGGTTAAAGAGCTACAAACTGAACACGGAACTCCCATTAACTGCCGAGAGCGGCGGAATATAAAAGGGCGTAGGCGATGAAACTGTTTACAGGTATACGAATGTAGAAAGGGGCACAAAGGCTCTCTATAAAATATAAATTGAAAAAAATTAAGGAAAAAAGAGCTTGCGAATGAAATATCGACTTTCTCTCATAACTTGTATTTATTTAAAAACGTCTCTATGAAAAAAAATCTCTTCGTGGATTCGTGAAATATGAAAAGTAGAAAGTCTTCATATAACAGATATTAACCTACATGAGAAGCGAAAACTTAAAAGTGATGTCTGCGCGCCTGGAAGGAGATTGATAAGAAAAAAATGTGCGGGCCATCAATATCTTTTTCGTTCGGTCCCAAAGCCGTAAAAATGGTCTCGTCTATTTATCCGTTCGTTCGCTTCGCTCCGAAGCGTCGATCTCGCGTTTCGGAGTACTCAGAGCAGTGAAAAGCCGTGGAAGGAAATGTGTGGGGAGCGACGGGAGGAAATCGAAGAGACCCCGCGACTTATTGGTCGCACACGTCGGCCTCTCCGGTATTTTTATTGGAAGAACCGACATCCTTCCGGGTGGGTTGTCGGTTCGGAGACGAGTACGAGAAGAGGCTCTGGTGGTATGTGAAGACATCGATTTTGCACTTCAGAGACTGTGTCAACTCCCGTACCAGCCTCAACGACAAAAAGTCCTTCATTATTGGTCGCGTACAAATAATACGTTTTTGGGAATAAATAAAATTGCTTAGCTGAATTCTATCAGACACTTTCTCTGGTCAAAGTCCACACGGCAATGTCGAAGTATCCGTCTAATTACACATTGAACGACACCAGCGGGGTCGACAATCCTTGGGAATGATTAAAAAAAGAAAGCCACATCCGTTAATTGAAAAAAACGTTCGTGGAGCTGTCGTGAACGATCTTTTCAGCTCTCCGCCATCCCACTCGAGTAAATTGAGTGAAAATTCACTCGGCATCGGGAAGTTTCAAGGGTTTTGTACTGGTTTTTTTTTGTGCTGGTAAAAAGTTTACAGCTCTATGAGAAGGAAAGAGTACAGAGAGAGTGAGAGAAAGGAAATTCGACGAAGATAGAGGAGTGTAGATGATATTCCTGTTGATCCTTTTTCCCCTTGCCGCTGTCCTCACTTGAGGAAAATGAGGGCGACGGCGATGTCTCTCGAAGCTCTTCCCAAGCGTTGGAGAAACCGTCGGCGTTATCATCGAGACTCTCGCCTCTAGCCCCTTGACTTGCCTCGAGCCCCTTAACTCGCCTCTTTCCCCTCGACTGTGAGACAACGACACTCTTCAGTCGACTCCCGTGACCGAGAGATAGGGTAGAAAGGGTTGTGGAAAACGAGTCGACCAGTTCCTTTTTCGTTAGCAACAGCATCACTGGCGGCAAAGGACTTTGCGGGAGCCAAGTCTAGCGTGATTGAGAGCTGTTTTCCTCAAAAGGGCCCTCTCGCCACCATACCAACCTTTCGTACTACAACTAAACGTATATATCACGACTGCCATTCGTTGTGTGTGCGGTCCGAAGGGATGAAACCTCGCCGCTCTATGTACACATCCTTCTTTATCAGAGACACGCAACGTACTCGAGTGTACGAGAATTCATGAACACCTTGCAACCCTTCGTCTTCATCGGAATGCAAGTAATTGTTCACCTTGAAGCTTTCAACAGCTTTAACATCGACTCAAATTATAATGTAAGCAAAAAAATGAATTTCTACTAAGATTGAGATGTCAATTTAAAGATATTGCGATTTATTGAAATATCACTAAGTAATGTATTGTGAAGGCTGAACTGATGAGAAAAAGTTGGAAAGAAGTGTAAAAGATTCAAGTCTACAGTGCAAACAATACACGTTACACAATAGTTCTTTTTACTCAGTTTACAGGCAATGACGAGGAGTGAGAAAATGAAAACTCAAGAATACATTGAGACCTTTCAAGCGCTGTTTCTCAACCTCTATAGTAGTTCAAAAGTTGGTGAGATCGCGATCGCGCCCCAAAACGTAACATGCTAGACAGAGCCATTCATAGGCACTATTCTAACATTACATCGCGCTTTTGTAACGCGAACTTTATTACAGTAAATCCATGTGCATATTTGCTGATGACGTTATTTTCATGCATAATTTCAATTATAAATATAATGAAATACAATTAAACAATGCCATGATTATAATAGCTTACAGTATCACAATTACAGCATATTGCAAAATCATATCCATGCTTATAATTGTAAGGATTTGCATTTTGCGGCGTAATGCAGCCATGTACATAGACGCGAGGATTAGTTACTTTGTATACGTAGCAGGTGGGCAGAGTTTCTGGGGTGGGATTCACAGATAGTGCTAAGGTCAAAATACAAAAAGATAGAAAAAGACTGAAAAAGAACAATGAAGATAGAAATAGATATTTTTACCCTTAGCGAGTCGCTACTACCAGGCTATACTAGCTACGCTAAAATGATCTATCTGTCTATCTGACATGACGTTGCTAATGCGTTACCACTTAGCGTTGGTATGAAAGCTGGGATGAGTACATATTATTACATTTTTTTCTATCGATTTCTATCGTATTCTTTCGTCTCTATTTCTACCTTAGAATAAACTGGAAATCCCACACCTGGACTATTATAAAGGTTCTGTTTGCACTTTTATAGCTGCGCAACTAATTCAGAGTTTCCACTGTCTTGTGTAAAACATTGGCACTGCAGACGGATGTATCAACATAAGATGGTGACGCCAGGGCAACATAAAGTGAAGGAGTGACTACGAAGAAACTTTCTTTTAGTCTAGGTATAATATAGCCGTGGCCCTTTTGTAATATTAAAGGCAAAGAAGAAGCTGGGCCGGCTGTATAGTTCAACATCGCGTTTGCCCCATGCTTCTGCTCTGTTGTTTCTCTGTCAGAGTAGAACGTCGAAGGGGTGGAACGAGAATTTTCCATAGCATCACCGCGTCAGCTGGTGTCTGGCGATCATGACCGAATAATAAAGCTTCTCTTCCACCCATACCCGTCGCTCGCCTATTTCTCAACTCCACGGGTTCATGCCGATGGAAAACTTCACTCGATATTCCGCGCTGAAAGGCACTACGGAATAAGCTGCTGTTCTCACCGTCGTCGGGGTCTTGCACAAAACGAAGTGAAGGAACAGGGAAACTGTCTTCGAGCAGAAAATTGTGTTTTACTTTCTTGACATTACACTATCGGGAATTACCGTTAAGTACGTACAGCCCTCTTACCGCTTAATCGGGTTTAGTCGATTGCTAAAGCATTTGCATTCCTCACACCGTATACTTTGTTGCTTCTCTTCTCGCCGATCGCGAGTCGTATAATTTATCGTTTGGACACGAATATTGTTGCGATGTTAAACTATCGATTCTTCGCAAATTGCGAGTCGTAATAATATTCACCTTTTAGCCTCGAGATATGACAGACAACGTCGAAGGTCTTCCTCTGAATATTATTCGTTAATTTGAATGTGCATTTTTTTATTTTATTTTTCATCCCCGATATTCCGCGTGGATATAATATGACAAGAAGTGAAACAACGAAGGTGGAAGTTATTTGATCAAGTCTTCGAGAATTAAATGAGGCACGGCAAGGGAAAAAAATAGTGAAGGAAGAATGAAACGTTTGAGGATGGAATAAGAATAAAAGTACAGAGAAGGGGGAAGGTTTTGGTAGGTTGAAAGCGGGCGGACGTGGCCTCGCGGATATATGGGGTAGCGGAAAAGCTGGGCCACGATGGTAACGTCCCGGAGTGGCCAGGATCGATATCCCGACACGCCATCATCCCTCTCTCCCTCTGCTTCCTCGCTGCTGCTTCCCTCTTCGGGGTTTCGCGAACGCGCGGAGCCATAACCACCCCCTACGTCGCACTTCCGCCTTCTCTTGGGCGCCACAACTACCCTCTACTGTAACCCCCTCCCTTTATCCGCGATGCGAATGGCAGAGAGCGCGAGTAAACGTGGTCTGTAGCATGCCGAGGCTATACTGCGTCGAGGATCGCGGAAGACCTTCCAAATAAACCCGCCATTGTTTACCTCCGCTTTATCCGCGCTCCTGACCAACGCAATGTTTATGAAATTTTCAACCCTTTAAAGGACTGCGCACAATGGAACGATGAACAATATACCTCTCCTTTGCCCTCTTCTTTGTTCAAGCTCTTCGTATCAGTGGAAATATATAATTCACGAGAAATTTCAGGTCATTTTCTTTTATCAAACGTTGGTTAATAACTTGGACTATAATGAATTAGTGAACCCTTTGTGAATTTTGTTGGATGCCAAATTGCGAATATCTACAGCGACCATTCTTCCGAAGCTTCACCTAAGTTTTCTTCTGCTCTAATGTAGATTCAAAAGCGGAAATTCTGTATCATAAATTGTTGATAATGAATTGGGTATAAACTCGTGTACACGATAATGAATGTCTAGTGGACTTGAAAGAGATAGCGGTCGGTCGAGATTGGAAGCTTGCAGGAAGGTTTCAAGAGCTTCTATGGAGAATACTCATCAGAGGCCCCGACGTGCGGGAGACACGTTATCCCGAGGATTCAACATACACACACAGGACAAGATACGAAGGCGCTTCGCTGTTGGGTGGATGTACACGTTATATCGTATCAGTGAGGATAGCTGGAGATGTCCCTCGGTAACGAGCAATATCGAATTACCGAGAGAGACGGTGAGGTAGGCGTCATGTCGCGATATTATGATCCGAGACTGATCGCTGTGCACACCTCGCACAGCTAGTGGGAGAGCCAGTAGCACGCGAATAGACCATGAATCCATGCCCCATCGTGCGCCTCTATTTATTTCATCGTTCCCGCTCGGGGACACGAGTTAATACGGAATAAACGATACATACATTAGCAACGTATCGAGTATTGGCATCAGAAACTGGTGAACCATTAAACGATACGTAACAACTATTAATAAAGTAACCTTTCCGCAACGAGACATATTGCAATTTGTCTACTCGAAGTACGATAGTTACAACAATTATTTGCACCTTTAATCTTCGAAGTTAAAATTATATAAATGGGGAAAAAAGCATATCAAATAATGTCGACTAAATTCAAGAATCCATTGAATTAGACGTCATTTAATTCCGGTTCAAATGCATTGAAACTTTCTTCGAATCGGAAACTTGGTTCGAGTAGTAGACTCGACGACCCGTTGAGAATTCCTTATGGAGCCAAGCACTGTGCAGCTTTTCTCGGCTATATATTGCTTATATGTTGCCATTGCAGTATACAGCTACCGCGTTCTCGTTAAGAGCTCCGCAGGAGGCTACTAGTCGAGAATCCCGGGTTCGGAGAGTTTGAAGGGAACGCAAGAGGCAAGGAAGGAAAGCTTAATCTCGCCTGCACGTCTCTCGTTATCCTTATCCTTGATCTTGCTCGTCCCTTGGCGTGATAACCGGGGCTTTCGAGACGACGAATAAGTGAAGAAGAGGAAGCAAGAAGGAAAACGGGGAGAGGTGCCGCTGTATTCAGCTTACCAAAAATCGTTTCACCGAGATTGAAATTGGAGATGAATATTGAATGAGCAATATAACTCGAAATCCGATGAGATTCATTCATATCCATGGTCTTGCGCCCAAAAGCGATAAAACGATGCAATGACAAAATGTGTCAACATTCGTGCGTTATGAATTGCGACGTGGATTGACAAAATAAACTCAAATATCACCGAAATTTATTGCGTACAAGATAAATTTGAATTTGATATGATTTTATACTGAAAAACCTTCGTCAACGTTGCGATGCGAGTTGACTCTGTTACGCTATCAACGGTGATGTACAACAGGGGCCATATTTTATGTAACGAATATTTTTCCAGCACGAATACGATGGATTTCAATGGATGTTATTTATGCCGTTAAAAAATGAAGTCAGAACCGGATGCCGATGAGATTCTGTAACGAGAATACGCAGTGGCAAAGTTCGAACGGGAATAGCGCACGTAAGCGAATGTGAGTGGTAGGCATATCTGTGGAGAGCTATCAGCGGCGTCGGATTGACGTAGCGAAGGGAACGAGTAGACGGACGGATCGTTGAAGCTTTCGCTGAAGGGATGAGAGCTCGTGATCTCTCCCTCTCTATCGCTATCTCTCTCTCTTCGAGCACAAAGCCTGCCACTGTATGTACGTCGACGCGGCACGGTTAGTGGTTGGGACTGTGCGAGATCTTTCTCTTTCCACAATTCTCTTGCGCATCACTCTCTCGAATCTCTCAACGCGTTCTCAGAATGGAGTACCAGAATATTTCAACGCCCCGTTGCCTCAACGATAAATGCGTGATGTGAACAAGCGTCTACTGAGCTTTGTTCCAGAGCGTCAGGCGACTACGTACACGCCATTATGGCCAAAGGGACCGACGATGCTTAATAATGTTTGCAAGAAGCGATCGACCGTCTAGTGGACTCTTATCAAAACAGCGGCGGCTTTATTAATTTATATTTCTGTGCCCTCAGTGTGCAAGTGAATTAAACGAAAAGTTCCGAACGAGATTTACACAAAGCTTCCTCATTGTTTCTCTCTACGAGGCGTTTCAAGTCGTTAAGATTGTACGAAGCATATACAAAGTCCACGCGAGTAAACTCGTAACGGAGTCAACGAACCACGAGGACGAAAGAGAAAATCGACAATACTACTGCTATTTTGTATCTGCGTGTTCTCGAATCTACGCCCCGTTACGTTCTATAATAGACGAGTGAACGATGCATTTATATAGACGTGAAAGCTCGCGAACGGGGAGGTGGGAAGTGCGTGTCTCCGGTCGTGCCGATTGAAATTATTATCGTCGACCGATCGGACGTGCGTTATAATGGGCGCGCGCGCAAACCTCGGTAACGCTGTAACGAGGAACCATTAGCGCACGTGAGGCGGGCGAATGGGAAAATATACGAACGAGAGAATATACTATACAATGCCAAGAGTACGGAGGAAATATGATCGTCGACGAGTTTCAACCGCGGAAAATACGACAACGACGAGGGACGATTGTCCGAAGCACTATGAAACTACCCCCCAACCCTCCCACCGCGATTATATTTCTACAACTCGTTTGAAAATAACCGAAGCGAGAGTACACACGCGAACGATAAACGATCCGCGAATAGATGAGGCGAACGCGACGCGTTAAAAACTTTATTCGCCAGGTTTTTATTCCGACATTCTCGACTCGTTTAGAATTTTTTTTTCTCGCACATCTATCCGTTCCCCGCTTTCTCTCTTATCGTTCACGGATATAAACGGCGATATCACGCGAGGCTCTGTATCTTTTGTATTTTATAACAGCGGTATGTCCTTTGCATCCTTTAAATTTATTGTCGAAGCTTGGGTAGAATCGATAGAGTCGAGAGACGAAAGAAAATTTTCAAGAAACAGTAGGCGAAGCCTGGGAATCGATAACTGTGCGGTTGTGCACATCGAAGGAGTATAACGTCGGCGTCGTTCCTGACTTCTCTTAACGAGGCCAATCGAGAAGTTCGTTGAAGGGTCAAAGTCGACGGATTCTCCGTCTACGAGCGAGAAATGAGCTTCGCTCTGCGTACGGCACGATCTTGTTGTTCGATGATTTTTCATCATACATCCATACGATATGTACGAGTGACGAGGATTGAAGGAAATACTACCAGAAAACATGTATTCGTCCGTTATCAGATTTTGGTAATGCGAAGTTCGCTTTTGGGTAGGGCATTAATTTTCCGATCAAACAATACGAAACTCGGGCCCTTTGACGACGAAGTCGAGTGCGTCTTTGATGCGATTATTGTACCGCGGTAGACGAGAGAATGTACAAACGAAAATTGGACGGGGCGACAAAGCAGCAATATGCCAGCAAGTTTGAGGAATTCTCTGCTATGGGTAATAATACCTTGCTGGTAGCAGGTAATAAGTAATAATAATAATAATAATGTTTTTATTCCGCATTGCAATACAGTCGTGCCTTTCTGTATAGTGTGTGTATGTCTTGATGAGGTCAAGACCATCGACCGAGGTCCATCGGCCTGTTTCATTCTTGCACGTAACATCACCAAAGTTTTGTTTCGCGTCGAGTCGCGCCGATGGCACTTCGTGCGTCGATAAATCATATTATCGACATTCAAACCGATATGCGAAGATCTTTCAGTAACGACTAAACTGGAAAAAGAAGGCCCCTGAGACAATTCACAAAGTGATGTAGAGATAGTGGAACTGCAGACCTTAAGGTTTATCTGACTTTTTTTCATCTCTCGTAGCGGGCTTTCCTCGCTCGCGAGTGCCAATTAGAGAAAAGTATGATGAAGTCTAATAAATGGCGCTTCATTTCCGGGGCTGCGCAAGGGGTGCCAGGGTAGAGGTACTCGAAAGTCGAGGGAATAGCGGACGCTTCAAGAAAGCGTAGAGTATACACGAAAGAGTTTCGGTGCTGACTAAGGGAATCCGGCAGAGTTGAAAGAAACGAAAAAAAAAACGCGATGCGATCGAATTATTTCGAACGTTATCTTCGTCTTTTCTCGTCTTTTCCGCATTCACTTCTGCCGGACCAGTTCAACCGCGCATGTCTTCAATTAGGAAAAGCTTTCCGTTTTTTTTATAAATGCTCCGAGGCAAAAGCGAACGGATGAAATATCAAATTATTTTCGATATTCTGTATTTGGAACGAGCCGAGTCTCGAGTTTTGCATGAAACGAGAGTAGAGCTTTTGGTACAACAGCGCGGTACGGTACAACTACAAATAGTCTGCGGTGAAGCTTTTGTATGATAACCATAAAATTCGATGTTTTGTGGACTATCCTCTCACATACGGCCTCGATTCTATAGATAAAAGTGGATTGAATGGGAGATCGTTAGCTCGAAGCCGTCGCAGTGGGATGAACGATGTGATGGAATTAGAGATGTGCTTGAAAATCGTTTTTTCTTTCCTATAAGGCTTTTCAGAGTCGAAACTAAGCGTATTTCATCATTCGGGACATGAAAAATATTGCTTTCGGGGATTAAAAATATTACTCTTGACATGAGATAAAAATTGCTCTTCAATGGCTTGTTTAATTGCGAGAATATTTGAAAAGTATATTTTTTTATGCACGATGAATACAACTGATACCTGGCTGCTGTAAATACGTGGAAAGCAAAAATATTGCTGCTTAAAAAATAATGCCAATTAGATTTGCACACTTCCTTATTTCGTTGTCAACGCCATTTCCAAAGCTAAAAAATGCAAGCTTCCTTATAGAAGTTTTATAAACAAAAAAAATCAAAACAATCTTTTTTTTCATATCTCCATGGAAACCACACGTGCCCGAACAATTTTAGCCCGGTTTATTTCACAATGCGCGAGCGACAGCGGGCACAATCGATTTTTGGAAAAATATCCAAAACAAAAATATTCATAACATTTGAACTCCTCTATAGATTTCGGTGAAAACATGTCGAACACGGCGCCGTGAAATTTTTTAAAAAATTTCTCCCTCGAGAAAAGACAGCTTTTGTTATTAGAAATAAAATGAATGATCGTCGTATTTTCTCCCGTTGTTCACGCCCTAACTACTTATTTTACTTTAAGTTTAATACATTATGCGAACATTCATCAGTATCGCGCCAATAAAGCAGAACGTTGATACAATACAGAAAAAAATGCAATTACGGTTGTCGTATTGGTTCGGTAGAATAGAATGGGCAGAGATGGTTAGCGATATCGATTGGTCAGACGTATTTCGTTGGTAGCGCCAGGTTACAGAACGTATTACTATGGGTCTCTGCACTGGCCCGGTCGTTATTCGTTCGCTGGTTTATGGAAATTCTCCAACGCTTCACTGTATATAGTATGTATATTCGAACTACTCCGCTACGTCGCGCGTTCACGACTGTTGTTGAATGCAACTGTGCTAGCTCTGGAAACGAAGGTTCGCGCGCTCGCCAATGGAGAATCGAACGTTCCGCCTCGTAAATCCGCGAATTCACTAACGTTAACCCCGTCTGCCCCCGTGTATCTGGCCCCTGCAAAATGACGATTTCGTTTCCTCCGTCCGTACTGCGTAATTTCCGAGCAACCTTTTTTTTGTTTTTCGATGTTTCTTTCTTTTTTCTACTGTTATCACACGCCCGATCTTCGCGCTTTACGAGCTCTACACTCGTCAATCGATCGATCAATTTTCGAACAGACTGCAAGTGCTTTAAATCGGAATACATCCGCGTGTTTCGCCAAGTTTGAGCGAGCATGTAAAACGAATACGATAGATGAATGTACATATATATATTTATTGAGTGATAGATAGGAGGTATAGAAAAGCGTGGAGGACGAGAGCTGGCGCGATGCTTCAGGACTCCCGTGTTTGTACTCTGCACTCGTAGCGTGTACAACAAACTACGGTTCGCTCACTCGTTTGGAATTTAATAGCGCGATGTGTGTACAAGCCTGCGTGAGTGTACACGATCCTCGATTCATTGGCACGCTCGAAAAGAAGTAGATGCGTGCCACTCTCGAGTGTACACTTGGGCTCGCGAATCCTCTCGAACGAGTTGACTGTGAACCAGCGTCGATTTTTGAACTGCGCGATGTGTATTCCTTTTTTTTGTCCGCTCTATTGTAATACCACCCATCTCCCGGTTTCATGAAGAATTCGGCTGCACCGTGAAAAAAAGAAGTCAAGCGACAAGTAGCCGTTTGAATTCCGCGAGGGTACAACAAAAAAAGAACGGCAATTTCTATTCATGAATAAAAAAAGAGAATGCTGTGAAACGGATACGTAAAATTCAGTTGGAACGGAAGATACGTATTCGGTCATCCGTATACGGGGAGAAACGAGACGGACATCGCCCAATTTGATCGGTTTTGTTCATTGCACGTACCCGAGGGATCGATATTATATAGCCGGCACCGCTGAGCTTCGCCTGCATCCCTCACAATCGTTCTTTCCATACCTGTGAGAGAAAATTCCCGAAAGAGAATAGATAGAACGAAGGGGAATCGAGCATCGAAAAAACAATGGAATAGGCAGAAAAAAAGGAGCGAGGACCGGCTGGCGCACGCGATGCACGTGTGGATCTGCAGAAAAACCCGGAAACGACCAAATGTTTCCCAATTTTCGGGAAGTCCGTGGCAGTAACAGCGGCCGCTTCGTCGAGCCAGTTGCATTATTCCAACTCTCTGCCGCACATTTCGCCGGACCTTTTTTTCCCCGCAGACTCTTGAATCTGCTAGTCTCTAAAAACCCGACAATTAGCCAGTCTCGGCCGGCGAAATGGCTGGTCGAACGGATGTAACTCGAAGAAAAAAAAAGTACAAATTATTTTACTCTCGAGTGTCCACGTACGCCCGCTCGTATGGCGAAGAAAAGTGCGGATACCGAGTTTGCAATATACTCTATCGTGGATGAGCCCGAGTGAGCTCGATGAAAGGAAAAATTACAGTCTCTGCTAAAGTCACGATTGATCACACTGGGTGTGCGCTATCCATCTAACGGAAACAACTATTCGAAGTGCTGTAGCGGACTTAATAACTGATCGAGCCGTTGGGTTGCGACGCAGTTTCAACATTACCACACTACGTAAGAATAACGCTAGTGTGAGAATAGCGCGAGGATGAGCGAGTGTGCTGAAACGAGGTGCAACGCACTTGCGAATCCATTAGGAAATTGGGCCTATATATCATTTCCTGAAGGCACCGGACTCGGTGACTATAAAATAGTTATATGCAACCTTAACGCATCGCGAACGCTGTCTTCCAGCGATTAAAATAATAGGATAGCCCTTTTATCGTTATTTCAATATCCATTTCATCTCGACGAGATAGAATGCAGTCGCGATGCATTATCAATGAGCCGATAATTATTGAGAAAAAAAATGGGTAAGTATGGAAACTAATTTTCGGCTTGCGAAGACACTTTCGTATGACGAACGACGATAACGTCGAAGCGTTGGAAATAATTCGCCGGCCAACGACGTTCCAGCGAGGCAATAAGGATAATGGTGGTAGGGGACGAGTGAAGCGAGCAGGGGACGCCGTAGAATCGATCGTAAATGAGTGGTGTTCCATAAGTGCGAGGGAGGAGGTCACGTGCACAATATCCTTGTGTGTACGACATCCATGAACATGTATTGCACTGTTATCATCGACGCATTATACCTACTTTAATGCTTTCCGTCTCTTCCTCCAATCTATCAGACGCTAGTGAATTCTCGCTTCATATATTTCTTTGTTTCTGGCCGCGCGGAGATTAGTTTGACAAGAAGAAGAGACTTCAAGGATTGCTAATGATAGTAGAAGGAGCAGGTACCGATAAGAACACGAAGAGCCATTATAAAATTATATAGTAATATCTATGGAGCTCGCAGGACCTTGAAGGTATGCAAAGCTGCCGCAAGGATGATGATTTCATTCCGAATCGTGGAAGAGAGATACCTGTTAAGAGCGCAGATGTTGCGGTATGTACGATTGTGAAATATACACATGTAACAACTGACTTTATAACGTAGGACTATATATGCGAAGTTTCCTCGGGAATTGTCTACTTCCCTCTGCGCGCTTACATGCACACAGAAGCGAAAAGTCAAAAGCGTACTTGACGGCAGGAATTGCAGTGGTAGTACACATAGGAGGTACCCCTGTTACAAGCTGCAGCTGCAACTGCTTGCGATATGAGAAACCGCAACACTCCGACATTCGCGTGCGGATCCACTTCGCACTCTGGCAATATACGTTTACGTGTGTGTACCCAACGGTTTTTGAATGTATGCATGTATTACAGTGCGAGCTGCGACTATCGATTGCACAAATTGCCGGCCTTCTGGCTAGACTCACTCTCTTTCTACATCACGCTATCTAACACATACTCTTCTCTCACTCCCTCGGTTAGTGTCTCGTTACTTTATCACTCGTCCGATACTCCTTTCTTGGATTAATCGAATGGAACTCTAATGACGAACGGCTAATTATTCGTAGAAACAACGAGCGATGTGACCAATGGTCGGCTTGCGTGTTCTTTACTCGCCTCGTAGTTATTATAATTCACATTATCTACGCGATCCTGGTTTCCGCTGACCCGGAAGCTTCGAACACCACTCAAGGAAAATCTATACTCAGATCTAATCAAGATAATAACGAAAATAGTGACAAGAGAAAAAATACATTTTTAGAAGTAATGTTTCTTCTTATTGGCCTGACTAATCGCAATTAAGATCGCCAGACATCATTCGAGCGTTCTTCGGAAAAAAAAAAAGAATTGAATATTGTTTTACAAGGTAAACATGTAAATGCGATTTTACGTGATCGAAATGATAAAGATTGCAGTAGTAATCGACAAAGATTTTTGGCGGTACCGAATTTTACTTTCAATCTCAGGTAATTTCGGTGGGGTTGACTAATCCGTGCAAGGATCATGGAGATTCAACCGGGGTGTTTTTTTCCTTTCATCCTGTTCTTCCCTTTTTTTTTTGTGCGCGAAGTCAAAAAGCCTCGAGGTATCTTGGCATCTTTCGCGGTGGTACAAGATCACCACGGGCATACACACAGAGAAAGGTTTTTGCCACGACGAAGATTCGTTGGTCTCAGCAAAAGACGCGGTGAAGGCACCCTGGAGAGTGACTGAGGGAGATACTGGCCTGCGGCGAAGAAACGACGATTTCCCATAATGAGACTTCTTTATATTCGCACCATCAAACGGAACATTTGCCTTTGTAACGTCGCTACGCTACGCTCGCGTTCGCCAGCTCGCGTATTTCATGCATCTTTCATGAAGCAAAGGTTCCCGGTGACTCGGATCCGTGGAGGAGAGGCGAACATTTCGTAGAGTTGGGTTCCACGCAAGTCGACTACGAATTTCATGTCCCGGGGGATCGTCATCGGAGAATTATTGTACATTAATATCCTCGACATCCGGTTGTAAAAAAAATCGTTATCGCACGGCGTTTCGTTCGCGACATGCCAGAAGTCGGTCTTTTTTTCAACATGTACAACATTCAGATTAAATTACGGAACTTTTTCGTCAACGCAAAAGAGACTAAGCGATAGATGTGCTATTTGAATGTAAAATTCAAGAGCGTCGATGGAATATCGTGATGATATTACAGTAATTACTCATGAAGGAGTCAATTGAAAGCCGTCCCGAGAGAAGTGTGCTCTTGAATTGAGAACTAACGTAACCTACTTGCCTGGAAATATAAATATTCTATTTCTCTGCGAAATATGCAATGAGAAGAAGCTCTCGATTTGTTCTCTATTCGTCGGGCTGGTTGATATTCTCCGGTTTCAGAATATTCGTAGATAAATTTGATTCATCTCTGAGCGACCCAAGGCCGTTGGACGAGGGAGGAAGCGGCGGGCGTTGATGCGAGAAATAAAATGGAAAATAGAAGAATCCACTGGCCGATGGGGGAGGGGGTGGGAGTGCGACAGAAAGTGAAAAGTGTTGGCGCGCGGAAGATGGAAATAGGAGGCTTTCTCTACTACCTCGTGAAACGCTCGACCGGCACACAGAGATGAAAATAGAAGGGCACAGTGTAGTAGACGTTTCACTGTATTACTATTTCGCCCCAGTATGCTCCAACAGCCACTGGGAAAAGCTGCGAGATAAAAAATGAAAAAAAGATTTTTTTTTTGTTAGGAGGTCAAAGGGAAGCTCTCCAGGATTAAATCGTTGGTACGACATGCGAATATCATTAGAGCGACGAACGGGTGATGCGGCATTTTAAATGATATTGGTGAACTCTATAGACTCGACAAGACCATTTGTTTGCAAGTAAAATATCCACCTTCGACGTAGCGAAACATATTTTTTTATGAGTCAAGAATCTAATGAACTAAAAATCTGATCTGATCTAATCTGATTAATTTATGTATCATTTCATGACTGAAGAACGAACTACGATTCATTAGCATCGTATAACTTTTATGAATGCTACTTCACAAAGAGAGTATCAAGAAATATGCAATAAGGATATGCATGTTTCAGCCGAAACGTTTGTAATAAAGTGACTATAACGATTCGTTTTTGTACAAATTCAAATGAGATTTTTGTTCATCCAAATCGGTACTCGTTTGACACGGCAATTCTCCGAAGCGTAATCGAGTCAATCGAATTTCTCAATTTGAATACAAAACGTTTGGTTATAAAGAATATATTTTGACATTGGTAGAGACGAGCTCTCCCTCGAGCCCGTTGCACTGCAAAGATCTGCCGTACACATCTTGCCTCCACTCTTGCCCCGTGAAATCCGGTCTAACGTGATCTGAAACGAGTATCTCGCATGTGCACCGGCACATCGACGTCGAAGAGGTAGCCTTTTGCCGTCTCGGCGCGATATCTTTTCTTTCCTTTCATCTATATGTATATATTTCTTTTATTCCCTCAATCGCTCGACGGCATCGATGCGCAACTTTTGCTGGCACATTGACCAACGATATCTTACATTTTCTCTATTCAATTCGCAGAATACGTGTTCTCAACATTATTTTCGTTCACCGAGCAACGTCTTTGGAGGTGCATTATTATTCCTTACTACAAACATATCGAATTACAACATCGGTTACGATATAAATTTTCTCTGCGACTTAGTATCAAGATTCACAGAGTTCGAGTTACCGAGGTGCAATCGTCGAAAATAACATATTTAACGATAACGCTCGCGCGTAGCTAAGGGATTTCGCCTGTGGGCGAAGCGACCATAAACAAATCCTCGCACTATCGCGGTTAAATAACGCAGTCTTCTCATACAGCGCTACGAGAATTATAGTTATTCACCGTTGGTAATTCACGTGGCGTGTATAGCTATTAGTGTTTTGCAAGTGTAATGACAAATGTGCGCAAACGGTGAAAGTATAGCACGTTCTTGCATCTGTTGCCGCTGTACAGCACAGAAAGCTGCAATGTTCGTTTCTCAGAACAACAACAATTGGAACAAAAGGAAAGGTTTTTTCAACAGTTGAAACTGAAAAAAATATCGCAAAATTGCGTTTTGGGTGTCAAACAAAATTAGAAGGAACAAAGTTCAACTATTGTATTGACCAATTCAGACTCACCCCGAAGAATCCTCTTGGCCGGATAGATAAGCGTTCCGAATAGAGAACAATGAAAAAAAATCGATCAACGAAACAATATCCTCCGAGGATTAAATTCCTCTTATCGACTCACACTGAGTATGGTTTTTAACTCTCACACACGCGCGAGCACACACTAAGCGAACGGAGACCGGAGAATAGCGAGAAGAATTGATAAATTTACCCGCAGCACGATCGTAGATGCGCAGTAATCACTGTTGCATCGTTGCATTCCTCGAACTCTTACACAAATATAACAAATGTATACTGCACAGGTGGTCGAGTAGTGATACACCGTGTATGATCGGACGATAATTTTTGCGCGCCAATTCGCGCCTCCCAATCAATTTTCCTCTATCTCCTTTGTTCCCTAGAAACTATTATCCCTTTATTGACAAAACTAAATCACTGCAACCGATGCGATACACTCTCGACTTTTCTAATTAACAATTGCTGCGAGCAATCGTTCTTCTTTTGTTTGTTTGTTTTGTTTTTACTGCTAATTCACCGAAGCTTTTGGGGGGTCCGTGCGAGCTCCGCGACTACGGCAACAGTCGCGTTCAGTTGATAAACGTGAACTGTTAGTAAGCGCGAATGCGACTCGAGTGCGCGGAGTGGAGAACCTCCGACACAGTAGTAGTGGGCTGACTCTGTGTCTCCCTCGCTCTCTGTTCTGATAGTGGTGGAACGAGCGCGCGCGCGCGACCGACTCTACGTCTCTCTGCCGCGATCTTTTAAGACTGTGCTGTCCGCGCGCGTTCACCGACGTTCACCCAGCAGCAGCCGTCTAGTTTCTCATGTGTGAGCCCGCCAACAGTGGAAGAGGATTCGAGTCGGGCGCGCGCAGTGACTGCGAAAGGAAACCTCTACTCGATCAAGGCGCGGAGCCGTTGCTGCTGCGAATCCAAACTAAATGCAAGTCCGAATATCACTCGAAAAAACTGAGAAACAGAATTATGACATTTTTCAATACTAAATCGATTCTATATCAATACAATATCAATGGATTGTTCAATACTAGCATTAACCAAGCAATGAACGTTTTGCTGAACAGTTTTCAACCGATTTTTCTCCGTTCTCAACACTTAGGACCTTACACATATTTTTGGTGAATTCTAAATTGTCGTATGCCGCCGTAAAATGGGCGACGCAGTTCAAAACCCACCTAGGAATGTTAGAAGGGGCCTCCGACAAGTTTCTATCCAGCTTATGGCAATCACCACTACTCGGATGCAGCAAAACTTGCGAATTTGCTAAGGTTGGCAACCGTGAGAGAGTATAACGATATTTTATATTTATACAAAATTTTGTATAGGCTTGTGAACTGCGCACCGCTATTATGACTAACCTTGCTGAGAGTCCCGGGACGTGGTTTTGAAAATTCGCAAAAAGGTTTATTCCATGAGACCATACACTATTCCACATTCTCGTCAAGCTCAATTATACGAGAATTATGTGGGCTGGAAAATGTGAACTCGGAGCTAAATTTTACGAGATCCGCTTAGTAGATTTCAGGCAACAGCGAGAGTATTAGCGGTAAGATTTACATAGAGTAAAGTGGGCAGACAAACCGAAGGAAAATGTGATATGTATGCAAAAAAAAGAATATTTTATGGAACCGATAATAGCATACTATTTTTCGTGTTAATTATTTGTCACAGTAAAAGGAAGAATCCGTTAAAACAATTATTTGGAAATTACGAACATTCCGACGATTTTTGTAGCTTAAGTACGGAGTAATGAAGAAGCTCAGTGGCTATTCAACTCAACAACTGTTAACTGATGTCACATGATCCTCGAACAAAAACACAAAAGCAATCAGCCATTTTTTTTCAGCGACAGAGGTTTTTTTTCACCAATCGCTTTTATTTCTATGGTCTTATCTTCTGCCGTACACAAAGTATATCCGATTTCCATCGCAATCCCAGAGGCAACATTATCCTTTGTCGAGGGTACCCTCGGGAGGTCGGAGAGACCCACGCGGAAAAGGATGAGCAAACACAATCGATGGGGACTGACGTTTATTCACTATCCAATCAAGGGAAAATAAACGGTAAATCGTTATGAAAGAGTAACGATGTTAATGATACTTCATTAAGGTACGAACTAAGCTCTTGTTATTCGATCAATGATTTTTTTGCTCGCGAACGCAGAGAAAAAAGTAGTGATAGGAGAAATCATAGGTACAATTTGTCTACTAAAAACTGATATGCTGATTTCTAGAACATCTCCGACGGCTATTTTACATAAGATTTCGGTGCGAATTCGCTAAGTCTACTTTGCATAAGTGACGAGTCGTTCTTGGCACATGCGGCATTGCATTAACGTGAAAGATTGTTCTAATGCTAAAGTAAATATGTAATAGCACGAGTAACAAAATCGAGCATTTCAGAACGAACCCCATGGTAACCGCCGTGTGCACCACAGAGGCAGTGATGCTGCTTTCCATGCAGTAGCGGTTTGACCGAGCGACCTAATTACCAGAGGCACTCACGTAATTACGGAGTGAGCGAGTGAGAAAGCCTTTACCGGCTCCACTCCCGCTTGTTTCTCTCCCGGTCCCCGTCTCTGTTCGATACGTTGTTAACGTACCGAGAGAGGAGTCACTGTACCCACAGGAACTCCGTGTGTCTCTCAAATGTCCTCCCTATCCCTGCTTTCCTCCCATCCTTTCGGAAATGGTTGCTATACTGCTATTCCCGTCTCCCACGGGAAACATTGCCCAACGATTCGAGCTTTACCGTACTTGATATCATATGTCACTCGTAAATTGAAAAAAGTGAACATTGTGTGATTAATTTTTTTCCCAAACGCGAGTAATTTAATCGTAATTGATATTTGACTATATCTCGGTTATTAATGATTTTTCGCGTAACGGCATTCCTATTGTAGATTTTTCAGAAATACAATTTCAATATTTGTCTCTTGCAAAAGTGATGATTCCTTATATAATCAATTACGCTGAGAAGAATATGTAAGGGAATGAGAGAATTCAAAAGTAACAGAATTTTGGGGCCTGGAATAAACGATAACAAGCTTTGGCGACGTGCTTCGATCGACGCTTAGAAGCGGTGCATCGATGCAATTTTTTCCGAAGACTGTGAAGGCTGTGACGAGAAAGAGGGACAAGAGTGGCGCGCGAGAAAGCAAAAAGAAAGCCTCGTCGTCGTCGGTCGAAGGGGAGGTGGGCAAAGTGCACGTTCGTGCAGCAGTTAGCCACGAGAGTTTCCACCATCCCCCATCTGAAATACCAAAGCTATAGGCGACTGCAGACCCCGCTGTGTGATGTGAGCGTGCCAGGAGTGGAGAGCAAGTTTGAGACGACAAGAAGATTGTGTCTCGCGTGAAAGCTCCAACGTAATAATAGTCTTCCTGTTTCTGGATGTAACGATGTAAGCTGCACGAGATGCGGGAAAGACAGTTTTGAGAGTTTAAATACAACAGAAATCACCTGTCTGGCATCAAACTTTCAACAACGAAATGATAATCACAATAATAGATGAAACAATAGACATTCCGTAACGATTGTATAAGCCGCGTAAAATGAGCACGAATAGAGTTTCACAATTTCGGAGACGGAGATTATAGTATGTAGAAGGCGAGATAGAAAGACGGTATGGAAGCGGGACAGACGAGTGAGGAAATGCAAGGAAGCTTGCGAGCAACATATCGACTTTCCAACCGCGAGACTATTTGCTCACGTAGCTGGGCGCTGCTATTTCCCAGAGGAAACCGTAGGATAGCAGAGAGATGCGAGAAGTGAGAGAGGGTTGGTGGCGAAGGTTTTCGAACTTGGGTAATAGCGCGAAGATAGAGAAGGAGAGGCGGAAAGAGGCGGCTCGCGAGAAGGGGGAAGTGAGTGAGTGATGCTATCGATGTACGTATATGCGAGTAATATGCACTACAGGACAAGAGAGAATGACGGAAAAGGGAGAGACAGGAAGGAGGATGGAAAGCCCCGCGAGGCAGCCGAGTATCATAAAGCAGAGTTCGTCTCTTCAGAATTCTCAGAACTATGTACTTCGGGGGCTTCGAATGTTCCCTACCCTCCGGGCAAAAAGGGCTATAGCTGCATTCTCATTTTCTCGCGAAACGTGCGTAGATACGCACCGAGAACCTCGCACACTTCTGTGTACCACTTACACACTGACAGCACTCAACTCGACTCGACGACGCACTGTTTGAGTTTGCCGCTCAGCAAGACGGACGGGAGGGCGAAGGGATAGTGCGCTTTGCTCGCGAGTACAATCCCCTGAAGCGTGCGGTGAGCAACCGCTAGATCATATAATATTAATGGTTTTCCCGTTCTGCTGTACAGCGAGTATTCGCATGCTGAAGGCATACAGATGTTTACTACACAGAGTACGCTAAGCGACATTCAAAAGTAAGTGTAATCCGACAGTTCGTGTTGAAATATGCTAGTACCCTGGTGAAAATAATACACTTAGTATTTGCTTGAGAAACTCTAAGTGGACGGTTTTAGTGTTTTTCAGACATTCTCCTCTGAATTTCCCTCCCATATTCCGAATATCTCTGCGCACAATCTCCAACAGTCACAATGCAGAAGAAAAATGCAGAGCATTTTTCGAGGAGTTCTGGAAAACTCTCATTTTTCCCGTACTTTACGTTAACAAAAAATATGCGTTATCCCTAAGATCTACCCATTGTTTTTACTTACCCTACTAGTACTCAAGATACAATTTCGTAGATACATCATTACAATTATTGAGAGGCGTCAGCAGAATAAATCATAGACTTTCAGTATAATTCTGAAATTTTTTGTCAGCTAACCACACAGAGAATTTCACGAAAAACTGTAACTTCCCCTCCAAACTTTCTACGCGAAAAAGACGTCCTATACACTTGTATGAGAAATTCAGCGAAACATTGACTTTCTTCGAATACGGTATCTGAATATAGAAGAGAAATAGGCTTAGGAAATATTAACAAAAAGAAATTGCCGACAAATTTTCGGAGAGTTTCAGATCAATTTGTCGGACATATTCAGGGAAATATTATCATCCGGGTGGGATTCAACGCCGATATTTAAATATGTTATTTAAATATGTTAACATATTTAAATACGTGGAACTGCGAGAAGGTTCAAATATTTTTTTAACACATCGATTCGTTTAACTGACCGATCAATAGGAGAAACTTAACTTTTATTCGCGACACTAGTTACATCGCTTTTATCACATTTTCATAGTCAACTTCTTTTTTATGCTTTTTTTTTCACATTAGCAACTTCCTCATGACCTCGCTGCCATCGCATCAATTTGTTATGTAATCTGTATAAACTCGGGGATCCTACAACTCAGCAGCGAACATAGCATTGCGATAGAATTAAATTTTCGTAGCGTTTCGCGCAGGGCAGCAAACGGAACATCGTGAAACGCATTTCGCGTGACCCTCGAATTCCCGGTCTGAAGAGAAAAGGAGAGAGGTACGAGAAAATTACTCGCGAAGCATAGAATTTAATCGGCTATTCGTTCCACTGACGTTGGCCTCTCTCGCGAGTTTTCCACACGCGAATATTTAGAGTTACGCTTGTTTTTTTTTTCGTTTTCCATTTCTTTCTACTGCGTTTTACCACCTGGTCACGAATATTTAACGAAACGACCGATGAAACGATAAAGCTGTTTGGAAATGCGCTTTCGCTTCGATTTTGTTTCACGACGTCCTGGTCAATCTCTCTTTCAATTTGAGTTCTCAAACTATGTAACCCTTTCCCTTAATTTAACTTGTTGCGCCTGGGAGTTTCTTTCCCCCCTTGCCTGACAACACAAACACAAATGACTCGACCTCGCGCGCCAAACCCTTGGTTCTCTCGATTCCGGCCAATCTGGCTCAACGCCAAGTCAGAGATGACGCCAAACACGAGACAGCAATTTAATAAGAGAAGTCCGTGTGGGGCGAATAGATTCATAAGAAAAAAAACACACACACTTCGATGGCGTAATAACAAAGAACATTTCTGGTCATAGTCTCTGTAATTGAACACCGACAGAAAGAGTAATCAATTGTAATGTCCATTGAATTATTTTTATAGAACTTTTCGTGTACGTGCCGATTACCGTTTTTCCGAAAGTTCAAAAACGTGACTGTGACCATGAACTAGTGGATTTTTCTTCACTCCCTTTGATAAAGCCGAAAGCGATTTTATTTTACGAGAGCTCGCGTTGCGCGAATCACCGCTAATTCCACACTTTTGTGAAGAGGATAACGTGGAGTAGACGAATAACTGTGTGTAACACACGAGCAACGAGCGTCAAGATTGAAAACGGACGAAGAGATTTTTGCATTTTTATAGTTTGCAGACGTATAAGGCCATTTTAATTCATGAATAGAATTTACTCTGCCGCTTGGTAATCAAAGAGCGTTAATGAACATTCAATTGTACTTTTGTTCTAATCTTCCTTCAAAGTGTCTCGCGACGAGAAATAATTTTCTTTATCTCGATCTATTGTTCGATAGCGATTAAAATACAACAATCTATACACTCAATTTAATCACCCAATGGGACACGATGGCTCATCGTCTATTGACTTTCGGTGTATTTATTCTTCGTCGCTCTTTGAGGTCAGTTTGCGGTCCGGCAATCACTGGAATATCTCACATATGTGGGATTCTGCAATTTTCGTAATTAAAGGATTCCACGCGTACCGTTCTCGAATTGCTCTACCTATGCAACCGGACTCATCGCAAGCAAACTACAGAGTCCATCGGACATTCATGAAAAATGTAGATCGACGCCATTCGACTATTACAACGGTTATGCAAATATGATTTAGAATTCGTTGCTGAAATTGGGACTGAAGCGATGGGAAAAAAAAATTGATTTCGCCTGTTTTCAATTTTACGCTTGACTTTGTTATACGAAAATTGTTATCGAGAATATTGTGTTGAAACTATTAACGTTTGATCTTATTAAAAAATCAAGAGCTATTGTCGGGCCACGTTACAATGGTAAGGTTCACGAAAATGCCGGTGGGAAGTAAAATAAATATTATTTTTCGCCAATAGCTTGAAATCGTAATCTCGATTTCTGTACGTGACTTGTGTGGATAGAAAAAAAAGGTACCATTTGAGTAATTAATCTGACCCGGATTGCCCAACCGTGTTTTGATTCGATACAGTTTGGCTCGGAGATACTGGATGACGAGTAGAATCGTTCGTTCGTCCGGTAGATTGAATTCTGGCAGAGGGGTTCGATGCGGATGACCTGCACGAGTTCCTCCCAAACTGGTGCGGAGCGTCGTTTGTGTACAATTGCGTGAAACAACGCACACAAGTATCCATGAATGTCCGTACGATCGATCGGACAAACGGTAACGCAACTATCGCTCACGCAGACGCACACACAAGAGCGCACAGGCATGCATTATCATGAGTTGTATAGAGTGCAAACATAGCGGTGAGCTAGGTAGAACCGACGTCGAGCGGGGTAGGAACATAGAAATTGAACAGGTATAACACAGGCTCCCCTCGGTACATGTTTGCCAGCGTGTCAACGAGGCCTATTATCGGTCGCAACCTTATTTGCACGTTCAGCCAAGAATTAGAAGCAGGGAGGAGGGGCATATAGTTCAAGGGAGCTTCGAATGCAACACAATGGCAGCTCTCGAATTCTAACCGATTGGAAATTTCCTTCAACCCTCGTGTTCCGATACAAACGTGAAGGATTAATCCAATTGCAGAGCAAACACTCGAAGGCAACGTACCGTGCATAAAAGCGTAGCGTGACGGTCTAAGGGATGAATGGGGAAGTCGAGGAACCCGCTTACGTCGACGTATGTTGTGTATGCCGTGAGCGTAGCCGCCAATTATCAGCCCGTGGTATCCTTCATGATACAGCGAACGTGATTCGACAACGGTGGATGGAAACGTGAAACAGCATTGGAGTTTTTGAGACCCGGCACAACATCGTCCTGCCTGGGTTTTGAAACTAGCACGAATATTCAATTTGGTATTGACTATTCTCGGTATTGTATAAATGAATTCGCCTGAAAATGCTTGTTCGTCGCAGCGCTCGAATAACAAAATATTCCGTGCTAGCGGTCCAATATTCGTCAATCTCGGAACAGAAAGGCTTAATAATATTTCATTTATGTCCTATATGTCATTTAAGTACATATTTTTTTAATTAGGATGATTGACGTAGTTAATCCGCGAGGCTCCATTTATACGAGTGGCATCGATTTAAAATTTTGTGAAGGTCTTTTGTTTTTTAATCTCCCGCCAGTGATAGAAAATGTGAATTTATGAATTGATTCGCTATTTTTTTGCCCAATTGTGTGAAATTGGAACGATAGATTGTACAAATGCCGGTACACTATACGAAATCCCGCCAAACATGGACGCTGATCGGCCAATAAATAACTCACTGTTATGCGCTAAAATTTTATATACGAATCTCGCATCCCTATTAGCTAATCTGGGCCAAAGCAGAGTAACGACTGCGTGGAATGTACTACCGACCGTGACCATTGAATCCGAGACAATAAATGGATTTGAAACTAGATTGGATAAGTACTCGTTAACATGATCCACATTAAGAAAAAAAATTCAGATATTGTAAGTTTGAAACTTTGTTTCCGTAAATTTTGATAATAATAAAATGCCGTCCGCGGGACTCTTGGCAAAAGTCACGCGCCTCACGCACGAAGCTACATAATCGTATGGAAGGGTATGAAATATACCGTCGGCTCTTTTCACACAATTAGACCGGAGTATGTGTTGCAACATGAATAATTTGCCACGACAGGGGCACAAAGATACATAGAAATAAAGCCCTTTGAGTCATTTAACACGAACCTCGCCGCAATGAATTTAATTGCGGATTCGAGAGAAGCTCATCGTAACGACGTTACCATGGCGAACGTTACCCGACGCATCGCTAACCACAATACCGTTGCACATCCGAGGGCCGCCCACGAGCTCAGCTGATTTGTACCAATTAGTTCGCGAACTGTCGTTACAATTGGCGGTCGCTATATACCCTTTGCATTACAAGTCTCTTCATCTCTCTCTCTCTCCCCATCTCGGTCTTCGCGCGCACTGGCGATGTTTGTAACAAGCTTCGATGTCCCTGAGTATAACCCTGTCCTTCTTTCGCGGAGAGAACGCCGAGACACAACTCCCTTTCCGCAACACTTTGAATATAATGCATAATGCAGCGCACGGCGCATCAATTTCCCGATGCATTTTGTCCCGTCGGCTCGGGACTAATTAATTGCAGCTTCGAAACTATCGAACGTCCTCCACAATGACTACACGACCGAGAATGGAGTTACAATCTTTTTTTCTTTTTCTATAAAATTTCGCGGAGATGAAAAATGTAATAAAGAGAAAGCGAGCTTGCGACGATTATAGGTTTTTTTTCTCGTGCCATTGATTTCTAAAGAAATAAATGAAAACGCGTTGGTATCCTTTGTGATGAGAAAATCTCGAGACTCAACGCCGTTGTCGTTGTCGAGTTTTCGGGTCTTTCTTGGCGCTCGTCGAGGATTCGAAGGCTTTTCACAAGCAGCAAAAGCAGAGCTCGCGCGGGCGCGCCTCCGGGGCCACGAATGAATGAGGTTCAAGGGCCTCGTTAAATCTGAAAAGTGGCTTCGCCTCGCGCGCTATCTACCTATCCTTCGGCGCTTCGCATTCTTCCGGCTTCATTCCTCAGCACCCCTTTTTTTTATATCTCATTTGACGCTCTTTCCGTGAAAATTCTTGTCGCTGCTTTTTTCGCAGATTTTTCCCCGCAACGATGAAACATCAATAATTATTAACGCTTTCGAAAATTATTACTGCTCCGTATAACGGGCTCGCAGGACGAATAAATAGAATACCTGTATCTCGTCGATTCATCGACGCGCGTGCCCAAATTAGGAAATTATTGTTGCCGGATGGGAAAATTTCGTACGCTTGGAATACTATAGTTCGCATTATCGCACGGTTTGGCTTTGCTCGCGCTTCGTAACGCCCAAAATTATTTCACGGATGAGTGGGGATGTCACGCGGGCTTGCAACAACAAGAGCAGTTGCAAGCACCGCCAACAACTCTGCGAACTACCAATAAGAGCCGCCGGTGAATTCCACGAGAGAGTTTAACCAAACCCGTTCTCGAGTTTCGGTGTACACATAGTCCAGGATATCGGATTTGTATCGGTGCGGATAGGAAACTTCGGCGAGGGTTCGGGGCTCAAACTCTCGATATTTCAGTTTAACGAGGGACGCAATTATACTCGTTATAAATATTAATAAACGAGCTCGGATTCTCGTCATCAAGAAACAACGAGATGCTGGAAAATAATTGCCAGCCTCGATATTTTTTTTTAAATCGAGTAAAAAAAATGGACTCACCATCGCCAGAATCGAAGCGATTTCGACGAGAACGGAACGTAACAGCGTCGGTGCGAAGGTGCATAAAATATCCGTTCGTTGATTTACAGTTGAACGACGACATCTCGATTTTTAATGGAACGTAAAGACTCGGTGGCGAATCTGTGAATACCAAACAGAGAAGACTAGTCATTGATGCAACAGCAAGGAATCATAATTTTGGGCTTCACTCGATTTTCCATAGAATTTTTTAGCTCTCCCAACGAATTTTTGAAACATTGTAATAATATTTTGAATGTAAGGCAACTGTTCTATAGAGGGATAGAAAAAAAATCGAAAGTGCCGGCAAAGTAGTTCACGAAATAAGCGCGCCAACGGATCATAGCAGGTAAACGGTTTATTGATCGAAGGGTGGATTGTGTCGTCGCGCAGGGGTAGTCAAAGATGGCGACGGGGGTGGCTCACGCGTTCAGCATTTGCTTCCTCGTGTCACAGCTCTGTGATGTACAGAGTTCATCGGTCTCAAAGACTTTTACGTTTCCCGAATATCCCTACAAAGAGACGAGTAAAAACGTAAGTAGGAAGTCATTATTTTGAATATCGATCTTCCCTCGTTTAGCTCGAATGTGAAATTCAGGCCGCAACCCACTTTCTCTTCATGGGGAATAATATTATTTCGCGGCAATAAGGCGGCTCTTTCGTTGCGAGGAGTTGCGCGAGGATTTCAATTAGGGTCAATCGGCATGCGTCGACGAACCAATTGTTGCACTTGACGTTTCCGCACCGCGGATAAGTCCTCCATTCGCGCGTTAACGAGCGACAAATATTATATTCAACCGATTATCTGTTGAACACTAGAATTCTGTGAAAATTGACATGGGAATTCAGTTTCTAATTATGATTTGATATCGAAGCCTTGTTGTTTATTCTCTGCATAATTGATCAATGAGTCCAACTAAATTTCTCATAATTATGAGTAGCTCGTTATTACATCAATTACATCACATGCAACCCAGAGTATATTAATGATTTATACATATAGAGTATTAAGATCTTATACTTGCCGGTTTTTTGCAGGAACTTCTGTTCAGAGAGTACGAGCAGGCTTGCGAGGAAAGCGGAGCATGTAAAATGATGTCGCAGCACCAGAGAGCCGGAACGGTGGCCAAGATTCGTTGCATAAGAGAATGCGTGTCGCCGTCTTGTTACAAGGAGATCTATCTGTTCGATCAGGTAAGAAAAAACATCAACGCAGAGCAAAGTTGCGATACGACTAAATGGTTCTTTTCCTTCCTTTTTTTCCAGCTGGAAGAAGGCGAGATAGATGTGAGATTAAATTCGTTCAAGGGCTGTTTTATGCAACGCAACGGTAGGCCGAGAAAGTAGCGACAATTCTTGTACTCTCACTTGCGAGAGATTTTATAGCTTGAATCGAAAGCGTCCAGACTTCAAAGACTTTTTGCATTTAATGACAAAAATATTTTATCGATATATCTATGCTTTAAGCGTACGCGTCTTGCAAGGCCAAGCTTTCCAAACGACGCAAAACTGTTATGTGATACTTCTGCCAACACGCACAAAATACGGCACATCTCTCTTATATTGAATTTGTTATGGATAATACTAAAAGCCATCGATAACGGCTGTTAACTATTAGAGATGATGGCGTCACAATGCCAACTAATGACAATTGTTTTTTTTTTTTTTTACCTTTACGATTAACTCGAGCACTGGTTATACGCTACTTACAATAGAATTTCTGTTATAAATTAAGTATTATAGCATTGCAAAAATCAGCTGTTACAATCTCTTGTAATCTCTACACGGATTATACAAATTAAATGACGACGAATTATCTACAATCGATGTTTATTATGATTCTTTTCACGAGTACGAATTATCGAATGAAATCGTGAGTTTTCTGGGCACAGCATTAGAAGTATGAAAAACGGTGCAACAGACGTTTTGTACACAAAAAATACGGCCAAAGATACGTGTCATTTGTCGATAAAAAAAAAATACCAGAGTCGTTTGATGCAGTAGCTGTGCTGCATGGGAAAAAGTACGTATCGTAATGTATTTCTGATTTCCTTACCGCTGAGATCGCAGAAGTGCCGCGTTTTACCTCGTATTTTTTTCTCGTCTCCGCGATCTCGCCGAAGCGTGCTTTTTTGCTGGTCCCGTCGGTTCGGCCGTCCCCATCGTTTTTTGTCGTTCGACATCATTTTCGACGATTATTCGTTCGTTGATCGCAAAAATCTATATTGAACGCGAGACCACGGGGGTTTGAGGAGTGTTATTTGAACTACCAGATTTTCAACTGTAGTGAACTGAAAGCGTGTTGCGCGAAAAGTGTTTTTCATTACCCTGTCTGATTCGTCAGGACCGTACTTTTTCAATACTTCACTAAAAACAATCTTTCCGAACTTCTGAGGATTCGTTAAGGCTATTTGTCAGCTTGATTTTTCAGATATTGCACGAGAAAAACTACATTAAACTTTACGACGCAACAAAGCAATGACTCGCTTATCCGCCATATGCAAACTGGCGGGCCGGGCCGGTTCGGACCGGCACAATAATGACGTTACTCAAATCAATGTATATTTGTCGGCAGGTTCTAGCATATTCATACGATGAATATGAAAATAGTTTTATAATAAAAATAGCCAGACAGCTTGCAGAGCGATTTGATGCTTCAGTTATTATTCGCGATTATAATTAATTAGTAAAACTTTTATCATTCACTTGCGAGCTTCTTGACTAGGTTGCGCAGTTGGTTACTGCGCCGTTGTGTCCGTTTGTTTGAATTCGAAGGAACTCACTGCCGGCTTCGCGTTTTCGCGTTAGCATCTCATTACTAATAATATGATGTAGGTATAACAAATCATAACTGTCGTTTTATATGCAAAATTCAACGGTGAAGACAATGGTAATGGTTACGTATTTTTATTTCAAACGTGTTATATAAATTATAGTACAAATACAATAATCATAATCATAATATATTATGAATGTTAAACAATCCTGAGCAATTACTCTACATAATAGATAATGATTTAATTAATAATCGTCACTGGAACGAATCGTGATAATATATATATATAATATAGAATACACCGTTAATAATATATACTATATAAACAATCCATTCGCTATGGTAGTTAAACCGCGTGCCGTTCGCGTTTCGGAACCACTGAAGAAAAACTTCATAAACTATACAATATTAACATTATATCATTCATATATATAACTAATATAATAAGGATCGTTCGACCTTTCAATGAAAAAAAAAAAACAAAATACACGCGGCGCGATACGATAAAGTATGTTTCTTTATTATAACATTTTTATGTGCACCTATACACAACAAAAGAGCAAAAAAAGAAAAAAACGAGAGTCAATGGTTTACTCTCCGTTCAACAAATTAAAAAGAAAAAAAAAATACACCGTAATCTATTCTTCCGATTCAATGATTGCCGTCCTTCTATTCTCATTATCTATACGTGTAAAGTCTTGCCAATAATCAGGCATTCTCGAAAAAAAAAAACACTAATATCAAATTCTAAATTTCGTATCAAATCGCCGCTTGGAGCGCATTCATTGTATAAACCGTAGTAGCAAAGTTTTCTCTTCCGACATCTAGTTTCTTCGTAATATTTAGGGCCTAAGCGAATTTGTTCTATTGTTAAAAAATTGTTCTGTCATTAATACGTATCTATCGGTGACTGTCGAATAGCTATTGACTCATCGATCGTAGCAACACCATGCATAGCACCACGCGAGTAACAGTGTTTCGGGCTCGTGTAAGCTGCTCCGCGGTCACGGAAGGTTCTTACAACGTTTCGAGACATACAGCTTGGATTCTCGAAAAATGAAGGTTGGCTGATCGTATAAACTATCTTTTTTTTTTTCGAGAGTTTGTTGGAGTGGAACATAATCAACACCAATCGAGCAAGGATTGGAATTAGAGCTCGAATCTTTTTTTCCTCTCAGCGACCATGCCCACTGCCGGGAGTGGGGGGTAGAGGGAATTTTGGTATCCTGGTGTCGGCGTCGATGGCAGACTTCTACAGCTTCTGCCGGACCACCTCACTGATGGAGACCTCATCAGCTCTGAAATCACAAGCATTAATGAATCGTATTAATCATTGCCCAATTTATAAGCAATATTGTTCCACGAGTTGCATAACGGATCGTTAAGATTGCGCTATAGTTAGATGACCAATTAACGTACAATCATTAGAGTGAGCATACATTAAAGAGGCGCTTTTAATGATCGATAACGGACCTGCAACGGAGAGAGCTGAGGGTTCCGGGGTGAGGCGGGATGCGTAACGAGCGTTGGTACGGAGGGTGTATGCCTCCGGCCGTTGCTGCTTTTCACTTTGCTCGTTCTCCTGCCACTGGACGCCAGATTTCCCGACTCGCATCGGTGTTGAGCAACCTTATTAGTTTGACAAACATATATCCATATCTTATGATAACAGAGATTCGTCGAAGCGACGGTACGCGAGGACAATGGACAGACACAGACCGATAGACAATCAGAAACATACATTGTTAGGTAGAGTCGAAAAAAAAGTTAAAGAAAGCTTAGTTCCATCTCGATCAATCTTTCAATCGGATCAAAAAATTATCTGTCTTTTATCGACGACCCTCATCCGATATGGACATTTTTTTTCGATTTTTTTTACTTGAAATCCATTGAAAAAGTATATTTATTGATTATTTATCCCATATTCAATATCAATGTCATGTTACCATCATCGTCAGTAATAAAAGGCCGTACCGTTTTGATTATTGTTTCAAACTTAACGATCGCTTCATCCTCTTTTTTTCACTTTCGATAACATTAGTGATTAACAATAAATTAGTCGATTATTGCGCAATGGATTAGTACAAAAAGCGTGAGATAAAAAAACAACAGTGATAGTTGCAGGTGTCGAAGAGTTCTCACAATATCTCGTGAAGCAACGTCGATATAAACCTCGACCGCACTTAGCTACAAAGTCCGGAGATACCCGTACGCCTATACTAATAGCTTTCCCATATTTTCACAACGGTTATTAAACTATACAGCCCATTAAATTATTATCTCGAATGATAGTGTAGTTCGCGTAGAGTTTCCGCGTAAAGTATCCTTCGAGAAGTATTTGCGCAACGTGTGCAATTGCCCTGAGAGATGAAATTACCCGGTTACCCACAGTTGGTTGCACAATTCAGATTTTCGCATGCTACAGATAAGTCGCGAGTTATGATTAAACGAGACCCGATCGGCGATAGACGAAGATATCGATAGGACCACAGGACAGCTCTTACAATTACACAAAATCGCGCATCATCATCGGATACCGCATCGGGCGCGGCATTCACATATCCTCTGTACCTTGATACTGATGAGGAAGCCCCGTCCTCGGTCTTAAGCTGTCCCACAGCTTTGAATTCGAGGACTTTTTTTCCGTCTCTTGGCTTTCGCGTAGCAACGAATTTGCTTCATTACTATCGTTCGTTTGTCTCCTTCCGTTAAAACCGTGATTCGACATTACGCGAGCGTTCGCGTACGGCAAAGAGACGGACTTGATGCGTTCGAGTTTGTAGGAAAAGTTTTTCGTGCTAGACGGTTTATCTTCCGAGTATGATTTTTTCAAGGTCGATAATTTAGATCTCGCACGTTCGTCGTGCAATTTAGTATCTTCGTTGCTCGTTGCATCGTTGATAGTTCGCAAACGATGAGTCGAATGCGCAGGTGAATAGCAGCTCAGCGAAGCTGACTCTATCGTCACACCGGACGAAGTTGTATCGCGAAGATTCTCCCCATGCTGTTAGCGAAATCATATACATAATATCATATCCGCAAAGGTATAGCAATATTATGTAACAATTCCTATGCGTAAGTCACGATTGTGTCTGTTGTGTGTTACACAAAAATGAAAAACAAAAAAAAATGGCAAATTGTCTGGGTGATGTTTTTTGCGTAAAGACTAATGTGCAATCGCATGTTATGGCTGAATTTTCACCGGGGCTAGAGCTCGCTGACACGCCGTTCTAAATATTATGTACAATAAAATCGAGAGACAAAAAACCGGAAACCCACAAACGATGAAAGAAAGCTCGTGCAAAGCCCACACACACCATAATATGCAATTGCCAAAAATGCTAGGGCAAGTAGTATTGTTATCCACATGAAGTCGTCTAAAAAACAAAAACAGATACAATTCAACACGAAAAATACCTTAAGCTGTTGTTGAAGACGGTGTATCTCTTCGCGTTGTTCGGCTATCTCGCTGTCGCGCCCTCGCAAAAGTTGTATGGTATCGTTGATACCGGTGTCGTTTGTTTCGAGAACGAGATGAGCCCTCAACTGTTTGTTTCTCGAATCCAACTGCATAATGTGCTGCTGAGCTTGAGCCACTTGTTTCGTGAGATTTCCAACTTTTTCTTCCAGCGCCGCCGACTCGACACATTTGGACGAATACTTGGACGACAACGAAAGTATCTCTTGCTTGATCTCTTCCATTTCCTCCCTGCGGAACAACAGACAACTGCGCCTTAACAAAAAAAAACATCGTGATAACACCTAACGTAAAAGCGTGTAGACTTTGCAAGCAAATTGGAAGGAATAGTCTTACTCGTGTTCCTTGTGCAGCGCTCCTATGTCCTCTCGCGCTTGCATCTGCTTTATGAATTCTTGCTTGAACTTTGCGATCTCCTTCTGTACCTCGTGCTCGTGAGCTTTTCTCATAGCGTCGAGGGCGGCGAGGGTAGCTTGGGTTTCCTCGGACAGCGCTTGTTCCTTCTCGATTCGAAGATTCTCCAATTCCTGACGATGTTTTTCCTCCATCTCGGCGATTATACGCCTGTGAGAATTTTCCATAGCCAAGAGACCTTTCTCGCACAAGCCACGAAGTTGTTTTATCTCCTCCTTGTATCTTTTTCTCGTCTCCGCGTCGGTGTCGAGTTCGGCGCTTATAGAACGCTGATAAGCAGCTCTCAGCTCGTTAACGTGAGCCGAATGCTCGGAATCCATGGCGTTCAAACGATGCTCAAGCTTTCTCGCTCGTTCGCGCAAACTCGAAGTTTCTTGCTCGTACTGCGTCGTCAACGAGTGTCTCTGATTGTCGAGTTCACCCTTTATGTCTATGAGATCCCTCTCTTGATTCCGTCGCAGAGTCTCGATCTCTTCGGCGTGCTGAACGTTCAATCTTTGGATAGTTTCTTGTAGAATCGAGCACTGCGCGCACGCTCTTTTCTTCGCGTAATCGACCAAGCGTCTTATTTGATCGCGTAGTTCAGTGCACTTGTCGCACACGTCTGACCACTCGGCGATCGGTGTTCTCGGATTCGTTCGGTCGTCCGAATCTTCGTCTCTACTTCGTAAGATCATCTTCAATCCTGCCAGATCTTCCTCGAGACATATCAAGGATTGACTCACAATCTTCAGCTGTTCCTTGGATTTTTGCTTTCCGACCAGTCTCTCCTCGCAGTCCCTCGAGAATTGTTGATAAAGATAAACAAATTCAGCGTCCAACAGAGGATCGCTCTCGCGATTGCAATCATCATCCATCAGAGCGGCGAGTACGTCTTCGTGTTTGATCAGACTAGACACGAAGCTCGTCTCGGCGCCGAGACTCGGCCTTTCCTTCGGGCCTCCTTCGAGCAACGATATTCTCGCGTCAATCAGAGCTTTGTGCGCTAAAACATCCGCGTAATCGGTCAACAATTGTCTGGAATCGTAAGGCGACTGAGAGTAGTTTGTTTTGTTATTTTTCATTCGAAGCAACGATTCTTCGTAAGAAGCGGTCAATTCTTGTATGGAACGATCCATCTCCTCGCGAAGCTTCGCCTGTGCCTCGTCGACCCAGGATTCCAGGCTCAGACTCTCCGATCTATCGAAATTGAGACAAGTGTCCGAGGCCGATGTGATATTTTGCTCGTAAATTTGGCCACATCGCGTGATCACGTGAGAAACTTCGGTCTGCACGAGCTCTTTGTTGACCGTTTCCTGTGCTAGGGCCCAAGCTTCGCGGATTCTACGATCCTCCAAGAGTTTGTTGCTCATCGACGACGAAGTGATCTGCTTGCCGAAATCCTCCTGGTCCGATAAACTCAGAGTTTCGGCCGCCAAAGCTTCTGCCAATTCGCGTAGTTTCGTATCTTTGTACTTTTGCATTATTTCGTTAGCTTCGCGCTGCTTGAGCAAGAGATAATCTCTGCACTCGTTTCTCGCGTTGAACGTTGATTCGTCGTTACGTATTTTTTCCTTATCGATTATCGCGCCGCTGCCTACCATAACTAACTTATTCGCTAATATTCTCGTTAGATATTGAATGTAACTCGTGTTTTGGTACATTTTCGGCTTAGTTCCGTAAACCTTACATTTTAAGTTTGAAATAAGATGACTAGTTTCGACCAATTCGCCGAGTACGACGCTTTTGTCAGAGTTTCTACCGATAGCGCACTTGATCTGCTTCAGAATTACAGACTCGAAGGCTATTCTCTCCGCCACGAGTTCGAGCTTAGCACGATCATCGAGACGATTGCTTTCCACGAGTTTCTGTCGTTTATCCGTCAGCTCGATCATCTTATCCCTAAGTAGTGTCTCTAATCTCGAAACAACAACGCCAACCGACTCGGTCACCTGAGGGTTCGCTTGTTGATTCTTCTTGCACTCGACACAAGAGTCCAATATATCGTTCACCTCGCGCAAACACTTTTCCGCCTTTTCTTCCGCCTGTGTTGAGCCTAGACATTTTTCCAATCGTCTCTTTGACTTTGCCAGAACTCGTTCCAATTTCTTTAATCTCGTTATGATCTCCTGTGATACCTCACTCGAACCCGAACCGCCGCTCGTTGTTTCGCTGCACTCGCTCGAATCTTTTTCCGCGTCGCTAACCATAGTTTCCGCGACGTTAGCAACTTTGGTCTCGAGCGTGCTTAATCTTATGAGAACCTTCATCGGCTCGGAACTCGTGGCGCTGTCCAATGACTTTCGGCGCAATCTTCCACGATCGAAACTCTTGTTCTCGCGTTTTCTCTCCTTCTTCAGATTCGAAGACGATTCTTTCGGGCTGGTCGCCACCGAGATCGGCGTGCTCGTGCACTTTCCACGCTCGATCGCGCATATTTTCGTTTCCAGATCCATTAACTTGTCCTCGAGCTCTTGAGATATTTGAAAAGACTCGCGACCCTTCAGTGATAACGATCTTCTCTTGTCGCGGGTCTCGGCTTTCGTTAATTTTTGCTTCAACGTCCTGACTTGCTTCTCGCTAGCCGCGAGTTTCGTCGTGAGATCCTGAATACGAGCCGCCATCAGCTGTACCTGAGCAGCGTTAGTTTCCGTGACCCTTGAGGCGTCCTGCTTGTGAGCGAAAATCTCAAGCTCTAGAGCATCCTGCGTCGCGTGAGCCTCCCGAAGTTCTTTTCTCATTGCCCGAATCTCGAGCACTGCTTTTTCGAAACGGCCCCGCAACTCATCGAATTCTTCCATAATACTGTCATGAGAAGAAACAACGATTAGAATTGCGAAGATCTATAAAGAATCTTGTGCCTCAGTGCTTACCGTTCTTTGTCGAAGCCACTCAGGTCCAGCTCGAGATCGATGTTGGTAAGATCGCTCAACGAGTCGAAACTGCGACCGCGTTCTCTCGAAGCGGACAGAGAGCTCTTTCCCTCCAGTTCTCGCATTCGGTTGTAGAGTCGTTCATTTTCTTCGATACCTGGAGTTTAAAGTGATTCGTTTAAGATATGAATAGCAACACAAAATTTCTTCTCAGCAAAGGCGAGACATTTTTTTTACTCGCTGACATCAAAATACAGACCTTGCGACAATTTGTCACCGAGACCTGTAATCTCGGACTGAAGATGCTCGACGTTTCGATGACTAGAGGAAAGTTCGTTCGTAAGTGTCTCGCACCGTTCGCTGGTCTCTCTAAGTATAGCCTCGGTCTCCAACAATTTACATTCCAGAGATTCCTTTTCGCGCGCGTAGATCTTCTTCATTTTATCAAAATCCTCGAGATCCTTGCTGCGCTGTTGTTCGTTTCTCTGTACGGTCCCGAGCAATTCGTCGATCTGTTTCTCCCGCATCGAAGCCTCGGCCTTCTGTTGTCTCAATCGCGCAATTTCTTTCTCGGCATTAGCGAGCTCGCTCCTCGCCGTGTTGACTTGTGACTTGAGGCTCTCGATCTCGTTCTCCTGACGCTCGACAATGACTAGCAACGTACTCGGATGCGATTGATTCTGATCCAACTGATCGCGCAGCATCGTCACTTGACTCTCGAGCAACTCGACTATCAATGGATTGTCGTTTGTCGTTGGCAAACAATTGCTGCTGTTGTTGCTCGACAGATGGCCGTTGCTCTGATCCTCGTCGGGTTCGCCGAGTTCGCAACACGCCATCATAAGATCTTCGGATCTCACGCTGTCCAGTGTACTTCGTCGCGAGCTCGGCGGTGAGCTTCGACTTCTCTTGTAGACGCGAGATCTCGAACTCGACCTCGAACGCGCTTTGACCCTCGACAATGCTGTCCTCGTTAGCGGCGGCGACGGTGGCAACTCCGACCACTCGTGATTTGCGTTGTCCGACCAATTCGAACCTTTCAGTGACAACGTCCAATCGCCGTTTCTCGCTGAGAGAGGCGGCGATACTGGAATCTCCGACCAATCGCCGGATTCTCGTCTGCCACCTTCCGAAGCAGTTCTGTACTCCTCGTCGGATGAGAAAAGCACGGAACGAGGAGTCAACGGCGTCGACGATACCACCGAGTCCCTTTCTCGATCGGTTATTGATCTGCCGTGAAAAAGAGTAACGATTTATATCAATTGCTGATATGCAAGATAATAATAATAATAATATGATTAATAAATGCTTACACGGTGGGAGACTGAGGTTTCGCATCCGTTTGACTGTCCTGACAGGAAACGTCAACGGGATTGTCGGGATCTGGAAGATTAGCTGCTCTTCTGATCGCCGACATCCAACTCGACCTTATTCCGGCTGTTACTGCGGATAGAACAGTCGTGCCTCGATCGTCCCACGTCTAAAAAAACGCAGTGTCAAGCTCGATTCATCGGAAAAGGATGACGAAATTCTCAATGATACTCACCACAGTCTGGAATCCATAATTTCGAGCAACTTGAACTGGACTAACGGCCGTAACGGTATTGAGATCTATTACACCGTCCATTATTCCCTTGTCCTCTGTGCTCGGATCCCTGTAGTACATGAGACCGCAGCCTCTCAAGACGAACCAGTGTTTGTTCCATTCCTTATTCAAGCCTTGCTTCATGAGCCATCCTTTCTTGATGTTCAACAGATCTTCCGCTGGCAGATCGACCCTCAGTTCGGAGGTCGGTGAATATCGCGTTCCGGATATATCGAGGCCGCAACCGTCGGGGTCGCCTCGAATCTGATCGATAATTTATTCGTTCAATAAACATGCTTCAATTCGAGCATCCAAGGGGAAAGCAACTACAGTCTGTTATCAACTATTATTCTGCAACTATTACATTATATTTCAGACTCACAAGTTTGTCCTGATGAGCAGCATTGGCAGCATCGACCACGTCTCTCGTGGGTTCCGAGGTCCTGGGTTTGTTTCTTCGAATCCTCGGTTGCGTAAGAGACGCCGCGATATCGCGCAATTTGCCTTCGCGTTCCCGCTCGTGTTCCAGAAGTATCCGTCGACACGCGTCGTCATCTGTAATTCGAGAGAACAGCAATAAAAAAAGAATTCTCGGCAATTGACGTCAATCCGTTGAATCTTCCGACGAGACACGGAGTAGGGTAAAGCTCGCGAGCTTCGTTCTTGCGCTCGGTCTTGGGGATATTTCGTCGCGCCCACGTAGACTATTCTACTTACATTAATTAGAGGATTGATAGACGCGGTTAGCGGTGTTGCGCGAAGCCCGCGTTCGCGGCTCTCACGTAAGTCTTCGTACACCTACTTGGCATCGATGCAAAAAAACGAACGAACGAAACGGTAGCACCGACGTTAGAATTTTCATCTCTCGTATGTATTTATCAATTGCAACGCCGCACGCGATATATCGAGCGGAAAGTGTAATTATCGAGGCGAAATTATAAGGTATAAAACGTATTGCAGAAACTCTTCTGCTTCCTCCTTGTATAATGTTACTACCTTGATTATTCGACATTCCAAGGTGTATGGATATTATCTCTCGTGTACTACGTCTATCATATTATAACGGTACGGAAAATTGCCACTGGCGATTCAAGGCTTTTTCAGATAAAATCCGCGAACGGCCGGAATGTGTCTCGTAAAATAATTAGCGTGTTCGTCGTCGGTGACTCTTTGTAACGTTATTCAGCCCTCTAACGGTCATCGGACAGATTCCTCGATCGATCGTTTCGTCGATGTTGAAAAATGATATCAATTCAATCGCGAGAATCTTAAAGTGTGTTTCTCCGAACAATTTAGAGAAAAAACTTTTCTCTTCTATAAACAAATGGGGACTGTTAACGTCCGGAAAATCTGGATGCTTGGCTTTTACTGTTTGCATAGATAAAAAATCCTTAATCAATTTCGTTGAATCTGCGTCTGTTTAGTCGTGAGAGGCAGATCGCTAGTCTTCGAAAATGCCTGCAAGAGAAGACAGGCTCTCGACAATCCAAATGAAATCTACGGATAAGAAAACAAACGGAACGAGAAAGATCTTTACTGCCATTCTCACTCTCTCGAGAGAGTTTCCTCTCGGCCCTCGTGAGCCAGTAAGCACGGAGATTAGTACGACGGCAAACGGAGATTTTCTTGGCGATTGCGTACACGCAATTACGCAACTGTGCGGTACACACAGGAATTGCTGTACAGATGAATACGGTAGTGTTCGTAGAACGTGTGGGAAAGAAACTCTCGCGTCGTCGTCGTCGCCGAGAGAAGTCGCGTGTAGCGAGAGGAAGAGAAAAGGCGTCATATCGCGATCAAGCGAATATTTTTATTCGGTTACTCTATCGACTCGACATTCGCAAATCTAAGAAAGAGTCGCAACGGTAAATGCCGGTGGGCGTTGAAACGGACAAATCGAGTTGATTGAAATTCGCCGTATATACGCTTATAATTACCCAGAAGCTAGAGGCGATTTTTCAATACGCTCCCGAGGTCAATTGTAATGCGAAACCGTTCATTATCTTTCGCTTCCTCCTCGATCCAAAAACAAGACGGGTATTAGTGGCCACCGACAAACGTACGATACATGTTTTAATAACAATTTTTCAGACAGATAAGTAACCGTTGGAGAATCTAGTAGATCAATCATTGAGCCGTCACGCGTTAGAAGTCTACGCTCGAGGCTCATTGGCTCGTAATGACGTCTGACTATTATCGATTTTACTATTTGCACACAACTACTAAAGATCGCAACCTCCAAAATTAGCAGTCATACATTCGACACTTTTATATATATTCCGATCCATCGTATTCGAGTAAAAATTCATTCACTTCATGGTCACTTGATTCACCAAAAGTAATTTGCCCCTAAATTCTTTCTGTGTTTGCGCTAAACTTCTCGTATGAATTCTTGAAAATGAAAATCGACTTGCATCCTCCGACATTCAACAGAATTTTTAAGGGTTTTTAAACACCTATTGCAACAGCACTTTCGATGGATGTACATCGGAGAATCGTTCAGAAACAAGCGGATCCATTTTTAGGGAATATTCCCAGAGAAAGGAAATACTCTCAGGCCTAAGAAAAGAAGAACTTCTCTTGCACCAAATAGTTCCGTTTTCTTTTCATTGTTTTCTCATTTGTTCTTTAATATCTTGTGTGTGTGCTCAATGTCAATATTAATGAGATGATTGTTGCAAGGAATACTAACCGAGTTTCTCATTCGTTTCGACGTTCCCACCGGAGGATGTTCTTTCGCCGGTCGGTTGATTTATCTGATTCTGATTCAACTGATGCTGACTCATTCTCCGTCTCGCTTTATCCTCAGCCCGAAGTTTGTCTCTCGTCGGTGGTGACGCACTGCTCGCCGGCTGGTCCCGATAAGCTCTGCCATCGTTTGGCACCATCGGTGGTTTTTCCGATCCCACGGCTATCATCGAATTGCTTAAAACTGTCGAACTCGTCGTGCTTGTTAAAACACTGTCGTTAACATTTATCGTCGTCGAATTCGCGCTGTTCTGCGTCGACGAGATCGGGGAAGACACTTGCGTAGAGGTGTTCAAAGCCCCGTACGAGTGCACGGATCCATTTTCCAGCATTGAATTCCTCAACGGTGAAACTTGCAAATTTGTTCCTCTGTTGGAGATGTTTCCATTTTCCGAAGTTATACTCGTTGCGTTACCGTTGATATTCGTAGGTGCGAGCAGCGATTCGGTCTTCTGTGAATTTTGCTTGGAACCAAAGCTCGAGTTGCAAAGATCCGGACTACTCGACTCGGGATTCCAAGACGTTGTGCTCGTGCTTCTCGGCTCGGATCTGCAACTGTTGAAACGAGGCCTCGGAGGATTTGGCGTGTTACCTACGAGAAGAAAAAAAAGTAACGACCAATGACATCGAATTAGTTGCGTTTAACAATTTTCTATCTTAAGCCTAGCGAAAGTTTTGTAATCCGTTTTGTACAACTTCGCGTTTGTTTCTTTCTTTCTTCTTTCGTTTCGCTCTTTTTATTACATTATCTTTGTCTGTCAGCGCTTGTGGCGTAACGAGGCTAATCGTCCAATTAGAGTCCGAGGCAGTGCCTCGACGAAGGTAGATTAGGATAACGAGGCGATTATTATCTCGACGGTTCTCGTATTATACTATGGCTTAAATGCTCGTACCGTGAAAGCTAGTCAACGAGTAAACGATCACCCGCATATCAGGACCAAACGTTTGAATTAATGGATGCACTGATAGTTCAAATTTAAATTGACTTAATTTATTTAGAAAAACGATACGAATGCTGCTACAACAAATTGCCTTTCGTTTTCATGAAAGAAACTACACGTCGAGATGACTGTCTCAATGTTTTCGATTGATTTTATACATATTTTGTTCCAGAACGAAGGTAATCATGTCATTGATTAATATTCCATCAAAGTTTCGAGAGACAGCAGCGTCTTGATGGCAACGACTTAAAAAAAGGTTTTTTTCTAAGGTAGCGTGACCGATACCGCGCGGGCAAATGATAAAATGCCGGAAGTGACCTTTTCGATCGACATATCTCAGAAAATAATAATCGGATCAGAATTTGATTGACACTTTTATTATACCATAATTCAGGGTCAATCTCGCGAAACCGTCTATTCATTCCATGCATTAGTTCGGCCGATTCCGAAATACACAAAGTTACTGAAGACACTTTATTCGCCGTCGCACCCGCTGCCCCTGTATGTAGGACAAGCGAGCTTTGCGCCCTGGAATGCTTGGCCACACTGGACAGCTCGGAAAGCATTGGGGTCTGTGAGACCCTTTGCCCCGCAGTTTTCACCCTTCCCCTTGAGCAACCTCTCAGCTCGAAAAGTCCCCAATAAATATTCTCTCAACCAATAATAGGTAATATTAATATAAGTTTCTGGGCTTTATAGAGAAAAATCTACTACCTAAATGTATTTTCCAATGAAAAATAAAAAATGTCAAATACTGAGCGACGTTTCTGTTTATTTTTTGCAACCAGAGTTATTGTATTTAATTTTTAACTCTACGAATTGACCCTGTAGCGTTGATGTTGGATTTCGTCACGGTTTCGTGGAATCAAGAGCGATGCTTCGTTGTTTCCCATCATCATCTTCATCATTATCTATCCGTGAAACTCTCACTCTCGAGACTACTCTTTCCCAGAATGGGAAGCCCGCCCACTGAATATAACCATCGTTGAAAAATAAGAAAAATATGTTGGCAGAGTGTCGGGCCCCCTCGTAACTTCCTTCCTCGTTGCGTTTGTTTCATCAACTCATCTAATGGCCTTTCTCCTCTCTCGAGGCTTCGCTTCGACTTCCTCTTCGCAGTACCGAAAAGTGTTACTCACAGTATTTCCAACCAGGCTATTTCTTCCTCGGAGCTTACAGCGAGAGTATCGCATTTCATAAGTATACCTACTTACGTACTCGTCCCACTCGCTCCCATTCACCTCAATGAATTCTGAATGAAACCCCACCGAGTCAACAGTTCCACAGTCGTTCGTAGTAGTACGTAAATTCATACACACACTCACTTCTTATCGTTGGCGTAACTTGAAGAATCGTCGTCTGTCCACCGGGAAATGTAGCGTTTCGTTTGTGGCGACCCTGTAATGATTGAAAAAAAATGCACTATTAAATTAATGTGCTACGAGAAGCGCATAGGATGAAATAAAAATTCTCCGAACAATCGGTATAAATACAAAAATTGATTTTTCAACGTGGGCGCAAGTCGAAAAGATCGAATATTAGTATCTCCGGTGTCCCGACCGGCAGAGCTTTTGCGCGACGTTCTTGTAACAACAGACAGTGGGCGCGCGTAATAACAACCTCGGAGTTATACCAATAACACTGATAGTTTTTCCGTAAGGGCTGGGCCAACTTCCTCATTGCCGAGATGTATCGATGCCATCGCTAAACTGACTGCCAAGAGGAGTTGCATAATTCATAGGCATTCGTCGTCACAGCCGACTCATGCATCGATGAACAATTTATCGTGAACAACAATGCGAGGCCGCTGCTCCTACTGTTGCATACTACACTGTATCGCCGTGGATACGTTCTTGAGAAAATATCATCGAGTACGCAATATATCGTCGACGTGTGCGATTGCGAGCCAATTTTATGACGAATCTACGATTGATTTACTCGAGGTAGAGTTAACATAATAACGAGCTCGAGGCAGGCGAAAACTCCGAATGAACTTCAATCAAGGATATCGAAATTTTTCGTGTAACTTTTTTCTACATCGACCGTGACAAATCGTCGTCCTAAAGTTCAATCATCAAAAAAAAAAAGAAATCCTTAGCAAAACGATCAGTCATTGAACAAACAATTTTTTCTTCGCACAAAAAAAAGCGCACGTGGATAATGGAAATATTTGATCGAATATCCTTGAAAAACGCGCAAACGTTTATGTTTATAAATATTCAATGATATTTCGTGCCTCATTACATCTTCGACGTAGGAGTTGCAATTAATCACATAGGTGCGAAAAACTCGTGCGAAATGTTTTCGTATTCATACTTGATGAATGTGACGCATTGATCTATCGATCTCGCGATCGAGAGCTGTGAATCTTTGCGGATTTCTACACGTACAGAGAGGGAGAAAGAGACAGGGACGAAGAGAAAGAACGAGAGACCCCGACCTAGAATCCTAAGAATCGATCAAACTGCTTTTATTTCTATAGATCAAAAGTTACACACAGAGAAGAATCTTGTAGCTTCGTGGGCTGAGGACAAGACAGGACGAAGGTTTGCAGATAAAGTAAATGAAAAAAAAAAAAAAAAAAGCTGCAGCAGGAACAAGTCGAGAACGAGTAGGACTGAAAAAGGCAAACTCGCGATCGAGCGTTTCCTGCACGTTCACCCCGATGTCTGTGTGTGCATCGCCTTGGCCTCCTAACGCCTCGCGAATAAGTCGCCGAGTATAGCGAGAAGTATGTATTACGTCTATCTATATAAATATATCTATATATATAATATACATATATAGATATAGATATATCCATATCGAAGTACTGCAAGAACGAAGGAGCAAGGCAACCGCGTTTTACACGCGACTCTCGTGTGGAGCCAAAGACAGACATTCGCGTTTGCTGATCGATCATTCCCTTGCGTAATTCTCGATCTTTCGCGATCGCCAACGTAAAATCGTCCCGAGGATTGCGACGGGAGACTCTGCAGGAGTTCTCCTTCGGCCACACATGTACGTATGTAATATATATATATGTAACATTTCCCCCCTCTCTGGTTTCACGGTCTCGAAGAGAATTTCAACGAGGCCACAGAATTATCATTGTTTTATGACCTCTCTCGAAAAAGAGTTCCTTTTGAAATGTTTGAACAACTCATACGCACGACAGTGCAATGGACGCGTTTTCGGTAAAGCAAGAATTCACCGCCGTTAAGGCTGCGTCTCGAGGAACGTACAAGATTGGGCCGCTTCATCTCTTTCTCTCGAGAGTTCCACGGTATCTCCTATTTGAACATCAAAAGCGAGAGCGCAAAGAGAGAGAAAGAATTTATAGCTGTTTTACGAAGAAACCTCTCGGGATAAAGTTTCTGCCGCATACATCTCACGAAATACACCAAAAGATTGGGTAACCCATTGCGAACCAAGCTAACGCATAAAACTTCGTGAAACTCGTTGAATTTTCATGATAAATATTTCGCGTTGTGGAATATAAAAAAATGAGAAACATATAAAATGATTAAAAAAAATGCGGTCGACTTGCGGAGCTCTCGCAATAACGAGAAAATATCATGTATTAACAAATCTACAGTTATAAGAAAGATGCCAAGAATAAATCAGCCAACCTCTCACGCGAGTCGAGATAATTGCGCGAAGGAAGTAGGAGATTCTATTTGAAAAAAAACGTGACAACGAACAAAAAAATAAAGAACCAACGCTCGAAACGTTCATCATAAATGAATGCGGCAAGTCACACTCGTTCACCGAGAGAAGAGTGTACAGATGAGAAGAGGCTGCGTCAGAGATTGCAGCCCGCGGGATTATTGTCAACGACGTAACGAGGCACTGGGCAACGGGTAGAGAAATACATCGTCAAAGCCCGATGCCAGCCGCGAGAAGGCAGGATGTGAGCTAATGATTATGCGAGAGTTTAGCTGCATGCAGCTGCGACGCATGCTACGAGCTCGTGACGCAATATTATCATTTTTTTTTCTCTTCACATTTTTATTCCTATCAAATAGGTTGATGCACATACGCTTTTCGTATCTTTTTTTTTTGTGCCGCTCCAAGATTCATTGGCTCTCCGGTTATGTCTATGCCAAAGCTTCGATCCCAATTCTATTTGCATAAATGCGCGCGTTCGAAAGTCCCGAGAGGAGTATCCAGCGAAAGATTATAACGAGACTTGCGATTATGCTAAGCCGATCTGTACGCGCGTACGCACTAATAGTAGGAGTGGGATTATTCGACCTGCAGAACGGAAGTGTGTCGTGTCTTCGTGGAAAAAAAGACGATCCCATTATTCTAGTAAATGTTACGGTACTGCGAAATAAAGTACAGCCTATCAGGCCGGCACAGTCAAAAGTAAGGTGTGCACTGTAATTAGAAGCAATTTGTGAAGTATTCACAAGATTGTTGCACTATCAAATCAAATATTGAACATCTATTTGCCAAATTAGCAAAAACAGTCGACGAGATATCATTTTTTATTCTAAATTTTGCAATGTAACGTTGCTTTTTTTATCCATTCGGCTCACACTGAAAACGCTGTCCTGATTATGAAAATTATGATTATGCAGGCACGTAAAATAGCACAATTAACAAGTCATTTGCAAATATCACACTCGTAAACTCTCTTCCCGGTTAGTTCTTTAAGATTTACTGTTGATCGTTGCAAAGCTTCAACTGTACGAGTCCATCCATCACATCAAAAAATGTTTTTCAAATGAGTTCTTTCATCGTTCCATCGAACGTGTTTAATATATGAATGCGATTAATTGAATAGTACCCAATAAATAGGCATCGTCAGTTGTAATTGAATGACATTTTGATAGATAATTTGAGTACAATTTTTATACGATTGAAATCGTGGGAAAGTTTGTAGTCGTCGATAGCCTAGTTGCAGCGTGCGAGGTAGGTAGTTTGGGTAGATAATTCAAGCCCGAACACCGTAATAGTTCGGAATTTTCTTTGAACCAACCACACTGTAATTCCAACACGACGAATGTGAACGTTAAACAAACCTTCGACCTTTTTTGTGCGTTAAATACATATATTTAAACACATTTTGAGAAAACCGGTCAATTTAAGTGAATTGATTGTCTAGATGATTTTTCAATATTACTGAGTCCCAATGTAATAATAGTTATACATGAACCACCTGAGTTGCCGTTTGTTGAATGGCCACAACGTAACATTTACGTTCTACGTGCGCAGTTATTACAATGTGGTTCGAGGGTGTAGCAAAGAATGTAATACATGCAGTGCCGTCTCCGAAAGAGTTGCGATAAAGTGCAATGGAAAATTATGCAATAAACGATGGGTAATGAATGAAATTTCACGGTTTTCTTTTTTCCGTGTTCTTCGACCACGTCGCACAATAATCGTCTTCTTGTCTGCGGTCAAGTCTAAATAAACTACTGTGAGCTTACCTTGTTTCTCGAGTATACTTGAAGAACGTCGGCCCACCATCTGGTCTCTTCCCTGCATGTGCCTTTGACAAATGTCACGCCCTCTGGTGATGTTATCGCGAGACTGTACGGATGACCGGTAACATCTTCCGCAGCGGCGACCTCCAACACTCGGGTCATATCGATCCTTGCCTGAGGCACCGTTTCTGGCTGTAAAACAGAATTCAAAAAAACGTTTAGAAAATGTCCTACGTTCTGTTAAAGTTCCGTTACAATTTCCCCATATAAACCTAGTCAGCGGTCAGTACAATTCCAAGATCAGTTTTTCTTTTTCCTGTAATGACCGAAAGCCGTTTTATGTTCCTCCTAGGTATGAAAACGGTGAAAGTTTCGTTTATCTATTTGCTCTCCTTTTTCCTAGCTTTATTTTTTATGTTTGTTTCAAAGTGCAATACAAAGTCGGCCGAAAGACAATGCAATTCGAAGAAATTCGTTGGGCGGCAAAAGTCCGGTGAAAGTGTCCCTCTGTCGCCAACGACGTGTATCGATAAAATGGGCAAGAACGTTTATGGTCAGAACTACTGTCCATGATGGAAAATAGATTGATGAAAATACGTTTTTTTTTCCTCCCGACTCGGCAGCAGTTGAAGCTGCGTATATCGGTATTAAATGTTTTCCACAGTTTAAAGTGCCATTAGGCAGTGAATAAAGTGCAAGAGAGTGCTACCGGTTATAAAGGAAGGGACAGAGGGGAGGAAGGGGGAAAGTTGTTGATGGCGAAAAGTGAAAAGATCGAGTAGACACGAGAGAGTTGAGAGTTCTCTGTCTGATTCTCCGGTCCGTTGATTCCACAGACGACTAATCGACTAGAATTATCCTCTTTTGTGCGTGTGTATAGGGAGTTAAAGTGGCTGTACTGCGCTACCTGTGCACAACTATCGAGTCCAAAGCGATAAAATTCACTTCAGCAACGTATGCGACTCATGGAGTTTGTGCTCCGCACACGAAGAGAGTTTTCGCTCGGGCTTGGGCTTCTGTGTACGACATTGGAACGCGACGCGTTTCTTGCTTTCCTTATTAGACTTAGAAAGTCGGCGACAGCAACTTGAAGTACAGACGTTTATACTATAATGGTGCAAAAGTAACCACTGCAGCCTCGCAAAGCGCGAACGCTCGCGGGAGAGGAAAGACCGCAGACGACAGAGGACGTCGAATAGAAAATTGAGAAATTCTCTCGAGCGAGAGAGAATGGGAAGCGACGCGCGTGAAATTCTCTCTCTTCTCATCGTCATTCCACTTGACGTCTTATCGTGCGACAAAAGTTTCGTCACGCTCGCACGAACTAAGCGCATTTTCTGTTGCCGTCCCCCCGTATCTCTAAAACGCAATGAGCGATTCTTCTCCGTCTCACTTCAAGCACCTCGGAAATAACCACTAGTCGACCTGCTTTCACGAGATTCACGGGACAGTTCTTGATTCTCGTAATGTTTCGACTTTTTAGCGCACGACAAATAACAACTTTTAGTCGAGGAGATCCGAAGATGAGAAAACAGTGTGACAAATTGGAGAGAATTTGAAGTTATGATAAGAAAAATCTAGATTTTTGTTGATTCCTCGTTAGTGTAAAAATTAAGGGCCATATTTTCCTGGCGCCTCAAAAAAATAGACAATACTTGGATTTTCGTTTGTTTTATGAAAGTACGAGAAAGAGAAGAAAAAAATAGCGTGCGTTTGATATGCCTGATTTCGAAGGGTTGAAAAATAAATGTTTACTTTGAGGGGTAAAAGATGCAATGGAACAGGTGCCCGGCGAGTCGAAGATCAAGTGTGTGCTCTCACCGCGCGCCGATGCGAGTTAAAGAGAGCACAAGATATAGGCCCGGTTCATTCGTGACCCCGTTGCGGTCGGTGCATACAACTCTCCGAGCGAACGTGAAAGAAAGAGACGGAGTAAAAGAGCACCGGGAAGCACGCTCCTCTCTCACTCGCGAGAAAGATAAGATCCGCGTAGGTTACATAAAACACGAGTTGTCGCGCCTTGCAAAGCCGCATGGTCCCCCGCCAGTTGCGGAGTTCCGACGGGGCCACCGGGGGTCTCTCTCGCGACGATCTCTACCGCAGAATCATCTTCGTCGTCGCGCGGGCCTCACTGGTACCGGAATTCTCGCCGCTACGTCGTTCCAGCAAGCCGCGCCCGCGAGAGAACAAGATTATATCTCTCGTCACCTAAAATCTTCACAGGATATATTCTCGTCCGTCCCTCCCAGAGTAGATTGAATCGGACTCTGAATAATCTTCAGCTGGAGTAAACATTTTTTACGTTGAAACTTGATCTTTTTTTTTCATGAGCCTTCGTTTTGGAGTCGTTTAACGATCGAAAAAGCGTGCGAATAAGAAATTGATCCATAATGTAGATCCTCACCATAGTTCATGGGAAATAGCAGCCAATAATTCAATCCTGGAATATCAGTGACGTTTTTATCACTCATGTAAAAAGTCTTGCCAAGTGCATCAGACGTCTAGTCGAGGTGCAGCAAAAAAAGTTTATCTAAAGTCTCAATTTAAACTAGTATACATTTGTGTGTTCGTCGATAAGCGACACTAAAATTTCACCAAGGGTTTTACCGATCAAACCTCCCTTAATTCATCTGGGAGAAAGATGATGAAGCTGCCCTTCGACCGGACGTTTCATGCGTGTACCGCGAGATCCCCGAGAGACGTTGAACAAGGGCGTAAAAATGTACGTGATGTTTCATGGTCGGTAACGGTTGAAGGGGTCAAGCATTATCTAGAATACGCACAGCTGTTCATAAAGTCGAGGATACTTATAAGTTATGCGTTTCTTTTTTCGCAAGCTCAAGGAAATAAGTCATCGCCTACCGAGCAAATCATCGGAATAATGCATCCCTTCCTCATTTCGTATAGCCGTGGTACTATAAACGCATATATACGCGTAGTTCGTAAATCCATCCGAGTCCTGGACAGTACTAATACTAGCATCAGCATCCGAGAGAGACAGAGAGAGGGTTGAATATTCTGCTCGACTCTGTTGTACGCACGGTGGAAACGAGCTGGCGGTAGTTAGTTGTACAATATGCTATATGTTCCGAGGCTTGAAAATGCATTCCGTCACGTACTAACTCGCGGGGCGGAGTTCTCCTCCTCGAGAAAGAGAGAAGCACCGAGACGCCAAGTTCCTTATTCTACGACTCCTCTCGCGTCTTGGTACAACTGCTGCTTCGGCTATAAGGAAATCCTCGTGAGACGCGAAGATACGCGCGTATATTCTAATCAGTTTTCTAGCCTTTTGCCCCTCACGTGGGAAGACGTACCAAAACGGAGCTCACCGAAATCATTACGCTTCTTCTATTCTCGCAACACGGTCGCCAGCTGCATCTTTTGCATACTGAAGCTCGAGATCTTTGCTCAAGATTTTCACCTCGACGTTTCAATTTGATACTTTTGCTTTTGCTGATCACGTAGACGAGCTCGTCTCGCGTACATCTTATAGACTTTAAAGTACTATATCTCTCGACCTGGATCCCGCGTGCGCCGACGGTCCAGCAGGGTCGATCGAGGTCGCGAACCCTCCGGGCCAGGGCGCCGCCGGTTTCTCTGGCAAAGATTCAACGCGATTAATAACTCGAGCGCGGCAAGCCGACAATGTTGCTGCTGCTCCTCCTGCTGCTGCTGCTGCAGCAGTATCCCCAGGCGATATACCACCGTGTCTGTTCAAATTACTGTACAGAGTCATTCAAATTCAAGAGTCATACAGTCTGTTTGAAATTCACGCAAACGTGTACCCGATTGTTCATTTTTCGGGGAAAACAAACGATAATTGAAGAAAAGCGGAGATGTATCTATGAAGATATATCGTCTTTCGATAATTAAGTCGAATGAGTAATTACAGATAAATAAAAGACATTCTAACGAGTAAAAGGACGTTCAAAAGCGAGGACAATTTCGCGTGATGCTGCGACGTCTCAACTCGGTTCTGCATAATCCTGTAACCGTGTATAATACTATATTTATAGTATACATATATGCAAGTTGCAGCGCGCGTGCACTCGCTTGCGTAATTAAATTAATGCGCGATGGCTTTATTAATTGACCTCGGTGCTCGTGTTACAAATTACGAGCATTATCGTCGGCGCGGCGTCTGTGTATTACGCTAGCATACGAGTTTTCGTATGCGAAAGACTCTCGTGCCTAACATAGTAAAGCGAACTCGCCGAGGAATAACTATCGTCGTGCATTAGCGAGACGATATTCATTCCTCGCGGAGAAAACGCTCGGCATGTTATAAACTATCGTCGATGCCACCGTCAGCGAGTAGTATGGGCAAAGCATTGAGGTAGGTCGGGACAAGCCCGATAGCGATGATGATGAGATATCGCCTATCGGTACAGATTATTCTAGCGGCACTCCCCCGCAGCTATTACGATATAATATCGATAATAATTATTACGAGTGTGTCTCATTATTTTCATACTGTTCACGTGGATATATTCAATTCACAGAACTTGATGCGTGTCGTAAATGAAAATACAACGGTTACTAAGTTCGTACGCTGTTGATTATCAATTCATTCTATTCCATTTCTAACGTTCCTATCGAATGTATATTTGCTTCGAAAAAATACGTACAAGTATTCGGGTTAAATATTTTTTTACTTTTTAATATTGTTTGAATCGTCTTTTCTCGGCTTAAAAAAAAAGAGTTCTGTAACCCTGTCAACAATCTCACCCTGCCGAACATTTCCCATGTAATGGGAACACCTCGGTTTGACGGTCATATCACCAAAAAGCATGAATAGGGCTGTTAAAAATGTTCGAAATTTGACATTGCTGCAAAGTTGATACATTTTTTTTAAGTTCCATCGCTCAACGTTTCAAGGCTTTTTGTCAATGATTGCGAGTGTACCACTTGTAAATACACGCGACAGCGACTTTAAGAATTCAATCTCCAGAAGCAAGAAAAATGTATTTTGTCTAATATCATTTTCCTGACTTAAGCTTTTTCTTTCTGAAATATTAAACTTGCCGAGACCTACTGACCCGACCAGCCTACCTTCGGTGAATGAGTCGCGATCGTGGAATTCTGTTTGCCTTCGAAGAGACGGGATACCTTGTTCGAATGAGCTGCAGGTACTGAAGAGTAGCTCTTACAGCTATCGCTATGCAGTTGGTAAGTGTAGTAGTACACATATAAATACCAGTGAAGAAGACCGCGGGGGGAAGAATCGAGTTGATAAAAATATCACAGTGAGAAGGTGCAAAAGGATATAGTATATATATATATATATATATAAAATCTAGCCATTGCCTTTATACGATGAATAAAACCCGCACGAGCCCCCGATCTCGTATCGTTGGCTCACACTCTCTCGCAACTTGCGCAATCGAATTCCACGATCGGGAGATCTCTCGGTCGCGGATTCATGCCGGTTGCAACGGGATGTCGAGTATATGTGTATGGGTATATAGTGTAACGTTAAAGAAAAGCTCGAAACGCGGCGGCGGCGGTAGCGGCGGCGAAGGAGAAGAAGAAGAAGAAGGGACAGGTGATTTGCCTGACCCGCACACGAGAGGCTAAAGTGAGCGAACGCTCGAGAGGAGACTGTGACACGTGAAGATGACGCCACGAAGAGGAGAACCAAGCAGAAGGAATATGTTATATACATCACAGGGAATAACAGATATTATATATGTATATCTATCTGCTACACTGTATGTTTAACGTATATGTCAGTAAAGTACAGTACGAAAGCGAAGGGAGCGCGTCGACAAGGACACGTGTTGCGCTGAGAGATCGATCGATCGTCGATCTCTAGATCGACATACCCCCCCTCTATCGTTCTGTCGCTACAAACTCACAGAGTATTTCTCAGTCGCTATTCGAGGTTTCTCTTGTATAGTTCAACAGGTCTCGTGTAATACCTGATTGACTCCTCTCAATCGATGACTTCTTGTCTAAAAAAAAATTTCGAAGGATTAAGTAACGCGTCCGAGATTTGTATACACCGTTAAATCCAGATCAGTTCTATGGAGAACGGCTCTGGTAAATATACATTATATATATCGGCCGTCTGACACTTTGATAGACGCGAAGCTATCGTGGCCCAGAACGGATCTCGCTCGGATTGTGTGCAATTTCTCTCGTGCGTGATCGAGTCGCGTACATAGATCTTTGACGTGTTGTATTATGGCCACGTCGATATAACGCTGATGGAATCGTTGAGTGATTAAAGCATTGAGGCCTGTACCATCGAAAGCGATGATGTATTCATTAATTCATCGATCTTCCGCGGCACTTTAAAGCTTTTTTTCTCTACGATTCTTTCGAACGAGAGCACTCGAATTTCGATATCTCAATTTCGTACACGCGTTTCCTTTGACTATTCCCCTCCCGGAGACCTTTCTATTCGCTGCTATATGAGAGCACTGCAGTTAACTCGGATTCCCAATCGTGCTCGGAGCGTTCCGAGAGCATAGAGCTATATTGTAACTGCTGGTAAGAGATCTCGCAGCAGCGTGGAACATCGTTAACCTTTGAGATCATCCTCCGGTCGTCGTTGTCGTAGCCGTTCTGGGTTCGATGCGAGGAGAGGAAAAAGGGACGGGAGGCTCTTTAACTCGGCGTGTAAAACATAGCGATGAAAATCAGCAGCGGTGCAACATCAACAGTCTTGGATAATGTCGTTTGCAATTGGCCAATGACATTTTGCCGCACGTTTAATGCCCAACTATATATTCGATCTACGCGATCTACGCCTCGGATTTATCAATGATCGTTCATTCCTATGTCATATAAATTTGATTGAGGCTTTCTATTATTCATTTTCCTTTTTGCAGCTAAAAATTGTATCAGACTCTCATCAAGGCTCGTAAGAGAGTGTTTCTTCGGTGGTTTGAGGTTATTTTCTTCATGCGTGTGTAATACGCAATATCGTCCGATCTGAGCTGATCTTTCTTAATTCTTTTATCTCTCTTTCCGGCTCGATCTATCTCTCGCCCCTCTTATTCGTCTTCTTGCCACGCTGACGTATAATTAGATCATTTTCTCGTGATGCCTGAACCGCTCTTGCGCCCGTTGCTCTACGGCCTACCTGTTTTTTGTCAATCGACAAATTACGCCACGGGATCTCAATTCGTCTCGAGAGTCTCGAGAACGATCAGAGAGAGAGAAAGAGAGAAAGCTCGCGCGAGCGATCCTGAAATAACGAGATCGAGATACCGGCGTAACGACCGATCGCTGGGTGCGCGACGTCTCGCTCCCTTTTATTTTTATTTCCTTCTGTAACATCCTTTCCTTCTTATTCCTCGCTCGACACGCACGCAACCGCAGATCTCTCGGGTACATTTGAATTTTCTTTATTTTTATTTTTTTCGAAGCCCTTCGAAGATACGGATAGACGCATGAGTAGGTTTAATAGATAGAAAAAGAGATGAGTTCCAGCCATAAGAGCATTATAGATCGATATATGCGTATCTATATATAGAGATAGGGAGTGAAGGAGCAGATTGATCTACTTTGATACAATTCCATCTAATCTTCTCATCTCGTAGCACATCGATACAAATTACTATTATTTACCCCGTCTCTTGGACCCTCTTTTTTTTTATTCATTGCTCGGTGGCAATCATCGCATACCTTTACATTTTGAAACTCGACTCACGAGTTTTTTTTTTTTGGTATGCTGTATTCGAGGAGGCTCACGAATACAGTTGAAAAACCAAAAGGAATGATGGTTGTGAAGTTGGGAAAAATGATCGAATGACGAAATCGTGTGGCGTGCGTCGCCGCGAGCGTAATACCCCGGGGCTGGACACTCCAACTCTCGTGACAGCACATACTCGGACAATTTCATGCAATTATGCCTCGCAGGTGACTCTTGTCAAGACGCTGCAAATCGAAGATCATATTTTTAGACATTTACAGAACGAAAAAGAAGAAAATTAATCGACGCTGTAGAAAGAAAAACCGTTTTAAATATTCTGGTTAATTCCGTAATAGTAGTTATATATAAACTATCTGAATTGCTGTTAAGTAAATGATGACAATGCAATGCAACAAACCATGGGTAACGAATCGACTTTCACGGTTCCCTTTTTTCCGTGTAGCGGTTCTTTGATGCGTTAGAGGAAAAAAAATTAATCACAAACATTCGTATCGTCGCTGCGATTTACAAAAAAAACTGTTCGACTCGTTTCGATAGTTAACGTTTCCGATTGTCAATGAGGTGAAAAAAAATGCATAATGCGCGCGGACGCGAGAACACGCAGTCCTCATTTGACGAACGAGTATTCGTAAAAATTGGAGTAAAACATATAGATCGTACAGCTGAAACGAGCTTACTCTACACATCACATTCACATATACACACTAGGTGGTATTAATTTCGCAAGCGTTCCACTTTCCTTAATGCGTTCGTATGCAAATCGTGCGAAATGATACCTTCGCGCCTTCGTGAACAGTAGGTAGGTATTCTCACTGTGTTCTGTCTCGGCGTGTACATATATACCGTAACACAGGCTTCTTCTACCTACAGGTATTATAGTTGTACAAGGCGGTGTTGTTAAAAACGACCGAGAGAATGAGAGAAGCACAAGTTTTCTTTTGCGTTATACTATACTTATCGCCTGCGTGAGCGACCGTTTATGTATTATACCTTCGTGAGTGAGAATAGTATGACATATACGTAGGTGTCTTTATTTCTTTCTCTCTCCCTCTTTCTCTCTCACGTCCAAGACTCTGGTCACAGGTGCGCGATTACGAAACTTTTACTCGAGCGAACAACTCGTTGGTCCACCGCGATCGCGCAGTCTTTCCCCTCACTTGTGACAAAATTGCTCTCAACAATCTTTTTTTTTCTTCGTTACGCCCAAGATTACGACAGGTATTCAGTCGAAACGTTCGGTCACTACAACGACGAATGAATGTTTCGATTAGGATGCAGCCGATCATCGACGAAGCGACGCGCCGTAACGATCGAAGATTTATTGTCTTCGTTCGAAGCGTTTGGGTGACGAAAGATAAAATTGGATTTTATCGAAGTGCATTACGAATGTGAGCGTTGCTGGCGGAATAGTAAACCGAAGGCCGTCGTTGAAGCTGTAAATAGTATGCACAATCGCATAAATAAGTGACATATACGCGCGAGTGGGTTATAGATTGAGATTGCATAAGAAACGATCTGATAGATCTCACTACGGAGAGGGAGAGAGAGAGAGAGAGAGATCGACACCCCATCGATCACGATCTGTCGCGAAGATAAATAAATAATAACGCGGTTCGACTGTGTCGTATACATTGGCGTCTCGATGTTGTGAACGTAAATCGAGTTATCAATGAAACTTTCGCCTTCGCCTCGAGAAGTGTATGATCACGCGAGGCTGCATTACGAGGGGAAAAAGATGGAGAGCAAGATCCTTCTGCGTACAGTATAAACCCTTTCTTGCTGGCTCGTCACTTCCCGGCTGAAGATCCACTTAGGAGCAATCGTGGCGTGAGCGTCTATAAGCTAATTAAGAGAATCGCATTAGCGAACGGGTAGAAGCTTTCCGGGGTCTCGATACGGTAACTTCGCTCGTCGATACGGGGTCGACGACACCAAACGAGAACCGAGAGAACGTTGACATCTTGTTTACCCGTTCATCAATTCGTTTTGCTTCCTCGAGAAGCTTCGGTTTCGCAAATATTTTTCTTTTTCCGAGATTTTCATGCCAACGTGTTCAGAATGTGTCGTTCAAAATAACAAATCTAGAAAAATGTCTGGATGCATTATATGTGCTCATCGTTTAATCTCGGAATTTGAGAACGGTTTGAGATATCGAGCAAGAATTTCTACCACGTGTTGAGAAGTGAATTCTCCATATTTGGCTGTTACACTTTTTGGGATGCCGAGCTAAAAGTTTGACTCAGAATAGCTTTAATCAAACCAGGTTTGGGATTAAAGTGAGCGTAATTCCGTCATTCGATTACAATATTGCCCGATAACATTGATATGAAAATGAAACTCGAGTGTCGGTTCAGAGATGATATTTATCGCCTTCGTAGATATGAAAATATCATAGTCTGCTTGTTTTTGCATGAAACACAATAATTTTGTAAAAAAAGATAATAATAACAAAAGTTCAACCCGATGTTCGCTGACTCGTCTACTTCTTCTGCCTCCTCGAGCTGCAGCATTTTCGCTACTCAGCTATTCCTTCTTCTATCCCCCTCCCGTTTGCACATAGAGACCGTTCTCTCTTTCTGCGGTGAGAAATCATTTCTTTCCGCCTCTGTCTTCCTCTCGTCTTGATATTTTTCTTCCCTGTAGTTGGGTTCGAGCAACCGACGCCGAGAGGATAAGTAAGGGTAACTACGTCTCAATAGGCCTCGAAGCATCATCGCGGTTTCGAGTTCTTTCGTATATATTCTCTCTTTCTATAGTGGTAAAACCTGAGAGAAAAGGGTTGCGCTCTCGCGATCTCGACGTTGGATACAACGAGCAAAATCTGTATATGGCTTTGAAAACTTCTCTGTCCGCTCTCACTTTTGCTACAAGTTTCTCTACCCGTTAAGCTATTCGTTGCGGGACGATTGCCGCCACTGCTGTTGCTGCTGCAAGTGTTCGGCGTAGTTTGAGCCAACCGGGCGAGTTTGAACGAAAGGAAAAAACGTGGAACGAGACTACAAAGGAAATATTCCTGCGGTATATTTTCAGCCGTGGTGCAGAGAGAGGAGTTTAAACAAAATAGGAGAAGAAGCCAGAGACTCGTCCGAACAACCAGTTCACTCTCGATTATTGGCCATATCTTTTTTCTTCATTCTTTCTTCTTTTACCCGACAAGAGTATGCAGCATCGTGAGTAAAAATATCGAGAGCTATTATTTTCTCTGTCACTGAAGAGCCCGAGCGGATCCTCGGCGGTTATTTTACTTTCGTTGTAATATAATTATTCCAACACGTATTATACAAGGAAGACGTTCCCTTCGAGGGTTTTCCTTATCGGGCGTATGGATCGCTCGTCTCGTCCTCTTTGGATTAGAAGCCCTTCCTCTCGTTCTTCTACTTTCTTTATTTTTCTTCGCGTCTTTCGGAGCTAAGAGCCCCGCAGTCTCGAAACTCGCCGCTGCCGAGACTCAGGGCGTAATTACAGGGCCGAGTATGCGCATATACTGCTTATATTCGAGAGTGGTTGGACCCAGCCATTTCGGTCATCAATCAATAAAACGCGCGCGGAGGATTGCGCGATCGTGAATCGCTTGCGTCCCTCGATCTTCTGCCTCGCATCCATTCGAGCACATATTTATATAATTTGTCTACGTTTTGTATATTTATAATATCATATATGATCACTCAAATATTGAAAGGTTAATTATAGTTGATTCTCGAAAAAAAGCAGCTGGAAGGGGAAGAACATTTTTACTATCTATCACGCGAAGTGGCGATAAACGAAGATGATACATTTTTTTCGCAGCGTTTCATAAAAACAATTAAACAACTTCCTTTTAATCCAGTTGAGATATTAAGTGTCGTAGACGTTGAAATATATCTCGAGAGGATCTTCTGGCTTCCAATTAGCGTACGCGTTGGGCGAGCATACGCCTCGGAGGCTAGAAAAAGAGAGACGCGGAGAGAGGCGTGTTTTTCTGTCCCGTGTCGAGAGATAAAGGGGAATAAAGAAGGCAGATAAAAGAAAGGGCGACGGGGATGAAAAATCGTATATATCCCGATGGCGCTGGTTCTGGCTGATTCTCTCTCGCGTGCGCGTCGCGCAAAAGCCCCTTCGGTGCATGTGCAATTGCATACCACTGGATGGATGCGCGAGCGCGCGTCGTACACATACGTGTCTCGGTATGTTGTGTACCTACGATCTCTCGGGGTGGAAGCACGCCGCGTTAAAGTATCGTTAAAGCGTCGTTAAACGTAGTGGCAGGCGATTAATGCCTCGGGGCGCCGCGAATCGAAACTCTCGCCTGCCTGGAACGCTCGAGCGTGATATCCACCGAGCACACATGAGCACAGAGTCTCGCTCTTTCGATACGAGACTCTACGATCAATGGGTGGAAAAAAAAGGAACACCGAGAGATAAATAGAGAGAGAAAGACAGGAGAGATCTCGAAAAGATCTGGGAAATACGCGCGTGTTCGAGAGCCACGCGAATCGCAACCGCGATGAATCTCATTCTGGGCCCTCTCTTTCTTATACCAGATTCTATGCTGCTCACAACGTTTATCTCGTAATTAATCCGATATATTCCAACGCGATTCCGCTATTTTCCCCAGGTACGCTTATACCACGGCCGCGTGCCTATTTATCTTGTATACTTAAATATGAGCAAACTCTCAGCGGTATAAATACGTAGTTAAAGCGAGAAACGAAGGCGGAGTGAGCGATGGGAATTGCTTGCCCGAGCGCCCTCCGACTTCGTCGCAGGAAGTTCTCGCTTTTCGAGAATATATATCTCGGACAGGATCTCTCCTGCGAATGATAGAGAAAATTTAATCTGCCAAACCGTTCAGCGGCTTCGGCTTTGTATTATATATATTTTCGAATACCTCCTGAAAGTAAACTCTTTTAAATCGTATATCCCGTCAGCATCGTGACAACAGTTACCGAGAGAAATCATCCTTCCGCTCGACGTTTCTTGCCGTTCGAAGCTCGGTCGTGCGGCTTTTCTAACGATATGCGCCGGATTGCCGGAAACGAGAAGCCTGTTTCTTGTCAGAGACGATTGAAGTTTGCAATGCAACCTCGAGAAGGGACAGCAGACACGAAACCGCAGAAGCAACGAACGAACGAGGGAGCGAGCAAACAAACAAAAAATCCGGCAAGAGTAACGATCGCGATAATATTTTTAAGATTTTTTTTTTCTCTTTTTTCGAAGGAAATTTTTTTTTACCGATAGTTATATGTATCGGAAGATTTATTGTTAAGATTTTCAACTTGATTATTTGATATTGTGCACGGCTCTACCGTACCGGTGTGTCGTGCGTGCCGCATCGACGTTGGCTCTCTCTCTCTCTCGTCGACTCTCGAAGATCTCGAGAACCGTATAAACTCTGTTCCGCTCTATCGATTTCTAGGATCCCCGCACGATCTTGCACACGCCGAGTATTTGCGTGGTCGGCTCGCGGTTCCGTTCCGTTTGCCACGGCCCGAGAAGGCCGGAGCCGCACACGTACGTACACCCAACCAGCACCACGCACATTGCGATTGTGTGCGCAAGGACTGTTGGACTCATTTTAGAGCATCGAATAATGCTCGCATGAAAAATATCTCGAATTTCATAAGGTATTTCTTTCCCCATGCATCATTCCATGTGCACAAGAGAAAAAAAATGTAATTACTCTCTCACATTTTAGACAGACTATTTGTTAGATGTCTATCGCAAGGAAGAGTCGATAAAGAGTTAAATCAATGTTTGTCATCTGCTGACTTACGACTCCCTCTTTTTTTGTCAAATTTGTATTCTCCTTTCGTACGAATGGGACGGGAGGGACGAGAGACTTCTGGCGACGTGAAATTTCGCTTTTTCTTCATCGTCTGTCGGCGCACGTTTTCAATACTCACACGCGTGGCTTTGGTCGGACTGCTATACATGCGGGCAGCATACACGTTGGCAGTTTCAGTGAAAGTAGTCGCCAGAGAGAGGAGAGTGCAGTTGCAAACGCTTGGACGAGAGGGAATGCGTACATAACCGTCAGAAAAGAGAGGTTGTACCTGCTTTATGCGTAAAAGTCGCGCGTTAAAAGAGCAAAGAACCTCTTTGCTCGCGTATACATATATCTCTTACATTCTTTCTTTATTCTGTGTATACATGTATATATGTATGCATATAAAAATACGCACAAAACGCATTTTATTCTCAATCGAGCCGAGAGAGTACGCCGTTCCTTTTTTTTTTCATCATTTCTTAACCGTACGACGAATGCAAGTGCATTGTCTTCGAACGACCGTAAATAAACTTGCCGCAGATTCGTTCTTGTAAAGAGAAGCCACGAGAGCTCGGACACATTCGGATTTTGCCTTCAACCTTCCCCTCCCCACCATTCGGACTCCAATTCCGTCTGAGTTTCGCGTGTTCCCGTCGCTCCGAACGTCTACGCGGACTGACAGAAATTGCGACTACCGAGAGAGCTGGCGAATTCGTCGTTTCATGGAATTTCATTGTCGTATTGGAGAACCACAGGCCACCCTGGACTTCATATAATTGTTTAGTTTCCTGGTATCTCATCTCGAACTATGCATTTGAAGTTTCTTGGGTTTTCAACTCCCGACTGTTCGCTAGGGCGAAAAAAAAACAATGCGAGTTATGCGTTTCACCGAGATGAGAGATTTCTTTGTTCGGTATATTCGCGACGAACGGCAGAAAATTACGGTTTGAATTACCAACGGGAGGTCATACACAATGACGGAGAAATCGCCCGACTACAATGTATCAATAATTAATTGTTATTTTGCGCCTTTTCGTCGACGCGATTTCTTTATTGCATTCCTTTTTGTCAGCCGGGAGTTTTTTGATTTTTGTAACCTTTTGTATTTTGTTTTTTCGATCCGATAGTGGCGGAGGAGACATAACTTACAGCCGACTAATAAAAACATTAGAGTATGCATGCTGCATAGAGTATGCAGCATGCACTTCGGTGATCAGGATACTCAGTCTCGTGGTTTCTTATTTGTCTCGTTCTTCGCGTTTCTAGATTGAAACAGGATCGATAAGCTGGGTTGGAGCTGAAGTCTCGGGGTGGGGGGGAGACACCGAGTGCATAATGTATATGTATATACGCTTACAATGTAGTGAGATATGAGAAAATAAGTCGAGTCGAGACGTGGAAGAAGAAGAGAAACGAAGAGGACTTGAAGGAAAATACGCGCGAAGAGTCGTGGCGAGTCGCACTCGGTGATGACAGGGCAGACGCTTACCAGGGGACCGGTCATCGGCGGCCGACGGTGCGGTCATCGTCGTGCCGGCGACATCGGAACGGACACTCCGAAAGATCCGAGGATCTCGCGACAGTGAAATAACAGCGAGAGACCGGGCAAAAGAGAGTCGAGATGATGCCCGACCGCCAAACGAGAAGTCAGCGTCTCGAGAGAGAATATCTCGCGCGTGATATAAGTCTCGCAGTCATCTCCGACGGTCTTGGCAAGACACATGCAAGGCTCGCACGATAGACGTGTGCTCATGCACGTCTCGATTTAAGAGTTTTTATCATTCATCCTGTATCCTGCATTCGTTTTCTCCCTTTTCACTATCCACTCGACACAATTCAACTTTTCCAACACTCGTAGAAAGTCCGATCGAACAATGAATTAAAATTAATTTGTACTTAACTAATTAATTACAAAAAACTAATTAGAAAATGAAAAAGTTGTTGAGTGAGAAAAAAAGAAAAAGTAAGATCCTCGCAAATAAATTTGATAAAAGATTCGATGCAATCAACGAAGCGTTGATTTTCGCGATCAGACCGAACGTCAACGACCTCATACCAACAGAAGTTCCTTTGGCTGTATACATCTCTTCTCTAATTGTATCTAATTAGATCATGGCCTTTGCATGCGCGCGTCCATGCAACAGTCCGCATAGAGCATCCAGTTGCATAGATGCAACACGCTCGGAGAGTTAACATAGCTGTTCACTTCGCTACGCTTCGTCTGATAGCTCCGCGATCTCCTTTTTTTTAAATTCCATGAACCTGCTTTGATTCTTTCTCCGCCTTGCGTTGATGCTTCCTCGATGGGTATCGGTGGAAAAAAGAAAAAACTCATCGAAAGCTCGTGAAAGTTGGGAAGTTCGATCAGTTCCACACGAGACCCGGAAGGGCTTCGCGAGCTTCGAATACCGCATTCTCGTCCCGCTTGCCCCCGTCTCTTTCTCGCGGCGTGTTCTCCCACTTCGTTTCATCTCCAACCTTGCGTACAACCATTCATTCGCTTCTTCCTGGTGTCCTGAGGGGATCTCCTTCCTCGTACTCTCTCTCGCGGCCGATGCGCTGCCGCTGCTTGCAGCCGCGGATACACGTCACGTGCGCTGTCCGCTGCGTCGGAAGACGGACGTGCCCCGGCCCAACGGTACGAGAAATCGAGAAGGATATAAAGAGAAATATAAAAGGGAAGCAAAGAGGCACAGACGTTCGGAACTTCTCCTCCCTCCTCTACTATTAGCTAGCAACTTCTCTCTTTTGCAGTTCACATCAGCTGATACTCGTTCGAGTTCCCCTTTCTCGAATACAATTCTCTTGTTCGCGTTGCACGCCGACGGATCGGACAAAAGCACGACTAATTTGACTCAGCCAAAAATTCGAACCAACAAGAGACGCGATAATGCTTCATTGAATTCTTTCGCCAGAAAAGACTGGATATCTCGCTGCGTCGCTCGCTTCGAGATATAGCTCACACCTCTAACACGCATAATCGCACGCACACCGTTGCGACATGAATATATATGTACATGTTCGCGAATATTCGAATGTACAAGGTCCCAACTCTCTCGCGTGTGTCCATTCACGTCCGTCTGGACAGCGGCGGAGATGAGGGACGGCAAGATATTCGTGGGTGAAACAAGGAATAAGATAATAATTCGTTCCGCTCGGTCATTTTGATGCCTTTTTCACTCGCTTGTCCGAAGTCTTTAGACTCCGTCCGCGAACGATCGGCCGGTGAATTGTGACACGATTGACACTCGCGGACCGATGATCCGTATCAAACATCTCGCTTAAAAATTCTGTTCAAACTTCGTCACTTTCGATTTTTATTTCCTTCTTTTTCGTCAATCTATATCTGTATTCTAGAATTTTTGTATGCGATTTCGCGCGCCGCGGACGTGCCTTGTGTCGGAGATACGAGACAGATTCTCCTTTATCACCTCTCACCTCCGTTTTATTTTATTCTTTCCGAACACGTGTGGTTTTATGCGTTTATTTTTTTATTTTTATTATTCCACGAAGTGGTGGAAAGACGAACGATCATTCAGGCTCCGAATCACACTTTTTATTTAACGTGTTTGGCCGCGTCTCTTTTTTTTTCTCACGTCTGTTCGTTTCGCTATCTGTTTGTCGTTGTTCGGGTCTTCGTAGAATTCGTTCTTGGCACGACTAGCGAAGAATAAGATTCTATCTGTATATACATACTATCGTTCGGCGAAGTGAAGAATCGCACAGGAAGACGGATGAGCCCGAACGATGGTGCAGGATTTTCGATGGACACAGAGGAGCCCACATATTTCTTTGAGTCTCTTTCCTTGTCAAAAGAAATCTCAAACCCTTCTTTTCTTTTTCGGCACTCAAAATAATAATTCAACAGCGAAGAGACCCCCCCTCGCGTTCTAGCAACTCTTATCTTCTAAACATGTCTCGCTTGTATATCCTCCGGAGTGTGCGAAAGAATTTTTCAACGTGCGGGCGCGCCCCCCCGTCGTCAAATCCTTCAGACGTTCCTCAGATTTTATTATCTTTTCGCAGTCAAACGGATGTACACTTTATGTGTGTATCTGATTCAAACTTTTGGAGCCGGGGAGTCTTGTTTACTCGTCAGTTATCGTGGCGGACAGCTGGCAAATTGAATTTTCTCCGACGTCTCGATGGGGCATCCTTCAAGGACGTTACACACCACTCCGACGTATGGATGGATTCTCTACCGTTATCCGCCGCGACTTTGAACGATTTAATTCTGCTATAAAATCCTTCGCCGACTCGATCGAGTGCACCGGTAATTACGCAGCAAATTGACGTATGCTAATCGAGCCTCTTAACGAGAGAACAGATACCGCAATATCGATCCGATTTAATAAAACACTTCGAAACTCCGAGGGTAGTAGAAGATAAAAATGCTTCTACGTCGAAGCCATTTTTTTCTTCGTGTAACGTCGCTTTGAGAAATCTTTTGAAAAAATCGTTAACGATTCGACGATCAGGTTGCACGACATAATATTCGCGATAGTTGGCGAACGGTGTCCTTTGGCGTATCAGGAAGTGTAGGTAATAAAATAAAACGCGAGCTTAGCGCTGGATAACCTGCTAATCCCGTATTCGTTCGTTGAATAATTAACGGGAGCACGTGGCGAGTGAAGCACGACGAGTTAACCGGCTGTAGTATGCAACATAGGCGCACGCACGCACACATGGGTATGTATATATTACATTATATTATTTTACGCGATGGTATACGTATAAGACGGTTCATAAAATTTCCTCTTATACGGTCCCGTACTCGCATCGTATACTCCATATATCTGCGTGTGCTGATATTACGCGAAGCGTGGACTTCGGGGTAAACAGGCTCTCGCCGAGATTATAGTGTCTATTACACACATATGGCATATATGCGTACGTATATACAGCATACCACGTCTGTTTTCTTGTCTTTTACACGAGTTATCGTAATCCAGAAAACAGTTCCAGCATAACCAGAAGGATACTTGGCAGAGCGGGCGAAGTCAGTTTTTAACTCGCGACTGCGCGCTTGGGAAAAAAGACGGTAATCATGCGTTTCACGGTGACGAGCGGTGTCGTTTTCCGGTATGTTCTCGAAACCGGCCGAAAATTACTTGACAGAATTTGACACAGCGATTCTATGAAGTGCGATTAAATATTCATGAAGTTGAAAAAAACAACTGTAATTGAAAGAAGTACACCAAAATGCGGAAACTCTAAGGCTTAGATCTCTTACACTGGACAGTTTGTTATTTTCGTAATTTTTTTTATTCCTCGCGTATGTCCCTTGCTTGTTCATTTCATTCCGCCCGTTGTAACTCTTCAAAGTTCTTCCGAGCACCTGTCTCGCATAACCTTTGCGGAGTCTTATATTATAAGCCGTCGACCGAAAGTTCTTTGAAATAATAACGCGTCTATGAGAGAACTCGCACGCGATGCAAATTATCTCAAGGTTTTCGTAGCTGCGTGGACCAAGTCTGACGAATAATAATCAAAGGGAGTAAGGGGTTTAAATTTCTGCGGGCTCATTGAGAATCCTTGATGTCTGTCTTGTCAGCGCGGAAAGAATATACTGTCTGCTCGTTGATTGGTATAAAATTTTGAAAGTAGAAGCGGCCAATAGAGCGGGCGAGCTCGGAGCCTAAATCTCGTTCTATCCGCACCTGGGAGGATCGAGAAAGAAAAGAAAAAAAAAAAAAAAAATTCTCGCGTGTCCGCGTGTTATTCAAATCCACAACGGGCTCTTCACCCTTTCTTATTTCGCGAAGGAAGACCAATTTAAAACTCGTTTTGGGAGAGGGGGCTCTCTTCGCTCCGCAGCTCGACAGTCGTTTCGTAGGGCGTGCCGTGAGGAGCCTGCGCGCATCTGCTGTTCCTCAGCTTCTTCCTCGCCGTCTTCTTCTTCTCGCGATGAATAAGAACAAGAGGCAGAAGAACTGATATATATAATAGTAGTACAAAGACTTTCGAAATGGTAAAACCACTCGACGATGGGCGCAGAGAGCAGGTTTCAAAAGGGAGACGCTTTTATCGTTTTACTCGCGGATAATAATCGAAGAGGGAATAAGCGAAGAGTCGGTTCGTGTTAAGACGAAACCAGATATATCCTACGATAGAAATTCTTGTCTCGACTGTACGGATGATTCGAGGGGGCGAGAGAATATAAGGAGTTCTCTACGGCGAAAAAGAGCGCGCAGTGTTGGGCTTCCCTTCTTCTCGTCTCATCCCTCTCCTGCGCCCGCAACCCAAGAGCACTTTGCAATCTACAGACATCGCGGAGAGAGATCCTATGCCAGAGAGAGCCGAATAAAGCCCCAAGCCCGCATCCGGCGTAAAGAAGAGATGAGAAAGAATAAAGAAGAATACCTTTTTTTGCCACCCGGCTGAAATAAGGAGCCATCCCGAAGCCCGTCGTTTTAAAGCGCGAAGAGCTCGCGCGTTCGCCGGGTAAGCTATAAGAGAGCTACGAAGATCGATCGTCGAAGATCTCTTAGAAAATTAGACTGGTATCTCAACAGTTAACAATATGAAATATTCCACTGAAACGAGAGATCCCTGAAGCATCAACTACTACTAGACTAGGATTATTATTATTACTATCATTATTATAGTGCAAATAATTACAGGTTGAAGATCGGCATGCTTCAAAGATCGAGGTCTGGAATTTCTCGTCGATGAGAAAGGAGAACATTTCCTGCGTTTCTGATCACTCGTACCTTTCTACCGTAAAAAAAAACAGATCCTCCGGTTGGATATTTTCCGTTCGAAATAAAAAATAAAATTCACATCACGAGATAATCGAATCGAATGCTATTGTTAGTGTTGTATTCACCCGGAAATTGTTGATGAGAGACTTCGCTCGCGCCGGAAATGAAACCAACTGTTACTTTTTGTCGATCGGCAGAGTCCTACTTGATTTTAAGGTCAGAACGGCCTCCGAATTCGTGGTTCAACGCAAAAAAGTCCATAAAAATTTGTGGTCAAGAACATTTTTTTACCCTTTTTTCATTAAACAAAATGTTGCGAGGCTCCAAATGCAAGGCTACAATTACGCTACAATCGACTTTTTGTTGCTACGATTTTTATCGTTCTGTAACGACTCGAGAAAACAGATATATAACTCCGTCGAATATCCTCTATTTCTTCCGTTGTTCCCCGCAAAAGATAATAAAAATCTGAGGAAATCTCGCAATTCCGTTCGACGAGAAAAGATGTTGCAGCTGGTAAACATCGGAAATCGCTCCTTAACAAAATGGAGTGATGAGGGAAAAAATGATTTTAGCCCCATCCGATCGGTCAATGCTAAACGTTACCCCGCAAAAGTAAAAAAAAAGGTTGTCCCAGTAGCTACACCTATCGAAAACACTTGGACGAAGAATTCAGTTACTTTTACATCATTATTCGCGACAAAGATACTCGTTAGAGCTCGCGATACGATGACCGCACCTAGCGTTCCACCTTCTTGTCCTTCTTCTCGTTTATCTCGAAGCTGGTCACAGCTACGCGCTCGCCTAGCCGAAGCATAGATAATGGATAAGGTGTTTTACCGCTAGCATCGCAGGCAACACACACAAACACACAGTGCGGAAAGGTAAGAGAGCCCCGAGAGAGTCGAAGCATCGTCGTCCATTACCCAACTGAGTTGTACTCGCGACGTTGAACCTGCTCAACTCGCAATCAGAATCACGCGAGCAGCTAGCGCGTTCCTCAGCTTCTGGCTTGGCGTACCTGTTCGCGAGACACTGTCCGTTCTAAACTAGACCAGCCTCAAAGGAGAGACCTCGTCGTATTTAATGGTCGTATACCTTTAGTCACTCTGTTTCTTTCCCCCCTCTTTTTCTCTCTCTCGTTTCAACTCGTTTCGTTTCTTCTTTTTATTTTGTTTGTTTATCACTTCTCGTACCTTCGTGCGCTTTACGACAACACTCCGGAACACCAATCTCGCGAAGGAACTCTTTAAACTCGACACGGTAGCTAACAGTTAACCCCGGAACACGGAAAGCTGCTTTTATCACGCTTGAGTGAAAAAACCTATGTGGCTCAAAAAGGAATAACTAAAAATACACCTCTGTGTATTTTATCGCTCCTCGGCGACAACTCGAACTATTGCGAAGCGCTATTAAATATCAACTGTACACACTTGTGTAGCGAGGAATAATAAATATTAAAACGCGATTAAAAAACAAAACAAAAAATATTTCGATAAGTGGAATTCTTTATAGAGGAGGCCATAGAGAGCGTATGGCGAAAGACCAGTCTCCACGTGCCGCGGATTGAGAGTGGGATAAAACCAGACGAATATTTAACCCTCGAGAGCTTTTATTCTATTATTTACAATATATCCCTTGGACGGTAGCGAGAGAAGTAGCCGAGGCGATGAAGATAGCTCGCGATGGCAACGAGTAGAGCTCGAGCAGCCTTGCTCTCTTCTCGCTCTTCCCGAGGATATCTCTACCTGTGTATGTACGAAGTTGCAAGAGAATTCGCACTACATAGTGTGCAGCACGAGCAACCGAGAGAGCTCTCATGGGGAACCTCGGCAAACAGCTGAGCCATAGAAGGCCACAGGAAACGCGATCTGGGAATTAGATGAAGGATTTTACCGAGGATGAGCTTGGAAGCCCCCACGATCCTTCTGTCTCTCCCTCTCTCTTTTCCACCAGCTTGTCACATACATATACGCGTATACATATGTATGTTTCACATGTATTCTTCCACTTACACATGTTAAGAGAGAGTTTACGCGTGAATAATCTCGAGGGTGAAAATATGAGAGTTTGCTGATGTTCCGTGAGCGGCAACAAGCTTACGACAACGAGACGAGACACCTGCCACGTGCTCGGCGATACGCTCTCGGAGGCCAGGTGAGGAAAATAAAATAACTGCTAGGCACGTGGCGAAGCTTGATACTACCTCGTGATATACTTACATAGCGAACAGCGGTGGCGAGAATGAATAAAGAAAAATAAAAAAAATCTCCCAACTACATTGGCGTATTGTTTTCTTTTTTTCATCACAATCTACCCCGCGCTGTTTATAGGAAAATAAGTTCATAACTCCCCGCGAAGCTTTGATAAGTCGTCCGACATCCGAAATGAATTGGCATTGAATTTAGTTTCAAACCGCGTCGGACGGTGTTTTAACCAACATTTTTTCAAGAAATTCAAAGTCCCATAAAATTAAAAACGCTCACCGGATTTGTGTTTGATTGAAAACCTTTTTTCAATATAACCCTAGTTTGGTCCAGATTTCAGCCCGCTATATCAAAAAAAATAAATACTCCGAGCAAGTCCCGAAATTTTTGGAAAAATTCAAAATAGAGCGCATGGCCAATGTCTTTATCCTCGAAATTTGAATCAGTCTATACATTTTCGCGTGCCAATTATCGAACACGATGTATATTTTGCGATGTTATTTCGTTGATGCTGGAGGCCCGAGGCGTTTTATAATAGGATTATTGGCATTAGTCTTTGGCTATTAGGATACGCGATAGCGAAGGGGGTAATATCGTGCTCGTTTCTCACCGAGCTCATCGATGCATCCGATGTATTTTCATCTTCGTCTATCCTCGCGCTCCCTTCCTCATTCGCATTTTAATCTCTTTCTCTCGACTCGTAGAGGATTTATGAGCTACGCAACTTGGTTGCCCCGGAGAGCTCGAGGACAGCGGCAAACTCAACGCAAGGCGAATCGTGTTAAATCGTTTATGCTAATGCTCCCTCTCTCAAGTGTATGCAACCCGGCGGTATCGTTCCTTGTATATTTATTTATTTATTTATTTATTAATAGACCTCGTGAACAACCACGAGCGAGCCGACGCGGTGGTGGTTGCGGCTACAAATCGAAAGTATTCGAGGGAGCACGCGATCGAATCTCTTACCCATCGAACAAACGCATCTTTAATGTAGCGAAGATTGTTTTACCTGGCATTTATTCTCGACCGACTCTTCATACTTGTATATTTTTACATGTTAAAAAAAATCATGTCTCAAAATGAATACAAGTTAAAACAATTACACTCAGGTAGAAACGCGAAGATATTAATTCGAGGAGTGATTTAAGATTAGCATCCGTCGTCACGGTATGATATCACTGCTGGCTAATGTGCATTATTCTCTATACCAACTGTACTTTCGTTGTAAAGCCTTCGCGGCTTCCGACTAGTCCGTCGGGTAACGCGACACGAAATCAATGAATAAGAAACCCCACGATAGTCTCGATAAATGGATTTGTCGTCTATTCAACTGGGATTTCCCTTGTCGCGAGCGTCCTCGCGTTTGACAATGCCGAAACGACCTCCGAGAGAAAAATCCTTAATCTGTACTTCATAAGAAACTTTATTTCAATCGACTTACGTGTTCGTCGACCGAGTACGTTAGCTCTCCGTCGTCGTAAAGCACGAACCATCTTCTCTGCCATCTCTGTAACAATGAAAGCAGAAAAAAAGCGATTATTATTAATTAAATCACACCGGTGTATCGTTAATCGCGCGGAGTGGGAGTCGGAGAGTTGAAAGTTCTTCAAAAGTAATGCCGCCGGCCGGAGAAGCATACAGTGATCGGTCATAGCGCTTGGGCATATACGCCCGACCATCAATATGCGCATACCAGGTTTCGTTCGCGCGCCGTGTATCGCCAGAGCTGAGAGATCTTTTCTCGACGCGAACGGGAACGACAACGACGACAAGGATAAAGGGGGGGCGAGAGGGCCCACCGGGACACACCGAGAGACCGCGGAGCAACGTTACGATTGAATATTTATTCCCAGCGGCGTTGCGCCCAACAGCGCGTACATACATCCATAATACGTACGAGGCATATAGTACACTCGTCTGGAGATTATAATAGCTATATGTGTCTGTCTGTGACGAATATACAATCCATATACACATATATCATGTATGTGTATTATGCTCAGTCTCTCTCGCGGGCGCAATGGAAGCAGGCACGCCCGATCGGATATCTCGATAACCCCGAGGCGGCAGCGTGATTCCCTGCTGCTCCTTCCTTATTCTCTGGTACCCTGCATCCCAGCACCGAACAGCACAACGCAAACAGTTGACGAAATCAGAGTCTAATGCAACTCTCGACTTCTACAAATCAACAGACATCGCCGACACTCATTTTTTTAAACAGCTGGCCAATCGATTTATAACGTTGGAGGAGACATTCACAAAAAAAATCTCCAATACTAAACATGAAATGTGATAAAGAAATTGTATTACCAAAAAAGAGTGAGGTAACAATTACTTATTCACATAGTATACCCTGACGACTTATTCGTCATTGAACATGTAAGTCTCTCGACTATACTATGTTAAACATTCAGCGTTATTTCATTGTTTTTTAAGAAATTTCATTTTTGTCAAGCGCTAATCCTCAATCTTCGATGTATGCAAAGGACAATGACATAAAGTGCTACTTTCTGCAAGAATATTAAACCGATTTCAATGTTCTTATGACAAAGACATTGAAAGTTCAGTATAGAATCATAAAGCCAAGTTGGGTCAAGTAATTTTCAAGGGTTTTCGAGAACATACCGGACCAAAGAAACGCTTGTTTCTGCGAAACGCATAACTCCCTTCTTTTTCGCCTCAGCAGATAGTCGGATGTTTGAACGCGTTTAATGAGATAAAAATTGGATCACGAAGCTTTTCTTTTTCGTTTACACGTGCATGACGAAACCGAACCGAAGATGATTGAAGGATTTTTGCCTTTTTTGTGATACTTTTTATACGGCGATGCGCAACGCCATTATAAGGACTGAGGACACTCTCGTAGGTGCGCAGCTGTGCGCCTTCGACGCTCATTGTATGCTAATCCTATTTATTTTATACATACTCTGTATTATGTGCGTGGAGCAGCTCACCAGCCGCCGCAAGTTCATGGCTTCCTCTCTCGATTCATGCGTCAACGACAATGTCTTACGCGCTTTGTATCTCGTACACCTCTCTGAGAGCGTATAATTTTTCGTGCGAAAACGTTATTCTCATTGTCAAAAAAACGATATTTAATCTCGATGTTGCTTCCTAAAGCAGCTTTCTTTTGCGGTACGTTCGAAACCAATTTTTTCATCAAGCAATTCGAAGTGAGTTAAAATTTGCATCGTTCACCGCTTCACACCCGGATAGAAACCTAATCCTTGACTACTAAAAATCTATTGTTGCTGCTGTAAACTGGCTGTAGAAGGAGCAGAGGAAGCGATATGCCAGTATCGTTTGCAGTTGCATCGTAGTCCATTAAAAATGTTTAATCTTCGAAGTTTCGCCTATAGCCAACCGCTGACAACAGATCGTCGGCGATCTCACCGCGCGAGCGATATTTGCCCGGATATGCATATATATACACGCGTTTATACGTATCGCCGATACATTCGACGGGGAGATACTACTTACACACTTTGCTACTTAACATCGATAGTTCCCCCGTTCGATTCTTTTCTACCGGTCGAGGGACGGTTCTACTCGATAAGAAAATCGAACGAAGCAACTCGCTTGTATGCAGTACTAGCATCCACGGTCTGTTGTCTCGCTTTCTCGGCTTATCAACGATAAGAGACGTTTTCGCCGCGCGGTAGCGGACTTTCCACATTGCCTGTTCGCGCGCAACGTTGTAATGAAACGGCAAAAATTTCTTTCGCAGAAAAAAAATAAAGAAAAAAGGCTGTAGTTCGAGCCGTTGGGTTCTTCTGCTCTCGCGGATACACGGAGATATATGGAGAACGCGAGATAGACCGGACAGTCAACGGCATACGAACGAATCTCTTGGAATGTTCGTCACTGACGAACGAACCATGAAATTGCCATGGCAGTTTAGTTATACGCGGATACTATACGGTACGTTCTGCCCTATGCTGCAGAGTATAAGCTACGTAGTCGTAATACAGTACTATATAGTACTCACTGCGGAGAGTATGAGAAATTAGCATGAGGCGCGTAGAAGCTTGTACACCCCAGCACTCTCGTATTCTCCGTCATTCTTCTCTTATTTTGTACTCTCGCGGGTCCCTCTCCTCGGTGTCTCAGGCATATATAGTATACAACACTGAGCTGTATTACCATTGGTAATAATCCGCCGGGTGAAGCACGACTCTCGGTTGCAAAACGAGTAAACTCGCGAGAGAGAATGAGAGACGAGAGGTAGACGAAACGCGCGTAGCGTAACGATTGAGTAATAACTTTTCTTTTATACCTCAATTGTTTTTCGTTATTCACGCTATTTTTTTTTTCATTTCTACGAATGCGTGTCACTCGAAGATAATCGTGGGAGCACTTTTGGCATCTTACTTAGCGGCAGCGGCAGCGCTCCAGATTGTTTTTTCATATGCTAATTGGCATAAATAATATTTCTTCGCTTCCGGCGCGAATTACCATATTGAATTGTGAGTTCGAAGTAAAATAAAAGACAGTCTCACCGAGAAAGAATATATTGGAAGGATGTCTCGAAACGGTGGGCAATAAAAGCAGGGCACGCTAATTTGCAATTTGCTCTTTTAGCTGTTTTTAGAAAGTGATCTTTGCTTCGCTTCTGGTGAAAATTTTGTGAAAAAATACTCCCTATTATGAGGGTTTTCGATGCGGTTACAGAATGAAAAAAAAGTATTAAATCGCGACGAAGAGCAATTCTTTGAAAGGAATTCGAAGTGGATTTTTTTATATAACAATGAAAGGTTGCAGAAGAGTATCGGGACAACGTGTGCTTCAATGATTGGGCGTGCTAACTTGAATCTTGTACGAATTTTTACTTACAGTCAACCGAAACATGGGCAATTAAAGACTCGGCTATTTACATTTCTCATTAATGTACGATTATCGTAAATTTTTCATTCCCATTATTTATACCACAATTTTCTACGGTGAATGACAAAACGATTCGATAGAACTTTCATTCGACTCTATCATCACGACATTCAATTCCTCCAAACATAACATGACGACGAGTTAAGGCTTTTGAATTGATTTTTACAATGTCCGACGTTGCTCCAGTTAAAATTTAAAACGGAATCGATAAGTCGAGCGATCGGTAGAGTTGTTGTAAACTCGTGAGCGTACAAGCCAGAGTGCGCGGAGCGGCTGAGACCCGAGAGAGGATCGGGTAATCCGGTTATACGTTTGGTATGCGAGATTTAATAAACCTTCGGGGGCCCAAACGTCTCTCGCACGGCGACGATTAAAGGCCGCGCGCGGGCACACACGCGCGCGTACACATGTACACTGGGAACTTCTTCTCGCTGATGCTGACCAGAGAACGAAAGAGAGTAAGAAAGATAGGCAAACGGAATAAACGAGTGTGAGTAAGAAAGAAATAAAGAAAGAACGGACGGACGGACGGGCGGCAGTGCAGGTTGTCCCGCGGTTCGGCCAGCTTGGTTTCTCGCGTGTTCAATAAATTAAACGAGGCCAGAGCAGATAACGCACGCCCACGGTACCTTCCATATTATACCCCATATAGAGTGTACCATACGATAAATTAAAATTCTCTTATACGCGTCGATTGACACGTTGAAAAATACATTTTGACTCGGTAGGACCGTGGGAGGGAACGAGAGGTTACACCTGTGATACTGGACCACAAGCCGAAAGACCTATATATTATTTTTCACCTGCAGCAGCCCCCCCTCCCCTCTCCAAGTCACGTTTTAAACTTTCGCGTCATCTCTGTCTCTCGTTCGACGTGCCGCGTATGTGTTTATAAGTCAGGAAGAAGAAGTATCTCGTCGAGACAAACGAGTATGGTGTATAAGGTATATATACCGAGAGATAAGACACTGCTGACACACTCACGGGCTTTCGAACGGCCTCCTCAGTCGTGCAGCGACGATTCGCTTTTAAACGCGATATACACACAGAGCCGAGAGAAGATACATGCACCAAGCGGACCAAGTTATTCGGGGAGGGGGGGATGAAAGCCTAGACGATGAGCCTCTCAGACGCTCTCTTACGTAAACTGTATTAATACGTCGTTGAGAACCGAAGAGGTCAAAGGACTCCGTCGAGCGAATATTTCCCTCTCATCTTGACTCTCGACGTTAATCCCGCGCGTATTCGCATACGTCGTTACGCAAACCACTTGTAATAATACTTCTTTATGGCAGGTGTAAAAAAAATTCGCGTAAAGATTATCCAATACTGAGAATATCATTTCTTCTTCGACTTCTCGCTCTTTCTCTGTGTGCTCATCCTGTTTGAACATAATGTAATCAAGTTCATGAAAGCAAAAAAAACATACTTTCGTTTTCTCACAAAGAACGCCTTGTTTCGGGACGAAAGACGCGGTTTTCATGTCACCACGTTCGAAATGGATCAAAACATCCGGAAACCAGATTCCGATAAAATGATCTTGTACGAGAATGTCGCGCTCGATTCGAGGAAAAACAAAATTCCCGATAGATATTGACCTACTTGATACAAAAAATGTTCCTGTATTTTTCGATTCCGTAGCGTGTTACCTGCGAAGTAGGTAAAAATTAATAGTATCCGATCTAGTACTACGTAGGCAAAAAGCTGTCGCGTGCAGAAACCATGATTTTCGCAGAGCCTCGAGATATATCGGTATACACGGTAGAATCCGTAGCGCCGCCTTGCGCGTGACGATATGGTAATGAGGCGCGAGAAGCTCGAGGGGGTTGTTTGATATCCGGTCGACGAGAGCGTGCAACCGACTATCGTTCGCGTGACCGCGGCGAACACGGCACGTTCATCGGTGTGTTTTGTCTCGTCGGATTCTCCTCGCTCGTACATGACGAGATTTGAGGCTCCAAAAGCCGTACATAGGGATGCTCGTATTCCCAAAGAATGAATTTTTCAACTCTCGAAAGCGAACGGAGACGAGACCATTTCGTTTTCTCTCGCATCTCACGCGTCGACGTGAATGTGACGAGAACTGGACAGCAGTCGCGAAAGGTTCTCACGAGAAGCTATAACTCTTTGCCCTCCCCCCTCCCCCGCGCCTCGAGCTGGACAGTCTAGAATCTCCGTAGCGCAGTGCGAGGGAGAGACGGGACTATACGCGAGAGAGCACTTCACTTTCTAATTCCGCGTACGTTCGCGTATACAACGAGGAGGATTAACTTGCCCCGAGATCGCCAATTCGCAATCTACCGCTGGCAGATAATATACGAGGAAAGAGTTCACGAATGCCGTGTCGAATTTCTGATATGGCTCACAAAACTCATTGACCTCTCGCGAAATCAATTTCCCTAAATTTTCGGAATTTCTTTAAGAGTATCTCGAGTCTATTAGCCCGAAAGCTTTAGCCATATTGAGTATTGACGAAACGTTGTTAGAATATTCGCTTGAGTAGCTGAAAAAGGAAATGTGTTCAAAAGAAGAGCATTGACTGGCGGCATTTTCTGAGATGATAGCCGGTCAGTATATAATTCGACATTTGACCTTTTCTCGGCTCGCGAGACGTTGCAAAAGCGAAATTTATTTGTCTCTTATTTTTTTCTATCGCGCCCTCCGCCTTCGACGGCGATTAAGCTAATTAAGAACAATAACGGACGCGCGATAATTGCCGGCCGAGAGCTCATTCTCTCTGCTCTCTGCTCTCGTTCGCGCTGCGCATGCAACGTTTATATAGAGATAATGGATACACAAGCGTGGTAGGTGGTGGGTACCGATGCATAGTCTCGTTATACAAGAGAGTTAACATATTATCGTGGTGATAGATGCGGAGAGAAAAAAAAAAAAGAAAAAAGCGAAGAAAACGATACAACTGAGACGACGACGTTCAGCGTGACCCCCGCAGCAACTTTGCGCACTTTCCATTATTATCGCTTCGTGTGCGATGCAGCCACGTTGCGGTGCGCAACGGCAGTATAAAAGATTGTCGTCGATAGGCGCGAGACTCTCGACACTCCTTCGTTCTTCTCCCCTCGATATAGCTAAATACCTCGGAGATTTAGATTGATCGTACGGATAAATAGTTCATTAATTAGCGAACAATGCTCTTACGCTGCACGATATATCGACGTTTCGTACGGCGAATTCTTTGCGAGATATCACGTACGGAATCTTTCACAAAAATGCCTTATCGAACTTGTCGATGTGTAAACGCGACTTCGCGCGGTGGACACAGTTAGGGAAATATCGCGCAACGCCGTCGTACACGCCGTCGTTGTCGTGTATAATATATTATTTCGAGATTAAAAAATAAATAGGAAACAAGAAAAGATAGGAGAAAAAAAAAACACGAATAAAAAGATTCACGAGACAACGTAGAATGGCGTGAGAAAGGACAGGGAGCCGTGGTCTCCATTATTGCAAGATCGCGGGTTGTTGTTGTGTTTCATTCGCGTATATAAGATACATAAAACGAGTGAGGAAAAGACACTATCTACGTATAGACTCGTACTTTATAAACCGGCAGGTTGGAAGTTCTAACACAGTGTATACATCGTGTTTATTACCCCAGGGCATCTCTAGCACGAGAGCACCGTTGAAGAGAGACGAAACGAGGAATATAATATTAGTCAATGCCTCTGGTTGGGTTCGGTAGAGAAATTATAGAAAAAAAAGAAGTCGCGGCAAACTACTGCTCGTGCCTGTGTTTACAGTGAGACACCGAAGTAGGAGGAAGAGATATCAGAGTCGGGAAAATAGCGGGAAACTTTCTCTCAATATCTCGCGGAGACCGCGACAAGAGAGCAAATATAAATAAAATTAATGATTATGTATTCACGAAAAGGGAAAATTGACTCGATTGCACGATCAAAATAAAGTACAATTATCGCATTGATAGGATCTTATCAATGGCTCGATAACGACGTAGTTTCTGGGAATCAATTCTTTTTCGTATTCGGATTTTTTTATTCATTGCGCGTTGTCTATTAGATCATTTTTTCCGAAAATACTTGCACCAATCTATATTTACGCCACTTCCTTTTTCTTGTTTAACTCCACGATCCCAGACGCTCTACCTGTTTTTTTGTCTCGCGACTGCCCGAAGGCACACGCATGGTGTCAAGGAAGAGGAAGCTTCACGATAAAACGCAGGTCCCAGGTACGTTCGCCTATCGCCAGTGGCCTTCTCGTATCCACGGATACCTAATACCGGTCAGAACTCCACGGCGACTGTTGCGTTGCCGTACTTGCGGAGGCCGCGCGTCGTCGACGGCGAGAACGGTAAGGAAGGAAAGCAGGAAAGCGAACGGTGTTCGTAGAGAAAGCGAGATACTCTCGGCGCGGAAAAAACGAAGAAGGAAGGAGAAGACGGAGAAGAAGAAGAAGAAGAAGAAGTGACCAACAGAAACGAGCAGAAGCGTAAAGGATGGCTTTGGAGTTGAGCAACGTGGTCGGATCTTTGCGTCTCTCTTTCTCTCTCGACTGTGTCGCCGTATAGGAGGCCCTCGTGGATAGCACCGTGGTGGCTCTCCTCAGAGAGCCGAGTGTGTTGCCGCTGGTTGCTGCTTCGTCCCGGTTCGTCGACCGCGGATGGAATGCAAGGCATAACCTACCGTAACACCGCGCCACGCCACACCGCCGCAGAACTCCGAAGAGTCTCGCGGCTCGCGCGCAAGAGCCTCCAGCTCTTTCTCTCTTTCTAGAAGAGCTCCTCTCCGTCGAGCAACCCGCGGCTCTCGCGAAGACCGAGCTCTTCTGTGTTACTCCGAGGAGTAGCCGATTTTACTGCGGTGTGCGGTGTGCTCATCCCTCTGACTTCCTCGTCGGTACATGCGCCAGACGCAAACTCAACGCAGCACCTGCGAACTACCTACTTCGAAAGTTGCATCTTGTAGACGAAGAGAGGGGGAAACGGAGATAGAACACAATACGCTTGTTCTTTCGCTTGTCAACTGGCAAAAAAATCGCAAGATTTTCAGAAGATCTTGTGCGAATGGAAAATTGTCGCTGGTATTAGGAAAAAATTGTGCAAATTCGATTGGCACATCGAATCCTAATTTTGGTTCTAAGAACTTCGGTTACAAAGCTCCTTCATAAGAAAGTTACTTGACCTCAATCTTCGTTTTTCAATTTTGGCTTTCTCAAGCAAATGCAGCTTGTGGACCAGATTACAGCTGGATTGCTTCAAATATGCGGCAGATATCTTTTCGAAATCTTCTTTTGCATAATTACACACTGGTCGTTTTTTCTAAATGCAATTCATGGATATTTTGGAACATTGCGAAGATGTTGACATGAAAATCTAATGCATTTTTTTTATGTACAAAAACAAGCTTCTTTTATGGGGAACCAAAATGAACAGGCTCTCTTAATTGTTATTGCCATTGAGTTATTTTCGATGAACGATTCCATCATCCATATAGATTCGCAAGTCTTTTTTTCGCGCTGGCTAGCACGTCGTTTCGTGGATGGATGTGAGTTCCGTAATAGGATATCGAGTATGGTGTTTCGAGTATGCAACAGGTATGCCGATATATATAAATGCAGTTTGCAAGCCGAGTGCAGCGGGCACTACGTCACGTCAAGTGTCACGTCATCACAGACGATCGACAAGGCTCTCTTCTCTCTCTCTCTCTCTTCCTCGCTTTCCTTCGATCTCTATGCTAGATCGATTAATCAAACGGGCTTGGCTCGCAAGACGCGATGCTCGCGAATAGCTTACAGTGTTGGAGTAATATATTTCCCCGGATATTAATGATCCTCCAAGTTTGCAATGCATACCCGATGCGAGTTATTATTTTCTACCGACTACCGATATATGCAAAGTCTTTCGATAGAGTTCGATGCATTGGAATTGTATCTTTGTTTTTCTTCGCGATGTTTGTGACAAAAAAAATAACGAATGCGCAAGATCAAGGAACTGAGTGATGGAATGTGTAATTGAAAGATTATACGTGGCTGCATTGGTCCGCAAGGAGTTAAACAAAAAAACATCGTAGAGAAGAAAAGGGGGCAAAGAAGTTAACGAAGGAATCGTTCCGTGGACCTTAACTGCAGTAGGCGAAGGTCTATGCGCATGCTACCGAGTGTATATACCTATGCTCGCAACTAGCTTCGGGACTAAGTTTCCAGGAAATACTGTAACGTCGTTTCCGGGTCGATCGAGACTCGCCGATAGTTAAGAAAATATTTCCTCTCGGGCGCCTGGCTCCTCCGAAGGCTCCTTCTCCTCTTCTGCCTTGCGCTCTTCTGCTCCTGCCGCTTCTCTCTCGGTTTCCTTTTCTTCGCGTTAACTTCTCCGCAGCTTCCTCGTCTCCTCGCCTTCCTTCTTCCCCACCTCTAATCTCACGGCGGTAATCTCTCGGCTCAAATACGCTCTTCACCGGAGAGCGCGGACGAAGCAAGATAACGATAGAACGGAAAGAAGATCGAATGAGAGGCTGCGAGCGAGATGGTAAGTTCGTTCGCGAGTACCAACCACCGTCCGTTTCTCTCTCTCTCTCCCTCTCGCGCTGACTCCGACAAGAGTGCGTCGAGAATTATTAGAACCGCTTCCGTCTAACTTGTAATGAGCTATTCGCATTACCCTAGCTATTGCATTTTCATACTAGTTGTCACAAATTTGCAGTTACGTCAAATAGGGAAACTCTTGATATACGGAAACCCAGTCCAAAGTTTTTCCATTCTGTCTTGCACGCCACGGTTTTTTTAGTCCTAGTTACAATCGAAAGTTAAAAAATGGCAACACTAATAAATACATTTTAGAGTATAAACAATAATTTTAGCTATAGCAGCGGCATCGATGTTGCAATACATTGTTATCTATACCATAAAACGATTATGGATCTGCACCGCGTCTATGGATAGTTTTTATTGTTATTCTGCTTTACCCCATTTTAGTACTCGATCGGCCAGACTGTACCACCGAAGCCTCCGTAATAGCTCGGTACCTACGAAACGCATAAATACCGCGCTGTTTGAACCAAGGAAAATAATGAAGAGCGAGTTTGATATATATATGTATATATATAGTCGGCGTAGTAATGCAGGCTAGACTATAACCCTATACATCCGTGAACGATGCGATTTTCCATGAAATACTGTAACACGTGAAAGAGCGTAGCCGCGGCCTTCCAGGTTAATAGGCTATTAATCGCGGATGGAACCTTATTTTATTTTTGTTTTCCGTACCGCGAGAAATTTTAACGCTAAACCCGCGAGTCTCAGCTGTGTGCGGTACTACGCGTTCTACGTGGATGCATCGGACATTGAATATACGCAGATAGCCGTACGTAAATTCATACACATAGAGAAAATCTGTGCTGCTGTTTTCTGCTGGGGGCCTTCTGCTCTCTTATTCTATCTCGCTTGAACGAGAGGGGAGGACCCAGCGGAGGGGTTCTCTCCGTCTCGCTCGCTGTGTGTTGCGGCTCACGTATATTTATCGTAACGGTAGAATTGCTAATAGTACGGTATGCGCCGCGGGAGGACTGCCGCGACTCCGAGCGAGAAGGTAAAAGAAGAGTCCTGCGTTTGCCAGAGCGAACGACTCCACTCGCTGCCGCTGCTGCTGCTGCTGCGGCGTATACGCTGCTCGCTGCTGCCGCTGCAGAGAGAGAACAGCGCGAGCGAGGTGGATTCACGAGAAGAGAGCCTGAGAGAGCCACAGCGCGCGGACAGGTACAGTTATATACCGCCGCGCCGATAAGACCGCCGTGCTGGATCACGATTACGTTATTTTTACTGTGTATATATCCTCTCGTACTACATGTACATATACATTTTAATACGTGGAGATTCTATTCTACCAACACGCGCGTCGCAATGTTGTTGATTAACAATTCACACCCATCTAAAAAAAAATGTAAGTAATGATGGATGCTGGATAAAAATTGATAGATTTTTGAGTGTCTTTGTGTAATTAGGAAAATGTTGCAAATTTAATTCTTGCACATCGTTTCCACATATTTTTTTGTCACAAAGCCCTCACTATGAAAGAATTTAGTGAACAAATTTGGCTTCCTGATAAAGGAAGCTTCGAGAATGGTAGAAAATATTGAAGAAGCGATTCGCAAGGTTCTACTTTGCTATCTTGCTCATCGTTAAACCTGCTTGTTAGCTCATATCTCAAATTGCCGAAATGAAAAATGGAAACAAACATTCAATATTATACAAGAAAATACTTTATCAAAATAAACTAGAAATCTTTTTCGTTGCCAGTGATTCAAGCAAACCTGGAAAAAAGTATAAGAATGTCTTGTTGTGAATAGTCTAATAGAGCGCTTCAGTAGAATGGTTTGCAGTTGTTGCAGTTGAAAGAAAATGACGTGGCGCTTTCAAATGATTCCAAATCACAACACTACTGATTAGCCTAATGATTATTGTAATGATGTTCGTATTCCTTGATAGGAACGCGCGACGCCGCAATGGGAATCAAAAGAACGTACATTACGAAGTATGCGCAAAAATAGCTAATAAAAAATATCCAATCGCACAGAATGACTGCGTAGCCCCACGCCGTTTGCTTAGTCTCTGTGTTGACGAGATCTCGGGTGTCGTCAGCGGCAATTTCTATTGCCGCAGCCGCCACGGTATTGAGCGTGCTAAGCAGCAAAATTTGTCCCACATTGCTTTTCAGCAGTTCAGCCATTGACGACGCGATCCACTTTGATGTCAAAGCTTGCGTCGATCGAATTTTGCCCAGCATGGATGTGAGGAGAAGCACCAGAGTCGCGAGAACGAAAGAGTTGCTGTAGAAGCGCACGGCAAATACGATTTATCGATCGACCTTGGTTGCGATACACAATACCATTCTTTTTCGCGATCATTTGCCTCGAAATAATACTCACAAATGTTAGGAACAGCCATTCCGTTGTGTGGCAGAGACCAATGAAGAGATAGGATACTCAATAGATGAGATCGAAATATTCACTGAATTTTTCGGATATCAATAAAAAAAACGTTGCATCGAAATCCTAATGATTGCACACTACCCGTTGCATGGCCATGCAAAGAATATCTGGGAGATCTCACTTTGTGTCATATCTTTCAACGTTTTTCCAGAAAATATTCCGTATATTAAAACAAATGCTCTATAATGTTAATGTTCTTTAAAAGTGTTTGCCTTTAGTATAACAATAGGTGGGTGTTCGTAGAGTTGATGATTTACCCTAAGAGTTAGGAGATCATTTAAATTTCAACCAGTGCAAAAAACAGAAAATGAGGATGCATAGTAGTTGTTGCAGGAAATATAAGATTCAGTAGAATACGAGAGTGGTAATTTTTTCCTTGGCCTTTCGTTAATGAAAACAGGACAGTATAATGTTACAGAATAGAATACATGAGTACATAGAACAAAGTGAAGTTACCATATTAGAGAAACTTCGTGCTCGAACTTTTATGACAACGAAACGTCACGCTGTTACAAAACGTTCGTCATAGTCAGACCTCGTCCCATTGCCCCGGGGCATACTCCATTATTCTCCTCATTCTCGTGCGACTTGTGCTCTCACTGTGTCGTCAACTCGAGCTCCTCTTCTCTATTTCATACACCGCGCCAAACAATGTCTTTCCTCTGAATCATCGTAGCAATGAAATGTCTAACGTGAGCCTTGCCCGTTCACGTGACTTACCAGAGACAGATAACTCTACGCTTGGGCAACTGTTTTTCATAAACGTGTATCCAAATTCGTTAAGACATGCGATGTCAAAATTTGCCTTTAGAGAAATTCTCAAGTTAAAGGTTTACATGCGGAGCGAAGAGAATGGGAAAACGAACGAGACATTCGACGATCGTCCGTGTAATATAGGAGGCGCCGAGAGCGGCGTCTTTGAGACGATCTTGACAAGCGCCCGCAGAAGCAGCATTTCCTCTTCCTGCCTTCTTATTCTTCGATCTACGTGACAAGCACATAGTCCCAGTCATCGAGAAGCAAGTCGAAGTAGAACGCGCCTCCTTTCATTCTATTTTCTCAGCTTTTTTTTTTTTCTTTCGTTCCCCTCTGTGATCTCTCACGTTCGAATGTTTGAGGGGTACAGCGATGATCCAGAGAAATCACGCGCAAAGCACCGAGTCTAGATCTCTTCCGTTCCGCGTCACGGTTGATTTACCAAGTGGATTTTCGATCGGATATTCTTAGTTATAGTTTCTAAGTTGTACTATATATCTCAGGACAAATAATTAATGCGAGCTATGAGGCACTGCGACCCTGCTCGATGTATATTTTTTTTTAACGGCATTGGTCGAGTCCTGCGAAGCGATCGCTACCAACGCTGATCTACCTAATAGCAATTGCAAATGTCGGCGCATTCATTGAGTGTTGGAGTAAGATAGAGAGTCGCTAGAGAGACAGACGAGCTTACGTACTTTGCACAGTTAACTCGAGAGGCACGGTTCTAGGCTCACACTACGAATATATACACGTATGTATAGACAAAGCTGCGGTGTATATAACGTGCGAGCCACAGGTCGCGCAGCTCTCTCGTGCTCCTGCCGCTGGTGCTTGCTGGCAGGTGGAAAGCTAATTAGCATAGCGTCGTCGTCGTTGTCGTTCCGCGAGCTCTCGCTGATCGCGACTCGATATTGTTCCGAGGCCGAGGCGAGCGAGATTATCGCTCCGAGCGCCGTGCAAGAGTCGCTGCTCGGCGCGTAACATTGACGCCCTAGTTCAAAAATTAATTGCCAAGCACGAAAATAAGTCAATTCATACATTTTTCTAGCTAGACCCTAACTATTTCGAACATCATCCTCAAAGAACTATCTGTCGCGGTTTCGTCGAATACTCTTTCGAAGAGTATCGCCATTGGTTCCACCCGTGTGAAGAGGAATTGGTTTACGATAGATCCATCGACATTGATCCAAAATTTAGTCAAAGTGCAGCAAACATTTTTCTATGCATTTAGGGCTATTCAAATTCTAGCCAAACTGCAGCACTAGTATTTGAAGCATTCAGTATAAAATATTGTATAAGTAACAACTTGTTCGTTTTAATTAACAATGAAATATGATGAACGTGGGTTAACGTTAAATGTTCGGCACTTTCACTAGGCTTTCGATAAACTTTAATATGTAAGATATTTTTGGTGTACTTTTACACAGACTATGATGATGCATCTATCAGAGATCATCTTTTTTTTTCTTCCACGGCTTGATACGAGAAGATATCCCTCGTCGGAGCCTCTTTCAGGGACACCATGGAGTCTGTCTCGTGTGGACCCCGTCTCGGAAAGGAAAAGTGGGCAAACTATAGGAAGTCACAGAAAATCGTGCCGAAGGCGCACGAACGTAATGGGGGAAAAGAAATGGAAGAAGGAAGAAAACGATGCCGAGGCAGAGGCAGGGAGAATAAGAGAGAATCTCTCGAACGGGGTATCGCCTCTATTCATAGAACAATAGAGTTTGCTCAAGCCCCGATGATGGTCCGGGTATAGCCCGAGAGAGCAGAGAGAGGTGCCAGACGATGAAGTCACGACGCGCTTCGCGTCTTGTACTCTACTCCTACATATCCTCGTAGGTACGTATGGGAGGCTTCTCGCGAGACCGCAAACGCTTCTCGTTGCTTCTTACTATGCTCGAAAGATCGGTGTTCCTCTATAACGTACCACTATAACGTATTATACGCTTAGACGGTATACATAACCCGTACATAGGGAGACTCCGTGGTATACATACATATATGCGACGTCGGCATGGCGACTTACACAGGATGATGTTACGACACGTTCTCTCGTAACGAGGCAACGTCGTCCCGACGCCCTGCGGCATATCCCGAGGGTACAATATCTATTCGATACACACACATGCCTTGTAAAACCTTACTGTACCCTCTATTGTATACACTGTGTGCCCACTCCAGGCATATTATTATTACTGTACCAAACACGCATCGACAACCCACGATAGGAAAATTGCCGGTAGACAATGAAGGGAGGCGAGAAGGAGTCGAGAGTTGAAAGAGAGAGAGAGAGAGCGAGAGAAAGAAAGAATGAAAAGGAAAAAAAAACGCATGGATAATAATAAAAATTCTCATAAGCCACCAGCAGCTATGTAACGGAACATGGTTGAGAGACGAATTGTGAGATAGTCAAGAGGAAGATTGATCAATTTTGCCGTTACGAGAAATTCAGAAGAGATGATAAAATACATTTTCGTTCGACTCTCTTCACCAGAAATACTGAAGTATCGAAACTGTTTAGTAACTATTCCGAAACCTGAGATTTCCGCTCAAGCCTCCGTGTTCGATTAATTGATCTATTTTTTTTTTTATCCGTTTGTAAGCCTGTAATCGATCTTGGAGCTAGCGAGAGCAATATGCGATTTTCTTTTTTCATAAAGGCTGTGAATTCCCGATTGATTGGCTGTAAGGCCGCCTAGTTACATCCAATGTGAGTTATAACGCTGAATTTATTCAGCTTTCTCCTGGGCAGTATCTCACGGGAGAGTCGATCGATCGGGCACACCGAACTGACCCCGGTAACAAACTGTATAAGATAATAATAAACTAATAAGGTATCCTTAACTTCCTAGATCGTTCGATCGTTAATTAGCGTTATTTTTTGTAAATTTCTTTATACATATGTATGTTTTTTTTTTCCTTATTCGAGAGATAGAGAGAGATTTGCACACTGATAACTTTATAAAAATTAACGATCCTCGAAGCGAAATATTTTCTCGTATATATATATATTTCTTCTCAGACCTTCCGCGAAACACTTTCTTGTACTCGCAATTCGCTGCAGGCTACTAAATTCTAAAAATATATTTACCACCAGTGAGACCCCATAGCCGAGTTGCAAACTCACGAACTCGAAATAACCCGCTTCGTTGTTCTCGCCAATAATACACGCGGGTTTTACGCACCGTTGTATCGCGTAGTATATATTTAGGTAGCTATACGAGGGGAATGCGTGAAGCAAAAAATAAGCGAAATACGAGAGAGAATAGTGCTCAAAATTCTGCAGGAAAAACAAATCGGAGTCAACTCGACGCCCTCGATCTCGCAAACCTGGAAAGATTGTGGCAAACACCGCAAATGCTCAGAGTCGTCCAGACGTTTTGCAAACTGCGACTACTTGCTAGGACAAAGAGATTTATGAAAAGGAAAGAAATTATATTGAGAAAAAAAGTGAAAAATAAAAATTAATCGTACATATATAATAGTCGGGATAATTCCATACTCACAGACAAAGAATTGTCCGACTATAAAATGGGTACAACTAATCGTTATTTCCCTTATTTCCGACACTTTTTCAGTCGGAATTTTTCCGTTATTCACTAATCGAAATGAAAATTCGACCCAAATGAAGCTAGTAATGTTCATACTGTTTGCAAAATTGTTATGGAATCACCGAAACTAATGAGTTGTACAATTTGCTGAGATGCCAAAATATCTAAGTTCTTCCGAACCACAAATAATGCTTCGGTTTCTGAATTGTTAATTCTTTTTCCTTAAGAACTCCAGTTCGCCAAAAATGAAGTATATTCCCCGTTAAATCCCTTTGATCGATATAATAACGCTGCGAATTGCGCGCCATGTACTAGAAAAATAAGAGAAAGAAAAAAGAACGGAAAAAAAACCATGTAATACGGGGAAACAATGAAAAGAGGAGCTCCACTTTGCGAGAGAGCTGTGCGGTATACGAGCTGCGTGCGTACGCAAGCCCAAAGTCGTAAAGCGGTGTGCTCTTCTCTTCTCTTTCATAAATATACACGTGGATGTAAAAGAACAAGAGCCTTGGTGCTGCATTGCGCCCGGAGAACAGTTTTCAGCGAGAGAGAACTCTTTGGCTTTTGCTCACTTGCCACGAGGACGCAAAACGCTCTCGGTACGCTTTGCTACCGCTCCTCCGGGGCAGTAAACGACGAGACTCTCTCGACTGCTGCTGTTGTTGCCGAGAAAAGAAACACGAGTGCGTGCTCTCCCGTATTATTCTCCGAGTGTTTAAACCGCTCGCACACCTCGCTGCGCTAAAGTCCACTGTGAAGTAGATATTCTCTTAGGCTCGCGTACGAATCCTCTCGCACACGCACCCTATTTATTATTACTGTTCCGCGGCTCATAATTTTTTTCGACATATTTCAAAATGTTGCGAAGATACAGATAAAAAAATCTGAACCATGAAAAAAAAAGGAAATTCCAAGTGGGAAAGACGAACGGAGCATAAGAAGAAGTTGAGAAAACGGGAGATTCGAAGTTGCACAGCTGGATTCTTCTCACCTCTCCGATCGTTGTGAGATATCTCACGATCCGTGAGATTGACGCTGTTCGAGAGCTTTCATCATCTCTGTCTCTCACTCGAGATTTTCTCGCGTTCGAGCGCCGAGAGAGAGAGACAGAGCTCTCAGGATCTTCTGCCTTCGGGCCTTTTCTATATCTCTTCTTCCCCCCTACGGTTGATGGAAATCGAATGTAATCGAACTCTCTGAATTCCATCGTATCTTTTTAGCTTTGTTCGCTATCCGCTACTCGCCATACAACCTGCCGTATCTCTCGTTTGTGACCCATCCTGTTTCACTTTAGACCTTTTTTTTCAAAGTTCCACAAAGTTAATATTCGTTACTTTAACTCGTCAAATGGGAAGCAATCGTTACGACCACACCCAGCGAATCATTCGAGAGCTAAAATTCGATAAAAAATGTGTGGAGTCGGTCTTGCGGGTTCGTCATTCGAACAATCGAAAGTCCATTTAATAATTGAATTATCTCCACGCTTTCTTAATCTCATTTCGAAGCAGCGAATTATAATGAATGTTATTGTGCTGCAGTTGGCGATGTGTATCTCTGCACGACGATCGAAATTCTTGCCGGAGATCCGATTGTTATTTTGAGGGAGGTACAGACGAGGTAGAAACGTCACGATTCGTTTCTCTCGGTGCACCCAATTAACGGGTCGGTAATACGGCATTGTAATTGCCATCACGCGCGAGCCAGCACTTGCCGTACCGCCGAAGTGCACGCTGCCTTGCACAGTTTGCTGTGTCCGTGTGCTATGCAGTATGCCCCGTGTGCTATGCCGCCGAGGGGCCTCCTCACTGTTCCCGCCTCAGCCTCCCAATGCGGCCTTCTAATTATTCACTTTCACCAGTGCCCGAGGCTCCCGCCTCCCCTTCCACCATCCCTCGTCTGAACAACTCGTGGACGCGCGAGCCTTTCCTCCTCTCGTTCGCTTCTCCAACCTTCTCTTCATTCCGCTACTCCCTTCATCGTGTCCCTTTCGTCGAGTATTCCGACAAAATCTCACAACTCTTGGGCGCATCATTTCGGTGTGTTTTACTCGGGAAAATATACCGTGGATTTCTTTTAACTGTTTTTCGATTAGCCGCAATGTTTTCTAGTGGAATCTCTATGATCACCTCTGTGAAAGATACCACGCTATGGATTTGACATAGATTTGAAGAGTGTCGAATCGCACGCAAGATATTTTAAGCGTGAATTTCGTTGAAACGTTAAATTGTGATAAAAATAGTTTCGCTACGTCGATCACAGCTGTATTGATTTTAAGGTCACGAATAGTTCGATCGAGGCGAAGAGTCTCCGCGATCTCGGCGGCGTTCGCGATAATTAGCGTATCACTTTCGCCAGGCGCGCTGGATCAAGCGAGAGAAAGAGAGGGAGATACCGGTCTCGAGAGATCGATCGGCCGATCGAGTCGACGGATAGCAGCAGCAGCTAGCCCCGTGAACGCGCGCGCGGCACGTTCGTTCTTCACCGCCTCGCAGAAAATCCAGTGAGAGTAGAGTCTCGATCTCGTGTGCAAGTACATTATAGGCTGTATGGGGCGGCGAACGAGGAACCGCTTTCTACTCTCTCGTTCGTTCGAAACACACACAGTACCCCCGACAACACAAGAGATTCCCCTCTGTCTTTTTGATGCCACTGCTAAAGGCGGTGATATCTTTGCGGCGTTTCCTATATGCCGCACGAGCCAGGTGCAGCAGAGAAATATCGAATATTTATATATCTATGGTGTCTGGCGTAACGTCAGAGAGAACTTGTATCGTTAAATCTACCACCGTTCCTCCCGGTGTATCGAGATTCGCAGCATATTGCCGCAATACTCTCGAAGAGTTTCACACTTGGACAGATGAGCGGAACATATTTCACTGAATTATCGAACTCGAGGCGAATCAATCGCCGAGTCTTTCTACTCGATCCGTCGACTCTCTATGGAGATAACACCAAAGCAGTATTGCCGAGATTCGCGAATGAACGGTGAAGAACAAAAAATGATGAAAATCAGACCTGCACATCGCTTACTCATTTTCTTTCTAACGTCGTTTACGAAACTCCTCCATGAGTAAGTTACTTAAACAATTTTAGCTTCCGACAAAGAAAGCTCTGTAAACGACATAAAAATGTTCAACTCGCCACACTCGTATGCAGACTATTGCATTTAAATATAATTTTGCGTTGTTTTGAAACATTCTGTACATGTTTTTACTGGAATCTCGAAAAAAACAATGTTTATGAAAACAAATCCTCTTCAGCGGGGAGATAAAAAATATTTTTATAGCCGTGCGCACGATTTTTCGTGTCATATATCAACGTGAAAGTTGAAATGAGCGGAAAATTCGTCTCATTGGCAATCGTCAAGAGTCATTTTTGTTCTCGATGGGGAAGAATAAAGACGGCCGTCGCTAAAGTTGAACAATTCCGCGAAAGACGATAGCACGACCGAGCCACATGGCCGGGTCGAATCAATTCAATTGAGTATCTTTTCCTTTCTGATAGTTCTACGATTCCTACGTTCCATCACGCCGGATAACTTTTCTAGCATAAGCTATGGTTCTCGCTGACTCGCTGACTCTCGGAGTCGTTGGCGTGATGGACGTACGGTAAACGATCGTAAATATCGCGAGGCCGCGATAAACGCCGTGGGCTTTTGCCATATAGCTCTCGCCGGTTTCACAGCTGCTGTGTGCCCTGGCTCTTTATATGAGACTTCCCGAGAAGATGAGCGATGCCTCTTCGCACTCGCTACGGCATCACGGCACGTCGATTCCACTTGCGTTCAAAGGTCGGAGTTCGCGGGAAAAAAAAAACCCACACACGATATACCTAGCCTTTATCGCGCGTGTTCGATAACACGAGTATGTTTCGTCAAACAAATTATTTCCTTGAGTATAATTACTGAAATATTATACATTATATATTAAACATAATTATTTCGTACAATTAGCTTCACAAGTACGGGATACATTAAATCTTTGAACCGTCACTGGGCGAACCTTATCTTCCTCGCGTGCAATTAAAAGAATCCCGAACGAAAATGTGCAAGTACGATAAAAATTTATCAGTTCGAAAAACGAAAGCAGGGCGGTGTCTCGTGGTGAATTATAGACCTCCGTAACGACTATCGCGATGTGAAAAGTCCAACTTTCTCGATAATAAGAAAATTGCTATGAGAATCGAGCGAATCTATCTATCAATCTTTCATCCATCTCCCCCGATATTAGTCCCCGATCGATCTCCTCTCCATTCTCGCGTTCAGTAATAATGAAATTACGAATCGCATAGTTTGCGATTAATTCAGCGATTCAAACTTTCCAGCGCGTATTCTGTGGAGTCTCACATACTTTTTTTCATCTCAACTAGTTCACGCTGAATTCCCATTCGGATAATTGTGTCAGATGTACACGGACGAGTACGAATGCGAACGGTTAAATTTTCTCACGATGGAATTCGTCTCGTTTCGGGTTAATAATCGTGAATTCTCCTTTTTGACGATGAATTTTTCACAGTAGCTGGCACAGAATGTACAAAGTATGTACTTCGGTATTTACAGAGTGAAAGATATCAGCGACAAAAGCAGCCTCGAGTGAGAGTCGAGACTCCAAAGAGCTACGGCTAATACACGCGCCACGCCTATGCGTCTTTGAGAACAGAAGAGAGCTATATCTCGGTGCAGTGTAGCATACGTGCGTGAGTCTCTCGGCTTTCCAACTTTTCACCGGGATACAAAGTACGTTAAAATGTATAGCGCTGCAGCTCGGCAACGCGGACATGCATCTAACGATCGGTGAAACTTCACGAGGATCGGAGCGGAAATGTAATAAAATTCTTACCTTGGTGCGATTGAGCGGATTGGAGAAGTCCCAACCGGGTGCGACGAACAGATATCCACACTTTGATATTTTCCGCGTTGCCTGAAAGACAAAAAAAAACAACGTAATTTAAAAAGTTCGACGGCAATGAGGCAAACGTTAAAAAATGTACAAAATTCGAATCACAATTGAATAATCTTTGTCGACATAAAACGTTATTCACACGCGTATCGACCAGAATTTTACTTCACAAGGTGTGAAATGAACGATGTTTCACAAACGTTCCCCATTGTAATTGGAGCGAAAAGAGCGGATTAACGCTGTTTCTATGGCGGAAGCGTAGAAATGATTAATTAAGGCCCGATCGGCGCCATTGGTACATTAACCCTAATATAATATTTCCCGGGTTCTTCAACAAGAGGTGAACGCACTTCCGACCTTCCCGCACGAGTCTTGTACGCAACTCGCGTGCTTAGATTTTTTCTTCCCACGACGCTATGAATCAACGTTACGAGAAGCTCTGCTCTCCGCGTACTTCGTAACTCGCCCTCGTGTTCACCGCAGTCTCGAATAATATTATTAATAAGACAATTAGCCTCTAATTGCGGGCCGGGTACGGAATATCTGGCAGGCTTCAGTAATTCTTCTACTGTACAGATCGTAAAATTCTCGACATGTGAAGTCGCCGATACAAGGAGCAACAAGAAAACAAAAAGAGTCTGATTTATCGTGACCCTGAAAAATTCTCGTATGGCTCGACATATTACACAATAAAGTAGCAAACTGACGTCGGCACTAGAGACAAAAAACATTAAATGGAATAAAATAAAGTAATACATGATTATACATGCGAAGAGAAATAACATATACATATATATATATATATATATCTCGAGTGAGTTGTGTGAAATACAAAGGTGAAACACAAGACAGGTCGTTCCTCTGTATACATCCCCGACGCCACGTATTATTATATCAAGAATAGGCTCACGCATTAACGGATCTTCGAGCGAGTTGGTAACACTCGTTACGCATTATTATCCAAGTTGGATCGTGTGTCGAACGAGCGCGATAGGCACACGGTATACGCAGCACGGTGTTGGGTGGCCCACACACGTTCGCATTGTTGGAGCAACGTATGCAGTGTACGCATACATGCGTACATTGCCGATGAGTTTACACAGGGAGAAGTCGAAGGCTTTTGTCCGCGAAGTCTCCTCGTGTGTCTATAAAATAATGATCCATTCAGAAATAACGCGTTGGCTGTACCAGGAGCTAATGAACCTTTCAAACGATGAAAGGGCTCCGCTCGCGACTAGCACCTTCCACGTATTTTCTTCATTTCTTCGATTTCATCCTCGAGATTCTCGACACCCATTGTGTACACACACGCGAGACCGAGCAACGAGTTTATGATCGACGCGGTAGCTCTAACATGGCGTGTACGCGCATTCGACAAAAGACATCCCGTCGTCGAAGAGCAGAAAAAAATGATGCAAATTTAATTTGCACGTCGCACCCTCATTTTGTTCTTAACGTCATTTACAAAGCTCCTCCATGAGAAAGTGACTCAATCAATTTTGGAGTTCTCATGAAGGAATCTTTGTAAAGGACATTAAAAATAAAATGAGGAAGAGATGTGTAATTTTCATAATTTATGAATGGCTCAATTAGATCTTATAGATTTAAGGATTTTCTACGTGTTTTTTCGTATTTGCAAAATTGTAGGCTACAAATAACAGAGACCTTATAATGAAAGCAAAAGAAATCGATAAGATATCTCCGCTTGGCGTGCTTAAAAGGCCTTATGCAGAAATTTCAACCCTCCAACTTACAAATTTCAAATAAATTTTCACGAGATACCCGGTTGTCCCTGAACTACCCGGCGGGGTGTCGTTTTTGTTCAGTTGTTTGTTTTTTTTTAATGCTATGCGCAACTTGCGAGCGAAGCCGAGGCGATGAAAGCCCGAGGGATGATCGAGTGGGAGGCAAATGATTATTAATGGGCAAGACTCGCGAGCTCCGACGAGGTATATGAGAAGGAAAAGGTATGTAGAAACACAGCGAAAGAGGGACGGGGAGAGAGAGAGAGAGCGAGAGCGAAAGAGATGAAAAATCATCACCGGATGTACGGTCCAGTTGTCTCTATTCGATCCACTCGGCTACTTTCTATCTTTTTCTATATAGCTATCCGTTCGCCACCTTCCCCCTTCATTAACAAAACCCGCGTTTTATTTACCGCAAAACTCGATAGATTCGAGTAAAATTGCTCGATAATCATCGCATTCCATTAACGCAACCGGCAGTTTATAAAATGAGGAAAATCATCGAGCAATTTTCCCGACTTTATTACAGGTTAAGGTATACATCGGAATTTTACCGGCGATTAACTTTTAGTCAAAACGAAAATCGAATATAAAAGATTCGTGAAACGCGGGTGCGAAACGGTCAATCCTCGTGTGCGTTATAGCAAACTCTTCCACGCTCGGTTTAACGGCTTTCCGTCCGGCCCGGAACGATTTCCGGTCCCGCATCGTTGCATCCCGTACGACTAATATGCGTGCAGCGTAGCGACAACGCGTCGCACAGCTCACAATTGACTTCCGGAGTCGGAAACTCGGTCAGTTGACTCGATCGAACGCACCTAACTGTGGTGTCCAGAAACGGGCATCAATGCGAGCGGACTATGAACTTGAACGATCGTCGAACGACTCATCGTTCATCATCTACGCGTTGTTATTTAATTGCTAATGGGTAACTGAACATTTTTTTTCTTTTTTTAATTAACTATCTACGGAGTTTATAGTTGCGCTGACCGTTACCAGGTTTAATCGCATCGGGACCGCCACCAAATGCAACAAAGTGTAGCCAGCAGACGTAATGCTCTGGTGCGGTTCTAACGGTGAGGCCGTATTATAAGTAAAGTATCTACTTAAGTGCCTAATACGTAACGGAGCAATTTCCGATTTGGTTGCTGCATATAAGGTGGCTTCGATGCGCTGGTATTCGATCTCGGATGCAGGCTCTCTGGCCTCGCCTACGACACGCTCCGATTGCCTAACGAGCCTCTCGCATGGCATATACGAGCCAATATTAACCGCGTTAATTGCGTTAATGTACCCTCGTCGTTTCGTTAGAGAACCCCCTCCCCACGAGAGCACGAACAGCGCGTGAAAATTCACCACACTCGTTCGCACAATTATCTCATCCGTGTACGCAGCAAGTAACATGCTCGACCTCGTTTCTTCGCAAGGCTGTTGGCATCGGATTCATTCAACCCTCTACAACTTGCTACTATGCATCCAACTGGCAGTATCAGCCTCGTGCGCTACAAAACGGTTTTGAAAATTTTCATCGACACAGCATAATGTTTTATTCATGCACACGCGACGTAAGCTGTTCTCAGACAGTCTGAACCACGCGTGTGACGCTCAATAACCGAGCAGATGTAATTACAACAATAACCTTTGTTGATGATACATAAACAATTCGCGAACGCCTTTTTTTTTTGTAAATTAAGTCAGAGGCAAAACGATTGGAGGCAATTACTTTTATTAATACCCGGCGTCGAGTTTATTATTTTACAGAATGGTCAAAGATGAGAAGAGAACGAGCCGCAGTTACACGTCTAGTATCTCTCGTCCGCGCAGGACGACTTGTGCAGCACGCTCGAGAGCTGCAGGGCGAGTCTTTCTCGTCGTGCCGAAGAGAGAACCGCGACTATATAAAGGGATATATATGTATATGTATGTCTTTCTCTCTCGTGAACAGCATACACACACCGGATGTGGGATACGCGCGCTGCAACGAAGAGTCGACGAGACGCGTGGGACTCGCTGTCCGCGATGCACCACGCGCGATTCACCGGGGCTATTCCTTCGCCACCGGTTCGTTGTGCCCAGAGGCGGCAAGGCAACTCCTTCTCTCGCGCGCGAGCTTCGTCTTTACTCGATATCCCGAGAAGGAACACCCGTGACACGCGTATGGTTGTACAGGTCCCGGAGAAAATTCATCGATGCATCGGAATCATCGATCATTCGTCAATTAATTAACAATCATTATACGATTCATTGCATCGTCGAATCAATCGTTCATGTTCGCGAATTTATCGTTCGATACTTCCGGTTAGGTCGATTTTGTCACTGAGCAAATGTCCGAAGTACACTGAGACTAGAAAGGAGTAACTCTTGCAAACTGCGTTTATTTTTTCTTGGTGTGCTCGAATACCAACAAAACGAGGGAGACGAAAAAAAAAATCTTAAGAGAAATTAACGGACGAAGCCAAGAGTACACTCCTTCATGGCAGAGCGAAATGACTGTCGACGAATATCATCAGCACTTAACGAGACGGAGTTTTTTTTATTCGCAGGACACAGAAGCTCATTGCACGCTACTACCAAGTTGGTAGCCTGGAAGTGCTTCCTTTCTCGCGGAAACGTCGGCGTGAGAACGGCTCGTACACGCCGACGCCCTTTGCGCACTCCGTATATAAGTACAAGAGATCCGAGAGAATTTCCTGTCTACGAGTAACCTCTAGGGCCTTGCATCAAAGTGTTTGCAGCCCGTGCAGCGTTCATAGGACTATAGATACCGCCTGCTGTTCGATACAAAAATCGGGGTTCCGAAATGAGATGAAAGAAACTATGCGCCATCATCAATGGTATCTCGTTCGATGAGGATCGAGGGAGAGGACGATGAGAACGGAGACCAGTGCATCGATTATCTATGGGCGTGCATAAGGTCGACGCAGGTACTACTAGGTCGATGCGGTATATACACGATCGTGATGCGCACTTGTCTGGGCTGCTGCACCAACTCTCTTGAGAGAAGGAGAGCTACGAGCACAGTAGAATGACTGGGCGCGAGCGAACGATCGTGACTGCGTGCTGCGCTGCGCGCTTACAGATACTACTTGTTGCTGCTAGTGCCTACAGCGAATGGCATATCGTGTATCTCTTGCACCGGCATTCTTCATCTACATATTTGCACATTCGCGAATTGAAAAGAAAAAAATTCCCTCCGAGCGCAATTATCATTGACAAGATCCAATGTCTTCTTTTTTGTCTATTAAAATGCTACCACCTACATTGGCATTTCTTCATTTATTTTATTACGATAGCTGTCTGTTTGTAAAACAGAAGTACTTCCCTAAGTTTTGGTTTTCTCAAGAAGCTGCGTTCGTGATTAGTCCAAGAACTTGAAAGAATTTACGCCTGATTCATTCGTTAATCTTGTCTGAAAGTGGTTTGTTTGCAGGCAACATTTTTGCAAACAATTCAAAGAGCCATGAAATTTTGACTGCTCGACGGATTAAACCACACTTTCTTTCTATTCTAACGCTTCGAAAGTTGATGAATAATTAAGAAAGCGATATGCCTACTAGGCCAAAGAAGCCGAAGGAAAATCATTGATTTCTTTTCGATACAGCTCTCACTTCCAAATGCAGAGAGCCCGATGGATCGCTATCGAAGTCACTCGCAGTGCACGTGACTTTGATTATATGAAATATGGTATGTATGTGTGTCGTTCGGTGGTGACCGAAGTGTACCGTAAGCGTTGCCGCACGCACAGCACGTGGACGATTCCCGTGTACAGAATTTAATTCGTATATTATTCGAGTCCTGCTGGGAGAGTTTGGTGGAGGTCTATATAGATATAGGTATGTACATGCAGAGAGGAGCCCAGAGCATTAAGGCGAGTTCGCGGTAACTGTGAAGCACGTGTCTTGCCCCTAACGGGGCGAGGCTCTCGTATTTTTATATCTCTTTATGTTTATTTATTTAAGAAGCAAAACTTTTTTCATCAACGTACGGCCAAGACAATTTTCTACCAAACGGAACGAGCAGAATGACTAGAGCATCACGTACGAGCTCACACACAAGCGCAATTATAAGAGGACTTTTTTTTTTGTTTTAAAGTGCCGCGACTGCACGCGCTCACGGTACATCTAACTGGCACTAACCCGCCACATCCATTATGCATAAAGAGAGACCTTTGCGTAATGACATTCTTCGGCGTACGCCGGGACACTTCCGGTCGGCTTGACTTAGGAATCTTCGGGTTTAATGAGCACCATGTATAGGTATACGAACTTTGTGGCCTATACAGTTGCCAAGCTTATCCATTTCTCATTCGATTATTCCCGTAGCTTGCGGGATGCATAAATACAGTTCTTGTCCAATCGTAAAAGCAATGGGAATTTTGCGTGCTCCTAATATTTAACCACCAGACATGTCTGATAAATCATCACTTATAAATATTTCTTCGCCGATAATCTATTAGAGATATGTAGAAGCATTATAAAATCATTTCCAAGTTTCTACTAATTAGTTAAGTGACATATATTTATATAAAAACTATAACATTCGCAATCAATCTCGCACAAAATACCGTTCCGGCACTATGGACGGCGAAACCTGTTGTTATCGATTACCGTTTTCTTATATCGATTGATAAGTATTACGTTCACTACTGCATTCGAGCAAAGGATGTCCCAAGTAGTATTTCGAATATTAAAAGCTGTTGTTGGAGTATCGGGATGAATTGCGATTATGCATAACATCGTAAACTTGCCACTAACAGGAGCATTTGCTGTACGTTTAAGCTCAAATTTAATAGGTCATTTTTATCATCATTACATGCCTGTTAAAAAATTAGATTATCGTATTCATAGATCGTTTAAAAGTACCCGGTGAGCTGGTATAGCCAGAGATCGGGACGTAATTGCCCTTCGAGTTGTGCTGGTCGTTTAGCGCGGGTCAATTGGGCAATTCGAATTGGATTTTCCCGAGCTCGCCAGAGTCCCCGGTCTGTCTCTCCCGGTCGAGAGAGACAGAGAGCTCAACGGCAACGAGAGCATCGCGGAGATTGAAGACGCCGGAAATACGTTATTTCAGTGTCTCCCTCTCTCCCGTTTCGCTCCGGTCCTCGCATACTAATTCGAGAGCGAGGTCTTTACGATCTTCTCTCCTCGCTCACTGGGACGAGCCGAGCGTCGAGTCGCAAGATCGTTACGGATTTCAATGAGTCGAAACACCTTCAAACTACTTTGGTTTTGCTCCATTTCCATAATCGACTAAATTTCCCCGAGCGTAGAAATTCATTCGACAATAATAACATGATATTTCGCGCGTTTATAATTAGAAACTCCGATGATCTATTTTCTTTTTTGCGCTTGGAGCTCGAAAACATCTCGTTCCATGTACAAAACGATAGTAGAAAATCATTTGGAGTTTGCTGGCCTTTTTAATAATGAGACAAGTAATATTCGATGAAAAAGGGTTTCATAAATATGCTTTCCCTTGTTTCTCACGTTGTCAGCTGTTCGAAGAGAGTTTCGCGAGCTTCCTCGTCTACCTCGTGCCTCATACTCGCGCAAATACATACACACACATACATGTATACGAGAGTGAGGCTGGTATATAAGGTTGAAGGTCCCAACCTCGCTCGTTCACTGGCACGGCCTCGGCCCAGGCCCGGTGCTCTTTTACGGCAAGTACTGTTACTGACACAGTGGCACGCTTCCTCTCTGGCTGCACTCTCGTCCCGAGACGCTGTGCGGCTCTCCCCGCGACGCCCGCGAGTGGGTCGTTCTCGTGTCTCTCCTCGCGGATTCGCGCATGTATCCCACAGATACTTAAGGCACCTGTATATCGAAAGCTCTTTCCTCTTATCCGAATCTCCACACCGTATCTCTATACTGTATACGAATCTCTATCGATAAATCCGCGAGCGAAGAGCCAAAGTTACGCCCTGAGGGCATTTACGAACTTGGAGAAAGCATCTCGTACACAACGAAACGTTGTTGTATCTCGTTGTAACCATCGAATCAGATATCTTGTATATACTTCTAGCTATGGGCGCTGGGGTACATCACGGTGAGTGTATCTAATAGCAGTAGAGAAAGAGAAGAAATCAGAGGAGACGAAGCCGAAGGACGAGACGAAGGAGATAGAAGCCTCGAGAGATGTGTGTTAGAAGACTCGCGGGGTGTATCAGACGTGACTCGCCGCTATTCCTGTAACCCGTCGGAAAGACCAGCGTGAAGATGATCACGCGGGGGGCAATGACACTCACTCCGCGACGTTCTCGCGATCCGGCGCGGAGAGCCAGAGATGCTGGTGCAGGTGCGCCCCCGGGCCGGCAGGCGCGCGACTCGATTCTCATTCTTCCTCTTCCTTCTTCTTCTTATTTCTTCTTATTCTTCGACGACGAGGAAGACGGCAAGAAGAGTTTTCGTCTTTCAACGCTCTACTATGCGATGCTAATTTAATACGCTGGGTGCGCGCGTGCTATCTGCATAGATGTCGATTAGGAAAATCAAATTTTCAATGAGTTTCGAGACAGAATTCGAGATTTTTTCTTCTATGTGAAAACATCTCCACTGAGGTGCATAAATGCAGAGTGTTTGCAAAAAACGTCAAAGCAGCTCTGGAGGAACTTCGAAGAAGTGAAGTTTAGCGTGGTTTTGAGAACAACATTGAATTCAAACTATGGTTATTGCGACGAGAACGAATTAATGAACGAGCGAATCTCCTGAAATTTTCCGCACATAACATTTTCGTGAGAACACGCGGACGTATGGACTACCTTTTTTTCCCGGGTTTGTAAAACATTTGGAAAATCCGTGTTGACGAAACAATACATTTATTTAGGGCATGACCTTCGTAGCATTATTCTAAAATAGTTCGCGGATTGGGAAAACCTACGTCAGACTCAAGCATTCTTTCTCTACGACTAATTTTCGCAACATCTCCGAGGCACCGATGAGAATATATACTGGGCGCGCGATATTCACGTAACAGAAATCTCGTTTATATACCGGTAAATAACAAAAAATAACAGAATTTATTTTTATATTCCGTAAAAGATCAGCGGAAGCTATTTGTTTTATTCAACGAATCTTTTTTTCTACTTGTTTGTCACTGAATTAATCGGAATTCGATAAACTGATTTTTTCGAGTTCGTAAGAATGTCCGTAGAATGTATCGTAACTAATATATAGGGTTATTATCTTCCGTTATCACTGAAGTCATTATACACCTTTCGATCTAGAAATCTACGGTCCGAAGATTCATCGATCCTCTCGGGATATCTCGCGCGAATCAACGCATATTTCATTCGTTTTATTAGTTTCCTTCATCCGCCTCTTCTTCCGCGGTAATCTCGGTATATATCGAACGACGAAGCTGCGCTCCAGCAGCCAGCAGCAGCACCAGCGAGATTCGCAAGAGGATGGGATAACCATAGGTCTGGCAGCTGCGAACAGCCGAGTGACATGCTTCTCCATCGCGAGAGTTTGAGATTGCATAGGACGTGGAATATAGCAAAGGATCCCTCTGCGATATCCAAGCTGTTGCAACGACCGAACGGCGGCATGGAGCAGGAGCCAGCAACCAGCCAGCATCAGTCCCGTCGCTCGCGGGATTATAATCACGCGAAATGAGAGATGCGAGAGAGATGCTTCGGAAATCGAAGGAAGCACGATCGTTTCCATGCACGCTAGCCGACGATCGATCACCCATCTTTCGCACACACGCGTACGGGCATCAGAGATTCGCACGAGTGCATCATGAAATCTTCTTGCAGTATGCCCGGTACGAGGAGCGAGCAGGGAGCAGAGAGAGAAAGCCTTCTTCTTCCACTTCTTCATCATCTATCCTCATCGTCTTCTTCCTCGCCCCCTTCATCTTTCTTCGGCCATGCCCAAGATACCTATGCGCTGCATCAGCAGCAGCGTCTAGCGCTCATTTCACTGCCGCAGCGTAGAAATTCTGCCGCTGCCGCTTCTGCGGTACTCTTGGTCATGTTGAAAGAATGAAGAAATAAAGGAACAAGTGGCGAGACGCTTCGTGAGTGAAGTATGTACGGTGAGAGAGGAGAAGAAATAAGGATGAGCTTGAAAAAGCCAAGTCCAATCACTCATACGCGGGCTCGGTGAAGATTATCTGCGCGCACGTTGACGAGAGCGACCACGGGGTGGTCCATGGCAAATATATAACTCTACGAGAGACAAGCCCTCATTATCGTTTTGACTCTTTGCCGTTCGGAAATTTTCAAGATTCGTATGCGTCGGATCGATTATGCGCAAGATAATAGGATCTTTAAAAAAACCGAAGTCAAATTTGTAAACGTTTTCATCAGATTCTTTCAATGATCGTCCATTTATAATTATAACTTTGAAAGAACGGAGAAGAAATACGAGAAAAAAAAGTTCGGTGCACGCACAGCTCAGACGACACGGAATAAAGGTGCGGGACAGTGAATTAGAGGAACAAGCGAATGTGGAAGAGAAAACGAGAGTTCCCGTCGTTCCTCGCGTTCCTTTAGCCCGTCTTATTTTTAGTGCATGCACGCAGCACACGGGGGACTGCCTGATACTGTAAGTCTCGTACGTACTATACAACTTGGTCTCTTCGCTTGCACGGTGCGCTGCTTCGAGAACCAGCAGCAGCAACGGCAGTGAAAGATATTCTATTTCCAGTGGACTGCTTCGAGGGAACCGCGAGACTGTCGCGATCGCGTACGTGCGTCGTCTTAACGTCTCGTCGAGTATATCTAAGTTTCTTCCTGCGAACGAAATTCGATCTCGAAATTCCATTCGCCTGTCTCGTCGCTTCGATAAATTCGGTGATATATATATACATTACCACGAATAAGTTTTTTTTCTTTCTTCACCAGTTGCGAACATCGGAGAAGCGAAAATAATGCAAGAACAATGATCCACTGATGAAGTTGAATTCAATCAAAGAGCAATGAGAATCGAATGTTCTTCGCTGAGGAATTTGAAGGAGTGCGAGGGGGTGATCTATAGATCAACATCTAATTATAGTACGAGAAAAAATTGACGATCAAACGATTAAAACGGTGAGACGATTAACACGCGACGATCCACGACGAGAAGAAATCGATATGCACATTAATTCTACTTTATTATATAATGCATACATAGGTATATGGAAGCGATAGTTTGAAACGATATTAAACGGAATTTTGCCTAGAGGCTTGCGGATATGGACGATTATCGCGATAATGCCCGATCGCAGGCGTGCTCCGTGTACAGAATTACGATGGAACGGTTTATAAACATCCCATAGAAGCTCAACTCTTCAGGGAACATATAAAAAGTTTAATACCGTTGACGAAACAATTAAAAGGAAATATTATTTCTTTTTATGAATACAATTAATATTCATTAGGAAATTAATCTTACGGCAACAAGGTTAGATGGCTTCAGATGAAAAAAATCGGTTTTTCGAAAACCGCGGCAAATTAGCATCACCCACCGTGGTGTTGCAGCCATGAAATGCTCGATGAGCGAGATGAGGCAGAAGATTGTAATGTACACGATCGTAGCGCATGTGCGTGATACGCAGTTCCGAGCACATCCGCCAGACGCATATCCTCTGCACCGTGGACAGAGCAATCTTCGATCGTGCACATTTTGTGTTTCCTCGAAGACACGATCTCAGATATCCGATCGGGATTTTGTACCGCGAAGAAAATCGATTAGAGGTCGAACTCCCACGCCGATCGCAATTTAATCGATCACGAATTGATCGCGGTAGGTTTCATAGAAAAAACAACAAAGCTATCGAAAGCGGCGGCAGCAGCTTGCGAAACTCTCTTTTCCGTCTACCCGTCTCGCGTTTCTATGTGCATCGATCTATAATAATGTTATAGACCTCACTGCGGGATAAGAATCAATTGTCTTTCGTGTGTATATCGATTCTATCGAACAGAGAATGAGATTTGCGGTACGATCCGAGTGTCAGATAAAGAGACCGATTTTTTTTCATTGCTTATTCGATATTGGCTGCAATTTCTATCAGCGATGTGAAAGGTAGACGATATTTTCATATGGCTCGTCCTTTATAGTCGGAGCTTGAAAGGATTCGATCTGTATAGCATATAGCCAGTATATATGAGAAGAAGTTTCGATGCGGGATGACGAAGACGACGCTGTGGTATCGACCGCGATATCGTATTACCGGTAGGCTTCTTTCTCGCTTTCTTGTTCACCCTAACGGTTAGAAAGATCGACGGAAAGCGCCGGAGGAAGAAAGACGATCGAGTATCGCAGGGTGAAAGAGCCGCGTCCGTCCCGTACGAGCATCAAATAGCCTCTCTGCATGTGAGAGTTGAGAAGAAAATAAAAATAATGAAAGAGAATGAAAACGTGAGGATCGCTGTCACAGTCTGTTGAATAAAACAACAACTATACAGGTTGTTTCAGATTTCGAAACACCGGGCCGCTTCGGTTGATCGGATTCACGATAAAAAAATGAGTACATTCTTTTTCTTTAGGACATTTTTGTTCGATGGCTAGTCTTTCAGTTACAAGCAGTTGGGTCTTAATCAATGAAACAACCTGGACTTGGATCGCATTTGACTGCCAACCTCAACTGATCTGAACTACAAAACGATGCAGATTAGAATTGCGCATCGATTCCTGATTATGATGTCAACGCCATTACCGAAGCTCCTCCATGTGAATGTTAATTCATAATGAGTTTTAGCTTCCTCATAGAGGAAACGAGCACAAACGATTTTGGAGAATTATCAAAAACAAAAATATTCGTAACTTTCGGAATCACTCTATCGTTTTCGGCCAAAGTTGTAACCAAACACCATTAGTGATCGCTCAATTTGCGTGAAAAGCTCCAGTTCAATTGGTCACAATGCGTGTGAACGGTTTGGGTCAAATTCAATACCAAACTCGACTTGTGTACCAAATTTCAGCTCGAACGCTCAAATTTGCGAGATTTGCGTGCTTATTGAACGAGAAAATGCAATTGTTCACAGTAAAAGCAACTTCAATAAGACCATACACCTTCAACTGATTTAATGTTGAGCCACCCTGTACGTTGGTAAATTACGTACACGAGAATCAGTTGCGATTAGTTCTGCAAATCGATTTCGCGAGACCCTCTTCCGCTTGTAAACGAACGACGTAATACACCGTAAACCCCTCGTACGAGCGGAAATATATAGATTGCGCTAAACAACCGATCGGTCATATATATCGCTGCTTCACGTAATCACGGTCGTGACGTCAATATCGCGATGGAATAATACACGAGACAATCAGATAAGCAATATTGTCGAATGATTAGGATTGTGCCATGCTGCTAATAATACAAATTCGAGAACACTATTGCGACCGGGTCGCCGGTGCCAATTATGTACGAGAGTTATTTATTGCTACTCTCGGCCCATGCTGAGTCATCTGTTTATCAGATCGGTGATTATTTGAGCTCGAGGACAACAGCATTGCAAAGAACAACGAGACTCTTCGTGCAACTGGCAATGGAACGGAACAGACTTTTCTTGTCGGATTTACGGTATCCCCAGAAGCCATGCTCGGTTCTCCGCGAGTTCGATTGAGAACTTGTGGTTCCTTCGTTGACGAGGGTCCACGAGAGGGGAATTCAACGTGAATGAGGCGAGAAAAAAAAAGGAGGAAAGATACAGCAGAGTTTTGTCGCTGAAAGAACCGAAACGAATGGAATCGTGATGAGACTCTCGTTCTCATCTTTACACGCGCGCTCTTCGCCATTATCGTCGGTTCCTTTTTCCAGATAAGGATAAGGTAAGGAGGAAGAAAGAGGGATTTATACGACTCCAGAAGTACGAGCAAGACCGATCGAAAGACGAGCCACATAAATAAAGTATAAATTATTTATAAAGCCGAAAGAAGAATGAGACGAAGAGAAAAGAAGCACTTTGTCTCCGGGGCGCGCAACTGTAAACGCAATCGCCAATGTACATCAGAGCTGTTTCGCATTCGGCACTGTTTCGGAGTTGCAAGCAATTTGTCTCTGGGTTATCTCCGATAGAACGAAAATTTAGTGATAGGCTCGTCATTGTTTTGCATTTTTATTAGTCTTTCTCCAAAGATTTCAGGATATTTAGTTCGGAGTTTCGTATCTTTGTTTTTTTTTTTTTTCGTTTTCTGTTTCGTGGGATACGCGAGTAGGGATCCCGGCGTAACGATCACAAATTATCCCTTGGGATATCCCACCGATCGTTCCGATCCTTCTCCACCGATATATCTCACGACAGAGAGAGAAATCCGCCACTGATCTCTCTCTCTTTCCCCTCTCGCTCCATCTCTTCTGGTGTATTGCTTTTGCTTCTGCCGTTTCGCTTTTGCGCTTCTGCCTTGTGCTCGCGCGAGTTTGTTGGTCGAGTGGCGAGAGCCGGAGGAGCTCGCGGCGTGGCGACCTGTGTTTAGCCGATCGCGAAGTGGATGTCCTTGTCCGGTGGCCGTGGGCCTCTAATTGCCGGTGCTGGTGAACGTGGCGAACGCGAAGCTCGCCCGCCTATATCGGCCCCCATAGCCCAGAGAGAACACCGATGCAGAAACCGACAAGTCCTGGAGGCGCGGCGCGCGAATCATCAGCATTATCGAGGAACCGTGGAACGCTAAAGATCCCATGGGATTATACATACACCATCGAGAGATCCTTCGAAGATATTGTCAAGGACAATGTATTACCGGGGAAACGAGGAGGCGGAGTTTTCCCTACTTATCCGTGTAAAAAAGAATTGGTCCATGATAGATCTACGATGCATCTATCATCGTAGTCTATGTGAACGCGCAACCAGTGAGACAATCCTGGCGTATCAGTGAACTTTAAGAACTTACAAATTGACCGAAAATTCCCGCTGCATGCATCAAAAGTCTCTATCTGTATCGAAATACCGCGTCTTGAGCTAGCAATCAAATAGTCTATCGGAGTCTCAAAGTCTGGAAGACCGTGGGGCGAGTTTTACGCGGAAATCGTGTTACCGAGAATCAGAACGGCGAGTTGTAGTATAGATGTGACGACGCGAGGCTGTGCTATAAAGTTGAACCATGATCGTTCGTTCGAGAGAAACACCGTAAATGTAAACCCGGCGTGCGAATCCAGTCATTGATGGGTACTCTTGGTATACTCTCTTCTTCTTCGTGTTGGGTATACACATTCGATCCGTCTGGCGGTTCGGAGTCGAGAATATCGGTGGAGTTTCAACGATTTCGTCGAAATACTCGCTCGGGACCTCGAGGAGAGTGCAGAGCAAAGATCGAAAAGAATCGAGTCGCGGTCACGCACGGAGCGCAAGAATACACGTCTGCGAGTTTGTAAGATCTAACGTTAGCGGAAGCCTGAGGTCGTATTGGCAATTTTACACGACAAAACGAGTCTTCGTAAACTGTATATATATGTGTGTATAGTGCGTATACGTGTGTAGTCGAGCACTGTAGAGAAGGGAACGCCGTTTTCTCAATCAAGTCCTTATAGAGTTAAGGGACTCGCTTCTACGACTCCTATACCGATACCCCTTTTCCTCTGTATCTCTTTCTTTACCGCCTCTATTCTCTTCGGGATAGACGATGTACCGCGAACAAGACGATCCAACCTCACTGCCTTCGAGTTTGTAGACGTTAAAAAAGAAGCTGACTGTTCAACTTCATTCTGTACAGAAGACGGGATACATCTATCTTTTATTTCTGTTGGGCTGTTATTCTTCCTGCGAGCTTAATCGTCGCGTACATTATTCACTATCAAAATTCTTGGGAAGTTCAGTGCTGAGGGCCAATTACAATGTTCTTCGAGAAAAAATAACAAGATAAGATGCTTGAGAAAATTTTTAAACACTTCATCCAAGCCGTTGCGGATTAATGAAAAACCTTTGTAATTTTTTTTTAATCAGTATTGTGAAGTGATAAAATATGGTTTATCATGGAGATAAAGCGCATGTATTGTTTTTAAGGTTATATACCAATCTGATAAGAGTTTTAATCTAAAGTCAAGCACATCATTGGTAATCGGCAATTATCGGTAATCGTTGAGAGAACAAGAATGAGACGACGTCGAATGAACCGTGTGCTCTCGGGCTCGCTTCATTCACCTACTCTATCGGCTCATTCACCGTTACGATAGTGTGCACTTTACAGCATCACCCACCTCCTAAGGCTGTTCAATCCCTTCCCGATCCCCGCCGCGGCTGTCGCCGACGTAACGACAATTTTTCGCCTTTTCGATCGTGACCTCTTTCTTTTATCGAAGAAAAATCCAGTAGCTGTTCGCGCTACCGGCTGTCTTATGGCCATTCAAGTATCGCTCGAACGTCGACGTGCCTGGAGACCGAGCGACGAGAACGCATTTACAGTAATCCGGGGAAAGACCCATTGAACTTATCGAAAGGATATTTTCATGAATGAACGATTTCTCGAGCTTGTAAGCATTGTTGAAAGATATCAAATTCAATTAAACATTACACGACAATAACGAAATAAAATATTTTCTCAATGCACGACCAATAATACCGGTAATAAAGACAATGGAAAGCAATAAACATAAGTAACGTAATTCGTTTTGTCAGCAAAGTCATTAATATGCTTGCGAAATTTATCCAGGCTCAACAAATTAACGAGTAATAACGGTAAAATGGAAACATTCCGTACAGATATATATTTGTATGTATAAGGATGTGTATACATACATGTATAGGAGCGAGTTGCACACAAAGTAGAACCAATGAATCTCGAATATAACCAATGGATTAATAACACTTTACGTGAATTACGTTATAGTTTCGCTATCCCGTATTATTCTCAAAGTCGTGCAGCACGAGCTATAAACTGATGGTGTTGTTATTATTATCATCGTTATTAGTTTAGCCGTTGTGGATTCTCGTGGCTTTCACTGGGTCGAGATAAGTCTCGTACCGCAGATCGCACAGTGGTTTGTGCGGTATATATATCGCGTTTGATGTATGTTACGTACGCGAGTACAGAAAGAAGTGTGCTATAATTACGAGAATGAACGATCCCACCGAGCCGACAATTTTGCCATACGCTGGCCCTGCCTCTCTCCCTCTCGTTTGCGCTCCTGGCGATGATGTAAATCGTATCGACTTCTGTCTTGTACCACAAGTCCCTCCGCGATATGGTGACGCTTTCGCACGTACTTCGATAAATCAATAATTACCGCGAGATATCGAGATCGAAGTTTAAATTCCGTTTGCAACAGTGAATATAACTCGGCTACGATCACAAACTATAAGCCTCGACGTTGCGGACTTGTGTGGTTTTAATAGATGGTACGATGTCGGTGATACGTGTATATTATGAGTATGCGATAAACCAACAGCAGTCCCTCGTTTTCCATCGCGCCAGAAAGAGAGAGAGAGAGAGAGAGAGAGACAAGAGTCGATTCAAAAGAATAATAATTACGCAACTCGCTTGGAGAATACACGTGCAACTACGAGCTCCCTGTGTATATTACCGTAGGTGTGCCGGGCTCAGAGGTAAACGCAATGAGATACTTTTCAGATACACAGAGGTATGCATACATTATGCACGCGAATGACAACTTCCGGCTGGCACAGACCGGAAGTCGAGAGAGGACGAGATAATTCGAGGGAAAGCAGCACCAGCAGCGTCAATATTACAAGAGAGCTACGTGTGTTCCCAACCCAGGCACACACAGCGTACGAGCATATATGAATACAAAAAAAAAAGAAAAAACGAAATAATATAGCTGATGCTATGCAGCTCAGCTCTCTACGACGTGTGCTCGAAACACACTTGTCCATACAGTACGGCGGCCCGTTGTACGTGAATTCGAGTTTTATCTAGTGTACGAGCGTGTAACAGGGTCGTAGAGAGTAATTAAAGAATAATAAAGATTATTGATAAGGAAGCACGCAGATAATCCTGAAGAGGAAGGTATATCGCCTCTATCGATGTGTAATATGTACTACGAGATAATATTGCACAGGCGCCGAGCCGTGTTTACGATAATACACTTACTTTATTATTATTATCATTATCCTCGAGTATATCAAAGCCTGGATTACTTGTAATACGTATAATTTTTTTTCTCGCAATTTGCGACGTTTAAAGGTGGCTCAATCGAACGTTAAAATTGCAAAAAAATTAAGGAGTTGGGAGTGGAAGGTATGAATTAGCGAGGTGTTATGATGCATGTTCGGCGGTAAAGTTGGTTACGTTCGGTGGTAAAGGCGTTACTTTAAAGCTGGCGGGGTTAACGACCGAGTGGGACGGAACAGTAATCGAAACGCGTATACACTGCGAATGCAGTAGGAAGAATCTTTTAACGCACGTGCGTCAGAGTAAAGCTTCTCTCGGTACAAAAGAAGAGAAAAAAGAAAAAGGAGAAAAAAAAGAGGCGGAGCAGCATTCAAAACGAAAAGGCATATAGCGACGACGAAGCTGCCACGGCAATGCATACCGGTGCCGGAAAGTTTACGAGAGGCAAAGCAATGTACCGTAAGATCACCGGCGCCTCGGTTACTCTTTAGCATCAAGCAAAGGAATATACGGCATAAGCAAGGAACCCGTGCGGACGCGTTATCATACCGATGAAAAAAGAAAGAAAAATGAAGAAGAACAGATTCATCGTGACTGTAGCACACTAAATTTTCGAACGAAATATTATCCCGGAGTGCGAAGATGACGAGTGGCGATCGAAGTCGAGTATTCGATGAGGAAGCAAAAGAAGAAGATGCGAAAGAGATGCAGAGAAAAAATGTGAAAGAGGAAGACGAGAAAAAAAAAGCGAAATAAAAGGAAAGAGGCAGCTCTCGAAGCCTCTCGAGTGGTTACCGATAATGGCCGTTCGCAAACACTTGGTGGCTCGAGGCCGATGCATTTTTTTTAGACTTTCTTTTTTTTTTTTAAATCGCTCTCGTGTAGTCATCGTCTCGGTTGTGCGTTCTCGTCCTTCCCATCCTCCGGCTCGATTTCCTCATGCTCGCTTCTGGGGATGTTGCTTGGGCCCTTTCGCAGCTCTTCGGTATCCTCGCGGCGTCGAATTATTAACCCGAGCGGCTCGCGAGAAGAAGATGCGGAGGTCCGGCCGCAGCAGCCGTGGAACAGAGTTCTACTGTTGCTGCCGTTGCCGTTGAGGCCCGCAAGGAACGAGAAGGAAGAAGTTCCCGAGAGCGTGGGCAACTCTCCAACGGCAGAGAAACGAAGAAAAGCCGAGGAAGTGAATAGCGAGGGCGAAAGAGAAAGAATACGCGAGGATAAACGTATATACCCCCCCGCCGGTCTTGTGCAGTTGTGTGATACTACAGAGATAGCGCGAGAGTATATGCAACGATCCACCGGCCCTCCTGGAATGCACCGGGAACAGGTCGCAAGGCTGCCGGCATTCCGAAATTTCCAACGGAGTATTTCAGTATGTGAGAAAGAAGAGTGGAGAAAAAAAAAGTAACCGCGACCACAAGAAGAAGAGAGATGCCAAAGTTGGGGGCGGTAGAATCTTCGCTCGGAAGATTGATTATTTCGCTCACGACGTAATGGTATTCGAAAGAATGCAGCGTCGATTATAAAGTCATGGGTAATTGCTCAATGTTTCGATAGAGTTTTTTTTACGCTTGAATTCGAGTATAAGAATCTTGAGATTTCAGCACGGTATAGATTCGAAACACGCGCGATATTTTCGTTGAGTTTTATTTTTTGTTCTTTGAAATTTCCTTCCTTGTCGTGGTACGACAAAAATTCTATCGTCGAAGGAAGATCTGTGGCTCAAGAAGTAGCTTAAGAAGGGCCAAACTCGACTCTCGTCGGCCAGAAGAGTTCTCGCATTCCAAAAAGCCAAAGCTGTACCGAAAACCGCCCTGCGTGAGGCCTCGAGGCCTCAACCTATCTCAAAGTGCGATACAGGTCCCAAAAGGGGGCGGAGTTGTTGATCCGAGATCCCGAGAAAACGCCGTATGCTCGAATTCTTTTACCCCGCGCGGAATCTCGAGACAGAAAAATCTCCGAGTTCCTCGTCTTTCATAAATAACAATGAATACCCTCCAACCTCGAACATTAATCATCATAATAAACAGAGGGGTATCCCATTTCTTATGTTTGAAACTGCATCAGGTCAATATATGTGCTTGAAATATATAGCATATATTGCTGTATATTTATGTTATTCTTTCGATTCAAAACAAGTGAGCGCAAAGCCGCGTTGTAACGAGAAAATCATAAGGAATAAGCGGCGCGGTAAACGGGAGAAAGATAGAAAAGAATCTCGGGATATAACACCGTAGGAACGTTCGGCCACGGTTGACCGACGAGTAAAAAGACGAAGACGGAAGGAAACGAGAGTGCCATCAAATACAAACTCACCCTGTTGCATTCCAGAGCCTCGGCGCTGTGCTCCTCCTTCTGCTTGAAGCAGCTGCTGCACTTGCTCTTGTTGAATATGTTCGGTGCGAACTTTCTGCACTCGGCGCCGGTGCCACGGGGTGTCGCGCTACCTCCCGACATTGCTCGACCCAACCAATCCGATGAAACGCACTCGCGCACACGTTACTTTGATTTTTCTTCTTCGATTATCTCGCGGAAAATTTTATATTCTTCAGAGACAATAAACTAGACGAAATTGTACGTGGCATTCGTCTTTCATCTCGTCTCTCTCTTTCTTGTTTAATCGATGATTCGCAAAAATTCGTCGTTCATTTCGTCAATCCCTTCGCTTCTATCGATAGCTTTTACTTCGCAGCTCCGAGCGAGCGAGCTATGATTTATCGTCTGTTTTCGTGCCGGCGAATCGATATTACCAATCGGCACGGAAGGATTACGGTACTTCGGCCTTGAGGTAAAGGAAGAGGCCCTTCAATACGTGACGATCCTTTTTTTTTTCGAATAAATCTCTCGACTCTTCGATATGCCTTTTTCCTTCCGCACGAGAAACCAGTTTATCGTTTTTTCGTCCAATAATATTAATTAATAACGAATCTTTGCGTAATATAATTTCGTGCAATAAGCAAATTCGGTTTACAGTTTGAACGCGCGTGGCTCTGAGTCGTTTATCCTTGTTCTCTCAAACGCGCATCTGCGCATGTATATACATGTATGTACATACCTCGGAAGCACACATGTTCCGAGAACAATCGTGTAAACCTCGTCGCAGATTTGTTTGCGCGATTTTTCCTGTATCGTCGAGTCAACACGTATTATCCAATATTTACAAACTATCCTTCAATTTCTTCGTGCTTCGATCCTTCGTTCGTTCGTTTTCTTTCTTTTTTTTGCAAATTTTCTCGCTCTCACACACTTGCCTTCTTCCCCCAGGCCACTCCGTTGCTCACTGGTTTGCTGCTATATATATATGTATACATCCATATACAAACATTCACACAACACACGTGATATTATTCCACGTTTATAAATCCAAGCAATTGAGCCCCGACGCGATGTATATAGATTCACGTTTTTTTCGTTGCACAATTGAAGGTTCGCTTTTATCGTTAATCAATATCGTTTTGTTTAATTATCGATCTCGTCGTTAGATTGTCGTCAACACTGTTTCGCGTGTCAAAGGTAACTCCCGTTGTTTTAACGTCGGAAATTTAAGCCGAAATCGCGTATATTCAGATTGAACCAACAACGCGTGAACAACAACAAACAAAATCAACGTCGAAACCACGCGTTTTTCGTTGCGATCGGGGGCACCAGGTAAGTATTATTATTATATATCCGCGCACCAGGTGAGTCATCCACGAGAAGTAGAGGTAAAGCACCTTGGAGGTTACGAGATTTTTCGTCGTGCCGGTTTGTACGTTTTTAATTGCACCCCTCAACTTTATCCGTCACCGTCCTCCGTATCGCGTATCTGCACCTCGCACACACGACTATGAACCGACATATTTACGTCGCAATGCTCCATGACAGAACGACCGCGAGGACGTCCATCCGCGATCTGCGAGACTTGGCAGCTCTCACCCGCGGGGCAGCGCTCGACGCGTTCGGCACGATCGCAGCGCCCATAGGCGGCGCATAACGGAGGTTTCACTACGCGAGAACGAAGTAGCGCAACGTCCCAAGCCCCGCCCTACTTTCGAATTTTGACCCTTTCTCGGCATTCCCATTCTTTGCATCCCTGTATTTTCTTCTTACTTCACGGATAAATCATGCGACACATTCGAGGATATAATAAATACACGACAGCCACAGGAAAACAATTAACACAGACGATTGGAATAATTTTGAATGCGTTGCTTATTAATCGCATTTCTGATGTTGCGATTGTTACAAATCCCGAATAATCACGGCGATTTAAGGTTTGAAAATCAAATCGCGAACTACGCGAGTCAAACGCATATTTCCGATAGGACCGATCAGCTGTTTTCAAACACCTCCGTTTCGTCGTTCCTGGAAATCTTCCGGTTCGGCTGTACGGTCGTTCCGCGCGTCTACGAGGAGAGGACAGTCTAAAGAAAAGATGGTAGATGAAGCTGGTGACAGGTTCGTAAAGACGAATCATTTATCAATAATTTCAGGTAGAAATAAATGATTTTTGACGCAAAGAAATTGTCCCAACATTTTCCTCGCCTGTGAGACATCTCGTTGCAGCAAAATACGCTAACCTCGAAATCGTCAACACCGACGAATCAACGGGACGATCGTTAATCAGTGCATTTTTAAAAATTAATAATCGTATTTATCTAGTTGAGATTTCGCAAACGCCGATTCGACGATTGATTATGGTTGCCGCCTCGTCTTTGCTATCGTCCGAGCTTGTTATTCGCTCGTACTATCTCGTACTCACGCCGGCCGCGCTCCTCTATCGATTAACTCGGCCCTTTCGTTGGTCCGAAAAAAAATTTCGCAAATTCACCGATAGTGCGATACACAAACGTGGTCACGTCTAATATTAGCTACGGGTTTGTATTCAAACAAATTCGATTAGGGGCACTCAGGGAAACTCTTACGTAATTACTATTTTGACCATCAGCGAATCTGACAAATCCTTCGATAGTGAACGTTCCAAAGATTTCTTAATCGACGAGCGATGGACGCTAATGCAAAATGAATTTATTATTGCAGGGACGAATCTGCCAATGTCGCCATCATCAGAGAGGTGTACGACACTGAAAATGCTCACGAAACGTTCGAGTACGAGTTGGAAAGAGCGCTGGAGGCTGAGTGTACTTTAATCGTCATCGAACCGTCCAAGCTTGGCGATGAAACATCCAGATGGATAGCGGTAGGAAATTGCTTGCACAAGACAGCGGCCCTTTCCGGTTTAGCAGCTATAGCAACGGGTACTGAACAAAATTTTTTCAAAGAAATTTCAATGATCTGCCTTTTCGGATGGTTTGGACAATAATTATTCTCAATTACCCGCAGGTCTCGTGTGGGGCGATAGACCGTACATCCACGGAATATTCTGCACCGCATCCGTAATAACGTGCGGCCTTTACACTGTATCGTGGCAGTTGGATCCCTGTTGCCAGTATCAAGTCGAAACGGATACGAGTAAATTGCCGCACGTCGAGTTATTGGCGGTATTAGGTCCCTCGTCGCCGACGTTTCTCGTGCGCAAGGACGACACGCGAAGAAGGATTCTTCACACTACCATCACACTAACGGCGCTGAGTATCAGTGCCTGGAGACTCTATCAAGCATTCAAGTGAAAAAAGAAAAAACAGAAAAAAAATTTAAATACCGTGCTGCAAAGAAAACTACACGACGAACGAGATTGTCTCCCTCGGCGACTACATAGATTGTTAAAAAAAAACCCAGGTAGGCCGCGAGCGGTAACCGCACACGCGCGCGTCGCGATGACCGCGTCGCGCCAGCAGCACGATCCCAATACCCTTCACGTTTTACGAATTTGGAGAAATACAATTTCAATTATGCAGCTTCTAAAAGACCCATAACGGCCCCCCCATTCCAGCAACTTATCCAATATTTTATCCAGACTTTTCGAGAGAGGAGATAAGGCGACGAGTCTTTTTTTTTTTTTTATTGTCCTAACCGAATCGACAAGCCGCAAAACTCAGTGAAGATACGATCGAAATATTCCTAGCACTATGTATTTCTAGGCTGTAAATAAAGTAGATAGATTACACACTGTACACGTTACAATAATCTCGCATTGCTGTGAAATTTATCTTCTCCCCTAACTCGTGCTTGCTTAATTAATCGTCGATATCGGGGGTCACAGTGGTAACGAGAGAACAAAATGTCGAGAGGAAATTGTTGAACAACACGAATACATTACACAGTTCCATAGAGATTATCGGAGACAAGAAGGTACATTCGCGATGATTGTAAGGATAAAACTACGAAATACACGAAACGAGACAAATGAAAAAAATGGGAGAGATAGAGAGAGAGAGAAGAAAAGAAAGCTACGATTTATCAGAAATTGTATTTTTCCTAATTCATATAATGTAGGCGAAGAAAAGAAATATGTTGTTGATATGAACTATAATGAGCGAGAACGACCGATTATATAGCCACGAGAGAGTAAGAAAAATTGTGAACGATTAGTCATTATGTTTTGAACATAATAGTGAGGAGGCATGTTTTTTTTTTTCTTACGATTATGAATCCTCGCAGAGTCGAGACGAAACGAAATAAATTTCAGTTAAATGTTAAGTCCACATTTTTTTTGTTTCTCGATCCCAATATTTTTTTATCCTCTAAACAATAAGTTGCGTTTTCTGGGAAGACAGCTGAGCCAAACGAAGATATTAGGAAGAGCCAAAAGACGGCACTAGGCTAGATTGCATTTATTATTTTATTTTAAAAAAACCTGAAACCTAGAGAAATGTACAAAAAAGAAAAAAACAAAAATGATATCATTTCCTACGAGACACTATTGGTAACGTCAACTTCACAACTAGTTTCCCTTTCCGCGTCTTAGGTTTAACAGTGATTGTTGAAGGTGCTGCGTCATGTTTGTCCTGTCCGGATGAAACGACCTGTTTATAGTCTCTTATTACAGAGACAAAAAGAGTGTATGTAGATTCGACTCGTTACACATTTTTTTCCGTAGATTCCGTGATGATCTTAATAAAAGATATGGTGTAAATAGACAACTGGATATATTATTACATCTACCCTAACTAATCTTCGAACGGCCCATCGATCGTTAATCAAATTACAAGAATTCACTGAATAAGTACGAATAATCATATTTATCGAGCGTATAGTTTTTTTCATTCGTCCTCCACTATTCAGCATTCGATTTCGCCCGTTTCTCCATTACCTTGAAATAAGCGAACGGCAAAAAGTTGCGAATAAACATTGCTACTTTTGGAACAAATGTAGCAATGGTTACTTCCTTTTGTTCCTTCAATACTGCCGTCAAAACTCGATCCGCCACGTATTCGGGACTGTAGCCTTTCTGAATCGTCTTGTCCATAACTAAAAAAACGAAAACACATCTCTGTAGATATCAACTGATTCGTTTTGCTTATCGTGTACGCGTATTCGCTACGAATATTTACTTCCGTAATTCTGACCGTCGCCCTTCAACGCATTGAGGGACAGTTGAGTTTTAATGTATCCGGGATTAACGACGGTAATTTTCACGTTTTTGCCGGCAAGTTCTGCTCTCGCGGAATCACACCATGCTTGCAGCGCGTGCTTGGAAGCTCCGTACGCCGATCTATTTTCAGCAAACAAATAATGATCGATTATCTTATTCGATTCTCGGGATATATTGTTTTAAGCACCTGTAAGGTAAGGCAATTTTGCCCTGGACACTGCTGATGCACACTATGTGACCCGACTGGCGTTTTATCATTGACGGAAGAACAGCTGAAAGAATACAAATTTCGCAGATAACAAAATTATTATCATTCGTCATTAATAATTAAGATAATTTTTTTTACGAATATCTTCATTATTTGGAAACAGTTAGATGTTACGCAAAGTTCGAAGTACTGAAAATCTACCTTTTGTAATTGCTATCAGCGCGAAATAGTTGACGAGCATAACTTTGATGTCCACTTGGACATTCGTATCGACAACATCGCCTCTGTACGAAATCCCAGCATTGTTGACAAGAATATCAATTTGGCCATGAACGGCGAGAACTTTGTCGATTTCGGCTGGCAACGAATTTATTTCCGTTAAGTCGAGGCACAGAACAATTGGCGGATGCGTAGGAACGGTCTGAAATTTATTCGATTGGGAACGTTAGAGATTGAATGCGGCGAATGAAAAAGCGACAATGGCTGAAGCTCACATGATGTTCGTTGATCAGCGCTTCCTTCACTCTTTCCAATTCTTCCTTGCGTCTGGCGACGAGAATCAAACGACAGCCACAGCTGTAAAATGAATGAGCTAGAGCCTCGCCCAAGCCGGAACTGGCTCCAGTGATCAAAACGACCTACGGAAAACAATGAATCGGTCATTTAGTAATTCGCGGCCGAGCGGTTTTTCGAGAAACAATGTCATTACCTTTCCACTGAGAGCGGCTCTTCGCCTCTTAGTTCGGACAACGTCGATAAAGTGATACAAAAGCCAAGGAAACGTGACGGGAATACCGAACAATGTGAATAACCACCAAATTATCGGCCAGCCTTTTAAACTTTCGTGTTGTTTCATTCTGAATTGAAAAAAATTGTTACGCGTTCGTACGTTCTGAGAGGAACACTTTTCTTGTGCCGCGAGCCAGACAACTTCGACGTTACAGAGTATGAGGTGATGTTGCCGATAATTAATTCGCGCTGGACAGTCGGCTCCGCCTAAATTATGTAAACAACGCGGAATAACTGCCTTGAATCATAATAAGTAAAATCTCAAATTCCAAAGTCGAAAGCGTCGTCGTTGATGGTCAGCTGGACGAATATCGAATGTTTTTTTTTTGTTTTACACTTAGCCGCCACTTCGTAGATCGCGCGGTGCACACAAACACAACGGCGGCAAAAAAAAAGTCGAACAATTCCGTTCGATTGAGAGCGCCGAAAGAGTTACGCGGCTAACTTCAAGCGAAATGCAAGTAACCGATTTTTACTTGAATAACCTTGCCGCACGGTTTTTCGATCGAGAAAATAAAGTTGCCGATTCTACGTCGCGCAATTTTGGCACTTTGTTTCGACGATTCGGAGACTCTCGAACTATCGGAGGATTGGAATTACCGCGAGACTTCGAGTATTTCGCACAATTACCTTCGCGAAGACGTTCTCGATGAGCGCTCAAGAGCAGAAACAAAGCTAGCGCTTCGCCACGAAGGAATGCCGCACGTTTTATTCGGTAAATATCGCAAATTCGAGGGCGAATTCGAAAATAATCAACGATCCCTGCGCGCGCCAGGTTTCGGTATTCTTTAATGAGTTTCCCAATGTTTCGAACGTTTGTTGTTTTCAAACAAACCTAGCTCAACTCAAGCTCGTTGAGTCAGGTCAAAATCATTGAGATTCAACGTCCCTTTAAACGATCGATCACGAAAACAATTTTCTAACCTCCGAAACGGGGTACCGTAATATCCGATTATTCACTTTCAGAATGACGAGATTCCTCAAAACGACAGTTCGTTGCTCTTCCGTGAAAATACTAATTACATAATGGAGACGCACGACACAGAGCATGCCTACGTAGCGTTCCCCATTAGCGGAGTTCACGAAGCGATGCAGCAGAACGTAATATCGCACGAGGAGATATGCGAGCCAGACTGCGTGCTGCAGGACGGCTTGGAGGAAGTAACTGTGAGCCACGACGGAATCTCAGAGGCTCAAGTGGCCGTTGAGATTCTAACGGAGCAGTCGGACGAGGACGAAGAAAAGTCGGATGTTTATCCGATTTACATAAAGCAGGAGGAGCACCATCAGTATACGTCGGGAGATGACGAATCAATGGCGGTGGAGGCCCTGAGACAGCTAGGCGGTATGTACCCCTGTTTCGAGGACAAAAAAATTAGCTGTCCCAACTGCGCGAATGCGTTTACGCAAACGGAGCTGGCCAAGCACAATCAAACGTGCGCGAGCGCAAAATTATGTTGCACAACGTGCGGCGAGACATTCGAACGAAAACAAGATCTAAACAATCACATGGTCTGCCATCAAGTGGACAGGCCTCACGCTTGTCGAACGTGCGGCAATCTTTTTCGTTCGAAAGCGAATCTTCAAACGCACATGTCTCAGGTGCATCAAACTGAAAAGCCACACAAGTGTGCGATATGCGGGGCCGATTTTCAGCGTCCCTCGAGCTTATCTAATCACATGAAAATTCACACTTACGTCGCCGGTAGAGCGATAATACAGTCGCAAACGAGTTCGAATGCTCAATCGTCGGAAACATTCAGAAAGTGGCCGGACAACGAGACAGCGGGTAGTTCCGTTGCATCGTCGTCCGTTCAATCGGTCTCCCATTACGACGTTTCGCACGTTCAGTGGTCGGTTCCTTCGTACAACTTCGCGAACGATCACGGGACCGCCAGTAGTCAAGAGAAAATGGATACATTGCAAGAATTCACGGTAATGCCAAACGGCGAGGTAACGCAGTTCGAGTACGGTCAACAAACTGCGCTGAGCAATCCGATGAATCAACAGTACAGTTTATCCATGAATTCGTTCGGAAACGCGCCGGAGTCAATGGTGAAGGTAGAATCTCTGCCATACTCGTCGGAAACCGAACGAAATTACATCGAGATTGAACTTAACGACTCGACCGTGAAGTCACATACGTGCGCTCATTGCGGCGTGAGCTTTTCGCGAGCCACGGCTCTCGCATCGCACGAGAAGATTCACGCGGCGAAGAGTTGGACGATGCCGATCGAGTGTGAATTCTGCGACAAACAGTTTCAAGATGGCAATCATCTGGCCACTCATCAAACTACATGCGCGAAGAAGCTTATGCAGAACAATATCGAGCAAGGAGTTCCCAACAGCAAATGGGGCAAACACGCGTGTTCGGAGTGCGGCAAGAAGTTTACTACTAAACAGAAGATGTTCAGGTACTTTCACCATTGTCCTACAATGATGTGGCATTATTTTTACGAATATTAATTCCTCGATGTTTCTTCTTGTAGGCATCAGTGGATTCACCGCAAAAAGACGCATTCGTGTGAAATTTGCGGCACCCAATTCGAGAAACAGAATCAATTGGACGAACATCGTTTGTCAGCCCATCCCGGAGACTCTCCGTTCACCTGTAGCGAGTGCGGAAAGAGTTTCGTCTCGCGTCAAGGACTCTGGGAACACGGACGAACACACGCCGGAAGTCCGGCGCATTTTCACTGCGACACATGTTCGAAGACTTTTTCGTCGCGTCAGGGCTATCTGATCCATCATCGCACGCACACCGGTGAGAGACCGTACGGCTGCAAATTTTGTTGGAAAGCATTTCGCGACGGCGGCACACTGAGAAAGCACGAGCGCATTCATACGGGCGAAAGGCCGCACGTTTGTCCTCTGTGTTCGAGAGCGTTCAATCAAAAAGTCGTATTGCGCGAGCACGTTCGGTGGGTCCACGCGGCTGGAAAGAACGACACGGAATTTACGGGTCCGCCTTATCCGTGCCCGCTCTGCGGCACCTTGAATCAGGATCGCGACGAACTTTGCGCGCACATAGTGAAACACTCGGATCAGATGATAGCCGAGGCGAAAGCGAAGACCAACAACAACGCGCCGAAGCCAAAGCCGAGCAAGAAAAAATCAAAAGCAACCGGCATCTCGAGAGCCAAAAATATCGGCGATAGATTGGTATCGCGCACCGAGGAAAACGAGGCTTTGCTGTCGATCGCCGAGAGCGTGGAAGGTACCGAGCACAATAATGGAATGAAATCCGACGGGACGGAAGTTAACGAAACCTTGTTACTCGTGGCGGGAGACAAAGATATTGGCTCGGAAATCGAGAGCGACAACATGCAGGACATTGCCGAGGGTAAGGTATGTAACGATACGGAAACTGTCATAGTAACCGGCGATCAGGGAGGGACTATAATAAGAAAGATACGCAACACTGATATCGATGTAATGCATTTGATACAAACTTCGAAAAGAAGTGAAACGCTTCATCTTATTGCCGCCGACAAGAGCAATAACACGTTGCATCTTATAACGAAGCAGAACGAATCTTTGCCAGTTTTGACGATACCGAACGCTGAGAGTAACGATCATTTTTCGAGGCAAGTGAGCGCGGGTAACGCCCATTCGACGAGAGGGAACAACGACGTGGAGGGTAACGGTAGTAGCGAGCACGAGGACTCTATGATCGACGAGGAAACGACGAGTGTCGTTACGGTCGCGCAACAGTATTTGCGCCAACAGCAGCACGATAGCGACGAGGATGAGGAAATGGTTTGTGGCATATGTGGCGAAGATTTCGACGACAAAAACGTGCTGATGGAACACGTTAAGATTCACATATAAATCAATACAATGTGTATATAATTCGTTGTCCAAAGTTGTGATATTGTTACCAATTTTTACCTTCGCTCACATATACTACGTTCCTTTATATTTCTCACCTCAAAGCAAACAAAAATTTAAATATAATAATGCACAGGCTGTCGATGTGATAGAACAGATCTAAATGGATTATTTGATTGGTAATATTTTAATAATTCGTGGATCTATTACCATGTACGCTTTCTCTTGCACACATACACACGGGGATTAGTATAACTGTAGTGTGCGACGTGTGCGAGCGTAATGTAATAATGAAATTCTTATAAGGATTTATAAGAATCAACAATAAAGTAAGATTTATATGTTGTATTGATTGTTGGATTAATAGTAGTGTGAAGGCATCCCTTTCAAATGTCGTTCCTTGAGTTATTAATTACCAGCGATTATTTATCAATACTCAGCAATCGGAACGGCAATTTATTATCCTTTAAAGACTTGTCAGTTCTTTAACGATTTCAATCATTTCACGAAAACGATCGCGGTAACAGATTTTGTTAAAAAATGTGATATAACATTTGCGTTTCTTTCGAGTACGATTTTAGATCACATATTGACATTATTGTTACTAAAAGTAAACATCATATTGATCTGAGCGTGCGGGAATGCCGGTACGTTTTTTTATAGCTCAAATGTTACACAGTTGCTGCATACTGTAGTTGCTGGGTATTTACCCGACGGCTCATATCACCCTCCCATTTTCCATTTTCAAACTTGCAGGAGAGGAACCGAGCCAATCGCGTGGCGTATACCAATCGATCAGTCCCCTTGTAAACACAGTCGCGTACACGTGCTTCTCGTCTCGGAGTACGCGTAAACAATCGTCATATTACTGAAGACCTGACGGTTACCACTGCGAATGTTGTAACTGGAATCGAATTGTCGATGAAGCAAAAACATTTATAACGGTGAGTCAATCATTATTCACAATGCCATTGTCGCTCGAACAGGCTTCATTGGTTATGAAACTACCGCTGCGGCGGTTCGAATTCATTTTTATTTCTTGCGATAATCGCAATGACGTCCGGCAACTTATCAACAATTGTTGCGTTAATTATCGAAATATGCAATCTGAGGTTTACGAAAGATAAGGTAATGACAGTGTACAATCGCTGCAATCTGCGCGACCCGCATTTACGTTTGAATACATAAAGATCGTTCACCGAAAGTATTTGTTCGAAAAAAACAAAATTTGTTTGGTGAAACTGTTGATTATTCTTTTAAATCAAAGACTAACAACAATAGGCTATCATTGGGTGCGAAAAATCATTTGACGATCGATTCGATAAATCAGCTGTTCCCCCCCCGCTTTCGCCGGCGTCCCATTCCCGCGCACGAAGTCGCGCGTGCCGGACGCCTGAGCAGAGGTTATGCACGCTCGCACCAAAGTTTGATCGTCCGATTTCGTCGCTATAAGTGAAAAGTATAAACAAAACTTCGGTGGTCATTGTTACCGTTGTGGCACGACAATTTCGAGCCAGTGCAAATAAAAGTTACGGCTACACAGAAGCGTGCAAAATGCCCACGTGGTACCAGATACAGGCTCAACTGCGTAATCCAAACAATCCAGTGGTGTTTTTTGACGTGTCTGTCGGCACCACGGAAATCGGCCGAATGATATTCGAGCTATTCGAGGACGTCTGTCCGAAGACTTCGGAGAATTTTCGTCAATTCTGCACCGGCGAGTACAGAAAGGACGGCGTACCGTTAGGCTTCAAAGGAGCGATATTTCATCGTGTCATCAAGGACTTCATGATTCAGGGTGGCGACTTTGTCAACGGCGATGGCACCGGCGTTCTAAGCATCTACGGTGGAGGCACCTTTCCCGATGAGAATTTCACATTGAAACACGACTCGCCGGGACTCCTCTCGATGGCAAACAGCGGCAAGGACACCAATGGCTGTCAATTTTTCATAACGTGCGCAAAGTGCAACTTCCTCGACGGCAAGCATGTGGTCTTCGGAAGAGTCATAGACGGCCTGCTCGTAATGAGGAAAGTAGAAAACGTTCCGACGGGCCCCAACAACAAGCCAAAGATTCCAGTAACCATATCGCAGTGCGGACAGATGTAGAAAATAATTTGACAAAAAACTAATTGTAAGGATTTACACAAGAAAAAAAAGGACATTAATAAAAAAATTCTATTTTATTCACTCATTTTATATACGTCAAATTTATTTAAATCGAATGGACATTACTGTCCGTTTCCTTCCTGCAATATTCGCTAATGAATTGCCAATTACTTCGACCTTGGTTTTCTATTGCTTCTAAAATGTTACGTCATCCGTTATCAATTAACAGGGCTATGAATTCGCCGACGATAATATCGGGATCCGTGATTTGCACGGGGGAAAAAATTGGATAACATATGCGTGGGACAAGCACGTGTCGATATCTAAATATAGACGCGTGGGTTTTTGGTCGCATACGCGCCGCTCCAAAAACGTCGTCGATCTTTGATTTAGAATTGTGCGCTTACGGAGCAACGTGTGTGACATTTCGACTATAAATTTCTATTCTACAGGGTGCGTTACATTCTTAGTTTACATGGGCGTTGAAAATATCGCGCGATAACGAGCTCATTAAATGCCATCACTCCCTCGACTGTGATAAAATTGCAACAATGATTATGTAATCTAGGCAAATTTTTTCCGTTTATGGTGAGCAAACACACATTATCTCATTTAAAAGCCACCTTACCGATGGTAATTATTTATCGGTATTATTTGTGTTTTTCCGTATTTTCGAAATAACTACAAAATACAAACGCTTCGTCTAAACGATCCAATTGTTTACAACAATTACACAAGTAAATCTTCTTACGATTAGTTTTTCAGCGAGGAATTTCATTACATAGCCTTTACGTGACTAAGATTTCTACACCTTCGATTCACGGACAACACTGCGCGCAGTCGAAATTTTTTCGTCGCTCTATTTACAATTACAGTATGACTCTGATTGTCCCAATTTTCTTTTCATTTTTTGTCGAACAGATTTTTGACGATGATTGCACTCTCACTACAATCACACTCTCATCCGCTTCATTTTATCTCGTGAAATTGAACCGCGACAACGAGAGCTTCTTCGTCGTCTAGATAAGCACCTCGGTACAAACGGGAATTCCCTCGTTATCGGGCTCGTTAGCTCAGGGTAACGACAGCAAATTGTTTCTTTTCGTTGGTACCGTGAGCTGAACCGCGGTCTACCGACTGTTGCAAAATACATCCTCGTCGGCTTGAGAACTGTTGTCGTCCACGACCATTATCGGCGTTGCGCCGTCGAACAAGCTCGCTTTTGATTTCGCTTTCTTGTAAGCGTCTCTCGTCACGCTTCTCGTAAAACTGAATTTTCTCACGAGTTTCTTATCTAGCGGTATCGGGCTCTTTGGACTCTTCGCCATGAATTCAGCCTCGGCGCCTTCGCCATGAGCCAACAATACTTCGGTAGCGTGTTCCTCGATAACGCTCATCGCGTATTCGACATCTTCGATCGTAGCGTTCTCTTGGCAGACGCAAAAACGTATTATGTACATTCCTTTCATTCTCGACGGTATCATGTGAATTTTTCCCGACGCGTTTATGTTGGCGAGCAATTCTTGATTTATCTCGTCGCTTTCTTTAAGCCTGAAACACACGAGGCCCGTTCTGACGTCGTTCATTACCTCGAATCTCTTGTTCTTTCTCATCATACCCGCGAAACGTGCGGCCAATCGTATGTGATTTCTTATGTTGTTCTGCAGTCCCGTTATGCCGTAATTCCGCATTACGAACCACAGTTTTAAAGCGCGGAATCTTCGACTGAGCGGTATACCCCAGTGACGATAGTCTATTGATTCGTTGGAATTCGCGTGTTGAAGATAGAGAGGATCGACTACCAGGGCCGATGTTAGCTTTACGCGATTTCTTACCCACAAGCAGGAACAATCGTAGGCAACGAGTAGCCACTTGTTTGGATTTGTATTGAAAGAATCAGCATGTTCGATACCGGCCATCAGTGGTCTGATCTCCGGGCATATGAAGGCATTTCCCGCGTAAGCGCCGTCGACGTGAAGCCAAATACCGCGATATTTTTTGCACACGGGTCCGATCTCTACGAGATTGTCGAAGGCGCAGCATCCAGTCGAGCCCAGAGTCGTAGAGACGAAAAACGGCACGAGACCCATCGATATGTCCTCCTTGATCGCTTTGTCGAGAACACCACCGCGCAGTGAACACTTATCGTCGGGCTCGAGAACGCGAAGCTTCACGAGACAAATCATTGCCGCTTTCTCGACGCACGAGTGCGACTCGGTCGAGCAATAAGCGACGAGCCTCGGCAGAAAGCTCGAATCCTCCGTCCCCGGATCTTGCTCTTTTAGCAGCTTTATCGCGTGAGTTCTAGCCGCCAGCATCGTCACGAGTATGCACTCCGATGCTGAGCCTTGAATAACACCGCCGCCCTTGGACCCTTCGGCTTCCATCAAAAAATCACGAGGAAGATTTAACGCTTTTGCAAACCAATCGAGAACTACAGCTTCTAACTCTGTACACGCGGGACTTGCGGCCCACGAGAAGCCCAAGCAGCCTATTGCGTCCGACAACATGTCGGCGAGAATCGAGGGAAATGAATTTCCCGACGGGAAGTACGCGTGAAACTTCGGATGTTGCCAGTGAGTTATCTGAAAATTGAAACCAAATAAATGTCATTTCAATATCAGTCAATTGATTGGGATAATCAATTTTTTCTCAATATTCAGAAACATCACCGAACATTATAAGATAATTCGTGATAACCTTCGGTCGCTTCTTTTTTTTTCGTGTGTTAGTCGTTCGATTATAGTTTAGGTTTTTTTACCTTGTGGACGAAGCAAAGTAGCACGATTTAAATGAAATAAACTTACCCCGGGCATTATCTTGCTCTCGACATCTTTCATTATCGTTTCCCACGAATCCGGTTTACTCGGTGCCTCCTTCGGCAACAAAGGTCTCAGATATCCAGGTTCGACGTCCGCGATGACTCTCCTGCTGTCCAGGGTACTCATGTAATCGCAGATGAACTCGACCATCTCTTTCCCATGAACGCGAAACTCTTCGATGTTCATTGTTGCGATGTATAAAAGACGATCTGACGACACGAGAAATCGAGGCTTCAACTATTCCCGCACTTTCACAATTTCTCGACGACAATCTCGATCTAGTTTCAATCAGAATATCATATAGCCGTTTGCCGTAAGCCTGTCGAGATTGCAATTAAAATTTATTCAGTTTTCCAACGTTGTTAAGAGCGGACTATCTTGTCGACGAGCAGAACTTGCGGGTGTATCTAATAATATAATATAATGTACAGATAAAACAAAATAACGTCGTTTAATCTTCCGTATCGATGAACTAAATATCGGACGTATAGAACAATGGATAAAGAAGAAGAAAAAAGATTTGTCACTATCGTCAGAGACTCATCGGCGTATAATTATCGATTTATAACAGGTCGATTCTAAAAGCGCGTCCGTTCCCTGCCGGCTCTCACGACGTACTGTAGAAATCCTGAGAGCGCATCGCGACTTTATAAAGACCTCCACGACACACACGCTCACGATCACCTAGCCGTTTTCACACGTCAAATAAACGCCGAACCATCTGTTCATTTTATTCTAAACGAATAATTCATCCGAATATAATTTCCGTTCCGTCATCGAGAGCATCGTCATCGGATCTCACATCGAAAGGCCGCGAAGGGATTTGCAAAAAAAGAGATAAGCAAAAAGGTGAAGATTAAGTGTTCGACGCTTGAAACATACGATTTTTTTCTCTCGATTGTTCGTTGTTGTTAATATACTGTTTATCTTATAGTAATCTTTTTGCTTCCTACAATGAGCACGTGTGTGGGGCCTGTGTGTTTGTGAATTGTGTGCGGGATCGGTGCCTCGAGCGAGCCGAGTATGGGGACGGTTTCTCCTTCGAGAACAGGGGTTCGCTCGTTCACGTACCGGGGGTATAAAACAACTCCCTTCTGTTTATAAATAGACACTTACTCTTCACCTACATTGGCAAGAACTCCGTTGAAGCGACGAGCGCACAGGTCACCGCTCAATCTATGTAATAAACCCTATACCATTCTGTCGAGGCAAGGCAATAGCGTGGCTCCGGACCAACGGGATTTTATCATAGGAAGCTGTTACTTCGCGCATCGTTCCCCACGGGGGCTCGCTTTTCACTACTTTCGAATCGATTTTCATTCACTTCCACAGCTAATTGAATCATTGATTGACGCCGAGCATCGCTCACCTCTGCCCATTCGACTCGAATACGCGCAATCATATCCGATAAATTATAACACGTATATATCCCTCGAATTTTGTTTATCGTGTAACCGAACAATAAGTCAATGTTCAATACTTGCTTGTGCAGATGGTGCGAGCAACGTAACCATTAATTCGTGCGGCGACTTTGCTATCTTTGTTTTTCTTTGCTATCCATTTCGGGTACGATAAATTATTACCATATGACACGCAAAAGTCGTTTATTGTTCAATCGGACAGTAAGAGAATGTTTAGTAGCGCATTATTCAAATGGTACGTGTGGCGAAATATTCAAATTAAGCGACGACATTTTATTTGGTATTTATTCTAGGCTTATCTAATTAATCGATGTTACTATCAAGATGCAGATTATGAAGGGAAAGTCTTTCTAGTGAATATCCTTGACGGACCCTGGAATTATCTTTTTTCTTTGTGTTTTTGGTAATCCTGTCGATTTGTTGCTTCAATTAGATATCTTGGATATGCACGTTTTGTGTCTTAAGTTTTTGTTTTTCAATTACGCTCGGCCGTTGGGAGATCTTCCGCGAGAAGGTGAAGCGGCGGGCGAAGGCTCGGGGCTGCAACCGTTGCTGCTGCCTCGTCGACTCCCAGCGCCTCCGGTCTTCAGCCGAACCATCGTGTCCAGATGACGAAACCTACTCGCATACAGAAAAACATAACGATCGCAAAGTTAATCGATGCGGCGAAGGGAAAAATACTACAAGGGAGGAAAGTGCCTTTTTTCACCGAGTGTGACATTTGATGGCCGAGCAAAGCGAGGGCGGAATTTCACACGTGGCGAAAATGAACTTCCTCCCCAGTGGCATACGCTGATTTTTCCGCCTATGCTAAAATTATCTATACTTTCATGGCTGCCTTGTCAGCTATTTTTTCTCTCGCTCAGCCACTTTTTTTCCACCCGGGTTGCAGACATGAAATATGGTCATTTTAGCGTAGTCGGGAAATCAAATATTTAATGCAGGCGTACCTCAGCGAAACTTCGCTTGTATCGCCAGTGTCGCGAGATTGCATGAGATAAGCCAATGGCCAGGAAATCCAGGAACGCCTGAGAAAGAAAGAACTTAATACCGCAAGTGACAAGAAATTATTGTTGACAATCACCAATCCGGCGCTTCGTTTTTGCCGAACACTTCGACACATTCACATGTGCAAAGTGGTCTACATTATTTCTTTTTACTGAAACAGTAAACATTGTTGTACAATTTAAAGAGCAGAGTTATTCTTATTGAAAGTAAAATATATCGATGCAACAGTTGAAGGAAAACTTTTGCTAGTTTGATATGTGTACTCTGCCGAGAATTCTTATCATGAATTATAGCATTCGAAATTGCTCCGTTAGATATGGAAAGATGTCTGAAAAAGCATTACATCTTTCACGAACATATTTGCAAGTCGTGTTGTGTGACAAATTATCATGGTGCGGATATATCCGTCAACGTCAATAGCAAATACGTACAGTGTAATTATGCAAGGTACTGAAAAGCCAAGTAAACACTCGCATTTGACAGGCATGTAAAAACTGTCAAGGTCCCAACAAACTGCTTGTTACTCCAGCTAGTTATCTTCTCGGTTGGTAAATGATTTTCCAAACAACGAGGAAGCAAAACTCCGTAACAAAACGGACTCCACAATTGTACATTCCATAGAAAACATTTCTTGAACGCGAAATGCTAGTCTCTCTTGACGATTATCTCGAAAAACGTCACCCCATCGAGAACAATCAAGCCCCACTTACGCCGGATGAGAGTTGCAACCGATTCCTCCAATAGTCGCTTGACTCTCCAGTTTGGCTTCCGCCCTGTTCGGCGTCTTGGTGAATCCCGGTTGAATCGCAGGATCCGATACCATTCGTACGAAGAACGATCTTCTCTGCTCGAGCGTGGCCTTTCTCTTCTTTTCCCGAATATCCGCGAGTTCGTCCATAACGTCCTTCGACTCCAATATTTCCGACAAAAAGTCCGTGATAACGTTCCATGCTATGTCTGCAAACGATCGTTCGTTGAAACTCGCATTTGAGCTGAAAATTTGCAAGTTACCCACCGACGTCTTCGGCCGAAGCTTCTGGCGCGGCAAGCGCAAATCTAATGGTGTAGCGTTGATTGACTCGCGCTGGTACCATGTGAATTCTTCCCGAGTCGTTTATCGCACTCAAAAGTTTCTGGTTCAATTTATCCGAGCCTTTAGCTCGGAAGCACACCAATCCGAGCTGCATGCACCAAATTTTCATTTCAACAATCGCGATACATATGTTATAGAATAATAATAATTGATTAATAACAATAACAATGATTATTATTATTCTTCGACTGACCACAACTTCGTTGCAAAGTTCGAATCTCTCGTCTTTCTTGACGAGGTTCTCGAATTTCTTCGCGAGTTCCACGTGATTCCGAATGTAAGCTTGAAGGCCCGAAATTCCATAGCTACGAATGACGAACCACAGCTTGAGAGATCTGAAGCGTCTGCTCAGAGGAATGCTCCAGTGTCTGTAGTCGATCGCTGTATCGGCGTGGGTGTGCTGAAGATACAGTGGATCAACGACCAGAGCGCTTGTAAGCTTGAAACGATCCCGTACCCACAGGCACGAGCAGTCGAAGTTTGTCAGTAGAAATTTGTTGGTATTCGTGTTGAATGAATCGGCGTATTCGACCCCGGCCATTAGATACTTAAGCTCGGGACATATGAAAGAGTTACCGGCGTAAGCGGCGTCCACGTGAAGCCAAACCTGCATAATCGAACAATCAACGAATTAAAGCAAATTTGAGGAAAAACAAACTATTTTCTCGACACGAACCCCTGGGTATTTCCTGCAAACGGGTCCAATTTCTTTGAGATTATCGAACGAGCAACAGGCGGTAGTGCCAAGAGTTGTCGAGACGAAGAACGGCACATAGCCCTCGGCAACGTCAGCCTCCATGGCCTGCGAATTCCAATAACCATCCATTACCATCGAACCATCGATCACGTATACATTTTTGCCGACAATCAGATTGGCAATTGATTTTGATTATTTAATTAAAAAATTTTTTTTAGACATACCGCACGAATAGTTTCACCGCGCATAACACTTCTCTCGTCGGGTTCGAGAATCCGCAGCTTGACGAAGCATATCATAGCGTCTTTCTCGACGCAACTGTGACTCTCGCGACTACAATAGGCCATTAATTTTCCCAAGAGTGCCGTCTCGTCGAGGTGCGAGTGTGCCGGCGATTCTTTTAGTCTCGCGATCGCCTGAGCTCGCGCCGCCAGCATGCAAACCAATACGCACTCGGAAGCTGAACCCTGCGTTTCAAAAATCCCTAATCAATTAATTAACGAATGTCTATATTGAACCGCGAATAACGCAACAACTGATTTTACGATTTACCTGAATAACCCCGCCGCCTTTGCTACCCTGATTGAAGTACAAGAAGTCATTGGGCAAACCAATCGCTCTTCCTGAAGCGTTAAAGAAGAATTGTTCAACACTTCGTATACAAGTTTTTTTTAATACTGGAAAAATTATAAAAAGTTTTACCAAACCAATCGCAGACTATAGTTTCGAGCTCCGTACAGGCCGGGCTGGCAGCCTAAAAAACAATAATCTTTTCACCCTTCGAAAATCGTGCAAACAGACCACAGTGATCCGTCTTCGGCCTGGCGACATTTCAGGGGGATTGAAGTAAGATGGTCAACAGGAAATTGAGAGATAAAGCTCAACGCTTAGAGGGAATCGTTATTTTTTCAGAAGGTCCTCGCGAGTAGGGTCAATCGATCGAACTTTATCAAACAAAAAATAATTTCACAAACTCACCCACGAGAATCCGATGCATCCGATAGCATCGCCGAGCATGTCACCGAGGATCGAAGGGAAGGAATTTCCGGCTGGAAAGTACGCGTGGAAACGCGGATGTTGCCAGTGGGTTATCTGAAACGTCCGAATCAATTAATAATCTCGATATCAAGGATTGTATTAATGTTTCCAACTCGACACTCACTCCTGGCATTATCTTCGTTTCAACGTCGTTCATTATTTTTTCCCACGTTTCCGGATCCTGCGGTGGCTCGGCCGGCAGCAGAGGCCGAAGATATCCAGGACCAACGTCGGGCGTTACGCGACGATTGTGAATGTTGCTCATAAATTCGCAGATGTACTCGACCATCTCTTTGCCACGTACGCGGAATTCGTTCACATCCATTTTCTTTCTTTTTTTTTATTCAAACTATTTTTTAAATTTCTCGCGGAATCGATCGAAGCGTCGGGTATGATTCGATTATGATACAATTTCACAGATCACGAACAATCGCGAGAGGAAGAGAGTTTCAATGACCTGTTGCCCCGGAGGAATCGGTTGAAAATTAACGGCTTCACTGAGGAAGATGCGATTTCACCGAGATCTCGGACAAGACTCGGCAGACAAGTAAACGAGAAATTGGACGACGGCGATGCGTTCCTTCAGATACGGAGATACCGGTTCGGATCCTTCGGTGGGAAGTCCTTCGCGCGCAAGCGTCTTTACCCCACAGAACTAGGAGACGTCCACCCCAGTTTTCTTCCACTTCGAAATGAGGTCCTTCTTGTATTCCCACTCCCATCGCTTCTCTATAGCACTTATGCCGTATTGCGGAGACGTACAGATGATATGGTTCTCTTTTCTGCGAATGAATTTTTCTTCACCACCCACTTGCTCTAGTACTTTTCGCCCAATTGTTCGAATCGTGAAAAAAAGCTGATGGAACTGCAATTTAAAATTTATTTTGTGCTTTAAGGTATCTTCGACATTTTTTTTATTGAACAAATTCATGAACGTGGCAGTTACAAGGGTTTGTGCAAATAAAACGACCTTTTCGATGATCGCTTCTGCTCGGAAACAAATCATCTGAACTAAAAACATTAATTGTATTCTGTTTTTGCATAAAGTTATTCACTACGTGGACCAAACATCCAGAACAATATTGATTTAAAAAAAAATGATCGCAGTTACCAATGGAAGTAGCTTGTTTGAAGTTCATAAAAACATGCGGATACAATAAAATATAAAAAGTTACATAGAGTCTTATCATACGTACTTTTTCGCAAATGTTCCAATGGAAAATTCCGAAACAGAGCGAAACTCGTATTATTTTGGAAAAAAAAGATCCGCGAGGCTTAGATTTGCCGGCATGCTCCGCGATCACAAGATCTCTGCGCGCGGCATGAACTTTATACCTCGAAACTTGCAGAATCGCAAACGCTGATTCCACGAGACTGTCGGCACTCACCCTTTGGCAGATCGAGAAGATCCTCGCAAGGTCGAGAAGAGCAGTCTATAAACGGCAACGATTAAAGTTAGATTGGTTCAGAGCTCCGCGATTCCGCAATCTCTTATTTTGAAGATCCGTCGCAAAACCAAAAATCGATACTGTAAAAAATGTGAACTAGGTGTAAACCCTCGAAGCTCCACGCCGCTTGTACGTTTGCCCCCTCATATTATTATATTCAGTAATGCTTCCGGTTGTACTCAATGGTACTCGAGTAAATTGGATGTTTACTCGTGAAATCCACCATGGTGGAGAATATAGGGAGAATAGAGTGAGAAGCATTATTAAGAAGTTGTCAGAAGCAGCAAGCGACCGATTCTCGTAGTTGAGGAAGCATAGACTACTACTACTGCCTTTGCAGTAGTTTCCTAGATCCCCGTTACGACACACGCCGAGAGTCCCCCGTTCTTCCTCCGATATCTAATTATCCTATACTCGAGATTTTCAATGAATATATATCCCACCAAGTTCTCGAGGTAACGCTCATCTTCAAGGGGGCACGAGAGACAACCTTAGCTTCCTTGTTTTGGGCTATTACCATCCTCCAGTATTCATCATCATCTTGGTTTAATAACAGTCGTACGGATTGCGAACAGTCTAGACGAATAGCTGTAAAAGGGTTCTCCACAGTCTGGCGCTCTTTGATAGTTGAGCTCATCCTCCATCGCAGACTCGAATAATTGTTCGAGAAATTCCGGACCGCGTGTCTCATAAAAGCATGAATTTGGTGGTTCAATTCTATCGCGAATATTTAAAGCACGAGAGGCGCAAAGAAAAAATTTCTTTCGTCGGATCAAATGAAGAATAAAGGAGGATACTGAATTTTGTATAAATATATTGTTGGTCGATTATCGTTAATTAAACCATGAGCTCAGATTGATTACAACGAAGGCGGAGAGGTTGGACATTTTTTCTACGCGAATTTCTATTTCCATCGCGAGAACAATCGAAAGGCCATTGGTAAAGCCGTCCGAGACTTTTGAGCACGTGGAAAACGTCGCCCCGGGGGGGATAAAAACCTTCATAATGTTGGAATGCAAGGGTGCGGTAGCGAGGGGATGCTTAATAATGCAATATGGCGACGAGGAGTCGCGGCGCTATGCCCGCTATGCCCGCATACCACCACCATATATACGCCCACGCGAACCCCATTGGCACCCTGTAGAGCGAGAAGTATATATATACGATATACCCCTCCAGCAATCGAATGCTGATTGGAAAATATTGATGGGTTCACCTTCCTCTTTCTCTCCGGCATGAACTGGCAGCCCATTTCACTACTTAACTTTTCATTTACCGCGAAATACCTCGGATTATTATTGAGTTTTGAATAATAAATTATTACTTTACTGAGTTTAACAAGTAAATTGATTGAAGATGAGAAGGGAGCAAGAGAGGATCAGTTTTTATATCGTTTACGCTATATTTTGGCGATTTTAATTTTTGCATCTGACGTCTCGATCCTATTATAAGAATCACTATAACAAACGATGAAGCGGATAAACCAATGAATATTTCTGTCTACGACTGTACAAGGTCGTTCGAGTGCCATGAATGGTTCGACGTCGAAGGAACGCGGAGTCGTGAACTCGTGACCCACTGTCCCTTTCGCACACATAGACGTGAATGCCTTGCCACCCTCCGCGTTCTCCGGGTCTCACGGGGAGCACATAGACCTCGATTAGATCGTCGAATTTCACTCCCACGCGCTTGATAAACGACTATTATTTTGCAGATGGCCAGATCGAAATTAAAGAAGAAGAAGAAAGCGATAAAGCTCGACGTGCCTTCAGCGGACGATAATACAGTTCCTGTACCGAATTTGCCGGACAAATTTTTGTGGATGAAAGTCAGTGCGTTCGATCGTTAGCCACTCTGAATACGATTGCGATTTATTAAAATTGAATCATATGTTCCAGGTGAAGAGTGGCACCAAGATAAGAAACGTTCTCGAATACTCGTTGAAGGAATTTTCGAATCACAAATGCGTAGTCTGGAGCGGAGCCGGCCAGGGAATCGGCAAAGTTATATCCTGCGCGGAGATATTCAAGAGGAAACATACAGGATTGCATCAAATAACGAAACTCCGATATATCGAGTGGGTAGAGCCGCTAAAACTGTTTTATTTCATATCTGAGACCTTGCTTACGAGAAAACAATTTTCTTTTCAGGTCAAAAAATGAAAAGGATCGAAAAGACGAAAAGGAGAATCGTCGAATTCCAGAGATACACATCCTACTCTCCAAAGATACTTTGGATGCGAAAGAACCGGGGTAATTTTTTAAAAATCAATACCATTCAATAATAAATGTATCCAAATTTGAAAGTAATCGTAAGCTGAAAACTGGTTTGCAGATATCAAGCACCGGGAGCTTGCTCGATGTTCCAAGATTCCATTATAACCGGCGATAAATCCAGCGAGCATAACGAAAGCGGCAAGACGAAAATGTCGAGCACAACCGCCGAGGAATTCGCTGCGATGGGTTTGCGAACCGGCCAAAAGAGGCCAAGGCGGGACAATCAGGCGGACACGCCGACGAAGAAGAACAAAAAACCCGGTGGTAAAAACGAAAATTAAAAACAATACAACTCGACGCTAATCTCGGTTCGTTGAGTAGAAATTTTATATATTTGTTTTTTTCTTGTTCACTCTCTATCGTTACATACACAGATAATCGTCGAAAGGAAATATATTCTTACTTTGTTCCATTAATGCACACAACAATTCTATTGATGAATTAGTTATTGAAAGTTGCGTGTGTGTGTACGTGTGTGAGGGTTCACGCTGCCTCGAGTCTCATACGCCAATCATCATTGTTGCAATATATATTTACAGGATCTATTTACAGTGTCACAATAACTTTGTTCGTAGCCTCGGAAACGGACAGTGATGAGAAAGAAAAAGATTCGACAGAATAGCCTAAAGCTGTATTGCAAAACATCGAACGAAGCGTATTTCGAAGGATTGTTACAAATACGAAATTTGTTTCACACTCCCTCCCCTCTCGCGCACTCATTGTCTCACTAATCTATAAAACGGCAGTGATATGACAACATCGGGCACTGATATTGCTTCGCAAGGTACATGTGTCGAGGAAGCATCTGTTTTCTTTTGTCTTCAACGTTTGATCAGGCGAAACTTGAGTCGAACAGACGATTCATTATAGTCGCTCAGAAGGTATCGCGCGACCCTAACGCCGTTGACGCGTTTTAGAGTCTTTTTATTGTAGTGGAGTCGACGGCTCGATTAATTCTAACACATATAATTCGCTTTTTCTTCAAACATTTCGCGAAACCTACGCAAGACTTCCGGATTTAAGTTTGCCGAGAATCCCTAACGACAGATCAATTGAATGTTTCGAACGACTGGACAACGAGGAAAACGGGATTAATATAGCTTAGATAATTCACGAATATATACTCTACGGGGTATAGATGTACGTCATTAATAACTGTAGTACAACATTTATTACTATTACCGCAGTTATCATCGTTATACGGCTTACAAGGTATTTCTCCCACTATCCGACGCTCTATGTCTCTACGAGATAATTACAATTGAATTTATGGTCGTTCGCACAGTAGCACACAGGTTTCTCTTTTAGTTGGAGTTTGATGATTCAAATTAGAAAGTGAAAGAATAATCCCTTCGACAAGCTAAACTAATTCATCTCATTCAATCATTAGCGATCTCCTCAAAGCTCTGCTCTCGCTACAATGTCGATATGAAATAGTCGCTGATGAAAGAAAAAAAAAGAATCGATTCGCTTGACTTTTTTTCTCATGTTTATTGATAACGTTGACGAGTGTATGAACGATCAACGACTGTCGGTGAGTGTGTTCAAAGACATATCTACTTACGTACTAAATTAATTAAATTAATATATGATAATAATAATAATACAAACGATAATAACGCATTATCTAACGTTCTTGATGCGTGGCGCGAAGTCTTTGTAAAGTGAGGAGAAAACGATCGCTTTTCGATCGACGAGCATTTGCGCGCGATGTTTATCCGATAACTCGAGAATTCATTGTTCATCGATAATATTCCGACGAATACAAACGCAACAAGCGCGAATGTACGGTGAGACATTTAAAAAACGTTTTGCAATTCATCGTTAAATATAGAAAAGTGAAAGAGGTACTTCCGTTACGAGTATACACAGTGAGCAGTGGGGGTAGGGGCGATCGGAGTTCACCGCGATGTTTGTTTTTCCTTTTATCAAAAGTTCACTCGAACAAGAGTAATCCTAGGCAATCGTGTGGAAATCTCTCTCTCAGATTCGATCGTTCGATTCTATTGTAATCGATTTCGACGATTCCGTTCCGCGGTCGAAACTGGACTTACTGATTATCTCTTTCGTGCACCCTGAGACGGCGTCAAGGCTTTTATTTCACGCACGAAACGACTCTGTAGGATCCTCCGAAACATTTTTCTTTTCCCTCGTTCGTCGCTTTGGATATCTTATGCGTCACTCTCGGTCGCCGTTGTCTCTTCCAAGATCGGAACTATCAGGTTGTCGGTCGACATCAGATTGTACTTTGTTACAAACGTTGTGAATCTGCAATGATACAAATCTCTGTGTTAATCCATTCGAAAACGACTTATTCGTTTCATCGCCGCTTTAGAAGCTCGACCCATCTCACCTGCGACAGAGAAACGTTTCGTTCTCAAACTCGTCGAATATTGTCCGATGATGAAAATACGCGTGCGAGAAGATTCTGTAGACTCTACGGCAGACGGACCCCAACTTTGCGACGGACGATTCTTTGATGCTGACTCTGCGAGAAACGATTATATTCGTATAACGTGAGGAAAAGGGCAAAGTACAAGTATTTCTCGGAGGAGAAAAATTTGAAACATAGAGCAATTTTACCTGCTAGGAAAATATTTGTTGCTGTTCAGCAAACAAGCGGCTCCGTCTAGAGTGTGTCGGGTATAATCGATAGCAGGACATTCCTTTGGCGTTTTGTGAGCGGCGCACAGGAATATCCATTGTTCGGTGGCCGTCATTTGCGTGCAAGTTTCCGGATGACATTCCTCCTGAAGCCTGACGGCTAGACCGTTCAATTCCATGCAGAATTGTCTCAGATGCTCGTACTTCCAGACTCCCTCGTCCTGCGCGTCCGGCATGCTCAGTATCCAATCTATGTTCTCGGGCTCGCGTCTGATCATCTGTTGGATGTACTGTTGAACGGCCAGAGTGCTGTCCATTTCCTCGAACGGCTCGTCTGGCCATCGACTGAAATCCTGGAAAATACGCAAGGCATCGGGTCATACGATGCGCGCGTTTCGCATAACCGGCGTCGCGATAAAGCTCGATCGAGCGAGGGCGACGGAGGAAATTTGTACAAAAATATTGACATTCTCCAAGCATTAATTAATTTACGAGTGCCAAATGTCATGTGTCAATGGGTTTTCGTGAATTCGAAAAAAAACCCAACGAATATCGAGGAAAATTATGTCAATCGATTCGCAGGGATGTGGGGAGTCTCGCGGGCGTTAAATTATCGTTTTTATTAACCTTTGCCTTTGTTCCGGGCCTATTTCTTCTTAAGATTGTCGAGCCGTCCGCCATCTTCATTTTGTCAGTTGTTGCACTCCCGTCTCTGCTTCACATGCGCGTAACTGCGAATATCCAAAGTCCCGACGAAAGGGTTGCGCAGGGAATTTCGATTAGGAAACTAGAGATTTCTAATTCCGACACTTTCGTCGATAATATTTCACAATCGATTGGAAATTTCTTTGAACCGGAATTGTGCGAGATGAGGAGAGGCTTTATTGATAAATGTTTCTCGAGTTTTTATTGTCGAATGAGAGGTGTGCGAGGGAGGTAGGACGATTGGTTGCGGTCGCGCGGCTGCAATTCCGTAAAAAAATAACGTATTATATCGTCGCGTTATTGCAGTTTTATTCGATGAATCGGTACGATATTTTCTGTCGCTTTTGTAGCGATACGAGAAGTTTTTTTTAACGAGATCAAATGACCGACCGTAGTGCGAAGAATGCGCGGTATCCCATTGGTCGACAAACAGTGTCCCTGCGCGGCAGCGGCGCGCGCACACGACGCTCATCACTAGGTCGCCATCTTGGACGCCGGCACGCAGCGGCCGCGCTGCGTGGCTCCGTATATTTACACTCGCGTTATTCGATGTATGTGGTTTCCGGGTTAAATAAGTGTTCGTACGTATTCTCGAAGTCCCGCAGTAGAGCTGGATGATAAAATCCCGGTCCGTCCTAAGGTAAATCGCGCGAAATTCCATGATGACAAAAATACGCCAACGACGCACGCTGCCAGGCTGTGTTGTTGCTTCCGAAATCCTTGTATTTACAATTTTCAGCAACTACGATACCGCGCGTTCTTTATCCATTCCCAAATTCCAGTTACACAATTCCACGTTTTTTTTTCTGCGAAAACAATTCGTTTCCGTTATTTATTTGTTAGCGATGAAATGAGGAAAGAGAAGAACGATCGTCCACGACGGAAAGGGGGGCGGGGGGATGTTCGTTAAATTTTTCGATTGTAAACAAAAGACAAAGAAACGTCTGCCGGAGACTGAATTTCGCCACACCGTCAATTTTTCGTATATTTGAAAGACGTTTTGAAATCGTTTTCGACCGAATCGAGTCAATATTTTCTCGGCGATCGATGCAGACGGTCTTGAGGTGCAAAAAAAAACGCAAAAGTCTCGTCTGTACGAATATATTCTGAACGAATGTACCGTAAACGATGTATGTAGAACTCGCGCATTAATTGATCGATAAATCTTATTCATATACGAATCGCATTCTCGTCGCCTATTCGGTGCATCTTCGCTTCATGCTTTTCGTGTTGATTATATGCATTTTATGGCGCGCGATCATAAATTTCGTAGCTGCCAACGTTTCCGAATGTTCGGCGCCCAAAAAAATCGCTGCTGCTCACCTTTCGGACGCACGTCCGAGATGGGGATATTGCATTGTATAAGCACACGTACTCATGAATTTTATTTATTATTCGTCTTTAACGACCGTGCTTGAAACTCGTACAGTGCTCATGTACTGTGCATTTTTTTTTTCTCTTTTCCAAATGCCTTTAGGCTTTTCAGCCAAACACAACTATTAAAAAATTACCAAAGCTGATTTTCATTTCCATTCGAGAGTTGTTCAACGTTTGATCATATTCACGATTACGATGAAAAAGAAAGGTTTTTTATTCCAATGAAAAACGGTTTTTCAGAGCCGAAGCTTTTCAAACGTATCGATATCTTTATTCGACACTATACTGCAAAAGACAGAGGGAGATTTTTGCGAACGAAATATTCTTTGAACCGGAGAGCTTTTCAAACGTATCGATAGCTTTATTCCGATATTGTACGATTTTTATGGACTCGTTATTGAACTCCGAAATAACGAATTCAATTATATTCCAGGTGTCCGTTGAATATACGGAAAAAGGATGAGACAACGTGGAATAGCTCGAACGCGCATTAAGGTGGTGTGAAAAGACTCTGTCGGTAGCGAAAACTGTGATCAATGCCACATTGAAACCGTAGAGATTTGCGGGAAAATAAAGTTGTCTTTCCCTGCGGAATAGATAGACGCGAGAAAGGACAAATTGTGCTCCCCTGAGATGTGTATGGTTTCGAAACAGCATTCATTATAGTTTTTGTTACCAACGGAGCGCGGGCCGCGCGAGCGGGACGGTGTTGCACATTGCCTCGAAAGAATGGTCCGGAAATCTAGAACAGTTTCCGGCAGGCAACGATGGAGAAGCTCCGAGGTTTATCATCCGGGAGTCGGCAGTCATCCGGAGAATCGACGGCGAGCCTGAGGATAATCAACGAAATGTGAGTCACGTTACACAGTTTCGCATGCCCTTAATGATATCGCAGAATGATTGGTCCGTGCTGCGCTGCTTGTCGCAATCATTATTTTTTCATTGACCCGTTCCCATCATGACCACAAATCTATTTGACCTTTATCTTCGAACTGCCTGCCAGAACAAAACGGCGGGAATTATGCGTTTGACTGAGGTCTCGTGATCTTTACCTCTTTCGTTGTCATGCATGCATGCGAATACGGCTTATTATGTCGTAACCAAAATTGGTATATTAGTTCTGTAAAACCCAGCGTATTTTTTAGACGATAAATCATATGGACTTGCGCTTGGGCCTTAAATTTGAAAGTATTCAAAGTAAAACGGGTGTCGGTTTTTCCTGCTCTACACGTACATTGGAGAAGCGCGTTCGCGGTTGATATCGTATCGATTCGAATAACCCCCGTTCAAGTATCCCGCGATGAATTGGCAATCGCATAACTCTCCCATTTCGCCGAATAGCAATGCTCACAACGCATTGAATCCATTTTTTAAATAACGATAAAAATGTGAATAACAACTGGAACTATATAAGAGTGACTGCAAAGATTGAAGTATCGAAAAAGCGGCCGTATCGTGGGCGTTTTATTTTTTCCGTTTGTCGACACACTTTAAAAATCTTAATGTCGCATACGCAATATTTCGTTGTTAATTCGATGCATTTATTAACTGCATGTTATCGTAAATTATATGATAATTCCCGTTCATATTAACGCTTTGAATAAATGATTCTTCAGAGTCCAGTGAATTGTCATATAAATTGGATCTTGTGTTAGTGATTTTAATGGAAATTGCGATCGCTGTGATTGAATTGGTGCAAATGGGAGCTCCCGAGAACGCGGGATGCAATTAAATTTTTATCGCCGGTCATACCATGCTAACTAATCACGTAAGCGTGATTTGCAGTAGCTATAGTATGTTGTGAAAGCACACAGCATACAGCAACGTGACAACACACGAAAAAAACAACAGAAGAGGCCATGTGCCGAAGATGCTCCGACGGCTCAGCTCCGGCGCGCTGGAGAGGGCAAGTATGCGTGTCATTTTGTTATGGAATCAATTGATATGACTTTGAGAACCGAATTCGCACATAGCGAATTGTAGTTCCTATTTCTTTCACAATGTTTACGAAAGCTTTACAGATCGCCGATGTTATTTTATCCAGAATATCAATTTCAAAGCTATTTGCATTCCGCAAATTAGATTCTGCCACAGAATCGATCAACCTCGTAGTTCTTTTTTGCTAGATGTTCTCATACATTTTTTACATGAACCGTTCAAGCACAAATATAGTCCATCTTCGGATTAATCTTCAAATTGAATTTCAAACAAATTGACGAATTGATAGAATCGCGATATTTTTTTGATCGTTGAAAGGCGCGGAAAAAAATTTCCGACGATGCGAAAACAACAATAGGATGCAGCGGCTGCTGCTAATAAGCGCTAACTTGCAATCGCATGTCCAGGTGCAACGGGCTTCGTATGTGAGAAGTCTCGATACATTGTAAGCGCATTGACATTTCTTGTCACGACCGTCGCAATTGCCTCGTGAACTGTGTTCTTTGTGGACATTTCAGTCGACCACGCGGAATGTCAATCGTTTACATTGTCGCTGAATCGTGCACGTTTGGTCACTTTTTCAACCTGTTCACTGTGTCGCTACGAGCAACTGAGTTCCTCTTATCTCTTCAAACGCGTTTCATCAGCGACCCTTCAGTACTGGGAAGCTTATAGATTAAAGAGTAGTATTTAAAATACGGTCAACGAAACACGAACTACCTATATGGATAGAGTATATAGCGCATTGAGTATTGAGTATTTAGTCTCTGCCACAAAACAAATTAATCTTCAAAAAAGAATGAGGATGTAAAATAGAGAATCACAGAATGTAGCACCTGTGTATTCATCGAGTTACAAAAAACATCCTATGATCTTATCGCTTCCTCATTTGCGAAGCTTAGTTTTCGTGAAAACAAAATCGAGATTTCCATGTCAACGTCGGTAGAATCTGTCTAATAGTCCAATAATTACGATTTGAAAAAATGATCGGTGTGTACGTGTACCAAAAAGGACGTTACACAATAGAAGTCCTGAATTTTGAGCGATTCAGCTGAATTTTCGTAAACGAATCCAGTTAATACCAAGGTGGTGTAGTAGTGAATTTGGACGAATTCAACAAAATGTGGAGGCGATATGCAAATATAATTTGCATCATTTTGTGATTCAGTGAAATTGCAACTCCTCCTCTCGCCGACGAAGAAAAAAACGTGCTGGAAAAATGATCGCGACAAGTAGAGAAATAAAATAATCCGAATGCCAAGTTATATCGATATCGTCGCGATATTATAGATCGAAGAGAAATGGGAAGGGTAGACAATTTAGTATAATATAGGATCGTATGTCTCCGCTCGGTGTTCGCGGTAATACCTGCTACGTGCGATCGCATACTACACGCGTCATGCGACACGAGGAGAGTCTCGGAAGGAGAGTATGAGAGGCACCAGCGGCAGAAGGGGAGAAGCGACAGCGGCATCGTCGGTTCTTCGGCCAGAGTTTGAGATAAAAATTTACCGCGGTCTCGGGGACTTTACAACGGCCGTAAATAGGATCGGTTCGTCGAGAGTGCGAGGGAGTGCGAGAGTGAGAGAGAGAGAGAGAGAAGAGAGACGTTGGTAGTACCGACTGTCGCGAGGAGAGGAGGGAGCCGCGTCTGCTCGTAGCTTCTGTGCGATAAAATCAAGCGAGAGGGGTTACCCGTTCGCGGATCTAAACGAGCGAGAGTACCGCCGCGAAGAGACGAAGGGAGAAGATAAAGCGGGACAGTCATAGCCGGAATACCGAGGCTTCTACTAGAATATATACTATAATAAAACGACGAAGAAAGATGGAGAGAAAGCAGAGGAGAACCGAACTAGCTAGAGAACGGACGGTCTCGCCGCGTGAAGAACGTTACGACCTTCCTCGTCTTCTTCTTCCACGCTTGTATGTTAGCTCCAAAGTAGCAATATCATGGAATATTCTTAAAACATGCCAACCAAGAAAGACACACCCCGAAGATGCGTTTTTTCATTTATCGACGCACATACGTGACGCAGATTGGAACAAACGGAAGACATCGAAAGGTATCAACGTGACGACAAAGAAAAGGAAAACAACTCAAAGTACTCGGAAGTATACCGACGGGGATGAAGAATTTTTGAGTTACGTACACGGCGTGAGTCGCGAAGCGTAGAGGACGGATATCTCTAGGGGTATTGTAGAAGCGTTCGGACGACGGTATATAGAAAGGGCGTTGGAACGGGTAAATGCAGAGCTCTGGGGTGTTCTGTCTGGTTGGCTGAGTGCCACACGGGTAAATACAGCAGCAGCAGCAGTAGCAGCAGCAGGGACGCGCGTCAAAGCTATCTTGCCGAGGGGGAAATAGCGAGAGAGAGAAAGCCAGTTTGAATAGAGAAACGAAAAGTGGGTAAAGAGAATTTACGATGTTGAGCACAAGTTAGAAACTGTCCTCGTGTCTCACACGCTCGGAAACTCGTATACATTCGGCCAAGTAGAAATACCCTATTATTATATTCCGAAACGGATGGAAAGACACAAAAGCGGTGAGCAGAGTGTACGAGATATCTTTTATCGCGATCGGAGTAATCTCGGACAGTATGATACACGATGGGACATTATGCAGAACGTAAGGATCGAGACAGTGCGACGCGACAGCCAAGTCTGCTTGAGATGGAATCCATAAAAGACACGAATGAATACTCTCCTGTGCTATAATCAGATACCGGTGAACATTACAGCATTTGATGCACTGTTTTTCATTGTCATCGAGACAGATAGCAGCGTTAAACGATCAAACTCTCAATAGACAATATCACTGATAATGATATTTCAATGTAGGTAACTGCAAAGAAACTTTTCTTTCGTACTCGGTCGTAAAAACCGTTTTTACGGTTCTCCCGTGTAGTTTGCAAGAAAGTTGTACTATCGGGATTGTAACTAGGAGACGCGGCGGCGTCTCAGCGCCAAGAACTTGAAGAAGGAAAAATTTTTGAGGCGATGCAATGATACCGTGTTTACATATGGCAATATGCCGGGACTGAATTTTTCTTTCGATATACCTCTAAACATCCGACTAAATATCGGATCAAATCTTGGTTGGCGTGAATCTTCCGAAAGCGTCTCGTTACCACTTTTGCTCGACCGATTCTGAGATATCAGCGTCTGAATTAAACCGGTTGATTTAATATTATAGTAGTGTCCTTCATGTGACGTTCCAACATTCTACTTTTTTTTAGAACTTTAAAAAAAATTTAATCCACAACGATGCTGTATAACAACCGTGGATCGATGAAACCACGTTTCAGTTGAATTAAGTTATTTTCAAATGGAATTAATCTTTTTTGGCTATGCATACATCGTCTATACCTCCGGTTTTTGGAATCGTTTATCGTGTTAAAAAAGAATAAGGTGGAAGACGCATGTCCGTAGTTTTCTAAAGGTTATACTTCGTTGTAGCGACATTATACCTATATTCGTAATCCGAGTGTGAGCGCACGAGCTGTGCACCCGGGCGAGCTTAAAAAATTTAATGCGAAGCGTCCAGCGTCGCGTCATATTTTATATACGTATAGCCGGGGTAACTCGTGTAAGGTCCATGAATAACGGTGCCGTTGGGCATTTATCGACGATAACCAGGGAGCCTCTGCGTGTACATCCACCGGGATTCGTAGAAGAAGCGAGTCTTCCTCTTTTCCCCGCCTTTCTCCTCTTCGGCCTCTTCGATTTCGCGCATATATGCCGTGTACCCTCTCTGTGGTACGACACGTCATACACCTTATTTTCCTGAGACGCAGTCGCCTGTATCGAACCTCACAACATCTGATCCTCCTCGATGCTACAGAATTTATGCATTTTCCTAGCGAATTCGACACTCGCAAATGCCACATGCATTCCGATAACCCGTACAACGATATTTTTTATAGTTTTTCAATCGCTTTTCTTTCTTCTCTTATTTCCATACTATGCATGCGAGATCGCATGAAATGAGAGAAAAAAAACGACCTATCAAAATAGAAACAACAAAATGAAAAGCATTCCAATTTGCTCTCATAAAATGCAAGTTACTGGGTTGCGGCTCTCTCGGTTGTTAGAAATTTCTCTAGAATTGTATCGATCTTCGAATTTGATCTCCGTATACTTATTTGTCGTATCGTCGTCAGTTCACGCGGCTAAAGACAATTCACCTTTCATCTGCAGCGCCACTTGTTTGATACGCTGTGTTTCACCCGGTGACTCATGAAAGATTGAACGTTTCTTGGTCGCCGTTGAAGAAACCCGGCAAAGAATCGTTCGGTCATCTTGCCTCATCGACTCGTCTAGTTGTTGGCGCACGGTATCGAGGGCCCTGAATAAGAGTCGATGTCCCTGGAAGCAGCACGCGTCGATGAGACAACCTCTCTTCCAACGCATTCGCAAGAAAGCTTTCCTGGCTTGTATAATTCACGGAAATTAGTGCCCATCTCTTCTGGTACGATACGTTCGTGCTCTGCGTTGTATAATCATCTTGATGATCAATTCGCGATCCCCCTTAAGATGAGACCTCTTTATTTCTTCAACAACGAGATGGTATACATTCGCATATTGTATTATATTTCTCGGAAGTTGTGAACTCGTCTTTGTCGTCGTCGTCGTCGTCTTCGTCGTCGGCGGTCTGAGTTGACTTCCGAGATTAGTTTAGACCCCCGAGTACTGGATACTCACGGGAGGTCTCTTTTCTATCTGTGACCAGTAACCGCTCTATCTTCATGGAAAATCCTGAAGAACCAGATGATGACGATATAACCATAAATGGAAACGTCTGTCTTTGTCTCGCTGTCTCCGATCGTTCACTTCAATCTCTTTCGTAATCGATACTCTGTTATTTCTACAAACGCGAATATATGACGATTAACTTCTTCAACGCGAGTTTCCTCATTATTCTCTTCACAATTTCGCCTCACCCCATCTCCGCGGCTGAAGCTGAAGCCGAGATAACTCGTGAACGATTGAAAGTAAAGCTTCGGACAGTAGATCACTAATACTCTCGCCAGTTTCTCCAAGACTCATCAGTCTTAATCAACTCGATTAATCCAACTTTGAGTCATCGGCGAAACTGATGAGGTTGCACTACCGTAGTTTCGATCGACTACGAACTTCTCGCTATATCGACAGATCCATCGTTAGAGCAGCAAGTAAATAGAAATCGCCAATTCATCGACGTTCAATTTTTTCTCGCTCGCGTCCGAATGATGATTACTTCTTTGAAGACACCTGTCTGAGCTCCGAAAAAAAGGAACAGCCAAAGTGTCGTCACGCACAAGCGAATTCTCTCGACCGGAAACTCGCTATAGTGGGAGTACGAGCCGAAGAAGCTGAACGCAAGAGGAGGAACAAACTCGGATCGGGATAAAAGGAACTCGAAGCCGGTGAAGTTGCTGCCCGGTGATCGCGAGTGGTATTTCGTTACCTTTTTTTTCTCTCTTCCTTTTCGTATTCAACGTGAGAGAGCAGACCAAACTCATTGATACTCCGTTCTTTCGTGACTCGTCTCGTGCCGCTTACACCCGCTTGTATATCCGTTTGTTCGTTCGTGCATTCGTTCGTTCGTGCGTTTGTGCCTGTGGGGCCCGCATGTCCATTACACCGTTCGCTCGGGGTCGTCCCATGATATCGTCGTCCCGTTCGAGCGTAGTAGTAGTAGTGGGTTGGCATGAGGCTCTCGCTAGGCCCCACCGTATGTCCCCGCGTACTACAGTACAGATTCTCGATTCACCTCGTCGTCTTCTCCTCGTCGCCGCTGCTAACTCTTTCGATTCCCTCACGCACCTCTGCACTCACGTGCACGCTCGAGTCTCGTGACGATATACCGCGAGGAAAGCCCGGCGCGTGCTCAACTCATCGCCGAAGGAACGTGACGGATTCATTTGTAAAAAAAAAGTATATATATACACATATGTATTGTCGTCAAATTTCTTTCCCGTCATTTCGAGATTGTAAATGATTATTTATGGATTATCCGTTGTTGGACGTTTTGATCGGTGGAGATCATCGATTGTGCTCTAGTGTTTGACAAAAAAAAGCTGGACTTCGGAGTTTTCTATCTAGTCGGCAGTAACGCATTAATCGGTGACGATGACGATTGCGACGAATGTCGTTGGGTTGATTTTGATTGTGGTTGCATTTCGGTGCCGGGAAATCGACGGCAGACCACAGCAGACTAAACCAGGCGAGTAATACTTTTGTTTCACGCAGTTTTATCTTCTTCTCATCCGAAGATAGAGTCGGGCCTTTTAACTCTCCTAGTTGGGTCTACATATATATATGTATATAGTACATAGTGTTACTTGGAAGTAACTCGAGTTGCTCCTCGGTGAGTAAAAGCAAACGGTAAAAGCCCAATTGAATTACGTTCTGCGGGCGTGAACGTTCTCGCGAACCGGGTAGCGAGCCGAAGAAGAAGGAAATAGTGAGAGTGGCTGGGTGGCCGTTGAACGTGCAGATACTGAAAAGGCCAATTTGCGGTACATCTAATTTAGCACTTCTTTCAACGCTTTTGCATAACAGTGTAGAAGCCCACCCCAGACACCCTGGAAACTATTTTTTTTCGCAGTCTCTGCTCAGCCGTTCTTTTTTTCTTCAACTCTCTCAAATAATTCATAGTGAATTAAGCAGTATCTTTTTTCGCAGCTGATTCTTCATTTTTCATAATCGCGGTTTCACTTGCTTGCAAACATTTTTTTTTTATAATTAGATAATAAGTTCCGCGCGTCTAACTTTCACGAGTAACTAATTGACAATAATTCACGTTGAATTATTAGTTTCGGATTATGGAAGTCTGGCGGATTATAATGAAATGTTCAAAAGTCACCGATGCGAAAAACGGAGCGAAGGAGAGTCTTAAAGACCGCGCTCGATAATCGTCTCGCGTTCACCCACCATTCCGTTCCTAATTACTCGTACCGAGAACATATAATAATCCCTCGTCTCTGCCGCATCGATGTCTCGTCGAGAGGAACGGGCCGCTTCGCTCTTCGCTAACGCGGAAAAACTAGTACCGAGTACACGAAAGCCGAGCGTTGTACCTCTTGACGAGGAGCAGTCACTGTGATTCGCGTATCGCTCTTTCTACCCGTTCTCCCTTTGCGCACTAGTACGACGGACACTCGAATGAATGAGTGTAATCTTTTTCCTTCTTCGTCTTCAACTTTTTGTTATTTGTTTTCTCGCTTTTATCGGAACGGCGAGAGTCCACGGGGGACTCTTACTCCACGTCCCACTGGACATTCAAGCACGGTTTTTCCATCGTTAAAGAACGAGATAGAAAGGACACACTTATACTCTTCATCTCATACGTGCTAACCGAGTAGCTTCGAATGAATGAACGACCGATGAGCCGCTAAAACGAATAAAAGCTTTTCGCATCATTTGAAACTACGGTGTTTTTTTAATACATTTATTGTAGCTTGTCAATAGAGAATTAGATGGGTCGACCGCGGGACATTTTGACTCGTAGACGAGCTCTTGGCCTACCACAATAATTTATTCTACCGTACAAAAGAGCCGTGTAAGAATACATTGACGTATAAGAATAATGATTCGCGTTTTAAAGAATTCCTCTCGACATCGGCCATTTCCTCTTTCACCACTATATTTTTGTCATGCGACGATCAAATTTCACGTCTTTGACCGAAACCCCGCACTTTAACCTTCGTTCTCTCAACACTATCATCTTCGGGATTCCCCGTATCCGTGGTTCAACTCGAGGTTACCTAATAATTGTCTTTTGCACGCTCGTTCTCCGTCCTCTGAACGATCCAAAGCGAGGCTGTGAGAGACAGATAGACCGTTGGAACAAGTGCATCGCGATGCAGTGCGCGTACGACACGTACGAGCAGTCACGCGTCTACGCGTTTCGACTATCGATCACCGGGGCGCCGCGCACCGAAGAGTCCTCCGCACTCGGAACTGGTTTTCTTATAAAACTTTTTATTTTCTTTTTACTCCCATCTATTTATCTTTTCCTTATTTCGCTTTCCGGCCAATCAACAAAAATCCATTCGCTATCGGTGTCGCGGCTGGAAAAAATTAAACGCGTTTCGTGTTCAGGCATCTTTTTGCAAGTACGAATTGTAAAAAATCTGTGTTTTGTTTCTGAAGATAAAATCGAGAGGATTGTTTGTTCAACGTGTCAGGTATATGGCGGCACTTTTCTGTCCATTTGTCAATGTTCGATTAGATTAAAAAAATCTCGTATATTCGAAAAGTCCTTCGAGGGTGAAATTATTATAAAAATCTGGAATTTCTCCCTTGATTCCAATTCAGAAAGTTCAGACATTCAACATTGTATATTCTCATGGGGGTCGTGTGTATACGATTGTCGATCGTTTCTCGCTCAACGACAGAGAAGCCATGCTCGATCTCTCTCGCTCCTTGGTAGTACACACATTATTCCCTTCGGCTTGTGCATTCGGGCTCTTTCTCTTCTATCCACCTGCTAGAAACTTTGGTCTCGCGAGTCCTATTCGACACGGAACGGGATAACAAGCGGGAATTATTGCCGAGGTAATGGTCGATCGCTCTGATTCCCATTGTGTTAATTCAAAGTTGAATGAATGCATATTCCCTATGTCCGTTTGCGCGATGTACTCAACGAATATTTTGATTATTTATCGATCAACTAAGCGCAATAATTTTTTTTATCAAACTCGCAATGATGCCCTTTGGCACCGTATGATCTGATTCTGTTTAAAAAAAAAACGTCGATCCCCTCAAGACCAATTTGCCGATGCAAATTTATATTTAATAACTCATAGTTGGTAACGTCGCGATATTTATCAATGAAACGCATCTCGTTGGGACATTAATCTTGTTGAAAAATAAGTGAAATAAAAGTATTCGCGCCAGGTGTTTCTCGAAGACGATACGAGCAGTTGCAGTCACGCGCGGAGGTATCGGTCGCGCGCGCGCGCACACACACACACTCACATACTCATCGTTTATTATTGCATAAGATTCAGAGAACCTGTTCCGGTACTTCATTCATCGAGACGCTTGCCGCGACCTGGCCCAGACCCTCTCGTGTCCGATACTTTACATACTTCGAAAAGTCGTTGCCGTTCATGGCCACAGCTCTTTTTTTTCCACCCCGGTCCAACTCAAAGTTACTCTCGTATTTATTCGTATTTATAAATACATCGGGATATAAAAAAAAATATATAAAAGTACGTCGAAGGTTGATGAGATATTTTCTGAGAAGTTGTTCGAAACTTTTATTAATAGAATTCCAACGATGAAAAGGTCGAAGACTCTATAGGAGCTAAATACAGTGTCGGCGGACCCCTTCGATCTCCCGCAGCTTCGCCAGGTGTGTCCTGTGTCCAGGAAACACCCACGCGAACAAGAGCGAAGCGATAATATATCCGCGGTGCCCGCGAGCGTGAACATGAAACGACGGGCTTTAATTTCTCTTATAATTTAATTTTTCTTTTTTTTTTGTATTTCATTTCACTCACTACTTTCTCTCTTCATCTCTGTTCGGTTCTTCCGGCGTGGCTACTCTTTGCACTACCCCGTGTGATTTATTATTCCGCGGAAGGAGGTTGAAATAAAAAGGTCTCTCCGTTCGTTGAATAAGACGAATGATTCGTTAAATACGGCGAAAAAATTGCTAATTGAAAGCTTTCTTCCTTCCTTCCTTCCTTGAGACTTGATAAAAAGCCGGCGAAATGAAAGAGAGCTACAAAAGTACCTGATACTGAAACATAGCGCGCCATATATTGGAACACACGCTTGCAGGCAATAACAATCGGAGTCAATCGTGTGTTTATATTATTCCATTTATTTGCAAGGTGAAACATACGATTCGTTGGATGAGAATACGAAAGATCGTAAAGTAAGAGTATCGTCGCGCGTATGTGAGTAGCTACGTCGAGGACACTTCGTGACGTATGTTCTACGTTGGCGACGGCGAATGAGCAAGCGTAGCGGTCGTTCTCGCGGTTCATATAATCGGGCGTTGAACCTATTCCTACGCGCCGTCGGTAGATGATGAAGAACAAGAATAAGGTAGAAGTAGAGAGTGGAAGCTTGAGGTGAGATGCCGGTGTTCGACGGGTCAGTACCGATGGGACCTATCGATTATCCCGTAACTAAGCGAAAGACTCTCTCGCGTGTATATACCATCCTCACGTTGTACACATTGGGCTCGACCCTTCGTATCTTCACCGATTTCCCAGTAATTAAAACATGAAACTGGCGATTCAAAGAATCAGTGGGCGATCCGGTGTGGGATACTCGATGCCAACGTGCCGATAGTTATTTTCCTTTTTTCTTCTTAATTCATTAATCGTTCACGATCACGCGATATTATCGTATAATATAATATGACGAAGGGACACCGGGAGTTCGAGAGTCACGTGAGATCTGTGTGTAGAGCAGGAGCCACGGCAGTTGTCAATTTATCGTTCCGTTGTATCTGATTTATCAAGGTAGCATCTACCGGGCACGTTCTTGCTGCGTAACACGAGACGAAGATGAACCGAGCTATTGGTTTCGCGTATCCACCAACCCCGTCGCGCATCAGGCTTATCTCTTTCTCGCCCGAGACCGAAATAGAGAAAGAGCGGGCGCGCGCGTTCCATTCGTATCGTACGATACGATGATACGTATTGCAACGCGAAACTGGGCTACGTAGTTACTGTCACAATTGCCATGATCGTCCAACAATCACGTTGCAACGTTCAACTTTGTAGAATCGCGATCGACGTACTGATAAAACTATTACGTTGTTCCGTCGCTACTGTGCCTGAAGATATCCCCAATACAGTATACATTTCATAAAAATCGTGGAGCTGATAGCCGCTTATAGAGAATTTATAACCAGGCAGAATGTCGTTTTTCTCCCCGATTCCAAATGTTTACTGTACTGCTTTTATCAGTATCTTTCAATATTTGTCGTCGACCCAGCAATGTTTCATCAAATGTTGAGTGTCGAATTTTCTCAATTTTGCTTATTCAATGATAACTTCGATCAGTCGATAATGTTTGTTTCAGTCTTTGTCACAGTCTTCACAGACGTTGAAATTTTTCGGCGGTTGTAAATTTGTCAATTTGTAAAAACCTCCGATGCAAATTTTCGATAATTTAATTGCGATAACAAAATGATAGATAGACATTTGGAATTAGATTGGACCATAAAAACAATGGGGCAAATTAGAATTAATTAGGAAGTGCTGTGGGAATTTAATTTGCTTTTTTTTTTTAACCGTTAGAAAGTCGACAGTTTCAAATGTGAATTCAGCGGAATCTCAAAGAATCACGAATTCAAAGAGGCGACCGTGGTGTTCTCGCAAACACCGGCGACCCGATCTCGTATCCAACATATGTTTCGAGATTCGCGAGAGATTTGCCGTTGGGTATGAACCGTAGAGAATCCGTGGTCTCGCCTAATTTCTCGAGAATCCGCTGTTGAGATCTCGGGTTTCTCGACAGCGGTTTCCCGTACCGACTATATCTATTACTATATAGAGCTTTCGAGATACTAGACGGTACTTTGGTCAAAGGAGCTTCGCGAAAAGACAAGCCGAGCTTGCAGTTATGTTTGTAAGTACCGGATCTCCTTTGTCGAGTTGGAAATTCCGTTCTCTCTGGAGAAGGGGGGCGATTGAATAATATTTGGATAATATTCCGACTAGTATTTGTTTTACAGTCGTGTACCGGCTGCGAATATACTATACATATATATCTTTACATTCTTTTTATCTCGCGAAACACAGCTTCCCTTCCGTATCCACCCCAGACGAGGTAATTAATCGCTAATTGTATAGCGTTAATTGCAGCACCGCCCGGCAAACTTCCTCTCTCGTTTTATTCGCTTCTTCTCTCGCTCCTCTGTTCTTCCTTCGCCTGGTTCTACTCCAGCACTTTGAAGTACAATATCCTCTTGTCGGTGCTCCTCGTTCGCTCTGCCGACGAGTCCCTTGAACTCGCTTGATAATCCTCTATCTCGCAACGATCGAAACTCCGGATATATCGTGTATATGCAACACGCGAATTGGTAATTAAAACCTCGTGTACCAGTCTAGCAGGAAACTCATACTGACCTCGGCACCTACGCTAAACGATTCTCTTGTTTTCCTTTTTTGCTTTCTTATTTTCTCATTATTTTCCGCCGTAACGTCTATGAGCGTGGATGCAAATATGGGTGTCGGACAAGATTCGAATCTCGAGCTTCCGGTCTATGCCGCGAGATTAATCGACGAGGGTGAAATTTCAGTAAGATAAGGGAGCTTTCGTGACTTTTGCCACTGCAAGTATATAAAGCAAGTATAAAGTTATTAATTTAGTCGATTAATATCGTTCAGGCTGTTGGTACGAGGGAAAACGTTACCAGGAAGCTCAAATGGTCAACACGACGGAGCCTTGTCTTCGTTGTCGTTGCAGCGAGGGCTCGCTGAGATGTAGTCTTCGTGTATGTCCGAGACTACCGATTCCATTGCCATCCGGTTGCATCACTAGAACACCGCGGGACAACGCATGCTGCGCTGAACTCGTCTGCGGGGATTCCCGTGAGTATGACGAAGGGCTCGGACACCGTCGGCTCTACTCCAAACCTGACGCGAAACCTCGACCGATGCTTGCAACCTCTCTTCCTAGCTCTTGGAAGGATTTATATCTCACGGAACGACTGTGTCCATTAAATCTTTTCAGATGAGAGAAACGTGGCTCCGAGACGTGACCATAGCAAGGACACCAGAATACAGGAAGATGGTACAGTGTGTAGATAACGAAAAATGTCTCTAAGCCTAAAAACAAAATCATTCTCTTTATTACTAGCTGAAATGAATAGAAGGATGCACTCGTAGAAGTAGCTTTCGAATTCGCGTTGTTTATTTGATTATTTGAGGTTTTGTGCTTCTAGAAAATAGTTTGACTGGATAGCTTTGGAAAGTCGATACAATGGTACCGTTTCAACAAAATTGTTGTCGCGCCCCGTTGTTGCTGACCGAGCAGCTAGCCTAGCATAGAGCCACGACGTTAATTTCTCCCTCGAAAGTAATGGTCCACGGCACGCCGAGATAGAATAACAATATAGGGAACCCCACCTTCGAAAACCGCTCCTCGTTGGCTTCTGTTCTTGGTCTCGTAATTAGTCGCCCGCGATGTTCCCCGGCACGAATCCCCAGCCATAGAGAAACAACCGAGAAGCACCGAGTTCGACCACCGACAAGGCCCTTTGCTCGCCTACTTCGTTGGCAAACTGTAATAGCTACGTTCTACCTTCGAGCTTTAAACTCACACGTTGCGTGTAGAAAAGCCACAAACGACAGCCACCCTCATCCCGTCGTCCCTTGAGATTCCAATTTCAAAGCTTCGCGAGCGAGCGCTCCATAAAAGTTACTTTTTATTCGAAAAAAAAAAAAAGATAGTTGCGATGGGTGATTATTTATTTTTCAAAGGATGTCCTCACGAAGGTGTAATATATGCACCAGGCTCCGCTATGATGGGCTCGCGTAGATGCGAGTATTGCTACTGTATATCCGGCAGCAGGAGATGCCTCAGACCGAGATGCCTACTTCCGTTGGCCGGATGCACTCCGCTCTATGCGCCTTACTCCTGTTGCCCTGTCGCTTACAACTGTACCAGTGAGTACCTTTCATGAATTATGAACCATGCCTTTCTATCGTCGAATCTTCTCTTTAATCCATCGATAATAATTAACGAAATAAAAAATGTTCGTATCTTTTGCAGACTCTGCTCATCACTCGATTCCAAGCGTCCCGTCTCCATCTTCGTATAGAAACGGTTCGTGGCTTTGAACTCAATTTGCTTCAAGATCGTACCGCAGTTCTTGTGTATTCGTTAATTTCCGTTCTTTCCACTTGGTTTAGGATGTCGTGTCGGCGATCGAAGCTACAATGAGGGAGAAATGGTGAGGGACATCGCGTGGAAGTCAACTTGCGACAATTGCTTTTGTGCTATGGGCGGTATACGTTGCGTTCCGCTGGCATGCGCACCGCCACTTCAGGGCTGCGTACCTATCGTACGTGAAGGACACTGCTGTCCCTCGACCTACAACTGCAGTGAGTCGTTAAGCTTCCGGCCCCGAACCTTATTAACTCCTCCCTCTGACCTTTTCTTTTCCACAATTTTAACTTTCCCTCTGTCTGGTACACTTTTTTTGCACGACATTCGCATACTATTATGTCGTACTTTCAGGTGGAACGATCGCGGTCAAGGCTACACAAAATTATGCATCTTATGCATTTATCAGCAAGGATTACGCCAAGTTTCGAAAGGAAACAAACTTTTTCGTAGGTTTACGTTCATTCGTAGCTTTTGCACGTTTGTTTTTCTACTGAATGTAGAAATCGGGCTTTGGCTTAAGCTTATTATTCAGAAACTTTCCTTCAATTAATGCGATTCTGGATGTCTCAGCCGACGGCCCTTGACGAAACAGAGGTGTACGAGTCAGCCGAGAACTCCACCGTCGAGGGACGAGGCCACAAGAATTCCGTGCTCAAACCAAATTCAACAAACGTAGCATCGGCGAAAACTTCGATGAATCAATCTACGACGGAGATGACCAATAACACGAAGGATTGCATCGATCGGGAGTCCGTGAAACTCGAAGTAACAACTCCGAGTGTCGAGAAATTGACGACCTCCAGAACAACAATTTCGAGCCACGAGACCGAGACGATGGACAACGAGATACCAACGGGTACGATGGATTATGCAAGATTGTCGACTCTGCAGCAAGAAACGACCGTTGCCGCTGGCTCAACGACGCCGATCGAACCAACGGAAATTCCAGTGAACGCTGAATCGAATACAGACATTGATGAGTACAATACAGTTACTACAACGCTCAACATCAGAGAATTCACAGATACCACTGATTCCATCGTTCCTTTGGAAGACCTTCGGGAGAATTCGTTCACAGTCCCGGAAACATCGACTGTCGGCTTTGAGGAAGAAACTACAACGGATTACAGTACGATTCAAGACGTTACGACATTGGCGGAAGAGAGCAGTACAGTTATCATTCCAAAAGTGCGAAACAAAGTTCAAAGTGAAAATAAGGGTGCAATAAAAAATGAGAATGTCGAAGATACCACGAAGATTCTATCGAACAATTCATCGGAAAAAAGTACAGAGAAGATGAAAGAAATGTTGCAAACGTACGATGGAGGAGAAGAAACGGTTATTTTCGTAAAGGGGCCAGCGACTGGTTCGCCCTCGACTATTCTGATGCCTGACGATATGTTAGTTATTAATGTCACACTCAAGACTAATGTGTCAGTCGGTCACGCTCAAGGCTTCACGATGAATCCTGTTAGATCAATACCGCCTGATATCGAGGCTATACTGAATATAACTAATCGCAAAAAGGGCGAGGACTACGAATACGACTACACTCAACCCACACTACCGCCGTCGCTGCCTAATGTCAGGTCAGTCAAGTATTCTTTCTGGCGAGGGTTAAATTCAGAAGTACGGGAGTTTTCGAACGTCCGATTAACTGTTTTTTCATCTTTATGAAAATTCTTGGCTTTTCAATACTCTTATATGCGACTAATTTCTTTATCTTCTGGTTTTCTACTTTCTCATAGAGGATGCTTTATGCAATTTTGAATATTTTTTTTAAATGTCTGATAACAAGATAATTCTTGCAACTTTTGAGACATCGGAGAAAAATGTTCACACAAATGGAATATTCCTATCCAAGGATCGGGATGAAATTCGACGTCAATTAATTGAAACGTTTTAAATTTACGGAATTGATGTTTCCTCTCGGAGGCAAGCTTTTTTTTATTAGGCCATAGTTAGGATGAAATTGACCTATAAAACAATAATGCACATTTGATCTGCACGTTGCTTCCTCATTTTGTTTTAAACGGTGTTGACAAAGCTTTCTCCAAGAGGAACCTGAAGTTGGTTCACTTCTCGTGGCGGGTTTTTGAAAACGACGTTAAAAACAAAATTACGAAGTTGTGTGCAAGCGTGATATGCATAGTTTTTTTACAAACTAATAATTCGTTATTTGCGGCTTTATAACGGATGGAATTTTTAATAATTTGTAAACAATCTAAACTGTAACGTTGGAAGAGATTTTGGTGGTTGAGCAAAAGGAGGGTTAATACTCGTGCCACCCAAACGTGCGACCTTAATTCGAATTAATCCGTTCGCCCGCGTGGTTAGATCCCAGCTGTTGGCAGACGGCAAGAAGCACGACTAATTCTCGAGGCTGAGTTCTGCTCGGGCAGATTATATCGCGGCGCGGTGTAGTTTCTCTCTCGTTCTTCAGTCTTCCCGGTTTACCCGGCAGGAGGTACGATTCCTATTCTATATAATCTCCAACGAGAGATTGGCGCGGGGGGTGAGTGCACGGAAGCAGCGTTAAACTCGGCCGCTTCAACCGGAAGCGAGAGTTGACCCGTTAATTTCTACTTCCGTTTTCCGTATCTCCCTACAGTTGGAAATACGAGCCAGATGCCTCAATTCGCGTTACGCTTCGTTGTAGATTCACCTGCGAGAACGAGATGATATCGCAGTTTATTGGCTACGAGTACGCGGGGAGCTAATTGTTTCTTTTACATATGCAGAATAATTCCATTCGTGGCAGCGGACGCTCTCGTCAAAGCTGACAAGGAAATGTCCCCGCCGGTCACGAATTATCCGATCGGATTCGTCGCCGTACCGCCGCAAGAATCAGGACCGACGGTAGCTGGTACTATCGAAAATTTCTACGACATCGTCACGCAGGAAAATCGTTTCAGTCCGCCCGTCGAAACAGAAGGTTGATATTTGTCGAAAGAATGTAATCGAGCGAATTCGAATCGAAAATTCATGTTGAACCATTCCAACAGGTGGCTTCGTGCCTCGCGAGCCTCCATACTTCGATTCTCCTTATCACTCCACCGACCTCAATCTTGAAATTCACACAGGGGTCACAGTTCTTCCGGCTGACATGACGAATCCTCATAGAAAAAATACTGGTAACTTCGACTATCAAAGTGTAGAATTAAAAATTCGATTGATACTTGCATCTATTACATTTTATATTTCTGTTTCGAGAGCTAACAACGAATTGCGTTTACGAAAATCGTGAGTATCGTCACGGTGAGCTTATGCCAAGCAGTGGACGTTGTATTATATGCATCTGTTACTACGGTGAAATTGCATGCTCCAATGACAAATGTCCACCGTTGAAAATCGGCTGTCGACGTATCGAGAACGAGAAAGATTGCTGCGGAAACATCGTTTGTGGTAAGATTACCGGGGGATCTGTACTAAAACATAGTTGCTTTCCAAGTATTTATCGAAAATAAAAGTTCTTTAAGTGATATATGCAATGAGAATTGGTTTAATTTGTTCGCAGTCGATGCGAAGGAGTCACCGACAGTAGTACTCGATCGTGCGGACGCCATATCAGCATCGCCCCGGCAACCAATGCCCTCGATAGACGGTATACCGACACCGGATCCCTTCCGTGACGTTATTAAAACCGAGCCGGCACCCGATCTACCTTCGCTCATCGAGGACATGATTCCCTATCTAGCTGAGCATCGAATAACGACACCCTCCATCACAACTGCACCGAATACCACTTCGACCCCGCAGGACTTCAATTCGCACTTTGGACTTCGCCCGGATCATCACTTCTCGATTCAATCGAACATCGAAAATATTTCCCTGGTGAACGAAGAACAACCCGATGAATCAACGATTCGAGACACCTCGGAATTAATTGATCGAACCATCGAAATGAAGAATAATGAAAATTCCAGCATGAGAGTATCGATAATGGAGAATCCTTCGAGAACCCCAGGGACCGAAACATCGGGAGCCACAACGATAAGAATTGAAAGCAGTAGTTTGAAAAAAGATCCGACAGACGATGAATCATCATTGTTTTCATTCGGCAGTGTCTTCGATCTTTTCTTCGCTGAAAATACCGAGACGACTTCGACGATGGTACCGATGACGACGTCGAAGAACGTAGAAGAATTTACGAAAATACTCGAAAAAGCGGGGGTGGAACGCGTGGAGTTTGAGATGGACAAATCGGAGAAATCATCAATGAGCACGAGCACGACAACAGAGGCGATTGAAAGTTCAAGAACTTGGCACAAAGTCGACGAAACTACGGAGAAGGCACAGATGACGTTCTCGGACAACGAGATCGCAACGTCGGTGAATAGTTTGCTGAAGTTGGCGGGCTGCAACATATATGGTAGAATGTACCGGGTCGGTAGAATAATCACGGAACTTTCGAGCTCTTGTCTCGAGTGCAGGTGTACAGAGATCGGGGTACAGTGCAAACAGCTCGAGTGTTGATACAGCCTCGCTATCTATCCTCGTCGGTCACACGCGAAGATCGATATAATCGTTTGCCAACGAGGGCTTTAAGACTGTGCTTCCGAGACTCGTTTCATCTCGTATCATCTTCCGTATCGTTTCTCGCGAAAGAAGAATCTCATTTGCTTCCCGCTGTCATTGAACTCTCGGCGTTCTCGTACATGTAACATTATTATTTCTTTTTTTTTCATTAAATCTTTTGTGTTACGAGCCAAGGTCGCGAGATATGACTTTCCCGTGATACTCGACTAGATTTTACGATAAGATTATATAAAATTGTACATCTTCTCTGGCTTCGGATATAGTATATCGGATCTCGAAGAGATGTCGAACCCTACCACAGGCACTCTCGGCAGCCTCTCCTCGAGAGAACATCTCCAGAGCTCCGGGACTTCCAAGTACGATCGCTCGCGTGTTTCCTCGACTACGCTGTCCAAGATAACGAGCTTAGTTACGCGGATGTTCCGTGTCTCCTCGACGCTGAGACAACGACTACACCTATAGCTCTCCACCTCCACCTCGAGATTTTATTCTTGGGCAATGCTTGGACCGAAGGATTCCAATAATGTTCCGCGTACCTATCTATCTCTATCTATTCGCCTCTGTGCCTTTATCGGACGAGTTCCAAATGTCAGACATCTCTCGTCGGATGTACATTGTGAGGAACGGCCCGTTCGTGCTTTACGACAGAGTCTGGAGAACTCGATCTAAACGATACAGTCGTTGATCACTAATGAGAATTTTCCCGAGGACACGTGGCTTATTCTTTTCTTTTTTCTTCCATGTCGTTGATTATTCGAAAGTTCTTTTACAAAAATTGCGACATTTATAATAAATTAGAGCATGCAATCAGGAATAACTGCCGAACTACTATTTTCAAATTTCAGCCGTAGTTGGCGAATTAAAAATTGAGATTGCGATAAAACGAAGCCGTATTCATACGCAGCAGCGTCACGCTACCTTAATAAATGATTTCTTAAGTAATTGGCATTCCGACGCTTCCGCGTTTCTTGATCATGGGATCGTGGCAAGTTGATTTGAAATGACGAATAATATTTTTTATATTTTGTGTATTATTATGTGGGGATGTAAAGCACCGACCATGTGACTGAATTTTTACTTCAATATGGTTTCTGTTGCAACACATCACTTTGCGATATTCTCAACTGACTTGCATATTGTACTTTTCGCAAATGAGTTTCGAATAAGTCTATTTAATATTTCGTTAAACAACACCAGGACTCTTGTTATGATCCGTAATTCTTTTATAAACACACAGGGCATTGTATTTTGCCGAACTTGAAGCATTTGCCCATCTCGGCTTTAACGGGGTCCTTGGATACGTGTGCTGTTCTCTATTCCGCCTTCGTAAACCTATATGTTGCGACTATTTCTCATAGTTACAAAGCTTCTAGTTATTGGCTAAACCCTTAACGATTACGTAGCTTCGCATGCGGCTTCGTATTCTCCAAGCCCTTGCCTATGACCTCTACTCAGGGCATGGCTTCCTCGCGAGAATATATATATAACGAAAATCCGTACGGGTTTCGAGAATCCTGTATCCCCCGCCGGGTCTAGCGGGGCACGTGGCTGTCGACGTTTCACGAAAATTATGTGTGCTGTACTACGCTCGTAGAACAGCACAGTTTGCGCTATATCACGGAATTGTGGCTGCCGGTTGGAAAATTATAGTAGCTATTACACGACGGATAACGGAGGGAGTATTGTGTATCGCTGTATCGATTCGTTGATTAATTATCGTCGACTACGGGGTCATTGATTGTCCGTTGATTAATTACCGTGCTCGTTCAATCGTCCTCTCTCTCTCTCCCTCTCCCGCTGGCATGGATAATAACGACGATCATGGATCGATAATTCGGGCTTCGATTTAGGCATAAACGCGACATTGTCGATCGGTTCAAAAGGCAATGAGACAAAAAATATCGTGTACTAATATCGCTGATGAAAATGATTTTGTATCGTATACCACATTTTTTTCTCTCCGCGTTGATAACCATTACGATATAGCGCGTACCTACAGAAGTATTTTTCGTATTTACTATACATACACATATATATGTATATGTTGATAGGATCCATTTATACAGTTCGATAGATGATAATTATTGTAATTATATTTTATCAATTTACCTTGCAAACACTAAATCGTTGTCGGCACTTTTTTCATTTGCTTTTTCCTTGTTTTATCATCCAATTTATCTTTTTAACATCGCTGCAATGTTCATCGCTGATTCCTCGTTCGTCCTTTTCCCGTTGTTTTTCTTCGTTTTTTTCTCCCGCGCCTGGATTGCGATTGAAAGCTCTGCTAGAATCGTATTTCAAATTTACCTTAGCGAATTAATATTAGACCAACTGCCGAGGTTTTATTCGTCTGCGGCGGGACGGTACGAGACTATTCATCAATTTCATCAATATCGAAACCTTTGTAGTTCGAGGTCGAGGGAAGCAGAGCGGTGAGGATTCGAGAGCGATAAAAAAAAAAAAAAAGAATTATCGGAATATTCGGGCACAAACGAACGTCGGAAAGGGATATCGCGAAACTCGTTCGATAGGTGGAAAACGAAGCCAGAACGAAATATAGTCAAGTGGGGGAAAAAAAGAAGCGGGTCGAGCTCTCCAAGCGGATATCGATTACTGAACTAAATTAGAGATATCGGCCCAAGAGCTTCGAGTCGCTCTATAGCGTTATACAGGGAAATTAGTCTCTCTCGGTAGCTCGTGACACTCGTGAGTGTCACGTCTATTCTTTTTTACTCGCTTCGCTGCCGGCGCTTCAGGATTGGCAAAAAAAAGGAAAGGATGAAATTTTGCAGTTATTTTTTTGAATTTGTTTTTTTCGTTTTGTTAATCGGACGTTTTGTATTTCTTGCATTCCCAATGCTTGTTTCACCCCCTCTCAGCGTCGTTCGTTTCTTCTTTTTTTTCTTTTTCAATACTTTTTTTTTATTGCACGTTATTGATTGTTTCGATATACACAATTTCTTTTTCTCGTATCTTTTATACATCCTCGTTGGCAGTAAAGGACAGGTTTTATAATAATAAGTATAATATATATCGGATATAATACTCGATTATAAACTATTTACAAAGTACAGTCGCACATGCGGCGACGATGATAAGACTAAAATAATCACAGCCAGTTTATTTTTTATGTAATATTCGATAAACAATGTAGTTTCACTCGAGTATTTTCGATTCTTCTCAACTGTCTTCGAATTCGTCTTCATATTTTTTTTTTCTTTCTTATAATTACGTACTAAATATCGCGTTAATACTTAATGTACTTTATTTCACTCCGTGCGTGAAAGCCGCTTCCACGCACGTTTCGCTTCACTGCGCGTGCGTGAAAACGCCTCTATCGCACTCGTAAAATAAAATTTTGTACGCTACTCGTGTGAGAAACTTTTTCTCAAGTCGTGCGATTGCAACGATCGCCTTCGGCTCGTGCTGCAAACTCACACTCGTCAGAAAAAGTTTCAACGCACTCGTATCGTAATGTACTATTACGTTACGGCTCTATCTATTATTCGATTATCTTAACTATGTTGTGTGGTGTGTGTGTGTGTGTGCGTGTGTATGTGTGTGGGTGAGACTGCACCCTGCTAAAAAAATGCGTTGGACACAATAGACGTATTCGATGATCGATCAGTTTTTTTTTCCACGTCGACAACCTTTTACGGATATAACGTCCGCGTTTTGATCATGTCTGAACTGCGAACAGTCCCTTATAATTGGATTATTTTCATTCGTGATAACAAAGTTAGATAGAGATCGTTCGAATTAATCGCGATTGACATAACGCTATATCGTTACGTCATCCCGAATGGCACGCGATATTGGGAAGAACGGGACTTGTATTTGTTAAATAATTGTTCTGTTTTTCATCACTTTGACGCAACGAAGTAATACGTCTGACTTTCGCAGTCTCAATATTCAGGGAAGACTAAATGAATTGTGTTGTTTTTTTCTTTTCAAATCTTGACAACCGATAAGCTGCAAGACGACAGCTTTCGTTTTCATTGTAAACCGAAGCTGATTGAGTTCGATCGAACGGTAATTAACACTTCTACCGACACTCGCAGGCAAGTAATTTCGCGTTTTCTCTCAATTAAGCTTCGCGATTGCCTCGTAGCGGGGACGATACAAATAACGAGAACACCGTCGATCTCTCGAGGACGATACGATATAACATTTAATAAACATAACGCTGTTACTATATTTAATCCCTTATTCTTCGCCTTGATCTCATTGTCATGGTTTTCTTTACTGATTAATATATTACAAGATTTTTATTGGTTTTTTTCTTTCCAACCGTCCGGTTTTTTTTGTTGGGTTTGCAACAAGAATGAGGAGACAAAGGAAAGGATGAAAATGGTGAAAAAAAACAATTTCTTGGGATCCTCATCCGGCGCAACAGGATAACTTTCATTTCTTTCCGCGGTGCGTTCGGTAAACGCAGCTTTACTCGAAGATTCGTTCGACGCTTTCGCGAATCTTGACAATAAGACATGATTTTTTGCAGAGCTTGACGAGTAGCTCGATGCTCTGTCAAGATGGCTTTCGCAATTGTGGTAGAGCGATCAGATAGACGTTGCCGAGTATCGCGCCGACGACAAGCAGCATGAGGCTGATGGCTGAGATGAATCTTACGAATTTGACGAAACGACGACCCCTCGCATCTTTTTTGCTCTGGTTCGGAAAAACGGCGAGGCCGAGAAGAGGTCCGGCTAAGGCGCCGGCCACGTGAGCAGGCCATCCAACTTTGCCGCAGCCGAGAAGCGCTGGAACAGGAAACGCTGCGACGTCGGAACCGGCGAGAAGAAGCACAGCTCCGAGACGCCAGCGTGCGTAACGCAGCTCACCGTGACACTGAAAGCCATGAAAAAAAAACCGAGTTTTGTCGTGTTTTGTCTAAAATACGGTTTGTCTCAATCACGATTAATTATACAATAATTTTTACCGAATCATCAAAAAATTACATTATAAGATCTTTCTATGAGTAATCTTTGAGTATTTTTTCTAATCATTTTTTCAGTGCCTGAGTAATTTAATTGGTAAACGGTCAAAGGGTTCAATGATCCCAAGGATGCAAATAGGAGAAATAAATGTCCATCGCAAGAGCGCAGTAGCAGAAGCAACGAATGGTCAGACACGAAGAGCTCCGGAGTCTCTTCATGAAGAAGTTGAATTAATAGTGGCAGGCGATTAAAGCTGTTGGGTGCTGGTATCTGTGGCGTTCACGATGAACGTCGGAGTGAACATCGAGGTAACACATAGCCGGGCGGGAAATTACTTGCGGGAGATGGGGGGGGAACTCGTGGAGTGTACACGGTCTCGGGCGGTAAGAAGAAGAAGGACGTCGTCTAGCATTGCTGAAACGGCCAAACTTGCTTCCACCAGGGTGCTCATCCTCATTCTCATAGAAGAGGCAAGAGAGCCTGACTGCGGATGCGCGTCTGGACCATCCCGTGGAGATGCTTTGCCGTTGCGAGAAAGCGGGAATAGTTTGCTTGAAGATCTTTGGGATAGCGAAGAAGAGGCCAGCGGCGGGCACGGATTGGTCGTCGACGGTGCGGGATGAGAGCGATGGTAATCCACGATGGAAGCTTCGAGACAACTTTGGGGTAAAGAGGAACGCAGCGTAGATGGAGAGATTCGAGAGGATTAACTTCAGGAATTGTAATTGGAATTGCTCGCTCTCTACTTCTTCCCGCGAATGCTGTTTCTTCTCACTTGATTTTTCTTATCCTGTGCATATTATTACGAATTTTAGATATTTTTATGTTTCGTTCATTTATGTTTTCGATAAACCATTTATAGCTACATTATCGATTTATTCATTTGGTCAAATAGTTATATTAATTAATATTGAAATATATAGTCGTTATATACTCACGAGATACAAATGCGCCAAATGGCTAGTGAGAAGCGCGTAGACACCGGCCGAAGCGCCGACGAGATAGAGAGTCGGATGAAGAAGCGATGCTCCGAGAGCACCGCAGACTCCGCCGCCGAGATAAACCGTGGCTACACCTAATCTACCTTGTTCCACCTGAAACCATTGATTCACAACCATACATAGCTCTTATTTAAACGTTTTCATTGCCTCCGTTCAAATTTGCCGAGGGTTCGTACATTTTTTTCATTGCAAAGGGCATTAATACTTCGCAAATTCGAGGGGTACAGAAAAGTATTGGCTCGATTGGCGGCCCATCAAAACTTCTTTCAGATTTTCTATTTTATTCTTTTTTCTCATCACGCGCGTATGCTGCACAGCGGTTAACGAGGATAGTCAGGTCTTTGTCTCGTCTGTACTGTCTGTACTTGGCGTTCCGCGTGGCAAACGATCGAGAGGTACTCGATCGATTACGGCAATTCTCGTCTCGTTTGGCACGAGTGCAGGTTCTCGACGTCGCTCTTCGCCGATCCCTTTTTGCTGTTGGTTGTACGAGCACGGTTTTTTCTTCGAGACTCAATAGCTCATTTGGCTGGTGCACCAAGCAGACCGATGGGCTGCCTCGCACAGACAGAAATATTTAAGGGGCGGAAGGGAAATAGGGACATGGGAAACGAATGGTGAAACGAAATGCCCCGCAGAAAAAGGTACAACGGGACGCCAATTTAGTTGATGGAGCTCACTCACCTCGAGTGGCGTAGCCAGTACCAGTTGAATTACGACGTTGAGCGCCAGGTGAAGTGCACTCGCGTGCAGAAGCATGTACGACGCGAATCTCCAGCCTTGGACCCTCTCGCTCGGATCATATACCAACCATGTTCTCATCGACTCGTCGCCAAGACAGTGTACGCTTATCTGCAATGTTTTTTTTTTTCAATAATCATTAAAACCGCGAACATATATATATTTTTTTATCAGTTATTAATGCGTTAACAAAAAAAATTACTGGAAACGTTTCGCGTACGATGTTCGCGAGTGTTGCTATTACAGAGGTTAATGTGCAAGATAATTGTTAGCATAGTTCAAGTATCTCTGGTGCGGAGAAACGTTTGAAGAATTAATTAGAAGTTTCATCAAGAGTGGAATAACTGGAAGCCCAAGAATAACAACATTGTCGAGTGAATTACTATGGTGTATCTGTTTATACCAAATTGCTCCGGGTCTCAACTCTGTTTCTATAATGAATATACACGAGTGTAGCTCAACGAAGAGGCGCTCTTTCCATGTTCTCTCCTCTTCACTCTCCCGGTAAACTTTGTTCAAGATATATAATTAAATAGTCATGGAACAAAATATTTGAGGCGCAACAGAGCGTAGCCAAAGGTACACGCTCGGTGGATTCCAACCCAAGGACAATCCACTGTTCTGTGTTGGCTGGAAACCTCTCGAGAGAAAAGGATGATGGCTTCCCATGGGATAGGAGAAAAGAGACTCAGCCAACGAGCGACTCGTTAATTAATTTAATTCAAAGAATGAATCGCTCGGTTCACCCCGCTCTCTCGCCAACAAAAGGGGGAGTCGTGTGCGTGAGCCACGGCCACGGTTGTTCTTTGTCGAGAAAGGGTTAGTTGTGAGGGTTGCCAAGACATTGCTGCAAAAAACGGCGACCAAACGGAGGGCAGAGAAAGATGCTGGCTCGTTGAAAAAATACATATATTTTTTTCGCGAATAAAAAGGTTTGACTCATGGATAAAAGAAGCTCGTAGCTTGCATCGAACAAGCCGTTTCTTAAGAAATATATACGATGAAAGACGAGATGTTTTACCCCAGTCGAGTTTCGTTCACTCATTTTTTCAGTAAAGAACATAAACACGTTAAAGAAATTACTAAAAAAATACATTTCGTAGGAACTTGCACACACGAGAGTCAATGAAGAATTCCATAACACATCACAATGTATTACTATACTAAGTACGTTGAGTGTGCGTGAGTAAAGCCAGTAGAGGGAAGAGAAGAGTCGCGTTCCATCAACGCTCGTAAACCGTTCTTCGCTCATCTCCTCCGTGTGCGCATGGCGTACTCTAGACAGAACCACCACCCCTGAACTTCGTCCATAGTCGGATGGATAAGTAGTTGAAGAAGAAGAAGTAGTAGTAAAAGAGGCAAAGGTAGAAAATTATTTTTTTAGATTTAAATAATGAGGGCCTTAAGAGAGGTAGAAAATAAGAGAAGACAAATGAGGGAAACGCCTTTATAATAATATTTTCTGAATTTAACCACTCGTCCACTGTGGGAAAAGCAACTTCTTCTTCGTCGTGCAAATCTTCTCAAACACCATCTCTTCTACCTAGAGAACCGCGGAATTACTCATGTTTGGTTTCTTTTTACCTTGTCCGACGAATTTTCCGGCCTTTGAAGTTTCCTTCAATATTTAATTAATCATAGACCATAATATTTGCTCGACCGTAAAGTCTTCTCTAGGCGCAAGCCGATAGAAGTGATCGACATAATCTTCTTTCTTAATTTCATCCACGTGTGTATCCGATTTTGTCGGAGTTAGTGGTAGAGGGTTGTTGACCTCACGCGGCGTAATACCATTGAGACAAGAGAGGCTTTGGAAAAAAAATCAATATGCAGCTGTATCAATCCCGTATGACTTTCACCCTCTATTTAAAGCCCGTGGTAGCGCGTGCATAATACAGAACAAACTCGTTGAAATGTGAAGGGTGAGCCTCACCGTGCTGACTCGCAGTTTCCTCCTGTCTCTGTTTTATTCGCGCATGCATGGAGTCAGGTAGACTGTTCATTCTAGCCGGCAGCCGCGAATCATTAGCGTGGAACCCGATGAAAATTCATTATTCGAGAACGATGTATAGATATAGTATATGCTTAGCTTTGGCTTTTCGCAATGAGGGAGCTTCAACCACCTGCCCTATGCACATCGTCCTGCAAGCAAGGCGTTAATGAGGATTGAAGAGTAGGCCGAACCGCGCTCTCGTTGCGGGGGACAACACGGACTATAAATAATATTACCCAGCGTATACCAGAGATCCCCATTGCCCTTTCGCTCTCTGTCTCTTTCAGCACCCCCTCACGTACACGGTTCGACTACGCTCTGTTCGTTCACGTGATGATATTAACTCGTCCCGACAGCCACGGCTATTTCCTGTCATCGTGTGTCCTATTATACAATGTCTCACGCTGCCTCCTGTTGCGATACTATTTCGTTGTTCTAGCCTCTGTGTTTTAATATTTTTTCGTAACACGAATAGCCAACGATCAACCCGTCAACTCTGAGTAATATGTTTTCTTTATTCACCCACCTGCCGTACTTGCGGTTGATATAAAACGATGGACCTTAATTTTATTCGTGAATAATTATATTCTGTTTTTGTGCGGGTTCTTTCCTTTATTATACCGTGTTATTCTTGCATTTATCCACTACGCAGCTGACTGTAGTTGCTATGGTACTTCTCTATCATCGGATAATGTGGTTTCATCGCTGTTTATAAGAGGCAGCGATAGAATAAATGTTCCAATAACAGTTTGCTTTCTCTTTGCTTTAAAGGTATACATATCCTTACAGTTGTATGCAAAGTACCGTTATGGCATAGAGATCTCGGAGAATTACTGTAATAATATAGTGGCGCTCGGTATATCGAGCGAGATGGGGAAAGAAAAGAGGAGAAGAGCCGAGACAAGAAGAGAAGAGAAGATTCTGCACGAGACTCTTGGAGTTTCTGGCAGTATCGCGAATCTACCAGGCGCATGGATGGGATACGGGAGTTGAAACGCGCGTTACTCGCGGCCACACGGTGCGCGCATAACATCTATTTCCGGTGGTCTGGAGAAGCTTCCCCGTGGAAAATAGCATAGCCGGGAGACAGGAGAGATGCGAAACGTAGCCGGGGAAGGGAAATACCCTATATCGCGAACGCCGAGACTAGAGTAAATAGAGGGGAGAGCATGCTGAGATGCATCAGAGCGTAGCGGAAAGATGCAGTTTCGGTGGCGAGGATAGAACGCAGAAGCGAAAACTGCACCGGACCTGTTCGCGCCTTTACTACTATCATATCTTTGTCTGCTATATTTCGGTTCAAAATTCTCACTCGACGTTCTTGCTCGCACACATGGACACATGCGGAACATACACGGAAGTCCGAATGTTTCTAATCTTTTATTTTTTTACTTTTTGCGGAGTGAACTCTATAGTGGTGCTTTCGTACTCTATTGTCCATTCTATTATGGCCAACGCTGAGGAGGGTCCTGTTTATAGTAGTATATATATTTTTTTTATTTATCTCTCGGAATAACAAGGGTAGAGAGAGAGAGTGTACCAAGCCCCATTCAATTCACTCCATTCTCGGCCCAGTCGGACGTTGTTATTTACTGGGTGCTACCAAGGGGTGTACAAAGGGAGTGGAGAGAAGAGAGAAAGAGGGTAGGAAATCGTATTTTTGGTTGAAGGGAAGCGGGCGTGCAAGAAGCGAAGAGAGCGCAGCACCGCAACGGCAACGAGTACCAACTCTCTCGCGGACGTTTGTTGTTCCCGGTACACTTTGGATCTCTGCGGTTCTCATTCTCTGTCTCACTCTGTACAGAGTACTCGAATCTTCTCTCCACAGTTCTCTCTTGGCCTCCCTTCACCAAGCTTTACCCTCTTCTACCTCGCCCTTTCCGTGCATTCCGCTTCTCGACCCGCAACATCTATTTCCGCCCCTCTGGATGATGTTACGGTGAATCTACCTGGCATTCGCTATGTGAAGCCTCGCAGTCGGATTTTCACATACATAACGCGACCACTGTACATGGCGGTGAATTGTTTTCATAAAAACTAACCACATGTGGAACAAACGATTCGTTTAGATTCGTAATCTACCTTCATTCGAACTGCCCCTTATGATTCAAGATTGGTTTTCAAATTTGACGGAAACATTGAAGGGAATTCCCAAACCTCGATAATGCTGATGCAGATCATGAGGTATGGCGGTCGTATCCGAAACTTTGGTTTCCTCGGTGGTAGCGGATGTCTTGGAGTCGGCCTGGGCGTTAGCGTTAATTCATCGTCGCGAATCTTTCTCAACACTGGTTTAGTCTCGCTGCTAGGTGAATCCGGTGTTTCCGGATAATTTTGATCATCCAGAGGTTGTTCGGTTGTCGTCGAAGTAGTTGAGATCGTCGACAAGGTCGGCGATGTGACCAGCAACGCTGCTTCGACGTCCATCGTTCGACCACCTGCTGAAAAAAAATCACCCATTGAAGTAAACCCTCGAAACAATTTCTTTCATGATTCAATTACGAACTATTCACGTCGTACGTTGTGAGCCAGGTCCGGTCGACTATAGGCTGACGTAATGCATCGGCACAACTAAGCGCAATAATTCAAACTTGATTTCTATGGGCTTTGGAAAATTTTGGACAAAGAGAGCCTGGAACAATACAGGACTTGAGGCATAGTTGAGAGGTACGGCGCAAACGGCCAAAGCTTCCAAGTTTTGGACACACCTCTTCTGCTTTCCTCAGTTCTCTCGTTCTGTTCTATAAATTGCCGCAAGGCCTTATAACTCTTCACTCTAACGCGTGACGTACCGGGAGGGGAGTTTCGGCCGAGAACAATCCGCGATGCCTTTTTCATTTTCATTATTATGAACATCCACTATATGGTTGTCTGAGTTTATTTTCATTGTCATGAAAGGAAACCTCTAAACGGCCGCTATTCATTTTTTCAGTTTTATTTCTTACTACTCCAACATCTCGATTTTTTAAACGGCCAAAGTCCGATTTCGCGTGAGACAAAAATTCCGGGAGAAGAAGACGAAAATATTATGAATACAAATCAAAAAATCATCGAATAACCATATACCATACCATACCATATACCATATATCATTTGTATAATTATCGAATTATACAAATGCGTTCGCAATGAAACTTTAAGGTCAAGAGGGCAATTTTTTTCATGAATATGAGTATCAAACGTATAGAAACGCAGGGAGAGGAGTCTGCGTCTGCGGTGTCGAGGGTACCGTTACGCCTGTTCTATCCTAATTAACATAATGCCGCTCCTAAGGGCACACTAATCAAGTTTCTTGCATATATGTACATAAATGCATGCTCGGATGCATATATGTTGGCGTGTTACGCAGGTAAGCCTCAAGCTATGTTAGCGCTAGATAGTCTGCAGTATAGAATGTACCCAGGGTCGTGAGCGCGGCCGTTTCCAGCAGCGTAATTGGAAGGCCATAGGGTCAGCTGGAATTCTCGGGGTGAAAACCCCCTTTCCCGTCTTGTCGAAGGGAGCTTGCGTCACGTTATTGCGCTAACGGTAACCGCGCGAACGTGTGGGGGTGGAAAAGCCAGGGAGAAGCGTCACCACCGGCATCCGTTGCGCTCTCTCAACATCCGAGTGCTTCCAATTAATTAGTTAATTAATTTGCTTTCGGTCTTTCTCACCGACCCGCTGATTCGTGCAATCCCCAGCTCGCGGCAGAGCAACGTCACACCATCGCTCCAATATATCGTATGTTTTTTCATGCAGATATTGTTTATAATTTTTTTTAATCATGACGTGAGTTTGAACAGATTTTTAATGAGATACTACACAAGTCCCCGCATTGGCAGTGAAAACGAAAATTAGCTTCGTATATGAGAAATCGGCGATGCGATCAGATAACGCGTGCGCAAGCGAATTTATTTTGCGCTTCCGGAATCAGGGCCCTCAAAGGCTGAGCCGAAAATACAACCGGTGTTTACATTAAATGATGAATGCTGTTGTCTAAGAAAATTCAGTTAACCAAATAATTGATTATAACTCTTAAAAAGGAAGAAAGATCTTTTAGCTCAGAGTTTACAGCCGGCGCCTCAGTCGACGTGAGCTTTTTTCCCGATTTTCTTCGTTTTGTTGAAATTTGTTGAACAGAAACATGGGCGTGTGTGTGTGTATGTGCAAGAACATTATGTGGGAGGCACCCAAGGAAGTGTAGTCTTCGTAGTTTTTAGCCAGTGTAGACATCGGTAATACCTCGTACAGTGGTCACGTTGGCCCAGGTCTAGGGCTAAGCGAAACGACGGGTTTAATGACCTACTAAGCCTTCGATGTGTTATGCGTGTTACGTCGATATAGGCTAGACAGCAATAGTCCGAGTCAGGGAACACGCGACGAATGATGCTTGCTTCCTGCGAGTGACACGGGAGCAAAGCCAATGTAGCGTAAAGTGATGCCCAAAGTTTTTCTATGAGTCTAATTGTCGCCTTGTGCACGATCTAAGGCCTTTAGAAGACGGAACAGTGCAGATACAGTATCGTGACGTGTATCGCATGGATGTCATCGTTGTAACCTCGGAGAGAGCCGTCTGCGTGTAGTGGCCTGCACGATAGGTCGAATGGGTCGGGTCTAAGAGGTCATGTATTCTTAGATGTCATCTGATCCATATAATTTTTACTCGCGGTTTCGATTGTGTACATGGAATTGAAGTTGGACGGTAGCCAGTCGGAGCAGTAGATGATTTATTTACTTTCGCTAGAGAATTCGGAATAAGTAACCAGCGCGTATTTCAATGCTATACGATGACGACTTGGTATTAGTTAATAAGAGTAGAAATGTTAGATCATTGGCCCTACGCGAGAGAGCTAGAGCTAGAGAGAGCTAGATTCAATACGATTGAGACCGTTCACGCCGATAGTCGACAATTCCGAATGTGACAGAGCTTTATCTCAGCGAGCGGTGGGACAGCCGAGAGCGGGAGTTCGGTGCGACGGCACGATGTCGCCACCACGCGCCAGGCGGCGCCAGGTCCCGGCTCACTGATGCCCAAGTATGTTGTGAATGCGCATGCGTGAATCGATGTAAGATGAAGTATCGATAATCGAAGGACTGATAACTTGAACACAGAATGCGAAATTTCAGCGAGAGAAAATGGAAATAAAGGGAGGTTAGAAAAAATAGCGATGAGAAAGTTAGAAAAAAATCATTATAGAGATGTGTAAAACACCTACCCGAATGTTCAGCCGATGCTGGAGAGATAGAAGAAACCGATGACCGCTCAATCGTCATACAGGCAATGATCCAGAATAAAAAAGTAATGGATGTGGAAATGGCAAAACATAGTCCCGCGCGATTAAAAGAGAGTGGGCGTATGTAGTATAGTGAGGAGCATCTACGGGGAGGGGATTGGATCGTTACTAAGTATCGAGGACAATTTTTTGAATCAGCTACAAGCCGTTGCGGCCATAAGAATTACATCGGTGCAGCAGCTTGAAGCTAATTTACAAAGTCGTCCCAAGTATCCTTTATCCGTATTAAATCGGTCAATCCTATTTAACCGGTGCGTTGCTTCACACCCTTTTGACAGAAAAAAAAGAAATCACGAAATGGAAAAGAAGAAACCAGTGAATTCTGCCTAGCTGATGGAACCGGGTGGCTGTAAACAAAGCAGTGGAGAGAATGAGAAGTAGAACACAGAGATAGTGCAAACGACCCAAGAAAATATTGAATCTGGGCTTCTTCGATCCGCCGTATTCGTGGAAGACTCTTACCGGTTGCACCTCGAATTTCCCCCAACGGTAGTGTACACGGTACATTCCTCCGATACTATTCAAATAAAAAGCCCAGTTAACCTCGTCGTTTCGTAAGTTCTAAACGAACTAGAAGCAGCTTGCCGATTTTCGGACTGAAAGAACTTCTTCCACTTTATGCTCGAGTTCTCGTTTGCAGAGAAATAGCGCGAGAAAGTACAACATGGAATGCCGAATGACACTCGGGATGAGCGAGTAATGAATAAAAAGAGGGTTCTAAATCAACTGATAAGCTTCGAAATGAGGACTCGGTATTGGAAAAAAGCATTTTGTATAGAAATCACATTATTCGTAATTTGAAATAACCGCTCGATATATCTAGTACAGAATGTATCGACATACGTATGGATGAAGCATTATGAATCGCGCTGATCGCTTTTCCCGATACCGATCTCGGCAGTAGCAGGAATTCGTAAACGAGATCTGCGTATCCTCATGCGTGTGTGCCACTCCGCCCCGAGGAAGGTATGATTTATCTCAAAATTTGAATAACATGAGGCTCATACGAAGGCGATCGGGGTGTATTGCACGCAGCGCAGACTCTGCTGTGCTGCATAGAGGGCTACGCTATTCGATAGTAGTCGATATCGTATTATACCATAACTACGATATAGGCAGACCTTCTTCGGTATAGCCTTCGGTGATAAAATCCTGTTAGTGTGTGAGGGGGTGCGGCGTTTATACAGTCTAGGGCAACACCAAACAGCTATATTTTATGATGGCGTACAAAGTAAGCACGTCACCCGCGCCTGAAGGATAGATACGAAAGAGTAATTATTCCGGGGTATGCAAATTGTCGCGATTTATCGATAACTGCTTTATGAAATGATTGCTATTTAAATTATTAGAGAGTTTCACTTAAAACGTTTAAATATGCGATATAGAAATAAATTTCACGGTTTTAATCGGGGTGGAGGCAGTTTTGTCATTTTTATATTTCGAGTTCATCGTCACCGCGGCTCGACTGACGTAGCGCGGAGATTTTAAGAGCGACGAGAGTTACGTTGAAATGAAGAGAGGCAGGGAGAAGAGAGATAGAATTCCCCGGCTGCTGCGCTTTCGCGTGCTCCAATCCTACTAGCAGGCTTGCTGCAGCTGCAGCGGCAGGGGCACACAGAGCTGCATTAAAATTACGAGGGACATTAAGGATTTTAAGGCCCACCCCTCTTCAACCTCTTACGCTTTTCCCTGTGGGACATATATATATGTACATGTATACACATGTATATATATATATATATATATGTATATGTATATATGTATAGTTGGAAACGTTCGGGAGCGTGGTGCGACGTTTACGAGGTCGACGTTGCACACAGAGTCGAGAACGAAAGCGCGGAAAGTAAAAAGTACAGAGAGAAAGGCTGACGACACGAAAATCATGAGGCAGCCGAGCTTTTACCTCCGAATGTAACACTCTGGATAAAATTCGCCGGCGAATTTGATTGTCAGATTTATCAAAAGTATCTGCAGAAAACTTGAACAACCGCATATGAAAAAAAAAAGTGTAGTTTGTTCCGGACAGTTCTCAACTTGTCGAGACCCTGAGGCCACTCGACGCTTCTTTTTTTTTTTTTTTTATCTCCGTCTGTGCGTCGGCGTATTACCCCTCCATATATCAACCCCTTCTTTCTCGAGTACACTTTCGTCGAGCGAGTAATAAAGGAAAAAGAAAAAAAAGGCAGGAAGCACGGGATAGCCGAGAGCATCGGGAGGAATGCGAAGGGGAGCGAAGTTGAGGAAGCGAAAGAATCGAAATCGGCATTCTAAAACTCTACTCCCTGTCAGCTTTTCGCTGAACAGAGAGTCTGAGCTTTCTGTGAATGAGAAAAAAGTCTAGTGAAGCGTGTCAATATTACGGCTATACATGGCAAGGTCTTTCATCCAGACCTGTGGGGGGGTGGGTGGAAGGGGGAGAAATCCAGAACAGTGTTGCAGTGATATTGCTGGGTTCTTCGAGTACGAGTATGCTAAGGCGCTAAAAAGTTTTATCTATCTTTATAAGTTTTTATCGATCTTCGCCTTTCTTTTGTCTAACTTTTAATGAAAATTAAAAAAAAACCCTTTTCTAAGATTATTTCTGGGTATATTTAATAATTTTTTCAAATATATTTGTCCTCAATAGTTCGGACAAAAAACTGCCGTGTGTTAAATTTAAGGATACAATTTGTGAGGAATCCTATTGTGGTGAAATTTGTAAATGATACAAATCCTTTCAAATATAAAATTTTATGAACGGTGTTCCATCGTTATGCACGTTATACCAATATATAACTACTACTTGGTTCTGCCTCTTTCATATCGTCTGCTTTTCACGAGCTGGAGCAGGGCTTCGATGTGAAAAGATACGCTGAGAGAAAAGGATCGCGATGGGAGAAAAAAAAATGTTTATTCATCTTTCCTCTTTACTTCGTGCTTTTTTATTTGTCGCATATTCATTCATTTTTAGCCTCGCCGCTTGTGGTCGGGAGCTCTGCGATAATTATGCGCAAAAGCGTCTCTCTTTGATTCGCAATGGAGATATAAAAACAATTATACTACCTCCATTCCGAGTCGTCGGCAAGAGTTTTTTTTTTTTTATTCTTTCACTTTTATAATCTTTTCTACCTCGCTTCCGTAGGGTTTATATATCGGCGGCCGTGTCTATTGATACAACGGTATAATAACGCCGCAGCGCTACCCGAGCAATAATCAATATCGAAATAACTGTTGAAATTCTCGGCGGGACACGCCCGCAATGTACACGGAGTTCTCGCACAGATTCTATCAATAATAATCTGATCGATGTGTAGGGTAACCGCGCTCGAGGGGTTTCGTTTTATAAATGTTTCAACTATATTTATCACTGCAAGCAAAGAGTTATTTATCTATGGTTTTTTTCCAATACTAAAGCCGCTCTGGTAACAATTTGTTGTATTCTTCATTTTGCAGAATTACGAGGAACGCTGCGAACAAGTGAATTTTAATCGAAGTGTACTTGATGACGTGCAGCTGCAGATAACTTCGGTGAGTCAGTTTTTCGCTTTCAACTTTCATACATATCTGCATGGCTACTTGGTACATTTTTCATGGCATGAATAAACAAACATCAGAGTTGGCTGTACTCCCCCCTGAAACTCTCGTTATTCTTCTTTATTTCTACTCGTTCGCGAGAGTGGAGTGGGTCCGCTGGATTTTTTTTTATCGGTTCTTCTCTCGTCAAGAAAGTCAAGTGGAGTGCATTCATGACGAGATCGTCGATTATTCAATCGAGACTGTCTCAATTTTTTACCTCGTTACGAAAATTCTCGTGAATAATCCTCGATACTGGCAATTAACAATTATGATTTTTCGTAACACTCATTCGAGTGTGTACTACTCCACTTCGAGTAAGCGTGATTTGATTAGCGCATCTGATAGCGACTTATTGGATAATCAATGATAAAATGGATTCGAATAAGTGATTATATCGCGTCTACTTGCTGGTGAAATTTCTATTCACTCATAATCATTTTTTTGCGGACCGCGATCATTTTCAATATAGGAAAAAATCATTTTGTAACTAAACAATGAATTGCTTGTACGTAAAAAAGTTAGTAATTCGCACGTGTAATGGCTCAAACGTGCCTAACGACAGTTCGAACGTTCCTTAGTCTGTTGAGTATAAGTTTTCTTACAATAAAGTGCATCGCTGCAATATATACGTACTATAATATAATCCGCGTTTAGGAAGCAAGCTCCGAAAGCTTATTCTCCAGGCGTCGTTCTCGCCTTCGTCGTTATCTGAGTTGAGCCAGACGCGAGCATTAATCACGCTCGCTCAGCCTAGCAAATTCACGAAGATCTCAGATTGGATATAGAAAGGAATAGAGGAAGCAGTCTTGCGAGTTCCGTGGTCCCACCTTTTCGAATCTTCTTCCCCCGCATCTTCTATATTCTGTATCTATCATTCTCAGATAAAAACGCTCACAATGGGCTCATAGAACGAGTCCTCAATCCGTTACACTTGAGACAAGTTGTATTTTTGTCACTCAAACTAAGCCCGAAACGCGAGAACATTGATATGAATTAGTTAATTTCAAACTGCGCGCCGACCTATCTCTTCTATTTTTTTCACGGTCACTTCAATGCTCTTCGGTGGAAGTTTCACAATTTGCGCAAGAGAATCGGCTCAACCGCACAGATTGTCGAGTAACGAGCGTATAACAAGAGTTCACAGTGTAGGATATCTCGAGGACTCGCGACGGAACACTAGCCGCGTTATTCGATCGTGGACGGACATGGACGGAGGACGTCGGATCGCGTCTATATAGAATACGTACTAGCTGGTATACAGGTATACCGTACCTAGACTCTTGCATAATCGACGGGCTTGTCTGTCGCGGGTTCTCTGTCTGCCGTTCGTTGCCTCTTCTCTTTCTCCTTCTCGTTATCCTCTCATCTCCGTTCTACGCTCGTCGTACATATACCATAGAACAGAACGCCCCCGCCAACGTGCGAGAGCCCGTCCCTTTTCCTCTCCGCCTCTGTCGCGCTATTATCGTGCTCACCGAGGTTTGCTTTGCTAGCGCTGCATATATGCAACGCGCTGCCGCGTGTCTTATGCAAATCGGCTGTACGCGATGACCGGCCAGAGAGATGGTTGGCTCGACTCCTCTCGCCCCTCGATATATCGATTCTCATACCCCTTTGTCCCGATCCTTATATATACATATCGGATATGGCGAGGCAAGACGGACCATCGAAAAATCGACTCCTCGCGAAACGTTTCACATTTTTGACAAAATTAAATTATTCATTAGGCGCAATCGCGATATTCGTTGAGGTCCTGAAACGTTAATTGCGCTTCAAAGTACAAATGCGACGGTCGAGATTACACGGAAGTATCGATAAGCATTAACCATATTGCCTCGCATTATTCGATATGTACATAGGAATATTTAATATTCTCGATATACGACACACATTGAAATACGACGGGCCGCTAACGGAATTCTCGTGGCGCTTTCGCGTGTGCAGCGACTACGACGATATCAAATTTATATTGGCAATATTATCGAATCGAATTAGACCCGGCGGGTTCTCGTATGATATAGATATATATCGTCGTTCCTCCACGTTTCGTTCGACGCTCAGCCGCGCGCAAACTCACCGAGATATTGCTTTACCTTCCACCATCGTTTTTTGGTTCAATTTTTTTCTCCCCACGATTCATAGAAATTTTTCCTCGCACTCATGACTTTTTGTCGATAGTTATTAATGAGCATAAAATTTACTGCAGTTTGGCGCATGAGAAAAAGAAAAATATTTGTTGAGTTACTTCTACTGTGAATCGATCCGACTTAATGTCTTTCAGCTAGATGGGATAAGAGAGGAAACGTGTTCGTGAACGACGCTTTGACAAACACTGATTACCGTGGAAAAAGGAAGTCTGTGGCAAGTGGAATAAGAAGGCGGTCGGCGCTGGGAAGGGGAAAAGCTTGAGAGAGTAGTCTTGATCGCTTTTCACGAGCGTTGCTCTTCCCTCGAAGCTATGTAGGAGGGGAGCAGAAGAGGGATAAGCCCGCTGTCGGAGGCCGAGTGCTGCTTTGCCCGTCGATCCCCGTTTATCAGCTCGAATTGCGGTCGTTATCGGAAAGTGAGAATTTCCACGCCGACATTCCGGGCGCCTGTCCGATTTTACGAATTCTAGCATTCTCCCGCATTTTCCCATCTTTCACCTCGCGAATCTTGTTCTCCCTTATTAGCTGCTTCACCTTGGTCGAAACATTGAATGACTTATCGGTTTATCATTTTCCGATACACCGTACCGCGCATTGTATTTATTAGCTATGAAACAATCATAACGATGGCTGCATTTAATTTTTTCGCAGCACACTGTACTGCACCGAAAATACTTCATTGAAACGTTAATCTTCGCTTACCGTCAGTACTGTTAACTCGATTATGGGGTGAGAAAAAAGTTGAAAAATGAATCGAACCCTTAAAGGCGTATAGTGCTATGTCAGTCGAATTTTTATTAGCATACGTCGATACGGCCAGGTGAAACTTTGTCCCAGGGCACCGATATCGCTCCAGCTGTCCCGTTTCTTTTACCTTTCTCACCGGTCCAACTCCCGCGATCCCGACTGGCATCCCCGGTATCGGCGATTTTCCCGCGAACGGATTTGATTACGTCGAATGATCGAATGCAAATTCGCGCGAGCGTCGCTGGGTGGATTCAAGCGCGGTGGAAAGGGGAGGGAGCACGATCGAACTCCCTCGCCAGCTCGTCCGTTTGGAGATTTCCGTCTGCCTCGACGAACTTCAATTCCACTTCTCTCTCAATTTCTCTCGGGTTCCGGTGCATTCGGAGCATCAACCACCGCCGACCTCATCCTCCCACTTCGCGGATTCCCTCTGCTTTCATCGTTCTCTTTCACTCCTCTCGCCCTTCCCTCGACCCACCTCAATATAGTATATGTATGTATGTATGTATGTATGTATGTATATATATATAGTATATTCCTGGTGGGCGCTTGCCGATGAAACGCTTCCCTGGCTCCAGTAATTTCGCCACGTTCTATCGAGAGCTGTAGCACAAGAAAGAGGAGAAAATAAAAGAATCTAAAGGGGTAAAGCTACGTAATGGTATGTCTATGTCGATTTCACCCTTTTAAATTCGGGCCTGTCCCATCGAAATTTTTCGTCTCCATTTCTCATTCGTTCTTTCGTCTATTTTTCCCTCGAATTTTATTATTTTTTCCCTTAGCTTTATTTTACTTCCGATATCCAACCTCACGAGGATTCTGCGCGAGTAAATAGAAAACTGTATGTTCGTTCTCGGTTATATTCAGTATTCAGTCGAAGGATTCCGGGCTTCTTTTTTCTTTAATTTCAATCTGCCCGCTAGGGGGAAAAGATGGTAGTCGTGCGTTCCACGGAGATGAGCAATTTATCCGGTATGTTCGCGAAAATTGTCGAAAACTACTGAACACAATTTGACACAGAAATTCTATAACAAATGGTCGGTGTCGTTTTCAAGGGAGAACCAAAATCAGTTCAATATTTATACGATAAAATTATTTTACTGAATATACCTTCGAATATATCGAAGATTGGGGGCCATCTTTTGCGATATATCATTAATTCCACGGGACTCTAGCGCGCTTAAAAAAAATCGTTGAAAAGGATTAAATGAGAAGACGTTTACAAAGATTAAACGCTTTTCTGACTGAATGAGGTGTGCAATTAAAAGATAAAAAAAAAACAAGAAATAAAAATAGTTCACGTATTATAGCCGGGATCTTTTCACACCCAATGTGGATGAAATCGTCCGACTACAATATGAGAATACTTAATTGTTATTTAACTTTTTCTTGTTAGTAACATTTTAATATTCCACTCCTTCTTTAGACAGCGTTTCAATGTTCATGGGAATTTTTCGATTTTAATAAAAAATTTCAATTGTGGAGAGGGTAATGAAAAATATCGAGTTCTAGATTCGTCATTGCCAGGAGTCGCGAAAGAGTACCGAAAAGAGAGTACAATGGAAACAATCGGCAACGAGTTCGTAGAATTTAAACGTTTCCGGCAGTCGGTGAAAAATTACGCGGATGAATAGAGGTAGCGAGGCAACGAGGCTGGAGTGACGTGTATTAGTCTCCACTCGGCTGTCGGACACTGGTAAAAATCGTCTAGTGAAGATTTCGATGCACCCACAGTTGCGGGGGGCGGAGGAAAACTACCCGTCCGAAGTATCACGAGAGCTAGGGTATGCGATTGTACGTGCGTCCCGCGTGTGCATATTCTCTGCTCGTTTACTTGGTGGCAGCGTAGCCCACTGCGAGTGACGCGTAAAAGCCAGAGGCGACTCTGCCCATTTTAGTTTACGAAAATTGTGGAAAGAGAACCAAAAAAAAAAAGATAAATAGCGTAATAGTTACTGGAAGAGGTCAAAGAAACAAAACGTAAAAACATGAATCTCCCATAATGGTATTATAGAAGAGACCGTATAACATCGCGAATCTATCGTTAACGGCCAGATATACCCGCGCGTATATTTGAGAGCTTTCGGCGAAAAAAATTGAAATCATAAAAGCGCCTCGGGTCATTTTAGCCATTGATACTGCACTCAGTCTGTTGTTGCGTTGCCTCTATTATAATTATTAAATCCATTTCGAACACTTCAACCGGGCTCCCGCATTTTTTCTGCGACCACGCACGCGCACACGATTATTTTCTCTACTTCTCGTTTCACGCTACGGGAAACATATTTACTTTTACTGCTTCCTGCAATTACAACTTTTAGCTTTTCCCGGTTAGTCATAACCTCTTTGTATCGCATTTCGAATGAAGCCCGGTTGGTCCGCCCTCGCGCGCTCGGAACCCGAGCGGCGTTCATTGCCACATTAACGCATGTAACGATAATTTATTCGCGCGGAAGTTGCGTATTTGCTTTTTTCATATTTGTCAACGTGGAAGGGATTAATTAAAACGTCCGTGTATATATTTCGTGTAACCGCGCTCGATTGTGTTTTCCGTTGTGCCGGAAGCTTGGGGAAATGAAACCGTTCATAAAAATACGCTTCTTTGATATCTATACCCGTTAACGTACACTCGCCACCGAAAGCCCGCCCGTTTGTTAGCAGTTTGAAATTTGTCCGAGTGAATAATCCTGAAAAAGGTGCTTTACATTGTGCAATAATACACACAGAGATTTACGATGTAAATGCAATGTAATGTTACGCAGTGAGCTCGGCAGAATTTTAGCTCAGACAGAATTCATAGCTAAATGCCTTATTGTCTCGCTCGTTCAGTTCGCGGTCCGCGTTCGGTCCAGTACCGCGGCAAACTCGTGAGCGCGTACACGTTCATCCATGCGTACGGGAAATGCACAATGCATTACGCCGAGGATGTCTGGGTGCTGTACACACAAATTTAGCGCGGGAGGGGGAGAAAATACACGTACGCGTCACAGAGGAAGTGTAGGACGAATTGCGCGGGTGACGCGTCGGCGTTTCTCCATACGCGGCAGTGCCACGAAGAGACCTGCGGTAACTGTGGATGCCGGCAGCATGAAATGCAGTTCCACCGACAGACCGCCAAAATCCTGAGCCGCAGTCGCAACGCTTTGTATGTGTCACAGGCGACAACTGCGCGTCTGGCACACCAGAATCGTTGTAAGTACCGCTGTATTCCGGCGCGTACGCACACACTACGGCGAGAGACGCTAGAGAAACGTATTCAGAATCCAAGGGAATGCAACAAACATTCCTGCGCGTTGGTGGAAACGCTAGATGTTGAGCACACGCGGAGGAGGTACTTTGAGATTCTCTGTTTTCCTGAAAAGCTGCGAAGTACGGGACTCTCTTTCCTAACTTTATTTATCAATTTGGACATACGCTAATGATAATTTGTAATTTCATTTCTCGACTTAACTGCCACGATTCTCTCGCGTACGGAACAAATATCTGTCGGTGCCGTATATTTTTCTTTGTTTTTTTGCTTTTTAATTTTTCTCACTTTTCCTTTTATTCCATAACGCGGGAGACACGAGACGACGCTTTCATATTAGCATCGCCGAGTTTTCCAGCGCGTTGCAGCGGCGTTTCCTCGCCTCCAGGTTTCCTCTGTGCCAAACATATAGATATAGCATGTTCGGGGTAGGGTATCCGACGGTACAGTGTACATAGAGATGTGTATCCTCGAACTCTCTTCTCTTCCGCGCAACGTCGTCGTCGTCGTCGTCGTAGTTGGTGTTCCGTTTTGTCGGGGTCTCACTCGGCGCGCCGTGAACCACCGTGTGTCCTGCTCGTGCTTTCTCTCGGTACACCAGCACCGAGCCGTATTTCATTCGAGACCGAAACTGCGAGAGAAGCCGTAAATAACGTGGCAGCGCGATGCCAAGCTCCTATACCTCGGTCTCGTTTCATCGTTCGTATATACGGATCCCTGTATGACTCTCGGTTGTCTCACTCACTCTCTCCCTCGTACACGATAGGATTCTGCGCGAACTCGCAGTGGCGTGTAATTATAAATCTGCTTAAATTCATCGCGTCGCTTCGGTGGTGCGCGGTCTCGCACACCTCATACCGTGTCTAGTTTTCACTCTCGCTTCTCCTCGGCGCTATCGCTCTATCGTTATTCCACTCGCGAGCCCTCTTGCAGTTCTCTGTGTGGCCAAACCCCTACACTTTGCGTCAGCTACCGGTCCGCAGGACCTCCCACTCCTCCCATCCCGCCTCTTCTCCCTTTGGCAAACGCTAGGGATGAACAACGGGTTGGCACACGGCACTGAGTAAACAGTGAGCAGCACTGCACTATCGCGACCCTACCTATCAAACTCCCTCGAGAGCGTAAACCAATTCGTCGCTCATTGAGCGAACGATTGTGACTAATTTGGTGAAAATTTTGGACTCGTTAATTGAATCTTCCAACAAATTCTAGCTCCCGTAACTAACGATGAAATGATCGTTTGGAATGACTCGTTGCGCTGATATTCGCTTTGCGTTATGACTGATTCGACCAAGTGGTTAATTAAAATGTGTTTCGAAAACATTTATGCATATTGGCTGTCTCGTGAAGACTCTGTCTTCTGAATGGCTCGTCGAAACGTTTCCAAATTTATGCGATATTGGTTTCGACGGCGAAACACTTTTTCCTTTCTCATGTAGAGAAATCCTGGTTTTCGCGAAGCATTCGTACCCGCTGTAGCTTGCGCTTTTTTTCAATGAACCGGGCTAACATTTTTTAGTCCCTTGGAGTTACTATCAAGATGTTTTTTCAATTTTATGCGATCTAAATTTTGGAAGGTACAATTTTGCAGATAGAAAAAAATCCTGAATATCACTTACAATTTTGAATATATCGGGCAAATAGAAAAATAGATTATTATTATTCGGTGACTGGTAAAATAATTTTTTGATCATATTTAGAATTATATTGAGGTAAAAAAAATGATGCGCACGATATGAGCACATCGTTTTCTCACTTTGTTTGCAACGTTGTTTGCAAAGCTTTGTATATGACGAAGCCAACATTGGTTAGCTAACTTTACGATAGAAGAGCGTTAAAAGTGTCGTTAAAAAAAATAAGGAAGCAAAGTACTTATATAATTTTCTTTATTTTTTTTTCTAATAATACTTTCGAAGTAACATCTATAATTTTTTACTCTGCAAGTCTGGTAACATTGGGCTTCAGAAAAATTCAGCCGATCGAGCGTAATCGTTGAAGATCGTAATTAGCGAGAGTTTTAATTAACATCTTCAATATTCTTCAATTTCTTATTATTACGTTAGTTAAAATAGTGTGCGCCGTGGCGCGCGGAGCAATCCGAGGCTTATTATTGAACAAACTTCGTATATCTGTAGCGTATACGCGATCTGCCGTTAAGTGTTTACCGATAAAGGTAAAACGAGCGAGAAAAATGAGAAGAAAAAAGGAACCCTTGGTCTTGGAAAGTACAGAAACGATGCGGCGGATCCTTGCTCTGGAAAGCGGCGAACAGAATCGAAAAGGAAAACGTAGAGGATGGGAATAAAAAATAAAACATAGTCAAGTTGGCCAACTCTCGAGAAGCAGGTTCTCGTTCAACGAAGGTGGGTGCTAGTGGCTTGACGACGGCCCGCACGACCCTATAGTCGTCGTTATAGCCTCCCCAAACTGTTTTCTCTAGTCGAAAAATTCTTTCTCTTTCTATTCTTGCCATCGCGAGCATTCCAGCACTGCGTAGTGCAACAACCGAACCCTCTCAAGCTCAATTCGCGCCTTTCGCCGGTTCGTCTTCCTCGTTTAACTCTCTTGCTTTCGACGACCTCCATCTCTTTTATCCGCACGGTGTACTTTTCATCCTCGTTTCCTATAGGTAATACCGTTATGTGTATGTGTATTCGAGGCGCTTCTCTTTCTCCCGCGGAATCTCGAGATTACAGGAGGAAATTCGTGTACTTTCTGCGCTGGATTTTTAATAAAAGTTCCTCAAACGATAGCTCCCCTCTCTCTCGATGCTATTCTAACTTGAGGTTGGGTTGCGCGAAGAAAATAAGAAAAAGGATTGCGAACAAGGAGCGAACAAGCGCGTCAAAGAGAAGGATAGACGGTTCTGCTCTAAAGTCCGCGAGCTGCCGTGCGCCCCCCCAGGAATGGGGAATAGACGGTTCAACGCGAAGCACACGCACAAAATCCTTCCTGTTGCGAGCTTTACGCCACCATAAAAATCGAGAAACTTTTTCCCAGTTTGCCTCGGAGCAGTGCCTCCAACAGCTGCACACATATACTTTTTCTCTTGTTTTCTTCCCAGCTTATTTTCTCTTCCCTCCACCCCCTCCCCTATCGTTCTCTCGTACGTCTTTCTTTCTTTCTTCTCTCTTCTGCGCTTCGACGAAAACGTGAGCGGCCCACTTTTCTCATTTCCCGAGCTTCCTTTCACTCACTTGTTTCGGCCCAATTCCTTTTTTTCTTGTACCTTTTCTGCGTCCTTTAGCTTTTTATATTCTCTCGTTCCCTTCGAAATTGAGCGATTGTCGAATTGCCCATTCGTTCCTTCTTCGTTCTATTTTTGACTTTATTTCTTTTTTTCATTCGCCACATTTTTCATTTTATTTTACGTTGAATTTTCCTCCTTCCCTTTCCCTTCTCTCCCCGGGCGAAAGTCCGATCGTAAACGCGTTAATTTCCTCACTGCGTCCGTTACCTCCGCCCTCTTCTCTTCCGAGCTACCGCGGGTGAAAAACGTTCGCGGAATAGCTCGCATAACTTGGAGCGAACGATCCCACCAATCCCCTCACTCCAGCCGAGCAACTGCAGCCTCTATCCTTTATCCACGGGTTTTCCTCGCATCCTCAACGATTCACACCGCAGCCGCACTCTCGTTTCCGCAAGAATTTTATACCGCTGCTGATCCAGCATTTTCACCGCTAGCTAAACTTTACTCAGTTACGAAAATAGCATTCTAATATAGTTTCGTGATCGGTTTCACCCTAGCAAATATCTCTACATTCTTTCGTATACTTACGAGTTACGATTTTCAGATTTTTATTGCGACGAATAGACAAAGCGATAGTACATGCACGAAGATTTGAATTATAAACTTATTTCTGTAACTCCTTTTAGCTGATATCGTAAATTTCTGGTATATTTGAAGAACGATGAGTCGGCGACTCTATGAAATTACGAAAAAACTGTCTATCGCATTCTTGGCCGAATTTCAAAACCGTTTTTTCGGTCTGTTAGAGGACGAATAAAAAAGTTTTAAAGAGGGTGATAAAGAAGACCCGACAGTTTAATTTTTTTGAAAACATTCGTGGTTTCAAAGAACTGTTTCAAAGCTTTATATTTTCATGCGTTCTTGTGCGATGTCTGGATTAGCTGTATGAGCTGTAACTGAAAGTCAAGCAAATCACTGTCAATTCTCGAAAAAAAAAAAAAAATATGGAACTTATTTTCGTGTAGCCAGAATAGCATTAACTTCAGCTACGTTAACCCGTCGAATATTGAACGATATATATTCTCGGCTCTTTTCTTACTCGAATTTTACATCGGCGTGTCTGCAAGCGGGAGCTCAGCAAATGATCCAATAAATCGAGGCAACCCGCGTCAATAACACACTTACATACACCCAGCTCATCTTATATTCCCTCCGCACGTCCGCGTGAAAAATTTACCTCAGCCAATTCATCCCGGAGTCAAGAAAGTTGTGTAAAAAAAGAAAGTTCGTCTTCCATTAATCTACCTTATCGTCCTTTTATATTCTCTGATCGAAGTCTCGTATGCAACTACGAGGTAACTATATATCTAGACAAAAGTGTAGGGTATTACCCGGGAAAGAGATATGAGATTAATCGCGTTTCGATCGTTTGCCAACAGGGAAGCACGATGAAGGCTTGCCTGGAGCCTGTACTACAGTGTATTCTCGCTCCCTGTAGTTTATTAGCTTCATGTGGAATATACAGTCGGTGTATATGACACAGATAAACGATAACGTACCGTACAAGCTCCGTACACCGTGGCGAATACTACAACTATCCACGTATGTGCATGCACTTGTCCCGGCTTGCATCGTCGGTGTTCCCGTTCCCCTACACCGGACACACATTTCGCTCTCCTCTTCGAGCGTACACACATGTGCACGTGTACACATATATAAACACGTATAAAACACGTAGACTTAACTGTCGTGTTAGTTTTACTAGCAGAATGTTGGTAAACGTGTAGTAGTAGATGTAGCGGTGTTGCTTGCATTCACGGCGTACACCCACGAACTTGCTCTATCTTCCTCGAGGGCTTCTGCTTTCGCCTGCTATGCTGCAGGTGTTGTGCAGCTTCGTCTAGTCGCAAGACTCGATACTCCGGCTTTCGACGCGCGCGAGTAGTATCGGGATTATCGTCCTCGCCCTCGCCCTAGTAGTCGTCGCTCTGCCTTGATACGAGAGTGCCGCAGCACACCAACGGTGCCACCATTATGGAGTTTAACATGTAAACGAAACGCGCACACACGTACACTTTACTTTGGGAAATACCCGGATTCTATAGGCTTCCTTACGCCCCCTCCTGGTGGCAACGATCTTCTATATAGCTTACATAGCTGTTATGTAGCTAGGCGCAGGAGGGAGAGAAGGGAATGGGGCTACACTATGAGAATAGAGTAGCGCCCGCATTGAGGGGGGAGGGCCACTTATGTGGAGAATAGTCGCGAAATGCGAACATTATGCAAATCCTCGAAATCATAGCAGAGCCGGAGAGTCGTCTCCCCGATATTGCCGAATTAACATGTAAGCTCGTATACAGCTAGTCAGGATGCAGTGCTCGCAAATTCATATTTGACGGGAATATCGATTACGTTATATCAGATGCCAATTGTGAAGCGGAACGAACATTTTAATAAGTTGAATAATTCATGAGATCGCTAGACGTTGCGAGATTTAAAAGGTATCTTTGTGATTTCTTATAGAAAAAAAAAATTATTTCTTTCGCTGAATGTCTTCATGAAAACTAGCCAACACCGCGGTTTATGCAGGAATTGTGTCACTGGCGTAAAAAGTTGTCCCACTGACCAGCCGATCGTTCGCGCGCAAAGAAAAAGGTCCGTTTTAGTCCTTCGGGGAGAATGATTCCATTACCACGATTTTGCGATAAAGTATATCGCAAGAAAAGTTGTCCGCACGTTCACGAGGGGCGACATAGAGTGGACGGAGTTCGGAAAGAGTTGACGTGATTGGAGATTCGCGCCCGCTCTTGCACGAAGTTCTGTGTATAGCTGCACACTACACGAGGAATAGATTCCCTCGTTGAAGAGGTCGAAGGGTGAAACCGGGAAGGGGTTTAGAGTACAGTGGTAGAGTCTAGGAAAGCGGAAGGAGCATCGGGAAAGAGTGTGTGCTTCGAAGAACCCGAGTAGATAAGGCGAGAGGTTGGAGGCTCGCCAGGTCCCTGGCGAGATTTTAACCGTGGGCCAAAGACGTCGCGCCACGCAGGACGAACGAATAAGCGAACGACGTAGTCGACGAGTAGGACGACAGCTTTTCGGTACAGGAAACGATTTAAAAGGGAAGTATAATGTATATATATATACATTCATACAGATCTCTCGAGCGCGTTGAAAGGCGGAAATTCGTGCGGTGGAAAAGGCACCAGCAGGCAAGGAACTGTTGGCGAATCGCCCGGATCCAACTTACACTCTGGAAGAGCAGTAGCAACAACGTTGTTACGAACTACAAAGCAAAAAATACGTGACAATACCTCAAGAATCCTTCGACGGGTGAAAATTTAGCGGTAGGAATGGTTTCATACTTCAAATCCATCAAGTTGTGAATCGGATAGGAATGAAAAAGATCAAGAAACGAATGCTTATTCATATGTAAACTCTACACGAGAAAAACCCGTGGAATTGATAGAGGCATTTGAATTGTGAAGTTCAAAAATTTTCCTCCAAACAGTGTTGCTGATTGAATGAACTGAAAAACCGAAGTGGTCGAGATGTAACGTTGTATTATTCCAGAGCGTTGGGCGAGTTGAAGTATAGTGGTGGATAATACTAGGCACTGTGGTCTCATAAATGTATGTATAGTATGCGTTATTTCATCCGTACCTAAAGTATACGGTATAGCCACGTACGAGACCAGATGCACGTCAGATGCAAATTCGACGAGATAGAAAGAGTGGAAGGCAGAGAAGCTGACTGTGGAAGCTGAGTAGTAGAGTCGAGCATAGAGGCAGTAGCATCAGGCAAGGCTGCTCACTCTCTTCTCCACTCTCTTTTCCTTCGCTTCTCATCACTTCTCTTCTCCAGGCACACTCTACTTCCGCGTTATTAACCGGGCTTATACGAACCTCTCGCTTCCTCGGTCAGTCATCTCGACCCACTTTTGAGGATCGTTCGACAGCACAAAAGCATCCCCAAGCTGGTGAGTAGACGAGCAAAGTCTCTCCCCAGACGCAGCTCTGGCCAGAATTGCAATGTTTCTATGCCGTACATTGGACGTAGGAAAAAGAAATCAAGAGTTTAAGAAAAAAAATAAAATGAAAATAATGTTTCACGGTAAATCATCGATTTTTATAGAGTGGTCATAATAAAAGAGATAGGTAGGTAGTTCGAGGGGTGTATTACGAGAGGATCATAAGTCTTTGGTTGAATTCCGTGAGACACGTTTGTGTAAGGAAAGATCGAAAAGCTCTACAATCCACTCTATTTTCACTGTAAGTCTTCGTAGATTCCCTCTCTCCTACGCTCGGTTCACTCTGGGACAGATATCCTTCATACCCCTTCCAGTACGTTCGACTGGACGTTCTCTCTTTCATCCCTCTTACCCTCTTTCCTTCCCCCTTTTCCCCGTTTGAGAGCACGACTCCCTGAAAGCAGCACGTTCGTCGCTCATTCTTATTTCTTTCCTTCCTCTCTCGCCCCTCTTCCGTTCACCGTTACTTCTCTTTCCTTTCCTATCTCTCGGTCTGTCTCGAGTTTACTCGAGTTTACGCCACGGGAACTTTTCTCATACCGAAAAGGAACGATGCTGAGAAAATCCCCGAGCAACACCAACGTAACACAGCGCGGCAGAGCGCACACCAAAGTACAGGAAAGACGATGCGAGGGAAGTACGTACAAACAAATACATTCCGGTGAAACGATTCGAGCGAGAAAACGATTTTCTTACCCAACGGAAGCTTGCACTAACACTGGCGAAGCTCCGCTGTGTGTATAGATCGTAGTAACGTTTGGATAAAAAGAAGACCAAAAAAAAACGTCAGCATTCGAAGGCACGCCGACGAAAAGTATCGCCACGATTTGTAACCATCCTCATTGACTTATCGGCTACGGTGGGGAATCGCTAGGAAAACCTCCATACTCGATAACGCCGGAGTCTGTTGAGCCAGTTACGAGGTTCGTAGCTGCCACGATGGTTCGTGAGAAAAGATAGAAATTCTTGTTTTCTCATTTCTCAAAACGTGAATGCGCTTCTTTTCCTTTTTGCAACTTTCAATCGTTGGGAATTGTGACGCGAAGTTCTTTATAATACTTGCAGCAGTGACTTTTGCAAATTATTTTATTCGGGGTTAAAATTTGTCTTCGTTTCTTTTTCGCGGTAGCGCGATCGTTTGTTCAATGGGCCAACGAATCCCTCGACCCCCAGACGCGCTTTTTCACGTGACGCTAAGAAAGACGTTTCTCGCGTGTGGACGAACATGAGTCCCTCGGCTCCACCTTTCTACTGGCGCGAATATAAGCGAGATGTATGTTTCTTGGAGGTATTACAAGCGACCTTGGGGACTATTTCTCTGCTACGAGTGCTTGTAGGGAATACCGGGACAAGACGAGTATATTTATACAAAAAATTCATCCGTCTTTCCTCTTAATTTCTCTTCGTTTAGGATAAACGACAGGGGAGCGAGATAAAGATATGAAAGTATCGTCTGAAGAAATTCTGTAACGGGGTCAAGAAGTGTTGAAAAAAGCTGCAAAACGGCTCACGACGATAGGGTCGAGTAAAGTTGAGGTTTTTTTTTTCTCGAAGTCAAATAAAAAGAATCGCCAAAGGAATCGCGAATTGTTCGGCAAGCTACGTGACTTAGCCTCTCGACCGGACCTGCTCCTGCTGTGGTTGCAAGGGATAAAGCGGAAGAATCGCAAGAAAGAGGAAGAGAACGAACAACCAGTGCAGTCTTTGGCCTGCATCCTTTTTTTTTGCTCCTTCTTTATTTTGAGGTCGTTTGGCCGAGGTTCGTCGTCGTCGTCAAGTGAAAAAGGGACGTTGAGGAGAGAAGCCAGTGAAGAGGGATGGGAAAGAAAAGAGTAAAAAGCAATGAAAAAAAAAAATTGCTCGGCTCTCTATACCCTCTTTTATGCGGACGACCGGAGCGCCACAGGGAATGCTACGGTCAGGCTGATGGCTTTATCGGTCTCGACGATCGTTAATTCGCGAAGAGCTTTGCTGCTTTTTCCTGGCAATCGCGGCGAGCCCGAGAAGGTAAGAGAGCGAATAGATCGAAAAGGATAGTGGAAACTCTGAGCAGTCGACAGGTTGATTCGTACAATACGCTATAGCTATACTACTCAATTTTCTCGAACTATTACTCTCAAGAAAGAAAGCTTCGGAAAAATAATTAATTCGCTGTCGGCTCGTAGCATGGCTTTACAGAGGTGGATATTTAACAGCAATACCTTTGTATTCCTTCAACGGCGCTGGTACAAATTTCACATTTGCAAGACAAATAGTCTTTCATGAATAATATTCAGCATTTGCAGCCGCTAAATAAATATACCATCGACGAATTTGTAAAGTGAGAATCAGGAATGGGCGGATAGACAAAAGTTTCTTTTTCTCAGACGCTGTATAGTTTGTACGAAGGCATCGAGGTATTCTTCCGAAAGAACTGACAATGGCAAAGTTTTCCAACAGGGCCTATAGCAGAGAAAACCGTACAAGAACGACCAAAGTGGATGGAAAATAGGATGGACTCTCTTGGGGCGGAGGGAATGCCAGAGTGGAGAGGTAGTTGGGCGAGAAAAACTTTTCGTTATTTCGCGCGTATCAATCTCCATGTTTATGCAAATCGGTGTGAAATCCTGCATGCCCGATAACCCACGTTTACTATACCCGTGCCCCTCGCTTCTTCGGATCGTCGAAGGGGTTTTCATCCAAGCCTCGAATATACATGGCTGTTTTCTACGAAAAGCCTATATAAAAACCCCTCGGGAGCAGAAAAAACAAATAGCTTTCGGGTATTTATTAAGAAGGCAGAAAGTATTCAGTCCCCTGTAATAATTCAAAAGTTACGGTATCAATTATGCTGATTTTTTTGCGCTATCGTCGGGATTCTTCAGATTGCAGAAGTTTCAACAAGTGTATCTATTGTCAGACTTGACATACGTATTTGAATAACAAAAAAAGGTTTATTCAATGTTTTTCCAACGATCTCTCCTATTTGAATTTGCACAAGAGGCGACACGGGAATCTCCCGTGAAAATGGCTACTTCCTTTTTTCAACAATCGGATATTGCAAGAGAATTAGTTGGATTCTTGTTCACCTTGTCGCGTTATCGGGGTCACCGGGGTCTTCTCACTCTTATTCCTTCCCGCGAGAGGACTTTCGAACGCCTCATTGTCGCTCGTAATTAGTTCCCGCGATAGCCCTTTTCCTTTTCGGGATTCAAGCGAGGTTTCCCTCGAGTCTTCCTCTCGCCACCTCTCGACTGAGAGCGCGCGAAGACACACACACACACCCCCACACACACAGCCACCTTTACCTTCGCTATCCTCTTATCCTGCCGGGAATACTTGGCTCGTCGAGCAAGTTTTACGAATTAAAAGCGACTTAAAAGCGAATACCATGCTGAACACCAAGAACTCTCAAGTACAGAGCTCCGCGGACCCGTAGGTACAAACTATTTTACATCCCAGACGAGATAGAATAGACGAAATTTATTAATTCAACAAATGAACTCGTTCATTCGACGAAATTGAGCTTTTATTTTGGTGTTCATCATCGATAATGACACGTAACAAGGTGATTAACCCGCTTGGACGACGATGATGAGCTTCTGCGATGTGACATATCGCTCATTCGACTGATTGGACTCGACGTAGACCAGAAACACGAGCAACACAGAACCGACAATCGTGTTCTATCCGAGTGATGAAGAGCCATGCCCGTATCCCTGTATCATCACGGCTGATAATACCAGAGACATTAATTGAACGATCGATATGCCTGTTCGTGGAGGCTACCGCTCGTCTGTATCGGACAATCGTGCTTCTGTTCTCCGCGTGGATCTGTCGTATTTTCTCCCTTATCTTAGACAATATAATCATTCTCTCTCCTTTAAATCGTCTCATATCTTTGTCGTCGCCCCATTTCTACCTTGCTGGTGGTTACATTTTTCCGCGCCTCCCACTGTCGCAAATTCGAGAATTCATTTACCACTCGAGACATTCTCAAGGAACTTTCATTCTCTCATCAGTGCTCTCTCTCTATGTTTCCCTCTTCCTCTGGCAGTGGGAGGGACAGCCAAGTTCTCACTTCTGTCACACGGTGAAACTTGGACCGGCGTCTCGTCGCGAAGTCATTCATTCGAGGGTTGAAGGTGGGGTGTGGTAAAAGGAGGCCAAACGAAAGCGGGCACGATAGCGAAGGATGCCGAAGAGACTAAGAGAGAGAGAGACAGTTAGTTCTAGGAAGCTAACCATAATTAAAAGATTCTCCTCGTGAGAAACTGTGGGAAGGAGAGCTATGCGCGTCTTCTCGAGAATCTCTAGAAGCTCTGGAACGCTTCTGGTAGGGTGCGCATTCATTCGTCGGCTTGGCGCGCCCGACCGAGGATTACACTAACTCCTTACAACTCCTTACAGCAGGCGAACCTTCCTTCTATATCTTCCTCTTTCGCGTTCTCACTGCCAGCCTCCTCTGATCTCCACTTCAGTTCTCCTCTACTTCTATACACTCGTTTCCAGGTAGCACGCGGCGAGGATCCGAGAATCCGCCGAGGGTTTCTACTCTAACCCATTGGAAGGCTTAAGGATCCAACGGAGACTCGATTCAACGTCTACAACAGTATCATGAACCCTTCAAACCAACTTGCTCACTCGTGGAGAATCGAAAACGTCGACTGGTGAGTTTCATATAGCTTCGAATATCTTCTTCCATTTTCCTCCGACAGCATTTTCGGCACAGACATACATCCCTACCAGTTCCTTTGTTTATTTAGTGTTTCGGATTCATTTCGATACTAGTAAGTACAGCCGCCTTTTGCCCGGTAATGCTCATACAAACGGTTGAATAGTTGAGTTAAGAACTACAGAATTCAAAATTAGAAAGTGCATCGGATATTTGTCGTCATAGCCGTGGGTTTAATCTTTATTAAATTTTACTTGAAAAAAAAAAAAGATCATCGGCTGACCTTATCGAGTAGTATGCCTTAGTCAAGAGCTTAGCCAGCCAGCCACTCATGGAGCTTCTCTATCTCGCATGTGAATGTTGGTGGAAACTTCGTGAGTGACGACGAGTGGCAAACTAGGTAACAGCGAAAGCATCTCCCGCTTGCAGCCATGCACTCGGCGATAAGAAAATAATAACTCTGTCGGAAACGCTGCAGTTGCTCGAGCCAGCGCTGCGTTGCATTGCGAGAACCTAGCCAGAGATTCTGGCAACTTTCGACTTGTACGATATTTTTTAATACATTCAGATTTTTTTATTCGTTTCACTCGCCACTGGCTGTAAACGTTGAGGCGCATCGTGTTCAACCCATCAACATAGCGAACTCACTTATTGACCTTCCGCTGATACTTCCATCGCTCTGTATATTCATAAAGCTTTCAACCACGATTCTAAAAAGAGTCTCGACTGACGTATACACACCGAAAAAACAAAAATGGAAATACGGCCGCAGTTCTGTTTTCTTTGCGGAGAATTTCTCAAAGCTCCTGTTTCGCAGCGTCTCGAGACGTGCACCGTGGTAATAACATGAGCCGCGCTGTCTCGAGATGAAAATATAACGATAAACAATAGCTCGGTGGAGGGCGCAGCAAGAAAAATAAAGAACAAATTGAAAATGAAAAATGTCCGCGTTCTTCCCTGGCAACATGGTTATAAATTGCAAAATTGCTCATCTCTTAAATTCAACGGGATTTTTCGATATAATATTTCTTTGTATTTTAACGCCGCTAAATAACGAGGGTAGCCGGAAGTGTCGTGGAAAGTTTGACCGGGGCTCGTAATACTATAACCCAGTAGCCAGTAGCAGCAGTAGTTCTAGTAATAGAAGAGGATAGAACACCAAAAGCTCGTACGTATAACCGGGAACAGAAGCTAGAGGGTCGCTCATCTCGTAACGACGCGAAGTTGGCTCGTAAATTTCAGCCATGCAGCTTGAATGAGTCTATATACGTGTGTATGTGTCATACACCTCGGTATTGAAGCAACTTTCAGGAATCCATGCATTTGTTGAATCGCAAAAAATGTTGCCAAAAAAGAGAGATCAATCGCAACGTTCGACAAAATTAATCACAGTTCGATAATTATTTTAGTTCATTAAATGGAAGGAAAGAAAATAAAATGTTTTCAGAAAACGTACACCACGTACTTTACGAGATGAGCGATAGATTTATTTATAAGCAAAAAAAATAATCAAAGTGGACGGTTTCACGTGTGTTTCATCGTTTGATCTTTGCGAAAACGCGGGGAAGGAGATATTGCGAGATGAAAGCGAGTACGTTGTAGGTTTATACATACAGGAAACTCGGGGTAAGTTCGTTACTCTGGGGGGATGTAGGAGGGAGCAGGACTGCAAGAGTGGGGTTGCGATCGTACGCGACACTCCTCGGCCCTCCGACCTCGTTACGCTCCGCCACCATTAGAGGAAAATTGATAGCGACTCCGTACCCCGAGCAGAAGCAGCGCAACCACTAGCTCGCACCGCTCTCTCTCTCGTTCTTCCTCTCAGTTCAAAACCCTTCGCCGCACTCTTCCTCGCGGGAGAAATTGCGCGCGAGACTTGCGGGCTATCAGAGGCCCCGACGTGAAAATTAACGAGACCGCACCCGATCGAGATGACATTAGCAGCCGAAGGGGTGAAACTCTCGAAGAGAGAGAGAAAGAGGGAACGCGGTGAAATACCTTCGGAAAAGGGATTAAAGTCGATTTCGAATCGTTCGAAACTACTCGATAAAGCGCTCGTTCGCTTTCTATCACGAGGATCGCACTCGTTCATTCGGCTCCGGGGCACCGAATTTTTTATCTCACTATTTCCCGTGTAATTTATTATTTATGATAATTTTTCTCATGCATAAGTTTTACTTGTAACCCCAATCCTGATACTAAACTGTAGATTGCCTTTAGTCATCGCATAATTGACGAAGGCCACCTCTTCTAACGGTGGACGAGTACGAGTCGATGTCGAGACCCTCAGTGGCGGCTAAAAGTGGGAGAAAAAAAATCGAAGAAGACCTCGTACGTGTCGTTTCTAGGCTGTTCTTTCTTGTTCGTTCAATCCACTGTATATGCGTACAGAGACTCGTGTCACGCGATACCCGTAAAAACTTTTCTGCCCTATCATGTTAAGGGTGCTCTTGCGCATCTCGGTCCTTGTAAGGATTCCGTCTTTTACCAACAAATCAATGATGTACTATGCACACACGAAGTCAGATTACATTTCATCCCTGCACCTGTATTGATTCCATTCGATTTACATTTTATTCGCCCCGGAACTGTCCGACGTTCGTTCATCAGATTGGGATATTTATTGATATTGTTATTTAGCCGCGGTTGAAATTTATAGTTGTGATTTATCGCACCGCTGTCTTCGGTTCGTACTTACAGTTTTCATGTGCCTCTTCCCATAAACCCCGCTTCAATTCCGTCGTTCGCGCGGACGTTTGCAGCTCGGACGAGCCGTTGGATAGCCTGACGAAGTCGCGGTAGGACGATTAACTTGGAAGTTTGGACGCTTAATTAATTGCGCTCGCGCGCGAACGGACGAAAGGAGTGCGAGGGAGAGAGAGAGTAAGAGACGAGATGATTCCTAGCGTCGCAACGAAGCTCAAGGTACCCACCAATTTTCCCCATTTCTCTTTCAACCCTTTCTCCCCCTACTGTTACGCTTCTTCAACCTCCGTTTCATCCCTTCAGGCATAAAAGCTGAACCTTGATGCTTTATTCAAACCTCGAGTCGGCAAACAGTCCTCGAAGATACTTGGAATTCTGTTCTACGATTTTCTCTCTGTCTTTCAACCGGCAAACAGTTTCTCTCATTCGCTCTCGTTTCTACTTTTCGCTTCGTATTTTTCCTTTCTGTTTTTTTTTTGTTTTCGTCCAACGCTCAACGCTCATCCGCAGCGTCCAGGAATAACAATATACACCGAATAGCTCTCGTGCAAATTTTCTCTTATAAAAACGGATGACTCATTTTTTTTTTACGCGTCCCGAGAGTTTCTCGATAGAATTGGACCAGTGTCGGGCTTCACGTAGTTTTTCCTATTTGGGATTTCGTCGTGAAACTCTTTTTTCACAAGAAGAAGAAAAAATTTTGACTAGCCATGTGACATAGCTCACCGAATCCTCTTCCAAAAGCCATTTCCCTGAGTTTCTATACTTCACGTACAAAGTTGTACGTTGACTAGAAATTCAAGAATCGCGAAGTAGAATTCCTTGTCGAAGAAGCTTCGAAAAGTCGTGTTATATATAGTACAAGCGAGAGGTTTTCGTAGCTCTCTTCGGCGATTCTTCGTCGAGGAAATCGAAGGAGAAACGAAGAAAGGAAGAGCTCGTTTTCCTCATCCCAGAGTCGTCGTCGTCGTCGTCGGCGGCGTCGGCACTCGAGCGCTATGGTACCAGTGACGTGGGAGGGGATGCTTCCGGTCGCACAGACACTTCCGGGCTTCTTCGTGTCTGCTCACACCGGCGAGAGCCGAGTGGATACAGAGACGAAGAGAATCGTGAGTCGAACGGAGGCGAGTCTTGCGTTGCCGGAAATTCGACGTATTCAGGTTAGACCCGGTTCTCTCCGTGGGTTTGCACTGTTCCAGCTTTCGGGCGAGAGATGGGAGGGGAAGGGAAAACCCTCGAGGTAGAAGAAATCGTTGGAATAAGGTAAAGGAAGAGCCGGAAGAAGAGGAAAGGAAGAAGCTGCTTGCAGAGTAGACCAAAACAACAGACGCAAGAAAGACTTGTTTTCCTCTTGTTGTACCGCGTCAAACACAGTCATGGAGCTATATGATACAGAAACGCAGAGAATAGTCGCGATAGCCCATATTTTGAGCGTACATGCAAATTTTCTTCATTTTATTTCTCGCGCAGACTTCAGCGAGGAAAGAAAACGCATCGTGCTGTAATCCACGTCACGCGGTGGCCGCGCTACCGAAATGCGAGTAAACACGCTAAAACTAAGCTCCAAAGTGAAAATAAAACTAACGTACACAAAACGAAAGAAGGAGAGGGTTCGGTGGGAAAGGAAGAAGACGCTGCGGGCGAAGAAGGAAACGCGTAAGGTGTGGAACAACACACGGAAGAGAAAGACTTGGTTATTTTTCTTTGGATAACAGATACACGTACCCCGAATGCCGGCGTTCGGCGGGATCTCTTGGCCAACAGAAGTTTATTGTGGTAGGGTAGGAATAGCAGAGTATGTATAGATGTTATGTGTACCTATGTATATATGTATCTATACATGTATATAGATAAGGATAGCCTGCAGCCTAGTCGTCGCGCGTTTCCCGCCTCCGGGGATTTCCTAACCCCCTATGTATTTACTCCCGCACGCCTCGCAGCCTCACTCTTCCATGCAACATGCGCCGACTCCCTCTATCCCTTGAGGTTTAGCGCTAAGGTTGAACAGAAGCAATGCTAAAAAAAGGCATGTAGGAGAGAAAACGCGTCGGTCTACTGTCTATCTTGCTCCCATTTCCGCTCTCCATACCCCTTTCCGTTCATCCCTCGCTGATCCTCGTGTTCTTACGTACCAAAGCTATATAGTATACGTAGCACAGTTCCCTCTCACGATCTACTTACTCCGGCCCTTTTTCCATCCCCTTTCACGCCCGTTCGTCTCCATTTCCCGTACGTTTTACTCGCCCCCTTCCGTTCAACCTTTTTTCCTACCTGGAAGAAAATATGCCCTTCCGGGAATACCGACGGCGATATACCCTTCGCATCTTCGCCTATTGCCCGCGCGGCCAATATCTCCAAGTCAACCGAACGAAATAAGTGGACTGTCATCGTATCAGTTGATTTAAGATCCGTTTTTGCTTCGATAGTTTAGTTTTTTTTGTCTTATTTCTTCTATCTACCTTGGGCAATTAAAAAGTCGAGATAACTCCGGGAAGTTTTGTCGTGACCAAAGTAATTCACAATGCGAACGAGTAACTGCTGAAATGAAAGAATTTCGCCGATGGCATCTTTTGTTTCTTCGTGTTATTTGGTTTCTACGTTTCGCGGAAGAGAAAAAGATAACACGGACGGGACGATGGAAAGGAGAAATCGGAGTTTTCTTCCCGCTTGCAAGATGCTGCTGCTGCTGCTGGTGACGCGCGTACGGAAAGGTTTCGTGCACGTCTTTGTGCACAAAAGTTCGATTGTCTCTTCCATTGCAGTATATACTATATACTGCAGTGTATAACTATACTATATTGTCGGAGGGAGTCGCGTCTACGTGCGAGTCACCGAGCAACTTGGATTAACGTTGAAAAATAAATAATTCATGAGTCGCAATTTGCCTCCTCCGCCCTCGCCCCTCTCCGATCAAAGATATAGCCCAACTACGCTGGTTCGAAGATGCACACGCGCCCTACATTCCATTCCAATTTTCGTTAATCTCTCGTCGACTTCCTCGCTCTCCCTCTCTCACTCCCTCGATCTATCGCTGTTTCGCGAAAATTCATTATTGTAATTAGCGCGGTAATACCGGAAATGGATATCGTTTCATTATTTCGATTAATATTCGCTGGCTCGCCGCAATATTTCCATTTAGTTTAATCTATTAATAAAGCGTATGCGAAATGAATTGTCGAGGATATACGTACTGCGTTATTCATCAGTCTTCCCTCGTACCATCAGATTTCATTAATTATCGTAATAGGGGTAATGCATATAATATAATTTCTCGTCGCGGCGATGTACAGTAATTCGCGTAGAAAGCTGAAACGTCCCGGATTCGAAATGTATCATTGAAACTAATGTACAAAATTCCGAGTCAAACGGAACGTTGCTGCCAGTGCCGCGTGTGTTTCACCGTTAATATCAGCCTCTCTTGTGATCCATGGGTGTCTCGAATCCCTGACATACGTGACAACTAACGTAGATATACTAGGCGTGTGGCGCGAGTCTACTTCTCGTTCGGTGCCATTGAGCACGCGTTAACGCGAGAGACCTCGGCGCAAGTAGAAACATACGCGTACAGGCAGACAGACGAATAGATAGACGAGCGCCGGGGCCACGGGACATGGTAAATTTCGCTGTGTGAAATGTAGAAATACACGTGGCGAGTATACAAGAGCTCGGATTGTACTGCGTGTGCGTAATCGAGGTTCGGTGTGCGCGTTTTCATGTATATTCGAGAGGGGCTGGAGAGAGAATGTCACATGTATTCAAGCGTTGCGGGCTCGTACCGCAGCTCCGTGAGAGACCCACAGGGCCTCAAAGGGAACAAACGCAAACGTACGCAAACAGCAATGGCCCGAGGACACAATTTCCGGTGGCGGGCCAAACCCGCGAGTAACGCTGACAAGATAGTCCTCCAACGAGACTTGGTAAACTCTCTCTGTGTCCTCTCGGTTCTCGCACCGATATACGATACCCGGTTTACACCACGTTTACAAACGAAATATAGCTCGAGTTACCCTCGTATATAGCATTACTGCTCAGGGAGCTGTTTCAACCCCTGCCGCTGTCATGCAAATAATTTATTAAGGAGACTTCGTATATCGCACAAATGGATCGTTGAACCATGCAATTTTTGCGCAAAATTTGATTATCATCGTATAACGTGATCGAATGTTGTAGGCTAATAATCATTTCCTTACCTTTCGTAACTCTTGAACTTCGGGTGCTCTTCTCGCCGTAGATCGCCGTCGAAATTTCCTCGGGCACAGTGAAGGTTACTTCATTGTTGCTCGAAGCGTCGTATAATCACAGACGAATAATTATCGCACCAGATTTGAAGAATGCCAGATTTCGCGAACGTTATACTCGTACAATAGTTACCCGAAATATCTCGAAATTTCCCGTAATTCGATGGATATGTCAAATGGAAACAAAAAAACAGCGTGTGGAGAAGCCGCGGAGAGCACACGTGCGTCCGGTTAGCGGTCGCCGCGTGCACTGACTATCACTGCGTCGACGAAGAGTCGGAACGTTACAGTGAGAGCGGAGTTCCGTGCCCGACGGTGAATATACGATAACGACGAACGGGGTAGGAAAGCCGAGTGCGATTACGGGAACGTGGGGCGTCCCGACGCGCGCCTCCGCAGTACATCCACCTTTGACGGTGTACGTTTGCGGGACCAGCGCGTATACGTAGAGCGATATAACCTCGGCGCGCACATCGAGTTACTATGACGACCGGCGAACGCATCATCGGGAAAGCGCAGACGCGAGAATCGTCGCGAGAGTAGCACCCGCGACAACGCGAACCGAGAAACGTAAGGAGAGACTGCGATGAACGAAGAAACGAGGAGAGAGCAAGAGAGATAGAGGGGAAAAAACGAAAAAAGTAACAGACAAAAGCGAGAACGAGATAGGCGAAAAGAAAAATAAAGTAAGTGAGTCAGACAGCGCGAATAAGGGTGTGAGAAGCCCGGAGGAAACAAGAATTCCCGTCACTCTGCTCTCGTCGTTGCGTATACTCTCGGCCGAATGCTTTGTGGAATTCACGATTTTCCTCGTGATTAAAAAACCCTCTCGGGGATTTATATCAGTCACGCCGGAAAACGCTTGTATATAAATCACTCGAGCGTTGATGGGATTTACGTTTTTTTTTTTTTATTGCCCGCGTATCCTCTATGTCGATGAGAATTAATAACGAGAGTGGGCGCGATATTTTTCGATATTACGTCAAACAGGCTGCCTCCTGTTGTGGCGTAATGCATATACATATATGAGGATACAGTATCGTGTTTATTTCTCTGGGGTCTTGAAATATCTTGCAACGCGATATACGAAAGAGTCTACCGCCGATGATGCGGTGTACAAGAAAACAATATAGCGTACGCGATATCTTCCTGTGGTCTCGCGTCTCTCACTTCCACAACGTAGTCTAGTGCCTCCAGCTCGAGAAACTTTCGATCTCTGCGGATGAGCAAACCTATCTCCGCTAACAACTGTTACGCATACCTTGAAACTACCGGCGAATTGTTGGAAAACCAGCCAAGCCACGTCTCAGTACTGTATCAGTATTATGACATTCTCCCCGCGGCTATTGTGCAAGAGACATTCTTCCCGTCAAATTGGCAACGAGAAAAATGAATGTTCTCAAAATGCATTTGAATGGTTCTTATACACTGAGAGAAAAAAATCGTTTGAACCGACCAAATCGGCGCCTGCGGGTAGCGAAACAAATATACGATTTATTAAACTAAATTATGAAGTTATGAAAATTGAATAAGTTGTTCTTGAAAGTAGGATCTTTCAATCGGTAGGCTTTTTTAGAAAATGCCATGACTCCTTCTATTTATCTTACGCGATCGAAAATTCCCAATTTTACTTAGCGTAATGCTAAATCACTCAATTTTGAAAATGAATGTCATTAAAACAGTGCTGAAAATGTAACATAAATTCCTAAATGGACTATTAAAAAACGTATTATAAAATTTCAAAGACATCGAATCACTACGACAAAACAGGACTCCCTTCTTATATGCACTACAAGTCTGAGTAGATCTTTGTCTGTGAACCACCATTTAAAAGAATAGCTGCGAATGTCGCGAAGTTATTCCATATGAGTACAAATGTTGCCTTCGACGCACGTACGATCTGTAGAAGAATCGTTCGTATGTAGAATCCGCGGGTCAACATGATACGGAATGTCCCATATATAGTATATAGAATGAAAAAGATTGTACGACGAAAAGCGGTAACTCCGAGGATGATACTATCCAATATGAACGATCTCTGTGACGAATCCAATACTCTCGATGTCTCGCGGTACCCAGAACGTCCACCTTCTCGCTTTTCACAATTCCTTCTCTAGATGTGCATTATTACTATAGATAAAATTTCGGCAATACGAAGAATCGAGTCTGCTCTGTACCGGATAGCGCCGGATATACGTTTTCCAGACACGAATATGAGGTAGGAGCCGTAGCATAAAGATGTTCTCTCGAATAAAGACGAAATATAGTAATATTGCGAAAGAAACGAAATGGAAACACATATTCGATGTCTACCAGCGAAACGGTATCTCCTTGCTTGGCGGTATAAACGTAGCACATCGGTTAATATCGTTATCACTCCTTCTGATACTGCGGGTAGTTTGTGATTTTAACGCTCGTTTCGCCTCGTATTGCAATTCGCGCGAGGAACACTATAACCACGAAGTGGTCTGTATCTCCGTGCGCCAGAACCTGAGAGATATTTCTGCCGAGGAATCCCGAAGGACCGTAGGCGACGGAATCGCCACGCGAAGGCGATTCCGCAATTGTGTATCCGCGCTCTCCACAAACGCATGAAAACTACGGTACTCCATACAGATGTTTTGGACGTTCAGTGCAGAATCCTCTGGCGAACGGTCAACTTTTATCGTGAGACCACCTATAGTCGTTTTGTATCTCCAGCGCCAAATACTATTTTCCGCATACCTTTCGCACTGTTTCCTATCGGATTATTCGAAGTCCGACCTCGTTATACCCTCTCCACGAATCTCAACTTCAAATACACGCTGGCAATCTGATCTGTTAAATACACAAGCCTTAACGCTTCCGACATTATCATAATTGCTTGGCCTCTCACGTTGCTGCGCCGGTGAATATTAGTTCAAGCATTTAATCGCTCGAATTTACGATATTTTCGCCGAGACCAAATGTTTCGATCATTTATGAAGCAAAATTTGTTCCTCTCTTTTGGCCATTGTATCAACACGGTATAACGAGAATCGTCGAGCGATTCTTTCGGCGTCAATGTTTTTCCGTTCGAAAATCGTGCCATTACAGTGTAAACGAGAGATCGCTGTAGCGGAAATGTACCGCATGCGATCGTATACGACTGGGAAATCGCAATTTCTACGCTTTCGCCCGGAGCATCAATGAAGGTTCATTCGACACTCGATCAAATTTCCGACTTTTACGGATCGACAAACACACGCTTCAAGCACGTACATGAGGACACGAAGATTTTGTGTTTGCCCGTAACGCGTGTAGCTCAATCATTGCAATAATACGAGAAACAATGGCGAGAATCCCACGGTTTACTCTATCTCTATCTCGAGTACATCGGCAGACTCGCGTTCCTTTGTAAATCCGAGACTTCTGCAAATCGAGAATCTCTCCAGCGCCAGTCGAATGAAACTCCAACAAGCTTTGAGCCTCGTATCTCTACTATTTGTGTTTGTATTCGAGCCATTTCACGACTGTTACGCCCTTTCCCGCTCAAAGCAGAAGATTAGAATTTCTAAAAATAAACGTCCCAGCGAACATCGACATTCCCAAAAAAGCATTACAATTCAAGAAATGACTATTTTTTAAATCATGCGAATAATAATTGCGTCATTGAAAAAAGATTCCATTCAGTTCATTAAAAAAATGAGCACAAATGAATATGGGAAAACATCAGAAACAAAGTATTCGTAATTTTTTTATCAATTCATAGATTTGGAACGAATTTAAACGAAACCTTCTTTGTGGTCTCGCAAATTGTGTGCAAAGTTCCAACTTAATTGCTTTGAACGTCAGCGAGTGGCAGCGAGCCTAAACGGTTTTTTGATGATCCTGAAAAATTAAAATTTCCATAATCTTCGAAATGCTTTATTGATTTGGATCGAATTCAATATCAAATAACCGTGGTATTGAATCCATTTGGGCACCAAATTTCAGACGAGCCGTTCAAAATTCACATCCGCTATCATGTTCACATTCCATTTCAAACCCAGGCACATTCGCACTTACACGTACACACACGATATTTCTTCCAAATTTGATTTTTAGACGTGTCGAAAGATTTTGAACAAGTTCGCATAAAAATTTCGAATTTTATCGTTCTGTCATTCGGATGAAGTTTCCTCGATGAAGCAAAGCAATACATATAATTGACGCGCATCAAATCAAAGTATGATAAGAGACAAACAAGTAATAGAGCCTTGATATAAATTACTCGAGAAAATTACTTTTATATATAGATATAAGTAGAGCCACGCGCCGGAAATTTCCCTGTGGAGTAGCCGATGTCGGTGCAATGATGCACTCTAGACTATAACTATGTCGTACGAACGGAGAGAGAGGCAGCTCACGAAACTACGGCCAAATACCACAACGACGAGAGACGTCGAGGCTCGGTGTATATTTTCTCCTTCGATACCTCTCGCGGAATATGTTTCCACCTATACGTCGCTAGAAGGGTATAGAGACTATCGCCCCATCGTTTCTCTGACAATTACGTGACGCGGGAGACGAGACTGAAGCTTCCACAAGGGCAAAACTGCGCTTTCCAACCCCCCTCTCATCTCTCGCGCCAGCACTCGCCCGCATTTAATCATGAACACATTATGCGAGATTAGATGAGTCTGGAAAATTAATATCCTGCACCGAGCTCTGCCAGGGATAGCATTCGTCGTAGTAAGGAAGGTATACCGATCCCATACCTCCGACTCGCTTCCACTATTAAGGAAACGTACACATACACATCGATACACATAGAGCGCACTTGGCGCCTTCCCTTCCGTCAGTAAATGCTCGTGTGATACCCCATATCTTGTGCAAACATAACTCTAAGACGGGGAACCTCGAAAATGCCGGGAGGAAATACAACCGCAACGATAAACGAGACCAATTTGTTTTGCCTACCTTATTTATAACGTTTTTAACGGTGATGCCCCACAGCAAGCTCGAATCTCCGCGATCGCTATTAGTTTGTTACGTCCGTGATAAACGATGAATATGAAATTTCATACCCTCAAACTTTCTCGACGACCCAAAAATACCCCGAGACGAGGATCTGTGTAAAGGAGAAAAATTCGAAAAAATAGAATGAAAATTCGATCGTTGTAGATACAGTGTCTGTTTACCGCGTGCTCGAGGGGTATACATTCGACGGCAATAGTATCCTCCATTGAGCCAACGAGATCGATATATACGTGAACCTGTTGTATGTTCTGTATACATAAACCCCACTCTACCTTCACTCGTTGCCCATTTCCCTCTCGAATAGCGCGAACTGACGCGCTATGCGCCCCCGTCAGGCCATTCAATTTTCATTCGATAGTTCATTCGACCCAATTTATCCACTAACGGAAAATACGAATAGAGGGGGGAACCTTTCGAAGACAGTTAATTCTCTCGCCGTTTCGCATCTCGATTTCCGCGAATATATACTGTACACGATGTATACCGCTTTCGATATCTATAGTCGATTATCGACTCGATTGTCCAGTGACCTTCGCATCAACGGGTCCTGCTTGCACGCTCTCGTGCGGGATCTATGTCTTCTATTACGTAACGATGATACCGCGAACTTCATACGCCGCGGTTGCAGCCTCTATTTGAGTGGAAAACAGAAACTCTGAACTGAGCGCCAGCGAAAAACTTTTGATATCGTAGTCTGCAAATATGTGGCTAACCCAAAGCTTCTGGCGTCCTACAGGCAAACAGGTACACCGGCGTTTTTCCGAAACGTGCCGTTTCATCAAGATACGTTTAATTGTTTCGGTTTACTTTTCGCATCACACGCTTTGCTTCCCTTCCAAAAACTTTTTTACCCAATAAGCAGGAGTTCGTGAAAAAAAAACACTCGCCGAAATTTAATATTTATTTTTCTCAGTCATCTGTATCAAATACTAAGTTTGCAGCAAAGTATGTACGAAAATTCTTTCTGATGACTGCGCGAAGAAATACATACCATTCATTAAACCTTCGAATAAATGCATGGATTCTCCGGGGAGGTATAAACATTTTTTTGACCCCGCGGTTTCTCTCTGCACTTAGATGATGCGCTGTTGATTTCAAAAAAAGTATTGTTTTCGATTTCAACGCGGCAGTGCTTTTAAAAATATTATGATGACCCAAAAACTTGTTTACTCACGGTGTGGTTTTCTGTAGCAAATATTAAATTTAACTCGAAGGACGAAAGTGATTTCTAATCTCGGCGGAAAAATACATAATAGAGAAATAACGAATAAGAAAACGGGTTCCCGGTAGTTTTGTCTATCATAAAGTGAAACATATATAATCTTGAATAACGATTTGTTTAGATTTTGACGTGACAAAGGATTCTTTACTGTTCGATCGTATATGTTTATATAATCTCTGATAATTTAACGCCTTCAAATCACCGTTAACTCACCATAATTGGAAAAAAAAAAATTACTCGCGTCCGGTAATCCTCGGTATGAGATATCGAAACGGAAATGCAGTACATCGCGGGCCGTCTCTCTCACCCTACAATACAATTTTTCCCCAGCTCTTGAAATTCTCCCGTAGCTTGTTTCACACGCATCGTGGCATCGCGTCCGTGTTACGTGCAGTGTATTTCGTTGATCCCCAATGTGATCCGGTTCTCTGTGTACCCAGAACAGACACTGAAGGGTGTGAGGGCGAGAGAGAGCGAGGGAGAAAGAGAGAAAACGACGAGCGTGGCTCGTTAAACTTGATTTCGCGATTTACGGCAAACGAGGAATATTTCCGAACGTTGCGAGGAGCGCGAGCGTTGCAAAGGGTAATCGGGGTTTGGCTTGCACAATTCGTTGTAACGCGATATGCTATATCGCTAGAGAGGGTCTGATCGCCTCTCGTAGTTGTATACTGTATAACTCCTGGGACTCGAATTGGCTCGCCTCTGTGCGTTCCCGAATGCAACGATCTCGAAGCTTTTTCGACATGGTATCGAAGGCCGTAATAGTTATATCGTAACTCGCACCAGTCCAAACAGCGTACGGTCGAATCAGGGTTGCAACGCGAATGTACGCCGTCGGTGCCCGCGGCATAACGTCAATCGGTGGGAACATCGCCTCGTTTCTGTTTTTGCCTTTTTTTTCCAACCCGAAAACTTCTTTCACCAAATCAAACGTTGAAATTGATGCGGTGAACCAGCCACGAAGGGATAGGACAGGCAGATGCGATGTACACTCAGGCAGATTCACTCATACGTTTACCATTGATGGGGGCAATCCAAGAGTTGCAGGAACACCGAGCTCGCGGCTTCTAACTGCTAGCAGTTCAATTTGGTTTACGCGTCTCGTTTACGCTCGGGAGTAGCCAACGTTGCTTGTACACGAAAAGCAAAAGCACTAAACTGAAGTAGACTTTTCGTTACGAGCGCGTCAATGCCATTCGGCACTGATCGTTCGAGAGTTCATAAATCAGTTTTTTTTTTTCAAGTATTTCAATCGAAGTATCGTATTTATTGCGAAATTCTGCGATGTAACAAGCAATATCCATTTTTTTACGATCTTTCGAGGTGTAAAATCGCGAAAAAGACCAATCTCGCTCTGAATAATAACAATAATAAAGAATTTTCTTTCATTTCGGATGCTGCAGTTAGACATCGATAGGAGGAATGAGTTGTGTCAAGCGAGACTGAAAAACGTGATGCGTAAGTGTAATTTGCCAAAATGACATTTTTATTATTCGTGTGTCTGTGTCATTCACCTGGATTCTGGCCGTCTCACGTAGAAAATAGAGAAGTATGAGAACTCGGAGGAAATATAGATGTATATAACGATAATAACTAGGGTCGCAAGAGGGGCTGTCGTCAGCTGCCAGGTCGGTGGAAGAGCAGGAAGCTGAGAACTATAGCTGACTGGCCACGAAGAGGACGTACGATTAACCGCGAGAACGTCGTATCCACCCACCAGCGTCAGAAGCTCGTAGCAGCGTTTCGATGAACGCAGAGACCGGGATAGAACGAGAGAGTGAGAGAGAGAGAGAGAGAGAGTAACGCCGGATATTAAAGGTCGCGTTCTGGTCGCTATCGACTCGCTTCCATTTCCAATTCTATATATCCATTCCTCCATTTTTTCCTCTTTCTTTTTCTTCAAAATCGACCAGATGGGAATAATGCCAATGCGGAAAGAAATTCATATATTTACTTTTTTGACTCTTTTCTCATCAGTATAAACCCGTTTCCATGCATTCTCGATATCCGAAAAGAAAAAAGATGATTGTACTCAACGCGATGTGGGAAAAAGTTTTTATCTTCGATATAGAAAGCAACACGGAGAAGGATGGGCTCGAGCACGTATAGGGGAACAAAAAAATAAAACAAAAAGAAAGAAAAGATAGAGAAAGCATTAAAACTGATGGAAACGTTTGTGCCGTCGTGCGACCAATTTCACAGAGCGAGTGCTGAACCCATCCTCTTCGGAATATACCTCGACATATAGTTGCAAACCAGTTGGGCGTACCGCGGCGACGGGCAACGTTATTGCCCCGGCTTCCGGTCTGGCATGGCGAAAAGCTCGTCGAATTTTCCACCATCTCTACCCTGCCCTTCTCTCTCACTCTCTCACTCGTTCCTCGTTCCTCGCTTTTTTTTCTCTCTTGCCGAAGCCTTCCCTTGCGTCACCCGCGCACCTCATCGCTCATCTCTCATCCTCTTTTTTTTTTGTTTTAACCGGTAGCATCCGCGAGGCCGCGAATCGCCCGTCGAGCTTTCCATACTAGAAACTAGAAGCTCTCTCGCGCCCGATTCTCCGCTATAGGTTTGCCAAGCCATAACTCTGACTCTCCCCTCATCGCTCTCTCCGCACTCACTACGTACTCGCCGATCTCTCGAATATTTTTATTTTTCATTTTTCGTTGCCCCGACTAGGCGTGCTTCCACGCGATGATACTCGACGTAGCCGCGTTACCGTTCTGCCAAAAGGAAAAAAAAATATCGATGGCAAATCCATCAGAGCTTTTCCGACGCTAGACATGCGGCCCGTGCGCCATACTGCTTCCCTCTTTATTATGGCTTTTCCGAATGATACCTTCGCATTTCTTAATTTCGTTTTTATTCGAACACATATTTTGGCTGCATGTTGTCGAAACGTGATAGACACTTTAATGTACATTACATTAATAACGTACCACATTATTTCGCTCGAATATTAATTGGAAAGCAAATTGCTTCTACCAATGAGAAATGAAATGAATCAAAATTATTTCGGCGAAATTCTTCGGAATAAAAATATATCGAATAATTACGAGTCCCGCAATTGAGTTGAATACCGCAAAGTTCAAAACTCCTTTTGCTCAGGGTGCAAATTAATTCGAGTCAAAAGAGTTTGCGGAAAAGACGACAGAATGAGAACGTTCTAGGGTACAAAAGGAGTAACAAAACGAGCGTGAGACTCGTCGTTTGTGAGCCTTTTCGTCGGTACTGCGCTAATGATGATGCGGTTTCGTCGCTTTGTCGACTCTCGCTTTGACACTCGAACGTTATATATCGTAAACATTCATAGTTTTACCCCGCGGTGTCGATATACGTTGTTCCTCCCCTGAAACAGAGCAGCCTTCGCGGCAGCTATACGTACGGCTCGAATAAATCTCATTCGTTCTCCCGAGCTTCAACTTTCACCACTCGACCCACATTTTCGTATTTGGTGACTCATTCTATCTCTCTCTACTTCCCGCGGCAGCGAGCAACGCTCAACACTGACGTACAGTGGGACCTCCGTTAACGTGCTCTTCCGTCACTTATGAACTTCAATTTCACTTACATTACCGATACCAAAGGTATCGTTAAAACAGGTATCAACCCATACGACAAGGAATTTTGGGTACTTATGAAATAAGGCAGTCATCTAGTCTAAACGAGGATTTTTGTTTTAAGTTAAAAAAAAGAATTTATAGGTAGACTCCATTATTTGAGTCTGATAAAAATTAAGGAAGGGTGCAACTAGGTTTCAAGCCGAGCACTGAATAAAAGCACTGAATCATTTCCAATCGCAGGACTTTCTTTTCCAGCAATCTTGGAATCTTGTACCTCGTTCTGTCAATTTACCTTCAATCGTAGTAAAAGTGTAGGAATAAGACTGACCTTGAAATGTTCAATAGTAGCCATGGTTTTTGTTTTTTTTTAATTGAACTCGAAGAGAATCTTCGTTTGAAGGGGATCGAAAGCACTATTCATGAGTTACGAGGAGTCAAACTGTACTGCTCTCTTGCTCTTCAGACGCTTTTGTGTGGCCATTGCGTACGTGTATCGTACGCGCGAAAATCCAAGCACACCGTGTGTTATATTAAAATCATGCGGCATTATACGCAAAAACTCGGGAAAACTGTGCAACGGGAGCTTTCAGAAGTTTGAACCTGCTTCACATACATGCTTCCGTACACGGGTTTTATCATGAATTTCCCCTGCGATTCGACGAGTACTGCAGTGCGCCTACCTATATGCCCGCTGCAACGATGCGTTTGATATGTCTCTACGCACTTTTTCTTTTGTCCGTGTTGCGCCACCGTTGCATCTAGTGGTTTTTCATCAGCACTACCGATTACCAATATCTCTGACATCCGTACTATTCGACCCCTTCGCCGTCATTTTTGTCTTCATTAATGTTTCTCGATACATTGGGCAAAACTATCGAAGCTTTTCATCACTTTTCCGTGTATCCTTTCATTTATGCCGGGTACATTATGGTCCATATTCTATTCTCGGCAAAGCAGGCTCGTTCGAGCGTACGTGGTTGTTTGTTCATTTATATGGTTTTTTTTTGTTTCCTCTTGTAGAGAACTTCTGCCTCGGTTGTTTCGTAGTTCTTTTTTCTCATTCACTGGACGTGATTACTTTCGTTTCATTGTTAGAACGGAAATCCTCGCAATCTCTATTCAGTCGATTTTTTCTTTTTCAAACTTGCATCAACCGTGGATCGAAGTCACGGTCGTTTATCGCTTCTGTTCCATTGCCGTTCGGTCGGAAATTTTTATACTGCTCGGTGCAAATTTCGTATAATAATCTCTCGGTCGGATACGTTTAGGAATTAGATTCTTTTTTGATTCCACAATTTCGTTCTCTGTTTGCGTACACGCTCGGAGACAGTCGACAAGGTTATTCTGTCGTTCTTGCAAATTAAACAAGAATAATATTCCGAGTTTCGTCGTCGTCTCGTTATCCCGGCGAGGCAACGAAGACGAGTTGATACAGCGAACGAGAGCTACCTTCGCCACCCTGCTATCTTTCCTTCTTTATTCCATGTATAAACGTTAATATACACGTATATAGAAGTACCAGAGTGTCTATGGTATAGTTTAGTATCGCGAGGAACCATCTCATTTCTCAATGGGGCTATTTGAAATTCATCCGTTGAACTTTGCACCCCGGAAACCTCCGCGAGCTCTTATTCCTTCACGTTCGCGGAGCCCCCCCCCCCCCCCCTTTGGTTTTACTGGCGTACCAGCAGAAGCAGCATCTCCGAGCCTCTCGCTAATGAATAATAAACGTTTCGACACTCGAAAGAATCGCTCCTGCAGCCACCCTCCGTTCTTCAACCATGCGAGATTTACCAGACATCCAACAAGGGAAAAAAAAGGGGTTGAAACTCTGTACGCAAAAATTTACCCTGCGCGAATAGCGGATGACACTTTTTGGACGGTAAAGAATGGATGAACACAAGAAAATAGTGTGCGGAGGTTCGCGCCTGTGTGCATCGAGAGAATGCGTGCGAAGAGCGAAAAAGAATGAAAGTATAGTAAATTATTCGTGACTCGAGCGTTTCCGGCTCGAGTTCTTCGCTGCGTATGCGGAATATTGAGTCTGGCACGTGCGCACACGCGTCACGAGTGACAGGAAGTGGAAGGATATTAGCCTGGCCGTCACTCTCTGTAATGGCGAACTGTGAAGCAAGCATATACACGACCTACAGATCTTTACGCAAATGGGTTTCAGGCGAAATGCAAACTTTTTTTTAAAGTGACACACCCTCCGGATCAAGTTTCCTAGAAATAGGCACTCAAGAATTTTTTTCTTACAATTAATATACTTGAAACAATCAATGGGTACAGTGTTTCGCCGTATTTGTGTACGAATTGTTTTATAGTCACGGAAAGCGATTGCAAATAACTAGCGCTGCGCCAACCGTAATTAACATTTTATCGCGAAACCTTAATTGGTAATTTATTTTTTTGGCGTATGAAAAATAACGAGAAATACTATTAACAATTTTAATTGCAATTTTATGAAAACATCAGCTTCTACAAATTTGGACGCAATTAACTCCGACATATTTAAAGGTAATGAGACTTTTTTTAATTTTTTTCCGCGATTAAATGGGGCATACCTTATATGCATATGTGACGTTACAGTAGAATAATCACGTAGAATAATACAGTACAATAAGCACGTGAACGTCGACAGATTTTTAGACGTTTCGATCGATAACCGCTAATTTCTCTTGTTTTCTATAAAAAATTTGGATCCGCAGTAAGCGTGAAGTGCGGGTATCGAATCTTGACGTATACGTTACTGTGTTACTGTGAAAAAATACGCCATTGTTCCAATAACCCCGATGTATTTGAGAATAGTGTTAGCAAATAAATAACATCAATATTGAAAGAGCTGTATACTTGTTCTGATTTAGAAGCGATTGGCTTGCAATCAATACTGTGATGTTATTGAAAATCCGATAGCTCTCCTACAACTGCTATGAAATCTAGCCTCTTCAATGATCCTTCTGATAGCACTTTAAATATTTCGCTACATGCATCCTTTATTAAATTGACCAATTATGTAATTGTGGAAATGCACGTGTTACTCAAATTTCGTGTGGCAACATTCTGTTTAACGAGTGATTGACTTTCCGATCAAATTATATGATACCTTTAATTAATATACAATGCGTACTTCGTTGAATTTCAAATATTAAAATAAAATTAATGGGTGTCGAGAATGCCAGCGGAAGATTTTAATTCAATCACCGTAAGCAGATATATTCAATTAGAATGGAAATGCCATTCAACCCGAACCTACGCTGTTACATGACCATCGCATGATTGTGTCGCGTGGTAGCTTTTGTCACATTCTACATGAAAATTCGCTGAGAATATTTCATTATAGCTGAACATACATTTAGTAGACTGCATCAATAATAAATTATTATGTTTGTATAAATAATTCGAAGTATCAAAACGTCAAAGTTAAGGCTAATTCGGTCAATCGGGTTTTTAATGCATTTACTGCACTACCAGCCAATCCGTTCGACGGCATTGAATACACATTTCCATCATATGTAGAATTCAGTCAATAGAACAACATATGTGATTGGACTGGCACATCCTAATATTTAGTCAGGCACCGTTTTGAATAGATTCAAACGATTACACGTGTCCTTGAAGTAATTACATAGCTCTATGGTACGTCGCAGCGATCACGTCTCATCGAATTAATCATCATTTTCATTGGTTTAATGCGATATTTTTTCATTGTATAAACTTTAACACCCCGTTCCGAAAGTTAAGAAAACCTTGGCGGTGAAGGATGTCCACAGGCAGTTGGAATAATTCATTTGAAATGCCTCACGATGGTCGCGAGCGTTGTAGCTTCTGAAACGAAGAGATCCGGAGACGACAGAGAGCCGCGAGTACGGGATGAGGGAGTGGGGGGCGGGTGGAGAAATGAGTGAGATAGAAAGTCAGTTGAGGATTCTACGCTTCGGGACGACCTTCGTCCTCGACGAGTAGCGAGGAACTTTGACATTCGGCTAAACTCCTGTAACGAGATTCAGTAATTTCCACGTCGTCGTCCTCATCCTTTGGCTTCCTCTACTTCACCTCGGCGGCGCATCACGTAAGCGAGAAGCGACTCGGCCCGCGGTACACACTACTGGATAGTGTACCAGGCCACCCGCAACCTCGCGGTACACGTCAGACTGTGTCCCTCTCTCTGTCGCGCGTCTCTTCTCTATATATCTCTCCCCTATACTTTGCTGTGGCAAGTGGAGAGCTCGAGAGCAAAGTACTTAGGTGACTACTGCCTCTCGTCGTCTCTATCTCGCTCTCACTCGTTTATACTCCTCTACACTGTCGAGACTCTCGTGCCCCTCTCTCTCTCTATCGCGGACTGTACAACCGCGTTATCTCAATTTGTCAAGAGCCCTGTGCACCAGGGCAATGTGGCACGGGCTGACTTAACTCACCAACGGCGCAGCCCGACGAACTCGCGGCAACAAAAAAAGAAAATTCTTTCCTCACTCGACTACTGCGACGAACAGTACCAGTTTCTTTCCAGATGTCCGTAGATAAATCATCTTTTCCCCTTGCGTTGAGAACATTTTCTTCACATATGAGAAAATGTCGGCCCACGATCTCGCTTCAGTCGGAGAAGTAAATTATTACATTAACGGAAGATATTTATCAAAGCTTGGTTTTCGAATCAAAACTAGAACCGAAAGTACCTCTTCGCAACAAAGGGGCCCATTCGATGTGCCTAGTTTGTGAATCACTTGAAATTGCATTTAATCTTTACGATATTTTTTGCGCGAGACTAGCTCCGTTTCGATTTACCTATATGGCGTATGAAGGTATAAACAGTGACCTCAGGTATCGAAGCAATATGCAATTTTCTCAGTAGCATAAATTCATTCATCTTATATGAGTACAATACTCATATAGTTAGAGAGTATTGCGTTACCAGTTGCACGCGGCCGTTGGATGCGATTCGAGTATCATATGTACGGAGAAAACTGTATACAGCTTTCGCCATCAGACAGTATCGAAGCTGCGAGGAATAGAGAGAAGCGCAACCGAGAGAGCGACAGAGAAGAGCTCTGTATCCTATTCTCGTCGTCGGTGAGATCGAATCGATTTCCAATTAATTTTGCAATAACCCATGGCCGCCCCCTCGTCTACTAGCCGTATAGTTGTCTCTCTCGATCACTGCCTCTTCCTCCGGGGTCACAGAGTCACAGAGAGAGCGGCTCGGCTGCATAGGTGGTGCAGGGATGAACGGCGAAGCGTCGCGGTCGGTGCATCAGGATCGAACCCTCATCCTCTATCCTGTTCGACATCAGAGCTAGAGCTGCGGCAACCTCCGATGTGCTCTTCGTGTACACATTCCACTCTGTGCCAGGATTATCAGCCAAGCATTTGCCGACTAGGGGCTTCTGTGACAGACAAACCGCGTCTCTCGTGTGTCGTACAACAAATATATTTATAACGGACGACCGCTATCACTTATTTACTGTACAATCAACAATGTCCAAAATTATACATGAATCTTCAAACTTGCCTCAAAGGCTGCCACCGAAGCGTTAAAAAATGTACAAAGGATCAAATTTATCTACTTCAATCTGCACGTCCGCATAAATTATTATTGCAATCTTATGCGGTCGGAGGAAGATGGAGGAGGTGTAGAATCGCGGTCATACAAGACACTTGATGTTTGCGATTAATCTGCAAGCGTAGCATTGCATATACGGTATTATCACTTTGATCCATACGGCAAACTCGCCGATTCGTACGTGCCCTACTGCTTGGTTATATTCGTACTGTTTGCTGAACATGGGCCCAATCTCGACAAACGTATCGAATTTGGCCACGGTGCTGGTAGCAGAACCAGCTACCATCCAACGTTCGCGTTTCTGGTATCTCTCCGCTGTCTGTCTGCCCGGTTCCCAGGCCTCTGCACCATCCAGCCACATAATTAGACTATGCTAACCGAGAATCGCCCGATCGTGCTCGAATTCGTTCGCGTTGTCAATACGCTCTTCCTCTCCATCGTCACGCGTGTACGTCGATGTACATACATTATACCTTCATCCACCAGTCTATGTGTTGTATATATTGTATTTCGTATATAGGAAAACCCTTTCCGATGCGCCATCCCCCCCCTGGAACCAATTACAAAATCGAATTATCCTTCTCGCGCCGGCGGTGCTGTCGATAACCCGTTTTTTTTCTTCAACGTACTACAGAACGATGGAGAAAGAACGCTGAAAAAGCCAACAATTGCTCCACTTCGCGGGAAACTTTTTTTAATTCACTTGTTTTTACTTCGTTCCACGATGAACTATATCTGCGTACCGTACAGAGAAAATCAGCTTGTACCTAGTTTTCGCCTACCAAACTAACAAAAAGAACGAAATTTCTGTTTTTTTCTTTCGCCTTTTTTTTCCCCGATCGACATTTTTTTTGCATAGGTATTTTTCATTGGGTCCGCAGTGCAGAGGTCGTCCGGTGGTCGAACGGGGTAGGGTATGAGGTGGGACAGGAGAGATGTAATCGCAACGCCAATTATCGTGTTACGTCGAGCGTCCGATTGGCAAGTCGATCCCGCGGGGGTGTTCGCGCAAGCTCGGACTATAAATAAATAACTAATCGCGGTAATTGGAACGAACGGAATGATCGAGCGCCTCATAGCTCTCCTACGTCAGTTTCCCAATCGTCTTGACGCAAGAGAGAACTAACGACAAGGAACTGTGGAGAAATTAGTGCTCTTTTGAAATCGCTTAATGAGCTTGTTTAATGTCTCTCTGTAGCTGAAAACTGATCTTTAGTTGAAACTGAACATTTGTTGCATACACGATTTTTATCTCCGTATATACAATGGTAAGACAAAATCCGGCAACGTCAGCTTAGGTTTTTGAGATTATAGCCGAATTTTCACTTCCGTTGACGCTGCTGTCAGAGAGAATAGAAGGAATAGATAGAAACCGGTATATAGCGTATCTACTCGATCGTTCGTGGCGGAAGAGCCGAGACTGTGCTGCACCTGGTTCCCTTCGGGAGAGGATACCTTCGATCCTCGTCGGTGTGCATGAGACCTCTCATCTCTACCCTTCCGATACGGGAGTTTCAATCGAACATCGAAATAGAGAAAACGAGAATAAGAGGGCAAAAGTGAGAGAGCAGTAGACAGAGAATGGGACAGGGTGCATAGTTCTCTATACCCTTCGAGTTTCCACTCTACCTTACGATCCCGAGGATTCGAGAAGCTTTCGAGTATCACGAGAACCTCTCTTCCTTCGTTCCTTCCTTATACTCGCTTAATCCTTAATTAACCCCGATTCTAGTTCGTTCCTGTTGAACGGATAGCGACGCGCTTCGATTCCTCTCGCTTTAATCTCGATTCAACGACCGGCGCGTCTTAAATTCCCGCTCTGCATAGCGCGTGCCTTCACTTTCTTTCGATTAACTTGCAAATTTGTTTTCAACCCCTTCGTTTTTATTTAACTCACAAACTGAAAAAGCGATTGCCGCAGCCCTTTTTTTAATGTGTGCCTTTTTTTTTATCTTTCGCGAGCCTCACAATACGAACTGTCCTCAAAAAGCGCTTTATGGCCCTTCCGTAGAAAAAACGAAAATATACGAAGGTATCCTCAAAACGCGCTACGGCTCTACTAGAGAGCAAGTTTAAAAAATGCAAAGTGTTCTAAAAAAGCGTCGCGGCCCTTGTGGAAAAAAGGCGAAAAAAATCAGTGTCCTCGGAAAGCGTTAGGGCTCTTCTGGAGAATGAAAAAGTTAAAACAATGCAAAGTCTCCTCAAAAAGCCTCGCGGCTCTGATAAAAAAAAAGTGAAAAAATGTAATATCCTCAAATAACGTTACCGTTCTGGAGGAACTTAGAATAAATGGATGTACGAGTCTTACTTAAAAAATCGCAAACTAATAATCATAACCTATTTATAAATAATTATAAAATGTCGATTTTGATCTTGAAGTGAAACGACTGAAGATGCTTTCGACTAAAATTTTCGTGAATACGCGGAAATGTGTTTTTTTTTTGTATCGCGGAAAATGTTACCTTGCTAAAGCTGTTATTTCGATAACGGCTCATCGAAAATTCCGCAGCTATGTACTCCCTTGACGAATATTTAATCCCATGTAATTTCAGCACAATAATGACCGTGGTTTTCACGATAGTTCAACAGATATGGCGAGACGTAGAGTGTAGGAGGGTATATACGCATAGATAATTAGGCGTTACCGTCCTGTCCGTAAACTGCGGTAAAACTAATTAATTATAGTCCATTCGCAAAATATATTCGAGCGGTTGCGGAGTGGACGACGGTTCACGAACCGCTTTCCGCTCACTCCTCGGCATAGGTACAGCTCGATATAATTACGTTGAGTGTTGTGTATACATGTAACGCATGATGCTCCATGCGTGTAGCCGTGTAATATGTACACAATCCACGGCCTCGTGTGTGCACAGAACATAATACATACTTTGCATATATGTGTACATTCATATTTACCATAGTACAATGGTGTGTTTGGCGTACGGATGGAGCTCGTCGAGGGTCTATCGAGCCATGGTTAATCCAATCGATTATCCTACCTACCCGACTAAATTAAAAGGGATGCACAGGGCTTCTCCCGGCTCGAACACATTTCATCCATTTACGTTTCTCTATTATATGCAACACAATATAGCAATTCGTTCACATTATTGGTGTGTTTTTTCATCAATGATACTTCTCCTTTTTAGACCGAAGCAATATAGATCGAGGAAGCTGCGTCTCGGGATAATGTGTATAAACCTTGAAAAATTGTTACCCTTATCACGGTCCAACTTTCTTCATCCAATTTTTTTTTGTTTCTTTCTTATTATTATTGTACTTAATCCCCAGCATATTTTCTCGTTCATCCCCCTTCCGTATCCTCGCACTCATTTTTTCGCCCTTCATATTTACGTCACGTTCGCGTTCGTCCACCGGTAGTTTCTCCCTTCCCTCGGTCTCCCCTGGTTTTTTTCGTCTGGCTTTCACGCTGCTCACAGTGACTGTTTCATCCTTGGAGGGTCGGATCTGCGGCTTCTTCGCTCCTCGCCGCTCGCCTCGACGCCGGCGTATTCACGTAATCCACGCGGCTGCTGATCCTCCGCAACTCATTCAAACCCCCCCTCGACTTCTCCATCCCCCTAACTATATCCGAGTGTCGCGCAAGCCAGACCAGCAGCTTTTGTACCGGCGCGCGGAAAAAAAAAACGGTTTTTTGGAAAGCCCCCTTCGCGTTGCTCTCATCATTTACTGTATTCCCAGCAACGTCTCTTCGGCTGCTGAAAAAATAAAATAAATAAAAATCAACCGAAAAATAAAAAGAGCTAACAGGATTAGCTCTCGCTAGCTGTCCGTTCGTGGAAAAGAGGTAGCGGGATAGAGTTTCGTTGATGCGGTTATCGGATCCCGTGGTAGCATGTTAACCGAAGCGCGCACATGCCTCTCGTCTAAACCCTGTTTTTTCATTTCACTTTTTTTTTATTTTTATTTTTCATTGTCATGTCGTTAAACTTTACAGTATACGGTGACATTCAGATCGGACATAGGTAGCTGCAATTGAAAAAATAACGTTCGGTTCGTGCAGTCGACGATAAATTAATCAGAGCTCCACAAATAATAATTGCAATATACACGGAGAATCGGACGTTCAAAATATAGCTTTGATTCATATCTGAATAATAAATAGTCTATCCGAGAACGTATGACACGGAAATGTATTTTGACATTTTCAGGCAAATAACTAATATATATTTACATACACAGATATATATTTTTATGCTGACTGCTCGAAAAGCCTCCCATTTTGTGTCACCGTGCGTAAAATATTTGACGCATGCCTACAGACGAATATTTGTCACCTTTTTACGCACTAGTGCGAAAAATGGTCTTTTCTGCGGGCAGGTTAACGAAGATAGGACACTCAAAGTCGGTCTTTTCACGGGGCGGCGCAAAAAATTGTGTGTATGATTCATGTGCAATAGGCAATTCTGTATTCGCCATGCTCGCCTACGTCCGGCGCAGCCCTTCACACTTTTGCAGAATTGTCTACTTTTATCGCCGTTACCATACAAATGAGTATTTCCGATTATCATTTTTCCGTCGTTTCACAAGTACACCGCACCGCAGGCAATTTCATCCTCCGCCTTGATACTTTTTAGGTATATAAACGCTGTAAGTTCTACAAGCCCTGCGTCCGCACCTTTCGCCGCAGTAACGTAGAAAAAACGGGGTAATGTGCGAAAGGGGAATGATGATGCGATGCTCGACGGAAGCTAACGAGGCGCGTACACTCTTTCCCGTCACTTTCCAAAGACTCTCCCGAGTGCAATTTCCCCCTTGGGCTTCGTCTCCTTTTTTATTTTGTGTCCCGTGCACTTTCCAGTAATTTTTTCGCCAGCTCGCCTTTTTTGCGAGCACGGTTTTTCCCCAAAGAAAGGAAAGGGACGATGTTCGTTCACGCTGCACGGAAAGAGAGCGTAATCGTCCAGTCTTTAGCTCAGTCGACTCAGTCAACGGGCTCGGTTTAAACGTTATAGAGAAGCATAGAGAGTACACGCGCTCTCAGTAGAGAAATAAATTACACGTACGTTCGACTAATTGCGCGAGCTGGACTCAAGCACCGGGCGTGATCGTACAAAGGGACGAAGCCTAGGTGAACCAGAGACTCGTAATTTGCATGCTTGTGAGAAATTCCGTGTACGACGTCCAATGCTGTTTCGTGCTACTCCGGAACAGAATTTGAGTTGGTCCCCAGATGAGCGACTGTAGATCATCAGTCATCAGGAGAAAAAAAATCAAAGAAAATCCCGTTTTGTACGAGAATTCTGAGGAGATGATCAAAGTTGAGGAACATCCTGTGGCGACGATATATTGTGGTTACAGAGGCACGCTTAAAGCCGGATGATGGTCATCCGGTCAAACTTGAAATAACCGGATAATTAATATGCAGCGAAGCTTCCTCACTCTGCGAAGCTTCGGAACATTGCGGACCGAAACTAAGTCAATACGTAACGCAATTACTTGACTAGTGCTTGGTTTGAGGGTAGTTACTAGAGCTTTCTACATGTTGGGTTGCACCAACTACTATTGTAGTTCAGGCTCAACGCTGTTGCTTGTCCGGTATCTTCGCTCTGCAAGTGTCTCATCATTCAAACGGCCCTTCGCTCCTCCATATCCTATCACTCTATCACCGCACCTCCGGATGACTAGGGTTTGCGGCTATATTGACATGCACACGGCTTGTCCGGCCCGGCGTTGTTGTTCTACTCAGTGTGTTGCAACTGACGAGTCTCCACGTTCTATTACACATCCCATCAGAGACGTCGACCAAGTGCCCAAGGCCCTTCCTTCCGTCCTGCCTACCTCCTAATTCAAACCTTGCCAAACTCTCGTCGATGTTGCGGTATATCTATATTCATAACTGACAAACCTCGCCGTATAGTATATCGTAGTTAGTAGATACCGGTCCGTGAAACACTGCCAAACGTGTGTAACACACCACAGACATCAGAAAGTTTTGGGAAACTCTCGGATGGCGAACGCCAGCATCAGCAGGGGGGATGATGAGTTCAACACTGGTACGTTAGTTTCGAGAGTATGTAGACTTCGTAAATGTATGAATGTGTATTTATTGTGAGAGATAGAACATGAAGGCAAGTCTTGTAGAACGATACACTCGCGATTACGATCCTCTCGTCGGTCTATCGATACGAGCTGTTTAACATTTCATGCCGGAAACATAACATAGCCCCAAAACATTTGGCGAATCATATTTCTCCGTACAACGGTGAAATTAATTTGCGGCTACTAATAAGCTCGGATCCAATGCATTCGAATATTCGGAAGTCCTTTTGCTTCCTCATAGAGGAAGCTTTGTGCTTGAAAAAAAAAACTCGGCGTTTTCATGTCATGTGGATGTGTGCTCAGGATATTTCACAGAAACCTTTTAGCATTTTTGGTTTTTCGAAGTATTTGGCATAACTGACATTAGACCGTAATCTAAGTAGAAATAGAACACCGGGTGATTTCGTCCGACCGATTCCATCTCGTTGCAGCATTGAACGTAAAAAAATGGAACATCAATCCAACGATAGATTTTTCTCAAATTTGCGTAGGCCATTAATAGTAGAAGAAAACTATTTTTTATCGGAGCGGACTTCTTTTTCGAAGTTCATAATTTTATGCAATCATAAATTTCTCACCAAACGTTGATCAGAGAAATCCGATAAAATCTAATTTATTCGTGGGTAATTCATGGAGCATTATTTCTCCGATAGCATAGAGAAAAAAATTCCGTATAATTTCCACCTCGTCCAATGCGGGTAAAATAATGTTTCTGGTGATTTTCGGGCCAAATATACAAAAACTCGGGTATGTCGAACGAATGAAACAGCACTCTCGTGCCAATTTACATTTTTCCTCTTCGCCCGTCTATTTTACTCGCGTGCAAAGACGGAACCAGAAGCTTCGCGAATAAAAAGGTGAACCGAGAGTTTTTCGTCGGACGGAAATGGATATCGACGAGCGACGAGGGAAACTTCCCAATAGAAAGAAAACCTAGATGGAAGAGAGACGGCGGGAGCACGTATACCGACGTTGAAAATTTTTCTCCATCGCGCGGCGACGTCGGGACAAAATTTTAGCGTTGAAAAAGCGAATTCGACGTTGTCGGCTTCATTGCTTAGACGGGAAGAGGTTACGAGTTTAACAGACGAAATTCACGGCACTATACTAACTCGCGATCTTTTTCCCCGAAAGAATCTGGGGAGGAAAAATTTTGTCTGAACGAATTTTTATATCTCCACGGGTACATACATATATATAATAATAATAATGGAGAATGGGCAATGGAAGTAGGTAAGCGAGCCCCGCGGCCTTCGACGTCCGACGTTACTGCATGATGTCGTATGGACTGCATCACATCACGGGACGAAGTGCGGGGGATTATAATAATTCGCGTGACTGCGTCCAATTTCAATCTACCCTGGAGCGGCACCTGCTGCTGCTGCTGCTTCAAGCTTCTCTTCGCTCTCCTCCTGATATTCCTAACACTCCGCTACTTCTCACGAATGCCAATGTGAGCTTTACTGTACCGCAGAGGCGGAACGCTTTATTGTACCGTGGATATAATCATGATGGGGAAAACGCGCCTCATTAATTCTCGCTCTATACTTGCCGTTTGAGGTATCAGCTTGAAAACGCATATTCGCCGGATAATTTCACAGCCTCATATGAAGGGTCTTGAAGCAAAAGTGTATCTCTGAACATCTATCCTTTAACGACTCATAACTGGTTGAATGGCCGCTCTTGAATAACATAGAAAATCGTGTAGCAAAGGTGAAAATAATGAAGCTTCATTCGCTTCTTTGATCACGGAAAGATTATTATACGACGTTGAAAGCTGATCGATTAATTAGCCTCGGGTCTTTCACTCGTGCCACCTTTTTCTCGTTTCCTATGTCTCATCGAATCTATATACTAATAGCGTTCCACGAGTATCCTGTCATTTTCTGTGGACCTTCCGATTCCGTCTTCTTTTTTTTTTTCCGATTCCGTCTAGCGACTGGCTCTCGGGCAAAAAATGAATTTAAAAGAAGACGCGGAGCGAGTGAGGGGATAGAAGAAAAAAAGCTGCTTGAAGTGGCAGCACAGTAACGGGGGAAAAGGGTTCAGAGGGCTCGGGCGGGATGGAAAGCTGGAAAAGTTTCCGTTCGGCCCGAGGGAAAGAGCCTTCGTCGCCGAGTATGTGTATTCAGCACTCGAAATTTTCTTTCTATTCGATTAACCGTTTCAACCACTTCTCTTATACCCTTTTTTTTAAATCCTATATACTAGTCTCTCTCTCTCTCTCTGTCTCTCCTTTTTTCGCTCACACTCCATCGAGTTCGGCTTAATGAAGAATTTAATTTAGATTCATTGGAGTTTTAAAGCGACCCGTTGTGAAACACTCTATCGTCCTATATGCTACTGTATACTTTGGTCCATTCGACGGTTATTCTTCGCCGAGTAAGAGATCCTTGACCCAGACGAAGCTCCACTTTCTTTTCATTCGGCAATAAATATAAAAGATGCGAAAATTTATATTGTCTAGTTCGTGCAATGAATTCTACTTTGGCGTACTTTTCCTCTTCATCCCCGTACTTCTTTCTCCGCGTTCTCGGCACTCATGTACGAGCTCGTTCATAGATTCTTAAAGCCGTACGGGGATTTACGTTTACGGGGACGAGACAGTATACGTCGAGAGCCCGCGATGTCCTTTGCGTTGCCGTGTACTTCGCAGCAACTCCACCGTTGAAGCTGGACGTCGACCTGCCTGGAGAGCAATCAATTTCGTAGACGCGTCGCGTCTCGCCTCTACGAAGCCACCCCCGGCGAACCTGAGAGTATAGAGAGTACGTTTTGGAGAGTGTCTCGAGACGTATACACTCGTGATATAGCGCACGGACAGATAGATAGACAGATACGACTAAGGTGCAAGGGAACGTTCTCGCACGCCATCGTATCGGAGGAGAGGAAAAATCGTTGATTTTTCCTAGCAGAAAGTCGACCTCGAAAGCGGATCAACTTGTCAGATATATCAGAGGAAAAAGAAGAAGAATGAGAGAAATAGGAGGGATTGAAAAATATCGAAGATGGGAACGAAATACTTCCAGCTTTTAATCAAAGAGCCAACGTCGATGCCCGATGTGTCATCCCAGCATCGAATTTTTTCCTCAATTCGGTCATAATAACTAGAAAAAACAAATCACAAGAAGTACAAGGAACGAGACTTTTTGTTTGCGATTAGAATCATGTCATCGTGTATGTAAAGATTCGCAATATTGAAAAATATTGATTTCGGTACATGGGGAAGTTAGAGACTTTCAGAGAGGGGCAATTAATTATACAAGTACGTCCTATATAAAGAAACAAGCCAAATTTCTCGAGAGATGAAGGACTAGGATATCAAAAGTTTTGGCAACGTCTAAACCCCAAATACTAGAAGAAAGATTCGTTTTTATGTGACGTGACACTATCGTGTATCCATACGACAATAGGTCGGAAGTTAAGTCCTCATATATCGTAAATGAAATATCGGTTGAAGTGCTTGTTGAAACTTTCATAATATTTCCAAGCTAATCTTCTAATGCGTCTTATTGCGACAAATTGCTTCTGTATATTCTGAGTATAACTTCGCAATTCTGTTTGCAAAAGATATTCGCGATAATCGATCAAACGATATTAGCTTAGTGTAACAGAAGAAACATATTTCCATACGGAAATTGTTTTTGATGGGAAAATATGGATGTAACAAATTGACCGTCCCGTTTTTACAAGCATGACTATAAATCGCCGAGTACTTTTTACAATATGGAAGAACACATTCGATATAGATGTCCCTCGAAGGCCAGAGAACAATCCGCCCTCGATACGTGCTCACGGCGACGGTGGTGCCGGCGGCGGGTTCTTTTAATAATATAGAGAGATACATTCGATGCGGAACCATCACGTATGCTCGAACTTTACACATACGGTAATTACCATATGCACGAAGGAACCCTCTCCCGGTTTCAATAATTCCCAGCGGATCGTCTTGCGAATGGTATGAAATGTCTATACGTCCCGACTACTGGCAGATCACGAGGTGACAATTAATTCGAACGTAGCGAAATGCCTCGCTAGTATCAAGAGAGATGTGGAGGACGTTAACGAGACGTCGGGGGACACGCGCGAGAGTGTCTGCCGTACGTATATCTCTTCCTTTCGACGTGCAGAGGAGTCACACATAGACACACGGAAGATGCATTCGAATCGCACATTGTCGACGTATACACGCGTCTCGCTCTCTCGCTGGCTCTCACTGTCTCGCCTCTCGTTTTCATCATCCCCAATTCGATCACTCTCGATGAAGATTAGGTGGAGCACTTGTCTCTCCTACCTTACCCCTCAAACCTGCTTTTACTTCTCTCGAGCAATTTCCCAAGCTCACATCGGATGCGAGACGAAGAGACAAGATCCCGAGAGCTGCGGTTCAAGTGACGCTTTCTTGCAGTCTCCTTGACTTTGTCGAGGCTTCTACGGGTGGCTCGATTGTCACAGCAGAACGAGAGAGGGAGAGAGAGAGAGAGGGAGGCGAGGGGTTTGCCGAAGCCAGAGGCGATTTTCCAACCCGCTCATCGGGGAACAGCTAGAATGGTGTAATGGGAAGGGGTAATGGGACGCGGGGGATGCACGCTTCGTGGCCGCGCGAATACACCATCGACTTGCCCTCCACCCTCCAAGACTTCGAGTCCTCTAGCTCGCTTAAATTGAGGTTTGGTTGGACCGAAGAGGGTAGTTAAGATATCGAGCTTGGGCTGAGAGGCGTCGGGCCGCCTGCAAGCCCATACAGAGGTCCATGCCCCGGCGTATATATCTTTTCTTCTTTTTTTTTTTTCATTTTACATTGTATTCTTTGTTCTTTCTGAGTTCTTCTCACAGACACAGAGTCATTCACTCATACCATCAACGAAATTGAATCAAAATTCATTGTCGAAAAGAAGAAAAAAATGCTATCGAGACAATTCCGAGCGATCTTTTTCTTTCTTCACGAAACGGCACGTCTTCGCTACCTCGTTAAAGGACTGGCTCTTACAAACGGCTCCATAGAATTATTGTGAAATTCTTCCACCTCTTTGAATAATTTTTCAATTTGCTCCAGTCCTACTTTCGAAGACGTAGTATTGTTTTTCACTTAGACACATCAATGCTTTTCTAGTGTCGTGCTTCAACCGTACAACTCTCGCTCCATAGTTCAAACATGCGAACATGCATTTCCACTTTAACGATGACAAAGCCACGAGGAAAAAACCGGATATGGAGAGGTCAGTGTTCCATATGAAAAAGCATTCGTGTTTGGTATCTATGGTTATGCGAAAGAATGCGCCGGTCTTTTATATGCCGATGGGGCTTGTCCCTTCCGGTTTGACGACCTGTTCGATTCCATAAATGATCAATGAAAGCTGGGATGCTTCACCGATACCGGAAAATCATTATACAAGTCATGTGTATGCGCGCACCAACACCAATACGTGCCATTGAATTGATAGAACGTCAACCTCGTACTCGATTACAGCTCGACGAACGATTTTCACACTAATTCGTGTTCACGTTAGCGAATCGATCAACGGGAGCGTTTAAAATACGTAAAACGAGATGAAACCGTAGAGGTAAAAAATACGAGACAAACTACAATCAGTGTAATTACAGAGTTGAAATGAGCATTCGGAAACTCTCGTGCGCGTTAATCGATACATTTGTCGGTGTTATTGGATTGTTCTCTGAATAACACAGACGTATCTATTAATTCATTGTATTATAACGAGAATCGATCAAGTTTCCAGAGAGGGCTAGAATCGATGAAGCTGAACATTTGTAAATGGAACTCCGTACCGTGTCGGTCAGCCTATTGACTAAAATTACATTGACCTACGGAGTTTCTCCCTGCAGTCGAGCAATTTTACGGTCATCTCGGATTTCTCGCTCCCAGGAATTTCAATCTCGTGTTTTAATTAAGGAAACGAGTTTAGTCGGTGGCTCCATCCATGAATTCCCGAGAATGTAAATTAACGGTTTGAACCTAAGAAATGTATGTGCCACCTCAAAGGGATTCGTACCGAGTGCGAGTACGCAAGGAATTACGGATCCGCAGTCGGTATAAAACCCTTCGAAAGGGAAGGGCCCAAAAGTGTCGAGCTTTTCAGAAGTTGCATTTTTATCCGCAATTCTGAATTATCATTGGAAGGTCCAACACTTTGGGCAAAGTTCTTCCCTACCGACGGACCTCGGTCGACCGACTTCATAGCTGGTGGTAAGCTATACAGAAGTCTACGTTTTCGAATCCTGGAATACTAGGTATTTCACACTATGATCATTTTGTCACGCCGCTTCATTGATAATATATACATAGTTTTACAAACGAATTTTCAACGCTCATGTTCTCCTCAAGGCCTTTTGAAATATTGTTATCCAAATTAATCATCAAATATTCCCAGAGATATTCATTTTTCAAAATAATTGAATAACTAATTGTTCACATTCCATTATAGGATATTCAATATTAATAATAAATTAATATTCATAATAATCAATTATTAATAATAAAAAATAAAATAAAATCATTCGACTGCACTATTCAACAAAATATATAACATTATCCTGACGATTCTCGAATTTCGTTGATTCAATTATTCGTTACATCGCTTCAAATAGATTATACATTAATTTTTAATCGCCTTTGAGTTAGTATTCCATTTCGGGGCACGTAAAAAAAACATTGACTGATCGAAGCTTTCCAGTGACACCGGAGAGTTTTATTTTCTGACCAAATCTTGACACACGACCGAGCGCGCACGGTGGCTTCGTATGTTTTACGAGTGAGATAAAGTTCGCGGGTGAAAACGACATAGGAAACGAAGCTAAGCAAAGGCGCCGCAGAGTCGAGTTGGCGCGACGCGGCTTTTGTTTGTTTTCGTCCGTCGCCTCATGCGAGCGCACGCCGTAGTAGCCGCGATAGAAAGTTGAAGCGCTCCGAGCGAACGCTTTCCTCAGTACGTTAGAGAGACCCCTCCTCTCTATGCCCTCGCACCCCCTCTCCTCCCATCCGACTCTCACTTGCTCTAAAATCGAGCTGCCGGTCGCTCGAATTTACACGCTTCGATACAAACTTCATCCTTTGCTTGCACTGTTTTTTTCCACGTACGAGAACGCGCCCGCAGTCAGAGACCCTTCCTTTATCCATTCGGCCCGATGACATAGCTGTTTTTTTTACCCTCGACGAACTGTTGAAACGTCGACGATACTTTGAAATCCAAGAATAATACTAATAGACCGGATCGAAGTGATTATTTTTCTTCGACCCGTTCTTGAGGCCATAAAACAACGTTTTTATTTCATCCCTTGTAGTTTTGATATTTTTTTGCATAGGTATAGACGATGTTCTTGTCGAAGCAGAGTTCACGAAGGTTTAATACAATTCCCAATGGATGGATCAGCGAGAGGGTGAATCTTCAGCGTAAAGATCGAAGGGTCGCGAGAGTACGCCGTCAAAGATGTAGTCTCCATAGTACCGAGATCGCGAAAGCTCTCGAGGGCAGCCCCGCCTACCCCGGAAATTTCATTACCGTGAGTTTTTTTTTTCACTTTTCTTCTCGTCTTTCCTTCATAGTTTAGCGATAAGAGACCCGATGAGACTCGATATAAAGAAAAGGAAAAAAAAAGCGAAAGCTCGTTCAAAGGAATCAAGTTGCCGCGGATCAAAGCATCTCGTCGCGAGTTGTTTGAGGGGGCATGAAAAGACATCGACGGAAAATGACGAAAAATAAGAAAAGACGATTGAGACGTATCGAATTGCAAGCCCCTTGCATAAATAACAATGTCTCTGGTGCATTATGCAATGACGCAAGAAATAAGAAATGTGAAACAAGAAATGTGTCGTTCCCCGTTGTAAGACATCAAAAATTGTTGTCCTTTTCGTGACATCTCGCAGCATATTTAAGGAGAAAAACGCGAAAACCTGTTTTGGCACGGTTACAAAATCTGCCGATACTTCATCAGGTGTATTTTCACTCGCCGTTTGCGAATCTAGCTTTATTTTGACGATATTTTCGACGGGAGCCGAGAAACGCAAAAACAAGATCGCGTCCTAACGTCAAAGTGGCCAAACCCACGCCCCAAAAAATGATGATCCGATTATAGTTCAGGCGACATTCTCTTCGTTTCGTCGTCGACTTTCCAGGGATTTTTGTAAAATTGCCGTATGCAGAGACATTGAAAATATTTAACCCTCGGCCGCCACCGGTGGAATTCTGAAAAATAAGTGAAGGAGAGATATAAAAAAAAATTCAGTTTCGAAACAATCGGCGAACGGCGGACGTCTGGCGATTAGCGATGCAGTAGGTTTAAAAGGCGACGAAGTCTTCCAACCATCCCGCTCATCGTGTTATAGCATCGAAACGATAGACAGTCGCCAGCTCGACTCGCGAAGTTAACTCTTTCTTATTATCTTTGCCTCTCCTGCCAACTCTACACTACAGTCATCGAGCTGTGTTTCTACGGAGAAACGTTAATCGATGTCCACACGGTCGCTCTCGAGACACACGCGTGTTCGTCCCGCAACGATGAAGAATCTTCTACGGTACTTTTTTTTTGTTTTCATTCACATCCTCGACTTCTTACCAGCTCGGATGCCTTTGACATTGCCGCATCGGTCGGCAAATCGTCGCTCTAATCTCGTTCTTCTCAACGAAAAGACGGTAATTCACGTACACGAAGGACTTGTGAGAATTTTATAAATGAATACCCAGATCATGGTTACTGTATCTTTTCCTTGGCTGTGGCTTTGCAGCGACCTTGCTTTTTTTGGGTTTTTTTATGTTCCGATCTAGATCGAGATCCTCTTCAGGATATTTTTTACCCTGTAAATACAATTACCTTACCGTACTATTTTAAAACAGAATCATCGTTTATGTACATTTTTGACTATTTTATATTTGCAAGTTATATTTATTTAATTTTATGCTTTTTTAATATTGGACACAGAAATCCGCGTCACAAATTGGAAAAGAGAAATTGTTCGCCACCATCTCGAACTATTACTTCATATATCAAAAATGGATAGTAGAATTACACTTAGTTTCTGAGCCCTCGAGGCTTTGGGCCTTCTATACAATTCATTCCGTGTTCGTTAATTCCGTCTTTATCCCCCCGGATCCCAATTCTCGGCTGGCGTTCTTTTGCTCCTCTCAATAGATTCGCCTCAATGCAACCGGAAGCCCTTTCACGCGTCCTAATTTCCCCACTGAAAGGGACTCTCTCTTCTTCGCGCAGAAGACGCTCACTTCTTCGGTTTCTCTGTAATCATCGTTTTCCCCCTATCGTGTGCTCCATTATTCGCAAACTTTTTTATTTCCACTCTAAAGAATATAAGTGGCGAAAGAAATCCTCCTTCGGCGTCGATTATCTCAAGGATGAATTCCATTTCAATAACGCAAAGATCGTGGAAGAAATAGCGTCCCCATTGCCGCATGAGAAATGCAATCCATGTGTCCGCTAACGATCCGCGCGTCTCCGGCGACGTATTTCACTTCTTGGACCTTGAGCGAACGATACACAGTGCGAGATAATATTAAATTGAACGCGTCACCGAGGAGGATGTGCAGCTGTTCGGTAAATTTCTGTTTTCAATTACATCGGAGGATCTTAGGTTGAATTATAGAAGGGAGTTCGAGACATCGGTGTCGCGTATATGTATATTGCCCTATTCGGTAGGACAAGAGAGCTCATAGAGCTAGAGGTTTGCCATTGGCAGGAAGGCTCTTGGTGAGCATAGTCAGCACGTGGAATGGGCGAGGATCCATTGACGACACACGGGACACAATACTCCTCCTTCAGAGTGCACCATTCCATGCTGATGCTTCACGAATCCGGTGCACATTAGCTTTCGACTGCATCGAATTACGTTGCGACCCGGTACGTGATGTCGGGTCGTGCGGTTTGAATTAACGACAAAGAGCGATCTCGATCGAAGAGACACGTTCATCACGCTCCGTTCGCTCCGAATGCAACGCGTTCTATGCCATCGATGGCAAAAAGATTTCTTTCATTTAAACGAATTCGCTTCGTCTTTATTCTAAGGCTATTTATCGCGCTGAAAAATACGTCCGCCGTCGAATAAAAATATATCGATGAGCAACGAATGATCGATAGCACAATCAATTGACCACAATGACGAAATATGAGCTCATATTGTAACGCATGTGGACACCAATCCCGAAGCAAGATCGAAGATTACTCGGAGCCAGGTTCACTGGCCCTCGAACACGTGGAATCTCTGCGCCTTCGGTGTATCTTTCTGTTTACAAACCTCACAAGCCTCTTGTTTATCCCGTGTCAATTTCAGATGGGGAAGCAGGCTTGAGTGCTGACTGGCTCTTCTCTTTATTCTTCGGTCATTGTGGGATTCAAGTTTTTCTCTCTTCTTGGCGCTGCAACTTTCTCTGTCACCGCGTTGCTCGTCATTCTTCTTATCGATTCTACTTACTTCGCTTGGGTGGTTATCCGATACTCTTCATGGTCTTACGCCGTGACGGTCTTCGGTCAAGACTCGTTGTTGACACTCTGATAAACCGATGAAAAAAAAGTTATTTTGCCTATTTCGACGGAAAAAAATTGTGCAATTCAATCCGCACATTGCTTTTTTTTGTAACAAACTAAAGTTACTTGAATATCTTTGGCTTCCTCATCGAGGAACCGTTGCAAACGCCGTGAAACACGAAGTTACAAAACGATGTATAAATCTAATGTGCATAATTTTTTATGGCTCAATTTAATTATAAATATGACTTAAAAAATGCAGGCGTAATTCCTTTTTTCAAATTGAATTTTATTTTTGTTGTTATATCTCGATATTAACTACGCGTATTCGAACAATTTTACCCGTCTCATAAAAGAATGCGCAAGCGTCAGCATGCACGAACTTTTGAATCACTCTATCGATTTCAGATAAGCTTAAAACCAAACACCCAGACTGGTCGCTCGAACAGTCCGCAAAGTTTCAGCTTTACTCACACATGCAGGACATGTTTATATGTGTGTTTTTGGATGGTTTGGAACATTATGAGCGGAACCGTATGAACACGTTCGCCACAAAAGCTCTGAAGCACGACTCAGTACAGGTTATTACGAACTTCACGTCAGAAGTTTAATCAAAGCTACGAAGTGAAAAAAAACCAGAACAGAGGGAGAACTTATATTGATGTGTTTCAGTTCATCGAGTCAATTGCGTTCTTAGTAGGGAGCTCGCGAGGTCTGCGAAGGCTACTAAAAATGGCAATCAGCCAAGACACAACCCTAGACTCCGTTAAATCACCCCTCCGCTTTCTAGGATCGTGAACACTGGCGAATAATCAGAATGAAAAGGTCGTGAGTCTCCGCGAGTCGTAAGGATCCAAGCGTAGAAGGCTTTTTGGTTCTTGTGCGAGGGGGTTCGTTTCGGTATCGAGGCATTGGAGGGATGGAACGACACTCGGGGTTCTGGCAAACAGCCCTCTTTCTCATCTCCCACTTCGCTCACACATACGCGCAGAGCATTGCATACTTTGTGCACACATATAAATGTATATTCCGCCTACAGTCGGAGCTTAGGGTAGTCGCGCATATTCGAAACATTATACGTCACGGTTCTCGAGTCCAGCGGCGCCCCTGACAAAGCTCGTAGCTGGTTGGCTTTCGATTCTGCAACCCCTAACGGAAGCCAACGAGCACGCACAAAATAACAGATATATATACCCGGCACGAATTGGCCCCATCGCTCATCCCGCGGAATTGCACGAGTAATCCCTCGACGGCGACGACGACTACTGACTCCACTGCGCCTATCGTTTTTCGGGACTGTTGCATTCTACCGACATTTACATAAAAATAATTAAACGCCCGGTTTAGCTCTCTCGAGAGAGCGAGGGCGTACCGTTCGGAGAATTCGAAACGTCGCGATGTTTCCTGACCCGGACACCCGGTTATCTCTTACGCAGTTCAATTTATTCATACATCCCTTCTATCTTGCGCTTGCCGCGATTGAACATCTCAAGGATTGATTTAGCTCTCTAATTGAACGGGGAACCCGGGAAGTTTGCTCAAAACGTTATTACCATTCCGATAGGATGGAATTAATGGGGCTTTTCGCCAAAAAAGAAAAGTGTACAGGTTTCGAACTAACAAAGAATTGCTCGATCCCTCCTCAAATAATTTTCCCGAATTCCCACGAAATAGCGTTATATTCGTCAAGTACATTAATTGTGCTTCGATGAATCGCGTGTTTAATTAATGAATATAAAGTTAAATTCCAGCCGCGATCTGCCCCCCCCCCCCCCCCCTCACGCCCCCTAGTGCATGTTTCATTATACACAATCGACCGATGCCAATATTGATGAAGATATATTTGTCCCCGTGCGAAACTACCGGGATTCCGTGAATACGCGCCCGCTTGTGTGTAACGATCATTCGATTAACACAAACTTTCGATCGTTCCAAACGAGCCGCTCTATGAATTATTAATCGTCGCACAATTCCATCGCCATTGCCGAAAACGCTCGTTCTGTTTTGATTGATGGATCTCGCTCGATCGCCAAATATTCTCCGTGCGAGCGACGATACCCGACGATTCCACAATTATTGAACGCTACCCTTGTGCTTTAGTTCGTCAAATTATACACCGAGAGTCAATTTTCCGAGGCTTCGTTACCGACCAACAACATTTTATTCCCATTGGGCAAATAAAACTCTGTTTTCAGCGTGTAGTAAATTTCAATAATTCGCCCGAACCTTTCCCATATTTATTCTATCGCGCGCTGCTGCGGTGCGGGGTTTACCGTTACGATGGCAATGATAATAGTAATATTTACGTATCCTAATTATTATTCTGACCACAATATTTTTTTTGCATTTTCAAATTCCGCCCGGCGAGGGAGCAACGAATATATGCAAAAAATCGCGATTGTATCTATCTAGCAATAGTCGCTCTCAACGTTAGACGAAATGTCCAGCAACATTTACCTTTTTGGCTTGTCGAGATGTGTCGCTCACAAAATATGTCCACGTGAGCATATAACGGCACACGCTACAGTATCGGCGAAACGCTATTTTTTCGTGTTTCCTCTAATAATGGGGGTCAGGCGCTGAAGCGCCTGATCGCTAGTGATAATAATAATAGCTTGTACTCGAAACGATTTTAGTTGGAACTTTCAATACTCTTTACGGAGCAGCAGCCTAGTCGAGAGAGTTGGCCCCTCTCGATACCCTTCTCTGATAAAGATATAGATAAAAAAACGGCTCAGAGATCCCCCTCGTCGCATACAAGACAGAGATAAAGGAAGAAAGTGTTTCAAGCTGCAAGAATATAGCAGCTGTTGAATCGATTTCGTGCCGGTTGATCGCTTCTGTTCGCTCTCTTTCCAGTAGTTCGAGCCCAATATCCTGCATATAATAAACACTCGGTTCTAGATGACATTACACAAACTCTTTGCTATCGGATGGTACGAGTAGATCGGGAATCATCCTGGCGCCTGGTACATTTTCCTCTTCGTTCTATCATTTTCTCTTCGATTTATTTCTCACTCGCGCACGCTCTCGTAGTTTGGCGTTAGGGGTGCCAAAAACGCGATTCATCAACACGCCGAAAGCCAGGGGGTGCTCGTGCCACGGCAAGGTATATGCCGCGCATTGTACAAGTATATATGTATACATTCGTGTGATCAGTTCCCTGCGTCGAGCCTGCCTGCCTGCCAGAACGATGCACGCACCCACCGCATCAATCTTCTTCGCCAACAATGTTCGCGTAAATTACCCTCATCGATATCAAAGTGACGAGGAGGGAAGGGGAGGAAATAGTTGTCGAGGGTGTTGTATGACAGGAACAAGCGGTACGGGGGGGATAGAATAGCTGCGTTTTGTAACGAAGACTTGGTATTACAAAAGATAATAATAGCAAGTCCAATGAATAAACGTAGCTGGTACATGTGCGAGTTCTCACAAAAACTTTATTCGAAAATATCGCCGTTCGTTTCGTTCGCTCGTTCATTCATTCGTTCACGCCGCAATAACCATAGTTTTAACTACGAGTCCTTCCGAGAATTACGCTACACTTTTATTTTTCCAAGCACCTCCAGATGGACCATAACGTTTCTTAGGACACTGCATTTTTGAGCCTCGCCGAAGGTGGGTCTGTTCAAAAAATAATTGTAGTGGGAACATTTTTGTAATTCTAAGATAAAAATATTTCAGCTTTAATTTAGTACATGTATGTACAGTTTTATGTTAATAATGATAATATAAGTTCAATACAGTGAATGTTCGTTTAAAAACCAAAAATACAAAAGGTTGAGACATAGAAGACGAAAAGATTTTTGTGCCGATTTAATACGGTTTTATGTTACTTATTGTAGAGGAAGTTGCCGGAAGGAAATTATCGGGATGCAGTTTATCGCTATCGCGAACTCGTATAGCGCCGGGGTCTGGGCAGGGTTGAATGTCTGGCAGTTCGACGAGCGAAAGGATGGAACGAAGATTGCGCGTTGTTAAAGTTTTCGTACGAGAATCAGCGTCGTGTGGCATTAACCCACCCCGGGACACGCGAACGAACGAAACGAAAGAACGATACGGCGCTTAATGTACCGTTATGATCTTTATAGCCGTCGTTTATGGGCCCGTTTAGGATCGAGTTTTCACACCGAAACGACAAACCCCTCCCCAAACCCTTCTGCGGAACGTTAAACCTTAGTGCGCGTATAACGTTAGGCTATCCCTTTCCTTTTGCTTTCTCCATACCCCAGCCACTTCTTCACTGTGGCTTCTCCATCGACCTAAGCTTCTTCTACAGCCTTCACTATTTCTAAAGCTTCTACTTCGCTTTACGTGCCATTTACAACGTCTCTCAATTTTTTTTCGACAGGCAAGTTTTGACTATCCTTTCGCGGATATCTTCATTCGCAAACGTTATTCAGCCATTCTGCGTGTACAACTTCACTCAGTAAATTCACTGACTTATTGACAATATTTGAGATAGATTAACACTACCGCGAGTATTATATTTGACGTAGACACAAAAAGAGTAATATTTATTTGACAAATTAGAAATATTACGAGAGAGACTCCGTCGTAGAGCCTGTCAGCCAGTTTTCTCGCTTCTAACGAAGCTTATTTTAATTATCGTCAATCAGCTGAAGGGCGCGTGGTACAAGCAGTAATTGCATTAATGGCTAAATGTCTCCCGGACCCATCCCACTTCCACTCGCTGCCGTCACCTTCCACTTTCGCTCTCGACTTTACGGCATTGAAGCTTTTACACGGCGCAGCGTACGACTGCCTTGACTTCGACCATCGGCGAGCGTTTTAATTTCGTCCTCTCACGTTGGTGTCTGTTTTCTTTTTTTTTTTTCTATTTATTTTTCAAATCTATTTATTCATCATTTTCTTGCAGCGCGTTCTTCACTCTGCTAATTCGTTCATTCATTTGCCACTTTGCCGTCTGCGATCGTTTGTAAATATAGCTTCCGCGTGCCACTCTCGCTGGCCTCACGTATTCTACACAGCCATTAATAACAGGCTCATTTTTATCATCCGCGCACAGCGAGCGAGGCGAAGCCGCGCTTTACTAATATCCTACAAGATTTTCAATTAGCGCGAGAGACTACCATCAGTAAAGCGTTATTATTATTATTATTGCAGTACAAGCGAGATTTAGCCATTAAACGTGAACGCGAGCTATCGCGGCTATTGACTAATCTTCGCGGGATTGCGAGCATCGAGAATGAAATGTGGTTTTTTTTTGCGATTGCAAATGTGCCGTCCGACACAAGGTCATCGGTACTTTCGAATCGATATACAATGTAAAAAGAGACATGAAAAAATGCAATGAAATTTTGCTTTTCAAACTCTCTAATTTTGATAAAGATACAATTTCCGCTTAGCCTCGCGATTCAATATATATTTTATATATTGTATAAATTCTATTCAATATCAAATTCAGACCGAAAAGCGTGTCGGAAGTGAGGAAAATAACATTTTTTTGCGATTAACAATTTTCGGATCGATCCGATGCACCAGCGGACGGTTTCTTCCCTTAATCTATCATTCTGCTATCGATACGCGCGGATAAATAGGCTCCGCGATAGTGTAAACTCGATTTTTGCGACCCTCGCTGCCACGAATCCCCCCTATAGAACTTTATCGGGAGTTTGGGCAAACGTCCCAATCGAAAGCTCCCGGAAATGAAAGACGAACGTACCCGCAGCGATGCCGCTGGTGCAATGTCGCGAGAGAAAAAAAATCATACAAGGTAAAATATGTAGGCTGTACAGCGGATACATGCACACGGTTGGTTTGGGAAGCGATTAAACTTTCCGATCGATCACGTCGTGGTCTCTCGATGCGGGATTTAAATTGAAAAATTTCTCTCTCTTCCCTCTGATTCAGCCAGTGAGGGAGAGATGAAAATTATTCATAGTTAAAAGTTACACGGAGTAGCCCGGTGCCTCTTTTCCTCCGCTCCGCGCCGCGGCGATTAATATTCCGTCTAGCATACGCGATAGTCCGTGAGTTAAATCGTGAATGATAATTAAGTCGTGTCGTTTGGTGTACTAATGGTTCGATTGGCGTGGCGACCGTAGGGGGTCGTTGTGGAATATCGTCGAAGGGTGAAATAGGGAGGGAATAATCGATTGAAAAAATAAAAATAATCTGGAGCTTTGCCAGCAAGGATTTATGTTTGGTATATGGTGATTCGCGATATAATTTCCACAGGGTGTGAGGGGCGATATTTTGGATTTTAGGGAGTTAGAGGGAAAATTTGAACTATAAGGGGAGGATTGCAGGCAACAGCAAAATTCGAGAGTCGTGCATCAAGCTGTCTAGCTTCAAGCTTCCCTGCTCACCCCAGCATCAGCCCCTTTGGCTCTCTCTCTCTCTCTCTCTCCATTCTATGCCTTTGTCTATACTGAATATAACTACCCCTGGCCTATACATATGCAGAGGAAGCCCGTGTAGACAAGGGGTAGATAAAATCAGTATCACGTCCGCGCGTTTAGGTACACGCACAACAGGCAAACCTATTAACGTTTAACTAGAGTGTACCTTTGTACTATACCTGTATTCCTGATATCATCGTGCTTGAGCGCTGATTTACTCGCGAAACACCCGAAATTCCAGAACCGAATAGTCGCTCTCTGTTTCACGAAAAAAAAAAAATATCAGGTATGGCTTGAACCAACTTTGAGGTACTAGAAGTTAATAGTAAATTCGACGATAATTCATTATCAGCAAATTTTTCGCTTTTTTTTTAACTCTAGAAAGATTGCCAAGTTTTCTAACGTTCGGTAAGTTCCTAAAGGCTATCGTCTAAATCACGGCGAACACAACGACTTAACTCGGGTGCATGAGAGCACCATTATCTCTAAATCGTATTACCTGGAGCTTGTCACTGAGATCGTAGATATGTTTTCGAGGGGTAGTTAGCCCCCGATGCTACCGTGCATACACCTTCGCGTACAGACTAATACGAGCCAAGTACTCCCTACTGCTGTAAATACTGCACAGTATTGCTCTACTGCATCAACAACAACTACAACTACTTCTTCATGCACCACGACCTACACAGGCTCCTATTTAAAACCGTACAGCCGGTATGCACTTAAGTGCACGCGACCGGAATCTGCATATAGATGATTCCGAAGGGATAAGAGGGGCGCGCACCACGCATTACCGCGTCGTCGTCGACGACGACGACGAGCGTAGTGCATACTGGTATACACTGCTCTCTGCTATATCTTCTCCTATACATAACAGACTGAGTTTCAAGTCCTTAGACCTTAGACTGTGCTTGATGCGAAGCGCCTGTGCCCACCTTGCCACGGGACTTTGCTCGCAGATTCCATCGTATAATAGCGAACCTCGTGCGCGCGCGAGCGGCGAGCATAGCCATCGTGGAATAAGTCGCCGGTTCGAGACCGGGCGCGACCATTAATAGCGATTAATACCGATTATACACGAGCCTGCAGACCCGCTGCGAAGATAAGAGGGCGTCGAGTACCGACTTTGTACATTTTATCCTTTTCGTATACTCTTTTCTTTGCCCTTCGTATCTGCGGACGTGTTAATAATTTTTTTTACGCTTTTTTCAATCGGTAATTAGTCTGGTTGGATACAAGGCTAAATTGTCTTTCCACGTGAAGATAAACATCTGATTTAAAGGCGAATAACTTTTTTTTTTATGAACAACTTTTTTTATGTTGTATGATTACAGATAGCAATATTTTTGCGATGTATATTATTCACAGTTCAACGTTCCTGTAATTGACTTAGCCCCTGTTTTGCATCTTCGGATGTACCGTATCGATTATGTAGCTTCTTTTTCATATATGAGAACCCGGTTATCACGTTTTCACGCTATTTTTTATGAGTAATTAATGTAGTTTAATACCAATTTTCACGACGATACACATCTCATTTTACGCAAAATAATTATAATTTAGTTACAAACAAAACTATTATTTTATGATTGCATCGCCTTTCTTTTCGTATCTGAGACCGTGATAATAATTTTGCAAATTTCACTGTATTTTACGTCTTTCAGAATAATCGTTAAGTAATCGTTGCGATTTAATACAAGCCTCACCAAGGTTGTATACGCGAAGGATACTTGTATGTAATTTCATGAGAAACGATCGTGTTAGCGTCTTATATGCAACGAATTTCTCTTACAATTCTCGCAAAATAAATTATTTTCGTCGGTTAATTAATACTTGGCGGCGCAGCTGTGATTGACTTAAAAATGATGATTTTATTTTACCTATGGTTTTACTATATTTACGAGACCGTGGGCGGTCTCTGAGCGTGGCGGGAACGTTGCCGGGGTGAATGCGATGCGCGCGCATCCAGGGACCACGCTGCCGGTAGTTTTCGTCGCCTCGTGCGAGATCCTTTCCCTCGGCCACAGGCTGGCGTACGCTCGCCCGAGTTATTCAGTAACTGCGCTGCCTCTGACGCGCGAGGTTCGTGCCGGGCATTATACCTCTTCGACTCGACGCCGAACGCAAGAATAAACAATCCAGAACGAATCACATACCCCACCGGTATTTCGTCGCAACACCGTAATGCTCGATAGCGTCGTTGAATCAACCATACAATTCGACATTCTTTATTGAGACAAAAAAATCGTTATAAACTCTGACGAACGTCTCGAACGGAAGAAACTTTTTTCTATCGTAGTCTGGAACGTCGAAACGATAACAGTATCGCGAGCAAAGGCTGTTTACTAACGAAAGTAGCGGCGTATCGCGCGTGGATTAGTTGCGTGTGATCGACAAATAAAATGGACTACGGAAAAGTGTGAATATTCATTGAAGAGATTCGACAGTCTTGTGTGCTCGCATCGAGCAGACGCGTGTGCGGTGCGATATTGCCAATACGAGTTCTTTTTTTTTCCAACAAATTGATCGTGAAGTGTTATCGACTCGTGGTCGCGAAATATGCGAAAATTTTGAGTGACTTTACAATACATTGATATAGTTCTAAAGACAAATTGAGACTGAAAAGGCACAAATATGGGTTCGAAGAGTTTGACTCTGGCGTGCGTATGTTCGCTGCTCGTTCTGTCGGTTTGCGAGCCAAACGACCAGATATCCGCTAAAACAACGATACTGAAGTGTTGCAATCACGGCGAAGAATTGGCGGCACCTACCGAAGGTGCTGGCCCCGACGGTTCGTTGCGTTGCGTGCCGAGTTCGGAACCGTGGAAACCTTTCATATACTCGCCGAGTAAGAGTGCAGTCATACCGGAAGTGCCGGAATCCTGGGATGTTCAAGCGGCAAAAAGGCCCCAGTGCCAGAAACCCGATCACGTTGTCACCTACGTACCCAACAGCCCGTTTAGTCCTTTTATCATACTGGACTTCGGGCACGCGGTACTCGAGGCTGGTACCGGCGCAAAATTCGAGCCGAGTGAATATTGCGTCGATTCAAAGGCTCTTCTCGTCTGTGCGCCGAACGAAATTAAAGCAAACAGGGCTGCCGCGACTATGAGACCCAAAGTTCATCGTTGCTGCGCCGACCATGCGGCTTTCCATGAGAAAGGGTAAACGTCTCTTTTTTTTTGACATAAAAAAAACGTGTATTGTATTTTCGAATAAAACTGTTTTCTCGAAACCGCGGAACAATTTCTGAACTGTTGAAATCACAATCCTTGTATTGTGATAAAAAGTCGTTCATGAATATCACCATTCATAATCATAGATTTTTTTTTAGGAATATTTGATTAAATTACTTTCTTTTATTCGGCCTTGACGATACTACAATATGTACGTGTGCTGTGTATTTCTATAATAGCGGTACGAAATACTTGTTCGAAACTGTGTTTTTGCTTTCGGAATTTTTTGTACGGATTTATTAAACCTTTCATTCCATTGTTTGTTACAGAAACACATGTGTATTTCTCAGAGAAGCGGCGGACGAGCCTGTATTGTTGCCAAATGCATCATCGAACGTCGAGCTTGTATCAGGATTTCCGCAGTGTTCTCGTGCTGACAAGTTTCTCATCGTCGGCAATGCCAAAGACGCCCAGGTTCTGCCGGACGGTGGTCTCGAAGTCAACGGCGTCAGTTTACCCGCCGAACAATTTTGCGTCGAGAGGATCAAGGAGCTCAACGGCACGGCAATGATCTTCGCTTGCAAGGAACACGTTCATAAGTAATTTTTTTTCTTCATTCAACTAATCTACCTATTTATTTTTATCTTTTTAATTTATGGCGAATGAAATAGGCACAAAACGTGGTTTGGACAAATTTCACAATAATTTACGGAGATATCTGAAAAATAGAGTTTCATTGATTGCACGGATAAAAATTGATTGAAAACCGTGACAACGGTGAAGTTAAGGAGAGGCATCGGAATACCATTCCGACCGAGCGCCGATTTTCGCTATGTCGAAAATGAAATATAATTATTAGAAGCTTGTGCATTATAAATATGTGCAACTGGAAAAGAGAGTTTCGAGCAAGGTAGCGTGACTCATTCGTGGAAAAAGAACGAGAATCGTCGTTGTAGAAAATCTGGTCGGTTCTCGTACTCTCGACGGTGCGGTAGTCGCGATCGTTATTAACGTTCCGCGTTTTTACGATGTTCCGTTTCGCGTTTAACGATTGGAACGGCTCCAGATCGGTGGCCAGCTAGGCAGGCAAGCAGAGTCAGGCAGTTTTGTACCGCACGGCTATGGTTATATAGTTATATAGGCGATGTATGTATAGGTTGAATCGGATGCAGGGTGAGCTTTTGCCTGGAGGGCGACGACTACACTCTGCGAACCTACTATACACATGCGAATTTACGATTGTGGTTCTGTAGTTACCGATCCAGTCCCGACACGAGCCTTCGCGCTCCTCTCCTCGGGCCCCTTTCTTTCTCTTCGCCGAGACAGACGGAGATAAAGAAAGGTAGGCCCAACGGAATTATGCAGATCCGGTTCCTTCGCGAGCCAACGAGAATCACGAGAAAGATAAAAGAACAGAGCAGACATTGAGACGCGACAAGTAGCCTTCAATGTCGTCTCTCCTCTTTGCTCAAGGTTGTGCCGACCATTATCCCGTCCTATTGTGTACAATTATCAAACACGGTGTGTGTTTTTTTTGTTCTCTTTTTCGCCGTCGCTATTCTTATATCCTCATGTGAAAATAATCAATACATGTTGTTTACAACGTTTTAATGAAAATACTGATGAACGCAATATTCTAAGCCTCGGGGTACAAGCGGATGTTGACCACAGAGATTTCTATTCATTTTTCCATTTTTTTTTTAATGTCTATCGCTCGTGTTTCTCTTTACGCGTCTCATTGGACACGAATTTCTTTTTTACACGTGAAAAGGCTATCGTAACAAACGAATGAATATTTATTGGCTTGAGCATTCGATAAATTACCATATTTTTCTCATTTTTCTCGAATCTTTTCACTTTCATCACTGTTCGAAACAGGAATAGATATATCTTTGCTCGAATCGTATTAGCGGCCATCGTTGAAGTTAACGGTAGAATAACCGGTGGTCTTCGTTGAACCGAGTTGAAATTTCGTAGTTTCGTAATCGACGAGGAATGACCACGTAGCGGCAGCAAACACGATTCTATAGTACGAAGTTGTAACGCAGCGTAGTTGTTGTACATACACTGCCGTTCGGCAGTGTAGTAGAGAACGACGAAGCAACAGGGCGCGTAGACGTCATCGCACTCGAGACTCGGGATAGGAATGCGAGGAAGGAAAGTGGCGGGCGTGCCGTGGCCTTGGAAAATTCGAAGAGTCCTTTGCCGCCTCGTACCGCGTCGGTCGATGCACCGTTCCGATAAGCCGGCACTTCACGATGCAAAGGAAACATACAGATGGGATCCGAAAAGCCCTCGTAATACCTTCGGCGAAATCGAGAGTGGCCCGAATAGTACTTTCGGTTCTCGAAAAACGAGTCTCATTTTCACGTAGCATAAACTTCGGATTATTGAATGGAGGAAGAAAGTTTTTAAAAAAAGCTGGTGAAAGTTTCCATGAGAACATAGTCTTTACACATCGTTATCAAAGTATATAGTTTATTGCGAGCCACTGTAAAAAAAACGCATATGCGAACTTTACGACTCGAAGAAACGAGCAGAGTGTTAAAACCGATGACTCTTCAGATTATCGTACGAGATTGTTGTATATGCCGCACGAGAACGCGTGTCCCGAATTACTCGACTCACTGACGCGTAAGCGTATCCGCGTATCGTCAGTAATTTTGCTTTCACCGGTGAACATACAGAATGGGATTCTCCATGGTTGAACTTTCACTGGTTTGCAGGTTTCCTGGAGTCATGGGGAATCCCCACGTGTCATAAAGTATGTCCAATTCGTGACAATCATCAGGTGTTTCCTATACTAGAATTCTGTTTTCGCGGCAAGCTCGATTGAAAAAAGTAATTAAAAAACGGTGAATACATGTAAAAAAAATATTTCTCTTTTTGATGATAATCGTCCTCGTTGCTTCAATAAGAAATAATTGCAATACTGAGATATCTTTTTTTCGCTACTTTCGGTACGTATAATGGTCGCAATTGTCAATGACTCGTGATCCCAATGTACTTGCGAGGTTTCGATACGAGCATCACTAAGTACAGAGGGGAAACACCGAGAGATCGATAGATTTCGATGTCGTAGTTGAGAGAACGCGTCACTGCCGCGAGAACGTAAACCGAGGGTTGCTGCTTTGAATTTAATTAAATCCTCGGCAGTCCAGAGAGTATTCTGGCACGTACCCTCGGAATATTCGAGTACCTCTCACTATCCTTCTCTCTATCTCACGCACGCGTGTGCACACTTTTCATCCTCCCATTCGCGAATAGCACTCTTCCGTTTCGGAGTCTCTGTTCCTGCCTCGGTCGCGCTCCACCGAGTCCTTTCACGGATGCACTGTCCTCCCGAGCTCGTTTCAGCGTTACACTGATAAAGGTCCAGAAATCAACTCATACCGCCGTTTCTTTTTTCGTATTCTTCCCAGCCTCTTCTTAAGCGACTATTCACTTATGCTGACCTTCCATTGAAACTTTAGTTATTTTTGTTTAGTTTATTTTATTTTTGGTGTGTGCTTCCTGATAGGGGAAGTTTTGTTTTTGTGAAAAACAAATTGCAACATTTTTTTGTGAACAGGTTCAGAATGTTGCAAACAATCACGTTTAGGAAAAACAGTTAATACCAAGATTTCAAGACTGAAAAGTACTTACAATTTTTGAGGTATCGGGCCAAAAATTTCTAGACAGATGGATTATTATTATCCGGTTTCTGGTATTGTTTTCTTTTTCTCATATTAAGAATTAAATTGGAGGAGCTTTGCAAACGACGCTAAAAACAGGATGAGGAAGGGATGTGTTAACGTAATTTGCATTTTTTTTCGAAGCTTCGTGTGTCTACGTTTATTAATTGATATGTCTTTCTGTTGTTTCTTCGCAGGCAGCCCAAAACTTCGGATATCAGATTGCCAATGTACTCGATTGGTCTCATAATAAGCGCTATATTCCTCGCCGCTACTCTTGCAACCGGCTTTCTTCTGCCTGCATCACATCACGTGCTACACTGGAGATGTCAGACCCATCACGTCGTGTGTCTCATGCTCGGCGATATTCTCATGGCGATTATCCAACTGAGCGGTGACTCGCTTGACGGTGATATGTGCAAGGCCGTCGGTAAGTTTTTTTGAACAATTATTATTATCTATTTAAAGAAATTCCATTTTTGAGGAATCAAAGTATGAATCACTGAATGCGAAAAAATCGACGAGTTCGAGTAATAACTGTCGTAAAAATATTGTTAAAAGCAATATAGAAGAAGTATTTGAAGAATTGATTGGTACGTGAAATATAATACGTTTTATATTTTTTCCAATCGTTTTTAATCCTCGCGAAATCGAGTGAATAATACATTTTACATATCAGCGATAGAATATCGCGTGTAAAATCTCGATTCAAACCGCAATTTGCCACTGCGACACTTTCCGGAATCGTTAAAACCAATTCACCGTGAGAATTTGAATTTACCCGGGGTTTTCGGGTGTGTGCTGCTGCTCGGTACGGTGTATCCTATCTGCTCTTCACTCGTGGACATTTGCCCACTCAATCTCCGTCCCTCCCGTAGGATTCGTGAGTCCGAGTACGCGAAGCACGTGAAACATCCCCCGGCAGCGGCAGGGTGAGGGCGGTCTCTATACCGTTATTTGCCGGGTACGCTTTGCCCTCCCCGAAACTATCCGCCGGGGTAATTATTCGGATGATCGTGGTAATCCCTCGCTGAGCCCTCGCTTCTGCTTCTGCAGCGGCGAGCGCCAAACTCCCCCGAAGCTCACTTGCGTTCTCTCGTCGATTCGTTTCGATCGCTCGAATCGATTAGTCTATTCCCCCCGTTCCTTCCCCCTAAACCCTAGCGCACGTTTGCCTCGAGAAACGAGAAACCAAGCTCAACAGCGTTTCACACGGGCTTTTATCCGCAGAATGTTCTACTACACCAGAACGCGCGAACCACAAAACAGACCGACGGTCGTTTGTCTCGGAACTCCGACGTACTTTTTTTTTTTTCAAAGTCAGCCGTGTTTTGTGTAGTTTGATGCTCCTGTGTGATTTTTTTGTTTCGACTTTCTCTCTTTCATTTAATTTTGATAAAAATTGCGCAATTCTGTCTCGATTAGCGAATTTTTACATAAGAGAAAACAATCGAGGCGTCTGTGCGTTGATTCGATGTTTCTCATCGACAAATAAGGTCCTTGTCCCTGGCTCGAACTTACCGCAAGCGCAACGGCGGCAATGAGCCTCTCTGTGTCGCTTGTGGCGCACGATAAATGTTGCAATCGCCTCGAGAAACCACCAGGGTCGAGGACCTTTCAGGGCCTCAGCAAGTGGAGTCTTTGAGAGATCCAAAGCGCGAGAGAAAGAGATACACGCGACCCGGCTCGAGAGAAAGGAGAAAGTGGAACGGAACGCCTCTGCGTCCGACCTACATATTCGCTTCACGTGTCTGCGTATTATAATATACATATATATATATATATGTATGCACAAACTAAGTTGGTATTCGAGAGAGCGTGAGATGCAGATCTCCTGTTCCCTCTTCCCATTCACCCAATACATTTATTTACATCCGAGGGAAAATGATATTCATCAGATAAACGAGAAAAATTCGCATCATCATATACGAGCAAAGCTCCTAATTTTCATGCACTTCTTTTTTTTCGCGGAATTCTTAAGATCCGGATTCTGCTGCTTGCTCGAACACGCACGAGAAACACGCACTCTCATCGTTAAGCAGAAAAATGAATAACTACATGTTCTTGTTTATATTAGATCGCGATGTATCGAGTTACAGCTGCAGTCGATGATGTTACAGCTGAATATTCGAAGATATAATGATCGCGTAATGCGTCTGGAATTACAGAGTTTTGTCGTTAAATAGCCAGATTTTTTAGAGTTTCAAACAGTTTTTTTTTGCCATTACTATCATTATTGTCGCCATCTCGAGTATCGCGGATAAGCCGGTGTCACGATAGATTCTTCTTTACATAAGAGAGCCACTCGCGCGCACGCAGACGTATGTGCAGAACAATCGGAATACCTCGCAGCGAACGTAACGAATGACGACCTTCCATCGAGCTCTAACGTAAATCCGCGATTCGCCTCGACCTCCCTTTCTAATACTACATTATTACAATTTTCTATCGGCATTTGCAAGAAAGAAAAGTCTATTCGAGCGTGCTCATAAAACATGAAAAGCGTAACGGTTAATTACAACGTTTTTGATGAGGATTAAAAAGATTTACTGTGCGAAGATCGTACGATCTACGAATTATATTTCTTTTTTTCCCTCGTATTTCTATTGTTTGCTCGCGATAATAGAAGAAACTCAGTTGTCCTATCTCTGCGAGTGTATCGAGAGAGTTAGAGACAATGATGGTATTAGATTTTACCTTATCGGTCGGAAAAATCTTAAGCCTCTTCGGCTCTCTGGAGAATTAAATGCTACTTTCTTCGGCACGAAATGAGCTCCAGGCCCTTTTCTCCGGCTTCCTAAGAGCATCGCGGTCGCGCATATCTTCGCGCGCCCGACCTTTCTCACCGCGACCCTTGTTACTTGAGAAAACAGCGTCCGAGTTCAGGGTTAAGGTTCGAACTCCCTCCGTGCTGAAGGAGCGAGACGAATCTCGGACTTCCTCTGCTGCTTGGAAACGACATCATATTGTAAAAACTATGGTGCTTTTTTCAATTCGATGCAGTTGAAAAGGCTATCGCTACTGTGCCCAGATAAAAGAGAGTTTCGGAGCGAATTCCGAATATTTTCCGATGGTAATAAGTATTTGAAAAAAAATGTACATTCAGAAGGTCCTAAGAAGGTTAATTTCGCATAATATTGAAGCCGAAAAGTTATTAATAAATTCACAACTCACCTCATTTTCGCAGAAATCGAACTGTCAATTTTTTTAAATACATTAAAAAAGTATGCAATGTTTGAAATCTTCCAACATTCTTTTAACCGATGAAAACTCCACAGCGCTCCAACTTCCGTTAAACAAAAGTCCGGTTACCGTATGATTGAATAATTTTTCAAAACCATCTTGCTAAAAACTTTTTGGCATTCTTATTAGGCTCTTAACCCATCGCACAGTCTTCGAAATTCGCTCCGAATGACACTTTTGACTGGAAATTTAGTGATACACTCTATTTCTGGAACGCCGAGAGTACAGGAAATAAGAGATAAAAATACATCTATTGACGTTGAGCGATCATCGATTCAACCAACTCGATTATCTGCGAATAGAAAAAAATGTCGATTTATCACAGTCTTCGCTTTCACATGAAATATAATCGTCAATTGTCATACGACGGAACAATGCCAATTGTCTCGCTGTACGAGTATCCCACGGGTATTCACGAATCGTAAGAATTTTTCCCATTTTTCCATTCCCACTGCGAGTTTTTTTTCTTTACTTCAATAATTCGCTTTCGATAAGCGACTATCCTCGCTTCTCGTCGGTTCGCTCGGGCCACCCATTAACAATGAGCCCTTTATGACTGTTAAGCGAGCCGTAGTTGCGTATAAAAATTGGAAGAAGAGTCGAAAGAACGGTCGAACGAATAAATGAATTGCATCCGGGCCTGGCATAAACCTTATTCGCGGAGCTACGAGTACGTGAAGCCGATTTAAATGCGCACACGAGCGTCGCTGGATTGTTATTCCAGAAACGAAAGGCACCACGCCCTCCACGTCAGAGTCAACGATTCTTTGCCAAGGACGCAGTTTTCTTTTCAATCGACCTTACGTGCATTCATATGTACCGGGTCTTTCGAATTCTTTTTCTGCGCGCAAACTTTATTCCCATTTGGCTCATTCATGAAACCTTCGGCATCGGCAAACTGGCGATGAGAAATGGTAAAATTATCGAGGCCTTGTTGCGAAAAAGAAACGATTCAATCACAATAAAATATTTCGCAGTACCCGTTTCGTGAAAATTTTTTGCACGTTTATATTTTCGTTGGCGTAGCAATTTTTTTCAGAAATTCTAACCGCACTCGCAGTCCTTTTTCGTCGGGAAATAGTAACGACAAGAAACGTTTCTATTTATTCATAAATAGAATATTTCGTGCAGCGACTCTTGCGGCTCTTGTCTTTCTCGCTTCTTGCATCTCTTCGCAGTATCGTTGGTGATGGACGTGACGCAGTCGTACGCGGAGCAGAGTCCTCATGTCGTTTTTCTCGCGTGCGTGCCTGGCAACGATCCTCACGACGCTGGTAGTCGTCGTCGACGACGACGCCACGCTGATTACGTCTCTCCTTCTTCTTTGCCAGCCTCTTCTGGACCGCAAATATGATTGATGCGTGTGCACGTTGCACTCTTGCAGTCTGCGAAGGCGCCTGTCCCCCTCGGGTATCATAGAGCACATTCAGGCCCATATCTATATACTTTCTATACAGCATCGTCCCGGCAACTGTCTCCACTCTAAATCGCATCTCGTTACATTTATCTGGGGCATCGACAGAGACCCGTCGATATTTTCCCACGGGACCGATAATCGACATTTCATCGATTCGCGCTATAAATTACAATTCGACGGATTTAAAAACGTGCTATTTTAATTCGAACAGTCGGGAGGATTTAACGTATCGTATTCATTGTTCATCCGGCGATGAGTTTTCGAAAAGCCCGGCTCATCAAAGTACAACCGACGCATATGCCTCTCTCCCCAGTAACGGAATATTTGATTTCCTTTTATCGCAACCGTTCAGCCCGCTACTGATGAACTCTATATCCTTCTCTGTGTGTCCTTTATCGTTCATTCGGCTGTCGATTTTTTTTTTTTTTTTCGAGATATTCGTTCAAATCCACACGAATAACCATCGGGGAGTTTCTCTGTATTGAAAAATATATAACGTGTTCATGCGAAGACGCGCGATTTCGAGGGAGGTGACTGTGAAATAAAAAATTTTAAACGTACAAAAAGATTGTCGGCACTGCAACAGCATCCCCCGCCAGTAGCAGACGCTCACGGGGAGCATATAGCTAGCAGGAGGATTTGATAAATGACCGTGAGCAGAAAGCGCGATGAGAGAGGGAAATAGAGCTCGACCCGTCGTTCGCATCCACTGCGCTCACAAAGCCGGGTTTGCTGTGCTCCTACTCTGCCGCTACGGGGCCAATCTATTCTCCATAGCGATTTTGTTTTCAACCCCCCTTGCCTTTTCTCTCGCGCAACGCAGGGCTACGCCTGTGCATTCACTTTTGTCCAGGCACGCGAAAGAAATAAAACGAAAATTCCGTACGACGAAAATCCTTCGAAACGCGAGAATAACCGGACAACTAAGCCGAACTCCCGTGTCAGTTCTCGATATATATTTTTCTCTATTGTACTTTTCGAATCTACGACCCGTTCTCATCGATTCCCATTTGTTTCGCGAGCCAAGAAGCTTTGTAGTCGACAAATAATTCGCTCCATTTTTCAAGTCAGTCCCGAGAACCAGCAGTTCTTGTTTCACGCTCAGAATTAAAAAAAAAAAAATTCATATGCCGGAACCAACAAAATTTACAATTATGTTGGGTCAAGCAGAATTTCGTTCATGAGGTTTTTCTTGGAATCTCAAGCCTAAAAGTAATTCATTCAGAAGAATATCCTTTCCATTTTACTCCAAGCGTTCTTCTGTAACAACATAGTTCAGGAATTGTTACTCTCCGGGAAACCTTCTATGATAGTTATCATTTACAATACATAAAATTACAAATTTTCGCAGAACTAACAGGAAAAGTTACCAGTTGGTTTGATTATTTTTCTCGCGTATTTTTGTGCATTCTCTTAACATACCAGACATAATCTATTAATCTTGAGCGCGCCGAAGGCGCCTCATATCGCACAAAAAAAAATATTTGTATTCATAACCTTCGTATTTGAGAACGATAATCCGATTCGTACTAAACGAAATGACCCCCAGGTTTTTCCCATTTACACAGTCGCAAAGCACTGTATTTATATCGCAAAAGATACACAGTACATATATTGCATAAAGTAAGAAAGGGAGGGCGATTGAAGGATTTCTTTATGTGCTCCTGGCGCCGAGACGTTAATTCCTTGGGGCGAGAAATCTCCGAGGGTTGAACAGGAAGGGATCGCGGAGCGAGCGGAGAAAGAAAAAAAAAACAAGACAGAGAGGGAAAAGGCAAAAGGTGACGGTGGGTGGTTTGACATGCCGCGACGACGATAAATCGACCGTGAGGATTGCGTATAGGGTAGAGTCACCCCTGCGGAACGAATCTCTTCCTTGCGCGTTTTGTGAGACAGATGCGACAAGATGAACGTTTGCCGCATCGTGGCAAACGACGAAAATCGCATTCGAGCTCGATAAATCACTTTTTATTTTATTTTGTTTATTTATCTTTGTTTTTCTACTAGCCAATAAGAATTTTAATTGGCGAATAAAAATGTTGCTAGTTCACGGTTGCGGGCGGGTTTTGCGCGATCAAAGAAATACGAGGAACACAAGTAAACGATAGAGCAGCTTGTCCTCGTTAGCTGCGCTCGACGGCAATAAAGCAATCACCGACACACTGCGCGAATTCTCTCTTTCATTATCGCGACGTTCTCGACAGCGGTTACTTCGCGCCGCCTTCGAATAAAAACTTGTCGCGCAGTTTCGCGCTCTCTAAGAAATTATATACATCTGAAGAAAAAAAAAACGAATATGCCGCATCCGTTTCTCGGTTCGAGCGAACCCGTCATTGCGGCAATACATTGAACGACAAAGAGAACAAAAAAAAATTGCACCAGAGATGAAATGAAGAGAAGACTTTGTCCTCGGATATAGCGAGGAGTAAAAAAAAACGTAAATAAAAAAAAGAGGATTGAGCGAAGCGCGTCGGCGGTCGCGAGACTCACGGATTCAGTGACAGGACACGAACAATGTGAAACGGAAAAGTCCTCGGTCGCAGAAGCGACGAGAAGGGTAAAAGAAGCAAGGAGAATGAGCCAGGCAGCGACAGAAGAAGAAGAACAGGAGGAAGAAGATCCTTGATGCGAAGCAGCCAGAGCGGAAGAAGATCGGGGCGACAGAATGAGCTTGGGGAATGAAACACCGAGAAAGACAGAAAAATGGTAGTATTATAACGGAAGAAAATGGTCCGGGAGTTCGGAACAAGGCGGAAAGACGGACGGGTTGGCTTGGACGTGACGGTACACCGACCACGCTTCCACCGACGTCGGAAAGTTCAGAAAACACTGGAAATAAAGCACAACGCGTTCGGTACGACGACGTCGTGACATACCGCATAAGTCCAAAGGCGAACAATGAGAAATAAATGAAATTGATATTGATAAGGGGATGAAAAAGAGCTGAGTGAAGATTTCTTTTCTTTTTCTACCATCGAGAAAACTGCCCTGCTACTTTTATCGTGTCATAATTTCGTTAGCAAATGTATATATGATTCCGTAAATATTATACGCACATAAAAATACTGTCGTCACAAGGACGATCTTTCGCAGCGAATAAAAATAGTGTATAAGAAGATAAAAATCAGTTGTTAAAACGAAAAATACGGGGTTGAGTCAACTTCCTCTCGTTCGGTATCAAACGGCTGGAGGGTGAATAACTGGGTACTCGAATAGGATTATCATCCTTCCCAGCGCGCCCCTTCTTTTTTATCTCTCCACTTCTCGCTCGTTTCTCCCTTTTCGTGCAACTGTACGATATATATGTATAGCACAGTGTAGATACGAGCCGGACATTTTCCGTGGCACAGTGGAGAGCACAGCGTGGAGCATCGACGCGATACGATCGCCACTTCACTCGCCTCTCCGGTTTTCCCATGGTTACCCGAGCGCTCTTTTGCCCTCATCCAACGAACGATGAGTGGACCTCGAGTGGGCCAGCTCGTGCAACGCGATAGATATGAGCTTCGCACCGCTCGCTCATATGCGAAAATTCCAATTCACTTCGCCAAATTAACCCTCTCAAGTCGCCCATATCGCGCACTCTTCCATAGCAATAAAAAAAATTTGTCACGTGACCATCTGGTGGTTGTTGCGTTCTCGATGAGAGCTGTGCGTCGATTTGTTGTTTCAACAATAATTTACGGACGCACGTTTACACCATAGCGGTAGCAATAAAAACAAAAAAGTAATCTTATGAGGAAAGACATAAAAATCTCTGCGAGTCTTTGCGTCTCTCAATCTGGCGTAGAAGAAAAAAAAGGGGGTTGGATTGAGAAATACGGTGGTGGTAGTGGGCACGTAACGTCGTTTGCGGCGGGCACGCGAGAGACCCGTCTCGAGAGTGTTAGCGTGGGAAAGAAAGGAAAAGAGTCTTAAAAAAATAAGAAAAAAGGGTAAAAAGAAAGCGAACCCCGAAGTAAAAGAAGGACGGAAGAGAATTTCAAGCCTGCTGGCGCCAAAAGCCGACCGACCAAGCATACAACACTTTTATTTCCTTTTTGCGGTTCTTCGCTCGCGCGTTTTCGCTCGAATAACTTTGCTACGCTCGGGCTCTCTCTTCTCTCCTCGTATACCGTATTCTTTTCTTTATTTTTAAAAATCCTATCCCTCTCTCCTCCCACCTACCTTTTCATCTCTATCCTTCTTCGTTTTCAGGCCAAGCTGCGCGGCTTTCTTTCGCGTCGCGCTTTATATCGCGTGTTTTTCACCGGTTCCCAGTCGCACAGCTACCTATACAGATTTATATATATATACTGTTCTGAAAGCGCCAGTCCACGATCACGAAAAGCGAGTTTTGCCACGCCAGGCCACGCGCCGGCACGGAATCTATCCGGAACTTTGTTTCGCCAATTTCCTTGCACCGGAAAGGAAAGAAATAATGTGCAAAAAATGTTGGAACTGTAAGGGAAACGAAAACTTATACAAAATACTGGAAATGGAAACGTTCAACTTATTTATTTTAGCTACTTCCCAACGTTTCTGTTTCTTTTTACATATTACGTTCCCAGCAACTATAGAATCTTGCAGCATTTCTCGAGAAATATAAGAAAAATGTTTACACCGATTCGTAGAACAACTAAAATTGATAATTTCAGACCATTTGAACGTTGCAATGTGTTATTCGCCCAAAAAAACAACAGTAGCATATACCAATAAAAATCAATTTTGTTTCACTTTTATTGCGAATGGTATAACTCCGTAAATGATTGTACATCGAAGCGGCGATATTCATACGAAAATACAATGCACTCAGTGTACACATGTGAACGCTGTTCATTCTTGTCCTGCGTGTGCGTTGGCGATATTCGATTTCGCGAGAGCCAATTTCAATGCTCGAGCATTGAAATTGGCCGGGCCTGTTTGCCCCTGCAGAGATACTAGGCTCAAATAATGCTCTCTCTTGCTCTAACGTTCTCTGTCTATGGATGTACATAGCGCGGATTGTATGCGAGTTCACTCTCTGTACTGCTGCAAGGAAATGAAGGGCCGTAAAGCCGACCGGTAGACATCTCGAGGAGGATTTACGGCCGTTGCCGTTTCCCATGCATGCAGCGCTCATTATTTCCCTACCGTTCCGGCGTACTACTCCTCTCTATATCTGCTATAAGCCCCCGCGCCCGCGCGGCCTCTCGCGTCATTTCGCATTCACGTGAACGGGCCCCGAGATTCTGCGTTATACCTGTGCTACCTACGTGAATTTTGCTTTCCAAGCATCTCGAATACAAGCACTTGCTAGCTTTACTGTGGAGAACTGCAGATAACTCCTTTTCCGATAGAATTTTCAACGATAGAACGCTTGACTCAGCAATGAATGCTTTGAAAACCAACGGTACTTCTTTCTTATACTTACACAGACTTTATTATGACAATATACCATCCGACGATTCATATGCATAGGCCTTAATTCGCAGAATCGTGTTAGCTTGATAAATTTCCAAAGTACCTATTTTATTTAATCCGTGAATTTCGTATTGCCTGGCAACTTGAAATATATTTCTGTATTCTTGTGGTGATGTGCAGCGAATCCGAATTCTTCTATGCATTCTACGAGTTCTATGGGGTTTTTGTCAATTCGTCCATGCTTCATCGAATACACGCTATGTCGGAGATCGCGGCCAGGTGCTGTAACAGGATTCGAGAGTCGTAAACTATAGCGAACGCGATGGGGGTTCTTCCTCGCCTACGCATAACCATATGGTCGCCATGCGATGCTACACGAGTCTCGAGGTCCTTTGACTGTCGTGCACGGTTTCGCATTACGTACCTACTGGCATGACGCTATTTTCGCTTCGCTTGCGATAACGCTGGAACGCAAAACTCTCCCGATGCTCGGCCGCCGATGCTGCTCCTGCATGGTTACTTTCTGATCGATCTCGCGTCGGAATGCCGAAGGAGAAAACTACGTTCCTGTCGAACTATCTCATACAGCCAAAATCGAGATATACTATACGCTTCGAGAGCCAGAAGTGCAGGCACCCGTAGAAGCTAAATAAATCGACTTCTACGAGAAGCTCACTGAGTGCCTTGGCGTTCAATCTCACCACACCATAGACAGCAGTTTTCTTTTGGAATCTCAGCTCCTTCGAAGATAAAATATTACTTTAATGCGGGCTATACTATTGCGTCGATATATTCTTCGTGCGTCTTTCATTACTTCGTTATACGTTTTATCGAACCGAAATACGAAATCCGACAAATTTCATCCTGAAAGAAGACACCTTCAAGTCTTTTCGCGGTTATTTATATGGAAAAATAGTACGGCAATAGGTTGTCTTCTATAATGTTTTCGTGTCGTACGATGATGGAATATTGGAACGTAGAGTGAAAGATCAACCACGGGTATCTTTCGGAAAGAAGGGTTGAAGCCGTTGAGTGAATCCGTCAAGCTTGTTCGTCGCATTAAAATAATAAGCAGCGAACGCATTAGCGTAATTACGCGGTGGACGAAGCGCGAAGAGAGATTTTAGGAGCGAAGAGTTTATATACATTAGAGACGTGAAAGCGCACTCTCGTCTCTTTTCCCTCGAAAAGAGTGATAGCAAGTGCAGCACACAGTCTTCGAGGGAAGCTTTCCGTCCCAGCCAAGCGAGTATTGTTTTTTCGTCGTTGCATGCGCGACGACGACGACGACGACGTCGTCGACGGTGTCTCTAACGAGCTCGCCGGCTTCTGCTTTCAGACAGAAGCGCAGAGAGGAACCGAAGGAAAGCTGGAAAACTAAAGGGGGCAAAAGAGTAAAAAAACATGAAAAAAAAACGAGGAGTGAAAGAGATGGGGGAAAGGGCTCACAGAAATACCGGAGAAAAGGGTTTTCGGTACCAAAACGAATGTCAGTTCGCCGATGCGAAAAATCCAACGAAAATACCTTCCATTCGCAACATATACGGACGACTATCTTTGTCGCAACGGAGGATTTTTCAACACTCTTTCGGTCCTTCAGATCTTTCGCAAGGAAAATATTTTTTCGTATGGTGATTGTTCGATCATTTTTTCACGAAGAAATGCAGATGAAAATTGTGTTCTTCGTGAATATTGAGAAAAATTACCTTAGCCACCGAATAACTCAGTATCTCGAAAGTAGGAAAACGCGGAGATTTTTGGCAAAGACAGAAGGCCGAACAGAGGCAATTACAGATCCTGCAGACAACTCGCGATAAGAATGAGAAGGATGGAAGAGAATGATAAAAAAAATGGTAGCTGGCGCGCCAGCGGCTGAAATACGTCGGGAACGTGTTCGACAGCTGGGTGAATCAGAAACCCTCGTGGTTGAGGAGAGTGAACGGTCTCGCTTCCCCGAAATCCGAGAAATCCTTTTTGTACTCCTCCTGCGCGTTGCTCTCTGGCCTTCTTTCAAGGTTTTCGCTCGGTAGTCTGGAGAGCATCTGGGATGTAGCGAACTGCCAAGGTATATAGGTAGGCGGCGAACGTCACGTGTGCGACCTGAGAGGCGAATTGGCCCCTTTACTGCTACAACAGCAGCAGCAGCGGAGGCGAAGAGAAAGAAGAAGAGCCACATGTTGGCGAAAAAATGTTGGCTGGCACGTAACGCACCAAACACCGAGGCATTTTTTGTCACATTATTTTTAATTCCATAGATGTCGCGTAACAGCGGAAAAAGAAATCTGCGCTTATCGCACTCTTTTTTTTGTCAAATATTTTAACTCACTTGGATTTTTCTTTTTCGACTGTATTTTTCTCACGGTTAGGAGAAAACAAGAAGGATATTTTTCTCAGATATTTGTAACACGCGGAGAGTACACGAGAGCCTAAGTGTGTAACAATATAGTAAGAAAGCCGACAGAGGAAAGAAACCGTTGCGAGTTATCTTAGCAATAACAGTACCACGCTTTTCCGTCTGCAACTTCTGCTCCATTCTCTCTCAGTCTCTCCTCCCGCTTTTTTACTTCACCGTATCGCCGTCCGTGGTCCGTGATACTCTTTCAGCCGGATTTCCGGTAATATTCCTTTCTATCGCGGATCTTTTTCTCTGTATCCCTTTCCCTTTCTTCCTCGCTCTGTTACGCTTCTACTTCTTTATTATTTTCTCAACGTTTTTTTCGTTTCATCCTAGTTGCGATACTTGGCTTTCTTCATTCTTTTTCACTCAAGTTGGATGCGAAACAGGACAAGCTAATTCTCCGCGAATTGGAACACGCGCCCCGTCCAAGCTCGATCCTTTTCTCTGGACTTTGTTTTTTCTTTTTCATTCCTCTTACTCGAAGCTATACGTTCGCTTCGTCGTCTCGTTCTTCTTCATCGGCGGCGATCGTATTACGAACTTAAAGACTCGCAATATAACTGGGCCGCGCTCGGTTCGAACAAAGAAGGTGTGCACGAAAGAGAAGAAAAGAAGGCCGCGCACTCTGGTTCGCAGCCGACGCCGTAGTCGGTTCTCCGATAAGTAGAGCATGAAGCATAAGTATGCTAGCTTTACTCTCGCATTCGTGTACGTGTGCCTGAGCGCGCTAGTCTGCGTATCAATCCGTGTAACTGTGAATCGTACGAACGCTTCACCGAACATAAGACCCTCTATTTTATGTGTGACCGAGTGCATGTAACCGAGGGTATGTTACACGCACAAATGGTCTCTCGTATACTATATTATTGGACGCTCGTGTGCCTTCGGCAAAAGCTGGTTTCCACCATTCAACTAGGAAATCAGCCGCAATTTCAAGCCAACGCGTGCGCCCCTCGTCTCTTTCGCTAGAATGGTAACGTCTGTGTATTCAGCTGAACGGGAAGTCGAGAAGATCGGGAACAACAGATCTCGCGTGGATGTGGGGCAATCAAGATTATGGGTCAATGATAACGTTGAGCGTTGGTTAATTTATTTTATTCCGCCTAACAGAAGCTATAAGTACAAGACTAGGAAGTGTGCTTCAACGAATACGCGATTCGTCTGTTTCGATTGCGAATAATAATAATAATAATAATAATTTTTGGTAAGTGAATGCAAAGATAATGAGCTCATTTGACTCGCTAAAAAATTGAAAGATATCGTACGTGCGATTGATAAAGTAAAACGATTAAAACAGGGGCTCGCACCTGCTCCGACGCGGAATTTGCATAGTTACATTACGCCTTCTCAAATACTCGGCTATTTATGCAAAGGCATGCATATGCCCTCGGCGAGACCGTGAAGTAAGGGGGAAGCGTTCGAGAGAGGGAGAGGGTTGCGTGTGTGTACGTTTTCGTAAAAAAACGTCCGAGACGACAGTACGACATTCAGAAATAGCGTGAATGGCGCGAGCAGAGAGGTGCGTTGAACGTACGAACACGAACCGAGAGGGGGATTACTCTCATGGAGTTTTGATTCCGAAGAGGAAAAGGAGAGATCGGATGGGGGACAAAGTAATACAGAAAATGCGATGAGGGTATACGAATAGTGAGAGTGAGCAAGCACTGGAAGAATTTTATTTCTGACAAGGTCTCTGGGCTACCACTCGCGAGGGCCATCCAATCGCGGAAACCGTGGAAGGGTAAATAAACCCTCGAGGTCCTCTTCCGTCGAGTGGTTGCGCGCCACGCGGGTCCCGTGTCGCGTCGAGAGGTTCCGAACGGCCGTATATACACTGTATATAACTGTACATAAAAATATATATATTATGTTTCTGGCCCGCCGCGATAAAATTGACTTTCATCTCGATACACAAGAGCTACAGAGGTCGAAAAAAATAGTGCAAAAACGTTCAAACCACGGTACGTTTGCCACGTTACGTTTTTTGCCCTGAGAACAATTCAAGTTTGAACTGCAGTTTGAAGTTCAGTTGAAACTGGAGACTATAAATTCTGCCCTTAGATAGATTATGAGGTGGGCAAAAAATGAGAACACGTATATCGATTATACGGTACTGATTCTTTACAAGTTGTATGTTTACTTCGTTCAAGCCAGAAACTGCGAGACACGACAGATGTTTTTGGATGAAACTTTCCATTGCCAGGGCCCTCACCGCAGTTATGCTCGAACTAACAATTTCACTCTTCGAACGTTATTGCAGTATTTTACGAGTGCGAGAACGCGCGTAGGGAACACACTCAGCGATTATGCGCTTTATGCGAGCCTTTACAAAACGCTCGGACAATCGATCACCCGTCGACACTCGGCCTCGCCCCATTGTCGAAGCGCTTACCACTTGGAGTTTATGTTCTCGATCGAAATTGTAGCTTCCTAGCTTCTCCGCGTGAAATGACGTTGATTCGGAGAGCGAGAGAAAAAAAAGGAAACTCGATTGAAACAGAATTTCTCTGGCTTAGCTATTGTCAGCTGCTTCGGTATACGATTGTCTCAACGAGACGGTGCAACGAGTGCCCGAGACCGTCACACTGTTAGCGACAGGCTCGACATATTACAGCAGTCTACCGTAGATGCTTAATTGCGACACGAATCGAGGTCGACGAACCGTCCAAGTGCAAAGGCACGTTCGCCGCAGCGATTATTCGCGCGTGGACGCTCGCCAACTTTTTCTCAATTGATTATATTCCACGTCTAACTCTGCCCACTCTCAATGAAACTCCGAGCGGTGTATGCAAACTTCGTTTATTTTATTTTTTCTTCTCCCTCGATGCGTCGTTATCATATTTTTCCTCGTTACACAGCGAAAATACACGTGAAACAAGGCTCGAAGCACTTCGGGCAATGTTTTGGATTTCGCTTTTTATTCACCGTGTAATATTTTCCACGTGTTGTACGTGGAACGCGTTACCAGCCTTTTCTTGTTCTTCTATTTTTACGTTAAACCCGGAGATCCCATTATCTCGGAACTCGAGCGCGAAGCCTTGGAAAGGTCCATCATCGACTTGCTATAAATATTACAAGCATCAGCGTGCCCTTTTCTTTTTCAATGTTTTTTTTTCTTACAGCCTATAAATTATTTCCCGGTAATAAAAATTCGCGCAGCACGCGCCCCGAGAGTAGCAGCAAAACGTGACAATTCTTTCAAGAATTTCGTCGCTCTATTTATACAAAGTCGCGCGGGCATAAAAATACTTTCGATTCTATTTTCATCGCGATGCGAACATTTTCTCGACGGTAAACTTTGTCACTTTTTTTTCTTCTTTTCTTTCCCCCCCACTGATTATTATTACCAATTAGCGTACGCGGAGGTAGTTACGAATTTAGAGAATGCTCGCGGCCACCCGTCACTCTTCGGCATAGTTGAACAGGGCTTAACGGTCATCTCTCATCCCCGTATAGATATGTGTGTGTGTGTGTGTCAAACTCTCGACCAGTGGATTCGTAAGCGGTATATGTTCGATGCACTTCTCGTTTCATGCAATATCGAGGCTACGGTACGTGGATAACCAGCTTGTCACATACCTCAGCGACATATAATCGATAACATCCGCACGCCGGGATGACTTCGATTATCGAATTAACACGTTCCAACCGATGGGAATTAAATAATACAATACGTACATCCCGCGAAACAGAATTCACACTGTTAATCCCTTGTTCGTTATGGGTGAAAAAAAAAAAAATCAGCGCACAAATCAAGATATGCAAGGTTGAATCGACAAAAGATTCGAACGAATTGCATTCGATAATTCGGAAGGCACATTTCAGACCGAGCATATTTTTAGATGCGAAACTTGTGCCGTTTCCAACAATATGGAAACAAAGCGCATAATACGATGCCGTGTGTCATCAAATTTCTCGGCAGAGATGCGGATAACGTCTGAGAGAATCGTCGTGTTACATAATCGCGGCGCGTAGAGGTTTCACGAAAAGATGCGACGGGAGAAACGAGCACGGGGTATCTATGCCGAGAAGAGGAATCGTTGGCATCTCGCCCGATCCGGTGACTCCCCCTTGCCCGTTAGACGCTTCTCGTCTCTTGGATTTTCATTCCTTCAACGCTATAATAACGATCGGGTTCCCCGGGTTCTCCGCTTGTCGTATGCGTCTCCTCCGCGTCGCCGGCTATGAATTTCATCGGCTTTGGTTTCCGCCTCGTCGACCAGAAATCTGCTGCTGGCTCCGACTTCGCAACTTCGTCTGTATCACCGCCAAAAATCGTAAAATTAATCGCTCATCGCTATTGGCAAAATGAATGAATCGTAAACAAGCAGGCAATCTTTGAATGTCGTCTTGCAAATACAATTGAAGGATAATAATGACGCACGAGAAACAATTGCTTTTAATAATTTAACGATGCAATTTTATCAAGGAGAGGTAAATGTTCCTATTGGTGATCGTATGAGAATTGTGTCTGAAATGACTCGAAGCCTATATGAACCGATGAGTATTCGGGTGCTGAAGATGATTCTGTTGGAAGGTTTAGTTGATTAGCTAACAGAAAACATCGCTATGCGACCAATTTTGTATTATTATTTGAAAGATATCAACAAAAGTAGGGATTCATGGCGTTGCTCTTATTAGTGGCACTCTCAGTGACGATTTGCTCCAATTCGCGGGTCATTCGATGTACCTATTAGTTGTTGCTTTGTCCGAAAGATCTACGATTATTCATAACATTGGAAATCTACCCCTAATAGAAACATGCGCCTTAACAGCTCACGTTTGCATTGGAAAAAAAGTTAAGATTTGATCTTGAACTCGTTGAACCCGAGGAATCGAGGTCGCGCAATGTGCGCTTGTACACCGGCAATGGCATTTGCCGGATGCTCTCCGGTACACATTCGTAGGTAACCGGAAGTCGAGCGTCAAGCCCGGTAGCAACGGTAGCGAATTTACAGTGAAGCACAGTGGAGAGAGGGCTTTAGGCAAGCGCGCCGACGAGAACGTCATTTCCTCCACGAGATTCGTGTCGCGTTGCCCCGCGCCATCCCTTGCCGGAGTCGGGTTGACTCGAGAGAAGCGGGTGGTCCGTTCGCGTCCGTCCGCCCGCAGCACGCGATTCGAATACAAACCTCGACGAGAGTTTCCACGCCACCGTCACGGTGTTGCGGCTGTGGCTTTCCCGAGGGATTTCACCGAGCGTTGTGCGTATATGCATGTACCTATTGCAACGAGCCAACCGACGCAACGCAGCAGAGATAGAAACGCACCGGCATAGTGCACGATCGAACAATATATGTATAGCGAGAACACATCAAGCAACCCCCATGGATGCATTTACTCTGCGGGCTTGAAAACCCTCCGACCATTCGTTCTCCCAACAATACACATGATTATTATGCTATTTCCGGTCGAATGTTTTATCCCATTTGTTCAATTGATCGAGCGGTATCGCTTCTAGAGATTTGTAACTTCAATTTACATTATTTTATCCCATGAATTTTCAAGTTTGCCATGACCAAAAACTATTTTTATTTTGCGAGTAAACCGGATTGTCGTGTAAAATATTTCGGTTCGGTTGTAACGCATCCGTAATTAGGGGAAAACACATGTCGAACATACAAAATATAGCCTTGACGATTAATATTGCTTAAACGAGGAGAGACAGAAACATTCACGCTTATCGATTTTGAAAGAAGTGTCGATTTTTATTTGTATCTCCGTACTTTCAAACGGCGGAAAAAACATGTTTCTAGTCGAGTATTACCACGTATTTTTTTCGACCGGATGAAAAAATCGTGATGCCAGTGAAGCTACAACTCGTATCGTCGATTTTTATTATCTCGATGACTGTTTCGTAGCAAATTCGTCGCGGATGTCAAACAAACAAATTGAGTCCAGAATTCGAACGAAAAAAAAAACAAAAAATCATAACAGGAGGCAGAATATATAGCGCGTCCAATATAAAAAGGTAAATATGTTATATCGAGCGCAAAGTCCATCGTTTACACAGGTATACGCATACGGCCTTGTTAAAAGACATTCCTCGAACGGTGAGCCACGAGAGTCCAGTTATATTTACCAACTCGTCAGAGCGCGTATCGTGATTCACCGGATCGTCGCGGTGTACGCATACGTTACAATTCGCGCTATCGAAACGCGTCGTGAAGAATTTTCAATAGGATGCGCACGCCAATAATCCAGAGCTCCCGAACATATTTAGACGGTCAATAGCATCGGGTTCGCTTGTAAACAAAGCGTAGTCGAAAATTAATCGTGGCCTCGAGGCGTTCGCGAAATTAGATATGAAGCGAGAGAGCAGGGGTCGCTCCGTGCCAACAAATTCAATGACGCATCGTGGCAGTGAGATGACGTGATATGCAACAGGGTAAAACTTAACCGCACTGTGGTAAAGCCTCCATCGTAAAAAATCATTATAATAACCGTCGTACATTATTAGGAAATTAATGCATCCTTGCCTGTAAATATACAAAGCATTCTTAAAATAAAAATAAAAATGCTACCAATATCATAAAATACATAGTTACACTGCTGAAAGCTGTTAAAAATTCCAACACACATTTGTTTGTAATTCATTTCACGGTTCATGCATTGGAGCATCGTATAACGTCATATAAAGCTTTTCAGTGTAGCCACCGGATGAACGATTTTTTCGGACTGTGGTCGGTCATTATCAGTTTCGAAAATCGCCAAAATGATGGAACAAAATTTAATGAAATCGCTCCTGTTGAACAGACAATAAATGAAAAAAATAATGCAATAGTGTCATGACAACCTTTTTGGTACGATTTACTGCATATTGCCTTTTTTTTAACGCTGTGGATCCTTCAATATGCATATCAGTTCACACCGCCGCATTTTGCAGAGTATTCAAAGTTTGTTAAAATTAATAAAGCACATTTTAATTAACTATAAAATGTAATTTACGATGTGCTTTAAGGGACAAACGTTAATTCACTCGGCTAATTCGTTCGAATAAATAGCGGGTGTATCAACGTGTCTTCTACAATAATCTAGGCCGTTCGGTCTACCGCAGCGGGCATTCCGTATATTCCCGTCGAACCGGTATATCGATAAGTGCAACGACTGTATCATATATCCTTGCACACCTCGCGCGCTCGATACTCGCACGATTTTACCATGCGTTGCGCCACACACGACTCAACGAATCGCGCAATATATTCTCTATAAAGCAAATATCACGGGGCGGTAATCATTTACAACCGTCGCTGTACGAAACATATTTGTGTAATGAGGTATGATCGTTAAAATTCGCAATTTGCATGCGTAAATATGCTGGAAGCGAAGTCACTGTGTGTGGCGCACATTTCACCGCTTCCCACCTATGCCGGCGAGGATGAGAGCTCCTGTGTGCGTATGAGAACGCAAACGGAATTCTCGATTCGTATGTCTAATATTCGTTTTGTGCCGCTTATCCTTCTCGTTTCACTACGTGACTGTCTACGCATAATTATATTCGCGATTTCATATTTTTTCGTTTTTTTTTTTAACTTACCTCGAAAACATTTGTCGAAACATTCGTCCATTTCGTGCGAGGATTCTTTTTTCGTTTTTCTTTTTTCTCGCATCGAAATAATTATCAAGCATTAATTACGAGTATCCGAGCGGTATGAGCTTTGGTTATTATGGCGAGCCAATGGTTGACGTGTTTACGCGCTCATTATTCATCGTGCTCTATGGCCAATGCGTATATACCACGAGAAGCAAGAAGCTTAGTCTTGTATCTCGTGAGGTCTCTTGCGAGATAACGGAGGGTCCGAACTTTCTCAACGCGGCAATATAATACACGGAACGGCATAACGTCGCCACATCGGAGCCAGGGCATTCATGGTTACGGTTAAATAATCATTGAAAAATATAGATATATTCTGTATATCGGAGCCTCGCCCTGTCTAGCGATCATAATCTTAACGTACGCAACGCAATAACGTACGAGTTCGACGCGCGCTGCGTTGCGATCCTCGTGAAAAGAAAGAAAGAAATGAGGAAAAAGGAGATAAACGAGGTAAACACGCTCGGCAAAATTTTCTCGGGAGCGCAGAAGTATAATAAATCCAACGGTGAAAAAGAATCCTCGCCGGGATGCGTATTGAAACAGAAGAGATAAACATCGCAGATGTTGAGACAGGAGAGCCAGGCGAAAGGTCGAAACTTTTATATTCGAACGTTTTACTGTGTTGGCAATGAAAAAGCTCTCGTCCCGCTCGTCCGGCTAAACTTTAATTACGCTTTAATTCCACACTTTTTCTCTACTCTTTCCTAATTATTCATCCGGCTGGCAGGTCGAGAGTCTTGTGCGTGATTTATGAACTTTTCTGTTCGTTCGATCGATTAATTGAACGCCGGAGACATTCGAGTGAAAAGGAAAGTAATATTTTTCTTCACTCGAGACTTATGTAAGACAATTTATCCTTCGTTGAAGATTATCGACTCGAAACTGAAAAAAATCTCTTTCATTAACACATAAAGTGCCTAAAAAGAGAAACGCATACGAATTGTATAATTACGAAAATGTATCGCCATGAGGATAGAATATTAATCACCAACAGTGGAAAATTGTTTTTGGATGAAAACCTATCTTATTGCGACATTTAAACCTTTCCCATGCGACATATTGAAAAAAGGGCTACACACACGTTTACGGCTGATTCGCGCATTTTTCCAAACGATATCTGCTCGAGACTGTCCAGATAAATGTTCCTGTTTGCACCGAGTTATAATTGCAACGAGGCGTAATTAGTTTTGGAAAATTTAATTATTTCCACGAGAGCGGTGGCGAGCTGTGGAATTCGCGATAAATGTTCGTCCCTTTAGTTCGCACACAAACTCACTTTACCCCCTTTCTCACTCGAATCGTGCCTTCAACCCCTTCGCGTATATGTTGTATACACACAATATATATAGATACAGATATATAGATCACTGGCAATGGGAAGAGAGTGCGTGAGTGCATGCGTCGCACTACTATTACTACTGCTGTTGCTGTTAGCAAAACGCGTTTACCCCGGCAAGAGTAATAGGTTCAGGCAGCTTGCTCTGGCTTCACCGGTAAAACACACCACACACGCCGACTTTCTGGTTTTGTGTTTATCCTACGCCACCTTGCGCGCGTGTACGTGCGGACTTCCCGTTCCCCTCTCGCTAATTGTCGCTTCGCGAACGCTCTGCCGAGAGTTACGAGACACGTGGAAAACTTTAACTTCTGATTCGTGACGATAAAGCACGAGAGCGAGATACAATATTCTGAACCTCTCTTAGATTATATAATTGACTCGCTCTCTCGAAGGCGTCTTGCTGTCTGCCATTCTTTTTATGCTTCTTATGCACCCTTGAAGAAAAAAATCATATTTACGCACACGCGATCGCGCAATTATAATTGTACTTGGATTTCATACGTTTTCATTCGTCATCTTCAAAACTGTCAGCCAATCTTGAGATCGTCTCGTCTTTCTTGCACCGGAGCTTCAGGTTTCTTTGTTCAAAAGCTGTACGAAACGCAGCAGATTGCATTCTCAGAAATTAATGCCCCCCCGGTTCTTGGTCGCGGGTTCGCCGGATCGCGATTCATAATGGTCGAACTGCGAGGATCGCGCTAGTCGAGTCGACCCGTGGACCAATTTCTAAAGGCTAAGGTTAACAACTCTCTCAAAAATTTATGGACACCCTTCTTCGTCTTTGCTTCGCCGCGTCTTTGCCCCGTGCCTAGACTTCTGTCCCTTAGCCCTGAGCGCCATCCCTTCGTTCAACCCCTCACGTACATCAACGGGTCCGGGAATCCTTTCCCATTCCATTTAGTATAGGCTCTGCCGGAGCTCTCGGCGGAGCACCACCAGCAAGCAATGTTCCGCACAAAAGCCGATCGCGAGAGAGCCAGAAAGAGCGAGAGGAAGAGAGGGGAAGCCCGAAAGTTTTCGCTTTCGCGGTCCGCAGTCACCCTCCCGAGAACGCAGCCAACCCCCCCCGGAGCAGCACAGCTTCGAGATACGCTGCAGCGAAGCCCCATGAATAATTCTTGGCGAAAACGTCGTCGTCGTCGACGACGTCGTACTTCTCGTTGTCCCGCGGTAAAGGGCCATTTTCGTCCCGAGTCTCCAAGGGTCGGCGCCTTTTTCCCTACCCCAACCCTCGTATCTTTTAAACTATATGTATTAAATATTGATCGAAAGAATATCATGAGAATTTTAAGCGCACCGACGAGCAAATCTTATGAAATCTACTGCTACGGCTGGTAGCAATGTCTATTTCGACTATCGAAAAAAAAAAATGTCAATTAAATTTGCACATACCTCCCTAATTTTGATTTGAACGTCATAAAGCGTTGGAAGGAATTTTATTACCAAAAATGATTGTTCGTTTCAAGTTTTTTCCTCCAAATTGCAACAAGATCGAAGAAACATTGAAAAATTATATTTTGAACCTCTTTTATTGTTTCAGCAATCACGACGCACTTCTTCTTCCTCGCTGCTTTCTTCTGGCTGAATACCATGTGCTTCAACATCTGGTGGACTTTCCGGTAAGTCTTGAAAGCTTGCATTCTGTTTTTTTATCCTCATCGTCTCACAGCGTCGCTAATTCTTCATTATTAATTGAAAGTGCAAGCCGGTGCACTGAGTGACTCGCGCGTATACGTATGAGAGTCCGACGAGGACGAGAGTGCAAAGATTCTTCTCGACGGATGATTGATGAGACGTTGAGATTAATAATCGCCGGACGTCTATACTTATATATAGCTAGCATGCAGCCGTTAGATCTAGCCGGTAAAGCTTTCCGGGAAAGCCTCTCTTCCCGGCGCTTCTTACTCGTCCCAACGATTTTTCTTTTCGTCAGTTTTGCACGAGGATCCTCGCCCAAACTATTCGCCACTATAGTAGTCAAAGTTTTCGCTGCAGTAACGGAGTCTATTCTGGCAAGATAACTGCTGCTGCGCATAGAGGTCTTCTCGTCTCGAGTTAGCAGTATAATATCGTTCGTTCTTACCGAACGAGAGAGCCGCTAAAATCTTCCATTTACAACGGGCGCATTCATTAACACCTCTATCTTCCCATTTTCGTCTCTTACGTACGCGAGACTCGCGGCCTAATTACAAAGTTTGTTTCGGCAACGTATAGACGTGCAACTTCTTCGTCCTTGTTACACATGGCTAGCCGATGACAACTAATTACAAAAAATACATTCGAAACTTTTACGGTTCAAGTTGAACTAAAAGTAAAAAAGATCCATACAGTATAGAACGCATTGCATAAAAATAAATTGCAAAATAATGTTCGGTCGAATGAGGGCAACGGGAGGGTATCTGCGTTGCGCCAGCTTACGAAGAAGAGCAAAAAGAAGGGAGAGGTAGTGCAGGATCAAGATCACTCGGTCGACTGGTTAATGCGATGCAACACGGTCCCTCAGACTTTCCGATCACGCTGGCCAGCCAACGGTTCTTTTATCTTTTTTTTCTTTTTTGTTTTGTTGTCTCCCATCTTTACCCGCCACCGACACGCTCGCGCTATATATTTTTCTATACGTTTGCTTCCTTTTGCGTTTGTGTGTAATTTTTCCCAATATTCGGAGACGCGCTTTATTCAGTGCAACGCAACTCCGGGTGCACTCTCGGTCGTCGCGTTCTCAACCCGTTATCCATAATTGCACGTGAAACGGGCCCGAGCGCCATTGTACAATCTCTACGCTATACACTTTTTTCATACACACACATACAAACGCACACTCGTTGCAAAGCACACTGAGTGCACTCTTTTCTCACCCAACTTCCCACGTTTCTTTCGTTTTCTTGAAAAGCCACACACTCCGCTACAGGCATAAATCCTCGACATCTCTCAGCTCGTTTCTCACTCCTCTGTACTTACTTCCTATAGACTACACCTCGTATGCCTTATACCTATGAAACCGGGGCTTTCAGCGAGAATCGCGGCGAAGCCTCGACATCCTTTTAGCACGTGACTTCTAACTATTCGAGTGTATTTAACGCCTCCATACGTTCGCCTATCTGGCTTTTCAGACCTCAAATCTACAGACTCCCATTTTACGTTTGTTGCTTCCTCGTAGAGGAAGCTTTATTTTTGTGAAAATATTTGATCTTGAGATTTTCATGATAGGACATTCATGATAGGAAATCGTGTGAAGCGTTAAGAAAAGTGGTTTTTTTTTATTAGTACATTAGCGTCTGCAGTCGCTGAGATATCGAGCTCAAATTTAAATCATAATTAAACTATTGCTAAATATAGTTCAAGATAAATCCGCAACCGCAAATCCGTGGAAGAATTCCGAATTCATCGAATTTCAGATTGTTTCGAAAATCTTCATTTTCTTTCCATTGAATCTGACTTCAAGACGGTGATCTAATATTTTTAATACAAGCAGATGGCAAAGTACAACCTTGCACCTTCTCCATTGTTGTTCAGTGTTCGTGAAGCTTCGTCTATGAAGGAACCATAATCGATTATCATACTTTTCCAATGCGAACTTCGACAAAATCGAAAAATAATGAGGATGCCATATGCAAGGTTCTATTTTTCCAAACTTATTTTCATCGTATTCACAGACCTTATAGATACTTCCACCTCGCGAGTATAAGTAGAAATTTGTTTCGTGGACAATTAGAGCATCAAACAGTTGCGTTCGAGCTCTTCGTCTAATACGCTTCAAAACTTCTGACCATTGAGTCGCCGTGTCTCGTCTTTGTCTCGTAATTCGCTCAACTCACCGCAAACTGCGCTATATTCGTCAATCTAATTAGCCGGAACGTCCAATAGCTCTCCCGCCGGCTCGTCACCTAACCCAAGAGTCTCGAAGTCAAATTTGAGAGAGTTCGGAAACATTTATACACTATACAAGCGTACACGTCGATGTTGAAACGACGAAGCCCTTACAGTAGTTCCGGGGGAAACTATACCGAGCCTCCGGAAACATTGACCAGTGGCTTCGAAACTATTCGTGAATGCATCGCTTGGTTGGTCCTCGCCGACTTCCAGACATACACCATGTCGACGATTCGGTAGCGTAGATTCGTTACAGTGATTAGACACCCTGCAGCAATTGGCCGATCAAATGCTCAGGATAGAGAATGATGCAGAGATGCCAACGATTGTCTCTCAGGGGCTTCTTACATGTAATGCAAGCCAGACATAGGTCCAACCGCTCGTGTAAAGGCAACGACCGCAAGCGTGACGTTCGATGCTCGAAGACGTTCAAAGCCTGGACGTTAGGCATGTCCTTCCCATTCCCCGATTTCCAAACCGATTCCAAATCGTACCTCAAACTTTCGATTCCCGTTCCATCGGCCACCCGTGGACCTCCCTCTATTCGACGTTCCCGAATGTCTAAAATTCTTCTATTTCACGAATTTGACCATTCAAATTCTTCTCCCTGCTGTGCTTATCCAAGCCTACGTTTCCTAATTAATTACACGAAAAGTTTGCTTCACGCGCTTCGAAAGTTTCGTCAAAAGTTGCCACCAGCCCATGATGTTATTCCAAAGACGACAAAAGACGAATCCGCGTGCCTCGGAGTGTAGAAGTTTCCAATGGATGCAGGAGGCCTTTTTTAAAAATTCGTGGCGTAGCCCGCGTCTCGGACGGAAGGGTCCTGGCAGCCGCAGGGATTTTCGTGAGAGTCTTACAAATCTCGCTCGTTTCTATCTCGGTATATTAGAGGTATATACCTTACCGAGGTTGGGTATAACCGTCCACAAGGATAGAGAACGCAAAGACTTGGCCACTGGGCTTCCATATAACCGTTGCTGCCGAGTCTGGCTAGTATGAAAAGATTTCTATTGAATTTTCTATTCAAAAGATCGCGTCGGCCAATGCGCTCACACACGCACACACGAATCTTTTTTTTATTCCATTACCATTCGACAGAAGCTGAAGCGGCAGTAGTGTGACCAAAAGAGAAGTTATCGTAGAACGACCCTGGCGGAGAGTGAACTTCTTTCATAAAGTTCTATTACTCTATTAGCCAGAGTGAGAGAGAGAAAGAGTGAGCGAACGAGCGAGATCCGTAACGATTTTATTGGCAGCTAACGCGGCTCTCCGTGTTCTTTGGCAGTGAACTCTATGATTGCGTCACTTTTGTTATTCTCTTTCTACAATAATCCTCGTCTGCGAAGAGATCTCTCCGGCCTCAACTCACCGCGTAGGCTTCGAGCTGTCCGCGGGACAACGCTGCTGTATGATCAACGGGATAGAGTTAGAGTTAACCGTGTATGTGTGCATGGAGAAGGAATAGGAAGAAGGAAGGAGAAACGATCGTGTCGAGAATGAAACGGAGGGAGACGATGAAAGAAACGGGAGAACCTCTCGCCGAGGAGTACCTTCAGGGTCGTCGAACTCTCGCGGTTCAGGTCGCGCGATGCCGCACCTGTAGCTTCTATCGCCTTGCACCTGCGGACGTGCAAACTTCTTCCTTTATTATTATCACAATTCACGACTTAAATTTTTCTTTGCGTTATTATACAATTGTTTATGCTTTTCTGAACGACTCGTAGAGCCGAGTATTAGTCTTGGAGTTGATGAAAGATTCCGCTATCGCGACAAATCGCCAAGAAAATCGCTCCAGAGGCCGAGTTCGTGTGAGATCGTAAAAGCCAGCCGGATTCTTCGACGATCGACGAACCTCGCACGCGCGCGCTCACGTATCTTTCAGTGTTCTCGAGAAGGAAACTGTGATCCAGAGTAAGATTCTTCGGAAGAATTGACCGTGAGCGAATGTTGGCGGACGCGAAAGACGATGCGAATCTTTTTTCGTTCGATATAGATACAGAAATCTAAAATACCGAGATCCTTTGTTCGGAAGCAGACGTAGCGAGAAAGAATTCAATTTGTTACAGTTGCGAAGTCTTTTCAGCAATTCTTTGAGAAAAGAATTTCAAGACGGGCTGTGAAAAAGCCGAGATAATTAACTCGCGCGACAGTTAAGTGTACAATTAAAGAATTTTTATTGAAAAATCATAATTCCGATTAGCTCGAGAAAATCTCAATCGTTCGATGATTAATTTGAGTGACTCGTGCTTTTTCGCGATAGTGAAGAGAATGAGTAAGGCAAAGGATGATGAAAGGTAGCGGTGTAGATCGGAAACGGGTTGAATTCCACGTCCCGATCGGGCCTAGAAAATTCTTGTGAACATTCCGAGCGTACACGAGACAAGAGATTCTGTTGCGCGTCTGCTGTTAGTTTAGTTTTCGTTTTGCTTTGTATTCCCCAGCGGGTTAGAGAGCATAAGCGATTTTACAACATTTCACCTAACAAAGTATCTCCAATGAACCAGCATTTGTAAAAATCACAGTTCGTCCAGTGTTCTGGTTGTAGACCAAGGAAGAAAAGATTTTTATTCACAGTGCGGAGAGTGAGCCCATTGTTCAGAAACGTTTGAAAATATAGAAAGACGGTCCACAGGGATAAGCATCACAGAGGTAGAAATAAGGCGCACCGACCGCATTTCGTCTTCCATCGCTTTTTCGTTTTTTTCGATGTACTTGGCAGGCGAGTCTCGTACGTCCGTTCCCTTCGACTCTGCCGAATGGTCCTCTCGCTCACCAGTCAGACAGTCCGACACCGGGGCTTCTCCTCTTTATTTAGAAAATTCCGCATTCCGCAGCCTCTTTCTTTCTATCTCTTCGCACGCTTTTTCCATGGACGATGCTCGGACGAGGAACTACTGCTTGGGAGGACGCGGTAAATACTGCTGGCCTTTCTTTCAACCTCGAACTCGTCGTCTTTCCGCCGGGACTCCCCCCGCCCGTCGCAAGCGACAAGCGTCGCGACGTCGTTGCAATTTACGCACCGCATCCGCAGCGTCTCTTCTCCCCTAACCGGACCTTGTACAAATTCATTTCGCATATTTCCCGTTTTTCTTCAACGGCATCTGTCCTCCACAGTTGTGCCGCCTCGGACTCTCGCTTTCGACTGTTTAATAATCATCTACGTGATTCTCGAGCTTAATTATTATTTAGTTTGATATGCGCGGAGGTTGGGAACGTAGGGAAAGACTAGTCTTTATGTAAATTATCATGAGATTCTTACTCCGATCTTGTAGAATCTTAGCCGCGTAATATCCAGGCTCCGTCTCCATTTCACGACGAATAAGGGATAAGGATGAAGAAAGAGACGAGAACGGATGAAAGACAGAGAAGAATTTTCCTTGCTCGAAGCTACTTTGTATGCAAGATACGTTCGTCCTTACGTGCGAGCCGCCACTTTCTACACATTCACACATATATACATACACATACGTATAGTAGTACCATAGGAAAGAAAAGTGCTTGCGCTTGAACGGATAGCCTACCTAGGCCGCAACCTCTCTTTATAAAGAATTCCGTATTCCGTACTGTCGCCCCAATATAATACGACTCACCGTGAGTCCGTGCGTGTAAGCGATCGTTTCAACGCGCAGAATTTTATCTCTACTTTGCGGTTGTTTTTTTTTTTTCCTTGCCTTGCTGCCTTCCTCTTTGGCGAATGTACAGGAGATGGGAAAGCTTTTCAAGATCACGCGTTGTCGCGACGTCTATACAGCGAATTCTTCAGCTTCTTCGCCGCTGCTTTTCTTTTTTTATAACCCGTTTTTTTCCCAACGTCGCAACGTAGTCGGGCAACGCGCGTATATCTCGATGCATTCACAGAGCATGAGACGCCTACTTTCGTCTCATTGTCGCGTGCCCGTTCTTCGTTTCTGCCTCGCTGCAACTTTAATTGAACTTCCCAGCTCATTCGCCACGGCGATGACAGATACATACATATAGATACACGAAGAAGAAGTGGCTTCGATCAGGCGTAATCGTCGAGGCATTGTGAGATCTCAATTAGATTACTGGAGCGAGGTGATTCCTGTGAGATACGAAGCTAGTGAGTGTTAAATTTGAACATTCCATTGTATTTTCCAAGGAGAATCGAGCTTCGGCAAAAAAAAAGAGTTTCAATTGATAAAACAACCTTTAACAATACAATTTCAGTTTATTTTTCGATCGTGTCTTTTTCACGTCAATCCGAACCCTTCAATTTGCTTGTTTTTACGTTCTCGTTACCTCGAATCGCTTTGACTGTACACACGCGGCCTCAGAGCCGCCGCGGAACTCCTGGAAAGCCAAGTAGCTTATTACCTCTACTTAGATCTCACGGAACGCGTCAGCCCTGCACGAGATCGAGGATCGGACGAGTCGATGAGATTTCCGAGAAGCCGTCTTCTCGTCGTATCATCGGTAGCGATTCGCGAGAGAAAGAGCGAGATACATCGTTTCTTCTTTTTGCACTCGGTTAGCCTTTCGCACGCGATTTCTACGCGGAAGGCATCAGCCGCGACACCCGGTTGGCCATTCAATATCAAATACGTGCTTTTAGCTTCGCGGCAAGAAGAAGATCTTTAGCTCCTATTATATTCCGAGGAATAACAGGAGTCTCGTGGAAAACGGCGATACATCTCGTAGTCGTATATCTGTTCTATTCTTGTCCTCTTTTATTCACGTCAGTGTGACTTTGCTAACTTTTCTTCTTTTTTTTTCACCATCTACGAATCTGCAAGCCACGCGCAAAAGGATCTTTTGCCTTGCTTGCTCGCTGTCTATCTGCCTTTTTTCGCGTACCATTATCACGCCTCGGTTGAGCTTTATTGCATTTCCTGTGAAAATTTTCCTACACGTTCGTACGTTTCTCCCATCTTTACGGGAGATTCTCACTCGTGACGACAAGACGTCGAGGGTGTTCTTTCGTTTCCACTTTCCTTCGAACGTCGCACGTGCGCCCTTTTTTCGCCTACGCAGTCTGTGTAACAGAACGGAAGCGCGAATTGAATGAACGCAACATCCGCCGTGCGTACGAAGACGAACCGCGGTGACACGGCACATACGTCCCGACGAATCACCGCGTATGGGCGTAGGTAGGGAAAATAAAAGAAATAAAAAAATTCCTACGCAGCTCTGTCGGATTTCCAGTTCGGAAAAGTGAATTACCGTCAGTTCGACTCCACAATTCAACGAATGACTGGTGCGGATTCAAAGATTTTTCGGTCTATCTATATTTTCTACTAAAGGGGATGCTTACCGTGACTTTATGAACGTTGACGTTAAATAGAAAACATCTTGGAATTAAATCTACAAATTTAATTTATTACCCATTACCTATTTCGTTTTCTCGTCTGATGAATTTTAGGATAGACGCAATGGAGAAAAGAAGAATGCGAATTTCACAAGTCTGTAGCACAGATCGATCACTTTGTATATGATCGACTACTTTTTTTTAAAGGGAATGCGTAATTCGTTACTGAACTTGTCCTCAAAGACTCGTAAAAAAGCAATACAGGCTGTAAAAAATATCCCTACAGATTTATTAAATCGGATAATCAATAGCTAAGCCCCCGGTAGTTACGGAAGCTTTAATATCGTTATATTCTACCCGCTAAGGAAACGCTTTTTTACATTTTTTTTAGTTGCAATGCGGGTTGTGGCCAAGAGCTTACGGCACTTTTGCAATCCTACTATGCGGATTTGGCGGCGATAGAAGTGTTTCGTTCTATCATATTCATCAGTTCTTTTATCTTGGATTTACAATTAATTATATGAAATTTTACGAAATGTAAAAAGGAACTAGATTTTTTTTTTATTCTCAATGAAATTTCTAATTTTGAATAGTACACAATAATAATATGTTTCTCGTTCGAACTCAGAAATAACGATTAAACTGCCTGGATATGGAATGCGCCTTTCATGTGATGGAACAAACTCCGTGGAGTTTCTCATTTATTTCAAATTAACTTTCCGCACGAAAAGCATCGAGACTCTTCGTTAACAGAGTGCCGAGTTTCCACCGCAGTTAGTATGGCTACGTGTATTATTCGCAACTACTTTGTCTCTCGGTGAACGAGAGAAGTTCAAAGGCGTTGTTCGTCGTCGTCGTCGTCGTTGGTTCACAGAAATTGCCGGTGGACGAGGGGTGCTACGATTGCGGTGTTCCAAAGGTGGAAGACTCGGTCTCATGGAAACGCGCCGCGTAGGGTCGACGGGCAAACACGCCGGATTATTAAACCGTCTACGTGTACCAGGAACGTTTCATCTTTGATTGGTAGTAGCTCAACGGAGCATTGAGATCAGACCTAATGGAGAATACGCCGTGTGCGAGAACCGTCCACCCTCGATTCACGCTCGCCAGTTGCGTGTTTCGCAATACTCAGTCCCATGGAACCGAAAGGGGAAGAGTAGAGAAAAACAAGACATCGAATTTTTCTCTCCCCTCATTTCGAAGCCCCCAATACCGCCTGCGTTCCTATAAAACGTCGTTAACAATCATACGCGAATTCCAAACGTGTATGAGACCCTTCGTCCTGCTGTACTCCCTGTTTCGTGCGTTACCACTTTTCCGGCGTACCAAAAACAAATTGGCACTTTCGATTTTCACCTGTTGAACGAGCCACGAAGGTTTCGCCAAGTCGACGACCGGCGAGAGGGCCAGCCGGGTCAATCCAATTAGATCCTGAAATTATAGTCTCCCGAATGGATGCCCCTTCTACCGTCATCCTGCCAGGAATCGTTAATTAAATATCGCCCCGGGGCTGTTCGCTCTTCGAGCGTGCTTAATTGACACGTAATTGCATACAGGTGTATCTGTCGTCGGGAATGTCGAGGGTAGACTTCGTCATCGATATGAAATTTTCTTTGCAACAATGGCATTTAGTGTCATTTATAATGCTTTAAACGAGAAAAAAATAGGACATAGTGCCATCTAATTGTCACTGTATGATACAATATGTTCATGGCATTCGTTCATTTATAAGACACTTACTTTTTAACACACTCGTAATGGTCGAACGATAATATTTGGATCGCCGTTTACAAGAGAGTACGTAGTCGCTGGATAAAGATTTCAGACTGCACTCTATTCCCCCAAGAGCCTATACTGAGCCGCTGAAATCGCGAGGGTTCCGAGACGCGAGAGTTTAAGGAGAGGATTTAACTCGGGCAGTTGGTAGTTTCGCCGCCACACCATCGCTTGGGCCCTCTGCTCGAAGATTTATGTTGCAAATATTTGCAAGGCTAAGCCCGTGTGGAGGTAAGAGGTACATTTTACCCTCATCTCTATCCCTCCTCTCTACTAATGGATTGGCGACTACGTGGGTTCTACGAGACTTTCGCACAGAGATTTTCGCCTTGCCCCTGCCCTCTGTTTTTCCTCGAAGCTCGTTCCATCCCTTCTAATTTTCGCGACGAGCGTTATCCCCTCGCTATCATAAAAGTTCTACACACGCGACAATTCGTCTGAAAGCCTTAGCTCGGCTAAGTGTTAAACGTAGAATTTCTCACAGCCGTGTCAATGCCGCGAATTTTCGGGGCTGTTCACTCGATGCTCCGTATTATATTTTGGGCATTCCGGATATTCGGGACATACCACGGGGAGCTGAATCAAATATGTATATATGTATACGTTCTGTGCAGCGGAACGTCGGAACAAGCTGGTGCGAATTGTGCGCGACGGCCGAGTTATAATGGCGTGCCGGCACCAGGCCTTCTGGTTCCTTCCTTCCTTCCTTCCTTCGTCCTCCGTTAAATTATTTACCGTGCCACCGCGATCCTCGCGCTGCTCAGGAGTCTGTAAATTAGTGTCAGTCGCTCCGGGGCATCGGGACGTCTGGAATTCCGATTCCGATTAAGGAGTGCTAAAATTTGACAAATTGTTTGCGCATACCTTCCTGAAGACAAAGGACAAAGGGTTTAAAGGTTTCAAGATTCATGCTGCATTGCGCATAATCTTTTTAATATTGAAAAAAAGCAAAACAAGAGAATCGTTTCGCTTTTTGATTTACATATTTCAGCATTTTTGCACCCTCGTAAAGGAAGCTTTGTTTCAGTGAACAAAAGGAATTCTGGAACTTTTATGTCAACGTGTTCAGAAAGTTCAGAAAAATCCGCAAATGAGAAATTGGTATGCAAATCGGATTTGCATTATTTTTCAACGATACGAGACAAATAATTTAAAATATCATACGATTAATGTAAAAAAGTGGTTGAGCAGAATATTTGAGAATTACTTACAAATTTTAACTCTAAACGTATTTTCACGTCATGACGGAAATTCCTCGATGTTGATGGTAAGGAATGGGCAAGGAATTGCCAGAAGAGCGTTCTACCTCTTGCTTACGCCAGCAGTAACGCTCCACGCCTGTTAAGCGGAAATTGAGGACTCCTCGAAAGCTCCATCTTCCTTTCTTTCCCTCATCGTTGCCTGCCCACCCACTCGAAGAAAGTGCTGCAAGTATAGAGCTCGCTCTCCTCCTCTCTCCCTTGCACGCCGAACGGAGACGGATAACTAAGAAAACGAGATAGGAACATCGAGTTGGGTTAGCGAAAACGCGGCTAAGGTGGAATGAGAGGATTGGTTAGTTGGGTTAAGTTCCGCCTAATGGAATACAACCAGGAGAGTCTTGCAAGGGGTGGCGGTGCCAGGCGCCTTGCCAGATTGCTCAACGAGTTTCACGGATTAAAGAAAGAACGATAAAAAGTTACGGAAAAAAGCTCCAAAAAGAATCTCGATCGAATCCTTCTTCAATTGAGAAATGGTAGGAATTAAGGGAACAAATCAACCTCTGCGATTTGATCGGATATCGAATAATTGTTTTGCGACGAGAAAAATATGTTTCTTCCGCATGATTTCATGATCCTGCAGACTATCTGGGATTGGCCCTAGATAAGTAAATTTAGCAGCAACAGCGGAAGCTGTGTAGCTCGCAGTGTTGAAGTAGGTTCTGGGTTGCCCGAAGCCCCCGGGGCTACCACCACAGGATTGGCCGGTCGTTAATGAACGTGTCTACCTCCCCTTCGCGTTGATGCGCATCTTCTAACGAGCTATAACTATAGCATCAGCTAACCGTTCGGCGATGTATACGTTGTGTTATATATCTCTTGGCTTATATATCTGCACGCGTACAGTGGCGTACAGTGTATAACAGTGTATATCAACCCGGCAATAGTGTCGTCGAGTCTGCTAGGGGTAGTATAATCGAGATTCGAGACCGAGAGGGTTGACTGTCTGTATCAATCGAAGAACAGTTTGGCCGCTGGCCGGGTGGAAGGTGGAGGCGGGTAGAGATACGTCCAAAGGACCAAAACCCTATCGCGCTCAGCCATCCGTATGTACCTAACCATTTTAGTGCATCCTGAAGCAAATCTAACCCCCTTATGCATTTGCCAGATGCACCACCAAATCAGTGCAGATAATACTAATATACAACGAACATGTGGTGATATCCTTTGAAGATCTGGTATATTCGAGCCTCTTGCAAGACCTCGGTAATGAGTTAATTATGTACTTCATTGAACGCTCCGCAAGATTCTTTTATATGAAATTGCTTAAAAGAGGCAAGGATTGCTTTGGGGATTGATCCTATTGGAGGTTCTCTCATAAAGTTCAGAGATTGCAGCAACTATGAAAAGTTGCCATTCGAGATGTTTCATGAACACTTTTTCTTTGCAGCGCTCGTAAAGATTATATCCTCTTCCATCTTGTATACATTCCACATTTACGAAAGGATTTGATGTCTCTTGGTTGTTGATGCGTCTTCGGGCTAATTATTTCTCAACTCCTCTCCGAGATGCTTCCTTGAAGCCTCTTCAGATTTGCCGTCGCTTCCTTTACACATAAAAGCCTCTTTCCGTCTTTGCTCTCGCGGATTTTCATCCCATGATTTATACATCGACCGCCTCTTTTAATTTAGCAGCAACGGTGAATTACCCGATTCAAGGACTTTCCGGTTTGACGAGCGGAAGTTTGAGACTTCGCGAGAAACGGCGAGCGGTAAAGTCAGTGGTACAGAAATTCAGGACAGTTAACTGGACGGTACTTTCGTTCGACCGTTAACGGGAAGTTGCTGATTTCTCTGCACGAACCCTGGGAGGGCGAGAGAGAAAGATGATGAACGGCGCAAAAATGCTAAGAAACAGTGAGAATCGCGAATGAGGAGTCGTTCGACGACCCACGTCTTCCTGCTCGACGCGTAAACGACACACCGACGCGCGTGACCTCCCCCGCAACTTTCTTCCGTCTCTTTCGTTCGCACCTACCCGCGACAGGAAGTCACTGACCCTAATGGCTGGTTTCTGTGAGTCTGAGTCTCGTTTACGCAGTTCTCGTTTCGCTGCCACAAATGCGACTTCCGGCCAACTGAAACTCCGTCCTGCTTTACGCATAGCACCGGTTTAATCGTCACTAATAACGGAGTCATAGTATAGTAATGAATTTACTTTTTCTTGTATTGATTTCAGACGAAAAAAATTGTTGAACTGTTCTGAGCAAATCTTCGATGACATAGAAAAAAATTAACTCTGAGCTTTTCGCTGCGTATATCAGGCTAAAGGTAGCTCGTCGAGTTTTTTCTATTTTTCTAGCTAGGTTAGCTAGCTTTTGGATTAAATTGAGGACGAATCCGCCAAGACATTCGAATCGATGCCATTTGAAATTGAAAATAAAATGCAGCACGCCCCCTTACGCAAATTTCGAGTGGAAGTTGAATTAAAGTTAAAGCGAATGACTTAATATTTTTTAATTCCAAGATTATTTCCGTAAAGTATGCTCATGTAATATTTTAGGTTTATTTCTGCTCGAATCTTTGCAAATGCCGAGATATGAGCTAAGATTTTTCAGTCAGACAGGTTTAATCGTAAACAAGGTTGCAAAGGACAGGAACCTTGCACATTGCTTCCCCATTATTTTCTATCGTTCACGAAGTTTTCTCTTTTCCGACTTTCTCATAAAGAGTTATGCGACAGATAGAAAATAATAAGATTGTACTTCGCAACCTTTTTTAACTCAATACACTAGTATCTACATAAGTGCATTATATAGTTTGTCTTGTCAATATACTCTGCACGCACATCAGCTAAAAAAAGAAAAGATTATTTCTATCCTCGGTACTTCCGTGAATCGTTTTTATGCAAAAACGTGTAAACTAGCACCGTCTGTAAAGTTACGAAAGCGAAGACTGAAAATTTGCATCAGTCGCGGTAGCAATTGCAGCGGATAGAGTTGTTCATTGCATTATTTTTAAACGGGAGGTGGGGGATGGGGCGGTGCTGGAAAGAGAATAGGAGGCTAAAGAAGGGTAGTTGATGCACCGGACACGAGGTTTTACGCGTTTCCGCGTTCCCTAGGGCGCTTCGATTCCTCTTTCTCTCGCTCTTTGACCGTCTATGGCTCGTTCTCTCGTTCGCATCCCAGGAAAATTAGTTCCGGGCCACCTTCCGGGTTGTCGTAGCCCCTGTGTGTTACCATCCTCCCTTTCCTGGTTCTACGGCTTCTCTCTATCCGTATATACTGCAAGCTTCGCTGCACTCGTAGCCGCGCGCCCCGTACGGTGCATCCGCGACGAAATGGAAACCGCGGCCAATTGCTTAATTGCGGGAACCCGCGCGCACCCGCTAGTTCTGTTAATCTATCACGCTGTCTCGCTCATTCGTGTACACTCGGTTTACGAGTATAATCAGGATGCAGTCGTTTAGCGCATTTAGCCGACGACGAGACTGAGAACGACACGGAATTCCGGTGAAAACAAAACGAGTCCGAAGCCCACGTTAATTCGTTTGTCGCGGTATCTGCGCTCTTCTCTACATTTTTATTGCACACTCGACGGGCTTTCTTCGCTCAATCTTTCGAAGAATGAAACAGACTACAAGTTCAATGTTGAACGAATAAAACTGAAACTCAAATTGAAAATGTATATCGCGCAGTTTTGCGAAAGGTGAGAAAAATGTTGTCTTTTATCTTTGGCCTCGTTAAAAAAAGCCCACATTGAAATCCAGTTTAAACTTTGGTTGGTTTATTCTTCCTGTTCACTCCGTGCCTACCAGCAAAGTTACGAGTGATATATATGTATGCATGGAGTACAACTGTGGCGAAAGATCGAGACTTTGCTCGGGGCCTTTTTTCCGTTCTTTAGCTCGCTTTTATTCCATATATTTCGTGCTCCGGACAACGGCGTCGCCGCCACAGCTTTCAACGCTGCCTCCTCCAAGCCCCTTCTTCTTCTTCTTCTTCTTTCAACGTTTTTACCTTATTTATTTTTGTCTATTCTTTTCTTCTTCGTTACGATGCCTCAGGCGGCTTCACACTTTTTGACAATATACGCCATCAAATTTTTTTTAACGCATATACAAGGGCAGCTTTTGCAGAGCTTCTACTCTCTCTACACAGGTGCTTTTTACATTTTTATTTTTAATTCTTTCTCTACCACCTACGACACGCGCTTGTGGCAGCTGCGATCAAAGGACGACGATAGAGAGCTCGCCTCGGTGGCAAAAAGGGTGAAGCGATTTCCCACCGTGCGCTGTACGCGACTCACATTCTACCTAAAAAAAGAAAAATCTCTTGGCATCTGGTGCAGAGAAAAACAGTAGCGGCAGCAAGTTCGACGACCGATCGATTATTAATACATATAAGGTACAACAGTGTTGGAGCATGAAGCTCCATCAACCCTCTGTTAGTTGCAAAACAAGTTGGAAAATCGTTTGCTAATGGATTTCTGATTTTCGTACAAGCCGTTGTCCCGCCACTTGTGAATATGCATATCATTCTCTCTCGTTTTATCGCACGGGCCTTCGCATCGTGTTTGCCGTTCCATGCGGCGTTGCAACTTCCACGTTGCACTATTCTATTTATGCACCGGCGAGATCGAGCGTTGGCGCGCGCAATTTGCATTCGAGCCTCCGCGTCCTCCCTCTCGGTCTTTGTACGGAACTAGCGTGTGGGAGTAATCGTAGATTCGCGACATCGAAGCTCAGGCGAACGGATATTCGACCATTAAGCACTCTTACTTTTTTTTCGTGGACTGGCCTTTAGCTTGTATAGATTCCTGTCGACCGAAAAACAAAATCGTATCACGCAATTTATCGACATAATCAAAAAGTATTGTCATTTCATTTGTGCCCGTTATGTCACTTCAACTAATTCGGCCAACTAATTCCAATAACATTTTTCTACCTCTACTTTTTATGGATAAAAAATCCACCGTACATTTTTCTCGTGGTTTTTGGCATTTTTCATTGCCTTGTGAAAGAGTAATACGCTTCTGTGGGTCCATAGCGTATGGCGGACGCTTATATTTTTCCCTGTAAAATTCAGTGAGCGCTCGAATTACCATCGGTTACATCTATGTTGAAAAGTAACGAGAATCGGCACTTTTTAACTCCCGACGGCCCGCTACGCCAACGCGGCGGTAGTTATGCGTTCCACCGAGGTGAGCGATTCCTTTGTCCGGATTGTTTTCGAAAACGGTTGAAAGTTGTTCAACCGTACTTAGCATAACGATTCCATGACGAACGGTCGTTGTCTTTGTCCGTAGAGAATTGAACGGAGGCGAAAATTTGTGTGGAAAAAAGCATTTTACAAATTACTTCTTTGAATATACCGAAAATTGGGCGCTATCTTCTGCCATATATATTTTCTCTCACGGTTGCACGCAAGACGCTCGATCTCTGGCGGAGTCGGATCACCGCAGGCACAGAGAACTGGTTGTTTGGAAAAAACGTTTTCTTTTAGAAGTATAAAATAAAAAAAAGTACAAAAATAAAAAAACTACCACCTGAAAGAGAATTTTAGTAACGAAACTGTATTAACAAAAGAAGAGTGAAATTACAATTCATTATTATCATTTCTATTGCTTGTTATTTACAGATGAAATGAAATTTAACATTGTTTGTTTCGGGACTTTCTACTGAGTGCTTAAAACCCGCTTAAAATGATTCTATAGATTATTTTGTTCGCAATGCGCGGAAGATTGAAGAAGAATTGTATTCGACAGTAACAGTTGTCAAAACGATTTATTGACACGTTGAGATAAACGTCGAAACGGTATTCATAATGAAGGGTACGCGACATGGCCCACCAGTGGTCGATGAAATTCGAAAATTATTCCACCGATACGAACGTTTAATCGGTTCGGACGTTGAGGACAGGGTTTGGGATGGGCAAGCATTTCATCCTGGTCGTATTCCCCGACGGAATAGTGGCTCGCCACCTCCCATTAGAATTCGATTAGGCGACGAATAATGGAAAGCTCCTAGTCGTTACTAACGATATGCTAATTAACAATTACCTCAACTATGGTCTTCCATACTATACCGTCTATACTATTGTAATCGTGTAAAGCCAGACAATGTTGTATCATCGATTCTATTTGCTCGCTAATTCAGTTTAAGCCTTCGTCTCGAGGTTAAGAAGTTTTTTTACACGAATTTGATACTTCCTCACTCCCACGGCACACCTTCGGATATATTATAACATGTATCTTAGACGCGTCTCTATATAATAGAACAGTATCCATACCTCATCGATACTATCGATCGATAATATCCACTCTCCACCTTTCTAATAACAAGCCACCGATGATCCCCCTCAAGCGTAACGCGATACGTTTACGAAACACCGGAGCCCCTCACATCCGGCCTATCGTTTTCTCGCTTATGCGCTTCGCGCATGGATTCCTCGCTTGTATGCCTCACGAATTCGATTCACCGCTATCGATACCCGCTCGATAATTATACGAACCTGCCTACATGACTACCGTTCGTATCAATTTACAGTAGTATGCAGTCTGCTTGACTACCTCGAATCGGCAAACTTACATTAAAAAACAAAATGTTTCGAGCTATTTCTCGTTCATTCACTTTCCGCAAGAAATCCCGCTGACCCTTGGCATTCTTCGAGATCCCGTCTACTCGAGAACTATTGTCGAAGAACCGCAGAACGACCTCAGGTAAGCGAGAGAATCCGGATAAACGGATCTTTCGCTACCTGCCCCAAGACCCATCGCAATAATCCTGGAAGCGTTATTTAGGGTCGAGAGAAGCAAACTAAATTTCTCTTCTCTTCGCAAAGCCTTTTTTGCTCATCGTAATTTTTTCTTTTTCATTTTTTTTGAGAAGCATCGCCGAAGGGGCTCGAGATTAAATAGGAAAACGAACGACGGTCATACGTCATGGTCAATATAGTTGATTGATGCCTTTCGGACTTTCCACTTTCGACTTCTTTGACTCTTGAGATGCATCTGCGGGCAGCCTTCTTTTTCTCCTCTTGCTCCAGTTTTTACTCACACATCTGCATCCATCGATCGATGCTCGGAGCGACTCTGCCAGTTTTTGTAATTATTCGAACGGTAATAGTTGGGCACCAAGCGGGTTCTTCTTCTTTCTCAGTCATTCCATCGTCGTTATATAGATATCCTTCAGCCGGGCAGAAACGCTCCGGGTTTTGCGACTTCATACACACTCTGTTTCGCATAGCACTCCACCTTTTTCTCGGACGACGCCGAGATCGTACGGCCATCTGCTACCATAACGCGGAGCTATACCAGATACTATTTTAACACACATATCTATATCTATATCTGTATCCAAGCCGATTCGGCGAGCAAGGGAAGAAGAAGAGGTGGAGGTACAGAGAATACAGAAATGCGGGTTACTGATTTGAATATCGGAAGAGCAGGGACGAACAGCCGTTGCCGTGTTGCATCCGCCCACCCACCCACACACACACACACACACACAAAGGTTCCTAGGCTTTACGCTTTAATTAAAACTGCTGTTCCGCACGAAGTGCCACTACGTGTCCGCGTCTCGGACGGATGATGAAAATCAAAATATTCCACGGGAAGGCCTTCGCGCACGTACCTGATTTTGCGATATAATACGCCGACGACACCCCGGTTGAAAGATTCACAGAAAGCCCGGGCTCTAGATTTTCGTCATATTCCTCGGAACTCCGGATATATATCTCCCACTCCCCAAGCTTTTCAATCGAATTCGTTTGTATATTTTATCCCTCACGAAAGCAAACAGTGGGAACGATAGCCGCGGCATCTGCCGCGAATAAATAAATCGCTGATAAATTAGTCATTTTACGTTTTTTATACGCAAACCCGTTGGTCGCGAGAAAAATAATATGATGATCCAAAATTCCCATTATCGATGGGTTTTTTTCTTTTCGTCGCCGAAAGTTGTACGAATCGGTTTCGGGGAAAAATGAAGCATGTTTCTTTTTCTTTTTTTTTCGTCCGTTCTCGGACTCGATATCAAATGCTCCAAATAAACGCTGAAGATCATACATTGAAACGATTTAATCGATAGCGGGTTCAAAACTTTTGCGCGAGTTTCTCAAGCTTCTCAAGAGTCGCCGAGAGCGCCTGCTTGTGGATGTACAACGAAAGATATTGTCCGACTCCTCTTATCTTGTTGCTTATACTTCTTCGTCTTCGGGAAGGCGCCTCTCGTGTATTAGCTTGAACGCTCGAACGAGTGCCTCGGACGAGTTAATTCAATCTCGATAGCGCAGAGTGCGAATCAGAACGTAGAGTGCACCGACGAACAGAACGAAAGAAAGCAAAAAAAATTACAACGGGCAAAAAAAAAGAAGATCAACGACGAAGAAGCAGACAGAGAACCTCGCTGTCTTTCTGTCTTTCATCTCGTCGCAGAAACTGGTGTGTAGTCGAACAAAAGTTAACGACCTAGCTACGGAATTTATTGGAACACGGGGTTGATCGGATGGTACACGAGGTGGGCGTGTCCTCGTCGTGTTCTCAAGGATTTCCTTCGGGTACTCCTTCGGTCTCCGGACTCTCCTGTCCACTCGATTCTCAAACCACTTGAAAGAAACACCGATTGAAACTGAAAAACAATTTACTTGCTCTCTCGAAAGTCCTGCTAGCGGAAAAAACGCATATAATTCTTCTTGCGACATTCATATAACGTATATATCTTTTCACTATAAAATGCTTTTTTTACCCTCATACAGGAAAATTTGTTTTCGCGACAAAAGAAATTCTCCAATTCTATTGTCAGCGCGTTCAGGATGTTCTTCCAAACATCCAAAAATCATATTCAGAAAAAAATGTCCAATGTGTTTATGCTCCAAAAAGACGTTAACACGATAGCTATCGTAAATGTTGAGCGATTGAACTAAAATTTGGTACATAACTCGAGTTGATGCCAAGTTTTTTTGGTATTGAATTAGCCCGAAATCGATGAATGTATAATTTGAAATAATATGCATATTTTTGTTTTCTTTCATTTATTCTTTATTTATTCTGGCGCGCGGTGCGATGATCTCGTCATTTTCCTGGCACGGTAGTTCTGCTATCGATTCGAGATCTTATTCTGTTCTCCTCCTGTACCGGCTCACTCGAGAGTTTCGACTTCACCGGCAGACGTTTCTCGGATCATTACGCCAGCGGAGCCCAGTGTGTTTTACTCTTTAAAAATAGCCGTAACAGAACTCCGAAATGAAACAAGGAGACGCAACAGAAGCGGTGTTCTGTTTCGTTCCAGACGGAATGATTTCCTCGCGAGGAACGTTGAAAGACATGCAGTTCGAATAATGCCTCTATCGCTTTTTAGTATAGCACCATGGAAAATACAGTATGAGCGAAAAATTAACATCGTGTCTCTCTCGAAGACGATTACTTTAAAAAGATAACACGATACAAGGGTCTCATATTTTTTAACGGCGTTCCAATTAACAATTAATTGACAATCACCGAGGCTGAATCGACCGAGGAGAATATCCTTTTCTCACCCTCTTCCTTGAAACTTGAGAACAACGCCGAGGCCCTTACACTCTCGCTTTCTCGTGTCTCCGACTGCACCCTCGGTGAAATTATTCGGGAACAAACAAAACCCTGGCAACCGACAGTCAAGGATTCGCCGAGTCGGTGTGTGCGTTGTCACTGGCACCCTATATCCCTGTCGATGACCCATCCCTCGCATATCGCCTTTCATCCCTATAAACTCTACTCCGCAACCACCAACGCCATCGACTCTCGCTTTCGTTTGCCATCTCACTTGCGCTATTTGTTTTCTCTTACATCAACCCCTCTTTAACCCTCCCCTTTCCTTGCGGCTTCGCTTTCTATTATTCACACGCGGTAAATCCTGCATAGACCCGTCGCCCCGTACTGTACAGAGCACCGTATTTGCTGCCCCTTCATTTACAGACAACCGCAGCAAACTGATGCTGCACATCGAATATAGCCCAAAACGATCATCATCGTTCTACCGCCCCCACTCAAGCCACCAATCTTTCTCGCTCTAGCTCGAAAAGCTTCAAACTTCCAACGTATAAAAAGAGAATACAAACTAGAATTGCTTTCTCATTATTTTCCCCTTCTCACGAAGTTTCCTCCATCAGATAGTACAGTAATTTTGGCTTCCTGACGGAGGAAGCTTTATAAAAAGTTCAAAATAATAAGGAAGCTATGCGCAAGTTCCTACTGTGCGATCTTGATTACTATCTGCTTGTCTGAAACATTTTAGAGAATGAGCTAAAAATTTGAAAGGCGTTAGACCATAATCAAACTTAAAAAAAAACCCCAATTTCCGATAAATTCGGAATTCTTTGATGGATTTGCGGAAAATCCCGTCAATTCCAGATCAGCCCAGATAAAAAAATTCATTGACGACTTGAAGAATATATTATTCGTTTAACAAAAAACTGTTCGATGGTTCCTCAACTGGCCAACGACTGTGCCGTTTGTGCGTGTATGGGGTTTGATAGGACGACGACGACTACGAGTTCGACCAAGTCTCGAGGACCCTGAAGAAGCTCTTCGAGGGCTTGTGGAACGCGTCCTCGAGTTCATGCAGCATTCGAGGGGTGAAACTCACGATTTCCCCTGCCATTCTTGCCAATGTAAACAAGCCTGATGGCTGGGCCTTGTGCTCCAGACACGCGGGAAGAGGGACTGAAAGAAGACGATGCTGTGGCGCGCACACACACACATTCTTCTTCTTATTTTTTTCGTCTTCACTCCCCCTCGTGTTCATCATCAACCCCCCCTCCCAGCGGAAGGTTTTTATTTAGTGCCCTTTCACGAGAATCTGTGGAGATTGTGGAAGCTTCACCGAACAGTCTGGTTTTCGTATGTTTTTTTTTCTCTCCCATTTCCGAGCTCTTTTTCCTGTCTGTGTACGCGTGGCTTCCCCTTTTTCATTCCCGCACTCGGCGCTGGCTCTCATATTACGACGAAATTTATTGTCACCGAGCTGGTAAACTCTCATTGTAACCCCCCTCCCCTCCCGGCCCCCTGTATAGTTCGATCCTTTTTGTCACTCTTTGAATTTAGCTCGTGTTATAACAACCCTTCACCCCGTTTTCACGTACGCGTTGCGAGAAACTGCGGAGAGGACAGAAAAAAAGGGGGGTGACAATGAACGACTCTGGACTCTCCTTTTTCCACTCACAAGCCAAACAAATCGATAAGCCAACGATGTGCACACCGACTTTCCGCATCGTCACTATGTTTACTTTCGCCCTCTATCTTACTCTTTTCCATCTATATATCTCGACCCTCACGGGAATCCTGGTCTTCATCCCTTGAGCCAATAATACATCAAAAGGCAAACTCGTGTTATTTCATAATTTCACGATGAATTATCTTCTCCTATCTCCCCAAAGTACATATCTTTCAACATTATATATATATATACGTTTATCTTTAATCGAACAATCTTGTCAAGTTTGCTTCTCCATCGAAGGTAGCCGTTGAATTTTTTTTCGATGAGAAATAACAGAAATGTCTTGATTGTACGCCGTGTCCTTTCGCTCCCCTCCGGGACTGTTTGCTCGCCGTGTTTTTTTTTCTCCATTAACGATCGCCCTCTTGTAGTTCTGTTTTTTTTTCCTTCGTCGATTTCTAAGGGCCTCGATGGTCATCGCGCGCCTTCGTCGATGGAAAAATTCGTTTCACTCGTCGAGGCTTGCCGAGCACGAGTCACCGTGCAGTATTCCAAGCCTGCACTGTCCCAAATGTCGAATCCAGATGGCGAGCCAGAGTTCAGCAGAGTATATCATCGCATTCTTTGCGGAAATTCTGCTGTCCGCAGTTCTGTGTCCTGTATATCTCGCGAAGGGTCGCCGCGGTATGATACGTGTCAGAGACAGATCGAAATCCAGCCACTCGGTTAACTTGCACCAGACCTGCGTTCTCTTTCCTGCAATCCACCGCTGTAATCCTCTATCTATTGATTCTCGTGACATTGTCGCACGTTCCGACCACGCGAGGCAACGCGATTTATCGTTTATTTTCTATCTCGCGAAACTCCCAACCCTCTCGTTCCTAGCGTAACGTGGAATCGGTGATGCAACCTTATCGGTTCGAAACTTTTTCGTCGCTCAATCGCCGCGAAGCGGCTCAGTTTTTGTCTCCAATTCTATCCGTTTCATATTTCGGAACTCCGCGTAGCTCTGGAAGGTTTATAGAATATTGACGGTGATAAAAAAATCAGAATAACTCATTAGAGACGAAGAAAAAAGAATGGAACATTCTTCCTCTATTATTCGTGCAGTAATTAACATCGAGTCGTTACGTCTCGGTCTGTATTTCTATCTCGGCCCATTATCTTTTTGCTCTCCACGAGACCAAGGGAGATGGGCGGTGGTGGTTTAATCGTCGCTAATTTTTCGTTCGCCAACGCGGCAATAGGTATACTCTCGAGTACCGCCGGCAGAAACATTGTATCCGCTCTACGGAGCAGCGTTAAATAAAGCTTCGTCGGAAATACTGAAGTGGGGTTGGGAAGTACATGATCCTCTGAAAAATAGGGGATAAATAATATCTCGTTGGAGCGTTATTCATCGCGAAGCTGGGGCGTACAAACGAAAAGTTTTGGACTGCAGTTTTCGTGGTTCGCCAATGTATCCGCGAAGTGTATACGAGCTGTAAGGGAGAGAAAGAGCGGGAGGAAGGGGTATCAGCAACGGGCACACGCTCCAAATGCAACGACTATAATTACAACGGGCACCAGAAATAAGTAGAGGGCTCGTCGGGAACTCGTTGCGCTACGGTATAATAATAGTCCGTGCTACACTCCATACCGCGAGCCTTTGCCGCAATTATTTAATGTCTTATTTACAACTAGATGAGAAGAAGAGAAGAAAATACTACGGGTGCTAAAAACGCGAAAGAATTTTCTCTTATCGATAACGAGTATCGTTGAAGCTTCGTATTCGCGACGCTATAGTTAATTCCCATGCGTGTCGTCACTGTGATTCATAGAAAGCGTCTCTTCATGACTAAAGAGACTTTCGAACACGCCCGAGTGAAACTTGTACGCTTCTGCCAACTGGCATTAATATCGCGTACAAATACCGCGCGAGTTTGTCGCGCAAAAGCGGCGCGATTGTAAATTATAATTTGTAATGTCCGAGCCGTTAAGAGAAATCTCCGCGTCTATTAAGCAGGCACAACAAAATCAGCAGAAACAATGGAAAGTCATGAAGAGCTGTATTATCAGAAAAAAAATACAAAGTCGATGATCGTTCGTTGGCCACATCTGGTGATATTTTCGGAGGAGTTGTTTTTCTGCACATATTTGATTCAGCGATATGGTTTCAGCGCGAATGTCGCTGATAAAGCAAGTCTAAATAGCACTCACTAGCGCTCTAAAGAGCACTTAATTATTATGAAATTTTAAGGTGGCTTCGCAGTTTATCTCTAGCCAGTTTGTTGCCAGTTTTCAAGCTAGCACAACCATCGTTTTCCACAACATTTTTCATTAAAAAAATGGGCAATAGAGCAATGATGAGCATAATGACAGTGCTAAGCCATGTTACCTTTAATCGATTGTTGTGTCAACTTGATAGACGTAGATTTTGCGAAGTAACCTGAAGGAATGACTGGCTTGACAAGAGTGCAAATCAAGATATTACGGTAATCAAAAAATCTCTCAAGCATTTTTAATCACGCTGAAAATTTAGCTCTACGAAGACTGGAGTAATTGAAAGCGGGAAGATTGAACGCAGCGGCGAAAGTCAAGGACTCGGTGGAACAGGAAACAAGCGTTTGGAGCACTCGAAACTCCGTTTCCCTATTAAATATTTCAATTCGTGTCTCGAAAAGCCAAGTTACGACGTTTGTACACCTGTCTACCGTTGGATAGATGGATGAGGATGAACTCACGTCGGTTTCAACCCTCGCTATAAGATAATCTCTTGCGCGCTCCCTTAGCATCGTTACTAACCGTCCACGTCAGAAACTCGCGTACTCCATCGGCCCCTTTCGCCTTCAACGTAATTCACAATGGTATAGAATTTGTTTATACCTGATGTACTGACGATGGATGCATAGTCGCGTACGACTAGTTTCCCGTACAATACTACTCGGTAATAACCAAGAGACTAACCGCAGCATGGGAAATACTGTAGCACTACTATATTTAGAAACTTGTAGCAAAACTTTGCCGTGGAAGGATGGACGGTTAATATTCTCCGCTGGCGTGGTCTCTCCCTACACACTCCTTGAAAGTCGTGAATATTGAATATCGCTATGTAGCGAATAGAATTATCGAGACTCGTGTGTTACGTGGCGACTGTACGTTACAGAAATTACGGTGGACTCGTGAAAGACCGTGAAAGGGGAAATATTACGTCGGTGTGCGCTCTGTGTCGAGAACACCTCGGTCGGTGTATATAGTAGCTTCCCTTCGACTGGAATAACTCGCTAGTTTCCTGTCGATGCCTTTACTCTAACCTGCGTGCTGCAGATTATATATATATGTTATTGGCGACTCCACGCGAACCTTCGCAATTCCATCCACGCTTATTCCCACGATTATATTCCACGCCAGAACGGTTTTTCTCTCGCTATGCTACGCACGATTCTTCCCGTCGGTCTATCATCGTATCATAGGCTATTAAATATCGAATTGTTGAATCGATAACGCGCGCACACACAGCCGGAGCAAATAAATTGCTTTTCATTGATTTTTTTCTAATACGCCCGAGCAGAAATTGATGTCGGGTTGCCAGATGCCTTATCTGGACCTGCCGAGGCATGGGTGGGATTTGCCTGATCCTGCGAGCCCAGTGCAGCCCTGGCAAGGGCCTGATGAGGTACAGATAGGTGTTCCCGACGAAATAAAGAGAGGGCTTGACTGAATTCACTATTTTCGGATCTATACTTTTGCCTGGCAAAAACTTCACCTCGATCAGTGAAAGTGGATGAGGGTATTCGGATAAAAAATAACTGGTCTCTATCAAAACTTCCTCTGACTCTGATCTTCAATTCATTTGTTCTTCATTCGTCAAATATATTAAACGAAACGCGAATCTTTGATTTCAACACAGAATGGAAAGGCAATAATTGATAATAACGACGATCTTCACCGGCGTAGATCGAGCGATAGCCGTAGAGTCTCGTAATTATCGGGAAATATCAATTTGATATTTCCCGGCCGGCGCCACCCGATACATGCACAGAAGACTACCGTGTAACGGCATAGAATCGCGCAATGTTACTCGATGCACGTACACGTTTTACTACCGCGCCCGACTATCGTCGAGGACAATGGAATTTATCGGGTGGCCGATTATTAACGAAATTTCGGAGTCATTAAGTTCGGTGATTCGGCGGACGTTGTCGGAGGCTTGCGTTACGCGAGAGCATAAACCCCTGCTCGCGCGGGAGGGTTATACGCGTTTCTGCATTCTACTACCAAAGTGCGTAACTGCAACGACGAGGGACATAAAGCTTCCCTCGGTCATTGTTCGCTTTGGGATTTGACGCGTTGCCATAACCGGGTTTCGCAAAGCTCTGCAATGTGCGCTCGCGCGAGCCCGACAATAGAACCAGAGAAGCAGAGGAACAAGACGAAGCAGCGATGACGCGAGAATAACGATGCTGCCAGCACTGTTAAAACATCGTAGAATAGTAAAAAGAAGGGGGACATAGAAAACATCCACAGAGGGAAAGAAAAGATCCCGCGGGAATTCATACAGCAAAAGATGCGACAATGGTATATGTGGGAAACAAGAGCACTAAAGTCGGCGCGTTGTAAAACTCAAACCGGTTCTATCGTCGTTAAGCCACACTCGGGAACATTAATCGCAAATCATTTCGCGAATTTATCGGAATAATGAATTACTCGCGCGTGTATGGAAATCGTAAAACACGATTGCGGGAAGTCCGCGTAGTGATTTAATTGCGAAACTGAGCGATATCAAGCGAAATATGCGAATGGAATTTAATGCATTTTTCTTCACTCGCGCGTATGGTTTTTTGCGCTCGCGTTGAAAGAGGAAATAATAACTAAAATTTTGCGCGCGTATATCTTGTAGGACTGTGTGTGTCGAAAGCATATGTGTGAGAGAGCTTCAAGGGAGTCAGGCGTGAAAAATCGTGTTTCAAAAAAAAGCGATAGAAAAAAACAACAATGTTAACGCGAGCGACAATTCGATCGTGGCGCTTACGCCGAAGCCACGTCACGTCGACTACGAGCCATAAAGAACGGAACGTGGCGATAATTAATTTTCAGGTCTTTTTTAATTTTCGATGGTGTTATTGGCGTTTACTTGATGTTCCGGAGAACTGTACGTGATTTAAGGGACATTAAAAAAAAATGGGCGTGTCTTTGGGAAATTTATAACTTGACACAGTTCTGTGTCTGGCTCGGAGAAGAAAAGCGTCTCTGGGATCGACTGAGATAGAGATACGCATCGACCGATGCTGAGCTTGTCGTGCTCCCGTTGAATGCATTCGGGGCCAGTCGAGCTTCTAAGCAGTATATTTTTGATGTCTCGCGTAACGTTCTTATTTCAATTCGGGCTAGATCGGAGCCGAGACTCGTCTCGAGCGACAAATAACATTTAGAGTCACCGTTAGACGTGTCTACGCTACTCTGCCACGAATTATCGTGTGTGAAGATGAATTGCACGATAAATATTCCTATACTTTACAAAGTGCATTGGCCTTTAATGTTTTTTCTTTCAAACACTATGACTGCTTAGCTATCTTGATAGCCGCTTCAAGTGATTAGTCGATTAACGATGTCGTTGTTAAAAAAGCCGATAATTGGCACTTTTTTGCAAAATAAGTGAGATATAGATTTTATCAGTCGCCAGTTCAAGATTATATCCGATTTATGCGTTTCCGTTAATTTACAACTTTCTTTTGTTTCTATCATATAGTACTCGACACATGAATCCTCGACATTAAAAAAATTGTCATTGCCGGTTACAATTTTTAATACAAAAACCGATCCTATTTTTTTGAAACTTTCTCGTCTTTTTAATTAGAAAATTCCCACGTCTGCTGCACGTGCTCTCGGCCAGATGGAACATTGTATTTCTCGTTTTGTGCTATAAAGCACGCGAGAGTGTTGGAGCAATTAGCTTGTGGGCAATTAATGCTCTCGCTCGATCCGCCGAGTTCTATTGCACGATTGAAGCATTAAAATACTTGTAGGGAATGAGAGAGAAGTAGCTTAAATCCTCGGCAAATTCGTATACGCGTTATATACACAGATATGTGTACAGTATAACAGAAGAGAGAGTTTGTAGTAGCCGGTTAGCGTGACGCGTTAGTCGAGATGACGCACGTGCGCGTGTGAGCGACGTGCGGTGACAGTTCTTCGATAACAAGCCTAGGTGCTGGACGCGCTCTCGCACTCCCCTCTCTCCCTATCGTCCTCTAATTAGAATTTCTAATCATCCCTCACGCGATTAATCACTTGACGACGATTTCCTCTTCTCTGCAGTGTCACTCGATGCACCATTATGCATCCCATTATAGGGATCCGTTGGCAATATATTCGAGAGTTCGACACGCGAGCTGTCGATAGTTTTCTCTCGAATAACCATTGAATCGTCCATTCATATAAATGAATTGACACTTTTTATCGATGCGATACAAGAAATGTGTACACGTTTATGAAATATCCTCACGGTATCATTTTTACCGACTAAACGACCGACATGCATGTGCAATTTAAATATGATAACGTGAAAGCCAATGTTTGATCGTAACATTTCGTATTCAATGATTAATTTGTTCTCTGTCGTATAAATCATCACAATTGCCCGATTAATTAATTATCGTTCGACGTTCCATAGTCGCGTCGCCGATTACATTTTACTACAATTGATTATTTCATCGTACTTCTGCGATGCGGTTACACGTTTAGCCGCGTAATGACTTAATTAAAATTTAATAGCTCAGTTGAAACGACCTCGTGATATGAACATATTTCACTGTTTCATCATTCAGCCGTTTGATTTTGATGTTAATATTGGTTTTTCTTTGTGATGTTTCAGTGATCTGAGACCAGCGAGCTTGGAGAAGGGCCAGGAGACCTGCAGGCTCCGTGTTTACGCCTGTTACGCGTGGGGTGGACCGCTTCTCGTGGCAGGCCTTGCAGCCCTCCTCGATCTTTTGCCGCCCCAGCCTCACTACACTTTTCTTCGACCGCGCTTCGACGACAACCAATGTTGGTTTGCCGGTATGTACTTTGCATAAATCATCGCGAAATATGCTGAAAAAAATATGTATGTATATTCGGCCGGAAGAAACCGTAACAACATTACCGACGCTCAGCGCCAACACGATTATTAAATCGGAGTCATTAAAATTAAATTCGAGCTCGGCCGAGATTTTAATAAATATACAGTAGGGTGAGGGTAAGCCTACGGATAAAATGCAATCTCCACGTGCCCGCCATTCGCGTATAGATCTATACGGTGCTCGTGTAGATCTTTTAGCTTCGGGGATTATTAAAAGCTAGCGGAGTCCCCTCCATATACGCAATTCATACAATAAGAATGAGGGATGAGGGCATACAATATATTATTATTACGTTGTACGTAAGGGTCGCTTCGACTGATATAATAGGTAGTTCGTGGGCAGTGAAAACCAGTTGGTAGTAAACGTGCTGTTTAACGAGCAGCCACGTAATCCTGTGAGGGTTTCCCATCCATTGCGTAATCCCAGCCGGTAACTAGCTAGGCTCGGCCTACCAAAATCGTAGGTTTAATGACTTTGCCGCTACGCTTCGCCACGTTTCTCCACTATCGACTGCCGTCGTCTTTCTCTGATTCTGCAAATGTTCATTATCAACAACTCGCGTGGTGTCTATCTTCAACCGCGATCGCTCGCCAAATTTATCGTTTCAAACTGAATTTCGCACAAATATTATTACAGATTTTGCCGGAAACGTACACCCAACGGATCCGACAACATTAGAGTGTATAATAGTGTATCCACAAGGTGAATTATCGATTATACAAATGCATCGCTGCTGCAAATTATGCCGACGGCAACCTTGCAGACTCCGCGATGCCGACTCGACGGCAAACATTGAAGATTCGACTACCAATCTCGCCAGTGCGAAAAGCAACGAATGATACGTGCGAGGCATGATTATTTTTTATTTATTGCCCGCTGCACACTGAAGTGCGCGAGGGATATATTCTCGCACCCTCAGGATTCGCGTATCGTTGAATATTCACAAAACCATCCTCTCGAGTTTCTCCCGGTCGTATCTCATTTCTCGTGTCTCCCATACGCAGACGAGTGTCATTGTTGCGTCTGGTCGTTGCGAGAAGAGAGCACCGCAAATCAGGATAATTGTGTCCCACAGGGGTAAAGAAACATAATAGTTGACGACGCGAGGAGCTCGAATTCAGCGCGTCTGCGTCGTGTTCGAGGGTTTCTTTTTTCCTGAGCGTGCGTAGATGTACAAAATCATGAATTCCCGTAGGAAAATGATCAAAACAGAGTCGCACAAACACGCTGATGTTGGGAACCCGGGAAGGAAGCGTTGCAACTTTTTTTTTTTCGCTGCTCGTCTTCTTGGAAAAAGGGCAGACAGAAATCCCCATAACAAAGTAGGCCGAGGGATAGGAATAGGAAGGCACGACTGCGATGGGACGAGACAGATAAACCTTCTGGCGCCAGCAGACCCAGCCCAACTGAACCGGGAGCCGACGAGGAAGGGAAAATGGGAAACGTAGATCTGTGGCGGGCGCAACCCCCCAATCGTGCGAAATTCACCCTCTGTGTACCGACTCTGTGGCCATAACGGCGAGTGCTATAACTGCAGCGCGTCGAGACCTCGTGGTGCCTACCACGGAGGATTCCTCCTCTTCGTACCTTCCTGTGCCTTCCTACAAGCTTTTTGCTGTTTTGTTCTTTTCATAACCGTAGTCTTCCGGCGCTGTAATAGAGTCTGAACGAGTTTATGTTTTTCTCTCTTTCGGTACGCACCTCGTAACAGTTTAAGGGAACGAATGAATTTACATTAATTCATTACTAACGAATTAATTAATGGGCTCGCACATTGCTTCCTCGTAACTTTCATTTGGATGTTGGTGCCAATTAAATTTACATGTTACTAATTAGATTTCGAGAAAAAAAAAAAGTTTCATTTGCGAGGGAATACATTTTTATCAAACTTTCTTTACACCCTCCGGCGATATCAAATGAATAAAAATATATTCCTAGCAAAAAGCGCTGAAAAATGAACGAAGAAATAAAACTGTCGCGACCTTCATCGAAAGAAATACTATTTTTTAATTTCCGGTCCCACGGTTATGGAAGAGAACGCAGGACATACCTATATAAAGTAGTCGGTGAAGAAAAAAATTACAAAACTTTCAGCAGATTTTTTTTTTCCACCCGAATGCACTCAGTTGGTTTAATACCTCGCGAGGACGGTGCGAGAGAACACGTGTGAAAGGGTGACGATTACTTTGCGAATATTCCCTCCGTAAATCTATTCTCCTGTGTAATGAAATCTCCGGAGCCGTAAAATAATCGACGAGAATATAATGCCAAAGGGACTTCGACTCCGCGAGAATAAATACGAATTCGACGTGTGCGGATGCACAAACGGTTACGCTTGGCTCTTCGCTCCATTAATCATCGCCCGTACCCATCTATCCCATAGCTTTTACACGCAGCTTGCGGATTATATATTTGTTCGCTATTCCCCAAAGCCCTTTCCTCGCGATATGTCCCGCGCAGTTCGGAAAAAAAAAAAAGATTCTCGCAGTTCAAACTCTCGATGTGAATTTGCAACGAAAACCCGCGCCAATTTACTAATTGATACTACAAGCACACATGCGAGAGCGATGTTTGTTTGTTAGTTTTTGCAAGCTCCAGCATTTCTCGCGATTTATACATCGCGCCTGCGGTCGAATGACGAATGGAAAATTCGACGACGCCGAGAACCGAGAGGGCCATTAGCGAAATGTCGGGGTGGTTTCCGCGCGTCGTTAGTCTCCGGCTAACAGCACGACTTCGCGATACCTCCGAAACCCTCCAATGTCACACGTCATGTGCAAACTGCTTTAGAATTGATACAAACGTTCGGTCTCTCTCACTCCGCTTCGGTAACGTTCGCGTGCTGTTTTATACGATTTTTGTTTAACCGGCGTATTTCCAACTTCGCGTTATCGAACGCGCGAGATTAAATTGTTGACCAGCGTCTGCCTAATCTGTATGGAAGTAGTTGCACTTTAAATTGTCCGAAGCTTAGATATCTCGCATATTCGATACATGTATTGTCGTTTTGAAAGCACTGTGATCGGTTTTGCCATATACATCGACAGCCAATGTTAGTTCGACGTGCAACTTTTATCGCAAGCGATGTATTCCGATGTCTTGAGTTTTTTTGGAATCTATTTATCAAAACGATATTTTTTATCGTATTTAAAAAATTGATCAACCAATTATGATGAGACTGAGTTCTCTGAAAAATCAGAGTTCCAAAACAAGCGAAATGATTTGAAGCACTTTTGCTTTTTGGAGTCTATTTAAATCGACTACGATTATTAGCATTTAGAATATAATTTGCCGAAAGTGTAATGCCTATCTTCAGTCACGTGAATCAAACGAATTGAGAGTGAAAGAGAGACTCGAGCAGAAATAGGATAGAGCTCAGCCTCTCCACCTCTGGCTAATCGAGTTTGACGGCGAGTAACCATAAAGCATAGCGGCAGAGGCTGCTGCGGGAACGGCGACGACTAGACGACCTAACAGTACAGCGGTGGCCGATGTTGCGGCTGTTCAGACTGCCCGTGGACCGGGTCCACCCGCGTATATCCACCTCATTCCCCTCCGTAACGCGAAACGCGAACATAATTCACTTATGTTTGTTATGGGTTGCCATGGAGTGAGATATAACCCGCTCGAAACAGCTATTGTTGGATACTCGCCAAAAAACCTAAGCGACTATCTGCTTCACTCTACACTTCCCCATATTCCTTCTCCGTTCTTTGCACGAAAGCTTTGCGCATCACAGTCGTAGTAACCAGTTGTCCGGGGGGAAAATTACAAACGAGCCGGAGGAGGTCTTCGAGGAACAAACGAACAAGGAAAACGTTCGCTGCTTACCAAGCGAATGTCGAAGACGAGAGTTGGCCATTGCGAGAAAACTAGACCAAGGCTTGAGGGGCCTTTGGTCAGAAAATAAATGAAAAAAGAAAAACAAATGGACTCGATATTTTCTCAAGAAAAAATGATGACCTTAATACGAGGAATAAAAAGCTCGGAGGATTCTTAAATTTATCATTTCTACCAACGTGTATCTCATCGTTCGAACAATAGTATTCGGAACAGAAAAACGCTCAAACGAATCGCAGTCTTATGCAAATCGTGGGAAAACTTTTCCATCCTTCGCAAACGTTGAATTACCATCGCGGACACAGTCGTGACGGGACTCGAGAGACCTCAAAAGTTTTGTACATTTCAACGGATAAACCCCGAAACGTACTCCGGCGGTCTATGCGATCTGCGTAGCGAGGAGTTTTTACGATGATGACGCGCGAGCGGAATACTTAATCCTTTTTTTTTCGGATGCGAAGTTCAACAGGAAAGGACGTTGACAAGGGTCAGAATAACGAGAAAAAAAAAAGTAGATTCAAGTTGAAACTAATTTATACTTCCTTGCGCCCGCAACCGGTAACAAGCAATTCATATTCTTTGCAATTACGCCCGTGTTATTAATTAATTTTTGAATTCTTGCCGCTAAGCGTTGAATAGAGGTTGAAATTTCTTGGTAAATCCTTCGGGTCTCGGTACTTAATTAAATAAGTAAATTATTTGATAGTCTGCACAGTCTCGACTAGCCACGCGTGCGGCAAGAAGGACTATCGCGCGTTGACTATATTGCACCGGCAACACTGGCAGCAAACTCGAGAGGAATTCAGTCCTCTAAGTCGTCCTTGTACCGCGAGGCGAGAGTGCACGAGAGTAAATGCAATATACGTGTACATACGTACATACTGATGTAACGCACTTCGACTACATAAGTATGGGAATATTAGTTAGAGATTGTATAGAACATTGAGCAAGAGAGCAACTCGCTCCGCTTGAGCATGAACACACAACCAGGAACCGAAGCGTGGCGGGATAAGTGGCCACCGACGTGATCAACGGGGTTTACTATAACTCCTTGGGGCTGAATTTCCCTCGGGGAAAACACCTCCGACAGACCATTCGCGCACGGGCTTCCCCAGTACGCAAAGTTTACGCGAAAGCTGTTGATGCTACTCTATACCGATGGCGACGAGACGAAAAGCTTCTCGTCGCGAGCTTTATGATATTCCGAAAAAGTAAAAAAACGCACGCTGAGTACTCTAATAGTAGCTTTTAAAAAAATCCGCTTTAAAAAAGTGTGAAAGCATGGGAGTCAAATATAGATATTCATAAATGTGTGATGTTACCTATGAAAAAGATTTCTGTTAATTCGAATGTCAAAACAAAAAAGTATTTGACGCATTTGACGCAGTTAGTTAATTTGCGACTAATATTACGAAGGAGTGACGAAAGAAATTTTTTTACTCACAAGTTTTTTGGTTCAACATGACGACGGCATAAAAATCTCTTTTTTTCAAAGTGGTTTATCAATTTTTTAATTATTTATGGGGCAGATAGAAAGTTCAGATTTATAATTCATTTTCTCATTGAGCGTGTAAAAATGTGAACCATGATATATAGAACGCGCTATTCACAATCTCGACCGTCACTTTGCATTTTAATAAATTTCTGCGTTTCTAATAACAGCTAAGAATAGCCAGGAGGTATTCGGCGTGCTCGGAAATATTTCGCGGTATCACAGTGGTAGCGGAAAACTTGTGATGAAGAAATTTCCGGCGAAGCCGGGTCGTCGGTTATTTGTTTATCGAGGCCGCGCTGTACTTCCGGTGAATCTCATCTGTCTGAAAAGACCGTGATACCCCTTGCCCGATCTCAGCGTCACGACGTCGACGCGCCATTCTCGTCCTCGACGTGTTCGGTACAGGAAGTTGGGGTTTAAAATCGTGTGAATTTCACAGGTTCTCTGATCAACTAACACTTTTCGTACATGCGTAGATCATTATATGCTGTATGTACTCTACGCTCACGTATACATATATGTACTCGGAAGAGCACCCTGAAACCGTCTAGATAAACTGTTCTGGCGCGCCATTCAAGCGATCCTTGGTTTATTATTGAACCTGGCCTAAACTCGAGACAGCGACGTTCGAGATAGCTATTCGCGAGGATTAAATATAGAAAGCTCTTGGTTAACATTTCTGTCGTATCTATTACTCATCCTATGTCGCCTGCACGTTTAATACATCATTTTGTATGTAACATTTTTTTATCCGTTCGGTCAACATGATTTTTATACTTCGAATAGCTACGAATAGATTATACATATATAAAGGAATGAATTAATATTATTCTGTGCAAAAAAAATGTAATAATATATTTTTGGTAACAAAAAACCAGTAAATTTAATGAATTGGTATAGGAGCCTTTTTTTTTTATGTACGCAAGATAATCCAATAACATTGTTCTAAACTTCTATCCAAATAGCACTCGAGCGACTGTTCATGACTTTTTTTTCTTTTTTCAGGAGACGCTGAGATATTCGCCTACTTCTATGGTCCCATCGGCGTTTTGTTGCTGATCAACGTAATCTTTTTCATCGCTACCGCACGGGAATTGACCTGCGGCCTCTGGAAAGGCGAGTTCGTGAAAAGCACGACCGAACGGTGAGTCAGATATACAAAGAAAAAAATCGTATAATGTTTACCGTGCATCTTTCACGATCGATCTCGATCTCGAAAAAACTGCGAACAAGGCGAGACGACGGTTCATCGAAAATTCGTCGGTCTTTGGCCGGATAGTTTAATCGTCGGTAAAGCAATCTGGACATTCTCGGCTCTCCTGGAAATGCATGTCGACGAATTCTCGCAATTTCGCACTGAGGGTCGGATGAAGAAATATATTTTTTTAACGTGCATAAATTCTTCCGTTTTTGCCTCGTGGTTCGAACCCCTTTGGAGCTTCGCTTCCGAAATTCTTTTCTTCGGACATTCGCGAATATCACTCCAAAAGATCATCGACGTTATAAATATAATGGCAAATATTTTTATCGCGCCGTAAACACCAATCTAAACCGTGACGTCAATATCCGACGAGATAAATAAAATAGAAAATTCTTTTCGTTCTCTCGTTTGGATTCGAGCATCGTTGCCAAAAAAAGAAATCGGCGCCTGTCGCGGCTCCTCGGAGACGTCACGAATTATATTTTCGAAAAAAAAAAAAAAAAAAACGTGACGTTGGATTTCGCGGTATCCCGGATTGTTGGCGATTGGATCTGTGGCCGAAGACCATTTTTCCGACTCACTTGAGTAATTCGCATTTTTTATTATGTCCCCGCTGACGCGCGCGCTGTGCTCGACGAGCGTGGCGGAACGACTTTGGCATAATATCGCCTATCGTCGGCACGCAGACCTGCGGGCTTCGTCGACACTCGCGTGCGAGCAAAAGGTGTTCCACCTCGCCCCACGAAGCTTCTTCGATCGAAACGCGCGAGCTATAGCTGTCTCCATCGTAGCTCGAATAAACTGTCGAGGTTCAACGAATTTTTCATTAATCTCTAGTTCGACTCAACTCTCCCGAAGCTTCAAATTAATTTCCACTATTGAGTTGAAAACAAAAACTTTGCCAAGTAAAACCTTGCACATTGCTTTCTCATTATTCTTCACTTTTCACGAAGGTCCCTCTCTGAGAAAGTACGGTAATCAATCTTGGCTCCTTAATAAAGGAAGTGCACAGTTCGACTTTGCAATTTCGTTTGCATATTGTCTGTTTACATAGAAAACTTTGAATCATTATCTTGAAATTTGGAACAGCTAACGAGCAATCAAATATTTTTTGACAAAGTACAATATTCAATGAATTCGAAATTCTCCGACGGGATCGCGGCAAATGCAACTATATACTTCATTCAATAACAGTTTACTTATGGTGTAAATCTGAATCTGGTAACTTGTAAATAGTGCGAATGAGAATTCGGGCGCCAGCATTTTTTTAACATTAAACTGGAATATCTCGAATGCCATTATTTTCCCCGAAAACCGAGCTTCCTCTATCGTGAAGCAAAAGGTACAATAATTGAAATGGCAACGGGCTCGACGGAAGTCTGAAAATCTGAACGAAGAATCGATTTCGGCGTGTCATTATTTTCCATCAGATTACGGTCTTTCGATCTTTTCTCAAAGAATTGCCGTCTCCATCCACGTTCTAACTTTGCTCGGTAGTCGACTATCGGATCGTCGCATCGCTCCTATCGACGATTGATATTGACGATCTGGATTTCGCGCTTCGATAGGAAACACGAACTGAGCTTTTTCGCACATCGAACCTGACGATATAACGAGTACTCGAAATTGCACACACGGACACACATTGCTCACACGGGCTAGCGCGAATAAAGAGTGCAATATATAAATATATAGTAGGTGATATAAAGAAAAGCCAAAGCTTAGCGTAACGCGAATTCAGACTTTCGCTATCCGCAGTTTCTCTAGTCTTTGTCCTCGTGAAAAAGGTAGCCGCCAGGCCAAGCGAGTAACGGTTGTAGACAACAACACCGAACGAATTAGGAGAACGACTATATCGGACCGAATGGCCTCGCGTTAACTTACCCGAGATAACATTGTGTTTTCCACTGGATAGAGCTCGGGGAATAAGCTACAGCTCTCTCGCATAGCGGAGAGCGATAACGTGAAAGAAGCTCGCGATATAACGCAGTCCGGGAATGGTGTCCCCCATGGCTGCTCAAATAATAAAATATTATTGTCCCGAAGGTAATAAGGGCAAAGGATCGATTAACATTTCCTCCTATGCTTGATGCTCAATCTGTATTCCCGCGATAAAATTTATCACAATTTTTCCACCCATAATTTTGCGTTATCAGCATTCGGGGCTGTTGTCGGCATCGGTAACATAAATTTCGACGAACAAAAATGCATTTTCTCGTTTAGTTGTAAATATTTAATCCAGTCTATGCGGATGGGTGACGCTCTCGGCGGCATAGCGCTACCGGAAGGCAACGAAACCGAGAGCGTTTTCACCCTCCGGCTATATTCGCCCTTTCCATGTATTTTATCCGTGCAGAGAGCAGCAAGCACACGTGTTACTCTATCTTTCCTTCTTTCATCACGTTTTTGGCTCCGCTTCTTCCACTTCTACTTCTTCTTCCGTTTCCTATCCTCTCGCGCGCGTACCTCGTTTTCCGCCGCTTCGATTTCGCGCACCGTCGAGTGGAAATCTATGTTTCGCCTCTTTCCGCTCCTCGGAACCGTCTCGACGCGTTCCCGCGGCAGCGACGCGTGTACTTTCCTCGTACTACGGGCATCTCTCGGCGCACTCGCCGTGTGGAAAGAACTTGTAGCACCTTGAGCGAATCTTCATTTCTGGAACTGAAAAGCGAAATGCAAAGAAAAAAGAAGTCGTTTGACGCATTTAAAAGACTATCAATGGAGCCTTCCTCAAAGTACCCAACACCATACTCGATACGGAAAGTCGCTATTCCAAAAACGTGGTAAAAACTTGCTTCGGACGCTGAAGAAACGTCTTGATGATTAACAATCGAAGTCTGTTGATAGCGCTTTTATAGAAATCTGAATGAAGTAACATCAACTATGTTTAATAGTTTTGCATTGCTTCTTGGACGAAACCGCGAATACCCGAGTCCAAAGATCGCTTTTGCTATTTCTGAAGCTCAACGAGCGAATCCTTATGCCTACGTCCATTGCGTACAGTAGACTCGTCGTTCAACCACGAGGCGACGCGTGCGCGCATCCTCTCTGGTGTCGCTCCGAGACCGAGTAACCGTCCCTCGTTCATAATAATTAGCGATGCAACGGAAATAGAACTGCAGCAGTTGCAACGAGCACGCGCCTCATATTCCCCATGGCGTTGAAGAGTTTATATACCGACGCGGATTGAACGCGAAGACCTACCGCGAACACGTGACAATAATCGAAATGGTTATGACAGCGATGAAGGAGATTAAGGTGATGGTACTCGATCAACTCTCTCTCTTCTGTACTTACTCCTGTTGTAGACGCTGCGCGATTCAATTAGTAAACACACGTTCATCGAATTAATTATTCGTTCGCTACGTCTTTTCCTCAAACAATTTCGAGTTCAAATATTTGTACATCACAAAATCATCGTTGTCAGTGATTAAAGCTTTGATTGTTATGAGAAACAATTTTCCACGTCGCAATGTTTCTTCGGAGCTCCGCTCGTACGATCCAATTTAAGATACGTTTCTTGGGATAGTCGCTTCATTGATCTTTCATTAAACTGTAAAAAAAATTGCTGACTGTTGACTGCTGAAAGATTGCTGTTGTCGATACTTTATTTTTTATAATTTGCTTTAGGTCCACTATAAAAATACCTTGAATTAAATAATTTTCTTCAATACCTCTGGACACACATTCATTCACACATTCACATACACACATTCGTACATTCATTTTCTTATCAGAATCGAAAATGAAATTTAGTGTATCTGTTTATTCATAATCACTCAATTTTTTTTTACCAATGTAATTATCTTTTGATTTCTTTCTTTTCAGAGCGGCCCTCGGAAGAGTCTGCATGAAGCTCGTGATCGTGATGGGTGTAACATGGATAGCTGACATCCTATCCTGGGCTGTCGGTGGTCCGGACTACGTTTGGTACTTTACCGATTTGCTGAATGCACTGCAGGGTCTCTTCATCTTCATCGTTGTCGGTTGGCAGCCTCCGGTACGGGCCGGCCTGAAGAGACTCTTGAACAGAAATCCTCGTGCCAACGCCGGAAGACAGGGTAACGGCCTCAGTACAACGAGTCACGGAATGCCGAGCATGGGAGACAGCGTGACGCAAAATCCAAGCACCAAGACTGCACCCCTCGAAACCATCTGCTAAAACGCAACATCACACATCGAAAGGAGTCTCGTTCGCTCGTTCCTTCAGCTAAAAGCGAAACCAACTAACATTCGCATCTCGACTATTATAGTCACTCAAAGAGTGTTTCAGCGTTGATGATCACTCTGAAGGGTTAAAAGCTCGTCAAAGCGACCCGCAACATCATTTCGTGAGAGCCGCGGAGAGAGAGCGTGGAGATTAAATTGAAATTCTCGCCCCGCTTAATTTACCGCTCTCTTATCTCACGATAGACACCGTAGCGGATACATTCTTCCGCGCGACTTTGAAGATCCGCCGAGAGATCTCTTCAATAATTCTTCGGGCACAAATATCCATTCGACAAAGATTCAGTCTCGATGAGAGCAATTAATATCGCGCGTGTAAAGCCGCGCTCCTCGGACTCAACAGACTGGTTTACTCGCGTATCTTTTTTATATCGATGCTTTTCGACTTTTTTTCTATTGAGTAACAAAGAGACGAGACTGTCAATGATCCGAAGGGTGTTTGTTTTTCAACGCCTTCCGATCGATAAAACTGCCTTCAACACTGCGAGGACAATTGTCAACGAGTTTGAGAGGCATTCGCGGCCAACGTAAGACAATTTTGTAGAGAAGCGAGATAGTTTGGGTGATTTCGAGACTCCGGATGGAACAGGGAACGAAAATACATTATTTAGCTGTTAGCCGATTATATTCGTATATTGACACTGGGCAGTTTTAAAGCTCATTTGCTCTATATATACAATACGAGACAATACAAAGCTGAACGCTACACTCATTTTCAATTCAACAAGGAACATTTTATTTACATAACTTTACTCGAATAACAATGTCGAACATTCATTAAACGTGGCTTTCAATTTTCGTTTTTCTCATTCCTTTTTGCAATATTGTTATTCGAGTTAGAAAAGTCACCAGGCTCACGTTACGAAACGGATAAATTTCATTTTCCACTCGACTCTCTGCATCGCGCTATGAATCCTCGAATTATTGGCGTTGCTTATACAATTTTTTACAACTTTTTGTATCGGTTTAATGTCGAAGCGAATACTCGAAAGGATATATATGATATCGGAAAGCTAAAAGCTTCCGGCCGTATACGATTGTAAACAAAGATTTTTTTGTAAATGGACTCGAGTTGCGATGATTGGTGACGATCGTGTGAAATTTTTAGATGAGATTTTTTAGAGTGCGACGAATATCACTCTTTCGATTATTTACACTCGATTATATCGAGAGATGGCATGATGATGATATAAATCGTGACAATACGACGAGAGTGTAATTGGATAAATGCCTTCGTAAAAAAAAATGCCTTCCTAACGCGGTGTGTTCATCGTGGCGAAATTCTTTGTTTTTTTTTTTATTCTCAACGGAGTGAATTACTGGATTCGAGATAATGAGATAATCTTGGAAAAAGCGTTTGAGCTATGTGACAAATTCCGGAGGAGTGGCAAATTCAGCGAGAGCACTCCGCCGAGTTGTGGATCGAGTGCGAAGCTCGTAGAACGAGAGTCTCGACCGCGGTTACGCTTGGATGGACTGACTTGAGAAATGTTTCAAAGGACTAATTGCCCGAGGCTTAATTAAGCGCGCGAGCAGAGACAATACAAAGTCGTGAAAAATTTTCTCCCGACGCGTAGAATTAAAATCCTTTCATCGTCGATCATTCGAGAAGTTAAAACGTAACCGTTAATTTTTTTCGCATCGACTTTGACTCAACGGCGACGAGAAATAGTTTGAACTTCATTCGAACGTTTTAGCGAAAAACGCACCTTGCAAGGATCTTTGTGTTCATTGCGAGAGAGCTGTAACTTCATGAGGTGCACAAAGTGAGACTGATAATTTTTTTTTCGAAGTCGCACCACTTCCCATCTAGCCGACGGTACGTCCAAACCGCCCCCCTTAGTTCCTTTATTGCGAGATGAATGATTATGTGATAAAGCGACACTGAAAGACTATCGCACGTGGCTAATGTCGTCAACGTATTTAAGAACAGCGTCTCGCGCTTAAAGGCCAAGCTCACCAAATAGTTTCGTCAATCGAGCGTGAAAAAAGCTGGGACGAACGAAATGCCGCACGTGGTGGCCAGAAAAGTAGGTATTTCGATTGGAACGCGGCCAAGGCAAATTGTGTTGAACGCGCTTTCTCTATATCCACGTGTAAAGTCGACGGTGTCGCGTTGTGTGCACGTGTACTTTACGACCGATTCGCGATTAATAACGTAGTCGTTAGATACTCAGGATGCTGTGTAATTAGTTTATTAACTGGATCGAGAAATTGATTATTATTATTGTAATATCCTACCCAACACCCTATATTGATAACTTTATCATACCAAGCCTGTCGTTAAGGCAACCACTCTTTTGTAAATAGAATTGAACACAAGTACGATAAACAAAGTAAAACAGCAATTGAAACAAGGATTGTCAAATCGAATTATCCAATGACTGAATAAAATATGTAAACGTTGATAGCAGCAAGCTGGATAAGTCTATTTTGACAATCGTTGTGATCAAGTTCGAATTATGACGTCGAAACAAATTGGAGTTATTAGCGTCGTTAAGATGAACTCCTTATCGGAATAACGTATTTATACTCGTAATAAAATTGTTCTATAGGAACTAGTTGTTGCGCCACGAACCAATGGATAGAGGAGGATACAAATATATAAGTTAACTGTACGCCTTAAAATTAATATTAATTTATTGAGATGTAACGTTAGTCATTTGTTTTATACATGATATACAAAGTTCGATAAGTTATTCGTAAGAGTACGGTAGCTTGCCAGTAATATATCCCAATTTCCCCGATAATGTAATCACTCCTTCTTTTCTCGATCCTAATATTAGATTTAGATTGTTGCGTAATGGAAAACAATAATAATTCAGCGATACGCTGACAAACGTCGGAGGCTATAATATGTAATAACACAATACCCACAATTTATTTATCCTCGTGTAATTTACCGAATGAAAAGAAAAAGAAAACAAAACGATAGTATTATAATCGCCGTGTGACTCGATTGAGTCGACGAGAGAGAATCTAGCCAGCGCCGCTGCGTAGCGTCCAGCCAGTTATCTGTAGAAATATTGTAAGCAAGATCATAAAGCACAATGTTTTTCTTTTATTTTTTTTTTCATCCATTGATCGTACACCATTCCTACGATGTATTGTAACAGTATTTCTATCGCACTAACGTGAATAAAATACAACTGTTTTAGTACCAAAAAAGCGTTTAAACAAGAGACGCGGCAGCGTCTCAGCGTCAAGTACTCCGAGAAAAAAAATGTTAGTGCTGATTAATTAGAGGACCCAACTTCCTCCTTATTTTCGCTAGCATTTAATGTGTCTGAACAATATCAAGATAGTGTCGTACTGTACTCAACTTCTGAATCCACTTGTCTTTATATGCTGAAAAAAGAAATACCAGAGCGGAAGTTACCGATCAATAGCGCAATCATATGGTTTCTCAATATCGCGAGAATCATTTCCTTGTATTACAGATAAGAATTTACAATTCTCTAAGTGGAAACATGAACAATTGTGATGACGTGTTCGATCGATCGAAGATACGAAGGAAGAGAAAGCGATTGATACCAAGTATGAGTAGACAACACGAGTTATCAGATGGAGTACAGAAATCGAATCTCAGTCTACACGATCGTCTCGAACGGTTCGCGGCGCGAAATATCGAGACGCTATTCCGATGGCAGTGAATCTCAAGATGAAAGCAACACTCGCGTGTCCTCATTATGCAAGCAGCACTTTGATGCTGGTGAGAATTAAGACACGAAATATCTGCAAATGGATAGAAATGTGTGAAAGAAAGACAAGTGATGTGTGTGTTATTTTTTTGCTGCCTGATAGACCAAGCGTAATGTGTATGCAATCCGAGAATTGTATTAAATAGAGTAGTGTATAGATCAAGCGCGGCTTCTTTTATAAAAACGCATTCAAAATTATCTTAACGTAAAACATCAACTCCCCGTGCCGTTGATGTCTTTCAGACTAGTCATCTGGAAAAAAAGTGCATCAAATATTTATTGAACCCTCTTAAATATCGTTACTTCTGAGTGCCTGACGAATAAAAAGATTTTTCTATCAGGAAGCAAAAAAATGTGCTGTTGAAAGAAGAAATTCGGGTGTCAAAACTAACGTTTTATCGTTCCAGATCACTTCCGCAGTTGCGTTCCTGGGAGCTCTTGCAATGAAATATGAATTCTCTATTCTATCGGTAAACTACTTAGAGTACTATTTGGGAAAACCAGTATTACTTCTTCTCGTCGGATCTGCGGTAGTCTTCGCCAATGCTTTTTTGGGACTCATATCGTTGTGTCAGAAATGGCAACACGGTGTGATAGCGGTAATTCGATAAACAGATAAACACCACAAACGGCTAAGAGATATAATTATTTTAAGGATTTTTTCTACATTACAGTTCCTCGCGTGCACAATTTTCTTGTTCATCGCGATGCTTCTGGCGACTGTCGCCTACGTATTTTGGATAAATTCAGAACAAGCAATGTTCCTACAAGTGGAAGAAGACATGGAAAAGTATGCGGTCAATAAGGAAGTTATAGATTCGCTTCAGTTCCAAGTGAGTTCTTATATTTCCCCAACCCTAATCAGGGTTCCCGCCAGCCGAAGAGATTTTTTATTTTCGTTTGTCAGAAAACTGCAATATCTTCGTTTCTTTGCCTCCTAGATGAAGTGCTGTGGCTACAACAATGTTTCTGACTGGACGCAAGCCTCGACGAACATTCCTGAAAGTTGCTGTATCGATAACCCGGATTGCAATACCACCAATTCAACGGAGATTTCGTCGATTGGTTGTCGCGATGCTCTTCACATTTTTGTGTGTTTTCGCAAGTGGATCATTGCAGTTGTCCTTGGAGTTCTTGGAATAATCGAGGTGAAACACGATAAGCTATCAACGGGCTATATCGAGTTTTTTAATCTTATGACAATGGGGGCGTGAATGGAGTGTTTGTGTCTCCAACAATGGCATGATCACTAATTACTTGTAAATAACGTGACCGGATAAGATAGAAGTCCGACAATGAGTCATAGAAGAGATCCCCCGTGATAACGAGGCTTATCCATTTGCAGGTCATCTCGATAGCTTTATCGGTCACAGTGGTCAGAGATTTGACCCGAAGAATTGCCCCGTCCGAAGCTACAGCGGTTGATAACGAAGAGCGCAACACTACTTTACCGAGGATTCACAATCCACTGGGTCAAAACTCTTTGCCTTCCGTGGATAATGTTAACCGAATGGTAACGCCAGAGCGATACGTGCGACGGCCAATTGAGCGCCAGGCAGTATTGAATTATCGAAGCCCGCACGAAAGCTTTTTGCGACAGCCACCGCAGTTGCGATTCGACCGAAGGTAAATGGGCAGAAAACGCTGAAATGACGCGAATAACGAGAGCGTAAAGCTTATGCTAATTTTTTTCCTTTTTACTGTTAAGCTTCAACATACAACATCAACGCATATAAATTCATTCAAAACCAATTTATGTTGAAGGATCGTCATGCCGAGCACAAATTACAAAAATCCCCACGGTTTCCGTCACGGATAGCATCTACAGGACATTAGACAAATCTTGCGAAACAATTCGTCCATGAAATAGAAGACTGCACTACCACTGTGGCTTTTCTTCGGGATTGTATGAACTACCGGAGGATCAAAGACTCAAACTGACGATCACACTAATACAATGTATTATGTCAATATTCGTTAGTGTATTGTGTAAGGGATTTTGCTGATATTTATATAGTGCATTAGTTGTTAATTCGTTAATGTAATATACCAGACCTTCAGTAGAAGATACGATAAAGAAGGCTACACGGAAAAAATGGGCGTCCGAAGTATAACACGCATTTTTAGACGAATACATTTTTATATATTTTTGGTACTCCGTAATCAGTTATAGCGAATTTCAGAGTAATTATAAAAAAATGTATTATTCTCTTAGAATTGAGAGCTATACATAGGACGACCGATTTCTCAGTGTAGGCGTTATTTATAATTTTACATAACTATATCAATATGTAATGTTAAGTGTGTCTAAATCGATGTCGATATCACCACAAAGCAGTTCAAATGCGATAACCGTAATTAAATGCAATAATTTTATCAATATTTATAACGGCGCTTTCGCGAAAAAATCGCTTTTGCAATAGCTTAATGAGATACTCGAAGATCTATGGGAAATTTACCTTTCCACGAAGAGATCTTTTTGTATTCTCTTTATATGTTCTTATTGCTGACTAGTAAATCTTGAGCGTGCTCGTTTTTTTATAGAGAATGTACCACTGTCATAGATACTGTTAGATTATTGACTCAGGAATGTTTGTGTATACTTTTACCGAACGCCTGATCTTCCATGGCCACTACGACCGATCGATCGATGATGAAAAATCTTACGCTTCGACGATGCTGATGAATCCGACTTTTCATCAGGTCTCTTCTTCTCATTTTGCCTCGGCTTCCTTCTTTATCGTCATAGCGAGACAGCAAGCGAAGACTATGCCGACGATCTAAATGCAACAATACCAATCAAACCAATTGTTAGTTCATAGAAATATCGTAAATCGACGTTTTTATACCATACAATGATCACGTGCCTCTATTAGTGCAATTGATATCCCGACGCCGATTAGAACGGATGCGCTATTCTTCATTCTGCCCGCAATGGTCTCCCAACAACCCTTCTTAGCCGGGCTATGGTCCCCAGATTCCTCTGTAGTCTTACAGCCATTGTCATACCGAAAATTTTTACAACACGAATTTGGCACTATCGGGGAAGGCTGACCTTTCTCCGTGTTTGCGTCGACCCAGTCTTGCGCAGAGTCGATACCACAACATTCAAACTGAAAAAAATGGTCAATTTTTTTTTTTCCGATTTACGATGGAAATGGAACACTAGATAAATTTGCGCTTTAATCACTTCCGGCGAAAGAAATTCAAGTCAAACGCAACATCCGTGGAATGGTACCATTTTCGTTCGCAGAAACTGAATTGTTTTCAGTACACACCGAACGACAATCAAAACGGTATCTATTCTCGAAAAAAAAAAAATCCAACACCGAGATTAGTTACACATTTTGATGGTCGCATTGAATGGCATAAACCACAAAGAGTGTCGCAAATACGCGCGCGCGTGATACGTATATCGTTAAAGCAGCAATGAGCATTTTGTATCGATTTTTTTTATCGCAAACACCAAACTCATTATATCGACCCAGTGACATACAGTTTCAACGTACAAACTGCGTATTAACATTGTAAAGGACATGACACCCATAGAAAGAATAGCTACCCTCGCACTTTAAAAGGATGGACTTCGAAAGGGACCTAATATTTTCGATTAGTGCTCAGTCCAATTGGTCTAATCGATTTTGGAAAAACAAATTTAATTCTAATTTGAAAATATTTTATAGTATTTCATATTTATGTTTTAATTTTTAACTTTTCATCGCGGTTAATTACATTTACGCAAACCATTGTCTTCTATCATCAGCAATTTATTATATCAACTTGCCTTAAGAAAAAAGCACACACAAAAATCGATAACTACAGTTTCTTGAACTCCTTTGTCTGACTTTAGTCGCTCGTGGCGAGAGCGCTGTGACTACGAGCGCAAAAGATTGAAGGATAGTGATTAGATTTTGTTAGAAATTTGACACGTAACATTGACTGAAGTGAATCGAGACAAAACCGGAAGGAACTGATGGCATTTTTTGAAAGTAAATAAAAATAAAAATACCATACATAACACAATACTTTACTGAATATTTTTTTGATAGAAGACGATGGTTGGGACAATATGTTAGTAGTCGAATTGGAAAGAGTGGAGAACGCCCTCCGCAGTGGCAATATTCCGCCGGATATTCAGTGAGTTTTGGGAAAACTAATTTAATCCCTGCTTCGAACTTCGCATTTAATAATTTTTTAAATATTCAAGTATTGTGGGAAACGAGCCAAGCTCGGCTGTAAATTCGGGGCTTCCCCGTGTCGCGAACAACAGCGGCATGTGAATCACGTCCGTTCCTACTGCTGCATCAATAAACCAAGGCTCTAAAAATCAACGATTTGATTAATCTATTTTTCTATTTTGTTTATTATTTAAACACTATGCGAGAATGGGGAACGGAAAATAAACGGTTTTTATCCTCCAAAGCCCCAAAATTCTCTTTTGTTTTAAGAGCTGAAAGCAGGGCAGGGCTGAAAGAATGCCCTTCTGATACGGTGAGAGGAGCAAACAGGCAAACAAGTTTCCAAAATAGATATAATAGATTTCATAAACATCTTTGTTAAAAGATCCATCGATGAATTTTGTCAATTTTCATCAATGTGCTGAATTCATCAGTAGTCGGTGAAATAGTTTATAAAAAAAATTAATAACTACCCCTTTCTGTACTTTTTCCCACGCTAATTCCTCCGTCCTTTCGTATTTTACCATCGACGTTTTCATGGTTTGTCGCAATGCCGCTTCGAAGTCGTTCCTCAAGACCGCGCCGGCTACCCCGACTGCCAGCTCGATGATGAGTATTCCCAAAAGTGCAAGAGCGAACTGAATAAAGAATTATATCCACGATCACGATAATCAACTGCGTCAATATGACCAGAAGAAGGCTTATTGAAAACTTAGTAACTCAATCATACTCACAGCCATAAGCAGATTGTAACTTTCTTTGATCGATCCGTAACATCCGAGGAAAGTGACGCCGAATATTATGAGACCGGTAGCCACGAGGACCATCGGCGGTGCGAGAACTCTACCATTGATGAAGTAGTTGAAGTCGAAGATATACCCGAGAATGCTGGCTCCGGCGATGATCAAAATAACCCCCGACACCTTTAGAAGAAACGATTGTTTTTCAAACACACGTTTTAATTTAAAAAAATTATTCTCATGTCGTATAACATTCAATCGACTCACCGCGAAGACGAGATTAAACACAAAAAGGCTGTACTTGATGAAGCCCATTCCCCACTCCATCGCGGTAGATTTTTTTAACGCACAAATTAACTCGAAAAAAAACTATCTCAATCCTCCTCTTCAAGTTGTGCCGTACACTATAAAACTAATACGTCGATCAACAATGATGTCTTGAAGCTTGATGAATGAAGCTTAATTGTTGTTGACCCCTTCGAGGCTCGTTGCTGTTTCGTCCTTACTGACGATTTCTTCTCCTCCACAGTTTGAATTCAATCGACGACTCCGCGGTGTGAACTTTTCATAGAAATATTCCGCGAACCGTGATACGACGTTTGCTCGGTCTGGAAAATTATCATTGGCGGAAAATACACGTTGCTTTTCAGAACTGCGCTCGGAGAGCTCGTTGTGGGGATGGATACCAGAAGGCGATTGGTCGAAGCATCGAAAGTACAGGGGTGTCGAGTTGAACACTACAATCCATGGAAAATACTCATGAGGTGCGATGTGTTAGGTACTGGTAACCACGACGACACCCGAATGACCTACAGATACATACACTCGCCTTGTGCGTGAAATAAAATATATTTCCTGAAGGATAAGGGCAGATCGAAACATGAAATAAGAGTTCACGAGGTTCTTATCCTTTCGTCTAATTTGGCCTTTCGGGGATCAAGGGTTGAATGTCGAGAGGTTGTCGAACTTTGGCTCGATAACGAAATAGAATTAATTTCACGATAACAAAACTGAACGATATTGTAATTTACGGAGGAATCGGGTTTAATAGATTTTTTTTATATCTTAATTAAAATCAACCGTACTGCGAATTTATTCATAATGAACAGTATAACGAAAGACCTGTTGGCCGGGACGGTTTTGGGATGACGAGGTTCGGACACGCCAAACTCGTAAGTTACGCAAACGATAATTAAGAATCGGTGTATATCAGTCGCGATGATAAAACGAAATACTAAATTAACGATGGATATCGTAATACTAATAAGATACTAACATAAATACAATAACGTAATGTGATTCATTTGTTTCTTTGGATGCATGCTCGTCCCCTCTATACTTTGATTCGATTCTGGGCGGCATGGTAGGTCAAGGTTCATACGGATCTTGATTGATGAGCGACGAGTAATGCGGCGATCGACATCAGAAGAACAAACGGACCGTTGATCGATGCCTGATCTGAGCTAGAAGTCCAACTTCCGACGGGCGACCTGAGAGCAGACAAAATGCGGAAGTTGATCGAAACGCTATGCAACTCGGTTGTGAATTATAAATAAATAAATAAGAAGAAAAGTGGAACAACTCGGAGTTGTCACGCGTCGCGTTCGTTGGCGCGTGGGACCCTGATCTCATGTATTGTGACGCTACGGCCACGTGGAGTGAACGGGGATAGGTACGTCGAGCTTCGCTACAATGTTAAACGCAATTAGAAATGCAACTTAATTGAGCGACATTTGAAACCATACACGCTCAGAGGTCATTCAAGATTGACGAATGATTGCACATCTGTTGCATATTCACTGATATTTTATTATTGTCATGTAGTTATCCTATCGCGATATTCGCACAATTTAGAGAGCGTATTGAAATCTCAAATAGAGAGACTGTAATCTCGTGGCTAATGAAGGAAGACTCGTTATAGAGAGTATCATGTATGATTTAAAAACGAGATAGTGTTTTTGTCCGCAGCTATCTTAATTGATAATGAAAATGATAATGCGCGTCACGGTTAACGTTGCTAACTCGTAGTTTCTTCCTTCTTGCAAGGTAAATGTGTCGTGCGTAAAACCTACACGATGCCGACGACACCGCAGGCCAAACGCGAACCGGCGTTTCCAGTTGTGCTCGAGAGCGTGTGATTGCCCTTGCCAAGATCGTCGACGTCAGAGTGGACAACGAAGGCACGTCCAATGATGCTGTTTGGACCGGTAAGCGATATCATCGAGTCTTTGATGTCCAGGTTCACTTCGCCTTGGGAATTAGCATCGACGTTTCCCAGATCACCCACATGCCTCTCCGTGTCCCCTGGCGCACCGTGACGTTTCTAATAAATCACAAAAAATAATGTTAATCACAATATTCGTAATTTATTGTAGTAATAATAGTAATAATATAATAATTAATGTGTACAAATAAATAATATTATCAATATTGTGTTAAGAAATTACTATTTTTTTGTCATTGCGCGATAATTAAATTACAAAAGGTTTTCCACATTGTTCTTATTAAATGAGACATTATTTTTTTGTTTTAGAAGCGAGTATTCTTTTTTTTAGGCGAGTGAAAGGTGGTCAATAGTGTACCTTGAGAGGATTGAAATGAGATCCGGTGGAGGTACAGGCCATGCTGAGATCTCCTTTCTCGTGTACGTGGAAGCCATGCTTTCCGGGTTTCAGTCCGGTGAGCTGTCCTGTGATCGTAACCGGTGCGTTAGCCGAACTTTGAACCAGCTTGATCGTCCCTGTCACATTGACCGCTGGATCGTGCGGCATCATTTTCACCATGGCTTCCATCACCTAAAAACCCCATTTCACGTATACCCGATTCTTTGATATCGTAGATACAGAAAAAAGAAGGATTTTTTTTGTTTTACCGTTCCCTGTGCAACGGCGATGATTGCCATAGCCAATACGATGGCTGCATATGCCTTCATCATTGCGCAGTGTTTCTGTGAAATGAAAAAAAAAACCTGTTTGAAGAAAAGTCGAGGAAAAAACGCCTGAACCATTCATTCGACCCGACACTTTCCGGCGACATAATAACAATGATTTGGAAGCACCGATCGATGAGACCGAATAAACATCGACACGAAAAAAATTATTTCCGTCGTCTTATCGGTCCGCTCGTTTATTTCGACACGTGTCCACTCTCGTCGGTATACTCCCAGCGTTATTATGTAATTCGCGGTAAAAGGCCTCAGACGAAATCGATCGTCAGAAGCGATTAACTTTTATGAATTCCAACACGCTCGTACGCAGCGTCAACGTGAATAATAATATTTTTCGTAATACAATATCGATCGCAAAAATCGTTGGGAAGAAATGTAATGATGCGGCGACGGCATTGGTTCGAAAATTAGAATAACCGGTCTATTACCGAATTGAAACTTTCGCGCGTTCCACGAAATCGCATAACTTTTCCAATCTTATGTGCCCCCCTCGCCCTTTCCGGTTGTCAATCTATGGTGTCAATTGCTCAATCATCGTTGATGAAATTTAAATCGCGCTAACTATGATTGAATGAGAGAGGGCCGAAGGGATTGATCGCTGTCCAATGTCGTCGCGATAGCGTTTCTACGCGTCGAGCTTCGAAGGTCGAACCTTCCGGCGTGCAGTCGTTAAATTATTTAACGATTCCTGCCGATCGTATCTGTTACACAAAGCGTGGAATGCGACGCAGGCATAGTGTCCATCAATAGACTCGAAGCATGAGTAAATTACAATAATAGCAATGTCAATATCGAGTGGAAGTTAACAGTCACGAAATGCATTTTTTATATTTTCCACCTTCGTTCGTGCATCGTCGCATATATCAAGCGGCGCGGCAGCGTCTCGACGCCGAGTAAAAAATGATTTTTTTAGGGTACCGCGACGGTGTGTGGGGCAATTCGCCGAAAGTGAAATCTTCGATGGTGATGTCTCAGAAACTGAAGAACAATTTCGGTCGACACTTTTATGATACAAATTGGGGTCAATCTTTCGAAGACACTTAGTCAGGACTACATTGGCTCGGCCAATTCTGCAAATCCCGGTGCCGGTGCCACTTTCCATAATTAAAGTGTCCGGCTCGGTGACGAGTCTACATCGGCGCCTATGTCAAACATTGAGGGTAATCAAAAACCCGAAGGTTCTTAAAAATCAGTATTAGAAAGAAATGTGTAAAACAACAAATGAAATTGTATCGGCCAAGGTAAATGACAGCGCATAATAAAAAAATACAATATGTAATTGGCGTCCCAGTTACTCAGCGTCACGGTATACGTAACGGAAAATAGCGTATGGAAGTATGTACTAATATGCTTATTATGGATTACAATATTCTTTAAATTTTATGCCCTGTCCCATGCGACTTATTTCATTTTTTTGCATATTTTTTCATTAACACTGATTCATAAGTACTCGGTTCAATTAACTAATTCTCTTTTCTTTTGACCTATCTGTATGGATATACACAATTCCAACCATTTATCATTCAACGCGGCTCTATCATGGGAGATCTTAATACAGTAATGGTTTGGCTTAGCTAACGGAACACCCGATTGAGTGTCGAGGAAAAAAGGTAAGAGACCGGCAATAAAACTAGACGACTCTACTGTACACTTTGCGGGAGTAAAAAAAAACCAACAAAACTCGTCAACGTTATGGGCTGATCAAATACCCGCGACGATGGCAAACACCCTACTTGGGGAACGTCGACCTTTAACGCAAAGATGCCCAGGAAATATTGATCCCTCTTTGCCGGTTTATAGGTCAGTTTCTTCTAAGTGTTTACCCAAAAGACCTCAATGGTGGGATCTGACTGCCCTGATCTATCGCTAAATGCGCTCCTACCGCGGCTCGTCGTTAATGTAATTTACTTTGCACAAAATGATATCGACACTCTTCAAAAAATGATCAACGATGTTGGTATAGTAAAGAAACTACGAATGAAAATGTTCTATGCGAATTCGTTCCCGATTATATTTTTTCGCGCTTGAAGAACTAGAAAAACGTGTCAACCGGTGAAAGGTTCGAACGAAACATACCGGTTACAACGACTATGTTAAACTTCGTTATGACAATACGGACACTGTTGTACTGACTACGGATGCTGTGGCAACTTGTGCTTATATGAAGCAGTCCCCGACCTGCATCACACCACGCCCCACTATTCTTATTCATCGAGAGTATAGCGGAGAGGAAAAGTTTCGCCGCGAGCGAACGTGTGGGAGAGAGCGAGTCCGTGAGAGACTTTTGCTACGGTCGGAGCGAGCTGAAGTATCGAGATTGTTCAGACTCTCAAGTTCTCTCGTCTCGACGGTCTCCCCCACGCTATATATTCTCGGGCAATAGCGTTCTGCAAGATCGTCAATTTCTTCCTTACTGCGCTTCACTCTACGACGCGGCGAGGAAAGAGGAAAATGGTCTTATGCAATTTTCTATACAAGTTTCACGATTGCAACGAAAAATAGAATGGAAACGACTGGAACGAGAAAAACATAACTCGTGAAGAAGAGTTGGAATAATCACATTTTTCAAGGAAAATCGGAAACATTTTATCCCGCTCGTAACCCTATCCGGCAATTATGGAGTAATGCATTCGACCGCGAATCGTAACCCATACACTATAATGCTTTTGCGCCGGTATGTGGGAATGATAAATACGCAGTTTCTCCTCCGATTATAGTTTCCTCGTTGTGTTTATTTTTATTATCTTCTTTTTTTCCCTCTTGATCACCGAGCCACGAATATACACGGCTGAGTCACAAAGCGCGAGAATCCTTGTGCCGCCTTCGCTACAATGCGTTGAGAAGCCTTGAGACATTCCCCCCTGTTGACTCTCGAAGGGACACGGCGATAAATGAAACGTCGGAACATTTTTTTTTTCCTAGCAAAATATACGTTGCGCCTATAATCGTGAAGCTCGAAGTTGGAAAGACTCACCAGAACTGTTCTTGACCGGGAAATCAGCGTCAGGAGTCTTCGTCGATGCGAACTGAAACGCGAAAAGCCGTACTCATTAAGAAAAATAATGTATCACTTTGTAATAAGCAAAATCCTCCCCATTACCGATTTAGCAATATTTTGAAATCAGTCTCCGGATTGCAATACAACATACAATTGCTTTTAAAAAAATTATTTTAGGTCTATATCTCAAAAATTGGAAGTGTAGTGACAACCAGACATTTTCGAAAAAAATCCAATCTACACAAAATTCAAACTGTGTCAATGATTCCCGTCAAAATCGATATCGACCATCAGATCCAAAACGATCATCTATGTACGAATTTGCGCGCAATGACTAGAAAATTGCAAGAGTTATCGTGGTAAAGCCTTGCAAGCCGAGCGAAATTTCAAAGACAAAAACTTTTTTGACGAAACTTGAAACGAACATTGAGAATTCATACTTCTATAATGGCTTGCAAATTTCGACTCGATAACTAAAGACGTTTTCAATATTCAGAGATTAAACATTATTGACTTTGACTCGGACATACACACGCACCTCCAGACATGTCTTCCACATATGATTCACCGCCATTTCGGAAAAAAACCGACCATGTTTTTACCGAAATCTCGATTAAAAAAAAATATAACAAATTTCCCTCTATGAAGAAGCAAAAGATGACCTTTTTATGCTATTCTTTTGGTGTTCGTTTCTTTTAATTCGCCCAATTTTAATTCAAAGTATATCCTCTAAACTGTTTACCCCATAAAATCGACAGAATACATTTTTAGTCACAATCAAATGATCCAATTCTTATATAAATTTTTGTCAATTTCGTATCATCGGTAACAGGAAAATGACGAACTTACCCTTAAAAATTGAAGAATAAACTCTATGTACTTACACGCAGTGTTATGTATACGAGAAGCTAAAAGAAACTGATGCCGGTTGCCGTTCACCGTTCTCCACGGTGCCAGAGCTCACATGTACATGTACACTCACACGTGTATATACCGAGATAAAAAAAGCAGTAGTGCCATACACATACCCGTCGAAGAAGTTCAAACACGTGCGGGATTTGTGTGCGCGCTTAAGACAGCGCCGCTTTTGCCCCACCTTTTACTCGTCTTGCCTACGCAATAAACACGGCTACGCGTACGAACGCGTGTGTGTGAAGAATTTACGTGCATGTAGGTATTAGCAATAAAATCTCTAAGGCCGATTTTCTACCCATGCGGTTCGCCAACTCGCTTGGCAAGCTTCGGCAAAAGAAGTTTAAACTGCGAAGACGTGTGGCGATGTCATTACACTCCCGTGCGTGCATAATGCACTTCCGTTCACGCCCTTTTCATCATCGTTTCGCAGCTTGAATAATAAAGTACGAATTTATAGTCCCGATCGCGCGTCGCCTTAACGTCACAACAATGGTTTTATGACGGTGATGTGGAAACGAAGTGAACATGAAGTTTCAATTTAAACTGAAACTTATTGAATTTTATTTTTCAATCTACTTATATTATTCAAATTATTATTGAACTTAAATTGAAACTTAAGTATTAGCCTGAGTTCAATGTTGGGACCATAAATTAGTTCCTTAAACGGAAAAAAAAGTTCCCCTGCGCTTTCCTTTCGATAAAGTGATGTTCAGCGGATAATAGATTCGAGTCAGTTCTCCATTTGTACATACCCGTCTCATTCGCGAGCCGTTCAATTATCTCTTCAGTAATTCCTTCGACTTCGTCTAGACCCGAACGACGTTAATGATAAACTACGTATCGTTGTTTCCTTGAACCTCAGTATTTACCGGTACCCGAGAGGCAAAAGACTGTGAAATTGAGGATAAACATTGAATAGGTGCTCGGAATGACAAAGACGTGTGAATGAGCCGTTCGAGAATGGAGTATATGCCGATCTTTGAAAACGGCTATGCGCGTGTGAATTATTTTCATTTATATTCAGCAGTTTCGCGCGAAACGCTTGTGCCGAGGTCGTCGAGTCTCTTGTGTTTGTTCCGAGATCAACTCGGCTCCGCCGAGCAAAGGAGGAGCCTCGAAGGTCAAAATCAGCAATTTCAAAGATAGTCCTAATTTCGTGAGTCTCAAAATACATCGAAAGAAAATTGTGTGCCGTTAGACTCAAAAAGATGTTTAAAACTGACAAAAGAACATTAAATTTCGGAATGGGTGTAAATGTGATATATCGGATTAAAACTCATCGAATGTTGCCTTGAGACGAGAAATCCGGAAAATTTGTTCCATGAATCATTCAGCAAGAAACGGGTTATCCTTTTTCAAATGTGAACTTAGCATCTCATTGCAAATTCCGCGAATCCGAGGCGTGGACGATTCTGGCATCAACTTTCTCATGTCATGAACCGCACCATTTGGTAAACGCAAAAAGAAAAAAATACAAATTTTCGTCACGGCTGAGTAGCTCTCAGCTTCAGCCTCGTCGTCTCTGCGTGACTTCACTCCTGGCTGCACTTGACCCAGACTCGACTTAAAAAAAAACAGTAAAATAAATGGAGAACTAATTCCAAGTGATAATATTGCGTAATGGGAAGTAGTACCGATGGCCATCGGTCCGGTAAAAAAAAACTCGCCTTGTAATTGCGGTTGACCGAGCTACCACTGAATCCGCGTGCCCCTGAAAACATCACAAGCAATTAAAGTATCTCATTATAATTACCATGAAGTCTACGAATTATAGGCATTGATAGGTTGAGATATCCATTGGTTTCGAGGACGTCGATCAAATTAAGAAGGATGTTTTGCTACAGTCCCAGCTAAAAAGTTAAGTTTCAAGCGATTTTTGAACAACTTATCAGTATATTTATTCTGCAAAAACAATGTTCTCAGCACCTTCTGCGAGGTTGTTTTTTATTCAGATTTTTATCCTGTCGGGGAATCTTCGTAATTTGCTCCGAATCACACTTCTAATATAGTTCGACACCCTCTTCAAGATAACGCACTACAACGTTGGCCAATAAAAGTAAGTTGAATGACATGATATCATTGAATGATAGTTGATTTCCCGCGATCGCTGGAATATGATTTTATCGAGTATACGTCCGCCCGCACGTTTCCTGCTACGTTATCATCTCTACGTGCCGAAAACAATAAATAAACGTTGGCACTCGCACGTTATCACAAAGGTGAATGAAAAAAGAGAATTGAATCATCAAGAGAACGAGCGTACATGATATCAGAGTACTTTAGTATACGAGAACAACAATGACGAGGGCAGATTCATTTATGAGCGAAACGCAGTATCAACGCTAGAATATATCAACGCAGTGGTCCGTGTGTTATCAGTAGCCATAATTGGCAGCGAACCGACAAGTGAGACGAGAGAAGCTTCTCGACCACAGAGGAAAATTCGATGACTCGACCATTGAGGAATTCCGACTCGAGACAGCGTCGGACGCATCCTATTTGATGCTGGTTCAAGGACGATTTTTTTTCGCTACTGTGTAATAAAGCATCGGCGCGTAATCGACGATAAAACGTTCGAGACACGCCGAGCGTCGGATTATCCTCGACAGTATCTTCGAGTTTCGATCGACGATAAATAACGCCGCAAATTATTTATTGAATAATAACAAGGGTCAATGAATATCGTCGGTATCGAACGGCGCCGTTTAGACGATAAATGCATACGGCAGCTAATGTTAGCCGATGGACTATTGTATTTGATCGGTTAAGTGTAATAAAAGAGACATTCGGCAAGGCTGGAGATTATCGGTTATGATTATCTGTGAATGGCTCGCAATGAAGCCGACATTGTTTTGACTGCAAATATAACTCGATTAAACAGAGAAAAAAAAATTGCAGTGGATCTAGAGTCAACGAGAATGCAAGTGGAAAGGGATCTCCGGCCATACACGGCGCGAACCCATAGGTCGTGTATTTTGCTTTCACTCCTACGAGTTAAAGATCGAAAATAGCGATAGCGAGGGAGAGAGACGAAATGCCTAAGAGAAGTTGCACCGGGATGCTGGTGCAAGTGGCGAGATGGAGGGAAAAACGAGAGAGACTTTCAGTACTGCACGGAACTCTGCCAGTCGATGCATGGACAAGATATAAGTACCTCTCGGTAACTCATCTAAGCTCATCGATCTTTGCGAAGGTAGCTTTTGAGCACAGACACGCGCGATCGCGGTCTCATTGCCTCCTCAACTGAGATCATTGTTATTAGTAAAATCGAAACCAATCGATCTCTTCTCTTCTTTTTGCCTTACGCGCAAGATCAATTCTTTTTTTTTCTACTTCTTCTACGCAAGGTCTAACGTTCATTATCATTATAACGCGTTAATAAATATACTATCATCGACGATGTCGGACAGTTAAAGCCGCATCAAGGCCTCTATTGAAAATCCTTTAGCGGCGGTGTGTATTTATAAGAGTTAGTGCGCGCATCTTCGGAGCACCATAAGCTAGCCGACAGGAATAAAGGAAGAACTAATATAAAAAAAAAAGGAAAAAATAACAGAAGACTCGCGAAGCTAAGAGACCACCTCTCAGGTGTACTGAATACATCCCGTGTGTTCTTGTGACGTAACCATAAATACTGGCCAAGATTATTGCTGACTTCCACTCGACTGTTCTCCACGTAACGAAGCGTACGTGAAAACGCTTCCGTTCCCATACGAATTACTTTTCGACGATTTTGTGAATTATCGAAGTTAAAAGAATACATATATCGTTATTTGACTCGACAAGTGAAATTTGATGTTTCTCGAAATGCGAAAGATTTGGACTGTGCGTGAAGCCATGTGGATGTTAATCGTCGCGTTAGCGGGAGTTGCAACTGCTCAGGATATGATGATGGGTCGACCATACGCAAGAATGATGGGAGACGACAGAACACTTTACATCAGAAGTCTTCCCGGCTATCCTGGCTCTAGAAGCAACCTTTACGAGGTTTACATGGAGCCATATTATTTCGTAAGTGAAGCCGAAAGGAAATTTTTTTTCAGGCTCTAATGGAATTGAATAATGAACAAGTTATGTCAGTGCAGGAAATCATTCACTAATCTCGTACGGAGAAAAATAATGAAATGCCAGAACCAACTGCGACGCGAGAAAACTGATATTAGTTGGAAGAACCAATAAATTTCTTAGGCGAACAAATAAATTGTTTGACCCAACAAATAGATTATTCGTCCCAGCTAATATTAGTTTCCAGCGCCGAAGTTGATTTTAGCAACTGATGTTTTTTTTCTCCGTGCAAATTGAACTAAATCACGTCATCGTTCGGTGAACAATGAAACGTGACATTTAGTTAACGCGAATTGATGTGAATGGTGAATGATAATGATTAAATTCATCCGTATCTGACTGCAGTTTCGTGCCGAAAATCAAAACGAGTCGAAGATAAGACTTTAAATCGTATGTATCGTATTGTTTAAGTTGAAACACTCATGAAAAGTCGATAAAGTTACCCGTGTCGAGTTGGCGAGTATATCCGTCAAGAGCGCAAGTAACAGCATTGCGACGGGATGCTAGGTTGGCCGAGCGGTCTAAGGCGCCAGATTTAAGCTCTGGTTCCCGTCTGGGAGCGTGGGTTCGAACCCCACACTTAGCAAATCTTTTTTTTTCCATATTATCTTTCATCGATTATTTATCGAACAAATATTAATGTCGCAATTGTTTAGGCGACAGGGTTGAAGGCCGTGGTAGAGCTGAAGGCTCTAAACGAGGAAGGCATGCCTGGGGACGGCCCGAAAGGAGTTCTGACGCTCGAACAGAGGCCGAACGGCGTTAGAATAATGGGCAACATAATGGGTCTGAGTCCTGGGAAGCACGGATTTCATGTTCATGAGAAGGGCGACTTAAGAAAGGGTTGCACATCAGCTGGACCGCATTTTAATCCATATATGGTAATTAGTAGTTTCACATAGCTAAAAGAAAAAACTGTACAGTATAAAAGCAATGAATCATAACATAGAGCGACGTAAAAAAGATTTAATGACCCGTAGAAAGTCTTTAAGTACCTGATATCAGTATTTTCAACTACACCGTTTTACGACGTCGTTTCAACAGACAATGCACGGTTCTCCGATGGATCCGCTCCGTCACGTAGGCGATTTGGGGAACATCGAGGCCAACGCTGATGGAATGGCGGAGATCGACGTGATGGATCATTATTTGACCTTAACCGGAGTTCGCGGCGCGATTGGGCGAGCTCTTGTAGTCCACGAGAAACCCGATGACCTTGGTCGCGGAGGTACGGAGGACAGCATGAAAACTGGATCAGCTGGTGCTCGTCTCGCGTGCGGCGTCATTGGATTTATGTGATTAAAAAAACAAAAAAAATCATACACTTGCCACGCATAAATCAAATCAATATTCTCCTAGTTATCGATAGAATTACGAAACAACGCTCAACTCTCGATTAGCAAAATATTACTGTTCGATGTGTGCCGTGTACTTGAAAATAAAAATAAAAATAAAGATACAAGGAGTGTTTGCAACTCATCAAAGCTGCATGCTTGCCAATATTTACTTCGACTGTATCGCGCCGTGAATTAATATAATATTTGCCGGCAACAGAAAATCCGTAGCTCGGTTATATATTCGCGACATTCGTCGCTTTCATATTCGCGTGACTCGTGTGCATACGCCTCGGGGAACGCGACCTACACCTCTAGGGCGTTTCGTACTCGTGGTATGTTCATGCTGAACATTCTCCACTCGTCATTTTCTTTTTTATCATCGTAATCGATCACCGGCATCGGCACGAACAGTCAGTCCCTCGTATGACTATGATCGATAACATTTTTTCCCGTAAAATTTTTCTGTGTATATGCAGAACAATGAAAATGTTGTACTTTACGTCTCTAGGCTTTAATCAGTCAATACAACGAGATTATCACGACGAAATTAAACTTTCACGAAGGCAAATACATTGAGGACAAAATGTTTTCTTTTGTGAATTGACAAAAAAAAAAGATCTCGTCAACTGTGATCAAGGAAATCATCGGACGATGGGGTAGTGTGATTTTTTGGCTCGATCGGTACTTCCGGTTTCGAAATCGGCGTTACGGCAGTTCGTGACTTAATCTCGTTCATCTCGTCGATCGCCTGTAACATTTTCGACACGACTTCCGGTGGCGAGCGTCTTCTCATGTACGGCGCATCGGGTCTATGTTGCGGATCGTCCTGTTGCCTCGGTAGTACAGGAATATCGAACGTTTGCGGCTGCAAGTACACTGAGGACATTTGAAACAACAAAACGTGTCTCGAAATAATGTCACGCTGATCGCCGAGATAACAGAGTTGATAGTGTCGCTTCTACTACATATTAAACGTTGAATCGAAACGTCGAATTAAAAATATATGATCTTGTGAAAAGAAAAAAAAACCGCCGGTAAAAGCGAGCTTGCCGGGAATAACGCGACACGTAATTTATGCAGAAATTAAAATAAGCGCTGAAAGATCTAGAATCGTGGAATGAAACGAATGTAGTATGAACGTGACATTGAAGTTATTTACCAGGGACGTCCTGAATGTCGTAATCGGGAATATCGTCGATTTCCACGTTAACGCGTCCACACCTGATGACATAATTGATGCATTCGACTATAAGTCTCCTCGATGCTCTCCACATAATAGATTCACGAACATTTTGATTAATGATAGCTTAATTCGATCGGCCACTTTAACTACATTGAGCCGAATATCTCAAGGTCGCGTGACGTATTTTTTATTTATTTTTTTCCACCTTTCGATCGTGATATACGTGCGAGTGACAGAGATCGATTGTGGAATGAGGCTCGGGCCAGCTTCAGAACGCTTGACAGAGGGCGCCACCGAGAGGATTGTCGAAATTGCACGCGCGATAAATACCACCGTCGGTAGTTACTACAAAACAACAGGTATAATCTGACAACGGTATTTTGGGAAAATAGATACTAATTTCGCAATATTGGTAATCTATTGCTGCACAATTGCGAGTTGCGAATATTTGTAAACCGTGAATAAAAAAGATGTACATGCTGTCGCTTGACTGCAAAGCCGCGGTCTTGGATCTACAATGTTTTTTTTTTTCATCGACGAATCGACCAATCACCTCCGCGCGTGTTATCCCGCGTAATATGCCAATATGAACGCCGGCACGAACGTTATTTACAACCATGGCGGGTGACGAGCTTGCCGATGAATGCATGGAAATTGATGATCAACCGTCAACGAGTGGCAACAACAGGAAGAAACCGGAGTCATCGTCAAAAACCGCGCATCTGCCATGGTGAGTGAATATTCATTGAATTTGGATAAACATTTAATCAACACTTTGAACAGCGAACGTGCCGCTAGGTCAGCAAGGTTATGTCAACGACGTCTTTTTTTGTTTACGGCGATCGAGATTCAAATATTACCTTCGCTGTATCGTGATTAAAGTTCGAAATTGCAGGGCCGATAGGATAATAGTCCTTTGAATTTTCAGGATCGAAAAGTATCGTCCGCAGGTCTTTTCGGACATAGTGGGAAACGAAGACACGGTTGCCAGACTCTCGGTTTTCGCGCAGCATGGCAACGCACCGAATATCATAATCGCAGGTCCTCCGGGTGTGGGAAAGACGACAACGATACTCTGTCTAGCTCGCATTCTTCTGGGTCCCGCATTCAAGGATACTGTACTGGAACTCAACGCTTCCAATGACAGAGGCATCGACGTTGTCAGAAATAAAATCAAGATGTTCGCTCAGAAAAAGGTTTGTAGCTGCAAACTAAAATAGAATAATGAAAAAGAAAGAGGGCAGATATTTAGTAACGTTTCGATGCTCTGAAATTCTCAGGTCAATCTACCTAAGAATAGACACAAAATAATAATCCTCGACGAGGCTGACAGCATGACGGATGGTGCGCAGCAGGCTCTGAGACGCACAATGGAGATATACAGCGGCACAACTAGATTTGCTTTGGCTTGCAACAACAGTGAAAAAATCATCGAACCCATACAGTCGAGATGCGCAATGCTTCGCTATGGAAAGCTTACGGACGCGCAGGTGCTCGCCAAAGTGATTGAAGTCTGTCAGAAAGAAAATGTGAGTATCGGCCCTAGACCTAGAAAGAGCTAGAATATTAACTGACAATTAAATAAAAATAGTATGATAATATAGTAAAAACCATATCATATGTATTTTTTAATATAATAATTATCAAAAGACGCGGTAGCGTCTCGACGTCAAGTACGGAATTTTCTTTTTTCGTGGCGTAATGTTGCTGTGTATAACTACGCCAATATATTATTATAACGTAATTATAATGTTAGAATATAATATTGAAACAGTGCCGATTTGGATCCCAGAAAAAGTGTAGAAAACGAAATAATGATGTTGATTGAAATTATTGTGAGGTTTTCTCTAAAAGTCATTCATAATCATTACAGATTGTAATTTTGGCAGAAAACTTGTTCACGTGTATTCAGTATTCCTGTAAAATTTTGACGCTTCAGCGTAGTTTTTGACATAACCGATCGAGATATTCGCCTAGGCGACAATTTTTATAGACACACTCTCATGGTATCGTTAGAGACGTCCCTCTTTATCATAAATTATTACATTTTCATAGAGCCTATGCAAAGAGCGTATGCGGCCATTCATGTAAAAATGATATACTCTATAGAACAAGATATTAGAATTACTTGTTCAAAGTCAGATATTCATCAGCACAATCTCCAAATGATTCAGTTAATGAAACGAAAACACCGTATTGAAGCGACAGATCGGGCATTACTGCTTCGCACAGTGACTGCCCCTCACACAACCTAAGTAAGAAACAAACAAAAATTTAATCATAGGTTCAGTACACCGACGACGGTTTGGAGGCGATAATCTTCACGGCGCAGGGCGACATGAGGCAAGCGCTCAACAATTTGCAATCGACTCACAACGGCTTTGGGCACGTTAATAGCGACAACGTGTACAAAGTCTGCGACGGTCCTCATCCTCTGATGGTCAAAGATATGCTCGAGAATTGCATACAAGGCAAAAGAAAAGAGGCTTTCGATACGATGGGACAAATGTGGAGCATGGGATATTCGGCCGAGGATCTGATCAGTAATATATTTCGCGTTTGCAAGAATCTCGATATAAACGAGACGCTGAAGCTGGACTTCATCAAGGCAAGTTTTTCTTCAAGTTCCCTTCAACAATGTCGCCGATAGCCTGTCATAAAAATGAAATAAAAAATTATTGATTTTTTATTATGCACAGGAAATTGGAATAACACATTTGGGAATCGTCGAAGGATACAGCAGTCTACTGCAGATGGACAGCTTGCTCGTCCGTCTCTGCCGTTGCGCTATGCAAAAAAAGTAGTTTAAGTATAGGTGTACGATGAATTGTCTTTTTTCTTTTCTCTTTATTACAGTAAACCTATTTATACATTCTTAATTAACGGAGTCTTCTTATTAAAAGTCACACAGGAATGTTCGATAGATCGGACCGGCGCGAATATGCAATTTTTCTGGAGTAAAATCAAGTTTTCAGCGTAATTAGTAAAGAACTCGATGCCTCAAATTGTGTAAAAACAATTTGACCGATCTATCGAAAAGTAGAGTATCGCGCGGAGTGACGCGTAGAGTGAAACTCGGTTGCATTAAAGAAAAAATTAGCGAGACTCGTGATCTTCGGTGAAAATGGAAACTCTAGATAAGTAAGAAAATGTATAAAAGTTCTCGATTCAATCGTCTAGATTTTCTCATTGCACTTTGTACTTGGGCGAGAATTGGCTAATTATGCGGAAATGTATCACCTTTATTTATTTATTTTCTTCTTATAATCGTTGCGTCGGGACGCCGGCAAGATCCTGCCTTTTACCTCGTATACTTTCTCAACGAGTTTAACTTAAAAATCGTAAAACTCAGCACCACTTTTCCATGGGTACGGAGGTGAGATGTGGACGCGGTTTTGGCGATGGCCATCGCAAAGCGCTCTGGCATGATTCTGCCCTGGATGGTGTTCTCGGCGGTGGTTGAGGCGGATGATTCGAGGACGGCTGATGATCAGTCTGATAATGATTACTCACCTCGTTGTCGGAACGTCCGTTCTTCTCGATAGTCGGTGGATCGCCGCGATGATTGCGCTTCGTTGGTTTTCTCATCGGCATGTCGTGAGGCGGAGCCGGTGGCGCGCTTTCAACCGATTGAAGACTCGCTGCTCGATGCAACGACAGGCGAAGAGGCTTTTTCGGTGGTGCTGGACGAGTTTTGCTATTTGTCTCGTGAGAACTGTACATACCTGAAATTTCCGAGTGCTCCGACGCGCGTGACTGATTGTCCTGTTGGAAAAAAGCAATAATAATTGTTTCGCGACGATTATAAGATGGAAAAGGGTCCAATGGAATTTATTAACGGTAGCGGTAACATTTTTCTCTATTAACCTGCATTCGGTAGTATGTTGGCTCGGAATCGAATTCCAGCGACTGAAGTGCCTGTGAACTCTTTCGGCTCTTGTGCAATTGTTCCATGGCACAATCGAGTCGCGACGATCGTCGGCGTTGCGACTGCAACTGTGGCTGTAACTGTTGACAATCCAAACTCGCCGTCGAGCGTGTCAATTGAAAACCCGACGAGGCTCCCTTTTGTCGGCTTTTCGACTTGTGATGTCCGTTCGTTGCGCTGTCTGACGAGAAGTCTAATAGTTCTTTCGGACTTCGCGAGTCCGTGAATCGTCTAGTGTGATCACTGTGACGACTTCTCACCGTTGGTAGACTTTGCCTCATATCGCCGGGACTTCGAACGTTCAAACCCGGCAAATTTGCCACCAGAGCTGTTACTTGAGGTCCTTTCTGGAACACCTAATACAAATCTTCAATGTATTCAAGTTCGAAGTGTCTTCTCGCTCACGGAAAAAAATATGTTATACCTGTACGTGTTCCTGACGGTTCGGCGGTGTTTCGACAACGGTAATCTCAGGCCGCGTGGGTGTAAGCAGATCGCGCACCTGTTCCTCGAGATATCCGATTCTATGGGTGAGCCTTAGATTATCGGATCTTAGCGTACGTAGCGCGGCCAGAGATTCACTTCTTCTAAGTACGACAATTTGAGCGGCGTCTGGAGCGACTGCTAGAAGCCTCGCGAGATCGCTTCTACCAGCGCCCACGACAATTTTCCCATTCACTTCCAAGATCCTGCAAACAATCGTCGTTAGATAAGTATTGTACTAACGGTGCTCGGATACTCTATTATTCTATACATAGTTTCCTTGAGGATACGCATGTACTTCACTGTATACAACAGTGGCAAAAGCTAAAAAGAATTATAACGTCTGCATTCGTTGCGTCAGTGAGCAAAGGAGCTGGAAGATAGGTTTAAATTCCTTAGATGGAAGAGAATCGCTGTTCCTCGAGTCTCGTAGAAGCGTCGTTTGACGAGAGCGCGTTGCGTCGTTGCATCGTGGGGTCATGTGAAGCTGCAGGGGCAATTAGCGGGGGCAGCCCGCGGACTTCCGGAGCTCGACAGCGGTGTAGTGCCGTCTCGACTATATGGTCTCTCTTGTATCGCTTGAGCTTCACGCTACAGAGAATCACGAGAGAACTCTAAGATTGCCCATTGTTCTTCTCGATAGTCAGGCACTCGCCTCGCGTTGTTATACTGCACGCTTTTCTCGTACTACTCACTATATTGTAGTAGACAAATGTGCGAACGTAATATATGTGTGCCGTAGAGCAACAAGTGCCTTTCGCGCTTTGATACTCGACGGGACTTGGTAAAAGGGGACGCTTAGCTCCGAACGAAGTGGGGATTTAATATGCTCGTATGTTTGCTGTCGGATAAAATTTAATTCACTCCATGAGACGAGAAACGATAACAGATTTTAGGAACAGATTTTGCTAATTCTTCGTTGACACGAGATAAGAAATAGGAATTCGGCTCTGACGAGTTTGAAAGAGCGCAAATATCGGCTCTATTGACACAGTGAGATACGTAAAAAAATGTAAAATATGTAAAACAGCTTCACCTGCAAAGTCGACAGATCCGTAGCCTGAGAACGGAGCGAATGTTTGAAGGAGGAACGAGGTAACGTAACGGATGTGGGCAGAGGCGGTCGATCCCGAAACCGGGCATTCCAGAATAATCGACAAGAGCCGTGTGCGTGCTCGAGTTATAATTGAAAAAGAGCTACCCTGATGAAAATACTCCTCCAAAACATACATCTGCGATTTTATCGGAAAGTCTCGGAAAATTTATATGAAATTTCCCTGCAAAGTTCGCTGGGCTTCTTGAAGTTCTCGCACTTGAACGGTCGGGTTACAGTTTCGAGGCAACACAGCATTGTTCCAAACGGGGGAAAAAAATTAGAGTTGTCGGTAATGAGTCAAAAAATACCTGTCTCCTTTGCAAAGACCGGAATCCTCGACAGCCCAATCGACGTAGAGGCCAGCTGCATCGTCTCGGGGTCCCGCACCGAAACGGGGACTCTTCGGATCGGCGCTCACTTCCACCGCGTGAACGGTCATTTGGGTTCCACCGGAAATGCAGCTGCAAACACATCGAATACCATCATTAATTAAAAAGTAAAAAAGCAAACAAAAAAGAGATTGAATGGAGGCGATGAACACGAAATATTCATTTACAAAATGTTGTGGTAGCTTCGCCGTGACTTCGAGGAACGAAGACAAGTTTATAACTTGTAAAGGTGCAATCATTATTCAACACGCGCGACCGTAATAAATATCGTATAAACAAGGAAATACCTGAATATCGTGTCGTTTTTCTGCTTCTCTTGGGTCTCTGCCAACTCCAAGGCAGCCTGAAGTGCTCTGCTCTCCTCTCGCAGAGTAAGAAGTTCGAGTTCCTCGCGTCCCAAACGATACTCCAGCTCGGCTTGCTGTATTCTTACATCGATGTTACTGCAATAAAAACATTAACATAAACGAAAGAATTAACAATCAACTCCAATAATGAGTCTCGCTAATGAAAAAAGTGGAAAAAAAAAAGAAAAAAATATTCCCATACCGGGAATCGAACCCGGGCCTTCTGGGTGAAAGCCAGATATCCTAACCACTAGACAATATGGGAGGAGTTGAATGGACATCTGAGCAAAGTCTACATAATCGGAAAGTCTTGTCGTGAAAATCTCAGAAAAAAAAATTTCCCATACCGGGAATCGAACCCGGGCCTTCTGGGTGAAAGCCAGATATCCTAACCACTAGACAATATGGGAGGAATTGAAAGTATATCCACAAAATCTGTACACTATCTAAGAATCACTGATGATTACGAAAATATTCACTTACTCCGTGATGTCGAGACGCTCGAGGGCTAATTTGAGATTCTTTATCGCCAATCTTTTATTATCGGCGTCGCGGCGCAGTCTCTGAAGGCGCTCGTCCGTGGCTTTCCGGTCAGCTTCTGTGAGCGGTGGTGCGCCGTTTCGCAATGCCAGACGATTACTCAGAGTGTTACACAACTGGCCTTTGAGTCTGCGATCGAACAAGTACACATATTTGTATGAAATTTCGAATAACTACAAGCCATCTGTGGATTATCGCGGACGTTCGTGATTGTGGATGGAAAAAACATGTATGAGAATAGTGCTCGGACGTACGTCTGAATAATATTTTCTTTGTCGCGTAACGCCACTCTGAGGGCATCGACTTCTTTGTGGTGATCGCGATTGCGATGACCCGCGGGCGAGGTCATTCCACCGGATACGCTGCCGCCCTTCTTCCGGCGCGGAGTTGTCGACAGGGAGACCTCGATGCTCGCCATCTGTAACAATGGATATCAAAATTATCGCGAATCAAACATCTTATTGATTATTTAACAATTAAAACTATTATTTGATAATAGCATAATTTGTAAATTAACAATAGACGCGAGCCCGAGCTTGACCTTGAATTAAGCATTTTTTTTTCTCAACGAGGTATCGATCGACGTCGGTTGACTGCCAGAAGATATGAATACAAATTTATGATTCCATTAAAGGTATGATTTGTGGCGACATCTTGGCCCTCTCGAGTAAGCACGCGGTCACGGTGCTTTAATGGGATTCCCGTGGGTTAAAGCATGAGGAGGATACCGCGAAGGATATTATACAGAGACGCGAGAGTTCACGATGGTATAGAACCCTCTGCATCATCTCCTCCGGCTCTTCCACCACCGTCGCCTCCTTCTTCGGCCTTGCACGACGTCCGCTTGTCCTCGAGGAAACGACGAAAGAGGTGGAGGTCGTGAGTCCGTGACCGTACTCCACCAGCAACAGTGGAAGCAAAGATGAAAAGGAAAAGTAACTCGAGTGTACTTGTGTATAGACGAAGAGACGACCCGCAGGCGAGATCCGATACGAGGAACGTTGAGATCGAGTGTCCTGGACCACCGTGAGATCTATCCTGACGATTTATGGATCTCAAAAGCTGTTCTACAGTCGAGCATTTATCATTATTCGAATCAAGCTTCTTCTTTCTTTATTGGCTCTTCGACAGTCGCGAGGGCCTACCGGAGATACTACAAATGCGAATAACACAAAATAATTGTTATGAAATAGCTGAAAATCTAATAACGTTCAATGAAATCGTCGCAAGATTTGTTTCAGTGTCTTACGAGACGAACTTTTGGCGTGCACCAAGCAAAGATCAAATTTTAACATATCCGAGCCGACGGCCGGATATCCTTGTCAAAGACGAAGTATTCAAGAGCCACTAAGAAATTCGAGAAGAACGCCGGTGACCGCACGCACCGGACGAGAAACTCGCGAGATTCGTGAGAATTTCCTCGCCAACCAACTACCGCGATTTTTAATGATAAAGAAGTACAAGAGAGGCGAATGATATACCCAAGCGCGCACACATAGATGTGGAGAATAAAAATAGCCATGGCGAAGAGTACATAACATTACGTAAAAGTCGCGTCCCTCCCGGCGCGTCTAAGAAGAACTAATAAAGCCATCGCGTAAGCGGCGAAATAACTCTGCTGGAACAGAAACCCTACGGTCTGCAGTACTGTAATAACGTGATGTGTATACGTTAAAGCACCGGCTTCTCCATTGTTCAATACTCGAGGAGAACTAGCGTGTTTTTCTTTTTCCTCTTTTTTTTCTTCTGCTTCGCTTCAGCCGGGAAAAGCAGTACTCGGGCAAGTACGTGGCCTATGAGCATCCACAGCGGGGTAGCTGGACTGTACACTAGACTTTCCGGTGTACAAAGTCTCGGAAAGTATCCGGAGTCGTTACGATCATGCTATGAAAGACGACGAGTGGCTCGAAGGCATTCTCGGAAAATGAAGAGAAGCGTGCGGACAAACGATAGCGGAAAAGCACTCGTGGAAAGGTAATTTGTCCACGAAGATAAAACGAAAATAGTGTTCGAGGACAGTTTGAAACGATGGCAACCGGAGGCTTTTTGTTCGGCTGATTTTCGTTTCGGCAAAGGGCACTGACTCCTTTCGGTTGGCAATCTCGTCGGTCAGATCTTCGTCTGGGACCGTAGTCTGGCTTACAAGGGCGTACGAATTTCTTAGCTTCTCTCACCGTAACGCTATACACATATATGCGTATATATAGCACACGTATAGATATATATTGAGCCCCGAAAATACCCCGGGCCTGAATGTCCAGAGCTTCGCTCGACCGTGCGGTGGATTGAGTGAGAAAGAGGGCGAGAGGAGTTAAAAAATAAAAGAACGAAATGAAAAAGGAAATGAGAAAGAAGAGTTTACGACGGAGTTACGCCACTGAAGGGCCGAAGCGAGCAGTTGTGTGTGCTGGACTCGGGGCAGTTTTAATGGTATAGCCGGACCGAACGAGGGAACGAACGAAGAAACCGGGGCCCCGGACGATCTTTGGAGGGGCCAACGAAACGGTCCGCGCTCTTTCGTTCACGCATCTGCATATAAATCACTGTCTGGACAGGAGACCCCAGAAAAGCAATCTGAGGAAAAGAGGAAAAGAAGAACGATAGCGGGGCGTAATGCGAAGTTCGTCTCGATATTCAGCTACTCGATGAGACGGAACGACGAGGTGAGTGATAATGAAGAACTTTGCGAAAGAGCGACAAAATGCTTTTCTTCCTGAGCCGTACACTGTCGTTGTTTGTTCTTTATACTGTGCCTTCGAGTTCGATAAGCTTTACCTTGGCTTCGAGAGTTTCGAGCTGCGCCATTCTCGGCTCCAAAAGTTGCTGCTGCGAACCGAATCCTCCTGTATGCAGAGCAGTCTGAAAATATAAAGAAAAAATATATAAATCGTTTTCCTTTTTTTGTATAGTCGATCGAACGATTTTACAAGCAATTGGGAAAAACAATCATTCTTCTTTGCTTACGACGATAATCTCCGTGTGAAATGTGTCAAGACTACAAGTAATAAGTTGCACCATCGGGTACATGACCAGCGGGAAAGTCTCTGATCTATAGTTAAGGCAATTGAAATTCGAGACATTGGTACCCATAGAAAAAAACCTGTACTCTACAATTGCAGCTCGAATCGAGTTTCTAACGAACGACTTCCAAGCAGTTCGATCGTAATCGACGGAGTCGCAGTTCATCTTAATCAAGAAATATTCTTCGAGTCATGAAAGAAAAAACGATGTATTTTAATTAACGTTTGTATCGTAACAATTCGCGTACATTAATTTCACGGAGAGTTTCGAGTCGAGAACAGAGATTAATTTTCGTCTCGATCGTTCATCATATTACAGCCTCCGGTGAGATTCGTGTATCTTCACACTCTTCGCTGCATAATCTTCCGGAATATATATATATGTATAAATATACATACTATAGAGTATATACAGTTTAGTACATATATATATATAGGATACGTAAATATCCCTCTTGGCGAGGCGTGTGCGCGATACCCACTCTCATCGAAGACGACGAAGCTCGCACGCCTTCTCCAAGCGAGTATATTTCTCGACGCATTTAACACGCACACAGAAATAGATACAGTGAGAATATATCCCTTCCCGATGGCTCCGGGCAATGCCAGTGCCTTCCTCGATGCGATCATCTCGCTCTCGAGAACGAGGGAGAGATAGAAAGACTCCCACATTATTGTGCACACGAACGAACGCACCCCTGGAGCTCGATACGGTATAATATTATAACTATCCTATGTAGTATATGAACTTAAGAAAATCGCACAGAAACGACGATTAACGAATGAGAAACGGAGTCGGGCAACCGGTTTTGCGATGTGCTCTGTCGCTTTTTTCAGCCACACTTTTTTTCAAACAGTTTCGATTAACGGACCTCCTGTCGGTGCAATGCTGAAATCACAGAAACCATACTCGACTTCATTATATGTCAGTGGGAACCAAAAAAAGAACAGAAAAAACGAAAATCTAGTTTTTAGAGAAGTAATTTTACGATAAAAAGAAAGTACCGTCAGCTTTTCTCCAGGAACAATTATATTATTTCAGTCCTCCTCCACAGGCTTCTTTTTCCTCGTTCTATATAATTTACCTGCAAAACTTTCGTGCAATTTTCACAGAGTACCGAGAGAGCTAGCGTAACGTTAATTCTACTAATCGACGAGGTGCAAGCAAGAGGCAGACGGTTGTGTGTGAAATTACGTCGAATAATTAACGAAGGCACAAAAGAAGACGCGGGTGCTTGGAGTAAGCACTTGCGGAATATCTCTCTTCCTATATTTCACTCGTCTCCTTCGTTCTCGTCTCTACTATTGCTTGTGCTGCTATAACGAGATAATGATTAGAGCCTCGAGTCTCCCACGGTTCATTAGCTTAAGTCTCGAGTAAGAGCTCGTACTGTTAATTATTATTCTTGCCTGATAATCCGGGGAAATTCTGAGAAAATTATAAATATACGATGCTTTCCCTTTACCTATCCTGGGTATTTTTATTCGCCGCGCTTGTAATTCGCGCCGCGCGACTTCTCACTTTTAACAAGCCAACGTAAGATAATCCGATTGGATCCGCGTATGGTAATTGTCGTGTATTTTATTTCGCCGATAAAACCTTCTCTTATTTCTCCGCGACTGTAGATCTTTATTTGCCACTCGTTTTTCACCGATTCGCGCATACGATAGAGCTTCGCAAACGCTACCTCGATGCCTTACGCGTTTCCTTCTCTTCTTCTTCGTTCCAGCGAAGGAACACAGCTCTCGCATGCTTCTCGCTTCTTTCCCTTCGCGGACGTAACGTACGAATTTTTACCCATTCCCATCCACCTCCGAGGCAGAAGAATGTGACGCCCTGTCGTTGGAGCTCGTAGAATTTTAGACACGCACATATTTTTTCGCTTCCTCTCCTATCGGATATCTCCGAATTCGTCGACACGTTGCGAAAATTCTACGCTTTTTTGCATATTTCTTTATATTCCTGGATTCGAACCTTTCGCGATAGATCGGAGATATCTTTCTCTTCTTACTAATCTCTTGAGATAAAAAAAAAGTGTCCAGACCCAAAGAAATATTTACGATTCAATGAAAATTTGTTAGGAAAAAAGAAAGTGCCAGTCCAAAAAATGTCTTTGTCTCTAATGAATTTTCATTGAATCAAAAAATACATTATCCTGGATCCACGAATGGATATAGTAATAGTCCGATAAAGAGAGGAGCACATTGACAAAATTGTCGAGGGAGCCCACGCCATTGGGAATTAATGAAAATGCCTCGTGAATCCACCTCCGAAAGAAACTCTAATTGCGAGTACATTACGGGACAAAAGGTAGGATAGAAAAGGCGGAGGTGGACCAGAAGATAATTACGAAAAGGGGGATCGAGTGAGACATAGAGAGAGAGAAAAGCCGAGGCGTGAGTAAAGACCCGAGGTGAGGTTACGGTTATCCCCGCTCATTCTGGTTGTTCACGTTTTCCAACGGTCTCGGATCTTCGTGCCCTGAAAAAGGTTCGATCTTCCCACCTATACGAGACTATATAGCACAGCCGGGAGGTGTACAGCACGGACACGTATACGCACGCTATGGGTACACTATGATACGGTATATTAAAGCCGACTCCATTCGCTGGCGTGGCACGCGATACGAACCATTCGCTCGTTTGAGGTAGGTTGTAAGCCTCGAAAACTAAAGTCATGCAATTCTTTCTACTCGTTTCTTTGTATCGTCCTCTTCACGTCTTCCAAAATACTTCCAGGAAGTTCAACACTGGAAGGGACGAAGAACGAACGAATTACGAAACACTACAACCCGTTGTTCCCTTGCAGTGAAATTATTGAAAAAAGAGAAGAAAAAAATCTACTGTTTGCCACAAAACTACAGAAACCTATGCCGTGGCGTGTGCAGACTCGTCGAGTAATAACGGCTATTCGGATCGATGCTTTCGAGACCTTAAATGGATCTACACAAAAGGTATTCGGAGTATCAATTAAGGATCGTCTTCATTCCACGGCAAACAAAAAAATCGAAAAAGAAAAGACTGCAGAGAGAAAACGTTCCATTGCTGCGGAATAAGGGATTCGCATCGTGGGAGCGAGTACAAATACGCGCGAAGTCGGAAACTATGAAAACAACGGAGTGACTTTTTTTTTTTCGTCGTTTTCTTTCTTCATTATCTCACCGCGTCGCGAGGCCGCGAAGAATCCTCAGCACGCGCGTCAAGCGCGCACGAGAAGATTGGAGAAGGAGAGAATGGAGAAGCAGGAGGTGTAGAAAATTCATGCGCTTCTCACTGAATAGATACGCGAGTGTAACACATAGCTGCAGAGAATGAGAGAGATCAGGCGGCGCGAGTATACAAATTTAATACGGCAACCCTCGGCCCGAGAGATTGCGGCAAACCGTGATGGTTCGACTCCATAAACGATTCGGTAGCAGTCGAGAGGCTGTGTAGAAGAAACTCGAGAACGGCATGGTCATTAACATGAAAACGATAAGGGATGAGTAGAAGAATCTTCTCGCTCTTGACGAAGATACTCGCGCGAAGCTTTAAAGCTCTCACAACGACGATGCTCATAACCGTACGAGTATCTCGAGTGTTAAGTCTACGGAATTTCAATCTCTGTATATAAGATTTTGTTGCTTTTATATTATTCTCCGCAATGGAGATGGTTATAGGCGGAATATCTCGAGAAACGAAAGTAATTTACTTTGAAGTATCCTCGTACCGTTGCGAATCCGTATTCAAAATATATACGCAGAAGTTCGAGAACATCGCGCTGTGCCAGCCCATTCCATGTTATCTCTTATTTCAGCGCTTTCTTTCTCCGTGACGTAAGCTGATACGTTTTTCTCAAAGGTATCAGCTGATGGTCATCGAGGAATAGCTGGGTTTCCCAGGGCACGCTCATCCGCACTTAATGGATATCAATCCCATCAGTCTTCGGCACGTGTTCCTGCCATTATCTCCATAAAAATATATAAATGAGAGTCTTGGAAAAAGTGCGTCTCTTTGCATTCACTCACAGTCACGAGACCTCCATCAATTTCTTCGTAAAACAATAAATAACCTACATCCTTTTTTTTTATTGTTATGTTGTAGAATTGACGTAACTTTCAATTTCCACGTTTTCGAGAAGTATTTCATCGATACTAGAAGCATAAAGAAGTCCCATTTGGAGACATTTCTCCAAACCTGGTTTATTAGGTGCTTCGGAGAGCTTTATGACGAGGTGCTGAGGCGCGACTTTGGAAAACGCTTTTAAAATTCCAGACCATCGGAATTAGGGTCTAACGGGAGAGGTTAATGTGAAGGCATTGGTTAATATCAGTTTCAACGATTCAGAATCTCTCATCTCGCTATTGATCGTTTCAATATTAGATTCAGCGGTGTATAGTTTTGGGAATGCGAGCACACGAGCCACGATAACCTGCTGGTTATGATTTAAAAAAAAAAAATATAATATAATATAATATAATTGTATGCGATTCATTTTTTTTACGGTATGGACAGTTAATGATGGATAATTCGTCTATAAAAATTATAACTTGTTTTCTGCCAACAAAAAAAGAAATTGTTTAGCCGAAAGGTCTCTCTGTAGTTTCTATCAAAAGTTAAATTCCGTAGCTGAGTCCGCAGAGAGAAAATGATTTTGTCGCAGGAGTAAGTCGTCGGCGGGAAAATCGTGGATATTCATGGATATGTTGAACAGCGGTGGGAGCACTCGACCTCGCATTGTCTTGCCGGGTATCGTGCAATTGAGTGAAGCCCTTGCTGGTTTAAACGTAACGAGAACGGTATAAAGGTATCGCGGTATACATAATATATAACGCAGAGACTCGACCCGATTTCGACGAGCTGCAACCTGAGACTGTAATCGGGTTACCCTTTTTTCACCCTATTTTCCCCATCTACTACAGAGTTTGTGACCCCGGAAGCGATAGATCCCGATCCGAATTGAGGCCAAGAAGACCATCGGGTTTTTCCTTTTTTTTTTCTTCTTCGATTCGACTAGCTCAAACAATCGAGGAGACAGTAATTATATTTACCAACGAAACGGAGCGTTGCTGGAGTTTCAGTCCAAGGTCTTCCTTCTCGTCGCCGCAATCAGTCGTGTAGAACAAGACGCTTTTTTTAGAACCTCTGAAACACACACCTGTCGTTTGTTAATAAACACCGTCGAAGTCTCGAACATAGTTGTTATTTAAACAAGAAAACGAACGAGAGAAAAAAATATATGTAGATACATTCGAGCCGAATAACAGCGAGAAATATGACTTCGTGAAGGCAATTGCGATGTATAAACCTTCAATTATTAGACGATAAATCGCGTCGAGGGTTGCAGGGTTGCCTCCCATTCTGTCATGAGCAATTAAATTGCGAAAAAGGAGCGAGCGTTCGAGTCAAAGGAGAGTATCTACGCAGCATCACCGATACGCAGCGGCCATTCGATACGTCTGTATTTATGATAATCGGCCCTCACCTGAGTGCCTTCCCATTCCGGTTGAATGAGTGGTCAGCTAGTACAGGCGAATCACCGTAGTACTGCCGTTGATAATCGTTCATATCGACTCTACGAACAGCATCTCGTTGCAGCCAACTCCGGGACCTGAGAAAATACAATGAAAAAAATCACATAAATAAATAACGAACGGTAGAGAACAGCAGATTGAACGAAATGCGAATAAAAAAAATGTGGTTTCGGCCGGGATCGAACTGGCGACCTTCTGCGTGTAAAGCAGACGTGATAACCGCTACACCACGAAACCCCGTTCTTAGAAAGGTTTAACTCAACAGTCAGACCGTTTGTTTGTTTTAAGATCAATTATCAACAATTATCAAAGTTATTATAGTTATTGTTAACATTTAACTTACTATTTATAATAATCTAAGGGCATACAAGGGCGGTTTTGGGATATATGGGAGCGTCGATTGATTTTCTAACTGTGTGTGTGGGAGTTTAAGTCAGGAAAACGCCTTTTCTGGGAAAACTGACTTTGAAATTGTGATCCTTGGAACGTGATGGTTTTTGCCATTAATTAATTTTTTTTTCAGAAATAAACGGTGTTGTAATCTTAGGACTAGGTCAAAGCAGACTTAATCACCTCTACACCACGACACCCAGTTATTGGCCAGTTTTTATTTACGAGTCCACGATTGGCCATCAACATTATGACCCTTAATAATGATAATTAATAATAATTCCTTCATAATTTTTTTTTCCATTCATAACACACATTTATAATCATTTTCGTTACTGCATCCTTTGAGACCTTTTTTTCTTCGATTGGTGTTACGCGAGGGATACATTGTTAATTTTGTCCCGCGCAAGTCCCGTTCTCTTACGCGCCGATTGGGAATCGAGTTACGAGCCCATACAAGAATTTCCGGTTAGAGATCCAGTAATACTCGTTTATCTGTATTTTGTGTACCGGCGAGCGGCGGCGCATTTTCGTTTCAATAATTAAGCAGGGAAAATGAGTTGTGCTTTTCAAGACCGATTTACCATTGTTATATTATTTGTCATGAATTTTCCACTATAGGCACAATTAAAATAAATGCATACCGGTGAACTGAGTAGTTGGGGAGAATTTCCGCAGGGTTTTGTAATAACATCGAGTGATTCCGGGTACCGTTCCCGTGAACGTCGATTAATACTTATAATTTGCAAGAATGAATGTATTCCATTCGTTTCCAATAATATTGCGTAGAGTGCGACCCACTCATTAAAATTACCCCGGCAGTCCGGGCATTCTCTCACTTGAATGAAATTGACAGAGAACAAATATTTTGTGGTCAATCAAAATAACGGTCTCAGTCGAATGGGTAAACATTTTTTTTTGTATGTTTGGAAGTAAGTGGTTAAAATTTTGGTCACAAATTTAGCATCTATCAAAAACGAAAGCTCTAAAATAATTATCATAATTACATAATATAACAATGATTATCGCTACAATCGGAACTACTATTTAATAAAAATGTAAACAGGTAATAGCCAGACACGCGTCACCTTAATCACTATCTATAATTGATGCAGTAACATTATCATTATTGTATCCTCTTCTGCCACATGACGCACAATACAATACGGTTTATAGTTTACGCTCGGCTCGTTCCGCGCTGCACCAGCTGTAGTATATGGTTTTCATTGCAACAGCTATACCTAGTGCAATAGTGGTTAAATATTTGTTGTAGCGGGTATTCGAGGCGCCAGGGCGTTTCACGTTACGTACCCACGCGCCTCGATTGTCCAGCCACAAATCCTGCGCTGTTATGTGTATCTCTCCATACATATCTAAACAGTGGTGTGGATACAACATCGCCATGTACAAGCAATATTTGTAACGTATTAAGCAAGCGTGGACAATAGTCGAATGATTTGCATGAGTTATGCGCGAGAAAGTTACTTCGATCGGAACACCCACGCAACGTTGCACTTATCTTCGTTGCACTAATCGTCTTACTAAAATCACAAAGGCGTATCTCGAATGTTTGAACGTAGAATATGTACCATTTTGGTTTTATGCGAATTTCTGTATGGATGCATATCAAGCGATCGGAATCAGAAGGGCGTAATTATCGTTGATTGAACCAGTGAGATACGCCCGTATTATTTCAATAGAATGTGAAACATACGAGCGCGAATGAGAAACAGACATAACGTGGCTAACCGCAGGGCGAGAGGGAAACAATGAGAATTATGCTTCACAGCGTCTTTATCAGACGATAGATGATTATTGTTGTTGCTGTATTAGTCGCTCAGTGGCTCGTATACGCCGCGGATTACACGCTTTACAAACTGTGTTATATTTCGCGGGGCGGAAAATGCTCATGCTGCTGGTGTGTCGGTTCTACGTGATATAAGGGAAGGTAATTATTGTATAAATTATTCAACAGAGGCTCATTAGATTATTTTCGAACTGATGCAACGAAATGATCGAAGCGATGATCTTTTTTTGCGTACCATTCGAATGTGCTTTTTCGTTTCGCAATTGTATAAAAAAACTGTTCAGCCACGCTGCTGATCGCGAATATTTTAAGCAAGTGAAAGAAGAGTGAACATTACTAACAATTTTCGAGATATCGACAGACTAAATATTTCGAGACAATTATTATTACTATTCGGTAATTAGTATTATTTTTTGGATCATATTCAGAAGTGAATTGTGCCGTTTAACAATTATGCAAATTCCATTTGCACATCATTCACTCATTTTTTTTAACGTCGTTCGAGCGTACTGCGTATCTAAATTGCGTCATTTTTCTCGGGTTCACCAAAATAGAGACTCTACAAATGAGTATGGATGATACGTTCTTTTGACCCTGGGAAAACAATACGGTGTATAAATTGTTATCCCGGTGTAAGGGCCTGTCGTAGAGTCTTTGCAGGTAAGCTCAGACCTCTGGAATTTTGTAACAAGTTACAAGCATAATCAGTATTATCCCTGACGTACACAGAATGTCCCTAACGCTTGATGGTACAGTAAAGGGTTTTCGCCTCGTCCATTAACCTCACAGGGATGAGCCGGAGTCAAGGCTTCCCTCGTGGGTTCACAGTCAGAAATTAGTCACGACTTTGCGCCAGGACTCGCAGCCTCCCTCCCTCCCTCTCTCTCTCTATCTCTCCGTAATGCTTTGAAGTTTCGTCAACAATAGGGCACTTAATTCCCCTCGCGGCTTACTGCGTTCAAGAGCTCTCCCTTTTTCAATTTCAAGTGTCGAAAATTGCGAACAACGTACATCCCACTCTATGAACTCAAGGATATCGTTCTCGAACAATTATCGTCATCACATTTTTTAACTTCCAGTGATTCATAGTGAAATCTCTATTACGGGAGTGATAAGAGTCAAGACCACGATTATGCGGGTTTGTTCGCTCCAAAACAAAACAAAAAAGCATGTTCCTTCGTCGCGTATCCGGTACTCATTTCATTTTCACCTTGACGAAAAGTAGAATTCAACACGTTTCGGGTGAACTGCGATCTCGCGGTCCGTATGTTCGTTATGTAGTTATAGTCAATCCATAATCGTTCGAAAAATTCGAGCAAGCAACAGCCGTATATTACCGGGACGGGGGCTCGATGTATAATGGGGTGAGCGAAGTGAGTAAACCAACAGCCATAACGGATCGGAAAAGTGAGAGGGACGCAGATGGAACAGCTGTCTGTCAGTGAGACCTGGCCACTGCTCGCCGAGTCATATCAAACGCGCGCGCGGCATCAACCCTCAGAAATAACAGCAGCGGGATTACAACTCCGTGAAGCGTGTAATCCTGCATCACCGACAGACCAAACTTTAGCTTTACCGCATCATTAATTATTACCGAAGTCCCCTTCTTCTTCGATTCCCCTCTTATTTATGTTATCCACTCCACGTAATCCTATCACGAAGCTTTTGCTCGTCGGAAAATCTCTTATCTACACGAATTTTTACCAGCTGGAATAATTAAGGTGACGTGAAACAATCCAGCCCCGTCGGTAACAAAAACTGTAACGAATGCTATTCCGTAGCCTTGGACATTTAAGAGAAAGAAATGGTCTCTCTCAGCCGAATAGACAGACGGATGAAAAAACTATTTTCATTTTCTTCAAAGGTTCACGATTTCGTAATGGAATTGTAGTTTTAATTACCCGACCGTGGCTTTTTCACTTCGCGTTGATTAAATCGTTTCCGCCGGAGCCCGATTAATCGATTAGCGACCAAATGGAGTCGACTTTTTTTCACATTCAATCAATCCTTGCGTTATTGTTATCGTTTTTTTCCATCCCGTTGTCGTCGTTGTGAGACGATTAGAATAATAATCAAGTACGCGTACGTGCAAACACGACGCTCGTTGGAGTTGTACAAATAAGAGTCGCGGGACAATTTTCTATCTACTTTCGTGAAGTTCTAGATGGGCAGAGGGGTAATTCTCGTAACATGGTAGACTGACCACAGAACCAATGGGACTTTAATGAACATCAATTACCGGACGAAGTTATGCGTGTAACGATCCTGGCCAAGTACTATATTAAACGCATGTAATATTATCGTGAATATATATATATGTATGCACACATATGTACGTATTATTTAGACTTACATGTGATGATGGCGGATCTCTACGGGTTGTAACGTCCGTAGGTAGCTAAGCGTAAAATAATCGCTTCGCGTTGCGAATCGTTTGCGTACTTTTATTTTTTTTATCGTTCCTCATCTTCGTTCTTGTGCTCTGTCTCTCGCTATCCCTGTCTCTCTCTCTCTCTTTCGCGCTCTCTCTGCGCGTTTCTCTTGTACATCCCGAATATACACACAAGGCTATACGATTCCCCGACTAATCGATTTATCGTCCGCGCCCGTCAGCGACAAGCAGAAAGCATGTTTGATGCGCAACACGCTCGCTCTGTGCTGGAAACACGACGAAATACATCGGGCGTTTCGTATACCTCTCCACCCTAGTGCCGGACTGTTTGTCAATAGAAAAATCGGGAACGGCTTTCATGTCGGGATTCACCCTTCTTCGCGTATGCGGCAAAAGGCGGACGCGCTTTTATTCCGAAATGAAATAGTAGTTGTCGTGGGAAAAAGAAGGAAAAAAACATTACGAAATCTGATATAACCCGCGATGAAAAACAAAACAAGATTGTTTGTCAACTTCCCGAAGCCTTCGCGGATACCGTTTGCCTCGAGGACGGAGGAAAAAAAAGAAAGGAAAAAAAGAATCGAGTACCGTACGCAACTCGCTGCTGCGTTGAACAAAAGTCATTAATTATGCGAACGCGGTGTACTCACCGTGCGATAATAATAATGATAATAACAACGCAATAGGAAGGAGAAGCTGCCGATGGAGAATAATAAAGGATAGTACGGTACGAGGTGTATTGCGTTAGGAGAAAATAATATCTCGTATATGGCTGAAACGCAACGGAAGAGCGTATCTGGTATTACGTTGTTAGATCGATGAGAATTTTCCAGCGCTGTTTAATGGCTCGTTACACACCTACGAGTCTCTGGCGCGCAGCAACGAAGGGCTCGTACGGATTAATGAATCACGTTATTAATAACGCGCGAGCGAGAGAAAGAGGAAATGGGATGAAAGAGTAAAGTGAGAAAAGCGGTAAATGGGTCAATCGATTGATTTTGTCATCTCCGTATGTTTTGTTTGTCTATTTATTTCCAACTATGTATCCCTGCGAACGCGCGTATCGATAAATCCCGGAGATTCCCCTTAGCAATGCGCCGTCACCCCTTTTTAACTGTCCAATAATTCACTCTTTCTCGTCTCATTAAGTCACATAGTGCTGCCGTCACACGCCCGGAGGGGAGACCTATGCAAATAATTCGTTATAATATTCCGCAGCTGCAGCCCGTTCTCTGACTTTTTGCCGTTCGCGGCGTATAGGTGTCGGGAGTGATGAAAAAAAAGTTGCACGCTCGTGAGATTATCTTTTTTTTTTTGTATGTGAAACATCTCTAGCGAGGCTCAAAAATGCAACATCAAAAAGCGTTAAGGCTCTTATGAGAAAAAAATTGCAGTGTCCTCAAAAAGCGTTACAGCTTAGCAAAAAACGTGAAAAAAATGTAGTGTGCTCGAAAAGCGTCGCGGTCCTTGTGGGCATTTTTTTTTTCGAATCTTCAAAAAGCATTGCGGCCCTTCTGAGAGAGCTTTAAATTATAAAAGCGTAGTGTCGGCCTTGAAAGGCCTCAGAGTCAAACTATTGCCATGTGAACAAGTCGCGAATACACACATGTACTCACTATTTATTGGCGTTGCATGCCAATTTTCTCAATTCAAATTACGAGTTCAAACAATTTTCGTAGCGTGGTCACGTCTTTAAAGAATGACCCGAGCCGGCATTTTCTCTACAACGCCCATAACTCTCTCGCTAATTAATATTCCCCGGAGTAATTGCGAAGCATCGCACGGATCTTATCGAAAATCAGTGATTTACGAAGTAATAAATTATAATAACACGAAGCACGGTATCGCGGAGGAAGGATTGAAAAATGAAAAAAAGTGAAAAAGACACGTGAGAGAAGAGTCCACGATGGGTTTTTTGTTTCTTTTCTTTTCCTAATCCGGCGCTAAAGTCACTGCGGTGGGAAAGCCTCTCGTAACATATCCGAAGGACAGAAAAGCCCACAGCGAAAGAGACTCCGAGGAGGATGAGGAAGAGGCGTCGCGAGAGAGAAAAAAAAACGACAAATAAACGAAAAAGAGTGAGACTATCCCCAGCCTAGACGCCGGGAGTCTATCTCTTTATTTCTGCCGAGCGACTATGTACATCCACGCAATTCGCCGGCAATTATTCATGCTTGCATGAATAATGGAATGCTCCGGACTAGGCGCTAGATAGTTCCGATGGAATTGCAGATACCGCCGGAGACTAACACTCTCTTTAAATTCTACCCTTAACACGTTTACGTAAATCATATTCCTCGCGGCTACATCATGCAGCAATTTCTTTTTCCTGGTTTCCCCTCCCGATCGTTCGGTTGTCTGTTGAGTTTTTTCGGTGTATTTTCTTTTATACACGACGCATGAGCGCAGAACCTTTCAATACTCGTCAGAAATTCGTGCACGACCCCTGCAGTTCAACCCTTTTCGACTTTCGCTATTGAGAGGGTGGTGCAATGCAACCTCAACGATTCAGAGACGGAACCGGTTTCGTCATCCCCTCACGACCGCTTATGATACGACGCAAAAGCTACGGGAGAGTAGACGAAATTTACATTTGCCCAACGGACTCCAGTGATATTAAAATACGATTAATCATAAAAACGCCCCGACAACGTAGGGGGCTATTTTAATTTATGTGCATGTGGATCGAGTATACTTAGCGTGATCTATAACTTGCCTGTTTGACGTTGACGGAAAAAAAGTTAGCATAACATTGATCATCTATCGTGTGAAAAATCGGATCGATAATCGAGTTAATCTCATTTTTGGAAACGGTAAATAGTATTCCATTTCTTGATTTTTTTCCCTGATTCACCGCATATGGAGCAGAAACCAACTAGTGGATCGTAGCGAATCGGAATCAAATTATAAGGAAAAAGGTAGAATGATAATTCAAAAGCGCGCTGCTCAAACATATTTTTTTGACAATATTTTCAAACAATATCCAACTCTCGACTATTCGTCACGGACAAAAGATCGGAGCTAAGCGGTTCGCGAAGGTCTCGCAATTTTTATGGTTTTCGTTGTCATAAATCGTGAATCAAGTTGTTCGGCAATCTGGCCATAGACATTGCGCCAGTGCCTCGCATAAAAAGTTTTTCAGTACACGAAGTAGTGGCCCATGGCGAAAAGTTTGTTACTCGACAAGCCGGTCACGTCGCGGCAATATTATGGTCAGCTTGCCGGATAATAAACTGTTACTTTGGTCACTTCATCGGCCTCAAATGGAAAAAACACCTAAAAAGAATTAAGTAAACATTCATTTCTTAATATAAAGAAAAAATAACTCCCGACTGGGAAAAGCTGAACCGAAAGGTAAAATACCCTATAAAACTAAGTGACTGAGAATTATGAAATAACACATTTTAAGAAAAAAACGGACTCCAAAAAATGTTCATTAACGAGATGCATTGCGAGGGACATTTACATAGACTATAGAGTAGAATAACTTATTAAAGCATTGATATACAATCTCGAAATACACGGCATGCGTGGGCATGAGATCGGTTATTCGAGAACGGATGTACGATAATAATAATGTGGTTCTTCGGTCGTCCCATTCTAGTTTCACGAAGCATAAAATTGGTAGAACATTCGTTTGCGACAGATGTGGCCAGAATTACAGAAAATTAAATGAAACAATTCTCTGTTTATTCCCGCTTGTTTCGTATCGCAATGCGAAATACGATATTCAATTTTCACGCTACAGTCCCGACACAGAAATGGAACTGGAGTGGACCGTGAATAATAACATAGTGATTTTTTTTTCTCTGACCTTTCGACACTCATGAAAACAACCCAACCCCTGACCATTCGAAACTCGAGTGAGCGTGTCTCCCGTTTTCGGAGGGGAAGAAAAAATTTTCCTATTTTTAGTCAGATATTTCTACAGATTCATTGCGGGCCAGACGGGCAGCTGCCATCGGGGTGGAGTATTTTACTTTGCCGTACTCGAGCACGCTGCCCTGCGATCCTATGCAATATGTGCAATACTTCGTCAGTGCAGCCGGCAGCTATAGGTCCCCCCCAACCATTTTCATTCAATGCTGTAATGCGTATCGAAGAGCCGAACGAAATAATAGCCTTGATCGATACGTGGAAAATTGTAAACTTTCGGCCGCTTATCAATCTTGGATACTTTGGGAGAAAAAAAAACAAACTGTTTCAGCCCTTCGTAGCAACATTCTGGTAACAAAAAAGAATGTACTTTCCCGTTGTCTTTAATCCTTCAGATCGGAGAGGAAGGCTACATATGAGAAATTTGATCGCGAATTGATCGAATCTTCCGCGAGGGGAAACAGGACATGGGGACTTGCGGGGTGTTCGGGAACAAAAGATCGAAGGGATGTCATGACCGATCGAGGAAGTTTCGTACTCTCCAACCGGATCCCCTTTATCGATGCTGCCGGTAGAATTTCTTTTGAAACACTCCGAATACCCCGCTGGCGCTGATCGAACGGATTTGTCAAATATGCGGTTTCGCCAGGGTGCATTTTTGAAACTCTCCCTCCCCCCGACCCTCGAACGGAAATCCGTTTCCCGGTTTCCTCTTTCACGTTCTGTGCCTTTGCCCTTCGCGTGTCTCTCCACTAAATAACATAATGCTCGACCATAAATCTACGATCTCTGTGATCCTATTACCATAATCCAAAATTGCACAAAAGAGAATTCAACTTACACTCGATTTACCCTAATTTCACGTTATGATCGTTTGGCATATTTCGCTTCGTCAAACTGTCGGAAGTCGGAAAATGAAAAAAAAATGCTATTTATATCGAGACGAGGAATTTTATTCATTAAGTTAAACTATGAAAATGCCCTTGCGGCCTTGATAGTAGTTGCTTAACAAACTTTGAAAATAGTCGCGCGCGACGTCCGAGAGCTATGACTTCGTTAAACGATACGCCGCGGACTTTGCGGCACGTTCCAACGAACCTTCTTGAATGTCTCGCTAATGATCTCATTTAGCGATGTAACGCGTCGTACGAGCACAAAATAAAACTGCCACGCAAGAGTGAAAGAATGATTGAGACTTCGAGAGATAGGGTGATAAATTCTCGCGACACTTTCGATTAATGATAATAATTGAGACATTGCGTGAGGAGGAAATTATCGTCGCGCGAAAGTTGTCAGGATTGTTATTACATCAATTAATAATAAATTCTGTCGAGCAATTTTTTTTCTTCAAATATATACCCTTCTCTCGGTCTTCCTGTCGCACTCCTATATCGCACAGTTTCGCCTTATTATTTTATGAAATCTCGACAAGTTAATCAGAGCACGCCAAGTCACTAATATCATTGTATTATAGCGGTTGCTTGTCGACTTGAGGGGGAAAAAAAAGAGACGAAGAGACACGATCGTGTCTCGGACAGTTCCGGAGCTACTGCTGCCCACGTTGAATTTGTGCCAGTGGCAGAAAGTCGAAGAACTGTGAATTTCTCACGGAGACGATTGTCGTCGTCATTTTTTTTTCCTTATATTTTTTTTGTCTGTTAACAATGCGAAATTGTGGGAGTACCGAACGTCGCGGTGCACGCACGCAATTTCTTGTGCTCTATGTAATCTACGAGACGCTAGAAAGGCGTTCGAACCATAGAGAGTAGTAGATGATAGAGGGAGGAAAATGAAAAAAAGTCGCGAGTTAACGGGCCGATCTTTAAAGTGGCCAACAGTCAAATAACACCTGTCGACAGGTGCTGTGGGCGTTACGGACGAGACTTCGAGCCGCACTTTCAAGCCCTTCCTGTTCGTTGCACCTCCGCTTATTTTTTTACCTTCTCCCCCTTTCTCCGACTTCCTCGTTTTCACGCCTACAGGATACGTCGAAACGTTTAACAAAGATAAAGAAGGAGTGGTGCAAAATATTACGTAGGGATATTGTCTTTTTTTCTTATATGTTTTTCATTCGAGGCTTTGATTTACGATTATCGATATTATAGCTCGGAGTCATCGAGATATAAGTTTATTGAACAGTTACAAAAAAAAATTGGTAAGCAGAGCCTTGAACATTATTTTCAATCTTCCATAAAGCGGATTTCATGTCAAAATCTTCAAAGAAACTTCAACGCATGATATTTCAAGAACTAGAGAGCAAAAAAATTAATAGATAAAAATCGTTTCAAATGTTATTTAATTTTCTTCGCCGCTTTAGCTACAATCTTTTGTTCGTCCGTCGTCAACGACCGATCTTGTACATAAGGAGCCACGTATACCGCGTGTTCGATCAATAATTCTTTTCTAGCTTCACAAATTTCATTTCTCCTCAGCTCTTCGAGTTCACTTTCTCTCTGCCATTCGATCTTTATTCTCTCCTGTTCGAGCTGCCTGAGCCGCTTTCTTTCGTTCATCAATTTCATCAAGTCTTCTCGGTAGAGCATTCTGCTACGAAGCTTAGCTTCGTTAGTCAATTTCTCGATCCTCTCGTCTTCCATTATACGCTTCATGACGGTCTCGGCAAAAGCTCGATCGCGCTCGAGCGAGCGTCGAGCGCATTCTTGCGCGAAGGTCATTTGTTCACGCAAATCTTCGGCCAATTGTTGACGCATCTTTTTTCGACGTAGCTCGTCCTCGCGCTCTTGTATCACGAGCTCCCAGGCCATTTCCTCGGCAACCAATTCGGCGATTCGGGACTCGGCCTCGAGTTTCCTCGACTCAACGTTCATCAGCATCTTCGCCACTCTCGTTATTAATTCTTCTCGTCTGACTTTTTGCTCTTTCTGAATACGCTTCAATTCCTCGGCCCGCTTTTCCATTTCCTCGTTGTACTCGTCGATCCTTTTCGTCTCCTCGGCTTCGATTTCCGAAGCAACGCGTTTTCTGATTGCTTTTATCTCCTCGAATATTCTCTTCTCGCGCTGCAACCGCTCGGCCAATTCTTTTTTCGTATGAAGCTTCATTCGACGATCCTCCTCGTCGACGCAACGATCAGCCTCCTCGAGAAGTCTTCGTTCCCTCGTGGCTTCCTCCCCTTTCGCCTGCTCAACTCGCTTCTTCTCCTCGATCTGAGATTCGAGTTGTCTCTTGTACAATTCACGATTTCTCGACGCTTCCGAGTCGCGTTCTATCGCGTCTTTCGCGAATTCGAGATCCCGAATCTTCTCGACGTTCGACTCGTAGTTTTCACGAATCTTTTCGATCTCCCTCGCGGCTTCGCGCTCTTTTATCTGACACTCTAGGGCCTTGGCGACGTAGGCATTGCGCAACTCGGCTTTCAAATCGGCCAAATCCAAGTCGAGATAAGTTTTCGACATTGCTTTTTTATTTTTTTATTTTTATTCCTACGTTCAGTGCATGAGCGACAGTGAGCCTGCAACACAAAAATTCAACCCCCAATGTCTATTGATGAAGAATAAATCTTTGTTTTCTTTTTTTAAATTCATCCATTTTCAGTGAAACGAATTCATTAAAAAATTTCAATTAATGCAGTCAACTTCTGCCGCTCATGCACTATTGTTCTCTCATCTTTTATTCTCCTCGAGTTCACGGAAAAAGAAATAATAACGAACGAAAAAAAAAGCTCGAATAAAAAGAATTTAATTCAATTTCTACCTGTGGATGCGCTTATTCCTTTTGCTTCTCCTTTCTCCGCCGGCTGCGAACGAAAAAAATCCTCCACTGGCAAACACGAGCGCACTGCGACGAACTCTGAACTTCGATAACAACGCTTCACTCTCACGTGATTTTTGTTGATTGTTTTTTCAACATTTCCATTAAATTATAGTCCTTTATGATGGATCGACGAACTTCAGCTCGCGTTGAATTTGATTTTTTTTTCTTCGTTTTATCCGATATAAAATATCTGTATCCGTGTAAAATGTAACTGTATCCGGAAATAAGTCACAAAGGTCGTGTGTGCGACTGCGCGCGATTTCGGGGCCCCGGGAGCTGCACGTCGGGTACAACAGTTCGATATTGTTTAGTTAGAGAAGACAAGATTGAATGGAGAGCTCCTCGCGTCAAAGTGCACACTACGGCGGATCGGGACCGACTAACCGGCTTTCCGCGTGAGGGCACAGCGAGGAACCTTTTGCCAGTGCCCCCGGGGGCCACCACCGCATCCACCGGCAGAGTACCGAACACGAACGTAGAAACGTCCGGCGAGTCCTACCGATGCTTATACACAGGGACGGTTTATACCGCGGTAACAAACAACCGACGTATACCACGCCGGGTACCCTTCCGACGACGACTCTGTGTGCGGAGGAGGAAAATGGAATCGCAACGGCAAAACATCGGGTATATTGCACCAAGGTGAGAACGAAACAAACGCAATAAGAAAACACCGAGCGGTTGAATATAATTCGCGGGAATGAGTCTCCGCGTTCTACGAGAATGCAGATTCTGACGTTACGTATACCGCTCACAAATATCTTCAATATTCATTCAAATTGCATTTTTAGTTGTTTTCTTTAAAAATGAATTAACTGAAAAAAATTGTTTAATATCTTTGAACAATTAGATTTATATACCGTTTCCTCACCCACACATACGCATTCACATATTATTTCTAAATGTGATTTTTCGATGTTTTGGAACATTTGAACACGTTTTTACTAAATACGATTTTTTGTTGTTGTAAAAACAAAGCTAAAAAATCTTCGCCCGTGCTTTCGGTCGTGAAAATATGTTTCAGAGATAATAAAGCATTAATATTTGAATAAAAACCCTATTATTCGATGCTTAACCCTTTGGAATCGAGAGGTTAACTGTTACTATGGCTTTTACACGTATTTACCCCCAGAATAAAGGGGTCGAGAAGAATTCTATCCTCCCCGTCGTGAAATTTAATGATACGTCGAAAATTCTCAACGATAAAACGAAAAAGGCCACGGTGCACGGGAGAGAATGGCGAGTCCAACGAATTGCGAATTCCGCGTCAAAGCGCCGCGTGCAACGCTACACCATGTACGACTCTGTTTTACCCTCCTATTCTCTTCTCGGTCGTTTCGTGGCGTACATCTATTTCGCGGTACATTAAACGTTCACGAGTACGAAGGAATGGAAACTAAAGAGAGAAACTGAAAGAGAGATTTTGATCGTAAAACGATTTGAGCTAGTAAAATCGCAATTAAAGAACAGCGTTATAGCGGCTAAAGAAGAAAAAAAAAACGTCGTACCATTGGATGGGTATCAAAAAACCCTAAACTCGGATTATCCTGTACGCAAAAATACGTCTCGCTTAATTAATCGTTCCGTCTCTCGTTATTTATCGTTTGATTTCGAGGGAGTCTTCGATATATCGATAATAACCGAGCTCGTGGCTCAAAGTGTTTTATTCGTAATATTTATTGAGTTTTTTTTAGTTTTCCATTTGTCGGTGATCATTATTTTCATTATACTATAATGTAATAATAATGTCGTGAAATTCCCTGGTAACGATGAAGTTGCGGTCTTTAAAACGTGGAAAACGAGTTTGTCGCGTGTGCCAACTATATGTGTTGAATCTCGCGTACGTGGAGAGGAGAACATTATCTTGCAGCCACGCGGGAGTGTCAAGAACGTATCTACCTCCGCGCCTCGTCACCTAGCAATAAGCTCGAGTGAGTATATTGACGAGAGAGAAGCGTATAGGAACATCAACGATGCTCGGCACGCATTTGCGTGATTGTGTCTTTTTGCGGAACCATCGGCTCGTGCGACGATTACGATATCGAAAAAGTAACGTTGGAAAAAATACCGTAGCTCAATAGCACGTCCTGGAAATCGATTGCGCCTCCGCAATCCTGGAAGATGATTGGCTCATCGAAATATTGTGGAAATCAATGGAACGAACGAATTGAAGATGAAATATCGAATGCCGACACTATTCGATAAAAACTTAGGTCTCAATAACAGAAAATCATGCTAATTACGTTTTAACATCGCTTTCTCAATTTATTTCTAAAGTCGGTTCGAAAGCTTCTCCACGAAAGCTTCTTCTACTGGGAAAGTTACTTAACCAATGTTGGCTTCTTCTTAAAAGAAAGCTTTGTAAACTGTGTCGAAACCAAAATACAGTCTCTAATTCCCATCATATTTGTATAACTGATTCTATATTTGATTCTGAACATGATTTGAAAAACGCAGATAAAAAAGACTTGAAAAATGTTCCATGTTAAAATGCAAACTTTTCTCAGATATATATTTTTATGTTAACTGATTCGTATCAAATTTTATCCTAAACCATATTCAACGACAGTCTACTTAGGATCCAAATTTGATGTCTATAGCTCAAAAATTGCAGTCGATAAAGTGCGGCTCTCAAACAGGCGCACAAGCGTAACCACACGATTTTTTTTTCATCGAAACTATAAATAAAAAAGTGAACGATATGAGACCGGCTTAGATTACTCGATTCCTCGTAAGAACACTACAGTCCTCGACGTACAAGTAATGTATACATAGGTAGAAAAGACGTTTCCAGGTCAGCACGAAAGCTCTCACAGATATTGGAGCCCTCGCTGAGATTGTTTATAAAGTGTGGGGAAGACGACTATGGCGTTGTTGGAATGCACGAGAGTTGGAACATGGGAAAAGTCTCTAGTGTCAATTTGTTCGCAAACAGCGTAGCGCGAAGAGAGATGCGACCGCGACTCTCTTATCCACTTTGTTTTCCAACTGGGAAATCTAAATTAACTCGATGAAACAAAGCTTTTCGTGTGTGAAATTATTTTTATCAGATCACTCGTTGTTGCTCAGAGTTCCGACGTAATTGAATGCTGAATAAAGTGGACGATATAAATCCAATTACTTTCTGCCGAGGGAAAACCGTACGTCCCTTTTATAGCTACAGCGACATGGACGCCGAAAATCGTTGTTTCTGGGCTATCAATGAAACTGCATTCTAAAGTCCTATTTTTATTCGCTTTCACAACATTCTGTTGACGTTCGATCTCTATGACTTTTACGGTCGTCCCTGAAAACTAAACACGCTCTGCACGATGTGTACCAACATCGTATATACAAAGGACAGAAAATAACTTTTTGTTGTTAATTAATAATTAGAACGGAGACTCTACCCTCTCTTCCTCTGTTATTCTATCCCGATCCGTATTTATAATGAACATATATATAATGGGTAGATTCTCCGTATAGAGCTCGTATAATGTTCTTTGCAACGACGACGCGATATACGAATCGATTTGTCGCATCGCGTGTGCAAACTATGTGTGTCATCGTATGGTCGCGCTACGTCATTACTCGACCTCTCCTCTCCCTCATTTTCCCTTTTCAAATATCAGCTATCCTATCAAAGCTGTTTATTTATATGCTTTTCACCTGAAAAATTATGATATTAAATAAAAAATAATTTGTAAACTTTTTTTTTTCTCTTTTTGTTTCATGATTATTTCAAAACTAGGGAGAATTTGGCAGGAAAGAAAAAAACGCTTCAATGGCATTTACGAAACATATAAAATTTATAGGACTGTAACGACGTTGCGAACGGTTAAAAAAGCATTCAATGGACAAAATTGACTATACGGTGTATCTATCGTAAAATTTCGTATCGTCCTTTAAGCGGTGCAGTGTTTTCTCGTTTTATTTACGAAAAACCTCGATAGATTCACATTTACCTCGAGGCATATCGCAGCGCATGGGATTTTACGTGCACGCGACGCACAAGGCAGAAAGTGCAAATAAAATTCTCGGAAGGACGATGAAATACGGGCGTAAAGGTACGACGAATTTCTAAATAATGAAACTTTATACGACGATAACGTTTCGTTGGATAAATAATGTAGAATTTCACAATCGCGCGTAATCGAGACAACTCGCAAATTAATTAAAACGCCGCCCAACGCATATTAACAGCGCTTTGTTAATTTGCCATCACATCCGCAAGGTCCCTTTGGCGCAGAGGATAGCGCGTTGGACTTCTAATCCAAAGGTCGCGGGTTCGATCCCCGCAAGGGATGCGTTCGATTTTCCGGGTCGAATTTTGGCTTGACACGGTCTGCTAATTTTTTTTGTTTATTACCTTCCCGACAGTTTCCCAAAGAAACCACAGCGAAGTCAAAATGACCTGCTCGGGGTATCGGAGAAAGGGCCATGCTGATAGAAATGATATTTCTTGAGTGGAAAAACTCTTTCTAGAGAGAGCGTACTCTTCATTCTTGAATTATTGGATTTCCCAAAGCCAGAATTGTATATACTCTATCCGGTCGCATTATAATTATCACTACGTCGCAGCAACAGGCGCCAGGCGGAGAGCAAATTTCAAGCTTCGCTGGCTCGCCGGCCCGTTCAGGACTCTTTATCTGTGCGGAGGCGATTGAATAGCGCCAGGAGCGTGCCGTGCACCAAACTTCGCATCCTGGATAAATATAGCCTCGGAAACTAAATGTCCTGCCCGTGAAAAAAAAGCTGCCAACTAGATTGGCATATTGCTTCCTCTCTTCCTTCCGCCACAGTCTATGAAGCTCTGTTTATAGAAAGTACATTTATCCTTCTGGTTTTTTTTTTTGTCATTTGAAATCCCGACCAAATTCACATCAAATTCATTAACAAATCTTGTTCAATAAAAACCTATGTTTGGAACATATTGCAGACGGACATCTCAAAAAATGTGGCAGCTACCGCGCCCAGACTTTTAAAAAACAATTTAAAAAGGCGTGAAAACTGATCGACTGCGTATCTTCGGTTCAAAATAAGACCGAAGAAAGGAAATTTTTCCCCTCGACATCTGGTATAAATTACAGCTTGATGTCTCAAACCGTTATCAAGTTATGAGGTCAAATGATGAGCACACAAACACGCGTACATCCAGATATTTTTATCCAGATAAGTATTCTCGATATTTTGGAACATCCTAAATACTTAAGTTGACATGAAAACGTCGAAAACATTTTTTTCACGGGGCCAAAGCTTCTTGAGAATAGAATAAAACAAAAAAACATAAAATAGTGTGTGTCCGTTGAAAAAATGATGTCTGATAAGTACGATAATAATTCTATTTTCCTAGAGCGATCGGATAATATTTTATAGCGCACGAGATTTTCTTTCAGCCTGTTGAGAGACTCATCCGGGCTCGAGTTGAAACAATTTTAAACACGATAAAGATTCGGGATTCGAGCGAATAAATTCATTATGATCGTCCTCGCTCTATCGGCTTTATCTATCATTTTCTCATTTAATTATCTTACCGGAACGTTAATAATTCAGTGAAAAGAAAAGGCGAGCATATCGTAGTTTGATAAATACGTAGACAAGAGATTAACGCGAGTCGGTTGTAAATAATGTGAAGTAATAAATTTCCCCAACTCACTCTCTTATCGTAGACCTCCTATTCGTTGTTCGCGTTCACGTTTTGGGTTATTTTTATTTTCCATTTGGAGGAGAATATAGTTCTGCATAGCTACGGTAACTCTTTCCCGGGGGTGCGTTATCCTGCGCCGCGCGAGAAGCGAGAAGGCATCACCAGCAGCAACGCCATCCCTGGACGGCGAGCGAGAGCGAACCCCTGGTAAACCCCTCGCGTGTTTTCATCCACCAACTCCACCTCTCCATCGACGACGACGTCGACTCTTCAACCCCCCTCCGAGTAAGAACGTTCAGTGCCAGCGCTTCTGCCGCTCAATGCGTTTGCCTCCGCAAACCTTCGATACGCGCTTTTCGTGCTTCACAATTAACTCACCATCGGACGAATTCCACCAAAATGAATTAACAAAAAAAAAAAAAAGATGTCGCGAAAAATTTAATTAAAAAAAATATCGTCAATTATGATAATTCGTGATGTTTTTGCCACATTTCTGATTTGCCGCCGGAAAATTATCGGGAAAATCGAGGGTGCAGTTTGCATGTCAGGATAAACGACCGAGACAAAAGTGCATTGTGGTGCTAGGAGTGTACATTTATTTTTAAAAAAGTGTAGTGTGCATTTTTTTTCTCTATGCAGAGTGCTGAAAAAAAATGATTCACCAGTTTTTAGTTGTGCCTCATTTTTAGCGGAATTTGTTTTGATTCGTTCCTGTTTTTCTTTTTTTTTAATGGTTGTAACGATGGCTCCTATAAAAGGAAAGTTAAAGATTGAGAAGTCGAGCGAAGGGAGAAACTGGAAGAGCGATTGAACGTCAAGTTCGCAATTCCCAGGAGAACTATTTCCGGTGGACTCTGCCCGTAATATTTTCAGTTTTTCCCTCGGCAAGTGAGCGACGAGCACCGGCGTTGTAGCCGCAAAGTTTCATCCCCCATTTCTTTCATCCCGCGGACACTTGCAACCGTGACGTTTGAATGTGTTGCTTCGAGTTTTTGTAACTCCAGTGGGAACTGCCGTCAATCGAGAAATATGTTCGAACGATGTTACGCACTACCGGCTTCGGAGAAGCGAACGGCAATTCGATGAGTTCGGAAGAAAAAAGGGAACGTTTCGAGTATCGGCGACTGACGGGTACGTTTGTCACATTTCATAAAAATCGAAAAAAGGCGGCATTTTACTAATTACGAAAACAAATATTATGTCGTAAATGTAGCAAGGAAGAAAAAAAAGGGGGAAAAAACAGTAGAGACATTATTCTATTGAAACGAAAACGCAGCTAAAACACGTAGGAAAGAACCAGAAGGCCAGAGGCGTGCGAGATGATTTATTCGTAATTTCAGACACGCACGCGTCTGCCTATATTATAATACGGTGTATATTTCAACCCGCACACCGCAGCGGAAAGCCATAGTTTGTTCGCGCCCCTGTGCCGAGTAGAGGAATGTCTGAAAAATGCTATGCAAATTTTAGTTCTGAATTCGAAAGAGAAAAGGTCCTACAATAATCTACATGGAAGCTCGCGGTAATATAATCACGAGCCATCATGTGTAAACGATAAAAAAAAACACAAGACCAGATGTCGATCAAAAAGATGGGCTAGAAACGAAGCCAAATTATTTTCATGGATTAGCATTTTAGAAAATCGTGCAGACGTTCACAGCGACAAACTTTTTTTTAAGATATTCCCAAAGAGGGTACTTTTTAAAAAGCGCAAAATATCTTCCGCAGATAATTCTCCGCAATCGAAAAACACCTAGATAAAAAATGTATATACATTTCCCCGTTGAACATGGAAGGATAAAAAAGGTGAAGTACAACAGCTTTATCCAACAGTAAATAAACATCGCTATTAGGTGCATGATTCACCTACTCACGTTAACGCGCTCTTCATACAGAAATAGCGGAATTATTTTATGCGTGACCAATTGGCGCGACGAGCTGATTTCACACTAGGGGAAACTCTGTGTCCTTCGTAGTAGAGAAATGTAGTGTAGGAGTTGCGTGACAGAATATTCGAAAGGATTTCCAAATGACGTTGGGAAATCGATAATCAATTGGTACGACCGCAGGACCTGTTAATCTCGAGGTCTGATTGCTATGGCGGTCAATTGGCAACACATGTGACGAACATTCAATTATAAACGATGAATTATTGTCTCAACAGAATGCTTCATCAGTAGAATTTGTGCCTCAATATCTTTTCTTTTTCTTTTTCATAGTGTCGAAGGTATTTTGTTATTCCGGTAATATGTGACTTGGTTCATCGCACAGGTGTCACTTCATATCAAATTCCCGACAAGTGCGGCCGTCGAGAATTTGTCGTTCCGGTTTGTTCGCGAGAAATCCTAGAGGCATGTGTGTCCGCATACATCGCCAGTGTAAATATTCGCTCGTAGAAACAACTGACACGGCCGACACTGGACGGACTTTTAGATTGTGCAAATACCGAGTGCAAGTGAGAAGCAGATATGACAAGTATCTTTTATTTCGTCCTTGCAATACCGTTAGACACGCATAAAGAAAATTAGTTCTCCGTAAAACAAAAAAAAAAGGTTGTTACTTGATGAAAAAATCAATTTCTTTTTGCTTCAGCAATAATAATAAAGTTTCCGCGATATGAAGGCCGTACCTTTGTCACCGGAAATATCCGCTCCTCTTCAACTGTATTCAATAACTCTTGTTTCAGCGAATCCAGCGGAGCTTTTTTAATCTCCGACTGGCCGCTGGGGCAAAAATACGAGATCTATACGTTTCGCGGAGATAAGCGTTTTTTTCCCGATATATGCTTGAAAACGGTTGAAAATTAGACAACTCAATTCGATACGGCAATTCTATGATGATCGGGCAGTGTTGTTTTTAACAGACAACGAAAACGGGTTGAATCCTCGTAAAGATAAAAGCTTTTTTGTGAAATAGTTCATTTTTTTCAACAATTAAGGAGTAACACTATTTCGAGCGCGCGACTATAACATGAGATTTCAATCTTTTTCATTGATACCAGTTTTTGGTTACAATCCTTCTTCTATAAGTAGTTTGTTTATTTCTGCAGCATTCTTTGATTTCATTTCGACTCTTAAAGTTTTACATTCAACTCTTATTGTTATCACTGCTGTTCCCTTATCTCGATATTCAATGATTCATCGTATTGTTTCAAAGGCAAGCAAGAGAATAGACCGTGAACACAGCTTGAGTTTCGAAAGAAATCCGGATTTCGTACTACGCATTCTCGGTCTTCAGGAAGCTGTTTCCACACTCGCTTCATCGCCAACGCTCTATGAATTATACATTTCCTTTTGTTTCTCATGCCAAACGAAGAAAAAAATCACGGAAAATGGGGATTTCGTTTCCCCGGCGAACAGTGATATAATTTTATCCCTGAGGAATATTCAATGTCGTACTGTACAATTATCGATGATTCATACACCGACGGGATTCGTTAACTTGCTACCCCTATCGTTCGATTACGTGAGGATCGAACGCGATAATAATCCTCATGACATTGTACGTTGAACTTGAACAAAGCTTATTGTCGATCCGTCAACCGCAAGAGTCTAGCTTTTGCGTAACTCGTATCCCTGTTATCCTCGTTATTGTCATTAATCAATTAAATTGGCCAATATTGTTCACGTGAATTATATTCCTTGAATTGTAAGGATTATTGGCGAATTATATTATGAATAGGAAAATGAATCGTAGGAATGAGAAAAATGAACAATTTTTAGACAGTCCGGTAACAGTGGAATATGTGTATAAAACGACTGCCATGGTCGAGCGCGCACTTCTATTTCACAATTCAACGAATTGTATTTTTTATTATCCTTTCTCTGCGTATCCTCTTCACCACGAATTTTAGACTCGACTTACAAGGGGAACAGCGCGCTCCCGTAACTTGAGAACATTCGGACGAAACCGTGAAAAAAAAGAGAACAGAATCGTGCACAGCGAATAGCGCTAGTGGAAAAAATTCTATTTCTTTTTCTGTCTCTGCATTACTCTCCTCGGTGAAAACACCCCTTTTGTAAAATTCAGTAAAGTTCTCGAAACTAATGGAATCCTCCGGTGGAGAGTGGCGTTTCTCTTACTCTTGCGTATCTTCGCCGAGTGTAGATTTTGCGGTACTTATTTATTCATTTACATTTTGGGATATCTTCTTATGTCTTGAAAGTATCAATAAAAAAAAATTGTTGAGACGAAATAAAAAAAAAAGACACCATGATATATACTCCATTGGTTGAGCCGACCCTATGAAGTACTTCGAAAGTAGGAATTGACAAAATGATATTTACCAAATTTTTTCTATCGAATATCAACGTCGGAGTGAAATGACTGGCATACAGGTCACGATCAAAAAAATATACCGGGGGAGAGTCGACGTAGAACAGACGGGTAGAACAAAAAACAACTGACACGAACCGTTCTGCAAAAAAAGGGGCGTTTTTCCATGTTTTTATGGCCGCGAAATCTCGGCTTGCCGTGAAATTACAGAGCAACTCGAGGACTATCGCGTTCGGCCGAAAAAAGTGTGTGCGATCGGGTACTTGAATGTATCACAAAAAAGTACTCTCGAGCGGGATAAACAGTTTTTGCAAAAAGAAAAGTGTTGCAAGTTTTGCATAAATTTACATTTCTGCAAACCGTTTCGGACACATTATTCGATATTCTTTCTTTTCTTTTTCGTGCAAACACGAATTCGGCAGCGATTTCCGTCTACCCGCAAATTCGGAATTCGTAATCCGGATAAAAATATTTTTGTTTTAATTGTGAGTTTCTTTAACGAATCTCAAGATGCAAATAAAGGAACGGTCGCGATGCGCCTTCAGCGATTGACTGGACAAATTAATAGCTTTTCAGCATACTCGAAGAGCCCGGATTATATAAGATCCAATAAGATAATATTTTAACGAAGAATCAATTCGAGAGATATTGTTCGAGAGTCCTCGGCAGTAACCGCACTGCTGAATACCCGATATTCAACGAGTGCCTGAGCGAAAGAAATCCAATTGAGCCCCCCCACATCTCTATTTTCTCACTCCGCGAGCTGATACTATGAACCTTAACGAGCCAAACGTTTTATCGATAAGAGAATAAGCATTGAAATTACATCCATACAGAAAGTGCTTCTCTGCTCCGCACGTTATTTTTATCGAATCGTACAATAATGTTCTGTATTATAATTGTCAATTAGCAATGATCGTAATTGTAGCTAACGAGTTATTTGATTTGATATAAAATCCATCGGATGTGTCGTGTGGGTGGCTTCATTAGCTCGCCAATCAATAAGCCTAGTTTTTCCATTGCGTTCGTTTGGGTTTTTTTCTTTTCTTTTTCTCACCGACATCAGAGCGTGAAAGCGAAGCATCTTTTTTGTTGCCGATGGCAAACGAAGGATTATACGTGACCCTCTCGTTAAGCCAACGTGTTACGTGACCTGGCGAAAAAAAAAACGGCAATTGGAAGCATTTGTTTTCCTCAAAGGTCTCGCGGAGCGAGTAACTTGAGGACTGAGCGGATATTTCTCTCGACACCCGAGTATTGTGTGCACGGTCGATACTTTACCTAAGACGCGGGTGAACGCGACCACCATTTTTTGCGCTAATATCGTAAAAATCGTTAATTAATTAACTTCTCGCCACGAGACGTTCGCCGGCAGTGATGATTATTCGCGATAGCTCTCAGAGCCACGAGCCATAAGGCGCTTTCGCAAGGAACTGTTAATATTTTTTTTACTGCTGTAGCACGGAGTTTATTAAATTTTCGTATCTACGCTTTATTTTTCTATACATTTGTTTGTAACTACTCGGAGCTCAATACGACGTCCTTGCCCTCGTTCTCACGTTTAATTTGCCTTTTTATTTCGTGACATTTATTATTTTACGATTTCAACCCCTTCGGGGGCATCGGCTGTTGTCATATGGCACGGTACTTGATATGCTTCGAAACAATTACGCTGGAGACGGGGCTAATGAGGGAAAACAAGGAAAGTAGGTGAAACCCGGTGTGCCCGCACGTGGGTCACATCTATTGGCACGCATGCCAAATCGATAGTACGAACTTTCGTGCTTCCAGTGTTCAGAATGATAGGACAACTTGGACACAAACTTTAACATCGCTGAATTATTACGTAAGATCACATAAGAACGTGCGTTTGCGTGAACTCAATTTCAAGTCGTTTGTATCACCCAACGATATCGTGGTCGCGTAATTCTTTGATAGACATAAGTAGAATGACTCGATAGAACTGTTGCTGCTTCTTTTCTTTACATCGATTGAAGCAAACGTACTTTTGCAATTGGATAGGAAAGTTTTGCCGGTTGTAGACTCTCACTTGATAACTTCGATTCAAAGGCTTGTACAATTTATCAGAATTTAGTACACGCTTGTTCTGAACGAACGAGCACATTGTTCTTTATACACCACATATTCATTCTACACCGTCCCTAAGCTCCCCTGACAATCAATTAACAATGATCGCAACGATTAGTCTGCGACCTCTCGTTGGGACTCTTGTAATACACCACTTTGACGCCCCGCTTAAATTTTCCTCGACTAAAAATTGTTTAAAGAGCTTTTCAATTTTTTTTACGTAATCACAGCTTCGATATTCTTTCATTTCTTTCCTTATCGGCGATCGGTATTGTGATTTTACTTCACAAGGACGTAATATGTAGTTGTAATTCGCATTATTTTTTTGTATCTTTCATCAAGTCGTATGAACTTTGTTCGTTTTATGGCAAATATCGCAGAAGCTGTGCAACAGATGTTTGAATGTGCTGAAAGCCACTGAAATTTCTCGGGGTTGCGAAAAAACGTGAATAAAGTTTTTTCAATAGGAAAAACAATGCAAGCGTTTGTTACTGACGCTTGGGATGGCATCAACCGTGCAGGAGGTACGTGGTATTTGTCTCGGACGTAGATGCATCAGCGAGGGACGCGCCGAGATGCAACTCAATTTGGGAACTCAATGGAGAAACGTGACCTAAATTTCTACTACACCACGAGTATGCTAGCTTGCACTTAGGGCCAATAAATTACCGGAACAAATGAGTTAACATTCGTTTTTGTTATCAAATAGTCAATTAAAGAAATCCGACAAAAGGCGAATTTTCACCAAGCTTTTTTGTGACATTAAATCATTAGTCGTTCATAAAAAAATGTTGCCAATTATAGTTAGTCCTTGATTGTCGAAACACCTTTCTAACATCACAGCACTCCGTTCAAGTCGGAGGCAACGATCATTCACAAGATCGTCTTTCTCTCGCCGAACCCTGAATTTTTATCATACATGCGAGACCCGCTCCCCACGTTATCTTTTCTCGCACCCTCGAGGATTGATGGACGAGCGGCCCATTGGACGGTGCGAAAAAATTCCAACGACACTGGGATTTATTGAGTTTTTCTGCTTTCTTAACCCTTATGGATCCTCTTCTTTCTAGGGATATTTTTAAAATACAACATCAAATCCTAATCGACATTTTATTTATTTCTTGCATATTTCATGACTTTCGTTCGCTCGCTTTACTAAGGAATAGTTTTGGAAAAATTGGTTGGAGTAGTCAGAGGAACCGACGTATATGGTGATGGCGAAATAATATTCCTTGCGTTTTTGGAACAAGTCTTGCTCGCTCACGGTATAGATAGACCAGGTATGAATAGAGACCGACGGGAGGTGAGAGAATTCCTTGATGTCTTTACAAAAGAGAAAAGCAAATAATGTTTCGCGGATGCTGTGCACGCTGTTCGTGCCAGGGCGAGTGTGAGTAAGCGAGTCATTCCACCGCGAAACTGCGGCCATGTAGCCATAGGATAACGCCCTAGGATTTTCGTCTGGATATATAAGAAGACATAGTACACTAGGCTGATTCTGCGGATAGAAGGGAGTCTAGCGAGCGTTTCCCGACGCTCGTTTCAGCGGTTATAGCGTGATAAAATATCATTATTCCACTCACTCACCCTCTCTGGATCACGAAAAATATATCGGAGACGACGTATCACGGGACACAACTAATCTCGCGAATCGCGGTTTTTCATCTTCATTAAGCAATATTTCGCAACAGTAAACATCAACATTCCTTGATTCCTCGAACTTTATCCCATTCGATATGAATCTCCCGTCAAAAAAATGTACTACAATCTACTCGTAGATCTTCAATAAATAATTGCGATCGATTTATCCGACGATTATGATAGAATACAAAAAAAAACCTACACCAAAACTTTAGTTCTATGCAGAACGTAGTTGTCAACTTTGTATCGCAACTCGCAACAATAACAATGTAGACGACGTCTTCGTGAAAAATTGATTTCCACGCGTGCACGAGGATGGCCTTGATTATTGACAATAAAGAGCAAAGGTGTGATAAATCAGTAAGCCACGAGTTCACAAATATGAACCTGTGTATGGAACAATGGCACTTGGAAAAAATGTCTATCACCGCTCCCCTCGCCGCGGTATAGTTACACTTGTTGCAATCTCACACAAAACTATCCGGTTCCCCTCAACTCATGGATACAAACTACACACGGTCTATACACGCTTGGTTGATACTATAGTCGCGTAACTGCCCTGACCAATTATCCGTATCGATTTGCAACATTTCACTGTGGCCTACTGGCTGCCTCCGTATGCGATCCCAATACACTCACAGACTGAGCTACGAGAGAACAACTAGCTCTCATTCTTTTTTATTGTAGCGTGCAGCGTAGACACTGGCTTTTGTTAGCCTCGTTTGCATTCGCTGGTTGAACTTTACTGTATACGATACGGAAAATCTGATCTCCAGCAGACGCACTATATTTGATTGATGACTTACGAATGTGCGAATGCAAATATCGCGGTGGATCGGTTTCAACAGACAGCGACGTTGAATGAAAATAAAAAATAAGTCTCGCAAGAAAATCTCGAGTGTAAAAAATGTGTCCACGCGAACATTCGCAACGTCGCTACGGATACAAACGAAAAAAATTCCTCAACGTTTTCACGATTTTTCGAAAACTCCCGTGACGAAGTATTCACGGTGAATGTCGAGATTTCATTTTATGCTTTTTACTCGCTTCAAAAAACTGCACAGAAAATAAAAAATTCGATTATAACATTTTTTCTCGTTTTGATTTTTCAAACTTTCTCTGACAAGTGTTTAATTTCTCGACATTTCCGTGACTTCTATAATATTTTAAACGCGATTTTACTGAAAACTCGTTTTTATTTTCTCGAAACAAAGTTTTCTCTATGGAGGAGTAAAAATCATCGAATCTGGGACACGTTATACTGGGAGCACGTGCGCTTTGGAGCAAATAAACATTCGAGATCGGGGTTGTGTATTTTTTGGCTAAAGTTCGGGGCAAAAGACGGGATTCAGACAAGCCGGTCGGGGTCCCGAGTTTACACAAGCGATCATCCGAATAAGTAGGGGTCAGGGATAGCCCGGATTAATGAAACTTTGAACAATAGAGATTTCGGATAAGCCGAATCGCGGTACGAATGACGAATAACTCAGGTTTTACTGTACATCGAACCTATCTCAGAATCGATTTAACGTAAACGACCGTTTCGTACGATACGGGATATAAAAATGAACGGAGTCGAGTCGTGCGAGAAAATGATGTCAATGTTTGTTCCGCCAGTGCGAAAACGTTTATCCAAGTCGTGTCCCGTCACGAAGGAAATCGTCACGATACCCCCTCTGACGCGCGGACCTTTAATCGGAAAATCGAAGTTGCCTGTATTTCGGTCTCGCTTGTTGCCACGAGATTCGTTGACCCGGTTTTCCAAATTTAGTTCCATTTTCCAGCCTCCCTACTGCCTCGTAGACTTTTTTTTGTCACGCTATGTACCAACATCATCGCGCGAATCTCGTCCGCGACGTCAGTTACGTGTCTCGATGTTCGAAGCAAAATGAAAAACGACCATGGAGACACGGAGTAATATTAGAAGCGAGCAATTGAAAATAAATCAGAACGCATGGGAGTATCCGACGATGTATGTAACTGTTCATTCGTTCCGTTTCTTTCCTTCGATTTATGCTGAAGCGGCAAAGGTTTTTATTCTTTTGTTCCATTTTTATTTTTCTCGGATAATCCACACCGCGACGAAAGTGTCGCTGATCAGATAACGATAGAGTCAAATCGCAGGCTCGTTAAGTATATATTGTCCTTACGATGGTATCGTAAGTTGGCGAACTCGTGAAAATAATCGGGCGAGAGTCGCGCGATGTGGTCGATGGGATGTTCCACGAACCGAAAGAGGAAGAGAGTTAACGGGCTTGAGAAATTGCCGTTACGCTCGAATAGCCGCCGTCCCTCCGCCTTTCGCGGACAATTAGGAAGATGGAACGTATATAGATAAAGCTCACGAAGCTCTTACCGTCGCCCTTTCTGTCGATCGAGCAAGATCAACGCCAGATACAGTGTGTGGACGAATGCGTGTGTGAACACTTTGAGTCCTTCGAGCTTCCTGTGTCACCTTCCGCGGGAACGAGGTCGTCCACAACACACACAAACTCTAGCAAGCTACGCGGGCTCGTCGCTGAGCTAAAAAAAATATCCATGAGCATTTTCTCTTCACTTTTTCCGCGAACAATTTTTTCAGCGTATTTATTGCAGCGTAACTTCGCAGCATTCCGATAAAAAAAAAGTTTCATAGCTGAACTCTGTTACTAAGTAGTAGCTTGTTACATAACACGAACGAAACGTTTCAATAATACAAACGTGTACTTGCTAGGTTTTTCCACAGACAACCGGCGGAACGATAAAATAGCGGGTTCATGAATGTTGAAAAACAACAATCGAATGTGCAGACACTGGCACGTGTAAGTTTTGTTCGAGCATATCGAAATTAAACAACGAAATATTGTACACGATATGTTTCTATATCGATGAAATTGTGGAGCAATTGTGTTTCGCTTGAAGGGTGTAAAACGAACCCGTGGAGCAAATTTTACGCAATTGCGATTTCCCCGGAGGCTTAAAACCTGGGGGAATGAAATTTTGGACACTGGGCGGACTGCATATTTTTCGATGGACAGGTATTCGAATAGTGGAGAGAAGCGGCAAAATGACGACGCAGCTTCGACATACTAATTTCATCAACATACTTTTAGTACAGGTTTTATTTAAAAAAAAAAAGACAGGAAATTGGTAACATATGGGCAAGTCACGGAGCCGACGAGAAAAAGGCAAAATGGACGCCAAGGTTTGAAATTGTAATCGGTCAAAATAAACATAATAAAGCGGAAGAATTTTTCTCAAAAATGTCTGTTGAGACCGAGCAAACATAATTTCTTCCCTCAGTGTCCTTTTCGCCTCCCACTCGTCAGTTTTGCTCCTTCCTTTTATGTACCAGTTTTTCCGTCTTCTTTGCTTAATAAAACGTGAAAGAAAAAATAAGGGAGGAAATGTATGTTGACAAAATTTAAATTTTGAAGCTTCGTGCCCATTCGGTCTTACTACATCCGACTTCTGGCCGTGATGCTCATTTTACCTCGCTGCTCGTTTTTTACCCGGATTTCCCGCACAGTAGCAAATTCGAACTGGCGAGGGTCTAGATGACGTGTGTAACATACATGTCGGTGGCGTTGGTACATGTCTGTACCAGCAGATATTCCCATCCTCAGAATGTATTCCATTTTCGCTATATATGTACACCCAGTTTACAACATATGGAACTCTGAGAGACAGATGGGCGTAGATTGGTTCGTTTGACGCGTAGAACGTCGTCGTACGAGCCCTTGAGTTTCTCAGAGTTCGATACAGGTAGACGGATATAGCCTGTAACATAGTAGCCCGAGGTCACACTTTATCGTTGTACCACACGACGATTCTGCAGCAGGTGCTTGTATGTGCCGTTCGTTGGGAGGAGAAGCGCCCGACTGCCTGTTACATTGGCGTACAGACGAACAGATGGATTTTCACTCCCACACGCGTCTAACCCATCAGCCATGCTATATCAACGCTAGACGATCCCCGCCCCGTGAGCTGAACTGCAAACTGATGGCGAATATATAAACCAAAGGCATTGAGAATCGATAACATTCGAATGTCGAAACTCCCGCGAGAAATGACTATGTAATCAGTATCACTGCCTTCTCCATTCAGCAACGCTCGTGACGAAAGAAACAAAATATCGGCACATTATAGTATTCAGACATGCGAAGGCATATGATCAAACGAATCTCTGGTCGTTCGTGACACTTCCATTATCGAACGGGGAACCATAGATTAGATAGATAGACCATTACAGGCTTATGGCAAAAAAATAATCGAATTGTCAAATTTTTTTGAGATGAGAGAACTTCTTTCTCGAGGAACGCGTTCAACACTTTCTTTTGAGCTTTTTTTAAATCGAATTTAGAAAAAAATGTAGGAAAATATAGTATGTGAAAAATGTATGAAGATAATATTTGTAAAACTGTATATTCGAATGTAAAAAGATCGAGGGATGATAGCATGGTGAATTGCTCGGTTCGGTTGAGATATCTGAACATGCAACCCTTGGGAATTTACCATCTGCGTCACAGCGATGATTCGATACTCGGTTATCGAGAAGCTTCGAGAGGCTTCGTATTATCGGACACGGCAGGAACGGGAAATCTAATTTGATCGGATGGGGTACGAGCTTCGCGGTAGTTCGGAGTCATTCGAGCTATCGTAGCAATGCGAGGCTACTCTCATTAGTCGCTCGGGGTTCCCGATGCTTCCTCTTTACGTCAATTCGAAGTTTCCGAGTGCTTTGAGGCTTGTAATCCCGACCTTACGCTTGACTTTCTCATCGGACTTAACAATTATTACAGTCAATACGCCTTGTGCGAGAACGTTTAATTTACGAAATACCGATCGAAGACAGCGACTACGCTTAATACTTAAGAACAAATGGTAATAAAAACCTATTTTCGGTGCGAATTTCAGTCCGAAATCTCAAAAGAATATAGCAGAGCGCATCTCAGGCATTTTTTTAAAGTGAAAATCACGAGAAAACGGTCAGTGCGATCTCGCAAAAAGTGGAGCCAAATAAAGGGTATTGACCTCTCAACATGTGGTAGAAATTTCACCTTGATCTCTCAAACGATTCTCAAGTTATGAGGCCAAATGATGGGCGCACACGCACATCCAGATATTTTTTTCTAGCCGTGTTTCACGAAAAAAAAAAATGTGTCACGAAAATAAAGCTTCTTGAGAAAGTAAAAATTGGCACAATGAATTGATAATTTACACTGAGAAAAAAAATAATAACATCGTCATATTCATGTCTATGACATATAGTTTCTTTTAAAATGCTTTCAATTGCCGGAACAACAATTATATTTGGGTAACATTTTTTTAAATTCCCGTTGATACTATGAAATATAGACTAGCCCTCGGGGAACTATCTCGTATAATACAAAGTGATTATAATCACTCTTACTATATAGTGTTTTCCCAGTATGATTGATATACACCACGATACATTAATAAATCATTCATAAAGCTTTTATTTTCATTCGATTAAGCTGTTTTCGAATATTCGGCAGTTATGTGATGAAATTCAATTATACATAACAGCGATTACATTGAGCCGTTTGATAATCAAACTTTTGTGACGTTCTGCTCTGATGATTGATCAATAGCTTAACTGTACGATTGTTAAACCGCGGGATAATGGCTGTTAGGGTTGCTCTCAGAAATTCGCCTAATTCAAAGTACAATCCAATTTGCATGACGCGAACTAATTTGATAGCCGATCGAATAGTTAGATAAAGGGGGAATGACGGGACTTTGCATGAGATTCAAACGATCGAATCATCCTCATCGCCGCAATCGTCCTCGCAATACGACGAGAATAGTTTGTCTCTCCATCACACCGGAATAGTTACTACCAAAGCTCGTTGCCGGGAGCTACCGCGGTAATAATACCCCGAAGGGGTGTTCCTAATGTTCACGGGGTTAGGATATTTGAGCCACAGGGGTTGATTAATTTTCGTTGCGTAAGATTCGTGCATCCACGAGAAGGGTATACAACGGCTCGGCGTAACGGTTAATGCAATTTAATTCCAATATACGATAAGCACGCAATTTCGTTACACTGTCAAGTCGATAGGGCTCACTCAAACCGTGGAATAGGATTGAAATCGATAAAAAAACACGTGCAAAGTCGAACTGTGTAGGTAGTCGTGATTGATTAACCATGAGAGGCAGACACGACCACGGCGTATAGACTTTGAAAAATTTAACGTAATCCCCGCGGAACTTGCGATAAGAGCCGTCAAAGCTCAAATGGTGCATTATTCATTATGCACTTCAAACTTTGTCCTGATTTTTTTTCCTCTCTGCGAGAATTTGTAAACGAAAATAATCCAATAAGTCGTCAAGCTACGGAGCTCATAGCTGTCCGATGAAAGATGCAGTAAACCTCAAAAAAAAAATAACCACGTTATAGAAGCTCTTTTAAGGATCCAACGATTCTTTATTCAATCGTTATCGGAGTTTGGCCGAAAGGTCCAAATAATGCTATTAAAAGATTTCCGTATCGAAGCGAAAAACCTCGATACCCAGTGGTTTATTAAGGAGACTAGACAGCGAAAATAGGCCGAAAATGGTGTAAAGTTCAAATGGCATTTGCGGAAAATCGAAGCGACGTGGTTAAATTCAAAGGTTATTGCTAAAAAAATAGATATGTTTAAAGAAAATACATATCCAATTACACATCACGGTTACGTACCTAAAGAATTACCGGCGCTGTAGAAAGACAATGAATCACGGAGCATCCGTTCTTTAGAGTGTTTTAGCTAGTTTAAAATTTTTTTACGGAGTATTGAAGTTTTTTTTCTCCTCAGAACTTAAATTTGCGAATTGTTCAAGTTATTCCACGTCAAATGTTTGGAAGAGATTGTAAGAATAGAATATGAAAGAAAAATCGAGATTGTCCGATGCCCTCAATTTTCTTCATATACTTTGCCTTTTTTATTCCCAGAATAGAAATTATACAATCAAATTAGAGTATGAAAAATCGATTCCAATAAATTACGACGTACCAACGTTACGTCGCATCAATTATCCGACAATTTCGCACCGATTAATTCATCTCGTTAGATGATCTCGTTTCCTAGTGTCCTCTTCAATTAGGGATTCAAGCTGAAGATTCGCGGAAGCACATATACCCGGTTGGAGAACTGGGTCTCAGCGAAACGAGTGAAAACCGAGTGGCGCTTATTCGTCAAGTATTATCACACACACACACACCCACACACAGACGAGACTCGTAGGGGTACATAAAAGCTATCGCGACTCGAGCCACATGACCCACAACGACTTGCTCATTCGACACTCTTTCATTTCTACTTCGGTCCACTTCTATTATAGTACTTCATTCATTCGGCGTTTCCTAAGCTTCCGCCAAATCCTACGGTATCAAACGAACGGAAGAGACAGATAAGGGAAAAAAAACAATTGTGCGATGCCCCGAGGTACAAAAAAAATTCGAATATCCTCGTTTCTATCTCTTTATATTCTACATATTTTTTTTCGTATATACTACATATGTTTCCCCCCGGCGGTTGATATCGATTTCGTCGAGTCCTCGAGAGCCGCCAAAGAATCTTTTAAATTTTCATCACTGTCGTCGAGTCGCACGGAATAATGGCAAAGTTACAGGTGCGACATAGCCCGAGTGTCAGGCGCGACGTGAGTTTTCAAAAGGCTTGACAAGTGCGACTTTTGATATTGCGGCATGTGAAATTGTTTCGAATGTGTAGCATGCGGAAGGCTTCGTAGACACGAGGTGCACGCGCGTACACGACGGGGCCCTCTTTTCTGACCACATGTGTGTCGGGAGGCGCGTGTGACAAGCTTGTGGCTACCATGCAAATGTCATTCGACGGAAATAGATCTAACGTCGGAGGGTTTCGAGCACAACGACTGAGTAGCCGATAGGGATTGGTAGCGGCAGAATGAAACGCTATAGCTACGACGATGAAACGATCGTTAACTGTTAACGACCGTCTAGCAAGGGGGACGATTCGCGTCTATATATGTACGCATAAATATATATGTACTGATGAGCGTAGTGTACATACGTGTACAATACTATGTTTGAGACGCCCCCGCACGCTAATTAGCACTCTAGAACATCGCTTGTTTATTAACGAGATATATGTGGCTGTGTTATCGTGTAAAATCGTTACGAACATTGTACATACCTATTTGTAAAAAAAACCATCTACGATGTAAAATTTGCGCTGTGTACATTTGTCAGGACAAGTTGTTTATTTTCTATTCTTAAAAAAACCGTAATTCCTTACAGACCGCCGAAAAAAGATCGATTCTTGGCGAGCCCATTTTTGAAATTGATAACAAGTATGGAACTGTGATTCTGCAAATTTGTGGGCGGCCGAGTATTCATTTATTCTTTTAGAGCGGCTAATATTCGTGATCTTTAACTTATTTCAGCTATGTTTTTTCTGCAGAAAGGGAAAGAATCGGTTTGTACTTGTCGTCACTTTTACATCGAAGACGCTTTTTTTTAAATAAAATCTCATGCATTTTTGTATAAGAGGACCTGCAAGATTTTTTCAGAGGATATTTGGATTACGAAATCATGATGCGCTTCAATGTCAACATTTTTTATGTCTTGATTCCCATTGTATTGCTTAAATCAGAGAGTGTTGAAGAACAAATGTATGCGCGCAGCACAAGACACATAAATACAAGATAAAATAAACAGAACCGCGAAATTAAGAAAATACCTGGCCGATATATTTTTTGTCTGTAGATTTTTACTTTCTGTATACTGTTTTTTTACGATGGCAACTGTGTTGTTTTAGGGAGAATTTTTTCAAGCTCTTCGAGGCCCGATCGATTGTTATTAGAGCATATTTGCAGAAGCTTGAAAGAAAAATAGGCTGGAACACCAAATACGTAGGAAAGTTGTAACGAATGATAGGCCCTCGACGCCGGATGGTGTACATATATCCTACTTGAATTTTCTTCCCGGAAAGAATCTTATTGCGAGCGATCCTTTGAGCCTCCCGAGCCTCCGGGACCCCGGGATTTAGATCCAGGCATATAAAAGATACATCGCTCGAATTTTTTTTCCCTCTCCGACCGGAATAACTTTTTTACAATTGTTATTCTAAATATTGCAGAAACCCGAGCATCTGTCCATACGCTGTTTCGCCTCGAAAGACGATAGGTATGCGGCGTTTGTTTCGCTGAGCTAAAATTGAACGACGCAATCGATTGTATCGTCTTCGGTATGAGACGATAAAAATTTATAAATAAACTCCTCTGTGGACGCGTCGAAGGGGACTTCAGGGTCTCGAAGATGAGGCATAAAAAAAATAACATCGCGTTAAGCGTCGCGAAAAAAAAAACCGCGAATATTCGGAAATGGGGCGCAAGAGAGTTCGCGAACAAATTGTTTCCCCGACGATTTTTACTTCGCTCGCTCATCATCATTCTCCCTCGCGCACCGGCTTCTTTTACTCCACTCTACTTTGCCAACGGTATGGAGCAGAGGCTCGTAACTATCCCGAATGAAATGTGAAAACAAGGACAACGACGGCGACGATCCTACGCCACTCGGTATAACGACCACGCGAATGCGGTCTCGTATAACGCCAGAGACAACCTCTCTGTATTTCCCCCTTTTTTTTTTCTTTTTTTTTAGCCGTTTTTTTTACTCCTCTTTCCCGGACGAAAATTGCGCCGGAAAGCTACCGCAGCGAATTTCAGCAGTTACGAGGTCCGTTTCAACGCTGATTTTTATCAAACTTTCAGATTACGAAGGGGGATTGTTTCAAGGGACTGAGCAATCGTCGTAAACTTTTCTTTTTTCAAGACCACCCTTATCTTATTGACGCTTATATTTATTTTTTTCGCGTTTAATTGCGCTGATTACGTCGGACGTAGGAGAAACAAAGAATGTATTGACGAAACGCGGTCGGATGAACAATTACAAACTAGACTCGCTGCCCTACTTTAACTTATGTGACAGTGCCGGTGCTTTTCCTTTGTACACGTCACCCACTAGCTCTTCTTTTTGCGCTATCTCGCATATACCCCTTCTCTCGCTTTGTACTTTGGGCTCCAATTACCGTTCGTGTCACCGCGCTGAAGCTCCGGAGCCTCCAGTCGCCAATTCTCTTTTCCTCCATTCCCGCCGAAACGGAGCCTCGGGGCCTAAACTAGCCGACGGAGCTATTTATCGCTCGCTTCACTAATCAAGTCCGATGCACGGATCCAACATCATTCCCCCAAATTATTTTCGTTCGCGATGATTCTGTCGCGTCAATATTTCACCGCACTAAAATCTTTCACGTTTTTGTACGTCAAAAGGTTTCTGTTTTTTTTCTTCTTTGTTTTTGTGTGTTGGGTGTCATTGACGATGATTTGTTGATTCTCCTGGATATTTCATGTCGCAAAGCTCTGCGATTTACAGTCGAGGGATTGAGTGAAACTCTTCGGAGTCGTTGGATACGATGAAATGAACCGCAAAAGTTGCGGACTCCGGTATAAAGGCGATGTACACGCTATAGATTGCGTGTACAGTGAAGAGGGAGAGCTTTCGCGCGAGAGCTTTAATCGAGTTTCTCCCTTTAACCGCCAACAAGACTTGTGATTGACCTCGGCGCGTTCGCGACTGCGAAGCTTTCCTCGTCAATTCCTCCCAGCCCGAGACTCTTCGATCCTCCCTTTCCCCGTGCACCTTTACCCAGCTTCGCTTCGAATCTCGTCTCAAAAAGCCTTTAACTTATCGTGGCACTGCCAAAGGGGACGGAAGAAAAATCTTTCTTTCCTTTCCATTCCTGGTTTTCAGGGTTCAGCCTTGCGCAGCAGTGGAAAAGGCATGCCAAAGACCCGCGGATGAAAAATCTTTCTTTCCTTTCAATTTTCGATTTGGTCGATTCACTCACCGGTTACATAAATCCGATGCAAATTCGTTTGACATTTTTCGTCAGAGAAAAAAAAAGGAATGTGTCTCGATCGTGCGAGGGGAGTGATAACCGATTATGATTGTTATTAACACTAGACGTCATGAGAAAAAAAATGTTTTTGTGCAATAAATCGTAATTCCTAGTATTTACATTAATTTTAACTTAGCACCTCCTGAATCAGTTTCTTCAATAATCTTTTGTGTCGTTTAACTAAAATATTTTTATAACGACCGAAATTCATGTACAGTAAACTAAAAATACGTTCGAACGAGGACAAGCGTCGATTCATTCAATGCCAACGATTCTTTTCGTACCATTCGACTCCTCAATAACAATTTTTATTTTTCTACCTGAACTTATTTCTTTTTTATTTTTTCTATTGGCCGTAAAAGCGCTCCCGAAGACGATAGTACACGTAGTCTTTTTATTGTTCTACCTCGAACTTGACATTCCAACCCTTGCCTTTTTCTCGTAACTGTATAAGCTCGTGTATAGTCGAACAAAAAAGAAAAATATATATATATATCTCCTATAAACTAGTTCGTGCAGAGTTTACGTTTTTATATACAACGGACTCGAGCGTAGAAGAGGTTAAAAGTAAAGCAACTGCAGCAGTTTTATCGTCACTCTTACTCGTCACGAATAAGATTCTCGTTCCACTGGACCCCCCGCTTCCATCCAGTTATAGCCGCGTGTACTGTATTCTGCGGTCTGCGCTCAGATATATACGTATCGGTATGAGACAGTAATATAGTTATAGATGTCGTGGCAAATTGCCTAGGGCTTTTGGACATACGTGGTACGCCAGTGTGAGACAGGAAGAACTTGGAATTCGCGGTCTCCAGGGTGATGGCACGCGCCTGCACTTCAGACTTTCGCGTGTTTGCTGCCGCAGAGTTCATGCTGCACTCTGCTGCAGTATTTTCGCTTAAAAAGTTACGTATACGTGTATGTATATATTTCGGCCGCGGTACCGCTTTGATCCTGACTGGGAACATCGGCGAACACTCAGGGATTTTCTTGAGCGACAGATGAGCAATCGTATCGGCAATAAAATATCTTAAAGTGCTACATCTGTAATATCACTCACGCTGCCCCACAGTGTATTCGTACTTCTTATGCAACGCAACGAAACGCCCTGAATGGGATTTTCTGGAAATTTCCTTACGCGCCGGGAATCCTCCAAGCTTTTATCGGGGGATTTAACACATCTGTCGTGGAGTAGAGAAGAAGGAAAAATTCCACGATTCACAGCATATCGAAGACATAACTTTGAACGACCTTTTCCATGACTTTTAACCCTCGGAATCCGACCTTTCTTTCTTTCTTTGTTCCTTTTCTGCACATCACACGACTCCTATGAATAAACTTTGAACTATAACAAAACCGACGGAAAAATTTCGTTGCCTCCGGCGGTATTTCGAAGTTTTATATTCATCGGGTCTTCGCTCATTCAATTTCGTGATTCGAACGGATTTTTGTTTTCCACATCCCAACGGGACTTATTTCAACAAACTCTCCTCAGTGTGTTTTTTTTTTCGCTATCATTCACACCCGGCGTTTCCCAAACTCGCGTACAGGCGAAGTTTCCGTTAGAATGTCAATGATTTTTGCTCTTTTGCGACGGAAAAAAACGGACAATCCAATAAAAGCTATCAGACACAATGAAGTTTCTTCGATAAACATAATCGCAGACTATTCGTACCGTTTATGTAAAAAATGTACTCCTACAAAAAAATTACTGATTAAGAGCGAATCAACCGCTTTCCGTTTCCATGTTAGAAAAAAGGTCTCGCCATCGTTACAGCTAACAGTTATTAATCATGTAAATAGGCCTCCACTAAAAACACATTATTGTCGATTTTCTACAAGTCCCGGAAGCTAATGTTAACATTCCCTATTATTGATATCGTGAATATTAATCCACGTTGGGTTCAAAGTACTTTACAGCGAATGGTCGCTAAAGGGAGGACAGAATTTTACGGGTTAAGGACCTGCTCAAGGAGAAAATGTGAAATATTTCAGCCCTTCCATCCTCCCCTGCCGGTTCGTCCCTCAAGCCTCACCTTTCTCTCTGAAGGAAACTTGGCATATTTCGGGCAAAGGATTAATCTTGAAAAAGACCTTGGCATATTTCAAAGTCCCTCTCAAAAACCGTTTTGGCTTTTTTACACAGTGAGATATTTTTTATTAAGAAATTTCTATGCATCGTGACATGCTGATAAGGCCGCCAAGATGGAGAGTATTTCAGGCTGTGGGAAAACTGAAAAATGTATGGTCGCGAGTCCGCCGAACGGGTGGGGATATCCCTGTCTCCTTAAGTACCTTTTAGGGAGACTTAGAACATCCGCCCTTTATCTTTATTCTTGTACATGACGTCGGCGACAGCGCCGTCGAAGTCTTTTTCGAATACCGCACAAGCTGTCTTTTGTTAACTCAAACGAACTCGCTATGTTGTATTTCCCCTATTTACATTTTTTACAAAAAGATGTTTTTTTTTTCTATTTTCCCTACAGTCCCCACTCTTGGTCAGTTGTCGCAGTAGGGGCAACGAGGCGCAGGGGTAGGAGCGTTCTCATGGTAACGAGTCAAAATAAGCGGACGGTTAAGTAAGTGGAGTTAAGAAAAGAGGGTTTCCACTGTATAGAGCGATCGTCAGGAATATTCTTCAAAAGTTCGAGGAATCGAAAAGTCGACTGGGCAAGCATCTGCGCATTGCGGTAAATTCTCTCGATATTATATACGAGCGTATAGTTTCATATAACTGAGCATAATAAGCAGTTTATTATAGTGCGTTGTACGTGATTATATGAAGTGAGGGTAGCAGGAGGCGAAACGTGTATAGAGTAGCGTGCAAAAAAAAAAGTATTTTTCTTTCGAGCCAGAAGAACGGTCTATTTTTCTCGCGTGTTTGAAATTCTTAAATTCTTTTTGTTTATTGACCCAAGTCAGGCGAACGTATTCTGCAATTTTTCGCATTTCTTTCCGCTGCCTTCGTCGGGCAGGCACTTTCGAAAACTCGGAGCACAGTTAAGGCTGGTCACGTTCTTTCAGGCATTCGTTCATTTTCGACCTTTGGTTATCAAATCTGACGTTATGACATTTTTCCACCGTTCAAAACTCCGCAAGGTCGCAAATCTCCGCATAGCGTAAAACGACTTTTTTCTTTACCGCGTTTTTATTAAGTCAAGAAGCGAAAGAGTTTGAGCGAAAATACAAGGTAACGCGGTTCACTTCTTGCGATAACCAAAGTTGAAAGTTGACGTTTCTTGTTTTTTCTCTCTTCATACTTTCACCCCTCTTCACGTAATCCCGAAGATTTTCACAGCGAAGTTGCGTGGCGATAGGGCCAAAGCCAGTGCTCATCATCGTCGAACGAAGCCTTAGATTATAACGGTAATCGCTCTTAACCCGATTACAGCGAATAATAGAGAGAATATACCGCGAAGAGGTATGGCGAAAGAGGGAAATTCTAGCTTTAGCGATAAATGAATTGCGGTCACGACCTACTCTATTGGATTATGTGTATATAAAATCGACGCGAGAGAGCTCCATGAATCTTTCAAACTGTTTCGAGTTTATAGTTATACTAATCAATACCGTCGAGTAATGTTGAAAGAAAGAGAGAGAAGGAAAAAAAACAAAAGCTTCATTGATCGATTGTTAAATAATTAAATATCATATCCGTTTATCCCGACGATTTATCTCCGTCCATCACTTTATTTCCGTAAATCGTTGATGGCCGAAGCGTCGAGGTTGTTTACTCGCGGCGAACCGCGGGTCCAGCTGCCGTGCAGCTTTCATCAGGCTGTAAACTATATATACGCACACCCACGATGGGGTGTTTAGCGAATAGCGAGGCGATAGAAATGAAGAGAAAAGGATGAAGCACGGAGTGCGAATGAGTAGGCGAGAGAAAAACTATATAATGATCGAAAGTTCGTTCTTCCGCTCATCCGTTCTCTTGTATTCAATCTCCCGTTAGTAGGCATCCGTGAGCTTTCGGGTAGCCGCGGGCTTTTCCATGCTTTGTTAGTGGTATGGTATTTTAGTTGGCAGTCGACGGGCAGAGAGAACGGTTCGTGAACTCGTCGGTGCTCGAGAGCCACATAGTACCTTGGGCTGTTGCACACAAAGTTCACACACGTTCCCCGGCTACGTCGCCGTATAGACGCCGAGTGAAGAAGATAAAGTGAGACAGAATTAAAAGCCGAACTAAGACGGGATTTTACAGACAATTATTTATAGTGGTGACCGCAAGTGAACTCGAGGTACAACGATTTTTTTCTTCTCTCCGTTCCCTGTTTATCCTACAGCAAAAATTTCATTAAGATAATGAAAGGATTATAAATTTGATTGTAATCTGGGAGTGGATAATATTCCGAGCACAGCGAGAGCGGCAGAGTTTAGTCTACGCTGAGGGTGCAGTATACTTTTTAAGGATAGTCGAACAGTTATTTTTTTTTTTCGTCAACATTGCAGTCCTCCAAGATTTCTTAATAGGTTTGGCTTGAAAGGCGACTTAATTAATAACGTTAGCACCAAGTTAGGAACAGTGAGAAGCTTAGTGAGATGCACGCGACAAGGGGGTGGCCAAGATTATAATAGAATTGGGAAGTGGCCTTACAGCGACGGGGTAATCAAGATTTCAATCACGTCTCCCTTCGTCTGGTCTCTCCAAAGCGAATTTAGATTCACGATCGATAAGCGTGAGAGTAGCTCGTTAACCTACGAAGCTAGTATGTAGACGGAAGGAACGGGGGTCAAACCGGAAATTTCTCTTGACTGAGAGAGAGAGAGAAAGTGGAACGAGAAAGCTATCGCTGCAAATTTGTGTCGTAAACACGCGAATCCTTGGTCAAATCCTGAGATATGAGGGCTAGAAGAGAAGTATTGATAAGTGGTTTTCTCGAGTGGAAAATTGGTCGGAAACCCCACCCCGTTCAGTTCCCTTATTCTCACCCTAAAACGTACGTTTTTTTTTTATCGAATCGTTCTTTTTCTATGTTCAAGATCGAAAGTCATTTTAACGAATATGCTTGGTCAGCAGTTTTGATGCGTAAACTTCGAAAGGAAAGTGAAGATAAAACGTCTATGTCTAGCCTCGACATGACGGCCAAAAACAATTTTTTTCACTACACATTTTTTGAAAGGTCGGAATTTTTAGTATTCTCAAGGCGTTGCGAAACACCAAATCATTTTTAGTTGCGAAAAAAAGGAAATTTCCGTGATTACACACTGCCATTATGCCGGAAATGAATCTAATATTGATTGCGGTGCGAATTGAAGTCAAGAGTTAATAATCGGATTTAAAAAAACGTCTAATAGATTTTTTTTACATTTCTGTTGCAGCCAATGAAGAATCTGGAATGCAACATGCAACGATGCTAGAATTTGATTTCAAGATCGAATATGAATCCAAAATGAGGCGAAGGCCAAGATTCAACTGTAAAGAAGAGTAAAAATAGTGCGGTACTCTCGTGCAAGTTGTAGCGGCCGGCCCATGCGGTCAGGGGAAGAAGAATCTTCCACGAGCTTCCGGAGAAGCCGGAAGCTTCTTCAATTCCAGTTTTTGCTAGTGCTGTGATCCCTCGATAAGAACGAGAACGCCGAGAACGGGAAAAATTTCCCGCTAGGGTGGATTTTTTCTTTGGTGAAGTGAAGCGTGTTTGTGTATGTGCGTGTGTGTGTGAAGCGGAAGGACGTACGCGGCCCATCTCTGGTCCGCCAACCTGGAGGCATGGTCCTTTGGGCCACGATACTATTCCTTCAAGGAGCTGGCTTCGTTGGTACGTAAAAGAGAAAAAAGAAAACGAGATTCCATCTTTGCTATTGTAATATAAGCGCTTTGATGCCATTGCAACAAGTTAATAATTACGCAAAAATCATGCAAATTAGATTTGCACATCGCTTCCTCATTCTGTTATCATCGAAGTTCACAAAGCTCCTCCATGAAAAAGTTACTCTACCAATGTTGGTTTCCTCATAAAGAAAGCTTTGTAAACGACATTAAAACTGAGATGACAAAGCGTTGGACAAATCTAATTTACATCAGCTTTTTATGTCTCAATTGAATTGTTTATATGACCGAAAGGACGCAGATGAAAAAATAAAATTGGAATAATATCTTGATATTTTGATAGTAATTACTTACTCGTGTCGGAATTCAATATCAAACAACCTTAGTATCGACTTGTGTGTTAAATTTCAGCTCGACCGCTCAAAGTCTACGACGGCTATCTTTATTACATTCTTTTTTTAGACACTCACACGTCGAACATTTTTTCTGAACGTGATTTTTTTGATATGTTAAAAGATTCCGAAAACGTTAATATAAAAATCTCAGAACATTTCTTTGCGAAGACGCAGCTTCTTCTGCAAAGAAGCAAAAGGAAAAAAGTGTCAACGAGTTGACTGCGGGGCATACATGTAATTGGTTTTGATTGTCTACAGGCTCTATGACAGGCATACCAGGGGTGCCGGAGAACATAACAGTGATGTTCCTGAATCCTACGTCAGTTCGAGTCTCTTGGAGCACGAGCCAAGTAGAGCAGATCGAAAAATACGACGTGACTTACAAGCCCACTGATGCAAGGTGCGTTAAAGCGAATCCAAAATTTACAACAAAGCAATCTTTATCTCCGTCCGATCATAAATGCGGTAGACGAAAGATATTGAGAAACGAGAATCGGAAAGCACCGAAATGGAGAGCAAAATAGAACAATATAACGATTAACGAGAGCTTTCCCTTATCTGCGGCTAAAAGGAACGATACCGACGACAGGTACAAACAAAAAACAAAACTCAGCAGAGCTTTTTTGTTTTTGTTTTTTTTTTTCAACCAAAAAATGTGTGAGAAAACAATATCATAGTCGATAGGATCACTGCAAAATGAAAATAAACATTGTGTCGATAGACCTGTGCTTCATCGTGTGTCTCCTCGTGTTTTTTTTTATTTTCCATTATAGACCTGCATATTAGTCTTACTCATAAAAAAAGATAAAACCCCCGAATCAATCACGTTTTTAATGTTATCGTTATATTTGTCTCTCGAAATCTCGCCCCCTCACTAATAATTGTTCCTCGATAAATCGATGAGAGCACCAGTAGCAGTGTTAGAGAGCACAGTAGCGCGTTCTCTAAATTCCTCGTTTAATAAATGTGTAAATGGAAATTTTAAACAAACAATGTACACATGTGTTACAATTGAAATTTAACTGTGAAGTCGACCGCTGAACAAATATCGAGAAGCACAAACGGTTGATGGAAATAGATGCAATACCGAGATTTTACCCAACATATGCAATATATCTTTACAAAGGAATGTGTACGTAAAAGTACGCAGTGTACACTGTCAGTGTATACACAAAGTCGATCGATAGGGCAAACAACAGCGAAACCGCGTAGATATTGGCCTCGCACAAGCATCTCTTATGCTCTCCATATACATACATATAGATATGTATATGCACGGTATACGAACTTTACCACGCTATAGTTGCATTAATCAGTGAATAGATGAGATAAGGCTGTGGGGACAAAGAATAGAAAAAAAAATCGACTTATCGAGCCAACAAACGCGATCCTGACAACTCAAACATGAAGCTTATAAGCTCAAGTGCACGGCCAACTACCTTGATTAAAAACGAGAGTGCTGTTGCTATCGAAGTTATAAAAAAAATCTCTAATGAAATTACACGACCAGAAAATCATCATTGAATTCTCAATTGTACCGTTGAAGAAACTATCTCGTTCTTCACAAGGAGACTCAGCATAATTTTTTAAAAATAATTCCCTAAGACGAAAAAGAAAGTTAAGCCTTGTCAAACATGGATCCCATACGCATAGGGCTAAATATTGCATGAATAAACATTGTATGGACAGAACAACCCAATTTACCTACAGCCAATGACGATCAATGTGTTGTTTTAGTACTTGTTTGAGAATATAGCGTCCACAAATGCACGGAGTCCCTGATTGAAAGCGAAAAGACGATAAACAATAAAGAAAAAATTATAGCGATGATGATGATGAGCAGCTTTGAGTCTCGACAGTAATGAGAATGACGATATCACAACGACACGGTGCTTAGTTACAGGGTCGTGGCGGTTGTGGCGGGGAACAGCGAGGCGGTTACGCTCAGCGGTCTCCGCGCTGATACCCAATATCAGCTGGTCGTAACGGCCGTGAGGGCTGGAAAAAAGCTCCGAAGTCGGCCAATCGTCTTCCGAACACTCGGTATGCTCAACCATATTTTTATCCGCACAAACGTAAAAAATCTACATTTAGTCGAAACTCGATTCGAAGGGAAAAAAAACGTTTCTTCTTCGTGGAGCATAAAAAAAATTGGAGGAAAGCTCGGCATTTCTTTAAATTAAGGCTCATTCTCTCCAACTTTAACTTAACTTCAACTCAAAATTTGCAAGAGTTAGAACCCAAACAAAATAAATAAAAAACCTCAGTATTCTAGGAATTTAAAATTCGTCAACCAGTTCGCCACAACTTCATGTACTGAAAATCTACTTGTAGTTTGAATTTAAATTTTATATTCTAGAAACTGCGTCAGTAAGCAGGCGAACAAATTTTTTTAAATTACAAATGCCATGAATTTTGACGCTTCGAGGTAACCGCACCAAGTTCAATTATGTGTTACACAAACACGATTTTCTCTAAACCACTTTTCTCAACGTTTCAGACAATTTCGAGAGTTCCATAATGAAAATCTCGAAATCAATTTCTTTCGCTAACCCGAAGCTTCCTCAATGGAATATGAAAAACGAAAGAGATATGAAAACAAATAGCGAACTTTTTTTTGTCGGTTGTGAGTTACAATCGCGATCGCGGGAAAATCTTCATGGTAGAGAGAAAAAGATAAAATCTCGTTAACTACGATGGCCCGCGGGAGATCCAATTTTCCAGCGGGCTAATTGCAATCCTCTTCCCGTTCCATATACCCTGACCTGAACTCTATGAAAACATGGAAGAGTTCGATATCATCCCGTCTATGAACCTTTGTTATTTACGGACTCTTTCTGTGACGAAGGTTTCAAAAGAAAAATGTCGAGGGAGTGATTGCATTTACACTTTTTCCATCTGCAGCTCGCGCTGCGCCAGTGTTCGACACTGTTCTATAATCAAAGTTATAAAAAAGACAAAAAAATATATTGCAATAATAGTGTTCAAAATTGTAATGTAATGTGCAGAACCGCCGAGAACTTCGCCGCAACAAGACGCATCTGTAACGGGTGGTCCGTTGGTACCGCCTCCACCGCCTTCGGCTCAGCATCCGGCGACCCAGAACTACATACAGGTAAGTGAACCTTCGAAACTTCGTTAAGACTCCCGGTAACAAGAACACTTCAGAGCCGCCCGAGCTAAAGCGTCGAGAAAGCTCATTCTTTTTTTAACCGTCGGAAGTTCCCGAGAAGTTCATAGCAAGCTAGAAAAGTTCACTTCGTGTAGGGACTAAATAAATGTGTACGTGAGGGAGAACTTTCAGCAAGGCGACGAAGGAAGATAGAGAAGCGAGAGACAGGGAGAGAGCCACATAAGTAGCCAAGACATTATTATGAGGAAGATAACCCTTTCCGAGGCAGCCGGAGTATCGCTGTCCTTCCAAAGATATCCTTGAAAGGACCTCTCGTGTGAAGCTCTATATTCCAGAACAATCACGCGACGATGTACCCTCGAAACGTGCCGCTAGTTCTACACTGTATACACGCATCGTATATAGCGAGAGCCTCGAATAGCGAGACCCTCGGGAGTCACAACGAGATAGAGCGAAGGTCCTTCCGAACGGTTATACATAGATATAGTCTATCACCGAGAATCCACCGAGGGTTCGCTCACGTACCGGGCACAAGATTTAAGAGACACCTCCCGTCGATATTTTAACTTGCGCGAGGCATATTTCGCCCAAAAAAAGTCTAATACTTTCTTTACTTTGTTTTATGCCTCATCGTAGAATACGAGCGCGCGAAACGTAGCTTCGGCTATAAGAAAAAGGATCATGTAAAGAATTACATGTTTTTGTGTTACTATTTTTTCAGATTCGAGGTGTCGAAGTGGGGATAGTAGTTATGGTGCTAATAATCTGGGCAGGGGCGATAGCTCTGTTCTTCAATCGTTGGGGAAAGATTCGCATGCTGTTGCCCTATCAGCCCGACTACAAGGAGCAATTAAAAGTACCTGGGACGGGTGCATGCGCAGCGGCGAGCGCCGCATGTCCCCAACATACAACGCAACACGCGTGTTCACAGGTAAAATATTCTTCTAAAGGAAAAAAACGAATTTTTAACATCAATCATAACATAATAACGTATATCAATTGAAGCGTAATCGAGCCTAGGACATCCGATTTCGTTCAGTATCGAAATAATAAATCAATGAGATATTTCATAGTTCCTTACGCGATTTTCTTTTTTATTTTGTTCAAATCTTCTCAGCAACGCGTAGACAATATAAGCACTTAACGAAATTTGGCGAGCACGAAGTAGGTAATAGCTTCTTTTCATTCTCATTCTACTGTACTCCTCGGAGGATTGGTAAATGAGAGAAATCAGCTTATTTGCCATTATTTTTCGCTCTATTTGCTTCTGCCGGAAGTGGCGAACAAGAGGGCAAGAAAATATTTGAATGTTTAAACAGCGAAATACCGTATGACAACGAGAAGCATCTAACGATCCTCGAGCTCTGTTAACGAAATTTCGTTTAGGCGCACTTAGCCGAACCATACGAATGTTGTTCATAAATTCAGTCGTTCATTCGACGATTTGTCGCGAGCAATCTGTCGAACACCGATCGTAGCCGATCGACGGCAGTTGGATGAACGAAGCAATATTTTCTGATCGAGAAAGCAAAAGAGGAGGGCAATAAAAATAAAATACGATGCGAAAAACGAGCAGGTAATGACTACATTGTCGGATATGGTGATGCAGTGCGGGGGAGGGGGTTGCTGCGTATTGGAGCAATGCTTTCACTATCCGAGAAGAAGTCGGGAACCTCGTGATTGCGGCTGCCAATTTGCTCTACTACACAGGGCGGACATCGCGTGACCATCGGTACATAAAAGTTTGCAAAACAAATCCTCATCGTCATAGTTTTGTCGAAATCCGATTGAATACGGAAAAAAATCATTCTTTTAAATTAATTTCATTGTACCGCAACATTACGTTTCGTTTTGCAAAAACCGAATCGTTCGATCGTTCATTTTGTGAATAATCGGTGGTTTTTTTTTTTCTTTTACTTTATTTTACTCACGATCATCAAAAAATTGTGCATTGGTGTCCACGCTGACGTATTTTGATGTTGATTTTTTCCGAAACCAAGTTTATACCGTGTAGAACGCGGCGAATCGTAGCGCCACGAAGTCACGAAAGAAAATTATAGATCGTGCAAGTAGTGAGATCCGTCATTGGTCGGACGTACCGAGACTACTGCGAGAGAATCTTTGCGAGGAAGCACCGAGCACGCATTTTCACACGAATACCCCACCGCTGATATTGATTTTATACATTATTTCGACATCAGCACTGTGAGTGTGATTCCAACACGAATTATATTTTCAAATAATAGGACATATTATTCACGATTTTTGTGAGGGCACTTTGTGAGGGCTTATCGAGCACGCTTTGAATCATGGGATTGTTGTGAACGTCCGAAAAGACATTCAAATATCCCAATGTTACGTCCTGTCGCAGTGATCGAAGAATTCTTTGATAAAGCGTTTCCACTCTTTTTTTTGTCCAAGCCGAATGTATATCTTTAATTGACCGATTTGCAGCATCTGCACTGGTCGAATCATCACGTGGATTCCATGGACAGTGGAGGAGGGGCTCTGGGATGGCCGAGAGCCTCGAGACCTCGTGTCAACAGCGCTATCGACGTTGCTGGCTTCCTTTCCCAGGTAAATTATCGTCAACTTCGTTTATTTTCACAAAAAAAAAGTTGATATTTTATTTCCTTCTCGTTATATCTTCCATCTCTATCGTGATAGATGTTTCTCTACCCCGTCTATACTCTCCGCTGAAATCTGCACGCGCCTGTGTAATTTATCGGACATCCGGCTCGGAAGCTCGACGAATAATCTACGAAGAGTGGACATAGCCGAGAAAGCTCGATTATCAGAAAGACAAGGATTCGAATCGCGCATTATATAAAAAGAAAGAACAAAAAAACGGAAGATTTTACACGTACAGCACCGTTGTGCATAAAGTAGTTTTTCCGCTTCGATAATTGTCGGGGGCCATTCGAGTGCTCTTTTTTACGAATGAAAAATAAATAGACTAAAATACAAACACAGTCGTGTGATCATTTCGTTTTCTATCCTTCGCTAACGACGCTTTGTCGTGCCTTAATGTCCGAAGAATAAAACTGACAATTCGATATTGTTAGGAATTCCTTCGAAGGCACGGCTCGACATCGAGACTTTGCCGTAAGGTTCGCAGTGCAGACAATTTGCCATTGGCAACGGCTAATCGTCACGGTCATCACCATCATCATCATCACGACGGTAGCAACGGTAGTCAGCACCGCAATTCGCGGGACGAGGGTATCGAGACCGATCGTGAAACGTTTCTGTTGACGAGTCAGGAAGACGCCGAGAGAAACGGCGACGATACGGAATCGAAGAGGCAAAGCAGTCTCGAGAGCGGATCGAAAGATAATCCTGAGACGTCGCTCATCGAGCCGTGCTATCAGCAAATGCTGCAGCCACAGACGTCCCTGAGGTAGGCTTGAAAGCATTTAATACGAAGTGTTTTTCTAGACTTTAACGAATTTTCCGACGTTGCAGAATGCATGAAAGAAGTAGTTATAGGTGTAGGATAGATTGATGGAGGCATGGTAAAGAATATCGCTCGATAGGAGTCCTAGACCTCTCGACATCGATAACTGGGCTAAAGACCTACTGGCTTACTGCAGCGCAATGGAAAACACTCGGTAATACAAAGACGCAAGGGTATATAACCCGTGGGGAAGGTCTGAATGCATGCAGCGAGCGAACATTTACGTCGTTCAGTCAGCCATTCCCTCCTTTCACGTAGATTTAGTACATGCGAGAGAACCCCGTTGTTGTACCGTAAACCTCACGCTCGGGCGGTACTAGGCAAAGCGATGCACACTTGGAAGGAAAGCGGCGTGTGCATCAATCAATGCTGCGGGTTAAGGTACTGAACCGGAGACGGCTCGTGAGAATTCATCTCAGGAATCGATAGTACCCAAAATCCATTAAATTTACAAAATTTGGCCTCATAATTATAAAAAAATTATTATCAATAGAAATCATTCACAACTCGAGAATACACCTTCGATCCTCGACTGTAAATAATGTATATACATTTAGTCAAGGTAATCCCTGGATAAATGGCGCACGCGCCCCCGTCAGGTAATTTCGTGTGGTTATGGCTTTCAGAGACTCACCGTCGCTTCCTCCAACTTCTGGCCCCTCCTTGGTAACGCGACGCTTCGAAGCTTGGCGCTTCGGTGGCAGTCACGAGTATGTCAGATGTCCTGTCAAACAAGCAGCTTCCATAGACGAAAGGTGATGACTTTTATTTCATCTAAATAATTGTGTGAAAAAGAAAAAAGAACTTTTTATTCGGATGAAGATTTCTTTTTGGATATTCGTGTTTAATAAAGTTATTTTCAATGCGTTTCTATGAATTTTAAGCAACGTGTATCGCCAGAGTGCCTGCTGCAAGTCATATTACGCGCCAATTTTGAGTATTCCCCAATGGAATCGAAATGCGAAATGACAATGCAAAATTAGTGTTTGTAGCACCTTCCGTAAATTCGTTCGAATCGCATTTTTACCTGGGATTGTAACGATTCTTCCTACTTAAATTTATGTTCAGAACTATACGGATTAATAACATTTTCCATCTGTATCAATGAGACCTAAAAGTAAACATCTGGAATGTTCAGGTTTTACAGAAGATCGTGCGAGCCAGATTTCGCTCGCATAACTCATCATCATCATCCACCGCCGGCAACTTCGATTCCACCGGTATCTCACGTTCATCACCATCATCGTCTCGAGACGAGCGATCGTCACTCCAACAGTTGTGACTACGCTAAGCGCGGCCCCGAATCGTCGAGCATCGATAATCCCTCGAACACCCAACATTTCGGTCTACCAATACTGAGCATAAGCGAGCCCAGTCCGCCGGACGAGCGCGAGCGTCTCGACGAGTATTTGTAGGATTTGCTCGCCGAGGACTTCCTCAAGGAGCTCCTCGTATAAATACACAGAACAAAATTCTCCCGACTCTACGAGCGGAGTTCCTCTCATCGTTTCCCCCGCCCGACGACCTTCCACTCTCGCTCGATCGATCTTATCTCCATCGATCAACCATTTGAGAAAAAAAAACGAATAAAAATCATTCAATAAAATCCTGGAGAAATGGGATCAAGGATGAGAGATTTAAGAATTCATCGGTAACGGTCACGAGAGACTCCGAACGTTAGGAATCGATTAGTAAGGAGGAAAAAGAAAACAAAAGAAAAATCAACATGATTTTCCGGACAACACGCACAAAGGTTTGAGACATAATGAAGATCCGGTCGGGTGAAGCACGGTCGAAAATGAATGCGGGTCCCTTGTCGTGTGACATGTGTCTCGCGTGTCTAAAGGGCAACGGTTCGTTGGCAAGAGTGGTAATAGAGAAACTGTTAATAACGCCGACGCGCGCCCGAGCGAACGTCCCTTCATTCCTCATCGAATGTGTTTAGTCTCGTCTTTCACCGGCGAGAGAATTTCCGATAGTGAGTGAAAAGCGGAATGGGAGTTTGACGCAGTGAAAATGAGGACGAACTCACTCTCTCGTGTCTCGTCCTTCGTACTACATCATACAAACAATGGCGCATTGATAATAATAACAACGAGCATACAACGTAATTACGCGGTATCTTCTCCTATTTATAAGATTATGTGGCTCGTTTCTGTTTTAAAAATAGAGAAAAAAAAGAAAGAAAGAAAAGAGATAAAAAATGGAACGAGACTAAAGAGCAATAGCGATGAGTCAGCCTCGTTTCAACTGTACGTTTATGTCTTTCTTTTGTTTCACCTTTTCTTTCGCGTCTTTTTTTTATTCCGTACAGTTACGTAAGTATGTCCAGTGGACTTTGATGTATGTACACATGTATAATGTACTTTACCGTAGTCCAGTCTCATTCTCTCTTTCGGTCTCTCGGTCACTAGAGCAACAGAAGAGGGAAAGAAAGAATCGATAACGCAACCTTAACTCCTACATTTCTTCATTAAAATGTTTATAGGATTAAACAAAAGTCAGAACAAATAAGACGCGTTAATCATCAATTTCGTCTCGCTGAGGGAGGGAGCTTTGCGAAGAATGAAAAATAATGAGGAAAACTTCGGCGTTTGAGATACAATTCTGAAAAATGGTTTTTTTTTTTAATGAAGACATAGCTTCCTCCGGAAACGAGCCGAAAGAATCGGATAGAGTAGTTTACGTTACTCACATTGTACATTGTAAATAACCGAATTATTATTCGCTCTAATCGTGCTGAGTAATTTTAGGATGATTATTGATTATATCATGTGGCCTGCGCGATGCGTAGGTGGTCTTGTATTATACATTATAAATGTATAGATGCATGTATAACGCGACGATGCGTATTAGATTTATACCGCGGGGTGTGTAAAAAAGAAAGGAAGGAAAAACAAACCAAAACGATAAAAGAGGTCTCGATTCGATATCGTGGCAGATGCACACTCGCGTATCTGCGAACACAACGAACCAATGGAGAAAAAATATGTCAATATCAAGTTCAACGTTAAAACGTTGAACGAATAATGTTTAAGATCGTAAAAAAATTAACGGAAAACAAAAACGTTCTGCTAGCGAACCACAGAGTCAGAGAGCCTCCGATTGAAAACTAAGAAAGAGATTATAAATTAAACTAGCTTTAAACGATGAGACCAAGTTTAATAAAATTATTTTAAACAAACCGAAGAGTTATTCTCTTACGATTAAACAGTGATTATCATTACAATATTAAACGTTGAATCAAAATATTTCCTGGTGTTTACCGTATACAGCGCTACTGAGCGTATCATTGGTATTTTGACGAGCTATTAGTGTGTTTTACCGATAAATTAAATGTAATTATCAGACCAAATACAAAGAAAAGATGAACAATTATAAAAAAAATAAACGATTCGATTTAATCCGTCGTAGAATATCGCGAACTGATGAAATTTTGAAAGAGGCTTAAGAAATTATGAAAAGCTAAACTCGTATATATGTAAACTCGCTGTATACTTGGGTGTACATAAAAAAACATTATGCATATCTAAAACAAATATATATATATATACATATATACATATATATACTATTAGCACATTGAAGCATACCTCGAAATGTAAACTAATACGATATATGATTATTTCCAATGACTAGAGGAAACGGAGCTCGTCCGTTTCAATAACCAACGCTGAACAATTTGAAAATTACTGATTTGACCGCGTCTTTCACCCCCTCGACGAGCGCGTATTTTCTAACGAGTAACTATTAATTAACTATCTAGCGACACGCATTTTTCAATAACTCTACCAAAAGAAGAAAAAAAAGAACAAGAAAACGGAATATTATTGCGTAGATGGACCATTCTAGGGAAACACAAAGACAAAAAAAATCAACATATAAACTCAAATCCCTAGCTGAAGGGAACGACCATTCGTCCACTTTTGCGACTTAGTCCTAGGCACAAGTTTCTCTCAGTATTTTTTTACGAAAAAAACGAAACGAATAAAGAAAAAATTGAAAACGGAAGGATGGGATGAAAATTCACGACGACCTATCGACAACGACCACTATCCAATGTATCATCAAACTATCATTATCGTAGAGCGTTGAATTGGAATTTGTTGACGATTTTTTTTGGCTCGAGATTCGATGACGATGTAAATTCAGAGTTGAGTTAAATGTATGGGACCAAAACAAGGGACGAGAGGCGTCTCGTTTACGAGACGCTTGACAACTTTGAACGAACTGTCGTGTAACAGTGTAACCGAACGAATTGACCGAGCTATGTATGCCGATATATATACACAATATATACGCTCAGCTAACGGGACGTGTAGAGACAAAAGGATTACATACATGTTGGCTACAAGGGCACAAATATTGAGAACAACCTTGGACGGTGCGAGTACACCCTACTCATATATCGATTGCTTCGAGAGCCGATCAATTATTCAAGTAGCCACTCAACATAGAGGCTCGAGGCTCGTCGCATGACTTATCCCCCCGGGTCATTCGATAAGACATTCGTATTAGTGAATAACTATCTTTTCTATTATGTTCCTTAATTACCTACGAAATTTGTAAAAGCGAATAAATATTGCAGCTCCCTCTGATATCTCGAAACGCGCTAGACGAAGCACTATTTTTTGTACTTATAATACGTGTACCAAATGTGTATTTACGATAAATTCGTCATGTGCGAGGAAGGACGAAAGTTAACAAAAAATGAAACGTCTATGTAGTTATCGAATTACTCTAGTAGATATGACGGATACGAATCGATGGTAAATACGAGTCCATCGATACGATAGCTAAATACGTCTTTATGTATTTCTCCGGTTATTATGTCATTGTAAAATTCCTTTTGTATGCATAATAAGTTACAATATATATTCGAAAAAGTGTTTTGTCTAGCATTCAATAATGACTGCTTATAATTTATCTATTTCTTTTTGTACTTTCAATTGACCTCTCTTATATTCTGCAATTCTTTTACTCTTCACTATTTGCATTCATCGATCTCCATTTCTTTTTATACTTGCTTTTAGTTCGGAAGTAAATAACCACGTTGTAATAAACATCTATGTACAATCAATAAAAGTCTGTAAGAGCGGAAAATATTATGATTATGATTCTGATGTTCAAAATCAAGTTTTAATATTGTACATTTTGATACAGATTTTGCACGATTTATCCGTACGGATAATCGGCGTATTAATATATCTTATTACAAATCGTTTAAGAAAAGATTGCAATTTTCAATAAGCACGTACGAAAATAGATTTATCTGTTTAATCTGACTCTGATCTAACGGTCTAACAATGCATTTTCAATGCATTCATAATTATCGTATCGAATTATCTTTTTTTTTTAATCCCGAAATATTTATCGTGATAAGTATTTCGTTAATTTTATATAAATATCTACCATTTGTACGTATATTATTATAGAAAATTGCACTTGTGTATGCAGCAAATTGCACACATCGTAACTTCTCTTTCACAGCCTCATTGTGAAGACAAAGCGACGATTCCTGAATTAAATTCTGTTCATAGATTCCTTTCGGTCATTGTCAATCGTTCGAATCTTGACTAGGCTTGGAATCTTTGGAACCCCCCGAAGACGCACTGACATTAGCGAAATCTTTATTGATCTGTCCAAAGGAGTTATCCGATTCGTTTAGACTGTCGTTGACGATTGACTCCCGATTACTCAGATTCATGCTGGTCTCGCTTTTCACGCTGTCGTTCAGACTAACGTCGCCTAGCACGTTGTTGAAACTCGAATCTGTGGAAATATCGTTCTGCGGATGTGTAACAGGTGTGTTACGATTCAATTTTCTCGTCAATTCGGCCCATGGATCCTCGAGAAAAGAGTTTAGATTCACGTATCTCGATATGTCGGCTTTGCCTTGCGAACCTCTTCCTCTCTGAAAGTTCTGCAAGAAACGAAATGTGTTCGATATCGCTGCGAATCTGTAGTCTGACAAAAACCCATCGAAGTACAAAGCTGTAGACTCGGTGAACAGGAAAAGCTCCAAAGGATGAAAAACGAGTGATGGAAAAATCGTGCGTGTCAACCAGGAACCAAAGATTAACGAGCGGAATAAACGATAACGCATGTTACAAGCGAGGAAGCTGCGTCATAACAAACCATTCAGAAACGCCAACGAAAGAAACCAAAATGTGCTAAATTGAAACGTAGTTCAAAAAATAATAATGGTAATTGCCGTGTCTATGAGCAATCAAGTGGAACAATATGATAGATTAATTCAGTTTTCTAGCAAAAATAATCGGGCGAGCATGCAACATTTTGTCAAAAATAAAAGTTAGTTTACGCGTGTTTTTGAAAAAAAATAACCATTAAACGACATAAAGGAAGAAAAGAAAGTACCAAAAGAAAATGCAACGAGACGCAGACTAAAGTTGCGTAACTCACCCTCCGCTGTGGATAGAATTGTTTTCCCGTGTCCATGTAAAACGGAGCTGGCTGATGATCTCTGCCTCTGTTGTCCCTGTAGTTGTTGTAACCGGGACTCGTCGATTGTCGTCTTCCGCCGCGACCTCCGCTGTTACTTTGCCACTGTCCCCTCGGACTTTGCCAGTGGCCCCCGGAGTGTCTCTGACTCGTTGGAGGCGTGCAGCTATCGAATGGTATAAAATCATCGCCAGAACTTTGATTATGCGACGATCCTTGGCTTCGATTTGGACTGAAATATTCGTTGTTCTTGGCGCGTCCATAACCTCTTCCGGGACTGCCGCCCGAGTTCCACCCGAAACCTGGACGACCGCCGTTCCCTCTCGGCGTGCTGAACGGCGATTTCTTCATCCCGATATCGAGAAACGTTTATTCACCAATTTTCGTTGATTTTTTCGCGATTTCTGTTATTGTTTACGTTGCCGAGGAGGAGGAGGAGAGGAACGACGCCGACCGGTTTCAACTTTGCAAATGGCGCTCACTCGACGCGTTGCAACACGCCCGCCAACGGTTTTCGGGCAAACTAACGGTCATTTCGCTCCGTTCGTAAAACAGGCGTCTCAAGTATCGGAACTACATTGTTTCTATTGAGGGAGGATAAACTGTCAACGAAGCCAGATTTTTGCACAAATATGCTTTTATGAAACTGCGATTTACAATGACAAACGGTTTGTGTATCACGAATTGTATTCCGACTGTTTGTTATCAACGCGTTAACCGAAATATGCACGACAAAGTGAGCGTCTCGGTATGCAAACAGATGGCTTCCGCGTTCCCATTGGCTCGTGCATGTGCCGAACGCTCATGCGCAGTTCGCGTCTCGGCGTGCCTCGCGTTCGTCGGTCAGTCAGTTGCTCCGCGAGCTCCGTTTTGTTCGGCTCGTGTCGAGATCCGTCCCTCGTAGCAAGGCTAGTAAAACCCCCGCGCGCACGTTACAATATCAGCGCCTTGTGTGTTCGTAAAATTTTGCTTTGTCACAAATACATCGCGCTACCGTCGGCGTATTATCTCGAGGACTCGACGAGGAAGCAAGCACTGACATAGAAACGTCGAGCGCGATGGACGGCACGGTACCTGTTGCTGTCGCCGCTGCACGTATACCCGGTGCATCGATATCTTTCTCGTCAAACACGTCCTGTCCACGCTACTCTATCGTCAAAGATCCTGGCGTTCCGCGTACGTGAAGATATTCGACCGAGCAAACAAATCAATCGAATCCGTTCTCTAAATATTTATTCGCGAAAGGATCATCCGTTCGTAAACAAGCGACGAATTAATGGAAAAAAAAAAGTAAACTGTCCGCAGTGAGGTGATCGAAGTGTGTTTTGGTGATTTGAGCGTGTTTTTTTTTGGTCGTGAGGCACGACATTCGTTTCCGTAGAAAATTGAATGTATCGAAATTTTCGTCTGAAACTATAATAACAATAGTTGAGCTGATTATCGGTGACGGCGAGGCACGTGCTCGTGCCCTCGGCGTCTTGAATTCTTCCCCTCCCTCCTTAACCCCGTTTACGTGCTTAATTCGTATATAATTAACATTATATAGAAGTAAAAGTGCATTTATTTGTGTTTCCTCGATATATCGAAACGAGTTAGTGTTTTACTTGAATAACAATGGGCATCGTGCATAGCCGATACAACAACGAGAATGCCGGGAACGGTGGCGTCTCTAGTCCCGGTTCTGGGATCGGTGTTGTCGGAGTCTCCGGAATGCGGGATGGGCTAGCGGCAGGAATTAAGAGTGGCCAACAACAGCATCAATATTGTCAGCCGAGTGTCGGAACGATGGGCGGAGGAGGTGGAGGCGGGGGTGGCGGCGGAAGCCTCGGAGGACCACACACGAGAAGCGGAAGCATCAGAAGTCCACCGAGACAACCTATGCCTGATTCCGGCGAGCTCGAGAGACGATTTACCAAAGTTTTGGTAAGACCTTTCTTTTCATGCTTTGACAGTTTTCCCATGGTTCCATCCAACAAAAATGCAAATACCGATCCAAAAGGCGCGGAGGTGATTAAATACGAAAACGAATCGTCTAACTTCGAGTTAGTCTGAGTTTGAAAATACGTCTTACAGACGATCTAAAATGGAGTTGAAGTGTCGAACCGAAGGATGTGTCAGTATTTTTTACAATTAAATTCAATACGCAAATAATTGAGCCGTTTGCAATGAAAACAAGCCATTAACTAATAGAACATTAGCGAGAATCAAGAGCTGTCCCGTCCCGGCGGCGGGGAAAGCAGAAAACGTTCGCAAACCCTCACCCGAGGCAAATCTTTTCGAGGACTTCGATGTTCCGAGAATAGCGCATGACGAAATCCATTCATTAATCTTACCGAGTAATACAGTCGAAACTTCAGTTTTTCCATATCGTTCGTCCGATGTTTGTAATCGTTATTGCACGATTGTTTACGTGCAATATCTATATTCGTTCGATTCTAAGCGATATTTCGTCGAGAGTCACGTTTTGCTGCAATCGAGACGTCGCAAGAACTCGGGGAGAGGACACGACACAGTTGTCGGCGTTGTGTATAGATATTGCCCGCGTGCTTCGGAATCGGGACCCGCTCGAGCATGTAATCCGGCTAAAGAAATCGTTCAGCGCGTCAATAAAAAGAAAAACAACCCGAGGATATTCGATTTTCTTGTTTCGAATAGCATCGAGTAAAAAATCGTTGAAAAAGGATTGAATTGCTGCAGCAGCGAGCACGAGGCCGACAACTTCCACGACGATGGAAAAAAGTGTGTCGTGAAAATGGTTTTCCAAGTCAACAGATTTACGATCTATTCTTATTTTAATTACTCTGATTACGATTTTCAATGCCTCGCGTCCATGTTTTTCTTTGTCTCTCATGGTCGGTTCGAAGCGTTGCGAAACTTTTATTAGCGAATTAAAATACGCGCAAGGCGAGAGGACATAATTCTATGTACATCGCTCGCAATCCGTTCGTCTCGTTGGCGCGATATCGTAACGCGAGGCGCGTTGACCATAATTGGAAACCACGTTCAGCTCGCGATTTCTTTTCGTCTCTCACAGTGTACGAAACCTCCTTCGTGCTCTTTGCCGTTTTTTTTGTTTCTTTTTAATTCCCTTTCGCACGTTTTTAATTCTGCGACGGAGAGCGATCACTTTGCTTCTTGGCTCTCTGTGCGCCGACCCGAGGGACAGAGTGTGTTTATCCTTACCCTGTCGTGATGCGAGCTGATGCTGCTGCGTAGCCCGAAGCACCAACGAGCATCAGAAGAAGGCGTTGTAACGTGACTCGCAGGCTGATCCGTATCAAACCCAACACTCGCGTATATTATACTATATATATATATATATCTCTCGTAACTTATACGTTATATTATACCGTAAGATGCTTGAAAGTTCTTGTCTCTCCGCGTTCAACCCTTTCGCCACGAAATCTCCGATTTATGGGGTACCCGAAAAGCCTAGAATTTCGTTACAAACGTTTGGAGATTCCTAAAAATAATTGATAACAAAGACGTCGCGTTCGAATGCGACTTTGATATCCCAGCAGTTTTGACACGATTTTTTTGTTAATTTTCAAGTTACTGTTTTTGCTTGACGTAAATATTAATTTTAGGAATTCGACGCGTTGCACCGGATGCTTCGTCATTCTTTTATATATTTTTTTTCCCGGTATTAGTGACGATTTTTTTTCCTTGTTTCAGTCGTTGCTTAAGCAGCGATTGCAGTCGCGTACCACATGATCGTAATATTTTCCCCCTTTATCCCGCCCAATAACTCAATGAATTCAATGGCGCGATTCATGAAGGCTCGCTACTGTTCTCGTGTTCTCCCGATTGACTGTTTGCTCACCATGGTCGAGCTCCCTTCTCGCTTCGGCTTTCTCTCTTCAAATACTCTACGTCTTCTCTTTTACTCGCAGCGTGCGAATCGTCGTATTATTATCGTCGTCGCGAGTGCTTACACATATGCACTTTGCTCGACGCTGACTTTACGCTCGATAAATTTTTGCCACCGGCTGAGGATAAGTATCGACCATTGTGAATTCATGGTCGTCCGATAAGCCGCGCTAATTGTCCTTTTTTTTTCAAGTGACGTGGATTCTCAGATATGAAAGTCACGAAATTCGTTTAGTTAGTATGAAAAAAAAAGGCAATCGAGGTCGAACAAAGTTGAGAATCTCTGCGAAGCGGAACTCGCAGAGAAATCGACTCGTGGAAACGATAATTCACGAGCTACGAGTTACAAATTTCTAGTTCAATTTCAAACCACGAAAATTAGAGACGAAGTTTGGAACAGGGTATTTATAGGCTGCCGTTGATTATAATATATCGTTAGAATATTTTGGAGATAAGCCTACAAGAGAATCTTTACTTCTCGCTCTTTTACTCTTTCTAACCGTTCCCCCTTCGCTTCCCCTTTCACCCACAAATGAATCAAACCTCGCCCACGCAACCGACGAGACCGAACCGACCACCGACACTAGTATCTCGGGGCTCGCGCGTTCCATGCGACCCATACGACCACAATGCGAGAGGTCCCCCCCGAACGATGTTCAACAGAGAGTCCCTCAATACACACTATAGGCACCACCACAAACGCGTAGATATATAAAATGTGTTGGATGTTAGTGCCAGTAAGAGCGGCCAACGGCCGACACAGCGACCAGCATCACGACCGGAATACATATTATATACGGCAGAAGCAGCAGCGGCAGCACCGACCATAGTATATGCTACACACTCACTTCGGCTCGATGGCTCGTTTTCTTTCGTTCGCTCAAGCTCGCTCAGTGTGAGAGACTTTTGCCACGGAGAAATCTCCAACAGGTCCGCTCGACTCTGTACTGTTTGAAAAAAATATTTCCAGTGTCCATTGCATTTTCGGGAATCTCTTTTCACAGTGTATCGTAGAACGCAAACTACCTAAGCAGCGACAATTTTCATCCGTGTTGGGTAAAACATGATGAGAAAAATATTTCAAGATCGAATAATCAATATTCGATCGTGAGCTTCAGGAATTTCATTTGTCAACAATTCGCAATTTTTAATTGAAATAGTTCGCAATTCGATGTGCTGTCCTTGCGATATTTTTCATGAGGTTCTTGACCTTTCATCTATACCCTCGATAAGTCTTATCGATTGCTGCAAGCATTTGGAAAGCGTTAGAAATTGGCGTCTCCAGTTTTTTTAAACTCTTTCTTTCGTCCGAAAAATACGAATAAATCGCAAAGGGATAACAGAACGAGGAGAGAGTAGCCTAAAAGTATATTGGGGAAGCCCGCAAACGTGTACGAAACTATAATAAACTTTCTTCGCTCCTCTCTCGCTTCCGTCTAAATTCAGTTTCCACATGGAAGCTCGGCTATATCGGTCTTACCCGTGAGACTGTGATTCTATTAATAAATTACATGAAGAACGGATATAACGTGTACGCAAACTATGCTACTCTCGTTCTCGATATTCCACTGCCAAGGGTGCGAGAGACGAACGCACGCGAGAGGCGAGCGGGCCGAGTGTGACTCTTGGGGAAGAACGAGACTTTGATTCATGGCTCTTGAAGGGACCTGCCGCTGCAGGTTTTAGATCAATTTCAACTCTTTGCTTATGTTTTTTTTCGTCAACTTTTAGTCTCTATTATAAATCATTGTCGCTCGAAACAGTGTTTTCTTACTTGTAAAATTTTTATTTGTTCAATGTTTTTTTATGTACGGACAAGCGCGTATCTGCCCCTCGAACTCTCGTGCTATAAACGCCAATTACTCCCATCACGTCGTACATCTTCGTTATTTGCGAGAGTTTCATGTACCGTGCCTTGCCATTTTCTTTCGCCTACTCGTCGCCTTCCTTGTTGTTTTTTTCGTCTTCTTCGTCGTCTTCTTCCACTCGCGCGTGTGTATACGTCTTCCACGTTCACCGGCTTGCCTTCACCTCTCTTACGGTCCTGCTCTTCGTTTTTCGCTTCCTCGTCTCATCGATTATCTCGAAGATGCGCAAAACGCTTCATTCTCTCGAACAATGCTCTTTGCGCGAGTACCGACATTCGGCGGCATTCAAGCGCTTCTTCTCCAATATTTCTTTCAAGAATCCATTCCTCCGCTGGTTTTTTTTCCCTCTCGAAATAGATCAAACGATCACACCTGACCAAGACAAGGTACAAATTCAGATGTGATCGGGAAAAAAATGTTTTGAGCAGTCAAAAAAATTGTTATGTATTATCGATCTTTCGGAGATATCAAAATTGGGCAATGATTCATCGAACAATTCACGAGGTACAGCCTCGACGGGTTCAGAGTGCAACTTTCGATACTTTAATGTATAATCTTTCTCACTCGACTCATTGCCCAGTCGAGCAAACACAATGGCAATTATTGCATAACACGGTTCACCACGAGTTCTCTCATGCCGATCGGATTTATCTATCCCGCTCGTTTTCCCCTTCCCTCCCCACACTTATCTCTTTCTCAGCAACGCGGCATAATCTAAAATGCACTTCCGCGAACGAGCCATACCGCCGGTGACGCTTCACTATTCCTCTATTATTCACACTGGCTCTCCTACTCAGTTTTCCTTGACGCGATTCGTCGCATCGACGAACACGATAGTGAGATAGACGACGAACGAGGAATTGCCGGTTATGCAATCGACCCCGAGGCTCCATTATTTTTTATTTATCGCTGTTCCATACCCGCTGCGCGAGAGTTCTACAACTGTGTGACTCACTGGAAACGACGACCTCCGTTTACGGACAATATTCACGGAGGATACATGCGGTCGAGTACAATCATTCTTCCGTTTCGTATATACGTATATATATTTTTTGTTTTTTTTCTCCCTTTCCGGAATTTAAATAGAGCAGATAAGACAAATTGGTTGGCTTCGGCCGAAAATATGGGAGAACTAATGACTATTCTTTTCTTTTTTTTGTTTTTTTCACCTTTTTTTCTACTTTTTTTTACCTCGCCGCTTTGACTTTCATCCTGCGCGAAACTTTCTCGTCCCTTTCGTTCGAATTTCGCTTTGGAGGGTAGCGAAGCCGAGGGGTTTATTCAACCGTAACTGCTGAGGGCGAAACTGACTACCTCTCTATGTGAGGTCCGACGAGGGTGGCGCTTTTCTGTCTCCGGAAATTCTCGCTCCACCGGTGAAAAAAAAGCGGAAAAAAAAATCTCTGCTGGAGAATGACGAACTGAAAGGATGTCTCGCATCCGCGTTCGTCGACTCTTAACGAAGGCAAACACGGTCTATAATTGCGTTTTTTATCATTCCAGTTTCAACGTTTCGCTGTTCAATCTCGATTTATACGCTTCGTTTCGTCTTTCATTTGCGCGAGTCGCGGTTTTTCCATGCACTTTTCGTAAATTCGCTTTCTACTCATAAATAAAACGGGTGATCGATATAATTTAATCAGTGAAAACGCGAGCGAGTGTCATTGTGGGTGTACAATGGCACGAATAGTAATTCGGGTTCCCAGTCGCGAGCGTGCGGACTCGAGGTACGAAGCAACTGGGTTGACTATAGTTGACATACTTGAATCGAAATTATAATTCAGCAGTTTGACGATCGGATAAAACATTGAAGCGTATTCTAATTTTCTTAAAAAAAGAAAGGAAATAAAATCCCGTTTTCTGGGAGTCCGTCTGGGATGAAAATTAGTCGGTAGAGTACATTAGGTCATCTGGTAATTAATAATATCCGCGAAATTTCGTTGTCAGTCCTTCCCTTTTTTGCATTTGTATTTTCCTTTTTTTTCGCTTCAAGTATAGAAAAAAATGCATCCTTTGTCAGGATATTTTAGGGTCTCGAGACACCGACCGCAGTAGCCATAACCAACCCCAACTTTCGACCCTTACCGAAGTTCAGCGATCCCGCAGACTCTCCCCTGGAGCTTTGCTTCGCACAACATCGTTCTAGCTTTATATCTATCCTCGTCCCTCTTTCTCTTGAGAATTCTCACCCTTGAAGGGAGCGCAGAAAAAAAACAGGCTCGGAGCCTCGTACACCCTTGCACCTTCCGATCGATTATCATGCCGAAATAACGAGGACCTCCCCTCATCCAGCGACCAAGTTGAGAAACGAGCCAGACTGGTGTATAATGCGAGTTTTATCGTTGTTTAATTGACTCGCCACTCAACGAAGAGGATATACACGCCCTTTCGGGGAATTATTCCAGACGACGGGGGTGAAATCTGAGCCGGTCGCAACATCGAATAGAATTATTAAAGGCGCCCTTATCACCATTCATTATTCGCATCTCATTAGTCGACGCGGTGAATGCGCGATAATTGCTCAATCGAAGACGTTGAACGTAAAAAAAGATATAAATCCTATCAGGAGCTGGCCGTGCACATTCAAAAGATTTAACCACATCTCAAGAATAGAAACGGTTATAATAAAATAAATTGAATGTACATATAAATTAATTAATGAATAAATAAAATATCGGAAACAACTAAAGAAAAACAGTTTTAAAAATTCAATAATCGAATAGTTGTTTCTGATAAATTCAGATTAGGTTAGGTACAAAAAAAGGTATGTCCATGTCTTTTAATTTTTAGAATAAAAACCTTCCTTATGAATACGGAAAAGGAAAGTATTACAATACGGATTTTAATTACTTAACAGATTATGAGTACGCATTCACATATTCCCTAAATTAAAAAAAAATGTGGACTGAGATAACTTTGTTTTTATTACCTTAATAAAAAGTCACAGAACAATTAGTATATTTTAATGTAATTTACTCTTAAGTTAGATTAGGCTCCGTGATTGTTGAGCAAGCTCCAGTAAAGAGCTTGCGCGATCAGTGCTGAAGGTGAAAAAAGCAACTGAACATTTTGAAATTTCGTCAACGAGTCTATCGCCAAAGAATCGTAAAGTATTCGAGACGAAAAAGCCGTCAAACTCAGTGCCATTCGCCTGCGATAAGTTACAATTGAAAAATTCATCTTTGCGACTTATTTCACGCTGTCTCATTCAATGGAGCACCGTTTAAAAAATGATTCGATTCATTAAAAACAGATTATTTGGGTTTCGCCGAATGTAACAATGGTAGAAATAATAAAAACGCGATAATATCGGAGGCGTTGCACCGGTAAACCTTGCGCTTTGAGCGCAGAGATAACGACACGCGTGAGGCACCAGCGGGGGTGGTTAAATACATAGGCGAGTTTAGCATGAGGTATATTACAGGCGCGACCATTCTGTATCTCTACCCGTGGCGACACAAACGGGTGCGGTGTCGTGCGCGAGGGGAAAAACCGAGGTAAAATTATATACAGGCATTGCGGTACAGGCGCGTATGCGCGAAGCGGGCACACATACGGCATACTCGTTAAGGTTCATTCTACTCTTTCTCTTCGACATATAGGCGCTCACTCGCCTGTGAAATGTTCACCGCACCCTGCATCGAGCTTTTGCTATAACGCCCATCTTTCTCTCGCAGCTTGAGCGATGCGCGGCCACTCTGCTCGATAGAAATTAAACGAGACTCTCGTGTATGAGTCGCGCGAGAACGCGCGACGACACATCATCCACTTCCTGTAACTCTATACACTCGACACTACGAGCCTTTCGTATAAACATATATGCATATTATTGTAGTTGGCGTTACAGACAGAGAGACTCCGGAAGTACGTGCCAATGAGCCGCGAGAGGCCTAATGGGACGCTAGCTTTGGCGCCGGGCGAAACGTGTTTCCTTTGACTCGAGCTTGTTTGCCAAGAATTTTTCATCCAATTCGTCGCTTCGAGCCAATGGCAATTCATCATCTACGCGAAACCGAAACTGAAAAAAAGAACATATTTTCCAATGATTAATAATGGTTCGAGTGACTTTGCTGAAGAAAAAACGTATCGATATCCAATTCGTGTTCAGCGAAAAATCTTCAATATTCGAGCAAAAAAAATGCCCGCACTTCGGCGAACGAAAAAACATTTCTTTTTTCGGACTTATTGTTCTTAGTAGTAGACGAATTCCCCGCAGACGCGCTTCATATCCAAACCATTTTTCTCCCTGCTTATCGCGAATCTCAAACCCATTTCGTACCATACTGGAAAGTGAAAACTATCCAAATTCGCGAGAATTCATTATACTTTAACGAGTTTGTTTTTTTTCTTTCGCGGTATCGAGGGATGCGTGTCTCGCGAGTCCACGCGCAGTACATTAGTTGCTCGTGAACGGCATCGTCTAAAATTAAGTATGATAAAGTCACGTCATATACCGCCGGGCTCTCTCTCGCGGCTGGAGAATTCGAATGACCGTACGATATCGTCTCACTCCGCGAAGAATGACATCATCGCGTGCTGTGTACATACGCATACGCTCTCATGCTTCGTTGCCCCGCGCCGTAGTCTCCGCTCTGTGTGAACCTCGGCATTCATTCAATCCGTACACGTATTATTTTTCACTTTCGATAAAAAACAAAGAAAAAAAGACTAATAAAAAAAAGTTCTTTTCATCGATAGACACCGACGTTTGAGGAATTTATCAAGACATTGTTGGCCCTATCGTACGCTTAATCGCTGTTAATAGTAGCCTTGGGCGTGTACGTGGATTATATGGTAGAGAGAATAAGCCGAGAAGCGTGATAAACGCGAGTTTCGAGCGGGACTTTGCCGCCTTTGCTCGACCGCTGTGCATAATATAGGCGCACATCGGTTAGTGTTGGGGGAGGCGGTGGGGAAGGGAGGCTTCGAGAGTCGTTGCACCGGGTCGTGCAGTTTGCAGAGTGCCGCAAAGCAGCGACGAGCGAAGAGAGTAGGATCGTTCGCGAGGATATGCGAGAACACACCGATGCTGGAGCCCACGGAGAGAAGAGAAGAAAAGTTTTGTTGCCTTTGTATATAGCTTGGCTATGCATAGTTGGGCGCCCGACTGGAGGACACGATGCAACGCAGCCAGTGCACCGAAGAAACAAAAAGCCGTGGCATTTAATCTATCTTCCGTCCCTTTTGCTCCTCTTAAGATTCTTTACTATGCGCTATACGATCAATGAACCGCGAGCTTAAGAGGGAGCCGAGAACAAGTTCGAAGGTTAGATTAGATTACCGGTGTGTGTATATATATATATATGTATGCATCTCGCTGGAGATGCACGAATTACAACGGAAGAAGAAGAAGAAGAAGATAGGAAAGAAGAAGGGAGCTCAGAGACCTCGGGAGATAGGAGTATCAGATAGGCAAATTTAACAGTTCGAGGACGAATGGATATCGGGAACGATCGTGATTGCAACTCTTTATCGCTTCTCGGGCGAATTTTCAAGTATTATATTTATCTCTTTATCAGTCACGATACTGAAGTCTCATTATTAATTTTTTACTTCATGATACGACTTTCTAAAGCTTGGAGTGAAATTGTCGTTATTGGAATAATTGGAAGCATGGAAAATTTATCTGTAACGAATGGAAAGGCTGCGGTCGTATCGCCACCCCCTGCAGCCGCCGCGTGCGTAGTTACGGCGACGCGCCAAGTGCACGGAGGCTTTGGCAGAGCAACAGCCCGCAGTGTATAGCAGCGGGAACGGCCACGGCCAGGGCCCTCGACCCTGCGGACTCCGCGCTATCGATTGTTCCTGCTTGCCTGCCTGCCTGCCTTCATCCTCTCTGCTTGCCTCTGCCAGCCTGTCTGGCTGGCTCGCTCACTCGCCCGCCGAGAAACCTCCGTACTCGCACACAGAGCCATTTCATGCATTCAAGGGAAAAGAGTGCCGCGAGGGGATGAAACGATCGAAGGGTATACTTTAACCGTAAAAGGCACGACAGTATCTTGGAAATGAAACGATTTTTTTATGGATTCGTTCGTCGCAAGAATTAATTAAAAATACTGCTCAAAAATTAATGGAGCAATGACGAACAATCGTTTCTATCTTTGAGCAACTGAAACATTCCGAGATTTACGACCCATGCGGGTATATACGACACGAACCGAAATTCTGTTTGCACCGCAACTTTCTCTCTACTTTACCCCTCGACGTCGTCGAAGTTTCCCCATTTACAAACAGCTGTACGAAACAATTGTTGGTTTTGCCAACGTAAATTAGTTTCGTACTGAAAGTCCCAACGCGCCAAGAATTACGAGGATGAAAACGGTTCACTAAAAAAAAAAACAATAGAAGTGTATGTTTCTTAGCCGTTCGAAACCAAACGAAATTGCGTAAATGCTCAGTAAAAGTTCAAGTTTGCTTGAAACATGAAAAAATAAACAACTTGGGAATAAAAGAAAGAATGAATAGTTGCCGGTTTTCTCGGCGAGATTTATTTCTCAACTACTACGGTACGCTTTTCCCGACGCTAATCACTTTCTTTTGCGCCGCGCACGATCGTCCAAAGGTGAAAATTCGAAAATTCGTTTCGCAAGCTGAGAATTGTATGCCGAAGCACGTATCTCGAATAAAATTGGATTCTTCGCTCCGTTCGCTCGACTGCACTACTCGAATGAGAGCACGAAAGAAGATCTTACATATTTCTATTCTTTCCTAGAGGCCCTAAGACCATTCGTCTTCTTCGACGCATTATGTTCCATTTGAGGGTAATAAATCGCCACAAGCGACGCTACCGCCGTCAAAGCGGCTCTTATCTATCACCGCTCCCACTTCCTGCCTGCCGAGATCCCCGCAAGAAAGCGTGAATGCTGCATATGAATCATCTTCAATTTCTTCATCTCCTTATCGGCGCGATTTGATAAGCCCGCAAATTATTATTGTCATCCTCATTGCTCGGCTACAAAACGAAAATATCAAAAATTTCATACGAAAATTTGTATGTAGTGTATTCAAATGAAAAAAAAATTACTATTATAATCGTGGCTAGGAGTCTATATTTAGTATCTTATCACCGAGGACGTCGAAGACGATTAATTATGTCGGTATTCTATGCGGTGTCACGTTCCACACGCTCTTCCTGTGTCTGACGAGCTGTCTTTGCGACAAACCGCCTCGAGGCTCTCCGGGGGCCATTCTTTTTCTTTTTTTTTTCGTCACGTTATCGTAACAGGGAAAACTCCAAAGTAAGTTTCCGTTCGTAGGGCTCGACGAGACAGAAACGAGACGACGAGAAAGGGGAAAAGCTAACTCAAGAGTGTCGATATTCGCTGGAGACGAGGACCACTTAACGGCACCTTTTAGTCATCCGCTATACTTTGGCATGCTTCTGGGACTACTCTAGCTTTTGTAGACTTCTGTCGTTTCTATCTTGTCACTCTTCGCCGTTTTGCGAAGCACTCCCATTCGACTCATCGTCTCCCGTCGACAATTTCTATAGACGAGTCTACAGTGCTTGATATACTTGTTATATATGTATATACATTCGTATCATTCCAGTTCCTCCCCCTGTTTGCCCGACTAAGTGCAAACGGCAGTCCATTTGGAGCACTATCAAAGTTTCGGTCCCCCGAACGATTTTAGGGTTTTTGACGAAAAATAACCTTTGACATTTGAATTCGTTGCATTCGTTCACTTGTCGTCAATATAATATATACGTATTTTTTATTTATTTTCGTTTTATGTTGTTGCATTGTATGTACATGTCGGTTTCCATTTTTTGCTTCATAGCGCCCACAACTAGTAACTATTTTTTATATTTTTTCAATATTTCGCTGCTATCGCCGACGCCACCGAGTGTAAGAATCGAGCCCTGGAATGATTGGCTGCGGTGGAGAATTTTCATAATATAGACAGAGAAAACGCGCGAGCCCTACAAGATCCCAATATTCATATGCATTCATATAACAATTTAATTATTTATGTAATTTATTTGTGATTAATTATTTTTGCAGGCCTCAATGGATCTTCCACCGGACAAAGCGAAACTCCTGAAGCAATACGACAACGAGAAGAAGTGGGACATAATATGCGATCAAGTGAGTGTCTTGAACAATCTAAAATTTAATCCGTTCAAATTAAATGTGTCCGTTAATACGCGCCCGCTCGATAGAAGCCAACGTACCGTCTATCGTGTACACACATCGGCGTACAGTGAGAGCCGCGCGAATACGAGGAGCAATGTTCTCCCGACCCGCAGACATGCCACGGGATATAACATCGTTTTACTCAAGAGCGCTGCCAGAGTTCGCAGCAGAAACTCGCGAGCTAAATAATGAATGACGTAAGCCGCCTTGATGACCCTCGTACATACGATCGACGATTCTCTTCCTACACTCTGACCATCGCGTAGCGAACAGTAATTTTCTTTCACGTCAAATCGATCGGACATTTCTCTTTTTTTTCTTCCCCGTCTATGGCATTTCTACCATTGCAAAAAGAGCACACGACACAATGGGTAAATGTTTGTAAGAAATTTATCGCTACGAATTAAAAAAAAAGGCTAATAGAAAAATAACAGGGGCAATTTTTTTCGAATCGCGAGCCGTAAAATCACAAGGTTCATTATCTTTAAGTTCATCATTAATAACGTTCGTCCGATCGAGTGAGAGATTATATACGAAAGTACGAAGAAAATATTCAGCTTATACATATCTCACTTTCGATGCACCACTACCCGTAATAATTGACCGAGTGAAAGTGCAATCCCGCGCTGATGCTATACCACGCGGAACGCGCGCCTCTCCTCCCCGAGCGTTTCGAGCCTCCGTGAAAATGAAACGCGAGGAACGGAGACAGCGACGCGAATAAACGAAAGGAAAATAGAAAAAACGACGGTGTACATAACGACTAGTTTCATGCGTGAAACTCCCTGTATCCGAACCGTCTGCCACACCGAGCAAACTCCGAGAGCGATTCTGCTCCAACACGGAGATGCACCGCGCCGAGAGCGAGAGAACTCTTTTAACAGACAGAGTAGACTTCAAAGGCGTCCCTCCCTCCCGGTGACTCACTATCTCGTTCACGGTTCCCGCACGATGCTTTTCTCTCTGTGTGCCATCGGCGAAAGAGAGACGGAGATTGAATCCCGGTTTCTCGTATTCTACCAAGATATTCGAGCATCGCAACGTATGCGCATTCGCAGTCTTTTGCCATTCCTCTTTCACTCGCTATCTATCACGATTCGAGTCCCCGAGAGTTAACCACTTTCCATTCCATCACTGACGCTTGTAATATTCGTTGCATATCGCGTGTTCTGGCATACTATGTATATTGCATGTCTATATATATATATGTCTTCTCTACGCGATTCACCATGCAGATCTGTCGACGATCCGAATCTATGAGAATATACGATTCTCGATCGTGCACGATATAAGGGTCACGTACTCGAACGCTGAACGTGACGAGAAATTTTCGTATTCTAATTCGCGAATCGCGAAAAAGTAATATTTCTTGTCACGAGCTGAATTCGTTTTATCTCAAGATACTTCGCGACCGATTGGTACTCCGAAGTCCTCGAGTGGCCTTGAATTTTTCTTGGCTCGGAAAAGTCCGATATATCTTTAAATCTTTGTCGATGACCCTTGAAATTTTTCCATTTGATTGATTCCAATTTTTCAAAATACTTTTCAACCCCTTGCCTACCGGTTACGTAAATATATGTTCGGCATTTTTTACGAGTCATCATTTTTTAATGGTTGGCTAAAGTATGAAATATAGTGAACAAAATTGGAAAGTAGTCGAAGGGTTTTTCTTTGTTGGTTTAAAGATAATTTTTTAACGCAAACTCGTATTTTTTTAATGAGCGAACGAACCTCACGTTATACGTGGAAGCGGTAGGGATTTTTTTTTCCTATTCACCATTATTATTGCTGGCATTTTGTCTTTAAAAAAATGCAATTATTCGAATGAATTTTCGTAAAATTCGCGACAGTCTACGTAATACAGAGATTATTTCAATTTTTATTCGCAGAGTCAGCTCCGCGCAGCTGCGAGTAGATTTCGCGTAAAGGGCACCGTGAACGTTCAGTCTTTTTTTTGTCGATGCATTCAACGATCGGGCCTACGGTTTATTAGTATTCGCGTGTACGCACACGCACACCCTTCTCACAAACTTAGTCACCCTTTTTCTTCCATACGCACATAATTTGTCGGTTCTCGGAAGTCGATGTATTTTCTGCCTACAAAGAAACGAGCGAAAAGCATCGCGTTTTTCAACTCTCGCCATATTAAAAACAAAAATCCTTACGATTTATTTCCAAACTTTTTGTTGACTTAATCGCGTCACGGCTTAGTTTTTCATCTAATAATCGAATGGTCGATAATAAAGCGTAAAAAAAATTGCTCGCTTCGTTCGACCTCTGAAATTCCATCCCCTGCGGACCGGGAGGGTAAAGTTCGAACCCTCCAAGGATTTGTACGGTTTTTTTTTCTTCTAATGCACCCTCGACTAATTAACGTTGAGTCACGTTGGATTAGACTCTCCGATGTTTTTCAATGGAACAGTCTGGCTCTCGGTGCGCGTCTGGATGATTTTAGCCTCGTCGGCGAGCGGAAGCCGAAGAATTCGGGGAAAGGGAGTAGCGAGTCTTGCGCTTCTCCCGAACCACTACGAATGTATAGAATAAGCGAACGAAAGCGAAAGGGATGCTGCGACTTTTTTTTCCGCTTCTTTCTCTCGTCAGATAGAGGGAAAGAGCGTCTCGCTCTCTTTCTTTCTTGTACACCATCCTTGTATATCGTATAATAGCGCGGCTTGCATTACATCCGTCTCGCGTTACCGGCCCTTCTGCTCGCCCCGAGCCAGCACATGCTCTCGATGCTACAGGGCTCTTCAAACTCTCGATGAAAAGCCGTCGTTACTCGCGTCGATAAAGCCTTCCGTTAAACGCTCATTTTGGTTACGTATCTCTGCGTGTGCGCCCGGATTATGTTTCATCGAGGGTACCCGCATTGTCGACGTATTTATCGAATCGTCTTTGTTTTTTCGATGTCGATAAAGATGCAGTTCAATGGCTCGAGTAGCTGATTTATCCGCTTTTACTTGCGTTCTCCCCTTAATAGTCGCTATATTTTCACGACCGAAATCGCCGCTGCTAATTCGTCACACGCTTGGCCGGAGAAAGCGCACGAGAGTGATTGACGAGAAAGACAGAGCAAGCAGAACGAGAGACGAGGAAATTGTCTGATGGATAAATTGATGTTGAATAATTTATGCTTTCAGGAACGTGTCCAAGCCAAGGATCCACCCTCGCACTATCTCGCCAAGCTGCGAACTTATCTGGATCCAAAAGCATCGAGAAGCCACAGGGTACGTTTGAGCACGACGAGGCGAAGTAGAAGAAAGATAAAAAACAAGAATACATTATGATCGATGCGCACTTCGATTCATTGGACGATGCGCTATCCCCCAACTCGACGAGGGCACAGACACAAATTCAAAGTCATTTTGCTAATCGCACTCGACGAGAACACTTGACGCAGGAAATGTTATTCATCGAGCATTTCCTGGCCGGAATACTATTTTTAAATCGGCGCCTCGGCGCTCGAAAAATCACATAATTCTTATCGTATCATTTTTGTCCGCGATTTTTTCTTATCAGAAGAAATAAAAAAAAGCACGTCGATTGTCATGTTTTTCAGCAGTTCTGAGAAATAGAAATAGCGCTGAATTCTTCTCAATATAGAAAGTACGGGACTTTCCTTGCATTTTTTCACCGGTCTTTAATGAAAAAGAAAAATGTAACGAATCACCCGGCTACCCAACTTTTTTTCGTTTTTTTCGAGAAAGAAAACTCAAATAGAAAGAAACAATGGCCGATACTAATCCATTACACAGTCGTATCGTTTCCTTACGTTCTTTCAGAAAAGAAAGATGGTCGGCGAATCGACGTCGACGCAGGTTCTGCGGGATTTGGAAATATCTTTGCGCACTAATCATATCGAGTGAGTTTACCTTCAAAGAAATCGCGGCTAGTCGTTGAGCTCTCGTAAAATAAACTCGAACCGATTTCAGCAATTTACACGCGATAAATGTATTTTCAGATGGGTGAGAGAATTCTTGGACGACGAGAATCAAGGACTCGACGCTCTGATAGACTATCTGAGCTTCAGATTACTGATGATGCGACACGAGCAACGTTTACTCGAGTCGCGAAATAATTCGGAAGAAAAATTACAAACCAGTAAGTAAACTAATGAGATAAACAAAAGAAAGAGATACATTAAATCAAATGGGTGATGAAAGATTTCGCTGTCGGGTTTCCGAAAGCAAAATGCTATTGATGGCAAAAGCCTTCCAACAGAAAGCATTATCGCTCTACACATTTTTTAACCGTATGTTCGCTAACGATACGACCAAAGAAAAATCGTTTTCGGCCGAAAAGAAGCCCATTGCTTTTAGTCGTATCATCCACCAAAATATACAGTGCAAATCGAGCCCACGACAAAACAATTCCTGTTGGAAGTCCTTCGTCGGGATAACCATTCTGGATGCGGAAGCCTGATAGCGACGCGAGACAAGTAAAGATGTGTTGACTAATTTGCAATTTCTGTTTAAGGTGGTACGGTGGCTGACAACTCGTCGTTGAATAACGGATGCCTAAGGCCGCAACTGCACGAGCTAAAAGATAGTCCCGGCGTTAAACGACGATCGAGACACGTTGCGCGCTTAAACATGGGCGAAGCTAAAGACGACATTCACGTTTGCATACTATGCATGCGTGCCATCATGAATAACAAGGTAAAAAGGGGATATCTATTCCACGAACGAGACGTATTTCTTGTTTCTCCTTTCCTATCCGTTTCGCCGCACGACATTTCAATACAATTCCTTTTCTCTTTTTTTCTCGACCGCAAGAACGAAATAACATTCCCGATTCTATTTGCAGTACGGATTCAACATGGTCATTCAACACAGAGAAGCCATCAATTGCATCGCGCTCAGTCTCATTCACAAAAGTTTGAGGTAACGATGAAAAAACGAATGTTTTAATATCAGCTCCTTATGAATAAATATATTATTTCAAGATTTGTTTGTTTCATTGAATTATTGCGTCGTTACAGGACAAAAGCTCTGGTATTGGAGCTCCTAGCTGCGATATGTCTGGTGAAAGGAGGCCACGAAATAATACTATCGGCTTTCGACAACTTCAAGGAAGTTTGTACTGAGAGGCGAAGATTCACGACACTAATGGCGTACTTTACGCAGTACGACAATTTCCACATCGAGTTTATGGTCGCGTGCATGCAGTTCGTAAATATAGTCGTTCATTCCGTGGAGGACATGAACTTCAGGGTACATTTGCAATACGAATTCACGAAGCTCGGCCTTGACGAGTATCTGGAAAAGCTCAGGCATACGGAAAGCGAAGATTTGCAGGTGAGAGTTTCTAACGATAAAAGAACTTTTTGTTTTTCAATTGTCACTCAACTGTCAATCGTAGTATAAATCATGTCGCATCATGACAGAATTTTGTAAAACTGTCAATCTGTTGATCGAGTCGATGATCGCGAGAATAATCAAATTATTTTCACCGCGCTATCCGCAGGTTCAAATCTCCGCGTATCTAGATAATGTATTCGACGTAGCTGCCCTTATGGAGGACAGTGAAACAAAGACTGCGGCGTTAGAGAAAGTAGCGGAATTGGAGGATGAACTTGGACACGTGAGTAGCTTGAAATTTGTGTTAACGAAAATGTAATGATTATAGATATTGCTTATTAACAAATTGACAACGTTTGCTTGTAGGCTCACGACAGAATGGCCGAATTGGAGCGTGAATCTCTCGCTAAATTGGCCGAACTCGAGACTGAGCTCGGTGCGATAAAAGTCGAGTATTGCGACGCTCTGGAAGCTCGACGAATGGTCGAAGACGAACTGACGGCCCTCAAGCGGCAGAGACAAGATTCGGCGAGGAGACAGAGCGTTCTCGAGAGCAAGATAATCGAGCTCGAAACGCTGACCGGTACTCTGACCAAAGGTACGACAGTCGCTAGTCTACGAAACGGATCGGCCGCTAGTTCGCCGACATCGGAGAACGTTGTGTCTTCGACCGTGTCGTCGTTGCCGTCGCCGGCCGCCGAACAAGTTCCGCCGCCTGCTCCGGCTCCGCCACCTCCACCGCCACCACCGCCTTGTCCGCCGCCACCGCCTATGGCACCGCTTTCACCTGGCGATCACAAATTACCACCGCCGGTACCGATTCCACCGCCGCCCGCGGGAATGATGCAAGCGCCGGATGGAGCTATGACGATAAAACGAAAGGTTTGTCCAACAAAGGAAATGTACACATTTTTGAAATTATACAGCTTTAGCATTTTTTTAATTGATCGTACACACACGCAGGAATCGAAACGTGTTTTCTAAATTTGATTTTCCGATCTTTTGAAACGTTCTGAAAACGTTTACAGTGAAACTTAGGAAGATACAATTTTCATGAGAATAAAACTTACTCTACGAGGAAGCAAAGTCTACAATCCATGCAAGAATTAGTCGATTAAAAGATCATCACGTGTAAATTTAAATTTGATAAACAGGTGCAAACGAAATACAAACTGCCAACGCTTAACTGGATTGCACTGAAGCCCAATCAAGTGCGCGGTACCATATTCAACGAGTTGGACGACGATCGCCTGCACAATTACATCGACTTCTCGGACTTCGAGGAAAGATTCAAGATTGGTATGGGTGGTCACGTAGCCAATGGTACTAACGAGATCGATGGACTACAGAGCTTTCCGAGCAAACGATTCAAGAAGCCGGAGAATGTTTCCCTCCTCGAACACACGAGGCTACGAAATATTGGTATGTTACAGTTCAAGAAACATTCTAATTTATTTGCATACTTTATAGAAAAGTGTTAATGATATTTGTCTTTTTAGCTATATCACGACGAAAGATGGAAATGCCGGTAGAGAAAGTGATAATGGCGGTCAATGCTCTCGATCTCAAAGTTCTCTCGCTCGAGAACGTTGAATTGCTGCAACGCATGGTGCCCACAGATCAAGAGGTATCATCGTTTTTTATTCAAATACAATTTATTTTACTTCCGACTCACGGCAATAAACTTGTGCTTCAATTTTCTTTTTTTCGTGACACAAATAAATATCTTCTTTCAGATCAAAGCATACCGCGAATACATAATCGAAAAGAAAAACGTGAATCTATTGACGGAAGAGGACAAGTTCTTGATGCAGCTCGGCAAAGTCGAGAGGATATCGACGAAATTGTCGATAATGAATTACATCGGAAATTTCTTCGATAATTTGCATCTCATTACGCCCCAAATACACGCTGTGATATCGGCCGCGAGTTCGGTCAAGAGTTCGAAAAAGTTACGGGCGGTTTTGGAGATTATCTTGGCATTTGGCAATTATTTGAACAGCAGCAAACGGGGACCGGCTTACGGCTTCAAGCTTCAAAGCTTGGATACCCTTCTCGATACGAAATCGACCGACAAACGTATGTGCCTGTTGCACTACATTGTCGCCACGATAAGGCTCAAATTCCCCGAACTCATCAATTTCGAAAGCGAGCTCATGTACATCGACAAAGCGGCGACAGGTTATTTTCCATTGCATATCGTAACAATCATGACTTTGCCGATAAATTCGATATCGAATCAATCATTTACATTGCGTTCTTTAATTCGGCAGTATCGATCGAAAACATAACGACGGACGTTCACGAGCTCGAGAAAGGAATGGATCAAGTGCGAAAAGAGTTTGAACTACGTGGAAAGGAGAAACACAACACTGTGCTCCGAGATTTCTTGAACAATTCCGAGGAGAAGCTCAGACGTTTGAAATCCGACGCTAGAACGGCGAGCGAAGCTTTTCGCGAGTGCATCGAGTTCTTTGGCGAGAGCCCGCGACAAGCTGATGCTAATACATTCTTCTCGCTTCTCGTGCGATTCGCGCGAGCATTCAAGGTTCGTATAAGTCATGCTTATCGCAACCATCACACGAGTCGATTTCTTATTTAACTCGATATTCACATTCCGCTGATTTCATAGGCTGCGGATCAGGAGAACGAACAACGTCGGAGACTCGAGGCAGCAGCAGCCGAGGCTCTAAATACCTCGGAGGAAGTTGTCAAAAGAAATAAATTGAATCAAAAGAAACAGCAGGTACGGCTCGTTGAAGTGAGGGATGTTGTTGTGTTTTTTTCTTTTTTTGTCTATTCGTGTGCCAGGCATGCGTCGTTTTTTGTTTAAAAAAAACTTTATCGTGGATTTAACACTAAACTATTTTTGACTACTAATACTCAATTCCTTGGTACTTTGCGGATTGCAAATCATCTATTTATTCATCGACGCGCTCGCCGTCTCGCGGCATGCTCGAACGAGAAAGATTGATGACAAAAATCGTAAATATCGATGAGCCAACTTTGTCATTGACGTCGATCGTAAAGTGGCAGCGAGCGCGACGATAGATTCACTCTGTCATAATCGTATTCACACACGCGCGACGCTCGAGATTTTCTCTCTCAACATCAATGCGCTCACTCTGCGTTTGTGCTACATCAGAAATTCATTGGTCTTTCGAGAAAAAGAATAATGTCAAATACAAAATATGTGTTCGCATCATAAGGATGTGAACGACCGTGAATAAAAATCGTTTACTGCATGTTGTGAAATATAGCATGGTGTTTAAAAAAAGGAAACTAAACCGACAAGGGGGAATCAGTTCAAACGATTTCGAGACTGTTCTGTTGGTTTTTTTATTTGTTTTTTTTTTTATATATTTTTAATTTTTCGTACCTATCGAAAAATATTCGTTGCACTCGATAAATGTTCATAATTAAATACCATCGTTCTTTGTTTTCTTATTTGTTACATATTTGTTTGGATTTAAAGTCACCGAAATTTTGCTGTAACACGAACAAGAGCCTGTTGTTACACCGGCATCTTAACGAACTGGAGCTCAGAACGTAACAATTGTAGAGAAAAAAAACCGATTCGCAACATGTAAGTCTACAATCTATCCTCTTAACTCACTTCATCCTTCTACTCGACGAACTAGCGATTAAAAAAAACCAATCTCGTTGTTACTTAACTGTCGTTAATGATATGTTTCCAAATAGCATTTTAGATGTGAAACAGCCTAGAAAGCGCACGGCAAATCCGATAACAGTAATCTTCACTCAAGTTTTTTTTTAGGACGCCAAAATTGCGCGATTTAGACGCTAATAATGATGGAATGTTGAAGCTTTGTACTTTGATGTTGCTTGAGAGAAAATACTCATTCACTCGCTATCATTTTCGCCTACATCTCCCGTCATTACATTCACTCACACAAACGTCGAACTTGTACTAATGCATAACGGAACACATCGCTTTTATCGTTAAGCTTCGTTCCGTCCTCGTGACATCGATTAATTCATCAATTGTATTTCTCGCACGATATCCCAAATCAGGAAGCGGTTATAAACGAATTGAAGAACAAAACGCGTCTGGTGCAAGAGAAGAAGCTATTGCAGCAGGACGAGGTTTACAATGGTGCACTGGAAGATATATTGCTCGGCTTGAGATCGGAACCATATCGAAGGGCCGACGCCGTAAGACGGAGTCAACGTCGACGTATCGACAACCATCGACTGTCACGCACTGCCGAAGAATTGGAACTGTAATACGACGAAATTTTGCCACGAAAATCGTTCGATCTGTGAGAGATGGAAGAAAACAGACGAATCCATAATCGCAACCGCGGCAACAGATGATCCAACGCACACCACGCTAGTCCACAATTGTGTCGGTGCTACGAATTCCATGAGACGACGAGCCGCATACGGTTTTTTTTTGTTTTGTCTTTTGAGTTGTTCCAACAGGAGCAAAATATATTATTCAATCGTTCTTTCTCGACAAGACGAATCTCACGGACGCGAAGTAACTGAAGAATCAAAGACTGTACTTTGAAACAAAAAAAGAAATGTTGAGAAACGAGTGGAGAGATATATTTTGCTCAACTTTACACTACCCTTGAAAGTTGTATCGATTGAAATTTGCGCCTCGCGAACGAGGCGATAGCTGCACAAACAGATGTCGTTGTACGGACATTCCAGCCGCGAAAAGCACATATTTGTAATCGCAAAACGTAGATTGAATGACAAATTGAACGTGACTTTTTGATACACACGTACTCGTGTGATTTACAAAGGGTATTTTTTTTACCGATGCCATTGACAAAAAGAAGCATAGCACACCCGTCGATCACGATGATTTTTTGCGATCACACTTTTGCCTATATACATTTAGCATTTAACGAATATAACCGCGATGCAGGGAAAGAGTGATATACTATTTTTCTCATCTTTGAAAGTATAAATACGACAAACAAAAATCCCGTTGCCATACAAAGCTGACGCTGAACATTCCTTCGAAGAAACGAATTTATTCAAGTACAAGCCGCGAATTTTTCCACTTTTTATACGTCTTTGATACCAATCATCTCCGAGAATGCTAGAATGATAAACAAAAGAAAGAAGAGAAAAAAAACGAAACATAAACAAAAGAGACTTGTAAATATCGTTGTAATATATATATATGAGACAGTTTAAACGACTATGAAATAGTGTAATTATTAATTATTAATATTTACCAATTAAATAATAGTTACGAATAATTTGCCAATGTGATGTTTAGATAAACGAGAATTACCTATTATAATGATACAAAATATATTACTCGCCGATATATTGAATATAGAGACAGACGAAAATACGGAAATTGGAAAAAAATTTATGACGTCAATAAATCGATAATTCGAAAAATGAATTAGACACATCCCGAGTGTATACAGTTCATTCGCACGATTGTGCGAAGAAAAACTAAACGAAAATACGATTTTCTGCAAGAATCTGCCACAAAAATAACCAGCGATAGTCGATCGAATTTGCAGATTAAAAATCGCCCTTCTGTTACTCACGGTAATTCGTCATACCCGGAGCTTCGATCGTCGATGCACCGCGTAAGTGATAAAGTGAGTAATTAAAAAAAAAAACCGTAGAAAGAGCTGCAACGTCGGATAACCAAGTGAGTTTTATCAATGTTTTTATTTAATCGTTCGCGTCGACGTTCTACATTAATACAATAAATTCATGTAAAATATGTTTTATATACAAATATACAATATACAAAAAGGCACGATATATCTACATACTTCAGTTCATGTACATTTTAAAGAGAAAAAAAAAACAAAAAAAAATGCAAATAAGATTTTTCAACGAAGTAATAGATATGTGAATATACAGAGTTACACCGGTGATGGACAGGACAGTGTGCGATATTTCAGAAGTTTGGCGGTGAAATGAGCTTCCAACACTCATTCTAGTCGACGGTGTTTTTTTTTGTTTTGTTTATTTGTTCGAATAATGTCCTGTCTATCGGTAGCAAACGTGGCTGTATAAACCAAGTGCTAAAAGTACCAGTTCGACGAATGTACAAAAAAAGAAGTCCTCGAAAAATTATTCGTTTGTCGCATAAGCGTATAGATAACTCGCCTAATATCACGAGTGCCATTTATTGCTGGGCATATGACAATTCGTTATTAAAAAATCTACGAGGCTTTTCTTCCGCAAAGCTCTCACGATATTGCTTCCGTCGCGTTTCTGCTATTTCGATTACACATGCGGTACGCAACTTAGATCGAGTTGCCGGACGAGCTGATTGAGTTATTTGCTTGAGATATTCGACGACGGAAAGTTCGCTGGCAATCGTCTCACATTCTTTGTTCTGCGTTTCAGGAAGTACAACAACGTCGATAGTTGAACCGAATACAACAAATAAAAATAGTTTCTATCGACGTAATTTTTCTTTTTCTTCTTTTCTTCAATGAACGTGAGTCGTCTGCCAAGCGAGGGTCGTCGGTCTTAAACATTAATCGATGATATTGTCGGCGTTACAATATCAATCCTCGATCGAATATATTTCTGTATAAAAAGAAGTAACTCTCGCGGGATTGGGGACGGCGTGAGCATTACAATTAATTATGTAGTTTACAGTTAGCATCGATATAACGCCAATCCCTCGACAATTACTCGTCGTGGCTTCTCATTCATTCGTTATCTGCTTTATTCATACGTATACGACGTGTAAACTGTATAAAAAATCTTCCAACGGCCATTCTTGTAGCTTTTACGAGCTTCGAAAAAAACGAAGATCGTCTCGTGTATAAAAAGAAAAGAGATGTTTATTACACTCGTAAATATCGTATAAATATAAAACAAGGAAGGGGCCTAAAGATAGATAGAGAGTTTTCTTTTTCGGGGGATGGATTAGATCTACAGGAATGTAAAAAATATCAATTCCACGATTATACGGTACATTGTATATCGAAATCACTAAATTTGGCTGTGTTTCTACGAATCGTAGAAGAAACCTGCGCTGCATTAAGATTTACGATTAATTCACATTTATTATAAACACGTTTCGATCTACGGCAGCGTTTCGCGAATCGATTATCTTTTTCTGCTATGCCGAAAAGCGAACGAAAGAAAAAAAAATTAGGGGTAGCTCAGAAGACCGGGTAGACAGAGTTACGTAGAAAAATTTGCCATAGCTTCGTTTGTTGTTTCATTCGTTTGTTTCTCGTTGCTATTTTTTTACATCGAGTTCTTTGGCTTTATTGATACCATTACATGAGGAAAAAAAAATTCGTTGGTTCGGATTCGTGAGCGTTAACATTAACAGTTTTTCGGTAAACGAAGAAAGAAACAAATTGACCAGACGCAAAGTACGACGAGAAACGTGCAAATAAAAGTGAACGAAACACAGATACGCTGTAAAGTACATTTACGGAGTTTGCGCCACGGAACGGAGAGATATAAAAAAAAAAAAGAAGAATAACTTTCACATAACGATTTAACACAGGATACCAAAAACGCTTTCGAAGATGCGATAATAATACTGATTATGATTATCTTTGAATATAGAAACGAAGGAGAAAAATTCAAGAGGGAAAAAACGGTATAGAATCATTCTGTACAAGAAGCTCGTGACCAAGATTTATCGAACTTAGAGAGTATCCACGGGAGCTTCGATGCGCTTTTGAGAATTCGTCGTATACAATTACTTTCATTTTTTAAATAGTTTCCATGACCGGTTATATTAAGTTGTCTCATGCAACATCTCTTAATGACCGATCCACGCGAGACTGCCGAATGGAGAGCAAATTGTGAAACAAAAAAAGAAACAAGAAATTACATTCATTTAATCGTGATATCAACTATTAAACGTAATTTTGTCCACGGCAGCTTGAACACAAACTGGTTATAAGTTTTTTTTTTTTCATTTGGTTCGTATGGCATGGATCTAGTATTTGGTTTATCTGTTCTCTTAATAACACACATATATATATATATAATATTTCAATTGACAATAAAGAAGCAATAATCCGTTCAAATAAGAAAATAAATTAACTCTCGTTCATCAAAGTGTATAAATTCTGATCTCAGTATCGTCAGAATTACACATTTTTTACGTATCGCGATCATAATGATAATAGCTACAATAACGTAAAAAAAACAAGAAGTTTTGGATTAACTATCTGTACAAAATATGAAAATCCAAGCTACCGAAGTTGCCTAATCGAATACTCTTTTCCTTTTTTTTCTCGTATCTTTTGTTTTTATATAAATATAGAATATATATATAGAATACAAGTCGATATTTACACGATATATTATTATCATCATAACTTAGAAATCTCATAACTTCTTTTTCAATATGTTTATCAAAAAGAGGGGGGGGGCGGGGATGATTGGAAAACGTGATTGACGCCGGGAAGAATGTCACATGACTTATAAGGAATCAAACGGAAATTCCCTCCCGAATTTACACCTATCAGGCAGTATTCTTTTTTTTTTTTCTTCCTCTTTTGTCTTCGGAGACGAATATTTTATCGATAGTCGATCGTTAAATACTATATTGTCGTACGAGAGTGTCGCTTACTAATTGTTTCGCGCTATTGAAATATATTTATAGAAAAAACCGTTTACTACGAAATGGCGTTTAATCCGTAAACGCAAATTTTTCGTTTGCGCATTCGCATTGAGATTCGCGTTTCATACTTTTCCTTTTTTCTTTATGTTTTATTTAACGTTTCGATTAGCGGTAGTTGAGTGTCCTTCATTGGAGCATGAGGGATTCCAAGTTCCGATGCAAAATCGTATCTTTAACAGCGTTGAATACGACCTTAATATTTTCCGTGTCGACCGCCGTCGTGAAGTGATGAAACAGCGGCTTGCGAGGATCCCTCTTCACCGATATAAACATATCGAGTATGAAGCTCTGTACGTCCTTCATGGAATGTGAGTCGCCGGTGAATTGAGGAAAGTACCAACTGACGTTAGTGTCCGGTGAACGAACTTTTTTCTCGAGCAAATCAGTCTTGTTCAAGAACAGAATTATCGACACACCACCGAATATCATATTGTTTACTATCGTGTCGAATATGTTTTTCGATTCTTCGAGTCGGTTGGTTCTCCTGTGAACATAACGTTTCGTTGGTCAGATAATTCTCCCGTTCTTTACGGCCGAATAAAAAGATGCGGAATTCAAATCGATCGTCGCTCACCTGTCTTCCAATAAAACTTGATCGAATTCCGACGACGAAACGAGAAAGAGTATCGATGTTACACAATCGAAGCACTGATACCATTTCTGTCGTTGCGATCTCTGTCCACCGACGTCGACGAACAGAAAAGGTATATTGTTTATCGGTATAACAAACTCCGATATACCCTTGGTAGCTTTTCTACAGTGCAAAATATCTTGATGCGTTGGCACGTATTCCTGAAACACGAAAAAAAATGGTTAAGTTGAAAAATTACCACCGCAAAATACACGATTAACGAGATCCTCGTAGACGACTTTTAGATGATACTTACGACTCTCGCGATCCTGTCGAGACTGTCCAAAAAATATTGCACCGAGTCACTCTGTAATCAAAGACATATCCGAGCTTTACTAGCTATTACGGAAACTCAAGAAACTCCGAGAGGAAGCAAATTTAATACTGATATGTAGGTCAGAGATCGATTATCATAAGAAATAGTGACTATCGCATCTTAATGCGATTTTTCAATGTAAATGAAACGACAGCGAAAAATATCAAGCCACAAAATGAATGAATTTTAGTTTCTCAAAAAGTTTTGTTTTCGTGGAATTTTTTTCTTTGTGATTATTATATTAACGTGTTTAGAATATACTAAATCATCGAAAAAAAACAATAAAAAAAATGTCTGGATGTGTTTTTTGATTATGTGTTTATAATTATGGAAAATATATGCTATGCATTGAGGGCCTTATTTTCTTTCTTTAATACAATTTTGAGCAAGATCTAAGCACGCGTTTCGGTTTCACGCCGTTTCGAATTTCTTGAAAATATCGGGATGCGCCCGACCCGCCATATTTTTCGAGATATCGAGCTTAAATTTGGTACAACGTCAGTTGGTCCAACGTTGGTTGGATTGTTGTAAAACATTGATAGATATTGAATTCGAGCCAAAACTTTCGCAATCGTTCAGATTTTGTGGCATTTTTTTGTTTACATTTTGTTTACAAATGAACAAGTAGCCAATGAGGTTTGGGATTGGATTTGGTGTGAAATCATTGAGCTTCTTGCAAGCGCCCAAAGTGATATAATGCGTTCTTATAAACAGAGCTGGGTAAACTACGATAAAAGCAGACAAAGAAGTGATATTCCGTTCGGTTGGCAGCTTTTTGGTGCTACGATTATTGAGGAGCAAGTAAAGAGTATAAAAAATTCCAGTATTTTCTTTTCGGACGCTCGGCGCCGATGGCTTTTATCGCGAAGGTATAAAAAAATGTTACCAGTTGGAATTCTCTTCTCCTGTCGAACGCCTTTCTGATGGAAGCGTCCCTCCACAGGCTCTGAAGCGCGGGCACGTAATGCAGAAACAGTCTTGCATCGAGAATCATGGTATTCTCAAACTTAAGCAGTTGATAACCGATATCGTAATTCTTTGGATTCTCCCAAGGTATGTTGAGCTTGTCTCTTGCGTCGACGAGAACTTTCATGCCCTTGATGATATTCTGATAGATGACGTGTTGATATTCCCTTATCAAATCCGGCTGCGACAGATAAAAACAATTCAACGCAAAGTCGTACATTTTTTGTCGTCGATCGACGCCAGCTTTGTCGAACCGCTCGTCGATAATCCGTGCTCCGACAAGCAAATAAACAGATTATTCGGCGATCACTGTCGAAGCAAAAAAAAAGAAAGCGAAACTATAACTACGAACCTCGAACTTGATACCGTGTATTATTCGCATCTGTTTCAAAAATGTTGACTTTCCGCTTTCACCAGCGCCGAGCAACAGCAATTTGACCTGACGTCTGAACGCTTGACGATCCTTCTCCAGCATCCTGTCGATCTCCTGACTCTTGTAGCGTTGTTCGATTTCCTCGGGGCTGAATTTGAATCTCAGGCAACAAGTGCACGACCACGTTAAGGAACCCGCCATCTTGCTAAATTTCCAATACACCCACCCTCCGCACTCTCCGGCACTTCCGTACTTCCGCACTTTTCACCCGAGAGCGGTCCGTTGCTTTTTTTTCTCTCTCTCTTTCCCGCTACGGAGAATCGATCACGGTGAAATTTTCCTCTAACCCCTCGCACGATCGCGTCGAGTATCGAGGCGAATGCACGAAGGCTCTGCGCGCCTTTGAAAACAAAAAAAATCCACACCGTTCACGTCAAGTCCGTCGCGAATAAACTTCAGGTGACGTTCGATCACAGCCACATTTCCACCTGGGCGTGAAGCACACACTCGCGTGAATTATTATTATCGGTTTTACCCAGATACACGCACAGCAGGTGCGTCTGTGTCTCTCGAATTTTCGTATTGCAATAACGTTTCACTTATACGCGCAACCGATAAACTTGTGTACGATCGTACGCGATAATAAGTCGCGTATACGTGTGTATGTATAATAACGTCGAACAATTGATAAGTCACCGCACCGAGAACGAAAGACAAAGATGCAAGTAGCTCGCTGTAGCCGTGTGTGTGTGGGAGTAGTGCACTTCCTCGATAGAACTGTCTCTCCCGGCGCTCCTTATTCTCTTCTCTTCCTTTCTTTCGATTCTCTCTTTGACAAACTCCAATGCGTTTATTTCACTCGCACTGACCACTCGTAGGCCTCGTCGCTGAGCTCTCCGCTCGGGTGTTAGGCTCGACTACCTCGCGAATTGGGCATGATTAAATAATCGCGGTGGTAATTAGAGGCACGGCGGCGTCGCGTAGTCGCGCATCGTCACACCGTCGACATCGTCGTCGTCGAACTCACGAGTGAGTCCCAGACGCCGACACTCCGCAATCTTCCCTCCCCCCACCCCCTCGATAATCTTTTTATTTTATTTTGTTTGATTTTCTTCTCTATACGCTTCGAGTCTTGCTTCTTTTTATTACCGATAAGCGAGACAGCTGTGTCGCGGACTTGTGCAACTTCGTATTTTTCAATATTAATTCGTTTTGTACGGTTCGTATTTAGAGATGCGGCGGTGGCCTTTTCATAATAAATTTCACAGGACTCTCGATTATCCTCGCCGATATATATCTGTATATATTTATTCCTCGCACGCGCACAGTTCGACAAACTCACTACGATCGTATTCTTGCTGCTATATTGACAATTATAAACTCGCCAACTGGTCGTTGGCTCTCCATGCTATCAGGAAATAATGATAATCCGAGAGTCCGAACGGTATATTACCAGTGGTAGCTTACACCCTAATACAACCCACCGTCACCGCGACACTGTCTATGCAGGGCATTTATAACGCATAGTCTCGATGTTTATTACGCACGGCTATCTCTGTGTGACCTTGCTGTGGTTGTATTGTTTGTCGGAGATGAAGAAAAGAGATAACAAGTGCGCGAGCGCGAGAGCACACACGAGAGTCGAGGTGTGACTATCGAAGAGTCAACAGTGGTCAGTATCGTCTGGGTTCGCATGGACGATGGACGTCTGCGTGCTGAGCTCTCCACACAACAAACTAGAATCGAGCGAATATAAAATCTAGAAACGATTCGCTCTCTTCGAATCAATATAATTATAAATGCATGAACAGAAATGTTCATAAATATGAAAATGCTATGAATGAAGAAACGAAAATTGCCGTTGTATTTGTTAAATATGTATTATCGACAAAGCTGTCGATCGGAAGAATTACCGGAGAAAGACGATAATGTTAAGGCGTTCATTCAAAGAACGGTACTCTAAGGTGTTTCGTCCGTGATTCATGAAACCAGGCGTGGCCTTTGGCCGTGCAGGCTTTATTACAGAGATTTGTCCGAACGTCACATAACCCGGTCGCAATCCAGCGTAAACTTCAGTTTGCTCGAAGAATCTTTTTTTTTTTCTTTTACTATCTGTCTCGACTGTACACTTCCGGTGTGCCAACTTCACGGAGAGAAATACACCATCGTTGTATACAAAATGGCCGCCAGTGCGGTACACGTTTAATTACGTTTCGCAAACGTTTTTTCGTGAATTGTTGATCGCAATGTTTTTCCGGTAAATAAACATCGGTAAGCGCGACAATGTCTCTCGCCGACGAGCTCCTCGCCGATCTCGAGGAGAATGACGATGGGGACGTTTATATGGAAGAACCCGAACCGGATTTCGTGCCGGCTTCGATTCCCAAACCCATCGAAGAAGGTAATTTGTTTATTTACATACTTCGCGGATTGTTATTAATGACCCGAGTGATAAACGACACATTTTTCAATCGCTTTCACAGTCATCAAAGTCGCGTCCGTCAGAGAGTTGACGAAACTTCGCGACTCGAATCATCTGAAAAAAATCATGACGCAGATAGACAAGTACAGCAAGTTGCCCAGGAAGTCTGCAGACATCGTAGGACCCGTCGAGTCGGATCCGGAATATCAATTGATCGTAGAGGCGAACAACATAGCTGCCGATATCGACGATGAAATTGGTAAATACTGGTATTTTCGTATTTTCGCTAATCGATGGGATATCGTTATTTATTTATTTATTTTTTCAGCAACCATTCACAGATTTACGAGGGACAAGTATTCCAAAAGGTTTCCGGAGTTGGAGTCTCTCGTTGTCGGACCTTTGGAGTACATGATGACCGTCAGAGAATTGGGCAACGATCTGGACAAGGCAAAGAACAATGAAACGCTTCAACAATTCCTTACGCAGGCTACCATAATGGTGGTTTCCGTAACAGCATCGACTACACAAGGGTAATACAATCTATTATGACGAATGGACACAAAAATATTTAGTGTAGATTCTGATCTATTTCATGAGCCCCATGAAAAAAAATGTATATTACATTTTTATTTCAATGGAATTTTTTTCGTCAATTATATTCTAATTTTTATAAGTTTTTTTTTTCTAATTGTTATACATTTTTACAGGCAACTCTTGACGAATGAAGAAAAAGAAGCAATCTGCGAAGCTTGTGACATGGCGGTCGAGCTGAATAATTGCAAATTGAAAATATTCGAGTATGTCGAGAGCAGAATGGCTTTCATAGCTCCCAATCTTTCTATTATAGTCGGAGCCTCAACTGCAGCGAAGATAATGGGTAAATCTACGACTTAATAATGCATCCTCATAAAGAAAGCTTCACTTTCATGAAATTTTTTTTTTTAACAAGATTCATGTAAAAATGTATTCGAAATGTTACAAAACATGAGAGAATCGAATCTAGAAGACACGTGTGTGTGTGAACCGTTTGAAAAATATTGATCCTGTATAATTTAGCATGGCATAATCGGTATAACATTTCACAAAAATTTATCAAAACATTTAAGTTTTACAAGACTGGGTAGTTTGTTTCATTTTAAGGAAAAATTTATATTTTATCTCCTATGCAAGTTTTTCATTATTTTTTTATCCTTTTTCTTCATCTGCTTTTCTTTTTGGTTATATTTAAAATTAGATTGACTATGAAAGAGTAAAAATTGGTCAAGAAACTTTCTCATGGAAGATCCTCGTAAACGACGTTGAAACCAAAATGATAAAGTGATGTGCAAGTCTAAAAAATTACTTAAAGCGGTTGCAATTCCTTGTTGCAGGTGTCGCCGGTGGATTGACCAAACTTTCCAAGATGCCATCCTGCAATGTTCTAGTCCTCGGCTCGCAAAAAACAACGCTTTCCGGTTTCTCCCAAGTAGCCACCCTTCCGCACACGGGATTCATCTATTATTCCGACATTGTGCAGGATACGCCGCCGGTAATTTACAAAATAAAGCATAAACAAAAAACCCATTAAGAAAGTTCAGGCTTCGATAAAAAAAATCTTTAAACTCTTGCAGGATCTCAGACGAAAGGCAGCGAGACTGGTGGCATCGAAAAGTATGCTCGCAGCCCGAGTGGACGCTTGCCACGAGAGCACGGATGGTCACATCGGCCAGACGTTACGCGACGAGATCGAGAAAAAGCTCGACAAGCTTCAAGAACCTCCGCCCGTTAAGTTCATCAAACCTCTTCCGAAGCCAATTGATCCTGGCCGAAAGAAGCGCGGTGGCAAACGCGTGCGAAAGATGAAGGAACGTTACGCGATAACGGAGTTCCGCAAACACGCCAATCGAATGAATTTCGCCGATGTAAGTGTCGCGGCGAAACTTTCAAGCCTGCTGTTTTCGTTTGTCTTCACTTTTTCTTCATAACAAAGCTCAATGCAATTACTTTTTTTCATCCCAGATCGAGAACGACGCTTACCAAGAGGATCTCGGATATTCCCGTGGCACGATCGGCAAGGCCGGCACCGGACGAATCCGCTTGCCGCAAATCGACGAAAAGACCAAAGTACGAATATCAAAGACGTTACAGAAAAATCTTCAAAAGCAACAACAATGGGGCGGTAGCACGACGGTCAAGAAGCAAGTATCCGGTACCGCATCCAGCGTGGCATTCACACCGTTGCAAGGCCTCGAAATCGTGAATCCGCAAGCGGCGGAGAAAAAAGTTAACGAAGCAAACGCGAAGTACTTCTCGAACACGGCCGGTTTCTTGAAAGTGAAAAAGAGTTAGATAGAGATCGTCTGTATCACTTCCTGGATCGCGAATATGATAACCAGGTAAATTGATACGGGTATTTATTTCTGCATATATTTATTTACTTTCATGTTGCAATTATCGCCTGCGTGGTATGCGTGGTGATTTGAAGGTAAACGAGAAAAAAAAGCGACAAAAAAACACCATCGATAGAAATATCTAATTGTATAAAGAAAATAAATGTGGCCGTTCTCGTATTTACGAGTTCAACGATCCTCTATCCATTAAAATCCAAAAAATATATTTCTTACGAACTCCTCCAGGGACTATTTTAATACAAATATCAAGATTTTTTCCCGAGCGACGCCTCGTAATATATCGTTGCCGTATCATTTTCTTGAGCGCCGAATTTTTTTTCTCTTGCGATAACGAGCAATAGGTCGTGAATAAAAAAAATCTTTGCTTATTCCTTATATTCTCATTAATTACTAATAAGTACAAGTTTCTATAGCCTCAAATGAGGTGATTAATGAGTAAAATAAGAATAAAACAACTCTCGACGTATATCGATTGATAAGGCGTTAATTTTTTTTGTCTGCCAGAAGAAGCTCAAAGATTAAACGTATCAATGAAGCCATTCGCCTTCGGTGCTTCATCGACTTCACCTCGCGCGCTTTATCCGATGGGCGATGAAAAAAAGATCTTTGAAACGCGTTCTCCCGATTTTTTTTTCAACGAATCGCGACGTATCACCCTTCACCCGCGTCTACGTCACTCACCGACAAATAGTTTCGCGCGCGACGCGAGCCTGCCAGTCAGAGAATTAGTTGACTGCTACAGCGAGAGATATATCGTATAAAATTCACTTGTGCATCTGTTTCGATAAACGTTCTGGCGACTTTACAGGTGTGCAAGAAGGCATGAGCTCTCGGAGCTACAGGTTCACAGGTAAACACAGAGTTTACTCCCGCAGCACACACGTAAGACGAGAGCCACGCTTTTAAAAATAAACAGCGTGGAAGGAGAAGAAGGCGAGCGGCGACCGAGAGCGGGCGATTCTTGATAGTCAGCGAGGAGAGCGAGAACCGAAGGAGTTATCGCGTGTGAGAAACCGAGAAGGATAATACAGTACAGACGGGTATCTGTGCGTCGTGTCGAAGCTGGGAAAAGAAGGAGAAGGAGGGCGAAGCGAGGGAACACCGGGAGGAACGAACGAGCTACCGGGCCGCAGAAACCGGGTGTCGTAAGGTAATCGCGCCCGCTTTTGCTTCTTCTCACCCATGTGTTCTCTCCGTTTATTTCATAACTTTGACGAACCAACGAAGTTCACTAACTTTATAAAATTCCACAGCTCCTCGGTGAACGGGAAAATAATATCGTCGCGGGTATTGTGCGCGAAGCGAATGGACTGCGAAGTGGAGTGAAGTGTTCGAGAGACAGGATTGAATTAATTGTGTCCCGAGAGTGGCAGAGCGGGAAGGTGGTCCTCGACGTGGAGGACGGAAAAGCCGGCAACGAATTTGTTTCAAAACATGGCGAGCTTCAAGGATCTTAAGTACGAGTGGTCCATGCTCTCTCCGGATGCTCCTGAATTTTGGGATCAATCGGGTGAGTAAAAGAAAAACGACGATATTTTTTGTCAAACAATGTTTTATCGCGTCTGTCGAAAGTAATATTTACCCTTCGCGACGAATTTCTCCGATACTCTCTTTCGCGATTAGCTGAGAAAACATTTTTCTGCCGAACGCGTAACGGCATAGCGTGTCGAAGAGTATTCTTCGCGGTGTCTTCGTTTGTTTTGGTAAACACTCGATGCTCAACCTTTCGTCTCGGGAGATCGCTGTTTGCCCCGGTGCTCCTTAAGCACACATATTTGAGAGACCCGTTCGTGGCTTGGGAGGGCCCTCGCCTCGGGCAACATCTCACTCTCAATCCTTCGTTCCCGTTTCACCAAAGTCGCGGTTCAAGCCCGATGATGAAAAAAAAAGGCTACTTTCAAAACTCTATTAATAACACGCGCAAAGATTGGGAAGTGCGGGAAAAAACAAATGTGTTCGAGACATAATGATTACGCGAAACGAAGCCGCGTGTCGACTCTGCCAAGGAATTTCACGAGGGTTCGTCGTTCTATAGTTAGAACTTTCGATCTGTTTATCGATTGACAAATTTGTTTATACAGCGCGCATTTGGCCGAGAAAAATTATCCTAAAAAACTAGCGTTCGTTCCAAAAATAAAACAATAATGTCGAGCAGAACGGCGATTGCTCCCGAAATTTTTACGTACCAAAGCGCGTTCTGTATTTTCCATTTTTGTACGATAAATTAATTCGAGTCTTGGCAATCTCCAATCGAAATTCCGTTCGTAGCTTCGTTCTCTCTTATAATTTATTATTACCATTACAGCCGTAGCTTCGTGTTTTTCGAAAGAATGCCGAGATCGAAAACGTATTAGCATAATCGGGACTGAACGTCGAATCGAGATATTCGACGCGTGAAAAAGTTCGCATCCGCTCGAGTCTCCAGGAGTTTTTTCAATTCTGTCCGTTCGATCACGCTTTCTTCACGCGAACTCCTTATTGCCGGTGAATCCTAACGACGCGCCTCTCCGCAGCTCCGACAGGTACGAGGCATATGTCACGCACCGTCAGTGCGTACAGCGCACACCTATGGGTGTCCGTACACATTCGCGAGATAGACAGACGAATACACGCGTGCACACACGGACGCTTGAGATGTTCTATTGAGAAGTGAGGTCCCGAGTGCGAACGAACTCAAAGTAGGTACGCCGACGATGTATAATAGTCGTTATTAAGTAACCGTGTGCATAGGCCAGTAGGTATCGTACGCGCGAGACTTTAATACATAATAATTAAACGGGCATCGGCTACGAATGAACTCGGCAACCTCGTGTGTGGCTCTTGGATCCAGGAAGCGTGACCCGATGAAACACCTCTCGGCACACTTGCAACGTATTCATAGAATTCGACGCGTCGTACAAGCATTAGATGCATTCGAATTTATCACTTCGCTGACCCGCGTCGCTGCGCAGTCAATTCAAATGCAATTCAATTTCTTCTCTCGACGGATCTTGCAGAATTGTCAATTTAGATTTGAAAAAGAGAAACAAATCATTTCGAGACTTATTAAATAATAGTTCGGGTTTGTCGTTACCGCACGCAATTTCACATGGAATCAGGAAATTATTACGAGAATATCGAGTTTGTCAATTTGTGAATAACGATCTCGAATTTTCACATCGACAATCTTGCTCGTACGTGCATTGGCGTAATGGCCGAACCGGAGTGTAGAGTCCTGTCGCATGTATAATGTATACAGAGGGGAAAATGATCTCGTTATGCTGCATAGACCCTGCATAGAGCTCTGCATGGTATGTCGGAGAGTTGTGTAACTCACCTGTTCCAGCACCGTTCACCTGTGCGTACAAGAAACACACATGTGCGCAAGTGTGTGTATTCTCCTTCTAACTCTTGTTGCCCTCTATATTGCTCGCTGCATCGATAATGTTGAAAAATAAAAGTGGAACGCCCGTAGTCGCACGACGATTATTACACGGTAGCGGTGGCCCCGAGGGATACGTGGGAAAAGCGTTGCAAGTGAAATTAAAAATGAAGTCGAAAGCCTCCGGGTGTGTGTAATAATGAAATAGAAGAAGTAGAGGAGAAAGAGATGAAGATTATCCAGCAGCCGAGCGTTTGGAGAGTTCGATGCGCGAGGAGCACCCGCGGGATCCGTTGGCTCGTTTCACCTCGCGTCTCTCCACAGGTCAGCGCTTTCTTTTCGATGTCCACTGGTACACACGTACACACGTACCAACGGAGGCAAAGCGGTTCTCCCGTTTGTAGGAGAGGACGAGGAAAAAAAAAGAGGAGAAGGAAAAAACCGAGGAGGGAACTCTTCCTCGTTTCCTCGGACGGCTGGACAGCGGTTCGCTATTCAACGATGCGATGTACCATCTCGTCCGGCGAATCTTCTCTAACAAGCGGCGTTCCGGCAACGCAAATGAAAAGGCGGGATGGATTGATCGGTGAAAAGTCGTACAAGGTGCATCAACGAGGTCAATTCGTAAATGATTATGGATTTATTATACGAGGAAGCTCCGATGAAAGTCTTTCGCCAAGTGACGCTGCACACTCGAAGACTTATCGATTGCGTACGAGGAAACGGGAACGAGCGAATATGGAGGGAAAAGACCATTTCGGTTACCGCAGCGAATTTTTGGCAATGTGTCCACCGCATCGCAATGATTCGTGTGATCTGCCGCAGTGAAGGCGAATAACGAATGTGAAATTAGAAAATATGAGAAGACACAAATGAGAACTGGACGCGTGTGAATTTCCTTTCGCCTAGAACTGAATTTGAGGGAGAAAATTCACGAAGATTTCGATTAGCCGTCCTCGTTGTCCAACTGTCTATATAATTTTAACGAGGAAAGAAGTCTCGCGACGTTGTGTACGCTACCGCGGCACCTTCTCGGTGAATCGATGGAAGTCACGGCGAACCTCTACTAACGAGTCGATGAATGAAATCGTGAAGCTACCTCGTGCCGTCCTAGTACCGATACGATTATTCTTCTTCCACCGCATGCAGCATCCGCGCTGCACTTGTCTGTCTGTACTTTGGCTCTCGCGTGCTCGGAACTCAATTCTCACACACCACTTTTACTCCCCCTCTCGCGAACGCTTGTGTATCTATAATGCTTGGACTCGCGAAGAGGCCCGACGTTTTCTCGCGTGCTACTATTCCGTACACGAAGACTATTTCTGATTTATTTATACCGTTCCCGACGGGTCCAGCCGAGGCAAAATTGGTCGCTTTCTATTCAATGTCACTGTACAAAAGCAGGACGGTAAAAATGCTCTGCTCGAACGTCAATTCGACGGGTCAATGTCAATTGACTCGATTCCTCGGCTCGTCGAATAAATTTGCAATTTCGATATAATGCTAATCACTCGCCTTTCCGCTTTTGCTATTGAAGCCCCGGTTTCTATTTGTTCGTGTAACTTCAAATCGTTACTTTTCTTATTTTCTTCTGAGTCTCGATAGAAGAACATTGGAAGCGATAACGCCTCGACTTCGTACAATTTGTCTTTGTACACCCTATTTACTTGAGCACACGCTTCAATGCTTCGGTGTTTTGTTATTTTCTTTCGCGATTATACAAGTGCAACGCATGCCCGATATAAGCTCGCGATCTCAGGTTCCTCGATTGTACCGTTAGCACATAAACTTTGAGCTCGGAATGTCTTATCAACGGACGTATATATTAATGTGCGCAAGTTAACCGACACGTAATGTTCAATCGCTTTTATAATACACCGTATGATTTATCGTCTTTTGTGACACGTTAAAAGAAAATAAGAGGCATATCCTTCGTGCTTCCTCGGTGAATTATTCAACAATTATAATGTTAGAGCCTCGTGGCTCGTACGAACGCGGATCTTTGCCGTGCTTGATATTACCGAATCCTCCTCGTCGTCCTCGGTCTAATGCATCGACTGAAAATTATCGGTGATTAAGCGAGTCTCAAGCGAATAGTATTACGGACAAAGACTTTGCTAATTCTGTCTGAGTACGACGAGGTGGTAATATTCGAGTTAAATGAGAAAAGTCATTAGAAGCTCGAGCTTCTCGTCGATTCACGAACAATCATTATTTCGGGATCGTAAAATATATATTTGAATGAACGAGGCTACGCGCTAGCGGATTCCGTCGCACTCGGATATTTGATTCTTCGGCTACTGAGGTCTCGTTATTCTTTATTACACACGTGGTATCGGCGTTTTTTGCACGTTTTGAACGCATAAATTTGCTCGAGTGTAGATTACAGTCTGCACAATAATTTATGCAACTTCCCAGTACCGTTATGACTAAATATCTCGGATATACGCAACGCGGCACGCCTAATTCTTGTCTTGTTCTCTTATTGCTCTCTTGGCTAACGGTTTCGCATTTTATCACTTGTTGCAGGATGTATTATAAAATGTACAACTGAATCCCGGCAATTTGTTGCGGTTGCAACGAATTCAATGCTGCAACTCTTAATGGCTTGGCCGTGACTTTATTTTCTTTTTTTTTTATCACTTCTGACAATCAAATTTCTACGGCGATAAAACAAACAAGCGGATGCTAATTGAAGTGCAACAAGCCTCGTCTATTATAGAGACGAGTATGTGCACGAACGTTTTTGACTCGAAAAATTCCAAAGTCACCGGCGCTTTGTAAATCAATGAACTCTCGACAAACGAGCAATATACACATATGTGTATGATAATAGTAACAGCTATTAACCGGAATGCCGTCGAGTGTCCCATGCAGAGTTCCTTACAACGTAATCTAGTGCACGATCATTAAAATAACGCACCGTCACTTTCTCCGCGCACCTCGTGGATCAGCACCGGGATGCAATAAAGAAAAAAGAGAGAAAAAAAAACACAACGCAAGAAGAAGGCCACAGGAACCCGAGCACGTCTATAATATACGTAACGATTACGGGACGCGATAATTAGGCTTAATCAAAGAGCAAGTTTATCAAAGAGGCCATTAGAGCTTGAAACGACGGGAATAAAAAACAAGGATACCCAACACCTTGTCGCGTTTCTCCTTCGCTGCTTTATTCTCTTTTCCGAAAAGATTGAATTTTCCTTTTTTTTTACCTCACGACTTTCTGGTGTTGATGAGAAAAAAAAAGAACGTCGAATACGTTACGTTACTTTCTTTGTATTTTTATGCAAACTATCGGCCGCAGTCTGGCTTCGCGGAGTTCGCGAAGATACGAACGATTCACGACGATATTATTCCATCGATTGGCTATTCATATTTTCCCCCCAACCGGCCTTTTGTCCTCTTTCTCTCGTGCGTGCCGCGATGCATATCCTCGGGGCTCGTTAATTGGAAGAAATCGACATCTCCTATTTCGCTACGGACACGGATAGTCCGGCGGAGTGATCACGATTTCATATACACCGAAGGATAGGAATATATACCCTCTTACGCTTATGGAGATGCCGGGAGCGCGTTCGATAAGAACCGATCTCGATTTACTCTCAGGCGAAGTGCGCTTACTCGGCTGTTGATCGAGGCTCTCTCGGGTCACGTATAGAGATTCGCACAGCTATAAGGTGGAATCCACAGCGGCGACCGGAGTTCTTCATGGCGCTCACCGGCTTAGATCTCTAATTCAAGATAAACGCGCGTGGATCTCACCCGGTTCGGTGTACGTTTTGTATAGGCGAGAGGATACTCTCCGCAGAACGAATGATCCAGAAAGTCCCTCTCGACGAAGCACGCGAGCAATCGATTCGTTTTCCTACAAGCCTCGGACCGAGCTATCAATTTCATCGGATCCTTACGGTTAACTCTCTCGAGCCGCTCGAGTACTCGATCGTTCGATATGGTCCATTTAATTGATCGTTAATTATTTGATTTATGTCAATAACAGTCCGCGGCGTCAAGTTCACGCTTCGGGTATCCGTACGAGCGTCGATCTGAATCCGTGGGAAATTTCTTGCGAACGATATCGCGGTGTCTTGCGTTCGTTTTGGCAATAGCTAATTTATCATTGTCGAATTGAATGAAATTGTAGAGAACCCACGCGTATATGTGGAGCTCGTTCCACGAGGGGCGGACGAGGTGAAAGCCAAATTCTTTTTAATTATGCCTATGCCGCGGCAGGATGATCCGCAATAAGCATTGCCCCCAGCACCCACCAGTCGTCATCGTACATTGACTCGTAATGTACGTGTGTGCTCTCGCCAAAGCGGGGGGAGGGGGCCTCGAAAGTACAAAACATCTCATTGCCCCGTAGCCTAATTTCTCTCGTCGTTTCTTCGCCTCTTCTCTCGTTCGGTCGACGGAAACGTCGCGGCGAGAAATTCGATACTTCCTGCTCTTCACTCGCGACACATCGGCGAGTATTTTTACTTCACGGTATAATCGTAAGGCTAATTGTCTCTTCTTACTGAGACAACCTTGCTTTTACAAAGGCATTGATTTTGAAAATGCTCTACGGAGGTAATCTTAATTGAATTTCAACATGATTAATGATTCGAAAAACATAGTTCTAAAAAATATTATAGACGCTGAAACAATTTCACTCCGCCACTTCTATATGACGCGACAGAAATGGAACCAATCTTAAAAAATGATGCGTATTAGATTTGTGCATCGCTTCCTCATTTCGTTTTTAACGACGTTTTCAAAGCTCTTCCATGAGAAAGTTACTTAACGAATTTGGATTCCTCGGATCTTTGATTTTTTTTATCTTTATCTCCTCCGTAACGGATTAATAGGATCCAGCGCTACCAATCTATTAGCCTTATTCTATTCGAGTTTTGTTCTACGTTAGCATATTCATACTCCTGCGTCCTGTGAAACTACGGGCCGAAGGACCTCGTTTAATGGCCCATTAGTCTCACCGGAGAAAAGCAATCCTGTCTCGAACGCAGGCCACGAATTCACTGTGCACCGCCTACTTCTATGTAACTGACGTTAGTAAAACGCATTCACCACTACGGATTCGAACTTCGAGATCGGAGCGGAGTGACTCGACGTCGAAGACGGACGAATATTTGACGAGAGGTCCGCTTCCGGCCATTAAAGACAAATTACTTTTGCGGTAACATGACTATTACCCGACTCTCGTCATCATCATCATTATCAACATTATTATCTACGATCCTCTTCATCTATCTTCAAACATCTTCAATATTATCCATTGCGCTATCGATCGCTTTCGACGAATAAACCAACATGATCTTCACTTTTTTCTTTCAATACATTTTTTTCGTGCATGAATGAAAAAAAGGCGGAAGTAACGAAGATTGTGTGTATAGGAAACGATAAAGGTCCCACGCCTTCGTTGTTTGCGCAGCCTTTTGCTAACAGCTTCAAAGAACCAGTTTGCCCGGAATCTATTGCTTTTAATTGTCAGTTATCCCCTTTTGTTTTGTACTTGCAAAAGTTGATGCAGTATACGGCATAAACGTTAGTTGTTCCGTTGTAACTCATTCGCCCCGCTTGGTGAAAGTAACAATATTTTTTTTGCCTCCCGTCCGTCTTTCACATACACGCGGACCGGGGTCCGGGAGTTTAGAGCGAATAACGAAAGAATTGCCATTAAAGTGGCTCCTACACGGTTCCGGAGCCGCGGACTTGTTCTCGCAAAATTGATAGGACAGCCTCGAGGGCGTGACCGCACCCACTACGTTCACGATATTCGTTTCAGTACGAAACGAAAAAAAAGCATCATCATCATCATCGCTCTCATTGAAGTTATACCGATGAAATGAAAGTTCAAGCCTCGACTGTCCGTTCTCTATACCCTTTCCTCGTCTCTCCTGTTGACTGTCTCAACACTATACAGACTGTATACACTTGTTCGTCTCTCAACTGTATCGAACACTCCTATTGTTCATGCTCCTTTCGGTTATTTATTTTTTATTTTTATTCTCGTCATCTCGAATACATCTTACCTCACTATTTCTCATTGTTATTCCGACAATGATATTCGGACGACGATACCTCTGAATCGCGATCAAGATTGTAACTATCCCAGACCATTCCCTTAACTTTCTACGTATCATCTCCGGCGCAGACCGTTCACTCGAAAGCGTGCCAATAACATTGTAAAACCGTGATAGATCTTTTTTCGTTTCATTTTTGCAGACAATTTGTTGGCGCGGGTAGAGCTAATTTAGATTTTTCTGCATTTATAATGAGCTATGTAGGTCAGTTATCCACTCGTCAATGTGATTAATCATTTAATCGTCGGATGATCGCCGTTGGAAAGATCTCGCGTTGAGATAATTTCTGCTCGTACATCCTCATATTTTGCCTTCATTCTTACTCTCTCTATCGATCGTGGAATCCTCGATTGAAATCGACATGCGATCCGCCTCGAAAGATTCCGCGAATTCAATCGTGGAAAATCCTCCATCGGCCTCGCGGCCTCTCATCTTCCGGTGAAACCTGATTCTGCTATATGCGCGACCGTGTCGACACGGGAACGCGACGCGCGATCGGAATTTACTTTGCTCAACGAGTCGTCGCTTCGGAATATGTCGGTCATTATAGCGTTTCTTCTACGGAAGTTCCGTCGATCCGTCCGGCTTGCTTTTTTATCGTCGATATTACGAAACCATTAGGGTAGTCCTTGCGCGCGGTGTTCATTTCGCATAAGTTCGACAATAATGAGAGAGAACTGCAAGCACTCCTCGATGGTACAAAAATCTGAAAAAATTCATCCACATTAAAGGTATAAAAAATATCAATTTTGCATAATAATAATTCTAAAATATTGTTAACGAATCGATAAAAAAAAATGTTTGAACGAATCTCCCGGACGTACAACTTTTTTTTTCATGGTTTCATTCATTTTTCTGAATACGTATGAATTTTTTCAGATTTTTAAATAATACTTTGACGAAATCGTAAAAAAAAAAGGTAAAAATCCTCAGACGTTGAACGCCGATATCAATTTTCAGCGAAGATTGTCGACGATTCGTCGCATAATTTTTGCGAGACACGCGAATCGAATGAATAATGAGTCAAACGTGCAATTATAAATCGCGTATCGTTAGATACAAGCTAGCGGTAGTCTCGTCTCGTTGATCCAAGGTTCACGGGGTCAGGATTCTCGCGGTTTGGTACATATATAAGGAATTTCCTTCGCAAATCATAACTGTTATTCAGCGCGATGTCCGCACCTGTTCGAGTGAGAAAAGCTCGACGGCGCACACACAACGATATCCGTCCCTCGGGTCTCTTTGCCATCTGTACGGCAGTTTCTCCATACGGCGCATTCGAGTGCGTTTACACGAATTTATAGCCGTCGTGTAAGTTTGCTTCACCACCGGGGGGGCTCTTCGTACCGTAGATAAAATAGCGTCAATGATTTGCGACCTCCAGTGTGTACTCTATCGTTCTGTCTCTCTCTCTTTCTCTCGCGAAATAAAGATGGAACGTCTGATACACCGTTAGATTAGTAATGTAGATACTCTTTCACTCCGTAAACTCAACGAAAGCTTCTATCTCCCCCGTAGCAACGACGGCTATTATAGAAGATTCAGTCCCTTAATCTTTGAACTTAATTAAAACGTCGCCCTAGATAGGCTTATCCGGTTGACTCTCACGATTTCATTCGCATAGCATTTACAATCAAAGAAATCTCACGATTGTAAGACATGTCTGACAATCTTAGTGTACTCGATGTTGTTGTTCTTCTTCTTTTTTCTTTTTCGCTAGAACACTTACGTGGAAACTTGGCCGCTTTGTAAGAACATTTAAATGGAAATCCGCGAGACGTTGCAATTGATACAGGTTTTCAGCGTGCGAAAGTTCATTGATTAATGGTCTTTCTCTTCGCGATAACGAGTCGCGAAGTTGAGGCTTTTTTCGCGTTAGTCACGCGAGAATACCTACGACGATTTTTCACAATAATAAATATTTAATGGAACCAAGAAACCTGCTCGACTCGCGATGGAAATTATGGATTTCGTTAATTCTGCGGTTATCACTTACTCGATTGTACGAAAAAGAATGCTATGGAATTTGTATTCGACGCTGAAGAGAACAAATTTGAATGTATCCTCGGAATTCGGTTGTGCAAGAGTCCACGATAAGAGCTTATCGTATTTTTTCGACGTTTTTTTTTCTGCAACATCCTGCAACAGTTCGAAAAACACTGTATTTCCGCCGAATAAATTATCGCATTTTTTCCCGGTTGAACACGATAGGCACGTTGGCTTCATCCTCTTCCAACCGTGTTGTATAAACATCGTTTAAAAAATATCTAAAATTATAATTTTCGCAAATATGGTTCCGTAACGTTAAGCATTCTTGCCGAGCTATACCCGATTAATTTTCACGTCGTCGAATACAAATTTTTTCTTTATTTTTCTATCACCTGAACATTATATAAACGAACGCTCCAAAAGCTAAAAGTAGATTCTGGTAATAACAATCGCGAACGCGCTTCAAAACACGTAAAGCGCACCTTTGCAATTTCGCCAGATAATGCTGAAAAAAAAAAAAAAAACGTATCGTTAGTCTCGTATTCTCATTATCATCAGTGACGATACAGTCGATACTCCGTTCGGTGGCGCACTCTGAGTGCTCGTTGTTTCATTCCGCGATAATTCATCGGCATTGCTATCGTGCAAGGTCGTCGAAGCGCTCGGCGAGACGGGACGCGGGGTTCGGGTGTGAGACCAAAGTCTGTGCCCCCCTGTTGAACACAGCGAGTTGGGTCGAGCGGCGATCGTGTCTCGCGTTCTCGTTTCTCTCGTATCGTTCGGCGGGGCCTGCCTCGGTTTCTTCACCTCGCGAACGCTCCGCCTGTTAAACCAAGTAAAACTCTTCGCGAATCGAAGCGAAGCAAGGCGAGCGATATTACGGACGAAATACGATAACCAAAGAAGACTCTAGTGTATCCTAAAGTATGTCGTACGTAGCTGTTAGAACGAAGGTACGTGCAGCAGGCTGCTGTCATCGGAGAACCTCGTGCGAATCGTGAACCCACGAACCGTGGCCAGGAGCAGCAGCAGCAGCAGCAGTGGCAAGGCAGCAAACACGAGAAAACATCGGCAGAAGCGGACGCGCAGTCGCGTCGTGTCGGACAGCAAAGTTTTATTGATCTCCTCGTGAGCCGCCAACCAGCCACAAGCCAGCGTATATAGTTTACGCGAGGAAGCGAAAGAGAGAGAGAGAGACACGAGTCCACCACGAACAGAAGTCTGGCTCTTCGTACCTAAACGTACGGGGGCAACGCGTCATGCGTTCGCGAGAAGAGTCTGACAGTGGTGTGGACAGCACGCTGTTGTCTTCGTCGTCTTCGTTGCTCAACTCTCGCTCTCGTTGTCTTTCGAACGGAGGCTCGTCTAGTCATTCTTCCGGTTGATAGAGATTATCAATCAACAAACCAGTGTAACGTGCCTCGCTAACGCATAGTTTGGCACTCAATAATTCATCGCGGAGTCTTCGCCGTTTCAACTTTTTCAGACGCGAACGCGAGGAGAAGAGGAAGAAGAAGCATCAGTGCAGAAACCGGAAACGAAAGGGTGGATCCCGCGGTAGCCGACTGGCATGCGTCGACCTTTGGACCAAGAATCGAGCGTCCGGCAACTATCGAGTGAAAGTCCACAAGTTCGTCGACGATCTAAACATCGCTGAGAGAGAAAGAGGACTTTGGATTTTTCTTCCCGAAGTGAGAGAAAAAGAAGATATTCCAATTCGTGTTCAAAGATGATACTCGTTCGTTGGTCGCCGTGAATTCTTGGATATGCGTTGAAGGAATTCGCGGCACAATTGAAGCTCAATAATTGTCGGAGTCGGAGGCCAGGCGGCCGTCCCTGAACGACGATTGAGAACGAGTCGAGTTCTCTGCATGATTTCTGTGCGGATAAAGCAACGAGAGTGAGAGAGAATAAACGAGACGGAGCGAGAGAGACCAAGCCGTTGGGTCAGCTGGCCGGCCGGCCTTTCTGACGTCCTTCAACGACGCTATTCCTTCAAATATAATAGTTACGATAATTCCGCTCTGATAATACACAAGCGTCGTATGCAAATCTTTAACGCGAGTTTAAAAGTAGTGTTTGTGAAATTTTAAACAAGAAAGAAGAGGAAGAGATTGCCGCAAAAATGAGTCTGCTCTCGTCGTCCATCAACCACGTTCGCTCCCTCGCCGACGAGGAAAACGATCACAACATGCTTCAGGGTAAATTTCACTCTCTATCCAACGACGCAGCAAAAACTGCGCCGCTACACTTTGTACGGTTTTTCCGATCTCTCGACGTTTAAGGAACTGCTTGAAAATACGCATGTGCAGTCACGATTAATTTTTTTTTTCACGCTTTCGTTGATTAAAATACCTGACATGGAGAAATCAACTTTACTTATGCTGTTTATAATAATCAATTAATATTGGTTTTTTGACATTTTTTAATACGAGCCGTGCATTGTTTCCGTGCTTCCGCAAACAAAAATATGTTTTTTGCTCTCCTGCAGCCGTGTTTTATTTTATTTCTTTATCGGTAGTGCACGAAAAAGAAAAGCGTTTTGCTTTTAAACATTGAGCGGAAGACTGATACAGTGTTAAGGAGGATCTATCATTGGAATTCCAACTATAAGTAAGATTACGAGCCAATTTTGAATAAAAAAAAAAGACTTCATGACTTTTTTTACTAAAAGTCATGAAATTTCGATAAAAGTTCGAAGAAACACTGCGCATTATATTCGAAAACTTATTGGATAATCGATCGATAATATGCCCAAAAAAATAAAGTAGTTACCGGATGATTTGTTGAACAATTTTTATAGCTAGTTTGTGGATCACTTTTTGGAGTTATTATTATGGAAAGTTGACGTTTTGAGTACTTTCTTCATGGTTGAATATTTTTTCCAGACTATTATCCCATCGAAGAGTCTTTGAAATTCGAATGTAACGATGCAGCCTCGTCGATAGCGCGAATTCCGCGAGGCGTTGTCACCGTTTTCGAAAAGAAAACAACAAACAAAAGCGCGATCTGGATTCCAGCGAGGCTTGGTCGCACCCGCCTCGCGAAACGCCGTGTACGTTGATCGCGCGTTGTATTGTCCACGCATCCGTGGGCACACACAGTTGTCGCGATTGCGGTATAATAATCGACGCATTGCGTACGCCGTACAAGCGCAGTGCGGAGCCTATAATGCAAAGGTACCGTCACAGCGTAACGTGCACTCCCATGGCGAGGAGCATTTTTATTGCACATCGAGCGTACACGCGTTCTATACGAACGACTGGCAGAGAATGTCGTTCGGTGTTCACTGTCGTGTCGTCGATTCTGCATCGAGGCTGATCAATCGACACGGTTAATTAACCACCGGCTCTTTCAATTCAACTTCTCGCCGACTGACAATAATTCGCCGACGTATCGGCCTCCGGCATTGACTCGTTTCGTCGCATTGAATCAATCGTTTTTCGTTTTCTATTTATCCTTTCATTACGCATGGTTATTAACAAATGCATGAGTCTCGAAGTTTTTACGAAGAACCGGTGTTGCGTAATAATGTCGATTCAAATCGAGTGTTTTAACGTTATATCGTGATACAAGCTTTGAGAAAAATGTAAAATCGTTGAACTTCGATACGTATGCATCGACGAGAGTTTGCTTCACGATCGTTGATCGATCAATTATGATGTAATCTTTGGAACCTCCGAATTGTAGAGAACACAAGTGTGTATTTCTCGTGGATTCGACTGGCCAAGGACGAGCAATTAGACGTAGACGCAACGTTGACTTATACGCGATTTTGGCATCGACGGAAATAGAACGAGACGGGAGGAAAATTTTGCCAGTCAAATCACGAAGATCGGCATCGATCTGTTCACGATTTATTTACTCCGATTGCTCACGCAAATATTCAACGCTTGTATTCGCGTGTGGGTTAACAGTATATTGCGGTGAAACGCGACTACTGATAATCTGCACACGTGTCGGCCTCTTATCGATTGGCGAAGGCGCGGGGGAGAGAGAGCGACGCCGTGGAGGGTATACGACCGTCGCGCCGGGTCGTCGCTGTCGGCGTCCACGTTTCTTGCGACCGACCTGTTAGAATAGAACAGTCTGAAACCGAGACGAAACCGTACAAATGCTCAATAATTCTATTTCAAGCGAGAATAACATTCGCCATTTTTACAGTTCTCAACTATTCAACGCTCTTGATCGATACAAAAAGCAATGAATACTTACATTTTTTTTCTCTTAGATAACCGCAAATTATATAAAAAATTGTTTACTCATTCAGTCAATCGCTCAATGGAACCATTAAGGAGAAATATACATCTAAAAACGTTTTCCAGGGAGTCTATTCGAATTTTCAAATAAACATTCGCAATATACATTTTTTAAATATTTCCTTTTTTTTTAAATTAATTCCTTCGACAAATTAACGGTATTCTGCAGTCGATTTTTCGATGTCGGCTGGTTGTAAATTTCTCCTTAATCGATATAAATGTAACGTTCGATATTATCAATTCGATTATAAATTATTAGCTTGATAAGCTTAGCGGAACATACATATTTGCTTCTTTTCGTTGGGAAACGTTTTATTCTAATGTGTCTAGCAACGCAGATAATAAGTCGCGTCTGGGGCCTGGCGTTGCTACGAGACACCCTTTAAACACAGTATTTCTATGTATTTTCTGCACTTTCCCCCTCGGCATTGGGCGCGCACGAGAGGGGTTGTGTCTCCGTCCGCGACGGATCGATGTCTGCAGCAGCAGCAGTAGCAACTCTTGAGGGGGTTGTGCCTACCCCGCACTTCGCCCGTCGCTCTCTGTTCACCCCGCAAAAACCCAAACAAGACGGCGTGCACAGTGTGGCCCTCGTCGAAATCGATGCGTCGCCCCCCTCGCTGAATCATTTCTCGCAACGAAGGGTTCCGAACACGCTCAAAATATAACGTTTCTTCCTCTCTATTAGCAAAAACTGTCCGCCTAAGCGATCGATCCTACAAAATATTGTTAATAGCAGCATGAAAAAAAAAAAAAAAAAAAAGAAAAAAAAACTAGTCCGCATGTCGAGTATCACGCAATAATATACATTTATTATTACTGCACATTAAGCAAGTAAATGTGTGCGTGCACGCGCGAGCACGAGAGTCACGCTCTTACGGTGTTTGCACCAGGCTGCGCCTCGAGTTTTCCGCTCGAGCCGTGTTACAAAAGCGGGACGTCTCGCTTTACATCGACATTTCCACGTCTCTATTGTCAACGAAGAGACGCGTTGTTTCGTCGCACAGCAATGCAACGAGCTAGATTGTATTTACGTTTTCAATGAAACTCTATAATACGACAGTTTCCGACTTTTATGCGAAAACTCGTGTGCGCGTTTAACACACGCGCATTCCGCTATGAGCGCGTGTACCGGACGTTGAGATTCTGGAGTTACACTCTCGCCTGTGGCGAGAGCACACCGACGCTCACGGATCTCAAGTTCCAACGTAATCTGATAAAACTCTTTTTCTTCTTTTTTCTTCCTCTCTCATAGATTTTTTTCTTTATTTATTACAAAACGTTTTCAAAGCGGCGCACACGCTTTCCACGCTCGAGAACTTGTCCGCTAACTTGTTGCGAACTAAATCGCGCCTTTTACGGCCTTCTCTCTAATAATCGATGAATTTATTATTATTATGTATGCAACAAACTTTTAGCATATTTTGATCGAGCGCTGATTATGGTCGGAGGATAAAACGCTCGCACGCGTTTTTATCGTCCCCACGATCGAAGAAATCACAAGCGCACGGGTTCATTAATTAAAGCGAGTCTAATAAACGGCCGATATCGCGATAGTTCATTAATTTACAATATTCTAGCGAGGATAGTAATTAATCGGCGCATTGAACGACGTTCGACGCTGCTGGGGGTGACGAAAAAAGACACATTTCACAGAGAAAGTCGCACGAAACTTTGATAGCACTATCGGCCGATTCCCGTTAGTAGAAAGCCGCAAGTACAGTTGTTCGATTCCGGCATTGAGCGCGAACGTCATCGTATAATATTTTTTGACGAGGCGCGCGAGCAGCGATTCCTGATTGAAATTCAGAAGAAAAAAGTGGAAAAAGAATAATAATAATCGACAGGCCGGGAGAAAGCAATTATCATTTTGATAACAAAACTTTCGATAGAAAGCCCCAACCCGCATGTCGCTATGATGCACTATTATAATCTCCCTCTGCGTCTTGTCACTCGGTTTTCGCGTTGTTTATAGCGAAACGGATATCGGCAACGATATCCGCGCGAATTCAATTCGTATAATTGCACATTGGCAAACGTAATCGTTACTCCGATTTGTGAACAATTCGCAGTGAAATTCGTTACATTTAAATCGCATACTGAAGCGTGCATTCGCCTTATCCGCGTGGCAGAGCGTTATACCGGGCGGCTCTTTCCTCCTCGGTCCCGCTAATACCAATTTGCGTCCCGGCGTAGTGTGCATATAAATATAAAACGATTTGAGAGTAGGAAAGGTGTGAAAGTGTACAATGCGCGCCAGGAATCCGCGTTTGTCGGGTAATTGGGCTCGAAGGCACATAGAGCGTTATTGCGTGCATATCGAGGTCGCGCCTCTTATTAAATTCGAAAGGCATCACATCTCGTGGCGATTGAGATTTTTCACGCTCGAGTTTGCGACCTTGTCGATCTTCTGCCGTTTTTTTTTTTTTTTTCTCCCATCGCCGACGCATCGAGGATTCGCAGGAATCAAACATTCGCATGAAATTAATTCCGCGTTCTCGCAATGGTATCGCATCGAGGTATAAATTGAATCTTAGCGGAGGGTTTTGTTTTTCACCCCTCGAGGCTTAATAGCCGACCTTGTCGAGTGATTAGATCGAATTAGCGTCAGTTAAATCTATGCTCTCGGTGCGCGATTTCACTTGTGCAATTTATGTATTGCCTCTCGCTTTGAAACTTGCATCTCCGTGTCTGCGCCGTGTGTCTGTGTACGGATACTGTTGGCGTTTCGAAGACGCGGAATAGACAGCAGGTGGACCGGCCTGACTATCTTACCTCTCACGATCGGCCGTTTTCAAGCCTAATGCCACAAACTTTTTAACCCTGCGCCACCACCGCTGTTACTACTCTATTCTGCAGGCAATTTTACGCTGAACCTTTCTTCGACGAACGATCTGACGTGAGGATAAGCCTCATTGCTGTGGTTTCGTTTATACTTCGTCCCCTATTTATACTGTATGCATGTATATACGTGTATATACTCGCGATATATGCACCGTGGCAACCGGTACTTACTCCCACACACATAGAGGTTTTCAGAGAGAATTTCGCTGCTCGGTTATCGATAGGACGTATCGAACACTCGACACGGACAAGTATTATACTTACTTGCGAGGGTATATTATATATTGTGCCCGGGAGAAGAACGTATTACAGACCGAACTCTCCATTCCGCATCAATCCGAACGCGTTCACCGCGAGAGTCTTCGGCGTCGAATACAAAAGGGCAAAGACCTTATCTATCGTGGGAGTGCAACGGACTATTTTTCTTTTCTTCGTACTATTCTATTATTATCTATATTCCACTGGCTGAAATATCATCGACTCGCTCTACGCTTTTCACGTTCATGAGACGGCAATTTTTTTCTCGTTGCGTTCGAAATAAAAACATTGAGTCAGCGAGCTCGTAACGAAAGAAAAAAACCGATCGCACAAAGTGCAGAGCTCGAAGAAGCTTTCGTGACATCACGAGCTGGTAAACAATTACTATTCAGTTCTGCTCTATAGCTCGCTCCAATGTCCGAGCAGACCTGAAACTCGCTAAACTCGATTCGAAAGAATCGTTACGCTGAATTTTAATGACTCTCGTATTGCTGGATACCCACGGCATTTATAAGCATTGACAAATGCTTATAAATACTTAGCCTTGAAGACATTTGTTTTCTTTTTTCTTTTTTGCAGAAACTGCAAAATAAAAGTAGACATTGTTCTCAATAGGACAATTCAAGCACGCTATCGCGTTTTTATCGATATCGCATTAAACTTCCTTTCTCATCTGCAACAAAGTGAAAGGATTACGTTTGAAGTCTCGGCAAATAGTGAAGAGGATTCCTGAAAGATTTTCTCTTGCTTTTTGCACATGACGCGTTTGATGTTGAAGCGTCAATTAACATTGTCATGCACGAGAAAGATATTCTCACGTTTCTCACGCCATTGGCAAAATGAACTTCCGTAGTAAATTGATATCAAAACGCATTAAGGCAGGGTTGCCTTTTTTCTGCGTATTTTCGGCGTGTTTTCATGAGTTTTTGAAGAAAAATGTTGTGTTTATTGCAATGGAACTGACTGAATCTTTGAATCGATATTATTACATACCGTAAACATTTTTTTGTCACGCAATATTAAATTCTTGAAGTGGTACTGCGTTGTAAAACTGCTGCTTAATGACTTGGACAACGATTGCAAATGTTCTGATCGAAAAAAAAATAATTCAGACATATTTGTAATCAGAAGACTCATCTCTATTGTCTGAACTACGACCTTTTTTCTCAATCTACGAAAATGAGGACACAATTTCAAAAACTTTCAAATTTTTTAGTTTTTTCTAAAACCTATTATTTCCTTAGAAATCCTACAAACCCACAAACCTACAAACTCGTGAGGTTGTAAAGCATCAGACTACTATGTTAAAGACTAAATATTTTGAGATAAAAAAAAGCATGCAGCAATAAAAATGTTCATTGCAATAAACACGAATCTTCTTTGGAAAAAAAGCCGAATAGTTCGAGTGAAGACGCCGAAAATGAAGGCAACTTCCTCGCCTTGAAGAACATTGCGCAGTGAAACGGAGATTTAAATATACGGGTATGAAAGTAAATTTTTGTCTGTCGTAAAAGGGCCCGCGTTCCCACACTTCCGTTTTACTTTCACACACAACATTCGCAATGTTCTCGAGCTCTTGCTATCGAGAGTTATGCGAGAAGCGAATATATACGGGATTGGTTTAGAATGCGAGCGAGAGCCACGTGAATAAGACGTCCCTATCCCAAATATGGAAAACAATGAGCTCGCCATACATTATGACTGGAGCACAGTGAAAATTTATGGTGACGTACGAACCGCAGTAGCTCCACGACTACATCGAGATGTATCTAGGACGATTTTCCAGTTGAAATTAACACAACATTTTAATCTCAAACGTAAATATAAATGAACAAAAAAAAATTATCTAGTGAGGCGCATAGAATAAACGAAGAGACAGTACAAATACGATGTCTGATAAACTTTATTTATCGCTGAATATCTCGATTCAGAGCTTCTGAATGAAAACACTTCTGAACTAATAGATCCGAACTTCAAGAGCGAGGAGCAATTTCTGTAAAAGGCTAATTCGAGAGTGTTTCGAGAGGCACTTTACCAGGCTAAGAGCTTACAAGTAGAACTTCTGCTTCCCTATAAAAGGCAATGCGTAGGGCCCTCACAGTAGGAATTAAAACTCTCGGCTGTCCTAACAAATTCATATATTATTACAGTGTAGCGACTATCATAACCACACATTAAATACCTACACACGCGTGCGCGAGTACGAGAAACGTTTCACTTTCCCGCGGCCCGTCCGCCCGCGCGGTTTGTCGGCCCTATTCCGCAACAACCCGAGTGGCATAGAAGCACCGACAAGTACCTACGCCACGAGGAGTAACAGTGAAAAATGTAGTTAGAAACCAAGAGCCAAAAGGCTTCTTTTACTAAGCACATATACACACAATACTTTCGTCTAGAGTTTTACAGCTGAAGAATACCATGGCTTCCGGCGGATATACAAGGCCATTGTTTTTCGCAGGACTTCGACACGAACGTGGACACACAGATACACACGGAGAGATGCACGCATACATCGAGCATTCACAGAAGCCAAAGCGTTCTCTCGACCGCGCGGTAATGAGGCGCTTAACGTATACTTAATTTCAGACGTTTTCTTACCTGTCCAGACATTTACTCCTCTCCGTGCAGCTTCTCCATTAAAGGAAAGCATCGGCATTATTTCACTCTTCCCCGTGCCCTTTACACTATAATAAACGAAAAAGTGATGAGAGAAAACAAATTTTATTCGAATTTTCGTAAACATGTACACATGTACACGTGTACAGAATTTTCCGAAACACCAAAGAAACATCTATAAATAATGTCTGAATATGCGGGTATTTTGACCTCATAAATTGGGAACAATTTAAGATATTGAGCTAAAATGCACACTACATCTTACGGGTTTAAGGGAACTCAGTCCCCTTAAAAAACAAAAATTACTTCAAATTGGTATCCCATATCTTGAGCTTTCGTAAAAAGCGATTGACGGTACTCTTTTAGTTCCTCCCGTTGAACCGAAAAATCAATACTCCAATCCGGTCATCTAAATCCAGAGTAACAGCGATAACGAATGCTCAAAGTTCGACGATTGTTTCGCAACGCGAAGAGATTATCGGATCAAGTGCCCGCGTTGATTATTGGTGAGTTTACGCTTCCGCGATACTCTCGATCGTCTTTACGGTCCCTCTCTACGCACCGTTAATCCGTCCGATCCTCCTTAGCCTCCGGGAATCTTCGGTCTCAGTAGGGGGAACGAATTCGTTTGACCGAACCTCTTTTCTGCCTCGCAAGAAAAGATACTTAATTTTTCCGAAAAATTCGTGAAACGTTTATAGCTCGTACGACCGGGGCGTGCATTTCGCTATCCTCCATCGATTCTTTCTCACTTCGCCGGTAACGGTACAGATATTCTCGTAGCTGACCTGCACTTTGCGAGATAAGCAGCAGCGGGCAACAGCAGCAGCGGCGAACCGGAGGATAGCCTGAATGTTATATAGCACGGGCGAGTCCTGCGGTGCGCGCGGGCCGTGCCCTCTCATCCAACGGACTCTACCCCGCGGACTCGAGAATACCGTCGAGAATACTCTCTCGAAGAAAACTAGACTCCGGCCTGGAATTACATAGATCCTTCGTGGCCTCCGGGGCCCACTGAGATCCACTCGTGCGCGACTATCATCCTACATCCACCCTCTACTTCAACGTAATTATCAATTTGTAATAGCAATTACCATTACGTGCTCGGTTCATCGTCGGCATCGATTCGATCGATGCACGACAAAACTCCATTATCTCAAATTTAAGATGGTACCTGATCGTCGTTGTTCCTTTTACTCTCACAAGAACAATGTTTCCTTGATTGATTCTTAACGAACGGGCGAAGACAATTTTTCGACCTCATTTGCACCGTCGGCTCGCTATTGAGAATCTTTGAATATCATGTTATTAATGATCAATGACGATAATGATCGAGATTAATGGACTCGTTCCGACCAAGTTCATGTTTGTGTTTTCTTTCTTCTTGTTTCGCCTTTTTTACAAATGATTTTAATGAAACCGGATATACTCCAATATCCAGGAGTTATTTTCTTGGGAGCCGCCCGTATTAGACGCCCACTTAATAATAACACGTGAGTGGTAATACCTCCGGTATGTCTCGCGGGTTGCGTTTCACGATTGTAACAATACACACACACGAGTGCATATAATAATCTATGACTGTATTTATATTTGTTCGACGAACGCTGAGAAATACGTGGGTACGCCCGAGGCACGAGAACTCGTAGTCGAGCGGTCGGATCTACGTGTGCACGTACGAGCGTGCGATCACCTTGTTGCACGTTACGTGCATATGCCTCATTCATCGGTTCTCGCCGGCATCCCGACGCGACGAAGAGCCAGAAGGAGCGAAACCGCGAAGACGGAGAGGAAGAAGGGACGGAGGTACGAGCGAAGACGAAACGAAGAGGAGTCTCTCACGCCGGCGGGGCTGGGCCGTTAACGACAACCGAGCGGCAACGACCACGTGGAAAATCCGACGCGTCTACCAAGCACCGCAGGCAATGAAAGACCAAAAGAGACGACACGAAAGAAGGCGAGAGACGCGGAATAGACACGGAGACAGCGGCCGATTAATTGTTATTCACCGTACGGAAAGCGCCGCGAGCTCATATACAACGTGAATAATATTCAAGCACGAGTGGAATTCCACGGGGGCAACACGTACCTCGGAACCTCGGAATTCGGTGGATGCGTGTGGGGACCCTTTTTTTTTTTTTTTTTTTTTATTTGCTACCTCATTATTCGAGTCGTGAAGGCAAATTTTCATTGAAAACGAAGAAAATTTCGTCGCATACTCGAGCTTAATAGCATTTCTCAATCCAGTATACCTATCTTCGTTTTGGGGATAAACTTTTTACCGTGGAAAAATTATGCAAACGTCTCCGTTCTTGATTACATTATTACACATTTGACAAATGAATAGTTGTAATACCGAGAGTAAGTCGAAGAGTCGCGATAGCATCGGGCCACTCGAAAGAATTCGATTCGCTCGGTGTAACGAGCAGATATTAGATCAGCCTCTCGTGCAGACCGATATCTCGTGAGACAGCTAGCCCGGTGAGCGATTACAAAAATCTCTCGGCCACGTTCTCCGATCCAGATTCCAGGCGAGCGTGCAAGCACGCTCCGGGGGCCCGGAGAGACCTGGCTCTCGGCCACGATAGGCACGACGTCGTCACTCGTTACAGCCATACAACTATTTTCCATCTTTTGATGTGGAGCCACATCGGGAGATGCACGGAGATAGACGGTAACCGTGAAAAAGAGATCTCCGCTAGACGATCCGCGAAAAAGTGGGTATCGCGTACAAACCACCGACATCGATGCAGATGCGTGCACGATCGTTTCGATTGATCCATAATAATTATTTCCTACTCCTCTATTTCTTTTTCATTATTCTCTTTCCCCAGAGGGAAACGACGCGAACCAGACACGCGTCAACGTTCGATGATTCTTAAAACGCGGAAGATAAGATTATTTATCTTTCTCTCGTCCAGCAAGGAATCAAAGTCCAGCAAATATTATCTCCGTCGATGTAGAATCGTTTTCTCAGTTATTGACCCAGAAAGTGGAAAGATTCTTTTTTCCTTTCGTCGTCAAAATAATTCCCCACCACCTGCACGAGACGAGATGAAATCAAAATTCATCTCTCGTCCGCGAATTCTACCGTTTCAAGTTCGAGGATGCGCGGTATGCTCGACACGGCGCCAAACAACGGACGAATTCTGAAAAGCATTGTGGGATAGTCCACGCCGCGTCGTTTCTTATGATGTATTCCAGTCCAGTACTCGTCGTACGTTTTTACTAGTACTATAAGCGCGAGGTTGTGAATATTTCTCGATCACTGGCACGTAACAGAGAGAAACAACGCGGCGGGGGCCCGCGAGAGCTCTTGCATGGCTCTACGTACGGACACGCGAGCGTTGTTACTGACAAATTGGCAAGTAGGTAGGTCCTTGCGGCACGCCATACTATCATGCCGTTTCTCACTGCATGTAGTGTGCGTTATGTTTGTCCCGTGCCTGTATCGCTACTGGTCTTGCGATACGCCGGCATAACACCGCGTTTCGCGTATACATATTTTTTCTCTGTGATTCCTCGATTTTTTTTTCCTCCATGTTTTTGCCGCATTGTTTCTGTGCCAGCGCGAAGAGGCGATCTCTCGTCGATGATAGAAAGAAATAATGGCAGACCCCGATAATTTCATGTTAAATTAGATGTAATATACAGTCGCGACGCTTGATCAAACATAATTATCTTCATAACGACGAGACGCAGACTTCCGCTTCTTACGATATTTCGCTTCACAATATACATATAATGCAGAATTACGATGTAATTGCAATACCGGAGTAAGCCAAGTTTGGGGTCGTTAAATTAATATTTTCGCTCTAACGGCAGGCACTTTATTCTAAACGTCCGATCGGCGAGATATCCATCTGGGAGTGCGTGAAAGCCTTTTCTGGCACACGCGGCGAGACTCTTCTTCACCTTTTTTTTCTCGTATTCGTACTCTGTGTGTGCTAGGATATTTTCTTTTTTTTTTCTTACCATCTACCTTCTTTCTCTTAACATCACGCCTTTTCATTCATTTATTCCACGGGAACGAAATCGTCGCTGTTCCCACGCCTCGTCGAGCTCGTAATGTGTCTCTCTCGTTAATTACGCTTGTAATTTTTTTTTTCCCTTCTTTCTCGAGTTCTTGTTCTCGGCGAGGATCACCATCGGGGGTCTCGACTTCCGCAGGGCCCTGATTTCCCAATGAAACTCGAGGCACATGCGCATTTTTTTCTCTCTTTTCGCTCCTCCGCGGCGAGCGAGCTTCGCGAAGAAGAAAAAGAATTCAAAAGGAATGGGGATTAAAGTACGGCGGGAAGCCAGAGCGATTCGAGCGTAGGCGATGACTTTCGAACTTCGAGGGATAATAAAAATGCCCCTAGGTGGTGGGTTAATAATGACTCGAGAATGATTAATCGACGTTTCATTGATCGCGCATATCTAATTGCTCGGCCGTTCACTTCGGTATGTTTCTGTATCCGTAAAAATAAGCGCAAGCGTCCTAGAATTATGCATTAGAAACGCGTTAATCGATAGCGGCAAATTTTTCGTGTCTCCGGGGATAATTCGAATGGAAAAAAGAAGCTTAAGATTCACCGTAAGAGCGCGTTGCGCGGCGAAACACCTTAACGACCGATTAATTGGATTTTCTCGTGTCTAACGTCGGCCGAGCTAATTAGACCTCCATGCCCACGGATGAACGGGCGTGTTCGCCTCGAACTCTCTCTACAAAGCTCACTCGAGCCGACGCTCTCGTCCTCCCTTTCGATTGCTCTGCAATTCAATTCGCATCAATGCGAGACAGGTCTTTCGAGGACGAGATTGAAAATGAACTCGTGCGTCGAACTACGCAAATGAACAATCGTCTCGCCACGATAGCTGGTGGCAAATGTAGACAATGATAGCGAAAGTAATCGTTCGAACGTGGACGCGTCGGGTATTCGATGCTCCCAGACGGTGGTCGTAAACGATAACTGTACATCGAAGATAGTCTCGAGACATCTGTCGATCAGGTATAAAGTTGTAAAATTCACCGTCGAAAGGTACCCGGGCTTGCCGTCGTCGAGATTCGCCGTATCGCGAGGCGTGCCGATCCAAGGGACGCATTGATTTACCGTTTCTTTTGTTCGCGACGCGAGGATTAGGACGTCTCGACCGAATTGGACTCTTAGTTGAACCGGGAAATAGAATCCATTCGGGAACAGCCCCCACAGACGGGGGGTTTTTCGGTAATCGGGGGTAGATTTTTGCACCGTGGGCGTCGAATTTACTGCATCCTAAATCGACAACCTTTTCGAGCCCTCCGACGAATTATCCGACGTCTCGATGCCGCTTCGACGACTCATCTTTGCAGGCGAAACACCGCGTCGCTGTTTCGCTGACGAATTTATTTTCGGAGCAGAGACGAGAGCACCGCGTGTTTGGAGACAACACTCGATTACCCGGCAATAAAGTGGCCGTAAGGCGGCGGAATGACGGTCACGAGATGCGGCTGACTCGTCACGTAGCGCATTATATTGTCCGTTTTGGGATTGTTTAATTTTCGTCGCTCCACGAATAACAATGCGAAAGCTTTTTCTCCCGTTGTTTCGTTGTCGTTCTCTTGACTCTTCTCTGGGAGTTCCCGAATACGGGTAATATACGGGATGCCCAAATAGCGAGGATGGCCAGCTGGAAAATCGGGGACGATGCTCCATTCGCTTTATCGCACCTTCGTTCATTCATTTTTCAATGGCTGTTTGTCCAACGGATCGTAGTTTGCGTCTTAGTCACGTACATCGCCGATTCGTCACGGTTCTGTATTGTTTTAGTCTTGTTTGGCCAAACTTTGAAAAACTTTCTCACGTATTTAGGTAGTTTTAGTTGAACGCGAGAGGTGCTGCGAAGATTGATTTCGCATGATATTGATATCAAAATGTTATCAGCAAATTAATGAAAAAAGAATTCGCTAATGTTTCCGAATACGTATGATTTTTGTCAGATTTTTATGCCATTGAGAAGTGTTCGCAAAATTCTCTTCGAATCTCACGCAAACGTGAACAAAGTCAGACTGAACGCTGGCACTGCCTTAAGTAACAGTGGGAAAACGTTTTTCTGGCGATTATCATTGCTTAACGAGCCCGTCGCCGATGCGACTCGTTACTTCGAATTTCTCGTAAGCCGAGGGAGAGAATCTCGTCGGCTCGACGTGAATATATATTACCTAGAAGGCGTTACAGTTGCCCCCGCAGGTCGAGTCCGAGCCCTCGCAGCTCGTCGAATAATTCCAGATGTATCGATACAGGAAGAAATAACCGACGTTGATTAATAAAACATTCAATTCACTCCTCGCAGCTTCTCGCCGGCTCGAAAAACAAATTGTATTAATCTCTCGTCGACGCGTACGAGATACGCTTTGATTTGTTGCTCCGCGAAGACCGGTAGCTCTCGCAACCCGCGAGACTTTCTTCCTTCTCGAGATGCTCGTAGATTTTCCGTTAAACGCGCCGTCGACGGAATTCTCGCAACCGCCACGCATCGCGCCGCGCGCTAAACGCTTCCTCGAAAACATCGGATTATAACGATTTTAGCGAAGATAGCAATTACGATACTCGTTACATTGGCGAGCCGAGTCATTACGAATCTTCGAAAACATTAGTTATACTTTATAATCGGCCGCTCGAGGACTATGCAACTCGTTCATTGTTGTTCTCTCGCGATAATCTCGAGTCATCGTTCATTATCGCAGGAACGGATGAATGAACGACGAGAATGTGGAACGTATCGGCCTAACGAGCAACGTTTTTCCGATAAGAATGAAAAAAAAAAATTCTGCGAGGATTTAAAAAAATACACAAACAAATAGAAACAGTTACGAGCCCGAAGATACAGCGCGCAATTAAGAGCGAGTACGAGGCCCGTTATAATAATTTACGAGCTCGAGCATTCAATTGTTCGGCTGCTGATTAATAAATCGGGTGAGCTTTCCGCTCGTCCTCGGGGCATGGGATTCGGTGCATCTTCTTCCCCAGGTGCTTCGAGTTTTATCTCAGTCGCGATTACAATCCGCGCCTCACAATCGTCGTTCGGACGGCACACACCGACTCTCCGCGTGTTCGCGTCCCGCGAAGAATCAAACAGCGGGAAGTCCCTTTAATTCCAGTGATTGTACCTACAGATGGGATCGTATTTAGCGATAAACGTTCGTGATTAGTAATTAGACGTCGAACTCGGTGCCCGTATCGAGTTCAAGAACGTATGTGGTTACGTACTTATCGAACGGCCGATAGACAGATATACCTGCAAGAAATACACAGAGTCGTCAATTAACGTGTCGACGCGATCACAACTCACGAGTCAGCGACGCCGTGCGTTCGCTCGTTTCGCTGTCTCGAAACTCTGTTATTCGTGTGTCACGAATGCATCTATTACCCGCGGCTATGTTTTCATTATTACAGACGCCGCGTGCGTCCCCGGCGTTTTGGATCGAACTTTTCGCGACGTTCGTTACGCAGATTTTTGAGACACGTAGAGCCGCGATTTTTTTTTTGAGTATCATAGAAAATTTTGCGCAATTTTTAGCGAATTCTTCTCATCGCGGAAAATTGGTAAATGATTGAAAAGATGATAAATCGGCAAATTTGTATTTACTGTACAGAGATCGTGCGAAAATTCTGAATACTTCTCATCGAAATGAAATTCTAAAATATCGCATAAAAGGCGCGAGGAACATCGATTTTTCATAGTATTAATGCAGAAAGTTATTAATAAATTACTTTGAAAAATAGTTAAACGAATCATCCGGTAACGCATCTTATATACAAAGTAAAGCGCAAAGTTATTTAATACAATTTTTTTCCTACTTTTTTAAGTTTGTTTGATTCCAATCAGAAGTCTTCGGAATTCCTTCTGAGTCTCTCTTCGGGCTGGGAATGTGACGATAGGCCAATCCTCGAATAGACATTGTTGAAGAATGAAATTGTATTTTTTTCATTCGCTTGAAATGAAATGCTCCGCGAAGTTCCGTGGCTCGTATTATTGTCGAGTGGTTCACATTCGCCGTGCGCGAAGGCTTCGCGGGTATTACCGTCGCCGCACGTAACCCCGTGGGCCACCTCTGGCCCACGTTCTCGATTTCATTAATAAATTATGCTTTCTACGCTAACCGAGCGATGTAGGGCCTTCCATCTCGGTGCAACATTAATATGGAATATAATTTCTACTCCAGCGATCGTTAATTGCCGCGTTACGGGGTTATGAAGGATTCCACCTGTCTCGCATTCAACGACCCGACGATAATTATCGCCAGGATCCCACGTTGCCGTGTCACGAATGACAGCACAATTCTCGCAAAAAATCCGGGTTTTTTTTCTCCCCTTGTTTTTTTTTTTTGTTTACAAGAAATTGATATATATTTAGCGCCGGTGAAAATTCAATCGTAACGAATTGAATAATTACTTCGAAGTGCCGGGGGCGAGAGAGTCGACGTAACTGCGGCAATTAGTAACAGGGATGTAGCTCGGGTCGGAGCACGAGCGTGGAGAATCATCGATATTCAGGATTCGAGCGATGCAACGCAGAGAAGCGTCGCTGTATGCAACGGTGAAAGTGCATCCACGTCGAGACTTACGCCTCTCGTTGGGGTCAGAGTTTAAGATTCTTCCAAGAGGAACGGTGAAACCCTCCGAGAGATTCATCAGTCGCATAAAGAGGAGAAGAAAAAAACGAACAGAAACGAAGATATTGAGATTTCTCCTCGCGGAGACAAATTCGCGGCTCTGACTCGGCATGAAATCAATTTGATTCCATGCACTTCTGTAACGATAGCCTCGACGAGCTATTCGATTCTTTTTGTTCTCTTTTCCTTTTTTTTTTTACGTAACGAAGAAGCTCACGCGACCTCGGTTTACGCTTTGGAACACAATTTTATGTTCCGTTACGTCGCGGATAACTTGATGATTATGTTAATGCGTTCGCCACGTAACTTCGCGAGCGCGGTATAGGAAAACGGCGAGCGAGTTGGCGAGGGCTGCGTTGACACGCGAGCCGCACTTTGGGCAATCGTCCAGAGGTCGAGCAGCAACAGTGACACTTGACCCGAAATTATCGAGGAGATTCCGAAATTCCACGACCGACTTAGCGTGTGAAAGGAAAGAAAAAAAAAAAAAGAAACGACGAAAGAGCTCGCTAATGTTCGAAAGGCAGAAATATACGGCGTTTGCTTAATTCATTCTGAAAAATTCTATTCGAGTGAAATTTCGTCTAGGCTGGCGCGCTAGCTACTGTCGATGACCTCGAGTAATACGCAAACGAGCGAGCCGAGACAATGAAAACGAAAGAGAAATTATAGAGGCAGAGGTTTGGCACAAACAGCAGCGGCAAGCGGCAGCAATTCCTTTACGAGTTCCTGTTCTTCGCTCCACACGTGGGCGATTGCCAACGATGTAGTAGGGTACCAGAGAAACGACGACGATGTGTCTTATCTCGGTTCGCTATTACATAAGACACATCGCGAACGAGGAATCCTCGGCCTTTGACGTTGGGTAATATATATACAACTTACTCTAGACCGAGAGTCAGCTATTTCTAGTACGGTGTATGTACAGCGTGATTCATATTGGAAGTATTTCCTATACGATCCTTCGATCCGACCAAGATTTGTGCAATCGTAGCACACGGGAATGTCAATTGAACGCATTGGACTGAGTTATTCACTCACGTGGGATTATGATTTAAGGAGGGTCTTATACAGTTCCAGCCAAAAGTTCGATCCCGAACGAATTTCGATTGTTTCTCGATGGAATAAAGATACGAAAAAAATCAACGGAAGGTCCTAAGACGATTTACTTTGCATAATAAAAATGCTACTAATGATAATATTGATGCATCGTGTTAAAATTGATAAAAGGCTTAAAGATTTTTTTAAACGGGATTTTCGAAAATTGGAGCAAAGTCTAAAAACGCAGGTGTTTTCGGAAAATTCGAGGATTCTACTTCCGCTGAAAAGAGAGTTTGGTTACAGGACGATTAGCTGAACTATTTATTCAACGAATTCGTTAATAACTTTTTGGCATTATTATTATTATGCAAAATCAATGTTCTGCCGTAAGACTTTTTTCAGATTTTTATTCTATCGGAACGTCTTTGTAGTTCTCTCCGAATCTCACTTTTGTCTGGGAATGTCGCGATACACTCCCCTTGAGTAAAATATTAGTCTTTCACATCTGTCGATACATATACGAAATAATATTTCAACAGTAAATAAATTTAAAATAAATAAATAAATGAATCGATAATATTTGCGCTCGAATAGTGTAAATAAATTATTCGAATTCCAGTTTTTTTTTGCATTTCGTAAATAACTCCAATATTGTTTGTTGCAAAACAGAATAGAACCTCGTGCTTCCAAAGAGATTAAACGAAAGAACAAAATTAAACACGTTTCCCAACACATTATTTTGTTCTCAAAAATCTGACTCCAAATGAGGTCCTATTTTTCCACGATTGATAAGCCGACCCGAGGCATCGAATGCTAATAGCCTTATTTGTCCGATATTTCGTAAAATGTTTTATTATCAAAGTCGCAACGTTTAGCCGAACTGAATCGAACGGTACATCGCGGAGCGGAGCTACCAGCATAAATCGCAATCGCGATCGAATGCTCGCGCAGCACAATATAAAAAGAAAGTAAACCTCGTGGTTATTGGCTTTATCGTATATACGAGAGATAATAATACCGCGTTGTAAAACACGCGATGGCCCTTTCACTGCTCTCTTCATTATCGCCGAGCGTAAACACATCACCTGCACGGCAATGCGCATCCGCCCAAAAGTTCGCGGAGTTACGAGGCGAAAGAGCGAAAGAGAAAAAAAAGAATCGCAATTGCAGGATGTCGACGATTGAGAGTCGCGAAGCGATGTACGAGGAGCCAAATAAATTTGTGAAAAACACTATCGGCGCATTGAAATTGAAGACCGGAAAAAGAAAGCAGCAATATCGAGGAATATTACGAAGGACTTCGCGCTAACTCCGCGAAATTCGGATCTTCGTTCGAGAAAAAAGAAGAGGGGTGCGAAAGGTCCGAAGGGACGCGAATAGTGGGGAAGAAAAGTTCTGCGCGGTCGATCCAGGTGCGAAGATCTAAAACCTTACCTACGATACTAAACCCGACGGCGGGGAGGGGGACTGCCCCTTTGTGAGAAGAAGACGAAGATGAAGAGCTTAGCTCGACGGTGGTGGGGAGAGTTAGGGAAAGGAGAAGGGTAGCTACCCACCGGTACGGAACTTGCACTATGCGATCCACAAGTTCTTGAGCTCCGAAGCGATTCACAGTTCACAGAAGACCGGTGAACGTCGAAGGAACCGGTTGGCGTTGCGGCCTAACTACACTCGAGACTTTTCCTCGGTCTTGTTTTCAATTTTTGTTCTCTCTCATCTCATTTCGTCTTCGCGAACTCCCGTGGTGGTGCTTCCTCGCCGCGGAGTGCTCGAGACTGCCGGGTAGTAAGGAATCATTCAGTCATCATCTGGATGTCGCGGAGTGAACACGTGAACGGACTCTAGTTCATAGTCAGTTGCATCCAGTTGCATACTCCGTTACACTTGGAACTCGCAACTACGGACTCAAGTTTTAGTTTTCGGAGTTATACGTTTTCGGTTTATTTTTTTTTTTTTACTATAATTTAATAATACCAAGTGCGACGAGGATTTATATATCGGATTTATCGAGAAGCACGCATGAAGATGAACGGACCCAGCGTCGACGTGGTTTGGGAACCTCCGACGCAGCTGAGCTCTCTCGATTGTTGGGACTATTCCATCGAACTCGCGTGCCTTCAAGGACCAGAAGGTAGAAAAAAGATCATCCTAAATATCAGGGTTTTTTTACGGAGTCAAAGAAACAATAACTCGCGCGTCGCAGTCGGAATTATCGATATTCTCATCGATAATGATACAGAACAATTTTTTTTTCATTATAAAATTGTCTGTAAATAAGATCGAGAAAGCGTTAATTTCGATTAAACTGTGGATGGCAAGGAATTTTCGCTGTTTCAACAACATTTTGCAAACGGCTTTTGCCGATCTGGTTGTACCGACCAAGTATAGCGATATAGTACAAGATCGTGTGTAACTCGCCTAAAAATGGGATTGGCATTCGGCGCACAGATTCTTCAGTGGCGGTTGCACGTTGCCGCTGCCGTTCGCAGCTGAGAAACGTTCAGGTACTCCGGGTTGGACGATACGCTGGCTGTACCGCGAAGGTCCTTGCCCTAGCAAGAGTTCAGACATTCTTTGCTTGTGACTCGGGAGAGGATCGTAGCGCCTACCGTCCGAGAAATACTGTATACACAACTCTCGTAGTTGAGACCTGGCGCCCCGCGTGCATTCGGTCTCGAAACGCACCTGCCTTTACGATCCATTCGGCCGTATGCACTTCAGAGGCTTCTCAGCACATGAAAACCTTGCCGTGAAACTATAGAACGTAAAAGATACGCGATAGAGCTTAGACACGCTTTGAAAAATCGTTAAAACAATTTCACAATAATTTTTATAACTACAAATTGAAAATCAAATAAACATTACTCCAAAATTAAAATTTCAATAATATAACTCCAAAATCAAATAAAACTTACAATGCTTTGAAAAAAAAGAAAACGATAAAGTAACACGTTGGAAAAACTTAATTGGGCCCCGTGGAATTGATAGCAGACTACGTTTCCCAAATTACATACTTCACTGTCCGCTTCGTGTAGGTTTCTTATTTTTCTTCGAGAAACTGACTAACAATTTTCTATTTCAATTCATACCAATTGAAGAATCAATAAGGAAATTATAATTCGGCCTATCGTATGTACCGGACAACAATAATTATTCACGGTAAAGATTATAATGACAGAATCTGTCGTTAATAGAGCGAGTATACGTGGGTCGATGGCAAAAATTGCAAGGTAGCCGGGAGAACGAGCGAGCTTGCCCGCGGAATTGGGAGCGATCGAGAGCGTGACCGAGACAGTCAGCGATGACGGGATACTCCTTGAATTATTGTCGCGGGTGAAACTCGCTCGGTTAACCGGTAGTAAGCTGGTATCCTCGTTCCTTCTCCGTTTTTTTTTATTTCTCCTCATCGCAAACGTATACACGCCACTTTCTTGCGCTTCATCGTGCTACGGGCGAGATAAATTGACATCACGACTCTTCACAGCCACCGTCGCTTCTTCCTCGGCATCGTCGATTTCGTGACGAAATAATTTTCTCTCAACTGCCAATTACCACTTGTGCAACTAGCGCGGCTTTTGCATTCGTTGTGCGCCGTTCCTCGGCCACGAAAACATTTTTTCTGTTTTCGATGTGTTTCTAATTTTTCGTCTCGTTTTCTCTTCTTCCAGATCTTCAATTGGCCGCCGAACTCGGCAAGACGCTGCTCGAACGTAACAAGGAACTGGAGAACAACCTGAAAGTTCATCAGACGACGATCGAGGAACAGGCCCAAGAAATTGAGGTGAGCTTTATCCGATTCACGAAAGAATTGCCCGAGCCAATCGCCGCATCGATTGCGCGGCAAGGTTCGGGATTTACTATCGTTTTTTCATCGAGCGCACAGCACAAGCTCGGTCGGGCCCCTCTCGTGTCTATCAATTAATTATACCGATGTAACGTACACCGGGCAGGAAAGCGACAGGGGTACATCACGAGGAGCGACTTTCATTCAGGAAATTAGATTAATTAGTCGCTTCCAGTCTCTGGGCCTGGGCTGGCCATTAAAAGATCTTCGTGTTATTTCTCTGCCTCTCTCGCTCGCTCGCTCGCTCGTTGTGCAGGAAAGTTTAACATGTGTCTATGCACTTTCCTAAATAACACAGTACATTGTATCATCCATTGTGATATTGCGACAGCATTGCGTCATGAGAATATTGCGCTAATAAGCGACGACATACCTCGACAACTTCCCGTTTTATTCGTCATTATGGATTTTAACGTTTTTTTTTTCTTTTTATTTTTCTACGCAGTACATGAAAAAACAAACGGCCGCTCTCAGAGAAGTGAACAATTCGAGGCTCAAGATTTACGAACAGTTGGAAGTCAGTATTCAGGATTTGGAACGTGCCAATCGTCGCCTCGTCGTCGAGAACAGCAGCGACAAAAAGCTCATGAAAAGGTACGAATTTTTCCCAATAATCGAATTATCTTTGCTGCATTGCTATTCAAGGATTGAAGTTGCAAGGTTTCTGAACGTTGTTTATCGTATTTTCTTAAACTCAACAGTCAGAGTTTGACGATCGAAAATCTCGAGACGAAGTGCGAGGACCTACAGAAGAAGATCGACGATCTGAAATCGCAGTGCGACAGTCTTCAGCGACAGCAATCCACGACTCAAACGACCAACAACGAGCCACAGTCATTGGCAACATGGAAGGCATCGATTTCGCAAGACGGCAGCATACAACAGGTGAGGAAACGATCGTCGAGCGTCGATAATCGATAATTCATTTTTTACCATTTTTTTTCGTTTGTATCACTCACAAGGCGTGTAACTCTATACAGATCGCTGCAAGAAGCCCATCGAAGCCCGCAACAGAAGCGCCAATCGACGCGTGCCCCCGACAGTTGGCAACCACACTCGTCGACGACGAGGAGGTCACGGAACTCTTGAGACAATTGCACGAGTCGCGAAATCAACGAGCTCGCGAACAGAAAAAAGTCGCCGAACTCAACGATCAGTTGAAAACACTACTGCAGGAGAACAGCGCGCTCGAGGATCAATTGAGCGTGTGGCGCAACAAGGCACAGGACATGAAGAATCTTCAGGATGAAATTAACACGCTCGAGGAAGTCAGGTCAGTGCAACCATTTAGATTCACACGAATGAGAACATATCCGTAATAATAAAAAGTAAGAAACATAATTAGAAACATCTTACTTGACTCGCTAATTTACGAGTTCGGTTCCCTTTTTTTCCTCCTCGTTTTCTTTCTCGTAATACGAATAATGTTGAATTTTCAATATTATGCACACAGACAAGGACATCTGTGTGGTCGCTGTTTGCGCGGCGTCGACCTGAGCACCCACGACGAATTGTCGGTGATGCTGGATCACGAGGAGGACGACGACATAAGCATGGCCGAATCTTTCATCAACGACAGCCAGCGCGATTCCGAGTCTTCGATGCAGGTAAGCGTTGACTCATTATTACCTTCAATGCCAATGAGGCTATTCGATAGTCTGCGGGATGCATGTTATTCACCGTCGTCATTGATCGCATCAGCGAAGTTTCTTTGCAACTCTTACACCTTGAAGAAATATTACGAGAAAATTTTGACTAGCGTCGCCAAGCGGGAATCAAAAATGTCGAGAAAAAATCGTCGCAGACAGTGTGAATACGTGTAGTTTTGGGTGTGAGGGCTTTCGATATAGTTTCATGCCGACGACGATGCTCACAACGTTTCTCTTTTGTAACCCGTGACTTTTATTTCCTTCAGGAAACTGTAACTGCAAACCTTAGGAAAATCGCTGCTAAACGAAAAGATCGTAAAAGTTTCATTTTCTTCGTTTGGGATGTAGTTTATACCGTATGGAACGCACCTTCGCTGCTCGTTATAACTGCCAAAACGTTGTCTTATCTCAAAAAAGCATTTATCGTACCGACTATCATGATACCCTTTCGGTTAACGGGTTTCGTGCTTCGACGACTCTTGCCACAGAGAACTTATCGATTAATATGGTAAAACAGTTCGAATCGAGTTAATCGCTCTTCAAGCATATTCACTCTTTTTTTTTTTTTTTTTAGCAATAACAAAGATATATCGTTCCTAATTCTATAATTTTAACTCGCCGCAAGCGGGACGAGATGGTTGTGCGCGTAATACCAAAAAGATAAAAAGAAATACGAGGACTGATAAACGTAATCTGGAAGACTGCTAATTACTCGTGTCTGAGAGAATTAGATATACAGAGTAGCAATACAGATAAGAGCATAGATTACGAAGGCAAATATTTTTTATTTAATCCATTTTTCAATCTTTTCACTTTTTGCAACGATAAATCGGGATCGTTGATCTCTGTTAGGTGAATTATCGTAATATATTAGTTTTATTTGAGCTGTACATAAGGATTCTATCGTCTCTCTAATTGCGAATACACATAGAATTAAAAAAGATGGCGAGCATTAGTCTTTCGTTCAGTGTTTCACCGTGATTATTATTCGAAACACACTTCTTTGTCGTATAAATAGTGTCTGTCGGGAGAACGAGCAAGTCAGTGTCGAAGGAACAATTACACAGTATTTTCTTTACTTTTTCTTTTTCTATTTCTTCGCTATACGCTTTTGTCACGTACCGACTCGCTAATCGATCATTAACTAATTCACATTAACTCACACGTTCACGAGTACGCATTGACATCGCACGATCTCCCGCATGATCAATAATGTTATTAGCTTGTCTAGTCGAGTTACGGTAGAAATTTTTTTATCCTTGGTGTACAATGTAAATGCCAGATTTATATGATTTTAAATAAAATTGTTTTCATCATTATAATGTTGCATTTTTATTTATTATTCTTTTTTTTCTATTTAACATCCTATAAATCTGGCGTTGTCCTTCATTTCCTCGATCCCTCCTGGTGCATTGATTTTTTGAACTCATCGTCGATCGGACAGAACAACGAATTGGGACGAAACGAAAAAATGTCACAGGACCATGTTGAAATTTATCTTGATGAAGAGTAAGCATTACATATTGTATATTTGTTTCTCCAGGACACGAGCAGCAAAGTGGGTGACATTGACGACGCGGATCCGAATCCTTACAGAGTACTCGTAGAGAAATACGAAGCGTTGCTCGAAGTTCAGAGACAACCGGCGATTCGTCGCAAGCCGAGCGTTCCGGCGGCTTGCATGTCGCTTCAGGAAGAATTGGAGATGTCCGGGGAGTTCAACAGTTTCCAAAATCCACCGTCCGAGTACGATCATCATCAGGAGAACGGCAAAACGTCGAACGGTAACGGTGGCCGTCGCGGTTTCGGAAAAAAACCATTTTCGGCGACGCCGACGGATTTCTCCGAGGCCGAAACATCGTCGTCCGGCTTCTCCGACGAGACGAGCAACAAAGCGACCCAAACGGACGGACGTCCGGGATCTTTCCTCTGCTCGATCGCCGACGGCGAAGATTGCAAATTCAGCATCTACGACGACAACAGCACGTTCGAGTCGCGTTTCAAGAAAACTCCCGAGTACAGACTGATATTCAGCGAGATATTCGAACTCCTGAAGCGAGCCGCCGAGGCAAAGGACGAGGGTGAAAAATTGCCGCTCTTGGACAACAGCACATCCAACGTATCGCCGCAGGACGATGTGAACAGCGAGGCAACGGACGATTGTCAGAGCGTCATGTCTTCCGTCGTGTCGTCGGTGGTTTCCGAGCCCGTGTTCAGGGTACACACACCGACCCCCGAGGGCAAGAGAGACGACGAGCAAAATTCACAAAATCGCCAACAAAATTCGAGCAACAAAAACTCCGACAACGCGTCGACGATGAGCAACGGCAACGGAAAATCGAGCGATAATCACACGAGGCATCAACAACCTCGACGTCATCATCTCGACTATCTGTCGATAACCGTTCAGGGCCGAAAGAAGAACAGCGCGAAGAAGAACACGGCGAAGAAATTGACGTACAACGAGCAACAGCGCTCGACGACGCCCGATATCGTGCCGACGCCAAGTCCGAAAATCACCCAAGCAAAGTCCAACAGCGGCGGAAGAAGAAAATTCAGGCCTCTGACCACCGCCGAACAGGGCGACGGCACATGGAACGGCAATACCCTTCATATATTCTCGAGCAAAACAAAAGTAATGCCAAACACCGGCGTGCGTGGTAGACACAGCGCCGGCTCGTACAGTCGTAACGGCAGTACCGATCAGCACAATTCGAGCTTCGAGTACAAAGAATACAAACCCAGCTCAGCGTCCGAGGGAGTAGCCCGACTAAGAGAACTCGATATGTCGTACGCCGAAGCGTTGCGCATGCCAAACAAACCCAAAGTACACAACAATCGTAGATATTAAAACGTGTTTATGTTGTTTTTTTTCGTTTTTTTCATGACAAAATCAACTACTAAATCTTCGATATTTCTAATTACTTGACAAAACAATAATCGCAATGCATGATTAATCTTAACGATAAGTCACGATTCTTACGTATTCTCGTGTAGCGTGAAATTCGTATCGCCACGACGAGGCGTCGATCAACAATTTTTTGTTTGTTTGAAAAGTAATTAGAAAATGAGATTTTCGTGAATTCCTGTTTGTGAGCCCTCCTTGATCGCAATGAGGAGGTTTGATCAATCGATTTTTTTATACGTAATTTTTTGATTCGTGGAGCGAGAGTGATAATTGTTAATGATAATATATCGCGTGACTTATACACGAGCCCGACGACGCTGCCGGTACGATTACGTTAGTATGCGAAAAAATGTCATTTCCGTTTTTTGTAATCTATTTAAATTATTCGCGTTTACAAAACAATTTCAGTATTCGGAGGTTCGTGGGGCCCGATCGGCTGATACAATCCTTAATCTTTGTACATAATTACTTAACGATGAACACGTGAAGCGAAGACAGCGGGAATTTGTAGTCTCTCGAAGTGAATGTCTTAGAGCGTAGCTGCTGGGTGAGTTGCGTTGATAATTTTAGGACATTTTTTTGTAATCTTGTATATTTTGTTTATTACGTTGGTTCTTTTTTTTTTTCTCAAGTGAATGCATGACGATGGTATATTGGGAGTGACGATAAGCGTCACCGAAGCCCGTATGAAGAATTAGCTTAAACGGCTTCGTTACTCCCCTTCCCTCCCCGTATCGGTGGTTAATTAAGAAAATAAAAAATTATTTATGTGCCATTTACTATGCGTCTAATTGCGATGATAATTACCCTCGAAACTTCGACACTTCGATGAAATATTCGCGAAAAAATCTTTATCAACGATGCCGATAAGACAAAGCGATCAGAAGGTACGTTTTATAAGACCTCGAATATGAAATTCGAGGCGATCAATGAATCTGAGGAAAGGAATCCAATAGTAATATAGATGCAAAAAAGGCATAGCAATTCTGACTATATCAATACTAGCGCGGTAAAGTATGAAAAAAAATACGACAGCAAAACAGCTCGCACGTATTTTTTTCTCTTTACATTTATAGCAAAATCAGCCCGTGCGTACTCGCACCTCGAAAGTGTGTGGCGGAATAGTGTGCCGTAGGTGAGCATTTTCTTTATTTGCGTTGGCGGTTTTTTCTATTACCGCAATGAATTGATCGAGAAATTCGAAGGAGACGCAATGATCAAGTTGTCGGATTCGGTGAATGCGCATTGTCTTTATTTTTATTATTTTTCAAGGGGTATTAAATTGTTGATATAATTCGTTCGTCGACGCTTTATTCACAAATAACTCGTTGAGCGCGTGCATCATGATGTTTGCGTCTGTTACTTAACGTTGTTTTCGCTTATTTAAAAACGGCTTTATCCGACGGAGGTCCGAACTAATTCGCAATCAAATTCACATGATAGAATCCTCAGTTTGACCGTAGCTTGACAACGATGTCGTCGAATAGAGCCCGATGAACGGCTCCTAAACTTGGTTGAACGCAGCTCGAACTCGCGCTTCTTCTCGGTCTGATGGATAAAAGAAAAACGAATTATAAATATTAATGCTACCCTTTATGACGATTTATAATCGCTTGAAAAATCTTACTCTGTGAGACATCGAACTGCCGTTCCCGTTGGATTATTTTTCGGTCGGGGATTCACGAGGAGACACTTCATCGGATGACCGTCCAATTGCCTGTTGTGATAAGTTTCAACGGCTTTCGTCGCATCCTTCAGCGTCTTGTAAATTACTTCGGCCGTTCCGGGTCTCACTAATCGTGATACGAGCAATTCTCCGACGTCTTCGAACAGTTCCTGCGGAAAGTAAGTTCACCCGCATCTCAAAGACCGTTTCGCACAGTGGTTTGTTACGATATCGAGCTAGAAGCGCGTATATTTTTTTTTACCTTTATATCCTCCTGCGTGACATTGGCCTGTAAATTTGACACGACGATTCGGTATCCCGACGATTGCGACGATATCGACGAGGACGACGAGGTCGTACTAGTTTTCGGTCTCGACAGAACACCGAGCGTACGAGGCTTTATCGGCATTGCCTCTAGGCGAGATTTAACGCCTATCTCTCTGTGACTACGAGGCTCGAAGTATTTCGGCTCTGCGGGACCTTCGGCAACAATGGTTCTGTAACATATTTTCAGTTAAACAATCATCTATATTCCAATGGCAGTTTATTTTTAAGAATACCGATTCTTTTATATAAAAAAAAAGAAAACAATATCAACGCAAGTCTTACCTAGACTTTGATCTCAGCATCCAGTCTTCTCTGTACGCCGGAACCTCGTATTTTGACTGAAAGTTAATCAACGGTGTGATAATTGGTGCAAATTATATTGGACAATAAGTGTCGCGACGATTTGAGATTTTTTCATTACCATTTGCGGACGCGCTACAACATTGAATTCCCGTGGTCTTTCGGGCTCCGGTTTTCTCGGAAGTGCACTTCTAAGAACGTTGCCGCCCGGCTGTTTGACCCAACTGTACGGCGTTGCTGGTTTCATATTGAACACAGGCGGTGGAGGCGGAGGAGTCGGAGCGTACTCGTTGCTGACCGTACGCCTCAACGGCGGAGCATCCATCATGTAAGCGTCTGCAAAAGTAAATAAACAAACGTTACAATGTTGCGATTGCCGACGCGGAAACTTTTTCTTTATTCTTTGGCTCCCGCTTTGACTCGATCTTTCGCAGCGAGCTCGAAACGTAAAAATGGAAAAAAATACTCGGAATCGTTCCAAAAACCATTCGATTGTTCAATCTTTGACATCCAAACGAGTAAACGGCTCACCGTCATTATAATCCATACTCATGTCGTCAATGTAATGAGGCTCCGGCAGAGGCTGTTTGTAAACAACGTTTCTCGTCGGTGGCGGCATGTAGCTTTGCGTCGGAACGTGACTGACGAGAGGCGGTATTTTATTCGTAGTCAGAGATATTCTTCCGTTGCGACCGGTCTTGCGCGATATCCCGCCGATCGGAGCGTCGTTCTTCTTCAGATGAGTCGCTCTGAGCTTGTCCAACTTGAGCCTCGCGTCGCTTTGCTTCGCTATCTCCGCCAGTTTGTCCCTCGCGTCGGTCAGCTTCTCGCGGTTCTTCTGAATTATTTTGAAACGAGCGTCCGTCACGACCTGCGTCGGTCGCGGCCTCGTCGAGCCATTAGCGCGCGCGCCTCTGCTCGCGCCTCTCCGGATTCTGAAGAATTAAAAAAATATTAATTACGATTGTCACGGAGCAACGAAAGGGCTTCGAAAAATTGTTTAATTCTAAGTCTCTGATTTTCCGTAAATTTACGATGAATTTGAAATTGAAAATTTTAAAATACTCCATTATTATTGTTATGAATTATTAGTATTAATGATTAAATATTTGAAATTTATATTTATTTTTGTTCAATATCAATATATTCAATTTAGATAAGATGTTTTTTGCAAATTTAAAGTATGCCTTTAAAGTTTGGTCTTTTACCGTTACTCTAAAAAATCGGAGACCGGAAACAACAGAATTTTTTGAAATTATTGCCATCTAGGCACAGTATTCTTATGGCAATCGATAAGCATAATAAGCAAACAGGGGATTCTTGAATTCAGCAATATCGCCAGGGAAAATATGTGGTTTCTGCGTGAAGTTCCAAACAGCATCTTTTTTTTTTTTTTACACTCAAACGGAACGCGTTTAGTAAACGTAAGAACAAATCTGCGAATTGCGAGGGCCAGAATTCGATGTGAGATATTAAATTTTACTGAAGTATCGTTCCAAGAGTTTGAGTCGCAGCCGAACATAGCGTCTCTGGAATACGAGTACCGATAACGAAAAGTCATGTATTTTTCTTTAGCATTCCCAAAAAATGTGTTGCCTCGCTTTTCTTTTTTTTCTCTGTAAAGGAGTTACACTGTTCGATAAATCAAAGAAAAATTTGTATTTCCAAAAAAATTAAATCCAAATGTTGAACTTCATTGAACATCAACGAAGTTAAATTGTTATGCATCGAGTTTTTAACTATTTTGTTTATTGTTTTAGATATTTCTTTGCAAGATCGTCGGCTCGAGATCGATCGAATGATTATTTCTCGTGTTTTAAAGGTTATCGAGGCGTCAGATGCGTACGCTACGGGATCGGTAAGATGCATAAAAAGGATTAATGTTGCCTTACCCTCCTCTGCCCCTCATTAGTGCAGGCTTCGATGGCTTTGACTTTTTAATTATATCGTCCAAGCTCAGACCCATATCAGTCATGATACGAATAAAATCGTAAAATAGCGAGATCCGGCAGACGACTGAGATTTTTTACTTGTCGATTCGTTTGGCAGTCATACTCTGAGCAAGAAGCAGGCACCCCACCATGGTGGATACCGTTATTATACGGCAACGGCGCGCGTCTCGCGTAGAGACGATGATGAGCTATGTTCACGCGGTTGATTGGTCTGCGCGCGGCGCTCATTGGCGAGGAGAGGAGAGGTGAGGAGTATAATTTTGAAATTCGATTAATCGAAACTCGAGTCACGGAAAGCGAGTTCTGGCTTTTGGAAAAATCATTTGGAACAAAATATTTTTTTATCAAAAAAGTTTATTTGTCAGTCATTTTTGTAAACTGTAAAGGTTACGGATTGCACTTTTCGTTCATCGGACAGGGGACGAAAAATGTTGAAATTCGATAGGTCAAGAAACTCGAAACGCGGGAAATAAGATCGAGTTTGAAAAAAATAATTTTATCAACAAGTAAGTGTAATTGGCAGTTTGTGTAAACAGTAAATTTCGTGGATACCACCATCGACGATCATTACACAGTAATTTTGTTACAAAAATATTGGTGGTTCGTCAAGGATCAAGCGAATTTGATGACTAACTCGCGATAATTGAAGTTTGTACATATGTCAATGTTGTTACTGGATCCGGCTACGCTGAGGATCTTGTGAGGAGTTTCGCGACACACGATGCTGTAAACCGCGCTGCTCGAAGTCGGCACTTTCGCCAGAACTTCGTTCTGATACGTTAGGTGATAGGTGTGCGGCATAGCACCGCCGGCGATGATTCTCTCCTCGTATATCTCAGCCACGTGAATGCCGGAGTCCTTGAGATCGAAAATCATCGCTGCTTCCATGGTTCGCAAATGCCAGAGTGATAAACTCGGTCCACCGCCGCATAGCTGCGTGAAACATAATTTTGTATTGTTTGCTACGAATAGTGAAAAATTGTTTGAAAATAACGCGTGAAACTGTACCAGCCAGTCTTCCGTGAAGTCCACGGCGCCGATCCATTTGCCGAGATGCGGACGCGCAACTTTATCGTTCAAATGCGGCGTCAATACGTTTGTATTATCGTACTTTCTGAGATCCCACAATCTTACTGTTCCGTCCTCGCTCGATGATGCTAATTGACTGTTCCTGAAAAAAAAGATACGAAAGTTTCGTTCATCGACTCTGCGATTCTATAAAAATCTTATTAATCGCTTTACTCAAATAGTTTTTGAAACCGGTGGATAAAATGTCTTGAGGACCACTTGATGGATCCTTTTGAAATTTATACCATATATTATGCAAAACATTTAGTATTCGGTCGTTTAGTAACGACCTGAGATTTTCAAAAGCAAGCACCATTTTTTGAATAATTTCGCAAAAATTACGAGATTTTTAATAAGAATTCTGTTCTTAAATTTTAATTGCTTGCAATTTCCTTAGAAAAAATTATTAAAAAAAAAAAATCAAGAATTGTTCCCTTTCTCAGAGATACCTGGTGAATATGGTCCCTTGACTTCATATATTTTTATTTATTCATGTTTTTATATTGGACTGCTCTATACTATTTAACAGTGTGTTCTATATTGCACTCGTATTGTTAAAGTTCTTTGTGCAAAAGAAATCAACAAAATAATCAATAAATTCATTAATTCAAATATTTAGCTACTCACATTCTCGCGATACTGTGGATATAATCTTTGTGTCCCTCCAATTGCCGCAATATTTTTCCATCTTCCAAATGGATAATGTAGACCTTATTGTCCCCGCACCCGGCATACAGGAGATTATTTTCCTTGCAGTAAACCATGCAATTAACATCCGGTTTCTCAAAGTTATCCCTGCGATAGAAACAATTAGCATTTGAAACAAAATGTTTGCGCGACAAGTCTGAAATCGAATAAATTGGCCTCACTTATCGACGGGTATCTGTACGGTCCAGGAAGGTTTGGCTTTCGAGGCTTTGTTGGACAAAACTATCTTCCAGTCCCATCCGCATATCTCTCCGGTTGTTCCGGTGATTAAAAAATTCTCCGTCGCAGCCATACTCTGTACGTGCGATTCGGGATGAGCCGAAAATTTGTACGTCGGTCCCGGCAACTCATTTTCGCTTTCCGTTTGTCGCGGACCCAGTACTTTTGATAAACTTCGAAAAAAAAATAACGAAATCAATTGCACAGTGTAAACATCGATCTAACCTCCATCTCACTAAGTTTCAACGAAATAGTTGGAAAATGTTGATTTGACAAAAAAAAAACTTACTTAAATACGGATACGTCGCCGTATATGTTGCCGGCGAGCAGAAAATTTCCCGTCGGCGAAAATGTTTGGCATAATACTGTATTGTAGAACAACTTTTGGTCGAAAACTTCCGGCATGTTTACGAAACGTGTGGTGTCTTCTTCTTCGTCTCCTCTTCCTCTTCGCGTCGACGGCGAAAATGCTTTACCGACCGATGCAACGTTAGTTCGGTTCCAATAAAGGAGATGTAAAACGCCCTGCCCGAATGTCTTTCTATCTTTGCGCAGAGAAACACAATTTTCTTTCTCTCAAATATCTATGATTTCGAAATTGCACACATTACAGTTCTCGTTACCGATCGAGCCTTCTCGAATCACCTTAAAAAGATGTATGCATCGCGTAAAAGAACATATTTTTGTAGGAAAAAAAATGTACAAAAGACTTTGTTTAAAATAAAATGGGTATTCTTTTATCGTACAAAAAACTTCGAGCAGACATAATACATTCGTGTGACAATGATGGGTATCGCATTCGTGTAGAATTTTACAAAAATTAATTACGCCTTATCAAATTGAGTGTAAACAACCTTGATTTTCTTGTGATCGAGTCGATCGACATATCGAAAATGAAGTTAGACATGTTTATCAATAAAAATCTTCCTCGGCCACTTTCGTCGTTGACGTTTGATTCATTATTTGTTCCTGGCTCTTGTACATGTCGGCAACTTGCTGAGCCGACGTTGCATCCTCGGCGTTCTTGTCCTCCCGCACACGTATGAATCTCGGGAATCGCAACGATATTCCCTTTTCCGGATCGACCTGAATGGTAGGAAAAAAGAAAATGTTAAAACAGGTTGCAGACTAAAAGTATGAGCGATGCGCGGATGAAAGGTATCTCGCTCACGATTCCTGCTCCAGCTCTGTGAACCGGCGACAATGAGAGATCGGCGCATTTGATTTCCCAGACTTGAGTCGGTTCGAACCAATGATCGGGCTCGTGAGAGCTGTCGTATCGGTAATAAGGTTTCGCCTGCGATATAACGTGTTCCTTCAGTAGTTCCGTGTGCTTCTGCAAATCTTCCTCGCTGAATCCGGTACCGATCTGATGAAAAACAAAAACGATTTATACACTTATACGCACTGACAAGGATGAAAGAAACTTTGTGCCGCGAAAGTTTTTATTGTTACCTTGCAGAGACTCTGATACTCCTCGTTTTCCTGGTCATAACAGGCGAGAAGAAATCCGCCGTATGTCCCGGTTCTTTTGCCTCTGCCGATGTAGCCACCGATAACGACAACGTCCAGAGTATCGCCAACGCCCTCGAGATAGTCCTTCTTCAGTTTCAACCAATTTCTCGATCGTTTAGCTATCTCATAGGTTGCATCTTCCTCCAGAGTCTTCACCATCAGGCCCTCGCAATTTCCTTAAATTTTATATACAGTGTAAAATTACACAATGCCAATAATCCAATAGGTTGACAGAAGAACTGAAGTCTCGCAATATTTTTGTACCTTTAACAGATTCTTCTAAGAAATCTTGAACCTCCTCCATCTTCGTGGTATCGAGACTCGTTGCGAAGTACCACTCGCCCTCGACTTCCTTGAAATTTTGTTTAAGCAAATCGCGACGCTTCGCGAAAGGTTCTTTGACCAAAGCTTGACCGTTGAAGTATAGAAGATCGAACATGAAAACGCAGACTTGTACTTTGATGTCCGCTTCGCTGGCGTCCTAAAACATTGATGAAGATGGTCAATCCAGAAATACAGGTAATAAGTAAATTTAGAACAGGCCAGAACAGCATTGGCGATTTAGTCGTTCACCTTGCGTTTCCTCGTGCTAAGAATTTGAAACGGTAATATCTGTTTCTTCTCTCTATCCCAAGCGACAGCTTCGCAATCCAATACACAACTCTTGACGTTCTCCCCTTGGGTGTTTTTCAGCCTTCCGATAATGTCCGGATACTTGCTCGTGTTGTTCTCTTGATTTCTACTGTATATGCTTACGTCGCCGTTATCGGCGATGTGAATTTGTGCCCTCTCCCCGTCGTACTTCCATTCGCAAGTGAATTTCAGACCCTCGAAACGCTTCAAAACCTCCTGCACGCCTTTCGTTGGGTGTGCAAGCATCGGTTTAAGCGGTATGCCCGGTGTGAGTTTGCACTTCTCGGGTAAAGCTTTTACGCCGTCTTTCAGTATAACCGGTACGACCATGTCGTAATTTGGACACTCGCTGAACAAAATTGTAAATCGTTTTGCACTTATGGGTAAATTTACCGATGAACGTAAAGACGAGACAAACTCACCAATAGGTCGTCTTGATTATTAGAGCAATCTCGTCGTAATGTTGTTTGAAAGAGTCGCTTCCCATTTTTTTACTGGCATTCAATATTTCGGGTGGGTACTCCTTCTGTTCCGGTGGAGTCATTGCACAAGCTAGAGCCAAGGCCTACAACAAAAATACGATTGAAAAATATCGATCTTTCTCGACGTTTGAGACGATTTTTTAAATTTTGTGAGATGAATATCTCGAAAACAAATTTTGCAACGAAACCAACGCTTCCTCTATGGGTAAATAAAAGGCAACAAAAACTGTTTGAATCGAATAATCAACATACCTGCAGAACCGACTGCTCGGCAAGGCCGATTCGAAGCTTTCCAGCCAAAGATCTTATGAGATACCGAGCTTCTGTGAATCGACAAGCAACGAACAAAGACTGTATCCTGTCAACTTTTTTGCCCACAGACTGTGGATCAATAAAAAAATGTTCAATACATTAACTCTTCTTCAAGTAAAAAACACCCTATCGATATTTTCGCCTCGTTAATTACCGATTGACCGGTCATCTGTGCGATTTCCTTCAACTTCGTGTAAACGTTGAATACTGTCAAAGGCGCCGGCTGAAACATCATTCGCTGATTCGAACGACTGCCCTCTGCTACAACTCCCAAATCGCCGGCTTCTTGAGCGTCCGCTTTTACCTGCGCAAGAGTTCGTCCTGTGCATTGGGCTATTGCTTTCATAAGCGTTGTTTCCGCAATACCGAGCTCGAGACCTGATAACGATACAATCACATTCGATAAAAGTTCTATACTGTTTTCGTCAGATGTTATTACCTTTTGGCGAATTTTAGTACCAAATGTAATTGCTATCAAAGGTAAATTACCTTCGTAGGCCGGAGCGAGTTGGTTTAAACACAAATAGACACTTGGTAGAAGATCGCCGGGGCTCAGCACGATAACCGAACGAAAGTAATTCGATAGAATTTCGACTATCTTCAATCTGGCGCTTGTCTCTTCGATGAGTTCCAACGTTCTTGTCAACGCAATATACGGAACTCTAGACAAACAGAGAAAATGTTAGAATTTGTATTAAAAGAAAGGGGATACACAAAGCAGAGAACTTATTCGGAAATTATATGATTCGCTAACTTTTCACCCCGTTTCCAAGACGCGTCGTCGATTGGATGATATTTCGGCGAATTTGGATTGTAAGACGGTGCCTCATTTTTCTTCTCAGTGCCCTTGTTCTTTGCAGCATCTTTTTGCTTGGGAGCTGCAATTCAAAATATCTTGTTGTATAAAAGAAAATTGAAGAAATATATAAACAGAACAAGTTAAGGAAAACTTACCGAAAAAGCTGTTCATAGTTTTCGGCGATTTTTTTTCTGTCTTGACTTTCTCGGGACTTTCAGTTGTTTTATCTCCCTGGACTTTCTTGTCTGTTTCCTTTTTGTCTACAGGATCAAGCAAAGTAATTAATGGTCGTTGTGAATTCAGATGACTGAAGGAATCTCGTATGCTCTTCGACTTACCGAAAAACCCGTTCATTTTTTTCGGTGTCTTCTTTTCCGTTTTCGCCTTCTTGGGACTTTCAGTCTTCTCTTCTTCGCTTTCTGCATCGCTTTTGGATTCATTGTCGTCGTTCTTTTTGTTCTCTTGTTCCGACTCGCTGTCCGACAGTATCATCGATCTTCCGTTTATTGAACCCACGCTCGTGCTTCCGTTATTTTTCTCTTTTACTGGACTGTCCGGCAACTGGCGAAAGAAAATTAATATATCAAACACACACGCGGGGCCTCCTAATTCTGTATGTTATGTTGTGTTATCTTCTATAAAAATTCCAAGGCAATATATTAAAAAATCTACGAGTTCGAGCGTGTCCAGAAATTTTCAAACAAATTTCGTAAAATCCGAACCACGTAAATTTTGCTAAAAATTTAATCAAAGAAAGGGAAGTTTCTCAAACCTTTCTCAAGGTAGAAGGTCAAATATTCTCAATTAATTGGTAAGAAAATTTAAAAAACGCGCTCCTTTGGAAATCGAGAAATCAATTATCAAAATAAAAAACTTACAGGCAAATGACCCTCGTCATCGCTCGAGTCTTGTTGCAGTATCCTTGCTCTTTTCTTTGCTTGTTTTCCCTTAGTTTTGACAGTCGTTGGTTTCTTTGCGAATTCTGCTTTGCTGTTTTTTGCATTGCTCTCCTCGGAGGGCTTTCTCGCATCTTTAGCATCCGATGCTGGTTGAATTTTGCTGCTTATCTCTTTGTTTGATTCAGATTTTTTCTCGTCCTCTGGAATGCTTGGTTTCTCCCTATTACTCGATTCTACTTCTGTCTCCTCTTCCGACTTGTTCTCCTTCTCATTTTTACTCGATTCTGCTTTTACACCAGCCGATGATCGTTTGTTCTTTTCCGCAGATGAAAAAAGAGCAGGCTTTTTGCCATTGGCCTTCGGTGTGGACTTTCGAGATTTAGTCTTTGACGGTTTGGCACCGATTTCTGTTTTTTTTGCTGGCGGAGAACTGCAAGACATTCAAATTAATATAGTTTTGATCAATAACAAGCGGTGTGCGCGAAAATGACATAAATTTTCCCACCTCGAACTGCCGCTGCTGCTGCCTCTTTTCCTCTTTCCTTCCGCGAGACTCGCAGCAGCATCTTTATCTTTGCTTTGCTTACTACCGTCGATACGCCACCGATTAACAAAATTATAATGAATTTCGCGACGCGCGGAATAGCTTAGTTCCGAAGTTCGCAATGTGAGCGATCTCGCCATCGCGCACAGCTTGAATATTCTCGACATTTCGCGATTTTCGCGAATATCTACGAGATAGAAGAATTGCATTTAACGTAAAACGTACCTTGACTCTGTCGACGTACCGTTCGTATCCTCCTTTTCGTTGGTTTTCTTGAAAAATGACCTGCGCAATAATATCTCGATGAAAGAATGAAAATCGACGAAACTTCGATCGACGATTTACAATTATTCAGCCGAACGGTATTGTTTAACATGAAAATAAATATCGAACACTTTGTCACTTACGTGATGGATCGCTGCGCCATTTTCGCGCTCTTTTTACGATCAATCTAACCTCAAATAATAAGTGAAGTGTATTATATACGAGCGCGATTGGCCCATTCTTTGCGCGTTGCGCAATATATCGAAAATATCGAACGCGATCTATCGAAGTAGCCGCGGGAAAAACGACCGAAGGACGAAGAATTTGAAAAAACACAAGAGCCTCGATACTTGCACCAATGTTTGAATGATTTATTAGATATACAAAATAAATATTACAACTAATAGTTATTGATGATTGTTAATCACATTTTATCATATACTGGCAAAAGAAAGCTTTATAAATAAAGATAATAGAACAAAACAGCGAAGTTTCAGACAAAAAAAACAAACGTAATTGTCTCGCGCGTATATCAAAGTAGTACGAAAGGCAATTCAACCGGTCGACGATCGATCGATACCGCATGTAATTCGTTGTATCGAAAGTACTTATCATCATAGTTCATATAAAATCTATTTGTACTTTTCATAAACTGTCAAACACCTTCAACAGACTAAATATTTCGATTGAACTCTCGTATCGTATGCTACTAACTTTGTAGAGGAACTGGATGCAGATTTTTTGCGTTTTTCTGTTGTGTCAAATCGCAAACGCGACTAACGAAACAACCAAAATTCTCGGTGTTTTAACGTATGTATACTGAATACGGTAAACGTAAACTTTTCCGTAAATTAAATAAATAGCGGTATTATGTTTATGCGATGTGTGCGACGAATATTCGTATCGTCTCGGATGCAGGTCACTTCTTCAATGATTCGTCCATTGCCAAATGCTTCCTGGCTAGAGGCACATGTAGACGAAAATCAGAATGCCGTTCAACGCGCCGATCACATAATTTATTTGTAGCCTCGATTTTTCAGGATATCTGCAAACAGTAAGCAAACAAGGTATAAAAAAAATTCGGTAATCTCGAATCGATGCTATCGCACGATACTGAAAGCTGATAATTCCAAGATATTTGTGCATTACTAGGAGCAACAGAGGAACAAAAAGCGAAAGCACGAATGAGAATTGAAGGACACAACATGCAAATGCAAAACTTATCTGTCTATACGGATGAAATGAAACTGAAAAAAAAGTACAAGTGCAAGAGATAAAAATAATGAAAGATAAATGGAACGAGAATTAAAATTACAAAGTCAAAGTATCTAAATTCTACATAAAATGTAAAACGATGAGACAAAGAGTGTCGATTGTTTACAGAGCTGCTCGCCGGTGCACTAAAAATCGTCTACGTCAACAGCCAGAGATAACTGTAAGATAAAAGACAGGAGAATCGGATGCAACACGACTCACCTTCTCTTGGAGGGACTGAAAGGCGAGGGCGGATTGACTCCGGGAATGCTGCTGTCTTTGTAAACAATGAACCACGTGAATCCCATCATAGCCAGTCCACACGACGCCGCCCTGACCAACCAGCTGAATCTGTGAGATACGCTGACAACGGCATCGGCAACCGCGTCGCCGTAATGACGACTCGCGTTTATTATTTTCTCGCTAGCCACCATAAGGTGTTCCTTGTCAAATCCTGACAATCGCTGAGTATTCGGTACAGCAAAAACATCGTACATGCGCGATAAAGCGGGTAACGTCGGACGTACGTCACGAACACTAAGTGGCCATTGGGTAGCGTATCCTGGGGAGAGGGACACGAGACTGTCAATCGCTAAGAATGACGACACGGAAATATGTACAAGTTCCTACAATCCAATGACTCAACCATCGTGAAATATTTATATTTTAGAGTTACCAATCGAACGGAATTTCGTGTTAAAAAAAATTCATCGACAAAGACGAACGTGAAGGGAATAAAAAAATAATGACGATGCGTAAAAGCAAAGGTAAACAGCGGCGGATGATCGGGGTACAAGCGACGTAATAACAAGGGAAAAGAAAAAAAAAACACTTTTTCCTGTAATTCTATTTTCGCAGAAATTTCCTCTCTGAAACTCAGCGTTAAGCGTCGACTCACCGTAATTGATGAACAGTTTTCCGGCGACGATCGCCAACGAGAGAACGAACAAAAACAAACTGAACGTCCACTCGTTGATTCGAATGTTGTTCCAAATAGTGCTCATCGGCGTCTTACCGGCGTGGCCGATACCGTTCTCCTTCCCGTTCCCGATGTAACTCCTCATCTTTTGTACCGTCATTTTACATCGATTTTGCTGGATTTACTCAATGTTGAATAATGAACTTTCGACGTGCGTTTGAATGACGACGGACTGGCCGCACGGCCTCGGGACGAAAACGGGCGACGCACCTTGCGCCCAATGCCAAAAATAAAAGTGACACAGCGAGCACGATTACATCACTGCGCTCTCTCGGTAGCGTCGCTTTTATCGAGCATCCTTTCCAAGATTTTTCAAAACACTAGGTTGCAGCACTGCATCGTACTTCCGGTTTTATGTCAGTTATCTCACGAGCGAGCCGCGCAAAGAGGTTAGCTGTCAAATCGTGTGAAAAAAAAACAAAGCTAGAAACAAAGTGTTTTCTCGATAAGAGAACTCCGAAAGTCGAGTGAATTAGCTTTTTCCTCACCGAGTCGAGGAAATCATGACGTCCAAGCCGGAAATAACACTGGAACATTTTTATATTTTCAATGGAACTTACGCTAAGAAGGAGGGAGAGGTTTGACATTTCAATGGATTTTTGTCGATTGTCAAAAAAAAAAATTGATATACGATATTGTTTCACGCCCCCCAGGAGCACAAGAAAATTCTCTACTACTATCCAGAAAAAACCGATATCGACACGAAAATTCGAAATATCGGATTGAGCGAAGCGATCATCAAATTTACGGAGTAAGCTATTTCACCCATAGAATCTTGAGAGCGCATGACCGAACGATTGGTTTCTGAGTCGTAACTATCTAAATTATAGATCGTTCAATCCTGGACAAGGCTGCGACTACTGTCATACCCACAAGACCAGACAGATATATTATCAGCCAGAGCCAGACTTTTGGATCGTCATGGTACGTTACTGCGCATCCAACATTTTTTGTTAACCGAGTATTAATGCATGTGTTAATTGTAGATCGTTGGTGTACCTTATCTATGGAAAGTCAAGGATGGAATCGAGTACATGGAATACCAAAATGACGAAGTGTCCAGCAGCGTTTGTCAGGCTATTCTGAAACAGGCTTACATGAGATTCAGACTCTTCATGGGTTCCTTCGAAACCATACTCGAAGATCCTAGCTGCGGCTCTGTGACTCTTCTCAGACACAAACTCGATTATTTCTACTCGGAGGTGAACATCCCCACTGTTATCGAGTATTCGATTTGAACTCAATTTATTAACTATGCTCTTTCATTAATTTTTGTGGTGTTTTCGTTGAAAGTATTTTACCATTGCTCAATACATTTTTTTACGAAATTCGCACTTTTTAAGTCCTTTTCCTATAGCTCTTCAGAACTTGGTCACAATCGAGATTCCTAATATATTTAAAAAAGGGATGCAAAGCAAAACCGTGCATCTTCCTTACCATTTTCTACCTTTCACAAAAGTTCGTCTATGAGAAAGTCAATCGATTTAATCAATTTTGGTTTCCTCATAGACGAATTTCTTTTTTTAATCATGCTACTAAACAGAGTATGATTAAATGCCGTTTATTTTCTTTATTGTAGTCCCGGCGTTTCTTAAAAAAGTAGGTCCGTTAAATATATTCTATCTTTTTATGAAATAATTTTCAATAGGCATTTCTGCAACGTGTTCAGCATTCATGTCACATTTTCATACGCTCCAACCCACGTTATTATTCCATATGTAGAGATTCACTGAAACTACGAACGAAATAACTAATGCATACAATTTTTTTTTTATTCTATTGCAGTATCTGCTCTCGCTGAAGCTGAATCACGGCGACATCCTCGACATCTTTCAAGGCTTGCAATTTCTTCCACTCGACAAAGTTACATTCCTCCGAGTTCAATGCTTCATGAATCTCGTCGAAGCGACATTCCCCCAAGTGAAATACACCGCATTTCTCTATAACGATCAACTAGTTTGGAGCGGCTTGGAGCCCGACGATATGCAAGTCGTGTACAATTATCTAGTCAGTACGTTGTTGCCGGCGCATTTGGAGAAAGAGCTTCACGGCGGTTCGATGCCGCGTAACTCGACGTCACCGTTCACGAGTTCGCATTACGGCAAATTCGTTACCGGCACTTCCAGCATCAACGAATCAATCGGCATAACTAAATCGCCGAAAGTCTTCATCAACTATCCGAACAATCCGATCTCTTTATATTTAGTTGTCTACAGCGCGTTGAGCGCAACGATATGCCTCTTCATCGACAGTGAGTAAACATTTTTCGATTATGATTTCCTATAGGAAGCTGTTTGGGTAGAAGAAAATTATAGATTATAACTACGTTAGAAAAAAAATGGGGAAGCCATATGCAAAAATATTTGCATAACTTCTCAATTTTTTCGCGGTTTCGTATGATTGATACATTTTTCAAATATTTGTTTGCCAGGTAACACGAGTCTTCTCATAGACTTTCTCAAGGGTCTCGATAGTTTTCTCGGACCTCAGCTGACAACTCTGGTCAACTCGGTGTCGGAACAATGCTCCAAGCATGTACCCGACGTGAGCGAGTCTACTCCGAAATATCTTTACTTTAACAAGCTCAACTTGGCATACAAAAGCACCATCCATCTCGACAACAGGCGTTGCTCGAACGTTCTGACGACTCCCGAAGTTTTGAGAATCATAACCGACATCAACAGCGACACGAATAGGTAATTAAATGTTCGGTCGACAATTGGACAGTAACAAAAAAGACATTTTATCGACTTCAGGATGAAGGAAGCTGCGGAAATTGTTATAAAGACAATGAGCGACTACTGGGTCGTCGGCAAACTGTCGAATCTCCGAGAATTCTTCGTGGTGATACAGCAGAAGAATGCGAACATTATCGATATCGAAGGTAAGAATAAACGATTTCATTTATTTTGCAAACAACAACGCTCGAACATGCGATTATAACCGATCATACGTCTTTAATATTTTTCAGATCAAGTCAAGAGACTGTGCGAGAAACAATTGAAAAGTATATTCTTTCACTAGTACCGAGCTGCGGTCATATTCCATTGGAGATGTGTATAAAATTCGTCGGGCGTATGTTCTTGTACAGTTAAACAATTATAATTCGTGCAGCGGAAGTTGCACGAAACCAATTGAATCGAATGTTTGAACTTGATCAATTATTTTATTCCGACTTCTCATCGTCATCTTCGTCGTCGTCCGACTGCTTATCTCCGTTGACACTGTTTGGTTTCGGTATAACGTTCGAGAATTTTTTCAGTTTAGCAACGTAGAAACCGTCCATGTTGTGAACGTGAGGATAGAAGCGTTTTGTCAGCTTGAGGGACGGATGAAATCTGTGATGCCTGTAGTTGGTGAAACCTTCGGCGCCGAAATCCAGACCGGTCGGCACGATTTTCACGTTTCTCTTCTTCAACGCGTAATCGACGATCCATTCGTTCTCCTCGGGTAGTATCGAACACGTTGAGTATACGATTATTCCACCGGATTCGGAACGCGCGTTGACCGAGTCTATCGCGGCGAGGAGCAACTCACGCTGAAGCGTGCAGCAACGCTGCGCATCGATCTCGTCCTTGTTAGTTTTCACGCTCGGATCTTTGGCAACGACACCGGTACCGGTGCATGGCGCGTCCAAGAGCACCCGATCAAAACCTTTGATTATCTTGAATAAAGATATTTTTTGTCATTTAACAAGATACTCGGAAATTTAAGATTGATAGCCGCGCCAAATTTGTATACTCACCGAAGGTATTATTCTACCGTCGTAACTACAAATAACCGAATTTACGATTCCCAGTCTATGAAAGTTACCGATAACGGCTTTTATTCTCTCCTGATTAACGTCATTCGAGAACAAAACACCGGTGTTCTTCATCAATGCGGCTATGTGAGACGATTTTCCACCGGGTGCCGCGCACATATCGAGAATCCTCTCGTTCTCCTTGGGCTCGAGTGCCATTACCGGCAAGAAACTCGAGGCGCCCTGCAATATGTAGTGACCCGCGAGATACTCCGGCGTCGCGCCCATTGGGACTTGAGACGAGTAAACGACCAATCCGACCTTCGTCCATTTGCCGATTGGATCAAGATTGACACCTCTGTTTATCAAGGCCTAAAAAATTAATTTCATTAAGACAAACTAACAAGAGCGAGGGTGAAAAAAAATAGAACAAAAAAATCAAATTCCTACTTGAGCTAAATCGCGTCTACGAGTTTTCAATGTGTTCGTTCTAATGGTCATCGGTCTTTGTACTTCGCTGGCTTCGAGAAATTCCACCAGTTCGGTGAACGGAAATATTTGCATCAATTTTTCCATGAGGTAAGCGTTGTAACTGTAGTACGAACACAAATCCGTACGTAGCAGCTCGACGTATTCGGTTCGTGATCTGCCGGCTTCTCGCCATCTCTTGAAGTCGTTCAAAACCATTATAACGTCGCGTATTCGTTGTTGAACGTCCTTCAAACTCGTCGGTTCGTTGAGCTCCTCGGCGGTAGGAAACGTAAATACGCACTGTTGTTCGACCATATCTTTCATCTCAGCTTCTTCCAGTTTCCTGTAATATACAGAAACAGGTAAAAAAACGTTGAAATCAACTGCTTTGCTTCCTCGCAGAGAAAGCTTGGCTCATTTGAAGAATAAAATCGAGATTTTAGGAAAAACGTGGCATCTTTTTTGCATTTCAAATTCATTTAAATAAGAATGTATATTTTAATTCGGATATAAGTATTTTTTCATCCGCGATTTTTCATTTGATAATATTCGAAATGATATTGAGCCATTAAGAAAATATGCAAATATAATTCTCATCTTTTTTTTTACACATAAAAAAACGTAGAATCTCGATTCAAAGTTGATTAAAAAAAATTCGACAATATTCGAATATCACAAATATTCATGTATACTATTTTGTATTGTACCTTTCCTTCTCCTGTTTTTTCTTTAATCTTTTGTTCGCTTTTTCAATGGGCAGCATATCATCGTCGTCGTCGCTCTCATCCGAGCCTTCCTCTTTATCCTCTTCCTCTTCATCGCTGTCGGATCCTTCGTCGCTGTCCGCTGCAGGAAGTGGCCTCACGAAGGCTCCAGGTTGCGTGACGACATCGTCCTCCTTGCCAGACTCTGCACCTGACGAATATTCATCCTGAAATTCAAATTAAACCTAAATTTCGCTCTGAGATTGGCCAAGAGTGAAAATCTCGGAATGGATGAATAATCAAACCTCTTCCGACTCGGTTTCCTCCGTCTTAATCTCCTTGGCCTTCTTAGCTTTAGGTTCTTTCTTCTTTTGCTTCTCCGTTTTCTTCAATTGTCTCTTCTTCGCTCGCTGCTTTTGTCGATGGCTCAGCGACGTGGAGTCTTTTACTGAAATCGCAAAATGTCTAATACCCGCGTTTCTATCGGCGATAAGAGAGAAATGTGTAAAACGAAGGCTTACCGATCAATTCTTTGGGGAATGTAGGATCACTTTGTTTCTTGGATTTTCGTCCGGGTCCGCTCGGCACGACCGTCTCGTCGAATTTCGCTTTGCGTCCCATGATTTCTAAAATTCGAAAAATTCACCGCTGTACATCTGTTCTCCCTTCGGCTAACCTTTAGCGTCAGATTTTCGTATTTCTCTCGATCATTTGTTCGACGCGCTATAAACTCGAATGATACGATCCACTTGACAAGATCGTCGTTTTCACGTTACCTTTTCAACGTTCAATGGTTTGTTGTAAAATTATTAACAATTATATTGTTTATACAGTGAATAAAAATCATTTAACACTGTTGCTCCGAATACACAGTGCGGCGGAGCACATGGCGATTCGGTCTGAACGTAGCGCCGACAGGATCAACCGCTTGAACTTGAAAACACTCGTAGAGACGGAATAATCGCGGTATTTTTAAATCATGTGGAATTACCGATCGCAGTTCCTCGGCCAACTAATACATAAAGTCAGCTATGCAAGTTTAATTAAACATTTGCAAGCTTATACCATTCGATGCGGAGCCGTTTGGTGATCGCAAATCACGGAATTGAAGCGTTTGGTTGATCACTTCTCATTTTTTTAAGGTGATGTGAAACGGATCCTCGGTTTGTTTCTCTCGCTCTGCCGAGAGAGCGCCGATCACGCTATCTCTCTCGCACTCATACGAGCTCGATATCACCTTAATGGATGCAAAAAGTCTATCGGATTCTAGGGTGGGTTTTCATGATCATTGGAGTTAACGAACCCGACAGGTGTTCCATTTCCAAGAAAGCCCTACAGCCTCGAGTGCGAATAGTCATTTTTACTTAAACCAAAAGAGTGATCACCAAACGGTTTAATTATTCTTGACCACCTAACGATTCCGCATCGATTGAGCTATTTAAAGCGAGTACAAAATATTTAGCTAATCGTGCCCTCATGTCGCTTTTTAATTACTGTAACTAAACGGCCGACTATGAAACATTTTAAATAAGCTACAAATCACTACCAAACGACTACCTATCGAATGGCATAAGTTAACATTTCTTTAATTAATCTTGCATGGCTAACTTTATCGGTTTTTACGGGAAATCGTTCACGTTCACCGCTCACGTTTCCGTTTACAACAGAATGTTCCGTACGGCGAATCCGTTGCCGTGATTGGCTGCGCTGTGATTTCGTTTCATGCAAACGCACTCGAATGGTTCTTATCGATCCGCACGATTTTCAAGCGACTGACAAGGTTTTACAGCTTGGGAAAAAAAAAAAGAAAAAAAATAGCGAACTTGGCGAATTTATTACAACTGTCAGAGGAGATCTTTTATTTTTATGGCCGAACGAAAAATCACACGAAAGTGCGTGCGTTGAAACACAACGGCGGCGCGTTGTGCAATCGATCGAAATTCGATGTACACAAATACGAGCGATCGCGAGAAGGATGGAAGTCGTGATAGTTGATTATTAAACGGTTTTCCAGTCGATAGTTCGCGTCTGGCGAAATCGCATTCAATAACAAAGAGTTTTCCACGTTTGATGGATATCGCGGAAACGTCGAGATGGATAAAAGAGAACATTCGATAACGCCGAAGAGCTCCGACGATCACAGCGTCGAGGTTTGTTGGGCTTATTCTTACTTTCATAAAAAAAAAAAAACCAATTCACAATTCGTGCGAATTCCTTTGCAACCGGAAGAAGCCGAGCGAGTTTCTCACGGTCACTCTCTAGAAAAACAATAGCAAATCGGCGATCTATTAGACAGCAAAATTCGTGATGATTTAACAGAAAAAAAAGTCTGACTTTGGTTGTCGCTTTGTCCTCTATTCTTATGAAAATTACACGCAACGCTGTTTCTTGTCCAGTCATGGAGGAACTGTGTTCTCAAGTTCCTGCTAGCGTAAGATTCGATTGGAACAAATGTTTTTTTTTTCGCAATATTTTTCATCCATGGATTCCTTATTCGTTTTGAGCAGACTCTCGCCGAAGTGTTCAGATGCTTCATCTGCATGGAAAAACTGCGCGACGCGCATCTGTGTCCTCACTGCAGCAAGCTCTGCTGCTATACCTGCATAAGAAGATGGTTGACGGAACAACGGTCTCAGTGTCCTCACTGCCGTGCTTCGCTTCACCTTCACGAGCTCGTGAACTGCCGATGGGTCGAGGAAGTAACTCAACAGTTGGATACTCTTCAAGCGGTTGGAATATCAAACTGCCGACACGACGATTCTACAAGAGATAGGTAAGTTCAGAAACAATGGGTGACAGTTGCCAATGGTGGTAGTAAAATTTTTTGTCCTGAAAACACTGGAGGTCCTAGAAAAAGTCCTCATAATTTCTTGCCCTTGAAATTCTGAGGGCCTGAGAAGTTCTAGAAGTGACCATGAATTCTTTTATCCTGGAAATCCTGGGAATGACCTTGAATTTTATTTGGCTTGTGAATGCTGGGATTCCTGCAAATGCCCTTGATTTTTCCTGTCCTGGAAATCTTGAAAGTCCGGGCGATGTCCTTGAATTTTTCTGTTCTGGACATTCTTAAAGTTCTGGAAATGTTCTTGAGTTTTTTTGTCCTGGAAATGTTCTCGACTTTTTTACACTTTTTTTTTACCGGACACCACGAATGATAAGGTCACAATATTGTTTAACATTTCACAGATGCACGACGCATCACGAGAAATTGTCGGTCTATTGCTGGACGTGCAGACGTTGCATTTGTCATCAATGCGCATTGTGGGGCGGCACTCATTCGGGTCACACTTTCAAGCCGCTCGAGGAAGTTTACGAGCAACACGTTACGCAGATAAAGGCCGAAGTTGGACAGCTCAAAAGACGTTTAATGGAACTTATAAGTCTCGTTCAAGAAGTCGTAAGTTTAATACACTTATTAGCTTTTTCGTGTGCGTTCTACGATCGTTCAAAGTTTGTCAATGAATATCTTGACGATTTCAGGAGCGCAACGTGGAGTCCGTGCGAGCGGCGAAGGACGAGCGCGTTCGAGAAATCAGAAACGCCGTAGAACTGATGATAGCCCGATTGGATTCTCAACTGAAAGCCAAACTGTTGACTCTAATGGGACAGAAGAATTCTCTGACTCTCGAGACCGAGCAACTCGAGGCTCTGCTGCAGGAAGTCGAGCATCAGTTGCACTCGTGCACGAGATCCGAATTGATAGTCAAGAGTGCCGAATTATCGCGAATGATACATCAAATACGAAAGAAGCCTATGACGAGTTTCGTTACCGCGCCGGTACCGGCGGATTTTCACAGCGAAATCGTGCCGGGATACGACAGCGCGACGTTCGCCATGCAGCATTTCACTCAGTTGCAGCTCAAAGCCGATCCCGTATATTCGGCTCCATTGCACGTGAATGGTTTGTGCTGGAGGCTCAAAGTTTATCCGGACGGCAACGGCGTTGTCCGAGGAAATTATCTATCCGTATTTTTGGAGCTCAGCGCTGGCCTACCCGAGACTTCAAAGTAAATTCCGGCTTGTCTCATCGCTCCGGACGCCCGTGCAATGTTTTCGTTTTACTGATCTAACTCTTTTTTGAACCGATTTTACAGATACGAATACAGAGTCGAGATGATTCATCAAGGCTCGCGCGACACGAGCAAGAACATCGTTCGAGAATTCGCTTCGGATTTCGAGATCGGCGAGTGCTGGGGCTACAATCGTTTCTTCCGTTTGGATCTGTTGGCTACCGAAGGCTATCTTAACACGGAATTAGATACTCTGATTCTTCGGTAAATGAACTGTCTCTTGACGGGAAGAATGAATGCCGATGACAATCGAGAGCGTTTCAAATATAATTCCGATCGCCTTTAGATTTCAGGTCAGACCTCCGACATTCTATCAACGATGCAGAGATCAGCAGTGGTACATAAGCCAATTGGTGACCGTGCAAAATCAATATGCTACTCAAATTAACGAGTTGAAAGAGGTACATTTCTACCTATGACCATCAATGATTTTTATGCACCATTGATATTCTACTAATCTGCTCGATCTTTCGACAGAGACTGGCGATCGAGATATCTCGAAATTCCGTAACAGCGACGAGAGTTACGAGCGGACCGAACGTTACGACTCTCGGAAGTCTCAATGTACAACAGCCGCAGAATCAGGCGGCCGGTGATCCGATTCGCAGTATCGATTCTTCGCGTACTCTGGACAATTATCATGCGACTTTGGGTAGCGCGTCGACTCCCACGAGATCGGTGCAAAGCGTTCTGACCAATGGCACCGACAGTCCGAGTGCCAATCCTCTGGTACCGCTGTGCGAACTTGCGGATGTCGCTGGTCTACGTCCACTCGGCTCAACCTCCACGCTCTCGTCCATATCGTCGAAAGCTAGCGGTAAACACGCGCAACGCACCGGTATTTCGAGTGTTTCGAACGAACCAATCTCGCCGACGAGCAATTCAATCGCCCTGGCCGGTTGCGCTGCCGGCGATTGTCAAGCGCTCGGGCCTCGCACACCCTCGCCGACTCATTCATCGCCGACGATGCTTCGCGATATTCAGAGTCTCAACATACCATCCAGTAGCAGCAGCAGCAGCGAGAGCGGCGTGAGTCCATATCTTCATCTTTCAACTAGGGCTTCGCAGGGCTCGCATTTCGTTTGTCTACATTATAAAAAATCCTCAGCGCTGCCGCAACTAAGATTAAATCAAATTCAATATTATTGACATAGGGAATGTTGTCCTTGTTTTTCTGTCGCGCCAGGGCTAAATTCTTTAAAGTTTCTCATTCACTGACCCCCAGGACGGCTTATTTTATGTCCGTTTATGAGGCCCCGCTACTTATATTCCCATTCTCACAAAGATAGATGAAGAATTTTCAATCATTGATGGGAAATTTCTTCTCGATGTTTACAGGACCTGAGCGAGCACGACATTTATCTAGACGACTGCGAGCCTAACGTAACACTGCCTGACGACAATTCCAATGATGAGAACGATGTAGACGACGAAACAATGTCAGGTATACTCACTTCCGGTGATAGGAAGAATTATTCTCTATCAGAATGTTGTCTTATTCCCCATTAACGAACGCCCTAGGCGCTAGCTCTACGAGAGGTTCATCGTCGCTCGGAAAGATGGAATTCCGTCGATGGCAGGCAAAACGAGAATTAGATAAAGAATTGGATAACGAGAAGCCGACTAACGAGAAACGGGAATACGATCGTTGGCTCAAAGAACACTCCCTATCCGACAACACTCCAGTCTACGTTCCAACAAACTCGTGAAAGTTCCGATCACAACGTCCCGATTACATCCTCCCGCCGATCGAATCCTTTGTCGTCCAAATTGCCGTTCTAGCGTTAATAATAAAAACAAATCCATTACATTGTCGTTAACTCTCGTGCCTGGTACCGAATGTAATAGAATTGTAGGACCCAAAGTACCGACCCACTCGCAAATTTTCCGAGATAAAAAATCCTCAAACGCGCCCTACCCATTCAATCTTATTTAACATATTGTATTCCTATGAAAAAGGTGAAAACGACGTAGAAGTTGCGGAGGCATTGGTGCCTTCTTTGCTGATTAAACAGCGCGTGAAACACCAAGACGGGAATAGCGAAGGGAATGCCGACACAAATATGTACGATTTACACAAAACGATTACTTCAATATCTCGTGAGGGCGGCGCGAATGTATTAATTGATATAAACCGTTTCAGGCTCAGAGGAAGCAGCGATGGCTTGGAGGATGAAATAATGTTGCTTCATTTGTTCGAGATGCAAGATCGCAATTCGGCTTGGTCATCGCTTTGTTTCAAACACCATCCGGACGAGGCGGCTGCCGTTGCCACAAATCTGCCGCACTGTTGTACGAGCCCTCATCATTGTCACACTAAAGACAATACGCCGCTACCGCACAATTCATCGTCCCCGGGCTACGCTCACAAGCATCCCGATCGCGAAGTCGCCGTATCGTCGCCAAACGCGGGAACGCAAAATTATCCGGATCGCCAGAACCCGGATTTGATAACGCGACTCTTCCACACGCAACAGGCGATGCTCGGTTCGAGACCAAGAATGATTATGACGTCCAGAGCCAGGAGGCTTGCGAAATGCCAGCTGCATGTGACGGCAGCCGCGGCTACTCCACTGCCGTGCAGTCCGGGCACGAAATCGGAGCCGGCTACACGTTCGAACTCCGTCGATTGCGACAAAGATTTTATTCGCCCATCGGGAGAAACGAGCGACAATACATCGACGAGTTTGGATCTCAGCGTGCCAAATGGTCGGTAATTAGATCTTTGGAAAATTCGTTGCGAATCGATAAATCGTCGCGGGCGAGCAACTAAAATTTTTCCCTTTTCTACCTCTTCCAGTAGCTCTAGGTAGTAACAAAGTCACTTCCAAGAATCTACCGTCTCGACGGCTTTCGGGTCCCGCGACGTCGCCGACGACGAACGGCGCCGCGGGAAATAGCGCTCGCGGAGGCGGCAGTCAAATATTGGATATCACGAATCAGTTGATGAAATGTATGCCGCGAGGGCCGGGTTCCGAAGAAGCTGTAAGTGCTTTCTGGGCCAAAATGAGGTAAATCATTGGATCATCGTTATTTTGTGCCGAAGCTTGTCAAAGTACCCAAAAGTACTGCAAGTACAAAATACTGGAATTGTTCGAAGTACACAGCGCTTTCTTACCTCTTAAGTACTCACAAGTACTTCTTAAGTACTTGCTGCAATTGCGTTCTAAGCGTGACACGAACTAAAAAGACGATGGGACAAGCTTTTTGTCACCATTACAGTGCAATTCTCGAATAAACATAAATACATTGCAACGAATAAGTTTCCACGATCGATTGTGCTGAAACATTTCATACAAAAGTTGCGTTATAGTTTAAAAATTTCCGAAAATACGGGTCTTAAAAAATAAAAAATTCGTCGACTTGAAAATTCCGCTTTGAATTTGAAAACACTCTGCGAATCACTTTTATTTCGGCTTGAAGTGATTGCTACCTAGCTCAGCCTTGTCTAATGTTTCCGAGTAGTCGAGTAGCTGTCGAAATTCAATCAATCGGCCTTTTTTTATTGTTCAGGACTCAGCTTCGCGACGATGGCTTGTTCATCGAGCTCGAAGCCGGCGATAATCCGACGGGAAATGTTAGCAACACCGCTCCAACAACCGGAAATTTCGATGGTCTTGCCTCAGCCTCGGCTTCGACCGTCAACAATCCTTTCCCATTCCTTGCAACTTCAAATCAAGCACGGTAAGATTATCGATATTACTCGATCGTCGTAAAGAGATCGAATCTTGCGAAGAAACAAAGATTCACGCGCGCCCGGTAATGTTCGACAGGTCAGAAGAGGAACTTTGAGCCCACGTCGAGTCAATCAGGAAATACGAGTAGTCCGAGCAAGTGAGTACACCATTCAAGAAAATTTCTATTGTTTCGATTGAACAGTTGAACGCAGCCTACAATCTCTGATATATTGTCATCCACAGATTGACAGTGAACGAGAAACCTGCCCGACATTAAAATTCTCAGTGAGATTAAAAGTCGAAAACGTTAAGAATAATAGCGTGAAAAAAATACTTCTCTTCTGGGATGAAGCTAACATTGACTGGGCGAAAGTTCGCGCGATCGTTAGTGGACATAAAAGCCCTTAATTTATTCAAAGACTGTCTCCCCCGATAATTGAGGTAATCATTCGTTCGCTCACTTATTTATTTATAACAATCGTACTATTTCGAAGAAAAAAAAGAAAAAGACCCACTGTGATGTATTTACAGTCACAACGACTGTTATTTCACTCGTAAAATCGTTTTAAATATTTATCATTTTTTTTTTCTAATCATTAATTGGTATAATACTAGTAGATCCAACAGTGTAGCAAAGATCATTACCGACAAAGACGTTTCATCTCTCTATACAAGATTGACCATTAGCAGAGTAAAATTTCACATACAACAGATAAATCGTCGATTAGAAGATAAAACATTAGTCATAAAGCAATGTTAATGATGGATCCGTTGGCTCCGCGAGGGATAAATAATAATTTTTAACGTAAAGCGAAGAAAGAAAATATATATAGTCGAAATATAATGGAAATAATGTCTTGATCTTAATCGTTGGTAACTAGATTTATGTACGTCAACAGAGCCTCTCCACGTAGTAAACGGCTAAAATGACTTGCGCGACGCATTCGTACTTGCGAAATTATGCTTGGCACCCATGGCTTGATGCTGATCGCGAACTTCCTCGTCCTCGGGATACTCATTTGCCTTTTCTTCGTTCGGCAAGTAGTACATACCCATGTATTGACTGAAATAACGGCCGATTTCGTAGTGATTCACCAGTCCTGGGCTTGCAGGAAACAATAGTGATTCTATCGAAAAAAAACAAGGATTCACAAGAGGATAACGCGCGAACTATACCTGTGTTTTCATTGATATGCACTCGAATTTTGAGATACCTTGAGCGACGTATCGGCAGGAGCCGTCTTCGACGTAAACGTGATAAAACGGCTGTCGTTGAAATTCAGTTTCGCACTTTTCTTCGCGATGTATATCCCAACCCGTGATAACGCAACGATTCAACAATCCGTCTTTCATTATCATTCCAACGGCATATTTAACGTCGGCCGTTCGAACTTTCGGCTTCGGTTTCTCCGACTGAAAGAATAAATCTTGGAATTTTTTTTTACGACTTTTCGGTGGCGCTTCCCCGAGTTTTTTCTTTTTCTCTTTTTCGTCTCATCTTCAATATTTCCTGGCTACCTCTCTATGCTGCTCGTAGTCCTCGAGTAAGCGGATTATTTGTTTGACTTGTCCCCTCGAGTCCACTTCCTCGTCATCCATGGTGAGCATATTATTTAGGGTTGTCAACAGATCGGTAACATCCATTTGATGGAGTATGTAGAAGCGCGCGAGATGGAGAATCGTATTGGTGTCGTGAGGCTTGACCATGTGAAGCAACTCGAGAGCCGAACGCAAACGAACGGCCCGACCGTTCAAGTGAGTCCTTTGCCTTCCGGCTATTTCAAGATTGTTAGCCATTCGTTGAACCACCTGCGAATCATTGAGAAAACTCATGCAGGCCCAAGAATTGCAGAATTCGCGATTGCAATTCGACTATTCACCTTGACCGGACTCGTTGCTTGATGAACGTTGTATTTTTCGATCGGACATCGCGTGGCACCGGCGATTCCCGAACAACTGTTTCTCGTCAAAAACTGACCCCCGTTAAATACGTCGATGTAGTAACTCTCGACATCCTCGTCCGACTTGACCTTGGGAATGCTGCGTAAAGCAAATCACGATTAATTCTGAAAACAAAAAAAACCCCTACTGATATTGCACAGTCGATAAGAACTTGCGATTCTCACTATCGCTCTTTCCATCGTAGCAAAAAGTGCGCCGGAAAACTGACTGTCTCGCAGTGCAATCCAAGCCTGCGGGCAACGCTCTCGAAGACGATCGCCAACGTTATCGGGATGCCTCGTTTGTTTTTTAGTACCTGAACATTTTTTTTTTTTCACATATATTTCCGCGAACCTTCGTGATTGAATGGTCTTCCTTCAACCCTTCACGTACGGGCTTCGTACGCCTATGTCGGAGGAATTTCATGTCCCAACGAAAAATGACTATACTAAAAATGACTAAACTATAAAATACTTCTCGAATCATTGAAAGAATGTGGGTACTGGAGAAAACTAAAATGGTATTCTTTCGAAGCTGCTCAATACGCGTAGTTTGATCGGTAAATAAAAATTGATAATTTTATTACGTAGAATCTTTGAACCGAGACTTCAACGTTAAACCATCATAAAAATATGTTTTGATTTGGCTATGCTGCGATTCAATTCATATACATTTTATTCATATACGTGTCATCATTCCGTAAAAAAAAATCGGTTTTCGACTACAAATTTCTGATTATTCGAATATTTAATTGCAAATGAACATGTACGGTTCAAAACGTGCGCGGGGCGCAAGACTTTCAGTTGAAAGCTCTTCGTTGCCAATTTGGCTTTCGGGATTCCGACAGCGATTCACCGTTCGGCGACCTTAGTCGACCCGCCAAGCCACCAGGGGAATTCCCCGCTCGAGGCCCCCCGTACGCGAAGAATTAAGGAAAAAAACAATTCCGTCTTTACGCACCTGATCGATGAACGAATTGACCGACGAATAATACATCTCGCTATTCCCGTGAAATCCAAGCCTGTTGAACATTACCTCGCACAGCGTTGTGACGATTATCCGCGAATCTTCGTTGCTCCAAACGTTGTCGTAAAGATTCTCGTTCTTCCATCTCTCCAATTCGCATAGTGGAACGTCGTTTATACGAATCGCGGGATATCTCTCCGCCACCAGTATCCTGGTTTGTTGAGCTATTTCATCGAGCATTTCCGTGACCTGTCGCGCGGATACACGTTTGTCGGGTTGACTCCATTGAGCTACCAGGATAGCGCCTTGCTCCGTCGTCTGGCGTTGAGCCGGCAGGGCTAGATACTTTTGCCACTCTTTGGCGAGATACGTCTGTCTCAGATATCTTATTACTTTGTAAGCGTAGTACTTGTGAGTAAGGTTGCTACCGCTGAAGAAAAAAAAAAAAAATTAAATAAACTTCATTCAACTATACGGCGCTAGTCTGGCAAAAATGAAAAAGATTGTTTTTTTACATTATGGGCTTCCTTATGAGAGTGATGAGCTCGTCCGTCAAATAATCGTAACTCATCGGATTGGCGCCGCACTCGGGCAAAAACAATGGATCGAAGTCTCCCAAATCGCAGGGGGCGAGCTCTTGCTTTCCGTAATGTTTCGCCGACATTTGCGATAATTTTTCCATCAGACGACGACGACAGAGCGTTCGTTCTTTGGCCTCGTCTCGCCACTGCGGTCCGTCGTTTCCGCTCATCGGTCCGTGATTCTCGAAGGCTTCCCTCAGAAAAGGCCATCTGATTGAAACAATTGTCATAACCGTTACTTACTCATCACCATCTCTGATCTCTATTGCTGCATACATATATCTGTCGTCTGTATCTGTGCGTTTGCAACATGTTTTTTTTTTTGCATTTCAACGATACGTCATTGTCGCACGACACGCCCGACAGATGTACGTATCAATAATTGCGTAGTTCGCGAATAATCGACGGATCAATCGTGCGAGAACCTTTGTAAAAATTTCGTCTTCCACAGTTTATTGCTCGTCGTTACGGTCCAGTAGAGTTGTTTGCACGTAAGCGCAAAGCTCATGACATCGCTTATCTGAAGATTTTTATCGACGAGAATGTGTTCGAGAACCTCGCACGGAAGGGAGTTTACCAAAACGTCGGCTGCCATCGTACGATAAGCGAAACAAAGTGAGCCGATTGAGGAAAAGAAGTTGACGACTGTTCTGAGAAATATAGTTTAACGAGGAAAAAACGGAACGGATACAAAGCGCGAAGCTCTCGCCGTCAGTTGCGACGCATCACTAGCAATCACGGGCAATTGGATCCGAGAACTCATCGCGAGGGTGTGGGGGGGCGCTCTCGATGTCAGTGTGGCGCTGGCGGTGCAAGCGACAGAACGTGCGATCTCCGCGGTCGGTCATTCGCTGATTCTCGACAAGATCTCGACTGTTATTCAATTTAACGAGCATGGTGGTGGGTGAATATTTTTTATTATCAAATGTTTCGCATTAAAAAGTATGACATTCCATTGGTCTTCGTTGGCGATTCAATACGCATGATAATCCATGCTCTGACGCAGAGTCACGCAATCGACTTGGTCGATTTTTAGACTGTTGGCTTTGACGTTTATGTCTTCCTCCAATTGTATCTGAGTCTTGAGCAAATAGCGTAGCGACGCTTGAGCCTGCAACATTGTAACATTGATTTGTTTTCGATGATAAGATTTTGTATAACTTTGACTGCATAAAAAAAATCGATCGCGACCTCGCAAAGTGTTTGCTGGAGCTTCGCGACGATGTCACGTAGTTCATAGACTTCCTTGACAAGATTAGTCTCTACAAGATCGCGGGTCAATTCCAAGCCGGGACGCTGACAACGATTTCCCAAACGTGTGTGAGCCAGAGCCATGTAGCCTTCCTTCTCGGCGATAGACTTTTCCAATCGTGTTATATTCATTGTCATTTCGTTCGCCTGTCTCATTATCTGCAGTCGACAATTCGTTAATAGATTCTGTTGTGTGCGTTAAGGCGATGTGACCCACCGCAGTCGGTAACATAAACTGTAATGGTCTTTTTTCTACTGCATCTATTCCGTCGAAAAAAAAAACTATTTTCTTGTTTTTATATGATTATGAAGTGGCATCGTTACAGTTTTCGTTACCGACTGAGTCTCTTCGCATTAGCTTAAAGGTTGAGGTTTGCGGAATTTACAAAAAACGCGATTACCGATCGTGGCATTGCAAAGAGCTTTCATGCTTATTATCGGTAAGAAAAAGCTCGGTGATATTTATTTCAACGATATACCTCGGCGTGTTGCAGCTCCAGTTTTGTCTTAGCCTCTTGAGTCTCGTCAATTCGGCGATTGAATGCATCATCCGTGCTTTGCTTTTGAGCCTTCAAGTCATCGACGATTTGCTTCAAAACAGTATCGATGTAGCATCGAAAAGGTCGCGCCCCGTTGAGCTCCTTCGCGGCAGTTTCGATGTTTTTGTTGGTTTGCATTTCCCATTCGTTCAATGTAATAACCCTGTCGAGTTGTAGCGAAATTGTAGGAACAGAATGCTGTAAAATCGATAGGATCAAAATCGCGTTGACTTACGAAGGATCGAGCGGCGCGTTTCCGTGATAAAGGCTCAGATTGTGGCTAGTTTCCTTGAGGGCAAGATTGTGCCTGTCTATGCGCAAATTATTGTCCTTATCCTCAAGATCGTGATCGATGCTGTAAAGCGTCGCTTTCAAACGTCTCGTCTGTTCCTTAGTCTGTTCCAAACATCGGCCGAGCAAATTTTCGACTCCCACGATAACTTTACATTCTTTCCTCAGTTCCCGCTCGACGTCGTCGTGCACGAGGTCGATACCCAGTCTTTGCTCTCTGCGCGTATGTACAACAAAAAAATGCGCGTGTGTCCCGCAATGGCCATAAAACAAAAGTGTCGGAATTTACCTTGCAACGAGGCACTTTTGACAAATGACTAATGCATTTCTTTTCACCGAAGAGAGAGCATCCATTTGACGCTCCTTGTATGCACCCAGTGCATCGATTTCCAGTAAGACCTCTTTTCGTATTCGAAGCAATTCTTTCTTTTGGTATTCGATATCCTCGAGTTTCTCCTTCAGCCGATGATCGGTGTCGTCTTTGTTGGTTTTCACAGTTTCGCCGGCCAAATCGCAAACACGACTGGATTCGGAGAGGAGACGATCAGCCAATTCCTGCTGAACTTCGGAGCAACGATATCTGTGGAATTATTAATGCATTGTTACCGAATGTTTTTGAAAGAATAATAGAGAAAAAATAAATCAAAACATAAGAAAAAGATAACCTGTTGAGATTATTGAGATGCCACTCGTCGAGAGTAAATCTCTGCGCGGGAGGCGGTACAATCGTCATTGCTCGATTGGTCTGCATCTTCGATACTGCACAATGTAAGAACTTTTGCTATTCTGTAAGAACAATACCGAGTTGTTCTCCGCCCAATTAGTGTTGTTTGATCGATATAACAATCGTATCCAAGGAGCTTGTTTCGGGCCGAGAAATGCTGTTTCATAAACCGGCGGTTGTCGTAGACGTATCGATAATTATAATTAATTCAATCAGATAGATTTTTTTAAATCAACATCTCTCTACGTTTGGGTATTTGAGCTTTATCGATAATTCTGTACGAAAATAAATTGAGAAAAAAAAAAACAATTTTGACGGTCTAAGGAGACGATTTTGAATTTACCCGCGCTTCAATGGGAATCTCGCAGGTGGCGCTGCTCTTCCGTGCAGCGTTGTAATTTCAATGTTAGCCGCGTATGCAACGCCGTTTTTCACAATGGCGTCCACTTGGTACGAGGCTGGCATTCATCTCTGTTACGATATTTAATTATTGGAAAAAAAAACCGATATTAAAAGGAAAAATGTTATTACCAAGCGACTGACGGGGCTTGACGATCGATCGGCTCAATTCGTAGAGATCTCTCGCATCAATATGACGTGATAAACGTTCGATCGTCGCTCTTCGAAGGAGAGAGCAGTTTATCCGGTATTGGACGCATTGTAAGGCTTTTTTCTGAGGTTTGCTAAAAAAAAGCTCTTGGCACGGCAAATCGATACAAAAGAGAGAAATCAATATTAATAGACAAACAAGCGTTTCCGCGAGTTGAGGCTCGAACGGCCGTCGATCCGTCGCGATTTAATTCAATTGTTTTTCTACTTTTTTTGTTTTTGCAGAAAGAAAAGTTGATACCACTCCGCCAAGATGTCAAAGCGTACGGCGACGGATGGGGGAGACTCGACGTCTCAGCCTCCCATCAAGAAGGTTCAATTCGAACCAATATTAATTGGTCCTATCTCGACGCTGGAGGAGATGGACATGAAAGTTCTTCAATTTCAGAACAAGAAACTCCAGCAGGTAACGTTACAATCTATTCCGTTATACCCTCGCCGGAACAAATTTTGTGGGAAAAAAATGATCAAATCTGGTTGCATCGTAATTAATCTATTGTGCTTTTTTTTCTGTTTGTCGCAGAGGCTGGAGCATCGAGTAAGAACGGAGGCGGAGCTTCGTCAGAGAATAGAGCAACTGGAGAAGAGACAAACCCAGGACGACGCTGTTCTCAATGTAGTCAATCGCTATTGGAATCAATTGAACGAAGATATCAGAGTTTTACTTCAGAGATTCGATGCTGAGACTGCAGACGAGTCCGAGAACAAAAGTATATAATTATTGCTACCATTGTCTTTCCAAAAGTAGAGGGAGCATCTAAAAAAATTAGTTTTTTGATTTCTGCATTTTATTATTCATTTATTTGTTCAATTGTTTATTTAATTTACCATTTACTTATTTATTTATTCGTCTAATTATTTATGTCTTTCATTATTCATTTGTTTATTAAAAAGATATCCTCTTATTGCAGATGAATCCGAAGCAACGACGTCTTTTCTCATGCAGCTCTCCTCCTGGGACAAGGAAGAACTTGATGACAAACTCGCCAATCGTGTTCAAGTATCCAAGAGAGCTGTCTCGAAAGTCGTTCAGGCGTTCGATCGTCTGTCGCAGAGAAACGAGAAAATCACGTTGGCACTGAAGGGAGAATTCGATGGTGGTAAGTCCTTCAATGTTTAACTCTCAAGAAGGCTGGAATTTTATAGTTCCAGCAAAATATGAGATTCTGAGACAATTGCGAATGTTTCCCGATATAATGAATATCTGGTAAATCTAGCGTACAATACAAGTGTCCTAAGTAGATTAATAATGCTCATTTGTTTTAAGAAATAGTTTTTCCAAGTACATACAATTATTTTTCATTTTTCTTCGGATTTTTTTATGTTTGTATAATCACGAATATTGGATATAAGTTCGATGAAACAAACACTGCGCATTACACTTGAGAAATTTACGGCTAATCGACCCAACATATTCGCAAATGTCGATCAATGATTTTTTAGAAAACGGGATTTACAAAAATCTATGTGAATGTATTAGGTAAACTTAACGAATGAACTCCTGCTAGAAAAACCATTCCGTTGCTTTTTAGAAATTTCTTTTTAAAACTGGTTCATTTATCACTGTGCGGCATTATTATTATGCAAAATTGATGTTCTTAGCACCTTCTGCAAGATTGGTTTTATTGAAATTTTCATCTTATCGATAAATCTTTGAAATTCTCGCCGAAACTCACTTCATGCTGGGAATATTGGTACACGGCCTTAAATTCATTATTCAAAGCTTCTTCTCGCAAAGTTTATTGACCAATAAAAAAATGGTTTGCAGACGAAGCGCCGAAAATAGACGAGGTTGTGAGGAAAGCGAATTGCGAGATACAGATGGAAAATCGTAATTTGCAAGCGATAAACATTCAGCTGCACGAGAAGTATCACACGATATCGTTGAAGATGTCGGAGCTTCAGGACACGATAACGGGCAAGGATACACTAGCGGCGGAGTTGAGAAATCAGGTCGACGATTTGCAGTACGAGCTGAACAAAGTACGAGCGAGAAACGACAAGCTCGAGCATCATCTCGGGGAGGCGATAGAGAAATTGAAGGCGTTTCAGCAGATTCACGGAACCGACGAGAAGGGCAGCAACAAGCCGAGTACCCTCGTCGCGTCGAGCGTTTCGCAAACCAAACTCGACGATTTGCAGAGAGAATTGGAGGAGACCCGCGAACTGGCGAACAATCGACTCCAAGAGTTGGATAAACTTCATCAGCAGCATCGCGACGCCCTCAAGGAGGTCGAAAGGCTCAAGATGGACATTCGCCAGTTGCCGGAATCCGTGATAGTCGAGACAACGGAGTACAAGTGCCTTCAATCGCAATTCTCCGTTCTCTACAACGAGTCGATGCAGCTAAAGACACAATTGGACGACGCTCGTCAGCAATTGCAATCGAGCAAGAACACGCACTTGCGACAAATCGAGATGATGGAGAGCGAGGAATTGATGGCGCAGAAGAAGCTTCGCGGCGAGTGCATACAGCTCGAGGACGTCCTCGCGCAGTTGCGCAAGGAATACGAGATGCTGAGGATCGAGTTCGAGCAAAATCTCGCGGCGAACGAGCAGACCGGTCCGATCAATCGGGAAATGCGACACTTGATAACTTCCCTGCAAAATCACAATCAACAGCTGAAGGGGGAGGTGCATCGTTACAAGCGAAAGTACAAGGAAGCCTCGGCGGAGATACCGAAGCTCAAAAAGGAGATGGAAGAATTGACGTCGAAACTTGGTCAACAAGCGTCGCAGGAGAGCAAGGAGGGTAGCAACTCGGATGGCAGCGGAAAGGAAGAGGACGCGTCGAATTCACTTCCGGGATCGGCGCAGATAAAGGAAGAGAGCGGCTTAGCGATAAAACGCGAAGCCGGCGCCGACGAGGAAGTGGAAACTATCGAGGTCGGCGAAGGTGACGGCAGCAAAGGCACGCCGGATTCGCTCACCCTCACGTCGCCGACATTGAAAAAAGAAAAGGACATAAAGCGCGAAAAGGACGTTAAGAAGGAAGCTGTGAAAACCGAGCACAGAGATCCGGCTCATCGTGCGAAAGAGACCAAAGTCGCAGAGTCCGAGCTCGTGCGCGACCTCAAAGCTCAGTTGAAGTAAGTATTTTGCAAATTTCGTTGAATCTTTCACAAATTCGGACTCTGTTCACTATTTTCCCGAAATCGAAAGAGGCGCTAGAATCTCGACTGTGGATCTCAACAATTCCCAAGCGTCATCTCTTCAGGGGATGTAACTCCACAAATGAATCCAGCTTTTTTTTTTTCTTCTGAACTTTTTTGCTGTCTGGAGCTCAATTCAACGAATTCTTCAGATTGTTCTGGCCCAGGATGTTTGAAATAGATTGTAGTAACAGAATATGAAGAGAAAAATCAAGATTATCCGATGTCTTGTTCCTTTAAGTACTCAGCTATTTTTTCGTAAAAAAAAAAAAAGGCTTTCGCATTGTAATGTTGTCTAATGGAAACGATTTGTTCGCGTCCCCGTAGAAAAGCCGTTAACGAGATGAAGGAGATGAAACTACTGCTGGATATGTACAAAGGTGTTGGAAAGGAGCAACGCGACAAAGTTCAATTAATGGCAGCCGAGCGCAAGACGAGAGCTGAGGTCGAGGAGTTGCGCCAGCAAATAAAGAAAATACAGGTGAGTTTATTAATCATGACGCAAATAGCCCCGTTCCCCGTGAAACCATCGATGGAATTAGTAACAAATATATCGATCGTCAAAAGATGTTCGACTTCCAGGAGAGCAAGCGCGAGGAGCGCAAGAAATTGGCCGACGAGGACGCGCAGATCAAGATAAAGAAGCTAGAGGAACAGGCGTACACGTTGCAGCGACAGGTCGCATCGCAGAAACAGGTATCATCGAATTAACTATTTAATCTTCCGACCATCTTCATCTTCCGTTAACGGAAGTTTGCAGTGGTTATAATGATGGAGAGAGCGTACTGCATGCATCGCCACTAATCCGCACCGTCGCCTAACTAATTTAGACGTTAAAATTATTCCGTGTGTGTTATATAACTAACGTTGCTTCGTCTCGATGATGGTGTTGACTTGTGTGCCTCGCGAAGGAGGTACGAGGCAACAGCGGATTCGACAGAAAGGTATCGTGAACATAGTTAAAAAAAAAAACAGCAAAACCAAACAACACGTTCCTTTTGCGTTCGTTTGACTCTTTCCTTCCCCCTATCTCGAATCGATTTCGACGATTTCGTTCTCTACTATCGAGTACATAAACGCATTTATTAAATTCATCAAATTTATCCAAAATAATGATATGCAAAAAAGAAAAGAAAAAAGAAAAACGGGATGCGTTTTGGCAGGTGTGCTAGCCGTGCGCGGGCGCGTAGTATTTGGCGATTGGTGTGTGAACGAACGGTGGTGTAACCCTGAACAGAATTGTGTCTGGCTGCAGGAGGAGGAGGCTCTCTTGAACGAGATGGAAGTAACCGGTCAAGCTTTCGAGGATATGCAGGAACAAAATTCGCGTCTAATTCAGCAATTGCGCGAGAAGGACGATGCGAATTTCAAGCTCATGACCGAGAGGATAAAAAGCAATCAATTGCACAAACTGGCGAGGGAGGAGAAGGACGTGCTCAAGGAACAGGTCTCGACGCTCACGACCCAAGTCGAGGCGGCTAACGTCGTCGTGCGTAAGCTCGAGGAGAAGGAACGATTGCTGCAGAATTCTCTGGCCACAGTCGAGAAGGAACTCGCGTTGCGTCAACAGGCTATGGAGATGCACAAAAGGAAAGCTATCGAAAGCGCACAGTCCGCTGCCGATCTGAAGCTTCATCTCGGTAAGGAGACGCACATGATTAAATATATGTTTTTTAAATTCTTCACGCTGTTCGCACGACAATCGTTTTCTCAAAAAATACGTTTAATTTCCAGAAAAGTATCATTCACAAATGAAGGAAGCCCAGCAGGTTGTCGCGGAGAAAACGAGCTCACTGGAAGCCGAGGCGTACAAAACAAAAAGACTCCAGGAGGAGATCGCCCAGTTGCGTCGAAAGGTCGAGCGAATGAAGAAGATCGAACTCGCGGAGACACTGGACGAGGTGATGGCGGAGGAACTTCGAGAATACAAGGAGACGCTCACGTGCCCGTCGTGCAAAGTCAAACGAAAAGACGCCGTGCTAACGAAGTGCTTCCACGTTTTCTGCTGGGACTGCTTGCGTACGCGCTACGAGACTCGACAGCGAAAGTGTCCAAAGTGCAATTGTGCTTTCGGAGCGAACGATTATCATCGTCTCTATCTGTCGACGTGAAGAAAAAAAGCTTGAAGTGTTATTCGAAACTTTTTTTCATTCTTCGCGATTTCATCTTCAATTGCAATGCAATCCGGTCGAAGAAAAACACGCATTTCTTTCTCTACACATTTATATTACTCGATATACGACCACAGCACCAAGAGTCTCGATCATACGCTCGTAAAGTCCACAGCAATCTTGTGTGTCGAGTTCACTCGTACGTCAAACATTTTGTACACTAGCTTATTGAATGTTCATGTCGTACATTGCGCGAGTCTGGTGATATTTGGGATTATAGGTGGTAACTTACGACAAATGTTTCTCAACAGTCGTAATCTCGTTGTTGTGTATACAAAAGAAATTTGTTCCGATGCGGTGAACTCCGAATCTATTGAAATATTCGTCGAAACTAATGGTTTTGTCGTTCGACTTGTACAGGTATACATGATACTTGTGAATGTAAACGGTGATTGAATGCGCGCGTAACCTATTTATGTAGAATATGGAATGACTGAGACGTTTTAATGCGATAAATAGTGATTGGAAGCGAAAAGGGAAGAAAAATGGGATAAACTGGTTTATACGGAAAGAAAAGCTCGATGCGACAATGGTAGTTACATTGAAGGAGATACAAACGTACTCCGACGAAACTGTAACTATCAACTGTGCCACATGTGGCTTCTTTGATCCGGGTCTACAAATCAATGTTTTTTTTTCTTTTTTTACTTTAGCATAAGGTTTGTTCGTTACACGAGTGAACATTGAGTGACGACAGTATGAAAGGGAACACGAATGAAAAATATAGATAGTATTTTACAATTGAAAAATAATTGTATCGTTTATTTTCGCGTTTTTTCTTTTTTTTTTCAATGTATGAGATGATCGATCGATACATTTTAACTATAAACTTTCGTCCGTGGTGGCAACTCTATTCCATGCTCACGCAATCTGTTTCGTCGTTGTGCGAAACGGTGAGCAGACACGGCTCGTAAGTCCACTTTGGAAATACTCTCTTGTAAAGATTCAACAGAATCGTGTCTTGAGATTTTAGCTGACCGTCGAATACGCACTTCATGTGTCCATGTGTACCTGTGTTGAAATATCGTTCATTAATAATAACTGTGTATAGTGGAAAAAATGTTGAACTAAATGAGATTGGCATTGATTACTATTGCGACTAACCGAGAGGCTCTTTTATGTGTCCTCTGCGTCCGTACTTGGTGCGCAGTTGAACGGGCTTGAACCACATTATGTCCTCGCGATGGAAGAACATGAAACGAATGACCGCCGAACGTTTGTTGACTTTGAAAGGATGTCCGCTGAGAACCGCGCGTTTCACGACTATTCTGTCCGGGTTCACGGACAACACGTTGCCGGTTGCTATTAATTCCTGTTCGGTGAATAACGTTCGTATACAATAATTGCCGATGAGTTTATGGAATGAAAAAAGAATTTTTTTTTCCTTTACCAGAGAACCGTCGTTGTTTTCCAGATAACACAGTACTGGACAAGGAGGAAAAGTGATCGGCGCGTAGACACTGGCGACTACCGTGCTGTCCGGTTGAAAGTATCTCTCGTACTTGTGCTTAGATCCATTGGTGTGCTGACTGAATATCGGACAAGCGGTGAAACGCCGGAATCCACATTGGAAAATCAGTCTCCTCTTGGACTCGATCGGCTCCGTGTTGGTCGTCGTGCGCTTTAGCGTAATATTCAGAAGCGACATTTTGTGTTCGTGCGGCAGAAGACCGAATACGATCAGCGGACGATTTTCGACGGCGAGATACGCGTCGAAAAGTTCTTTGCTGACATTCTTCACGTGAAGAGTCACGAACCAGCCGGGCTGCGAAAAAACGGTACGGCGACCACGTTAGAATAAGTTTTCGAACAGTTTCCAATTTTTCGAGTTGATGTGAAATTTATTTACCATAGCTCCTTGCAATTCCTCGGTTTCCCGAAATACTCGGCGACGCGTACGATCGAAATTTTCAAATTGAAATATACGCGCGTAATCGAGCGGCAAATTTTCCTTCGTATCCCACGGGCTCGTTCTGAATGATTCGAGACCCCGATACTTTTGAAAGCGGACTTTGGCGAGCATGTCTTGCGGCGTGTCGACTTCGTCGGGGAATTGAGCGTCCAGCTTAGCTTCTGTTATTTACATAAAAAACAAAAACGTTTATAGCTCAAGATCGGAGCAATCGTGAATAAACTGGACTTTCTATCGTTTTAAATACCCTTGATTTTTTCCATTGCTGTCCGTTCCTCGTGCATGTCCATCTGTTGATCGTATTTCTGCTCGTCCGGCGGAGCTTCCGATACCGTTACGGACTCGTATTCCTCGTCATTATCGTCGTTTCCTTCAACGCTGTCAACCTCGGACTGGGCGTCTCCAACGGACATTTTATCCTCATCGTCTTCCGACTCGTAATCCTCCTCATCGTCTTCTTTCTCTGCAAAAATATTTTATCGCTCTATCATAACAATACGTTATACTTCACGTGCGAATCTGAATGAAATAGAACGAACCGGCATCCTCGTCGGGAATCCAAGCCGCCTGATACTCCGAAGTTCCCTTCGGCACGAGCTTCACGAGCTTTCGCTTCTGTTGCGCTTCGGCTTGCGCCAGCTCCTCGTCGGTCGGCCACGTTTGCTCAGCGTCCATCGGATCGGGAATATTCTCGCTCTGCAGAGATTCTTGTTTCTTGGGATCGGCGACTTCGAGGATTCTCGATTCGCTCATTGAAACGTCTCCGGAAGGATCTTTGCTTCGGCCTTTCTCCAAAGGCCACGGATCACCCGGTGCGTCGATACGCGACATTTGATAATCACCGAATCCCGGAATATGCACAAGACCGTTCACCGACAGAGGAATACCGCGCAAGTATCCGGATATTTCCAAGGTACCGAAGTTATCGGGTCCCTGAAATTTTTTTTTTTTTAGTTCAATCAACGCTTGAAAAGGGGCATTGGAACGAACGCGAGACGAGATCAAATCGTAAAACTTACAGACGTGTATTTAACACGCTCAGCCAAAAGGTGAGCCCTCTTGTTTCTGTAAGCGACGCTTCTCTGTTTCTGTGAACCGGCTCGTCTCAGCAAATTCAACGCATCCGCGGCTTTGTCGAGCGGCATTATTTTTTCGTCCGGCAACCACTTTGAAACGGCGTCTTGAGCTCGTTGCTTGACGTCCTGGCGTTTCTGTTTTTCAAACAAGAAATAGTTATAAAAGGCGCCCATCAATTTTCATTTAACTCATTAAACTAGATGAGACTGAAACAAAAAATACCTTTGCGTTGACATTCTCGAAGTTCGTGAGGGCTACAATAGTTGTAGGCAGTCCCTGTGCTAGACAACCAACGATTATTTCCTCTCCCCAGTCGTCTATTATTCGATTTCTGGGAGCTGACTCTGTTCCCTCCGTCGCCGATGCCACGAATAGCACGGTAGTAGAAACTTTGGCGGCGTCCAAAGTTGCTATGGTGTTTCCCACCGGTGGAACCAGCAGCGAAAATCGTTGTTTAAATCGTGGTATACTGAAAAAAAAATAAAATTTCATCGTCAATAATATTGTCATTTGTAAGCACCATAAACAAAGTTTACCTTATGTGCGTTGCTCCGCAAGGACTGACGGCCACTGTGGCGGTCTCATCCGCGCTTGTAAGGATGTCGACGACCGACCGAACGTCGAGTTCTTCCTGCAGTGGAATTATCGTAACGAGTATCGGAGCAGCCAGCGAACCTCCGAGATTTCGCTTGGACGACAAAACATCGTCGCGTTTGTTCTGTCTGATCTGTTGCGACTGATGACGCCTCGCATCTTTGCCGAGCTCTTTTTTGGCGCGTTTCGTCAAACTCTTGATGCTGACCTTGCCTGAAAGGTCCCTTGTATGAATAAACAAATTCGATATTTACGTTAAATATGAACAAACGGTGACGGGGGGAAACCTTTGACAGCGCTGCTGATCGAGCCCTTGCTCCGATGACGGCCGGTTTTGTGCGTTTTGTTCGTCTGTTTGAACACGCCGGGACGATGAGTCTCTTGTCCGGTCGTTCCCATTGTTCGCTACTTTGTTTTTTTCAAAGGAATTTTATTTTCGCGACGATACTTCGAGAGCGCAACGTTTTAACCTTACATTTCGGTGATAAAAGCCCACGTGCGTTGTTTTTCTTTACCGTCCCGTGTGTAAGAGACTGAGAGAAGGGAGGTTCAGCGATTGGTCGATAAGTCGACCAATGAGCGCGACGACGTTTCCCCTCGGGGAGAAACGACCCCGACGGAAATGTGGGGCTCCGACGGAAATGCGGCGAATGCACTTGCGGCGGTGTGTGTCAGGGAAACGGCGAGTATAATCACGGCAAAAAAAATTAATATTGTGTCAATATTTCCTTTTGCTATCGGAACGGTAACGTAATATCTCGATTGACGCGACTTTCCAAAGAACCCGGAAGACGAAAGACTTTCACCGAGGATCATCGTCGATCGCGCGATTCGTGAGTACATGCTAACGTTATTTTCGCGCACAGATGTAACAGCTTCGTCTGTCAATCCCCGACGATTTTTTTTTTTTTCGTATCCGAAAAAACATTGTAAGAAAAGGAAAAGAACTAATTTTTTTGTTTCGCAGCAATTTTCGTACTCGTGGATCTTCGAGTTTCGCAAAACTTTGCGGCTTTGAGTTGGAGAATCACGAGATTTTTACGTCGATCGACGTTGTTTTGATAGGATGTCGGATATAACGATAGACGAGAGGTACGTGCGCTTCTGCAATAAACAAAAAATATCCTTCGTTCTTTTATTTCATTGTTTCATAATCTTGATTTGTCTTTCAGAGTAACAGACGAGATAGAAGCTCTGAGAGCCATTCTTCTCGACGACGAGCTCAGCATAAAAGAGAACGAGCTGGGCGAGCCGGAATGCATCGAGACAACGGTGTTCCCTTCCACCGGCGAGGATTCACAGTCTCAATACGTTTGCGTGAGATTGGTGGTGAATCTGTGTTCCGGTTATCCGGATGTGTCGCCTATCGTGAGTCTCAAGAATCCAAGAGGTTTGCACGAGGATACGGTGCGTCTCATACAAACGGAGGCAGAGGCGAAGTGTCTCGATTTTATTGGCCAGCCGGTAATGTTTGAGTTGATCGAGGTAAGAAAAATTTGTTTCAATTCATAAAACTTTGGTTTATTTCCTTTATTTATTGTTACGTAAAGAAGAATTTAAAAACAACCTTGTGCATCGCTCAGAATTCTGCAAAAGATGAGATTTGACTAAATTATGGGAAAAAAACACTTGCAAATTACTTTGGATTCCAAAAAATATGGTATTTGACCTTGATTTCATAAATAAAGCCCGCGTTAATTACTCGCAGACCTTTGTACCCTACGAACTTTTCAGTACTTTGCTCTGATAGTGATTAACTCTGATGAAACGTGAACAAACGAAGAACGAGCTCTGAACAAGAAATGAAACGTATTTTTTCGTGCCGCAGTTGGTGAGGGAACACTTAACGAGAAGCAACTTGCCCACGGGACAGTGCGCCGTTTGCCTGTACGGATTTCGCGAGGGCGACGAATTCACGAAGACCGAGTGTTATCATCACTTTCACTCGCACTGTCTGGCCGCTCACGTGGCCGCGGCCGAGCGTTATTACAGGGAGGAGAAGGAAAAGTTGCCGCAGTGGCAGCAAGACTCGACGAAAGAATTTCAGGCGATTTGCCCGGTATGTCGCGAGCCGATAAACTGCGACGTCGAGACACTGTGGTCGGCACCGCCGCCGATCGACGTCGAGGCGGCATCCGAATTTTCCGTCACCGCTGAACTTCGCGAGCTTCAGCGTCGCATGTCCGTGCTGTTTTTGCGCCAGCAACAGCGCGGCGGCATAATCGATCCGGAGGCCGAGGGTGTGAAGATGCTGTTGCGAACGGAGGACGAAGCAACGGCCGGTGCGGAACAGCAGCTGAGCCCGCCGGGACCGAGCATCAACGTACTTTCGCAGAATACCCTCTATCCCGCGCGACACAATCATCATCATCGTCAGCATCAACCGATCGAGACGAAAAATTCGGCAGCTCAACAGCAACAGCGCGACCGCGAACAGCAGCAACAGCAACAGCAGCAACAGGCCCAGAATCAAAATCAAAACGAGACGCGTCAGTCGCACAACAATCATCATGGTCACAACAACCATCACGGACGCAGGAATCGGGGCCGCGGCGGTCGCGGTAGCAATCGTCGCCACTTGGAGAGAGTACGGCAAACCGAATCGACCCCCAGATGACAATGGGCCTGTAATAGTCAATCTACTGTCCGGTATCAATCGCCGCCAAGCACTCATTACTTCGATAAGCTGCTACGACGTAACAGTTCTATCGTTAGCTTAATACTCGACTCAATGTTGCGCTACAATGGTCGTCATACATTCAATAATTATCACGTCGTCAAGTTATAGGTATCGTTGTTCAGCAACATTCCCGTTGCAACGGTGTATAAGATGGGAGGTATCGATCGATATCGGTGGAATGACAGAACGATTTCGCGATTATCGCAATACGCCAATCCGACCCAAGGGAAAAGCTGACTGTTACGGAATTCGGATGAAACGTGAACGCATGTTGATCGCACGCGTCGCGCGCGCTCAAAGGATCATCGACCTTAGCGATCGGGGATTATCGGTAACGTGAATCGATCACTGTTGCGAGACTCGATTTTGTACGACGGCTAAGTGACTGGAAAAATATGTGCTGAAGAGAGCTTAAGAAAGAACCGCGAGTTACTCCGATAATTATTTCTCAGTTTCTCATCACACACCGGATGTGTTTGATACTTACATCACAGATCGCTGAACGAACATTCGGCTTATACATATTTATCATTCGCGTTATCCTGTGATACAAGTTTCTTTACTCAACTCGTTCTTCAAGAACTCTTGTTTTTTTTATTATCGCAACGTTTCGTTTTTATACTTTACAATAATCACGCGTGCAGATTGAGACACAAAGGACTCGCGGGCTAGTCATTGATAGTGGATATATCAATTTTTCTTTTATTCATTTACGATACTCTTGTAAGTATTCCTTGGACTTTGGCGATCTCGCCCGATACTCGAATGAATTTTTATCTCGGAGCATCGTCGAGCCGAAGCCGTACGATGGGCAAGAGTGTGACTATTGCTCAACGTTCGTTTTCCTTATTTCATCTTCTTTTTTTTAATTATTGTATTTTCATTCTAACTGATCGAAGACGTTTTAGATTAGAAGGTACACGAGCTTAAGTCAATCGAGAGGAGAGAAGACACGAGATGGGCGTTGGTGACGACTCTACGAAATTCTGATGGGCCACTCCCATGTTATATGCCGTGCCATAAATGTTGCCAAATAAATTACAAATCTGTACCTTAGTGCTCCTCCCGCGATTAGTGTTTCGCCGTAGATTGGAGTTTTATCGAAGCGCATAAATAACGCAATAGACGATTCATTGTTTCTCGTCATTAACGGAGTGAAAGCAATCCCAAGACTCGACAGATGTTTGTAGTTAAATATCGGTAACGTTCTTTATTTTTCTTTTCTCTCCTTTCTTTCGTTTTTTTTTAACATCTACAAACTTTGTATTTAACAATTTATTCGTAATAACCCACCGTGACATCTGTACTTGACAGTTGTAATACTTGTAGGATCGGTAAGCTTAAGAGACGTTTCGTCATTCTATATATCTGTCTAAACTAGGTGTGCACCTATCACAGAAGAATGATTATTATTTTCAAGAGGTGTTTTTCCCCCTCCGTACCGTCTCGAATTTTCAAAGCCATTATCATTGCGGGAATGCATTGTTTTCCTGAGACCCGTCGCCGACACCGCTTTATCGATGTACCGAGTGCGATAATACTTATTCCCTTTGTCGGCAAAAAACCCCTGCGTGGAATGATTCGAAATAAATTATACAGATTTATCGAGAGCAAACAACGGAAGTTGATTCTCGACGGCAGCGAGCGCACAGTAAACTTTGCACAATCGTTTCTTCGTTCTCTTCGTTTCCCATGTAAAACAATAATTATAATATACATATAACAAATACTAATCAACGGTATACAATTGAATATGCAAGAGAGAACACAGAACAATGACTACTAGACTACAGAAGACGCCAACGCTTTAGTCAAGAATTTCGTACTGGGAATTTAAAAAATCTTCCGAGCATCGTTCGTGGTCTGATCCGAAATTGTTGTTGCATATTACATATACATAGTATATTGAATGAACTAATAAATAAACGACGAAACAAAACGTCTTTTTCTCTTTGCGAATAAATGCTCCAGAGGCGAAAAAAAAATTCCTGAATACTTTTGCAATCGCCCAAATTTAACGCTATCGATTTCGCGCCGTTCCGCGGCAATGTCGAAGCTATTTTTGGCGAGTATCGTAATGCAACGAGATCGAACTGCTGGGCAAATGCGCGTAATGATACTCCCGCATCTTTTCCATTCGCGCATTCAGCTCGTCGACGCACGCTTGCATTGGTCCCATGAAATTTTTGCTTCTCGATATAACGTCGATCGCCGATTTGATCAATGTCGAATCGATCGGAGGAGGCGACGGCAGATCCGGGGATCCGGAACTCAAAATGCTACTGTCGCCGTATCCTTCGTCGATGCTTTCGTCCGATATCTTCGTCTTCAGACGCTCCTGTAATTCCTGCAAATCACAAATCACATTAGCTACATTGTTGTAATTTTTTGAAATCTTCGGCCTCTTCGTTCAGCTATTGCGGATAGGAATGCTCTCTAACAATTACCTTGTTTCTTTCAACAGTTTTTCTCAGGCAATCCCTCATCGAAGTCATCGTTTTTTCGCGCTGTTAATAAAACCAGGAAAAGCGTTACTTTGGCAATAGCGAACTGGGTTTCAAGGTAGAACCTTGCACAATGCTTCCGGGGTACTTTCTTTCTTACAGAAAACTCTCGCTATGAGAAAGTGTGATAATGAAATTTGACTTGCTCACAGAGTGAACCTCAGGAAACGTGAGATCCACAGAGAGTTTCGAGCGTTTCCCAATGGGATAAAAGTCTAAAAAGAATCAAGCATATGGAAAGTGTTCGTAGAATAAAAGTTTTCGGAATCAAGAAAAAATTTGAGTCACGAAACAATTGTGAAGAAATTCGCACGTATGAGAAAAGTTAACAAACCATTTTCATCAAAAAAAGAAGCTAGTTTGCCGGGTAATCGGTTAAACAAGTTTTTTTTCATCATTTTGTTAATAACTTTTTGTAATTATTATTAGACAGATTCAATCTTTCGAACACCTTCCATTGATTGATTTTTTCAGATTGTTATCCAAATGGTAAACGTTTGAAATTCTGAATTTTCTCAGAATCGCACGATTACTCGGATTGTACCTCTCGGACTATCTTAAATCGTACCTCATCGTGAGTGTGAAACCGAGCTTTCTCTCGTCGCAATTGACCCTCCAAGTTCTTCGCGCGGCGTTTCTCTTCCCTAAGTTTCTTCAGCAGCGAACTATTCGCCGCGTACGATAGGGATTTCAAACGTTTGTTTTCGTTCTCGAGTTCTTGCATCGACGTTAATTTCCGCTCGGCCTCGGAGTTTCGGGATTTCAACAATTTGTGCTGGGCCAGCATCTTGTTGAGTTGCGAACGCAACTGGACGATAGCTTCCTCGACTTGCGCCTGTTCCCGTTTCGACGACAACGCGGAAACTTGCAGTTGCTCGTTCTCACGCCTCAATCTTTCCAACTCCTCGCGCGTCTCGGCGAGTTTCGCGACCGTCTCGCTTCTCTCGGCCTCCAATTTTTCCGTGTTCTCCTCCATGGAAGACATCAACCAGCGATACTTGCTAAGCGACGTTTCCGCCGAATTTCGCGCGATCTCGCTGTCGGCCAGACGCCGCTCGGTCGCGCGCAATCGCGCCTGACAATCGTCGAGGGACTTCTCCATCGTTTCCAATTTAAGTTCCAATAAATCGGACGATGCGTCACCGGCGTTTCGCCGCGTATTTTCCCCTCGGCACTTCGGGCACGATTCTCTTTTCGCTCTCAACGTCTCCAATTCGCTCGACAATTCTCTCTTTTCCTTCTTGAATTTCGACGCCAACTCGCCGCACTTGACGTTCAGTTGTTTGCATCTCATCGTCATGTCGGCGAGATTTTGCTGACGCTGTCTCAGTATTCCCTGATAAGTGTCTATCTCCATTTGTCTCGCTTTCTCGTTCGCCTGAGAATCGTGCAATTTTGCCTGATACCATCTTGACGAACTTTCCGCCGCCGTCAATCGGCCGTTCGTGTCCTTGACGACATTCTGGAGTCTCTGCTTCTCTTGGAGTGCCTTTTGCGCTTCCACGAATAACTCCGCTATCTTGTTCTTGAGACTCTGATTAGAGGCGTTTCTCGCGTTCGACTCTATTCTAGCGTTTTCAGCTTCGACCCTGAGCCTCTCATTGTCCAGTTCCAGAGCGGCTATGCGCTTGCACAATTCGGCATTGCTCACGTCGGGACTGCTCAGGTGATGCAGTCTAAATTCATCCGTAAACAGATGCAACGAGTCCGACGAAGTGACGGAGTCGAGCTCGCACCTCGACGAATCCGACAGACTGTCCATCGCGGAATGTTACGAAAAAAGAAAATTATCTCGATCGTACCTTTTGATTGTTTCTTCGGCGTATCGTCATATCCAACGATTTTTTTTTGGCCGTGTCGTGTAAAATATTTTTGACAATCAGCATTTACTTCCGCGACACGCGCCAAACCACTTGACAGATGTGCGAATTGATCGGACGTCGATTGAATTTTAATCGCACTTCGCAAGTCCCTCGTGGCATCGGAAACAATCACAAGTTTCGCTCGACAGATTGAGAATGTCGCGTACCCGAATGAATTTAGAAAGGGAATAAGGCGTGATTTGTTGAGAGAGAAAAAAACATAATTAGATGCACGACACGAACTTTGCAGTGACTGCCGACACGCAAAAAAAGAGTATGAGGTTATTGGTAGCATCGTCGAAGTTCGTAACTTTTCCGTATGTTTGCAACACTGATTATGGAAACAGCTGTTCTATAAAAACAGCTCCGAGACTACGTTCACTTGTGTTGTTTTCGCGGACCAAACGCAAACACGCTTCGTTTGTTCGTTCCGCGCGACTTGCTTATTTCGTTTATTCGAAACTCGTTATTTCGAAGTAATATTCGCGTTATGTCGAAGTCGAGTGGATCGAAGAAAGAAAGGAGCGAGAAGAACGATGACAAGGAAATCGAGAAGCCCATCGTCGCCAAAACTGCGTACGATTTGCAACGGCTCAAGCTCATGAAACTCATGAAAAATCCCGTGAGTAAACCTTTCGTATTTTCTTGGCAATTGTTGTTTTTTCGTTTTGTACGAAAAAAGAAAAGTTTCGTCCAAACGACGACACAACAATGAGTGCAATGAACGACGATGATTTTTGTAAGTGTAGGAGAAACCGGTAATGTTGCCCGATCGTCCGAAATCGAAGAATTCACCGTCGGTGCCGGAATTCGTTAGGAACGTTATGGGCAGCAGCGCGGGCGCGGGCAGCGGAGAGTTTCACGTCTACAGGCACCTGAGACGAAAGGAGTATTCTCGTCAAAAGTTTATTCAGGAAAAGGGACGAAAGGTAAGCGATCAGAAACGAAACTGCTTGAGGATTGCATCTCGGACAGTCCTTTCGATTCAATTAAATTTATAAACGCCGGACACTTGCGCACTGGACATTCACAAAAAATATATGGATGGACTTGTGTAACAAATTTTTATTATTTTCTAGGAAACTCTCGACGAAGAATATCACAGGAAACTCGAACAGAACAGACTGCAGGCGGAGCAAACAACAGCCAAAAAACGAGCGAAGCGCCTGAAGAAAAAGCAGAAGCAGAAACAGGTGAAAAAATTGAAACCAGCTACCGGCGGCAAAGACGGCGAAAAGAAGGATCAAAGCGACGACAGTCACAGCGACGAAGATAGTTCTGAAGGTGAGACGAATACAAAAGAATCAGAAACAGAAGCTACAAGCGAAATTGACAAAGCCAACGATTCAATTGCTCGCGATGAATGTGCGCGAGAAAAGCCGAGCGAGGATGAGAAAACCGACGAGAAATCGGAGTCCTGATAGCATTAAAATCTCATTAATCATTATTTTTCAATTGTAAATAATGCATTTAAAGTTAGCACGGAAAAATGAAAAGTACATGTCTCAAGGAGAAGTGGAGTACAAAGAGAATTCGTTCGCGAATCGTTATTAATTTTTATTCGTCATCAGGCCAACGTCTTCGTACAGATTGGTTCCTTGAAACAAATCGGTCAATCTCTTCGCGATTAGCCTGTCCTCTGCTCTCGGAGCGGTCTGACTGAGTTTTTGCAGATGCGTTCTCGCTTCGACGAGATCACCGGCTTTTTCGGGCAGAACCCGATCCTGCGAGTATCGTAAAATAATTTTATCAACAGCGATGGAGAATAAACGACGAATTATTTATACGATTGTACATACGTGCAAATGCTTCATGTGAGTCGCGATATCGTCAACGTGTTGATGTATCTCTGCCCAAACAGATTGTAGATCCGGCACTTGTGTGCAAGATGCCAGATGACTCAGAGTCAAGCAAAGCTGAAAGTTGGGAAGATTAACGTGAGTTGGCTAATAGAATTAAACGAGCAATCGTTTAATAAATGCGGCTATCTCACCTGTTGAACGAGAGCATCTCGATGAGGATATTCCACAAAGCTCGGTACGTGTTGGGAATTCTCGAGACCCACGACAATACTTTTCCACAACGTCGGAATGTACTTTTCGTAAGATTCGCATACCGAGAGAGCCCATGCAGCGTTAGTTCGCACTTTGAAGTTGGGACTCGAGCAGACTAAACTGCACAATGTCGGGAACACTTGATCCTTGAAAAAAAAAAAAAAGAATGAGTTTCGAAGCGATTAAAAAATTTGAGAGTCAAGCTAACAGGAGTTTGTTGACGAGATGACATACTCTCCAGGATGATGGTAGAATCGCGTCCGGTTTGTAACTTATAACAAAACCGAGCGCTCGGCAAGCGTTCCATCGTACCTGATAAATACAAGAAAAATGTTAACTTACACATTTTTCCTTGCACCGACTTTAGCTCAAACAAATTTCTTACTTTCATGTCGTTCTCCAAAGTAGCGCACTTTATGAGAACTTGCAGTCCTTGAGAAGAGTCATTGAGAATCGGTCGATCGGAGCACAATCGTATAACGCTTCCCACCGCTCTCATAACGTTGCACTTAACTTTGCAATTGTCCTCAGCCGCCTTTACCGTTGTTTCGTAGAGTCTCGGCAGTAAAATTTCCAATGGTATCGGTTCGGATTGATCGTTCTCTTCTCGCCTTATGAGGCAATCGCAAAGATTCGCCAAAGTCCAAGCAGCTTTTACGCGGACGCCGAGATTCTCGTCGTCGATTGCCAGGCAAACTATGTCCGCTAGATCCATGAGAAATCCAGTATCTTCCTCTAGGGATGGCATCGTTACGAGCATTCCGAGGGCACGAACAGCAGCGGCTCTGACCGCACTCGAATCATCTCTTACAGCACCGAACAATATTGTGATGATAAGAATGCTGCGTTCCCTCTGTAGTTGTACAGTAAAATAATGATTTTATCATCCGCTAGGAGTTCGTTCAAAACTTTTCTAGGTGTTGGGCTTACCGTCAATTGAGAAAACATGTTCGAGCCAATGTTTCCCAAACAGTCGCAAGCGACTTCCCGAAGGGTAGCTTGCGAATGTTGAACGAGCGTGGTGATCGGTACAAAAATAACGTTCCAAAAGGCAACGGTACTGACATCCTCGGGACAAGAATTTGCGAGACGACCGGCGATAGTCTCGATGACTTTGCACGCGTGTCGAGCAACCTGGATATCAGTTTCCTGAGCTGCGATGGCCAGTGTCGTCGTGACAATCTCCAGATGAGCGAAGATGAGATTGTCGACGTTGAAGGCGAGCGCACCCAACAGTTTGAGAGTTTGCAGTCGGACTGGTCCTCTTTCGGTCTGTGAAAAGGACAAACTTATCATTCGACCGGAAAGTTTAGGATCTCGCAATTGCCGCACAAATAGAAAAATTGTATTCGACTCGAGTACCTCATTGGAGATGTTCTTCAAACAAATTTGCAGCAAAGAGCAAACGCCCTTTTCACGAGTTTGGCCATCGTCCGCTTCCGATTCGAACTCGGATTCGTGGTACGACAATTCAGCAAACTCAACTTGCTCTTCCTCTTCCTCTTGCTCCTCGTCGTCGACTCCGCTGGCAGCGCTTAGATGCGCTTGTGGAATATCGCCATCGATGAAAACCCTTGATCGTTTACCGAGAACGTTCAAAATTTCCGGTGTTAGAGTGTCCAGCGAGGCCAAAGCCTCGAATACCGATAACGCGGAAACTCGAACTGTTGGATCTGCGAGGGGATATCAAACACTTCGGTAAGATTGAAGGTGAAGTAATTAATCGTGCAAATCGTAGTGCGATTATTAATGAAAGGTTTGCAATAAATCTCAAGAACTTCAAAAAGAATAATGTTTTAAATTGTGAGTTAATAGCAAATATTACTTTTTTTAAGGCATTAATGCGAAGTAATTAAAAAGGCAATCAAGAACCAAAGAAGAAATTTAAGGACATTCCGGGACTTTTTTGGGACACGAAAAACTCGATGATAATCCCAGAACTTTCGGATTTACAAGCACAGGACACGAGCCGTACGTACCTTTGTGGAGCATATGTGGTCGGCAGTTTCTGGAGAGCTTCGTAGCGAGGCCAGGTTTGAGTCTCGCGTAAGGTGTGCCTTGTACCAAACCAGCGGCGCACTTCAACGCGTGCGTAACAACCGGCACGTTTCTCTCGTAGCTTAAAACGAGGGAGAGAGTGAAATGAAGCTCGCGAATGATCGCGCCAACGGTGCCGAAGAAGGTGAGAAACGAGGGATGTTCGGAGTCGTCGGCGTGTACCAAAAAATGTTTGGCACTAACGAGCAATTTCGACAGTGTGCCGAGAACGCTCTGACGAACCTTCGACACGGGTTCCTTGAGAATCGATCTCGTGAGAACTCGCGCGCTGTCCCTCGAGCCGCTCGCTACGATTTGCGGCCAATAACCGAACATATCGCGAGCCGAGATCTCGAGTGTCGCGGCGTGGAGCAAACGTATACTCTCCAAACGTACCCTCGACTCTGTTTGAGCGGGATTGAAACTTTCCGTGTCGGAGTCGCTGGAATATTTGCATGTCGCGCTCAAGCTCTCGAGAGGAAACGAATTGTTGCTTTTCTCTTCCGGCGTGACTTTCTTCGGGGTTTGCCTCTTCGGCTTTCCCTTGCTTCGCGAATTTCTACCGCGCGGCGGAATGTGCACGGGCTCCGGAAGATTCATCGCTGCCGGTCTCAGACACTGCGGAACCATCGGCGTGTAGCCTTTGATACCATGAAATAGAAAGGCTTTCACGATACCGAGAATCTCGCCGACGCTGTCCGGATCTTCGGTAATCGTGGCTTTGTCAGAAGTGAGCTTCGATAAGACTCGGAGACAGCAACAGATCATCTGTAAAAGAAATTATTATTGCAGGGTTAACAGATTTTTCGTTCGCTCGAAATAGAGAAGGATCTGCCGGTATCTCTCACCTTGTTGTAAAGAAGTTTGTCGTTAAGATCGGACGACAGAGCCGAAAGCGTTTTGAGAACGATCTCTTTGATTACTCGTCTATATTCCGGTGATATAGTCGCCCCGCTGGATTCCTTACTAACGAGAATAGCCTCGAGGCACGAAACGGCTAGGACATTTCTTTCGGACAATTCGTCGTTTCGAGTGTAGGCGAGTCTTTTCAATAGTTCCTTTTCGCCCAACAACTGTCGTAAACTCTGAAGAATTATATTTTTTAGAATGAACCGTTAGAATTTGATGAAACTAATTTGATCGTGTAAGAATATGCACCTGATTTATAGCGTCGAAACTTCCAGTCGATAAGAGGCTCTGCAAGGCTGCAAGGACATCCTTTTTCGCTTCCACTTCCGAATATTCGAGGGCCTCGAGTAACCATTTTTCACAAGCGGAAAATGTTCTACCTCTCAAGCTTGCACCTCCTCGCATTAGATTTACGATGAATTGTGAATAATTCTTTACCAGCGGTGTTTCTTTTGATTGAATATTCGTGCACAGCTGATTGACCATTAGCAAAACAGCCTGCGAGAGAGAAAAAAATCTTACGATGAGTAATACTGCTATATAAGGAAATTTTGAGACGCATCATCGTGATATACTTACATTATTATTTTCTATAAAAATGGATCGGTAATCCAGCGAATTAAATTCTGTCAAGCATGCGTCTATGGCCTTCTTGTCGTTCACTCTCGCGTGAGTAAATGACAACAATTTGTCGGTGAGCGAAGAAAACTTGATCGATGCATCTGTTGGGGACAGATTTTCTAGCGGAGCCATGTTATATTTTATTTTATTCACGTTTTTTTACACTACACAATTATATTATCAGCCTTAATATCGACTGGAGGTCTTCGCGGTCAATAAACGTACGCCTTCATAGGACAGATAACAATTAATAAAATCTTTAACGAGTAAACAACGTTTTCGGAGCACGCCAGCCTCTCCGCTGAGCATTACTACTATTATTATTATGGTCATTCAGACGGCAAGCTGGAAACTTGAGGATGTCGAAGTAAAAATCCCCCACAGTGGAAACGGATGGGGAATTTTTTTCCCAGCGTTTCACGCGCTATAATGGATTAAAAAATTTAAGCGGTTTTATTACATAAATGTTTATTCTCATTGGCATATGCTAATGAATTTTTACGAAGCGGGCAATGAAGAAACCGACGGTGTCGGATTCGGGACCGAATCTCAACAGATTCCTCGTCTCGTCGTCGGACAATCCGTCGATCGAGTAGCCACAGGCTCCGCGATATTTTTCGTCTAGCTCCATGGATTCGAGTTGATCCCTCGCGGACGAGAGTTTCATGCATGGAAAGTTTTTTAACGCCCACGCAACGATTCCTTCGTTCTCCGCAATGGTGATGGTACACGTGGAATAAACTAGAACACCGCCAATCTTCAGGAGCTTTACCGCCTGCGAACAAAAGTATATCAATGGAATTACGATAATTCTTCGGTGAAATCGATCAAGCAGCTAATTGTGATCGAATTACCGCGGTGAAGAGTTTCCTCTGCAATGGCACGTAAGAGCGCAACTCTTTGGCGCTGATACGATTGAAAAGCTGAGGTCGTTGACCGAGAGCACTGCAAGGTCCATCGAGCAAAATGCGATCGAAGCTTCCCTCCGGAAAAGGTGGCTCGTTTACGACTCTCACTCCGAGATTTTCGTTATCCCAAACGGCTCTCGTCGAATCGTAACAGTGTATCGTAACATTCTTGCAATCGAATATCCGACAATTCTCTCGCAGACGTTCTATCTTCGATTTAATCTTCTCCAATGCCACGAGAGTTCCCTCGCCGCGCATCAGAGCCGATATGTGAGTAGTTTTGTTTCCCGGTGCAGCGCACATATCCAAAATTCTCTCGCCCGGCTTTGGATCCAATACACGCGAGGATATTATGGACGGTGGATTCTGCAATAGCGCGTGTCCTTTGATCACGGAGGAGTCGCCCAACTGCGGTAATCTCGATCGCACATCGCTGATACGAACGGCGATTCCGCTGAACATTCAAAACAATTGTTTAACGAGATTGATCGAAAAATCGTCGCGACGATCGGAGACAATCTACCTTGGGCACGCACCTTCTCCGAACAGATCTTTCCGCGTTTGGAGTACGGTCCCGTTACCCAAAAAAACTTTTCGCGGATTATCGTAATTCCTGGCTCCTTTCTTGCAATTCCCAGATGCATCCGCGAACACGCTTACTTTGCTCCCGATCTCCAAGCCTGCAAATGATTGTTTATCGTTTATTGACTTTTACACTTTCGTAAAAGTTTCAAATATCGCTCCATTTTTTATTTCATGTGTTTTTTTCTACTTCCGTCCCGGCATAATTATTATTGTTACATTATAAACAATACTTTTTTCCTTTTTTCTATTGTACTGAACTGATCTCTTTTCTATGTGTGTCTTGCATACGCGCTTCGGTTGGTTTATATTCAAATCGACAAATAAAAGCCTCAGCACTCTGAGTGTCCACTGACCATGAGGCATAGCCAAAATTCCCGGAGCAAAAACGTGCGCGCCTCTCAGTACCGCGCTGCCGCACGCCGCATCGACGATTACTTCGCCCGGGTAGATTTCCAGATCCAACTCGACATCGTCGTCCCAGCCCTTGACAATCAACAGCTCGGGCAATCGGAAAGTACGAATTTCCGGTGGGGACGACGATTGAAAATTCTCCCTGATCGAACGACGAATTTCCTCGGCATTTGTCACGCGAGTATTCACGCGATACGCGATGGAATTCGGCGTTGTGCATAACCAGGAGCAAAGAGCATCGACCTTTTCCTGCGAACAAACGAAAAGAGCAAACGATCGGGATCGACTGTTGTTGAATTCCTCGAAAATAGCCGCGGCGCGGAGATCATTTGGTTGAACGAGACGAGCGTGGAGTTAATCATCTTCTTAGAAAGCTCCAAATTACCTGAACAATATCTCGTTCCAAGGGAACACCGGCAAACCGAACTCGTTGCAAGTCTTCTCTCAATTCGTTCGCTATGACTTCGTGATGTTTAAACGGCGTTTTCTGCAAAACATCCGAGCCCCTGGTCGCGGGCATGTTTACCATCGTCGTGTCTTTCTCTCGTTGCTTTTTGTCGTGCGCCGATGTGACGTACTCGAGAACCTCGGAGCGTTTTCATGAGCGCTGCGACGGCAGCGCGCGAGAACGCGAGACATCTCAGTTCGTGGATGTCAATCGAAGCGTGAGCATCCCCACTGTGCCGTATTTTTTTTCGTGCAAGCGTTTCGACTATCGTGTTATTTTCTCAACGTCGCAGCATTCGTAACGTCATCATGAAGTTTGTCGGGAGTTCCATTGCCACGTAATTTTCTTCTATTATAGTGTCTATAAGTGTCGCATTATCAATTGGAATAATAATTTGATGCACGACGGTGTGTCGAGCGTGTCGTTGCGAGAGATACGAAAAATCGACAATGGGATCGTCCCACAGCGTAGAGATACCGGGCGGCGGTACTGAGGGTTATCACGTACTCCGGGTATGTCGCGTTTCAACAAACACAAACTCAACGTCCCTTCGGCCTTTCACTGTCGAAATTGTTTCCTTACGGTGTTTTCTTTTCGCGCTCATCGCGATCGTGCTTTCTTTTAGGTTCAAGATGGCTCGCCGGGACAGAAAGCCGGACTCGAAGCGTTCTTCGACTTTATCGTTTCCATCGGCAATACGCGCTTGGTAAGTTGCACTTTTTTCCTATCCGCTCCAATTTAATTCGTCGCATTGGTACAACTTTTTATTTATCAATCTATTCTGCCGTCACGCAGGATCAAGACAACGATACGCTCAAGGATCTTCTCAAGTCCGGCGTCGACAAGGAGCTTCAGGTTACAGTTTACAACAGCAAGACGCAGTTGGTCAGACAAACGGTGATCGTACCCAGCATGACCTGGGGCGGTCACGGTCTTCTTGGAGTTAGCATACGGTTCTGCTCCTTCGAGGGAGCCAATGAAAACGTGTGGCACGTTCTCGTAAGTCTTGCATCATCAGTTAACCAAATGAATAAAAAACATTATCATTCTGCCTTAATGGGGTCGCAGAGGTTCAAAATTTCGAAAAGATTTGAGAATTTTTCTCATTTTTTACACTTATGAATATTTTGGAACGATTTTAATAATAATAATAAGCAACTGTATAATAATAAAATCCTGTGAGAGCGCAATATTATCAAGTATAGTATAAATTTCGCTAAATTATGGACAGGAGAAAAATGTAGCACGGGACACGCCCGTGCATATTTAAGCGCGTATGGCTGAATGCAATTTTCTTGAAAACACACGTTTTATCGCGATTCCTTGAGAGCCATTATATAAAAAAGTCCTGAAATTTCGATTGGAGTAAGAGAATATTATGTTCTATTAACTGAACCTCGGAGTAAACCTAAATTATGGAATTACAAAATGTATATCAAGCTGCAAAATAATTTTTTGGGTTTTTCTTTGTTTTTTAGTTTGCCATTAGCAAGTTAAGAAGCGATTGTTTTTTCGGTCTGCGAAACCACTGGGGTTCTCTTAATGAATTAATGATTATTCAATGAATATGGTTATTGAATGATTTTCGGTATGACGATGTTATGAATTGCAGGAAGTACATCCATCGTCGCCGGCTGAACTGGCCGGTTTGAGGTCATTCACGGATTACATAATCGGTTCCGACTCGGCGCTGCAGGAGAGCGAAGATCTCTTCACTCTCATTGAAGCTCACGAATCTCGCCCTCTGAAGCTCTACGTTTATAACACGGAGGACGACACATGCCGCGAAGTTACCATTACGCCGAACACCACTTGGGGCGGCGAGGGAAGGTACAACTTATTCTCACTTTACTCGATCCGCATCTTCGCGAATTCTTTTTGCTACTTGTACTTTTTTATTATGGAACTAAACAAAAACAAATCAAACGAACACCAAACAAAACGACGGAAAAAAAAAGTTTCGTTATTATCGAAAAACACAAAAGAATGTCTCCGTCGGCGTGAAGTCACGAACATTTTATGGGCAATCACTTTCAGTCGTTTCGCTTCAGGATCGAGATTTTATTGTATTATAATTTATAGACACGTGATCGTGGCTCTGTGGTAGCTAAGACGCGTAGATTCATTATCCTTAGAGCCTCCTTAACAGGCCTAACCATTTACATTTATTCACTTTCTTTTCATATTCTTTCTTTTGCATATTTTGGCCCTACCTAGAGATATTCCCACATCGACAAAAGAAACATGTGATACTATGTGTTTTATACGTTTTTGAAATAATAGCTTGGGATGCGGCATCGGCTACGGATATCTGCACAGAATACCGATAAGAAGTATAGCCGAGACGTCAACGAAGTCCGTCCACGTTTATGCTGTGAGTGAATATCCATTCTGCGATAGTTAAATTTTTTTTCCCTTCGTAGATATCTAAACGCATAATTTTCATGCCTTTATTCAGTCAAGCGCGAAGAGCTCGGTTGCTGCTCAAGCATCGCCGAGCCAGTACACGGCGATGAGTAGTAGCGCATCACCGGTTAACGTAACAGCACCGCCGGTCACGACTATCCCGCCGGGTTTCTCCATTCCTCAGAGCTACGTTACGACTGCGGCGCCCAGCGATCTCGCACCACCGCGAGATACGACGACGACAATGACGCCGATGATACCAACAGTGCCGACGATACCAACGAGCAGCGTTTATCCCGTATTGGATCCATCCGCAGCCGGAGCATCGACGACCACGAATCCAACTGGACATTTGTTCTCTCAGACTTCTAGTAATTATTCTCATGGTGCGTAACGATTGTCACCGCGCGCGTATTTTGCATGTATTCATTATACGAACGTAATACGGTATTTTGTTCTTCTATTTTAGTCGGCGGCGTAACGAGCGGCTATCAGGACACACCGAGCATTCCCGGAATGCCAACGGTGCCACCGTTACCACCCCTGCCCGTGGAGATGACCATTCCGACTACCGCTGTCACCCATAATCTCGTGAATCCACAACAGAATTATGACTCTTCGATACCGAGCGTAATTCCCGGCATCTCGTCTTTCGCCGTACCGCAATCATCGATCGTCACGACGCCCATCGAACTGCCAGGAATGCCACCGATAACCGTGAGCGCGAGCCTTCCACAAACTCCCGGCTTTTATTCACCCATAATGCAGCAGCAGCAGCAGCAACATCAGCAGTATCAGCAGCAACAGCACCAGCAACAGCAGCAAAATCAATTGGCTGCGACGAGCAACGTCGCAGCTCCCATATCGACCCCGGCAACCGCTCAATAACCAAACGAAAGATGAGTTCCACTCGTCGAGAGATAATTACACCGCCTGGCCTCGTGCGCCAAGTGCCTCGATATCATTTACTTTTCATTCGGTCCTTCATTCGGCTATCGCGGCCGATCAGGGCACACAAACGAAACTCTCTCGTCATTGAGTCAGAGGAGGAGCAGGAGGAGTCGGAGGATCGGTAGAGCTCTTGTTGTACTGTAAATACATAAGCGATTACATGGCTGACACGTTTGCAATCGCAAACAGGGCGCAAGCTTTTGTCAATCAAAAACTCGTCGTTTCGTTCTTTTTTCTTTTTTTTTTTTTTTAACAAAGTTTCTCAAGGCTTCGAGTTACGACGAGATTATCGATACTTTCGATACCCGATTTTCATTTTTGCAAATTTTCGATTTTCACCAAGTTACTCTACAATTCATTTTCTACTATAACATTGTAGTATAACGTACCGCTCGGTATGATATACTGTCTCCGAGGCAAATTCTCGGGGATCGTGAGAAGTATAATTTTTAACCGCGTCAGTCACAGGATCACGACGAAGCGGATACGGCGTGTCCCTCGCGTGTGAAGTGATACATTTCGAACATAAAAGCACCGGCTTTTTAAACTAGACATGCGAAGACGAGGAGAGGGTTATCGACTGGTCGACTGGGGAACACAAACCACCGAGTGTCGAGCGTAACGTGCATATAAGCGGGCAGCAAAGGATTGCCGGAATTTCGATTTATGTTAGAACAGAAATGTTTACGACGTAGATTTATTCTTCCATTGCCCGATTACTCCTTAACTTTGTAATCAATAAAATCTGTACAGCGGACACTGAAACCTTGTATCTTTGTGAATCGCGAGTTAACGCGCGTTGATTATTCGCGGGCTTTTTTTTCCGTACGAAACAAATTTTTCCGCTTTATGGAAAGAATCTTTTTTATTGTACGCGAGCGGTACATGCCTCGAACATTTCGCTTACATATGTATGACTACTGCCGAGCATCATTGCGGGATCTCGTATGTTACAAATATTTATTATTATGTTACAAATACAACTTTGTCGCAAGGACAATGTCACGATGCCTCCCGTTATCGCGATCGTCACGGTGAATTCTTAGATTATTACTTCCGTGTCGCCCAATTCCTCGTCGGTTGGCAACTGTATTTTCGCCGGATCGTAGTAATTCGGATCGATGGGCGGCAATCCGAGGCTCTCGCGTCTTCTGAGCTCGAGGTAGGCCTCGCGTTGCGACCACTCCGCGAGTTTGGGGTCGGGCGCATAGAGTAAGTAGGAACCGCCGATTACGAGACACAGCGAAACGGACATGAAGGTGGTTACGTGCATCGACAGCCGATCGATGAACGGATCGGAGATGCTGTAACCGTAGGTAACCCAATTTTTGTTCTCAGGCGGAGGGCACGTCGTTCCATCGGTCACCGTTGTCTTCTTCGACGAGGTGTTTATGCATCTCGACGTGCGAGGCTTCAACGACGTTCGCGTAACGCCTGCGGCCAGAGCCCGGACAGCACCGAGACGCATCAAGCCTGCCATTCTTTCTGGATCGAATTTTATCGCACGGACAATCGGCGTTAATGATCAGTGAATCGTAACGAGTTGTAATTGAAAAACGAGTTGTGAAACTCTTACCTTCGTCGCTCGTCTTCCGTTCTTTACCCTTGATGTCCTCTTCTCAGCTGTTGTTCGTGCACTGTAGCAAAATCTAACCTTCAAAGCGCCGTGTCCCCCCCACTTCGATTAGTCGGAACGTCGAACCCGCGGGGACACGACGCTCACTGTAGCACTTTGTTGCGAACGAGCCTTGAAGGGTTTGGTAAACACGGAGAAGTGCGGTCTGTTATTGTGTCTGCGCTCCGGGAATAACGATAGAAGATCGAATTGCGTTTATCACGAATCATGAATATGAATGAAAATTTCATTAAGCGCTAAAAATAAGCGGCTCGGAATCGACTCGTTCGCTTTCGATCGTCAACATGAAGGAACACGTAAGACGAAGATTAAAAAATGTAATATTATCATCATGTACTTTGCACTGGGCACTCGAAAATTACCGCATTTTCTGGTTTTATAGAGACAACCCGTTGAGACGATGGAGAAAGATAATTATTACGAAAAAGAAAGGACTTCTCGCACGATAAAGAGACAATGTATCTTATCTATTGTTAACGATTTTATTCATTCATCGACACTGATTCACGGTAGTTGACTTTGATTCTTTTGCCGCAAATCCAAGGTGCAAATATGTGGATGAATGTCAATCAATTCCTCAACGACGCCAAGATCTACGAGACGATGGATCGGACGTCAAAGTATCTGATGTCCAATCCCATTCTTCTGGCTGCTTGCATCGCTGTCGTGTCAGCAGTCGCTGTTCCGGTAGCCTTATTTATTGTCTTCGCCGTTGTCAACGTCGCGTTTGTATTCACGAGTTTTATAATAATAGAAGGTAAAGCGACTTATTCTTAATAAAATTTTTTTATGAAATACAAAAATTTTAATATCTGTTTTTTTTTGCAAATTTCAGTCACTGTTCTGACGATTGGCGCGACTCTTCTGTGCTGCATGCTGTTTTTCATAATCAGCGCAATCACAATAATGGGATTGTGTCTGGCGGCGACTTACTACGTTGCTCATTACATTCTTTCTCTCATAAAGAACATTAAAACGGCCGGAGCTTAGACCGATGTTCCGATAATCGGCGGGTATGGAGGACAAATATGATAATATAATATTATTATTAATATATAATAATGAGTGTTTTGTATAATTATTGTTATTATATAGCAGTATTGAAGTTACTGAATAAGTAACAATAAACCATTCATTTGTTGGGTATCCGATTTTCCTTGCAGTCGGAATCGTCTGTTTTGAGATGTCCGGTTCCGCGTGAGATTTCCTTCCACATAAGTTCCTTGAGCTTCGAGCCGCACTCTGCGTCCTGATAGTTGAACGCATGAATGTGATCCTTTCTGTTGGTAATATCTGTTCGAACATCGACAAGAACAAACATTGTGAGATTACAAATTATGGCAAAAAATTTGAAAATGATTACAGTAATATCAATGGCTGCGACGTACATCCTTTGGTGGTTCCTTTAGGAGCGGCAAAGTCCCATCTCACGCCGGTTAGTAGTTTGTAATATTCCAATCTTTTTCTGCGAAATTGGAAAAAAAAATGGTTTGTGAGTCTCGCGAACAAGGAGCACAAGTGATAACGACGAGACGCTGGATAACGCACTTTCCATGTTCCATGGTATGCAGATCTGTGAGATTGGGTTTTGTATTCCTCACATTGTTTCTCTGTATTTCCGTTTGATGCACTTGTAGCAACAATGCGTTCCTGTCGGCCTCGAGCTCTTTCTGCAAAATTTATTGTATTTCACGACGGTGGAAGAGCAACGTTTGAGGATGAAGAAAACTTCAAAACGTCGTTTACCAAGCGTGCGTTGGACGCATAACAATCTTGGACTATTGCGCTGAGAGCCTGCTTCTCGGCGTTCAATGATTCCTCCGCGACCGCGACTTTGATTGTCAATTTCTGAAGATTCTCATTCAAACCTGCGAACGGTAAGACTCATTTAACTGTAATCGGATCGAAAACAAAAGTATCCGTCGTAAGGTACCTTTCAAGCGATCTTCCCGGTTTTTAATATTTTCCGGTATACGCGGCAAGTGCCCTTCTAATGCTCGAATCAAATCGTCTCCACTCGGCACATCGTACTTCTCCTTCAAAGCCTTTATTTTATCCATTGTCCTGACGTGAAATTGTCTCTCGTTCGGCTAGGTTAGAATTTTGTTTATCTGCCTTCGTCTGATCGCTATTTCCAACACTCTCGCTTGATCGAATTAACGGTAATTAAAAGACATGCAAGAACGTCATTGAAAACCGCGTGCGAACGAGAAAATTCATCAAATTGTTTACAAAAGAAATTGCAGCTTCTTATTTTCCACAGAATTTCGTACTGGTTTTACGCGGCAAAGATTCGGCACTCGCGCGCCCTCGTGCGGGAAACGATGGAACTAATCGAAAGTCGTCGTTCACGCAAAAAAATTAAAATCGAACGAGCATTGATCGACGGGTCGCCCGTGGGCTTCAACCTCCAACGTTTTATCAGGAGAAGGCTGCGTTACACATCGAAGAAAAGAATTAGCAAACCGCACACGAGCGCGAGGATATACGTTTTCGCGTGGGAAGTGCAAGCATGAATTCGCCCACGTCGAGTATCAAGGTCTCGATGGTGCTAAAACGGTTCAACAAATCGTTTCGGCGAAGCTCTCTTCTTCGGAGAAAGGTGAGAAGGCGCTGTTTTTTTCTTTCATTCCCTCTCCCTCTCGCGTTCTTTCCGGTTTCCTTTTTTTTTTGTTTCGTTTTCTTTTTCTCTCGTCGAAACGAGGCATCCACAATATCCGAAGGCCGTGCGAAACAATTCGAGGCAAAATTCTAACCCTTTCCCGCCCCTCCGCTCCGTATCGCGATCTCTCGACGGAGATCGCCTGCCACAATCGTGCGGCGTAATGATTACTCGCTCATCTCACTTCGGCTCGAGAATCCAATGGCGCGAACGACCTCTTCCTCGATGCGAGGTTCGCAAGTAGCGCGCTTTTTCTTCGTTTTTTTCGTCTTTCTTTCTTTCCTTTTAATAACATAAACTCAGACCGGATAAGGATGTACAACGTAGGTGCTTATTAGTTGTCTCGTCATTAGTCCACAAACAAAATACAAAAGTGCGACTCTGCTCGAGAATAGACCGCGTTGCGGCTATATGTGCGAGTCATTAGGCTCCAAGCGTATCATTCTAATTGCTCAATGGTGACTTCGAACACGCGAAGAATCCTCCGTTCGTCGTCCTCAAAGAAATGTGTATCACGGAGAGTCGACAGTCGTTGAAACGTTCGCCACGATGCGCGAATCGTAATCGAAAAAAGTTAGAAAAGATTTACCTTTCACCGCCCGCGGGCAATCGATCGTCGATTAAATCAGATAAAAGAAGACAAAATTCAGCGCTTATTAATTGTCTTCATGGCGGCGGTGTTTTTCGTTCAAAGTTCATAAAAATTGCTTTGTAATCGATCAATTAATGATACTCATTTGTCCCAAACGAGAACAAACTCGTTCGTGGCATCAACCAATCGTTTTCGTATCCGAGCAAATTCCATAATTACTGATCGCGGCAATTCCGCCAATTACGGAAACACATAGTGTACTTTGAAGATGAGAACCCGTCGCTTCGATCAAGGCGACAGGACGTTGCGTAAGCACCGGGATAATGTCGATACGAAGCCTTCGTTACTTCGTTACTTAATTCTCGGCCAGCGATCAATGTAATTGCCATCGATATGAATATACGTTGTATACGATTATGAGAATCCACGCAAATGACAAGATGCAAAGGGACTCGCAAGGAAGCTCACGGCTACCCCCTCCCCCTCTTCTCTCTCCCGGGTTCTTCTACAGGCTCTCATTGCCGGACGACGGATAAATCTCGTCTATAATATCGTCAACTGCAGCCTAACGATAATATAAAAAAAGGAAAAAACTCTACAAAGCTGTACATCACTTGGCGTTACGGAGCCCTCGCCGATGTTTTTCTCATGCGTTATAAATTTATTATAGTGATGCGGTAATTCGCGTTCGAACAGGGAATAAGTTGCGAAATTTATGTGCAAAGAACCGACAAGGATAACCAGTCGACTTTGTACTTCCGGTGCGTTGCGAGACAACGTCGGCAGCCTCCGATGATTCTCGGGCCCGAGGAGGGAGGGACTTGGAAGAAATTTTCGATCGGCCACGATCCGTCGCTGAGGCCGCGCGGAGCCGTTCAGCGCGCTTGTATGCTCGAAGAGCTTCGCCGGCGGATGACACATCCTCGAAAAGAATACGAAATGAAGACCGGCCGGCGGTGTGGAGAGGGGAGGGGGCGCTACCGCGGCATCGAACGACACCGGCGAACCGATTGCACACACGCGCACCATAAATATCCCGCTGTGTGCGTGTGCGTTCCTTACCTAGCTTCTCTTCGCTCCGAGAGATGGTCACTCGTTATCGTCCCACGAGAGACATACCTCGGCTAAGCTTGTGTGGCTATGGTATACGTGCATGAGAGATGTAAATAAGTTATAGATCGTGCTACAGGGAGCTCGGTCCGAAGCACAGACTATACAGCCCCCTGCGGCGTTCCGTCGATGTGTAAATATATGTACAGTAGAACCCCGATTAACCGGGGTGCGGATTAACCGCGCGGCTTCAGTTTTTTTTTCGCTCTCGATGTGCACTTTGAGAATCGAACTTCTGAAATTAATGGAAATTACACTTGCGTTTACTACTGCATGAGAAAGTTACTCGTCCAATCTTAGCTTCCTTGGACAGTTTCGCAAAGGACGTTACAAATAAAATGAGAATGCGACGTGGAAATATAATGCGAAAAATTTCTTATAGCTCAATTTATATAGAATTAATTTAAAAAACTTTAGAATACCTTATAGAATTCGCACTAAATGCAATTCTTACCCATATTTAATAACAACCTAATCGTGGTTGAATTTCGAATTAAATATTTCAAAAGTTACAGTCGCTGAATTGCTAAAAAAAACGCATTTTTACACAAAATCAAAGCTTCCCTTATGATGAAGTAAAACAAACGAAAGTCACTGATTACTTTGACAATTATTTAAGGTAACGTTGAAAAGAATGAATATTTTGACACAGTGAACCACATTATAAATCAATTAAGCAAAAGTCGTGTAAATCATAATTGTAGGTAACCGTGGTTGCGATTGCCCGAAATTTTTTCGATCTTGAGCATTGCGATTAATCGGCGTTCCACTGTACATCGACATCCCGTCATCGACCAATGTCCATCTCTCGGTTCGCCAAACTCGGCGTATGCGCAATTACCCGCTCACTCTTATCGCAATGAATTTGCCCTCGCGATTTTTTTTTCCCCGCTATTTATATCGTCAATAATTTATCGCAAGCGCGATGGGATGAAATGCGTTTCCTTTTAGAGAAATGTAACATCCGCTTTGCGAAGCATCTCGTCGCCCACCGAGTTTCTCTTTATGACTCCGACACAACGTGTCGACGCGTGGTTCGCGATCCCTCGGCGATTCGTGAGGCCGACCTCACTCGATTTCTTTTTCTTTTACACCCACGAATTTTCTACAGCGCCGCCCGCGGGGGGAAATCGACTACGGAGCTCTCCGGCGTTTGTTAGCTCTTCGGGTTTAGTTCTCTCCCACTCTCGCGTGTACTTCCTCGCCAGGCATCGAGCTCACTGGTGCGATAGCGTATCCGTCCGGAGATTTTCATGCCGTGCGGAGAACCCATTAAACGTACGTGTAATCTACGTTTGAATCGATGATCGAACGAATACGCATTCGTCATTGATTGTATCGTTGACATTGCGAAAATCGTGGCTTCGCGCACAAACGCATATCCGGACAACGGTGTGTTGGATACACACGTAGGGATACTCTTCGCGCGGCGGCTAAGCCGGCTCCGGGATTCTCGCGCGGAGTTCACCGACTCCGCGGGTTACATATGTATCTCCTTCCTTCTCGCTTGCGCGCGCTCACGTTTGCTTTGGGTATACGTCGGCCACTCGAGAGTCTTGGACTCGTCGTGGCAGCCTCGCCGGGATAGACTCGCGCTTGCCCGTTCCCCGGTTTAGTGTATATACTGCATGTATACGGGAACGAGTAGTGCGAGGAGGGCTGCTATCCGCGGATTCCTCAAGGCAACTAGCCACGATGGATGCTAGTAAACCCGGTGGTTACTCGGCGTCCTCCACCGTCCAGCCACCGATCGGGGCAACGATCCGCTTGCTGCCGGTGGAGCGACGAAGCGCGCAACAAACCGCATGGGAGACCCGTAATATCCCGTCTCTCTTCACCGTGAAATCTTTATTCGTTTCCATACTCGTGACTATTACCGAAAAGCAACACGATTCTTCAATTAACAGGCTGCGATCTCATTTTGATTTTATTATAAATTCGATTTCATTTCATCGATATCCAAAGGTATAAAGGTACGATATTGAAAATAGGGTGGACTGCCCGTTGAATAGACACTCGCCAATGAATGGACGAAATTCTATTTACTGATGGGACTTACTTGCAGGTCAATTGAACGTTCAGGATTTATTTTTATATTGACACTCGATCCTTCTGGTACCTTCGCGAATCGTACTCGGTCCTTATTCGCACTTTACTCTATAGATAAAAATGAATATACAGCGGATATAAGTAATTACGGTGAATCTTAACGAAGCTAGCTATAAAAACGTATGATTCAGCAGCGTTTTTTTCGTTAATTGAATGACTATGACAGATTTCTATTCATAGAAGTGAAAAAGTGTTGATTCAAAAACAATAACGATTTTTCGTTCAGTAGTGGAAAAATACAAAAAATATTTGAGTGCAATGCGTTCGTTACAGTAATTGGATACATGGTCGAAAAACTTCTAAAGATACGATTCGAAAACAGGTTCTCCACACATTCTTAGGGATGTTAATTCGAAGGATAAAATGCCCATACATTGGAATTTGTGATGCCACGTTTAATTATGATGATTCCCGAAAAATCCGGTAAATATTTTGATTGAAAAAAATCGTATGCAGTCTTTGAATATTTTTCGGCAATACGTTTGCGTGCTTCAAGAGTTTTTGTCCAAATGATCTACCTTTTCAAGGTCGAAACCTCGGAATGTTCTTTTGGTGTCCATCCAATGATACACCCTAATTGAAGTGGCAATTTCTGGGGGAAAAAAATGATATAAAATCAATCTCATCGTCCTGTCGGATGTTCGAGAAGAATTCCTTCCTCTTCGGACCAACAGGTTAGTTTGTGCAGTGTTCGTAGGGCCCGACGGACTGCGCGCAGCGCCTAGGCGAGCGCGAGGAGTGGCTTCTTCGCTGCGCGGCACACGGAGCTCTTCTCCGATCGTGAGTTCCCTCGCGCTCTCGGAGTCCTCTTCTAGTAGTCGGGGCGCTCTCGCGGGCGCCTTCCACGCTTGGGCCGACGGTGTTGCTCGCTGACTGTTGCTGTCGTGGGAGTGAACGGCCAGGTAAAATGGTATCGGCGAGAAGCCAGGGTCCCCGGGATGGACGAGCGTGCACAAGAGAGAGCCGGAGGATTGGTAACGTGTAACGAACCGGGACGGAGAGGGCTCACCGGTTGAAGTCGGAACGAAAGGAGAGGGGAAGGCAGAGCTGTACGCGAGCGCGCGAGAGATCCAGAAGACAACCGGAATGAAAGAGAGAGGAACGGATGCCGTTGAATAGCGCACGAGAAAGGGATACACGGTGGAGAAGGTCTCTCAACCAATGAGATAGCATGCGCCTAGGCCCCCCCGATGACGTAGTCTTGTCTCGATAGCGAGTAGGTACCCGCGTCTCACGAAAAGTCGAACCACGGTACCAGTCCGTCCGCGGTCTCCCGGCTGGACGTGAGAAAACTAGCGCGTGAAGGAAATCGTAACGACGCGCGCGCATCAACGACAGTCCAGTGAATACGTTTTCGAGCTTCATCGTTTTACGTAGTTTTTTATTTATTGTTATTTTCGTAGTTCGTTCGAGTGACATAAGGAAATACAGAACGGCTGGCCATCGGATAAACACGACGGTGGATTTAAGGTGGAAGGAGGGCTGTTATCAGCCATGGGGACGGGTAAGTGTTCAGTGTTGAGGGGGCCCCTGTTTCATTTTTCGTCGTCGAGTGCGAAAAAAAAATATCGCTCGAGAGGTTCGGTGAAATCGGGGCGAAAGCTTTTTTCTTCGGTCGTAAAACACCTGGCAACTGATACGAGACCGGTTTATCGGGGCTATCCACTCGCGACCGGCTGACGGTCTTGCTAATTCGCGCAATTCTTCGATTAATGATTTCGATCGCTTCGAAGGATCCGGCAATAGGATTAATTGGCCTATGCGAAGGGTTATTCACTTTGCAGTTGTTTCTTCAGATTTTTTCTCGCGAGTTTCTTCTATTTTTCTATTTCATCGTAGCACAGATTTGTATAGATAAACGAAGACATTCGTCGAGGGGGATAACATTGTAGAATCGATGTATTCAGCGAGAACGACGACTCGTTAATTCTTTCGGTCATTCACGTCTCGCGGTGTGCATTTTACCTTAACCGCGCCTTTAGAAAGTATTCGCGTGAGTCGTGCGATATGTGACCGACATAAAATTTTCGGTATAAATGTCGAAACGCTCGCCGGCTGGTTTCTTCGAGGACCGAACTCTCTTTCGCGCCGAGAGAAACTGAAATTTTTTTTGAGTAAAGTAAAAATGATGTCTCGGAGACATTGACGCGAGAGTAATCTTTCTTCCGTTCACCTTCCAACGCGTTCGGTACCGTGCGAAAGGTCAATATACCGGTCCGCTAGTTTTGCCTTGTCCCATCGAAGTGCCACGATGGAATAGAAAAAAATACACGAGCCCACAATCGTGAAGGAAAACCTTGACTATTCACGGTTATGAATTAAAAAACACGGAAAAATACAACAAAGTTTTACAAAAATTGAAAACCTCCGAACCTCCGAATGGAAGAAACAGTGTGAAAAATAAGTTACATCATCAAATGTAGAACAAATAATCGGGAAATTTATTCGCCGTTGAGAGCTGAAATATTCCAACTATAATATGCGAAGAATTTCTTGTTGTTTAATTTCTTTTTGTTGATACAATTTATTTTTTACACTATCTTTTCAGTCGAGAGTTTCTACCGATTACGTAAGAATATTCTATAATTCGACGTTCATTGTTTCTGCAATAAAAATCTTCGGTATCAGACAAACGAAGAAATTGTTTGAAGCTAAAACTAAAACTGAAAAAAATCGCAGGTCGTAGTACAAAGAAACAATGTGCCAAATTTTCTCCCGGCATTTTTGCTCGTTTCGGAGAACATCGGATACCAAGAAAACGCATAACTCTCGTCCTTCCCTCGGCGGGTAGTCTCGAGTTAAAAAGGGCTTTCAATGCCGAGCGCCACGAATAATAATCTCAATATGCGATAAATAATTTAAATTGTGAGAATGCGAAGATACACGAATTTTGCAAGGATGTGCCCATAAATCCTTGAAAATAAAGAAACCGGTTGGTCCTCGTTTAATTTAAGGACGTATGGGCGGTAACAGAACGCGCCGTGCCGCGACGCAAACGCAAGAACCTATTTTTAGAGGCCGAGCTAACGATGACCAAATCTCGTTTGGCCGATGGTCGACAACATCTTACGAATCCTCGTAAAAAAAAAAAAAAGAAATAAAAAAAATTATATCTATGAATCTCGCGCTAGTCGGTATCGGTGCCTGCGATAAAAATCGCGAAAAACGTTCTATGCATCCAATGCCGCGAATTCTGCAACAATGGAAACTCGTGTGCGGAGTTGCGCGTACGGGTGCGTAATCCGATCGTTCGGGTATTAGCGGCGAGCTCGAATGTTACGGTAACACGCGCCGAGAGCGGGCTAACTCGCTCTGGAAGTACGGAGCGAACGCACCATCATCGACGTTGTCGGGAAAGCGCGCCGCGCGGGGCGAGACGGGGAGAGAATTGCGCGAGGTCATGGCAGCATAACGTTAACGTAACATTTCGCACAGACAAACGAGGATAGTAGGGTCGGCTCGGAGCGATGAAAAACTGCTGGAAACCAGCGCCAACGCGTGGGTTAAACTCGCTGCGAGCTGATTAATAGTTTGCCCACGTGGTGAATGTGGAAAAAAAAAAAAGAAAAAGGAACAAAATGAAGTAAAGAGGCGAAGGTCGCGCGGTGACAATCGAAGAAGTATAATCGAGCGATCCCGGTTTGAAGTGCTGTCCGATTACGCGCTACCGGTGATGGCGCGTGCCGGATTTTTTTTGTGCCAAACGCAAGCGACCAACGAGAGATCCTTCCGTGTAACGGAGAGTCGCTTGTAATTCGAGGAAGGGACGAGGCCGAGGACGAAGGACACGCAGCAGAGCGAAGCCTATAGATGCGCAAGCGTAGCATCGGCTACCGATCGTCGCGCGTTGTGGCGAATTCGATACTGCGCGGTTTCGATCCCTCGGGTTATCGTTCCCGCCCCGGTTAACCGAGCATCTCCTTGCTGGGAACCGGCGATTCGCCAATGCCGTAAAACGAGCTTCTGCGAAGAATCGCGGGGAAGGGATTGATTAATAGCGAGAAATACGTATGCGTAAAGCCTCATTTTCACGGAAGGAAATACATCTTCACCGCGTAGATACGTGGGTAATCCTGTGCGTTGCCAATGAGTAATACGACGAAGAGAAGGCGTCTGGCACTTTGTACGACGGCACCATTCGCACGCTCGGTAATTCCTAATTCGACCCGTGCAACCTTGAGTGGGACGATAGTTTCCAATTTTTTTTCCTCTTCGTCTTTCTCCTTCTCTCGCGTACCCCGAGGGGAACCGTAATCTTTGACTCGCCATCGAATCTCGACGATGATGCTGAGTATAAACAAAATTCTCGGTTGAATTTTAGCGATGAGCATGCTGAAGGAAAAGTAGAAGCGATTGGATAGACTGAATCGCCGCCCGCTGGTGGAAAAACAAATATTTTGGTTATCGAAAGAAATAGTATCGTCCTAAGCGATACTTTAGTTTAAACTCTTTTCCTCATTATGATAATTGTTTTTCTACCCGGATATTTCACTGGTCGATTCAGTTGATTTAGTTTTCTCAGTAAAAATGATTTGTCATATGTTTTATTAGAGTTTAAACGAGAAAGAGTCGGTTAACTCCATTCAATCTGCGCTTGGAAAAGAGATATTCGAAAGAATAAAATAAATAATTGTCTTACAAAGGAAAAACAGGGCCAATAGAACTAAAAGTTACAATCAACCAGATATTTTTTTCAATGGAAAACAGATCAATTTCGCCAATCGCGAATGCCGATTGGGCATAATTTCTCTTACCCAGTTCGACAATGGAACAAAATCTGAAATTCGATCGGACGTGAATCCTGCGGGCTCGAAAAATACCGCGTATAATTGTCCTCTCTCGTCGATTTGCTCGGTTTCCGTCGACTATCCGGAGCAAAATGCGAGCGCCGTTGAGAGACGATATATAACGAACTTCGTATAGCTCTGTTCTAGGGGGGTTTCTGCTGTCGAGGTCGAGATTACCGGTTACTCGGCTGGTCGAGCACGAATACTCGGTTATTTTTCTTGCCCACGAGAGAAGAGAGGTCCGGTAGCAGTCGCAAGAATGCCGATCGTCTTCGCATCGCGAGCTTCTTCCCTGCCGCTCGTTCAGTTTCGCCGTATGGCGAATTCTATTCTTCGCGATTCTTCGTGTCAAACGAAAACTTTTCCTTTCCGGCGAGAAATCTTACCGGTTTCCGTCTTCTTACGGCGAGGCATCCTCGTGCCGTGCCAATAGTCGTCATTATCGGCACAGCAATCGAGCTTACTCTCGTTTGCATTTTCCTCTTCTTTTTCATTTAAGAACGTTTTATGTCGCGTACGCGTGTCTAGGTTGCCGATCGATAGATCGCGATGGACGATGTGCGTTTCTTAACAGCTGTGATAGACAGTGACGGGAAAGTCTCGACGAGGCGCGGTCGCGTACGCTCATTGCCGATTATAGGCATCCGGCGGTCGCCGTCGATCGATCGTAGTTCGCTACTATTGCCAATGCTGACGCACAAACCTTTCTCCCAGCGTAGAATCGAATCTTCGGCTGTTACGATTTTTATTCCCTCTTTTTTCCTCAATTACTACGAAATTTCCGGTTTCCGTAATTACAATTATGTTTTTATTGATTATTAGATAAATCCAGATAGGGGAACGTCCTTGCTGTATTAGCCTTGCGGATTCTCGGTGGATAGAAGAAGCAATAGAAGAAAATTCGCTTCCCGGAGATGATGTTTTTTCGTTTTGTTGTTATTCCCCTGCTTCCTCGCCGCACTCCTTGGCACCCCGTAAGCCCGTCGTATTCCTGACTTTCTTACGACCTTCCCCGGCGAGAGACCCGCGAGAGCAGAGAGTGAATCCGCAACCGTAGGCGCCATTGCCTCCTTCGTTATTTTCTTCCTCTTCTTCCTTTTCTTCTTTGCCCCCATCGTCCGCTCATCGGCGTTCTCTTCTGCCTCTTCTTACTCGTGTTTTCTCTTTGGAGCCTTGCACTACGATACCGAGATACCGCGAGCCACAGTCTGACTGTGTATCCGCTTAATACCGTCAGCGGGCCTCACCATCTCTCTGCTTCTTCTTCTTCTTCTTCTTCGTCGTCGTCTTCTTCTTGCACCGAGTCAAGGACCGTTCTCAAGGAGGTCGCTCGTTTTACTCCCAGTAGAGATGTACCGAGTCTATATTCTCGTATAGACGCGTACATACACTTACCCGTAGCGCATCTACTCGCTCGACGCTGTTGCTTCTCCGTAACATTGTATATTCGTTTAGGTCTGCTACTCCTGTGCGAGAGCTTTGCCATTATCGTCGGTTGGACAACGCGCTTAGCATGAGCTCATAGGATATGCGAAAAATGGCCACAAAACGTTTTAACCTTGTGGCTGAATAGTTGTGTACAAGTAAAATATTCATTTCGTTACATTGTTCTTCGCGAATTCGCCATTTGTTTTTAGACACACATCCGCTGAATGGAAGTGTTGATTGGCCGAAAAACAACGTGCAATTGAAGAAAACCTTCTTGTTCTTGAAATCCATTAAGCGAGGCATGATCCAAATTGCGAGGAAAAATGCGCATCAGTTCGAAGTTTCATTTACTTTTCTGAACGATACAAAGTTCGACTTACTTGTCTTCACTCGAAGTTCATTTTATTTAGCGATGCTTCGGTTTAACCGGTGAGCGATTTTGTGGCAGGTTTTTCACTCGCATTAAACGCGGATGCTTATGTATTCAATAATTTTCCTTCTTTAACCCGTCGGATCCCTTCTAATACTGCGTTTTACCCAGAAATAACATCCATCTATCCATAATTGTCAGTGCCAATCGATCGTGCTCCGAAAAGGCCACACAAGTGCCCTTGCGCATTTTTGTTGATTACTTCAAAACGATGCGTTGTTCAGACGTTTCATAAGCAGCCTAAACCTGATATTTACTAACCTTGTTTAATTCCCAATCACTCATGTGATTCAATTAATAAAAATTGATACTTATCTTCAATTAACGGCATTTCCGAGCGGATTTTGATTTCTACATCGTAAAAAAAAAATGAAAAAACTCGTTAGACAATTTTGCAATTTGAGCCCGTAACACGCATGTGAACACGTTAGTGAGGAGCCGGTGAGAGATTTTGCCTTGCCAGTCGATCACTGACCTCCTTATCCCGTTAATTCGCGACCTCGTTACTTAACGGGACACGAACAAAAAATAAACCTACTCCCTAGAAATCTAAGCTTAATATCGTCGCGTGGGAAGTCGCGACGATGAGAGGCAAGCGATATTATATCGCAAGATGATCCGGTCCACCCACTCGCCGCATCGCCTCTCCAACTATCTATTTTTCCATTCCATTTTTCCCCCGTACAATTTCCGCCAGTTCGTTAACCACATTAGAACGATGGCGCGAATGAAAGATATTAATTTGAAAAGTAATCCGCTTACCGAGTCTCATAAAGCCCGAAGAGACACTTAACTATAATCGGCATCACCTTGGCGTGTAAGAGTTTATCTTGCGAGAAAAGAAATAGAAAAACGAAATGTTAAACAGTTAAAGTGTGTTATAGAGGTCTAGTGAGCCGTCGAGCATCGATCACTCGTAGAAACAATGGTCATCTCGTTATGCGAGAGCACGTCTCGGGGTAAGCACGCGCGCGCGCTCCCGCGACTTAGCATCACCGGCACAAAATTGCTGTAATTTGCCCGTTTTACCATCGTTCCCCGGGCGGCGGCGCGCGCTGTTTGTTGAATCGTTAATAACACAGCTAAACCCGAGATGGCTGGCAATGGGCTGATGGTAGCCGAGGCTTAAACTCGGCTGATAGTCCAAGGGAGTAAACTTGCGCTACCTGCGCGAGAAGGAATTAGCGATTGAGCTATCATGCTTCACGAGCGATTCGTTTATCAAAGCAATTTCAAAGAAACGAAAAAAAAAAAAATTATATAGAAAAATAAATTGGATCATTCAATCAATCTTTCGCAGAAAAATATCCGAGAGGCTTAATTATCAGCTGGTTAACTGGCAAGAGCGGCACACGAGGGGGGACTGGTCTCCTTTGTACAGTTATGTAGGCGCCTGTACCGGTGTTCGCTTTCGTCCGAGAGACGAGTATATCGTTTGCCCGGCGAATCCTTAACCGGAGACACCACCGGTCTTCGAGAGAGATCTCAGCGGAGGAGAGTTCAATGCTTGCATCAGCGACCGAACCATTATACACATACCTTTGAGCGGCAGCAGCAATAGCAGCATCGAGCCGTAGGTTCTCCCATATTTGGATATACGCACTCACGTCGTATTATATATACGCTGTTGGACATTCAGCGAGTCAGCGATATTCCGTGGATGTTTGATCGGAATAACCTATACGGCTTTTCCAACGATACGTTCGTCCTGAGACCCTCGTCTCGAGTCTACGTCCTCGAGATAAACAGAGTCCGATCAGGAGCGAAGGTCTCGCAGTTGAGGCCAGAATTCCCCTTATTTCGGGCACACTCAGGTGTATTATCAGGATTTTTTTTAAGAGAAATTTGGCGATCATTGCAACTAAACTGAGTGCATATCTTGATCGATGTTATTCCGTAATGCGCGATTTTTTTGCTGCACAACATTGAATCCTTAAGGAGGTAGAAGCCTTTGGACTTTGCAATCTGGACTGCGATTGCGACTGTTATAATGATCCGAGAAAGAAAATTGCGGAGTATTTGTAATCGAAAGACTGATCTCTATTGTCTGAACGGCGAACCTTTTGATTTTTTGTTCCTATTCGAGAACACGATGGCGCAGTTTTGGAAAGATTCGACTTTTTCATTTGTTTGTGAAACTCATTACTTCCTTACAAACCGTAAAGTTTGGGCCGAAATCAACCGATAGAGACTATTTTCCGATTACAAAATGACTAGATTTTTTTTAGATCATTGAATCGAACCCAAAAGCACGAAAGTAAAAAGGAATTCTGATAACACAGCTGAAGATGCTCGAAAAAAAGGCAATTCTGTATCTCGTTATTCAATTGCACAATCGTCCCTCGGTCGTTTCTTCTCCATCGATGACGCTTATTCTCGATATTCCCTCCGCAAAAAGGAAGAGGCGATAGAAGCGATACATTCCTTGTACGCGTAATCGATATTACACACTACGGTGCGTAACGATCGATCGCGTAATCGTTCGATTAACACGACTGTTGCATATCGCAAATAATAGAAATACCTCATCCGACGTAACGGAGTTACTTTTCCCGATTGAACATTTAATTCTTCGACACTACACGTGGATTTTCTGGATTCTGAAATGTTTCAAGAAAACCGTAATTTTTTATATCGACATTGCGGCTCCGCGGACGCGTCTTCCTCCCATCCTGGAGTTTGAATATCTCTGCGATTAGACTTGAAATTCGTTTTTTTCTCGAGATTTTTGGTAATTATTTTTAAGAGTGAAGCTACAAAATTGTCCTCCGGGGTCAAAGACGATGGGGCCATCGATTCACTCCGTCCGTCATCTAATAACATATTTTCAAAACAGCGAAATTGGTCATCCAAAAAAAATCCAATTGAGAAGAGAAAGGCGCGTTGAGATGCACGTGAGGAGAGAGCGCCGACGAAAAAACTTGTGTGGGCTTTTTTTTTTTCATCTTTTTTTCTTTATTAATTCGACCGGGGTGAGAAAGAAGTTTATCGGTCTGGCCCACGCCCGGGCTGTGACGCCGGGCATCAGCATCGCTCGCCCGGGTCCTTTCCATATTTAGACTTTCACTCCGCTCCACTAAGAATTTTGTCTCGGACTTCTCCGGCGCGCTCCATCTCACTTTTTCTCCCGGACAAGTTGCGCGGCGATATCCTACGAGTCCGAGTGGTGGAGCGTGTGGCTGTGAGAGCGTTTTCTGCTTCGTGACTTGGGCTGAAACACACTGTGGGCGTCGGTTTAGGACTCTCCCTTCCTTCGAAACGTTCTCCTCCACCACCTTGGCGTTTCGCCTCCCCACGCCTTGCCGCGGCTCGCACGCGAGTCACCGACTATTTTGCTCCGTCGATTCATGCCGGATGTTGCCTCAGGTAAAGCGAAGCCCAAGGTGAGCGCTCGCTGCCTCCTTCGTCTCTCTCTCTCGCGCCTCCGTCTTTCTCGCTTTTTGAACCAACCTTTTGCTAATGCTGCACACCCGGGTGAACGCCAGATAGAGGGAACTCGCGAGCGCGCGCCAGCGCGAGCGCTCGTGCGTGCTCGGCATAAGCGAAACCTCGTTCTCCTACTCCACGCCTCGTGGACTCTTCTTCATCGGGACCGGCGCGAGGTCGTTTCAAGAGAGCACCGGTAGCTCCTCGATGCACGAACCGATCAGCCGAATGAGTCATGGGAAAAGGGAATCGCTTGTCGATACCCCAGAGTGCACTCGTACCTATAATTTTCTGGTCAATAGTTGTTTTTCGATTTTACATTCTTTTTTAATTAGAACATTTATGAATTTATTGAGTTGAATGGGGTTTTGTCGATTGAGGGCGAAAAATGCATTTAATTTTTTTTGTAATTCACTCGCTAATCGTTGTTTTTTAATTTAATTTCAGTAAATTAATGTTTACACTCATATCCACATGCGAGAATGTGCACGGCAAAATATTGTGGTTTTTGATGATTTTTTAATCGAAATGTCGTTTGTTCCTTTCGTGCCTATTTTGGCCCATTTCTAAATTTACTTCATCCTTCTATGTTCCTGATTGCTCGTCTTTTCTTTTTTACTAATCAATCGCTGAAACGTGCTTCGATACAATTAGAATTTTGAAGTAGGATTTCGTTTACTCTATTTACGATTGTATTGGCAATACAGTGGGTTTGTATTTGCCTCGTAATACATTGAACTCGAATGTTGCTCCGCGTTCTACAATCGAGCAGTTCGATCCGTGAAGGATTAAATTAGAATTCCAATTGCCTCGCCGTTCGCACCTGTTCGCTGGCAGCGCAAGGTCTCTCAAGTTTCTTGCCGATAACTACGGTACAACTGTAGTTAGTTATCGATAAACTGACGAGAACAAAAAATACGAGAGTCGGTTGGGATCTTGCGGCGTAGAAGCAAAGCAGTCGGACCTCGTCGGACCCCCGTCCATGTGAAAGGGAGTTTAGAAGAAAAAAAAAAGGAAATTGTATCATCCCGCAGCCGAAATTGAAATAGCCGGTAATTAAAGTTTAAGCCCGGCAATACGTGAGGCAATAGTGCTTTATAGCTCGAAGCAAGAGGATAATGACCCGCGAACTCTTTTCTCGTTGTTTCTACTGTCTCAAGGATCGTTACGAAACCGAGACAATTACTTGATGGGGGGGCCTTCTCTCTTATACTTGCGCTCGGGCAAGCGCTCTCTCGTGTGTACTAGCCGAGAAGCACAAAGGACACTCTCATCCTTGTCTATGACGGTGCTTGCCGATGAAGGAGGAAAGAAAAACCTCGCTTTGCCGCGTGTGCCGCGGAGACTTCTCTCTCGCCTCTTACCTATGCCTGGCAGACGTCGGCCGAAGCGTTACACAAATTACAGTGAAATTACACGACTGTGTGAGACGACGGGTGAGAGTCAGGGTCGCGACGATCCCTCCTGGGAATACGGAAGTTTCTAATGGCAACGATTGAGACTTTATGTCCGTCTGAACGGATCGCACATATATCGGCTTCGTTATCGCTGTCGGCGATTTACATTTATGATAAACCTGTTCCTGCCGGCAATAGAGATATTTGTTTAGATTTCCTATAATCTCGTGAAGTTGCATCCGTCGCAATTATTTTTTATAGTTTCGAAATATGCAATCAACTATGGAATTGTCGCGATTTAAAAATGACACGAATCTGATTTGTGGTCCAACTGATTCCAAATGAATCCAACTATTTTTATCGTGGCTGAATATGTAAAAACTTGCATCCACGATAAAATATGAATTTTTCTCTTAAGAAAGCGACAAAAAAAATTGAAAATCTAGTAAAATTTAAACATTTTCATCGATTCATCGATATATGCCCCGTCTTCAGTGATTTGGTAGATATTTGTTCAAATTTTCTTTTGTATTCTTATATATAATCTTATATATTTCTTTATCAATAGCCGCTATTTTCCGTATTCAAGTACGTTGCTTTGAATATTAAATGATCATCATTTAAAGTACGAAATTTTGAATTTCAAACGGTTGAAATAATGCAACACCGTAGCGTCAATGATTTGGTGGATGTTTTCAAGGAAAAACGCGCTTACATGTTTTCTACACGAGTACCGAACGCTCGCTACGCTTCCCTTACCTTTCCGCCTGTGGAATCCACCTCTCCCTCGGGGAGAGGTTTGCGTTGGCTTTTCTTCCTCGCTTCTCTCTATATATTTATATATATATCTGTATCTCTTCTCTCTGTCGTTCTTTCCGTCTCCCCTCGAGCAGAAGAAGCAGAAGAAGAATATGAAGAGAGGCTCGAAGAACCCCACCGTTACGGCAAATTATGCATGCAGATCGCGCATCGCCGGCGTGGTTTCGGCCGTTGCATCTCGAACTGCCAAGCGAGCATTACGTTTCCTCGCGATTCGTATAGTTCACCTGCAACGGCAATTTCGAGGAAAGAAAATACAAATTATTCGATCAATTCGAAACGCATCGGCGTCGATTTTTATACATTTTTCAAAATATCGCGCGGCGGATTCGATGATTCTTTTTTACACACCAAAGCATGCAATGGTGAATATTCGTAAGACGATCGTTCGTTCACGCGTGCACGCGGTTTGTAAAACGCAGGAGAAAGCTTCTTCACTTGCCTTCCCATTCGTACCGCTAACAAGCGCACGGTTTAATGAATATGTATGTAAAAATATACCGGAAACTTGCTTCTTGTTCCACTGATCTCCTATGACGTTGTCTGTGGATATTACTCACGAAAATTAACTATTACTGGAGCCTATCTGAAGAAATGATATAAAAACAAAAGTAATTGACAATATCGAGGTGTATCGATGCCGATTTATTCGTGGGCCGACTCTGCCTTGGCGAGCGGAAGGATCCTTGAGGCACTTCCGTCGCGCCGGAAGAAAAAAAAAACATTATTTTTCATTCACCAATCTCTGGCTTGAGTTTGAAACAAAGTACCCATTCGACTTCAAGGCGACACAGTGCATGCAAAATTTGAATTAAAACATTCTTCAAGACGTCTCGGTCTGGCGCAAAAAGACTGTCTGTAAAAAAACCTCTCTGAAGCTTCGTTGATTTTCCAATTCCGTGTTTCGCTTCAAGATTTTAACGACTCGTTAGAAACAAGATTGGATATAGATGAGCAATTCAAATGTGCATAATTTATTTTAACGAAAGCGATAGATCTAGGTTTTTTCGAATGCCATCAGGATGTAAATTTGTTAATTTGAGACTACCGAGAATTCTTACCCTTTGCGAGAGTGTTTTTAAAATTCCGCTAAAACTAATTTGTCACTCGTTCGTTCACAATTAATTCCAATGCATATTCTCTGACCGGCGATTGCGGATTTGTCACTTATCTCATTGCCGGTTCACGAGAAACTCGCGTCATAACTTATAAAAAAAACGAGGCTGTTGTATTTGGCGATTACCGTCGTTAAGTCATTGCCGAGTTTGCAAGGTGGGCTGATGCTGCTGCCGTATATGAATGGGGAAAGAAAAAAAAACCCGCATCGATTCTGGGAATAAAGAAACACGGCGAGAAGTCAAGATTTTTCTAGACAAGTCGCCGATACTTTCACGTATCACGAATACGGTGTACGCGACACGTTACGCGCCGTGATGTCGCAACACTTCCATATACAACGTGAAACGCGTGTTCCCGCGTAGGTGGTCATATAAAATCGAGGACGAAAGAAAGAACATCGGAGAAACGAATATGAATTGTGCGTGTGGGCCGATAATATTCTCGATGACTGAATCATATAAAACACAAAATAATAATAATGGGTCGACCTACCCAATTGAGAATTCTTCAAAGTTCCGACGTTCGCTCTGCGGCCGCTCTCGGCGCTCTTTCGAAAAGTTGTTTGCTGATATTATCGAGTCGATTTGTTGAAACTACGCTTTTGCCAGTCGCGGCGACTGTTTGTGAATTCTCGGCTCCAAAACGTTGTGTTGTTCTCGTCAACGAGGCGACCATTCAACTGTGGACATTGGAGAGAGTTTGCTTTACAAACAAAATACACACCCTTTCGACGCTGTCGTTGTGCGACTTGCATTCATCGGCCGATCGTTCGGATACGTGAATCTTTGAAGAAAAAATGTATTCATGAAAAAATAGGTGGGGCGAAATGGGCCTATGGATTCAGTCACTTTTGTCGATATACAAAATACTTTTTTACTCATTTTTAACCGAAGAAAAAAAGGATTTGTAGATCCTCAGGACGAAAAAATGAAACCTAAAAAAAATTGAGCAAAACGGAGCATGGTGAAATTTACTATAAAAACCGTAAGATCCGAATTTTTCATTATTCACTACCAATGAGCAATATAAAGAATATTTTCGTTTAAAATGATACATTTTTCCATCTTGAAAGTAATGATAATGGAAGACTTCTTTAAAAGCAAATCGTCGAATTACAGTTCTATTAGTTTGCATTCCGCGCAATAAACGTCGCGATCCGTTTTCATCCCGGCAATAAATGTTTCGTAGAATTTCATTAAAGGTTCGCAATCTTTTTTAGGCAAGTCTGCAGCATAATCGATGACCGGGAAGCTTGAACTTTTTTCATTTTAATTTTAGCCTCGGTTCATTTCGCCCCACCTTTCCCCTATACATGTATGTATATAGATCATTCTTGAATATATAATTTGGATAGGTAAATATGTGAGTAGGACGCTATACATACGACTTTCCCGCAGTAACGAAATAATATTTGTCGATGCTCTCACGATGTTCACAAATGATTTATAAAGTTTGATAATGTCAGAACGAGCATACAGACCGCTTTATTGTCGCGTTTCGCCACCGGTGTTGGTACAACGGTGCGAGATAATGAACGCGTTTCGGGTTTGAAGCACACCTTTTTAATCAAAGAGCCCATGATAAATCGATCGGAGCGCGCTAAGCGCTACGCATACTTAATAATGATAGAATCACGATAATCGAGGCTGCGAGCATTGTCTCATTTTCCTCGCGTTAAAAAATTATTAAAATCGAGCAATATAACGTGAGCAACATAACAAGAACGAAAAAAAGAAGGCAACGTTGGGCGTGGAGGCGCAGGCACTTCATCCTCCGTCGATGACTATCTAAAAGTCCTCGACACTATTAATCCTACCGCAAGCGCGCGCCCGCGTGGGAGGAGATTCTATTGATCCTCGTCGACACGGAGGAACACTTGCACAAAAGAATATGCAGAATATTCGCGTGCACGCGCTCGATCGTAAATAATTGCTACGCGTATGCAAATACCCGGTTAAACAAGCTCAATGCCAATCAATGATCGACATTTGTTCGTCAAAATTTATCCATTAATCGAAAAACGATTATCCTGAGGATAATTGCAGATATCCGCTTCTTTTTAATAGTTCACACTTCCGTTCCAATAAAATTTTCATTCAATGTCGCGAATTAAAAAAAAATTACCTGTACGCGGTATTATATAATTGAGCGGAAGAGTCATTGTCTCGTCGGCACTGACGGCGCCCCTTTTGCATCACGTTAGCCCATAAATATCGAGAAATAGCAAAAATTTCACGCAAATCTCTCGCCGATTTGTGCAATTCATACCGGTGATTAAAAAAATTAATTCTAGACCGAAGTATCGTGACCGTTTACTCGACCCGCATGCTTCGAGTCAACGGTGATTTTTTATCGAGGCGTTGATATCTCACTGAGTACCCCTATGCGAATTAAGTATCTAGTGAGTTATGCAACGAGATTTCTAATTTTTTGCTAATCGGTATATAATTTAACATATATATCAAATAAAATATGTAAAATATAATGTAATCCAGACAATCTATTTTACTAACATATATTGAATTTGATATTCAATTAATTCTGTTACAAACATATGCTTTTCTTCCCATTTGTTTTTTTCCTGTTGAACTGTTTAGACTTGTAGTTAAATGCCCTTGTAGTTGCATCTCGGTACATAGTATTTCCTTATTTTTTTCTAGTTTCATAATTGCCGTGATGTGAAATATTTTCTCTAATGCCACAATTTCCGTTTCCTGAAAACTAGCTCTGTGGAGTTTCAAAAATATTTTTTTACATTGAATCTATATACTATATCATTTTTTCAATATCTCATGCACCAAAAACAAATATCTCAGATAGAAAACTTTGTGCCTTTGTATACAAAGAACGAATTATTCTTCTCTAATGCGTTCCAACATTCAGTCAATAATTTGCAAGAGCCTGCGATGATCTATATCGATTAGTGAAAGTGGCGTCGTTTGCACGGAGAAACACACACAGAGTGTTGGAGAGTCAAGCCGGAGAAAGAATGAAAGGATCAATCGTACCGTACGCGTGGAAAGCACGCGCACAACCACGAGCCTCGTTGATGCCCACATAACGTCGGAGGCTCTCGGGAGTTTCGCGGTATCGCAGCTGCGAAGGCTTTGTACTATGTCGGAGGTATGTGTGCTTTGCTCGTGGTCGGTTCCTCGTGGCATCACTTCGCTCGCGACCAGTGTGATGGAGCATATTCGCCGGGGCGCCGAGAACCGAGAGAGCTACAGGTGCATCGCACTCGCACGCCCTCCTTTATTACAACAATTCCGCGCTCCCTGCCTCGTCCTCCTCTCCTTCGCCTTTCTATTCTTCTTCTTCCTTTTCGCCAACCTCTCGCTTCTCTCGCTTCCATCGTTTACTTCTCGTTTCTCCGCATTCGACGATCTAGAAACCCCAACAGGTGTCGCAGATCTGAGGAACGCGTAGTTTTCCTGCAGTTTGGAGCTCGTCGTCGCTCGAGTCTCGCTGCTCCGTTCCAAAATAAAACGATAGAATCGAGTTACGAAACTTACTTAATTCGCCGAATTAACGAATCGAAGAGTTATCGAGTATAATTCGACGAGACGCTAATAGGAGTGCTCGTCGAGCTCGGCTAATTTCCGTGATTCCACGGCACCTCCGTAGATCCGTTCGAGTGTGAGTTAATTCAACGTCGCGCGTAGTCACCGATGACTGATGACTTACCGCATGCCGCTGAATAGATATCGCTCGCATGCGTACACCATCAGCATGGCAGAGTAGTCTCATGTCTCGCGGCGTCCCGGTAAACACGAGGCCGAGTCTCGAACGCCAGTGATGAATTAACGTTTCGCGATTGGAGCACAATTAAACGTTGCGCGAATAGACCGCGGAGGGACGAAGGCCAGTAAAGAGACAATTACATATTGTCCGAATAATCGTCGCGATTCGGTAGAGAATAGTGGAAATTTTAACTCGAAAAGAAAAGATTCCGAAATTACTTCGATCATGTTGTTCTCCTTATGGAAGAACGTAAGAAATATTACTATCGCAAGGAAATTAATTGCTAGAGCAAAAAGAAATTTTTAATTACTTTAATTAATAGAATTGTATTTTAATTTGTTTGTTTTTTACGTTACAGCGAAGATGAAACATCTTTGGCCGTTGGCGGCTTGGATATTCCTATCCTTGTGTCCCGTGAGTATTTCTCAACACTCTTACGATTATTTCTGCTCTCTCGTTTCCTTCGCGTCGAGGGAATTGAATAGCTTATTGAATTTTTCCTTTGGCCACGATTCTCTAATGTTCTTTGAATTCTCTCAGGCCGACTCCATAGCTGGAATCGGGCGAGGATCGAGGAGGGAAGTGTTCTTTCTCAATCTCGAAGACGGCTACTTCGGGTGCCAGGTGAACGAGTCAACGGACGTTCTTCAACTGCTCGAACTCTCGAAGCTCTGCGACGGCAGAAACGACTGTTATCAGGGCGCCGACGAGCATCGCGACAAGCTGAAATGCACGGGTGAGCGATCACGAGATTGCGATGTACACATATCAACGCGCGCATGTAAATCTTTCGAAGCGGCAAAAGCCCCGGCTTCAGTGAGAAACGAGATTCTCGAAGAGAGAAGAAGTCTCCGGGCTTGCGGCTTCGAATGCGGGAAATGATACGAGAGAGGAGACGAGGGCGGCCACTGTGATTGCCGCGGGAACACAAAATTATACGTACCGTACTTGACGGCGAACAACGCGTAGCTCGAGCCATGAGAATGAAGAGAAGAAAAAATACGACAATGTGCCGGGCTCTCGTATATTCTTCTTCCGCGTTAGCTACGACCGATGATACCGTTAAGATTGTCTTCGCTGATATATGCCGTCGTGTTTCGAATTTACACTGGGAGGTCTTGTGTATACTCGGCACACTTGTCACGCACCTTATTTCTCTTTAATTTATCTTCCTCTCGTTTCGCGCTCTTCCACGCACAATGACGAGAGCACGATCCGATCTCGCGCGCGCGATAGAGATTAATTATCGGCAACAATGTCGCTGTTTCTTTTGTGATTGCAGACGATTGCACTAAGGACGACGGCACGAAGTGCCAAAACGGCGTGTGCCTCGACTCCGTATGCCATTGCAACGATGGATTCGGTGGATGCAATTGTCAAGAACCAGGTACGAATTTTTCGCTCGATTATTCGCGGCGAAGGAAATACCGCTAGGATGAATGGAAGCGTACGAATGCGGCTTCCGCGTGCAGCAGCGAGATAGACGAACTGTTGTGCGCTCTATAAAGTTGAATTTTTTATGCTATCTTTCTTTCTTTTTTCCTTCAGACGAGAACGAGTGCAAGTACAGGCCCTGTGATATTTTTGCCCATTGTACGAACACTCTCGGCAGTTTCCACTGTTCCTGCTTTCCCGGTTATCGAGGCGACGGCTTTTACTGCGAAGGTACGTCTTCCTTATTGCCCAGGGTTTTGCGTACAATGTTAACGTTACGATGGTTTTTTTTTAATTCCCTCGCTCGCTAACGGTGAGACGCGTACTACTGCTGTAAATCATCTCTAACGGTTCAACGGAGAACGCTCATGTATACGTACGTTTCAGACATCGACGAATGCGAGGATCCTATACTCGCGTCGCGGTGCGTAAAGAACGCGGAATGTTGCAATTTGCCGGCGAATTTTCTCTGCAAGTGCAAGCCCGGCTATACGGGCGATGGAGAGGAACACTGCGATGACATCGACGAGTGTCAGATACCCGATTCTTGCGGTGAAAACACGATATGCCAAAATACACCGGGAAATTATAGTTGCGCGTGCCAGCGAGGCTTCGCCGGAGACCCTTACGAGATCGTAAGTCGAATCGATTGCACAATAAGATTGTCGATTAGTCATGTTGATTAATCGAGTAATTTTTTAAAAAATGTTTTCAGTGTAACGATATCGACGAATGCCAATACGAAGGTTCCTGCGGTCACGGAGCCTTGTGCGTCAATCTTCACGGTTCGCACAAGTGCGAATGTCCGCAGGGTTTCGAAGGAAATCCCGAGGATGGATGCGTGGACGTTGACGAATGCGCGAGAAGTCCGTGCGGCCGCTCGGCTCAATGCACGAACATGGAAGGAAGCTTTCGATGTTTCTGTCCCGAGGGCATGGACGGAGATCCGCTCTCCGGTTGTCACGGTAAAACAAATAAGATGTTCATCATGCGGATCATTGAGTGAACTTTATCTCTTCGTTGTTAACACGATTCTTTATCGTCGATAATTATTAATGAAATTAAATCTATCGCAACGCTATTATAATCGTAACAAAAAAAAAACAACTATGCGAGTATTAACAAAAGCGACCTAACAGACGTGAACGAGTGCGAGACCGGTTCGCCGTGTGGGAAAGATAGAAATTGCGTCAACACCGAGGGAAGTTACGAGTGTCGATGTTTGGCCGGTTACCAAGAGGATCCCGTTCACGGCTGCGTCGACGTTAACGAATGTTCGAGAAGCAACGCTTGCGCTCCGCAGGCTAAATGTATCAACGTTCCCGGCTCCTACAAGTGCATATGCCCGCAGGGCTTCGTCGGTCAAGGACTAATTTTATGCGAAAGTCAGTAACAAAACCGCCTAACGCATTTCTTTCAGTTTTTTTTCGTTAATAATAATAATTTACCATCTTTAATTAATCGATTAACTTGATTAACTGACATTAACAGATGTTAACGAGTGCAAAGAGGAACCTTGCGGCGAGAACGCCGAGTGCGTCGACACACTCGGGAGTTTCATTTGCAGATGCAAATCGGAGTACACGGGCGATCCTTTCAAAGGCTGCACCGGTTAGCTTGTTACATCATCAATTAATAATCACGTATTCGCCCGCCCACGATCAAAATAATTCTCAACGCTCGTTTAATTTCTCCACTGACACTGTATCTTTTTTTTATCCTCTTCGACTCCCTCACAGATATTGACGAGTGCACAGCCTACGAGAGTCCATGCGGATCAAATGCGATTTGCAAGAATACCGTGCCCGGTTACACCTGTCTCTGCCCACCGGGCTACAGTGCCAATCCGAGCCCGTCGGTGGCTTGTGATCAGGTAATACAATACAATGGAATCTAAATTATTCTAATAATTATATCGTCGCGCAAGAAGCGGAATGCAGAAAAAATCTTTATGACGATCTTTCATTTCTTGCCGTTCGATGGGCGTCTCGAAAGATGATTTATTAATTCGCGTTTTCAAAAATCCTTGACAGACCGACGTTACGACACTGTGCAAAGCGAACTTCGACTGTGTGAATAACGCCGAGTGCATCGAGGGTCAATGCTTCTGCAAAGAAGGCTTCAAAGCCGTCGGCGCCGAGTGCGAGGATCTCAACGAATGCACGACGAATCCTTGCGGACCTGCGTCCGTTTGTACGAACACTCGTGGAAGCTATCACTGCGAGTGCGAGACCGGATTCATCGGTACCCCGCCTCATGTGCCTTGCAAAGCGCCCTGTGACGAGGTAACGTGCGGCGAGCACGCCTTCTGCAAAGTCGACGGTCACGACGCGTACTGTATCTGCGAGGATGGATGGACATTCAATCCGAACGACATTTCGGCCGGCTGTGTTGGTGAGTAATCTTCTTTTCGATGATCTGACCTGCGAATAATGACGATGAAATGTATATCTACTTATACGATTGTTTTTTCCGTTTCTCATGCAGACGTAAACGAATGCGATCAAGTAAACGGACCATCGGGACGCTGCAGCAAGAACGCGATATGCACCAACACTCCTGGCGGATTTACGTGCCAGTGCAAGCCTGGATACTCCGGAAATGCTTTTAAGCAGTGCATGGGTAAGTTTAGACACAATAAAAATCGTTTGCAATAACGAGAAAGTTTCGTCAATTCGCTTGAATGGTAAAAAACAATTTAAAAAATTCTAGATATCGACGAGTGTACACGATCCGATGTTTGCGGTCACGGTGCAATATGCACGAACGCTGATGGGGCATATACTTGCGCCTGTCCCGAGGGAACGATACCGGATCCAGATCCTTACATCAAGTGCGTCGGTGTCGTGACTTGCAATGCCGACAGCGATTGTCCGGGCAACGCGATCTGTGATATTCAACAGAGATGCCTGTGCCCAGAACCGAACGTCGGAAACGACTGCAGACGTGAGTATTGATTGTTCGAAATACGCATATCGAATTCATCAAAACTTGAAGTCCCTCTTTTCTTATATACGCTTTTTCTCTTTCCATTAGATCCCTGCGAAGATTTGTCCTGCGGTCCGAACGCCCACTGCATGTTGCTGAACGACGTTGCGACTTGTTTGTGCAGCAACGGTTACACAGGAAAGCCGGGTGTCGCGAAGGGCGGTTGCACGGATATCGACGAGTGCGCTGGCAATCCGTGCCCACCGGGCGCGATATGCAACAACGAGGCCGGTGGTTTCTCTTGTCAGTGTCCGAGCGGTACGAGCGGCGACCCTTACAGCGGAGGTTGCAAAGAATCACCGCACCCGCACGTTTGCGGTCCGAGCACGCCTTGTCCCGCCGGCGAGCAGTGCATCAAGGACGAATTCGTTGGCGGCAGCGTTTGCATATGTCAGCGCGGTTACACGAGAGATCGCGAGACCGGCAAGTGCCGAGACGTAAACGAGTGCATGGAACATCGAGAGAAAGCGGCTTGCGGTATAAACGCTATATGCAAAAACTTACCGGGCAGTTACGAGTGCCAATGCCCGACGGGCTTCAATGGCAATCCATTCTCACTGTGCGAGGAGTGCAACAGTATCGAGTGCCAGTGTCAACCGCCGTACAAAATTGTCAATGGAAAGTGCATGCTGTCAGGGTGCTCGAAGGGCGAGACTTGCCCGAGCGGAGCCGAATGCATCACCATCGCCGGTGGTGTTAGCTATTGCGCTTGTCCCAAAGGATACAGCACGCGACCCGATGGATCTTGTCAAGGTCAGCCTCCGAAAATATTTCTCAAAATAACTATGAACTTCTCTGAAATTAATGAATCATAGTATTAACTGCTGTTTGTTTTCCTTTTTTTCAGATATTAACGAGTGCACAGATGGTCATCAAGTATGCGGCTACGGTGCGGAGTGTATCAATTTACCGGGTTCCCATCAGTGTGTATGTCCTCATGGATACGGAGGCGATCCTTACAATGGTCTGTGCTCGCCCGCCCAGAAGCGATGCACCAACGACAACGAGTGCAAAGCCAATGAGAAATGCGTACAACCGGGCGAGTGCGTTTGTCCACCACCATTCTACACGGACGTACTCGACGGCAATCTCTGCAAAAGTGAGTACAACTCTTTGTGAAAGCTTACAATTATTATTTGTGACTTATGGCGCCATGGTTTATTTAATAATTAACTCATTTTGTCACTCTTATCAGATCCTTGCGACCGATTCCCGTGTGGCATGAACGCCAAGTGCACACCGAGCGATCCACCGAAATGCATGTGCCAGACCGGCTACGAGGGAGATCCACAGCACGGTTGCGTGGACGTTAACGAATGCTCGAACAATCCTTGCGCCCACGGAGCTTACTGCATAAACAATCGCGGTGGTCACCGTTGCGAGTGTCCCCGAGGAACGAGCGGTGATCCGTACACTTCCGGTTGTACGGGAGCTGTGCCACGACTCGAGTGCTCGAGCAACGACGAGTGTGACAACTATTTCGCTTGCGTTCAAGGAAAATGCGTCAATCCGTGCGACAATGTGCCCTGCGGTCCGAACGCCTACTGCGAGCCCGACAAACACGCTCCTTGGTGTCGTTGCGTCATTGGATTTACCGAAGGAAAGAACAACGAATGCGTATCTCGTGAGTAAATTAGAAAATGACAAATTATCGTTGGAATACAATTTAAATTGATCTTTCCACATAATCTGCGATGGTGAATTCGTCTGAAAATATTTGGTAACATTCACTTATTATTAGGTCTTGTCCCGCTAATGTTTTATAGAGATTTGATTAAACTTAGCGAATTTTTTCATTTCATTGCAGAATGCGATGGATTTGTTTGCGGCGCCGGAGCTCAATGCATCGTTAGTTACGACGGTCCGACCTGTAAGTGTATCGAAGGTTTCATGGGAAATCCATTCCCCGGTGGTCAATGCGCGCCTGATGTGTGCTCGCCGGAAGTGCCATGCGCCGAGCCAAGCGTGTGCATAAGTGGACGTTGCAAGCGTCGCTGCGAGGGTGTCGTTTGCGGAATCGGTGCTTCCTGCGATCCTCAAGCCAACAAGTGCGTCTGTAATCCGTATTTCGTTGGAAATCCGGATCTTCTTTGCATGCCACCAATCGAGCCACCGCATTGTCAGCCCGGTTGCGGACAGAACGCTCACTGCGAATACAATCTCGAGGATTTCAAGTGCGTCTGTAATCCGGGCACACACGGAAATCCCTATCAGGGCTGCGGGTCGCAAAACAAGACCGAGTGTTCGAGTTCCGTTTGCGGCGAGGACGCGGTATGTCACGCCGGTTTAAACGCCATCGAGTGTACCTGCCCTCCCGGTTACGCTGGCAATCCTTTCATCAAGTGTCACGACATAAACGAGTGTAACGGCAACGCCTGCGGTGTGAACGCTGTTTGCATCAATACCGTGGGAAGCTACGATTGTCGTTGCAAGGACGGCTTGTTCGGCAATCCCTTTGTGGGCTGTCAGGCTCTCGAACCAGGACCATGCACGAGTCCCGACAATTGTCACTGCAGCCAGGAAACGCCCTGCCCTTTGAACTACAGTTGCGTGAACGGCAAGTGTCTTGACAAATGCAGCGGTGTCGCATGCGGCCCGAGATCCGTGTGTCAGGACGGGGTTTGCCTCTGTCCGCCTCATTATCAAGGAAATCCGAATGATCCCGTGAAAGGATGTTATCTTCGCGCACACTGTTCGAACGATCTCGACTGCGAGTCGCAACAGATATGCTTCCAGGTAGGCAAAGGCACGAGAAAATGCGTCGACGCTTGTAGCAAACTTCAATGCGGACCAAACGCTCTGTGCGTGGCGCAAAATCACGTATCTGCCTGCTTATGCATTGATGGTTACGACGGCAATCCAAGCAACCTCATCGAGGGATGTACACCCGATAGATCGATCGGTGGGCCGGGTTGTAAGCAAGATTCCGACTGCGCGAAGAATCACTTCTGTCTGGTGCAGGAAAACGGCGCCAAGGATTGCGTCAATCCTTGCAGCAACATCGTTTGCGGTTCGCACGAACGTTGCGAGCCCGATTCGACCGGACACGCCGCATGCCGATGCCAAGACTCCTTCGAATGGAATCCCATCACATCGTCGTGCGAAAAACCAGCCGTTCCCGACTGCATTGCCGACCGCGATTGTCACCCGAGCGAAGCCTGCCGTCCGGATCCTCTCGGTGTTCTCAAATGCGTATCCATATGCAAGACTTTCACGTGCACGACGAACTCGCAATGCGTCGCCAACGATCATCGCGGACAGTGCGAATGTTTGCCCGGCTACGCTGGTAATCCGAACGATCGTCACGGCTGTCAGAGCTCAACGAAGGATCGTTGCACGACCGACGCTCAGTGTCCCGAAGATCACACGTGCCGAACGTCCAGCGAGAACATTCTCGCCTGTCAGCCGGTCTGCAACTTCGTAAAATGCGGTCCGAACGCTCTGTGCGTCGTGAACAATCACGAGGCCGTTTGCGAATGTCCGCCGGGTTCGTACGCCGGCGACCCTTACGAGTTGACCTACGGATGCAAGAGCGTTCCTTGCGTTTACAACATCGACTGTCCACTGACGCAGCTCTGCAATCGTCTGACTCACACGTGTTACAACGCCTGCGACGAGAACGCTTGCGGTACGAACGCCGTGTGCATCGCCGACAATCATCGAGCGATTTGCCAATGCCCACCGGGTTTCAAGCCGAATCCCGTGCCCGACGTCGAGTGCGTCGGTGTCGAGGCTTGCAATCCGAATCCGTGTCATCCGAGCGCCGTTTGCGTCGTCGATCCAACGAACAATCCGGTCTGCCAGTGTCAACCGAATCACGTCGGTGATCCCTACGAGAGCGGATGTCAACCGGAAGGCTACTGTGCGACAAGCAAAGATTGTCCCGTGCGTTCGATTTGCGAGAATCATCGTTGCGTTAATCCTTGCGAAAATGCTTGCGGCCCCAACTCGATATGCGAAATCAACAACGGTCAGCTGCTTTGTCGTTGCCTGCATCGTTTCGTATCGTCGAGCGAGGGCCATCAACACGGTTGCGTGCGCGCGACGAATTACTGCAGCTCCGACGCCGACTGCGACGGTGGAAATTGTCTCGACGGACAGTGCAAAGCCGTCTGTCGTTCGATCGACGATTGTGCGGCCGGCGAGCAATGCGTCAACAGCGTTTGCGTCGTGCCATGCGTTACGCCGACCCAATGTCAATCCGATCAAACTTGTCACAATGGTGTTTGCATCCTCGGATGTCGAAACAGTAGAACTTGTCCCTCCAATCAGTCGTGTATCAACAATCAATGCCGCGATCCGTGCGCTAAGAAGGACGTCTGCGGTGCTAACGCGATATGCAGCTGCAAAGATCATTCGACGACATGCTCCTGTCCGCCCGGCTTTCAGGGTAATCCAACTGCCGCGCAGGGATGCGTACGAGTTCCGGGGGTTTGTCACACGAGTCGCGACTGCCCGTCGCGACATCAGTGCGTCGCCGGTGTCTGTCAGTGTCAGTGCACAACGCAGACCGACTGCGCCCAGGGCGAGAGTTGCAAAAATACTTTCTGCGTCAAGATGTGTTACGGCGACGGAAATTGTTTGCCCGGAGAGCTGTGCGTCGACGGTAGTTGCGAGATCGGTTGCACATCCGACGCCGGATGCCGATCGGACGAGGCATGCATAAACGGAAAATGTCGATGCAGTCAGGGCTTCGTCGCCGGACCGGACAGAACTTGTATCGACATAAACGAGTGCGAGGATCATCCGTGTCACTCGAGCGCCGAATGTCTCAACACACACGGCGCTTACAGATGCGTCTGTCCTCAAGGAACTGCGGGCGATCCTCTCGGAACCGGTTGTCTAATACCACATCAATGCGAGCGCCATACCGACTGCCCGGACTCGCAAGCTTGCATTCAGCACAATTGCTCGGATCCGTGTTCGCTCGTCGATTGCGGTCCGAATACACTATGCTCGGTTGTCGATCATTCGGCCGGTTGTCAGTGTCAAGCCGGATACATCGGCGATTCGACCGGTTGCTTCAAGGTCGAATGTCTCTCGGACAACGATTGTCCCGAGGACAAGCACTGCAACAGCGAGACCAACAAATGCGCGAGCCCCTGCAATCGCATAAACTGCGGTTACGGCAACTGCGTCGTCGTCAATCACGCTGGCGTTTGTCAGTGTCACAAGGGTTTCGTTCTCGCCGGTGATTCGTGCATCGACGTCGACGAGTGTCTTGGACATCCGTGCCATTCGACCGCCACGTGTCAGAACACCGAAGGCTCGTTCATCTGCAGCTGCCCCCATGGGTTGATCGGCGATCCGTTCGGGCTCGGTTGCAAACAACCCGGCGACTGTTTCACCGATACCGATTGTCCGACAACCGCCTCCTGCATCGACAACACCTGCAGAAATCCTTGCGACGACGAGACCACCAAGTGCGGACAAAACGCCGAATGCATCGTGAGAAATCACGTTCCACATTGCCGATGCCCGGCCCAGAGCACCGGCGATCCGAAGATTCATTGCTCGCGCTACGAGTGCAATTATCACAGCGATTGCTCGACCACCGACGCTTGCTTCGATCACAAGTGTGTGGATCCGTGTACCGTGCCGAATGTATGCGGTCAGGGTGCCGACTGTTCACCGTTGAATCACAGTGCCGTTTGCACTTGCCAGCCCGGCGGTACCGGCGATCCCAATCTCGGCTGCACACCTGTACAATATTGCAAGAACGATCTTCAATGTCCAACCGGATCGGCCTGCAACGGCGGAATCTGTACGTCCCTCTGCACCAGCATCAGAGACTGCATCGGCGATCAATTGTGCATCGGTGGTCTCTGTCGACCGACTTGCCGCAGCAACACCACATGCCCGGAGTATCAGTACTGCAGCAACAACGTGTGCGTACAAGAGTTGCGCTGTTCGTCGGACGACGACTGCGACTACGACGAGAAATGCATCGGCAACAGCATAGGACAGGCCGAGTGTCGCAAAGCCTGCGACATCGTGCTTTGCGGAAGGAACGCCCAGTGCAAAACACCGACCGCTCATACGGCTACGTGCGGCTGTCAAGAGGGTTTCTTCGGCGACCCGAACGACGACAAGATGGGTTGTCAACCGGTCGAGTGTCAAACGAACGACGATTGTTCGGAGGAGAAATTGTGCGATTTTCACAAATGCCGCATCGCCTGTCTCGCCGATAATCCATGCGGTCAAAATGCCATATGCTCGACGAAGAAGCACGTCCAGGTGTGCACTTGCCAGCCCGGATACACCGGCGAGCCGACTCAAGGTTGTCAGCTCATCGATTATTGCGCCAATTCGCCGTGCGCCCCCGGAGCATTGTGCACGAATTCGCGAGGTTCGTTCAGATGTACGTGCCAACCGGGAACAGTCGGTGATGCCTACAACAGCGGTTGTCAGCAGCCAGTCGAGTGTCTCAAGGACGACGATTGTCCAACCTCCGCTCGTTGTCTCGAGGTAAACGGCGTTCCGAAGTGCGCCGATCTTTGCTCGAGATTGCGCTGCGGTCCGAACGCCGATTGTTTGGCGATCGATCACGCCGCTTCGTGCCGCTGTCGCACCGAGTACGAGGGCAATCCCGAAGATCTGCAAGTAGGCTGTCGACCGCAGCCCATTGCTTGCATATCGTCTTCGGCTTGTCCGGCCAATACCTACTGCTACGAGAGCGTTTGCCGACCATCGTGCCAGTCCGACGAAGAGTGCAATCTCTCCGACGTCTGTTTGAGCGGACAGTGTCTCGATCCGTGCAAGATACGCGCCGCGTGCGGCATAAACGCCGATTGCCAAGTGACGAGTCACACGAAGCGCTGCAGTTGCCCACCGGGTTTCACCGGTAATTCCGAGATCGAGTGCGTCAGACTGCCGGTCTCTTGCAGCGGCAGCGACGACTGCAATCCCGGCAATACGTGCCGCGACAACGTCTGTCTTCCCGTGTGCGCCGTCGACAACGAGTGCGCCTTCAACGAGAAATGCGTTCACGGCAATTGTTTGCTCACGTGTCGACTGGACAACGATTGTTTCCTCGGTCACATATGCCTCAACAACATGTGCACATACGGCTGTCGAGCGGACGAGGATTGCAATGCGAACGAGGCCTGTCTCACGAACAAGTGTCTCAATCCCTGCGACGTTACGCCGTGCGGTCCAAACGCAAAGTGCACGGTCTCGAATCAACGAGCCACTTGCTCGTGTCCGGCGGGTTTCATGCCGAATCCGAGCCCTCGCGTGGCCTGTCTCAGATCACCGGGACCCGCTTGTCAAGCTAACCGCGATTGCTCGCCGGGCATGGCGTGCGTCTCCGGCACCTGTTCACCTGTGTGCTCTTCCGACGCGAATTGTCTGAGCAACGAGCGTTGCGATTCCACGGGCATGTGCAAATCTCTGTGTCGACGCGACGAGGATTGTCGCAGCGGCGAGATCTGCGAGGGTCTCGTTTGTCTGGCCGGCTGCAGAGCCGACATCGAATGTCCCGCGGAACACGCCTGTGTCAACAACCAATGCACGGATACTTGCGCTCTGCCGAACGCGTGTGGAGTCAATGCGAAATGCAGCGTTGTAAACCATCACAAGCAATGCACCTGTCCGGTACCTCTCGTGGGTGATCCTCAACAGGGTTGCAGACAATCCTTCTTGCCGTGCGAAAACGAGTCCGACTGCTCGCCGGGGCACACTTGCTGGGGCAAATCGTGTCACGCGACATGTCGCGGCGACGCGAATTGTCTCAACGACGAACGCTGCGAGAGCGGTCTGTGCAAAGCGATCTGCAACAGCGACGACGACTGCATAAACAATCAGATATGCGAGAATCGCATGTGCAACATCGGCTGCCGTAGCGACAATTCTTGCCCGAGCGAAGAGTCGTGCATGAACAACAGATGCAAGAGCCCGTGCGAGGGTGGCAAAGCCTGCGGCGAATGCGCCGGTTGTCGCGTCGTTAATCACTCGGCGCAATGCAGCTGTCCACCGAATTATTACGGCAACGCGCTGATAAGCTGCACGAGAACGATGATACCGTGCGACGGTAGCTGCGAGTGCGACGAGATTGGCTTCTGTCTGCGCAATTGTCACAGTCAGGACAATTGCGAGTGCGGCGAGATATGCGAGTCCGGAAAGTGTCGGGTCAAATGCGACGGGAACAACAGCTGTCCGAAGGGCTACACTTGCCGCAGTGGTTTGTGTCTCGTCGGGTGCAGAACTCACTCGGATTGTCCGTCGTCGCTGTCCTGCACGAACGGAAGATGCGAGGATCCTTGCTCGTCGAGCGGCTCACCTTGCGGCATCAATGCCCTTTGCCGGGTGTCGAGTCATCGAGCCGTTTGCCTCTGTCCCGAAGGATATCAGGGCGAACCGAGCAAAGAGTGTTATCAACTCGAATGCCATCGCAACGAGGATTGCGAACCGAACAAACGTTGCAGCGAGGATGGAGTCTGCACGAATCCGTGTCTTCAGCACGGAGCTTGCGGTTTCAATGCTCAATGTCGCGTGGTCGATAAGAATGCTCAGTGCTCGTGCCCACCGGGCCACTATGGAAATCCAAAAGTTAATTGCAACAAAGGTGGGTCAACGTTAAAAGAGGCAGGGATCGCAACGGATGAAGCGCGAGTCGTATGTACTAACAAGATCGAATAATCTTTTCAGGCGGCGACGAATGTCTTCGTAGACCCTGCGGCGTCAACGCGAGGTGTCGCGAGACCGGCTCCGGCTTCGAGTGCAGTTGCGATCCCGGCTGTTGGGGTGATCCTCATCAGGTCTGCGTTTGCGACGGTGGCGAACTTTGCAGGGACACACATTGCGGCGAAAACGCCGCATGTCGCATCTACAAGAATCAACCACAGTGTTATTGCCCACCGGACTTACCATTCGGAAATCCCATGGAAGCATGTGAGTATCGGAGCAGTGCTTTGGTATATTAAAGGCGGTTGTATTTGTAGAAAAAACAGAAAACAAGAATATTGAAGGATATCAATAGTGAGTCTTTCGCAGACGCCGATTAGTCGTCGCGCAAAAGCTTAGAGAACTTTAGTCAGAATTGAAAAAAATCTTTCTTAAGACCATGCGATTGGACGGAAAAAAATCGTACGTGTCTCACGTTAGCTCTTTGGATTTTCTCTTAATTCATCGCGAAGCAGCATTGAAATTTTTTTTTATATCTTTCGGAAAATGTATTATAAAAAAGTTGCTTAGTTTTTGCTTCCGCAAAAAGCTTTCTGTTCGTTAAATTTTTCAATTTTCATTCTTACCATTGCTAATGGACGTAAAACGAAATATTAATTATCGCAACACGATGAAGGACTAACTAAAGCGTGATTCTGTCTTCGCGACCTTGCAGGCAGCTCCGACAAAGGTTTGCTCGATTGTCGAACGGTAGGATGCGGCAAAGGCGCTGAGTGTATAAGAGACAACACGATATTCGTGTGCAGATGCCCACCGGGTACGGCTGGCTCGCCGGACGTCGAGTGCAAGACAGGTAAGAGACAGCCTACTAACATCGATTTGATTTTTCTCTCGTACCTCGAAATTACAAGTTGAATAATAACTAGTTCGATTTCGACTATTTGTGTGTGTGTGTCTGTATACTACGCATTTGTGACTAGCGAAAGCTATAATTAACCGACCAACAAAAGGCCGCGTAGAATAACCGTGTTTGTCTCACGTATTATACGAACGTAGGATTTTACTCGATTAATACAACTAGTCAAACGAGTTATTTGTACTATTAATACCGTACGAGTAACTGTTATATAATCTTATATATTCGTTAACACACTGAGAGACAGATGTGATGTTAAGTTCTGCCGTTCAATGAGTCGAAAAGATAGATAAAGAAAATATCGTCGCGTTGCGAATTCGAATTCCTCTATGCTCTGACGCACCTGTACATAAATGCCTACTATTTCTATTTTTATACATAGCGTGTCTCGTTTATAGGAATTTATCGAACTGTACATAAATGATTATATATCTTTTTTTTATTATCCAAACACACACAATCAACGCGAAAGGGACATTCTCATATAGCCATGCTTGAATATACGCAAGTCACGTTTATATTAATTTATTATAATTATACATATTATGTTTCCTCCTATTTATTCTCCAAAGTCTATCTCCGGGGGCTTGTGTTGTAAATATGCGCTGCCTGTCGGCTATCGCTATGATGAAGTTATCCGGATGAAACGAGAGAGATGCCCTAATATTGCAATTGCGTCATTCTTATTTGATTTAACGATATATCGATGAAAAAAAAAGTGTCCTCGGACGTTCACCTGCCCTTCCACCCTTCGTATTTTTACAATGATTCTATATTTTTTTACAATTTTTTTTTATTTTTTATAAATACGCGAAAGCATGCGGTTTTGTGTTATTTGTGATCAAGTTTCTCTTCACAGTTCTTATAAATGCTTTTTTTCTTTTTTTTCCTGTCCTCCACCAATCACCACGATCAATCGACCACCACGACAACTTCCGCCTCTTTCGTCGCCTACGAAAATGTCAATGAAAAAAAAAAAAAAAAACTACCCTGTCGCGAATAAATTTGTCGCGATGCATCTAAAAAAAAAAACCAAATCAGAGAGAGAATGCACCAGCGACGCGGAGTGCCCGAACGAAAAGGCGTGTATAAATTTGAAGTGTCTAGATCCGTGCGCGCTTCGGGGCGCTTGCGGTATAAATGCGCTGTGTCGCGTTGTGTTGCACAAGCCGCGCTGTTCGTGCCCGCAATGTCACGTCGGAATGCCCCAGACGGCGTGCCATCCGGATGCAAAATGCGAGTCGATGCATCCGCCACCGATAAGGCCGATAATCGGTTGCTCGAGAAACGCCGATTGTCCCGAGAATCTCGCGTGTCAGCATACGACGAAAGACTGTCGCGATCCGTGCCTGAGCACGAAGAAAAGTTGCGACGTTAACAAGAGATGTCAGGTCCGCGATCACAAGCCAATGTGCGTGTGCAAGCACGGTTTCGTTGTAAACGACATCGGCGAACTGACCTGCGCGCCCGACACGCTGACGTGCTCCCGCGACGTAGACTGTCCATCGAACGCGGCTTGTATCTACGGCAAGTGTCAGAATCCATGCAATTCCCACGCAAAGCCTACACCATGCGCAGCCGGAAAGACCTGCGAAGTACTAGATCATCGTCCCGTATGCATATGCCTCAAGAATTGCAATCCTTCCCTATCCATTTGCCTGCGTGACAGTGGCTGCTCACCAGACTTGGCGTGCCGCAATTATCGCTGCGTGGACCCATGCAGCGACTCGACCTGTCCGGCCGATGCCCCGTGTTACGTCGAGGAGCACAAGCCCATCTGCAAGTTCTGTCCCCCCGGTTTCGTGCCAGATACTAAGTACGGATGCATGAAAGGTAAACACACACACAAAAGAGAAAAAAGAAAAAGAAACACATCTTTCGCAGCTCTCTTGCTCTCTCGCCTCTCTCGTTACCTCGAGCTGCTGAATTATTATTTTTATTTTTTTAATTTTTCTCACCCTTCGCATCTTCACTGTCATCCTCGTAGATCAACCTCGCGGCCTCTCTACGAATTTCTCTCTGCTACTTTGTCGACCCTTCGGCATTCTGGTTATCCACGGAAGGGAATAGAATGAATCCTTGTAAATCGAAACTCACCCGGACAACATTCGTTTCAAGAGTGTTTTCTTTATTCACAAGCGTAGTTCTCCCAACTTCACGACTCGGTACAATTTTTCTTGGAAGCACCTGCATTGCATACTCACACAATCTTGCGATTACTCTTGTTTCGAATGTTGGACTAGCTGTGCGTCTTCTTTTTTGGGTACATGGACGTTTAAAGATCGTCGAACGCATCGTGAATACGCCTCGTCGAAAGATTCGCGAGATTCAAGGCATTCGACGGTCATCAACGGAGCGTGAATTAATGTTTTTTTTTCAATACTCTCTCAACAGATTATTACAAGACCTAACGAATTAATATGCTCTCGGATGAAAATATATTGTTAGTTACAAGAATGAATACTTTTTTTATTAATGTTGTTCTTGGAGATGAAAATATATTTTTGCCCCCGAGAATCAATTTTTTTTTGGGAAATACAGCTACCATTGACTCGAAGAGAGGAAAAACAATAGAGCCAAAAGGGCTATTTGGACAAGAATATTTGCCCCTGCGTTTTCTCCGAGAATGCCTGGATCTCGTGAAAAATAATTCACAACACATTTGATATAATCTGCCCCCTTTCGTTACCCACACTCCTGTGCTCCAGAAATTAAAAAATAGAATGCAATTCTACCAAATCCACTTCGACTACTGGAAGATGTTTACATATATTTTCCGTTACATCTGTCTCTGTAAATCTGTCGTTGAAAAGAATTATACGATTTTTTTAATTTTTTTCCCCCAATTATAATAGCTTGTTCTACAATAACGACGCAAATTGCACGTTCGTTTTAATTTTTAAGTAATATATACTAAGTAATAATCCGTACTTGCGTAGAATATGCGAAAGCTTAAGACTTAATTTTAGTTCTATGCATCTCTACTGGAATTATATATCTGTATCACGATTGCACTTTAATCCAAGCTCGCTGACGATCGAGATACTTTGAACGCTTCCGGTCTCGCCGCGGTTTAACAAAATGCTATGCTTCGCTCTCTGCCAATCGTAATGACACGAGTTGTTCTTGGTTCTTACTACTTCAACAGATAATATTTCGCGAAAGCGGTAATTTTTTAATGAAGAAGGGAAATCGCCGATGCATCAAGTTCGGTTGTGATTTTGTCATTGAATTATCAGCCGAACGTATCTTTACATGTGAAATGCAAAGCTTTTTTTTTGGAATTTTTTTCGTTATGGTTCCATCATAAAGAATGTATGCGGATATTTTGGCGACGACGCCGTCGTCAAGTAGAATCGATTCCTCAGTGAATTGAACGTAGATTTTGTATTGGAGATACCAAAGTGGGAAAGATGTTTGATTAAAAAAATTTTGGGGTCAGTGAAAAAATTATAATTCTCATTATGAATTTTGGCAGACGTCAAATGCACGAATCACGACGATTGTCCAGCTCAGCTGTCGTGCATTAATCATCAGTGTCGGAATCCCTGCACTCTTGGTAATCCGTGCAATTACATCGAGGAATGCCACGTACAAGATCACAGACCAGTCTGCGTCGAAGGTATCGATTAATAACACATCTTTCTCTCATTCTGTATTTTTTAAAAATTTCCTAGCGAACTATTTTTAAAACAATCTCTTCAATCTTCGCAGTGATAGGTACGAACAAGGGATGTCCGTATTGTCCCCCGGGAATGCAATGCGATCCCGAGTCCAACATCTGCGTCAAAGGTATGCCCGCAAAAAAACACTCCGAAAAAATCGATAAATTCACTGTAAATATGTATTTGATGTAAATAGAAATCAAGAAAGAGCGAGTATAAACTCATTCACACGACGATAGAGAAGCAATCTCGTTGTCGTGAGCATGCTTTGCAATCATAATTGATTCGACGATGCTTATTTTTTTTTGCACAAAACGAAAAAATTTGCGAATCACACCCGCGTTGATCTAACCGCGAACTATGAAATCGTATTCTTTTGTACAAAAATCTACGTCGTACGGTGTATCACGATGAAAGAAAAAGAAAGCAAAAAGAAGAAAAAGAAAACCCGCATAAAAGGGCTCGGTCTTTGAAGCCTTATTCTCTTGCACATTTTCTCTCCCGGGGTTACATATGGGCACCATTCACTCTTTCTCTAGCTGGTTGCACTAGCGACAGGGATTGCCCGCTGACGGAGACGTGCATCGGGAAAATTTGTCAGGAACCATGTCTGATAAGGAATCCGTGTACAACTCACGCCGTATGCATCAACACGAATCACAATACGGACTGCAGCTGCGAGGAAGGCTATCATGGAAACGGATTCACTCAGTGTAATCCAGGTAAATCTATCGATCAGTTATTAGAAAATATGCGATTAATTCTTAACACAACTATTATTTTAAAAAATCAATAAACAAAATTTTATTCAACTCTTTCGCAGTAACGGACCCCAGAAACGTGTGCCAATACAACGAGGATTGTCCACCACATCAACTCTGCGATCGTCTGAATCGTCGCTGTATTAATCCTTGTCTCGACAACAACTGCGGCGAGAACGCCGAATGTTATACCTCCGACCATGCGCCGGTTTGCAAGTGTATTGCCGGTTACGTCGGAAATCCGCACATCGGATGCCAGAAAGAATTACCAACCGATCCGTGTTCGACAAATCCTTGCGGTATCAACGCTATGTGCGAGCTCGACAAAGGAGCTGCGATATGTTTCTGTCCCAAAGGACTCACCGGAAATCCCTTCGAGCAGTGCAGTAAATATCGCAATATTTTATTATAGTTGCTATTAAAAAAAATCAAAAAGAAAAAAAACGCTAAGACATTTCTACTAGTTCCAGACGGTGACGAGTGTCAAGGACAACCCTGTGGTGCGAACGCGGGATGCCGCGTCGTCAATGGTCGAGTAACGTGCTTCTGTTTACCGGGCTACGAAGGAAATCCACCGGCGAGTCCGTGTGAAGTGCCACAAAATCCTTGCGAAGCATCGCCCTGCGGACCCAACACGCGTTGCTCCGTACTCAGCAACGGATTGGCTAAGTGCACATGTTTGCCCGGTTTCATCGAGAGTCCAAACACCATAAGAGGATGCATTCAGCAGGACGACCCTTGTCAGACGAATCCTTGTGGCTTCGGTGCTATCTGCGACTCGTCGCGAAATCCGCCGTGCTATTGTCCCGGCTCGACCCTTGGAAATCCCTACAAGAGCTGTGTCGGTAAGCAATCGAACCTTCGCCACTATTTTCTAGATTTCACAATTTCCGTTCGATCACTTACTTCCCTAAAACAATCGATAAGGTTTGTTATAGTATAGTATTTAAACAGTCGCCAATGGTACTTTTTTTTGTTCACCGTATTCAGCAGTAACATACGGTGAAAAAATACATCGTCAACTATCCTATCGCGTGTTTTTTCACTCGTGAAACATATTAATCAAAATGTTTCAAAGCGCATTATTAGAGTGCCAGACGAACTGACCATGATAAAGACTCGTTGCGGCTCTGTTGGAGCAGCCGTTGCATGTATGTCAGACGAAGTATTCCGACGAAATTGTTTTACGAAAGAGAATCTATGTTTCAGCAACACCTTTATGCCAGCCAGGTCCCTGCGGTCCAAATGCCGATTGCTACGTCTCGGAGAATCGCGAACAATGCTACTGTCGTTACGGTTTCACCGGTGATCCTTACGATGGCTGCACAAAGCCAAGCGAAGGTCCGTGCCAGCCGAGTCCATGCGGCAGAAACACGATATGCCACGTGAAATCGTCGAATCAAGCTGTGTGCGAATGCGCACCGGGCAGTGCCGGAGATCCGACGAGTGCGGCCGGTTGCGACAAGGTCGAGTGCTTCGAGGACGACGATTGTTTGATATCGCAAGCCTGCATGGGTCACAGATGTCAGAATCCTTGTCTCGGTGCTTGCGGCATCGGTGCAGACTGCCGCGTCGAGCTTCATCATCCCGTTTGCTCGTGTCCCGAAAATTTCCACGGTAGTCCAATGTCGAGATGTTCGCCACCGATGGATCCCGAACCACCGAATAATCCGTGCTATCCAAATCCGTGCGGTAGCAACACTCTCTGTCAAGTGATGCGAGATCGCGCGGTATGCTCGTGTCTACCGGACTTTTTGGGCGATCCACAGAGCGGCTGTTATCCCGAGTGTACGATAAATTCCGATTGCTCCAACGATCAAGCTTGCGTCAACATGAAATGTGTGAATCCGTGCACCCTCGGCAACATATGCGGCGTCAACGCCGAGTGCAGAGTATCGTATCATCTGGCCGAGTGCGTGTGCGACGCTAATTACTTCGGCAATCCTTACATTCACTGCACGAAGAAGCCGATATTCACGGGTGAAGGTCAGCGCAATACGACCCGTCCTTGCACACCGTCGCCGTGCAATCCATACGAGACTTGCGAAACTTTCAGCGATCACGTTGCGATGTGCGGAGGCTGCGAATCGCCGGAAAATCAGGGAAATCCATTGTGCAGACCCGAGTGTCTCGGCAACAGCGATTGCGCGTTCGATCACGCTTGTATCGGCTGGAAGTGTGCCGATCCGTGTCTCGGCAGTTGCGGTGCCAATGCGATTTGTCACGTACTCTGGCACGAGCCCGTTTGCAGTTGTCCGCCCGGACTCTACGGCAATCCTTACAAAGGTTGCATACCGGATGACTCTTCTACGCGAGATCCCTGCAGTTCGACTCAGTGCGGTGCGAACGCCGTTTGTCACGAGAGAAATGGCGCAACGACTTGTCAATGTTTGCCCGATTACTTCGGCAATCCAGCGATAGCTTGTCATCTCGAGTGCGTCCAGAATTCCGATTGCGAATTTACGCGAGCCTGCATGGGACACAAATGCGTCGATCCCTGTGAGGGTGTGTGCGGCAGTGGAGCTTCCTGCACGGTTGTGAATCACTATCCTATCTGCTACTGCGAGGGCCATCTCACGGGAAATCCTTACTTGAATTGTTACGTACCGAAGGAACCAAAGTGGCCCACGCCCAACGACCGTCTTTGCGATCCATCGCCATGTGGTCCGTTCAGTCGTTGCATCGTTTCGCAACACGGCTATGCCACTTGCTCGTGCCTACCGGGCTGTCGCGGAAGTCCACCATTCTGCAATCCCGAGTGTATCGTGAGTTCTGACTGTCTGCAGATTCAAGCGTGTATAAACAACAAATGCGTCAATCCATGCGTCGGCGTATGCGGCCACGGAGCTCTGTGTTCTGTCATCAATCACCAGCCCGAGTGCGAGTGTCCGGCCGGACATGAGGGCAATCCTTCCGACATTTGCCGACTCATCGAGCCGAAAAGACCGGGATCGCCGTGCAATCCATCGCCTTGCGGCACGAACTCGATTTGTCAAGTCAAGATGGGACGTCCCGTGTGCTCCTGCCAGAGTAACTTCATCGGTACTCCACCGAATTGTCGTCCCGAGTGTCTCATCAGTCAGGAATGTGCGATAGACCGAGCCTGCGTTTCGAACAAATGCGTACAACCTTGTCCTCACAGTTGCGGACCCAATTCCGATTGTTCTGTCATCAATCACACACCGTACTGTTCGTGTATCGCTGGCTACGAGGGAGACGCATTCGTCGGGTGTACACCGATTCCAGAACCCAAGGATAAGCCCTCGGACCCTTGCACACGTTCGCCGTGCGCCGACAACGCTATATGCAACGTCGTCGACGGCACAGCGAGATGCTCGTGCATTCCACCCTACGTCGGTAATCCGTACACCGGTGGCTGCAAGCCCGAATGTACCATGAATTCCGACTGCGCCAGTAATCTCGCTTGTTTGAATCAATACTGTCGAGATCCGTGCACAGGTATCTGCGGTTTCAACGCTCAGTGCGAGGTTTTCAATCACGTACCGAGCTGTTCTTGTATCAAGGGCTACGTAGGCAATCCATTCAAGTCTTGCAAGCCCGACATACCCGATGGCGGACCGCAAAATCCGTGCTCACCATCGCCCTGTGGACCCTACAGTATCTGCAGAGTTACCAACGATCGTGCGGTTTGCTCATGCAGTCCTGGCTATCATGGAACACCACCGTCGTGCCGTCCCGAGTGTCTCGTCAGTTCCGAATGCTCTCCGAATCTCGCCTGCATCGATCAGAAGTGCAGCGATCCTTGCGTCGGTGTCTGCGGCTTGAACGCCAAATGCCAAGTCGCGTCTCACAATCCAATATGCAGCTGTCCACAAGGAATGATTGGCGATCCATTCTTTAGGTGCATCGTCGACGACGAGCCACCACCACCGGGCAATCCCTGCGTACCGTCGCTGTGCGGATCGAACGCACAGTGCAGAGTACAGAACGATCGTCCGGTGTGCACGTGCATCGCTGGAATGTTCGGCGCACCCCCGAACTGTCGACCGGAGTGCGTTATCCATCAGGATTGTCCGAATTATCTCGCCTGCGTGCGCAACTCCTGCGAGGATCCTTGCATCGGTTCTTGCGGCATAAACGCCAATTGCATCGTGAGGAATCATCAGCCGATTTGTCAATGCTACGACAATTACGAAGGCGATCCGTTTACCGCGTGTAATCCGAGAGAAATACCGCCCGGACCGGAAAACAAACCGTGCAATCCATCGCCATGCGGATCAAACGCTGTGTGCAACGAACGCAACGGTGCAGGCTCGTGCACGTGCCTGAGCGATTACACCGGCGACCCGTACGAGGGATGCAGACCCGAGTGCGTACAGAACTCGGATTGCCCGCATTCGAAAGCTTGCACGAACAACAAATGTCAGGATCCGTGCGTCGGTGCCTGCGGCCTCAACGCCCAATGTCAAGTCTACAATCATCAAGCATCGTGCAATTGTCTGTCCGGCTATACTGGAAATCCACTTACTTCCTGCCACGTGCCACCTCGTAAGTATTATCATTTTTTAAACTCGATCATTAGACCTTTCGGATAAACAAAAAGAGTTTATGTGAATCGAAAAAAAACGAAAGCATTAAGGAAGGAATATGGAACGTACGTTAATATCTCTGTTATCTTTTTACTGCAAAAGATAAAGATCGAAACTTAGAACTTTGCACATTGCTTTCTCATTCATTTTCACTTTTCACTTTTATGGTAACCAATTTTGGATTCCTAATTAAAGAAGCTTCAAAAACGGTGGCAAATAATAAGGAAGCAATGTGCACGATTCTACGTTCAAACAATCAAGGCAATCAGACCCTTTTCTGTAGATCACTTTCTCTGACGGTTTACGCGATTTAGATTGTTCTGACATGAACAACTCGAAAACAATTTTTTTCGCGAAAGTTCAAGGAAGCAAAAACAGTCCGATTGTCAAATCTGCATCAAACTTTAGACGAACGAAGTTAGCAAGTTGAAAAATAAATGAATAAGCCTGTGAATAATAGCATTCAATTTGTTTTACAGCCCCACCGGGTCCAGGTGATCCTTGTCAGCCTTCGCCATGCGGTCCGTACAGCAATTGTCGCGTGATAAACAATCATGCAGTTTGTAGCTGTCAGCCGAACTACATCGGTACTCCGCCGACTTGTCGTCCCGAGTGCGTCATTAGTGCCGATTGCGCACAGAACAAAGCGTGCATCGTCCAGCGTTGCGAAAATCCCTGCATCGGCACTTGTGGCTTGAACGCCGATTGTCAAGTTATAAATCACAATCCGGTTTGCAGTTGCGCAGTGGGATACACGGGAGATCCTCTGTTCGGTTGTATCGAAGAATTAAGGAATGTGACACCTCCCTCACCGCCGGATAATCCTTGCCTACGGTCACCATGCGGACCGAATTCGCAGTGTCGGGTCATCGACGGTTTTCCAGCGTGTTCTTGCTTACCAAATTACATCGGCAGAACGCCGAATTGTCGTCCGGAGTGCGTAATAAACGAGGAATGTCCGGGAAATCTCGCTTGTCAAAATGAACGCTGCACGGATCCGTGTCCCGGATCGTGCGGTGTCAATACATTCTGCAACGTGGTCAAGCACAATCCCGTTTGCAACTGCAACCCCGGCTACACTGGTAATCCATTCGATCGGTGCATACTCATCCGCAAGGATCCGTCGACTACCGAGCATCCGCCAACTCCTTGCAATCCGTCGCCCTGCGGCGCCAACGCTGTCTGCAACGAACGCAACGGCGCTGGATCTTGTACTTGTATTGCCGAATATTTCGGGGATCCTTACACCGGCTGTAGACCGGAATGCGTAACGAATACGGATTGCGATAGAAGCAGGGCGTGTCTCAACAACAAATGCATCGATCCTTGCGAGGGAACTTGCGGACAGGCGACGACTTGTAGAGTGGTCAATCACGCTCCGGCCTGCGCCTGTTTGCCAGGTTACGAAGGAGATCCTCAGTCGTTCTGTACTCCCATCAGAGTTACGACTACTCAATCGCCGATCAAACCTTGCGAACCGTCACCCTGCGGTCCCAACAGCAATTGCAGAACTCTCAACGGCCATGCCGTGTGCTCGTGCAAGCCAGGATTCATGGGAACACCACCGAGCTGCAGGCCCGAGTGCACGATAAGCAGCGACTGTTCGCAAAGCAAATCATGCGTTGACAACAAATGCATCGATCCTTGTCTAACGGCTTGCGGAATCAATACCAAATGCCTCGTCGTCAATCATAGTCCGATATGCACATGCGCGAATGGCTACAGTGGTAATCCTCTCGGCGTTTGCGAGAGGATACGGTCGAACACTCCGAAACCGCCCCCAGTCGACAATCTATGTACGCCGAATCCTTGCGGACCGAATTCTCAATGCAAGTTAATAGGATCTCAACCGGCCTGCTCGTGTTCGCCAAACTTCGTCGGCAGACCGCCGAACTGTCGACCCGAGTGCACGAACAACTCGGAGTGTCCGACAAATGCTGCCTGCATCAACGAACGGTGCAAGAATCCTTGCATAGGAGCCTGTGGCGAACTCGCTCGTTGTTCCGTGCTCAATCATACGCCGGTTTGCACGTGCAGCGAAGGTTACACCGGCGATCCATCGCGCGGTTGTATTCAGGACGTTCCGATCACGAGTACACCATCGCCGAATCCGTGCTCGCCGAATCCTTGCGGCCCGAACGCGCAGTGTCGCGAGAGAAATGGAGCCGGTGCTTGCGCCTGTCCGTCCGATTTGATAGGCGATCCTTACGATAACACGAGAGGTTGTCATCACGAGTGCGAACAGAACATCGACTGCCCCATCCATCTGGCCTGCGTCGGTTTCAAATGTGTCGATCCTTGCCAAAGCAATTGCGGAACTTTGTCAAACTGCATTGTCGAAAATCACGTTCCTCGTTGCACGTGTCCACCGGGGTACACGGGAGATCCGTTTTCAGCTTGTGAGCTACCGAAAATGCCTCCGAAACCGTTCGATGCATGCTCGCCGACTCCCTGCGGACCCAACAGTAAGTGCCGCACAGTAAACGGACAAGCGGCTTGCACTTGTATGCCTGACTTCTCCGGATCGCCACCGAACTGTAGACCCGAGTGTATCGTTAACGCCGAGTGTCCGATACATCTCGCCTGTGTAATGAAGAAATGCGCTGATCCATGTCCGAACACCTGCGGAATAAGGGCTCAATGCACGGTGAAAAATCACAATCCGATATGCACATGCCCGCCGAGTTATACCGGTGATCCGTTCACCGCTTGTATTTCGAGATCGATCGAACTGACTACGACGCCGCGTCCAGCTTCCTGCACTCCATCGCCATGCGGACCAAATTCGCAGTGTCAAATCGTATTTGGAACACCAGCTTGCTCCTGTCTGCCGGATTACATCGGCGTACCGCCGGACTGCAGGCCCGAGTGCCTATTGTCCTCCGAATGCAAGAGTCATCTTGCTTGCGTGAACAAGAAATGCCAAGATCCGTGTGTCGGCTCGTGCGGTTTCAACGCGATGTGCCACGTAATCAATCATTTGCCCGTTTGCACGTGCATGAACGGTTACACGGGTAATCCATTCACCGAATGCACACTCGACGAGGTGACTACAGTTGCGTATGACCCGGATCCTTGCAACCCATCGCCATGTGGCGCCAACGCGATCTGCAGACCAGGCGGCTTTTGCGAGTGTTTGCCCGAGTTTATTGGAAATCCCAACGAAGGCTGTCGTCCCGAATGCGTGCTCAACACCGAGTGCCCGAGAGACCGCGCTTGCAAAAGAAACAAATGCCGAGACCCGTGTCCGGGCGTTTGCGGCCAGAATGCCCAATGCGACGTTGTCGATCACATACCCGTGTGCTCTTGCGTGAGAGGCTACGAGGGCGATCCATTCGTGCATTGCCGTGTCAAAACAACGACACCGATTCCCGGAGGAGATCCTTGCAATCCAACGCCGTGCGGAGAAAACAGCGCTTGCCGTGACGTCGACGATCACGCAGTGTGCTCTTGTCTCGAGGGTTATCTCGGTATACCGCCGTCTTGCCGTCCCGAATGCGTCGTTAGCTCGGAATGTTCGCCTACTCGAGCTTGCGTCAATAAAAAGTGTACCGATCCTTGCCTCGGCTCGTGCGGACTGAACGCCCGTTGCGAGGTCATCAATCATTCGCCGATATGCAGTTGTCGCCAGGGACAAACCGGAGATCCGTTCAAAAGTTGCTACGACGATCCGATACGGAGTCCGGGGACGCCGACACCAGATCCCGATCCATGCTTCCCATCGCCCTGCGGACCGAATTCCGAGTGCAGAAATGTTAACGGTCAGTCCTCGTGCGCCTGCCAGCCGAACTACGTTGGTACACCGCCCGCCTGCCGCCCGGAATGCGTTATCAATCCCGATTGTCCGTCGAACAAGGCTTGCATCAATTCCCGATGCACGGATCCTTGTCCGGACCCATGCGGCGATCATGCCGAGTGCCGAGTCATCAACCACGCCGTCACTTGCACGTGCGAAACCGGATACACGGGAAATCCATTCGTTCAATGCGTCTTCGAGGACGAGCCGCCAAATCCGTGCGAACCATCGCCATGTGGAGCTAACGCTGTTTGTCAGCAACGCGACAATGCCGGGGCTTGCGTCTGCATCGAAGACTATCACGGAAATCCGTACGAGGGCTGCCAACCCGAGTGTATATTAAGCTCCGATTGTCCCACCAACAAGGCATGCTTGAGAAACAAGTGCGAAGACCCGTGTCCTGGAATATGCGGAATTCAAGCACAATGCTCGGTGGTCAATCACATACCGACTTGCACGTGTTTGCCCGATTACAACGGTGATCCCTTCACCGTTTGTACGCGCAACATCGTCACTCCAAGACCGGACGACGATCCTTGCTCGTCGTCGCCTTGCGGCCCTAACAGCCACTGTCGCACGATAAACGATCGCGCCGTCTGCACGTGTCAGGAGACTTACATAGGCTCACCGCCAAATTGCCGACCGGAATGCGTCGTCAATTCCGAGTGTCCGCAGAATCGGGCTTGTCACAGATACAAGTGTACCGATCCGTGTTCTCAAACTTGCGGAGACGGCGCGGAGTGTCGGGTGATCAATCACAATCCTCTGTGCAGCTGTCCAATCGGTACTACTGGCGATCCGTTCTCGAGATGCTTCGAAATACCGCCCGTACCGCCTGGGCCAAGGCCAAATCCATGCAATCCGTCGCCGTGCGGATTGTACGCCGAGTGCCGACGAGTTGGCGATCAAGCGGCCTGCTCGTGCTTGAACAATTACATCGGTTCACCGCCCAACTGCCGTCCGGAGTGTCTCGTCAACACCGATTGTCCGTCGATCCAAGCTTGCATCTCGGAGAAATGCCGCGATCCGTGCGAAGGCTCGTGCGGTCAGGACGCCGAGTGCCGAGTCCAGAATCACATAACGACGTGTCTGTGTCGCGAAGGTTTCACCGGCAATGCCTTCACTATTTGTACCGAGATAGTACCGGTAATCGGGGTGCCGGGTGACCCGTGCAGTTCATCGCCGTGCGGAGAGAACGCCATGTGCGACGATGGTGATTGTTCGTGCCTACCGAATTACTTCGGAGATCCGTACACTTACTGTCGTCCGGAGTGCACGATGAATTCGGACTGTTCGAGATCCCAAGCCTGTATGAATCAACGCTGCATCGACCCGTGTCCAGGAGTTTGCGGAAGCGGGGCGCGCTGCGACGTCGTCAATCACGTGCCGATGTGCAGCTGCCCGCCGGGAACATCGGGAAATCCGTTTACCGCTTGTCGCGTAGAGGATCCTGAAATCCGAAAAAGACCATGCTCACCGTCGCCATGCGGTCCCAACAGCGTGTGCCGCGTTGTCGACAATCACGCCGTTTGCTCGTGCCAACCCAATTACTCCGGTATCCCACCGGCTTGCCGACCCGAATGCGTCGTCAGCTCGGAATGCTCGCTCACGAGAACTTGCTTCAAGAACAAATGTCAAGATCCTTGTCCCGGAACTTGCGGTCAAAATGCCAAGTGCCAGGTCATCAATCACAATCCAATATGCAGCTGCATGGAAAGACACACGGGCGATCCATTCGTTCGATGCTACCCGTTTCCGCGTAAGTATTTCTGTCGTGAAATTCAACATTTTCAAATCTGCTTTTTTGTTACTTACAATCGCTATATTGAATCTACTATTTTGAATTTTTGTATTTCGCCTCGAGATTCATAATAAGCGACTTCGAAAGTCGCCGAGTACTGAATTTTATCTTAATCAGAATGGTCCTTCCGTCACTACTACTTTTATTTAGTAAAAAGATTGATTCTTCCCGTTTATTAATTCATAGAAACCAGAACATGGAAAATAAAATAATTGTTCCTTTTCGCTGATCAACATTGATGTCTGATGCACCCAATTGTACAAAAACAATGACCTTCAAGAGCTAAAAAAAGTATATTAGATTCTTTAAAAGATGTATCAGTTCCTATAAAAAAAAGTTAATGTATGACTAAAAAAGATCCAATTAGATGATGGCATAAACGCCAATGTATTTTTTAAATTGGGTTTCATGTTATGTTAATCGCTTCGCACAGTTACATCGTAGTTATGGAATTTTGTTATCATATTACCGTGTTCACCGAGTTGACAAACCTTCTGAATAATGTATTTTTACTTTGTCCTTACAGTTCCGCCACCGCCGCCAGGAATTGCATGCGAACCATCACCTTGCGGTCCAAACGCGGTGTGTCAAGTGCGCGGCGACAGTCCCGCGTGTTCGTGTGCGGTAAATTACATCGGCCTGCCGCCGAATTGCCGTCCCGAGTGTACGATTAATCCCGAGTGCGAGCCGCATCTCGCTTGCATACAGCAAAAGTGTCGCGATCCGTGTGCCGACGGCATGTGCGCCGCGAATGCTCGTTGCACAGTGATAAATCACGACGCCGCGTGTTCCTGTCCACCTGGTTACAACGGCGATCCGTACAGCGACTGCGGCACTCACATCAGAAAGGGTGAGTCCTCGTACAGAATTTTTCAAATTTTTTAAACGCATGCTTACTGGCAAACGAATTATTTCGGTGTTGGGTCGAGTATAGTCGTCGTTACATCAAAAAAAGACTCAAGGTAAGTGATTCATTTGTTTCATATTGTTTTTTCGCTTTAGGCAAAAAAGAGCCGAGGCTTCTGGAGCGATAGCACGTAACGTGACTAACAGAGACAAGAGCGATGATTCTTGTTTGAAAAGAAAAATACCTCAAGCCCTGATTAATGCAAACATTGACCCAACTTCGATGACACACGCCTGACCACCGCCCCCATAATATAGTTTATAGTCCCTGCGATTAAGTAGTAGCTATTCCTCACCCCCCGAATAATGAGTACGAAACGACGCTGCGAGCTAATTTCGAGCTACGACACTGATGGTGGCTTATTTACAATTAATTGATAAGGCTACGACGTAACCTCGCCGATGGAAACTAAAAAAATTGGTTCGGCGTTAACTCTGACCCCGCTGTCTCACACGCACCTGTATTTTTTTATTCAATGTGTCGATGTGAGAACATAGGTAGAAAGTTTTATGATGGTTTTTTTTTTTTGGCTCACACATAAGGCGTTGCTTCCTCACCATGCACCATGGATATAAGCGAATAACAAAAGCCAGCGAAAACACTGATGAGTTTTAACGCCCTTGTTGCCTGTCCCCAAATTTTAGAACCCGTGTTGACCCCGTGTACGCCTTCCCCGTGCGGCCTGAACGCCGAATGCCGCGAACAGAACGGCGTTGGCTCTTGCACATGCCGACCCGATTACTTCGGAGACCCCTACGAAGGATGCCGACCGGAGTGTACCCTCAACTCGGACTGTCTGCCGAACCTCGCCTGCGTGCGTTCCAAATGTATGAATCCCTGTCCCGGAACTTGCGGCCAGAACGCCGAATGCCGAGTGATAAACCACATGCCGAGTTGCTCTTGCCTACCCGGATACACGGGAAACCCCTTCGAATTCTGCCGTGCTCAGCCAGTCATTCGTAAGTTGAACGGAACAGGAAAAAATAAAAATGCACATAGAATCGTCGACGAGCACGACTAATACCCGAACTATGCGTTCATCGATCCGCAAAGCATACACAAATCGTAACAAGCCCATTTTTTTCGCTTGGAGGACACAGGAGCTTTTTTACCGCACGAAGTTCGTCGTTTGCACAAATGACAAATCAAAAAGACTTGATCATTTTAACAAAGTCTTGGAGACTTTGAGCAAGCTTTTTTTTTAATATACGAAACAAGCCATTTAATCCTAAAGTAAGCACTTAACTTGCCTCACACCGTGGTGTAGAGGAATAAAAATTACGACGCTAACTCGTTAATCAGCGATTTAGAAAGTGCCGATAGATGTTGTTTTTTACGTATTTTTTTTTCGATTATTTAACAAGCACCGCTTAACCAACAATCAGCGACGATGGATAATGCAACAAGCTTTTTTAACGTATTTTTGAAGAAAATGATTAAAAAAAACAGTGAGGTGCACAAGTTATTCGATAGAAGAGAGATGAAGACATAGTAGATTGTTATGCGTGATTTGCAGCAACCCCACCAGTGCCAGAGCCCTGCAACCCATCGCCCTGCGGACCTTACAGTCAATGTCGCAATGTCAACGGCCAGTCCGTTTGCTCGTGCTTGACCGGTTATCGTGGAATTCCTCCCTCGTGTCGACCCGAGTGCGTTGTCAATTCCGAGTGTCGCACGACCGAGGCGTGCATCAATCAGAAGTGCACGAATCCGTGTCCCGCACCGTGCGGTCTGAACACCGATTGCCGAGTTCACAATCACAGTCCCATATGCGGTTGCAGAAACGACTACACCGGTGATCCCTTCACCAGATGCTTCCCGAATCCAACACGTAAGATACTCAAAACCACCGATCGTTCGTCCAACCGTTCCAACGCATCGGAGAACACTGGGAGAACTTTTTTCTCCAACGAGGATTACTCTTTATTTCCAGCGCCCAACAACGATCCGGTGTTCGTCGATAATTCTTGCCGTACCACATCCTGCGGCATGTACGCCGAGTGTAGAGATTTGCAAGGCTATCCAGCCTGCACCTGCTTGCCCGGTTATCAGGGTAGTCCACCGAATTGCCGTCCGGAGTGCACGATAAACAGCGATTGTCCGAGTAATCGAGCTTGCATGTCCCAAAAGTGTGGTGATCCGTGTCCCGGCTCGTGTGGCATCAGCGCACTGTGCTCCGTCCTGAGTCACACACCTATGTGCACCTGTCCCGATGGTTACACCGGAGATCCGTTCACCAGTTGTCAACCGCAGCTGCCGCAACGTAAGATACCTGAAATTCGACGAATTCTCATCAGCATAGGACAGATTGTAAACGCCATTATAGCATCGATTTCCATCTCATCAATTGAACACTCGTTATCCGGAAATCTTCCAAAAGTCGTCACTGAGCGTAATGTTAGTATTTGTAGAAAAAAAGATAAGACCAAAACCTCTTTTTCCAGCTACCTCACGTCCGCCCGATCCCTGCAATCCATCGCCCTGCGGACCGAATGCCCAATGCAACAACGGCGTATGTACCTGTATGAACGAATATAGAGGTGATCCATACGCTGGATGTCGTCCCGAGTGTGTACTGAACACCGATTGTCCTCACGATCGTGCCTGCGTTCGTCAAAAGTGTCAAGATCCTTGTATCGGCACTTGCGGTCAAAACGCGATATGCAATGTTTTCAATCACGTCCCGATGTGCAGTTGTCCCGCTGGAATGTCGGGCAACGCCTTTGTCGTTTGCTCGATATCGAAAGGTACGATTGCACGCGAAAATATGTCCACTGTATTTTACACTCTAACGATAACACACGATTGATCGTCGTTGTAACTATGTCTATCCGCTACGTCGAGCAGATCCGGGACCGAAAAATCCTTGCAATCCCACGCCGTGCGGACCGAACAGTCTGTGTCGCGAGATAAACGGTCAAGCGGTGTGCACGTGCGTTCAGGGATATCTCGGAAGTCCACCATCCTGTAGGCCCGAGTGTATCATCAGTTCCGATTGTCCGCGAAGTCAGGCATGCGAGAATCAAAAGTGCCAAGACCCGTGTTTGGGCTCCTGCGGTATCCGTGCCAAGTGTCAAGTTTTCAATCACAATCCAATTTGCACTTGTCCCGAAAAGTTCAAGGGAGATCCGTTCGTCAGATGTTTCTATGAGCCCGGTAAGCGAAAAACGACCATCACTGATCATCCGAAATTCTTCTGTGTCTCGTGAATTTGTCTTATATTTGTATTTACTTTTTCTTCAACTGCTTTCTAAGACGACGTACCTCCTCCGCCACCGACGAAACCCTGCCAGCCTTCACCCTGCGGCTTTAACGCCGAGTGCCGTGTGGCGAACAACGCACCGTCCTGCTCGTGCCTGCCCGATTTCGTCGGTACCCCACCAAATTGCCGACCCGAATGCGTCAGCAACAGTGAGTGTCCCAGCAATCAGGCGTGCAGAAACAACAAATGCGCGGATCCGTGTCCAGGATCTTGCGCGATTAACGCCGAATGCCGGGTCGTCAGTCATACCGCCAATTGCGTTTGCATGAACGGCTACACCGGAGATCCTTTCACCGAGTGTAGCTTCAAGCCAAGTAAGATTTGCATCGTCCCTCTCGAATAATGGATATCTCCGTCGCGGTGATGATAACGATGTAAAAATCCTCTGCATTTGTCACTTCTCAGTTGAGGACGATCTGCGCCCCTGTTCGCCGTCACCCTGCGGATCCAACGCCGTATGTCGCGAACAAAACGGCGTAGGATCGTGCACCTGCATTCCCGAGTATATCGGAAATCCGTACGAAGGATGTCGTCCCGAGTGCGTCGCCAGTTCCGACTGTCCCTCGCATCTCGATTGCATCAGCTCCAAGTGTCAGAACCCTTGTCCCGGTGTCTGCGGTCAGAACGCCGATTGCCAAGTGATAAATCACCGACCGACCTGCACGTGCATCCAAGGATACAGCGGAAATCCCTTCCAACATTGCGGTCCAACGCCAATCGGTAATAGAAACAACACAGAATTACTCGTCGAAAAAGAAAAAGGAGGATGTTCAAAAAAGGAAAAAGAACAACACCGAAAATGAGTATAGTTTAATTAGCTCAGCCTCAGATCATTAAAGTCAAGCAAATTTCTCGTCAGGTATACCTCCCGAGCCGAAAGAACCGTGCAGACCTACGCCTTGCGGTAGCAACAGCCAGTGCCGAGTCATAAACGGTCAAGCTGTTTGCTCGTGCACACCCGGATACATCGGAACTCCTCCGGCTTGTCGTCCCGAATGCGTGGTCAGTTCGGAATGTCCGACCAATCGCGCCTGCATCAATCAAAAATGTGTAGACCCTTGTCCGAAGCCGTGTGGATTGAACACCAATTGCGTCGTTTTAAATCACAGTCCAATATGCGCTTGCAAATCGGGCTTTACCGGTGAACCGTTCGCCAGATGCTTCCCCCTGCCACGTAAGAAAAAAAAATGATTCGCATGAAATAGAAGGACAAAGAGTGTCTCAATATGTTCTTCAACATCCCGATTTCTTTTTTCAGCCATAGTGGATCCAGTTGTTTTCGAAAACCCTTGCGCATCGTCCCCGTGCGGTCCATACGCCGAATGTAGAAACGTCGGTGGCACAGCCTCGTGTGCCTGCTTGCCAAATTACGTCGGAAGTCCACCGAATTGTCGTCCAGAGTGTACGATAAACTCCGATTGTCCGAGCAACCAGGCTTGCATGAGAGAAAAATGCGGTGATCCGTGCGCCGGTTCGTGCGGTTTCAACGCCAATTGTCAAGTGATAAATCACACACCGATTTGCACGTGCTTCGACGACTATACGGGCGATCCGTTCGTCAATTGTAATCCGAAACCAGTTGTGACCGAACCACCACCGAGAAATCCCTGCAATCCTTCGCCGTGCGGTTCGAATACCCAGTGCAACGACGGCGTCTGCACATGCTTGGCGGAGTATCGAGGTGATCCTTACAGCGGATGTCGTCCCGAGTGCGTTCTCAACATGGATTGTCCCCAAGATCGCGCTTGCGTTCGCAACAAGTGTATAGATCCGTGTATCGGTACTTGCGGTCAATCCGCTCTATGCAACGTCTTCAATCACGTACCAATGTGCAGCTGTCCTCAGGGAATGATTGGCAACGCTTTCTTAACTTGCACGCCGATGTCAGGTAACGCAATCTTCCGCCGGCACATGATTCAGTTCATTCAAGAGCACATGGTTTTTTTTCCGTTCGAATTTTCCTTGATTGTCACGCTGTATTGTCCGTAATTCATAGATCCGTATCCACGCAATCCCTGCAATCCATCGCCTTGCGGACCGAACAGTCGTTGTCGCGAGATAAACGGCCAAGCCACGTGTTCCTGCGTCGCCGGATATCTCGGTGTACCACCGACCTGCCGTCCCGAATGTGTCGTCTCCTCGGATTGTCCCCGAGACAAGGCATGCGACAATCAAAAGTGTATTAATCCGTGTGTCGGTGCTTGCGGACGAAACGCCAAGTGCCAGGTCATCAATCACAATCCTATATGCAGCTGTCCCGCCGATCTTATTGGCGATCCTTTCGTCAGATGCGAAACGAAACGTAAGAACAGATCTTCGCATTTACGAAAACAGTGGAGTTCTAGGAGGACGCAAATGGGAGCGATGAATCTAAAAAAAATTTACTTACAGCACCCGAACCGTGGGTCTACGTCAACCCGTGTCAACCATCACCCTGCGGTCCTAACGCTCAATGTCAAGTCTTCAACAACGCCCCTTCGTGCTCCTGCAATCCAGAATTCATCGGTTCACCACCAAATTGCCGTCCCGAGTGCACGAGTAACTCCGAATGTTCGAGTCACCTCGCTTGCATAAATCGCAAGTGCGCCGATCCCTGTGCCGGTTCATGTGGCTCTAATACGGAATGTCGGGTCGTCAGTCATACCCCTATGTGTGCCTGCTTGCCAAGTTATAGTGGAGATCCGTTTATGGGATGTTCTTTTGACAAAAGTAAGAAGAATTGCCTTTTTTTTTAACTGAGCTGGTTGTTGTTTCTTCGGAAAATTCTACGCAATTTGCTTCCGAGAGACACAATTTTACGACCAGATAAATATTGCTGTATGGAAGCAACTGACGCGGGATTTTTAAAAGTAATTTGATCTTCGAAACTGTGTCTCGATAAACTTAATACTCAATATTGTCTTCCCTGTCATAGAGCCAATTCCCGATGACCGCAGACCGTGTGTACCCTCGCCGTGTGGCTCGAACGCCGTTTGCCGCGAGCAAAACGGTGTCGGCTCCTGCACATGCATAACCGACTACGTAGGAAATCCTTACGAGGGCTGCAGACCCGAATGCGTCGTTAATTCCGACTGTCCCTCGAACCTCGCTTGCATAAGATCCAAGTGTCAGAATCCTTGCCCCGGCACTTGCGGGCCGAACGCCGATTGTCAAGTAATCAACAATCGGCCGTCGTGTACCTGCTTTGCTGGATACACCGGAGATCCGTTCCAATACTGTAATGTCGCGCCGATTTCAGGTAAAGAAAAATTCGCGAACATTAGCGGTTACTCCATTGAGCAAAGTGTATCACTACGTCCAGCCACAAGCCGAAAGTGAGATTCGAAGAGTAGCTTGAAAACTTCTCGATGGTGAATAAGTCTTCAGAGCTTCAACTTTGCACGAGGCACTGAAAAGATAATTTTGCATAACAATTCTTCGAATTCCAATGATTAGGACCTTCCCCATTATTGATGTATTTCAGATCATTATTCCATTGGTAAATATTTGTAATGCCTTCGGAACCTCACTTTCGGCTGGGAGTGTAGCAATAAACCGTCCTCAAGAAACGTGTACTAAAATCACCTCGCATAACAGATGACCAATTGGAACCGAAGGATCCTTGCAATCCATCGCGCTGCGGACCCAACAGTCAATGTCGCGTGAACGAGCAACAAGCAGTATGTTCCTGTCGTCCAGGATACATTGGAAGTCCACCGACTTGTAGACCCGAGTGTCTTACCAGTTCCGAGTGTCCGTCAAATCGCGCTTGTCTCAATCAAAAGTGCAGAGATCCGTGCCCAACGCATTGCGGCGTAAACGCCGAATGTAGGGTCATAAATCACAGTCCAATTTGTACCTGTAGGAACACTTACACGGGTGATCCCTTCACCCGGTGCTTCTACGTTCCACGTATGTTTTTTGGACTTTTTTTTTCATATTATAAATTGATCAATGGATATCGTTAGATTAACGATACACAAGAGTCGACGCAACAACTGTAATTTGTTTTTTTCCTAACTTTTAGCTCCTCCACCCGGGCCAGATCGTGATCCGTGTATTCCCTCGCCCTGTGGTCCAAATTCTCTGTGTCGTTCCATCGGCGATACTCCCGCGTGTAGCTGCGCTCCGAATTACTTCGGATCGCCGCCCAATTGCCGCCCCGAATGCAGTATCAATCCCGAGTGTCCGAGCAATAAGGCATGCATACGAGAACGTTGCATTGATCCGTGTCCGGGATCTTGCGGATTCGAGGCACTTTGCTCGGTCATCAATCACACGCCCGCTTGTACTTGTCCCGAAGGCTACGACGGTAATCCATTCGAGTTGTGCAAAAGGAAACCGATTGACAGTGAGTCACGAAATCCATATTTCCACTCGGATGTTTCATTTCAAGTATCTCAGTGGATAACTCGACGTATATTTATGCAACCCTAGTAACGCCAAACCCAGACGACGATCCCTGCGCTGCGTTGCCCTGCGGTTCGAACGCTCGATGCGACAACGGCGTTTGCACCTGCTTGCCGGAATACTTCGGAGATCCGTACACGGGATGTCGTCCCGAGTGCGTTCTCAGCAACGATTGTCCCCGAAACATGGCTTGTGTTCGCAACAAGTGCAAAAATCCGTGCGTCCCAGGAACTTGCGCCAGTAACGCAATCTGCGACGTCATCAATCACGTATCGATGTGCACCTGTCCACCGGGAACCGAAGGAAATGCTTTTGTACTCTGCAAACCTTCAGGTATTGCATCGAAGAATCCACGACACAAAATAATCATCGCCCTCGTCATCATAATCACCGACACGTGTTCCATTCATCATATTCTAATGGACTGCATTTTTTTCACCAGTACCAACCGAACTATCGCCGTGCACTCCATCGCCTTGCGGACCCAACAGCCAGTGTCGCAGCAACAACGGTGTAGCGGTATGCAGTTGCGTCGCTGGATACATCGGAAGTCCGCCGACTTGTCGTCCTGAGTGCGTCAGTAGCACGGATTGTCCGCCAAGCCAAGCTTGCAGCAATCAAAAGTGTTACGATCCGTGTCCCGGCACTTGCGGCATTCGTGCGCGATGCCAAGTTGTCAATCACAATCCAATCTGCAGCTGTCCCGATCGACACAACGGTGATCCGTTCATCCAATGCGTGCCTATTCGTAAGAATTATTTCGTGAGATTCTGTATAATCCTTCACGTACGAGACTCGTGCTTCGCGGAAAACAATACCTTCTTCGTAGAATCTTATTAGGCTCGAGTTTTTATTGAATTAGTTTTAGATCGCCGGAAAAATCCGTGCGTGAAGGATTAAAGGTACCCAAAGAAATGCGACGAATCAACGAATCTCGATTTTAATATCCGCAGCTGATAGACCACCTCCGCCGGTGGATCGTTGTCAACCATCACCCTGCGGTCCAAATGCCGAGTGTCGAGTGATCAACGACGCTCCCTCGTGTTCCTGCCTTCCGGAATTCATTGGCGCGCCACCGAACTGCAGACCCGAGTGTGCCAGTAACTCCGAGTGCTCTAGTCATCTTGCCTGTATCAATCAAAAATGTGTTGATCCTTGTCCCGGTTCTTGCGGTGCGGAAGCTTCGTGCAGAGTCGTCAGTCACACTCCCATGTGCTTCTGTAACTCCGGCTACACCGGAAATCCTTTCGTCCAGTGCATCCTCGATCGATGTAAGACACTGACTCTCGTCGAAGATTGCCTTTCTACTGGAAATATTTCATTTTTTTCACTATCTTTTTAAATCTCCAAACAGATAATGATCCGCCGGATAAAGTTTTACCTTGTTTGCCGACCCCGTGCGGTGCGAACGCGATTTGCACTGCTCGCAACAACGCCGGCTCTTGCACCTGTGTCGACGGTTACTTCGGCAATCCTTACGAGGGCTGCCGTCCCGAGTGCACACTCAGTTCCGATTGCTCGCCGAATCGTGCCTGCGTCAATTTCAAATGCATCGATCCCTGTCCCGGCACGTGCGGTACCAACGCTGAGTGTCAAGTGATAAATCATGTGGCAACTTGCAACTGCTATCCTTCATACTCCGGCGATCCGTATCGATACTGTTTCCCGAATGGACCTGGTAAGCGGTTAATCCACCGAGGATTGTTATATTGGGGAACTGTACCGATCTTTCGTGGAGTCAAATTTTAATACCGATTGTTTTACCCAGTGACAACACCGAACGACGACAAACCTTGTACCCAGGCGCCGTGCGGTCCGAACAGTCAGTGTAGAGAAACAAATGGTCTAGCCGTTTGTTCTTGTCTCCCAACTTACGTTGGAACACCTCCGGCGTGCCGACCCGAGTGCGTTTCCAGTACGGAATGTACCTCGGACAAGGCTTGCATAAATCAGAAATGCGTGAATCCTTGTCCGGCATCATGCGGGCGTAACGCCGATTGTCGGGTGATCAATCATTCGCCGTTGTGTAACTGTATTCAAGGTTACACCGGTGATCCCTTTACCATATGCTTCCGTCTACCACGTAAGTTTCACTCGTTTGGGTCCATCGAACTATTCCCGAATCGCGAGTGAGTTAATGAACTGTGAAACGATCGAAAAAATTCTTTCAGCGACACCGCCGACCATTCCCGGACCACCGCCCGATCCTTGCATCCCATCGCCGTGCGGCCAGAATTCGGAATGCCGCAACATCCGCGGTATAGCATCGTGTTCTTGTCTGCCGAATTACATCGGCAACCCGCCCAACTGCAGACCCGAATGTACGATCAATCCGGAGTGCCCCAGTAGCTTGGCCTGCATGAGAGGAAAGTGCCGAGATCCTTGTCCAGGCTCTTGCGGATTCTTCGCTCAATGCGACGTCATCAATCATACGCCAATCTGCACTTGTCCTCCTGGTTACAGTGGCAATGCATTCGATAGTTGTTCACCGTATTTAGATCGTAAGGATACAAATATTTTTTGTCGCTTCGTCAACAATGAGGATTTCGATCGACGAATGTACTTATACAAATTGGAATTTTCACCGAACAGCGGTCGTACCCGAACCACCGGATCCTTGCGTCGCTTCGCCGTGCGGACCCAATGCCCAGTGTCGAGATGGAATTTGTACCTGCCTTCCCGAGTATCAGGGCGATCCGTACAGTGGTACCGGTTGTCGACCCGAGTGCGTGCTAAACACCGACTGTCCGACGAACAGAGCGTGCTATCAGAATAAGTGTCGCGACCCTTGCAGCAACACTTGCGGACAGAATGCAATTTGCAATGTTTTCAATCACATTCCAATGTGCAGTTGCCCGCCGGCTATGGGCGGCAACGCTTTCGTCCTTTGTTCGCCCACTTTCGGTACGCCAAACATTGTATTTTTTTTTTTTCCTTAACGAAGGAGCAATCTAACGATTCAATTTTTATTTAGTTCCGCCAGTACCAAATCCATGCAACCCATCCCCCTGTGGACCGAACAGTCAGTGCAGAGAGAACAACGGCCACGCGACTTGTTCTTGTACCGCCGGTTATATCGGTGCCCCACCGAGTTGCCGACCCGAGTGTGCCGTAAGCTCCGATTGCGCGCCAAACGAAGCTTGCAACAATCAGAAGTGTTACGATCCGTGTCTGGGTACATGCGGAATAGGAGCTAACTGCAGAGTCATCAGTCACAAAGCTATATGCAGTTGTCCTCCGAAAATGACCGGAGATCCCTTTACCTACTGCACCGATATTCGTAAGAATCTTCCTCAACTCTTCTACTAACCATCGAAATGAAAATCACATTAACATGGTCGTACCTAGAACGAATTTGTTAAAAAAAAAGAAATAGGAAAATATTCAAGAAGTGTTGATTTGAAAAGCTATTCATAACAAACTTTTGCCGCGTCAGAGAAAAAATATTGATGTGACTACTTGTGAACTAAAATGTTTACCCTTGAATATTGAAGCCGACAAAATTCCACCGCCGGAGAATCCATGCCAGCCGTCGCGCTGCGGACCAAATTCTGTATGCCGCGTCAGCAACGATTCACCTTCTTGTTCCTGCTTGCCCGAATTCATTGGAACACCGCCGAACTGTCGTCCCGAGTGCGTCAACAACGGCGAATGTTCCTCTCGGCTGGCCTGCGTTCGACAGAAATGTCAAGATCCGTGCATAGGTGCCTGCGGCGAAAACGCTCAGTGTCGGGCCGTCAGTCACACCGCAATGTGCACGTGCAATCCGGGATACAACGGAGATCCGTTCACGGGATGCATCCTTCGACCAAGTAAGCCGATTCGCACCGGGATGACACGAGAAATCTTTCATCGACGAAGAAATCATGCTCATCGGTTGATCGATAACTTTTCCAGGTGATCCACCGATCCCGTTCGATCCCTGTACACCGTCGCCATGCGGTTCGAACGCGGAATGTCGAGTGCAGAACAACGCCGGCGCTTGCACGTGTATTCAAGGCTACATAGGAAATCCGAACGAGGGTTGCAGACCCGAGTGTGTGCAACACTCGGATTGCCCATCGAATCGCGCTTGCATGAACGCCAAATGCCGGGATCCTTGTCCCGGTACTTGCGGTCAGAATGCCCAGTGTCAAGTGATCAATCATCAGGCTACTTGCACGTGTTTCGACAGATACAAAGGAGATCCGATGCAGTATTGCACTTTCGACAATGGTGAGAAATCTGCGGTTCATTCCCACCGCAATGGACTCCACTGCAATTCTTCTCTTATTCTAATTGCCAAAATGATCCTGCAGATATCCACGACGACGAGAAAGATCCCTGCAGACCGAATCCTTGCGGACCTTACAGCCAATGCCGACGATCGAACGGTCAAGCCGTTTGCTCGTGTCAGCCCGCGTATCAGGGAACACCACCGGCCTGCAGACCCGAGTGTGTCTCGAGTTACGACTGCGCGTCGAATCGCGCCTGTGAAAATCAAAAGTGCGTCGATCCCTGTCGGCAAATCTGCGGCCAGCAGGCCGACTGTCGCGTTCTCAATCACAGTCCTATTTGCAGCTGCAAGCCAGGCTACACCGGTGATCCGTTTACTCGGTGTTTCCGAGAACTACGTAAGATTCTAATCCCACTTAGCGGTTCTTACATTTCTTTAAGGTTCCTTTATTTTCATCGAGTTACCTTCTACGCATTTTTTTTAGCGCCAACTCCACCGGGACCTCCAACGAATCCCTGTCTACCATCTCCGTGCGGACCGAATTCCCAGTGTCGCGACGCGAATGGATCCCCCGCGTGTTCCTGCGCCCCGGGTTATCAGGGAAGTCCGCCGAACTGCCGTCCCGAGTGCTTAATAAATTCCGAGTGTCCCAGCGATCGCGCTTGTATAAGAGAAAAGTGCCGAGATCCGTGTCCAGGTTCTTGTGGATTGAATGCTATCTGCACGGTCTACAATCACGTGCCGATTTGCTCGTGCCTCGAAAATTTCATTGGCGACGCATTCGTCTCTTGTACATACAAGCCGAGTGAGTTAATTCCGCAGATATCAATTGAGTGAAACGGGAGAAATCCGAATGTACGACTCGTTGCTTATCGACGATATTTTTTGAAAAGTTTCAGACGATCCTCCCAAACCGAAGGATCCGTGCATTCTTTCGCCTTGCGGCTCGAACGCGAGATGCGACAACGGCGTTTGTACCTGCAATCCCGAGTATTCGGGCAATCCTTACACCGGATGTAGACCGGAGTGCGTGCAGAACAACGATTGTCCAAGCGACCGAGCTTGCATGCGCAACAAATGCGTTGATCCGTGCGTCGGCACTTGCGGCAACAATGCGCAGTGCAATGTTTTTAATCACCTACCGATGTGCAGTTGCCCGACGCATATGGACGGCAACGCTCTGTTTTCTTGCGAACCTCGAGGTAAACCAACCGGCCTATCGATTCAGTTACGAAACCTTTGGTTTTTCCAACTATCATCGATATCCATTTTTACACTTATCTATTTATCCTCCAGACCCTACACCCCCAACGAGACCGTGCAATCCATCGCCCTGCGGACCGAACAGTATTTGCCGCGAGGTGAACGGTCAATCTGTGTGCACGTGCGCGCCGAATTATCTCGGCAGCCCACCGTCGTGCAGGCCCGAGTGCCTCGTTAGCTCGGATTGTTCGAGAAACGAAGCTTGCGTTAATCAACGATGCCGCGACCCGTGCCCGGGCACATGCGGCTTGCGCGCTAAGTGTCTCGTCGTCAATCACAATCCGATATGCTCATGTCCTGTGCGTTACACGGGCAATCCGTTTGAAGTTTGCAGCCTTATACGTAAGCTATTATGTCAACGTACTGTCTCCAATGTCACAGCATTTGTCATATGGATGACTCTTTTTAAATGCTCATTTTACGTCAACGAATTATTCAAATGCACGTTTTCCCTGCCATAGCCGATATAATACCACCGCCGGAAAATCTGTGCAAGCCTTCGCCCTGCGGCTTTTACGCAGAGTGTCGCGTAGTCAATGATTCGCCCTCGTGCTCGTGCTTGCCCGAGTACATAGGATCTCCGCCCAATTGCCGACCGGAGTGCGTCAGCAATTCCGACTGTCCCAGTCATCAGGCGTGTGTCAATCGAAAGTGTAGCGATCCCTGTCCGAACTCCTGCGGTCTGAATTCCGATTGCCGGGTCGTAAGCCATACGCCGATGTGCGTCTGCATCGAGTCTTACACCGGCGATCCATTTAGGGAGTGTTATCCGCAAAGTAAGAATCGTCAATACAGCGACTATTAATAACCGCATGCATCTATCGAACGCTTGATTAACTCCTAGATCTATCAATGAATAACGTTTGACTTGTCTCTAATCCATCGATTTGTGCAATAATTTTTTTGTAGTCGTGCCCGGAAACGACAGACCATGCGATCCCATGCCCTGCGGCTCTAACGCCGAGTGCAAAGAATCCAACGGTGCCGGTTCGTGCACCTGTCTGCCCGATTACATTGGCAATCCGTACGAAGGCTGCCGTCCCGAGTGCGTCATAAATTCGGATTGTCCGTCCCATCAGAGTTGCGTGAGATCGAAGTGTCGGGATCCATGTCCCGGTGCTTGCGCGATGAATGCCGAGTGCGTTGCCATCAATCACGCGCCCTCTTGCACGTGCTCCCCAGGCTTCACCGGGGATCCGTATACGTACTGTAATCCACTTCCGCCTTATCAACGTAAGTCTCGCATCACCGTACTCAGGCCCATGCCACCGAGATATACCTTCCGGCAGAGAGATTCGAATAAGATTCCAATGTATGACTATGTATTTTTGTCCTCCAGCCCCGATAACACCCTGCAGCCCGTCACCCTGTGGACCCAATAGCGAGTGCAGACCCGTTAACGGAAATGCTGTGTGCACCTGTCGGACCAATTACGTCGGTACCCCACCTGGATGCAGACCCGAATGCCTCGCAAGCTCCGAATGTCCATCTCAGTTAGCGTGCGAGAATCAGAGGTGTATCAATCCGTGCCCGGCGCCCTGTGGACTCAATACCAAGTGTTTCGTCGTCAATCACAGTCCCATATGCTCGTGCATGCCCGGTTACAGCGGTGATCCGTTCACCGTGTGCAACGAGATTCCAAGTAAGGATTTATACAAAACTCGCTATCCGGCGATATACGTCTTTATCGTCAATCGCGATTTTAAATAATGAACTTATCCTCCAACTTTGCACTTTTAGTAATAATTCCTGGAGGAGACGACGATATTCCGAAAGATCCTTGCGCGCTCACACCGTGCGGTAGTTTCTCCTATTGTCGCGCGATAAACGGTTCACCGGCATGTACTTGCCGTGAAGGATACATCGGGCAACCGCCAAACTGCAGGCCCGAGTGCACGATCGACTCCGAGTGTTCAAGCGATCAAGCTTGCATAAATGAAAAGTGTAGGGATCCTTGTCTAGGTTCGTGCGGCGCTTTAGCGCGTTGCTCCGTCGTCAATCATATTCCGGTATGCGCCTGTCCCGACGGCTACGAGGGAAATCCATTCCAGATTTGCACCCCTGCACCACGTAAGCACAATTGTTCCCTCGTTCGAAAGGCATCAACGGTTTTTCATAAGCGGACGGAGTTTTGAATTTTTTTATTTTTTAGCTCCAAACATACCGGGACCCCCTGACAAATGCAATCCCTCGCCCTGCGGTTCCAACGCAATATGCGAGGATGGAACTTGCACGTGCGTTGCAGAATTCCAAGGCAATCCGTACGCGGGATGTCGTCCCGAGTGCGTATTAAACGCGGACTGTCCCAGAGATCGCGCTTGCCTTCGCAACAAGTGCGCGGATCCGTGCCCAGGAGCTTGCGCCTCCAATGCTATTTGCAATGTCGTGAATCACGTGCCGATGTGCAGTTGTCCACCGGGTATGAGCGGTAACGCGTTCAGTCTCTGCACACACGTTGAAGGTACCCGACCTATCAAGACTTATAATACAAGAAAAAAAATTCTTTTCCATTATTATAAACAACATTGTCGAAATTCCGTTCCAATTAGGGCCACCTGATGCGAATCCATGCAACCCTTCGCCATGCGGCCCGAACGGCGAGTGTCGCGAGATAAACGGTCGGGCAGTTTGTTCCTGCATACGAGGATACTTGGGCAGTCCGCCGAGCTGTCGTCCCGAGTGCGTCGTGAGCACGGATTGTCCGCAAAACGAGGCATGCAACAATCAAAAGTGTATCGATCCTTGTCCTGGAACGTGCGGTCTGCGAGCTCTTTGCGTCGTGGTCGGACACAATCCGATATGTAGTTGTCCCAATGGATTCGAGGGAGATCCCTTCTTCAGATGTACTCCCATCGGTAAGATATTTCATTGGATCGTTCAATCAACCGTGCAACTCGTAAAAGACAACCCGAGACGAACGTGCGATCTAATAACTATTCCACCGATAGTTCCAGTTCCAGGACCGCCGAAGAATAAATGTCAACCATCGCCCTGCGGTCCAAATTCCCAGTGTCAAGTAACAAATGATGCACCCTCCTGCTCTTGTCTACCCGAATTCATTGGTTCGCCGCCAAATTGCCGTCCCGAGTGTGTCAGCAACAGCGAGTGCCCTAGCCAATTGGCTTGCATCAATCAGAAATGCAAGAATCCTTGTGTCAATTCATGCGGTGCCAATGCCAATTGTCACGTCGTCAGTCACACGCCGATGTGCACATGTATGACCGGATACGTTGGCGATCCGTTCACCCAGTGTATCTTTGACGAACGTAAGTTTAAAAAAGAGCGTAACCTCGAGTTGTGAATAAACGCGAATGGACCAATTATTTCTGAATTCTTTTGAAAACAGCTGAACCCGGACGTGATCCAATACCGACACCCTGTTCGCCATCGCCTTGTGGACCCAACGCGATTTGCAAAGAACAGAACGGTGCCGGATCTTGCACATGCATGACCGATTACATAGGGAACCCTTACGAGGGATGTCGACCGGAGTGCCTTCTAAGTTCCGATTGTCCGTCGACCCAAACTTGCGTCAGTTCAAAATGCAAAGATCCTTGCCCCGGCACGTGCGGCCTCAATGCCGAGTGTCACGTTCTGAATCATCTTGCGATGTGCAGTTGTTATCCGGGTTACAGCGGCAATCCGTTCGTTCACTGTAGCCCATTCGATCCAGGTGAGAAAACGACGGTTATACACATTTTCGATTCTCGATTGCAGTGACTTGATCTAATTACTAATCGACATCACGCGCGTTCTTTCATAGGTGTGGTTGTCGAGAAAAATCCTTGCGGTGAATCACCCTGCGGACCGAACAGTCAGTGCCGAGTGATAAACGATCAAGCGGTTTGCAGTTGCTTGCCCGAATTCATTGGTTCTCCGCCCGGCTGTCGCCCCGAGTGTACGTCAAGTTCGGAATGTCCAACCAATAGAGCCTGCATCAATAGAAAGTGTGCCGATCCTTGTCCCGGAACTTGCGGCTTGAATTCACGCTGCGAGGTCATTAATCACAGCCCGATATGCTCCTGTCCAGAGGGCTACACCGGCGAGCCATTTATTAATTGCATCTTCGTGCCGCGTAAGTTTGAGACTCGAATATGTTGCACCAATGTCGTCCGAGGAAAAAATAATTTTATACATTATTACTGAAATCAACCTTTTTTTTAGCGCCCCCTCCAGGACCGCCGGTGCAGATCGATTCTTGTGTGCGATCGCCCTGCGGACCGAACTCGGAATGTCGTGATGTAAACGGTCGAGCTTCGTGCGCGTGTCGCGAAACGTTCATCGGTTCGCCACCGAACTGCAGGCCCGAATGTACGATAAATCCCGATTGTTCGAGCAATCTCGCGTGTCTTCAATCGAAATGCCGTGATCCTTGCCCCGGTTCTTGCGGGTTCGGCGCACGATGCGCTGTGGTAGATCATACACCGATGTGCACGTGTCCAGAGGGATTCACAGGAAATCCGTTTGAACAATGCTTCCCGTACAAACGTAAGCTTCGCAGTCACAGCGCTGTCATTTAATTATATTGCTTATCAATAACTCAACATTTCCGAATCGGAGATACACAAAAACTTAGTTTACTTTCTATCTTACAGCCGACGGCCCGCCGAATCCGCCCGACCCTTGCGACAAGTGTGCCGCGAACACACAGTGTATCAACGGCCTGTGTTCCTGCATGCCCGAATATCGAGGCGATCCCTATGTTGGCTGCCGACCGGAATGCGTACTGAATCCGGATTGTCCCCGTGACAGAGCTTGCATAAGAAACAAATGCCGAGATCCGTGCGAAGGCACGTGCGGACAAAACGCTGTCTGCACCGTTGTTAACCATGTGCCAGTGTGTACATGTCTCACTGGAATGGCTGGAAACGCTTTTGTCTCATGCTCTCCGAAACCAGGTACATTTTTCTTCGATCTCGTCGAACCTCGCGTTACTTCGATAAACATTGAAAACTCAACGTTCACGTTTCAACACAGGACCACCGGCCGGGGATCCTTGCGATCCATCGCCCTGCGGCTCAAATAGCCAGTGTCGCAAGATAAACGGCCAAGCCGTGTGCTCCTGCATACCCGGATACCTCGGTTCGCCACCGAACTGTCGTCCCGAGTGCGTCCTGAGCTCGGATTGCCCTCAAAGCATGGCATGCAGTAATCAAAAATGCATAGATCCTTGCCCCGGTACGTGCGGTATAAGCGCTCAGTGTGACGTCGTCAATCACAATCCCATATGCAGCTGTCCCGGTGATCTAGTTGGCAATCCGTTCTTCGCGTGTATCCGTGAGTATTGTAATAAAAGTTACCTTCCACCAATATTTGCAACATTCCTAAACGATAATCGTACCTCAACAGCGAGAGGTCCCGACATTGAACCGGAGGACCCTTGTCAATCGTCACCCTGCGGTCCGAACGCGCAGTGCCGCGTGATCGACGGTAGTCCGTCTTGCTCCTGCATGTCCGAATTCATCGGATCACCGCCGAACTGCCGACCCGAGTGCATTAGCAACGGCGAATGTCGAACCAATCTGGCGTGCATCGAACAAAAGTGTCGCGATCCTTGTCCCGGCTCTTGCGGTCCTAACACCGAGTGCCGAGTTATAAGTCACACTCCCATGTGTGCTTGCTTACAAGGCTTCATCGGAGATCCTTTCACGCAATGTTATCCCGAGCCGAGTAAGTAATCTTGTACCGTGTGATAAGCATTAAGGTGCGACGATCGTCGGAGCCGATCTTACATTGCCTTTTCTTTCTTTTTCGACTTCTCTTCGACAGAGAAACCTCCAGGACCGGGACCAACGCCCTGCGTACCATCGCCGTGCGGTGCAAATGCGATTTGTCGCGAATCCAATGGAGCTGGCGCATGTACATGTTCTCAAGATTACATCGGAAATCCGTACGAGGGTTGCAGACCCGAGTGTATCATCAACAGCGACTGCACAGCCGATCGCGCTTGCGTTAATTCAAAGTGTCAAGATCCCTGCCCGGGCGCTTGCGGAACGAACGCTATATGTCAAGTTATCAATCATTCACCGTCGTGCAACTGTCAGCCGGGTTACACCGGAAATCCATTCCGTTACTGCACTATCGCACCGAAGCCACGTGAGTCTCTCGCGATGTGTTATCTAAGGTTGAGAAAACGTTGGGGACATGCCATAATTCTTTGATTACGATACACAGCTCCACCTGGAAACAATCCCTGCGAGCCGTCGCCTTGCGGTCCGAACAGCATGTGTCGCGAGACGAATGGCCAAGCCGTTTGCTCTTGCGCCTCGACTTTCATTGGAACTCCACCGTACTGTCGACCGGAATGCACCCTCAGTTCCGAGTGCCCGTTGAATCGCGCCTGCGAAAATCAAAAATGCGTCGATCCGTGCACTCAGATATGCGGAATAAATGCGCGCTGCAATGTCATAAATCACAGTCCGTTCTGCACTTGCAACGCCGGACTGACAGGCGATCCATTCTCAAGATGCTTCGAGCCTCCAAGTAGGTGTTCAGGAATTTAAACGACGATTACGCTGATTTCCGATATCTTGATGGACCTAACTCTTGCGTTTGCAGTTCCAAATCCGGGTGGCAAGCCACCGTCGCCGAATCCCTGTTTACCGTCGCCTTGCGGACCGTTCTCTACGTGTCGCGATGTCGGTGGCATATCTTCCTGTGCTTGCCAGCCCAATTATATCGGCTCACCACCTAACTGTCGACCCGAGTGTACGATACACTCCGAGTGCGTCAGTAATCGTGCTTGTTTGAGATCGAAGTGCGAAGATCCTTGTTTGGGTTCGTGCGGCATAAACGCTCAGTGCAACGTCGTCAATCACGTATCCATTTGCACTTGTCCCAACGATTACACGGGGGATCCGTTCACCGAATGTACACCAAATCCAGGTAAACACAACTATGATCTTCAAATAAATGTACCGGCTCTGAATGATCGTCGAATTCACAATGACATACTCGTTTCACAGTCGTTCCGGGCCCTCCGGACGAGGGTCCGTGCCATCCTTCACCATGCGGCGCCAATGCCCAATGTCACGGAGCCGGAAATTGCACATGCTTGCCGGAATATCACGGTGATCCGTATTACGGCTGTCGTCCCGAGTGCGTACAGAATCCGGACTGTCCTTACAACAAAGCTTGCATGAATCGCAAGTGCACGGATCCTTGTCTCGGAATTTGCGGACAGAACGCCGAATGCACGGTCGTTAATCATTTGCCGATGTGTAGCTGTCCTTCCGGATATGTCGGAAATGCGTTCGTCTCGTGCATTCTTGATGATGGTAACTAGCGAAGATATTATCGAATATTCGATAAGTTCGATAATTCGATAAGAAATATTCGGAAGCGATTCAATCTTATGAGAAAAATGTATCTTCTTCGAAACAGATCCAGATGTGTCACCTTGCGATCCTTCGCCTTGCGGCCCCAACAGTCGTTGTCAGTCGCCAAACGACCAAGCCGTTTGTTCCTGCGTACCGGGTTTCATAGGTCAACCACCTGCCTGTCGACCCGAGTGTTCCGTTAATTCCGACTGTCCTCTCAATCAGGCATGTATGGGTCAAAAGTGCGGAGATCCCTGCATCGGCACGTGTGGACTTTCGGCGCGTTGCCAAGTCATCAATCACAATCCCATATGCAGCTGTCCACCAACTTTCACCGGTTCGCCGTTCACAAGATGTTATCCGATGCGTACGTGTCTCGTATCTCGAGCAGCAATATTCATTGCATTTTTTTCACCATTTATTGTTTCCTCTTGTCGAACGAATTTTTCTACTTTAGCGCCACCGCAACCACCGCCACCTGGTCCGAAGAACCCTTGCGCGATATCTCCATGCGGTCCCAACGCTCAGTGTCAAGTGATAAACGATTTATCCTCGTGTTCCTGCTTACCGGAATTCCTTGGCAAACCGCCGAACTGTCGACCCGAGTGCGTCAGTAACAGCGAGTGTAGCAGCCAATTGACGTGTTTCAATCGCAAATGCCAAGATCCGTGCCAAGGCGCGTGCAGTCCAAACGCCGATTGTTACGTTTTCAATCATACACCAATGTGCAGTTGTAAAAACGGCTACACCGGCGACGCTTTCACCGAGTGTATACCGTTTATTCCCAACACTCCTGAACCGGACTCACAGGTGAGACCTTGTCACCCAACGCCATGCGGCTCAAACGCCGTTTGCCGTGAACAAAACAACGCCGGCTCTTGCACTTGCCTACCGGAATACGTCGGAAATCCCTACGAGGGCTGCAGGCCTGAGTGCGTCGCGAATACGGATTGTCCGGCGAATCTTGCTTGCATAAGATCCAAGTGTCAGGATCCTTGTCCGGGCAGGTGCGGCATCAATGCCGACTGCCAGGTAGTCTCGCACTTGCCGAATTGCAACTGTATTTCCGGCTACACCGGAAATCCGTTCAAGTATTGCAACCGACAACCCGATGACGGTAAGATCAGAGGGACAATTTATTTTTCAATGATACTATCTGATTATTTCGTTCAGTTTCATTGAATCGTGAGCTTATTCTTATATCGCAGGTGGACCGAAACCCCCTAATCCGTGCAATCCATCGCCCTGTGGACCGAACAGCAATTGCCTCGATAGAAACGGACAAGCGATATGCTCGTGCCTCGCCGAATTCACTGGCAATCCACCCAACTGTCGTCCCGAATGCGTTGTCAGCTCGGAATGCGAACCGAGACTCGCGTGTATCGATCAAAAGTGCCAAGATCCGTGCATCGGCGCGTGCGCATTTAACGCTCAGTGCAGAGTTATAAATCACAGTCCCATATGCAGTTGCCCGAATGGCTTCGCCGGCAATCCGTTCAGCGCCTGTTTCGAAGACCGTGAGTATCGGAGAATATATTATAAACAAATACTCCACGAAGACAAAAGACGGCTATAAAAATGATGCGCTATTTCTTTCATTTTAACAGCAAAACCACCGACACCACCGATGCCACCGAATCCGTGCAACCCATCGCCCTGCGGTCCGAACGCAATTTGTCGACCTATCGGTGACTCGCCGAGCTGCGCTTGCATAAACAATTACATCGGCATGCCGCCAAACTGTCGTCCCGAGTGTTCGATTAATCCTGACTGTACGAGCGACAGAGCGTGCATGAGCGAAAAGTGCCGAGATCCATGTCCGGGATCGTGCGGTTCGATGGCGCTTTGTAAAGTTGTAAATCACACGCCCGTCTGCACGTGTCCCGACGGATACACTGGAAATCCTTTCGACGGTTGTTATCCGAAACCCTTGCCGCCTGGTAAATTCTACAGTCTCGTTCACTTCGTCGATACTCGTGAGGCATCTGAAAATGATCATTATAGTAACGCACATTCGAATTTTTTAGTCCCACCGCCACACGATCGATGCAACCCATCGCCTTGCGGTCCAAACTCAAGATGCCAGGACGGTATATGTACATGTTTGCCCGAATACCATGGCGATCCCTACACCGGTTGTAGGCCCGAGTGCGTGATAAATCCCGACTGCCCGCGCGATCGCGCTTGCATCGACAACAAATGCCGCGATCCGTGTACCAATACCTGCGGTCAGAACGCCGAGTGCAACGTTATCAATCATCTGCCGATGTGTAGCTGTCCAAGAAACATGACAGGAAACGCCTTCGTTCTCTGCACACTGAACGGTTCGTCGCCGATTATTGTTACCGTCGGTTAATTTCATAGAAGCGTTTGTTGTTTCTACGCGAATTTCGTATTTCATTCGCAGATCCAGGAACCGACGACGTTTGCAACCCCTCGCCCTGCGGACCGAACAGTCATTGTCGAGAGAATTACGGCCAAGCGGTATGCTCGTGCATCGCAGGCTATTCGGGTGTCCCACCAACCTGCAGACCCGAGTGCGTCGTAAACTCGGATTGTCCGAGAAACCGTGCATGCACCAATCAACGATGCATAGATCCGTGTCTCGGAACTTGCGGACTTGATTCCATCTGCGCTGTGAATAATCACAATCCCGTGTGCTATTGTCCACCGAAATACACTGGAAATCCATTCGAACGTTGCGTACCACAACGTAAGAAACTCGCACTAACTAATGAGACCCATCGTGCTGCCTTGTCAATCACCAGTGCACGAATTGACTTTACCTGATTCTTTTTTTATTTCAAATTTTTTAGCTGTCGTACCTCCCAAAAATCGGTGCGAACCCTCGCCCTGCGGACCCAACGCGCAATGTCGCGTCGTCAATGACTTACCATCGTGCTCTTGCGAGCCTGAATTCATCGGGCAACCGCCGAGATGCAGACCCGAGTGTGTCAGCAACGGCGAGTGTCCGAGCAATATGGCTTGCATAAATCAAAAGTGCACCGATCCGTGCGCGGGCTCTTGCGGCTCGAACACTCAATGCAACGTCGTCAGTCACACACCCATGTGCAGTTGCGCGGCTTCGTTCACCGGAAATCCGTTCATTCAATGCGATCCCATTCCTCCTCGTAAGTTAACGAGGAACATAGAATAACGTGACATGGAAGTCTTCCCAAAATTGTTATTATTTTTCTTTTTCTTTTTTTTTCCAATTTTTTTCAACAGCTCCTCAACCTCCAATGCCAGAGAGACCCTGCCAACGATCGCCCTGCGGAGCAAACGCGATTTGTCGCGAATCCTACAACGGTGCCTCGTGCACTTGCGCTCCCGATTTCTACGGAAATCCTTACGAGGGTTGCAGACCCGAGTGTACGGTACCGAGCGATTGTACAGCGGACAAAACTTGCCTGAATTTCAAATGCCAGGATCCTTGCCCCGGTAGGTGCGGTGCGAATGCCCTTTGCCGGGTGACGAATCACTTGGCGAGCTGCTCATGCCTGCCCGGCTACACCGGCGATCCATTCCGTTACTGTCAACTCGCGCCTCGTAAGTTCAACGTCGTCCATGCAATGACGTTTGCGTAAATTGTCATTGAAGAATATCTCGTTATTAAGTTACCAACTATGTGTTTTCCCGCAGCCGAACGTAACAATACGAATCCCTGCTGGCCGTCCCCCTGCGGGCCCAACAGTCAATGCAGAGAACTTAATGGACAAGCAAATTGTCAATGCCTGCCCGAATACACGGGCAGTCCACCGAACTGTCGCCCGGAGTGTAGAGTCAGCCAGGAGTGTCCGACGAATCTCGCGTGTATGAGAATGAAGTGCGCGGATCCGTGTCCCCAAACGTGCGGCATCAATGCGCGATGCGACGTCATCAATCACAGTCCCATTTGTAGCTGCAGACGCGGACAAACGGGTGATCCTTTCGTCAGCTGCTTTGATCCCCCACGTGAGTCAACGTCCGGCCCACATATTGTTACTGGTGTTTATTTCATTGTATTTCTTTCACTAATACCGGACGAATGCTTATCCCTTGTTGCTACAGCGGGACCGCCGAACCCGCCAGACGACCCATGCGTATCATCGCCCTGTGGTCCGTTCTCCATGTGCCAAAACATCAATGGTTACCCTGCCTGTTCCTGCGTACAGAATTACATAGGTTTTCCGCCCAACTGTCGCCCCGAGTGTACACTAAGCTCCGAGTGCCGAGCCGATCAGTCTTGCGTACGCGAGAGATGCGTCGATCCTTGTCCCGGATCTTGCGGCTCTCGAGCTATTTGCAATGTCGTCAATCACACGCCGAGTTGTACATGTCCCACCGGTTACACCGGTAATCCATTCGACAGTTGTTATCCGGCGCCGATACCACCGAAGCGTAAGAAATCCTTCCTATACAATGATTTTTTTATACTCAGAGCGGATCACCGAAATTTAATGGATAAATCAATTTTCCCTAATGTTTACAGCCCCAACACCGAATCCGTGCGACCCTTCGCCCTGCGGTCCAAACGCGAGATGCCAAGCCGGCAGCTGCACCTGTTTACCCGAATACCACGGCGATCCGTATTACGGTTGTCGTCCCGAATGCGTCCAAAATAACGACTGTTCGTACGACAAAGCCTGCCTGAACAACAAGTGCGTCGACCCATGCCCCGGCGTTTGCGATCTTTACTACGAGTGCACCGTCTTCAATCACAATCCCGTTTGTCGATGCGCCAATCAGCAAACCGGTAATGCGTTTACTCCTTGCGGACCTCCGAAACGTAAGTTTAAACAGCGTTCGTTCCCTTCAGCAACGACCCTGGTTACTTTAATCGAGCGTGATTAATTCTACGTATTTTATTTTTTCCACGTTTCGATAAAAAAATAGCCCCTACCGAAAATCCATGCGATCCCTCGCCGTGCGGACCCTACAGCGTTTGTCGTCGTTTCGACGATAAGGCTTCCTGCGCCTGTCTCCCTGGCTACTTCGGCGTACCTCCCAACTGTCGACCCGAGTGCTTGGTCAGTTCCAATTGCGAGCAGAACAAGGCTTGCATCGCTGAAAAATGTCAGGACCCTTGCATAGGCGCGTGCGGACAGAATGCATTGTGCGAAGTACGCAATCACAATCCCATATGCAGATGTCCCGAGGGTTACAGCGGAAGTCCGTTCACTCGTTGTGATCCTTCGGGTAAGTTTTTTTTTTTTATGAAGGAAGCGGAAAGCGCTCACTCTCAAGGACAATTTATTGACCGCCCGATAACACTTCAGGCAGGGGCCCACCGCATAATCCGTGCAATCCTTCGCCCTGCGGCCCGAACTCCAAATGCACCGTCTCTCCCGACGGCGCGACTTCGTCGTGCGCCTGTTTGCCCGACCTTCTAGGACCACCACCGAACTGTCGACCCGAGTGTCGCGTTAACAGCGACTGCCCGAGCAATCTCGCTTGCGTCAACAATAAATGTGCCGATCCCTGTCCCGGATCTTGCGGTCTCAATGCCATCTGCCAGGTCGCCCTCCATCAGCCCAGATGCACTTGCCTTTCCGGATTCTTCGGAAATCCCTCGACGATTTGTTACGAGGATCGAAGTAAGAATCCCAAATGTTTCCGAAATTCTACTCCGAGTGCTTTCGGTAAAAGATCTTATGTTTTTTTGTCGCAATATTTTTTTTTCTTTTTCATATCGATTTGTTACGTTGACTAATAATTATTTTCTTCTGTTGCATAGCGTGTAATTATTGTACATAACAAAGCATGAGCCTCTAGCACTGCATGACTCGTTTTTATGCTTGTCAATATTTATCAGCTTACTTTATTTGTTTGATACGCTTGAAAATTACGTGTATGCGAACACTATAGTTTCCATGCTGTACAAAAACTTTACAGCTTTTCCACCGGGAACAGAGGAGAAACGATTATTCATTTGTGCTATTTTTTTCTGCTTAATTACAGCACCAGGACCAACGGTACCACCGAGACCGTGCAGCCCGTCGCCGTGCGGTGTCAACACTTACTGCCTCGAGAGAAGGGACTCCGCGATATGCGAGTGTCTGCCCGACTACAGAGGGGATCCGTACACGGGATGCCATCCCGAGTGTCTCGTCAATACCGACTGTCCGAATTCGCGAGCTTGCATACGAACCAAATGCGAGGATCCTTGTCCGGAAACTTGCGGTGTCGGGGCCATATGCACCGTCACGAATCACATACCAATCTGTTCGTGTCCCTATCCAACGATCGGCGATGCTTTCACGCTCTGTCGACCGTCACCCCCAGACGACGATCTGTGCCATCCGTCGCCTTGCGGACCCAACACCGTCTGCGAGACGATCGGTCAGCGCGTCATTTGCAAATGTCTTCCGGGATTGCAAGGCGAACCTTCGAGCCCGACGGGTTGTCAGCCCGAGTGCATTCTCAGCTCCGACTGTCCGGCCGACAAAAATTGCGAGAACAACAAGTGCATCGATCCGTGCTCGAGAAACATATGCGGCGTTGCGGCACTCTGCAGATCGATAAATCACAGTCCCGTATGCACGTGTCCGGTTCCGTTGATTGGCAATCCATTCGTCGAATGTTACGAGAAGAACGGTCAGTATGAGAGATTCGTCATTTTCTTATGACACGATATCCCATTCGGATTCGGTTTTATTTTGTACGGAACTGTTGAAGTTGTAAATTCATTCCTGTCGAAAAATATCGCCGTGTCTTCAACCTCCGGCGTACGTCATATTAATCGAGAACTGTAAATCCTAGACTAATATTGAATTAGGAAACTTGTGGAGTAAATGCTATTATTTTAGTAAATACACAATAGCCATTATGGTTGCTTCTCTAATACTTAAAATGAAACGCTGAAAAAGGCGACATAAAAAAAATTCTTAGGGAAGCCTCGAACTAACTACAGGCAAAACATAAAGTTCCAAATAGGCTCTTTTTCTAGATAGATTTTTCAATGTTTTCGATATGCAACAGTATAATGCATTCAGTATCATAAAGAAATTCCACAATTGGTCATTTTGGTTGTCTTCAAAGGTTTTGTGAGCTGTATACTAACATAAAATTTATGAATTTGTTTGCAGAACCGGATCCTTGCAATCCATCACCCTGCAACGCGAACGGCGAATGCCGAGTGAAAAACGGGGCGGCATTCTGTCTATATCCGGAGTGCATCATAAACGAAGATTGTTCAAGAGACCGAGCCTGTTACTCGCAACGTTGCCGGGATCCGTGCGTCGGTGCGTGCGGTTTGAATGCTATCTGCCAAACGGTCAATCACAAGGCCGTATGCTCGTGTCCCAATGGATACAACGGTGATGCGAGGGTTCAATGTAAAACATCGAACATCATTGTACCGCCGAAACCCGAGTGCAGAAAGAATTCCGACTGTTCGAACGACAAGACCTGCATCAACGAGAAATGCGTCGATCCTTGTGCGCTCGATTCGTGCGGTCTCAACAGCCGTTGCCGTGTTCAGGCTCATCGGGCTGTGTGCATATGTCCCGACGGATTCACGGGAAATCCACAGCAATATTGTCGTGAACGTGAGTAACCGAGATTTTTAATTCCTCGAAAGGCAATTTGGAGTTATCGCTATTCAATTTTTATTTATTTAATTAACAAATTTCTTTCACAAAATAGACACTCCAAAATATTGCGTCAACGAATCAACACATAATGATTGTATATCGACAAAGTTAAAAAATTTTTTTGTAACTTCAAAGTATACATGAGTTATTGAAGTGATAACGAAACAACTGATTATATGTAACTTTTTTTTCAAACAGTGGGCTGCCGCAGCGAAAACGAATGCTCTCCCCGCGAAGCATGTGTCAACGGACAATGCGTCGACGTTTGCACTTTAACGCAGTGCGGCCTTAACGCATTGTGCGAAGCCGATGGATATCATAGATCGCGATGCTACTGTCCGGACGGTTACATCGGAAATCCACAAACAAGCTGCACGAGACCCGAATGCACATCCGATCAAGAGTGCGCTTCTTTCCTGGCCTGTCGCAACACCAAGTGCGTGGATCCGTGCGCGTGTCCTGCCTCGGCTCAATGTCGGGTCGTGAATCATCGTGCAACTTGCAGATGTCCTCCGGGTCTCATCGGCGATCCGTACATCTCTTGCGACCGAGGTACTTATCTCTCTGCACTATTTCAAAGCCCCGTTTTCGTTAACATAATTCTTTTGATCAAGTCGCAACTGATTAACTCATTGATTTCTGTTTATTTTCTGAAAAAACAAATATAGAAACGGTCCCGATTCCCGAGTGCAGTGTGGACGCCGATTGTCCGAGCAAACTCGCATGTTTCTCCGGTAGTTGCAAACAACCGTGCAAGGAGTCCGAGCCGTGTATCACCGATGCGATATGCACGGTTGTCGACACTTTGCCGATGAGAACGATGATCTGCGAATGTCCAAAGGATTATATCGGCGATGCTACCGTCGCTTGTGCACCAGGTACAGAATTAATATGAAAAACACACAACCTACGATACGTACCACCAGATCGACTTGATGGAAATGCAGCACCGTTCATACAATCATACAAAACACATAAAACATTATTTTATATTAATTGGCATCGAACCTAAAGAGCTTTATCGATCGTATTTCTTTCAGTCGCCAACCAAACCCAGCCTCTGTGTCGAACCGATTCCGACTGCGCTTCTAATTTGGCCTGCCTGAATACCCGGTGTGTCAATCCATGTACCATCAATCCTTGTCCCAGCTCGGCGGAATGCACGGTCGAGAATCATCGTCACGTGTGTACATGCCAGTCGGGATTATTGGGAGACGCAGTCGTTGGCTGTTACAGAGGTAACGAGAAAATCAGATAATACAATAACTACAGACTTTATTCCAAGATTATTCCGTTAGAGAGGACGGAAACTGAGAAAAAAAAACTAATTCATTCATGCACAGATCCTCTGCCGACACCGGAGTGCACATCGAACTCCGACTGTTCCTCGAACCACGGTTGTATTAATCAACGCTGCGTGAATCCATGCGCCCTCAATCGTTGCGGCTCGAATGCCGATTGTATAACCATCGATCATCATCCGACTTGCCACTGTCCGAACGGCTTCGCCGGAAATCCTCAAGTTCAATGCTTCCGACGTGAGTTTACATCCCGAGGACTTTGCGTGTACGATAGATCGATCTTCCGAGAAGTAAACGATAATATTTGATTGAATTTTTTTTTCAGCGGAATGTAAACAAGACGACGATTGTCCGTACGACAAGAGTTGTCGAAACGGTAATTGCGCCAGCCCGTGTCTTCTCGGTGATATTACATGCGGTCGTGGTGCCGAATGCACGGCAGTGGCTCACCGTGGTCAGTGTACCTGTCCTCCCGGAACTCAGGGAAATCCTCACGTCGCCTGTATATCGGCGGTTTGTCACTACAACGAGGATTGCGCCGATCACGAGGCTTGCGACAGGCAAAACAGAGTCTGCAGGCCGGTCTGCGACGACGACACGTGCGCCGAAACAGCGACCTGCGTCCCGAGAAATCATCAGCCAAAGTGCACTTGCGGTCCGGGATTGGTTGGAAATCCTTACATCGAATGTGTCGGTAAGAAATCGAGTAGAGAAAATGATTTTCTAGCAATTTGTGCCACCGTCGCTCATTTGCCAAAATAACCGGAATCGTTTTGAAAAAACGGGGCGACTTAATTTGAAAAAAACTAAAAAATAAACCAAGCTCAGAAAGTCCTAGAGTTTTTTGTCGACTTTACTCGACGTTGTTTAACAACCGACGCACTAACAACTTTTGTTCCGTAGGTATCGATCCGGTACCAGAATGCCGAGAGGACAGCGAATGTCCGTCATCGTTGGCCTGTATAAACGTGAGATGTCAAGATCCCTGCGCTCTGTCGAACATGTGCACGGCCGAACAAGAGTGTCGTGTACTCGACACAGTGCCACTGCGAACGATGATCTGTCAGTGTCCACCTGAGACGATAACGACCGTTGATGGAAAATGCGAAAAGATCGGTAAGTTACAAAAGTACAATCCATCGACGCGAAATGAGCAATCCGAAGAGCAATTTTAAAAAGCATTTAACAGTAAAGATACGTATTTCAATGCAACGATTATCCTGTTGCAGTGTACGACAATCCCGAATGTCGAACGGACGACGAGTGCGACGATCATGAAAATTGCCTGAACGGAAAATGCGTGGAAGCGTGTTACACGATACGATGCGGCATAAACGCTCAGTGCAAATCATCGTTGCACACCGGAATCTGTACCTGTCCCGACGAGTACACAGGAAATCCTTACAGCGAGTGCATACTCGAGCCGAGAAATCCCGTTCCACAGCCGCTGCCGGAATGTTACGCCACTAGCGATTGTCCGCAAGACAGACAATGCATCAATTCACTCTGTGTCAATCCCTGCGTGAGTGGCAATCCGTGCGGCAGAGACTCGCTCTGTCACGTTGACAATCACAAACCGATCTGCAAGTGTCCTATCGACTATGTGGGAGACCCGCAAATCGAGTGCATACCACGTGAGTATATCAAAAAAATAGAATAACAGAAAAGATTATCAATGTTGAGATTTGTATTTGTGTTTCTTCGTTTGCTGCGTTAGATGTAGATTGCATAGATAGCTCTAATAAATGATTCTTCTTCGATACAGCCCGAGTCGTTCTCGGCTGCTTGTCGAACAGCGAGTGTGCCGGAACCGAGGCCTGCGTCAACGGTCGCTGCACCAATCCCTGCAATTGCGGAATCGATGCCAAGTGTCTCGTCACCAATCACTATCCATCTTGCGTCTGTATGCCAGGATATTCCGGAAATCCGCAGCTCGGTTGTACGAAACGTAAGTCGAAGGAACAATATTATCAAACAGTCTGTTCGATCTCCTTGCTTAAATGTATGTGACTCGTAACTCACCTGTTTTATTGAACATCCGAATGAGAAAAAAATACTCGTGGGGTGCCTGAAATTTTGAAAACCTTGGAAGTAACTTCGAGTTTTTGTTAATGTCGAATCATTCTCCTTCATATCTTCTTTTTTTTAGATTTTTAAAAATCAAGATGTTTTTACGGTTTATGATTTTTACACGTTCGCTTTTTTTCAACAGTTGAATGCGAATCAGACGCCGAGTGCCCGTACTCCGAGACTTGCCACGAAGGACGTTGCACGAATCCGTGCTTGCTCTACAACGAGTGCGCCATAAACGCCGAGTGTTACGGAAAGAATCATCTTTCGTCTTGTCGTTGCAGTCCTGGCTATTACGGCAATCCCGAGTTACTGTGCGAAAGAGCCGAGTGCACGAGTGACTACGAATGCCCTCAGAATCTCGCCTGCGACAACAGACGTTGCGTCGATCCTTGCATCGAACGATCGCCTTGCGCTCAAAACGCCAAATGCATCGTGCGAACTCACACGCCTCTGTGCCAATGTCCCGAGGATCTTCCAGTCGGCGATCCGTTTTCGTATTGCGAACGTCGACCCATAGTAAACCAACCCGAGTGCCGAAAGGACGTCGACTGCCCGAGTAAGCTCGCTTGCATCGACGAGAAATGCGTGAATCCTTGTCCGGTGATCAGACCTTGTCTGGAGAACGCTAAATGCAGCGTACTCGATACAACACCCGTGAGAACTATGGTCTGTACTTGTCCCGAAGGATGGATCACCGATTCCGATGGAATTTGTCGACAAAGTAAGTTGATAAACAAAAATCTAAACGCTTATGAAAGAAAAACATAATAATCGATTGCCAAAATCTCTATAATGAATTCTTCAATGTTATTTTTTCTCGCAGTATCTATCGATATCGATGGAGCTTGCAAGAGCGACGACGAATGCGGCCAGAACGAGTCTTGCGTGAATCGTCGTTGTCGAAATCCATGCAACTGCGGACGTAACGCGAACTGTCTCGTGCGTAATCACAAACCAATCTGTTCGTGCGACGAGGGTTATCAGGGTACTCCCGAGATAGCCTGTTACTCGATCGAGTGCCGCAGCAATTCCGAGTGCAGCCGCGACAAAAGCTGCGTCAATCAGAGTTGCGTTAACCCATGCCTGTTGCGGTCCGATCTCGCGTGTGGAACGAATGCCGAGTGCGTCGCCGTCGATCACGTTGCTGAGTGTCACTGTCGCGAGGGTTTCCTCGGAAATCCACAGGAGAAATGTCAAGTTATCGGATGTTACAGCAACGGCGATTGTCCAGGCGATCGGGCCTGCGTGAACAAACAGTGCGTTGATCCATGCCTGCACGAAAATCCTTGCACGGCGCGTGCCGAGTGCCGAGTACGAGGACACGTACCGAATTGCCGTTGTCCCCCGGGCTTCATGGGCAATCCGCAGATCGATTGTCGTCCGGTCATAGAGCCCGAGTGCCGGGTCGACGGCGATTGTCCAAATACGCTCGCATGTTTCAACAACAAGTGCCAGAATCCGTGCATCGTTATCGAGCCGTGCAGCGCACCGTCCGAGTGCAAAGTATTACCGTCTCTACCGGTTCGTACGATGGTTTGCGTTTGTCCGAGCGGCTACGTGAGCAGCGGAAGCGGCACTTGTCGAGCTATGCCAATTTTCGTGCCTTCGGAATGCACAAGCAACAGCGATTGCAAAGCCTCGGAAGCCTGCATAAACGCGCTCTGCAAAGATCCATGCGCGTGCGGTGCTAATGCCGAATGCAACGTCGTTGACCACAAACCCATATGCTCTTGCCTCAGCGGTTACGACGGCAACCCCGATGTTCAATGTATCAGAGGTACGAAATATCAAATTCTATCGTTTCGTTCCGGCCAATGAAGAATTCTTTCTAATCGCAACATGAATTGTTTCAGTCGGAACCTGCAGATCGAATCGGGAATGCAGCGATACTCACACGTGCGTTCAGCGCACCTGCGTTCCGGCTTGTTCGCCGCTTCTCAACACCTGCGCCAAAGACACGGAATGCTACGCCATCAATCATCAAGCCGTGTGCGAATGTTTGCCGGGTTACATTGGCAATCCAAAGGTCTTGTGCACCATACTCGGATGCAAGAGCAACTCGGATTGTCCCACGAACAAAGCCTGCATTAACAATCGCTGTGAGAATCCGTGCGAGGAGAACCCTTGCAGCGGACAATTCGAGTGTTCGATTTTCAATCACGCTGTCGAGTGTTCTTGCCCACCGGGTTACAGCGACGATGCCAGAATTGGTTGTACCAAAGGTATGAATACAATTTACAATACAAACGTATTGTGAAGTAACCGATAAACGAAAACAATTTAAACATCCGTTTCATTTTGCAGGACCGGGAGGTTGCGTACAGGACTACGAGTGTCCGTCGCAGACGGCATGCTTCGACGGCGAGTGCATCAATCCTTGCACGAAGATCGATCCTTGCGGCGTTAATGCCGTGTGCAAGGTGCTAGATTCTAAACCAGTCAGAACTATGATCTGCGAATGCTTGCCCGCATACCGTGGCAACGCCGTCGTACGATGCGACAGATGTAAGTATTATACCATAAATCCAGAATGCAAGCCTAATTGGAACTTGAATGAATTAAACAGACCTGAGCGTACTACGATTTTAACGATTGTATTTCCAGAAAATTCATCTTTACGTTATCAACGGATTATTTCTAAGGTGATTGTTGTATCGTTGCAGATAACGTGTGCCCAGTCGAAAAGGGTCAGGTGCGCGACGAAAACGGTAATTGCGTTTGTCCTCCGGGTACTGCCAGGGATAACCAGGACACCACGATTTGTGTGCCGTGCCGTCCAGAAGCCGGAATGATCGTAACTCCCGATGGACGATGCGACTGTGATCTTCAAAAAGGAATGATCGTCGATCAATGGGGAAGTTGCGTTTGCCCGGTCGAACACGGCTACTGGCAGGACCGCGAAGGCCATTGTCATCCGAGTAAGTTTTGTTCGCGTATAAACCGAGTACCTTCACGTCTCCTGAAAATTTTACAAATAATGATTCGTAAAAAAAAAGTGATTTTTTCTTCTTAACCCGTCTTTCTATGCGAAAAATTGATCTGGAAGCGAAATACAATCAGCAGTTCGATAAAATCGTGATATAAATAAAGAAATAGTTAACATGACTTATCATGAATATTTATTCTTTCCAGTTGGCATCGTAAAATGCACCAACGACGAGGAGTGCCCGAACGACAGATACTGCGACCAAACAACGAAAACATGCGAAAATCCTTGTCTGAAAGTCAACTGTGCGCAATTCGCAGTTTGTACGGCAACGAGACATAAGGCCAATTGCACTTGCGACAAACACTATTCCGGAGACGGCTTCGTCGTCTGCCGTAAGTCTCCAGGTAGCACAATAGTTTAGTTATCCGAAAGTGATTTAAATACATTACATATGTCCCTCTGGACGGTATCGGAGAGCTACCACCTGTCCAAAAAGTTAATCTTTGGACGTACGATAACTTAATGGTCACCATTCCATTCGGACCATTCTGGATAACCATTCAGACCGACATATGTAATTAATTTGAATGACTTATTACTTCCATTTGCCTTTTTGCCACTCCTTCCTTTAGAATTGTGCACGCACCGATTGTGATCGAATTCGTCATGATCATACGATATTTTTATGTTCATTCAGATTCCGCATTCCGTACTGACTTCCCCAAGCCCGATATGGAGGCAAGTTGTCTTTCGGACGGCGTGCAAGTACAGATTCAGGTTCAAGGTCTAGGATTCGATGGTGTTCTCTACGTCAAGGGCCACAGCAAGGACGATCAGTGCAGGCGAATTCTCTCTATACCAGCCGACAATGTCGCCAGAACGGAGACATTCAAAGTCACTTTCGGCGACTGCGGCCTCATACACGTAAACGTACGTTCATCCTTAAAATCCCGATTTCTGCCGGCTTTACTGGGCGGTTCTTGTAAAACAATGCCACAAATTTGATTGTTCTTGTAATCTGTGACTTTTTTTTATCGCTCCAAACACAAAAACAGGGACAAGCGAGTTTCGTTCTCGTCATTCAGAAACATCCGCAGCTCGTCACTTACCGAGCTCAAGCTTACCACGTTAAGTGCATATATCAAACTGGCGAACAGAACGTCACACTGGGCTTCAACGTTTCGATGCTTACGACGGCAGGCACGATTGCGAACACGGGACCACCGCCGACCTGTGCCATGAAGATAATAACTCAGACTGGAACGGATATCAGCTCCGCCGAGATCGGCGAAAATCTCATGCTGCAAGTTGACGTCCAGCCAGCCTGTAAGTAATTCACACGAACCATCGCAACGAATTCGCGACATTTCTCTCGGATTGTTTGAATTAATAAATCAATCGATTTCAGCCATCTACGGTGGATTCGCGCGAAACTGCGTCGCCAAGACGAGCGACAAATCGAACGAAAACGAATACATCGTCACGGACGAGAACGGTTGTGCCACCGATCCGACGATATTCGGCGAGTGGCAACAGAAGCCGGATTCCGAAGCTCTCGTGGCGAGTTTCAACGCTTTCAAATTCCCGAACAGCGACAACATCAAATTCCAGTGTAACATCAGAGTTTGCTTCGGTCGTTGTCAACCTGTGAGTATAACGTTGCAAATTAAATATTTTCCTCCGCGAAGTTGCGAGTATTGTCGGCTTATCGTTTGTTCCACGTTTCTCCAGGTCAATTGCCGAGGCTACAACGCCTTTGGACGAAGACGACGAGACGTCGACGCGGAGCTCAACGATACCGCTCTCAGCATATCCGAGGGCTACGACGGACAGCTTCGCGAAGAGATTACGATCACATCCAATCTCATACGTACTATGGAAAGAATGGGTGATAGATATCCGTCTGACCCAGCTTCAGGTAATTTTGTCGCCTAGTCTCACTCGAATCTGTACGCAAAGTAGAAATCATTCATGATTTTGATGATTCATTGATATTCTCTTTACAGCTCCATCGGCTCAGCGCGTCGAAGATATTTGCGTGTCGATGTTCAGCTTCATAGTGGCAATGGTGATAACGGCGCTAGTTGCACTCGTGACCGTCGCGATTGCCGTTGCCTGCTGGCTCATGGCTTACAGACACCAGCCAAACGCTGCCGGACCACTGCCACATCCACCGGAGTTTCCGAATCCTCTGTTCACTACGGAATCCGTGGCCGAACCGTCGCCCGACTATCATCTTTCATAGAGAAAAAAAATCGAAAAAAAAAAGTCGAAAACACAATCCCGTCCTCATAAATTTCGTAATGTTAATTATTTTTTAAGTATATATAGATATTTTACATCGAATTATCGATAATCGAGGAATGCATTCCCGACCACTCGTCCTACTGGTTGGCTGTGTATTTCGGAGAGCATCTCCTCCAGTGACTACATTATGTTCTAGGTAATCTTTATCCATTTTTACTTCTTCTTTCTTTCCCTCCTGCGCATCGTTCGCAGTCCTCACCCGAATACGGTTTCATTTGATCGTTTCTTCCTCATCGTCAACGTCTCCTCGTTCCCTCCGGGCACTTGGAGCATACTCATGACTGAACTATTTATGGTGATGGTCTCTTCCATTGTCTGCTGCTCGATCACAAGATCACAAGTATAAAAAGAAAAAGTACAGCAAACGAACAAACATTATTTCTTCTTCTAGTTGCCTGTCTCTAGTCAGTGGAGGACTTGTCTAATATATTATAAATATAGTAACGAAACAGAAAAAAAAACGAATTTAATTCCTGTGTAAAGTCAAACGAATTAGTCTAATGTAGCTTTCTTACGCTGTGTATTAGACAATTGTACATTTTATCTAATAAACAAGCTAATTAAAAATAATAATAAAAAATAAAAAATATGTCTTTGTGTCCGACAGTCGTGTCTCGAAAATTCGAGAGAAACTGATTAATCTCGAATATGTATAATATTCGCCTCACACAGGTCGGTGAACGACAAGAACACGTAAGTCATTTGGCTGTTTTAGTGATTTAATGATCTACGTCTTATAGATCTTGTGTACATATACAAATCAATTACATTCTTAAGAAAGCGTATAAATTATGTTTTCGGTTGCAATGAACTTCTATCGAATACCTTGAACAGGAGTGTGAAAGAAGTTCAAAGTATGCGAAACCTATACGTAAATCGTTGGTAGAGATTCACAGATGGTCCAAGTTAATCAGCCTTTGATAACCGCGATTGGTCGAAGTTTAATACATTTTTTCGATATGCCGGCTGCGTGGCAAGTGTCGACAACGTCGGTGACGTTTTTATATGACTCCGGTGCTTCCTCCATCACCAATTTCGGCGAGGCTACTCTTATCGATATTCCAAGCTCGTCGAGCTTATTCAGCACTTGCTGATAGTCCAGATTACGACGAGATTTCGCCCTCGACAATGCACGACCCTGAAAATTATTCGTTTTAGACATTTAGAACGATCGTCAAAATGTCAACAATCTTTGAGTGTTTATCTTACAGCTCCATGACAAGTAGAACCGAAAGTTTCTTGCATCCCCTGAGCTGTGCCCGTGAGGACGTAACTGCAAGTTCCCATCGTGCCGCCTATGAGCACTGGCTGACCGGTCAATTGATAATCGACCGGTATCAAGGGATGATGAGGAGGAAAAGCTCGCGTCGAACCCTAAAAAAGATTACGAGTCATATCCATCAAATGTGAGACAAATGTTAGCATTAAGTCTATTATTGTATAAGTACTTTTCTGTGAACCAGGAGAGTTTTAGGCCTGCCGTCTACCATGTGTTCCTCGACTTTGGCAATATTGTGCGACACGTCGTAAATAACGTGCATATCCAGATCGTCCGGTGACATGTGAAATTGTTTCGCGAATGCCTGCACGAATAAAGTTCAATTATTTCATCCCTGTAACGGAATCTGATCGTCGTAGATTAAAATTTAGGTGTAAAAGACTGTAAACCTGACGACTGAGGAATGTCATCGAACTGCGGTTGACCCAGGCAAAATTTGCAGCTGCAGCCATCGATTTTAGATAATCCTGACCCTCCTGAGAATTTATGTGGGCGCAGGCCAGTTGCCTGTCGTTCGTCTCGATGTTGTCGCGCTTCATTGCCTTTTCCATCTGTACGAGGGCGTCTGTAACATCATAAATGTTTTCACATTATCGCGATTCTCGAGCGAATCCGAGACCGTAGAAACAACTAACCGGTCGCGACTTGATGACCGAAACCCCGACTACCCGAGTGTATCATCACGCAAACTTGTCCTTTCTCCTCGATTCCCATTTTCGACGCTGCCGATTTGTTGTAAATCTCATCGACGACTTGAATCTCGGCGTAATGATTGCCAGCGCCCAAAGTACCCAACTGCGGATGAAACGAAACAATTGTGTCTTTCAATACAGTTATTTTCAGCGTCTAAAATAAAAATTCTGCACTACGCGCGTGAAAATGTCGATATTCCAGGACTCCAAATCCCGCGCAGAAACGTACAGAAATGAAAGTGCACTTCGCAAATGCAATTCGTATCACTGTTTTTTGTTACTACCTGAGGAAGGCCGCGTTTCTTTGCTCTGGTGGAAACTTTCGACGGATCCGCGTTGAGCATTCTTCCGTATTCTTCGCAATGCTCCTTGTCCTCGGCCCAGATGTAGCCCTCCCTCAGCGACCAATCCATTCCCATTTCTAAGGCTTCTTCAAGATCTCTGGCATTCATCGGTATTATACCCTTCGACCCCACGCCGACTGGTATGTGATCGAATAAACTTTGAGCAATTTGTTCCTGCAGAAGTGAAAGTACACATAAAAATCGTGCTCCATTCTGCAATAGAAATACGAGTCTCACCTTCACCGGAGCAACATCCTTCTCGAATAGATTTGTTCGAAGGAGACGAACGCCGCAATTTATATCGAAACCAACTCCACCCGGTGAGACTATCGATTTTGGGTCGTCCATGTCGAAAGCTGCCATATTACCTATAAAAAAAATATCAATATTTTTTTTATCCAGTATTATAAGCGTTTAAAAAAAAATACACAACCAAACATTTTTTTTCCATACAAAGAATGTTCTTCTAATATTTACCGATAGCGAAACCGTAGCCGGAGTGAACGTCAGGAAGTCCAACAGACCTGCCGACGATGCCAGGTAATGCAGCTACGTTGGCGATTTGTTTGACGCCGGGCAAAAAACCACCTACCATTCCAGGCCTGCAGGAATTGCGTAATTCTTCCAGCATCAAGTGCTCCAGTGTCTTGTTGACGTAGAATATACCTTCGACCTTTGGAAATATGACAATTAATTACTGCGATTTTCATGAAAATTTGATAACAAAATATTGACGGATTGCCTGTTCTTGGGACACGGAACCTTCATGTTCGGCTGAAAACCCTTCTTTATTCGCCAGCTGTAGTCGTTTATCTTCTCGAGATACTCGAGCTCCTCCTTGTACTGTCGGACGACCATTTTTCCTGTCCTCTCGCAATAAGGGAAAAGCACAATCAAAATATTTCTAATGCACTAGATTATATTTGATGCTTGCACTGACAATAAAGCAATGACGTCGTTTCTATTTGTTGAAAAATTATCAAGTTATCCGTTCGGTCGAGTCGACGGCGAGTTCGCAATTAATTGATGTGTGCAGAACAATTTATTGTTAACTTACTGAGACCGATTGACGAAGCCGCTTAGACAGCCGGCGAACGATTACTAATTACTTATAACTTAGAACCGAGCGCACGTTTTAGAGATGCTCTCCTCGAGAGAGAGAGAAAAAAACTCTGGAAATGTCTACCGACCGATGGGAACGTTGTCTTGTCAAACGTTTCTCTCCTGTTTTTGTGTGCCGACAGTTCTTCCCCGGCGAGCACAATAATACGATCAAACACGATAACGTCGTTTGTACTTGTTAAAAAATAATCGAATTATTTGTTCGGTCGGGTTAACGAAAGGCTCGCGACAAATTTACTAATTACTCGTAACATTATAATTGAGCGCACGTTTTCGGTACTTGAGACGCAAACGCCTGCCGACTGACGGTACCGCCTGAGACTGTCGCGACGGTCGCGACGTTCTCCTGTCAAACGTTTCTCTCTTGTTTTTGTGTGCCGACAGTTCTGCCACGGCGAGCTCAAAAATGCGATCAAACGCAATGATGTCGTTTGAACTTATTTAAAAATAATCAAATTATTCTTTCGCTCACTCGCTCGCTTCGCGATCAATTTACTGAATACTTATAAGTGTACGATCAACCGCACGTTTTCGGCAGTTTTCGGTAATCGCGACGGGCCCCGCAAGCGCCTACCGACAGACGGTAGACCGTCGCGACGTGTTCTCTTGTCAAACATTTCTTGTGCCGTTTTTCCGATCCGCTGAGCTCTGCCCGCAAGAATAAAGAACTGATTACAAAATACAACGCTTGTTGCTTCGGTAACGAGGAGTTAATGCAGAAATGAATAGCCAGGACTTTGGAATCACGGTGTTACATAATTTTACTAATTCAATGTGCGTCGCTGAGCCACTCCACGCGCCATCGGACTTTGTTACAACTAGAAAACAAGTTCTCACGATAGCGATGAGATAGCGGATTTCTTCGAGGTCCACCAAGAATGTCGCTTTCACTGCTCGTCCGCAGATAGTACGTAGACGTGTCCGCCACCAGATCGTGTGTATTTTTGTTTTTGTTCAGTTTTCGTTTACGTTCATTGGGGTAATCGACGATTGCAGCTTGTTTTGTTTACAATTGTCAGAAGCATTACTCTCGTTTGGAGCAATGCTCGCAGGGACTCACATCCGTGATTGAATTCGCATTATCGTTTTCATCGCTTTGTATTCGCGTAATACAAATCCATGTGATATTTGTCGTAAGCAGGGTCGCGCATCACCACATACTTCCAGTGAAGAATCTCAGCCACAAGCGCGACGAGACTGAGAAAATAGCCTATTCCGAGAGCCACCAATGCTCCGTGAAACTTGTGCAGATTTACCAATGTCTGCTCCGGCGGAGGCCTGTATCGAAGCTCAACAATTTTCGACCATTCCGTCACGTCGCTGAGCCATTTACTAACAAAACCCGCTTCTATGATACTTCTCACCTGCAAGCCGAAAAGGACAATCGGTGACTTATCGGATGTCATTCTATCGCCTCGTCACCATATTATTCTATGTTTAACGCATTGTGCAAAAAATTGAAGCAAAGTTAATTTTTTTATAAACGGTTGGTGGATATTGGTGCGATTAATCGTGTTGGTCAATGAAAAATCTGATTCTATGTAATCTGATCTAATCTAATTCTATGTAACTCGATTTGCAATCTGTTGTAGAGAGATTTCAAATTATTTTTTCCATATTGACGATTGGAGAATATCGAGCAATTCAAGGTGTTTTATTTTATTTCACAGTTAAAAAATGTATAAACAATCTTCATTTGATCGATCGTAAAAAGGTTTCAAAGTAAAAAAAAACGTGAAATCAAAATATAAGATCAGGCAAAAAGTTTCATTTTCCTTGGGTGATGCTATTTTTCTGTGAAAAAATATTTTTTCGATTATTTTCTGTCGGAACATTTTTATAACGGTTTTTATTGAAGTTGAGTGCATTGATTGCTAGTCGTGAATTCATCGATATCACGGTGTATATTCTTGATGTAGATCAATGTTAAAAGTTATGGGTTTTCAAAAACGAATAAATACAAATTTCCCAAAGGTGCCTTCACGATGTGTGTGTTTCGAAGATTAATCTCCGATCTTTTATTCATTTTAATCGATCACTGCTCGTTTCGTTCCTCAAAATTTACATTACCAATTCAACCCGTGGACTTTTGGACTACAGACAGTTGGGTTGCCGGGTCATTTTTTCATGAAATTGTTAAGAATAGTTTTATATTATCATTATGCAAAATCAACCGTTACCGCACCTTCCACATGCCTGACTTTTCAAAAATCTTCATTCCATTGAGAAGCGTTCGAAACTCTCTTTGAATCTCATGTTTGGCGGAACTGTACTACCTTGAATTGCTCAACGGACTGAACAAAGAAAAAAAATCCTTGAGATTAATGCGAAAATCACTCACAATTCGATCGACTCGTGGTTTGAGTGGTGAGTTTTTGTCCATTCCAATGGACACAGGCATGTCTATGAGACATTCCTGCATAACGTGCAAATCTCTATCGGCGGTCATTCTTTCTCGTCGCCTCGCCGCGTTTCGCATTTGCGTGTATTCCAATCGTTGACGAAGAGCTCGCGCCTGTTTCAGAACATAGACATTCTCGTAGTAGGAAAACGTTCCATTCGCCGCGCGAGCTATCGCTTCTTCCTCGTTGCTCGTCAGTTCGAATCTCTCGCCGATCTTTCGAACGTCCTTGTCCGACGAGGCGAGAAAAGAGTTTCTCTGCTCGTCGATCCATCCGCCGAGATCTATTCGACTCTTGGCGAGCTCGGCGATCGTGTCTATCGTCATTCTTCGGCAGCAAAACGATTTTTGAGAAGCTCCCTTTTCTTGGGATCGTTCGCAATCTATTTTCATTCTCGTATGATTTACTAATTCGAATCTTACCTTCCTATAGGATTCGCCAGAGTCGCGGTCATGCTTGCTCGGTAAGCGACCGTTAAGAGAATACTGTAGAGCCACCACCAACCGATGAAGACACGTATTGCCCAAGCAGTTGGAATTCGCGGCAACGAAACTTGGAGCAACATGCTGTATGTGTAAAGAACACTGTTATCCAATTCCGTGAAGAGTTTCAAGCCCTGCAATGCCGAATCCCTTCGCACGACCGGCCGTCGAAGATTCTCCTTGAAGTCCCTCTTCACCAGCGCAACGGTCAATTTTGCATCTTCCTTTACAGTAGCCCGTAACCTGATGTATTTCACGTAGGTCAGAGCGAACAGATGAAAGGTCGAAGCACCGAGGATGAGAGTCAGCATGACCGCGATCCAGGTGTAAAATCTGAAATAACTCAAACGAATATCGAAAATGATAATTACGATTTCTTTTAGATCGAAGAGTATTCCGCCTACGTGAACGGTACTATGAGAAGCTTCCACGAGTTATCGGTGAGGGCTTCGGGCGTGAGGAACGTCAGACACTCCGTATTGTACGGAAGAGACAGATCCAACAAGCGATTGTGCCTCAGAGTGTAATGAAGATCACCGATGAAGAAAGCCGCCCTTCCGGCTATCGCTTCGCCCAAGAGGCCGTCGAAGCTTTCGTTCTCGCCGGCCCTTCCCCATCGGGCGGTTTCGACTCCGTAAGGAGCGTAAAAATTCGGCACGAAATTCATCTTCTGTGCGACGATCTTCATGAGCTCGAATTCGATGCCCAAAGCTTTGTCCGACGGGGCTTCGCCGTCGCCGCCGTGACTGCGATTGGACGAAAGTTCGTCGAAAGTCTTGACCGCTTCCTCGGTAACGGCCGGAATGTGCTGAAAGACCGCGACCCTCAGAGGCTCTCCTCTCAGATCGCTGGTCTTCGGAGCGAAGTGATTTATCCCGTAACGAAACTTGCCACGGTACCAAGTGTCGAGATATCGCGTTGTCACGATGCCTCTCACTCGAACGGGATAATAAACCGTTTCCAGATTGAAAGATTCGCGAGGATCACGCTCGCCCGATCGTCGCTTCGTTTCGCCGAAGCGTCGAACGAAAACGACGTTCGTTATGCGATTCCAAATGCGTTTGAAATTCTCGTTGAAGAGTCGCCAGTCGTGCATCAGCAAGAATAATCCACGAGTGTTGATCAAACGTTCTCTGCAAGCGAAAGATTGCGTTACTCGTCATGGCGCGACGAGGACGAAGAATCGCAAATCACGCGTACGCACTCGTCCGTGTACTGGAGAAGATTCGCGGCCTGCAGTCCGTTTGACAAAAGTATCACGTAAGCGTTGCAGCCGGCGTTCTTGCTCTTATCGAGAGTCGACCCGAGCTCGGCTCTCGGTGGGAAGAAACTCTCGTTCTCGCGTACGCCTATCTGCTCAGAAATCGTTAAAAACAGAACGTGTTGCACGATCACAACCGAAAAACGATTTTATTCTTTGCTCACCGTATAAACGGGAATCATGGATCATCTTCGTATCCAATTGAAACTCATCGCACTCCGATAATAGGCGTCGAATACGAACACTATGCATTTGCTACGCTCCGATATTTCTTCGACAATCTTGTCGATCAATTCCTCGTGAGGTTGTTGCTTTGCTTGATTGCAAAATTTATCACTTTTTGTACTGAAAAAAAGTGTTGTCTTAAATACCGTTTTATCGTGCAGTTCGTTAACGCTTCTCGGGTTCAAGCATCTCACCTACACACAGTCGCAACGACGAAGCTAACGATAACTAAGAGTGATAACATAATTTATGTTTACAATCGTGCTATCCGCTCCGCGACTTTATTCACTCTCGGGCTCCCGTGCTCGACGATTCTCCGAGCAGCGTTGCCTTCGAAAGAACACTATAAATAATTAAAGAACGAAATTGAAACCCTCCGTATTGACCTCTTTTTGCAATCGAAGCATCGATCGTTGCATCGCCACCGATAAGTCTTTCATGCAAATTAGCAATTCGAGAGTCCTACAAAACCCGGGAATAACATTCTCTTCAATAATGCTCAAGGAAATCATTGTATATTCGTCTATTTCGGTGTCTAGACTTTTTGCAAATTTGCCGCGAAAAATCTTGCGCGCAATAGAATGTTCCACAATGTCCTTATATATAACGACGTACGAATGTATAATTAAAGACTGTTGAACTTGATTTCATCGCTCGGTTATCTATATATATCTATACCCCTCCGTTGCTGGAAATTGTATGATACCAAAGTCCACAGAGATACTCAATTGAAATATACGTCGTGTCACGATGCAATATCAAATGCATTTTCAGTTCGCACCTAAGCACTGCAGTACATAAGCAGTTACTGCGATTTGAGCAGAGAACACTTCTGACTCGTCTCCTGTTTTTATTCTGTTTAGTAGAACGAGCGCGAGTATGATGAAGCTGAAGGAGTTCATGAGCGATCCACCCAAGGGTCCACTCGACGGCTATCGAAAACGCGCGAGCTTCGATTGGAAATCAATGAAAGTAAATTTATACGGCGAAGACTGCTTGGATTATCAGGTATGTAGCACGACAAAGTCATGCAAAATTATGCGGCATAATGGAACAGCGTGATGTTGACATTTTTCTTCGAATTTCTTGCAGAACGAACTCTTCCGGTTGATGAAAAGCTCGAAGATCTTCGACAAGCCCGTAAGGAGCCTCACTTTGGACGAGACACGGAGAAGATGCATGGCGCAGATGAAATTACTCGCGGAAAGTCATTTGGCGGTGAGCAATCAAGACATTCAAAGGAAATAGTGAGTGCATCTGCCGTGTACTCGCGAAAATTGCGTGGCAAAACATCTTCGGTCTTTTCGCTGGTTCATTCGATCGTCCACATCGTAATAGTCATAGATTGATTCTACGTTTTTCTAAGAACCACGTTGGAATTTAAGTATTCTAAGTTTCTCCAGAAGAAATGTAATGATTTTCGAGGACACAAAAAATTATGTGTTCAAGGAGATTCAACCACTGACCCATTTATCTTTTAGGTACCAAATGGCTTTGGGTATTTCAACATACTGTTCGCCTACGATGGCTCTCTGCCGATCGTTTCTGGCCTAATATATGGGATGGTACCGGGAACTTTATTCACCCTGGGTTCAGAACGACACATGCCGTACATTCAGAAAACGATGTCCGGTGAGGTGAGTTCGATTCGTTATTGAAAGATAAATGTTAACGATTATTCACGAAGTACGTCGAATACAGTACCGAGGATGTTTCGCTTTGACCGAAGCCTCCCACGGATCGAACGCCAAAGGAATGCGAACAACGGCAACTTACGATCCGCAGTCTCAAAGTTACATTCTCAACACGCCCGATTTCGAAGCTGCTAAGTTCTGGGTTGGTTGTCTAGGTATGCATTCCAATAAATCACACACCATCGCGTTGCAATGCATCAAAGGAACAATAAAGTTTAAGATAAAAAATGCTTGTTGTTCTTCTTTTCAGGAAAATTCGCGACACACGCGCTCGTTTTTGCTCAGCTGATAACGCCGGATAAAGTGAATCACGGCTTGAATCTCTTCATCGTTCAAGTTCGCGATCCGAAGACGATGCTTCCAATGAGCGGCGTTACCGTGGGCGACATCGGAGAAAAAGTCGGCCTCAACGGTGTGGACAACGGTTTTCTAATATTTCACAATCATCGGATACCGCGTGAGAATCTTCTTGACAAAATGGGCGATGTCACGCCCGATGGAAAATACGTTCCGGTGATCAAAGATCCGAGCAAGAGATTCGGTGAGACGCGAGAAACGCATCGATACGATGTTATTCGCGTCAACGACGATCTATTTGATCTATTCGAACGATAAAACGCGACCTTTTCTTTCAGGCGCCTCGCTCGGCGCGCTATCAATGGGACGAGTCAACATTACCAACATAACTGCGAACTATCTTTCCGCTGCTGTTACGATTGCCCTTCGTTATTGCTCAGTCAGAAAACAATTCGGGCCAACGAACGGCGAAGAGCTGCCCGTTATCGAGTATCAAGCAGTGGTATGAGAATTGCTTGTGTCCACGAAGAACTAAACGTTCAATTTTACTTTCGAGTATTGGAGTATGGAGAAAGAATATCTGAAATGTTTTAGAACTCGAGACTCATGCCAATGGTAGCGATGACGTTTGCGATAAACATATTCTCGTTGAATTTCGTGGAGAAAGCCGCACAGTTTCGCGGCAAGATGCTTGGATCCAGCGATAAGGAGAATCTTGCCATCGAAGGCATGGAAATGCACGTTCTGTCGTCGGCTACGAAGCCCCTTTGCTCTTGGATGGTGCGCGACGTCATTCAAGATTGTCGCGAAGCTTGCGGTGGTCATGGATACCTCAAAGGTACATTCTAAACCTGATGAATAATGCTTATCCTCGGATCTTCATCGACGTTATTTGCGACAACTCGCTCGTGGCCGGAAAAAAAAGAGAATTATCCATGACTTTTTAAGTGTAATACTTTATATTGAAAGTATTTGTAAATGTGGTGGATACGATCGTTATCAAATCGATCGGAAAACGAAAACCGATATTCTCAGGAATTTCAAGTAGATTCGAGTCCTCGGCGGTCACAGACTTTATTTTTCCGCAGTTGCCCGTCTCGGAGAGCTAAGAGAGAATCACGACGCAAATTGCACGTACGAAGGCGAGAACAACGTGCTTCTGCAACAATCGAGCAATTGGCTATTGTCGCAGTGGCCGAAATTCGTGAATGGTGAAACGATCGTCTCACCTCTGGGATCCGCGGATTTCTTGTCGAACGGTAAAAATATTCTTCAACGAAGATTCACATCAAAGACCGCCAACGAAGCTATCAATCCTGAGACGCTCGCCGAGACTTTCGACTGGCTGGTCTGTTATTATCTCAACAAGACGCAAAAACGCTTTGAAGAATTGAAGAATAACGGCGAAGACGATTGGAGTAGGCGAAACAATTCACAGATGTTCTTCGCACGAACCCTGAGTTTGGTGTACGGCGAGGTCAGTGAATCTACCTTTTTCATCGTTTCTTTCGCCACGATATCACGTTAATATTATGTCACAGTAATAATGAACCGTCCAAAACATTCGTTGATTTTTTAAGCGTGCGGTGTTCAAGAATTTCTTGCAAGAACTACAGAATCCGAAATGGCAACCGGAAGAGCGCGCGGTATTGACCAAACTCTGTTCACTCTTTGGCGCGTGGGTCCTCGAGAGAAGACTCGGCGATCTCTATGCCGGTGGCTATGCCACCAGTGAATCGGGTCTAAGCGATTTCTTGCGGCAAGGTATCGTCGAACTCTCGAGGGAACTCGTCGACGAGGCGATGGCTCTCGTCGATGTTTTTGCACCGCCGGATTTCGTCTTACAATCGGCACTCGGAATGTCCGATGGAAAGGTACACAAATTTGCACTTAGCGCACGAGTATTTCGCGGTATTATAAAAATGGTCGAACGTTAATTAATCGAATTCTCAGGTATACGAACATCTGGAAGCCTCGATTCGGGGCAATAAGGAAAATCTTGAACGGCCTTCGTGGTGGAAGGAAATGCTGCCGTCGAAACTCTAAGATTTTTATCACATATTTTTACAAAGGATAGAATATTTTTATACTTAAAAACGTTAAAATTATTGTGCTGGGACAAAGCAATTGTTATCTTTTTATAATACCGTTTAATAAAAAAATTAAGAATAATGACACGCAGTTTGATATAAGAGATAAGAGTTAGAATAGCCTTAGTTGACGTTTCAATCGAAACAACAAATTTGTTGTCTCGTAGTTAAATAGTTAAGAACTCGCGTCCGACATTTTCGAAAAAATAAAAAGTTTCATAACGTTAAAATTCTTTATTCAAATGATTCAGACCTAAAAAATTGGAGAACTCGATGATTAAACTTGATAAATAAAGACCTTTTCAATTTATAGAGGTTCGAATTTTTTAATTTTATAGCGATTTTCGACGATTGAAAACATTCTGACGGGGGAGCAGAAAAAACGACATGTCGTTTAACGTTACAAAGTGCAAAGTGGACAAGAGGTCTTAACTCATCGTGTAGTCCATTAATCATTTCTTCAACGAGCTGTACATATACATATAGGAAGAAAAGACAATTCACATGTTACATAAACGACTGTATGAACATCGATCTAGCGAGCTCATCGAATCAAAGTGAATTTAACCCCGGAACCGGTTAAAAATGTTAATTCCGAAGTCAATCGGCTGTCTTTTAATCAAGGTATGCAGTGATAATGCATCGTACAGTGACAATGCATCGTATTAAACGCCGCTCATATTGCCAGTAAACTGCGAGCAAGGCAGACGCTAAATTAGATCAATTATCTTTCATCGTTCAGTGGTGCGGATTCGAGTGTGATGAAGCCCACAGAGTTACTACCCGATCAGCCGAAGGGTCCTCTCGAGGGATATCGGAAACGTGCAAGTTTCGATTGGAAGTCAATGAGGATAAACTTGTACGGCGCAAAAAGGCTGAATTATCAGGTATAGTAGAGCAGAATTATAAAACGGTTCAAGAATGCAATACAAAGCGAGCGATCTAATATTGCTTCGATTGCTTTGCAGAACAAATTCTCTCAGTTGATACTAAAACGTCCGGATATATTCGAGAAACCTTTGAAGAGTCTCACGTTGGACGAGACTCGAAGAAGATGCTTTGCTCAGCTGAGATCAATGGCAGATAACGACTTAGTGAGGAGCAATTAAAAGGAGAAATAGAAGATTTTTCACGACGGGTTTCGAGGAATAAATCATTTCTGTTGTAGCTTTCATTCGACCCATCATCGACTTATATCAATGGATTGTACTCCTTCGACGGCTCGTTGCCGCTCATTGCTTGTCTAACGTATGTTATAGTGCCCGGCACATCGATAACTCTTGGTACTGAACGACACATGCCATTTGTCGGGAAAGTGTTGTCCGGCGAGGTAAGTTCTAACGTGTATAAAGTAAATTCAAATTATCTAAAATTTCAATGTTTTCGAAACATTCAAAGTAAATAACGGTAGTGAGGTATTTTTCAAAAATTGAATACGGTGGCCTTGAAAGAATGATCTTTTGATCGACAAGTGCTCCGAGGAAATGTGAGACTCAGAGAGAAATCTAAACGTTTCCCAGTAGGATAAAAATCTGAAAAAAATCATGCATATGAAAGGAGTTCGAAAGATTGATTTTGCACAATAGTGATTCCAAAAAGTTATTAACAAATTGATGTTAAAAAATGTAAATAACAAATTACCCGCACTGTATCGCTCGGTTTATCTTAATCAAAAAAACTCGACAAAAACAACGAATTATCAATTATGTTAATTTAACTGAAGAATATAAAAACTCTTAGTACAGAGCATGTTACGCGTTGACCGAAATCTCTCACGGATCCAACGTGAAAGGAATGCGTACCACGGCGACTTACGACCCGCAATCTCAAAGTTACATCCTCAACACTCCGGACTTTGAAGCCGCCAAGTGCTGGGCCGCTGGCCTGGGTACGATTTCTTCTTCTTTTTCTGATACTCAATCATTTCGCACTGCATGCGCGCCTACCATTCACCATGAGACTTTGATGCTTCCGCTTAAAGATTTCGGTGTATCTTCTTTTCAGGAAAAGCGGCGACGCACGCCCTCGTTTTCGCCCGGCTGATAACGCCGGACAACGTGAATCACGGCTTGAACGGTTTCATCGTGCAAGTTCGCGATCCTGAAACGATGCTCCCTTTGAGCGGTGTGACCGTAGGTGATCTGGGAGAAAAAATAGGTCTTAACGGTATTGACAATGGTTTTTTGATGTTTCACAATTATCGGATACCGCGAGAAAGTCTTCTCAATAAAATGGGCGACGTTACACCCAACGGGAAATACGTTCCGGTGGTCAAAGATTCGACCAAGAGATTCGGTAAGTCGTCGGAAAACCTTCTGTACCCTTGTTAAAATCAATCGGTTGTCTGAACAATTGAATGGCATTTTCTCGCTCAGGTGCTTCACTCGGCACTCTATCGATGGGACGAATAACCATTACGAATATAAGCGCAAACTACCTTTCCGCAGCTGTAACGATTGCCCTTCGTTACTGCTCAGTCAGAAAACAGTTCGGGCCTGCGAACGACGAAGAGATTCCTGTTATCGAGTATCAAGCGGTGGTACGAAGTTTATAACTTTGGTGTGAAATTAACATCTCGATAACTGAACTGATACACGTAAAAAAATTGTTCCAATCGACTGAATCGGCGCTTGTGGCGAAACGAATATTCGGTTGATTAACTGAAAAATTGCTCTAGTAAGCAAATAAATCGTTTATTCGATTAACCGTTGATACGATAAACGAGATAATTCTTTCAATAAACAAAACATTCGTTTCTTTACCCGCAAGCGCTGATTGAGTCGATTGGTTCGATTTCTACCTCGGTACAGAACGAATAAAACCTCTGAAATGTTTCAGAACACGAGGCTGATGCCACTCGTGGCGATGACCTTCGCGATAAATATATTCTCGATGAACTTCGGCGAAAGAAGCGAAGAATTTCGTTACAAGTTGCTCGACAGAGACTCCACGATTGATCTTTCCAGCGAGGGCGTGGAATTGCACGTTCTGTCGTCCGCTACCAAACCCCTTTGTTCCTGGTTAGTGCGAGACGCGATACAAGATTGTCGGGAAGTTTGCGGCGGCCACGGATATCTCAAAGGTGAAAACATTTTTCAACGAAAAAATGTTATCCTCGTGGACTCGGCTAATCGAAGACTCTTGCACCTTTGCAGCCGCCCGTCTCGGCGAGTTGAAAGAAAATCACGAGGCAAATTGCACTTACGAAGGCGAGAACGGTGTGCTGGTACAACAATCGAGCAACTGGCTGCTCTCGCAGTGGCCGAAAGTCGTGAATGGCGAAACCATCTTTTCGCCTCTGGGGTCGGTGGGCTTCTTGATGAAAGGAAAGAGGATTCTTCAACGAAGATTCACTGCGGTGACCGTGGATGAAGCCATCGATCCGGAGAAACTCGCCGAGACTTTCGAATGGCTTGTCTGTTACTATCTTCGCAAGACGCAGGAACGTTTTGAAAAATTGAAGGTCGACGGCGCCGACGATTGGAGCGCGAAAAACAATTCGCAGGCGTTCTTCGCTCGAACACTTGCTCTGGTCTACGGCGAGGCGAGTAAATCTCAATTATCTTCACACCTCATCCTCGTCTTGACGACGCCTTGATATGATTACTTCGGAGCCACTGTTGAATAAACTTTCCATCATTGTCACAGTGTGCCATGTTCAAGAATGTCTTGCTCGAGCTGCGAAAACCCAAATGGCAAACGGAAGAAGTTGTGGTATTGACAAAACTGTGTTCACTTTTCGGTGCGTGGCTTCTCGAGAGAAGAGTCGGTGATCTCTATGCAGGTGGTTTCGCTTCGAGCGAATCGAATCTGAGCGATTTATTGCATCGAGGAATTATCGAACTCTCGAGGCAACTCGTGAACGAGGCGATGGCTCTCGTCGATGTTTTTTCACCACCGGACGTCATGCTACAATCGGCTCTCGGAATGTCCGACGGAAAGGTAGAACGACTCTTTCTTACTCGACGAATCTTTGACGGTGTTCTTGACTATTCGTATTCGCAGGTATACGAACATCTGGAAGCTTCAATTCGCGCGAATGAGGAAAGTCTCGAACGTCCGACGTGGTGGAGAGAAATGCTACCGTCGAAGCTCTGAAATTGTTCAATCAAATTTTTATACAGCGGTGAGTTTATTTTTTATACCTGAAACTCTAGATTATTGTGGTGAATATTTTTTTTCAACGCGCATTGAAAACATTACGTGTATTCAGGCGACGGACCTTTGTACGAGTCCATTTATAATTTATTATTGTGAATACATTGATAGCCAGCTATATGTTACAACAGTTTGTATGCGCACATTCGTTGTCGCCAAATTGGTGTCGTCGAATAAGCAAAACAAAGAAAGAAAAGACGACAGAAAAAAAATAGACGAATGTAAACTTGACCGAGTACCCGCAAGATCTTTTTCTCTATATCTCTAAAAGGACAGTGTGTAAAATCGCGAAAAAGAAATGTTTTACCAATGATTTTCGTGTATGAATATAAAAATGTTGACCGAAGCGTCTATCTTAATGTACATAATACGGCGTGTAAATGTTTGTCGTACCCAAAATTATCCTAGAGTCGAATCAGCCTTATGATAAGGAAAAAAAAAAGAAAAAAAATGACAACGCGTTGTTTAAATTTGTGCAGCGCGAAGTGGACTAGACACTTGACGGTACAACGTAGTGAGAGGTAGCTCGTAGAGTTTGCTTCTTTTGTTTTTTGTTTTTTTTTTTTTCACAGTACACAACCTTTGATAAGAAAATAATGTGTGAATCCAAACGGGTATGGAAACCGTCGATTAATAGTTACTCATAGTTGGTTACTTGAACTTAAAGACGCTCTTCTTGCGAGCATCGCCGGGTATGTGCCTAGCACCGAGAAGAAGCCGAGCCTTGTCCTCCTCCTGTGGCGTTGTTTCCTCTTGTGGCCCGCGCGGTTTTATCTGCAGTTTTTGCTTTATTGCTTGACTTAGTATTACCCGCCTCGAGTCACTCTTCATCGCGAGAAGAAGATCCAGCCACGTCCACGTGACGTTGTGATACTCGAGCGTCGGTATCACGAGAGCGAAATCTCGCACATCCTCGAGATTCTTTTCCTTGTTACCCTAAAATGAGACAAATTCGACGATTAAATACAAGCTCGATGAAGAAAAACATAACGTTATTTCACAAGATATTTTACTTTGTAAGAAACGCGAACAGGAACTTCCGGTATTTTTATGTAAATAAATAGTTTGTTCTTGTCGGCGCGTTCCTTCATTTTTTCTACGTCATCGCGCCTCTCCATCGGGACGTAAAACGACGAATCTCTCTGAGGTGCTGGAGGTTCCTCGACGTCGGGATCCCTTCCGGGAAAACAGAACTTGAGCATCGTATTGAAGAATTTCTTCGTCAGTCCTGCGTACATTAACAACAATAAAATGATGTAATTACCATAGATCATTTGTCGAGGACGGGAAAAAAGCTCTTACCTATAGTCAAAGGTACGACGTTGATCTCAAAGTGTTCTTTAACCGATATCCCAGCGACCGGAGCCTTTTCACGGCAAAATACGCGAAGCGCTCTTTGCCTATCTACGGGCATATTGCTCTGAAGTTCGGTAGGCGTTAGTACTTCGGTGTAAATCTGATTAGGCAACAAATTCGTCATTCTAACGTAACCGAGTTCGAGTAGATGCTCGACAGAGTCATCGGTCTTGCTGGTTTTTGTGTAAAGAAAATTCGTGAGTATGAGATCGGCAATGCCGAGTTGTCCATCGGCGTCCGTCAATCTCCACTGAGCGTGCTTGAAGCATATTTCGGCGGCTCTCGCAACCGCCGCGGGTTTGTCCTTGAGCGTAGCGGCGGCAACCGCCGGTGCGGTTGTTTCCTTGTAACAACTCAGCATAACGTCGAGTTCCTCGGCGCGCGCGCCTAGCTGTTCCTTGCATTCGAATACACGCGCTTCGAGTCTCTCCATTTCCGATAGTAATTCCGGGCCGGATTCCTCGACGAGCGCCTTCTGCACCAAATAAGTTTCGCGCTCAAGTCGTCGGAGTTTCGAGACCAAACCTCTCACGGTATTCTGAAGTTGTTGAATCGGTCGTTTCTGATCCTCGACCGAGTGAAGCTGCAATTGAAATCTCATTCGTTGCAGGCGCTCGAGAGCCTCCTTTCGTCGAGGCTCAACGTACAGCAAAAGATTGTTGACGACGTCGAGAATCATCGCGTATTGAAGAGAGTTCGTGCAAACGTCGAGATCGTGATGCATCAGAGTGAAAGCGTCCGCGGCCGAAAGATCTTTTCGCTCCCAGGGTGTTACTTCCTCGCGCGGTAACGGTGGAACCTCGTCGAGACAGCCCGAATCCAACGATTGACCGTAGCCGACGTAGAAAAATTCGCATTTGCAACGCGAGACTATTCTCTGGAGCTGATGCTGAAGACCTCCTCCACCCCCGACCGTTTGACTCACAACGCCACCGACACTCTGACCCGATCCGACGAGAGCTGGCACATCCGGCAGTCCCGCTATTACCGTCGAATCCTTTTCCTGAAAACTCTTATTTTAATCCATCTTATCTTCAACATGGCATGGTCGCACCGGACTCTTTTCGACCTAATTTACCTGAATGTTATCGAGCGTCAACCACATTATATTATCATCGATATTGTCGTCGATGTTGGCGCTAACAGTCGCGTAATACTGCATACACTCGAGCGAACCGACCCACGTAGTTTTTGAAACGAGCGTCCGCTCGCGCCATACCGGTCTGTGAACGCGCTGAAGTATCTCGGCTTTCGCCGCTGATAGAATTACGTACCCCCGCGTTTCTATACCCTTCAGGAGAACCTGACTGTTGACAAGAGAGACTAAAACACAATGAAGGAAAGAAATTATACGCAGGAATATCACCGAATGAGATTAAAATAAGCTTGCAAAGTGGAACCTTGTACATTGTCCTTTGATTGTTTTCTATTTTTCGTAGAGGCCCTTTATGAGAAAGTCTGGTAATCAATTTAGAAACTGTAGAGAACGCCTCGTGAAAGGTAGAAAATAATAAGGATGCAATGCGTAAGGCTGTATTTGGCAATCTTATTCATAATTAAAGCCGTTTGTATAAATATCTTACCCCATAACTCAAATTTTGCAAAATTCTAAACATTACAAAGACACAAACATTAAATATTACAAGAATATACATATTTTAAATAAACTCGCAATTTTCTTTAACTTTAATCCAACTTCAACTTGAAATTTTCAAGAGTTAGAACGCAAACAAATATTTAAAAAAAGCTCGATATTGGATGAATTCTGAATAGCTTATCGGATTCAAAACAACTTCGAACATGTACTTTATTTATTTACTATCTACTTGTAGTTTCAATGTAGCCTGACGTGTTACAAATTGCGGCAGTAAAAGGGTGTACAGCCTTTTTTTATTTCAAGTGATATTCAACAACAATCTGATTGTGACTTGCATTCGAAGTGGATATCTTATGAATTGCAGTTGCTACAGCGCTAAAAAAAAATTTCATAAAAACAAAGCGTCGACTATGAGAAAGCAAAGCACGAAACCTTGTGAATTCAAAAAAGATAATCGAAAGAACGACTTACTCGACCAATTTTTATGAAGAACATCGTCCTGATGACAGGCCGCGAGTCCTCGCAGTTGTTGTCCTCTCGTCTGAACGGAAAGATCGTCGCTGAAGGCGACCGGTTTGTTCGCCGCCTCGGCTATCAATCGCTGCAGCATACCGGCGGCTTGACCCTGATGCCCCGACGATTTCGTCGTCGTCGACGGAGTTATCTGAGTACTTGCGGCTGAGCTACTCGGCGTAATCTCGACCGGTCGGGTTCGATTCTTTTGCGGTGTAACGTTGCTCTTCTCCCGATGAAATCCCTTCAGCGCCGCGGTCGAGAGATTCTTCTTCAGCTGTTGCGTTTTGATAAAAGAATCGAAAAGCGCGAATGCGACGTCCCTGTTGGTCTTCGTCCACGCGCCCTTGAGATCTTCGACTACTAATCCGTGGGTAGGCGTGTCTCCGGTGACGCCGGGCACAAGAGCATCGCGACCGTAACTAACGCGATGAACGCTGAGACAGTAACACTTCTCGACCGGTTGCCGCAGTGAAGCGCTTTCCTCCTCCTCCTGAAGGGCGCTCTTCAACCATATCTCGGCGTCGCTCAATTCGCAATTCATGTAAATCACCGACCATTCGGCTCGCGGACGATGAATCAAACCGTCGTCGATCGGATGTAGCGAGAGATTGTGCTCGGAACTACAGCCAACGCGTCCGCCGGTTACCTCGAAGCCTCGCTGCATGGCGAAGGACATCCAGTAACTAACGTGAAAACGATGAAAGGCCAGTGTCAGTCGGACCTTTCTGTAATGTCTGCTCAGCTGTTTCTTCCGCGGTCTCACGTTCCTGAACAGCGGACCCTTTCTCGTGGGTCTCGTTGCACCCGACAGAATGAATTTAAGATTCTCGAACCATCTCAAGGTACTGCCGTAAAGAACGGCGGTCGGTGCGCTCGTTACGTTGGGCGAGCCCGTCTCGATGGGTTTCGTCTCGAGTGCGAGACTCACGTTGAGATTTTGCGAGCGAAATGCTCTGAACGAGTCGTGCTCTTGATTGCTCGAATATTCTGGCAAACGATCGGGAGCGCACGGTATCGCGGCGTGATGATCCCTCGGATCGCCGAGACACACCCAAGCGAGCTTTATCGATAGTTTGACATTGGGCAAGTGAAGCAAACGGCAATCGTCGTATTTACTCGCCGTTCTCACGTAAACGTCGAGATCGCCCTTTATTATTATTCGTCCGAGTGTCCAGTCGAGTTCGAGGCTCGACCACGTGAGTTCCATCTCCTCGGTCGTGTTGTAAGGATCGAGAGACGCGTGAAGCAGAACGGTCAGCTGTTTCACGCACAAAGTCACGCGCCCGTGAAGAGCCAGTCTCATCTTGTCCCAGAACGGAAGTGGTGGACTGGGATCGCGCGATGGATGAAGGATCTTCTCGAAGCTCAAATTGCACTGGGCTATAACGGGTTCCCAACAGGGACCGAAGGCGTAACGAAACTTATCGATGTCCCAATTGAGATCGTGATAATATTTCAGCGACGTCATGCCGCGCTCGACGACGATGTCGTCCCACGGTGGACCGAGCTCGATTCTAACAGTTCTACGAGCCCTCGGCGACGCGAGAGCCTCTGCACCGGCCAAACGTCCCCATATGCTCAAGCCCTCGACGAGCAACAAAGGTTGTGGAAAATCTCTCAATTGCAGCTTCCACTCGGCACACTTGACCGCTATACCGCGTACCCAGAGTGTACTGAACTCGAGACCGTCCTCCGGCCACGGAGTCTCGCTGTCCATCTCGACAAGAGCCTTCTTGGCTCTTTCGGTTCCGTGAATCGTCGGATCGGCGAGCGCGACGATTTCGAGATGTTGCATCGTCCATGCGAAGAGTCGCGTTCTCACGGGACCCGCGCGCTGCATCTGTCTCCAGCGCTGTACGTATATCTCCGCATTTTTCTTCTCCAAACTCGTGTACAACTCCTCGACTTTGCCCTGCGGCAGAAGCAAATGAGTGCGGCAGAGTTCCTGAACCTTGGCGTCAAGCATCGCTTGACGCTTCAACGATTCCTTGTACTCGTCCTCGAGAAGCTCGTAGTTGTCGCGCAAACGCACCTCGAAAGGATCGTCGCTTACCTCGAAAATCCATTCTTTAATCTAGAAACAACAGGAAAAATGAATTAAAATCGGCAGCCAGGAAGCAAACCGGTAGTGAGTTTTTCTTCTCACCTTTATTACGAGGTCGCTGGGCAACGGTTTCGGTAGTTGCGATAGCCCGGACGAATGAATCTCTTTTAACCATTTTCTTATGCTGAAAAGCTCGTTCTGAATCGCGTCGGTGAATTTGTGCTCGTACGGGAAGCAAGCCTTCGCGGACTCGATGTTGCACGCCCACGTTTCGTTCCAATCGAGCTCGAAGCCCTCGTTGTTCTGTCTCTCGATTCTCACCTCCTGACTGTCCTGCAGTCGCACCAGCTCGAATCCTTCGATAGTTATTATGTCAGCCGTGTTGAGTGCCATTCGTAAAAAGTTGAGCCTCCATTCGCCGTTTGAGCATCGCAATTGATCCGACGACAGTTCGAGAAAGTGTCGCGGTGAAATGTCGATTGTCAGGGCTATGCCACCCGTTGCGAATAGATCGATGGTTCTGTTATTGCTGTTGGACTCTTCGGGATCTTTGCCCTCGACACTACCGAAGCTTGTACGAAAGTCCGAAGATTCCCGCCACAGTTGTAACAATCGAAGATGAAGATTCGGACTCCATGCCATGTTCGTACCTTCAAGGCTAACATTGATCGTTTGGGACGTTATAGCACTCTTGCATTTCGTTATCGCGAGGAAGGGTTCTTTCAAGGCTTGAGCGTGTTCGCAGGTGATCGGCTCGTTTTTGTTTAGCGCTATTGCGGATACGCCCTCGGATACGGCTACGAAACGCTTTGAGCTGTGCTCCAGAGTCGCGGAGTCCACTCTCAGCATCACCGACACTGAAAAAAACAACAATTCTTAGTTCACCCCAACATGGGTGATTGAACGATCATTTCGTTATGAGCCGACCGATACTCACACTCGTTTTCAGCAATGAAGAACAAATTGCAATTGGAGACCTTGAGGTTCAACTGGAGTGCGCCTACTCTACGACCGTCTTTCCGTTTTCCTACGGCTGGTAGTCGTTTGCGTTCCTTCCAGTATCTACAATTTTGAAAATATTGTATTCATTAATTTCACAAAAAAAAAAAACAAATATATATAGATTTTTGAATGAAATCAAAACCAGTTTCCAATATTTCAGAGTTCTGTAATAGTTACACAGCCTTCGTAATTTACTCATTCCGATGATATATATTTCTATCAATATCGTTGCATTACGTAAATCCTTGCTGAAGAAATCTTGCTAATTCCAAGCTCCATTCGGTTCTCAGAGTGTCGAGAGCGATGCCGACCGCGTTCGGGCCTGTAGTAGCTACGAGAACGCCTATCGAGAGAGGATTGCCCCAATGATGAGCCGCTTCCGGAATCCCAGGCTCCATTCCGTTTAAAGCGCACCGTAGAGAGCCGATGGTCAGTTTAGTGTTCCACTCGTGATTCCCGGTGTTGTCTATCAAGAAAAGATTCATTGTAGACTAAGAATTGATGAAACCTAAAGCGGCACGCGATTAGTTACTAGTTATATTGTTTAGCAGACCTGGTGGTTTGTCAAGAGACAGGCTAACATGGGCGACGCTGCACGAAGCGTCCGGTACATCGGGTAGCCGAACGACTAACGAACCGTCGTGCAATTCCGTTACAGCTTGAATCTCCAGCCATGGAAATCTGGCAGTCGAAGCCATGTGAACGTCGGGCGTCGGTATCTCTTGGGCGGCGTTGGAAATGATCGATTCCCAATCTCTCGGATCGTAGGTCATGTACAGAGAATTGAGCTGGCTCTCCACACGGATAACATCGTCGTTCATCTGCTCGGAGTAATTAATATTTTTTGAACGTGTAATTTCGTCTAATCAATACAATTAACGTGCGGATTTTGTGTTTATTTTAAATACCTACACCCGATTCGATGGACAACGATCGCAAAGATAGAACGGGATGTTTGCCGCGAACGGAGAGTCCCTCCAAGTTAACGGCGAGGTGAACGTTCGGACCTTGAGGTTGAAAAGTCGCGTCCACCTCGAGACCTTTCATCGTCCCTTCGAAGCCGATAATCGTTCCCTCGTCTCGTCCAGCTATCACCGACGAACTTCCCATCTTCAGCGTCAGATTCTACCAAGATTTTTGCATTAATCGAAATCGGTCGGGAAAATTGGAAGCTCCGACGACATTTATCATAGCGGTCCTTCGATTCATTTTTTTTAAATCTATTAAATTCATGTCGATCGTCGTCAAAAGTAACAACGGGATTCCTTACCTTTGGCAATATCGGTGCTAACCTGGCCAATAGATCGCCGGGCGAGTCGCTTGGTGGTGCAGGAACGAAACGCGGTGCTGAATCGGGTGCGAACGATTTTCTGTCCCTCAGGAACTGAAGGAGACCAGCTCCTCCAGAACCTTCTGTCTGTGTCACTCCGATATACAATTTCTATAAATCAGAGCCCCGGCTTGATTTTTTCCAGCTAGATTCCGTTTCAAGGGACAGAAGATCAGCTTTGCCCGTTTTTTCTTTTCTTTCTCTTTCTTTTTTGTTTCGCAAGTGCAACAATCTACTACAACATTATCTATGAAAAAGCGTATGGGTACGGCAAAGACATCACGTCAAGAATAAAAACACATCCGAGCTGTGAGACGAAATAATTGATGTGACAAGGATAATTCAATCGTTGACGATTATACCTCAACTGCGAGTTCCCCCTGAGCTTTGACTGTAGCCTCGATCGTTCCGGCGAAGCTCAACTGCGACAGACACGCGTCGGATGCGTGACGCAACAACTTCATCGCACCACCGGTAACCGCCGCAGATGCTAGCAGAGTTCGGGCTCCGTGAACGACGCTCCCGTCGAGACTCAGACTTTCGGCGCTTCCGTTGGCTAACCATCCGTTTCCCAAGGCCAGAAGGCTCAGATTCTCCACGTGTACAGCCATGAACTATCAATAATTTATTGTCATGTTGGATCAATGTTTAATAGAACATTCGTTTTTCGTTTAAATCGTCGATTTCCAAATCGAATGAAATTTTTAGAACGAGAAAAACTACGCCGAACTTTTATTCGGACAATACAAAAATTATACGAATTAGAATTCTACATTGCCTCTTCATTTTGTTTTCAATGACGTTGTCACAAAACTCCTCATTAGAAAGTTAGTCAAGAAATATTCGTAGAGAATGCTTCGGGAAGGACGGTAAAAATAAAAATAGGAAACATTGAGGAAAGACTGCATAATGTTTTTCCAAAGTATGATTTTCAGCCGGATTGAGAAATTTTTTCTGGAATGTCCTTTTCCTTTCTTCATCAAAGCAAACCTTCCTCTACGAGAAAGAAAAAATAACTTAAAATAAGGCCAAGGTCGCACGGAAATATGGTGTTAAAAATGCTTTCTAAAAAAATATATTGAATCGTTGGGAATTCTTTTACGAGAACCCGATTATCAGTCAAAATCCGATTTTTATGTAAATTAGACTGCTGCATGCAGTTAAAAAAAGGTCTAAATTCAAAAATATTTTCCTAGATAAATCTACTTATACTAAAAAAGGAAACTTGCATTTCCAATAAAACCAGCAAATTTGAGGCCTGGTTTTTTGTATAGTTGAAGCAATGCATGTACAACAATCATACCTGAACAAAGGTAATGATAATCGGCGGAATCTTTCTGTTCCTGAAGTCGTAATTCTGATTGTTACTGCTCCGCTGGCTGCAAGGGCCGACCGGCACATCCTTGTTTATTCTGACGTCGTGCATGACAACCTCGAGTAGCTTTGCGACTTCGCTACTGAACAGGCTGCTGCGCAGCGTTATCTCCTCGACTTGCTGTTGCAATAAAGCTCGTCTATAGATTATTCAAAATTTAGCTAATCCTCGATTCGCTGTAACGTCGCTACTCACGATGGTAAAGCCATTCTTGGATACGTTGACATCACGTAATATGAAATAGGGCAGCGAAATGTGCCCTACGCGGAGATGAATCTTGTATCGCCTCTTCACCAACCACGCCAATCCTCTCGGAAGAATCCTGGCGAAATAATGACGTTCGTAAGTTGACGGTTAAACGTCAGTCGAGCGGAATTTGTGATAAAAAACAAGGAAAAAAATCGTACCATGTGAAGCAGCAGTAGACGGCGAGACAGATGATACATACGGCGAACAAACCAGTCATCTTGCTCGACGAATCAACGAAATTTTCCTATCCGCGAGAGCCGCGGATGACGTTCCTCGAGTTGTCGTCTCGTCTCTAACCTGCATCCATGCTCGCCGTTTAAAAGAAAAACACAACACGTTGACGAATGAGGATCTATTCACGCGTAGCATCGAGCACCGAACCGTTTATTCGGCGAGTAAAACATGGTTCGTGCCGAGAATCATCAATACCGATTTCTCCGCCCGACGTTCTCGCGTTCTTTGATGATCGGCAAAAAGTCTCGCTGCAAACATTATTATTGTTTCATCGCCGATATTATTTTCCTCGACGAGACTGGAATTAACGCGCAGGGACATCTCGCGGCGAAACGGAGAAACTACGAGGCAAAGGTTATTGAACTTTGCTCGGTAAGGAGAGATCTTTTTTTTCAATGGAATTCACACAGCGAATTGCGACAATGTGCCTCTAACCTAAAATTCAATAGCCAAATAGCAGATATGATTACAAGATTGCAATAGACAATAGAAAAATGAGCGAGAAAGAACAAGAGAAGGATGTCATCGAGAAGAAGCAACATGAAAAGGTGGTCGAGGAAAAGCCCGATGACAATGCGGCCGAGAAACGAAACGAGGAAAATGGAATGGACAAAAAATACGAGAATAATTCGGTGGCGCAAAATCTTGGGGAAGAAGACGAAGAAGTTACCGTGCGTCCTGAACAGTGGATGGTGAGTTCCCAGGTTTTCTTTTCTTTTTATTTTTTATTCGAATTCCTGTATCTTATTGTCATGATGTAAAAATGATTAATGAAAAACGTACAATCGTTCAGCTGAGACCATGCGAATGGTACGAGGCCGAGTACAAGGAATGCAGTGCAGTAAAAGCTCGTTTCAATCAATATTTCATTTACGGAGAAACCCTGGATTGCTCTCAATGGAACACTGATTACGCGAATTGCAACAAATGGAAACGTTTCGACGATGACGAAGCCTATGTAAGTATCGCGATAGTCTCAATAGTTATGTGTAATAGAATTAAATTGTTTAAACCAAAGATTGTTTTTATTAATTATCACAGAAGGCGTTAGTCGTCAGCGAGAAGAAACACAGACTCGAAAGGCTGAAACCTCACTTCGCCAACGACGTTTGGACCAGGAGGGACAAACCACCGGAAAATTGGAACAGCCCTTTGCCCGAGTGGTTGCAGGTTCAGCAAAAGAATACATTTCTCGATTACAAACAAAAATCATTGGAATCAGGCACGGTCAACGACATCGACATGAAACTACCATTTTGCACAATAATGTAGATCATTACCCCGAATGTAATATACGTATTCTGTACAGTACAAATCGACGAGTTTAAATTACATCTGGAGTAACCGGCGATTCGAAAGGATCGAACTTGTGCTTTTCGCCGCGCGCGTCACTACCAGATCGGCGCGCGCGCGGAGATCTGTTTTATCACGCCATCGCGCGCTCGGGTGATTCTCTGGCGTACAACCGTAGTGTCAAAAATCATAATAGAACTTCGATAACCAACAAAAACAACGTAAACCGAGTTACAGTGCCGAAGGATCGAAGGGCGACAGTGAAACGAAACGACGATCGCGAGCGTCGTGAACCGGAGCAAGCTTTCGAAAAAAACAACGACGAGTCACCGTGTCAATAATTATTAAAGTATATGTATAAAAGGGCGACGCAAATTCTACGATCGTAAACTACGGCCATTTTAGCCATGCGCAAACAAACGTAATTTCGTTACGCACTTGATTCATCCAGTGTATACTCGGTATTACTATACTACTCTTACGATGGGCGAAGCGTCAATCGACTAAGTAGAAAGGAAGAAAAAAAACGAAACGAAATAAAACAAAACGAGCGAACGACGGAGGGGAAGCATCGCGCGACGAGGATTGTTTACGTTTACGACGCGAGCCTTTGGTGCTGACGCTCGAAGCCAAGCCGGACGAGTGCCTCTCCCCTTCGCGAACACGCACACTGAATACCGGATAACCTTTTCGCAGTACAGTACGTACGCGGGCACGGTCATCGTGTTGAATGAGAGTGACGTAATTTCAAAGTACAAATATCGCATATCAACGAGTATTTTTGTTAAGCTAAATACAACGAAACTAATAAGAAAATCGGGTTAAACGCGCGTAAAAGATACGCGCACCCGACTAGAGTACAAAACGAGTCGCTTCATTGAATTGGAGCATAAAGAGATTATTATATTTCGAAGATTTAGACGATATTTTGGTCATCGGCGACGCAACTGCCCTACGCCGTTAACAGTATAATAGCGATAGGAGCGCAACTCGAGGAATCTCAACGACGCCTGTCGAGGGACAGTGTCGATTGTATTCGAGTGTACAATAGTTTACCTGAGGTGCAAATAATTATGGCGTCCGACCTTGGCGACGGCGATTATCTTGGAGCTTATAGACGCTTCTTCGTCGATTTCCTCGACAAGGTCGATCCGGACGATCAGCTGCCTATCAAAACTAGCGGACACGATGTGACGGAAGGCGAAATTGTCGGAGAAACCGTCCACATGACTCTTCAGTACCTCAATCAACAGTGAGTCAACTATTTTTTTTTTTTTTCTCTATTTTAGCAGATGTGCGTCTTTAGTTTAATACTCGTACACCTATTTACACATGAATCATCAAGATATTTCTGCAATTTTCTATAACGCATTGAGGGCCGATAAAGTAGACAATCGTACAGAAAATCTAGAGCAGTCTAATTATTGTAGAATTCCATTATCACTTTTATTCATTCCATATCAGACCATTGTTAGTTGGTGTGTCTTAAAACTGAAACAAATCGTAAAAAATGAAAAAAAAGAAACCGAAAGAAAACATGAGCGAGATTCCGAAAATTGGGAATCCGAGTGATAAATACATTGGCTTGAACCGCGCCCACTTGGAGATTTATTGATTGCTATTGAAAAAAACCCGGTCGGTTATCGACGGTTTGAATTCCGAATGTTCCCTTCGAGATTAATCAACGAATTATCGGTGTCCGTGGTGAAATTAATGTGTATTTTATACATTTGATAAACGTTGTCGTGGGTTAATAGTAGCAGCAGTATAACAGTAAGAAGACCCTTCCCATTGGGCGAAGCATGATGCGATTTAAGCCGTTCCTCCGATGAGATCAACCGATCGGCCTAATTCCGGTCAGGTCGATCGTTTGTAGTATCTTTTCGCCACTTGCTCGCTCTTCTCTTGCGACATTGTCTGCGAAAAAAAAATGAAGCTCATCAGCGCGATTACGAAACAACCTGTTACCTCGCTGCTTCGCGAAATCGCGATAATAATAGCATTCCCCCCCTCCCCCATCTCTTTGCCCCGCCCTCTCTCCCTACCAGGATCAATCCGTCCGCGGTGAAATCATATCTTCGTACAACTTTGTTTTCGTCATTGGTTCTCGAAACGACGATGAGACTGTCCCCTTCCTGTGTTGTGACGCTCTAGAACAGATTCAGCGATATTTATTCGAATGAATGACAGAAAGAAGAAAACAACGCGGAATGTTTGTATACAAACTGATGACGGGAAACAAAAAGATATCGCTATAGTTCGGTATACCCGGAGTTTGTCGCCGGACGGCATGACTTCCTCGTATTCGGTACCCAGAATGAAGGACACCTCCTGGGTTGCCATTAATGTTATGTTCTTTATCGTCCACGTGTCCCCTTCTTGGCTAACTTCCACTATCGGATGAGAAATCGACATCATTTTCCTCGCTAAATACGGCACGCCTGGTACACGGAAGAAGAATCGATGAAAGATTTAATTAGAAATATATCGAACGCTGGCGTTGAAAAAATAACGTCGGCGATCGAGGCTCCGATAATCGATAAGATAGACGAAGTTGCTTAGCCGGAACGCGACCTCGGAATATTCTTTATTTTTCATAACATCAAAAAGAAAATATGGAATTAAAACTCACCGAGAGCTTTAAAAAATTCGTCTATGTTCTCATTGCGCTCATGTTTATATTTTCCAATTATTGTAGTCATCGTTGTAGTCGTGGAAAAACGGAAAGAAAAAGGTCTCGCTGTTTCCAAGACTCGCGAAGCTCCGACTACAAACTGCAGCGAGCAATAGCAAGCGTGCTGTAACATACGCGATTGCTTTACCCCTTCCCACGTTATTTCTCCCGTATCTCCGCAGCGATTGATAATACCCGGTAAAGAGACGTAGACACTTGACAACATTGTTCTTTTTTTTCTTTTTCAGGCTTTGTCCACCTAGTTTGCAGTGTTATATAGTTCAACTAGTGGTCGAGGAAATCAAGGCTACATGCAGGAAGGAACCGGAAACATGTGGCTTCAGACAAGAAGAAAAGAGTAAGCATTTCAAATTCATTTTTCACATTTTTATTGTTTATTGCTAATTACACAAAGGCCAATGTAATTGGCATGTTGTGTTTTTTTTCTTTTAGTACATTTGGCATTCTGGAGAAACTTTATTTGCAGTCCGAAATCCCGAATCGACACAAAATTCAATCACCAATTTTGTCCGATAGGAGATTAAAAATAAATTTCAAAAAATTCAAAGTGCGATAAAATTTGAGTCGCTTGAGGAATTTTCGGCAGATTCGAATATCAACCCTTACTCAATAGAAGCCTGTTTTTGTCACAAATTTTAGCTCGATATATAAAAAATTGTGGCAGATAGAGCGCATTCAGATATTTTTCAAACACTTAAAGTCGCGTAAAGACTGCACGACTGCGCAGATTCCGCAAAAAAATTGACTGGCAAAGAGAATTTGACCTCTCAACACCTGGTACAAATTCCAACTTAATATCTGAAACCATTCTTAAGTTGAGGTCAAATGATTGGTATACACACATTGCGACATTACACAGTCATGAGGGTACGCGCTATACGTACAAAATTTTTTAGCTGTATTTTTTGGACGTCTTTTGAACACCCTTAACACGTTACTTTGAAGATATAAAAAAAATTTTTTGCAAAAAACAAACCTTTTAGAGGACTTAATATAAATTAAATTAATTAAAGTGAATTTATTTTTCAGCGTACGCACCCCTGAAGCTCATGCAAGCGATAACGAGTAAAGTGAATGAGATTTGTCTGAGATACTTGGAGAACAGCAGACTGGCTTTGCTGCCTCCGCCTCCCTCGACTCCGATGCCGCTCGCAACGGCATTTGCAATAAGAAATACCCGTAGAAAGATGGAGGATCGACACGTTATATTGCACGATCTAAATGCTATTTTTAATATTAAGGTGAATATCGATTTTTCTCCATTTTTTTATGTCAATTTTTCCCGCGAGTGGCAATTTTCTTACATGAAATTGTTCTCAGGATGACTCCGTAGCGAGTTACTATGCAGTATTCGACGGACACGCGGGCTATCAAGCCGCTGTATATTGTTCCGCTCATCTTCATCAGTATTTGGCGGAAAGCCGTCACTATCCTACAGATCCAGAGCGTGCCTTACGCGATGCATTTTTAACGACTGACGCACTATTCATACAGAAATCAACTAGACAAGTGAGTATAATATCAGTTCCAATGAGTTTTTATCAACATGTCGCGGAAGTATTAATCGATTATTCCGTTGTGTGGTTTTACAATCGTTGTTTATCAATTGCAGACACTGTCCAGTGGCACAACGGCGGTGTGCGCATTGATAATGAAGAAAAAACTTTACGTCGCTTGGGCAGGGGATTCCCAAGCGGCTTTATCGAAACGAGGGGTCGTAAGCCAACTCGTTAATCCGCACAAACCCGATCGAAATGTGAGTCTTCTTTCGCTGTCTCCTAATCGTTCGCCTAATTATGCCAAATGACGCGTATCAACGAGCACGAACAACGTGGTCGTAAAGTACAACGTGCTCGTACTGTTTACTGTAAATGCGTACACGCGTCGTATCGACACCGGGAGAGCTCGAATAAGGATCCACGGAGATCAGCGTTCTGTCGTGAATATTCGCGAAGGACAATCCATTCTTTCGATCGATTATCGGACGATAATTCGGCGTTGTGTTCAAAAGTGTTTTGTTCAAGCGCCAGTTGTAATACGCGATGTCGCTTGGACGCGGCCGAATTCGCGTTTTTCCACGAAAAAACGGTTGCCAATTATCCGTGTTCAATCTATGCGCGAAGTCCACGTAGCAGGATATTTCGCGATTGAACTTCGTCAAATGTCGAACATAGATTATCGTCGAGAGAGTACCGAGACGGTTAGATCTCTCTCGGTGAGCTAATTCGCGCTCGAGCGGATCGCGGGTAACGATCAACTCGGAATCGAGCACGTACGGTCGATGTATCGGAAAGAGAAGCTCCTTCACTGCACGTACACGCTTGTGAAAAGATTTTTCGCTGATTGTGTCGCCGGTCGAACGATAACCGAGCTCGGAGACTTGTCGCGCGATTCCCGAGCTCCTAAGATAACACAGATCCACCGGACTAACGAGAGAATCCAAATATTCTTCGTGACTCTTGAAGTTCAGTAAATTACGATCGGCGTCGATTCGACTCCCGGTCACGCTCGTCATGTTCGATATCCGAGAATTCGTTCGAAAGAAAACGACCCGCTCGCGTCACACCTTTTTATACTCGTAAATTTTGATTCGCGACACGAAACAATTGAACTCGTAATTCTGCGCAGCCTGCTCCGTTTTTTTTTTCTTATCGAGACAAAGAACACTGCCCAGGTATACACTGCATAATCGAGTAACATTTTGTCGATTTTTTTTCCAGGATGAAAGAGAAAGAGTGGAGGAAATGGGTGGAACCGTGATACATTTTGGGATATGGCGCGTAAACGGCAATCTCGCTGTTTCACGAGCGATAGGTGAGTCGCAATATCGAGCATTTTTTTTCGTTCCAGAAGTAACGCGTGGAAAGACCCGTTGAAGATCAGTGAAGGATTGCGACGCGGATCTCGCATACCCGAGAGGAGGGGGTCTCTCTCGAGAGTTTTCGCACGAGCGATCACGACGATCATCAAAATTAATTAACGATCGTGAAACTGTGAAATGAAAGCTATTTGTGCATAGTATATTAGAATTATCGAAACGAGCGAGCTCGAGGCAGTTGCGCGAAGAAGGAGAAAAGAAGTAGCATATCCGAGCGAATTCCTGTCGAAGAAAGTCGTTGAAAAAAATCTCAAACACGAGATTCCAGTTCTACAGATAGTTCAATACGCTCTTTTTTTCTTCTCATTGCTTCTCCCTTCGACTCGCGGTTTTGCGGCTTTGTAACGCGATTCGAACGAATGCGGCTCCACGAGACGTGCTCCACACTACTGAATCATGTTTCCGTTCGATCTCTCATCGTTATTTCGCCTCGATTCTGCCACCGCGTCGAGCGACAATGGACGGAAAGGGTAAACGGCAAAACGTGCCCGGACACTTTTATTTCATGGCATACAGTCCTTTGCGTGCGTGTTTATGTCCAGCCGGAATATTATTCGACGCTTTCGTTTATCGCGAACGGCACGCTGACAGCCATGTACGGTGGGCTCTGGGTCAAGAGTTTCCATCTACGGAACGCTGAAAATTCTTAACGCGTCTTCGTTATATCCTGGTAGCGAGTTCCGTTCAATAGGAAACGCGCATATAACGCTCCCGAGGAGGCGGCGAGAGGGGATAGGAGCCGTGCAATGGTTGTACCGTATACGTGCAGTTACGCTCTACGAACGTTGCTCGTGCGATTCACTTGATTCGATTCGGCGGCTAGCGCGGCGTGTTACGAATAATTGACATCCTATTAGGAACAAGCAAGGTGGACAAAACGATGAGGAACGCGTACGAGTTATAATAATACTTGCTAACGTTTCTTCCATTTTTTCCCACTTTTTTCCATTGACTTTCGTGGAGAAAAGGCAGAGTAAAGATCCGCTGTACGGTCATGTGTCAGCTAAAATGTTCGCTCGAGCGAGAATATTAAGGCATTCGTGAGTACGAGAACTATGTAATGTAATAACCGGAAGCGCCCACGCTTCCCTCGGACGCCATTATTTAAATGAGCTCCGTATCCATTAATTAGATAATTATATTTAATTAACGTGCGGAGGCTCTCGCGTGTTTTTCGTGCGTATCCCTCTGTGCGATGAGTCGAGAGGAGAGAAAATATTAATGAAAACATAAAAGAAAATTAAAAGCATCAAATTATGCGCGGAAAAGAAAGCACGTTGACGATTATCGGGATCCTCAATGACTCGTCTTCAGACTCGTGTGAAACGCGCGTATGTATGTGTGTATAGATATATTTCGAAGTATCGATATAAATAAAAACGAATCAATGTTGCGTATCGATCGGCGCGAGAATACATAAAGTTTATTGACCTGATGAATGGTTACGTGTTACGCAGGTGACGCACAATACAAGCCATACGTTACGGGAGATCCGGAGATCCGCTGCATCACTCTCGACGGCCAAGAAGACTTCCTCATTATTGCCTGCGACGGACTCTGGGATTGCGTGACCGAGAACGAGGCTGCGGCTCTGGTCTATGGGGAGCTCTACAGGAATCCATGTGAGTAATCCCATGACACGTGACGCTTCGCAATTATCGCTTATTCTTAATCGTAATTAACCGACTTTAATATACAATCCCAAGAGACACGTGGAAATATTATAAGAACGAAAAACGAACAGAATTGATCGTCGCGAACGAAAATAATGTGACGAAACTTATCGATGAGTCGTGAGAATTGTTTGAAGCTTCTCCAATTTTCTTTTTCTGTCTTCTGATTTTATTTTTTAACATAAATTTCTGAGCTAAAAACAGTGAACGGTGCGCACGGTTGACCGCTCTGCTCGGCTCTTCGTGAGGCTCTGGATGAACGGGGAGGCTGCTCGGGTTGTATGTAGTCCTCGGGCACGAAAGTCCAACCGTTCACTTGTTCGTCTTCCACTGTCCGAGTTGGCCGACCCGAGAACCCGAGTACCGGCTCTCGGCGAGATATCTCCGGCGGCACGCGCGCCCTTCGTACATTGTCACGTTAAACGCACATATTCCCCTTGGGGGCCTCCGAGCGCATTATTGCTTCGCGTCTCTTAGTTTCATAATCGTAACGCGCGGTGAGCGGGCGCTCGACGACGCTATAACACGTATCTATCTCGCTCGAGTGATTCGCAAGTGTCCGAGACCGTGGTGTCGAGAAGCCGAGACTTATTACGAACGGAAGAGTGACGGAATAGAGGGAGAGACAGGATAATCGTGCGGCGTGTGTAAAAGAAATCCGTCAACCCGGACGATTTTCGGCCGAAAGTCTTTTTTACCTCCGCAAGCGCCCGGGTTCCCTCCGGTGAGTTCTTCACGATTGTTCTCACTCTCGTATAAATTCCGTGTATTATAATATTGTCCACTTTTGTTCGTGGACGGAAAAAAAGAAAAAAAATTGTAACTATCGCAGACTGAAGCCCAGTCCTTGATATCCTTCGTACTGTCTCATGAGGATGTTAAATGTGTATTTTTTCTCTTTTTTTTTTTTTCTTTTCAACATCAACGTACACGGCAGACGAGTGCCGGGCTCGGTACTTGGGTGTCGCACGAAGCGTAAACCACGTAACGAGCCTTTGGATTTCGTTGCGAGCGGTACGAATTCTTTTCGTCGTCTCGCCTGGCGAGAGTATTCTCCGCGGCTTGCACGCAAAGAGACATTTATCGCTGAGGACGTAATTACTCGGTCGTAAATGGAGATTTGTCCTGAAACGAGAATACCGTCGCCCGCGGTCGTCAAGGAGAGATAAGGAGTATGTACGACTCACACATGTACAATACGCTGTGTACCACGTATATGGACGCACACATACGCAAGGATACACAGCTAGAAATGGAAAAAAAAGAACAATTTGAGAGAACAAGAGCGAGAGCGGTTTCTATGAAGCTCTTCTTCGTTCGTCGACTGTGGTGTTGAGAACATCTGGCACTTGGGTAGTCCGTCAGCAAACGGAAAGAGAGCCAAAGCGCCTGGCAACAACGAGCTAGCCTCGGCGTTTCGCTCTCTTTCTCGGTATACTTACATCGAAAAATATCGCAACAAGGCATTAAACAAAGAAATCGAGAAGGAGCTGAACCAAGACCGGCATTACTCAAGCGAGACTCTCTCGGGGGGTCTTTTCTTCGTCCAAGTGAATCGCCCGATTCGACTGGAATCTTTTTTTTTTTTTTTTTCCTTCTTTTTTTCTTTCCATTTTATCTCGAGAGCGAGATATCAAGGTATCCACTGCGCCGGGGCCGAGGATACATTTGAGAGTCACTGCGCGAAGCTCTCGGACCAGGACAGAAAAGGACAAGAATCAGCAAATCGAAACACGTAGCCACCGCAACCCCTGCCGAATAATTCCAAGGATCTTCCGCCTATTGCTGAGAACAACGCCATGGATTATCGACGATCGTCGAGATACCTCGTTATCAGCAGATTTTCCAGATGAAACCTTGACCCTTGCGACGAAATCCTGGAAGATTCTTTTTCTTCCTTTTTTCGTCGAGTTTCGGCAAAAAAGGCCACTCGCACGCGGTGGAACGGTGAGGATTACTTTCACTCGTCCTCCGGAGCGACTATAGCACCAGCAAGAGGTCAGAGTAATGTCTAAGGTTGAGAGAGAGAGCAACGGATATACGGACTTGCCCGTAGCCGCCCCGGCGAGAGACATCGATCAGCGCGGGAGCGAGCTTCGCCGGTATTTGCGACGTGCCTCGCCCACTCCCTTCCCCCCTCAACGATAATAATAATTCCAGACGGGTGTCACGCACGCACAAGACCGTGCGCGACTCTGGTGAGACACGGAGGATTCCACACCCTTCTCGTTACCGTTACATTATTCGAATAGTGCGTATTCAAACTAATGAAACTATCGTTCAGCTTATACAGCAGCGAAAGAGATTAGGAATTTATTCGTCGCTTTAGCTTCCTCCAACCTCTGGTCGATTGCGCTCACTTTTTTCTTCTGTCAGCTTCGTTTTTTTTTTTACAACGACAAAACCATCGTTGCGCAATGGGTGTTCGTCGAGTTCCTCGAATGGCAATACCACTTGCGCGATCTCGGCCCCAAGCACCGGATGAGATTGACCAGGTAGACGAGAATTATCGACACGCTTACTCCTTTTTTTTCTTCCGTCTGCACTTTGTCGCAACGTCATGGATTAATGATAAATCTCGTAAGTGGTTGCCGTGCACGATCGCGATATCGGCCGTTGAGAAACGTAACGGCGTTTATCACACGATTCATCGCGTAGACCGAGGCGAGATGAGCCCGTTCCTTTCTCAGCAAACGATCCGCGTCTGTTATTGTACCTGGGAGTTGTACGGATGATAGCAATTACATCGAGTCATGGAAAAAAAAGGCTACTGAACGACGGAATTTTCTCGTCCTTTCATTGTGAAAAAAAAGGTTCGCGTTACGACACTCGTCGATACAATCGAAACGCGCAACCTGGAAGTCGTTCAGGAGGTACTTCAATCGCGTTGGAGAATAGTCCGAAATACGTTTTTTTCGGCAAATACCGAATTCGTATACCATGCATTTTGCATCTTTCTGTATCAAGAAGAAAAATTGGAAAGTGTATTACATTTTTTTTTAAGTCGTTTTACCGTTATGGCTAACGTGTTCTTTCCCATCACTTATTTTGATTTTTCACAAGGTAACCCGCGTTACGGCAGAAGAATATTGTTCTCACGTTGATATCGGACCGAAATGTTCAAAAATACATATTAGTTTAGTGCCGTGTTTTTTTTTTTTGTTTTTTTTTTAACACAAATGACGCGAGTGAGATCTAATAATAGCGGGTCGAGCCGCACTCACGCGTGAGAGACAGGGAAAGACTCTCGTGTCCCTTTCTCGTATTCTTTTATTTCTTCCATGGTATACATATCCAGCATAACCGAGAGTCTCGCGAGTGAGTCACGCGGGCTTCGAGTCCGGGGTACCGCGCCATTCCATCCATTTCGCGGCGCGATGAATTTCATTTTCGTACAAGATCGGCATGGCAACCCGACTGGTCGAAGCGAAAGCACCGAGTATGTTGAGTTATTTTCACACCGTCTATCCTATATTTCGTGCTGTTATCTCTCCGGCCAATCGCACAATCTCTGACGACAAAGAGACACATCGTGGGAGGGAGAGGATACTGTAATTTGTCGTAATTATTGCGAAAGCGGCCACTTTTATTGCTCATTTTTTTCTTCTTTTTTTCGTAGCCACTCGCTCCGCTTGTTCAATTCTCCGCAGCAAACGGCAATAATTGTCGAGCTCTCGTGGAGAGTGCTCCGGCCGAGATTAAACGCTGCGGATGGATAGAAATTTTCAGCCGCGAGAAACAGCCGTTTCTTCTGCTTTTCTTGGCAACGAACGGGCCCAAACTCCTGGAAGCGGTAAAACCGATTGTAGAGGAACAAGCGCCGTACATTCGTCGGGGTCTCTCATTTCTGGATCTCTATCCGGCCTATCGTCTTGCTGCGAGCTTAAGTCGACTCGTCTCGATTCTCTCCGGAAATAGACCGACACTGACCTCGCATAACACCGCGGACGCTGACAACTCTTCGCGGGGCGCGTGCCGCGTGCCGGCTCCGCTCTTATCTACAATTTGCCCTCGACCTTTTTATCGTGTTTCCGTTGAGTCGACGATGTTTGCTGAGTGTCGAACGAATCATTATCAATTCACGCTTATCTGCAATCGAACGAAAGCAAACTCTCGTCGGAGGCGCAGCATAATTTTGTCGATTCGGATATTTCGTCGTGATATCGAAAAATCGTTGACGTTCCCGTCCCTTCCCTCGGCTCTTGACGAACGGGATTCGCAAGCCCTGTGAAAATAATGAAAAGAACGACTCTGCCTGCCAGTCAGAGAGCCAGACAGCCACCGCCTACATCCACAGACGAACCTAGACGGATCGATGAGTTCGTTGGACGAGTAATCCGAGCTCCATCTCTCTCTCTCCCTCTCTCACCCCTCTCCCGATTCTTCATTTCGCTCCGAGACTCTTCGTAAGCATTCAATTCAATGTCGATGTCTCGATACCCGCCCCCCTCCGTTGAGCCCCCCGTAAATCGTTGTATAACTTTTGAAGAAAGCTATAACTCGAATGTTCGCACGAAGCTGTTCACACAATTGTACGGGTGACTTGCCGGCCTCGATTTTGAGCGGCCGTTACTACCTCGAGCGGAACCGTCTTCCTTGCCGCTTCAGCAGCCTCTCGTTCCCCGAGACAACGGAACCGGTGATGCATCCCACATACTCGTCTTGTCCCGATGGTTAACCAGTGCACGAGCCACGAACGTGCCGGGCATTTCTTTTTTCTCCATCTATCTTCTCTACTATTCCCCGACGAATCTCGCCGATGGAATTCAACTTGCTCGAGAGTGAATTTTTTCACCTAAACTGACCTATGCCTAGGCCTCAGCCCACATAGACGGTGAATTGCTTTGAGTCTCGACTACATAATAGATTATCGAAAAGCGCGAGGCAGCGCAGGCTCTCCGTACTTGGCAATTCTCCAATTATATCGTGAGTCAGACCCGACAACCTCTCGCCATTAAAGATAGATCGTTATCGCCTTCTATACCAAAGGCCTCTCGATGCATCGGATACAATACACTCCGGAAAGAGAAGAAGAAAAAGAAAATAAAGAAGAAGAAGGAGAAGAAGAAGAAGAAGAGGAAGAGATGGATGAATCGCTCCACGCCCACGCGGGCCAAGTGCGTTTCTTCATTATTGTCGGATCGGATAATGCCGACTGCATCAAGTTTGTTGCGCGAGGGGGGGAGAATGGAGAAAGCTCGCTCGACCGTATCTCTATATTATTAATCGTCCTCGTTAAAACGGTACACGTTCGTGGCAAAAGAAGAAATAATGAAAAAAAGAAAATCGATCGAGCCCCGAGAGAACAACGGCGATGCTTAGCTCGGTACGTCTAACTATTCGGCTCCAGATCTGCACGCGCTGCTTCTCCAAGCATCTGGTAATTTCGTTCGGTGCTCCCGATTACGAATAGCGCGAAATAATGATGATCCAAGCTTTAACTGACACACTGGTGTTAAGTCGGAGTGCTCGGTTCCTCGCAACTCGTGACTCCTGTTGCCGGCAACGCTCTTCGTCCATAAACTCCGCAAGCTATAGTGTTTCCCCGATGGTGATTCATTCCAGCGGAATGCGCAATGTGGCAATCCTTCCGAGCTCTCTCGCTCGCCGGCTCTCGCGAAGTGAGACGCGAACGCGTGAGACAGAGAATCCACCGAGAGGTCACAAGAAAAACGAAGCTATCGACACTCTCGGGTAGAGGAAACAGACCGGCAGAAAGCTCCACGCTTCAACGATTCACTTCCACCTTTGCAATCACCGTGTCGGCCAAGAGAGTTCATCCGGATGTTACGTCACTTTACGGAGGCGACTTCGAGAGGTATCGAATGGTAATGGCACAACGCGGATACGCCGGTGTCTCTCGGCCCTGACACTTAAACTTGTCGTCGCGCGTTATCGCGTTACTTCCAGCTAAGAGCTTTTTTTCGATTGAATCGACAAAACCGCGATAACTCGCCCACGGTGCCGTTGTAAAATATGCATGTGCGTTAGACCGTATTCGCGCGGAGAGTTTTTCATTGTACATAGTTCTGACTTTTACAGGCACGTTCTACATATGTAAATTGCGAAGGGAGAGAGCGAGTTGCCGGCGAACGAAGCTCGACGGAACTGCAACAATAAACGTCGAGGCCGGCGCTTCGAGTACCCGGTGGCGAGCATGGCAGATGATCAGACGAAGCCCACACCCCTTGTCGTTCGGTGGCCATCGTGTATTACCCGCGGAGAATAGCGAAAAAAGAAGAACGGTAATGGAGAAAGAAAAATAAGTGATCTCTCGGGTTGGCAGAACGGATAATGGGACACGGAGAGGGGGAGAGAACGAGCAACGAGGAAACACGACGAATGGGAAAGGGAGCGTCGAATGACTGTGAATCGGCAAAACAGTAGGGCGACAGGGGGGCATGTAGAAAGAGAGCCGAAGAAGAGGTAGGCTCTCGCTCTTGGGAAACGGGGGTGGCGTGAGTCACGTAGAGCAGGATAGCCGAGAGAGGCCGGAGCGCGAGAGTTCGTGACGGAACTCACCGCCTCTCGCCGGCAGTTGATCGCGAAACGCCGCCACGCCCGTAACACGTTCTGACTCTCTTACATTGTTTCGCCGGTTGACGCACCGAGTCGCGCGCTATTTGTTGTCATATCGCAAACCCCGTCGTTACCCGTCAAACTCTGTGTGCGCGAAACTATTCGTGCACGCGCGTTAGTTCGTTCTATATATTCCCGCGGCGACGCAATTGTCGTCTCCGGCCCGTTCGTCCTCCCTGAGAAAGCGGATAAACCGAGGACGAGACTTACACGGTACGAACGTTTTTCTTTAGTAGTTGTTCCAGAATTTTATTGGCCAATAATTGGCACACGGTCATGAGGATTTTGACCATTTTTTCTTGTACTCTTTTGCTTCGTATTAACCAACGATCCAACGTTGTTCGGTTGCTGTCTCTGAACGTATCATCGTTTTTTTTTTCGTGTCTATAAAATTTGCGATAGCTAGTTTTTAAAAATGTGTTGTAAATGAAAAGATTGTCGGGTTCATCGAAAAATATTTCGTACTGGTCAGACGCACCGATGACACTCATTCTGGGAATAGCCTTATCGATTTTCGGGTTACACAGAAGCCTACCGGCGAACTACTAGACGCTTTTCGGTAGACCGGTGTGGCAGCTGGCACGCGCTCGAAACGAGCCACCTGGCCCACCGGGACACTAACCGCCCACCCCTTCTTTTTTTTTTTTTTCTTTTTTCTTTCAACTCACTCATTCTTCGTGTTAAAGAACTGTATCGTATAGAGATTCAATAAGTAGTTATGACAAGTGTGCCTTCTCATACAATCACAACAGAATAGAAAAATACGGAAGGAATAATGGGACGATATAGAATCGAGATAGAGTGGGATGTGCGGTCATTGTCCGTTTGGTGATAATGTTGCAGTAACTCTGAAGAGTGCTGTAACTCAATATTTTCTTGTAACACGACCCTCGATCGGCGCGAGACGACAAAGCGGGCGGACGGACACCTCGGCAAACAACTTTGAGACTTCGTCTTGTGAACAAAAAAGAAAGATGTCCCTTCGATGTGACGCTAAACTCGAGCGATTATCCATTAGAATAAGTCTACACGGATCTGGATAAATCTTATTTTAGATATGATCCCCGAGGGTGTGCTGGAGTAGTCACGCGAAATGACACGTAACATGAGACGTGTGTAATGTGTGTCATCGGGAGGGGTGAATCCCCCTCGTGGACAGGGGGTTGTCAGCAGGTCCAGGAACGGAAGAGAAAGACAGACGAAAAGCACAGTCCAATGGAGTCGGCTGACTCACGTACACGCGCTCATCCGTGCAATTCGGTCGATTGATGGGTAGGGTGGAGCCCCGCGACGATGGATTACTTTGCCGAGACATGTACATTTTAATCCACATGATTAATCTAACCGCCGAGTTAACGCACGCCCATCGTGTCTGCCGAATTTACGACGAAACATTCTCGCGAATGAATCCATCATCTTTCCTGTCTCAAATTCGCGCTCGCGGATCTTCGAGCACTCGAGATATCCGCTTCGCGATACGCTCGAGTGTATCGGCTCGACGACAGACGCGAGAGAGGCTCGTGAATCATAGCCTGGATATAAAAAAAACAGCATTGCGAGAACGGGCTCTTTCGCCGTCGGGGGATTCGAGTGTCTCGATCATAATGTCACTCACGAATGGATTTGCCCGCGTCGAGGGGAAAGAGAGCTCGCATATACGAAGTGCGGTCGAGTCATCGCTAAAAAGGGACCTCGCGAACGTCGCGAACTACAGAGTATATTAAGTACACACGAGCGGGTCTCGGCTCGACCGCACAAGCGGCATGGCAAATTGCGAATCTCATTACGTCCTCTATCCTCGGGGACACATAAACAAAAGACGGAGCTCTCTTATATTCTCATGAATGGAAAAAAACGCGAGGAACTGAAGAAATTAGCGAAAGAAGAGGGAAGAAAATATGAAATAATTATAACGATAGAATGCTCATGGGAGTATATCTCGCTCTGTGAAACGGAAGGAAGAATAAGTGTACCTACACAGAATACGGAAATCCGGGAGAACGAGGCTCACGAGTCAGTAGTGTTAATGTATAAACCGCTGGAGCGCGATCGCTCGCTCGCACCGAGCATCGCAGGGGGAGAAAAGAGCACAGTGGCGGGACTAAGAAATAGATGAAGAAGAAGAAGAAGAAGAAGCAGCTATCCCAGAAATAGAGAGGCGGCAACAAGAGGGAAGCGAGGACTCTCTCGTTCTCTCTATCGTGGCGTACTGTGATGAGAGCGAGGTCAACGCACCTACGAAGCCACCAAGTCATTCCGTATGATGGTGAAACGTGCCGTTGGCTCTCGAGAAACGCGAACCTAAAGTCGCTCATAGCTACGTACCGCACGCCTTGCCTTTTGCCTATGCTCTCTGCCAACTCTCGTGCGAGTTCGTGGATCGTTCTCGCCGGATTCTTGCCCCGTTCCGTATCGCACTCGGCTAACTTACCACGGGCATAGACAGGAAGATATCCTCTCTGCGCGCGTCAGCCGACGCTCAACGCTGACTCTTTATAGCCTTCAACATTGACGAAGGATTAACGCACCGTATGCGGGTATATTCATTCCAAGGAATATTATATTTATGCGGAGAAGCATTACGCGTAACCGTGTTACGAAGCGAGAAGCTCGAATGGCGTGATGCTACAGAAATTATTATTTCTCGCTCATAGTTTGCGAATTCTCATCTCGCGATAACGGATGTGCGAGCAAGTTGTTAATATCCTAGACTGCAGTAGGATAAATTCGCAAATTTCCTTTCTTCATTTCCTCGGTGAGATGGGCATTCGGTCATCGGTCGATGCTCGATATTGGCGACCCTCACGGCGAAGCCGAGAGGTGACCCGCGGCGCTCGTCGATCCGTGAAATATGATTTACGTGCGGAAATTGAAAACAATTATCGAAGCCTTCCAGCGTCGACGTGTCTCCGGCAGGTAGTCCGGGTATTTTTTTTTTTTTCAATTTCTCTAATCGATGCACGCATTTCTCATTTCAGCCGACTACAACTCGGTGAGCCAGCGCCTGGTGGAGTACGCAAAGGGCCACGGATCCATCGACAATATAACCGTAATCGTCGTGTTTCTCACATCACCGAGTACAATAGCCTCGAGGCCTCAGTACGGTAATCCGCTACTCGCGGATGTGCAGTTGGACAACATGGAACCCGACAATCGGTTCATGTCAAACACGAACGGCCAGTACGACGTGAACTCGCCGTTCGTGAAGCAATCATTGGAGAAGGATGTGTCGCCCGATTTGATGGACGACGAGGATCCTTACGGCGGCTATGGGAATAAATCGAACAACGGAATGCGTCACGAGAACGGCGGTAGCGTCGGGGTTCCGGTAACCGATTACGACGCCGAGGAGGACGACGAGGATCTCGGCCCGGAAACAGATGTCGACGCGGTCGACGACGTCTCCGAGCCGGGTCCCACTCTGGCCGATGTGTCGCGCCAGCTTTTCCCCGAAAAGCAGGATCCATGCGAGCTCTATCAGGCCGACGAGGGTATGGACGACGACTCATCCCCATCACCGCACGCCAAGAGTGAGTATAACGCACACGATGGCCGAATTGCAATTACAAACTCGTCTCGGAGCCGCGAAAGGACTTGACACCGTCGGCTAATGGGGAGCTGCAGCCATCTAAAGAAAAAAGTACTGAAATAAAAATCATCTCATTCGTTGTACGAAGAATCTCCTCCAACCGGTTTTCATGCTTCGGCGAGATCCTTGGATGAAGTCGGGAGGGGCGTATTCTCCGAGCGTACTTCATCATTTACACTTTGAGAGGCATTTACCGATAAATTTATCGCTTCGGGGTGAGCTTATATTATTTTACAAATCTCCACAACTCCCAGCGCGTGTAGTCTTGGTGAGCAAGAAGTTTCCGTACGGTTGAACGAAGTCTACGGATCGTCATGGTGCGCTCTCACGAGCCCTTCCGTTCGTTCATTCTTCTACTTTTTTTTTCCTCTTTCTTCCTTCAATTCTTTCTTGTCGGGGGAGAAAGAGAGAAAGAGAGACGGAGAGATACGCCACGAAGCGCGAAGCGCCGAGCACCGGGAATAGCTCGACTTCTTGCATCGACGTTCACTCTTCGGGAGCTACTATGACTCGTTTCGAAGATTTCAATGATGACGACTTTATTATCTTGATAAATGCTTCCATCTCCATTGTACTGTTCCGCGCTCTCGTTCCAATTACAGGACGTTTCGTATGTATCAAGAAATAACAGTGCGTGATTTTCATAGCGAGTCGCCAATCGTGGGGGGTTGTGCTCTCTTTTTCACGTGAATCGTTCGCTCGCGTACGTTATTTTCCCCGAGCCGCCCCTTTTAGCGCTCCAGATTTCCACAGTTATGTATATTAGAGGCATTAACGTAAAACACTCGGATGCCTCGAATGCTTCAACTTGTTATATTGAGCAATCGCGGGACCGCGCTGTGTTTGGCCCACTTCGTGAAAACTTTAGCTTTCACCGTGCCGGTCCCAGTCACTGCACTTCCTGCACTGATTGTCCTCTCTTATCTGTCGGTGAATCAGACCAGATTCCGAACCGCGCTCGGTCGGCTTCTTGCCGTGCAAGCGGACTCGCTAGCTACCTCGCTCAAACGCCCCATCTCTCTCCCTTGTTTCTAATTGCCAATTAATCACCGCTACTCAATTATAATGGAACGGCGTGAAAATCTCGCCATCTATGAAATTCGAACGCTGAATCGTCTCACGAATGTTTCAACATGCCTGACGCCTCTTTACATTTCTTTTTTTTTTTTGCATTTCGATACGTTCGTTACTTATATATTCATCATTAAAAATAATCTCGGTTCGCGTCGTAATATGTCGTATTCCTGACGACACGGCCTTGTCGGCAATGAAACATTTGCCAGAAATTCGCTCACCGTTGAATATACAATATTCTGTTACTGCATAGATTCACGAGCTAGATTCGAGCGAATCTCCCCTTGAATATATTGGACCGGACCGTTTGAAAAGGAAAAAAAAGAGAAAAAAAAGTAGCCGACTCGCGCAACAAGTACTTTTGCGCGCACGCGTGTTACCCGGTGAACGGAATTATCGCGGTGTACGGAACGTTGATTGGACGACCAGACGCGCCTGCGCCAATGTCAATGACTCGTAGCTACGCGGACGAATAAGTTGAAAAGAAAGAGAAAGAGAATCCCATGCTCACCGCATTGTTTTACAACTTTTCCGGGTTACACAAGGTTCGATAATAATCGTCAAACATATTTCGACGAGGATGTACGTTTGAATTTCGCGCTTGTTGCGTGAAACTCGCTTAGTTCCGCGCGTTGGCCTGTCGGGAAGCTTCGCCATTGGCTCGATCGAAGCTTCCCCACGATCTCCGTGTTTCGCAGTCGCTCGTTTCTCGTCCAATCGCTGGGCGTGGTTTTCGACTCGTCCCCCGTGGTAGGGATTCCGGCAGTTGATCCCCGAGTCTCTCTCACGCAGTTGCGCGACAGTTTGCTGCGTCCCTCGTTTAATCGTTTATTACATTTAAGATTATCCGCGAAACGGTGAAACGTTTATTTCGTTTTCGCACGTTCTACACAAGTTTCGGCGAGTTTTTTTTTAATCGTCGCACCGCAAAGTTATTGTGTTTATCGTTGATCGATCGACGCGAAAATTTGACTGTGTTTCGGAGACCGACACACACACACACACACGCGCGCGCACACACTTCGGCCCGGCGAGCCTCGAAAGCCCTCGGAGACCGTCGTTGTTATATCCCGTTCGGCGAGGAGAGGTACGTTGCACATCAGGCTCTCTCTCATGCACTACCCAATCTCACTCGATCCCCGGCTTACTCATATTTCGCACCGGCCGGCGTCGCGAAACTCATCTCCAACGGAGTGACGATAGCGTCCGCGAACCTTCGTCGCTGTTCCACACTCTAACCGACTTTTTTTCATCCCAATCTCACATGCCTTCTGCATTATCCCCTCCACGTTCCTCACTTTCTACAGACAGCCAATAACTCCGATTCGATTAGTCCCTGATCCTGTAACTACTTCAAATCGCAAACTTATTAATATTTTTTTTGTTGCCGGCATAAAAAAAAGAAGCCAACAAAAAAAGAGATGCTGTGTTCCGAACCTTCTTGTAACAAACCGCGTGCGTTGAATCTCTGAAAAATCTCTTGCGCTCGCCAAATGGAAAAATGTGACCATGCCATAGACGAGCACGTTTCAAGAGTAAAATTTAGTAGCCAAATTTTTTATTCCAAGTATAGACTCGTTGAAGCAAAGCTGCGTCGAGGCTCTTCGTTTTACCTCGAAGACTATATTTGAAAAAAAAATTTTTGTAAGCTTGGTAAGGTCATTGGCGTGATGGCAAAAATGTGCACAGCATCTTCGTTTCGCCCATCGACGATGTCATGGAACTCGCCGCAATAGTAACAGGATATCGGATTCGTGTTGCTAACGCTGCGTACAATTTTAACGCATGATCTCATTACGACTCCTCGACGCTGACGCCATTGCTTTTTCTGACACAAAAAATGCCGGAATTCCTGGTAAAAGCTATTACCCATAATTATATAGAATATATCAAATTCATAATTTTCTATATATAATTATGATTTTATATATTATATATTATTACATTGGACATGTGAAATATTACATATCGATTCATTGATTCGCGACACGTACGAGTTTCTATTCAAATGTTAATCGACCGAAAATGGGAGGGGTGGAGGAGGAATGGTGTTACGAAACAATATTTAGCCGGTTAATTTACGTGCCCGGTGTTATTGAATAGTCGTAATGGAGGCAAACAACGATTTCGTGAGGCGACCTTCTCAAGTCGCGCCCGTGAGTCACTATCAGTAAAGCCGGTTGCATATACAAGGTCAACTAGCATCAACTATGTTTCTCGACTCCCTCTAAACACGTCGAGGGGTTTCGTACGTCACGCGCCTATACTCTTCATTCTCTCCTCTCGACCGTTTCGCATTAGAGCCGCAAGTCCCGCCGTTGAGTCTGTTCGAACAGCATAGAATCGGTGCCGATAAGATACCCGTTACTTATTCGTCTTATCGCTTCCCTCCTCCCCAAACGTATTTTTAATCATTTCGTTACACATAGTAATTCGTTGCGCCGTTATTGATAACGGTAATTGCGCCGGGTGCGCGTTTGTTTTCGGTTAGCCACTCTTCAAAACATTGGCGCTCTTTGTTCCGTATGAATTCCCATTTTAATCGACATGTTTATTTTCTTCTCGATCGTGATCGCGATAAGAATTCACAAGTTTCGCGAATTCCTTATCTGCGAATTTTGTACGCGGATATTCTTCTCATCGTAAAAATTGTATGCGAATTAATTGAATCTCCCTGAATTGAACTTAACAAAGTTTCTCTGTTCGAATCGGGTTCGATTCTCGCGAGGACTTGAACTACTCGATGGTTTATCGAGCGGTACGATAAGGCGCTCGAGCACTTAATTTCGTGTATCCAAATCGCCGAGGGAAATTAACAGTGGCAACAGTTTGAAAGAGAGAAAGAGAAAGAAGGTGGCGGTAGAGCGCAGTGTATTGCAGCCGAAGGAACCGAGGATAAACCGGGCCTTGAATAGCGGTAGCAGCAGCGGAGTGAGACTCCGGTATAAAATTAGCTTCGCCTGGCTTGTGGGCTGTGTCGGTGTGCGGCCTGCGCCAGTGTTGCACGACGTTCTTCCCCTGGCGCACGTGTGCATGTATAGTCGCGTATAGAGACATTTGTAGTATGTTAACAGTAACAGCGCACACGTGCGTGACAGGAGGCTTGCGCGTATCTTGAGATGGGGAAGAAAAAAAAAATGAAGACAAAAAAAAAGTACGGGAGAAAGAATGACGGTATGGGACGTTCCTTCACGTACCGCGCGGAGACGCGACGACCTTTAGTTTCACACCGCGGGTGAAATAATCGAGCTTAAACGATGAAAAAGTATAGAAATACTTGCGCTCGTTTTTCGACGAATGTTATTTTAGTTGCGTTCGTTTAATTATTGCAAAATGGACACGGTTCGTATTTTACACGGTTTGATTCATAACTAGTCTTCTCGAAAACGGAGTATCAAACGTAAGCTTCGGTATCTACGAAATGGCGCTCGAACTCGTGGGATGCTGCTGCACAGGTGAAGAATTGCGGCATAACGAAGAAAAATAAAATGATAAATGCGTCAAGAAAGTCGGGCATTTCGAACGTGGGCAGCGGTCAAATATTTTTATTTATCGGCACGATTCTCGGTCCCGTTCGGTCAGTATCGCATGCGCCTACGAGCTTCGAACATAATCGCGAACGTTCGACTCTGTATATTCGAATGTATAGTCCCAATGTTGAATATTAATTTTTCGCCGGGGCGTCGAACGGCTCGGCGTGATGGTAGATGGCAAAGTTGCAATGTGCCCGGGCGTCGATAGGCAATGCGCGAGACTGCGACTCGCGGCACGTATAGTCTACGTGTTTCGACTCTGTTGCTACACGGAGGCGGACAGGTGGGCGGTAGCTCGAGAATCGCGATTCGGGGACGCCCGGAGGCGAAAGGGTGGGGAGGGGAGAGTTTGTATCGCGCTCTCACACCGCCAGTCTCAACGTTGCACTTGAGATCGTTGCAATGGATTCCGGGCAAGCGTAGTTGATGACGAATATCCACCCCTCGACTGCGATCCCTTTTCGCTTCGCAACGAACCGAACTTTCCCGAAGTCGATAATCCGTTAATACGCGAATTATCATTATTCTAGAAACGAATCAGCAAGCACTGATTCCCGACGCGGATAATGTAGCAGACAGCGAAGATTCCGAGGACGAGTGGAATTATTATCGCATCGAGCCAAACAAGGAGAAGGAATCGGCAGGAGCTGCAGGTTTCAGTCCCGCGCCAAAGGTGGATAACGATATTGTCGATAACGTCGGAGTCACATCGTCGCCAAGCGATCACGGCGATAATCAAGAGGTCGAGAAGGAACAGGAGAGCTCAACGAAGAACGATACAGATTCGAGCAGCGAGTCGGACAGCGAAAGAGAGATACGCCCGAACGTGCTTATTGACGCTGAGGTGAGTACGAAGATTATACAATAATGCCACACGCTCCGCGCTTCTAGATAATGCCTAATCGTTGATAAATTGCATCTTCCACAGATAAGCCCCGACAACGAGTTTGAAGTAAATCCATCGGCAGCGACAACTATTCTGACGGAAACCGAGGAAAGGGACAATCGAGAGGAGCCGCAGGAGGAGAATAAGTCCCAAGAGGAAGACATGGATTTTCAGCTGAATCCAAACGCCGCCGAGTTTGTTCCGGTATCTCCGACCCCGATTGTTCCAACGAGAACCGAACTCGACGCCCCGATAGCCGGCTCGCCCCTGAAACAAACCGCGCTCATGGATGACATCAAAATTCCAAGCCGCCGCGAGTTTCAAAACGAGGCACGCCATCGTCCCGGCGAGATCGAGGAGAAATCCTGCACGAACGGTCAGTTATTGGCCGATCTCGACGATTGCCCGACGGACAAGCCCGAGGCAACTTCGCGCTTGAACGCGCTCGACGTTTCCGAGATATCCTCGACGAAGGCCGAATTCGGCGACGAGTCGAGCTTCATGACTACCAGCGATCTGCACAGAACCGGAACATCCAATTTGGATGGTTCGTACACCGATTCGTACAATGCATTCGAGGATTCATCGATAGATCCGATGACCGCGTCTTTCGGCCCCGCTGACTTCATGACACTGAGCAATCCCGTCGATCTTAACGCCGTTCACGATCTTACCGATGCCGATCTCATTGCCGAGGAGAACGGCGAACAAGGAGTCATCGAAGAGGATACGCACAATCAATTAGATATCGAAAAGACGCCAATTCCCTCTGAGTCGGGTTATCTCTATCACTCGACGGTCGACGCTCTATCGGACGAACAGACTGGCGATATTATGAATTCCTCGTCTCCCGTGTCTTCGCCCCAACCGACCGATTTACATCGCGATGCATTGGATTTCGGTAACGAGGCTGAAATACGTGATCACAGTGTCGACGCTTCTCTATCTCAAAAGCTCGCTGTCGACTCGGTCGAGGAAAAATATATCATCGATTCCACGATCGTTGATCCGGAGATCGAACAGCCAGACACCGAGCAACCTATGACTCCCGTTCTCAACGAAGATATTAACGTCACTTGTAAACTCTTGGAGATGGATCTCGAGGATCGAGGCTCGCAGGATTGCGAATTCGAGAAATGCAACGAAAAATTGAGAGCCGAGAGTCCGGCGATGAGCGGCGAATTCACGGATTTGATTTCAACCGCCCCGACAAGCGACGAACCGGCGGATTTGATTTCTTCGTCCGCAGTGAGCGGCGAACCGACGGAATTGATTTTACCTTCGGCAACGAGCGACGAAGCCGCGGAAACGATTTTACCTTCTGCAACGATCGACGAAGCCGCGAAAACGATTTCACCGTCTCCGACGTTCGACGAAGCCGCGAAAACATTTGCACCGTCGCCGACGTTGGACGAAGTCGCCAAAACGATTTCACCGTCTCCGACGATCGACGAACTCGCGGATACGATTTCATCGAGCGTGACCAAGGAAAGTTTCGTCGAATCTTGCGCCGTGCCGGACAGTCTTCCAATATCATCGGCGAACATCGACGAATCGCCCATTGTCACGGAAAAATTGGAAAAGCCCGAGGTTGAAAAACTCGTCGAATCGTTTAACGATCTTCGCACCGACGATGATTTATCGTCGCATACAACTGCCGCGCCTCGCGTCGAAGTTTTGCACAATCCTCTCGATCTGAACTTCGAGTCGGCCTCTCCCGCGTCTCATGACAATCTCGTCCTCGATTATTCGCCGAGCAGCGATTATATCGTCGCGAAAGTTCCGGAGAGTCCCGGAGTCGCGGTCTCACCGCTCGTCGAGCATCCATCGAGCAATCCGTTCGCCGTCGTAGAATCAAACGAAGTTCCGGCCTCTTACACCGGCGAAGTATATAACACAGCGTCGGCGGCTATCGATGCGTTCGGAACGTTCGATGAAATCTCACAAGATGCAAAACCGGCGGAGCCACGGCATATCGATGATTTTGGAACATTCGAAGATACAGCAGAAAAGGCGAAAACCGAGATACAGCAGGTCGACGACTTCGCAACATTCGAGGATATGTCACAAAAAGAGGAAGCCAAGATACAAGAGACTCCTTCGAGCACAGAAGAAGCCGTCAATGTATCTACGGGTCTGAAACTATCGGAATCTCTTCAAGAATTCACGGGATTAGAGCAACAGCTCAATCCCGAGAAAGTCACCAATGGCCTAGCGTTCGAGGACAATTTGCTGGATATTCATAACGGAGTATCGAAGGAGGAGGATCTCGTCGAGAAGGAAATTGCGAAGGAAATCGCGCCGGAAGTAGACGAAAAATGTGTCGAGAAAGAAGTCGATCGCGTGACTTCGACGGAGCCGATAGTAACCGAGAACGAAAAGATAGAAAAGATAGATTCCGAGCCGGAAAGCAATATCGAGAAAGCAGCAGTTGTCGCGGCCGCTGCGGTTGCAACGACCGCGGCAGCTGGTACTGTCGCCGCCGTAGCCGCCAAAGCGACGAAAGCGAAGCCGCCAACGAAGACCGCTCAAAAATCGGCAACGGCGACGAAAGCTGCAACGAACAAATCAACGCCTACTTCGCCGACGAAAGCTGCAGGTCCGGCGAGCCGAACGGCAGTGGGACCGAAGAAGACTGCAACGGGCACCGCTGCAGCTCGTCCGAACAAGCTTGAAACCGGAACGAAATCGGTTCCAAGTACCGCTGTCGGTGCGAAGTCAACCGCAGCGACGAAGAGCACTCTTGGCGCACCGAAGCCGACGGGACGCCTGAGCGCATCATCGCCCCGTGGTAAATTACCGAGCACGTCGACTTCCGCAAAATCGGCGACTTCCACGCTCGCCGACAAAAAGCCAACGACGAACGGCGAGGTAACGAAATCCACCGCTACGGCGGCCTCGAAGGGTGTCTCCACGACAGCGCGAGCGCCTAGCAAGACTCTAGTCAAGTCGTCGACAACGAGCGCGCGCGCCCCATTGTCCTCGGCGGCGAGTCCGAAGCCAAGAGTATCCCCGGCAACAGCGACGACGAACAAAGTGGCGAGCAAAACAACAACCACGGGAACCGTCGGTACGACCACGCAGAGGCCAAAAACTGCCCCCGCCGGTGGAACCACGAGCCTCGCGACGAAATCTCGCCTCGCTTCGACCGGCAACAGCGCGACAACCGCGAGCAAGTCTCTGATAACGGAAAAGCAGATAAAGGAAACGGCGAATAAGCAGATATCGTCGAGTCGCACGAGCACGACTACGACCGCAAGTAAGACGAGTCGAAGTTCCGTAACGTCGTCGACAACGACCACAAGCAGACGTGTCGGCGCGTCGAAAACAACTACCACCAGTACCGCAACATCGGCTACCGTGCCGCCACCGATCAAAAGACCACCGCCGATATCGCGACCCGGCGCAAAGACCGCACCGGCCAACGCGAAAGCCAGCGCGACAAAGGTAACATCAACGTCGACGGAAAAGACCAAAGTCGTTGTTCAGAACGGGGTTTGCAAAGCCGCCCAAGAGACCAAGATCGTAACGTCGACAACGGTTACGAGAACCGGCGACAGCAACGAGGAAGACGTTCCGAAGAAGGATCTCTCGCCCGTCGAACTGCCGACCGACAATCAGCTCATCATTACCGCGGATTGAGAGGTTTTCTTTTCTTTCCCGAAAGAAACCGCAGCCCCCCTCGCGACTCACTGTCGAGAAACTATGATAGCTTTTTACAATACTGTACGTTGCACCGATAGAACGCAAGAGAAATCATCTCTCGTATCCCCCCAACCCCCTTTCCCCCATGCAAGGTCGTTCGATAATTCAATGTTCATGGATGCATAGTATGCTCGCTTGTAGCGCGACCATTCCCGTGGGAAAAAAAAGATTATATAAAATCATGAAGTACTCGTTCCCTCTCCTTCGCCGTCTTACAATTTCATCTTGTTCATTTTCTTTTATATGATTCTTTTTTTTTTTTGTTTTTTTTTTCTATCGTCCTTTTATTTTTTATTTTGCCTCATATTTACGTAGAATAAAGATAATATATGAATATGTATCGACTATAAACAGGTTCATTGATATTTAGAGGGAGAGAAATCGCATGAGATATCCAGTAATGTCGCTTCGATTGCGCTATGGTGTGCTGGCAGTATAACATTGAGTATTGATATTCGAATCATTGATAGAAGAAAGGAAAAAAAAAGAAGGAGAGTCGAGAGAAATGGTAATAATAACGATCGGAGAGTTTGATAGATAAAGGACGAGTGCTTGAAGTTTTGTTGTGTAAATAATCCGCGATGAGTTTTTCGAAGTAATTATTACGAATTTAATATACGAAACTAGCGGACGCGTGTAATAATCTCTGCGGAACTTTGCCGACGCGTTCGCAATTAAAGCCGTTCGCCACCGACGCGCAAAAGTTTCTCTTTCGGCTTTTCAGCCCTTGGCGCGTTATTCGCAAGGTCCTCGAGACGAAGGGAAACAATTGAACGCGGAGATGCGAGGAATAAAGCGCGCGAACAAAGTTTCACCGAGATTATTGCACGCGTCTGGTCCGTTTGAAAAACCGACTCTTTAACCGCGGCATAGACCGGTATACAATCGTTGCGGAGATCTGTTCGATCGAGGGGAAAAAAAAGGTCGGCAAGCATATTAATTACCATTACGATAAAAAAGAAAAAAAAAGAAAAAAAAAAAGCTGGACGTTTTCTATATTTTTTAATTTTATATGTGCATTATATAATTGATATACGAGTATCTTTGTACTTTAATGAGCAAATGACACGGAAGAAGCCTAATATTTATTTTTTTTTGTTCCTAAACATGAAGAGTCGAGTGCATACGAAAAAAGAAAAAAACGAAGAAAATGAAAAAAAATCTAAGAAACGAAGGGAAACGATAATGAAATGCAATTACGTCACCAACAAATACCGTTACTATATACGATTCGTATCTACCCGTCTTATGTACAGCACTATTATGATTTAATGTGATACCTTATTATTAAATAAATTCAATCAGTATGAAGAATTAATAAAGTTTGTATGAAAGACAAGCGATCCTGGCGAATGATTAAGGACCTCGAACACTTTCAGAAACTCTACGGGAGTTCGCGGGGAGGGCGGGTTCAGTGTTAATTCATACGCTTCTTATTATCGAAGTAAAAATCTTTTTATTACTTTAATATTGTCGCAAAAGTGAAGACAGACATCGAATCATCTTCTAGACTCTCTTGTAGTGGCGAACAGCCTTGACTCCAGCCTTCTTGTCGGACAAGTGCTGCAAAGAGAAAAGATAAAACGTTCTGTACAAAATCCGAACGCAGCGATAGCACGCAAAAAAAAAGTTAACGACAAAGGTCACCAAAAATTTCGGATACTTCTTCTTCGACTTGTAATGCATTTTTTATTCTGTGCTTGTGCCGAAATGTTATCGAGATATCGAACGCGCGTATTTCCACTTACCACGGTGATGCCGGAATCGGTGAACTCGTAGACGCGGACGGATTTGTTTCCGTCCGGCAAATCGGTCTCGGTGGTGAATTTGTCTCCGGCGCGAGTGGTGACGCTCTGTAATTTGTGAATGAAAGAAAAAAATACAATATAATCGAAATGTGAAAAAAAGTCGATTGAAACGAATGAGTCACGACAGATTATTAGTCGTTAGTGGAGTACGGTCGCCGCGTTACTGGCATTCAATTAAGTAATAATCGCATTAATGGCTCTTTATTGTCGATTAAAGGTCTCGCTTGGTCTAGGTCAACGGTCACCAGTCCGCCGGATGCAGTCCTCTCTTATTAATTGTATTACACTCTTCCCATCTCTCGTTCTACGTGCCCCTTGTTCGCAGACAAACCGATTCGGTCCTCTCTCCCATGTACTCAATAAAACGATTTAATGGACGAGAAATTGATATTTGAAAAAGCAGAAGATACGAACCTTGAGAACGGCGCCGTGGGGCATCGTCTCGTCGTAGGGAACTCCGAGCTTGAAGGTGTTGGAGGCGGTCTTGCCCTCGTTCGTCACCGTGATCACAAACTGATCGCCCGTCTCCTCGACCTCGAGGGTCGGCTTGCCCTGAGCGAATGCCTTGGCGGCATCGACTTGAGTCGCACCACCGATCGTCTTCAGGTACTCCTCGAGACCCTCGCTGCTCTCGTGCTCGTATTTTCCCACAACTTGCACCATTTTCGATATCGACGAAACTTGTGTTTGACCGAAAAGTTAAGAATTCCTCGCGAACACTGCGGGGCTTTGATATGCGGTATCTTTATCGGCAGGTTTGTCCCAACGAAAGAAGCCTCGATGCCGGCACGTCGCCGGCTTTTATATGCCCCCATGTCGCCCGTTGTTGGCCCCCCCCCCCCTCTCCCTTATGCCCCCTTCCAGATTATGCAACTCTGCAATCTGGACGCCTTCGTCGTCTCGCTGATCCTTAGATTAAGCTATCGGCGGAGAGAGAGATGGCCACACAGCTCGGACCCTCGACCCCCCTTGCCTCTCCCTCGGTCAATCTCCATCTATTTATCTGTCGTATTCATCATCGCCGCCGAGAGACCGAAGAATATCTCGTTCGACGACCGCTCGAGCGTCGTGGGGTGCGGGAAAGGCACGGGGGGACAGCCAGACGCCTCCGCCTCCCCTCCCCCACCCCCTATTATAATTCCAATGGGCTTTGACCCTTTCGAGAACAGCTCCCTGCCTCATCGGACTCCAACGCGTATCTTATTATCGGCTATAGAAATTGACCCGACAACAGTGCTAAATTTGAGTCTGCCCGGGCTTTTTTTTTTTTTACATAGATAACATACATTATATCTGCACGCGCAATCGATGCAATTCGCGAAACTGTTATCTCATTCAAGATAACATCGTCTTCGTTTTTCTGAACATCGGACTCGTCGAAAAGATATCGACAAAGTTGTAACGATTATTGTCGATCGCTGGCCGACGAGTACTCGACGACATTCAGCGATCCCAATGAGTGACGTTAATTAAAAAAAAAAACTTGTAATCGGCTTACAAGGCTTTCGTTTCGTTCGTCGAGAACCAATCGAAGACCACGTCATTCGGGGGCCCTTGAACGTGCGCAAATAATATAAATTCCCACTCGCACACTGTCCGTCGTACATGCGAGTATACTCGTACGGTACAAGTGACCGGACGAGTGGCGGGGGCTTGGCAAAGGGCTTGAAAAGTTGACAAGCGGTATTTCACGAATTGACGACTAATTGCCACTGTCCCGACGGTGGCCACAAGTAGAGACTACATGAAAGAGCCCCCAACGTACACTATGTTACACGACATCACGTGACCGTCGGACGAGTCTTGTATACTTGGCATATATGAGAGAACCTCATGAATGAGCTTATTCCCATCGAGATTATCAAGTCTCTTCGTACGTGAAGGAAGGTCTAGTCGTGTAGCGACGATTGAATTACAGAACGGAACTTGTTCTATAGAGCATTAATAATACTCGACGAGAACGAGGGACATGGGGGTTGGGGCATGTTCGATAAGTGCATGAAGTGCGTCTCACCGACGGGTTTTTCGCCTCGACAAATTTGTCGACCGTCGTGACCGTGTTTCACGCGACATTCAACGAATTTGACTTGCCTCGCTCTGTTCGCTCGCGATAAAAACTTGAAGTTTGTACCGGCCGTTCACCGGTTCGTTATCAGCTGAAAATAAAATATACGATTAATCAAAATCGCGCCGGCTTCGGGCGATCCCGATAAAGCGTAATCGCCGTTGCGCAATAACGCTCTTCTCATAAACGGTATAACTGTAAAAATTGAGGAAAGTGTTATCGGGATTTGTATCGATAGCGGATTAATGATTATCGAGCCAGTCGAAAGACGTATAGTAACAACAGTTTTTTTCTTCTTTTATTCACGACAATTCGTAACACCCGGAACATCTGTCCAAGCCGGTGAGGCACACGCCAAGGTATGCAAAATTATTTTAGAACAATCATCCGTTCGAACGGCATGCGCCGATTTGTATTTCTTTTTTCTTTCTATTAATATAACGCTCTCAGCTCGCAACTGCTATTCGCGCTCTCATCTCGCGTTATAAAATAAATAATAAATAAATCTATTACGTCTCTAGCGTTATTTACTTTAAATAAAATTACGCGTGCCTGATAAACCACGAACGTTCGCGTGTTTGATAGTCACTCCTCTCAATTAATATTAATAATTCGTAATGTACAATAAGACAAGACATTGTGTATCCTTTTGTTTTTTTTCTTTTTCTGTTTAAGTACTTAGCAATTTTTTTTCTCCTTCCCTCGTCGACGATCGATGAATCACCTCGGTTGTTTCGCCGTGTCCCTATAGCTTGCACAGACAAAAGAGAAGCGGTATGAAAGCCCCGATGGCGACGAATACCGGCAGCATGATGGACGAGTCCTCGATCGAATAAGGATCCGGTGTTCGGGGTCCGCTCGTGTGTCGGCTTCGTACCGTCGCTTCTTCCTCGTCCTCCTGCATTCCGTGATACTCCTCGGGCTCCTGAGGTATCGGACCGAGCTGAGGAACGTCTGGAAGGTAAAAGAAACGGTTTGTTGCTACCGACTTTTCAGCGCGAGGGCGCGAGCGGACGCGTTGAAGCGTTCGAAGATTTCGACCGCTGGGACGTCTTCGCGCGAGCCCCCGTACGTAAAGGACTAATATCTCATTCAGGGAGTTCTAAAGCGCCAAGAGCTTCGTATGCACTCGGTAATCTTCTGTTGAGCAATTCAACACGCATTTGTAGGTAGGGACTTTCTGCACCTCTCTTAATTATTATTCTACAAATTTTTGTAACTTGAAATCTACATTATGATTTAAAAAACCCGTATACATTCTATGTGAAAAGAGCCAGTGCCCGTGAATTAATTATGTTGTGCTACAATTTCACAGGCCGTATTCCTTCAGGCACTTCTTTGAACACACAGACGCGAATACGAACTAGTGCAACGATTAAATAAATAAATAATGGACGTACCCTCCAGAGTTCCTTTTATCACGGCGATCGCATTCACCTTGGGATTGTCCCGATAACCCTTGAATAAGATAAAACATAAAATAACTGGCCATTCGGTATTACGTCGGGATAAACAACGAAAATACTACCTTGATGAATTCGACGCGTATTTTTCCACCGAGAATATCGGACTCCTCGTCGTTGTATATCAGCTTGCCTCGCTGCACTTTGAAGGGAATATATTCGTCGTGAGCTATTCCGCGTCCGACTCTCTCGAAGATATCCAGATCCGTCACGACTGTGTGATCGCCGTTGAGAACAACGTCGAAGACCTGTGAAATATGAATCTTCGTATCCCACAAAAGTTTGATGATTTTTATGCTAGCGAACGAGTGAATACCTTCATGTTCGGAGAGTTGAAGTAAACTTCGCAGAACTTTAGCGTCATTACATAATCGCCATCCTCGTTGATGGGTATGTCGTAGCCGAATGTGCTGTGATGATATCTCTCGGTCTGATAGAGGATCTGATCCATGGTATTGACTCGTCCGATTATAAGCTGCTTCCCGTAGTCCGACGCCGTGCCGACTTTGCCCATCAGCGGATCTCTCAGGTAACGAATTCCGTAGCTATCGGAGTGTGCTTCGCCTCCGGCGTTTATGGCGTAGATAACTTCGAGGCAACGAACCGCAGGTACGAAAAATATTGACAGCAGCGCGATGACGATCGTCGAGCCGGAGAGCCATCGCGAAGATTTCATCGTTTCGTATTTTTTCATTGCATTTAGTCGGGACGGAAGAAATGAGGGGAAAAAAAAGAATAACAATGTTCAGAGAGATACGAAGATAGGAAGCGATGCCTCGCGCGAGTCTGTCATAACTCGATTGCTCGCTGAAAGATTTTGGAGGTTATAGGAGACAGCACGACTCTTTTTGTACACGTCTAATGAGGAATCGGTGTCGACTCTCGTAACCGCGGCGAAGCTGCGTTCGCCCTTTCGCATCTGTTGATTGAGTGTTTCATTTATCGTACGGACGCTCGAGTCGCGGTTGGAATAGGCACGATAGAGGAATGAAAAAAATTTACAAAAATTCTCGTTGATTGCGAGGGTTCCGACGAATTTGAGAATATTTGGCGCACGCAGGACGCCATTTATAAATCGTGTGTACACGCACCAAACGACACGTATAATGCAGGTATGCAAATATGGTGGATTCAGCACCTCGCCTATAGAGGGAAACCCTGTGCGGTCATTGATTCGCGCTCAATTCAAACATCCGTAGGAAATTGGAGTAAGAGTAACAACATCAATACCAAAATCAAGACATTTCAGTACAAGTAGTTCGGGGATTCTCTGGGAGAATCGAGAATGATTACATTAACGCTTCATTAATTAATTACAAACATAATGTTGTCTGAGTAAAGCAACTCATGTTATAATTTAAAACCTCAATTGATCTCTCGGTTCTCAAAGCCGAGTTCCTATTCGCGGAGCAGCCAACGAATCACCTTCCGAGATCCACGGGAAAGAAAAATAAGTCCGTGCCGCGGCTCTTGGGCATACGGAGCAGGATAGCGTTCACTCTGCGGCTCTGCGCTGGCCGGTGCACCGCCGCTGATGTGCATCGACAATGGCGGATTCGGATCAACGATGCCGCTGTGCGGTTCCAACATTTACTCCAAACGACTATTTACTCCAAATATTGGCAACTATCGGTTAATTGTTACGCTGTAAAACATCTGACGATGTCTACGTCACAGGTAAGGAACAGATTAAGAAAATTGCGCTACGCTGCCTTTATCATCCTCGATGGCCGCCGAACGCCACGTGGTTTTTATTTCTGCGTCTCTTGCTAATTAGAAGTTCCCTACTAATTTACAGAACTCTCCCATCTCTTTATTCCTGTTGGATTGTGATATTAATTTTCTTTGAAATCAATGATTGTCGTATTTTTTTAATCTCCCAAGTCTTTCCCTTAACATCCCTGTTGAACATTCTGCTCTATTCTTTGTTTGGTGATATTCCTTTTTAATTAATATTTCGAATTAAATTGTGTTTGTATCTTATCTCCGACTGGACTTTATTATTTTCAACTCATCAACGAAATTTTCACGAGAGACTATATCGATGCGTTGCTTACTCGATACATCGATTCGTCATTTCTCGGAAAAGAAAAGGTCTATTTTGCCCTGCGTGGAAGTTTTATATCCCAGGCAGTTTCCAAGATGACAACAGAGTCATTTATGTCTTGTATCAAAAAGTATACAATTGTAGATATGTTGTCACACAAGACATTGATGTTTTTTTTTTCCATTCAATAAAGCCGAGGATGATCCTTATGAAGGGCCATGGCTTAAAACTAAATCCATATGGACCTGGATGAATTATCAATGGAATCCGGATAAATTCAGTCCAACAGCATCTGCTAAATGCAGTACCGAATCTGACAAAAGTGGCCCGCTATTGCAGCACGTTTCAAGGGTGAGTCAATAAATGATCTTCGATACACAGTATGCCATCCGTGCTTAGTTTTAGGACTCGTCTTTGCGTTTAGATGGTCTTACTAGCAGCGCGGTAGATTAAACGATAGTTGTTATTCGTATCCTTTGTCGAGCGAAGAGGGAAACTGCTGATACTATCGACAATTTCTCAGAACAAATTAATTTTTAGTTAGGTTCTCTTCAATCGATTTTACAACTCATTAAACGATAAATTTCGACTTTCCCAGATACCCGCGAGCGCGGACGTTTGACGGCATGCAGTCCGAAAAATCGGCGTATCATCGTTTCTCAGTCGGTAAGTAAAGTTCCGACGAGGACAATATATTTCGCGAGTCACGGGACATGGACATAATTTCTCTCGATGATATGTTCGTCTATCGAGACTCGGATAGTAAAAGCGTCACTTTTGCCCTGTGCCAGTCAACTGCAGCTGGTGCAGTTTCCAAAATGACAACAGAGACTAATCCTTATTCTGAAATGTTGTCGATCGATGACAATTACAAAATGCATCAATCTTACCATTTATTCTGTTTGATAAAGGTCGCCAAATGCCTACGTGGTACCGTCAGATGAATCTCAGACGAAAGAATCGCATGTATACATCGACAAGGAAGTCCCTTACGCCCGTTCGTGGACCGGCAGGTATTTGTAAAAGAGAGCAATGTCTATAAAATGATTTTTTTATTGGAAAAAGAGTATTGATTCACTTTCCCTTCACCATGACCTAAAAAACAAGTTCCTCGACGCTTATACGAATATGATGTTGTTTCGTCGCACTTAACGTTAAAAGGTATAAAATAACTTCGATTAATGTACTCAAATATTTGAAAGGCTTGAGATCTCTATCCAATCGTAACCATTATGAGAATATCGACGGAAATAAGTTTAACATAGTTAGAACAACAATTACTACATCATTATAATATGTCGATTATAACTGTTGTTCTACTCACGAACGAAAAGTTCGTGAAATGGATAACGATCGAAAATCAACACTTAGAAAAGCCATATAGTAAAACCTTACATTTTTTTAAATGTTCGTGTTCGTTTTGTGTTCATGGATGTATGATCAAATGGAATAGCTGTTCAGAATAAAAGAATGATGGAAGTAAGTATGCGCGTGTTACGAATAATTCACGATTATATACTGAAAGTTAACATAAATTTTCAAATTCCTTTAAAGGGAGATACTTCGAAATGAACATTCACTATGTTCGATGGTGGGCTCATAGTAAATATCAACCTTCTTCAGAAGATTTATTCTTGAGATCCTGATCCTTGAGATCGTCGTAGAATTGTTGTAATTCGGGTGATAGAATGTGATATCCATTGAAACGCTGGCCAGTCCGTTAATCCGAGGCGTTTCGACAAGAGACGTCTGGTTCTAGCGTTCCAGACGAATAATATAAAGAGAATCAGTCCTTGCACGTTATTCGCTAAGTTCAGAAGTAACGCAGCCCATCGCGGAAGGTTGAACGTCGTAACAGCACCGAGTACCTCGGAGAACCAAGTCATTCCCATGACAATGAAGAGCTTCAGATAGAGATAGAATCTGTAAGTAAAAGCATGGATATTTCAAGTATCGAATGAGGGATTGGGAAACAATGCGCCTTTCGACCCGATAAAATATTAAGCTATAATCAATTGCTTGGCACATATTTCCAGGCGCACGCGGTGTTGTTATTTTAGCATACCTGCTTTTCTCGTCATTGTACCGTCGACTGTCACTACCTTCGAGACTTTGAGCTGTGGCCTTCTTCTGCTGAGTTATGTTCATGGCTGCTAACACGAAGAAGCATATGTTGCACGCTATCGTCATTGTCATAGGAGACGTCAGATAAACTAACTTTGCAGCATCACCTGTAACGGAAAACGTGTTTTATACGAAGAAACGGGTCGCACGCGAAAGAAACGGGTGAATAACAACCTTCTATCCAGCAACCTGCGTGTAATCCCGGTCTTATTATACCCTTCGGAACATCAGGAACGAATTCTATGATCAAGCCAACTCCTATTATTAGGACTGGGGTGGCCCACGCGTAAAGTGAATAAAGCATGTATTTCTTCCGGGGCGATTGTTTCGCGCAATCGCGCATCGATCTGCGTATATGGTGAGGTAAAAAGGAATTATCATACACGTTCCAACGTAAACAATTCTTATGCAGCAGTTATAACTCACCGGAAAGTCCACCAAATATCGAAGGACATGACATTCAGCCAGAAGAAAGTTGACAGAAACGCGAAGTGCAGAGGTATGACTGGAATAATTCATGGAATTATTACGATTAAGGAAAATGCGCGAAGGACTGTGTGGAAGCTGTGAACTACCTATGAAGGGACTGCAGGCCACGTTCGGGTTCGTGTAGATGATCACCATCGACAGATAATACCCGAAACAACACGCCAGGTAAGTCCGGAGAATTAAGCCATGAAGATTCTTCAGTTCCGGTACGATCGAATAAACGAGGAACGTTGCCGCGAGGAACGGTAAGGATATGGACATTGTGTAAGTGAAGAATGGTATGGTAAAAGATAACTGTTCGTAGGCAAGTTTTATGTTCGCTACCAAGTCTAAGAAGGTCTTGCAAGCGGTCATGAAATTGGTCGTTCCGTCAGTTACGTGTGATTTGAAGCAGAAATCTTGAGCGTCAAGCCTACAGGTCAAACCACCATCTATCGAATCGTTTGTGAAGTCATTTCCGGAAAAATACATTGAAATGTTGTTCGCCGGGTTGCAATCTGAATAACAGACGGTGTTTCCCGGACAAGGTATCATCAGACGAGGCGTCAAGTCTTTGGGGCCAATCCTCGTCGCCCACAAGGGATCGAAAAGCTTTGGAAAACTTGTCTCTTCGGTGGAAAAAGAGACATTCCAGTAGCATCTTGTTCCGGGAGGATCGACATTGTCTTGTTTGCAACATACGGATACACAGGGTTGTCCGCTCGATGTGTTCATTGTTCAGTGTCACTGAAATTCGTCAGATGTTGCAGATATTTAGCAAACGAGTCCAAGTACTTATACGTGAAAAAAAAGTATTTTCTTTCCTTTTTCATGCTATAATTTGATGCCTTCGTATGTATTTATCTTCGAAAAGTGAACTATTTTTTATACCCCGTGAAACATCGATTCAAACTATTCCACCTCAGCATTACCCTTCACCTCCTCGTGCATTTTATCTTTACCCGTCACAACTTAAACTTATAATTCTTGTATTTTAGATATCAAGTTCAACATTATTGCACGAAAATTGATCGAGTTTAGTGGGAGAATTCTATTTCACTTTTATCCTTTTATTATCCGACAGATTTACAAAAAATTGAATATCTTCTTCTTATTTATCTTATAAAATCCTTGAATTTTTCATAAAAATGTTTCCCGTGAAAGCGGATTCTGGACAAACCAGTCTAACTGGTGTCTCGTCAGTGTCACCTCATAGTTGATTGAACTACGCTTAGCGTGTTATTTCAAAGGCCTGCTTTCGCGTTCGATTTTGCATGTAAATGTACTCTATTTTAGTGTGATAGATGGAAAGAAAATCGAGAAGGAAAATGTTTTTTACATTGTTATTTCTTTACTTTTTACCGCAAGGTACAACGATTTAATTTCGTATACTTTTAGTTGTTGAAGACACTTTTCAGAATTTGCAACTTAGCATTTTTAATTTAGAATTAGAACCACTTTTCCACGACGCTTATTATTATATCGAATAGCATCCATTTTTAGCATGGAATGCAACATAAAAAAACTTTTCCTTATGCAACTTAATATATACTACGTATTTATTTAACTGTATTTAAATTTATTTAACTGTACGTACCGATTTCTCTCGTGGTTCAAGTGTTCTTTCATGCAGAGTTTACACCGGCGGGTACGCACAGACTTCCATTGATAGTTTATCACATATAATATCAATCGTAATTGAGCACGGATTCTAAACGCTTATTGTTCCCTTGGCATACTATGTTATCGTCTTTTATGTTTCCCACTATTGGCGCTACGTTACTGTAACGTTAACGCTGTAGCAACTTTTCACCGCTCGCTCTGCGTTGAACGTTATGCGCCACATAAAGTCAGTATGGCTAAATGGCTCGCGCTATAGTAACGTAGCGCTAATAGCGGGAAAAATGAATCAAGATAACTTGGTAAGTCAATTAATAACTTACTGCAGAAGGATAAGAGGACTTCAGGATTCTGGGCATTGAAAACTGCCAAATAGGGACATATCAGACCATTTTTTAATGTTTTCTTCATCGCAACAATCTTGCTGCAAATTGATTTCAATTTTGAATTTTCGGCCAACATGATGTTTCTTTTATAGTAGCAGTGGCATGTAAAGATGACAGTATGAGAGCCAAACATTATAACAACTTAGCCAATCTGATTTGATAGACAGAACATAAAGTCCACGACAATGCAATCGTCATACTTTTACAGGGACGAACCCACAAGCGTGCAGTCTTTACTCATATCCTCTACACTCGTTACCCATAGACGGCCTTGTCGTATTTTAGGCTCGAGAAATTTGGAAGACGAACAAGTGTGCACGAATATCAAAGCTCACGGATGAGAGCTATTTTAAGTTCTCACTGACCCGTTCCGGGTTGCGTGCTCAAATGTACGATCGCCAGGTGGACTCTGCGATTGAAGAAACAGAATTCGATAGCTCTAATGGAGTCAAAGATTCGGTGGCTCTTTTAAAGCTACGGCGCTATTTGTGCAACAGAGAGTTAGTAAAGACTTTGCCTTTTAGCATTGCGTACACATTCGCGGTTAAGATAACCAACCAACAAATTAACGGTATTCTTCCCTAATTCTTAAATCGAAACTGAGTAGCAGTTTCTATTTAACTTGTTCAAGAAGACTCGAACGAAGCTGACCAAACACAAGCAGTCCAAAAGTATTTTATTCGTACAATTTAAGAAACCATATGGTCATAAATTCCTTGAAAAAAATATCGTTCGAATCAGTGATTTATTCAAACTATTATAATATTACTGTTCGTAAACTAATTCCTGTTCAAAGGATGAATAGTCTCGATAGTGACCAATAGATGAAATATTATTGATTCAATTGATTTTTCCTGGACTAAAGAGTACACGAGTGGACAGCTTGCTATCAGATTCTGCAATGAGGGAAGCAGGACTTGATAGTAGAAATGTGTACATTTAAACCGAATTTCACCGATCGGTAATTCCGCTATCGCGTTCGGGTTAAACGCCATCACTTTCATCCGTGGTAGTCTCGGTATGTTCTGAGTGAGGAATATCTTCTTTCTGAGAGAAACCTGGCCCAGCCGTTTCCATGCAAGTTTCGGAAGTACGGCTGCGAATAGAGCTTGGCATTGTTGAATTCGTAGATTGATGAATCAAGTCCTGGCGTCCGAAGCGTTTGTACAGCAAATTCTTGTTCTTTTTGTTCCAAACGAATATCACGAAGATGATCGGTCCCTGAAGACTGTTCGTAAGATCGATGGTGTACCAAACACCGTCCGGAATATCTTCCACGAGCCAGACGACGAGTTCCATCATCCGGGGTATGCCCATCACAATGAAGAGCTTCAAATAGAGATTGAATCTGCAGGTAAACCAAGATAGTGCCCACAAATAGCTTATTGTTTTTTTTTACATCTTGATTAATAATGCAAGGATATTAAAACAATTAAGATAGATTGATTGAAGGTCTACCTCTCTTTATCCTGATCTTCGTGACGTTGACTATTCCCACCGTTGAGATGACGAGCGGTCTCATTTTTATGGCAGATTATCTTTATCGCCGTTAGTGCGAAAAAGAATACGTTGGAAATCATCGTGATGGCCATGGGACCGTACAAATAAATCATACTTGCAGTGTCGGCTGAAATGAATAAGGTAAGTACAAATATTGAAAGAAATTTTGACAAAACGTTGAAAAGCATCGACAGCACTTACTGGTAAACCAGCAGCTCTCAGTGAATCCAGGTCTAATCAAGCTCATCGATGCGCTAGGAACGGAGTCTATGATCGCGCCAACTACGGTTATCAGCGTCGAGGTTCCCCATGCGTAACACGAGTACACGATGCATTTCTTTCTGTTATTCTGTTTTATAGCGCTTTGCAGCGATTTGAATCCGCTGCAATCGAAACGAAAACGGATCGGTACTGTACGAGTACTAACTGCGATGATCGATATTACCCAAAAGTCCACCATATATCGAAGGACATGACGTTCATCCAAAAGAAACTCGCTAATGACGAAAACTGTAGCATCAAAACTGAAAGAACGAAATTTCAATTATTACGGTCGAGATATTCGAGGGCTACGTCATGTAATTGCAATTTATTACTTAGCGCGTAGCAGCAGAGAGGATCTATTAAGACAGCCGCGATGTAAGTGGCGTAAGACGCGAAAAGAAACGCTACGTACGATCGAAATACGTATCCGTGAATGTTTCTCAGTTCCGGTAGGATCGTGTAAATAATAAATATTGCTGCGAAGAACGGTAAGGATAGACTTGACAATATCGCGTCGATTGTTAGTACAGCACTTGATTCGGAAAGGTCTCCAAGGCAAACAGATACTACGATCTCCGATCCATTCCCATTTAAACGAGACCCGAGACAGTAATTGTCTGCGTCAAATAATTCATCCGAACCACCGTTCATCGAATTGTTAATGTAGATCGTTCCGTTCTCCAGAAGATGGATCAACGTGTTGTCCACCGAATCGGAATTTAAACGGTAAATTTTGTTGTTTTCACAAGGCATGCCCGAATGGAGCACAAATTCATTAGGGATCATGCTCGAGATCGATAAATTGGATCCATAAATATTGGGAAAGGTGATCTTCTCAGCCGGAAACGAGTCGTTGGCATCGCAACTCGAGCCACGAAGATATAGTTCCGGTTCGCAGCACAGCGATATATTGATCTGATCCATTGATAGATTCAACGTCATCTTTCAATAGAGTTCTTCGGATTTTAGAGAAGTTTAGCCCTACAATAGTGAAACCTTTAGAGAATTTATTTATTGCACAACATTTAACAACGTATCGTTCTACCTTCATCGAATGAAGTTTCGATCGCGTAGGTTTCTGAATTACTGTCGGCAACACTTCACACGGATGTTTATCACTCGGCGTTATCTCACTCGATGCGTTGTAAAGCGTCTTCAGCAGAGTGTCATCTCCCACCAATAACAATTTCAAATCTCGTTTTCCTTCGCAGCGAATTTGCCTTTGAAACCTTCACTTAATTGCAACCAGTTCCTGAAGCTAACAAATTCGAATTATGGATAACTAGTAGTAACGCTCATGTAACAACTCTCTGCACGAGACATATTTTTATTTATAAATCAAATTGCCGTCGTGCGAGTGTTGAGATTCGAGTGACTGTGAGGCCGAGGTATTGTATTCATGGGGGAAACAATTCCGTCCTTCCATTTTAGACGCTTCAATAGTAGCCGCTTGATTTTGGCATTACAGACAAATAGTATGAATATAGTGAGACCTTGCATTACACTCGGAAGGTCAAAGACATAAAAGAAATAGCGCGGAATGTCGTCCCAATATATGGCAATTACGTCAAAGAACCATCCTGTCCCCATGACGATGAAAAGCTTCAGATGGAGTTTGAATCTATGGGAAAAAGTCCATATATCGATTAGGTATGGAAATATGAGTCATCGAAATAATAAGATATAATAGATCACTTAAAGCAGTCCTTTCGTTATGTCTGACGCCACCAAAGTTCAAGAGAGGAACGAGAGAGATTACAAATACTTCTCGACGAGATAAGAATCTGAAAAAATTCGAGCTTGCGGACGCTGAAAAGATTTTTTGTGCAGAATAATAATTACAAAATGTTATTAAGGAATTTATTGGCTGGTTTTTTATTTCAGTAATTTGTCAATAACATGATGGAATTGTTATAAAAAAAATATCTTCAGTACCTTCAAAATGATTGATTTTTTTCCAGATTTTTATTCGACCTAGAAGTGTTCGAAATTCTTTCTTGTTCCTCTCCCAAACTTAGGCAGCGGCAGACATAACGAAAGGACTACCTTAACAAAAAAATCGTATAGCAGACACATGGCCTCAGAACCTCTGGTTTTGGTCGTTGTTCTGCCAGCTTTCACTGCTTGCTAGCTGTCTCGCCATGCTGTTCTTCTGCCGGCTTATCTTTATAGTTGCTGATGCGAAAAAAAATATGTTGCAGACTATGGTAGCGGACACACAGCCCAGCGGATAATTTCGATGATAGTCTATGGACAGAAAGAAACCAATCGAATCCGAAGAGAACGTAAAAAAATTTCAAAAGCCAATAAGGCTGACCGCCAACTCACGAACCGTATACAAAATACCCTATTATTATCCCGGAGGTTCCCCATGCGTAAATCGAATAGAAGATGTATTTTTTCCATTTCTGTTTTTTCAAGCTACGCTGCAGCGATCTGAAACCACGACACAAAGGACATGAGAAACAATCGTTCCCGTAGAAGTTGGAATCGAAGCGATTCCTGTAAGATTCAGAACTTGCCGAAAAGTCCACCAAATATCGAAGCACATGACGTTTAGCCAGAAGAAGGTTGCCAACAAGAAATAAATGTGCATGATCCCTGGAAGAATTCATTCTATTAGCATGCCGATCATAGCGACACTGCAAGCTAGTTAATTAATTATTTATTAGGTAATCAATTACTTTCAATAAAAGCATAGGGACCACGGATTTCCAAGTAACCAATCAGCTTCATGGTGTACATCATGAAGGAGGACGCTATGTAAGTCCGTAGAATCAATCCGTGAAGGTTCCTCAGTTCAGGTAGAATCGTGTAGATGAGGAATGTTGCGACGAAAAACGGCAGCGACGAGCTTGCAGTGGTTACGTAGAACATATCGTCATAGTAGGCCATTTTGTAGTTTGATTGAGCTTTGAGAAACGAATCGGAGACAAAATAAGATTCACAAACGGAGACCACGCTTTTCGTTCCATTCTCAGTTACGTTAGATCTCGAACAATAATCGTCCGTTCCGAGCCTGTAAGCTAGACCACCGTCGATCAATTTGTTCATGTGGATCGTGCCATTATCCAACAGATAGATCAAGATGTTGCGAGTTGCATTCGAATCCTGATAACAGACCGTATCGCCAGGGCAGGGTATTCCGTAACGAGGAAGAAATTCTTTCGGATTAATCCTCGAAATTGCAGAATTAGAATCGTACATTTCGGAGAAGTTCGTCGCTCCGGTAAAAGAAGAAATGTTCTCATAGCAACTCGATTCTGGAGGGTAAATGTTGCTTCTTTTGCAGCATATAGATATGCAAGGCTGATCTCTTGATCCAAACGTTGTCATGTTGCACCAAAGACTTCAAGATACGAAAGGATTTTAACCTACAGTGGAACAAAGACTTTATGTTACTGCTTTTTTATATCACTATATTTAATGTCTTAATCGTTACCTGTGCTACGTACTCATGAGAAGTTTTCATCGACTGACGTCGATGAAGCACGTTTATTATTTAGCGTAATCTTGACGTTGTCTCGCATAATGCATTATAATATTCCTGGGAAATACAACAATTCCCCACCGTAAGAAACATTAGATCCGGTTTTTCTCGTTGCAATGCCACACGTACCCCCACTCGCGGAATTGATTTACGCGACGGTGAACGCACGAAGAGTCGGGCAGAAGTTCCAAGGCTTCCGTGCGAGAACGATAAATTTCAAACATTTGATTGCAGCCGATCTGTAAATATTCAGCCCAAGTGCTTCCAACGTAGTCATATTCTTCGTCGATGCAATGGTTTTATGCTGTTCTTCCGTCTAAGATCCGTCGATAGCTGTCGCTTGATTTAGGCATTCCAGACGACGATTACTATGAAAGAATATAGTGATGTCTGCGTCATGAATGGAGGCTCTGGAATAAGCATAAAATACAGCGGCATGTGTTCGTTCGAGAAGACGATCGCTTCAAAGAGCCAATCTGTTCCCATGATGATAAAGAGCTTCAGATAAAGTATAAACCTGTGAGTGGAAGTGAATGTATCCATTAGTTACGGAAACTTTGAGAGATTATGTTTCTTTGAAAATGATCAAATACGAAAGTGCAACCGGTGACTGTAGACTTTTCGTCTCGTATAGACATTACCCATTTTATTTATAAGTAACTGTGTTTTTCGTCTTCGTGTCGTAGTTCAATTGAGGCCATCCATTGGATTTCTATTTTCTTTCAAAACGGAACTTGATTTAATTTTGGTTGTGAGTATTCACTTAAAGGTAAAATTCTACAGAAATGGTTCTCAAGTTATATCGTATATCACGATGTGATTCAACTTATCTTCCCTCGGCTGAAAACAGTAAAACCGGTTATTCTTATTGAATTCCCATTTGAAACATACACTTACGCGGAAAAGTGGCAGATTCCAAGTTGGATGGCAAACTGGCGCACGCGAGTTACGAAGTATGCCTATGTGAATAATTATTATTTTAAATACTGATCGGAGTTAGCCGTTCTCGATCGATATTCGAGTTTACAGTCGCCTTTGTGGAAGCGGTGATTGAAGAAGTAACGTGTAACAGATCCGACATGTGACCATTGATCTCACAATTGTTGCAACGTCGTGGCACTTAGTGTAACTTGGAGTGAATTAAGATATTTTTTGTACAAAGTGAAAAGTATTCTGGCATAGAGTATTCCATATACGAACTGTACGTGGCGTGGATTGCTAAATAGTGATTCTTAAACGAAGTTCCCCACGGTCGAATTATTTCAATTATCAGATACGTAACTCGTTATGTCAGCAAATCATTCGAGGATGATTCCCATCGTCGTGATTATTACAATTTATCAACATCTAATAATTCTACTTTATTCACAGTTAAATGTTCGCACTTCTGGATTCCGTTGCGGCAAGTGGGACTATCGAATTTATCACGGTAACAAAAGTAACAATTTATCACATGAAAATGCTACTAATAATGGCTTAGTCGGATTTCACACACTACTAGTCTCATCCGAGATCATCACAGATTGCCGACAAGTCACTGTTGAACGTCGATGCGTTGTCATTGGACATGAAGTCGGAATATCACTCGGAGGTGCGTGCGAGTCAGTCGTATCCATTAAGTTTTTCGCCGGCAAGCTTCTACATCTCACTCGTTTTAACAGCAACTGTATTACATTCTTCTTACAGACGAATATAATGAAGATACTGAGGCCTTGCAGACTGCCCGGAACATCGACGATGAACCGGACGTAGGGCGGAATAGCTTTCCACAGATGATTAATCAAATGACCGATCTCTGTCATGCCCATGACCATGAAAAGTTTCAGATAGAGCTTGAATCTGTAGGTGAGATTATAATTGATTACTAAAATACCTTCAGATACATTAGAGAAACGACAGTCAGTTTCCGTTGCTTCACGAATTCTCTGCATCGCACAAACACGGCGCCTGCTCATTAAATACCTCTGTGTTTCGTTGCTCTGCCCCTTGAAATGGCGATCCGTGTTTTTCGCGTGCCGAAAGATCTGTATAGCTGTGAGTGTGAAGAAGATCATGTTGCTAACTACCGTAAATTCGATAGGCCCGTACAAGTAAATCATTATTGCCAAATCGTCTGTAAAAGAAAGAAGAGAAGCATGCGCGAGAGAATTTTAGCTGAACGATATAAGGAGCCGAATTTACTAACCGCTGAACCAGCAGTCTTTTCGTAACCCTGGTCTAATTACTTCTGTCGGCAATGTTGGAATGGAGTCCATAATCGAGCCAACTCCGGTTATTATAGCCGGGAGTCCCCACGCGTAAATGGAATACCGGACGAACTTTCTTCCCTTTCCATGTTCCGCACGATTTCGCATCGATCTGAAAATAGAACAAAAAAATATAATCAGTTAATCGCTTCCTCGTTTTTTGACCGTTGTCTACGAAGCCTCTCTGCGGTCGAGTCGGTTATCTAATTCAGGCTTTCTTATAGAGCAATCTTTGTAGACAACGATCAAACAATGAAGAATCGATAGCCAAATATATTTTTTTTTTCTAAGACCCAGCTTATGACTTCGAAAAATGTATGTTCACGCAAGCACGATTGGCAAGACATATTTATATCGAGAATATCATCGTTATCAATAACTCACCGAAAGGTCCACCAAATATCGAGGGCCATGACATTCAGCCAGAAGCAATATGACAGCATTGCAAACTGCAGAATGATATCTGGAAGAATGTATCACTTTATTGTTGAGCAACAACAAAAAAATGTTTAATCTATGAACTACCTGCGAAATAATTGCAGAAAAGTTCCTTATTTGTGAGGAGGATGACAAAGACGGTGTGCGCGACCGAGAGACACGCCATGTACATTCGAAGTATCAGTCCAGGAATATTGTTGAGTTCCGGGAGAATCGTATAGACGAGAAACGTTGCGGCGAGAAAAGGTATCGAAAGGCCCGCCATGGTGATATAAATTGTATCAAGGGCGAGTTGGTCTCGACCATACACCGTCCAAGACAAATCGGTATCGGCTCCCTCTGTTTCATTGGAAGATAATGGAGCACAAGCGAACACGCCGCTCGCCGTCAGGTTCTCGGTTCGATAAGAAATTAAACAATAATCATCTATTCCAAGCCATTCCTTCGCAGTGCCGGATATCGATGTATTCACGTAGATCGTTCCGTTCTCCAATAGATAAAAGGAACCATCGTTTGTTGGATAGTGTTCCAGAAAGTGGCCGGTATAGCTCGAACAGGGCATTCCATAATGTGGAACGAATTCTGTCGCGCTCATGCTTGACATGGAGAGATTGAAATCATAAATATTTGGGAAGACCAGCTCCAGGGGAAATGACGTGTTCCAGTAGCAAGTCGCTGGGGGTTTATAGAGCAGGTCTGGGTCGCAGCATATCGATATTTGCGGCACATCACTCGATGTATTCGTCATTATTTTTCACCGGTGGATTTAGAATTGGACGCACACAACATTACTGATGTACTTTATTAATGGGAACAACACGACCATCGAATTACTTTTATCATCCCAAACTCGCTTTGTGAACTGATGCGCACGAGAATCTGGAGCCGCCCGGCTAGTACTGCGATACCGGAAATATTTTGATAACTCCGATGGTCACTCGGAACTCACTTTATCGGTGATTCTGATGTCGCGGCTAACACAGCACGCTACGTCTTTCAGACACAGCGACAAATAAGGTCGGGGACTTCGTGATAAACATTCTATCCGTAACTTCCGCAATTTCTCACAAAATGTTGTTACGCTCTGGAATACTTGATCTGTTATAAATATACTCGGTTGCAAACAAGGCGAGAAACTCCCAACGAGAGTCGGCGCGATGCGGCGAAATGTATAGGAGGGCGGCAAAAGTGATTAGACACGAGAACGTATTTTTCGATTAATTATTTTCATTGATTCGCCACTGCTCGCGAAAGTCAATAAAATTAACAACGCGTTAATGAAAAATCGTATTAACTACACTGCTAATTCGGAGCGCGAACAGACACTGAGTGGACTTTATTCGGATTGCCTGACGCTCTCTGCGTTGGACCGATGACCGAACTATCGTGAAGCAGTTTTACCAAACCTAAACTAGATTAATCGAATTAACTGAACGTGCTCGCTTCTCGCGCATTCGGCATCGTTTCGGAATTTCGCGTGTACCGTCATTTATGGGGGCGCGCGTCTTGCGCGACCAGTCGCGTCGACGTTCGTCTCGACTCTCCCGAAATTCAACCCCACTTTCGTTCTCCAGGTCGCCGGGCGCGACATCGGTACCGCTGAGTCGAAACGCGCAACTCGAACCTAGCGCCTCTTTGACACGCTCATGGACAAGTACATTCCGTCCATAACCGAGCTTTGATGGAGACACTTACAATTGAGACACTTTTTAATTAGTTGTGAACCTAGAAAAAGTGGGGTCGTTGCTCGTTGCTATTCCGCACGGTAAGAGAAGACTAGAATGAAGGTTGTCTGTAGGAGTGGACGAAAGTTCTATATTTGTTATAATCCAAAAATCATCGTCGGTTCATGCAGATTTTATATACAAACTTCCGTGAGTATTTCTTCCGTAGAATTGTGTGAATGATTAATGTTACTACAAAAAGTGAGTGAAAATGCGCCAGATAATGTCACGCGCGTAAGCGTCTGGTTGGCAGGTACTTTAAAAAAAGAATGCCCCGCGCGTCAGCTTCTCGCGCATCGGGAGCGCTACCGAGTGATTATACGACAATAACAAGCTGTAGAGATAACGAGAATCAAGCCGATCGGTCCACCCAATGTTGAGATATGATGATGTCGCTCGAAGAATCCACACTCTCACGAGGCTACTTCAGACTGTCCAGCTTGTCCGATCCTTAACCACTGTGTGTTGTGCCGCTGAGCCGAACATATGCACACACCGTCTCGGAGGAGCGCCAGAGCTCCATGGTCCTCGCAGCGAAAGTTAACTATCGGTCGAAGCTAACGGTCGACTTATTAGGGCCGTATTCATAAACGACCCTTAAAGGATAAACGATCCGCGGCTCATACGTACTGCGGCCTGTGAGGGCCCCTTATCCCTCAAAAAATGAGTATGAATACGGACGATAGACACAGCCTTAGATTATGTGGCGCAGTGTTTCAGAAGCATATAATACCCCCATAATAGATTGTATATACCTCACATATTATATACTTCATAGTTCTTTTCGTGTGTTTCTTTATCTCGAGATTCAACAATGTAGCATTAGGTTGAGTGCTACCGAAAAGTTTGCATCTCAGTCGTTTTAACAGCATCTGTTTAATATTCTTCATACAGACGAATATAATGGAAGATGCTGAAGATGAGGCTTTGTGAAGCGCTCGGAAGTTCGAGGGTCAACTTGATAGATTGTGGCATATCGTCCCACAGATGAGCGATTCCTGGACACATCTCTGTCATACTCATAACACTGCAGAGTTTCAGATAGAGCTTGAAGCTGCGGATAAAATTTCGATTGGTGAGTAAAACACAGTGACGGGCATATGAAACTAACATTCAAGGATGACTCCCATCGTCGTGGTGATTACAATTCATCAGCATCTAATAATTATCGTTTATTCACAGTTAAATGTTTACATTTATGGATTCTGTCGCGGCAAGTGAGACTATCGAATTTATCATGGGGCATGAAAATAGGACTAATGATGGCTCAGTCGGATTTCACACGCTACTAGTCTGATCCGAGATCATCACAGATTGCCGACAAGTCACTGGTGAGCGTCGATGCGTTGGCATTGGACGTGAAGTCGTAATACCACTCGGAGGTGCATGCGGGTCAGTCGTATCCACTGAGTTTTTTGCCAGCAAGTTTCTGCATCCCATTCGTTTCAACAGCAACTGTATTACATCTTCCTTACAGACGAATATAATGAAGATACTGAGGCCTTGTAGACCGCCCGGAATATCGATGATGAAGTGCAAGTAGGGCGGAATAGTTTTCCACAGACGAACAATTAAATGACTGGTCTTTGTCAAGCCCATGACAGTGAAAAGTTTCAGATAGAGCTTGAATCTGCAGGTGAGATTTTAATTGGTTACTAGAATACCGTGATACATTAGAGAAACAATACTCAGTTTCCGTTGCTTCACAAATTTGCTGCGTCGTACAAACACGGCGCCTGCTCATTAAATACCTCTGTGTTTCGTTGCTCTGCCCCTTGAAATGGTGATCCGTGTTTTTCGCGTGCCGAAAAATCTGTATAGCTGTGAGTGTGAAGAAGATCATGTTGCTAACGAGCGTAAATTCGATAGGCACGTACAAGTAAATTACGACTGCCAAGTCGTCTGTGAAAAAGAAGAAAGAAAATCATTCACGAGAGGATTCCAGTTAAACGATATAGCTGGTCGACTTGACTAACCGCGGAACCAGCAGCCGTCTCGTAGCCCTCGTCGAATTACTCCTGTCGGCAATTTTGGAATGAAGTCTATGATCGCGCCAACTCCGGTTATTAAAGCCGGAAGTCCCCACGCGTAAATCGAATACCAGACAAATTTTCTTCTCTGTCGATGTTCCGCACTATTTCGCATCGATCTGAAAATAAAAGAAAAATATATCATTTTCTCATCGCTTCCTCATGTTTTGGCCGTCGTTTACGGAGCCTCTCTATCTTTGTAGACAACGATCAAAGAGTAAGGAAACGATAATCAAATTTAATTTGTATTTTTTTCTATGACCCAACTTATGATGAATCCAAGAAATGTATGATCATCAAAACACGATATCTTTATAGATTTATAGACATACTGGAGGATCCCCGGGCTCGCGCGCATCGCGCGTTCGCGACCGTCCGACAAAACCAACCGTGGCAAATTCAAAATTGTTAATATAAGGAATGTTAATCCCCCCTTGTCACCACCCCTCTTAGAGGGACTAAGAATGTTTTGCCCTGAGTCCCCTTGGGGACTCGGAATATTTTTGATCGCCCTCAGTTACCCAGAATTCCCGAAAATTACAGGAGTTGAGAAAAATCTAAGTTCTTCGATTCATGTACACGGCGACGGCGGTGACTTCTTTATGTAACATAGACACGTTCATAACGAGAATATTATCGTTATCAATAACTCACCGAAGGGTCCACCAAATATCGAAGGACATGACATTCAGCCAGAAGCAACATGACAAGGTTGCAAACTGCCAAGTGATAACTGGAAGAGTTCATTACATCATTGTTGAGCAACTTAAGAAGAAAATTTGAAATCTATGAAATACCTGTGAAATAATGGCAGAAGAGTTCCACATTTGTGACGAGGACCATTAAGATGGTGTGCGCGACCAAGAGACTCGCTATGTACATTCGAAGTATCAGTCCTGGAATATTGTTGAGTTTCGGGAGAATCGTGTAGACGAGAAACGTTGCAGCGAGAAACGGTATCGAAAGGCCCACCATGTTGATATAAATTGTATCAAGGCTGAATTGGTCTCGACCAAACACCGTCCAATGCACCTCGGTACCGGCTTCCTCCGTTTCATTGGAAGATAATGGAATACAAGCGAACACGCCGCTCGCCGTCAGGTTATCAGTTCGATAAGCAAGTAAACAATAATCATCTATTCCGAGCCACTCCTTCGCGGTGTCGGATATCGATGTATTCACGTAGATCGTTCCGTTCTCCAATAGGTAAAAGGAACCATCGTTTGTTGGATAGTGTTCCAGAAAGTGGCCGATATCGTTCGAACAGGGCAGTCCATAATGTGGAACGAATTCTGTCTTGCTCATGCTTGACATGGAGAGATTGAAATCATAAATATCTGGGAAGACCAACTCCAGGGGAAAAGACGCATTCCAGTAGCAAGTCGCTTCGGGTCTAACGATCTGGTCTGGGTCGCAGCATATCGATATTTGCGGCGCATCACTCGATGCATTTTTCATTATTTTTAACCGGTCGATTTAGAATGGGACGCACATAACATTAGTGATGGGCTTTATTAACGCGAACAGCACGACTTTCGAATGACTGTTACCATGTCAGACTCGCTTTGTGCACTGATGCGCCCGGGAATCTGAAGCCGCCCCGCGAGTACTGCGGTACCGGAAATATTTTGATTACTTCTTCGTGTATGGTCGCTCGCGACTCATTTTATCGGTGATTCTGATTTCGCGGCCTATACAGCACGCTACGTCTCTCAAACGCAACGATAAGTAACGCCGGGGACTTCATGATAAATATTCTATCTCCAACCTACGCAGCTTCTCATAAAATTTTGTTAGGCTTTGGAATACTCGATCTGTTATAAATATACTTGGTGGCAAGCGAGGCGAAAAACTCCCAACGAGAGTCGGCAAGGTGCGGCCAGAAGGATAGGATGGCGGCAAAAGTAATTAGACACGAGCACGTATTATCCGATTAATTATTTCCATTAATTCGCCAGCCCTCGCGGAAGTCTATAAAGTTAACAACGTGTTAATAAAAAATCGGTGCCGCTGACTCGAAACGCGCGACTCAAACCTAGCGCTTCTCAGACACGCTCACGGACAAGTACATTCCGACCATAACCGATCTTTGATGGAGACACTTGAAACTTACACACTTGTTAATTAGTTTTGACGCCAGAAAAAGAGGGGTCGTTGCTCGTTGCTATTCCGCACGGTACGAGAAGACTAGAATCAAGGTTGTCTGTAGGAGTGGACGAATGTCCTATATTTGTTACAATCCAAAAACTATCCTCGTTTCATGCAGATTTTATATACAAACTTTCGTGAGTATTTCTTAATTCCCGTAGAATTGTGTAAATTATTAATGTTACTACACAAAAGTGAGTGAAAATGCGCCAGATAATGTCACGTTGATGAGTAAATCTATCGATTCGACAATTTATTGAGGACAAATGAATCCTATGTTCTTTAATCCATTATCAAAAGGAACGGAAGCGTCCGGTTGCCAGGTACTTTAAAAGAAGAATGCCCCGCGCGGCAGCTTCTCGCGCATCGAGAGCGCTACCGAGTGATCATACGACAATAACAAGCCCTGGAGATGACGAGAATCAATCCGGTCGGTCCACCCAATATTAAGATATGATGATGTCACCCGAAAAATCCACACTTTCACGAGGGTGCTTCAGACTGTCCAGCTTGTCCGATCCTTAACCACTGTGTGTTGTACCGCTGAGCCGAACATATGCACACACCGTCTTGGAGGTGCGCCAGAGCTCCATGGTCCTCGCAGCGAAAGTTAACAATCGGTCGAAGCTAACGGTCGACTTAGGGCCGTATTTATAAACGACCCTTGAAGGATAAACGATCCGCGGCTCATACGTACTGCGGTCTGTGAGAGCCCCTTATCCCTCAAAAAATGAGTATGAATACGGACGATAGACACAGCCTTAGATTATGTGGCGCAGTTTTAGTAGCATATAATACCCCCATAATAGATTGTATATATCTCACATATTATACTTCATCATTCTTTCCGTGTGTTTCTTTATGTTGAGATTCAACAATGTAGCGCTAGGTTGAGTGCTACCGAATCGTTTGCATCTCAGTCGTTTTAACAGCATCTGTTTAATATTCTTCATACAGCCGAATATAATGAAGATGCTGAAGATGAGGCTTTGTAAAGCGCTCGGAAGTTCGAGGGTCAACTTGATAGATTGTGGCATATCGTCCCACAGATGAGCGATTCCTGGACACATCTCTGTCATACTCATAACACTGCAGAGTTTCAGATAGAGCTTGAAGCTGCGGATAAAATTTCGATTGGTGAGTAAAACTCAGTGACGTGCATTTGAAACTAACATTCAAGGATGACTCCCATCGTCGTGGCAGTTACAATTTATCAGCATGTAATAATTATCGGTTATTCACAGTTAAATGTTTACATTTATGAATTCTGTCGCGGCAAGTGAGACTATCGAATTTATCATGGGGCATGAAAATAGTACTAATGATGGCTTAGTCGGATTTCACACGCTACTAGTCTGATCCGAGATCATCACAGATTGCCGACAAGTCTCTGTTGAGCGTAGATGCGTTGGCATTGGACATGAAGTCGGAATACCGCTCGGAGGTGCGTGCGAGTCAGACGTATCCACTGAGTTTTTTTCCAGCAAGTTTCTGCATCCCATTCGTTTCAACAGCAACTGTATTACATTCTCCTTACAGACGAATATAATGAAGATACTGAGGCCTTGTAGACCGCCCGGAATATCGATGATGAATCGCAAGAAGGGCGGAATAGTTTTCCACAGACGAACAATTAAATGACCGATCTCCGTCATGCCCATGACAGTGAAAAGTTTCAGATAGAGCTTGAATCTGCAGGTGAGATTTTAATTGGTTACTAAAATACCGCGATACGTTAGAGAAACATAACTCAGTTTCCGTTGCTTCATAAATTCTTTGCATCGCACAAACACGGCTCCTGCTCATTAAATACCTCTGTGTTTCGTCGCTCTGCTCTTTCAAAAGTTGATCCGTGTTTTTCGCGTGCCGAAAAATCTGTATAGCTGTGAGTGTGAAGAAGATCATGTTGCTAACTAGCGTAAATTCGATAGGCACGTACAAATAAATTACGATTGCCAAATCGTCTGTAAAAACGAAAAGAAAATTATTCACAAGAGGATTTCAGTCGAACGATATAGCTGGTCGACTTGACTAACCGCGGAACCAGCAGCCTTTTCGCAGCCCTGGTCGAATTACTCCTGACGGCAATGTTGGAATGGAGTCTATGATCGCGCCAGCTCCGGTTATTAAAGCCGGAAGTCCCCACGCGTAAATCGAATACCTGACAAATTTTCTTCTCTGTCGATGTTCCGCACTATTTCGCATCGATCTGAAAATAAGAGAAAAAAATATAATTTTTTCATCGCTTCCTCATTTTTTGGCCGTCGTTTACGGAGCCTCTCTATCTTTGTAGACAATAAACAAAGAATAAGGAAACGATAATCAAATTTAATTTGTATTTTTTTCTATGACCCAACTTATGACTCAAAAAAATGTATGATCATCAAAACACTATATCTTTATAGATTTATAGACATACTAGAGGATGCCCGAGCTCGCGCGACCGGCCGACAAAACCAACCTTGGCAAATTCAAAATTGTTAACATAAGGAATGTTAATCCCCCCTTGTCACCACCCCTCTTAGAGGGACTTAGAATACTTTGCCCTGAGTCCCCTTGGGGACTCGGAATATTTTCGATCCCCTCAGTTACCCAGAATTCCCGAAAATTACAGGAGTGGAGAAAAATCTAAGTTCTTCGATTCTTGTACACGGCGGCGGCGGTGACTTATTTATGTAATATAGACATGTTTATAACGAGAATATTATCGTTATCAATAACTCACCGAAGGGTCCACCAAATATCGAAGGACATGACATTCAGCCAGAAGCAATATGACAAGATTGCAAACTGCAAAGTGATATCTGGAAGAATTTATTGCATCATTGTTGAGCAACTTAAAAAGAAAATTTGAAATCTATGAACTACCTGTGAAATAATTGCAAAAGAGCTCCACATTTGTGACGAGGACGATTGAGACGGTGTGCGCGACCAAGAGACACGCTATGTACATTCGAAGTATCAGTCCAGGAATATTGTTGAGTTCCGGGAGAATCGTGTAGACGAGAAACGTTGCAGCGAGGAACGGTATCGAAATGCCTACCATGTTGAGATAAATTGTATCAAGGACGATTTGGTCTTCACCATACACCGTCCAAGACAAATGGGTATCGGCTCCCTCTGTTTCATTGGAAGATAATGGAGCACAAGCGAACACGCCGCTCGTCGTCAGGTTCTCGGTTCGAAAAGAAAGTAAACAATAATCATCTGGTCCGAGCCACTCCTTCGCCGTGTCGGCTATCGATGTATTCACGTAGATCGTTCCGTTCTCCAACAGATAAAAGGAACCCTTGTTTGTTGGATAGTGTTCCAGAAAGTCGCCGACATTGTTCGAACAGGGCATTTCGTAACGTGGAACGAATTCTGTCTCGCTCATGTTTGACATGGACAGATTGCCATCATAAATATAGGGGAAGACCAACTCCAGGGGAAAAGACGTATTCCAGTAGCAAGTCGATTCGGGTCCATAGAACTCTTCTGGGTCGCAGCATATCGATACTTGCGGCACATCACTCGATGCATTCTTCATTGTTTTTAACCGGTCGATTTAGAATCGGACGAACATAACATTAGTGATGTGCTTTATTAACGCGAACAACACGACTTTCGAATGACTGTTATCATGTCAGACCCGCTTTGTGAACTGATGCGCACGAGAATCTAAAGCCGCCCCGCGAGTATTGCGATACCGGAAATATTTTGATTACTTCTATGTGTATGGTCGCTCGCGACTCATTTTATCGGCGATTCTGATTTCGCGGCCTATACAGCACGCTACGTCTCTCAGACGCAACGATAAATAGCGTCAGGGACTTCATGATAAATATTCTATCTGTAACTTCCGCAGCTTCTCATAAACTGTTGTTATGCTTTGGAATACTCGATCTGTTATAAATATACTTGGTGGCAAGCGAGGCGAAAAACTCCCGACGAGAGCCGGCGAGGTGCGGCAAAATGGATAGGAAGGCGGCAAAAGTAATTAGACCCGAGAACGTATTATCCGATTAATTATTTTCATTAATTCGCCAGTCCTCGCAGAAGTCAATGAATTTAACAACGTTTTAATAAAAAATCTTACTAAGTACTAACGACTGACTACGAGCACGAACAGGAACTGAGCGGACTTCGGATCGCCTCTCTCCGTTGAAGTGATGACCGAACTATCCTGGAGCCGTTTTACCAAACTAAACGAGACTAATCGAATTAACTGAACGTGCTCGCTTTTCGCACACACGGCATCGTTCTGGAATTTTGCGTGTGCCGTACTTTATGTAGGTGCGCTTATCGCGTGACCATTCGCGTCGACGTTCGTCTCGACTCTCCCTAAATTCAGCCCCACTTTCGTTCTCCAGCTCGCCGGGCGCGACGTCGGTACCGCTGACTCGAAACGTGCGACTCACACCTAGCGCCTCTCAGACACGCTCACGCACAAGTACATTCCGTCCATAACCGACCTTTGATTGAGGCACTTGAAACTGACACACTTGTTAATTAGTTTTGAAGCTTGAAAAAGTCGGGTCGTTGCTCGTTTGTATTCCGCACGGTACCAGAAAACCAGAACGAAGGTTGTCGGTAGGAGTAGGCGAATGTTCGATATTCGTTACAGATCTTATGTACAAACTTCTGTGAATTTTCCTTAATTCCCTTAAAATTGGGCAAATTATTAATGTTACGACGAAAGTTGAGTGAAGATACGCCAGATAACGTCGATGAGTGAATCTATCGATTCGGTCACTTATTCAGGACAAGTGAACACGATGTTCTTTAATCCGTTATCCAAAGACGCTGAAGCGTGTGGTTGCCAGGTAGTTTAAAAAAAGAATGCCCGCGCGGCAGCTTCTCGCGCGTCGCGAGCGCTACCGAGTATACGACAATAACAAGCTCTCGAGATGATGAGAATCAAGCCGATCGGTCCAGCCAATGTTAAGATATGATGATGTCGCCCGAAAAATCCGCACTTTCACAAGACTGCTTTAGACTGTCCAGACATTAACCGGGTCTCAACCACTGTGTTGTGCCGGTGAGCCGAACATATGCACACATAGTCTCGGAGGAGCGCCAGAGCTGCATGGTGTTCGCGGTGAAAGTTCTAACTATCGGTGGAAGCTACCGGTCGACTAAGGGCCGTATTTATAGACGACCCTTGAACCCCTTTGACCCCCCCGTCCTGACCCTTGCTGAACGAACCGCGGCTCATATGTACTGCGGTCTGCGAGGGTCCTCTATCCCTAAAAAAATGTCTATGAATACGGGCGATAGACACCAAGCCTTGGATTATGTGGCGTAGTGTTTTAAAAGCATATAATACCCCGAAAATAGATTGTATATCTTACATATTATACTTTGTGTTTCCTTTTGTATTGGGGAATCCAAAAGGGAAATTTTGGAAAATAGTAAAAAATGAGTGCCGAATTATTTAAAGATTTTCACACAAAATGAATATGAACTAATTCCGACAAGGGTCTTAGAAAGCTTAAACTGATATAAAATTATTATAAAAAATCGAGTCTCTGTAATAGCCCCACGGCATATACTACGGCGAACGTATGTTCACATAACACATCAAATCATGTTTCGGCGCAAATAATAGAAATAGAGTAAAAAACATTCGTGTATTCGTTTTAAAGAACGTGAAACATAATCGCTAAGTAGTTTGAAATCGTTTTCAAATATTGTTTCACAATTGGAAGATAAATTTGGGGAACTTTTTCATGTCGTGAAAAAGAACGCCGAGAATGCGTCGAGTAAATTTTTTTTTTAACCTGCCGCTATGTTATAATACGAATAAAAAATGTAGGCGATCAACGCGTCTTGTGCCAGATTATCTTTAAACGTTATCACGCGAATAAAAATACACCGTGGGACAATTACATATTGCACCCATTACAAAAACCATTGAATCATTGATGCATTGACTATGCAGTACTCACAACTGCGACGATATCGATTCAATACAACGAATATTACATAAATAAGTATATTGTTAACTTTAAATTGCTACCTGGTGAAAATGAGGTAAAAACGTAAAATGTGGAACAAGATCTAGCGAATTTTGGATAATATTTTGCAAACACAGTTTAACTAAATAACACGCGCTAACCACATGTTCTCGCAACATCCAAGAATTATCTCTATCAAACATCCGAAGGCACAAAATCGATGACTCTCCTCGAGATAGTCCCAAACTTCTCGATTTTGTCGCGGGATGTGACGCGTTGCGTTTAAAAATGAAAATAACACTAATGATCCCTTGGTCGCTTTTCCGAATTCCGAAATGAATTGCTCTTATCCGTAGTCGCCTCGGGTTGCACAGCAGGAATATTACCGTGTTCTTCAAGCTGTATCATCGTACTTGTAGTCGTTGACGAATTATTCGAAGATGAGTTCGGGGAAGTCCTGCTCGTCGGTTTTTTTGACCGAAAACTCTTGCATCTCAGTCGCTTTAGCAGCATCTGCTTAACATTGTTCTTACAGACGAATATAATGAAGATACTCAAGCCTTGCAAAGCGCTCGGAAGTTCGAGGATCAGCTTGATAGATGCTGGTAGCCCCGGCCACACATTACTGATTAATTCACCTATCTCGGTCATACCCATAACACTGCAGAGTTTGAGATAGAGCTTGAACCTGCGGACAAGATTTCGATTGATTATTAAAACGCAGTGCGTTTGAAAATAACGCCGAGAGTTCTATTTCTTCACCAATATTGCAACTCACATAGCGCCGGCTCAGTAAATACCTCTGCTTTTCGTCGGTCTGCCCTTTGAAATGAGTAGCGGTGCTTTTCGCGTTCCGAAAGATCAGCATAGCTGTGAGTACGAAGAAGATTATGTTGCAAACAATCGTCAATTCGATAGGGCCATCGAAATAAATCAGGGATGCTGTGTCGTCTGTAAAACAAAACTCATATTGTATGAAAAGGATACAGTAAATTCGAAGACATGTTGATCATAATTACCAGCAAACCAGCAGCCATTACGCAATCCCGGTCTAATTACTCCCGTTGGCAAAGTAGGAAAGAGGTCTATGATCATGCTAACTCCGGTTAACAGAGCCGAAAATCCCCACGCGTAAGTGGAATACATGGCGAACTTTTTTCTGTTCCGATGCTTCGAACTGTCTTGTAACGTTCTGAAAGCGCGACGAGACAAAAATGACAATATTCGCGAGAGCTTGAGTCGCAACGATTACAATCCATATCTCACCGAAAAGTCCACCAAATATCGAAGGACATGACATTCAGCCAAAGGTAATTTGAGAGAATTCCAAACTGCACGGTGATGCCTGGAAAAAATGTATTACAGTATTGTAGAATAGATAGCCATAAAAATTCTAGAATTACCTATGATATACACGCAGAACAGAACAGGTTTGGCAATGAGAACGGCGACCAAGGTCTGCGTCACGAGGAGACCCGTTAAGTACATTCGAAGTATCGATCCGTGTGTGTTTCGCAGTTCCGGTAAGATCGTATAGACGATCAATGTTGCAAGGATAAACGGTATCGATAGGCTTGTGACAGTAGCATATATTGTAAGGTATTCCGTGGTGAAATGCGAGTCGTCCTTCGAAGATGATGCTGCGCAAGCGAACACTGCGCTCAGTGTTTCGTTCTCAGTTGCATAGGATGTTAAACAGTAATCCTCTATTTCGAGCAAAGTCGGAGCGCCAAATGCCGAATTACTGACGTAGATCGTGCCGTTCTCGAATAGATAGGAGGAATCATTTTCGGCTGTATCTCTTTTCAGATAGTAGCCACGATCGTCCGAACATGGAATTCCATAACGCGGAACAAAATCTGTTGGTGTCCTCGTCGAAATAGAGAGATTAAAATCGTAGATAACTGGAAAGACCAGCTCGTCTGTGGTAAAATTGGCATTCTGGTGGCAACGCGATTCATTAGAATAGAGTTTGCCCGGTTCGCAGCATATCGGTATCCACGGCCCGTTAGTCGATGTATTTGTCATAATTTTTCAACGAAGGACTCAGAACAGGGCGAACATAACATCACGCACACGGCCCTCTTACAATAACGTCAGTACTCGTGTAAATAACAATGTGCTCATTTAAAACGAATAACGACAATATCGAAACACTCGTGTCATGCCGGACTCGCTTTCTGAACTGATGCGCCCGCGAATCTACAGCTTCCTGGCGAACACAGTGATGCCGGAAATAATTTGATAACTCCTATGCGCACAGTTTGTCGCGACTTTACGTATCGGTGATTCCGCTATCGCAGTTCGAACAGCCCGCTACTTTCCTCGGTCGGGTGACAAATGACGGTCGGTTCATGATAACTATTCTATCTGTAACTTCCACGGCTACAACGCGTGAAACTTTGTGCCAGTCTCAAAATACAGAATACACTGGAAACGGACAATCCTTGTTCATTAGTTTTCAATACTTGGCAAAGTGAGTTCGCGGTTAGGCGATGTTCCGCGTGATGCCAGAAGATTGGAACGAAGCTGGTCTAGAATATGGAGTGAGTGTTCGTACGGCATTTGTTACAAGTTCGGAAGTATCCTCGTTTAATACAGTTTCGACATACGGACTCCTTTGTACGACATACGAAAAATTAGTTTTGAAACAAAGTATATTTATCACAATATAAAAGGCATAAAACTACACGGTTCAAATAATGATTATCAAGACCGTTCACAGTATAAAGAATAACGTATAGAAATAAGTGTATTTTGAACTTCTGTTTGTCATGTAACTCGTCGAAGAAATAAATTGATGGTTCGTAAATGATAAAAGCCCGGAGACACGTGATAACTTACACGAGGCAACGTTGATTGAATGGACGAAGCATTTTGCAAATATATCTTGACTAGATAATACGCGCACACCGCGTATTCTCGCATCACCGATGCGAGGGTCTATTTGATTCGATACATCGATCATGTCAGAAGCTTGTTAAAAACATTCAAGTACGAAGAGAATACCTCTCATCTCGAGGTAGACACAGTTTTTTTTCGGCATCTAATAATCGATTTATCCACAATTAAAGCTCAGTTTTTTCGCGATTATGGACTCTGTTGCTCCGGACAAACATCAGCCGCGAGACCGCGAAGGCGCGGTACTCATCGTAGTACACGAAATAGAATACTGATGACCCTTTGGTCATGGTTATAGAGGGACTAAACGCAATCGCTTTCGTCCGTAGTCGTTGTCTTGGCGCGTTCGGCGTAAGGATTAGCCTTTTCGTGAAGGGGTGCAAGACCGGCTGTGGTCGTGCAAGTTCTCGAAGCCGAACTGTGATAAGCGCTTCTCGTTGAATTTCTCGACTGAAAACTCTTGTCCTTGCATCCCAGACGTTTCAACAGCAATCGCTTTATCTTGTCCTTCCACACGAATATTACGAAGATTATCAGTCCTTGAAGAGTGTTCGCAAGATCCGTGATGTACCAAACGTACTGCGGACTGTCCTTGCAGAGCCAGCTTATTATCTCCATCGACCAGTTGATTCCCATCACAATGAATAGCTTCAAGTAGAGATTGAACCTACGAGCGGAATGAAAAACATTTCGATTAGTCACAGAAAGATCGTGAGATTATTTAGCGCCGCAGAACATTGCAAAAGAACGCGACACAATCGGCTCGACGTTGACTCACGCGCGCGATGCAACGATATCGATTCTATATCAGCTTTTTAAATTTGCTTTTCGCGGTACTACTATCGGGCAACGAGATCGCGTTTCCTCCGTAAATGATATTACGACCCGTTACTGAGAAAAGCCAGCTGTACGTTTCGAAGCTTGTATGATTTGTAAGATAATCAAATATACGTTGTAATGTAGAAATTCGAATAATAATGCAGTGTAAAGGAAGGCGAGGCTACAAGTGCGCTGCGAAAGTATGGCCTGACGCAGCCCGATCGCGTTTATCCCTTCTCACGGCGTTAACCGTAAATAAGAAAACAAACCACCGCATGGGAAGTGTCTCTAAGTTGGCTGGCACAACCACAACAGATCCGAAAATAATTTCCATGCGTTAATGTAATGTGCCGCAGCTCGGCATTACGCTTCGACTAAGAATTTTTGTTTGAAACAAAGTTTCGACGCGCCACTGCGAGGTAGCGACAGAAACGGACACTCAAATTTATCGTCTAGTTGGTAAAATAGTCGCCACGCGTTGGGACGAAAAAAATCCTATGTTAATAATATTCCATTGCAAAAGTGTGACAATATATGGAAGCGACAAGTCGCCACCAACCATTGCTTGTTGTCGTCGTGTCGTCGACTATCCATTCCTTTCAGATGATGAGCCGTGTCCTTCTTGTGCTGAATTATTTTCAGCGCTGTTGATATGAAAAGGCATATGTTGCAGACCACCGTAATGCCCATAGGACCGTAGAAGTATAATGCTCGTGCAGAATCGGCTAAAAATTGAAAAAAAAAAATGTTAATACGGCAAACGATTCGAATCAAGAAAGTCAATAAATCTCAACTTAGCTAGTTATACTTACAGTTGAACCAGCAGCTTCCTATGCCGAACTCGGGTTTGATGAAGTTGTCCGGTACGCTTGGAACGAAATCCATGATCAGGCAGATCCCGGTAAGAAGCGATGCGCATCCCCACGCGTAAACGGAGTAGATAATGAATTTTTTTCTCTCCCGTTGCTTCACGCTACCCTGGAGAGATCTGAATCCCCTGCGAACGAAATTGAAACCGATATTATCATCGAGTGACGAACGACGGATTCTCGTCTCGTCTAGGATACAGAGGGATTTTCTACCGGGGACTTTTTTCTACCTACGCACTCCAATAAGCAACTGTACGGATTAACCCGTGTGGCTAAGGCACACATACTGCGTGAATTCTAATGAACAAACTACGGGACACGCATAACAGACAATCAATTTCTCTACATCGTTCCAGTGCAGTCTTATAATCTTCAAGTACCCACCCCACTCACCCATGGTATAGCTCTATTATCTTTCCGGGCTTCGAGCTTGCAAGCAAAGATAGATATTTTTTTGTTTACATTTGCAAACCATCATTGTCCGATGGCTAATCGGACAGTTTGTCATTTCGTTAAATAGAATTACATCGAATAATTGACTAATTCATTATTTAACAGGTGCTGCTTCGATGGAAACACACAGTTTTGCCGCGTCATGGATGAAGAACCGAGCTGACGGCCACGGGGCAAATGAGAATGAAACAGTTTGTTCCCACACAACCGGACGCATAAAGATTTTACGCGGGTATGTGAAACTTTATACATACATATATATATATACATTCTGTGTAGAATTTTAACGACCTCGGCACTGCGACATTCTCTCGTGGCATCGGCGAAGAAGACGAAAACTCCGTTCCGTTATGTGACAAATATTTCTTTCACGCGCGGCTCGTATAACGCACGAGCTTGGTAGACAAGCTGTGCCCGCAACGCGGGAAAGTTAGCGTGACCATCGTACGAAATTTCGCATCTGGACTTTGGCCAGACTCTAGAAAACTGCATGACGCACAAGGCTCACGGGAAATTAACTATGAAGCCTCGTTAAGATCGCGTACGAGTTCTTTTTTGTATTTTTATTTTCTTTTTTCTTCTTATTTGCTTTAATGTTTTGACGCGTCGAAACGGAAATTGTAAGTCTGTCTCGGTGACCCGACGTAATAAAGGTATTAATATAATATTCCCGCGAGAGAAGGGTCACGCCTCACTACGTACCTTATACCAATTATACATATTGTTGCGTGGGTTTCGCTTGTACGTAATACGCGAGCTTGCTTGGAACCCCGAGGGAGTATTATCTTTTCTTTCTAAATTATGTGCATGCCCGATAGCGATGTACGCTTATTTTCATCGCTCTCAAAGTCACCGATAATATATAATGCAAATGAACTTTTAAAGGGCAATCGAATTTCAAAACGTCGACATTCCAAGCATTGTGCAATTTTCGTTTCCGAATTGAGAATATCACGATCGGATAAACGAGAAATAATCCGTTCGACCTTTCTACTCCGTAATTAGTGTCTCGGGGTCTCTGACCGATCCTACACTGGGAAAAAAAATTAAAAGGTTTTTTTACATAAACAGGTACATTAAATTCAACGCACGATGGTCATAAAAAATTAATGGGCTTCCGTACAGTAAAATTGAAGTTTTTGTTAGAATTTTGAATGTAGGAAATTTAATTATCAAATTATTTTGTAATATTTGGAATGATTTAATTCAAGGTCGTTTACGGTAAAATCAAAGTAAATTATGAAAAGTACAGTAGAATCCCGACTAATCGCGCTGCTCGGGGCCAAACAATCACCGTTTTCTTCTCTTTTTTTCTTATCGTTGCGGAAATTAATCATATTTTTGCATGTAATCGATAACTTCGGTTTGTTTTCCGAACTTTCGCCGTTTCTCGTCTATCACTTGCTCCATTTTTCTAAAATGAAAACAGCCGATTAAAAAAATTCGGAAGACGCATATTCAAGTTCTTCTGCGCAGTATCGATTACAGTTTTCAATACACTCTACATTAATTTTCCATCATAATTGCATATTGACGTTAATATACAAGTTTAAGCATTGAAACTTCCGATATCGTTACGTTGAGTTTGCAGCAAATTTTTTAATTACACATTATCGTGCGTTATTGTCGCAAGACGACAATCCACTAGCACGTTCTGGCCTTTAAGATATTCATTAAAGTCTCCCTCTTGACCTTGTCCTCGACGGCGATTACTACGAAATTTATAACGCTCATCAATCGTAAACGCGAGAGCGTCCTTTCCGATGCTGATACGTTAATTGATATACGACGCGAATACACGAAATTGACACTTGCGACGCCGGTGGAACGGAGCCAGAAGCAAAGATAGGCTTGGCGCCGAGTGGTATATCTAATTACACCCAAGGGCTCGCTTGCCTGCCCGGCATTTTCGGTACGTCTTCAAACACCCCCGCGCGTTCGACCCGGCACGATGAAAAGCAATAGTCGATTTATCCTCGTTGAGCCCCGACGTGTATTGTATATTGACTTTGCGCGGTAGGCAAATAAATGAATTCGCTTTCCCTTCGAAAGTTCACCGCTGCGCGGAAGAAAACAACGAATTATGGTCCATTACACGTCGCTTATCGCATCTCATCTTCCACAGAGTGAGCCGTATCGATAGAAAAAGCAACGCGACATTGTAAGTATCATCTCGTTAGTTTGGCAAATGAATTTTCAATATCAAACTTCATAGCACAACAGATAGATTGTTTAAACGGACGGGTTTTTTTTCATCGAATTTCAACTACATTGGTAATGAAAACGTTAACTCCCTTTTTTTACGGAAACATTGCGGAAACAACGTGCAAATATAATTTGCATAATTATTTTTATCTTCTGTTTCTTTGTGTTTTTTTGGGTCATGTTTGGAATTAAATTGAGCCACGAACAATGCTGGGTATTAAGCTGTTCAAGCGACGTGCGACTCTAATCTGGATCATTTTTATGATTACCGGACGTATTGCTTATAATAAAAGTGTCTACCTTATTTTCGACAGTGCCACCCCGTAAAGTTGTAATTCACTCCGTAACACTGCAATATTCGCCGGAATTACCGTCTTTATTCCGGATATTCTGCGACTACTCGCGAAGTCAAATTGGGGTCGATCAGCATTTCGGAGCGAGCCGTTGCGTAATAGTTTTCGGGAAGATTGCGAATGGGAGCGTCGAGAAGCTAATTCATTCTAATTCACCCCAAGAGGGCTATGCGGGCTGGCTCTTGTGTATGCGCGCCCGTGTCTATGCGAGTGGGCTGTCTCCTGTCCTTCGCGCAATTTCGCCGACTCCATTGCTTGTCCCGGCAACGGATTCGGGTTAATTCACCCGGAATTACCCTAACGATTCTCCTACCAATAGCGCGCTCTCTCTCTTCATTTGTTCTCAGTTCGCGGCTCATTCCTCGGGTCTCTTCAGCAGCGTTGAAGAATTCATTGGTTCGAGAGTCTGATTTATTCTAATTCATTCCATCTCTGTGTGCGTGTCCATGTGTGTACGCGTCAATCAATCCATGTCTCGTGCGTTTCACGCGCGCCAGACGTTTCGATGTTTTTCCTATTTCATCCGTAACTCTCCGTCTCTTTCCCTCTCTCGCTCTCTCTCCTTCACTCTGGCGTTGTATGCAAATCCGTTCGCGAATCGCACTCCAGCGTGGACATTGAACGGAGTGATTCACGACGGGATGGAAGACCGCACGCTCGAGCGTAATCACGAAAAATCCTATCAGCCTCGAATCTATCGGATTCTAGGCCGTCTCGAAGTGTCTCGTTCTCTCTCGACGGGTGACGATATCGTACGTCGACGCTGGCGAGTTTGAAGCGTTCCGAGATCGAACGTTTCGCGAGATATTTCTGGGAACCTGTACCCGTGGCATTCGGGTTCGTAAACACCCATTGAATCATCGTCGAAGAATGACGATCGTTAATATTACACCGCCGTAAGAACTTTTGACTTTCGCCGATTGAGCGGCAGCTCCAATGATACGACTAATGAGATTTGATGGTTATTTCGAACATCGCGCATCATGGGAATTGCTAGAAAAATACCGGGGCTAAGTATAGATTATTATTATTATTATTTCACTGTATTGACGCTCGCGGTCACGCGTGGCATTAAGGATCGAGCACGTACGACCACTGATTCACGCTTATTGGACACGTATGTCAATGTAATTATAGAAACTTTGGAACGATGACTACACCCTCCGGCTCTCGTCGAACGTCCATGGAAAGAGATCAGTCGTCTATTACCGAACGCGGTTGCAAACTATCGCAAGCCTAGAACGCGCGCTTGAAACGCAGCCAATTGCAAAAGATATTTGCCTAGTTTTATCCTCGTTCGCGCATTATCATATCAGCACGATAATTAAAATTATAACGCATTTACGTTGTAGCATAAATAACAGAGTGCGTCATGAACGAATCGGTGAAATCGCTTTCTCCGTGCCTACGGTACAATTATGTAATAAAATTTCACGCGAGCCAGCCGCATTCACGCGAGAAATTATGCATATACGCGTTCGAGAGTCAGCGTTCGCGCTAAGCGGACAGAATTTTCCTGGTACTGGCGTTGTACCGAACGCCGCGAGGATTTACTGCTCGCGAAAGGTCGCACGAACGAATTTATATATATGGATATACTAGTCTCGCTGGGCTCGCGCGATAGGCGCGCGCGCGTTTTGTCTGTCTATTTTATAAACAAATTTCACCGCCGCACGCAAATATTAACGAATTTCCTCTCACCTTCATTTACAAGACTAAATTACTCTAAGCCTCTCGCAAGTCCCCGAGACTAATATTAATATTCCCCATCCTCAAGAAAGTTATTAACCGTAATCGAATTTTTGGCTGAGCGCCCGAGATATTCGAAGTGTGAACTAGATTTTTCCCCATTTAGTTTCTCGGTCCCTGTAAGAGGTACTTGGAATATTTTTCAACGGGGTGTCCATTTGAGGGAGGAATTGCATGCGAGAAGGAATTTACAATATCGCGAGCCAAAATGAGACTCAGATGGTTTCGAGCTAAGGAGAAACTTAGAATCTTTCGGACCACGGGGTCTTACAGACCCCTAAAGCCCTCCGAGCTCTCCAGGGTAGCGAAGAACTTCAGGGCTTAGGGAGTCTCACAGATCACTCGAAGCCCTTCGAGCTCTCCAGTGCAGCGAAGCATTCCAGGGCTCAAGGGGTCTCACAGACCCCCAGGACCCTCTGAGCTATCCAGGGCTCGAAATTCAACTCTTTTACACGGCGTCGACGGCGAAATCTTTTTATATATATAGAGAGATACATAGGCGAAGCTATTTCAAAGTGAATAAGAGAGACGAGACACGGCCGTAGTCGCACATTGATCGAACATATGCCCGGCAGATCTCGAGTCTCGTTGACAGACTCGCGTCGGTACAAAGTAAAGCTTATAGTGCCTCTCGTCGCGGTTCAAGCGGAGAAAAAAGCCGCGCAAAAAATTCGGTGAGCCGAGAAAATTGGCCGCGGAATGAATATCTTTTATGATAGCGTCGAGAACAAGCGAGAGGCCGAAGAATGGATGATACAACGAAGCGAGAATGAATTTTTTGTTTGGATTTAGCCCGAATCGTTCGTATGGCCAACACCTGTCGTTTTATGTATAGCATCATCGAATTTTCTGCGAACGTTGGATGGGCCATGAAATTCGCATCACCGCTCCCGATCTCGCTCGGTCTCGCGTCTCGCGTAGATTGCGATCCAGCCGAAAGGCATTCCTTTTTTCGCAAAGTTCCGTCCGGGATCTTGATTACGGGGACGTGAGCGAGAATTGCACTGGTGCGTTGCAACGGAAACGCTGTGCAGAGGTCCGTGTACGACGAGCATTTAATGCGGAGGTGTTGTATTGATTTTCCTTAATAGGGTCAACCCGTGCATCTAGCCAAGCAACGACAAGATATCAGGCGTTCACTCGAGTCCAAGGTGCGAAAGATCGTTTTCGAAAGAAACGCGAAGAAAAAATAATGCGATTAACGAGAGTGAAGGTCAGAGAAGCTCGGCGTTGCAATTCGTCATCGGGGACAGGGCGAGAGAGCTCATTATCGCAATAGAAAGCATATGGTTACCATCATTCGTCTGGACGTTATCTTATCGCGCAAGGTTGAAGGAAAATTAATAAAAAATCGAGAGGGCCATATGGAGACGTGTCACGAAACAGCGCGTCGTTGGCTCTTTTTTTTAATCTATCGCGAACGCCCTCGAGTATCGGCGATTAAATGAAAATGATCGTTTAAAGTTGAATTTCGCTCGGGGACTCCCCGCGAGTCGGACTGCGGCGTTATCGCTAATCGACGTTCGATTGACCGTGTCGACGCGAATAGCCCGCACGGCGGATCGATGAAAAAAACTAAGTATTTTCGGCTACGGACGCGCCGACTAATGCCGCCCGGAGATTCCGGTAATTGAAGCGAAATAGGTCGATTGGCCCTCGACGAATCGTTGACCGAAGAAAAGAGAATAACGACTTCCAAGAATAATTGTTGATACCGACGAGGCGACGCGAGCGAGATATACCGCGAGTGAGGAAGGATGTGGTGGCGAAGACCGTCGTGGCCTCTGGGCCTTCGCGGCAAAAGATTCACGAGCCGACGCATGGCTGCTCCAACGCTTATCGTGAAAATAAGACGAAGCGAAGGAACGAAAATTGAGAAGAGAAACTAATGCGGGGGAAAAGCCCGGGAAAATCGGAAGTCGAGGGTTTTCCCTCTCCATTTTGATATTCCTCGGTGGTATCGAGCTCGGAACCGCCAAATCCAAGAAGTTTCGAACAAACTATAGATATAGGTTGAGGGATAGAGAAGCTATTAGCTCGTCTGTGTATCTCGAACGTCACGTCCACCGGATATTAATTCGAACCGCAAGTTGCCGCTGTTGCGGCATCGATTCTCCAGAATTCGAGTTAGCCCAATTGTCAAATTCCACCCTTCTGCACAACGACTCTAGCACGCTAGCCGGAAATAGAAAACAGCTTGGCGATCACCGCGCGCACAAGCGTTCCGAAACATCGGGCTGACCACAGACAGACTTTTCTACTGACCGGCGCAACTCTATCTCATCAGCGTCCAAACTCGGCTATGTCGTTCATCGGCCGAGCAGTCCAATGACGCGAACTCTTAACAGGATACGCGAAATGACGCCATGTGTCGGGGCATGAATAATTATCAGTAGAGAAAAACTGTTATCGCGCAGTTTCAAAGTATTATCAACAGAGAGATTCCTGTTTAATTGTAATTGTTTAAAAATACACACCCACGCACGATAAAAAAACTCACCCGAAAGTCCACCAGATATCGAAGCACATAACATTGAGCCAGAAGAAACTCGCCAGGAACGAGAAGTGGATGATAAAAGCTGAAACATGAAAAGAAGAAGATAAAAATAAGTGATAGCTCATTATCATGCAACGTGCGCGGTGTGCGCGGGAAACGCGAATAAAGAGCAAAATGCCTCACGCTCGGGAGAAGCCCAAAATTTCGTTCGAGACCGTGATCTTCGTGCCGAGAACCGTTTGACACTATTGTTAAGCTAATATCCGGGCGATTCATCTCGCCAACGTGACACTCCTTTCACGAGCAACAACGCAAATAACCGTGCAAATATCGCACGGACCATTCACGTCGTCGGAACCCACTCGTAAAATCACCTCGCGACTGTTTCTCAACCCTTCACGTGCGGGACTTGGCGGCCTCGACGAGTCCATTCACGATGGAACGCCGAGTTTTTCCCGGTTGTAAACCGGAAAATATCGAGTTTACAGAAAAAAAACTGTGTACAAAATCTGATTTACAAATGTTTAGACCTACATTCGCGTTGATCGCTTTATTTTATTTCAACGATAATGTTGTTGACTATATTTATTTATAACAAAAGAACTATTTCATCGATCGACATTCTGCCGATGCCTCTCCATGGGAGAATGTTAACCGGCATACATGATTTTTTCTGAAACTTTCGTTCGATAAACGAAACAGGCAAACTATCAAGAAATCGTCGATGATTAAAATCTTCATTTGTGCCTTTTTATCCGATGTGAGTCATTTCGAATCTAGGAAAAAATATCGCTGAAACAAATATGCTTTGGGCAAGGTATCCATAAAAAAAATCCACGCTAAAAATATCCCAGACAAAAATGCTCTGAATAAAATATTCCCAGGGAATGATATTGCCGGATAAAATTGGATCTAGGACAAAAGAGACCGTAGGAATTTTTTTGCAATTCTGAAAAGTTTTCTTCTTCCTCGACCTTATTTTTGCTAACTATCCAATATGTATTCAGCAATGAAAAATGAACTATTTCTTCTGGAACATTTTATCTCGAGGATATTTTTATAGATTTTTTCCCAGTAATTTTTTTCATGAAATTGACATGAAATCCCGTATGGCGATGGATGATTGAACAATAAATCGTGAATAATGATATACCCGAAAATAGGCAAACGCCATCGCTGATTTTGTGCTGTGGATGCATCTGCACAAAGGCCAGCGTCGTGTATGCGACGATCAACGGTCCGACGTATCCGCGTAGTGTGGCGCCGTGCATATTCCTCAATTCCGGTATGACCGAATAAACGATGAACGTAACGAGAAGGAACGGCACCGAGAATATCATGCCAATGGGGAAGGCGAAGGTCAACTCGCCTTCGGCGCTCGCCGAGGTTGTGCCATCGTCGACGCCATTGTCGAAGCACAGCACAACGTTGTAGGATTCATTGTCCGCGACGCCGAAACAATAATCCGTGAACGGTATAATGCTATCGTAATTTGTTAGATATATCGAGCCGTTCGAGAGTAGCTTGTACTCGTCTTCGGGCATGTCCTCGGGATCGAGCTTGTATCTCTCCCCGCCGTGGCACGGATCCCACGAGAAAATGTGAAAATCTTCGGTTCTGAACTCGCCCCCGAGCGACTGCAGTGTCGCGGGATCGTGGAGAGCCGGAAAATTCGACGGGAAAATGTTTTCACCGTTCGAACACTCCGTGCCGTCGATGCGATTGGTTGTCGTGCAGCACACCGGTAAGCACGATCTCGTCGCGCACGGGCACGCGTGAGTACGATTTTCGCTCGTTTGAAGGTTAGAACCGCGATCGCTGCTGTTCACTCTCGCGTCTATCAACGCCTCGGCGGGGCAATCATTCTCGCCGGGTCGAAGAAACCCATCGACGCGAGTCGCGAACACGCACAAACACGCGACGATGGAGAGCAACGAAATTTCGCGTTTCATGTCGTTCTTCATGCGACGACGCTTCGCGTCTCACTGAAGAACCACCGATTACGGGTTTTCCCTCGGGGCTTTAACGGGACCGTGTTCGCCGAGATTCCAAAGGCGAGAAATCCAACTTCGCCGTCTGCACAAAGAAAACGGGGGTCCCTCTATCTAACCACCACACTTGTGCACACAACAAACGAACAGACACTCGCCGCTTTGCGGTACGATCCGCGAGGAAGTGTATGCGTATCACTGCGAAACAAATAAGTCCTCACTATCGTGAATGGAACGCAATTGCTTGTAAGTAAAGGAAAAAGAAGAGAAAGTATACAGATTAACCAACGCGAACGAAGCGCGAAGTTTTGGGATCGTCGGAGGCGAGGCGGACTTGTGTGCGAACTCGAGAATGCTCGAGCAGTAAATGCAACCGTTCGAAAAATCGTCTAATCGTCAGCGGCGCACATCGGCGGAAGTAAAACCGCGATTTCGAGACGGAAGTAACTGGCTCTCGCGCGATCTACGGCGTTGTGCTCGAAACAAAAAAAAAAAACGAATCGAGGTCCATCGTTCGAGGCGGCTCGCGTCGGCAGTATTTTTATATATAGAACCAGGGGAGGTCACGGGCAAACGAGGGGGGCGAGAAAAAAACATCGTCTATGAGAATCGATGGTTTACGGGAATCTTCATTTCTATGTTTATTTTTCTTCGTTCCTCGAAAGATTATTCGGTATTCGCTGCTGCGAACGAGAGAGGCGCGCACGGCCTCGGATATTTCGCGGAGATCCTCGTATTTATCATTGCGCCAGCACAGTGGCATCGCGTTACCCGCGGCTATCTGTTCTGTCAACGGATTACGCGAAATAATCTCCGCACGCCCATTGCCTTTTCTATCGACGGGTGTGTTTGCACCCGAGCTCTCCGCTAACACATCGAGGCTCCTCTACATCGTATATACGCTCAGTGCCGCGCGGAATTCCGACGTCGCGCACCCACCCGCGATCTGCAACAGATGTCTGCTACGAGTGAGCGATAATCGATAACGTATATATAAATACATCTCGACGGCAACGCGCGAACTCTGATGGACGTTTCACTCGAGGGAGAGAAGTGTACTAATTCGATGTAGACAAAAGCGGCGGATGTCAGGGTACAACGTATAGCCGTCATCGCCAGCCCTGACACGAAGGTTGAAAGAAAAATGGTAAAGAAAAACAAAGGATATCGGAGGGTAGTTTACCCGCATAATGGATCGCCCACGCTAACGTGTTGTGGCAGGCGAGACGAGGTACGAGCGGACGGTAATCGAAGGGACTGTATACTCATTATCATGCCATCCTAAGAAATTATTTTTTTAGTACAACGAGACGCTGCCGCGTCTGTTATCCTAAGATTATAACGCGATGACAAGAAGAAGCGACGAAAAAAAAATAACAGCGAAATGGTTATTATAAACAAAGCTATCGATCAAGAGGCGTTATTGTCGTTTTTTGCTTCTTCGCAGAGAAAATTTTGATTCGATGAAGAAGAAAAATCGATATTTCGGCAAATTCGTGTTCAGAACGTTGGGAAAATTAGGTTTGGAAAAAACGTCCGAATCTATGTGTGCGTGCGCGGCTCGTAGCGCGTGTGCTCGTGTGGGCGGGCGGACGCGCCTGTGTGCGCGTACGTCTGCGGATACGTCTGGCGTGTTAGCCGTCAACATGAATTTTGGGGTGTTAGGAGCGGTGAATTGTCAATGTTCGCTGTAAGTTTTGACGTAATCGCTACAGACGTTAAGATGTTACACGGTTTTTAAATATGTCAAAAATTTCTGTTAACACGATAACTCTCGTAAATGTTGTCGAAATCATTAGAGTCGTTAAGATCTTTCACGTTTTTTAATTTTATCAAAAATGTCTGTTAGCACGATAACTCTTGCGAGTTTTGTCGACATCGTTGTGATCGTTAAAGTTTTACACGGTTTCTAAAGTTGTCAAAAATGTCTATTTACGCGATAACTCTTGCAATGTTTGTGATATTTGAATTTTATGAAATGTCGTATTTTCATAATATCCAATGACACAATAGCGAGCTTTTCCAATTTTTGAGATATCGAGCTGTAAATTTCTACACGTATGGACTGTCCCTATTCGATTGGTATTAAATTTGCAAAAAATGTATGGTGGCGTTTTAATTTTTTAAGATTGAGAGTTTTCTTCATTGAAGGGAAAAATAAATATTTTTCCTCGGATGCAAGCTTTCGTATTTTGAATTCGTAGATCTTTTTATCTGCGTTTTTTTTGGTCATATTTAATATTAAACTGAGCCACAAAAAACGATGCGTATCAAATTTCCACATTGTTTCTCATACTATTTTTAACGTTTTTCACAAAACTCCTGCTATGCGGAAGGCAAAATACGTTCGGTAACTTCGCGCAAATCTAATTTGCATACATTTTTTTTCTTCGCGATCGGTCTCTCGACACGTCTCTCGAACTCGAGGTCGAATAAGTTGAAGAGTCAAATGTAAAGAACGCGGTCGTTGTACCGTCGATTGTCAACCGTTTGCTCGGATACGCGCGAGAGCAACAGAATCCTCGATATCTCGAACCTACTCGCGATATTCCTTACAATACCGCTATCATAATTTCGTTAATATATTCTTCCACAATAAAAAGCTATTTGAGCTACTTAGCGTCGAGACGCCGCGGCGTCTCGATTATTATGAAACGGAACAAACACTGTGTTATCATGCGTAATAGTTTGTAATGAATTACCTAGGGAAGCGCAGAGAGGATAGTTGTGGCCGACCGCCGGCTCGATTTGTACAATAATGAGACCGGTGTACGCGAAGAAGAGGCACGGAACGTAACATCTCAGCGTCATTCCATGCATCGTCTTCAGTTCCGGCAGTATCGTGTAGACGACAAACGTTGCAACGAGGAACGGCAACGACAGTCCCATTGCGATCGGATAGAATATTGGTATTTTTCTTTCCGGAAAGGGCACGAAACAACCGACAACACGGCTGATCGACACGTTGCCGTACACCAACGAACCGAGACAGTACGCGTCCGTCGTAATCAAACGCGGTTTAGATTCGGTCCTCGAATAGTTGAGGAATATCGAGCCGTTCTCCAACAGATAGAAGACGTCGTAATCGGGCGGACCAGCGTCGATGGCATAGGCTCCATGAGGACACGGATATCCCTCGCGAAACTCGAACTCGTCGAGACTCATCCCCGACGGAGCAAAATTTGAATCGTAGATTTCCGGCACGATGATGTCCGCAATGTTCAGCGAGTCGTTTTCGTGGCAGGCTGAATTTAACAAATATGAACCGGGTTTGCAGCAAATCGGTATGATCGGCATCGGCTTCGAACAAGCGACGATACGGGTGGCCGTTCCTTCCTCGGACATCACAGAACCGAAACAGTAGGAGTCCGGAGCGATCGAGCGCGATCCACTCGAGGTCCTCGAATAATTAACGAAGATCGTTCCGTTCTCCAGCAAATAGAAATTCTCGCTTTCGGATGAACCCGCATCGACGAAATAAGCGCCGTCGTTTCCGCACGGATATCCCCAACGTGGCGCAAACTCCTCGAGACTCATGTTAGACGGTGAGAAAGTGGAATCGTAGATCTTCGGGAATGCAATGTGCGCAGCGGGAAACGAGCCGTTCTCGTTGCAGGTTGAATCCCACAGATATAATCCCGGTTTGCAGCATATCGGTAGGATCGGCCTCGAAGCAGACTTTCGTATCGTCTTCCCGTGCTGCGCATTCAAACATCGAGGCTTGATTTAATTTTGTAGGTTTTTTTTTTTTCTTTATTTTCATCGAATATCGAAAGCGGTAGCTCGTCGCCAAGAATGACATATACAACCATAGGCGGGTCTCGATCGTGGCCACTGCTACGTCACCGACCCAAAACTATTATTTATCTCGCTCTCAGATATCCGAACCGGAAGAAGATGCTCGAGCTTACTATACCAAACTCTATGAGAGTACACGGACCGACGTGCTTGTTCAAGGACGCGGGCACCAGCGCCGGCAAACCGGTCTTGACGAATGTTTTGTCAATACAAAAGACGTACGGGTTGTCTCGAATCAATTGGTCTCGACAAACTCGCGATGAGCTACCGCGCTTCTTTTTCTCGCGTACGCGAAACAATGCATCGCTCGCCGGTCCTCGCGGAGACCGGCGAGAAACGTGTGAAATTCTCTACGACATTCGTTTCTTTTCACATCGACGATCACCGAAAAATCTCACCTCGACTATTTCCAATTCCTCGAAAACCGCATCGTGATAACTCGCATTTTTGGTATTATTTTTCACGTCGTTGTGAGATGAGACGAGCTCGTACGAGTGCTCGGTGCGCCAATTAGTCGTAAGTTGGCACGTAACCCACGCGGGAATAAACACGGCAACGATCAGCGCCGGGGAGAGCATGTTCTCAGGCTCACGACCGAGAAGACACTGATCCGCAAGGGATAGACCGGTGGATTCCGTTAACTCGGCACACCAAGTAGAGAGGTCCTATAGTGTCAGGTAGAAAAATAACAACCACAAGCCAAGTACACTTCGAACTGCACCTTTGGGATGTTAACACACCAATGCCGAGTACCGGGGAAGCCTGGCGTTGAGAACGGTACGACTACAACGACTCTCCGGGCTACAACGCTGCTTTTTTCATAAGTATAATAGTAACAGTGTTTTCGACCCGGGCAGACGGAACGCGGTTGTTCGCGCGTTAGCGCCACGGTTATTACGAAGAGACTACGATGACGATGACAAGATGAGAGTGCCTCGGGTCATTAATTTTGTTCACGATGAGAATCGTGTGGGAGGCCCCTCTCGGACGATTCCGACTGCAAGAACGAGCGAACCTTTTCTCGTTACAGCGAGAGAAAATAAGATGGGAGAGAGAAAAAGAAAAAAAAGCTTTCGCGGAGCGAAGTATGGGGAGAACGAGAATCGACGCGGCAACAAAGGGAGAAGTGTGGCTACGCTCGTTCGCTTCGCGAACCCCCGTTGTCCGACGATCGACGCATATTAGTCGGCTCTATCGATCTCCAGGGAACGAAATAGAAACTGGCTCGTTGCCGTCTTTCGCGAGGAAACGCACGTCCAAGACCGACGAGAACCCTTCAATCATGAAGAGACGTGCGCTTCGTTATAACTCGTTACGGTACGATGACATACGTTGGAAAATAACTTTATTGAATGAGATAGACTCGGTCGTGTCGCTGCCTAAAATTCGCGAGATACCGATCGGCGATCATCGGTGGGCGAGAGCCGAAACTCCGTGACCAATGAGAAATACCGGAGGGGAATGATGGACACTCCACTGGCTCTCTGCCGGGCGAGTCTCTCGAGTTGAGAACGCGCTCGAGCCTCGGTTCTCGATTTTGCACAAGCACGCTTCGTCGGTCACTATTATTCGCCGGTCGGTGTTCGAACATTCGTTTTAATTCACGGGGAATCGATGACGCGACGAAGTGCGACTCTGTTGATCACAGTCGCAACACTGATTCGTATTAAAAGGCGAGCGGTTTAACCCAATGCGATGTCGATAAACTGTTAGCCTTTCACGCAACCAGTTGGGGTCTGGTCTGAGCTCTCACTCTTCGTCTCTCTCACTCGCGCGCTCTCTCTCTCTCTTTCTCGATGACCATCTCTACGAGTGGAACTCCACCTTTTAGTAGCACGTGGCGAACTGTACGTCAACGTCGAGAGGCGGACAAAGAGTGGTGTGTATCGAAATTATTGGAATTCTCTATCGCGACCACGCGATACGGTCAATCATACGATAAACAACATCTATACGTTATAACTCTATTAATGTATTTAACGTTGATAAGTGAAAAGATACAAGTGGCGTGGAGGTCTCGCAAACTCGCGATCTATCATTTACGACGACACAGCGCTTCTTATCTCTCGCGCGATATCTTTGCGACTTATCGAGTCAATGAATGGGAATTAACGGCTTTTTTTACGAGAGTAGTACGATCATTGAAGCACTTGTTTGTGAATTCGTTTTCACGGTCATTGCACGAACAAGGTACAGTGCAGTTTTTCTGAAAACGGAAAAGTGTATTCATGACAAAGTAGGCCATTTTCGTGTTGACCTGACCCCGCGATAATTCTGCTATCGCGTGCACGAGACACGTGTTATGTGCGGATTAAACTCCGCAGCTCGCTCATGCAGGTCAGCGAATAGTAATGGGCGCTTATAATAGTACCATTGTCCAAAATATGATTTTTTTCCGGCGAGAATTCATTTAGGAGAACATGCTATTTTTTATTCAGAACTCTTTGCAGACGGTATTCGCGATTTTTTTATTTATATTGTTGGTTGATCGTGTGAATTTTCGTATCAAATATCAAAGTAATCCTTTCGGTAATGTCCGACCAAAGCAAAAATTTCGAGAACCGTTTTTAACGGGATAAAATTCTGATAACCTTGAAACGACGAGCAATATATCAAACTTTTTTTTCTGCCTATTTTGCAAAAAGTGGTTATCTTTACGATTTTCAAACATCGATATCTCAACATCCTGATAGAATTATGAAAAAAAAGTTCCAGGTGGCTAACGTCTTTTGCGAGCGAAAATACATCAAATACAGTGCTTGGCAGACTCAGAAAAATCGTTTTTTTTTTTCAAACGTTTCAAAGTGATGAAAGATGCAAAAAACCGCGTTAAAGAAAGGGAGGCGAGGAAATTTTTTGCGTGCAGCTCGAGCTTTCCATAGAATGCTCCAGGCCGCACATTTACACCGATTTTTCATTTCGCACCGAACACGTATCCAATAGGAGTTTTGGCCCGAAGCCAGGCGGCACTTCGATATTTGCGGAAGACAAATATTTGCGATAAATATTATTTAATTTGAATGGCTTGTTATCTTTCCTAATTCAAAACCTTCCTAAATCAAAATAAAGCCTCGAAGAATCAATAGTAACCAATGAAGCTGTAATTTATCGAAACATAAAAACGAATGCAGTCTCGAATAAAAAAAAAGCATTGCCTCTAAAAAATGCAACAGCAAGGCCAACCGCGTGTTAGATACAGCGAGCAAGGCTGGGTTGAAACCGAGATTAAATAAGGCTTTATTGGGCCAACCATAGTAGGTCACGTACGGATAGCAAAGCGTCCCGGGACCAGTTGAATTTCCGTGCCCCATTTCTTTATAATCTCACTGATCCAACAGCGTGTTATTTATCGCCAACGTGTATACTCCGCTGGAAAAGTAAAAAGAAAATCTCGCTGATTTGTTGCAGATCCGAAGGAAAACGGAAGTTTCGATCGATTCCCGATGTTGCGTATTTCGCCGGGATGCTCGAGCGAAATTGCGGGAGGCCTCGGGTGAGAGAGGACGTCGCGCGGCCACCGCTGTGAAGATCTCTTCGAGCATGTAGAAGCCTTTAATGAGACAAGAGAGCCTCTTCCATTTATATGCCTCTTAAGCGTCGAAACGGGCACTTTATTGCACAGAAGAACATCCAGTATGCTGAGTAGGCGAAGATACGTTAAGCATCCGAGTATTACGCGCGGACACTGTTTTACCGAGTAAATTGCTACTTCGCATGTTACCACGCTCTAGGAGAATAGTTATGCGAGACGAACGTGCGGCGAAGTTCTAACGACAGCGATCGAAGTTCCAAGAACGCGACCAAGTTCGAGGTAGGCCCCTTTCGTGTCACAGTCGAATATAACTCCGGCAGGGCTCTCACGGTCCCTTTGAGTATCCCATTCATGACTATGTATACATAGCGCGCCGCAAACGATATTCATCGTGACGTCATTTACAAAGGACACGCGCTCCTTTTTTTTTTGTTGACGAGGCCTGACCCTCTTGTTCGCGGCGTTCAACAAAGATTGATTACACGCGCATTTCGCACCGCAATCCGAGCACACAACGTATGTGCTCCAGGATATATCGATCGGAGAATCGGTGTTAAAGTTCGAGGTTGCCACATTTGTACGAGAAGTCCTCGCAACGTGTAGAAGGCACAAATAAATTGCTGCGCAATTCAATGCACGAATTCTTAAATTTGTAATGCACATAGTGAAAAATTAAATTCAATTTACGATTATTTATTCATTTTTTGCTTCCCCATAAAGTAAACTTTACTTTCGCGAAGAATTATGCTGTTGAGATTTTCATATTAGGATTTTAAAAACCGTCTAAAGCACCGAGAACGGTGGTTTAAAAAGACATGTCTGTATGTGTGTGTATGTTTGGACGGATTTTTGTTGGCGTTTTAGCGAGTGTAATTTTCGAGATATCGAGTTCCAGTTTGAGCCATAGGCAGACCGTTATTAAATATGCTTGGGAATTAAGTTTCATGCGAATTCGTCAAGACGTTTAAAAATTCTGCCTGTTCGACTTTTTTCAAAAACGTCTATTCCCGTGCTATAACACGCGCACATTTTAATAGATCGAGTTCAAATGTAGTCCACAAGTAGACTGCTGTTAAGTATCCTTCGGATTTATGGAATTTTTCTGAATAGAGTTCCTATTGGAATGAAATTGAGCCAAAAATAATTTGTGTATTAGACTTCAACATGGCTTTCTTATTTTGTTCTTAACGTTTATAAAACCACCTCTATAAGGAAGCTAAAATTGTTTGAGTGACTTTCTCATTAAGGAGCTTTGCAAACGATGTTGAAGACAAAATGAGGAGGTTTAATCCGCATAATTAATATTTTTTCTGCCGGGAAATTGTGGAATATATTAAAAAATGTCGCCTTAACTGTACTCGAAGTCATTTGCTCAAATTGTACCATAAAAGTACGTTAATTCCATTAATTTTCTCCAATTTCACTGTATATAAGTACATTATTCGAGTGAACCCGTTTATGTTTAAAGAATTCGATTTTCTTAGCAGTGTACAATTGCGTGACTTCTCGGGTTGTGAGTTAGGCACGTAACTATGCGCAAACATGTAAACCCATTGTCGCTGTGTTGAAGCGTACATGCATGTGCAACGCCGAAACCCGTACACTTCGAACTCCCTGCGGTATAACCCGGGATTTCTCTATGGGCGGCCAAGTTCGGTTCGTGCTCAAAACTCGAGACCCCTTCTTTGTATATACCTCGAATAGTCGTAAAACACAGTACGACCATGAATTTTCAAATTATTCCGGTAAATAAACGCCGAACCATCGGAGAGCAGTAACGTATTCATCGATTCTCCGGGGTCTGACACGTGCCGCTGATGGAATTAATTTTTCTGCTCTTTTTTTTCAGTATCAGAGAGCAGAGGAAGCCACCAAGGTTTTTGGGAGTCCCCGAAAGAATCAATGAGTACAAAATAATTAATGAAGTCCGAGACAATGAGCCTTAATACTCACCATAAGTAGAGCAGAGAAGATGACCGTGATAGATGAAGCGTTCGGTAGCGAGAAAGCAGTACGCGACAAGCAGACACGCGACATAGCACATTAGCGTCATGCCGTAGAGATTCTTCAGTTGCGGAATGATCGCGTAGACGATGAGCGTTGCGATAAGAAACGGTATCGAGATGATGATGAGAAACGGATATACAGGTTCTGGACCGTCGTCCACAAGATCGCACACAACGGCCGTTATTTTGTTTACATCAACGTTCCAATCTATGCAGTATTCCGAGTGTAGATAATACTTTCCGGTCGCGTAAAGCGTGCCGTCCGATTGAATCACGAAATTGTCATCGTCGTAAAGGTCCGGATTGAGTTTGAAGGTAACGCTTCGCGGGTCGTGACACTGACGATTCATAATGACAGAGAAGCGATCGCTCAGACCGCTGATATTTTTCAATTCGTCGACGAGATGATGAGGTTCCGGCGCAAGATCGGGAACTCCCGCGGTGTCGTTTATCGGCGAACAGTTCGGTACAATATCGGCGGTGAACACTTCGCCGGGGGGACAACACTTCCGCACGCAATCGAATTTTACCTCGCAGGCGCAACCGTACGTGAGATTTTTTTCTTGCCAGTACCATCTCGGCGGATACAGATGGCCGTCGTGAAGCAGGGAACCGTTCTCGAAGACTTCGATCTCGTCGTCCGGAAGCGGTATCGCGAGATACGGCAAACACGGCGTTTCGGTTTTGTTCGCATCCGCGACGATCGACGATGCTCGCGTTCCAACGAAGACGATTGCAAGGCAAAGAAAAACTTTGTCGATTATACGAAACTTCATCGTATCGACGAGTGCTCCGTTGGATTATCGATGATAATAAACGATCGACGATACTCGGTTGATCTCCTTTGCGTCTACGAGCGATTTGTCGAGTCTAGGTAATCCTTACTCCTATCGTGAGTGACGGGTACACTTCATTATTGTGATCTTTGAGCTTCATCTGTCGCTCTCGAGGGCCCGGCTTCGACTGAACCGGGGAGAAAACTTTTTCGGATTGTATATCTTCTTCTTCCTTCCCGCCAAAGTGCACCGACACGACTACCCGCCACGAGCATTGCGCGAGTTCCGCACATCGTTCCCGAGCCACCGGCCTAGTTTGCAGCACGGCCTCCCCTATCTACCCTCCGCATCGCCGTTGATAAGATTGCCATCGGGTGCTGCCAATTCCAAGGGTGCAGCACCGCACGGTCACGGTGCCTCACGGGGATACGGAAACCGCGCGTCCGCTGGGGACTCTCGAACTCCGCACGCGACCGTCGGTAAATCCACCCGCGCAATCTATGGATTATTCCGCGCTTCCGACGCGCACACGGACGTTTCCTTCGAACGTCGAATGCGACAAAACACCGGAGAGGCGATCAGATGATGAGAATCGAATGATTTTTTTTTGTACTTGAATCTGGATGAAGAGACAAGAAAAGACTGAAATATGAAATACTTTTTAGTTCATTAGACAATTGGCAACGTTTTATTGTTTTTTGTTTCTCTCCTTATAAATACGACTTGGATCTAAGTTTACAATGCTTGGGTCAAATTAGTAGAGGGATTACAGTTTTTGTATGTACAGCTTACGCAAGAGGGAATTTGTATTTAAAGTGTAATCAACGGAGCGTCCGCTGATTTTTTCGTTCTTTTCCACTCGTTGAGGTCGGCGAGAATTCTACGTCCGTACGCGGTGTGCAGTTCTCTGAACGTCAGCCTGGTTCTTGGCATGTTTTCCGTTCTGCCGGGAGCCGATCTAACGCTCTGGGATCGTTGATGAGATTCCGGCCTGTTGAAAGGATTGTGTCGCGTTCTAGGCGGCGGCTTGGGCGACTCTGGCGGAGGAGTAACCGCTGTTGTTTCTTCCTCAGCGGCGTCCAATTGACGCTGAAGCTCCGCGACCATCAATTTCATGTAATCGTAGCTCGCGCACGCCAGAGCTTTCATCCATTGTTCCATGGACTCCTGAAAGCGATTATTGGATTTTTCGATTGAGCATGGATTTTTTTTTCAGAGAAACGCAATTATTTACCTGCGACTCGGCGCCGAGGGAATAACTTCTGTTGTTCGGGCCGTGAAAAACGATCTTGAAGCCGAACTGTTCCTCGTCCTCCGCGAGTTCTATCGTGCAGCCCTCGAGAACAATCATACCTACCGGTTCTTTGTCACCGCGACGATCGAAGTAGAACAATATATTTCCCTTCAGAACGAACCATCGTCTCTGGTATCCGCGATTAACCTCGCCGCGCTTGTTGAGCCAACCCTCGCGATCCACCGGCGTCGGCGACGTCGCGAATGCCACCATATTCTTCTCGTTTATTTTCATTTCATTTGATTAACAAATTTGTTTTTAAAAAATTTTCGATCGCGCGGCCGACACACGCGAGATTATACTTGTAAGAACGTTTCTCTTTATGCCTCTGATTGACGCGAACGCAGGCAAACGTCACAACTGTCAGTGAAGTCGCGTTTGGTTGGGACGGTGCAGGTTAGGACACGGCGTCCATAACCTCCAATGTCGCCCACTCGAAATAAATCGGTGACGAAAAAACATCTGGCGTCTCTTTACGTCGAAGGAAAATGGGTTAAATAATAAAATGTTTTTTATTCACATCTTGCAATTATCGATTATCTTTTATTGTACAGCTCATATTGGGAAAAAAAAAATTCTTGACGATTGTTTTCGTGAAAAATATTTCTTGTACAAGTTCTCAGAATATCCTAACGTCGACATAAATATAAATTTGTTCTTCTCCGCGATAGGCGGAGGAGAGAACTCAACTAATCGTAAGCATGTAGGGATGACGTTGTACAGCGGGCGAACGGAGTGTCGTCGCATTTCCAGATTTATATGGGAATAATCTTGAAGTGGAGTCCGATGAGGGAGAAAACGAGGCACTTGAGATCCTGAACGAGATAGTAGAAACATCGGAGACCCTCCGGATCCCGCGATTGATTCACGTCGAGAAGCGATCCGGTTTTGGAGGTTGTGAAGGATATGTGCTCGTCGCCGATGACGATCTCGAGTTCCTGGCGGCCGACGCGATCGGGTTGCGGCCACAACGAGTCGTCCTCTTGCATTATCTCCGAGTCCTGAATTATCCTCTTCAACTCCTCCATAACGCACTGGTGTACGTACGCCTCTTTGCGGATCATCGTGTCGTTTTTGTAATTGGAATTGTTCGCATAGCGCAATTTACCGTCGGGCCTGAACTCGAATTCCAAAAATTCGTGACCGAATTTTCCCTTGTGTCCAACGTAGTATCTTATGTAGAAGTCCGTCGACATATTTACGCCTTTTTTAGATTCTTCAGTCTCGTTGTTATCGAAAAAAACTGTGACTCGATAATATTTTCTTTTTCGTTGAGAGATCCCGGTGTATTGGTTCGACACGACGCGTAAATATGATGCACACAAAACCGGATGTCTCGTTGGGAAGGAATAGGTTATGGACGCGCATGCGTGCGAAGAGGCGCTTCCGTCACATCCGGTATTTTCGATCGTTCGAATTGGTTCGGAATTTGTTGCAACATGGGATCCAGTAAAAGGTACGTGTCGACACTAAAATATTTTAAATATTGGGATTTGAAGAAATAAAAAAACATCAAGGAGCAGTGAAGAAATTTAAGAACATTCGACAATTGTTCCAGGACAAGAAAAATTGAAGAAAGATTCAGAGAAATTGAAGGATTTTTAGAAAAGAATCTTCGGATTCATTTATTCAGTACACGGCCGAATTTACAATTCTTCGATATAAATTCAATGCATTACTTTCGTTCTGTAAGTAACGTTGATTCATCACACTTGGGTTAATACCTCGTTGCGGAACAGTCTGAATTTGATTTTGTTAAATCGCTAGCTGCGAGACTAAAAAACTATCTATAATATAGAATCTTAATGTATCAATTTCCACGTTGGACAAACGAGTGAGTCGAGGAGTGGTACAAGTAGTCAACAAAAGTATTCGCGGAACATTAACACGACGAACACAAAATCTACGTACGAGCAACGACCATTTACTTTGTTTCACTCCGATTTCTGCTCTCCAATATAACGATTATTAAACTTTCACTATGAAATCATGATTGAAAACTCTTCATTGGCTTCGCCTTGTTAAAAAGCGCCACGAAATTCGGATAAATTTCAAGAATTCTCGCTTTCAAGACGTTATTAAAGACTCAAAAACGTATCGCGTACCGAGCTGGCAATGGTTCGACCAATCACTTCATCGGTATACTCGAATCGACCAATCGCGTTGCGGCTCTCTGTGAGTCGTGTAGATTACGGATAATAAAATCTTAAAAGCGAGGATGCTCGGTATTGTTAACCATACCGTAGCGTTTCCTTAGTGGAGTATTCCAATGAAGAGCAGTCAATAAAGCAAGAAGAATAATATCGAAACAACTGCTTTAAATTATTTCTTTAAACCCCGTGCCATTTTAAGTCGGAATGCGCGTGAACGTCATTCGTAATAAATCTGATAGTTCTATCAGTGAGCAGAAATCTGAGTGGTAAAAAGTGAATAAGCCCCGCTCTTTCGGAGACGCTATATTCGTCCCATTAACACAAACGGATGATCGAGACAGAACCGCGAAACTGAATTCAAAGTACGTATAATTTTCATGCATAGCATCTATTCCCACAGACGCGAAAGTCTTCACTATTTACAGTGTAACAACAAGGCGCGATAATCGTAGACTGCACTTTTTTTTTGCACACAATACTCTACGATGAGTCGACAAAAGTATTCTGTACAAAATTGCGGGCGTAAATGTACACCATGATTATTTGAAATTCTGTACAATCACAAATGCACGCGCTCTGAATAGATAACTCTCTTTCGGCTGTGTTTAGTGTTCCTCGGTGGAGCTTTCTCGGAACTGCATACGTAGTTCTAAAAGCCTCGCAAGCACAACCGAAAATCGCGATGTTATGCAAAAACCAACTCGCGACAACGACAATACTAGTTACTCGGGAATATCAATGAAAATTCATAAATTTATCGAACTATCATACAGAGTTGCCTTTCTCTTCGAATCGAGGCTATTATAAAAAATATAATATATTTATAAATATTCTACAGCACTCAACAGGCAGCTCGCTACCGCGTATTTATTCCCGACCCGCGCTTCGCAGATATGCCAAACGTCGATAACGCATTCGATTTACCGTTTTTATCGCGAGCCGCGGTCAGGGTCGATGTCGATTTACGTTATTTTGTTTACACCATTCCTTAGTCTTTTCGGGCAGATTATTATGCAACAGCCTATGATTAAGCTAGGCAGGCAGAGCCTATATATTATAATTAATTATTGTTCATGTGATGTTCGTTGACATTCACCGATATTCACCGGTCACGGTTTAACAGTAGAAACTGACGATTCACCCTCGGCCTCCTCGTCGGTAATCAACGACGTGTCCAACTCTGTAACATCTGAAACAAGTATCACAATTCTTCGTGAATTTTTATCGTCCTCTCGAGTCCGTGAGCCGGCCGATATTCGAACGTCCGCTCAGAGAGCTCGTTATGATTTTTCTTTTTTGTCGAACAATCATCGAGGTATTACTGCAGGAGTTGACAATTCGTCGTTGCAATTCGTTAAACACGAAGAGGGACAGGATAAGACAGTGGCGTAAAAGTTTATGGCAGTAACAAGATGTTTTTTTCCCATTTTCCTCCAGTCTCGTTCCAGTAGAATCGTCGAGTTCAGAGATCGTAGCGAGCAGGTCTGAGCGAAAGAAGACATATAACGCGATGGGAAAAGCGGAGAAACAGATGTAAAATTAAAAAAATCCGTAGAACAGAATTCGTCGTGGGTCGTTGTCATTGTTAGTAAGCGAAACAAAAAAAAAACATTGTGTTAACGACAAATCAAGATCGCATAAAAAATCCCGAACTATCATGAGTTATTCGTTTTTTAGAGATGTTATTAAATGATAATCCATGCAAACGTAGACAAAGCGTGAAACCAGTGGTCGTGTGATAGCAGTACTAGCGGCAGAGCAGCGAGGGAAAAAAACAATTAAATGGGAAAAATCAGCGATTCGACGATTATGAGTACACGGACATAAATGGTAAGCGACAAAATGATACGATGAAAATAAATGTAAATGAAAAGTACCAGATATATACAGCACACTATCAGGTGAGGCCCATTGGTGATCTATAAACGCGTTGATTCTGCTTGCCCATTATTCTTAGTATCTAGATATTTGTCTGCAAGAAAGATATTCGCAAATTATAATAAATGTGTACGTGCATCATGAATAAAGTGTATAATCGCCGTTACGTGAATAATTCGAGCACATTTCGTCGCGTGACATACGTAACGAGAATAATCAAGTCCGGTTGTCGCATCGAAAATATTGCGCTTATGAACACCCATAAAATCTGTGGTTTCAACGCTGTCTACAAGCAGTTGTTATATCGTACATAACAGTCATGCTTAATGTGAGAAATTACAGGCTTAATGTAAATCCAACTGTTTCGCTTATGGAATTATCGCTGCAAGCATTGATCGAGACAAGTGTTTGTGTGCTCGATGATCGGACAACGGAACAAGCTAGTATAAATCGCTGTGCGAAATGTGCGAACTTCGTGACGAGCGGGGTAAAAAAAAGATAAAAACGTAGAACTAGCGGAATACAATTTGTTAAGGTATTGGTTAACACGTTAAGCACCATTCTCTTGGTGTCAAAAAGGCCGAGAATGGGGATTCTACTGCATCTTTTTTTTTTATAACTCATCTCTCGTTGAAACAACATTCATTCGCTGGAACATAAAATAAATTTTCAATAATGCTGACTCGCGTGAAACTTGCACGAGAATTGACATGGAGTTGCCGCGTTTAACAAGTTAAGCGCCACCATTCGTTCAACCGACTGTCTCCGTTATTATTATATCGGAAGTTTGGACATTTTTTAAAATTCAACTGGCGACTCGCGTCAATTTTGATTACTTCGGGATCGTCAGTGCACGAATTGCTTGGATTGTTTGCTTGCTTCGAATTGCAATACGATTAAATGGCGCTTAACGTGTTAATCCCGAGGAATTTTAGGGGGAGTTACGATACCTTACATCGGATCCCAATATTTGTGGTTCTAACTCCATACTCGATAGCAACTCATGCACTGTGCAGAGAAATGTAATCGTAATAATAGACCATTTTATTTTATCTTTGTCCGCGTCAGAAACGTTTATTTCATATTCCAACGCTGCGACGCGAGTCGCATAGGGTTTTATGGTAATCCCGCGAACGTAGTATAGAGACATTTTTGTGGAGAATAGGCCAATCCATTGGCAGTTACCATCATTGTCACACTTACCCGCTATTGTGAGATCGACCATCGCCTTGTCTTTCTGTATGTGAAGAGCGGTCAGAAAGAAGAACAAACTTCCGATAACTTCCACGAATATCGTGAGGAACAGCGAGTACTGCAAGGACCGAAACTCGACCAAGGGATCGACTGTCGTACCATTGGTGATATTCGCGACGCCAATCGGCGCCGAAGTATCCGTCAATGCCGGTTTCAGAACTTCTGAAAGCTAATGCGAAACGAAAAAAAGTCGTACAATTTCATAAGTTTTATCGATTGTTTTTTTTAAAAAGCAAAAACTTTCCACTCACCACTCCTATGAGGTACGGACTACCGGCATCTCCTAACGCGTGAGCGACCAATATTTGAAAAGCTTCGGCTGTTGATCGTCTCGTCGGGATAACTACGTACTGAAACGCACACGTTGAATACATCGTATCGGCCTATCTGCGCGAAATTAGTCTCGCGGCATTGTTTCAACTTACCAGCAACATGTCAGCGACGATCGACCAATTGAGATTGAGCGCCAATTGTCCGAAAAATATGAGAGCGTAACAGGTGATGGAGTGGCTGTTTGCGACAACGACCGCGAAGAATATCAGCGGAGCACTGACGAGAAGGCCGATCGCGCATATCAGCGGATCCGCTTGATGCCAGAAGACTCGAAGTTTTTGGGCCATTATGGAACCGACTGGAACGCCGATCAAACCCGCGAGCATGGCAATCACACCGAATTTATACGATACTCTGAAAACGAAAAAAAAAAAAAACTTTAGTCTTCGTTCGGACTCGGACGAGTCTTTGAATTCGAAAGATCGCGTACTCGTTTATATCGACGTCCTGACCGTTCGACTGAATCTTCAATCCCAGTTGCAGGAATTTGGGGCCCCACCAGGCCATCGCACCGGCGACGAAAGCCACGCATGTGAAACCCGCTGTAGAGAGCATGAAGCTCGGACTGAAAGCAACGGTTGTTGATTAGTATCAATCGTAAAGTAATCGCGTGGCTAGGATTGCGTCAACTAACTTTTTCAGAAGCGCTTTCACGTCGTTCGACCAGGTTGTACTTGCTATATGCGATCCACCCTCTCTCTCGCCCCTCACCGGATCTCTAACGACGACTAATATCAAAAATATTGCGATAACCCCGAGCGCCGGCGTTATCCTCAGTCCCCATTGCCATGCTCCTGTCAAACGAGCTGTTTCACCTCCGGTAATGTAACCGAGACCGCTGAAAAAGTCGCGATAAAATAGCGATTAAAAATGGATGAAGCATTCGACGGAAGTATTTCCGCGAATCCGATTTATTCACCGCGTATCAATAACGATACGAACCTCCCGACTGGTATCGCGAAGTAGAAAAGAGCCAACATCTTCGATCTTGTATCTTTGACAAACATGTCGCTGATTATCGTTGGCGCTATCGTCGAGTAGCTCGCTTCGCCGACGCCAACGAACGTCCGGAAGACGAGAAACCATTCGAACGTCTGAAAAAAATATATTTTACAGTTTACGGACAGATAATTCGAAGCTAACATTAGTGAATATTCGCCGCGTATACTCGGTCAGACGCCACAGGGAGCTCTGTGTGCAATCTGAGGTCACCGAAATAACTTTGTCACAGTCGGATAAATTTCAATCTCCTGAACACAAAAATATCAAGTGCTTTCCGGACGTCCTGGTCGTTCAATTGTTATCAACAATTTTGTATCAACAGATTAAACACGTGTTTTTTTCACTTCGAATAATTATTTTTATATACTTTGCTAAAATAGCACTATTGAAAATTGTATTTTTTAAAAGTCGTTTGAGCTGTATTTGCGAATTTACTTGATTACTCATTAGGAAACTTCGTGAGAAAAATCGACGGGCTTTTAAGATTTGTGATTTTCTTCACAATTTTCAAAATACTAAAAAAAATTCAAAGTAACGAAAAATTCTTACTGAAAACTAACTAATCATTTTCAGAAAAAAGTTAGATTGCCTGGTAATTCACGAAACAAGTTTTTTTAATCAATTTGTTAATAACTTTTGAAATTATTATTACGCAAAATCAATTTTTCGAACACCTTCCATATGCTGGATTTCTTCAGATTTCCAATTCAAACTTCCAATGTTCAGTTTTCCATAAGCAAGTGAGATGAACTTTGCGTTCAAGATAAAAAAAAGTGCATTGATAAAAAGTGCCAATCACGTCTTTCGCAATTGTCAATTGATCTCCTGACCTAAAAAATGTTGCAACGATATTCACCTTCATATAAGATCCTACTAGCGTAGTCAGACACCACAGAAAAACGCCGCAGCTCATAATTATCTTTCTGTTGTAACGATCGCCCAGATATCCGAACAGAGGAGCGAATATCATGTAGCTTACGATGAACGCCGTCTGCAAGAGTCCTCCAACATCGTTCGATATATGAAACTCGTCTTGAATTTCGCTGAGAACGCCTGAGAATTTTTTTTTCAAAATTAGAGTAAATTTATCGATGCTTTTACAAGAAAAAGGAGAAGGGAGATGCGTTTACCGGCTATAGTTGTGCGGTCCATGTAATTTATGAGATTGACGAAGCACAGTACAATGACGGTGGCCCATTCTCTCATCAAGATCACCCTTTCTGTCGATTCCGTGCGTTTCACCTGTCCCGAACTCGCCGACGTGTCCTGATCCTCGTTGACCACGAGATATTGGTGCGAGTTGTTTTGCGGTATCCTCGGTTCCTCCATTTTCTCGCGCGGACAAGAAAATTAATCGCCGATTTTCTTACCGAACGGCTCGTTCGTTGCAAATTTTTCTTTTCCTGCCACCGCGCGCGTCACGCACGAATTCTTTCGAACATTTGATAATCCTGTCAAAATCGCTCCGTTAACGATGCGTCAGGTGACATAACCCCGTTGGAACATAACTGTTATACGCCTCCGAAGTAATCACACCACTTTTTTTCGACGAACCAGCGATCGGCGACGGTCGGCTACTTAACTGTCGTCACTCACTGCGCGTCTCGAGTCTTAAGTGCAAGATTAGACGCGAGGGGAGACAGTGTAGTCGTCGGATAGTAACAAGAACGACACGAAGACAGAGAGATTTCATTACCGACACACGAAAGGAAAAAAAAACCACGCACCGTCAATGAAAAAAGCGCACACAGCGAGCATTTGTATCTCGTAGTTCATTGTATTCACCGAATTTCCGTGCGGTGACGCTGCAATGCCACTTCCGGTGCCGCTTGCTTGAGCAACGTTGTGCATTCGATGTGTGTGTTTTTTTTCATAGCGTTCCAGTCCGGAGTGAAAAAAAAAACGAAAAACGAAAGTTTAACAATCGACTCCGTTCGTCCATCGTAATAACAATGATTCAATCGCGTACTCCTCTCTCATTACGATCGACCGATATGCGTTGCGTTGCGTAGCTTCGAATAGCGCGAGGAACATCCTGAAAAAAAAAAAGTGACAGCTGATCGCTGCGCCGAAGTGTCGGGGAAAAAAAATCGTCTGCTCTGGCGCATACAACACGATGCCAACTCCGAAATGTCATTAGCCACAAGTAACACGATATTCCCGTCTATCTGCGTTAATTTCACTCCTCAATCGTGCAAACGCGTGCGAGTTATTCATTGATTAGACAACCAATCGATAACTCGTCAATTCGATCGGTTCGAGTGTCAATCGACGAAGATTCCGCGGTCGACGTCGTATCGCGCGAACGAATTGTCGGGAGTGACGTTCGCATGAGACGAATAAAACACAACAATCTGTCGCGAAAACCTCGAAAATGAACAAGCCTCGGAGCGGCGCGGACAAGAGAGTCTCGCAGTTGCCGAATTGGCTCTGGTCGAATTCCAATGCTCTGCCGGTCGTCTACAGAAGAATATGGGAAGCTGTCAAAGAGGACAGACTGGGCTTGGGTGCCAATCAGGGCGAGCTCCTCGTAGACACGAAGAAGGTATTTCCGCTTCTGCTCACTAGTCAATTGCCGACCGAAGTATTGGGATACATATGGAGCCTCGCTAATCAGAAATATGCCGGAAAACTCACGGAACAAGAGCTCTATGTTGTGCTGGCCCTCGTCGCCGTAGCTCAGACTTCTTATCCTTTCACGAATCTCGAAGTACTTCATTTGCTGCCTGGACCGCCTACGCCGAGACTCAACCTCAGTCTCATTTATCCGAACGTCAATCCGACGAGCGTTCAGCAGGAAATCGGTGCTCATCCGGAGGATGCTGTCCCGAAGCATGAGATTAACGTCAGATCGGCATTCAAACCGAATACCGCAGCAACGGGAGTCGCTCTTCCTGTTCTGCCGGGTCTCGTACCGAATCATTCTCACCTGGGAGAGACGAGAATCGATTCCAAGGTTCAGAGCCCAGTTTCGAATCTCCCCAAAATTCCTATGGACTCTATCGCCGAATCGAGACAAACGGGTATTGCTGCCAACGAGACGAAAGCAGTCGCGGCTCATTCGTCGTCGTCCGTCGATTCGAACGACGATTTTTCCGATTTTCAGAGCGCCCCGATCACTCAAACGCCCAGCATACCGATATGGGACACTAAACAGGGCTCGGCTATCGGCAGCCGACTCGCCAATCACAATCTCGGTGTTAAGAAATCGAGCGAGAAACCAAAGAAGATATCGGGCAGTGGAAGCGGCAAGAATCACGGAGCATCCCAGATGCGATCCATCGCGACGGCTGCATCGGCTTCCGGCTCGACGACGACTTCCGCCGTCGGCGCTATCGGCAAAGAATCGACCGGCGAACGTCTCGGCGATTTGTTTCCCAAATGCTCGCTGAAGACTCAAGCGAAAACTGTTATACTCAAGGATACCGCAATCAGAAATAACGATCCACCGAAGCCAATTGTCGCGCCGATCTCTCGCGAATCCGCGAGCATCGAAAAAATCGAGATACCACCACCGACCCGGCAACAAGCTTGTAAATTCGCTTCCTCGGGGACGAGCAAGGACAACGAGAGTTCGGCACAGGATCTGATGAATCTTCAGCAAATCGAGGACAAGTACAGCGCTCTGAGGATTCTCGTCGAAGAGCCGACTATCGTGCAACAACTTCCCGACGTGAATTCGACCGTTGCAGCGATTAATTTGTCGCAATCGGACGATTTCGGGGATTTCGTATCGGCCGAGAAACCATCCGAATCGTTCGTAGCATCGACCGCCGCGGTGCCGACGATTTCCGCGTTCAATCTGAACAATTCCAACGATATCTTCACGGACTTCGAGAGCTTTCGACCGCAGAGCAACGCGGCCAAGAAGTCGAGCGATGCTTTTCTCAATTTCGACGAGACGAACGAGATTTTTGGCAATTTGGAAACTGGCGCGAGCGCCGATGGTCAATCTTTGGAAGAAAAATATGATGTTAATGTCGAAACAGGTTCGTGGAAGAGATAAAGTTTTCAGTGATATTTCGCTTGCATCGTTTAATCAATGCTTGTTCGCTTCGATGTTGCAGAGAAAGTTGTACAAAAGGAAGATACGTTATCGGTGAACAGCATAGAGCTCGGAAACGGAACAATCGGCGTTATGACAAGATCGAACTCGGTACCGAGTCTCGATCTCAAATCCTTTTTGTCTCCGAGCGCTGAGGACGAGCAACAACAAATGGAGAATATGCATCAAGTTGTTAACATTCTATCTTACAAAATATCCTATAGAAAAAACATTCACCTCGCGAAACAATTGTTGAGTATTGTTATCCGTTTTTTAATTCTTGTACTTTTCACAGCTTATATATTGGGAATGGAAACAGTACATGGAGAGTTGCGTGCTTCTTCTTCAAACGGCAGCTAGCGCTTTCGGTAGTATAACTTCCGACGTCGTTCTCCAGGAAGTGTTGGCCTCGTCTCAGGGCTACAATTTTCTTTGCAGTGAGTACGAACGATGATAATTGCAAAAAATACCAAATTTCGCAATAGTAAATTATTTATTTTATTCTTAATTCTAACCCAGATCTGGCGGAAGTGGCCGCCGTGTGCAGGAGAGTAAATTTTTCTCACAAAGAGATGGACATCAATATAATGGGTTTCGACGATCTTTTGATGGACATCGATAGAATATGGGCTGAGATGGAACCATTTTACGCCAATATTCCGGTAGGTACAGCTCTATCGTCGTTCACATTGCGAATGATTCAACGACGTACTGATCGACCGTATGAACTTTTTCAAGATCGTCACCGAACTTCCGGTTTGGCCGCTGAACCAAAGTGAGAGCTCGTCGTGCTGCGCCTTATGTCTGACCGTTGTTACCAGTGGTAGAATCGTTTACAATGACAACAGTTATCACGTCACCTGTGCCAATCTGTGGCTTCACTGCGTCAACAACAATCTACCGGCGTTACGGTATCCTCCGTCGTCGTTTGTCTCGCATTCCATACCGATTGCATCGACGGGAATTAGTCAGATGTGATGCCGAATCGAATCATAGAAGAGTCATTCTCGTAGCGCACAATTTGTGATTTCGTTTATATATATACATATCTATATTTTCTTGTTGTTCGATTCTCGTCGACAAATGTCGCCTACCGTCCGCTCTATTGTGCGCCACGTTCTTCGCATCATTAACGTTCAGTTATTATTATTATTATTATTATTATTATTATTATTATTAATATTAATATTATCATTAATTATTAACAATGAAGAGGAACGCAAACACAGTGGCAGTTTGACGTTTAATTATCGTTGGCTAGTGTCTCTTGGCCTGTACACGATTCCTCTGCTCTTCATCTCGCGTATAACTCCCGCGGGCAATCGTCCAGAAACAGAAATCGCGTACACGCCCTTGCAAAAACGATCTGAAAGGTAGTAATTAACAAATCTCAAAGTTTATCGAATACATGATATACTCGCCCACACTAATTCTCAAATCTAATAAAGAATATTCGCAGTTGAAAGAGAGATTTTTCTTTTCTACTCACTTATCCTTTGCCATTTGCACACCCAGCTATCCTCCGGGCTCATCGCAGCTATCATACTGAAACAATTGAGGTAAATATGATTCTCAATTGCCCTTAAAAGACGTACTTCGTAATAAGGCAAAAACTCTTTTATCTCCATTTTAGTGAAATGCGAAGCACTCAAAAAATGTTAAACATATAAATTTCATATGCAGCTCCAATAATCTCAATTTGATGGTTTCTCAACACAGAAAATTTTGCAAGACTCACAGCTGTCGTGTTCCATAAGCACAGGTACGAGCATTGATGGAGTTTTAGGGGGAAAAAAAATTGTATCTCACCCATCGAAGTTTGAGCTAGTGCAGTCGAAGACGTTGTCCTTGTTATTTTTCATCCGCAGAAATTCGTCGCAGTTCTCGCATCCGTCGAACTCGAATTGATCGAACGTCTGTCGGAGAATTCAAAGAAATTCACTCGAATTTTCGCGATTGTTTACATTCTACGATAAATCGGAGGTTAATGGAGGTTAATCGTTACCTTGATCAACGAGCAGACCAGACACGCTCGCAAGCTTCGCAAATCTTTGGGAACGGTCTCCATCCTATCGAAGATTCACGCCTGTTATCGCACGTATTAGAAATGTATGAAATTCGACGGTATTTATTTATATTTTGGAGTAACGCGGAGCAACAACCTTTCGTGTCTTGCGTTGACGCACACTGAATACACGGACAACGACGAGCTTCGTTCAGCTCCGGTTTTGAGTCGGGAAGTTCGGAGCAGCGCCACGGCGACTGCCCGAACCTCGAATCGCCCGTCTGGAATTTTTTTTTTTTTTCGATAGTCAGTTTTGAATCCGAGCTACCGCGTGCTTGGTATACAAGACAATAAATTCAATCTGTTTTTTCCGACTCGCGAAGCAATCGTTTTATTGAATATCAAAACATTAACGAAAATGGCAGGCAAAAGTGCTGACAGCGATGCCCCGCAGATACAAATTCGTTTCGTAACGAAACAAGAGCAGTGAGTAGAGAAAAAGAAAAACTTTCGTCGAGCATTATCGATGTTTAGGTTAACAGCGTTGTATACACGTTGAAACAGCGAAAATGAAGTAATAACAACGTTCGAACGACTTTCAGCTACGCCGTTCCGGACTTTCCGCTTTCGGTGCCCGCCTCCGTAATTACCGGGGAATTAAACACACTGGTGCACGAATTGTTGAAAGGTGAGAAACAAGAAAATTCTTTACCGTCGTATTGTTTCAATTGCGAACACGCTTTGCACTTACCGTTGTAACGCTACAATTTTCAGAATCCAAGGACGTTGCTCGAGAGACGGAATTTGATTTCCTCGTGTGCAGAGAATTTTTGCGAACTTCGCTCTCGGAACACATAAGCGATCGAGGACTCTCCACGGAGGAGGTCATCGATGTTGAGTATTTGGAGAAACATCCCCCTCCCGAGCCTCAAGACTGTCTCATACACGACGATTGGGTTTCCGCCGTAGCTGTTTGCGAAAGATGGTAGGCAAATGGAGATAATGAAATTAACCTAAGAGTCTAGAAGGCCATTCTGTTCTGGAATATGCTCACATTTATTTACTGGTAAAAAAGAACAAATTTTCAACGATTTAGCCACCAACATAACGAATTTTTCTAAATACGTGTGAATAGTTTCAGACCTTTTTCTAAATTTAGTTTTTTTTTTGCGTTTTTCTTTAAGTCTGAGCAGCATTGGCGATTATATTTGATGAAACGACTGGAAATCATACTATGAAAAAAAAAGTTAGGTTGCCGCGTGATTTGTTAAATAATGATTTTTTTTCATTAATATGTTCACAGAATTTTGGTATTGTTGCAAGATCAATCTTGTCAGTATCTTCCATATGTCTAATTTTCCAAAGATTTTATATCCCACAAGAGAATTGTTCGAAATTCTCTTCAAATTTCCCGTTTGGTCGAACTGTACCGGAAGTACCTTAACGGCTTGATTGAATTTATAAAAGAAATTTCTGGGCGGATTTTTCTTTGAATTTTTGTTATGGACCGAGAAGGGCCGAGTAGGGCGGCAAGAAGGGTTTTTCATATTATCTGAAACCCTCAGGTACGGGTTTAGATGATCAGCTTCACTATGAGGTATTCTGGAAATGTTCTTGAATCTTCTGATTTCGAACCTGTACAAAGCAAGCATTTTCCAATGAGCAACTAGATAGTAACATGTCCGAGTTTTTGTTCGTGGAACATTATTCTTCATTTCCGTTCGCAGGATTTTAACTGGTTGCTACGACAATACTCTGCACATCTGGACCGCGAAGGGAAAGCATCATCTCACAATACCCGGCCACACATCGCCGATAAAGGCAGTGGCTTGGATATCCCTGGACCTGGAGACCGGCACTTTCGTCAGCGCGTCGCAGGATCAAACGGCGATAATATGGAATTGGAATATCGCGAATAATTCAGTAGATTGTATTCACATATGTAAGGGACATTCGCAAAGTTTGGAGGCTGTTGGCGTGAGCAACGACGCTTCGACGATGGCGACTGGTTCTTGGGACACTATGTTGAAGATTTGGTCCACCTGTGAGTAAAATTGCAATCAACATTCAATCGAGTATCGAGAGAAATATTTATCAGGCGGGTTTAATTCATTTTCGTAGCTATGGAGGACGAGGACGAAGACGGCGAATCGACGTCCAAAAGATACAAGACAGAACACGGAAAAACACGGGTGAGCATTGTCGCAGCTTGGACGCGAAACTCCTTTTGGCTATTGAAACTATTTAATTGATGTATCTTTCGTTTCTCGAATATAAGACTCCAAAGCGAACCATGAAGGGACACAAAGAAGCGATAAGCGGCGTAGTGTGGTCGGATAGCGCGGAAATAATAACGTCCTCGTGGGATCACACCCTGAAGATTTGGGACTCCGAGTTGGGGGGGATGAAACACGAGATACCGGGAAACAAGAGTTTCTTCGACGTGGACTATTCGCGTCTGTCTCGGGCCGTCGTCACTGCGTCTGCGGATCGTCACGTCAGGCTTTACGATCCAAGATCAACAGGTACCGTTGTCGATGAAACTTTACGACTGATCATTTCAACGAACCGCTTGACTAACCAAGCGTCGACTTTTCCAGAGGGTTCGGTCGTCAAAGCAATGTTTACCTCTCACACTCAGTGGGTGCAAACTGTATGCTGGTCGACGACGGACGAGCATCTCTTCATATCCGGGGCTTATGACAATAATTTGAAGCTTTGGGACACGCGAAGGTGACGACTCCAAAGACGATTTCTGTTCCTTTTCTTTGAATTATAATGACAATTGAAACGATCGATTTTTCTCGCAGTCCGAAAGCACCGCTTTACGATCTTTCCGGTCACGAGGACAAAGTTTTGAGCAGCAACTGGTCGAATCCGAAGCTAATGGTATCCGGAGGAGCGGACAACACCGTGAGAATATTTAAGTCGAAGCACGCGTTGCGCTGAAGCAACGAATCGTCTGGCTCTAGATACTGTAATTCAGATATTTTTTTATAATATATAAGCTCGATCATCAGTGACATTGTGTGAAACAAGTCTATCCCGGTAATCTTCTCTTCGCATCCTCTAGAATCGAATTATCCAATTCTCCGTTGCGTGTTTCAGTAGTTCGGTGATAACGCGAGGCTCGTCGAACGACGATATACGATTGTGTACAACAACGGGTCGTCCCCAAAACAGATCTTTTATTTTGATCGAAAATAAGGGATGATAATAATTAGGAATTTGATTCTTTCATTTTGAATTATACCAAACCATAGTCGTAAGTAACTCTAAGACTGTTGGGTGCAATGCTCCGATACAATGCTCGAGTCGCGTTACGTACAGAGCATTTGCACTCTCGCAGTGTGCAGTTTTACAGTAACAGTGTAATTTCTTCTTTTTTTTTTTCTTATTTGTCTCATGCTCTCTCGCTCTCATTCGCTTTCGATGCGCTCTCGTTCGTCTATCTTTCGTAGGCGGGCGAAACAGCGTTAATTCGGCAACATTCGGCCGACCCGAACCAGTGGATTTGCAACGTTACAATGTGAACGCGGCGCACCCCGCTGTTCTACCCTCCTGTCGCACGGTATGTATGTATATCGATGTGTGTGTGGTGTGTGTGTGTGTGTGTTGTATGCTTGTTGCTCGTTTTAAAAGACCCTATCTAAACTCCCACGAATCTCGCGCGCGCGTACAATCTCTTCTAAAAAACAAAACAATTATCTCACACAGAAAGACTAGCTTTTTCAAACGATTCAAATTAAACTAAGGGCACTTTTTTTTCTTTTTTTGTGTTTTTTTTTTTTTCTTTAGTGGCATATGCCCTGTCCTTATTCGAGTTTCATGAAAAATCTAATTCTGACCGTTGTTTTAAACTTTGTTGCAGCGTGTCTTATGTTTTTTTTCCTCTTTCCTCATCTTGTTTGTTTTTTTTTCTTTCTCTTTTTTTCCTCTAATTCTCTTCGTCGTCTCGTGTTCATTCTTTTAAATATTTTTATTACAGCACCTATCGACTTCTAAGAGTCCCTATCTTAACTATGACATACTTGTCTTACTCTCTAGAGTTTCATTATTCCTCTTTCTACTCGCTAGTTTCGCGCAATCGTTCCTTTCTCTTTCCCTTCTTCAATTTTTTTCTTTTTTTCTCATATTTAAAGTTATTTCCTATGTCTAAAGAGAATCTAGTGTGTCTCATCTCGGGATGTGTCTCCGTGTGTGCTGCATGTAATTGTTTACACGTAGGGTAATTGTTTTTATTTTTTAGTTCTTTCGTTTTTTTTTTCGTTAAGCTGTAACCGGTGCATTTTATTAATCTTCTTTTTCTCGTTTCCACGTTTTTTTTTGTTTTTTCTTTCTTTTCATTTTTTTCTCTTTTGGGTAATGTCACTGCTTGGAAACCGTCGAACAACGATGCAAGGACAGCATGACGAAGGAAGTGTTTACAATACAAAAGAACAATGAAAGGGGCACCGCGAGGAAGTGGAGGTAAATGGTCAATAAAAAAAAAAACAAAAAAAAAGAACAAACAAAAACAAAAGCATCGAGATATCGCTCCGTTTCTCATGTTTTGCTAATTAATTAAATCTAATGCGCTCGCTCGATTTCTTCGTCACTCTCGCGCTCTCACACACATACTCACGCACTCTCTCGTTCAACAAGGTAAAACAATGGCGTATAGAACCTTGTCGACTGCAAGGACTGTACAAGTCGGAGTTTGCCGCCGGCGAATCTTGATTCTCATTTCTTCTTCTTTTTATTCTCCTTTTTCTTCCATCGTTCCCTTCGTTCGCGAGGAAACCGTGAGGAACGATTTGTCAGAAGTTTCGCCGCGTTCTTAAGCCGATAATTCCCTCCCCACATCATAATCAACCATGGTCTGTTGTCTATTTCGCGCTTAAAAGTTACTTCTTAAAAACACCCTACGTTTGTTTCCTTATGTCCTTAATGCATGTTTTTTTCTTTTTTTGTATTTTTTTTTTCTTTCTTAGTCGTTTACCTTATCATCAAAAAAACTACAAGATTATCCTACGGATACTACTCTCGACATCTAAGAACTACAAAAATGTTGCTACACTTCTAGGTCTCTCGATCTCTCCCTCGTCTTCCATGTACGTCAATTTCTTCTTCTTCTTCTTCTTTTTTATTTCTCTCCTACACACTCGACAGCTCTACGAAGCTTCAATCGCGCATTCCGGTGATTTTTCTCTTCTATTTGTCACGAAAAGCGTCAATGGCGCTTTACCGGAATCGCGAGTCTTCATTCATTCTTGTACATTATTAATCAACCGTTTGTTTAGTTTTCGTGTTTCCTTTTTAATGTAAAACGTGTGTATGTGTGTGTGTGTGTCTGTCTGTGTGCCCGGCCAGCCCAAGCACCCGACCCGCGGTGCGCAGCAAGCAACTTTACCTTACTATTTTATATTACATTAGCATTATAATGTTATGTTGCTGATCAATCGTTTGTACACACTTATTTCGACTTGTATGCGTTGCACATTCTTCATAGGAAGTATACATGGGTTTCGTCTCGCATCCCTTCGCGTCGACGCTAAACAATCGAATAATCCGTACTCAATTGGGATGCCGAAGAAATTTGTCCGACGAACAATTTACTTTGGGTATGCGACGATCGCATCGACGTCGATACATGTGTGTACAATATTGATCATTTAATATGAATAGCCAGTCAGTCTTGACGGGTGCGAGGTGCATAGACTGAACGGTTTTCTTTTTCTTTTTTTTTCGTTTTTTTTTACACCCCGTCCCGGCTTCAGCGTGGTCGGGATGGACAAGGGAGGAGAGGATTGAGGAGGCAGTCGTATCCTAACTAACACGCCCTAGTGTTCTATCTACTCAATTAAACCTTAAATCTTAGATCTTAAATCGTTTCATTAATCTCTAAACCGAGCGTACTCGCTATCTTAATCGTAGTTCAACTCTACCTAGCTACGCAAAGTTTTTTTTCTTCCTTTTAATTCTTATTCTTTCCTCGTTCTCACGCTCCTTTTTCACCCTCTTATTTAAATCTAACGTTCGCTCGCACTCTCGTTCTCTCCACATGCAGTCACTATCGTCTTCATCCTCGTTCACAATAATTCACCTCTGTACAATAATTTCTATAGCCTTCGTCGATAATTCTAGCCTCGCCTCGTTTTACCTCGTAGCCGCTGAAACGGTCGAATCTCCGTCTTGTGTTTTTCTTTTTTTTTTAATTCCTTTCCTTTTTTTATATCTTCACCCGCGTGCTCGTCTGTCGGCTCGATAATTCGCTTTAGTTGCCGCCACGTGTTTGGTCGTCACAGTAATATTAGTTTACTTAGTACAAGTCTAGTTAGTAAAATCTGAAAAATTCACTATCAATCGCGTGTGATTTCATTTTCTCTCTTTCTCTCACTCTCGTATCTTCGTCTCGGTCCTCGCCTTCTCTCGCTCGATCGCTATTCAGTATGCAGCTCGCTCTATACTTCTCTCGGTATTGTATCAAATTCGTTTTCGTTATCGCGGTCTCAACGTTATCTCTTCGCTTCTACTAGGTTTTCGTCTCACGGTAATGGCGCGATTGATCGCCAATGTTCGAGTTAATGCATCTAGCACGGACTGTTGCTCTTCGAATCGAGTTTCAATAATCGGTATCCTAAAAAATAGTTCGTCTCACACTCTAATTCATCGTTATTTTCCGTCTGCATCTTTTTCTTCTCTTTTCGTTTGCTTTTGCTTTTTCCTGTCGGTATGTCCGCGACATCATTGACTTCACCTCCTCCCTCTCTCACGTTAATCTCTTTCTCTTGTCATCAAATTGTGATGTACCAAAATAAACTAAATATATTATTTACTTCAAGTTTCAACAGTGTAAAAATCTTTCATACTTTAGATGACGCTTTTTTTTTCTCTCAATAATAGTAATTGTTAATTATAATAATACAGTATATTATTATTGTAATATTATAATAATAGCTACAAGTCGCCGCTTCTAGACTCTACCTAACTACCTGTTCGCCATACTCGTCTCGACCGAGCTCCTTTCATCGACGCATGGAGCTCCCGTTTATTTGGTAGAAAGCTTTTTTTTTCACATCTCGCCGCACACATCGCAAAATTTCTTTTCAATCTATTCCCCGTATTCTTGAATATTGTAAATTCATTCGTCGTCATTGTCTGTCGTTTTAGCATCAAACTCTCTTGTCTCGATTACGAATCGTGGCTACGCGGTACGGAATGGGTACGTAGTCGGAGGAGGAGGAAGAGATGGAGAAGTTTGATCGTCCTATATAGTCTTCTTTTTTTTTTCTTTTTTACACGAATGCTCTCCCGGAAGGCCTTCGCCCAAAACGTCTGTACCTCGCCTGCAACTTCGATCTCAATCGATCACGGTAATCGTTACAAATATATTAATTTATCAATCTACCTACTCTCGCATGACCATCTCGACTCTATTCGACGAACCTCGAACGGTGTGTTGTGCACGTTTGTGTTAATTGTCGATATTTCCGTTTTGGTGCTGCTGGTTCTGCGTAACGACGCATCTAAAATTTCTATCGTTCCCTCGCTTCTCAGGCTCCCGCATACAATCGCGACTTGTCTTCCCGCTGCACAAGTGTTTTTTTTTCCGTCCGAAAAGTTTCATTTCACAAACAAGAACCATCATAGTCACCGATCAAAAACTATTATATCCCGCACAATCCCATTAGTGGCAACTATACATACAAAATCTATTCAAAACTCATAAGTCGAATTAAAAAGTCGTACAAGTGTCATACAAATGGCTACAAAGAGAACGACAAAAACAATTCGATTTTTTTTTTCCATTTCAACTAGAAGATCGAAAAATTTGGCTCAAGTTTCTCGCAGTTTACACGCCGACGTAAAAATATATTACAATTACGTTACTTGTTTTGTTTTTATTTTTTTTTCTTTTTTTTTTGTTGTTTATTTTCTTGTCTTTTTTATCACCCAGCACATCCCATTGTCTGGCGGATCTGTCGGAAAAGGCACAATTCTAAAAAAAATATCTGTATTCACTGTACAATTAAAACTGATATCTCGATTCGCGTTTCGTAGTATAACCGTACTCATAAATATATAATCAATGCTCTAGAGAGTACTATGTTCTTTTTCCGTTATTCATTTTTTTTCAGTTTTTTTGTGTTTTTTTTTTCTTTTTTGTTCTCAACGTCGTTCTGTGTGTGTTCCGTATAATAATTATTCGATATAATAATATATATCTCGTGAAAGATCTCTTTTTTTTTCGTCGCGACGTAAAGCTTACCGTTTCGTTATTTTGTTTTAGTTTTTAGTTATTTTTTTTGTTTTTCATATCATAAAATACATCGTCGTCAGCGACATTCTGCCTCTTTCACTTAGCTTCACTCTCTTTTCTAGCGTTCGTCTGTCGTCTGTTATTCGTGAAAAAAAAGAAATCGAACAAAACAAAATAAAAATCGAACAAAACGAAAACGAGTTAACGTGTAATAATCGTATCTCTCTTTTGGATTAAAAAACGTCGTCGCGGAATTGGCAATGATCACACGGATACGCCCAGGCTTTTGGAATGTCTCAACAGAACCAATGATCAATAACAATGTGTGTCTGTGTGAAATTCAAGAGTTGTCTCATATCACGGGTACATACGTAAAGTTGGTTTCTTTTTTTTTTACAATACTATACCGTTCACCTTCCTCTTCATCTCCTCTCTATTCTCTCTCGCATTCAGATTCAATCGCAACTTTCATCTTCACACCTTGCGTCAAAAGTCGTTCGGGTTTATCGTCATTTGTTTCATTAATTCTCTCCCAATCCTCAACTCTCTCGCTCTCCCTCTTTCTCTTTCTCTTTCTTATTCTCCAATCATTCTATCATTAATCATAATAATTAAGACGAGCCGGACGACGACGGCGACGAGGTAGAGGAGGTGGTGTTGCCGACGCTCGATAGATAATCCATCCACCCTGTTGTCCCTGTTTCCGCAACATCCTCGTCGACGTCTCGTGTTATCTCTACACGCCTCTTGGGAAGAATTCTTCTTTGTATGCAGTATAATTCTGAGCAGCGCACAGTTCTTTCATCATCTTTAATATTTTCTTTTTTTTTCTGTGTAATAAGTTTTTTCTTTCTTTCCTTCCATCTCTCTTTCTTTCTGTTAAAATATTTATTCACACTTTCAAGCGTTTAGCTTCGACACGTCGTCTTAGTCGTGTCATCTTAGTAAGTGTAATACCTAAATTTATCCTGGAAGCCTATCATCGTCGGCCCCCGCGACGCCAAGCCTCGCGAACGTCCCTTGCCCCGCGAGCTCATTAATCCCATAGAAATTTTTCTCTCGTCGTTAATCCAACCGCGGTATTCTATGCTTCAATATTCCGCAAAATAGTTGCGGACGTTCGCAGAGCTCGCGCATGCCCGCGAGCCCTCCTCTAAAAAATCACTCGCCCGCATTTAAGTCGAAGATCATTATCTACTCGTTGCAAAATATTCAACTACTTTCACCCTATCTTATCTTGGAGGATAAAATGTATAAAAGATGGCTGGCAAGTCAATTATTTTTTTTTTCCTTTTATAACTCCACTCTCGCTTCTTTTCACACGCCTTTTTCTTTCTCTAAGCCCTTGTTTGTTTTTTTCATTTTTTTTTTTTTTCGTTTCTTCTGTTTTCTAGTCTCGCGAGGAAGACTTCTAAACGCTCGTCCTCTCTCTTTCATTCCAATATCCATATTTCTCACTTTTTTTTGCTTTCATTCTAATAGTCGTTCCTCGTCCGCTCATCATCTCTTCGTCAATGCGTAAACACCCCTTCGTAACGACGGGTATGCCTCTCCTAACTTATGTAACCCTCGGCATAGTCGTACCTGAAACACAGCGTGAAAACGTGCCAACGTCAGTAAACAATCGCGTTCGAAGTGTTATATTAGAATCCTCTGTTTCCCAAAAAAAACTTTCAAATATCCTTCAATTTTCGCAAGATACGACACCGAATCAGTTCCCCCGTTGATTATCGCATTGTCGATTCGTTTCTCTCGTTATCTAATAAACTATACTCGATCTAACCTATAGAACTGTGGCCTACTTGGGCTGCTGAGCCTGGTACTGTTGATAAGAGTCGTCCGGGGATGCTGCGTTGCTCGTCTGTTCGGAATCTCCCAGCGGCAGAGTGTGAATTATTCCGGGCGCTGGATATGTCGTGTAAGGATACGGATGTGGGCTCGCCGCGATGTACTGCTTCGACGCAACGCCAAAACAAATACGAACGACGATTATTGATGAGAAATTGGAAAAGGGCAAATGGAACCGAAAATTGCCGATCACGAAACGTATACTTACGGAACCAGTGCCAAGATGAAGAGTCGACATTTGAGTGGTGATTTGAGGAATCATACTATACTGTGGATTGCTAGGATCGGCAGACGGCATCATCTGCATCGACGACGTGAAATCGGAAAAAGCACAGTTAGTCATGGTAAGTCATTGAAACGAAGTTTGTGAGTTTCGTGCGAAAGACTCACGTCAACCTGTTGCATGTGCGGTGGACCGGTTTGCACGAGATACGGAGTAACCCACGGCGCTCCCGGTACGCTGTATCCGGGCACTGCTTGACCGTAATGACGACTGTACTGTGCGAGAGTCGCAGCTGGCAGCATGTGAGCCGTTGGTACACCGTTCTGTCCTACTCCGCTAGTGTCATAGTTGAGTGTCATGTTCTGAAACGGCAGTAACGCGAATTAATTATTGCGCAACACAATGCGCGTATCAAATGACACTGTGCAATGCGCCACTCACATCGCCAGTTTCTCTCCATATTGTACTCTTGTACAGGGACTTCTTCTTGTTTCCACCGTCGGCGAATTTCACGAGCAACGGATCTTTCGCTCCCTGTAGCGCCTTGCCGTTGAACATCTGAATTATCTGTTCGCACTTCTCCTTCGTTTCCATTCTGCAAACAGAATCATTGTCGCCATTGCTATTTCTTTCTCCCTTTTATCTCCACGATAACGAGCTCGATATGACGAATTCGTATTATTTTTACCTGGCAAAACCAACGCCTTTGCTCTGTCCCAGCGGATCACGGAGTATTCGCGTCGATACAACTTGACCGTGCTGTGCGAGAAGACCCTCGACGTCGTTTTCCTTGAAGTTGAGCGGCAGATTCGCGATGTACAAGTTGGTCGGATCCTGCTCCTGTTGCTAAGGAACGAGTAAGAATACTATGCAATCACATTGTTACACCAGTCTCGCTAAGGATAAAAGTAGAAAGACGCGATGTTTTCTTTTAGTGTGTGGTGTTCGAAGCGCTCGCGATTCAATGGGATTCTCCGTCGTTTCGCGTGTGTATCTTATGAAAATATTGCGTTTAGCGCGATTTTCTCGCTTCCACGCCCAACGATAGGTGCCGATTGAATCGCGTCGCGGTGAATGTGGAATAACGATAGAGCGAGAAAAAAATAGTGAGATAAAGAGCGTCTCGAATCAGCGATATTGTGTCACACGTTAAAATGGCTTGAAAAAAAAAAAAAATAAAGTAATTGAAGTCTCGAGCTCGACAGTCCTGCAGCGGAATGACAACGGTGCCATTCGCATAGTGCACATAGAATTTTTTTTCATAATTTGCCCAACGAATAATAAATCACGAACGTAATTAAATGACAATGTTAAACTACGACAATAGAGCTACGAGTATAGTATAACCATCAATGCTATGGTGTACTATTCGGATGTTCGTATCAACATTCTTTGAATTTTGACGCAACGCAAATGAGAGACAACCAAGTGTTTGGAAAATGTGATTGAATGTAAAGTATATATATATATTGTATATATATATACACGAATGAATCGAGAGCCGAATAGAGTATCTTGGTTTTTTTTCTTTGGCTTCGTTAGACCTCCGGTATTTCGAATAGACTTTGACATGCTTCATGGCATTATTACGTTTACCACATTCTTCAATGGTGGCTCTCCAAATTTGCTCTCCTCAAGAAGACGATGAAACTCGCGGATATTTGTTTCTTTTGCGCGCGCATGATAGTCGATCGAATGCGTCTGAGAATTATAAAACAAACAAAGAAAAAAAGAAACACCGGTGTACGCACTGTACGCAGTTGTCTTGCTCGTCTCTTGTTACTTGAACGAGACGCATGTATGTCTGGTAGTAAACGAGTATTATCTATTACAATATGCAGGCTGAAAAGCTGCACACCTCGATAACAGCACGGACAACAAGCACAGTGAGAAGCTTCATATAATTCAACGCCAGAGAATTGCGACGCACGAGAATAGTACACACCAAATGGGATTTTTCAATGACGAACGCGCCTTTTGCGAAGTAAACGATGAGCAATGCACGATTAATGTGCACGGAGAGCGGCTCGTATCGGAGTATGTAAGTGACATGATCTTGTACTATTTTGTGCACAGACTAATTGAGCAACGCGGGTGTTTCGTTTTGTACTCGAGAAAAGAATGAAGAACGAACGAAGAAAAAATGGGAAAATCGAGCGACTGCCGCATACAATGCGCAACCCTCAAGCATATTTCGAGATCCACCATTGTCGCTTTATCATATTTATATTAATGTTTAATATAGATAGTAATATATATATATTCCTTCAAGTCTCAATCAAGTCTACGATTACTTGAATATACTTATACTTTACGACAATTTACTTCAATCTTGCGAATGCATTAACACAAAAAGAATAAATAATGAAAATATTATAGTATAAGCCAAGCTGATGGCATTTTTGTATGGTAAAATAATATACAGTTTGGACATTATTATTCTTTTGGCTTTCTTATTTTGTTCGGATATCTCTCGTTGCAGTATAATATGGTATCCATTCGTTCGAGGCACAAACGTGCGCTCGGATCTTTGCAAGCCAACGTCCCCTTTCAACGAAGAAGTTGAAAAGAGGTGGGGTCACATAGTAATTCGACACGATATCCTCAGGACCGAATGATTGAACGTGAGTACAGTGTGTACACCGAACAAGTTATCAATATGTGATATACATGTGGTAGTATATAATGTATTCAAGTTATTTTCTCGTATAATATCACATGCGATTGACATCGTCTCATAGCTGGCAAGTTCATTTTGTTTTTTTTTTTTTTGCATTTCTTTTGTAACCCCGTGCGTTTGTAAGTTGTACATCATTATAGATAATAATATAGTGATAATGCGGTTAGAAGAACCATTCCGAGTTAGTTGATATGGGCGCAATCGATTAATCAATTAATTGTTGTAATGTTTGCGACCGGCCGACGCGCGTCTCTGAACGTTCGTTCGAATTTCGACGTGTCTCGCGTGTTACGAAAGATTGCGATTGATGAAAGAACAAAAAAAATTGATAAAAAAATATCGTACTATCATGCCAATGTGAAATAGTCTCTGTTCTGCATTTATCGTGGATCCAGCACGACTTATTGCCGATTTTACGATCTCCTCTCGACGTGAATGGCAACGTCGACAATCTTTTTTGTTTCTCGACGGTATTGCGATAGAGTTATCATAGAAAAACATCTTTCGTGTGACGGATATACTACTACGCTAGAAAATTTCGTGTCTGTGCTGCCATACTTCACCGCGAATGTTCAACACGATTATTGCGATAATTTTGTGTGTAAATGTCTCCTTTTTGGTTTTTTCTTTTCGTTACGATCTGCTATCTCCGCAGATCAGCCGAGTATGGCAGACGAATACCGGTAAACGACGACTCGAATGTGAATTCGTCGATTGACATGGCGAATCATTTGCGCGCGAGCTTCTTTCGGAGGCTTATTACAAAAATTAGTGCTTCATAAACGTAATGCAGTTTGTCAAACATGAACTTGAACGCGTTGACATAGCAGTATCAGCATTGTGTGGCCGAGGTATAGCAGCAAGCATCGACAAGTTGATAGGTACGTAAGACAGTAGTAGTAGTAGCTAGTAGTAGTAGTAGTAATAGTAAGTAGTAGTAATATGATAGACGAAAGATGACGATTGTCTTTCCTCGTGGAAAGTAAACGACGAGTAAAAGTAAGAAAGAAGGAAAAATGAAGGAGGTGGCGGAGGGGACGGAGTCTCTCGATTGTAAATTTTAGAACGCAATTACAGTGATTGTTCAGTTTCGAGTTTGCCTTTGGAATCTCATCGCGAAGAGATCAGGAACGAACTGTGCGGAGAAACTGTAACCGGATATTATCTCGGCGGCCACCGCAGGTTTACCTCCACGCAATCTTTATCGAGACCGTAGAGAGAGTATACGCTCCGACAAGCTGGTCAATGCATCCGGTCGGAGTTTGTGCTATGGATTCGTGTGTTTAGTTTATTATTTTTTTTCGCTTTGCCGAATGGAATGCCGCCGCCAGCGAAGATAAGGAGATGGTGGAAAGGGAGAATGATAAAAATGATAAAGTTGACAGAGATAGACAGAAGTAGAAGTTGAAGTCGATAGAAGAGATAGACGGAAGAGACAGAGAGAGAGAGAGAGATAGCGCGAGAGAGAGAGAGAAAGAAAGAGAGAGGAAGAGAGACAGAGATAGAGAGAGAGAGAGAGAGAGAGAGAGATAGATAGAGAGAAAGGTTTACTGTTACTCTGGTGTTACTGTACTTGCATGCACAACCAACGTACACTGGGCAGTCTACGATGCAACCAGATACCCACTTTCGCCATCTGTGCTTGGATGCCCTTGGCGACCAGTGCTTTCACAGCACCCTCAGCCGCCACCGGTGACTCAAAGTCTACAAAGCCATAACCTGTAACATAAGGAACATCGTACCTTCATTAATGATCGACAAATTACAGTACCGCAAAGTAGTATTTCGCTACTACCCGCCGTGTTTTGTCTTAAGTACGAGAAAAGAGGCTTTCGAACTTGACGGTGAAACACACGGCGTCCGATACGGGGCCCGACGGCAGGTTATATATACACGGAGTTCGTAATACGGTGGGATTCATAGTCGAGTAAAATATTTATGCATCTTCCACCAGCGTGACAATACTGCGAATAAATCGAAACGAAAAAGGGGCCTGTTCGATTAATGGAGTTTTCTGTTCTTTCTTTTTCATCATCGTTAAAAAATACACGCGCGCATAAAACGCGCGCGCTGTTCGTTAAACAAGCATAGAACTAAATTGTGTAGAATTCAACTAAGTACCTTTACATTTATTTGTATTTTTGTCCAGAATCGCCTTCGTCGATGTTATGGTTCCGTATCTGAAAGGAGAAAATTATATTTTACACGGGATACAAAAAGAAACAGATTATGCTCGTTGATAATATAAAATGTTCTCATGTTTCCAGACTCTTCCGCGTCTTTGTCGATCGATAAGGATAACACGGCTATCATCGATAATTGTATTGTCTACTCACTGAGAACACATGTTGACGAGATCCTTGTCGGTTGTTTTTTGGTCGAGGCCACGAATGTAAAGATTCGTTTTGGACAATTGTTCCGGCTGCTGTCCCTGCATCGCATTGTTGCTCAAGCTAGTGCTCATCGTTCCGCTCTGGCTTCCGGTAGCGCTGCTCGAGCTACTGTGCGTGTTCGCCGGTGAGGATGCTGTCGGTACTCTCTGTCCACCGTACTGTGTTCGGCAACGACCAATCGTGTTAACATACATGAAAAAAAAAAAAAAAAAGAAAAATTGTTTATCGTTTAAAAATTTCAAATTTCAGATATCCGTGCGAATAACGAAGTTTTGAAGCCCAGGGCGTGAACGACCTTGGCGTAAAGAAGCTCGACCTTTTCTCTTACCGAGGCATGCTGAGCGTAGGCAGTCGCAGCGTAGGGATTCGCCGTGGGCGGAAGTTGCTGAGCTCCGACTGGCATCTGTGCGGCCGCCGCTGCCGCTGCCGCAGCCGCGCTCGGATACCTCGTGTACGGTGGATAACCCGCCGCCGCTGCCGCCGCTGCTGCGGCATGAGATGGTGCTGCACCCCAGGCTGCACCGGTAGCTCCGCTCGCCCGATACTGCACGGGGTTACCGCCTCTGGGTCCGCCGCCGGCGCCTCCCTTGAGTCCGTGGCCTCCTGCATTCGGTCCGACGCCCACACCCACGCCGCCTCCGCCAGCGCCAGCACTGCCGGCGCTACCGTTGTTCGCACCGGCGTACGTTGGCCGAGGTCCATTTGTACCCTGAAAAATGACGAAGACAAAGTATGATTAGTCTTTTTTCTTTCTCATATAGTATCTTGGATTCACGAAGTTTTAATGCACAAACTGGTACATTAAATGTAATGTACAATTATTATTATTATTCGTTATGTCAGCGTACGGATTTCATTTTTTTTAAATACATTACAATTGTGTCTCATTGCAATTTTTTCACATCTGGTTAAGAATACTAGATCCATCAAATAAGCTATTTTATATAATCATCCAGTTTTTATAAAAGGCATATCTCAAAATAATTTCTTCCGCACAATATTAAAATTCATCAAAGGATGCTCCGTTGAAAAAATGATGATTGAAAAAGTGAAATTTCGTCAGCATCGTTCATTAAATGTCGTGTGCCTGTTTATGGACACAAATTTTCAATTTTTCTTCACGGTCTATATTTTGCCGTGTACGACACGTTTAATGAGAGAAACAAGGGCTCGGGAGGGGGAGGCGGGGGGGGGGGGGGGGGAGAGTGGGGGAGGTATTTGACTGCATTGCAGAGCGAGAGAGAAAAATATTGCTTGCGTAAAATTAGTATCACCGCTGGAGATACGAGAGACGCGCACCGGATGTTACTTCCTGCTCGCTTACTCGTCTCTCTAATCTCTCAATTTGTCGTTGCGCGCCGCTGTATTCTGCACTACGGTACTTTATCGCGCGTCATCTGATCGCTCGAGATGCTAAATTGTTTTCATAATTTCATATCGTACTCCGAATACAGCATTGTCAGAAGCAACGTCGATGCTACAATCAACTATAATTACATTCGAGTACTTCCAGATAACACATAATAGTAATAATAATAAAACGCGTGACTCCGATAAATTCATATTGACGGAGCAATTTTTCTGTTCTATTTGCGACTGTGCCTCGTTCGAAGAATTGGAAACGTGGATAGATCCGAGGAAACGTTCGTAAATGGGACAAAGAGAATCATTTCCCGTTGTCACGATATATCGACTAACATTTTTTTTTCTTGCACAGTCTTCGTTCGAGCGTTCGGGTCTCATTGGAAACGAGGAGAGGAGAGCGAGTCGGTGTTCGACGCAAAAGATAAGAAGAGATAAAAGAAAAATGAAGCGCGAGCTACGAACTCGGATAAGAGAGCTAGGCAAGAACGTTTTTTTTAATTCATTTTTTCTATCTCGCCGAGAGGCGTGACCGTGTGAGGTCACCGACAAACGATAACAGGGAGGGGGTTCGAAAAACCGACGACCAGAGACCAAGTCGTTGGTCATTCGGCGCGATGAGAGGAGAGAAGGAAAGTCCGAGGTTTCGATAAATCAGTAATATACCGATAGTATATCGATAATCTGACCAATAAGGCGTCCTCGTCAGCGACAATAACCTTGACTACCAATGGCGAAACGTTATCGATATCGAATTGTCGTCACAGTTCCACTGTCGAATGGAGAAAAAAAATATGAATTTAATTTTTATCTTCAATTCTAATTATGGAGAAAATGGAATTCAAATAATTCTCACTTCAATTAATGAATGACAATAAAATAGTAATCATTCATTGGAATAAAATGAAAATGAAATAATTCTCATTGTAATTAAGTATTTCATTATCCAATGTTCCTTTTTTTTCGTTTTCAGCTGAAGAAAGAGAAGTGGCAAGGTGCAGCTTTCGTTGAACGACCGAGAGACGGGGACGTTTGTTCGTGTGTTTCGTGGTCGATTACATTGCGGCATTCTATGCGCAGTGCGAGAGGCGATAGAGGGCCATGCACTCCTCTGCCGCACACACGCACGCGTTGCAGCTAGAATTGCAGCCGAAGCCTGGCAATGAAGAGAGAGCGCACTTCGCGTGGCCGGCGAAGAAGGAAGAAACGGCGAGGAACCGAACGAGAATAAGAAGAGAAACGAATAGAAAGCACGTTATGGTGTGTACACGCTCGGCGGTAGAACCAGTTGGCGGCCGTCTCTATCTTGCCCCCTTGCACCGGGCTGAATCCCTCGAGCGAGCCAGCAGGCTCCGGAGGCTCTATCCAACGAGTCGCTCTCGCGCATACCAGACATTCCGCGTTTCCTTTACCTTGAGAAACCGCGGTGCCTGCATACAACGCTCGAACTATGGGACTGTGCACCGTCAGAATCCGTGGCGTTATCGCGTCGCCGCGGGCGCGCAACCGTTCGCTCGTGTTCGTGATTTATCCGAAAGCCTCGCCGAATGCGCAGGTAGAGTACGAGCGCGACGAACGAGAATAACGAACGCCACTCGATGCAACAGCTGAAACGAAGAGGCGCCGCGTCTTCGACGCGCGAGACGATGATGAAGGGTAACGAGAAATGTATATTATGTATATTGGAAATAACTTTAATAAGATGATAACACGAATGACGAGACGAAGATGCTCGTTGGGGCAACAGCCCAAGGCGAAAATGGCTGTAGCGGCGAGAAGTTCCTCAGCGCCGGGGCACTTTAGCTGGCAACTCCACTTCTCTCGCCGTCGAGGCGCGTGTGTATCACACTCGCGAGAGACGGCCTGACACCCTTTTCCCTCGGAGCCTAGGCACGACAAAGCGCGAAGCAGCGGGCTGTATTATTAGCAAACTGCTACGTCGTTGCAATCTGCATACGTGTCTCGGTCGTGCAACTCTTGCGGATAGGCCAAGCGGAGAAAGACGAAATGAAAAAGATGAAAGCAGCGATGAGAAAAAAGAAAAGAAGGAAGAAAAAAACGGGGCCGAGAAACCGGATAAACCGTGCTCACGCTATGTCATCATTTTTTCGCGATCAGGCTAAATGTAACACGCAGCATTCCATCGGTCGGCGAGACCTCAACGTGCCCCGCGCGCGGATGAGAAGAAAACTGGGCGCGGTGGATAAATAGCGAGAGATTAAAAGCCTCGGCGAGGGTGCGCCCCGTTCTAAACGACGAAGATTGAGCCAGAAAGATACTTCACTCGATTCGCCGTCAATAAACGCTACGTTTCGAGCTACCGGCGAAAATCGGCGCTATTCACTATACTAATTGACGAAGCCTTGTTTTTCGGCCGGAAAAAAAGGTTCGTTAAGCTGAGTATCAAATTCAGCTGAATTAAATTCGTGGTTTTAAATGGCGCATTAATCGGTAATGTGATTCAAAAGTTATGAATATTTTTGTTTTTCGATATTCTCGCGAAAATGCTTCGCGCGTGCTGTCGCTTGCACATTCTCCAATGAACTGGGCTAAAATTCCTTGAGGGCATGTCGTTACTATCGAAATAATTTTTTTTCTATGTGATACATTTTATTTTTTTATCTATTTTTTTTTGCCATATTTAGAATTGAATCGACGCTTATGAACATTATGCAAATTGGATTTGCAGATCCCTTCCTCTATTTGTTTTTAAGAGCACTGAAGAGCCGTTGTCGGTAATAGACCAGCATGTGAAGGAAATAGAATGTAACTGCAGAGCTGATTGGCGAAGTAAAATTCTATTTCTGTTATACCAAAGTTTCGGCATCCTCGAAAAAATTGCATGGAAGTTTTTCTTATCAACGAGCACGGGTGTTTTACATCACCTTAACGTCGTTTACAAAACTTCCTTCATTCGCGAGACAAATTCGGTTAAATAACTTTGTCACGGAGGAGCTCTGTAAAAAAGCTTTAAAAACATGTAGGAGCGATTTGCAAGTCGAATTTGCATCTTTTTTTTCTATCTACTCCGGTTACTCTCGGCCACTACCCAGCGTCGATGTACCATGCGTGGTCCACGAGGAGCCGAGTATATAGTTAATCCGTTGGTGTACGGATCCCGTTCGCTCTGCCAGCCGGCGGAAAACGGATCACGTACACGTTCGAAGGTTAATTTTGTTCGCGGTGCGTCGCATCGTTTTGGCCTCGTGTAGGACAAGAAGTTGCGCATTGGTCATTATTCGAGTCTCTATGCAACGCTCTCGTTGTGTACGCTTGTCGTCTTTCGACGCCTCGATTTCTCTCATCTATTAATTGCCCGGGCGCAATTGCGTCTTCGCTTTCTCGTAACTGTATTGTTATCATTTTCACCGTCGGAACATTGTCGAAATTGGTTCGATGACGATCAGTTTGTTACGTAGGGGATCTCCAAAACCGCGAAGTACCTCGGTAATGAGACTAAAATTGCCGAAACATCAGCTTGAAATTCAAAAAAATAGTCAAGCAAAATTGTTTGCGGGCAGTACTTGAATGAGAGGCCAGTTTTTTGAGACCCTGGTGTACTTAATGCACTTAATAAGTTACTTCCGGGTATATACCCGGGAATCAAACAAGAACAAGGCCGTCTGTACCGACACGGGTTTTCCAAAGTTTCCCCGTGTACACGGCAAACGCGGTGCAGTGTAACTAATCCGGCTGCGGACGCACCGGAAGTTAGGTAGCTTAGTAAAGTTCAGCTAGAAAGTGCTAGTAGGCACAAAGGTGTAGGAAGGGTTCGTAAAACCCCGTAAAGGGTATACGATGGTAAATATAAAAAAATATATACTGATCGAGATCACTAGTTAGGATTTGAAGAGATATCGCGAGTAAGCTCTTTATAGAGCTCGCGCCACTCGTGCAATGTTTTCGAAAAGAAAAATTTTAAAAACTGCGATATTCATAACTAACGAAAGGCAGCCAAATAATGTGTAATAATCAACTTGACTGCAATTCGTTCATTTCTAGCACCTGTACCTACGACATTTTTTCAAATGATCAATGCCGACGTTTCAAAACTAATTTATCTACGTCTTTCAGATTAACGGAGTTCCGGAAGAGATTTTTCGTCCCGAATACGGATGGTGCGGTCGAGCAAACGAGTCTAGCGAATAATATAAATCATGAAGGAATTCAGTACGCGGAACGTACGGACCGTGGCAAACGGAACAGTGGCGAGAGAGCTCCTATCGCGACATTGTCGCTGATTGAACTTGACTCTGCAGGCCGTTGGTTGTGCCTGTGTGCCCGTAGCAGCCACGAATGCATGCTAACAGGTTAGTTGAAGCTCGCACGAGCTCGTTCTCCACCTTCCTGCGACCGCTCTCGCGGGTCTATCGGTGCTGTGCAGAAAACTCCAAGCGAGCGGGCGTTCAAAACCACGTGCAATAAACGCTAAGCGCGTGCGCTAAACAACAACTATGCTTCGCTTTTGTGCCACAGGGAGGGGGGAGGGGACCACTCGAATGCTTCGATCCCATGCGATTGACGGCGCTTTATACTCTACATCGTCGCAAATGACAATACAACGCGAATAAACTCATGAATGATGCGTTCGGGCTACGTAGCCCGCGCACGATCGTGAACCAAGCGGCGACTATGAAACGGATATTATTTGCTTAGATTCCTCACAGGGGAAGCTCTGTTATCGTGAAAAAAAAAAATGTATTCAAGATTATCTTGTCGGAAGACTCAAAATCGTCTAAAATCGTATAGAGAAGCGGTTTAGAAAAAAATATCGAAGTCGAATTTCCATTACAAGTAGTTTGTTGTGACATGCAGTTTGCCAAATGAGCCTTTGGAGTAAATTCGCCGCGAATCTTCCAAGGCATTAAAATTTATCGAACTCGGAACTTTTTTTTAAATAGATTTGATTGCTTTCTAAATCTTGCAAGTTTCGAGCTTTCTAAAGTGAATGACCTTTGATAGAAATAATTCAAGTTCATTTGAAAAAAGTAATATTTTCGGAACATTGAAATTGTTTCTCTTTTGAATTTTGAAAATTACGCGATAACAAGCAAGATTTTATGTACAAACAGGCTTACAAACAATGTTGCCAAGCAGAGTCTTGCAAATTGCTTTCTAATTATTTTCCACCTTCTGCAAAGCTTTATGAGAAAGTCAAAATTCATTACCCGACTTTCTCATACAGCTTTGTGAAAGATTGAAAAGATACGGAAGGAACGTGCTAGATTTTTCTTTGCAACCTGGTATTTATTTATTTGTCATGTAGATCGTTTTCTTGTCTGAAAACCTGTTTTGAAAGCGTGAATAATATTCAAAGAGGGGGAAAAAAATTGAAATTTAATCGATATATGCTTATTCCCGTTTCGGAGTACCGTCAAGTGCGAGGAATTCAGGTGCAGTGTACAGTTCCCAATTCGATTTTATCGCCTATCTTACAGCTGCATAGCATCGGAAACCGCACGGCGCTTTTACTGTTACGACACCCGTGAGACAAGCAACGGCAACGTCGTCGTAGACTGGTCATCGAAGCACAGTCACTGCGTTCGAATGTTCACGTAGCTTAAACCGGGAATTGAATTGAACGAGTCGGAGCGAGGCCGAGTATAAATGCTCGGGTCTCTCTTTCGTTCTCCGAGGTCAAGACTTTGAAACTCATCGAGTTTCAACGTCCCTTCCGCCTTTGTCTTATCCGATTCGTCGTCGGGGACACTTGAGACATAAAAACTTTTTCGAGCCGTTTTTGTCCTTCTCTTTTTTCTTTCGTTTCACAAGACATGTGACTACCGATAAGCATATCCAACTGGGCTCTATCATTAGGGGACTTTGGATAAATCGTGAAACGGAAGGAAAGTTGAGTGAAGCAACGATAAGCAATGGAGAGCCCTTCGGAGTCGGTGCACCGTTCGAACATGCGGATGCAATCTGGTTAGGTGCACAGATGGCGTCATGCGCGAAACTTTCTCCGATACCGTTAACGCGAACGCTTCGAGATACACCGGCCGGCGGGCTCGACCCTTCTCCCCTGCGCCATGCAGCGGTTGCGACGATGCAAACGTCGGCTGTGATTGGAATGCACCGGTGCACCGGCATCCTGGTACAGCATCGACGCCATAACTTTTCTTTCCTTTTTTTTTCTCTCTTTTTTCCAAAAAATTCTTCTCTCGAAATTCTTTTTCCATGCGAATTCCCATTCATAATTTTTAATCCCGATGCGTCGGAAGTTGAAACAGGTAGATAAAGTGGCTATCGGAACGAGATATCCGGAGGCCGTCGTGACGACACAACCGAGCGAGCGAGTGAACGATATAAGGAATCGTGGCGGGGGACGAGACGGCCGAAAAGTGAGGGCGAGCTCCGGTATAGTAGCTACGAATTCTCGATAGCATGCAACTACTATACGGGCCCCGACGACGACGACGTCAGAGAGTTCGAACGGGCGTATACGCGCCGCCAGCGGCAAAACGTTCGTAAAACGGGCGCAGCATGCCGCAACCACAAATAATCGATATTCTTGCACCGCCTACTCGCTATTTCGCTCTCTCGCTCGGTCGGGCTCTCCTCTCTCTACGGCAAGCAAACGCGCGACTCCGCAGCCGCTGTTCGAACCCATCTCCCCCGACGTCAGCAGAGTTCCGCTCGCCCTTCTTACTGCGGGGGTGAAAAACGTAGCAGAAAAAGATATGATATTTGACCGAACGTCGTTTATTCTTTTCAAACCCCGCGAGCAATCGACGCGCATCGCGTCGTGAAAAAATAATGTTGATCAACGCCGAAAGATTATTCGAGCAGATGCCATGAAAATATATCAGAGAGATTGAGACAAATCGTCTCCAATTGTCCCGTCGGGCGAAGCCCGTCGCGACCGGCTCTCCCGACTCGGAGTCGGGCGTTTTGTTTCGCTCGTATAAAGTTTTAATCCATTAGAGAAATTCGTTCCAGAATATTTCACCGTCGATCAGGAACAAAAATGTTGCCTAGTCGGTTCAGATAAATTTCTTATTGGAATAAAAATCCCAAGTCTCCAACTCCGTTTCGGAGAACTTGAAAGATTCGAAAGCTTTTCAACGAAATTGAAGCTTTCAAACTTCGATAGGTCCGTGATATGGGGAAGAGCCGATAAGATTTCATCGTACCACTTCCATTAACGCATTCCATAGGCGACGCGCTCGTGAGGATCTCGCAAAAGAAGACGATTCGTCGAAAGCCGTGTTCTCTCTCTCAAAGTTTCATTCATCGAGACCGAGGTACGGGCGTGTCAATGCATATCTTCGCGAGTTTACAAACTCGTCAAGTCCGCCTCGCTCATGACGAATTCTTTGCCCGGGCAGCGTGATACACGTCGTAGTTAGTAGTCTCGTCTCCGACGTTGCAACGGGATGCGTGCATGAACGATAAAGCGAGTAAAAAAAGAGAAAAAAGAATCGCGAAAGACCGGCCGGCTATGGCCGAAGAGAGGAGATGCGCGTAGAGATTCGTCGTTCTTGTACTTGGGGCATCTTTCCTCTCCTTCGTTCCTCTTTTCGCGCTCGGTGCATCCCGCCGTCGGGTCCGCGCCGCGCGTTACTCTCCCGTAGTACAGCGTAGTATTATACCGCATAGGGAAGGTGGAACAGAGGTGGAAGAAAAGGTGGCGTGACGTCCGATCTCATTCGGCTCTCGCGGGGATATCTCTCCCGTAGAGGTTGAAGCACAGCAACGGAGAAGCGAAGGAGAAGAGATCCGCATGCGCGAGAAGAGAATCTACGCACGCGCCCCGGATCGTTGCCCCCTTCGTCGAGGAGAGTCGGTCCTCGCCGAGTGTCCGTGTGCGTCCACTCTCCCTCTCTCTTCACCTCTCTCGCTCTCCTCGAGTCTTCGTCATGATTTCTCATTTTCCTTCATTCTCTTCGTCGAACGAAACGAGACCGGAGTCAAGGGGATGCGTATATCACGGATCTCTCTTCAGTTCCCCTCCTGTTCCATGTTGCACCGCGTACGTGGATTATAAAATATGAATGGCCTCACGTCGGTAACGAGAGACGAGACTGCACAGTTTCGTACTCCCCCTCGCTTCCCGTTCTATGCCTCATAGACATTCCCAATGTCCTCGGGAGAAAGGCCTTTCGCTCTGTTGTTGACTCACGCTTACGCGCTCCGCGACGTAAATATAATTGCACTTTCCACATGCGCTTGCGGCTGTAACTTAATTGAGAAAAAACACTTTTATGCAATTATTTCGAAATAATCCGAGGGTCTGTTCGACGTAAAGAATTTTATAGATGAAAAATGTTTACCCATGAAGTTCTACTAATATTTAAAATCGTACGAAATCGACTCGTTCCGGGATTTCCAGCATCGTTTTTACTTGCACCAGCTTGCTATTGTACGAATATTATGAAAACGGCGAACGTTTCGGTGTATTCTGTCCTAAACAACGCTGACCGAATATTCGGAAGATGAAGATTGGCAAATAATGAAGCTGGAAAGAGTGATCTAAATAATAGCAAAGTGGACGAAGATTCAGGGTCATCGGACGTCCGGAGATTCGAGCAGTAGAGAGGTGGGGGGAGGGACAGACTGTGCGTTGAATGCTCGGGTTGCTGACACTAAGCGAATAACCTTCCGCCGACACATTCGGGTTCACGCCCCGAATTCCGCAAGTTCACGTGGTACCACGTGACAGCGTTTCGCGTTAAAAAGTACATGCTCGATCGTCGATGACGGTCAGCGGGGCGACATTATCGTTTAACCATATGTTTCATTCTCGGCCGAACCCGATGAGTTTCGCGTGTCGTTAAAGCGCCCCCCGTGTTCGCCCGACGGCCTACGCCAATAGCGAACGAGTTTTGTCTCTCGCCGTGCGAGTTATGCCTCTCGTGAGACCGGAAGTTGGGAATCTCGCGGCGTTGCGAAATCCCCCAACGAGTCGAATGACTTTTTCCCAGGTGGGCAACGGGTCGAGGCGTGCTCTCGAAGTTCAGTCACGAAGGATTGGCCGGGGCGGCTCTCTCTATATATCATTTCCGATGTCTCGTCTCCTTCGCCGGTGGAATGCAACGGCCGCGGTCATTACTGACGATAAGAGAAAGATATTCGCACTTGTTTTGCGAACTCCCTCCCCCCGTCTCGTCGCTCCCGCCCCTGAGTGTAGGTTTGCGCGAGTGTGCTGGCCGCTGTCACACGGACGTGCCGGTTGGACACGAACACGAGAACGTCGGCCAATCGCAGTCGAGTGCGGCTTTTGCGCGATCCGTGTGTGTTCGGGATCATAGCTTTATCCGTGAGCGCTCCGAGACGAGCGTACGAAGCGAACGAAGAGAAGATGAGGAAGGAAAATTATTGGTATTCGTTGTGGACGAAGAGAGAGAGAAGACGAAGCGCGGCGAACGACGACGAACATAAGCCAGCGCCGCAGCAGCAGCTGCACTTGTGTACGTGCATGCGTGGCGTGCATATATATATATTCGTATTTCGCTCTCCGGCTTCTGGCATGTGTGTACACATATACCAGCTGCGCGAGCATGCCCCTAGTGTGTGTGTGTGTGCATAGACGCCGGTCGTCGAAGGGGACGAAAGCAACGAGACGACGTGCACGCAGCCAGCCGGCATGGAAAGAGGGGAAACGTGGATACCAAGGAGAGAGGGCACACGACGTCGTGCCTTCGGTGATCATGGTCGGGGGGTAGGAGAAAAAAAAAAGAGAGAGCGAGTCAACGAGCGAGAAGCCTAAAGCCAATGCCGTGAGACACCGATGGAGAGAGACGGCGATAGCGAGGTTATTGGGTGGGACAGCAGACGCCCCGCGGCAAGCTGTCAAACTACGCCGGTTCCGCGAGGATCTATGGCCATCGGCCGCCCCCATGGGACCAAACACCAACTTCTCAGTTTTTCAACGTATTATTTCGGAAACGTGGAAAAAAAAAGAGTCATCGATGACACCGCGGCGGCTAACGATGCACGCCGGTCGATTCGATTCAATCACGCGTCCTCTTTATCCCGACGAAATGTATTTATTTTCGCTATTCGTCAGCCATCTATTCGGTAAGGTCATGCGCGAGGGAGGGTACCTGCGTGAGAGAATGGAATTCGAGAATGTAGGGGTTCGGCTGGAGATAGGAGATTTTTTTTCCGAACGGCCAAAGATGCTTCTCGGGACAAGGAAAAGAGGAATTTAATCTCATCGTGTCTCGACGAGAGAATTACTCACCATCATTTTGTACTGAAGCTTTCTCGGAGCCGCAACGTTCTCCATCCTCACGGACATGCTTGGCGAGTCTCGCGCTGCTGCGGCCGCTGCTGCTGCTGCTGCTGCTGCTGATCTCGTGTGTCTCGTGGCGCAGCTGGCAATGCTCAAACTCACTTGGCCTGTGCAAGTAACTCTCGAAACTTTTTTCGGTAACAAAACGATTTTTCCTTCACCCGACGATGTATTATTATTGTTAATCTAGCGTTATCGCGTGCCGCTTTATTCGTGCCGAATGACTCTATTTTTTTCGGTCTTTCTTTTCTTCTTCTTCTTCTTTTTTTTTTTTTTTTTTTTCAATATCGCGCGATACGCGACTACCGACACTTATCGACACGTCGCGTCGACGTCGTCGACGCACTCGTCGTGTGTGACCACAGACGAGCCACCACACCGAAAAGCGCACACGCACGCACACACAGAGACACACTCACGCACGAGGCACACTACTTATACTCTAATAAAATTCTACTACTTCTACTCCACTGCTGTTACTCGGTGCTACTGGCTGGTGCTGAGGCGGCTCACCGCGCGCTTCACGTCACGTAGGAAACCAACGAATTTGCACACCGATCGGCCGACGAACGAGCACGAGCAGCCCGAGAACACCGCCGGGCGCGCGCGGAAGGCGGAGCGGGTAACCGTGGAGTGGAGGAGGAGGAGGAGGAGGTGGCGGAGAGCAGCAACGAGAAAGAGAGGAACCAGCCGGCAACGGGTGAACGCGAATGGGTGCAAGCACCAACACTAACTACCGCGAGAGTAACACACTAGCCGACGACGATATCTCTCCTCTCTGCCGGCTCCTGTGGCTCTCTTCTTTCTCTTCCTTCTCTATTTCACCGACAATCTTTCTTTCCTCCTGTTTCTTTTTTCTTCTTTTCTTTTGCCGATTGATCCGAGCCACGAACGAGTCAAGTAACTCGAGTAACTCTATTCGCGATATAATTCGAACTAACCGTGGAATGACGATCGGAGGAGACGACGCAGAGATTTTCTTTTGAAGAGTATTCACTCTTGTCTGCGCAGCAATTCAACACCGTCGATGCACCTTGTTTTCGTATATCTTACGATTATTCTTTAGTTTCTTTTATTTTTGTTCTTTTTGAATATGGAAGAAGTTCGACGACCAGACGCGCCGAGAGGATTTTTGTAGCAGACCGCGGGGAAGAGGGTGATTGGAAGAGCGAGGGTGTGTCGGCCCTTTTAACTCGGTGGCTCTCTTCCACGACTTTTCCTTCTCTCTATTTATCTTTTTTTTCTGTTCTCCTCGCGCAATATCGCAACCGGAAAGCACGGCTATTGCGGATCCACTCGATCGATGAACAATCCCCCGAACACACAAACGGTGAACAAACTTTGACGAAAGGAAAAATAATTTTTTCAACGTTACTCTTCGCTCCGTCTTGTCGCGTAACTTTTTTCTCTGCTTCTTTAGGTTCTTTTTTCGTTCAGTAAGCGATATCAATGAAACTCATAAATCCGCGATATCTCGCTCTGGCACACGAATGAATACACAGGACACGCGCACACACGTAAACCGCGGGGTTTGAGCGTACAGTCGATGATCTCTTCTAGCTCGAACTTGGGTATATATTTTTCGCTCGCGTATATAACACGACAGTCTCACACGCGCGCACACACGTATCACGACAAACGCCACTACTGGTACATCCTCGTTACAAAAATAGAATTCGAAATCCGGCTTAATAAATAATTCCTTCCTATTCGTTCGTAGCTCTTTTCAGTTGCCGTTTCTTCACGGAAGTCTTCCGTCCACGGGTATTCGATTCTTGTGTCTTTTTCCGTTTTTTTTTCCTTCCCAAAGATCCTCAGCGTTCCGGGATATCCTCACTGTGTCTATCTTCTCCTGCCGTCCCTCGTTACTGGACAGCTTCACTACTCCGTTCGTAGGTCTCGTCGGCTCGGTCAAATCCACGCATACATTCACGAGCGACTATCTCGCACTTCTCTTTAACTCGAAACACTCACACTGCCGGACAGACGGTAGACAGACGGAGATACACGCACACAAACACACACACACACTTGAACACGGGCGCAGCACGGGCTCTCTCGCGCGCTCAGCTCTTCACAATCGTCTTCAAGCTTTCGTCTTATTCGTTCGATTTTTGGCTTCCTCTCTCTCTCTCTCTACCCTCAACTTTACACTACTCGATGTATATGCCACACCGAGGTTCCTTATTTAATTTACATTAAGCTTCGTTTTCTTCTTATTTCTCCCTACTCTTTATTTCTCTTATTTAAATAATTCTTACTATTCTTTTTTAGTTTTTCTTTTTTTTTTATTATAGTACTTGTTCGTCAGGAATAATTGGGTGTGTGTGTTGTCTTGTAGGTAGAGTCTAAGCTACTACTGCCCGGCGAGCTTCGCCCATCTTGGCCCGAAACTGAGTGTAGTGGCCGCGAGAGGCGCAGTATCGCCACGCCACAATGTACCGTAGACGCCTGCGGAGCGGCGCGGGACGGGGTGGGACCGCGCCCGTCTGCGCCGTCGTCCACTCAGCAGCACGCGTTATCGGACGTCACGCTGCAGCCTCGTGTGTGTGCTCAACCCTCGCTCTTTCTCTCTCGTGCTCCCCCTCCCCTCGCCCTTACTCGACTCCCGGATTCACGACGAAGAAGCGAGAATCATCGACCTGACTGTGAAAACGCGACGGAGAGAGAAAACACGAGACTGTTAAAACAACACGACCAGGATGTTGGCCGAGCTGCACGGTTCGAATAGTGGCGCCGCAGTCGGTAAATTTCGATTTGGTACGTTGGCGATACTGGCTTTAGGGATCATCGGTTTCGCCGGTGCGCGTTGCAACTCGCACCGGAGAACCGCTGCGGGAGGATCGAGACACGCGAGAGATTACGACCGGCTAGAAGGGAAGGAAGAGAGAAAAAAACAGGGTAAGAACGAACGAACGGCGAAGTGGTGAGAGCGAGAGGGAGAGCTTGACGGCGGGAGTGCACGACCCCGCTCTACCGCGGAGAGATGCGCGAGGAAAAAGAGATATATTCCTCTCTCGACGAGGGACTCACCGAAGTCGAAGCTCGAGCGAGAAAGAAAAATCGCGACACAGGCGGGCGGCGAAGGGCGTCCGAGAAAGGGGATCCGTGAAACTCACCCCCGCAAATTGCACAACTTACCGACCTACCGTTCCGGCAATGAGAATCTATTGTTATTCTCGAAAATTATCGTCGACTATTATCCAATGGGAAGTCCCGGAGCTAGACTTGATACGAACGAAGGTTTTTCCCCACCGTACAAACATTTTCTCTGTTTCCTACTTGCACCACGGGATAATAATATTTTATCGATGGAGTAAGAGAAGAATTTGTCGACTATCGCGGAGGTGTATTTTTAGTCCGTAGGGCCGAAAGCAAGTCGAACGACCTCGATGCCTCTCAGTATCGATCTTTCAACAGGACGACCTTGCTTCACTTTTCTCCTCATCTACGGCGTCAGCGAAATGTCCACGCAACGCATATAAGATCTACATGTATATACGTTATCGTCGAAAATCAAAGTCAGCTTCTGCATGATTATTGAAGCTTTCTACTGCGAAAGATAAGATTCTTGTCGCACGATACTTTCCGGTTAAATATGGCAACTCGACGGATCAATTCGACTACCTGCATTCGGGTTCTGGCTATTTCGCATAAAATACATGTACATATATCTATATGTATTATGTATATAGCGTGTATATACACGCTATATAATACGTTTTTCCCCACTCGTCTCTCGTCAGCGTCTTTCTCTTCCCTTTGCGGCAAAGCCACGGACAAGGTCAAGGCCGTTGGCCTCCTTACTCCCGTCCCTCCCCCTCCCCTTGCCCCTCATTCATCCGCACCGGGCAAGCAGCATACTCGGCTACCTCGTGCAAGTATACGAGAGGCTACGTGCACCGCAACAGCGACGATCGTTGCAAAGATCTCGCCCACTTTCTTGTTTTCCTCTTTTTCTTTCATAACAGTCGTCGTATTAACCGAGTACAAGCCGAAGGCGGAACGCGCGAGAAATGTCGAATTCTCGCGTCGCGGGTTCGGCTTCTAAAACGTTTTCGTGGATCTGGAAGAATGGAGACGAGAGACGCAATTCTGCAACACGTGAATTCTCGAGATCGCATACGCTGGCACATCGATTCACGAGAGACGATTGACTCGCTTCTATAGATACAAATTGTACTTCCGGTAACCGGAGGATAATTGGAATGGTTCCGAGTGCGTTAGGTATGGTACGAATCAGGATATAACGAAAATGCTGTGACGAAGCTTATTCATTTTTTTCTCGGTGAATTCGATTAATAACTGATATGTCTGTTATAGGGCAAACCCAGGAATGGACATGTCGAACGTTAAGCGAAAAGGGGGCGTCCCGTAGCGAAATATAGGTACGACGCCGAGAGAGGCTCGAACGAAAATTTCCCAGAGTCGCAGCCGGGTCAACAGGAAGTCAAGGCAGGCCGGTCAATTGCCTCCGCGATCCTCTTTATAAATAGATATGCGAGGCTCTCTCTCTTTCTCTTTCTCTCTGTCTGTATGCCGCGTGCTCTCTCTCTCTCTCTCTCCCTATCCACATCTCGAACGAACGGTATGCTGTATGCACGCACGCCAGTGTAAATTGAAAGTACAGTTATTTCGTTCTCCTATTACCACTGTGTCCTCTTTCTCGATGCTGTTTCGCACAGTCTCTCTCGCTGTTGAACTACCACAATGTCGGAGATTCAAGTCGATTTGAGATGCAGATACTTAGGTAGACAGGATTCTCATTGGGTCCAGACGTAAATCATTCACGGAATAATGGAATTCATGCGGAAGAACTTAATCCCGGAATAGGATAATCAAAACGAAAGAAAAACGCTGCCTGTAACAATAGTAGGAGTGCTTGGAGGACACAGCAGCGCAGTAATACAAAGACTGCAATAAGCCAAGCGCGATTGGTGGTGCAGATGGGAGTGCCGAGCTTCCGAGTTAAGAACTAGATGAAGAGTAAGTAAAGTAAAAAAGCTGCCAGCAGATTGCTGCATTGGCATATTGCTTCTTCTCTTTTTTTAATGGGAGTCTACTCAGAACTATTCTTGCCGAGTTGGCGAGACCAGACTTTTTCAAAAAGAAGATTCGCAATAATACAAGATTCTAACGTCTGCAAAGATTTTTCCCAAATTCGATACCGCTCACTAGTTTATAATAGTGCGTAGTAGATTTCGAAGCTGTGGCGCATCTAATATTTTTTTTGTGGCAAAAAATGTAGCGCATGGAAACAAAAAATTCAAAATACCGTGAAAATTGAAGGACACCGTAAATTTTGGCAGAAATTGTAACAAAAAATGGGTTTTGACCTCACAACATACGTGGAAAATTCTAAACCACATTGACATAATGACTGATTTTTTTTCAAAATGTTCCACCCAATGGTTCGCAGAGAGAAGCGTTTGGGGAGGTGCGGATAATATCGTTGTGTATGGTGCATAACCGGCTCAGGTCGATGCGACGATGCACTCACGTGTCGGCGCATTGAAATCGGGGCGGTTGGACGGAACTCTGAGATACGACGACGAAAAGAAGCCTGTTCGTAGTTAAAGCTGCAGCAGCTCCGCTGACAATGGCATCAATCGATAACTGAACTTTTTTTTCCTCTCTTTTCATTAACATAATTATGAAAGTGTATTGTGTCGCGAGAGTTTGAAACCGGTATCGTTCCTTTGTACTTGTGCACTGCACTTTTGTCTCGAATTTCTATAAAAGAAATCGCTCTTTCGGGCGTCGCGTCTCGCCCGGCGATTGAGCCATCGATTGAATTCGATGGTGCGACATAACCGAGCTAGAACCCGAATGACCTGGCATGTAATCATATTTAACACCCGTTTATGCTCGAAATTACCGAACGGGGTAGTTAATGGAAGTAGAGCGAGTTGCTTCGAAGATATCGCGGCAGAACGGTTCTCTCGGCACACGTGTCTCGTGCAAAGGACAATCAAATTATATTATCTGACCGTGCGGACGGTCTCGATCGATAAGGCACGGGGGCGAGCAAGGTGGACGTACTAAATTCGAGCGGTTCGCGTTACGCGTACACCGATAACGAAGAATTTCGGTAACATCGCGCGACGAGATCAGCTTGTAATTTGCGAATTTATTGGTCGCAATGGGAAATTCCGCGATAGTCGCCCAGTCAATTGGCGGACCGATATGGGAGCAAGCGGGAGAGATTTTTATATATGTAACGTAGGGCACTTCCTGCGAGGGCGGCGCGGAAGCCGACGGAGCAGAGAGAGAAAGATAGAAGAGCAAAAAAAAAGGGAAGAGAGTCTATTTATTGATCCGCCAAACGCGGTCTCTGTGCTTCGGTCGATAAGGGTCATCGAAATTGTGCGTAGGAAGGCTCTCGCATTTCCGAAGGCCTTAATCTAACGAAACGCTTGACTTGATAACGATTGATATATTTGTATAGCGGCGAAATTGCGTTTTATTTTTCAGAGCTTTCGGCGGGGGAGGACACGCGAGACGTGCGAGGGAGGCCGAAAAAAATCAAGAGTGAAAGCATCGAGAAATCCTCGAGCCTTCCGCAACGCCAGAGCGAACGCGCCCAGCAGCAGCAGTAGCAGCGGCTAGGCAGAGCAGCCGTGAATCCTGAACTTTGAGGTCATCGCCCGAACGATCTTTGGACCCTACCGTTCCTGCGCGAGGGTGAAACACCCCAGAGAACCCCGTCGCACCGCTGTACAGGCCGAATCGACGATCACCACTACCATAGCGTCGCGAGGTGTACGCGTCCATATACGTTGAGGGAATATGTGAGAGTTTCGTCGCGGACCCTTCCTCTCACTCCGAGGATACTCCCCCGTTACCGTCGCTCCGGGAGACAAAAACCCTCGTCTCGTCGACTGCTATCCGATTCGAGGGAAAACTCGGCGTTCCCTCTTTTTTTTTCCTCTCTCCGCCTCTACGGCTGGAAAATAAATCCTCAGCCTACGCGCCCGTTTATCATATTCTAAAAATATCCACGAACGAATTATTTGTTTCAGCTCCGGGCGAGATTTCTTCGAGAACCTCGATTGGCTGTAAAATCCTTTGAGAAACCATCGAATCAATTTGTCACGGAGAAATCGTCTCGTCGCGAAGATTTCCTGGCACGAGAAGGTAGAAAAAACATTCCATTATCCGTACGAAAGTACAGAAGGTCGAAGATTTTTCCTCCATCCGAATTCCGTGTGTCTGGTCAGGACACTTCGGCTCTTCTCGTCCCACCGTGCCATTTCGGGCGAGAGAGCCGCCCGAAAGCGACGAAGGCTCTCGAGTCGAAGGCCTCAGCGAGACGAGGGTGAGAACGGGAGTTACGCGTTATTGAGCGAGCATATCCCACAAAGCGCGCAGACGAGGGCAACCACCCCGCGTCGGGCGGTACGCTTTCCCCAACACACCAGCGGCAACAAGCAACCGAGCAGTAGGGCGTCGCGGGCTGCAACGAGAAATCTCCTTGCAGCAGCGAAGTCCAAGGGAAGAGACTCGTTATCTCTAAATGCTCCTTCTTCGACTCTATCTCGATTTATTCGAAACTTCTTCGAAAAATTCGACGGAATCGTTCACGATTCACCGTTGCCCTATTGCGGTTACCGTTTTTCGATTGAAAAACTTTTATCTCGTAATTGCCGCGAAAGAGTCGTTACAAATCAATTGGCGGAAATAACTATCGTTTATAATTTTATCGTTTTACTTTCAATATATCCATTCTTCTCCAAAAAGTGTCCGAAGGGAAAACGATATTTCGAAGAATTTTCGTGAATTCTCATTAATCGGTACTAACTGGTGTAAAAACATTAGGGAGGAAGGCAACACAGGACCTCGAAGTGAGGAGGTGTATCGATTTCTCCCCTGGGGACTCCGGTGGGATTGTAACGTTCACAGCCGGCTACCGCCCTCGCATTCACTGCTCCCGGCTGCTGCTACACGCCTGTCGCACTGACCATATAGACCCGTGACGCATCTCTCTCTTTAATCAGCGAGCTTTCAACCTATTGCCGCTCTATCTCGTTTCGTAGCTTTTGCCGGTTCGCCTTCGTGCGGCGTATGCATACACGAATAGTCGGAATTATCTAATCTACTCGTATCGATAGAACGAGAGCTAAAATTATGAATATTATTTCGACACTTTGCGGCCCCTTTTTCTGCTGGGACAAATACGTAAAAATGTGCGATATTCTCATCTGTGAACTCGGCTCTTAGTTCGAAAAATTACTGTTCTAATCAAGGAACGCAATGTTAACTTTTTTGCTTCTACTCATTTCTGTATCTCTTTCAATGTAATTTTACTCAACAAATTTGTGATTTTTTCGGAATTTTTTTCCAACAAATATTTGAGACTCGCTATCGAAGTTTTTTTCCCGAGAGACGGGAAATTGAAACGGATATTTCTCGTGAATATTCGGTGAGATAAACCGTTTAGTGCGAGGCGTGCAAGGACTGGATGACTGAATCTTCGAAAAGATAATCAAGAACTTTGTCTCCGTGTCGAACCCTCTGTTGCCGACAGTAAGCTCGTCGATTAGAGGGCGCTAGTGAAAGGGCACAGTTCCGCGACAACTCTTCGCGGCGAAACGGTGTGCAGCGCGCTCAGAAAGTTTCGATATTATTGTCAGCGCACGTGCTCGAGCTCGGTGTTCCTGATGGCGGAAAACGCGACGGCGGCAAGCAGCGGCGACGAGAAAAGCGAGACAACGAGAAGACCGCAATTCGGAAATCGCACGCTCACCGAGGATGCGAACGTCTTTCAACACAACGCGTGGTATGCTTTGCAAAATCGTCAATGACCACTTGTTGTTAGATGCGACGCGCCGAGGCGTCCTCGCGACGCGTTCGACAATTGTCACTCGCGCTATCGCAAAAAGCCACCGGGAGGCTCGCGCTATTTAATCGACAAAAAAAGAATCTTTAAATTTAACGCCTTGTACGAGATTCGTCGCGTTAATCCGTTCGTTTAACGGTAGAACAATGTGATAATCCATAACCTGCTTGTTGTTTTCAATGACCGCGTTAACGCGATCACTGACCTTGTTTTCTTCGCCTTTTCCAAAGGGACAACGTCACGTGGGACAAGGAACAGCAGGAAATTGCACAAAAAAAAGTTTCGGAAAATTCGTCGATAATCGCGTCCGCGGAGCAGATCGACAAGTACGACAAGGAAGCTAACAAGTACTGGGACAAATTCTATGGAGTTCACCAGAATAGGTAAAATATAATTTCTCAAAAAAAAAAAAAAAAAGGAAAAAAACACCGTTTTTTTTTATTTTTCAGATTTTTCAAGGATAGGCACTGGCTTTTTACTGAATTTCCAGAGCTTGCGCCTCGAAGAGCCGAAGGAGTTCCGGAAGAATCTCTCCGAGTTTGGCCCGATGGAAAGGGGAACGAAACAAAATTGGAGAGAGCAGAAGCGACGGGGTGCGAGAAAAAAAGAATATTGGAGATCGGATGTGGAGTAGGAAATACGATATTTCCTATTCTGATGTACGATACCGACCCTAATTTGTATCTGTACGGATGCGACTTTTCGTCTGCGGCTATCGAGATTTTGCAACAAAATCCTGATTACGACACTTCCAGGTAGCTCAAAAGAAATTTTTAAGATTTTTTATCCTGCCTACTGTAATACAGTTATAGATAATTGATTGTGTTTTTTAGATGCAAAGCATTCGTTCTTGATGTGACTCAAGACAAGTGGGACGTGCCCTTCGAGCCGGCGAGTCTCGATATCGTTCTTCTGATTTTTGTCCTTAGCGCGATTCATCCCGACAAGTTAGTACAATTCTCAGACAATATCGTGAAAAAATGCTCGTGGAAACGAGGCTTCGTAACGATATTTCGTTTTGCGCAGAATGAAACACGTCATCGGCGAGATTCATCGATATCTCAAACCCGGTGGATTGGTCTTGTTTCGGGATTACGGAAGATACGATTTGGCGCAACTTCGATTTAAAAAGGGTCGCTGTCTCGCGGAGAACTTTTACGCCCGCGGAGACGGCACGAGAGTCTATTTTTTTACTCAAGGTAATGGAACGCTTCGATAATTAACATGTCGTTTATATTATTTTCTGTTATCGTCTCGTCAAAAAGCTTTGTTTTCATGAACCTTTTTCTTCCGAGTTTGTTCCAATGTGTTCAGAACATCCTGAAGATCGAAAAAATATGTAGAAATGTCTACATGTGGGTGTGCTCAACATCTGACCTCGTAACTTGAAAACTATTCAAGAAATCGAGCTAAAATTGGGTACAAAGCTTGTCTATTATAAAGCAATAATCCGTACTCAGTTCTATTGAACTATCAGACGAAAGTTGGGACTGACTTTGGCGTAAATTCGTTCAGGATTTCGGACCAATCAGAAAACAAAGCTTCTTGAAAAATCAATAAGTAATGAACGTACTACTTTGTTTTCAATCATTTTAGAGGAAATACGAGATCTGTTTGGAAGCAGTAACTTTACCGAGGAGCAAAACGTAATCGACAGGCGGCTCCAAGTCAATCGGGGTAAACAATTGACAATGTACAGAGTATGGATTCAAGGAAAATTCCGAAAATCTCAGTGATAATACTAGTCGAATGAGACTTATTCGCGTGGATGGACACTAATGCATCGATTCTCGTGCCGTAAATATAAGTGGACAAACAATGGACGTCGCATGTTGTAATTAGCCGTAATAAACGTTACAAAGAATCATGAAGTCTGCGTAGGCCTAATGGCGCATTGAGGTCAGTAACAATTGAAGAATCTAGTGAAAAGATACAAAATAGTCTATTGTATTCTTCCAAGCAGCGTACTTGACGAATTAACTACAGGTATGCATATAAATAGATCTTAGAAAATAACAGTACGGAGATGATAACAGAGATCCTTAGTTTAATGTGATTCGATCGTGTAGAAAAAAAAAAAAAATAGAAAAGATCGAATTGACGACTCCGTTCACCATAGAGAAATTGTAATGCTCCGACGAGAGTCATGCTTCTTTGGGTCACGCAGGATCGATGTATACGGGTATCTCTTCTTGTTGCCGCATCAACGTAGCAAGTGCAAGCTCCAAATTTTCCGGCAAATGATCGAGAAGCATTCGCGGCATAACCGACAGTTCCATAAAGTCTTCCGCTTGCGCCCAGCGCATTTCGTACTGCCTGTCTTTCTTGCTTTGCTTTTTGCTGTATCAAAGTATAAAAATATTCGAGTATTTAATTTATGGTGTCCAGTGAGAGGTTCCCAAATATTCAAGGACATTCACAGAATATTTTTTCGAGGTAGTCAAAACTATTTGAGAAATCAAAAGTCACATTATAAAATAATTCGATATATTTCCTCGTTGAGACCTCAACACAGGACGAGCGACTAGAAGGATGAAATAGAGCTTAATGTTTTCGAGGTACTAGGAAAAAAAGCCAACGGAAAAAGAAACTACTCTACCCCGCACCAGGATATGCAGAATCACTGGACACCATGATTCATCATTTCCACCTGCCGGTGAAGAGAAGCTTTACGTACCTCTTATCCGCCTGCGGAGGCTTATACCTGGCCAAGTGGAGTATTCGGCCGGCATTGTACAATCTCACTTTGGAGTATCTTCTCCTAGTTACGTCGCGTTCCAGTATCATAGTCTCCTAAAGATAAAAATTGAGCCTTGTTCGAATTGTTCGTTGAAAAGTTAAGTCGATTGAGGAATGTCGATATTCACCGTTTGGCGCATCGCCGACGATTCGGAGAGCAACGGAAGATGTCCCGGTATTGAGTTGATGGTGTTACCGTTTCTCCATGTTCTGTTGAGATCCCTATCCGGCACACCGAACAGGGCGTAGCCGAATCCGTTCAGCATGACTCTATACTGAGGTCGAGAGAAGAGATCGTAGACACAGGAGGACGATTTTACATAATTATTAGATAAGATGAGTGCGGTAATGATGAAATACTTTTGGCAAGCGGCACGCCTGTAGAGTTATGAGCAAAGAAGTCCTGAAGTTCTCGATACTATCGACGCTGAGCCTCATTACCAAGTCATCGCCGAGGCCCACAGTCAGCACAAAGTCTTCCGTAACTTTGGCAGCTTCTCTGCTGAGGAGTCCGGCTGCATAATCGATGTGATATAACTGTTTAGTGTGTCTCGAAGAAAATAGAGAAGATATTCGTATAGCTACCTGGCGTGGAGAAAGCGTAGACCCTCAAGTGTGGATATCGGGGACGTATCAACAACGCAAGCAGAACCGCGAGGCCGGCGCCCAAGCTGTGTCCTTTGAAGATAGAGATTTATTTGTTTAGCACATACATCGAAAGAGTCTCTTCGATTTATTGGTTCTTCGTTTTACCTGTAAGCGTGAGACTGTAGTGAGGATAGGTGGCAAATGCTTTTTCCAATATCTTGTACTGATCCAGTTGCTTCAGAAGAACTTTTGCGCCGACGATCATACCTCTGTGAGCCTGAGAATGTAATCGATCTCTATATTTAAAAACTCTTCTCCTTGTTACATGAGAAAAGTTAAACAAAATTGGGTAATTGCGGAAGTGGCGGCATTGGGTTTTCTTGCAGCCGTAAGAGGTAAAAAAAACTGAAAATGAACGAAGAGGGGAAAGCAATTGACAATACAATTATTTCTTATTTGAAAGCAAACGAATGATTTTTTTGCATTACATTTCTTCATAAAGCAGAAATTTCACTTCTTTAAAATTCCATATTTTTGGTAACGTTACTTACTGTTCGAGAGTTTCAAGTTTTCACCTAAAGAAAGCTACAAAAGATCGGAGAATTGGAATTGAATGTTGTAAACATTTGAAATTTTATACGATGTATGGAGCGCATATTTTGTCGTGAATAGTACCAAGAATTGCGGGAAGTACGCTCGTGGTTCTAGTAACATTGAAAAATAAAATGCTTACCATGCTTCCCGGTGGAAGACCCTCCGGTTCGAAGGAATCCGACGCAGCGGCTATGTCCGTGATCAAATCTCGCAATGATAATGAGCCTCGGATGACTATGACGATACTGGAAGCTTTGTGATCGGCAATAACGCAGAATGGTATCTGTGGACATTCGAGCGTTGTACAGTGTTGAATAATACATTTGAACCAATCGACCTGGGCTTCTAGGATGGGGTGAAAAAAACGTCTCACCTCGCACAATTGATTTCTGAACGACGCAAAGAGTATGTCATCCTCCGTGAGCTTCGATAGGTATTTTATTCCCGAGAGATTGCAGAGGCAACAATTATCGTCGAGAACGACATTGCGTTGACTTCTGAAACAGGCGCAGCAGGTCATGCCGCGGATGAGCCTGAAGCAACCGGTGCAGGCGTGTTGGTACACCACGAATAACCAGCCGTAAGAGGCGATCGCCAACTGTAGGTAGTGATGTGCCCACTCAAGAGACATCCAGTTCGGTGCTCCGACGAAAATATCGTTGCTGTCTGCAAAGATGTTTCATATTATTTACTTTTTTCCGACGCAGTTTTTTGGACAAAATGTCGAGCAAGGAACAAAATAAGTAACTGAGCTCTAGCGTTATCATCAGCAGTTGTTTTTAATGTCGTTCTCTCGATAATTGTGACAATAAGCGAAAAGTGAATTTTCGATATAATCGCTGCGAAAAAATTGGTGTTAATAATATCTGTATTTCTACTGTATTCTCTTAAGCAATGCTCATCACATGAACAACTGTTTATCTTTCCTGGTCATCTCAAATCGAACAGGACAATTAGTAACCGCCAATATGCAAGCTTTACGTCGTTCTCATAAGCACTGAAGGGTTCTGTCCGAAAAAAAAATTCTTACCAATCGTATATATCGGACGTTCCAATATATTTAGTCTTCGGAGCTCGAGAGTTTCGCGTTTCTGACGAACTCGCAATAGGACGCAGCCAGCCATAACGTCCGAGGGTACAAGATCGGTGCCTCGAAAGAGAGCGCTCAACAAGCCTAGAATAAAATAATGAATTAATTGATATAACCGAGCGGTCGTGAATAGTTTTTCGAAGCACCGGCGATTATGCATATTCGATTTAATTCAAACGCTAGCACAAAACAATTCGGTAGGCGTGGAATAGAAAAAATATTTTAAAAATTGTCGGGGTCTCGCGATCGCTCAGGTATTTACTTGGACCTCACCCTCATGTACCTATGTCTCACCAGCAACATGTTGAAAAGTCTCGCTCGCGCTCTCGTCCCTTCGCATCCACCAGAAGAATTTGAATCTCCTCAACCAGATGCGCGATACCTTGCCGTGCTCGACCGAATCCTCGAGGACTTTGTCCGGAAGTCCGAGCGAGCCGAGCGGATCGAAGACCAGCGCAAGACCCAGAATCGCCAGGCCGATGAGAACCCAGTCGAAGAAAACCAGCGCCTCGACTACCGTTATCGTGTAACTCTCATTGTCGCACTGCACGTACTCGCTGAGTATCCACAATGTTCCGAGAATGTTCCACGCTATTTCCGGCAGTAGCAGCAATATTCTGAAAATCCGTCCCGACCAATGAGAATAACGAACGTAACGATATTTTTCGAGCGCCGAACTCTACCCGAGAGTTAATATTGTCCGAGCAGTGAAGCCCGAGAAAACATTTAGAGAGAATTTAAAGAGAATTTGGAGCTTTTCGAAAGATTGATTTTGCGTAATAATTCCAAGACGTTTTTGAGACTTGTGAAAATTCCGAAAAATGTATATGTATTAAAAAAGACTAACAAATAGTTTTTAGTAGAAGAAACATTTAGGCTGCGGGTAATTGGTTAATCAAGCTTTTCTTCATAAATTTGTTAATGAATTTTTGAAATTATTGTTACGCAAAATCAATCTTCGAACACCTTTCTTAGACTTGATTTTTTTCCGATTTTTATGCTATTGGGGAACGCTCGAAATTCTCTCTGACACCCACATTTCCTTGGACTGCACCGCTCGGACTTACCTTAAGATAAGTCAAGCAAGAATATAGTATATTTGACGACTCACTTGACGGTAAGGAGAGGCTGAACGAAGCGTCTTGCGTACGTATCCGTGATCGAGCCTCTCGCGCTGTTGTTTACAATGACGAACACAAGTATCGTCACGACTCCGAGAATGACCATTTCACCGGCGAGAAATACCCTGACGAGGTCTCCGCCCGTTCGACATTTCCACGTCTCGCCGTAGAATCTCATGCAGGACACTCCGACGAGGACAAACCTAAAGAGAGCCGAGGAATATTGTTAGCTATGCTTGAAATAATATTAAATCACGTTATTTTTTTTTACAGAGATGATACTTACCAGACGACCCTTATGAAGATCTCGAACAGTCCCGGATAGACGAGATCATCCGAAGCGGCGAGCCACTTTCTCCCGAACAATTGTAGAGCGGGCATGTTTTCTATCGAATAAGAAAAAAACACACTGTTAAAGGGACATTGGAAGATTTTACGCGTAAACAGGTTTACTAAATTTGAATGAATAAAAGCCTTATAAAAGAATGTGATTTTGTACCGGGATATTCAAGCCATTCAGAGAATTTAGAGTACTTTTATAGTCAAATTTAAGTCCATCATTGCATTAAAGGTATTTTATAGTATATTCTGGTAAACATTTTTTTATAGATAAGTCTGAAACATTATTGGAAATTTCTTCGAAAAATCTTCTAAATATCCGCATGTTAAAATCTCAATAAATTTTCCATCGCAATTGTACAGTTTACGCATTAAAACTGTGAATTGTATCGAATGGAAGAGAAAGAAGAAAAGTTGGTCGAGCGTCCATTTCTCGACTCGCAGGCGCAGCGCCGTGATAGCGCCTCGCAACTTTAATGCTCGCCACTTCGCTTCGATGAGCTAATGAATTTAATAACCCGACCATTTCTCGATTACGCATCGTACACTCGTAACAACGATCTGTGTGAGGTACTTGCTCGTTTCCCTTCCTTTACCATTATCGTTCAAGATTTACGTAACATCGCATTTGCCTTTTACCTTTACTTCACGATTCTCTCGGTAAGCCTCGATAAACATCAAATTAACGAAGTTTTTTTTTTTTCGTTTTATCGTAGGTACATGAAAAGACTCACCGTCAAAGTATTGTTGCGCATCTATTGCCGTCGTGGATCAACGCGTGTTCGACGTACGTAGAGACCTGCAATTATGTGTATCGATAATACGCAGAACGAGGCGCACTTAAAGAAAAAGGTGTAGAAGAAAAATATTGAACAGTCATTCCGACGTTGTTTACGGAGTCACGCGAGGTGAGCCGTCCGATCGATTTCCCGGGACGAATCGTCTTCGAAAAAAAAAATCTCCATAGCGAGACGTTCGCAAAAGACTTTACAACAGCGTCGAAGGAGACGCGATAAATTTAATGGATATTTTCTCTCGTCGGCGTAGCGACGAATCAAGTCGCGGTCGAAGTCCCCGCGCGTTCGATTATTATCGTCGCCTTTAAACATAATCATTTTTGCACGATCGTCAATGACCCAGATATCGAATATTCATAACGCGTGACATATTTAGCGTAAACCGTAAAACTGAATGACGTTAAGACAGTGAATCGACGATGAGTGCGGTGAGAAGAAAAGAAAAAGATCGTGCTTGCATAGAGTCGTACTCTATTTCTTTTCGTTGCCTACATCCAGCAGTCTTTTTCTTTACATCGGCGCGAACGATTAATTCCTGCGCGTATAAAGGAACGAACGTTGAATAATTAATGAGTAATAGCGTCTGCAACAATCGCAATACTTCATACGAAGAAAATCGTATCATTGCTCCGATCGATTATGCTCGGGATGCCTGCGAAACAAATAAATGCAACTGCATCGTCGAGACTGATGTCCGAGAGAAAATTGTCGAGATTGGCCACGGAGCGAAATGTAAGAGATTATAGTTACGAGCGCATTACCGCTCCGGCGAATCGAGAATCGGTGCTACAAACTTTTTTTTTCTTTCTTTTTTTAATCTGCCACCTGACTCGACGCATTCGCTGTGTCGTAAGGCACAGCCGCGGCGCAGCAATTTACGAGGCTCGCGAGCAAGGAGTTGAACTGGAACGGGGCCGGATTCCCCTTTTCTTTTCCGTGTAGTGTAGTTGGCAAAATTCTCGGCTGCGAGCCGCGTGTGTTCCGAGCTCGCGGTTCTCCGATTTTTGCCTCGGGCTTCCAATATTTCATAATCGGAAACATAAGAGAGAAAGGAGAGAGGGGAAAGATATAATAATAATGAAACGAAAGAAACGCTGCGAAATAGCCGCGTGTTAAGTCAGGAACGTGGGGCTCGGCTGCGAGGACACACTGGGTCATCGCGCTACGGAGAGAAATGAATAACAAGCGTGCGGAAGGAGGTAACTCCGGAATTTACGTGAAACCGGATGGGACGATGAAACGGTAAATTTCGTCGACGTGTACGTGGTATGTCGCGCCATGTACCTGTACGACTGTGTATTCCGTAGTGAATCTGTGCACTACGAGAACAGAGCCGAGGAATCGTGTTGATAGTCCCCGATTCGTGTGCTACGAATCCACGCCAGCAACGCGACGATCCTCGCGGCTCGATGTTAACAGCTCAAAAGTACGAAGGCTACAAACGCCGGAGTACCACGGAGAAAGTAGCCGGAGTGAGAGAAAGTTCGCGCTCGAGCTTGTGCCTCCGTCCGTTACTCATACATCGATGCTGCTTCGCGGACAAAATTGCGCAACACTCGACGCAATCGAGCCAAAAAAAGAAAAAAAAGATCAAAGGAAACGAGGAACGACGATACTCGTCGAAAGCTCGCGAGAATCAAGTCGGATATGTATTATGTTAATAGTCTTCGTAATTCGATTCGGCGCGTTGATCGAAGATTCGTGGAAAGAAATTCTACTGCCGAGCTGGGCTTCTCTCGGGCTGCAATGACCGCGCCGCTTATGTACACATTTTGCTCTCGGACACGGTTTGCACGCACGATAATTGTAACGAAATGTAAACGTAATACAGGATATGCGTGTGTTCGAGAGCCAAACGCGGCGCTGGCCGATTACCGATGTGTTCCGTTACTTCCTTCTTCGCTACCCGACGCACCGTCGTCGATCGTTATAACACGTGCGACACTTGTTTGCATTGTTTCGACGAATGTACGCGTATTTAATTTTCCTCGTAGCTTCCGCGTTTTCTCTCCTTTCACCGTTCGGACGAGCTTTTCTCTGTGACGAAACGAAAGAAGAAAATAAGCATTTACCGCGTCGAGCAACGTGCGATTCGTCGATGGTGTTATTTTGGCGCGTTTCGAGCTTCGGGACGTGTTTCGAGAGCGGTACGAGACAAAATAACGAAACGTTCGTGCGCGCACTCGTTCCGGAAACGAGCATTCCGAGGGGTATAATTGATGTTGAAAATACTCACGCTCGGCGCGACGAGATTCGAATTATAATGTCATTGGATTGACCTCCGGACGAAGGTCCTGCAGCATCCAGAAGCTGAACTACTAGATTGCCCGAAGCGGCGAACTGGTCTCGTCGGCGAATTACAATATATTATTCTATGCAATTCGTCTCTCAGCAAGAATACCGGATCCACTTCTTCTTTCGGTTTCTCTTTATCCATCCGCTCTCCATGCACACTGTGACGAAGTTCTCTTCGCGCAATGAACACACGACGACCACCGATACGCGAATTTTCGAAATGTCCTCCCGTCACATCCACAGTCCGGCCATGAATCTACAAAACAAACATTATTACTTCAACGCTATTGTCAGTGGAAATAATTTCGACGAATGAAAACTCGGGATGCTTTCGTACCGAGGGAATTGCCACCGCGGCGTTTCTTGTTCGTGAACACGAGACCGGCTCGTTCCCGAGTGAACGGAGCAACGAAATTGCATGGGACTTAGTTTGGTGAGCGCGACCGCCGCGTTGGTGCAACCACGAGCGGGAACGGCCTACTACACGCCGACGTTCAGGAACGTATCGCCGTACCGCACGAAACTTTGCTGTGCAAACAGGGGTTTTCTCTCCTTTGCGCTTACACAGAGGAACTGGTCGCGCGCGTTAGTCGCGTCCGTGAATAAATGTGTACACAGGTATAGCAGGTATATAACGCTGTGACCGGAGAGACGGAGACACAGATATTAACTACATCGCGAAACGAATCCCCCGCCCGCTTGCCAGCCGGAGCACTCGTTCACCTTGCGTCGCTGACACCCCGAGAGTTTCCAGGAGTGCGGGTACTACGGTGTCGCGTGGGCCCATCGTCACTTTCCCCTCGCGTCGAACTGACCGACTGGGAATCCCTATTCTGCTCCGAGCGCTCGAATCTCGCCGCTCATCGGTGCGGCTCCCGTCTCTCGATCTTTCTCGAATCGGTCATCTGCGCTCATCTCTATCCAGTATAGATCTCCGCACACCCCGAGAACTATCTTGGATCGTGTATCGACCGCGTAACCGACGGAGTTGTCCTCGCTATCGAACATGGATCTCCTTTCTTCTGACCTATACGAGAGAATGATGATGTAGAGTACAAATAAACATTTCTGAAATTTCAATGTACCCATGCTCGAAGTTGTTACGCATAAAAGACCACATTAAATTTAGTGCACAACTATGAAGGAAAATCGGTGTAGAATATTAAAAACCATGGTCGACATTTTGAGTTCTTTAATCCAATAATTTACTTTGATTTTCCTACGAAGGTACTTTATATTCTAGAAATTTCTCGAATTTTACTGCACAAATTTACATTTATTTCTCATCGACATTGTACGTCAAATTTAGTGTGTCCGTTTGTGCATAAAAAATCTCATTTTTTTCCAACCGTCTAGGAATCGGATACATCACGGATCCGGTGAAAAACCGGTTATTCATAGAAGACACGAGATGCGATTCATGCTTATCAGACGAGTTGTAGGTTGATCGTTTGTTCGTTGACTGGGTAATCGAGAGTAGGGACATTCGTAGCCGTAGGTGCAAATGTACCTAAACGCGAAGTTATAGGATAGATGAACTCGGTGCTGCAACGCCTGATGAGAAGATTGTCGATGCCGGAACGTCGTACTCCAACGACTCGACAGGAACGTCGACACGTTCGCCCATAGTACATGTATTTTCCGCTCTCAAGACGACGGAGCGGGCAATAAAATTCCCTCGTTGCCGTTCCTCACGCCGTTGACGCGAGTCTGAAAAATATCCAATGCATCGGTAATTAGCGCGCTTCTCTCGCTCGCACAATCGAGTTTAAGGTCCAAGCTTACCGTTGACCTCATTGATTCATCGGACTGCAGTGTTGTGCCCACGTATATTCCCCTGACAAGTCGACCAATGGCCTTGCGCGCATTCGGCGAAACGGACTTTGTCAACGTTTCGTTTTGTTCGGTCTCGCTTTTTGTTTCCTTTTTTATCGTCGTCAAACAACCCAACACTTTTCGGTAGACGCGGGAGAAGATATTTGGACGATGAGCGCACAGGATTCTTCCACGAATATACATGCAACTCGAAATGCGAAAAAAATTATGCAAATTATTTTTGCACATCGCTTCCTCATTCTGATGTTAACGTCGTTTACAAAGACTCTCCATGAGAAAGTCTGAAAACGGTATTTGCGTTCGTCATAGAGGAACCTTTGTAGAAGCCGTATAAACAAAATAAAGAAGTAACGCGCAAATTTAATTTACATAATTTTTGTCGCGGTCCAATCTAATCGCGAATGAATTTACAATTTTTTTATCATAATTAAATATTTAAGAACTCGGGTCGAAGATGAAATATCAATTTTCCCTGAAATAACAAAATTTTCGTAAAAATGTAATAATCATTCGATAGAAAAAGTTCATTTGTGTACAACTTATCAATATCCGTAAAATAGGAAATGGTGCCGGGTCATCAAAGATTTTCGAAGAATTTTTTTCTAAATATGATTTTGCAGTCGACGAACACGTTTTCATGGAATATCGATTTATTTTCGAGTTCGAGTTTATCTTAAAATTAGACATTACCCGGGGCAACTTTTTTTCTTCATTTCGTATTTCCTCAAAGTTTCTCGCAAGATCGCATTCGCGTTATCTCCGAATCGGTGAAATTCGAGAATTCGTCTCTGCGCGAATGAGAGAAACTTCCTTAACGTTTGCAGGACGAGGATTATCCGGCGGTATCATCAATGCCACCGGATAATCCTCATTGTATTCATCGACCGCGCAGGCTTGGCTTCTTCGCTCTCTCAGTTATTACCGCCGTATCGGCCCGATGTTCGTTCTCGGTTTGTATCGTCGGACGGTAACTTCGGAACGAAACTGTACCGTACTCGGCGAGGTAAACTTCGAAGCTTCACGGAATAGCTGTGTGGTACGCGCGCACTGCACAGGTGGATCTTGAGAGCGCGCCACAAGGTGTGATGGAAAAGTCTTATCGACACCGGACCGCTACGATTCGAACGAAACCTCGATTCCTCCATTGTTTTCATCTGAAACATCCATTAACGATTATGACAATGAGCATTCGGCATTCGAGAAGAAATAAAATAAACGTATAAAATAATTGCAGAATTATAAAACAGAAAAATCTATACGCCATCACGATTCCATTCTAAAACAATTATTGTTTAATTACACTATTATTCAGTCTCGTCCAATTAATACATCAGTGATTGAGAAAGCATTTTTTATGTCATCGCTTTGCCGATCGACGAATCCCTCAAATATTGGCACTGGACACATCCTTACATGCGACGTCCAAAGATTATAGCGTACGATGTACAGTGCAAGAAGGATAAGAAGAGAGACCGATGGGGGCAGTATAGAGAACGTATAGGTGATTTACACCAGTGGTCGGTGGGTGAAAGAGAGACGGAGTGAGAACTACCGCGCACGGTCGGTTCGTCCGTGGGATGGCGAGGGCTCCGGGGGGGATGGTACGACGATGTCGTTCTCATCCTCGTAGTTCGTATCTTCGTTCTGTTCGTCGGTTATAACAGTAGTGGTGGATAGCCCCCGAGAGCGGTGAGATGTGTTGGTACGGGCAAGAGGGTAGTCGCCCGGCAAGAGGGTAGTAGTGACGGCGATGGCTCTCTCGTCTTGGTAGTGGTAGCCGGCCGAGCTAAGACGCGTAATGACGCCCTGAATCAATATGTGAGGCACTGAGATATGCATACGAACTAAGACAACCGCACAGTGGCGAGAGGAATGAAGGGGGACACGGAGGAGTTGCTCCCTGGCGTCGACGGGGGTAGGGGGGGGGGGGGGGGGGGGGGGGCGACTACGACGACGACGGCGACGGAGACGAAGGGACGTCGGTGGAGGGACCGCGCGTCGCGGTGCAGGAGGAGGAGAGAAATTAAAGACGAGGCAGGCACAAAAATAACGACCCGCGAGCGCGGTCCTTCTTCTTGCCCTTCTTCGTCTTCTTCTTCTTCTTCTTCTTCTTCTACTTCTTCCTCTTCTTTCTTCTCGTCCTCGTCTTCTTCGTCTTCTTCTCATTTCTCCTTCGCCTGTCCCGATACTCGCCACCCCGCGTATAGCGAGCTCCGCGCGTACCCCCGAAGACAGCACCGACGACTCGGCGTCCGCGCTACCTCAATTCACCCTTCCCCGTTCGAAACTACCTCGCGCTCTCGTTTCAACTCTCTTACTTTCACTCACTCGTTCTTTCTTTTTCCTTTTTACTCTTTCTCTCGCTCCTTTGCTCAGTACCCGTATAAGAGGTATTCCCTCTCCTCAACTTCTCCTCATTCTCATGCTTCGCGGTCTTTGTCTCTTTTCGCGTTCCTTCTCTCATTTTACCCCGCGAGTTTCGTACCCGGCAGTCTCGCTCGCACCGATTCCCTTCTATCTTCTCCATATCGCGCCTCTTTCTTCATTTCTTTGCTTGCGTCTCGCACCGATCCATCGCGTCTTGCCTCGCTCCGTCTCTCGGCGTTGCCTTACGAGTCTCGCCGGGTTCTTTGTCATTTTATTTCTTATATCTCCGTTACTCTCATTGAACGAGATGTACGAGTGTCGCCCGCGGATGAGATGAGATGACGACGACGACGACGACGACGTCGACGATGAAGAGAATGAGGAGGGGAGAGGGGCATAATCTCCTACACGCCATAAAAACCCGCGGGCAAAAAACTGTGCGAGCGGGCGAATCCGATTTCGAAGCTTCGCTCTAGCCTCGATTCCTTCTCAGTCGCTCATCGCTCACCCTATTCCCGAATGAACGTGAATATCACGTGTACCCCAGAGGCTTCGCCCCTCACCCTTTTTATGGACACGTATGATTTTTACGATTGTACACGTTGATGAGCGATATTACGCATTTTGCATGTTATCGCGTACGAGACGAAAGAATGAGACACGCGGACGATACGTAACTCGTCACGATTCTTCGATTAAGAAAAATCGGAGCAATCGCTTGTTTGTAATCGATCACGATAAATAAATGCGATCGAACTTCATCGAAGATATCGAGTACATGCCATCGAATGCAAATAAACCGGATAAAGAACGTCGATGCGCCTTGATATAAGTATATGTAATGTACGTATATACTTGCGAGGAATTTGGCCGTTGTAACTCGTCGGCATAAGTAACCGTCACATCGCGAGACACCAATCTCGCGATAACGTGGTACGCGTGGACGACAGCGTCGAAGCCCGCGAGAAAGAAGCACAGAGCACGGAAATCAATCGCACGTCAATTTCGCTCCGGCGAATATTCGTTCTGCTAACATGAGCCTCCGACCGTCGCGCGGTTCACGTGTCTTCCGTTCGTCGTATCTGTAACAGTTGTAACAAGCGACGAGACTATTACAATAGGTTCTCTCCGCTCTGTGTACTGTGTCATGCTCTATACTAATATACCCGTCGATACGTCGTAGAATCGGTATTTTATGATAATACCGCGAGGAACCTGGTCCGTTCCTCCTCCCTGATTGTACAGCACCGAGAGAGTATATTTGCATTTACATGGGCAGGTCGCAAAATCGTCGAGGCCACAGGGCACCACCGAACGCCACCGACGACGACGACGACGACGACGACAACGACGATTCTCGTGCACCGCTTCTCTCCGTACTCTTTCTGCCGATATTTCGGATTCCTCGGATAGAACTCGGCTTCGCGGTTCTTTTTCTCCGCGACGTTCTGGCACTCGGAGCAGCGACTTCCGTCGGCGATGAAAACATCGACGTAACCCGTGTACGAATCCGACGATTTCTGTGAACATTAGAATGAACGAGATTGTAGTCCGGACACAATAACGAGATAAAATAAATAAAAAGAGAGAAAATAAAAAAAAAAACATTCAAACAAAGACGTTGCGGGCGGCTCACTGAGCCGAAAAGAAAATAGTTCGCGAATATAATATAAATCGAAGAAGCGAGGGAGTTTGCGTTTCATCGATAGCATAGTTATTGCAACGATAATAGTACGCTGCACACACACACACACATGCATTATATTCAAGGAAGATATTACCGGAGGCAAGAGGTACAAGCGAAATCACAATGTTCGAGATCGATAACTTTTGTGATGACCTATATGCGCGGACGGAGGGACCTAATTGTTATGAGTTAAGTCGAGTATACCGAGAAGGCAAATCCCCCCACGGAGAGTTAGATAGAGCAGTGAGGGGGATGGGAGTACGCTCCGCGGCTCGACCGCTATCGTCGGTCATCGTCGGTGCCGCAGCAGTCAACGACAACGGTCCAACGACGACCGGAGGAGAGTGAAATCTTTGCGGGTCAAACTGTGCGATTCCGCAGAGCTCCTCCGTACGGCATAAAATTTACATATCGTTAGAAGCGCGTTCACCGTCGTGGTTCGGACCCGGCGTGGTACAAGAGGACTTTCCTAGTCGGCCAAGAATTTCCGTGAGCACCGCAGAGCCGTAGAGATCGCCACGAGAATGCGCAAAGTACGAGTAAAATATACACTAGTGGTTCCTTGTAAACATACGTAGCTTAATAGAAATGATAATGGAGAGAGAGACTTATTAGATGTGTATCGCGACAATAATCGCAGGAACATATGAAAAAAACGTCAAATAAGATCGAGAGATTGAGCTCACGAAATACGATAATAAAGTCCCTCGGACGAGGCAACACGCACGAGAGAGACTAAATCTAATCTCTGCGTGTGCCGGATTATCGATCAGGCATATAAGCTCGACGAGGTAACTCTCGTTCCTCTACGCCGGGCGCGCCGTAAACAGAATAATCGAATGGAAAAAAAAAAAGAAAAAACAAAACGTACACAAACATAATAATAAAAAGTGGAACAGAGGTTCAACTTGATTCGACGACGAGGGTATAATAAAATCTCCTATCGGAGTTCATTTTCGCTCTGACCCCCACGATCGTTCTCGTTTCTTCTCCCCCTTTTCGTATGAAGAAAAAAAAAAAGGGAAAAGAAAAAAAATTATCCACCCTCGAACTCAACTCTCCCGTTTGTATCATGCGTGACACGCAAGTCTAAAGGCTGCACGCGCGTTTCTAGACGTAGAATTAATACATACATAAACATATGCGTATACACGATTATACACAGTTACAGCGTATAATGTGAAAGGAAGTTCGTAACATAGAAATAGCAGCTGACACAAAATCTCACTATATCGAGGCTCCTTCCTTCGAAAGCTCGTGGCTGCTCTGCATGTGCCGTTAATTAATCTCGTTGGGGTGGTTCGATGGGGGGGAGGTATATGTGCCCGCGGTGGAGGCGAGATAAAACGAGCGAGAGGCGAAATTCACCCCGTGGCAATCGATACGAAAAGTCTAAAGTGTCTCGCGTGTGTGGCGAGCTACCGAGCGTTCGTGGTTCTTCGGCTAGGAGGGTTGACGCGCGCGGGGGAGGGTGAGTTTGTACGCGGCGGGATCGTAAAGAGAGGGGCGAGGGGGGTGGATGGCGGGAGGGGTGAAGCGGGCAAGCAAGCAAGCAGGCTCAAGGAAGGTGTTCTTCGCGTTACACAGGCGTTGCTGCCAACGGGTGGGATACGCGAAGGGGTGAGTTGTTCTGTATAGGTGGACGCAGGGATAGCGATGGCGAAGAAGAAGAAGAAGCAGAAGAAGAAGAAGAAGAAGAAGAAGAAGTAGAAGAAGCGAGAGGGTGACGGGGTGGCCAAGACGCGAAGGAGGAGGAGGAGGTTCTCATTAAGCAGCCCGGGGACCGCGCTCGCTGGGGGTTCAAATAAGAAGAAGAGGCTCCGTGCTGTGCTCTCCTCTCACGGGTGTTTCTGGTAGAAGAAGGGAGAAAAGGAGAAGAAAACGGTAAGACTAAGACAGCAGGGGGATGAGGGGGGCGGGAGGGACAAGAGAGAAAGAACGAAACGAGGAAGTGAGGGGGTATATGAACGAGTAAGGAAGAAGACCGCTTTGCCTCGGTGCACGATTTTCATCGTGGAAGGCGCGAGAGAAGGACAGTCAATGAGAGGGCAAGGATATAAACCGGGATAGACGTATATGACGATGAGAGAGTGAGAAAAGAGATTACGAGGGTGAGCGAGGGGTGGAGAATTATCAGGGCTCCTCGCGACCAAGAGGGTAGCCCCCGGGGGTGGCAATATGGCCGCCACTGATGAGTGATGCTCGTAACCCTTACTATGCTCTGCCATCCTTACTCCCCCACCCGACAAGCATCTTCTCTCATCTTAGCGAGCACGCATCATCCCCCAGGAGACTAGACTGATATCTCTGACGTTCGAATCTGATATCACGGCGCTGGCTCCGGGCTCGATTAATTCTTTTTTTTTCCACAGGAATCGGAAAATTACATATTGAAGATTGCATGGTCATGGTGGTCACACTCGTGATCTTTTGCGTAGGTGATCTGGCTTATCTTTCTCAACATATTCCTGACTCGGTGACGTGAATTCAAAGGAAACTTAGAAAACGAAAGTACCTTAATAGACGATCATAGAACTATTCGACGGAGAGAGAGAGAGAGGTCAGACGAGACTTCCGCAACGAAAAGCGATAGATCGGGCAAGAGAAGTTGGAAGAGAATAAGAAGAAGCCGCGAGCCTCGTCTTAGGATCGCGTTCGCGCAGGGGATCTCTCCACCTCGACCCTCGCGAATTTAAGGGTTGCGAGATTCGACGGGCTCTTTGTCTCGGCTTTTCGCGTGCGTGCAGCAGTACTCGTTTGCCGTTTCGAGGGAGAGAAATCCTCACGGGTGAGGAGCGAACGGGGATGCGGGGGGAGGGAGGGAGGGTTTGCAAGACGAACTGGAGGATCCTTGCTAGCAGCGTACTCGTACACTTTCCGAGAAGAGATGGAAAAGAAAAGCTCTCGACGAACGAAGATGCCGATGGAGATCGGGCATTAGCGGGAAGAAGAAAGACGGCGGGTTCGTGTATACCGATACAGCGCCAAAGAGCGTGGAGGAAACGTTGCAGAGAAAACGAGCAAGGGCAAGATAGACGGAGATGAATTAAAGACGATAAAGCGAGATGGAGAATCGAAGACACGCAAAGCCGCTCGTGCGTGTGGGTGAGAGTTCTCGGCAAGACGGACAACGGGCAGGGGGGGTGGTTCGCTGGCCGTCGCATACACTAAAGTGGTATACGAGCGAGTGAGCGAGCTTACGGCTTGGAGGAGGTTGGTGTCGTCGGAGGGGTGCCAACGCGGAGGGGAATGCAAATTAGAAACGCTTGGGCAGAAAGCGGAGAGAAGGGCGACGCGCGAGCGAAGGAGCAGGATGAGGAGAATAGCGAGGGAAGGAATGGTTGGTATATATAAGAGGCGGCGGTGAACGTCGTGGGATGACTGGGCGGCCAGTGGAGGGTGGCTGCCTCGAATGAGGATGGAATGGGCTGAGACGAAGAGAGAAACGCTCGACCAAGAAGCCCCCGAGTCCGTGCTTACGTAACCGTGAGCGTGTATTCGTGAGCCAGAGACCGTATCTTTGTATAGGGGTAGTTGCGCTCTCGTTGCATACGGCAAAGAGACGGCCAGTAGTATCAGAACACACTATCACAATCTCGTTTCTGACCGACCGACTGTAGAGTTCACACACACGGACAGGCGTTCTTAACGCGAGATAAAATAATCGAGCTGTATCGGCGTTGGGATGAGTTTTACTCGTGTAATATTTCGCGATTTCAATTTTCGTAACTTCTTTTCTTTCCACGTAGATTCAACTATTCGCGTATCAATGACAACGGAATGTTTTCTCAGATTATGAATTTGAAATTATTGCTTCGAACGAACGCGAAAATAGTCGGATTAATTCGTTCGATTATTTCTTCAACCGTGGCGCGGCGTTGGCGAGGGATTATGGATATATGGATTAGGAAATTTGGACGTACAGTCGGCGAAGACGCTCGTATGGTCTATGGCTATTGCCATTGCGTGGCCCATCGCCTCGGCGATGTATGCGTGCGTATCGATTGCTGGCCGGCCAAACCAGCGGCCTCTCCTTCTCTCTCTCTCGCTCATCTCTCTGTTTCTGTGTCTCTCTCACCCTCTTCTCCTTACGTACAACCTATAGTAATTATTGTGTGCCCGGTCCGCAGCGCAGCAGCCCTCTCCTTGCGAGAATCCTACCACCCACTACCGCATCGTCGAGTTGCCTCTATACCTAGCAACCACCCTCTTGGTCCTTTCGCCTTGGCCTCATCCTACTCTCCACTGGCTTTCTCTACCTTCTCCTCCTCATTTCACATGTGTGTATATCGCTCGTCGTCTCGTGAGATTTCGAGGTTCTGCGGGGATACGTGTTGGTGGCCTCTATACAGGTTGCCTCGTTGCTTCTGCTTCAACTCGAGCCCGGCAACGCCAAGTTCCTCGCTCGCCTTGTCCGATAGTTCCATATACGATGGCAACCCTTCTCCTTCTTGCCTTCTACCACCTTCTCATCTTCGTCGACATTTAACGGGTGTCGTCCTTCGATCGCGAACGGCCAATATCCTTGCCGGCATTCTGCGAAACACATTGTGAGGAAATTCTAAAATGGTCAAGTACAGAAGAAAATCATATTAAAAGTACTCTCCTGATAGATCAACGTTTGTCGATAACACTGATCGATTGTAGTTATGTTCGCCCGAAGCTATCCACGAAGGTACCATCGCGGCCTGATCTCCAAAAAGGAAGAATGTTTTTTCTACTGAGAAAACGTTGCTTCCTTCACATGGGAATGTGTAATTAGTGCATTCCGCGGGGTTGCTCGAGTCGACGATAAGTGCTAGTTCTATTATTTCATTTACGATGCTTATTCGCACGTTATATTGTATTAACAAAAAAGTTTATGAAATTCCGATAAACATCTCGTTTCATGCATTTTTCCTCATGAAAAAAGAAAGACTTAGGCAAACCTACTTGAAAATCACGCAAGAATACGGTGAATTTCGCAAAACTCGATATGAACACGTTCGCTATTTGTGAATATTAAATTATTCCTAAGCTCACCGACGCCGTTAGTTAATACAAATTAATCGGGAAGATTTATTACAGAAGAGAAAAACGTGTTGGTCAAACGGTTAGCGCGTAATTTGAGTTTGAGTAATAACGAGTCACCTGATAGAGGGAATATTAGAAGCAAGGAGTCTGCACAGGGTTGTTCGTAGCAGAACGGTGTTAGACCGTCGTCCATGCTCTAAATAAATGGGTACGCATGTGTAGTGGAGTTGGGTAACTCCTTGGCCAGCGCTTGGTCCTTCGACGACGACGACGAGTGCGGACGACGGAAGGAGGGTAAGAGGGTACAAGCAACCAGCCCACGGACACACTTGGTGCACAAGAGGACGTTAGACTCTGGGCGAGGGTGGCGGCAGGAGAGAAGGTGGTGGACAACGAAAGGACACGGGGTGGGTAAGGAGGGTAGCAGCGGTCGCTGGTAGTTCGCCACGCGAATACACGCAGACCGGTTTCGTGTATCGATGTACCAGCTAAACCTAAACTCGCGAGAGATAGTGTGAGAGTGAAGGACACGGAAGAAAACACGAGTCGACGGGGGGGTAGTAAGGAGCGCGGGAGGGTGAGAATAAGGGGAATGGGTGGAAGTTTCGAACGCGGCAACAGACACACAAGGCCATCGCCGAGTCTCGTATTCATAGAGCGAGTAAGAGGAAGAGGCGGGATTGCAAGACGAGGTCCTCACACGCGGTCGCACGCACACACAATCGCTCAGCATCGGTGCCGGCGAATAAGGGGTTTGAGGAAAGCCAGAGGTTTCGAAGCTTGTGCGAGTGAAGATGAGAGAGACGGAGACAAATCGGAAGAGAGGGAGAGAGAGAGAGAAAGCCATTCGGAAGGATGAACGTGATAGAGCGGGAGAGAATGCTCGCTGGGGTTTGTAAGAGTACGAGACAGCGCGCAGTCTCTCGTGGCAAGTGCAAGAACATCTCCCCCACGGGTCCACCCTCTTCTCGGACCTTAAAGGACTTCGGCTAGGCTGGATGGCAGTGCCTTGGCGTGGAGAGCCGTGTGGTTTAGGCGAGAGACCGAGGAGCCGAAGGACGACGGACTACGATGAACAGGAAGAGGAAGACACCGACGTCGAGGGACAGCGGGTTCCTCCTAGATGTGCTCGCTCTCGCTCCGGGCAGCAACCCTATCCTTCGCGACACACAACCACAAGTCACCCCCTACTCACGTAGCTCGGGTCCTGGGCTGCTGCTGCTGGTTTCTCTGCTGCCTCGCTGTTACCCCCCTTCGTTCTCCTTCGCATTCTCGCCCTCCGGTATAGAGTCTTACTTGCCCACGCGCTCTATACGTGCATACAACCCTCTGGGCTCTTCGAGAGCCACCCCCATCGTCTTACAGCATACTATCCCGGTGAGCGTACTCGACTGCCATAGTCTGTCTTACTTACTCCCACGATCCGCAAGTGGTACTCGTATCCTTCTCTCACTCAACGAACGGCATATATCCACTTGGCTGTACGAGACTCCGGCTAGGCAACGCCAGAACTGCCCTCCGCGTCTCTCGCAGCTGAGCTTCATCTCTCGCAAACCTCGCAGGCAATCAACCCTTCGTCTTACTGCATTACTGACCATCTTATATGGGCTGGTATCGTAGCTGTGAACGAAGCTCGAGGGGTGACTCCGAACTCCCGAAGCGAATACTGCGGTACCGGCTTCTCTTCTGTATCTGCGGATGAATCGTATATATACAAGTATATTAACACAGTGCGGACACTTCAAATTATATATACATGTCACCGAATTGAAGAACATTATTATCATTATTATTATCATGAGAAAAGAAAAATGTATAGACCCTTTCGAAATGTATAAATGAAGAGGAACTCGCGACGAATTCTGTGAATCGCGGTGGAATTAATTGTGAAATCTGTAATGAGAGAGCCCGATCCGAGCGAATTCGAAGATTCCGAATCGGGGAACGATGGATAGAAGGCTCGCCCGCAGTGAGAAAGGATAGAGAGGTGGGTTGGAGGGTTTTACTGCTCGCGGTGGTCGTCCAAGAGTTTTCGCTCGAATGAAGCGGGACTCTTCGACGTCCGACTTTTCCTATCTCGGAGGGGTAGTTTTCTCCTGTTGCCCTCGGGGAACCACCGGCGTGCTCACTTTCTCTCTCTTTCTCTCTCGCGTTCACTCCTTGGCCGACTCGAATCGATCCAGGCCGATAATTAATTAGGAAAAAAAATCGTAAAACTTGTTGAGCTCGAAAGAGAGTTCGGTAGGGTGAGAGAAGCGAGCTAAAGGGGACGAGAGTACGCGCGGACGAGGAAAAAAACTGCCCGCGGCTCGTCGTTCTCCTCGTTCTCCGCAACGTCTCTTCCACCATCTCTAACCAACCTTCTTACAAGCCTCGCTTCGCTTCCTACTCTGCTCCTACTGCTTTTTTTTATTTTCCTTTTTTTTTTCATCCCTTATTTCTTTTACTCTCGAGCTCGCTCTTGCACCGCGTTGCCCTCCCCATACAACTCAGGTGCACCCAGCTGCGTGTTCGTCCTCTCTTATACCTTATACCCAGGGCATTGAATAAATTAACGTTTTTCGGTTTGCCGATATTCCGTCGGAAGGTTGGCAGCGGAGGTTGAGGGTGGAGGTCCGCTTTATCCTACGACCGCGTGCTGCTTGCATACCGCGAAAGATTTTTCTTCATCGCTGAAAGCCCCGAACTGCAGCAGCGCGCCCGCGATACTGGTACTTGGTAGGGCAAGCTCCTCACCGAAGAAGAGAGACACCGCTGGATCCTGCAAAGAAAGTATATTAACGCAAATATATGTTATGTTTCATTGAATTTTCCATCGGATTCTTCCTAATTAATCATCTCTACGTATTCGCAGCATTTTCTTCGTGGTACAGCGTAAATAGAGATACGTGTTTGATGTTGGGCGAGTCGCCGAGGAGGAAGGACAGCGTGAGCGTATGGGCCATCAGGCGAATGGAAATTTACGAGTGTAATTTCGTTCTTGGTAACCCTCAAAGGCCTTAATCTCAGAGCCGAATCGCTTCTCTTCTCGCTCCGGCCGAATAAAGCTCGGATCCGTTCCTTTGGCTATGTAGCTCGCGAGAGAAGTTCCGTGCGTTCCGACGTGTAAAACGTTCCTACTCAATGAGGGTAGCAATACGTCTTCTCGACCTTATCGAGTTTGACTCAACCCTCGTTGACCCTCGTCCTACCCCGTTGCCGCTCCTCCCTTGGCTCTCGCCACTGTACTCTCACTCTCGGTCTCACACATTTTCCTTATCCCCGCTTCTTCGTCTCACGCTCCTATCGAGATGCGATGAATTTACCAACGCACGTCCGCGTTCGAATAATAGGGATTATGCACAAAAATAACCGTTTTGTAGATTTTAAGCGCGTGAGAAAATTGACCTTAAGATTTGCTTATAGCTAGATAAGCAGACAAAACAAAGAAAATATAATTTATAAGTAAATTCAAGTATGAAATCGAGTCCTAAATATTAATCAAATTGTTATTGGTAATCTTTTGCTATGTGTAATTTAAATTAAAAAATACATATTTTGTTAAAGCGATAATATATCATTTTAATTTATCAATTATTTGCCACTAAATGTCTTTTCTAAAAAGAGAAATTCGTTGAATACTGGAAATGAATTTAACCAACATTGTTATCGATAATATCTCGAATATTGTGGAAAATTTCCGCATAATGCCCGAGACGAATTCAACCGCGTGCGGTTGCCATGGCTGGATTCAGGAAGGAGTGATAATGACGTTCGTGCTTCAAATCTAAAATCGGGCGATGCGTTTCCGAAACGTGAATAGGCTTGAGCGTTGTAACAGCGATAAACGTCGTCATTGTGCCCGACGAGACAATTGACCTTGTGTCCGAGGTTGTGAATTATTTAAGCTCATCGCGTAACGTTGAAGACCTACGAAACGTCCGAGTTATATGATAACGATAACAATAACTATACGATAACGAACAACGCCAGAGGGTCATCGGATTTCATTGGGTGCGTTTGTCGGAGCGTAAACGAAATGTTAATTAAATCGCTACTAGAAGCTTTCAGGGCAAAATAATTGGTGTATGCGTGGAACTACTCGTATTCATACATATACATATATTTCTTTTTTTTACCAACTCATTCTAGCGCATTCTCTCGCATTGTGTACTCGAAACGTGCGGGAGCTTCAGGTTGGTTCGTTCTGGGCCACGGCGGATGAAGCTCTCTCTTTCTCTCGCGCGTCGCTCGCGAGCGCCGCGTAACGTGAAAAAGTATTGTTGTACATTGCCGAAAGTCGAACAATTCCAGGATAACGAGTACGAGAGAGCTTGATAACGAGGTGTTCGCGCGACGAAAACGAGTTTGACGCTGCCATACACTCGGCCCGCGTATGCCGAAGCTCTCTACGGAAGGCGGGGACTCGCGTCAATGAGGAAAAAGCGCTATGCGTTTCGCGACGACGTATGACGAGTGAAAAATCTCGCGAGAACTATGATAACGAGAATCCGCGTACGCGTCGTGTAACGATACATAATAAAATAAAATGCTGAATAAAGTTGAAACATTGCGCTTTCGTATAAAAAAAATAACGGAGCGCGAGAAAAAGAAAAGTAATAAAGATAATGGGCGTTAACGAGTTGGCTGAACGTCGGTCCATTCGGTTGACCGAGAATGACCCAACTGGCGAGAGTGGGAGAGAGGAGAAAAAAAAAAAAGAAAAGTATAACGAGTGAGAAAAAGAATGGAAAAACAATAGCACACTAACCCCCTCGGTGGAATCACAGTGCGAGGGTGTCGTTCCCGGTCGGACGGTCTGGCGGGACGCGTGGCGCGCGTCCACTATCAATTTATCACCCTGCCGAGTACATCCCCCCCTCCGGTTTCTTCCTTCTCGACTTTCGCTCTCCTCGGACCTCGTTCCCGTTTTCTCTCTTTTCTCGGGTCGGACGGTCTCGCGCCGTCCCTTCCGTTACCACCAGCACCAGCGGCAGCAACAGGACCTCGAGTTCTTCGTTCCTCGTCGGTCTCATCTTTTCCATCGGCTCCTTTTGTCTCGTTTACTCGATCTTTCTCGCTTTTACGCCCCTCGCCCGCTATAACCATATCTCTCGGAGAGTCGTTCGCGGGTTCCTAAGGCCAGCGAAAGGGAGAGCCAATTCGAGGGGATAGACGGAGGCAGAAATGATTAAAAAAAACAAAAAGAAAGGGAAGAAGAAGGAAAGAAGACAAAGTGAGTTTGCGAGCCGGCGGGGGCCGTGATCGGGGCCATGACCAGCGCAATCTGGTCGTTGGTCAGTTCCGCAGCTACAGTACACCGTTCTGAAAAGAGAAACAGGGAGTGAAGGAGATGGCTCAACAGCGAACGATATATCCCCTACCTCGCCCGGTGCCGTGATGTTGCGAACCTTCGACGATCCTACTTTAATCTTTCTCTCTTCATCCCGCGCTCTCGGTCGACTATCGCGTACGCTTCTGTTCTCACGACGACGATCCTCATGCCCGCGTATACACCCGACGGATCGGTATGCACTTTGCATAAACACCCGGTACTCGAGGTAATTGTGCGTCAAAGGCTCGTTAACATAATGTCCAGCATAAAAAGCTTGCGTGGCTATGAGGAATCACGAACATATGGAGTTCGACGCTCGATTGTCCTGTTCGGCCGAGGCTCGCGTTGCGCCGGTCACTCGATGCTGCAACAGAAACAGAAACAACGGAAGTTAAAGAAAGTCTGATCCGCATTGGGCGAACGTTGCGGAAAGGCTGACGGTGGCGAGTTGGAGAAATGAAATAAAAACGCGAGAGCGTAATGCACAGGAAGATTGAGCCGGAAAAAACAACACAAGGAAAAAAAAAGGGAGAAGAGTCGAGGGGTAGGCGTTCGCAGAGTAAGGTTGTTACGAAACTAAAAGAGGATGCTGGAAAGGGTCGATGGTGGCGGGTACGCGAGAGGGCGGCAATAAAATCAAGCAGCGGAGCTGCAACCCTTCCGCTCTGTAAGTCGTCGAGTCGTAATCTCGCTCTCGTCCTCTTCTCTCCGCTGTACAACCTTAGCCATGAGTGTGCGTACACGCACGCCTACATAGACGGCACCGGAGAGGAGCTTACGAGATCTCGTTTTCGTTTCCGTTGCCGAGGGTGGGAGTCTGGCCCGCTCTCCCTCCCTCGCCAATTAACCTTCGTATACGTTAAATCGCAATTAAACATATGCATGCAGAATGCACGAGAGACGTTTGCCATCTTGCGCCCTGACGAAGGATCGGGGTAATCGGGGTCAGCAAATTTGCATCTAAATTAAAATTTCACGAATCTTCGAATCGTCGATTGAGGTCGTTTTGCTTCGAGTTACAAATATCAATCCTTCAATATATTTTTTGTTTTGTTTCGGACTCGGATTTCTGTATTAAATCCTAGGAAAAAGTTTGCCTTTGCCATTCATCTTTTTTTTTTTCAAACATTTTGTAGGACAAGGAAAAACTATCATTATTACTATCATTCTTAATCAGGAATAAAGGTTTCCGAAAAATATACTGTATAATCTCGAATATTAGTATTGAAAACCGAGATTTCTGATGAGAAGTTTCGAGTTTCGGCATCGAGTTCCTCGCAAAGGTTCGACAAATAAGGAGACGATAATCCTCGATCACACATACATAATGTACGTTTGACTTCGACCGTTTTCATAACCCGTAACGCGAACGTCTTTGTGTAGAGCATCGAAGGTACGATTCAGTGATATTTCGTTGGAATGAAGATACGATGGTTTAACGATCGACTCAGGATTTTCGTCGGGATGCCTGTGGACGTTAGAATAATAATCTAAATGCCCCTAATGTTCGGGTTACGAGTCATAACTCGCGAGTACGGTACAGGGTAAGAATGCATCGGGGAATGCGGCAAAATCGGCAAACGTCGTCGTCTTCGTCGTCGAACAGAGCCAACTGCCTCCCCTCTCGCGAGGGGTCCCTCAGTTTTGTTTCCAAGGGAAGAAGAGAGCGGAAAGACGGACGAAGGCGACGGGGATCGGGCCGCCTGGTTGCTCGAAGAAAATTAAGCACAGCCTGGTAATTTGAGGTATTGATTTTTATAGTCTCTCGGCAGGCATATATTAGAGGCTACCGCTATCTTTCTTGCTCGCCAAGGCACAGACACACGGGGATACTGACTCTTTTTCTCCTGCCGTTGGGTTTCACGGAGCGCGCGTACACGGGCGCTCAGCCACCCCGAGCAACCACCGCGCACAGTCTGGGCCAAGCCTGTGGGGGAAGGAGGCGAAAGCGGAGGCACGAACGAGGCAGTGCCTGGCGATCAGCCACCCTCGTCACCCTTCCGCCAACCGGCAGAACTTCCTTCCCCCCTCCCCCCTTCCTCCGTCTATTTCACTCGTTGCTTTAGCTGTTTTATTTATTTTTTCCTTTCGTTTCCTTCACTCTTATCTCAGCCGCGTAATCGTACACACACGATCGTAATTAGCGTCGCTGGTTAAGTAGGTTAATTAGCTTCGTTTGCACTTGACACGCTGATCCTGGAAGAAAGGAAGGAAAAGACACATTTGAGATTTTTTTGTTTTTCGTAATAGACGTTCTGTAGGAAACTATGATACATGCAACGATCGTTTCTACGTTTATTCTTTTACCTTCGGCCCCACCGGTGATTTTGAAAGACAAACGATCCGGTGAATACGAATTAGAATACATGCGGCGTCCGGTCCCCTCACTCCTCCTCGTTACTATGCATATTGAGCTGTACACACGGTGTGTACGTGTGTACGAGAGATAGGAAAGAAGAAAGGAAAAAAGAAGAAAAAAAAAAACGCGACTAGAACCGAGAAAAAGAAGGGAGAGTGAGAGACTTTTTGCGGATAAATTGTTGGTTAACACGAGAGGGGTCGAGAAGGCGCGCACGCGGCTAAACCGGGGGATAGAGAGGAGGGTGAAAGTAAAATAACGAAAAAGAAAAAAGGATTATCGATCCCGGCTAGGCGCGTCACGCACGTGACGACTCTCCACCTCCGAAATCTTTAATTTTTTTCTTTTTTCTCTCTTCTTCTTCTTCTCGTTCCTCCTTTCTTCCTTTTTTTTTTACTTTCTTTCCGCACTATCACACGCCACGAATCGATCGTAACGGAAGATTATATGCACACGTCGAGAGGTCCAAGTGCAATGGGAAAAAAGAAGGTATGTTTCGAAAGAATTGTTACTCTCTCCGCAATGCCCTGTCGGTCGTGGAAATGCGCGCAGAAACTCGAGGGAAATCTGTGTAACAACTCTCGACGAATATAGACACGGGAAGATAGAAGAGTGGGCCGCGTGTAAAGTGAGAGAAATAATGTAGCCACGTGAAGGACAATAAAAAGAAGAGAAAAAAGATCCTTGAGCGCGAGAGAACTCTCTCGAGTGCGTCACCGTTGGATTTTCGTGGCTTGGTGATCGACACGAAAATACGGAAGACAATGAGGGGGGGGGGGGGGGGGGGGGGGGGGGGGGGGGGGGCACCGCGAAACTCGTGGCTCACGTAATTTAATACCGCAATCGGCCCTTGTTCTCGAGCGGCTAATTCGGTCAACAAAGCTCGTCTCTCTCGCGAGACGAGAGAGCCTGACGGTCCGACGTATCCGACGATTGCCGGATTCCACTCGGTTGAAACGCAGAGGGAAGCGTTTCCATTTATTTCCGAATCTTTATACCCGCGGAGGTCGAGGATGAGGAGACACTTCGTTGATATTGTCTTTATTCGCGCTTTAATACGGCACGGTAGCTTTGCATATAGACAGGTGATGATTCGTAGGGTTGCCCGGTGAATTTGCCGGCGGATAAAGCCGAGGGGGAGGGGATTTCATCGGGCGAGGGTGAGAAACGAACGAACGCCGGCGAGGGACGGCGGGATCAAGAGAAAAATAAATGGAATGGAAAGAAACACAGTGTACCTTCTCGCACGCTTGCGTTCTCGTTCTCATTCTTCGAAAGAGAGGCCCACGAGGAGAAAACGAGTTGTGGGAAGAGAGAATAGATGGAGAATCCGAGAGGGAGACTTGAACGTTCCACAGGTTCATATGTGAGCGTCGATTTCGCGGTTCGCTGCGCCTCGTGAGTGGCCGTGGTCCGTTGCAACAGCAGCAACAGCCACGGCAGCGGCAAAAGCAGCCCGGCTCTTAAAAGCGATCCGAAGACACACACACACACACATACACAGCGGAGCGAACGAGTGCCGCGGAGGGTCGTGGACAAAGAGAGAAGAAGATGATATGACGAGGAGGAGGGAGGATACGAGAGGAAGAGAGATCCCGTGATGGGTCCTCTCGGCTTCTCGCAAACGCGTTCAAACGAGGCCAGCGGAGCACGACTCGCTTACTCTCGCGAAAGATCGAGAGCTTATAAGGCCAAAGTGTCGAGAGTGAGAAGATTCTGCATCGAGATAGTCGCGATAAAGTTGGCCACACGCGTGCTTTTATACCGTAGTCTCTCGACGGTATTACCATATGGATGTAGACACACACGGACGAGACTTGCGGATATTATTATTTCACACAGGTGTCTCGGTCTCTCAGCCAGTTTAATAATTTAATGAGTGTAGCATCGAGAAAGAAGGATACCCGAGCGTCGAGATTATTATTCAGTTCGCTCGTTTCCTTTTTTTTCTTCAATTTGTCTGTTTGCTTTTCGTTCCTTCACGCGCGGAGATGCGTTTCGCCGAGCGAGCTCACGCATCCCGTGCCCTCCCAGTCTCCGACTCTACCGTTCGCGATATCTTCGCGCATAGCTTCACCGAGAGTATTAAAAGAAATTAAAGAGAGCTGAAAGAGTTCTTGAAAGCGATTCTCGAATCGTGCGCGTTATCGGTACCTTCGTATCTTCGAGTCACGCATACGAAATAAATATACGCGCCCTACAACCTCCCTCCTCCCTCCGGTGTATAGGCACACGCGGATATAATACACCGCGAACCGTATGGAAAAATGATACATCGGTACGTATATTATAATGTACTCGCGTGCTCTCGTGAAGCGAGAGCCTCAGAAGTACGGAGGAAGCCCCCCGACTTTTACTATACCACTCTTGTACTTGCATAGCAGCACTAAACCCAGAAATAAATACATATATATATATATGTACACACTTATGTACATATAATATATATATATTCCGTCTCAAGCGTCCCTCTGCGCGAGCGAGTTATTTGTCCCGAACGGCTATACATTTTATACGTGAGCTTTTATAAGGTAGTTTTATGTCAAGGCTGACTCTCGCACCTGTTGCTTCGGTTCACCGCACTAAATCGAAGCCCTCCCCGCTTCCCCGCCCCGACAACCCTCGCTCCTTCTTCCCTCGGCAACCCTCCGCTCCGTTCTCTATCCGTTGCTGCAACCAAGAAGCGGGACACCGCGGGTTGAGGGTGTCTCGTGAAATTGGAATTTGATAAGGGATGAAGATTCTCGTACACCATCCGACACGCGCGGATATGAACTCTTTCGACGTTCCAACAGTCATTGACAATCAAAAAACTGTTAGTGTTAATAATAACGCGCGTCGATACGGGAAAGTTGTTTCTTCGATTCTTTCAAGCGCGATCCAATTGCCCGAAAACGACTCGAACGAAAGTTTTGTCTTCCAAACGTTTGACCAGTGAAATTTTACGAAGTACGGACAAAGTTTCTCTCTTCTAGAATCAGGGTCGTAGGTCACGCGAGATTATGAGAGAAGAGAAGAGCCGGGAGTTCGGGATCGTTACAGTTTCGATCGCATAGTCGGAGTCCGTAGGGCCGTGCATCATCGAGAAGATGAAGAAGAAGAAGGAGAGGATGACTGAACGCGGGACGAGCGAGCCCAACGTCGGGCTATCGAACAGAAGAAGGAGGATGTGGAAGGGAACCAGCGGATCGAAGAGAACGCGATTAATAATTGCTGTAACTACGATCGTTGATCCGATGACCCCCTCCAGATCGTTTCGTGGAGGTCGTGCGCGAATAACGCCCACATGGGAAGTAAGCAAGAAGAAGAAGCTCCGAGAGAATCCGCGATGGCTCGGCTCACGATCGAGACAAGATCCTGTACGTCGCGCCTAGTCCGCGTTCCTCGTGTGTGTACACGATTCTGAAACGAAAAGGAAAAGAAAAAAGATTACAAAGATATCTCGTACAACTGTGGATTCGATCTATCGCCCGGGTAAGCCGTTGTACCACGACGGTTTCATACATTCGCAATGTCAATTTCAACGATCGCCTCCTCCCACAATTTCGTCCAACTTCGGTAAATTTCTAATACGCGAAACTTCGAGGAGGACTTAAAAGTTTGTGGAAGGCTAGAGAAATCCCTGGTAGCGGATTTAACCCGTGACTCCGCTTGCAGAGCTTCACTTCGGCGAGCATGTAAAGAGAGAAAGATACGGATAAAAGAATGAAGTGAGAGAGGGAGAGAGAGAGTTAGCACGATAGTAAAGCCTCGTCACGCGTCAGGGCGTCCGACGCTACGTTCGTTCTCGACCAGTGGTCCCACGCTGACCCTTTTAAGCGCAACTCTCTTCTCAAGCTCCTTGGAAATCTTTGTACACTCGTTTCTTCGCCACGCTCACGAATGTTACAAGCCCTCTCGCGTTCCCTCCCTCGCTCCCCCCTCGTGATATTACCACCGCGGAAGAATATTCCGCCTTTTGCTTCTGGACTAACAAAACGTTCATCATCACTCGTCCGGAGATTCTATAAACTCTTTATAAACACGTCCGTCACACTCGCGAAACTTTTTGCATTAACGCATGAGAAAGATAGAGAAAGGGAGAAAAAAGAGAACGAAAGCGAGAAACGAGAAAAAGGAAGAAAAACGAAAGAAGTTAAAGCGTTGCGGTCGGGAAGAAGGATCTACGAAAGATCTGCGGGGGCTCTCTTGGGCTGGCGTAACGTAACACCACGCGAGGTGTGTCCGGGTCGAGATGAAGGAAAAGAAGAGCCGAGACCCACAGCGAGAAGTGCATGTGGAAGGTGCGAGCAGAGCGTACGTTGAGGAAAGGATTCCTCGTGGCCCCGGTATATTGTACTCGATGCTATACAGCGGTGGGTCTTGACCAGATCCACTCACTCGTCGTGCATATAACTATACACTGGCCCACTGTATCTTCTACTACTACAACTGCAACGGCAGAAATATGAGGAATCATCTTCTCTCTCGCGGCTCTCCGGATCGTGACTACCCATGACATACACGGCTACGATTTGCCCGAGCCACAGCAAAACGGCACACATATCGCGCACGGGTATCGCACACGCGGGAATCCCTCGCGGTGTTCTCTCAACTGGATTGTGCAAAACTGCATACAAGAGACATTGCGGTGAGAGACATTGAGAGGCGAAAAAGAGGAAGTCGTAGACTTGACACGCCGTGCGCTGTTTAGTGTTTTACCGCGAACTACTTAATGCCCGTGCGTAGCACTAGAATTGTCGTTTCACGTATGGGAGAAACTTTTCTCTTTCGCCGTTCAGGAAACGACCACTTGGATTCTTATCGAATCTACTGTGTTTTTTTCTCCATCTATCCTGCGTATGGTTATCTTTGCTATACATCTTTGCTCTGCTCGGCTCTCGTTTTCCGCCGGTGTTCTGGCCTTGAGAACGAAATCGATCGAATTCACCCGGATAGGTATCGGGAATACGCGAGTTCAAGATCCGAAACGCACGTGTCCTGAAAGCGGAATGGCTTTTCTCACGAGGCAGAAGTACGGAAAGGAGAGAAAAGAAGAAAAAAGAATCATAATAAAGGAGATGAAGCACGAGGTGAAGGAGGTGAAAGAGATGCTTGGCTTGGTAGCTCGCGAGTATCTTCCACTGTACTTCTCTTTATATCCCCTGTAACATGGGCAAATTGAACGTAGAAGATTTGCTGCGACCGCCGAGATGTGCGGAGCCACCGCAAGTAAATGCATATCTGGACGTACGAAATAAGAGAGGATATGATATACTATATAGGAAGAAGATGAGGACGACGAAGAGTTCTACTTCCATGGGGTCTACAGAGAGCGACGGTAGCCGGACGGGTCAGCATTGCGCTACCTATGCATTACGCATGGAATATATTATAGTCGAAGTAGCAATGGTATTTTAGAAGATAGCGAGAGACCGAGAGAGGGAGAGATAGAGAATAAGAGATAGAAGGATGATAGCTCAAGCGTGAAAGGTTCGATTAGCAAATACATACAGCCGTACGAGGAATGAGGAGAGGGAGAAAAAAACCACTCCCGGCGTGTAGGATGCAACGATCCGCAGTTGCACCTGCGGAGTCTCAATTCCCTTGAGAAACAGCGACACAGGAGTGCGGCGCGTATCGATATCGATACGTGACTGCACGCGTGGTATATCGATACGTGACCAACGTGCCGCAGAATAGGATAGAGCGAGTATACGATGCGAGAAACATCGAAGATCCTTCGGTCGGTGGCATCGAACGATTCCGGCAGAAGGATACATCGCGCGAGAGAAAGAGAGAAACGGGAACACGCGGGAGCGCGTACGGCGAAGCGGCAAATACCGACGAGAGCGCGACGAAGAAGAACGAAGTTAGAGGCGATTTTGCCGGGGCCAGCACGTACGGAGTAAGCGTGTGCGCGATCTCTCGGTGATGGATCGAGAGAGGGATCGCTCTCCCTCGTGTGCGCGGCGCGCTTCGTATCCGAAGAAGAATCCCGCGACGCGGACGAGCGCGGCGGCGTGATTCCATTTCAACGTTTCAATATCGATCTCCTGGAAGCTGCGGTCAATCGGGCCAAAGAACCGGCGGGCAGAAGTATCGATGCGGAGCCGATAGAGGGTCCAGTCGCCGGATGTCCAATCTAAATACAAAAATAAATAAAGACCCGCGTGAAGATCGCAATTAATATTTCATCGTTACGCCGACTGTTATATCGTTACTCTGGATCGTTTATATTAAGCACGTAAGAAGACAAAGTGGAAGTCTATTACAAACGATTATTCTTCTCTCGCCGGGATGAGACACCGATGGATCTACGAACTGCATGGGAACTCGGGGAAGAAAGATCACTCCAGTCGATGTGAACGATAGATCATGCGATCCGGGATGGAGGGAGTCGCCGCGGTCGATCCAGAGTCATCGTGACTCGAAAATCGATCGGGTTACTCTCGGTGCTGAATAGAGACGGTCAAGAATAAACCGTTGTTCCTCCGTTGCCGGCAGTGAACCTGAAGAAACTCAAACGTGTGTTATCGGGTACACACAAACGTACGCGTATCGTCGATGCATCCTATTTCTCGCGTCGTCTTGGAAACTTTGTACTCGAAGTTTACTCTAATAATACACGCTGAGCGTGTGGGTGAGAGCCGCGCGTAAGCGTCGAGGACGAGCGCGACGAGGAAGAAGCCGCTGGAGTAGAGAACGAGCATAAACATACACACAGATGCGCGAACGAGGATATCGGCCGAGGTGCGAGCGAGAGAAGGGTGCTTTGTTTGTGTATGTGTGCAAAGCTCGGGGAAGAGAGTTCATGCATGGCATGCCTAACCAGCGAGGACTAGTAGGATCAGCACTGTACAGCCGGTGCAGAGGCTCGCGAGAGGAAGGCGACAATTAGGGCACTGCGCCTCTCTCGCGTACGTCTACCTGTCTGTTTATGTTCGGATCTTTAGTAGCAGGTAGGTACGAGAGAGGCGATGTGCCGGCGCGGCGGTGCCCGCGCGACTCGTGCACACGAATAAACAGAGACGGTAGGTTGTTGCGGCGCGGGAGCGCGAGGCAACGAGAGCGAGGAAGGAACAGTTGTAGCTTTAGCTGTACAACTAGCAAACTGGCTAGCTCGGAGGAGCAGCGCAACGAGGCTAATAGTGCCGCATGCTTGTTCGCTCGCGTGGTCGAGGGCAAAGAGGCCAGGACAACGACGAGTGGCAAACCAAAAGAGAATGCAGTTTCTTCGGTGGTATTCAACAAGAGGAAATCACGAGACGAGAAGGAGGAGGCTTTTCCGAACGATTAGGGATAACGCACCCACCCATTCGCTCACCAATTACCATGGTTGTTTTACACGCGCCTATTATGTGCCATCGCTGTACGGGGCATCCGAACAGTACAGTGATACGTATTCTGTATTCTCAATTTTTTTTTCAAGAAAACAAGCGAATGGATTGTCAAGTACTTGAAAATGCGGTTTACGAAATGATTTTTAAAAATAAACTAAATTATATGTGCAAAGTGCAACAGACGAAACTTATTTCTACATGACAAAAACTATTGTCTCTTCGATGGGGAAAATAATGCGGTGAAAAATTGGGATTCCGATACGAGACGTCACGTCGTGATGCTCCCAAACACTGGAATGCCAATTTTTTTATGTCGCTTTTCTTTTTGTTTTTTTGCCATGTAGAATTTTCGGCCCAAATATCTCAGAATATACAGAACAGATGTAGGCGTGAAAAGATGCGATTGAAAGATTAGCTCGGGAATATTGTAACAAACACAAAGTGTCGAAAAACGTTTACTCCCCTATATTTTTCCGAGATGTGTGCCCTGAAAATTCCACTTCGGGACTATTGTCATATTGATAGACGATTTTGCCATTTGTAAAATCATTTTTCCAAGGATTTGTCGTCGAGAAGCTATCACGTATATTAAGAGCAATGAAAAAATAATGAAAATAAAACGGAGCGACGACAATAGAGAATAATAGAATTCGTCGATTAACCCCTGAAAGGTCGACAAAACGAGGTGTGAAACAGAATAAAACGATAAAAAAAATTGAGCGTGTTGCCCACAGAACGTTTTCCACGGTATGCCGAGATTCTGCGCTGGCGCCTATGTGTGATAGGACAAGTCGATGGGGGGATACGAGAGACGAGATCACGTAGCTCGGAGATGTTTACTCGCGTGCGAGGCAACCTTTCAGGAGGCGGAGGCAGGTCAAACCGATCCACCTCGACCTCGCGACGTTTTCTTCCTCTTTCGGTCCTCTCCTGACTCTTCCATCTTCGAGAAACGAGTCTCCTTCGTTCGTGTATTCGACGAATGTGTGTAATACTTTCTCGTGCAGGCCGCGGCGTCGCTTCCTTCCGTCTGCAATGATAGAAATAAAAGAATATGTATTTCCTTCCAAGTATCATCAAGCGAAATATGTCAACCAAAGTTACGGCGGTCATAAGACCAGTCATTGAGATTAGTAACACCGAGTTGCAACGGTGAAGATGCTTGACCCAGCCCAACAATTTTCTCGTAGGTACGAAAAAAGAAATTATTACGATGTCACGAAGTCGACAAGCACCGGTGGGGTGGAAGGGAGGCGGTGAAAAGATGAGAGAAACCTGGACCGTGTACAGGTACGCCGCACTGTGTAGTGTACACAATATCACGCTGCTTAATGCGTGTAATCATCGCGATTCCATTATGTCGGATGATCCACGTTGCTGAAGGGGGACGGGAGAGGACCGTAGAGATTCACTATGAGAGATACAGTAGTCACGGAATGCATCCGGAGTCGCGAGTCGCGAAGTTTCTTTAAAAATCTCAACGTTTCTTGAATTTTCATTCCCGTAATTTCTAATCGCAGAGTAACGGTCGACGGCCAAAATTTTCAGCGCCAGAGCGCTTTATGGGGAAAAGAAGAGAAGCATATAAGAGAGCGAAGGATACTTTGCCGATGAGACACGGTCGACGACCGTGGCAAAGACTCGCGTGCTCACGATTCTGGTCAATCGTTTCTCTCTTTCTCTCTCGCGGTAGAAAAGGTTCGATAGTTGGAATGAAGGATAGGGCGCGAGAGAAGTAGGAGCGGCAGCTCTCGTCTCGTCCTGTCAGCCAGGATTCAAGACAGTTTAAAGGCCAGGAACTAAAAGCGAACACGCGGCCTCTCTCTCTCTCTTTCTCTATCGCTCGTTGTTAGCTCGCAGATAATGTGGATACGAGCAAAACGAGGCGGGAAATAGAGAATCGCTACACGATTTCTCGCGATCTCGCTCTCGCAACGACGTGAGAATCGAGACGAATTATTTCACCAGCGCATACAATTAATCCATAATATATTTTGTAATTCAGACACCAGAGCTTTGAGGGGACTGAGTCGCCCAAAAAACCAAGAATACATTTTTTTTCCCTTATCTATTACTGTACAAAAAAATTGCATTTCATACTCGAAAAATTCATATGTTAAACTATCACCCCGAATTTTTTTGAGCTCTATTCTGCATTTCATACGAAACCTGTGAAAGAGATGAAAGAATTGATTCGATAGTTCAACATATCCATTTTTTGAGTGTGAAATGCAATTTTCGACTTAGTCCCGTTAATCGTGATACGGCGAATAGGCCACAAAACTCGACGATATGCGGAAGGATATCTGTGTTTCGCCAGGCGGGGTATTAGTGATATTAGAGAATGAAAATTGCAGTGTAATGTTTTGCGATCGTCGACAACGAGATATGAGCGCGAGCGCGATGAGAGTAAAAATCGTTGTTCTTGTAACGCGTACCGAGCGCCAAGAGATAGAAAAAGAGAGAGAGAGATAGCGATAAAGGGAGCACACAGATGTGTGCCTTCCGAGAAAAGTCGTTGTTGCAGTTCGTGCAACTGGACTCGCACTCTCGGACGAATGGTAATTGGAGAAACGAGAGCTGATGAGCAGTGAACTCGCGAAGAAACGGAAAAAAAACGTGGCAACAGCCGCAACAACTTTTCTCGGCCGTACACATAAGCGTTAGCGTCTCGTTGCAACAGTCGTAATGTTCCAATTTTCATATTCCTCGCGTACACTGAAATTGGAGCACGCGGAAGTGACGAATGAAACTTCGCAGAAAAACCCGTATGAGACGGATGTTTCGAAGTCATTGAGGCGTTAAGCCCGGTTTACGAGCAACTTCTGTCCTCGCCCAAGAAAAGTCGGTTTTTCGCTGTTTCACATATCGCCGCTTGAGCTTAGAGCGAAGTATTTATTGTATGGATGTTACGAGAAACAGAAAAGAAACTGAAGGCCTTTCATTTTGTAGAAAAAAAATCCGAGAGAATCCTTCCTTATTGTCAATTTTTTTTCACGCTTTTCATTATTCTATAAGAACCACGAAGACAAGTCTAAAATTCCATTGAATGTCTCATTGTTTCCGTGAAACATGGTTTCGTTCAATTTTTTATGATTATATTTTATCAATATATTTTTTTCGTCTATCACGAACTCATGTATCGCTTTGCTTCTATCTTAATATGTAATATCCGTAAGGAATAACAAAAGAATCAATTTCGGGGTGGCTGGACCAGTGCAATAAAAGATGTGAAGGCGCCGAGGAATTTACTCTTATCGACTTGTACGGAAGTTCCAAAACTCGAACACATCTCTCAGAAGCGATAGAAGGAAATTAGAAGAAAAAGAAAAACCCAAATCCATAAAAGCGCGTCAAGAGTCCGACGACGGGGTGACCGAGAAGAATGAGAGGGATATAAAGAAGGTAGACAAGGAATTTGACCGACGCTCACCGACGAGGCGACGTTACTTCTCTCGCGGGTGTATCCATACCGCGGGTGCAGGCGCGGGCAGAGATCTCGAAGGAAGGAAGCGTCGCGGTAGAAGCTGTGTGCTCCGGCAGTCAGCAGCGAACAGAAGAGAGGAACAGCAGCATCACCGGGGCACCCCGGTGATTACGAGGCTGATTGGCCCGACGCGAGATGAGACGGCGGCGTCCGTCGTGGCGACCGCAGTTCTCGTGACGCTCGGCACACAGCTCTTTCTCTGGTCGCCCCATGCGCACGGAAAACAATAAAAACAAGAAGACGGAACCGGTGGAAGACGAAGAAGTTAGCTTTTCTTTCATTATTCGTCGTGTACCGAGTCTGCGGAGGCAAAAGATACGGGAGAGGCGCGAGCGCGTACGACGGGCGAGGTCCTCTCGCCGACAATATACTATTGCAACCGGAATAACCGTACGCGAAAACGAATCCGAAGGGAAGCCCCCCCTTCTCGTGTTGCGGCCTCCACGAGCGCGACGCTATACCATACTGCCTACTATATAATTTAGTACCTATCGCGGGCGGCAACGTGCATGCGGTCATCCTCCCGGTGGATCCGTTGCCTTGTATGAGCTATTACAAGCCAATATCATTGTTTTTTGTAACCATCCGAGTAAATGAGACTGATACATCTTGCCGAGTCGCACAACATACCTTTGTAGTCGATCGAAACTATTGACTAGGGATACGCAGAAACGTGGCATAGAAATCGAGAATTTTCATCGCTCGAGCCTCGTACTTTTTCTGTATTTATCAACGCTTTTGGTCAGTTGCTTTCTTCATCTTCCTCGCATTGCCCGAATCCGCTCAATTTCGCTCGACGCCACGGCAAGCCACGCAGTCAGCCGGTGACCGCAACACGTGACTGCCTAACTGCTTTTCGTTTAAACTTTGAGCTTTGAGGGTCGAGTGAGCTCGCCGCCGTCGCCATCGCTAGTAATCTCGGGGTCCTCCGTAGTCGGCGGAGAAGGAGAAGGCGGAGTGAAGAATAAGAGTGAGCCCGGTGCGCGGCTCGAGAGACCCGGTGGTTTCGATGCTTTCCTCTTCCAACTCTTTCATTCTTTCTTTCATTCCGTCATTCTTGGAGACCGCGTGACTGTGGCGGCCACTCTACACCTCCTTCCTGTGGACTTTCCGACCGCCTACTGCCGTTGATGACGATTGTGAGCTCGTCCTCCGCGAGATTGAAGTGACAAAAAAGAAAACTGGAAATAAAGAAGAAAAACAGAAAAAAGAATTACAAATATCATTATGGTAGCTAGGAAATAGACGTCGGGGATACACAGAGCGGCACCGAAGAATTACGAGTAGACGAGGAATATAAATCGAGACGTAGGAGTTTGACCTCCCGGATAAACCGAGAACTCCGTACGATTTGTTTCCTCGCTTCGTTGCGGAGAGGCTCATCGTCGAAGAATACCAGAGCACATACGCGGAGACGTATATGCGAGTAGAAGATTATTGTGCTCGAGGAGAACGAAGAAGAAAGAGAGGCCAGGCGGGCGAGCAGCGTACCGCGGAGAGGGCAGGCCACGACCCCGGGGCAGCCACGAGAAACTCACTCGTAACCGCCGCTCTTCTCTCGATGCTCACACATGTGCACGTACATAACGTCCCGAATACGTGAGACGTACAGAGATACGGAGAGAGAGCGAAACAAGAAGAACAAGAGGAGGAATAACAGACACGGACAGACGGAACTGCACAATAGCTCCTCACGGATTTCTTAATCGCTCTCGATCTATCCTCTCCGTCGATGGTTCGGAGTCTCTCGCTCGGGGTATCGCACCGAGACCGCGCGGCAAAGTCTCGCGGACGACCGTAGCGATTACGCATGAAATTCCGCGATTCAAAATTGATTCTTTCAGATTTTATTACATGGACATTTTTTTCTAAACAAACGTAGAAACATTTCACTCACCTGGTTACCCCGGTTCAAGTTATTTTTTGGTTGCAACTTTTGAACAGTTTTCCTGCAGTAAGAAAAATTGGAGATTTCTGCGAAAAAAAAATGAAAATTTTGCAGTGATACAAGTCGATGCTTCGGTCGGACACGAGCGTTACCGTATACCGTCATATCCCCGTTTGTCCGTGTACCAACCGGCTCGCGTTACTCGGATCTTCGGAGACTTGAACGCGCGCAAAGGGATAGAGTAGGAGTTGCCACCCCCTCGAGAGAGGAAGTTGAGACGAGCGAGAGAAAGCTACCTCGGCGCATTTTCCAACCAACCCTCCGTACCTTTCCACCCTCCGCTCTTTCCTCCCGCATCGTATATAACTCTCACTCGCTTTCTCTCTCTCTCACTCCACATTTCTCTTGGACGTTTCACAACCCCCGCCTTCGCTCTCGGTTCGTTCTCGTCTCCTCTTTGCCCTCTTTCCCAGCTTCCGTTCGCTTCGTCTCTCTCGTTCTGCCGTTTCTCTCTGTCCCTTTATCCATCCCGGTTTTGCACCCTCTTGCACACGCGGGTTATTCCTCGCTGGCACGGTACGCGAAGAGGGCTCCACCATTTTCTACGGGTCCATGGTCAAACCCGCCCCCTTCGTACCACTACTATCCCTATTCTCGGGCGTCACAGTGAGCGAGGAGGAAAGAGACTTTCTCCCGCGCGCCTGCTTTTTCCTCATACGCCGACGAAACACCCCTCTCGCGTTGCGTGTGTTCGCCACCGGGAAAATACGAGAACGTTATTGGATGAGGGTGGAGCGCGTATGGGCAGTGACCAAACGGATACATGCGAAAGAGTTGTTCCTCGATGGACACGCACTGAGAAACGAGGATCGCGCGATTACGTGGCGATCTCTTTTTTTTCTCCGGTCGTCGGAAAAATCTCTCGTTCCCCGACACTTGAAAATCAATTTACGAAGCTAATGAGAGCGGAATAGAAAATATCATCGGATTGGATAGTTCACACGGTGCTTGGACAAACAAAGTGGGAGAATACAACTCACTCGTACTGCGGGCATCGAGAAAAAAAGAAAAAAGAAACTCCAACTAGAGCTCCACTGCGAGATGGATCGATGAATCAGAACGAGTCTAGCGGAGTATCGAGCGAGAGATCATCGGTCCGATGGACGAAGTACGAACGAGTCTCGAGAGAGCCCCGAGCCAGAGAAGAGAGACGGCTGGAAGGGATCGGGACTGATTCACGAACCGCGAAGGAGTTAATGATCCCGTTGTCGCGCTGCGTTGTTTCCACAGTGGTCACAGGACCGGGACGCGATCTCTCTCAATCCATGTAGCTCTCGGGAGTTTGACATCGTCGTCGTCTCATCTGAAGAACGAAGATTTACCGAGTTTCCCCTCGAATAAACAAACGTTTCCGTCGTCATTGCTCTCCATTTTTTCTTTTTCACTTTCCTTCCTTTTTTTTTTAACCTGCTCGCCCTCGGACCTCCTCCTGCTTCTTCCCTTTTCGCGACTTTATCGAGGCCCAGTCTCTCTAATTGCTTCCACTTCGAGAAATCTCGACGAGAACGACGACTTTTGGCATGAACGAATCTCTACCCCGAGGATTCTCGCTTCACAAACGACGATGAAGAACGCGTATAAAGTTTTCTGGAAATCTCAAAAAAAGAATTCGAGCCACGAAACAACGTCGGCGATGCTTTTCGCACCGATGAATTTTCCCTCCTGTTTGTTGTTTTTGCTTATTTCTTTTTCTTTTTTCTCTCGTGAAGATCCGCTTTAGTGTCCCCCGGGAAACGGATTCCGTGTGATCGTGAGCATCCTCACCGAACGGAGACAGGAAATGCGAAGGTTTTTTTGTACACATCGTAGCGCATCGTCGGTGTACAGAGGCGGGTATATGCACCGTGAAGAACGAGCTGAGCGCGCGAGGCCGAGTATACAACGATCCTTGTACCTGTGCACTGTGGACCAGAAAGAACTCTCCGGGCATCGATAGAACGTTTCCTTCCATCACCGGGGCTTTCTCACGTACGAGTTTCTTCTTCCGCTTTCGATCGGCTCTCGTTCCAGACGAGAAACTCGGCTCTCTTGTCCATACCGATTGACTCACACCTCTCCCATTCCGCCGAAAAAATAACTGTAACATGAAAGAAGTCAGACGTATAAGCGAACATACGAATTATGGATGAATACGGACGTAATTGTTCTCTAATCAATATCGGCTTCGAGAAACGCAGAGAACATTGATGACACTGCAGCGAGTTCGGTGCAATTTGTCATACGAGATCGCAGCGCGAAAGGATGGCGAATTCCCATCCGTGTATCCATCGATACCCACTTGGCCGCTTACAGGAAGTTTTATGATCAATCGGCAACGCTGTTTCCCCGCAAATTGTTTGTTCCTCAAACCCATTTATCTCTCATTCCGTGAAATTCTACTCGAATAATCACAGCCGTGCGCCCCGGCAAGCAGTGCCTACCAATTACACCGGTTTTTCTGTGCCAGTCGTACCGATCGGGGCCCGGCCGAGATAAACTAGAGAAACAAGGAACGAAGAGGGAACATTGTCGGAAAGATGAAGACGGACGGTAAACGAAAGAAAAAAAGAGATCGAACCGAAAGAATAGCTCCGTAAGGATAGCCCAGGAGACTCCATACATCCTTGCCGTGTTGTCCTTACGAGCCTTATTATTACATCGAGTAACATAAAGAGAGCTTCATCGTAATCTCTCTGAAGATAGGACGATATTCTTCGTAGATTTTCACGACTTCAATGCGGCACGAATATTTCCCTCGAGTGTGAAGGAATGAAGTACGAGAAGAAGAGCCGAGGAAAACGCAACGCTCGTAAGAAAAAGAGAGCATGGGATGCCGGTGGGGCGTGGAAGGACGTTTGGTAAAAAGTTTGAATTCTCTATCTAGTTGTTACTCCGCGCCCGCGCGCTCTCGTCGATGGAGAGCCGACTAGCGCGGATTCTGTCGGGGCTAGCCATACAGCAACGGCAGCGGGAGCAGCGGCAGCCGCTGCTAAAACTATACACGAAGACCATAAGAAACAAAAGTGTAGCACCGCGGAGCAAAGTATAGAATAGGATCGTGCGAGAATCGCGGCGAGTGAGTGAGATGGGCTATGGAGGAATAAGAAGAGAAGTTCGGGGAGAGAGCGGGCGAGGAGGAGAGCCCAGAGAGACGTAGCGGGGCACCACTTGTGGGAACCACGTCGTCGTGCACCAACACACAACGTGCTCCCTGGACCACGAAGTGAAAGGTTCAGGAGAAGAGACAGAACGGCAGCTCTCCCCCTGCGCGCGCGATACTTTTAACCGGACTGCCGACTGGGAGCTCGCATTTTCAAGCGCGGCATTACCAATAAAAATCATAGCGCACATGTAACCGCACCGATGTATGCTCACCCAGCGAGACACCGAAAAAACAAAAGAAAGTGTTTCATTTTTATCCGAACCTTACAAAACACACTTCCGAATCCTCTAGTTTCGAAAAATTGTGCGGGTTTGCGGGTCCAGCGGGCACGCGGTGAATCCTACGTTTCCACGAATTCGTCCCGGAACGAAAGAGCGTTGAATTCTTAATTTAAGTCTCGACGGAGAAAAAATCTCTGACGGAAGATTTACAAGGTATGTGCCGCACGAGATGTATAGGCGAGATGTATAGGCGTGAGTACTCGAGAAATTTTCTAGAGCACCTTCGGAGGATTCGACGTTTTCCCTTCCGCGTGCGCGGCACGAGGGTGTGAAATTTTTTCCTTCTCCTTATTCTTTTTTACAGCAACTCCCGCGTCGAGTTTCACGATAGTTGGCTGCGAAGAAAGGAGAAGCTGTTCGGACGGGAGTTACGTACGTGAATTCTACGTATTTCCAAGACGTACCGAGGGGGCTCGCGGGCTTCCACCGGTGGCTCTGATGCCAGATAGTTGGACTACTGTACGTGTGCGTTACGCGCTCGCAGTTACGTTACGACCTCGGCCCGGGTAATCGGTCATAAACCGCGAAACTATCCTTACATACTGCATTGTATACTAGAAACGCGCACACACACACATACATATACGCTATGGTGAGTTTATAGTACGTGGGTTATACGATATACGCATTGCTTCCGAACCCTACGCGGAGGAGAGCCAACGAGCAAGACTCCAGAATCCAGAAGCTAAAAGATAGTGTTCCCTGCCAGCTGCACTCAATCTTCTTTGTCTATCGGAGAACGCGTTCGGACTACTGTATTCGAACGCTGCTCTCATATTCTCGTGTGGTATGTACTCTCTGGCGCAATATAACCCAAGAGTCCAACTATTTTCGTACGCAGCTCTGCATAGGCGGTCTTCTGTTCTGTAAGAAAATTCACCAGTAAAATAAAAAAAAGGCAAACAAAAAAAAATGAACAATAAAATACCAACATTTTTCTCGTAAGACAAACAATGACTTGTTTCAAAAACAAAAAAATGCTACAAAAAGCAAAAAAATACAAAACAAAACAGAAATTGTGCGAGACGGTCGAGCTGAGCTTTGCATCTCGAGTTTCAGTCTGCGAAGCTCGGGATACAAGAACCCCCCTTGAATTCGAGTGCTCCGATGAAAGTTGAAACAAGAAGAATTATAGGAAAAGCGCCCAAGTTCGTTGACGAAGAGAAGACAACGCCCTTACTTATACCTATACGTATGGGTATAAAGGGGAGTAGTAAAGATGAAGCAAAGCGTTGGACGGACGAAGGGGTAGCGAAGAAAGCGGGGGACGGGGTAAGAGAGAGGGGAGATGGTTAACGGAGAAAGAAAGAGAGTGCAGAAGGGTGGTTTGTGCGGGGGGTGTAGGGAGTACAGGGAAAAAGCTGAGGCGTGGAGGAAAGAGACAGGGAGCGATTAGCACGAGTAAGAGCTATAGCAGATACGAGAGAGGGTAAGGAAGAAGAGTGAGAAAAGTGGAGGACCGGCAGAGTCGGAGGAGGGAAAAACGAACGAAGGGAAAAGCAGCTAAAGCAGAGAGTCCGTAACGCGAGGGGCGAACGGGGCTCGGGGGGTAGGTGGTAGCAGAGTCGACGAAGACCAGAGACGGCAGTTGGTAGTGGTGAGTCCCCCGCGCGAAGGTGGTACCACGGGGCCGCGCGCACCAGCAGTCCGGGATGGAGATGAGGAGTACGGACGACGAGCGACGACGACGAGAGGCAAACGGGCGACGGAGAGGAGGGTGGGTTGTACGCTCGCTAGGTATGTATAAGCAGAAGAAAGCGCGGGTCGATTAAAAGTAGCGAGGGTGTTTCTCCTCTCGTTACCGGAGCGAAGGAGCCCCCCCGTGGCTCAGCTAGATACAGAACGCGCGCTAGAGGGAGAAACCAAACATCCGAAAGAGAAAGAAAACCGGAGAGGTGAACGCGCAAGGGGGAGGGGGTTAGAGGGAAGGAGGGCTATGGATGTTGAGTAAGCACGAACAAGCGAGAAAGAGTAAGATAAAGCTGACGGGAAAGGATGTGGAAGAAGAAGGCGGCCTTCGAATCGGTTGTGTGCAGCTCGCGAGAGAGTAAGAGTAAAAGCGAGAGATGCAGAAGAGGCACGGAAGATGTAAAACAAACATCGAGAGAAGGGAGAGTGAGAGCGCTGCGGTTCCCGATCCAGGGGTTGAAAATTCCGCCTCCGCCCGTTTTCTCCGAGCTCTGCTACTCTCGCATCGGAGTGGGGCGTCACAGCACGAGAGAGAAAGAATTAAAGAACGAGAGAGAGAGACAGCGAGACAGCCGTACGCGAGAGAATCTCAACCTTTATTTGGATTTAAGTAAGGAAAGGGTTGCCGCCGTAGCTGCTACTGCCGAGTCGTTCTCGGGGATGCGGAGCGGAGTTGAGCGAACGATCGCCGGTGGTGGAATACATAAGAGTTTACCCGTTCGTAGGCATCGTCGGTTCGGCTATTCTTCATCCGGACGCGGCGAGCGCGTTCGCGCTCCTACGACAAAACGAAACTTTCGAATATTTTTAATTGATTGAGAAAAGTTGTTCGATCAATCGACTCTAGAACACAGCGGCCACGGCAACGAAGGTAGGAGAGTATGGAAAGTATTAAGAGAGTAGAGTTATATATGAGAGTCGCGAGGAAAAGGCAAAATACACAATAAAAAATAAGACACGACCATGTACCTCGACAGAACCGAGAGTCTCTCGCGACGATGAAAAGTCACGGATTCAATCTCCTTCTCCGATGAGGTCCTTTCGTCTTCGGTCCTTCTAGTTGCTGCGACGAGAAAACCAGCTGGTGTCTTCTTATTCACTACGCCTCGCTCTCTCGCTCGTTCGGGGGTTGAACTTTAATTTAACGCATCGCGGAGCGCGTTCGAGCGAACGGACGCGCTCAACACGCTCGACGTATTACCTCGTAGTATGCTCGCTTGCTTGTAGTGGTGTATAAGAGAAATGGGACTATGGAAAGCATCGTTTCCGATGACGATGATACTCGGCGAGTTAAATGCTTTATCGGCGACGATTGTCCAGCTTACGCAATCACGAGAAAGCAACTATTTTGTCGTCTGAAACATGAAAAAAAGCATGAACATGAATGGCTTCGATTGTGCATCTTGACGCTTGTTGCGGCGTTAGGATTTGTAATTCACGACCTTCGATTCAATTCCGCGATAAGTCCACATAAATTGCGACTATAAAAAGGATTCGCTTTGCCGGTATGGGAAGTTATGCATAACGGCAGTATTTTCATTTCAATTCCTTATACAAAAAAAATGCAGAGCGAGGAGTATCGAAATCTTCGCTTCTAAAATGTTGTTTTTTCAAGTATTATAATTTTTTAATACAAAAAAATTACTAGCGTCCGATAAAGGTTTTTGTGACGCAATTATTATCCGGGTCTTCGCGACACTATTACAATTCGAATTTTCTCCGCAGCCGAAAAACACGCATAAAATAGAACTGCGTGCTCTTCCAAACACGGATGGTCGAAAACAATTAACTGACCAAAAAAAAATTGAGTTTGCAAGCGCCCTATGCGGAAACATCGCGATTCACGAAGACGCTGAATTTTTCGGCCCGAAGGCAAAGCGGCGACATTCAATGTCACGAACAGTTACCGGACCTAAGCCTCTCGTGCGGCAGTCAATAATTTCCTGGACGATAAAACGAGTATCGACAGTGCGTGAGCGTGCATATACGACTGAAACGTTTGTATCATCTTATCTGTTAAACGGGTTACCGCTACGAGCTATCGACGTCCCGTGCACACCCCCCGATGCAACGTCTGTTATTATTGTATTATTAATTCGAAAGTAGAAGGCGGCACGGTGAAGTAGGCCGGTTGTATGTGCGAACACGTGTATACAAGGGAACGTTGGGTAGACGCATGTGTATATCGTGGTATAGAATTTCGATGTAGTTATGCCGATCGAGCATGACTAAGGTCGGCGCGCCGGTATATCATGATCGCATTTCTCGTATGCTTCTACAACTAAACGAATTAGAACGATAAAGACGCGAGGACAAAGGAATCTCCATCGTGCGCCGGCAGCGCGCAAACCGATCGACGTTCGATCGCTCGATCGGCGCGTCTACCGTCGACGACGAGCGACGAACGAGGAGGATATTCACGGGGCGAGGGACCACGAGAGGCTAATAAGATCGATACGTTTATGTTTCGATATTGAGTAACTCGCGTGACTCACAAATCATGAATCTCCTCGGCGAGTTGAACACTAACAAGCCCGAGACGGTTACCGGCGGCGGCAGCGGCGGTGACTCTGTACACAGAGAGCGGTGTTTTATGTACTACACAACGAACGGTGCAATAGACATAAAACCGATTGTCTTTGTGCGTTCACGATTGACGTACTAATTGCGAGTGACGTGGCCACGGTTCTCTCTACAAGATAATTAGACGCCGAGCATACGAACTGAAAAAAAAAAAAATGTGTGTATAGATATATAACTGGACAGTCGAAAGGAGGGGGGCGAAAATACAACTCTTTTACACACGACGGCGAGCCACCGGGACCATACGAACTCCGTACAGCGAACAGAACCATAACTCGCCGCGGTTCTCTTGAAAAATATCGTACAACGAGTTTCTTGTTACGCCAGCATGACCGTGTATTATTTCGCGAATAAATGGGACTAAACGAAACGGCGAGCGTAACAAAACTCTACTGTCGTTTCGAATGGTTTTATTATTATCGGAGGATTTTTCCTAATTGCGAAACAAATGTAGGTTTTTTTTTTTCGAGGACTCACTGTAATTTTTTGTTGTCAGTTGAGACGGTGAAGAAAATATGAATGCGACAATCATGAAAGAATAAAGTGCCTTTTTTTTTAAGAGGACATTGAAAATTGGCTGGTGTAAAGAAACCAAAAAGGGGGAAAAAAATTCGGACAGAGCGTTCCGTATGACTCGAGGAGCGCTGGACGCTGCTTCGTTTTCGACTCGGGGTGACTTTCCGAGAAGATGATTAAATCCGTGAATGAACGGCGAGTCCCAACGAGAGAGGGGGGTCGACGATAGAACAAATGGGGAATGAATGGTTTGCGGCGGAGGCTGCGCCCGCGGATGCACCAGTTTTCTCCATTCCACTTCGTGCCCCTCACCGAGGATCGTTCCTAATTATGTCATAACAATTTAGCTCCACGCTGCAGCGAAGTAATTCTCGCAACTCTCGGACTCCATTTCGACAAGAATGGAGAGGGAGGAATTCCATCTCTTCTTATTTTCCTTTTTTTTTCGGCGTTTCTCCTTTTTTTTCTCGCACGAGGCGAGCGAGAGATGTAAGAGAAGAGAAAAAAGCCGGACGTGGCGACGGGGGTGGACTCTCCGGACGTGGACTTTGTTGAGGGGGGAAATGAGTGAAGGAGAAAAAAAACGAAGAAGAAAAAAGCGATAAAAAAGAAAAAAAGTACGAGCGAGTAGGTCGGGTTAAGTTAGCTGCCGCTGATGAGGGGAAGCGAAGAAGGCAAACCCGGCGGAAGCGGCTGTAACGCGGCGTGCCTTCTACGCAGAAACCATGACTAGATCACCGGCTAAATCCTCTACTCACTCTCTCTCTCTCTCCTCTCGTCAACTCAGATTTCCTCTTCTCCTCTTCCTTGACATCCATCGTTCTTTGCCTGTACCGCCTGTACCGCGAAGAAAGATACGATAGAGAAACCTCGCTTGCCCAGCGCGATCGTCTTCGTTTCTCTCTCGTTGATATAAACGTGCACGAAGGAGTGCGAGGATCGAACGAGTCCCACGGCCACGAGGAGACTCGGGCCACTCTTCCATGGACCACGGCCACAACCCACCATTGTTCCGTGAACCTGCCTCGGGAGTAATCTTTGTTTGGAAAAAGAAGCTTCTGCCGGCGCTCCCGATGCCCAAGTCTGCTACGCACACGCCCTGGCCAACGACAATGCAAGAGCATCTCCCTCTCGGCCTATCCCCCGAGTCTTCTTATTCCTCATCATCGCCTCTCCCCTGGAAAAAAAAAGAAATATCAGAGAAGAAGGAAAGAGGTATAAGAATGTACAAGCACGTGGCAATCGCGTGCTACTAAATATCTCTCATCTGGCGTCAGCGGCCGAGCGCGTTATTACCGATGCCTATTCCTTTCCTCACTTTGACGCTCCTTCGTATCTTCTACCTTTTTTTTTTGCAAGAGATAGGACACGTGGCAAAACGAGTATCGCGTGTCGGTAAATAAATATCATCTCTCGGCTATCGAGTATGATTATTACAATTTAGTTAAAATGCCTCGCGTCGGCGAAACGGTGAACATTATTTTCGCTGGCCAATCTTAGTTGGATTGATGAATCATAATGATGCCGTGATATAATACAAAATTTCCGACAAACACAATTATACGTTATTATTGGGAACATTAGTTTTGCGAGCATCGGAATATTCCGTCCTATTAATCGGGCGAAAAATAGGTAATATTTGCCACTTTTTTTTTATGTCAAAAGCTTGTTGTCAGGATCGAAAAAATTCTAAAAAATTACCCATTTTTACCTAAGACTGCCCGTTAGTCGCAAACAACCGTTTTTTTTTCGTCACTTGCAGGGAGAAAAGAGTCGTGGAAAGCCTGTTAATAAAGAATTATGTAAATGAAATCGGCGATTCGCAGTGTTTTCAAACAATTTTTCTGCTTTCAACTAATATGACGAGACGACCGAGATTTTCATAAAATTGTATGGGCGAAAATAATGAGAAAAAACGTAATCCATTTTTCTTTCATTAAACCAAAGATCCATCAAAGTCTGTGACTTTTTCTTTCGTTCAGAACACGAAGCTGAGGTAACTTTGGCCCAAAGTCAGGCGAGATATTGGTAATCGTGAATACAATGAAACCATTTTTTTACAATTTCCGTTACACGGTGAACGACAAGTGAATGACCAGATCGCCTTCTTATAGAGAAATTCCAGCGCATAAAGTCGTATGTATATAGATAGAAAGACTGCAGAAGAGCCGAAGAATCAGAATAGATAAAAAACGCGTTACTACACGGAAGCTATTTCGTCCTCTATTCGTCTCGTTTTTTATTTCTCTCTCTTTTTTTTCAATCTTCTTTCAGTTTTTTCCCTATCAAACACTTTTCATCATTGCTGACGAGGCATTAATGTGTGAAATTCAGAGACTCCAAAAGAGAGGAACGATAACGAAGAAAAAAACGCGATCGCCTACACGAGTGAATACGTCGGAAGGCCGGAACCCCGAAGCGGGAGCGTGGCCTTTGAAGATTTTTCTCGAGTTAATCGAGATTGGGGCCCGGGGGATTAATTAATCTGGAATAATTCGTGAAATACTGAACGTTGCAACAGAGGTCTTTTCTTCTTCGGGATTGAGAATTACGGTGCGGGCATGTATTAACGCGCCCGAGATAGACGAGAGCGAAATGTACATTAACCCCCCGGTAAAATGTTGCAAGTTCGTTTTGTGCGGAAGAAAACGTTGTATAATATACGTATCCGTCGGTCAGTTACATCCCATCCTCCCCGGGTAGTCCCGATACTGTGGAGATGTTGCCGAAGCCTTGGCGCTATATGGACGGGCGGAACCGAAAGGAGTTTTGCGAAGAGAGTAAAACCGTTCGAACTCTCGTAAGGGCGAGGTCCGTCGGTGCGCCGAGGAAGTTAGGGAACGAGAAGGAAAGGGTTTTCGAGCCAGAGGCCGGCTAAGTAGCCGCGAGAAGATCAAAGAGATTTCTCTCCCCTGTGCAGAAACGAGAAGAGGATCACCGTCCAAGAAGTAGATATAGAAGGCGAACGGCTTCGGAAAATTCGAGGTGCACCAAGTACAGAGAGAGAGAGAGAGAGAGAGAAAGCGAGAGCAACATAAAGTTTTTGCATCCTCCTCCGTCTCGAGTCTCGGTCTATATAATATTCTTACCTCACTCTTCGGTTTATTCTTGGAAAAGAGCGGCAAGAAATGCGTCAAAGATCGAGGGAGTATAATGGACTCTATTATACGAACAAATTGCAAAGTATATCGTGCATTGTGTCGTCGCGCTTCGAATTAAATTGTCGTTCGTGTGTTACACGGCTCGCGTCGATCATGTGTGTACCATGAAATGACTCGAACTAATCGAAAACGGTATAAAACGAGTGTATGGTACATCCGAGAGGTGTGGTAAGATAGAAAAGAAAAAACAAATCAGAAAAAAAACATCTCGATCGGAAAAGAATAAAGGGCGAGAGAACGTGGCGGTATGGCGGAAAGGTAAAAGGTAGCAAGATCGATTCGTGAGGCTACTGCTTGCACACGATGGAGTTTTTCTCTTAGGATTCTGTGCTTCGGACACGCATCGGTCTCGGATATCTCGGCGTCGTCGTCTGCTGCCTCTGCTTCGTCCTGTTCGGTTCGTTCGCTCGGTGGGCCTCTCCTTCGAAGGAATAAGTTAATCCGGGGTCGTGCGAGTCGAGTGTGGGAAGAGCGCAACGGCGAACGGCCGATAGCCGACGTTACTGTACGATTTTGTTCAGCGCTGGTTTGACGACTCCATTCACGTACATAAAACAAATAAAGAAAAAAGATCTATCAAGAAAAAAAAATTCACGAATTTCCGTATGACATCGAAATTGTATCTTTCAGTACGAATATACGGACATTAAGCATCGGTGATGATCACGGTTGAGCGTTACTTACCGTTCGTCAAAGCGCGAGGATATTCACGCTTGAGAAAAGATTTCGGTCCTGTGCGCCCGCGATATTGCTGTGTGAATGAACCGTGATATTCTCTCGTTGTCGTACCACGCGACGTGGACACGCCACGGATTCTCTCTGTGCCAACAATCCTGATTTCTTGCCCTCTCGCCTTCCCCAGCACGTTATTGGACCGATAGAGTTCTGCTCTAGTCGATCGTTTTATTGATATAAATATAGATATATATATATCTACATCTACAAAGATATATATTTAAAACGTCGACCGAGCGATATCCTTCGAGGCTCGATGAGACGGTTACACGTCGAGAAATTTTCTTGTCATTCGGGACAAATCGATGCTTGGCCAATGGTGAAATAGAGAGCGACGAGATCATTGACTTCGCTTCCGGTTGATGGTAACGTCTCCTCGTCACTCCCATTGTCCCGCTCGCTAAGTCTCGCACTTCAACGCTATATAGTTTTCAATCCTCTTCTTCTTCTTCTTCCTCGTCTCGTTCTCGCTCTCTCGCGCGAGTTTGCCTCTCGACTGGTAGAATCACCTCGTGAGTAGCTGCGACAGCGAGCCCTCGGTTAGGATCTCCCGGATGAATGAAACTATTTCGAGATAGATCACACTGAAAGATAAATGAATTTGGCGGTTAGCGTGAAATTCAGCGACGGATTTCTATCTCGCATCCGTAGCCCAGAACAGTTTAGTCAGCTATCGGTGACACTATTCTCGTACCGAGACTTCGGAGTTTTACATAGAAGCAACAACCCAATTGTTCGGGCGTTCGCTTGTATCCGCGGTGCACGATAATCGATGTATATAGACTTTGGAAATAGCGTTTCCGATCGATTTTCGTCGGGGGGGACGGCAAAGAAAAATTTCACGGAGAGGAAGGAATGTTGCGAAAGAAGATGAAGACGAGACGAGAAGGTGGGCAAAGTCGAGGAGAATAGTATGCGGGAAAGAGCCGCGGCGTTGAAGGCTTACGTAGCGTGGCATAGCGTTCGAGTTGCCCCCTTCGCGAGGAGTGTATTACATTATACGGGCGGGCGTTCGAGGTTCTCTCGCGCGCGTCGTGTGCATCGACGGTAAAAGTGAGACGGCGAGATTCGTCGCGAGAGCCGCAGAACGGAGAAGATAGGCATAAGAGAAGCTGGAGCGGTGCTACCGTAACCGAGCATGTAATACCTGGAATCGCGACTAGTTTCCTCGGCGGTGCATCACGCGCTCGGTATTTCCAGCGAGTACTGGGAGGCGTTAAGAATTTATCGGTCCCCGTGATCTGGCTCGTCGTCACTGGTAGTGGACACGAGAGACAAATTAACCATCGTCGAGCGGCACAAAAATACAACTATATAGAAAATTTTCCGATAGATTATGAGACCGAGCCTCCCACCGAGCTCGTCCTTGTCGAGACTCAATTATTGTAGTGTCAAGCATTGTTCCTGAATGACTTGCGGCGCCATTTGAGTTTCGTCGGAAGGACAAACTCGCTATTTTTCCCGAGGCGACGCGAGCGATTTTTTTTTTACTCCCCACCGATTGTATCACTTTGCCACATCGAGGCGAGATAATTGAGAAAACAGTTCGCATCGATGCAATTCGAATGAAATTTCTTGTGCAAATACACGCGAAAGGATGATAACCAAGACAACATTAATCAAGTTGAATAAAGAAGGACACTGCGCCCTCATTTTTTTTTTTTCAACCGATATCCCTTCGTGTACCTCTTGTGTTTCACTTTTTTTTCTCTCGTTTTTGCAAAATCATTTTTATTGTTATTCCTCTCATCGCTCGCTGGCACTATCCGCGACGGGATGCGTATAACAGTGCAACGGGTAGTAGAAGGCCTAGCCCGCGGGTTTTATGGTTTCGTAATGGGGCCCCTTTAGCCTCCGGGGCCCCTCCGGCTCTCTTGGCTCGAGTCCGCGCGGAACTACGGAGCAAGGACCCCCCGATACTTTAGACGCTGCTGTGGTATAACATACATACATAGTTGCAAACGTTTCTCTTCTTTCCTCGTTCCTCCTCCCCCTCCCGCCTTGTCTCTCCGTGCGTCCACGCGATATTGCACTACCTGTATATACAGAGTAACAACGGAAGACTCTGAATACACAAGTTCGAAGGGATAACTCGACAACGATAGCAATGTTTCGCTAGCCTAAGTGCCGTCCGCAAAAATAATCCTTCGCCGGATGTCGAGGTACGCGAACCTTTATGGAATTTTGGCGAAATACACTATTCCTTTCGTTGAACAGGAAACTCCCGGCGCTTTCGCTGACATCGCAACGGAGTCTAAAAAAAGAAAAAAATTAAATTAGAGGTTTGTTAACATCGAACTGTTAGCTTTTGAGTTATAGCGCCGTTTCTTCGAGCCGAAACGGATTGGTATGTCTCAGTCTCGTCGAGAAATATATTTCATAGCTCCGCGAAGGATATATATATCACGTATCTATACAGTACAATAGTTTGTATTCGTGAATCTATAGTTGTATAATTGATAATGAATACCGTCACGTTTTAATCGAGTCGTCACGTTGTGTTATTAGGTGAAAACGATTCAATTCCTCGCGGTTACGACTATAGATCTTGAGACTTGTGTATCCACAGTCGGAGAGTTGCCGGCACTCGCGACCGGGACCCTTCATCGCCAAGTGTAAGAGCTTCAAGTGCAGCGTTAAGAGTATAAAAGACCCCCCTGCGAGTTGACCAGCCCGACCGTTGGACCACGGGAGAGTATGACACACTCGACAAGGTTCAGGGGTCATCGCGGGGTACCATATCTCTCGGGAATCGGGGTTTTCTTATTGCAACCATAACACGCCGCCGCCTGTTCGCGTACGAGGAGTGCACAAGGTACATCGCCAGTGGTGAACGCGGCGCATGAGCGTGTACTCTCGGAACACGAACACACGCACAGAACGGACCTCTTTCTTCTTTCCTTCTTGTACAACGCTGCCGGTGAACTGGCGCACGCCCTTCTCGACGGTTCATGCTCCTGGCCACCAGCACTTTGCCTTTCCTTCCCCTTTCCTCTATTTTATTGTGTACCTGTTGGTAAACGCCTCGAGAGGTGTGCCAGTGAGAGACGAGAGACCGAGACCGCACAAATTTCTTCTTTAATCGAGATCAAAACCTCTAATGCATCCTTTTCTATGTATACTCGCATATACAGCCGTACGCAATGATTTCTCTCGTTATCACTCGTGAGTGATCTGACGCGTCCACGCGTGCCAGTCCGGCGCGATGGGTACCTAAAAGAAAAAAAAAAAGACTTATGATGAAAAGAAATAAAGAAAGGTAATGTAGTATACAGTTCTATTCTTTGGACGCGTGTGGGAGGTCCGTTGGATCTCTCTCGATATAGCCCCGGTACATATAGCAAGAAAGTCCGACGAGGATCGAGAGCGAACCGTTCGGATTCACTGAGCCCGGGTCGTCCGCACCGAGAAACTTGGGCTTAGTCATGCTGTTCTTCGAAGCGTTCCCAGGCACCGTGAACGCGCGCCTGCTATAACAAACTCCCCTCGAGGATATGTGTTTCTCGCTTCGGCATACCTATCTTATTCTTATTTCTACGTCTTCTTGTGTATGCTAAATTCGCAAGACACATAAGCACACATTGTGTTTGTGAACCGTTGTGCGCGCGAGATCGAACAATGGGAATAAAACGGCCAGTGAGAAAAAAATCTTCATTTGCGCATATCGAATGTTAATGTTAACAACGATTGAACTTTGTTGTCTCAACGGATAGGTACGACACGGGGCAAGAAAAGCGATCTAGTTTTCTGGCGATGATTCGGAGTTGACGAGGGTAGCGTGCAAGGATTTGTCCCGATGGTGGGAGTCGGGGCAAGCAGGTGGGATAGGCCCGAGAAGAGAGTGTGCCGGAAGCGAGCAGGTGACTGGTAGTTCCGCTCGATCGAGCGCTGTTCCGCGCCATGGGCCTCGAAGATCAGTTCGTATAATGCTCTCTCTCCATCTCCTCCGCGGTCTTCTTCTTCTTCTTTCTCTTTTGTCGTTTTCGAACTCGCTCCGTTGCACTCTCCTCGGTTTATCGCATATACGTACAGCGTATATACATGATGCTGTGTTCTAACGGCTCGGACCTCTCTTCTTGCAACGCTGTTGCTGCTGCTGCTGCTGGACCGCCCGATGAGCGTTCCTCGCGATCCTTTTTCGTCTCTCTTTCTCACCCTGGTGTCTCGAGAGCCCGCGTCTATTTCTTTCACTTGTTGCACATATAGCCATTATATCGAATCATGTGAATGCCGTAACGATCATATACGAGCGTTGACTGCCGGAGATGAGATCTCCGTCTATCAAGCCAACATTCTCTCGCGAGAGCGATGCCGCGGGCCCCGGGTCACGACAATCCAATCATTCTCACGTATACCGAAAGAAATTATCGTTGGTATTATTTTCCCCTGATACACGTCGAACGAAGCTTCGAATCAATCGACTCTCATCTTCATTCCTCACTTCGGTGATGCTGCGCTCGATCATAATAAACGGCGCAAACATCGAATTAGCATTCTCGTGCTACCTGAGACGAGAAGAGGTCTCTAACTCGCTCTCAAAGTACAGACAAACATAAACGTGCCTGAGTACCCGCGATCGCTGTATCACTTTTATCGCCGAAACTACCGATCGCCAAGACGGAGAGATTGGGCACTCGATTTCGTAAAGTTCGTTTGGGTAAAAAAAGTGAAAGAAGAAAAAAAAAGAGGAACGATTTTTCAACGAAACGGCGTTTCGACGAAAATTCCCACAGTGAACGGAGAGAAGTTCCGCAACATGGGCGCGCAGTGGGTATATGATAGATTCGTAGCTGGTCCACTCAGACTGTGGTATTCATCGCCGTACTATAATCTCTTTCCACTCGATAATTGGCAGAATCGCTAATTTCCAAATGCTCGGCGCGGCAAAACCAGCGAGCGGGAGCTCATGCGGTGGAAACTATGGCGACGACGGAGACGTCGTCGTGCTTGGCATTAAAGGAGAGTATATCGCAAACGAGTGATTTGCATCAAATTGATCGCGAGACCGTGGAGAGGTGGGGAGGGTGGAAGGCTCCTTACGAGAGAACCGCTCATAGAATGGCTCACGTATAACAGCGTGTAGGAGAGCTTGGATAGCATAACTTGTTGTATCTCATGCCCTCCGTCGTTGACTCGTTGCGCAACTTCGCGACCCCTATAGCCCCCCCTCGCCGGCCCACCTCGCCGACCCCCTCGCTCCAACTTGCTTTTCTTCGTTCCCGCATGCGGTTCCTCTTCTACAACGATTTTAACCATTCCCGCGCGATCCTTTCTATCACGAAATTGGCAAAGATGATTGATGTGGGAGCGGCGACCGTATTTTCACGATACTAACAATCGTCTCTTCGTTTAATCGTACAGGACCACTGCCTTTTTATAATATCGAGGACGGATCTCTTCAGCCGCTTCTTTCTTTCTTCGAGCGCAGCGTCAATCGGAGCAGTTGTTTCTTTTGCGTACCGTTGATTTAAGTACTTATGCGACGTGCCGTGGCGTTCTGTGGAAAGAAGAAAAAATTCGAATGATTCCGGAGTCGAGTGTACGTTACTTCGGTCGATTGAGTATTGTTTCCAAGAGAGTAGAATAATAACGCGGCTCGATTCGCTCCACCTATTTGAACTCCGATGCCCTTTGACCGGTTGGATTGACTTGCGGGTTGGTAGTTACAGTCAGGGGGAGAGGTGCACGTTGAAATGCATCGTACAGCACAACGACGTTCGAATCGAGAGAGTGAGGCGCAACTAGCCAGCCGGTAATCCGGCGATGTTGCATTATTTCTACTCCTTCCCCCCGTCGGCGAAGTCGCTCTAACGCCGTTCTTCTGGTCCACACCGGTGTACTCGGTACGCCGGTATACGCGAAATGAGTTTCTCCGAGTTTTAAATGTTATTTCGCGTAGCTGGTGTACCGGAGCGGACGTAAGAGCGCGTCGTATCTCCCTCAGAGACCGCGACAGAGTCGAGACCTCAAGAATATTTACTAATTCTCGTTGCGTACCGTAAGATAACGTTCCTTCGCTTCTATGCGCCGACCGCTTGTCCGCCTTCCTCCCGCGCGCCTCGCTCTGGCACAGAGAAAAGTAAAGGATAAACGTATCGAGGAAAACGCGAGAGCGTCGGCAGCAGTTGTTTCGCGAAGCGACACAGAGAGCCAAGAAAGTAGGAATAAGAATAACGAGGAATGAACGAAGAGAAGACGAACGTTGCGAGAAGGATGAAGAAAAAAATAGAGTGTCGGATGGAAAACACACGAAGAAGCAAACCCTTGCCGGGCTGCGGAGTCGCCCAAGATCGACGATGCTCGCTCCTCTCCGCGTTCCTCCACGGTCTCTCCGGACACCTCAACCCACCCTTCTCTACCGTGAAAGAGTATTTAAAGTGACGTCACGACTGGAAGAAGCGACCGAGAGAGAATCGAAGAGAAAGAAGAGGCTGATGAGGAAAGAACCGAGAGAGGGAGAACGCAAAAGCGTGAGAAGGGTATTCAAAGACAGAGGGCGAATGGTGGAGCAAGATAAAAGACGGGACCATGTATACGTATACGGGAATAAGAAGTAAGCAGAGGAGGGCAGGGGAGGGAAGGGAAATGCTTTAAGACGCTCAATATAAATACTGTGGAGAGAGACGGCGAATCGACGTAGGAGGGTTGCGGAAAAAGGGTTGCTTCTCTCAGCGTCGACAACTACGTACAGGGAAAGGAGAAAAGCAGGCTGTAGGGTGCGGGGCAGCGGCGGAGAGGGAGGGAGATTTGTGCCGGAGGTGGACCGAGATCCGCGTGCTGTGCTTCGTACACAGAGAGGGTGGAAAACCCTCTCGGCGAAAGCGCGGGCAGAGGGGGAGGGGGCGAAAGGGGTTTGCAAAGAGAGAAAGATTCGAGGCGAAGGAGCCTGAGCAGCAGAAGAGCTCGCCGGGGACTGGAAAACTCACCCCTTTTCTTGCTTACCCTCGCCTCGCTCTCTCGCTGTTTAATTGCATCTTACTTTCGAATTTTCCGCGTGGAGCTATCGATCGAGACACGCGAAAGCGCGGCGGCAGCGGCAACGACGGGCCGAGAAGAGGATGAGGAGGAGAGTACGAAGGAGGCGATGGGTGATGCTGGTAGTGGAAGAAGTAGAGGGTTGTGAAGACGATGAGAAAGAGTAGAAAGAGGTTGGAGAGTGGCGATGGTAGTGGTGGTTCGTTTGCGTCTTATCTTCGACGCTCTCAGTCTTTCTTCCCTCTTCTTTCTCTTCACTCTGGCCTCTGGTCTCACGCTTGGCTGCTGCTGCTGCTGCTGCCGTTGCTGCTCAACGGTAACCCATCCCCAAGTCCAAGTCCACCCTGGACTACCACTACTGATACTTCTACTATTACTACGACGAGCCTCTCTACAACCTTAACTCTACCATCGTCAGCCCACCGGAATACACTATCTCAGTCTTTCTAGCGTGTGCGGCTCCCGATCCAAAGGGGGGATAGAAGAACACGCTCACCCGCTTCCAGACTATTTAAAACTACGCACGGGGCTCTCTTCGAATCGTACTTTCTCTGTCTTTCCTTTGGAGCCCGAGTACAGCCCTTGCGAAGTGGAACGGGTACTAGAGTCGAAGGAAAAGCAACGCGAACGAACGAGCTGAGGGATCCCAGCACTACCAGCCACCTCCTTCCAGGGCCGACTTGACGAGACTTGCGAGCTGGCTCCTCTCTCTCCTTACACTCTTATTCGCCTATCTTCCCCTTTCATGCTGATCCTAAACTCTGTATATATACTTATTCGGACCGAAGACTTTATCTTATCACTCGGCTGAGCATCAAATTATTGTGATGCTATTCGATTCATCGCCGATCCATTCTGTGGCTCGATCGAATGTTGAGAATGGAGTGTGAAGCAAGCTTTGCGCCTGAAACAAGCAAAGAAAACATTTGATAGACACGTATATGAAAAATCGACATGAAAAGTATACTGACTTGACGCATTGTATGAGAATGTCAAAGGTCCTCGGTAATAAACTGAGAAAGGTACGATTATCGGCTCTCCTCGAGTCTTGTAGTTTTTTTTCTCGCAGCGCCGTTTATTGACCAATTTCGGGATACTTTGACTCTTTTCCTTATATTAATCTCATTCTCAAATTTATTTGTATCCGTCGAACGCAAAAGAATCAACGAAAAGCGAGATTCGCGAAACAAGAAACGTCGGCGCCGCAGCGTTTACGCCTTGCGAGTCGAATGAACATCCGCGAGTTGTCCGCCGACGGAAGAATAATCTTTACCATTTTTGTCCGGGTAGTTTAGTTACTGTGCGCAATAATTGTCCCGAAGCTTAGTACTCGTCGTAGCAGTAACGAAGGAGCCCTGGCGTTACTTTCACCCCCTTATATTTTTAATCAATCCGTCACTGGATCTCACGAGGGTGGTACGAGGGAGCAAAGAAAGAGAGAACGAGTTAGAGAAAGAGAGAGAGAGCGGGTGAAAAAGAGGTGGTCGAGAAGAAGCAAGCGGGGTTGATGGTAGGCGAGAGAGCTCAGGGGGGTTTCAACGGGGCTGAGAGACGGGCCACAGGCGAAAGGGGGATGGTTTCTTCCTTAGTTCCCTTCCTCGCGAGCGCCCGCGCGCGCGCTTCTCGTATTTAAAACCTCGGGGCTGATGAACGCTCCTCATGCCAAGCAGCCCGAGCAGAGCACAGTGAGGAGCCTACCCTCACTCGGAGTTGCTGCTGCCTCTGCTGCTGGCTGGCGCCTCCTCGACAACCCCCCGCCCACCCCCTCGCGTCGGTTTTTCTCGGCCCAACTACCACCCTGTTCCACCACCCGTCTCCGCGATCCTCTTTCTCTTCTCCTTACCCAAAGCAGTCCATCTCTCTTTTTTTCCCTTAGACAAGAAGTCTGCAGCTCAGCCGAAATATACGGACTGGCGGGAGGCGAAGACACACACTCATCGAAGATCCTTACTTTTTTCTTCTTTTTTAATATTAACGCACGAATGTCAAAGTCCGAAACAGATCAATGCGAGAACTTGCTCATCGAGACGTAATTCGCTCTACGGAAATTGTAATCTTCGGCTCGGCATAGCGGAACAAACGTTGCGAACGAATGTTTTGGTGAGGGCGAGGATTAAAATATCTCAAGTTGCTGACACGTAAGCCGGGGCAAAAGCGAGAAACACTTTTCACTTGGCTTACGTAAAACTTGAAACGGGCGTGCCGTGGAAACTCGTCCGCTGACGTATACACTCGAACCGTCTCGGATCGTTCGCGTGTCGATGGCATCTCTCGGTTCTCAACGTTATAATCGTTGTCGACGCTGTCCCGATGAGTTTAACTTGAACTCGCCAAGCAATCGTCTCTATGTGGGCGACAATGGGACTACCGAACGAGATCGTTTCATCCCCGTTTGTTGTCGCATGAATTATCCGGAGTACGAATTTAAATAGCCTTTGTCGTCTGCTACCATCGTCGTTTCGTATACAAATCGTGATTGAGATATAATAAAAGGCAACATGAAAGCTGGCTACGCGGGCGGAGTGAATCGAGCGCCCCTTTGACCGAACGATGACCACGCGATGTGAAAGCTCGTGACGAAGTTCGAACGACGATCACACAAGCTTAAGAAGGAGAGACTCGGGGTTGGGTGGCGATATGTCGTGCGTGACTGTCGGACGCCGCCGGGATAGAGTAGCGGCTCGCGTGATTTCTCACCCTCGCACGAGGCAGCCCCTTTTGGCTTAACTCCAAGTCTTTACATCCTTCACTTCATTCTTCGCTCTCGTTACATACTCGACGTATGTGTACAAGTATCAAACCCTCGCTGCACGTCCATCAAATTCGTTTTTTCCTTCTGTTTTTTTTTATTCCCTACTCACCAGCCGATCGTGCCGCGAAAAAATCTGAGGGGTGGGGCTCGAGACACGTGAAGTCCCCATGATCGAGTCATGCATCCGCCCCGCAGTCGCGATCGCGTTGTTTCCAGTTCCACACCTCATTTTTTTCGTTCGCGTCGCCACGACCGTGGCAATGTTTTCCGGAAACTCTGAATCAGCAGGCAGGAAAGCCAATTTTGCATCGATTAGGCGACGGAGCTGCGAAACAATGAAGTACTCGAGGAGTCCTCGTTTGAAATTCGAAGCAAAATAGTGCTGTCGAAGAAGAAAAAAAGGACAAAATGATCGCGATGATTCCGCCGTTGCTGTCGGAGTTGCGAGAAAGATCACTGACCTCAATTTGGAGTGAATATTTCTCGCACGTTTGTCATGAATAATTCATCGAGTTTCCACGTGCCTCCATCTTCGGGTATTCGTTCGCCGATGAATAAGTGTATCATATCTCCGACGCGTTGAGCGCAAGAATCCAGGACCTTTCAGTCTCTCGCGTATAGCAAACTGTAACACAGCTGTGGAAGCGGCGGCGGCAGCGGTGTTCACCAGCGGACCAAACAATAAATCCGGTGATGCGAATCCGTTGATGCATGACACAGACCGCAGTCCACATCCGGCATTGTCGAACGATTCTACGTTCGGACTTGAGACACCTTTATATATCCACGATCGTTCCTCTCTCCTCTTCTTTATTATCGCCGCTTTGTCGCTTTTCTCTCTTTCTCCGTTACCACCATCGCATCGACTATATTGCCAGACCACTCTCTTCGATCGTTACGCAAATGAAGCACAATACTGGAAAAAAAACAAAATAAAGATTAGAATTAAAGAGCTATATGGCTCTTATTTGAAATGATACAACCCGTCGAAATCTGTGACTTGAAGAGTTTTTCATATGCTGAATTTTTGCCCAAAAAATTACGACAAAAAAGCCGTAACATCGTTGTTCGATTTTAAAAAAATCAGCGAAAGAATTAGAAGCTTTTTTTTAATTCGTTGTTGTCGAAAGTGCATCCGATGCATTTTTTTCAAAAAATGCAAACCCATCGCTTACTTCGGTCCTCGCTCGACATTCAATTTAAAAAATCAGCCCGAGAAGCGAAAAAACGAATGTAATTTTCGTGTTGAATTTTCTCCATCGTGTATAAACAATTCTATCAGAGCTGAATATTTAATTACGAAATAAAAAAATAAAGATTGAGTCTCAATGACGACATCTCCTCGGTTCGTTTGTCATTGACGGAAAGAAGAGATGATATTAATTTCAAAGATATTCGATAGCTCAAATGATAGAAGGCCGAAGGGGAGGCTAGCGCATAGTGAAACGATAGTGTGCTTTAGGATAGTAGCAGGGCGACGTCAAGGAGTATCCTGTAGGATGCTGGCGAAGCGTCCGGTTTTAGGATTGCCAGGCTCTCTCGCTCTCTCTCTCTCGCTCCCTCTCTTGCGTATATATCGCCACATAGTATCCAGAGCATCGGGAGGGAAGACCACCATCGCCTTCCACCGTCTTCGCTGCTTCTATGCTGCCTTCGCCTCCGGTGGAGTGAGAGTTGTACGGAGTCCAACAAAGCCAAGACGGGCCCGCGGAAGCCCCCTCCCCCCCGTCCCGCCTTCCACCCCCCCCGCAGAGAAGGATAGAAATATAGTGAGACTAGGATCGGATCTTCTATCCTATACCTCCTACCCGACATTACAGTACAATCAGCGGCTAAGCCGAGCATTGATTTTGCGTATACAGAGTTCCGCGCGCGTCATTTGTGTGCGACGAGTCCGAGGTGATCCCCCTATCCTCCTCTCTCACCTTCAACAAACACACATACCGCCTGGTGTTTCAAGCAAGAGAGGATTCTATGCTTTCGAATCTCGGAGCGGTCGGTCTCTCTCCCTCTCTCTCTCTTGCTCTATCGCGGTCATACTGGGTGGTCTTTTCCAAGAGGCTGGTTGCTAACGGATACGACGTTGTATGCGATGTTAAAGACGACTACTAAGGGTTGGCCGGTACATAGCTTGCGTACGAAGCTCGCGATAGAGAAACTTGATTCTCCCCTTTCGCCTTTACCCGCCTCTTCTTCCCTCCATCGCGTCTTTGCCCGGCTGGCTGTGCTGCTCGTGGTCATTCCTCGAATAATACAAGTCCGTTCCCTCTTCCTTCTCCGTGCTGTCGGTACCGTCGAATTTCCATCCTCGTTTTCGCCCGTCCACCGAGAATTTCGCTCCAGGTATCCGCCGATAATACGCAACGATGAATGAACGCGGAGGCAAATAACCGTTGAGAAGTTATCGAAGATTTTCGCCGAAAGGAGTTTCGTTATTCCCATCTCGAATAGGAGTCACCGGGTCAGCGTTCCCGTGGAGTGGAGAAATCATTTCTACGATACTAGAACGAGAGATGTTAATGAAAATATTGAATACACGAAGATGGATGGGTTCGTTTTTCTCGATTGAGGCGAAAGCGTGCGAAAGTATATCTCTGGACATTTGGAAGTTTGAACGATCACCCGTTAGGTCGATAGTTATATGTACGTGTCTAAGACGCGATACATAGGTGTGTCCATGGACACACACGTAGCACACATTCAATTCTCGGAAGTCTCGAGGCATAGAGCGAGTGCGAGATGGAGGAAACACCGAGATACATTTAGGAGTTGAAACAGGGGGGTGGAGAGGGTGTGGGGGGGTTTAGTGTGGCGGTCGGAGAGGGTGAGCCTGCGGTAGGATGGATGCTACAGGAGCACGCGGACGGTCTTAGCGGTATCTTGGGCTCTCCCGCTGCCGCTCCGAGATGCTGCCATTGCTGTTGGTCCTAGTGCCCGCGGTCCGTTGAGAAGAGGCGAGAGAGTGAGAGAGACGAAGAGATTGGTGGGTGGCTGGGCAGAGCAGCTAAATACCTCAGGATTGTTACTATTGCCACCCCCTTTGCACCCTGTACAGCCGACTCTATACCTCCTTCTTTGCCATCTCATACCCTTGCCCGAGCGAGCGGAGTGAGATTCGGAGTCGGCTCGATCCTGGACTATGCCTTGCCTATGCGCTTGTTTCCTTCCTTCCATCGTCTTGTGCCTTGGCTCGCAAACCCTCGACCGGTCCACGACGGGGCCACACTATCCACTACCGCGACCCACCCTCTCTCTTTTGATGGCCCGCTGGAATGGGTTAATGCTATTGATTCACGTGCGCGCACGAAGCTCTCTCGCTTAGAAGCCGTCACGAGAAACACACAGAGATATACCAGTCCGATACTGATGCTGCTGTTGGTTCTCTGCACTTGATATCAGTGCGCGTTGATGCCCTCGGCTCTTCTCGGGCCTCGATTCTGCTCGACATTAACGGAGGCCGCAAATTTTTCGACGAGCTTCACATCTCAATGAGATACTGTTTGGGACGAAATTCTCGTACACGATCAGGAGAGATAAGAAATGCATAGGTACAAATTCATTTACGGGGTAGAAGAAAAAAAATTGATTAGCAACGTATAAGGAGCAGATGCTGCGTAACTCGAAAGAATTATTCAACTCCGCAAGAGGCATTCGTGGAAATTGCGAGCCTCATCGCTGCTCGGGGTGTAAATAATCCTGTCTCATTCCCACTTTGTGCGCACTTCTCTCCTCTCGATAATAAGGATCTCCCATCGAACTTTGGATTCCTCTCTCGTCGTATTGTCCCTCGTTTTATATCCGTCTCGCTTTTCCGGTGTCTCTCGTGTACAGCTTCGGCTTCTTCTTCTTCTTCCTCTTCTTCGGGGCAAACGACAAAATAATCCGTTAACGAACGGCCGCACCTCCTTTCCTCCTCGCAGTGAAGTACAACCAGATTCGCCGCGGCTGTAAAGCATCGAAAACGACGGAGGAAGAGAGAAAAACCTTTCCGATAAATAAACCGAAGCAAAAGTACATTGTCCAATTACAATAATGAGATGGTCCTCGTTAACGTGAGCGTCCTCTCCCACAGCGAAGTGAAGAGGCGAAATGGGTATAGAGACAGAGAGAGAGAGAGAGAGAGAGAACCAGGTAGATACGACGAGATAGAGGAGCCGAGAGATACTCGCGGATCGTTCGCGCGTAGATGAAAAAAAAAGTCAAACGAGCCGATGATGTACCCCGACCTCTCTCGACGACGTTGGTTCGTGAGAATATTGCTCGATATAAAGATACGGATAGGGGAGAAACAAGAGATAGCAGAGTGAGGAAAAGCCAACGCGAAAAAAAAAATAAATACATAAAAAAAATAAGCAAATACAGAGAATGAGGGTTGAAGAATAAGAAGAAGACGAACGAGAGAGAGGTTCGGAAGAAGGGCGGTCTACATTATCGTGACGTGTAATACAATATGCAGATAGATATTTGCATCCCGCACAGTTTCCACAGCTACCCGCTAACGCTGGCGACCCTTACGGGGATGGCGTTGCGCGATTGAGGGGATGGGCACCGGGATAGACGAGGGAGAGGGTTTTCTTGCCGTTGGTGCCGTTGAAGGTGGATAGGTATGGTCTATAGTCGTCCTGCTGCGTGTGGAGGAGAATGAACCAGCATCGGCAACAGCATACACAGGGGGATGGCGAGAGCGTATAGGAGGAGGTGGCATTTGTGGAGGAGAACAGCGGAGGATGCTAGGCTACGAGAGGTCTCCCCCACCTCTGGCAGGACCGGACACGAGAGCGAGAGCCTGTGGCGTCGGGGCGGAGGGATGAGGCGAGGGGGGGTTCCTGCTCTACGTAGCTTCGGGTGGTACACCCGTTTCGTGGAGGGGGTAAGAAACTGTGAAATATCGATTAAGTTTGCCAGTAAGACAAGGAACGTCCGCGGGTCCGTGGGCTTGTGGGAGGAAGTGGATTCTCGAAGGTGCCGCTGGCGGGAGAGAGGAAAGCACCTATATACGTATACATATCTTCTTCTCTCGCCCATAACACTGTACCCGACGATCCTTACTGAAACCCGCACACATTTTCTCTCGGTCTCTCATCCTTACGAGCGCGAGTCCTTAGACTTCCTACTCTCTTGCCGATGCGCGTTATCTTCCTCTATTTCGTCCCGATGCTGCGCCCGCACCTCACCTTACCTCATCGTCTTCTCTCGCTCCATGCCTGGTCAGGGGTGGTGGAAGGTGATATGAGCATTGTATCGGGGAATTAACGGGGTGCTGTGCGCGCCTTCTCTTCGTACCCAACGCTTCCCACTACTACTTCGTCGTGCCCGCAGCAGCTACGAACGGCAACCACCCTCTCGTTGTTTCCATCCCACCTTTGAACCATCTATCCTTTCCCTACTGCGGGAGTCAGCGAGTAGTGTGTTTCTCAGCCTCGCTTCCTTCGCGGCTACAACCCCCCACACCTCATGCACGCCTCGTCTACGTCCTTTCGTCGTCTTGGCTCTCCTGGACGTTCTCGCTGTGCGCTATATACGCGCACCTTTCTCACCGACCGGCAGTTTAGTTTGCTCTCCCACTCGCATCTCTAACGTCGTCGCTGCCACCGCTTCAACCCTTATAGCCTCATACCCCAATCATACTTCGCCTCCGTCCAACCCTGGACCTTGCACACTATGAGCTTCCACGACTACGACCATCTTTCGTCGTCTTGGCCTGCTCGGCATACACACGTACGTTCGCATCACCCGGATAGCCGGACCTCCGAGCATCATCAAACCCGCAGCTACCAACCTTCGCAACTCCGCATATCCTCAAGCCCCGTGGAACAAAGTCCAGTGGCCAAGCTTCCATCGCCGGACTATGTGGTACACCGGCTTCACGAGACGCTCCAAAACACCTGGAACGTGTATATACGTATAATACATGTACTGTATATACGGATCGCGAAAAAGTTTTTATACTCTGAAAAGTTTCGTGAGTTTTAACTCTCGCTCGGGCGCCAAGAGGATGAATAGAATAACGTAAGTTTGGTGAGGGAAAAGCCTCGGATATGTAATCGGAGAATTTTCCATACAGAATAAGGGGGTGAGTTTGGGAATCGTCGATAAAATTGATGTAAACAGCCACTTGGCACGCTCTCTACACACTCACCCCTACGAGCGTCGAGATCCCCTCGTCCCACCGGAAGGCTCTCTCTTTGCTCTATATATTTCTCTCGCTTTCTCTACCGGGGCAATAATTTCCATTCCCCTTTGTATACTTTTAAGGGCTGTTGCCGCAAGCTTGAGGGATGCGCACCGACGATAGTGCGCGACACGCATGGTGATTTTCGCTGCCTCAGAATGCGCATACCGTCCCGCACTGCAGTTGAAAAAAAAAAGAGAATTCTCTTGGCCGCGCGCGAGAGCGAGGGAAGCTTTCGCATGATGCTAGTGGTAGTGCAGTGCAAGCTGCCAGAATCTGTGGGGAAAGTGGAGTTTGCTCCGACATTGGGGCTCGGGCTTCTCGCTCTTAGTGGAGAAGGTGAGAGCCGGAGCAGCCATAAACAGCTTGTTGCTTCCAAGCAAATGCCCTCGTCTCTTTCCCACTCTGTCTTCCTAACTCTCTACTAACGATTTCTCTCCTTTCACGTATCCCCTCTCTCGCTCTCTCTTGTTTCACCCTCATTTTCGTTCCCTCTAACACTCGAGGCCGTGCTATCGGCGATTAGTTTTGCCACTCACACGCCGCTTAACAAACTCGTTCGCTTATTTGGCGATAAGGAGAAGCATATATTTTCGTGACTCGAATAAAGTTCCTCGAGAAGTTCGATTCGGGACGCGAAACTGGGACACACGGCGCGCTGCCGGTGAGCAGATGAAAGGAAAATAGAAAGAAAAACACGAGGCAGCGTCAAACGCGTTTTCGCGAATTCCGGCAGCGAGAATCATTCCGCGTTATGTGTATCTACGCGAAGTGCGTTTGTCTCATTTACGCACCGGAGGCACTCGCGTCGCAGCGGCAATTCTCGCGAGCGTGAAACATCGCGGGTCGAAGAGAGAACGCCGAGAGGCGAACAATGTGCGCGACAATGGTTGAGACTTCGCGAACGCGAGGAAGGGAGGGGAAGAACGAAGATAGAGACTTCGCTACAACACCTGTCATTAACAGTCGTTATTAACGCATGGCTACTTCGCGCTCTGCAAATAGTGTTCGCCGGGCTTTGCTCGTGACATGGTACAAGAATAAAAAAAAAAGGAAAAAAAAAAACAATAGAAGCAAGAGCGTCACAGAGACGAAAGGATAGAAAACACTCAGTGGATGTTTCCAGTCAATAAATACACATTGAGAGAACGTTGATGATCTTCGCGTTTCTCGTTACCGGCGCGTATATCTTTCGGGTATATAAAGGTTCGGCGTTTATCTCGATAAACAGAGAAGATATGATTACTCAACGATAATGGACGTTTATAGGTGAATAAACCGAAATACCGAAGAAGCCTCTGCCGCGCAACGGGTATAGAATCTACAAGGAGTCGGGCTTTCTTGGCTCATCGAAATATCGGAAGCTGCCGGTACATCCGGTGTAAAATCCAGGCATGCTGTTCATCGTTCGCGCGGCTCCGCAGGAGGGACCGTTGGCCACGAGCTGGATTGATGCTGTTGGATAACGTTTGCCGAGAGTAAAAGAGAGACAGAACGGGTTGCTGCGGTGCTTTTCGCGACGGAGCAAGATCGTGAGAAGGATGAAGGGGGGGCTCGGGAAACGGGTCGCGGTGGTCGTTCGCGGGCGAGCGATAAGGTATATATGGAGATTGCATCGAAATGCGAAATTCGTACAACGTGGGATTATCGCAGAAGGCATGCGAGGGGGGGCAGTATACGGGAGGAGACGAGATGGAGCGGCGAGCCTAACCGCTTCGCGGAAGGTTTCCTCGATGCGAACGAGGAAAGCGAGGCGAGGCTACGAGCGCGGCGAACGTTACCAAGTTCCGGGTTATGTATAGCGTCGAAGGGTGGTTACCGGCAGGACCGCGGCAGGGCGAAACGATGAGGTGAGGCACTGGGATAGACAAGCGAATCCAAAAGGCGATAGATAGATGCGGAGAATGCGATGCCGGGGGTAAGAGTAAGAACAGAGGATGAGAATGTATGCAAGACAAGAAGCGAGAAGGTTTCGGGTGCAGCGTCTAAGAGGGACTATATGTAAGCGAGAGAAGCCTGGCCGTGGAACGAAGGACGAACGGACAAGGGAGCGAGATAGTAGCCCAGAGGGCGAAAGCTCGGGCGCGAGGGTTCTGAGATACTAACCCTTGGCCAGTCGAAGCGAAGCCTGGCGCGCACCCCGAGGTCCAGAATAATCTACAATCCATATCAGTCTTAGGTAGTAGTCCAGCGGTCCACCCTTCCCCTTTCTCTTCGCACGACGACCAAGACTACCCTCCGTTGCGCTTCGCTCCGTGGCCGGAACCACCTTTAGCAATGTTCTCCTCGACGGACGTCCCTTCCAGGCCTCGAACTTCCTTGCCCAACGCGCACATACACGCGCGAAAATACATACATACGTATACACTGACGAGCCCTTTCTCTTCTCTCGTCATTTGCCTACGATCGCTCCACCTCTGTCGCGGTCTTCACGGAGTCGCTGTTCCCTCGCTCGCCATCGGCTTCTTCCTCCTCTCGTCTTAGCCACAACCCTTCCTGGGAGCAGCCGGCTAGTCAATACCCCACACGTTGCTTACCTACGTGCTTCGCTTCTCTCGAAATTCTTGACGTGGCGCACTGCACAGACGAAGAAGGTGTAAACATAGAACAATTCGCAAATACCGGCCACTCGAATTCGTAGATATTCGAGCCTCGCTTGGGATATGCCTAATTTTCATCAGCGCACGCAATATGTTACATTTCGATGCTGTTATTATTTTAGAAAATCATCCATACCGATGGTCCAGTTGTTTTCTGTATAATCAATCGTTGCTCAATCAACGTTGTATACCACGTTTCTCAAGGGTCAAGCCCGTGCAAGGGTTGAGCGGTTCGTCCGCTTCTCTCGTGATGATTCCTTCTTCTCCGCTGCATCTCCTCATACTCCTCTCGGTCCTTCCATCGTTCTGTGTTCACACTGTTTCTCGAAGACGCTGTGGGGTAGTGTGTAGCTGTGCGAAGATCCCTGGGTCGGTCGGTCGGTCGGTCCTTCTTTGCATCCTCCTCCTCCTCGAACCAACCTCCGTTTAACGATGGAACAATCCTGTGTGCCGGGCTCGCGTCCTGAACGATAAATTCCCTCGACAACTCGCGTATCGCTGACTCGATACGCTGCTGCTTACTCTATGTGCTCCGTTCTGGCCTTCCGACATCGGGCAGGAGCTCGATCGAGCGGACAGCCACATATACACCGGCGGCCAAAGCAGTAGCATCATAGGGTTCGCAAGAACGGGTCTTACGGGACACGAGAGGCGAGTGGAAAGAGAGAGTGACGAGAAGGGTTATAGACGACGCTACATCTATTCTCGTTGTCAGTTATACCTTGTTCCATCTATTGCCTCGGATCCACGCTATTGCCATGACTATTTTATAGCTCTGTATTGACCTATTCGCGTTATTCGACCTTATTCTCTTAATCGTCGATGCAAACAGCCTTTTATTGCATTGTTGTCATTTAAACTTGGCTCTGATCGATCCAATTTTCCGTCCTTTGCGATAAGTTACATTCGACGTTAACGTAATAACGACGAAAATTGAAGATCGAGTTTCGTACTAAAATTACAAATACATCAAAACGCCGATTCTAATTCTTACAGTTATAACTGGCGCTAATTTTCTCGGGGACACGAGTTATAAACGGAACTGTGGAAAATTCGAGATATCATTATCGAGCATTATTCGGGAACTCGAATAAATCTGGATATCGGTATTGTTGTCGAAAGAAAAAAATCGAAGCAACATATTTATGGATTGTCAGGCGAAATAGTAAACGTAGAATTAGAAGGAAGACTCGGTACGACAAAAACTCCAATGCGTTCGGTGTCAAAGCGTCAAGTTCCGAGACTGCTCGATTTCCGATCGTCCCATGTACGCTGAGACAGAAATTATTATAATATTACGTGTTGTATACACGAAGACGAGAGAAGCCAAGCGGGATTCGCGCCACTAGAATAGACGTTTCCAAGCTAAATCCGTAGGCGACGTGAGACGCGTGTGACTCGACTCAACGATCGAGTTATATTCTTGTTATCTATCCCGTCTTGCTATATATTCCCATTCCTAATTACTAATTACCACCAGCCACACCAGTTCGTCGAGCCGTTCGTCGGTAACTCCGCCACGGATAAGCTCGCGTCGTTCCGTCTTCAGCCGACCGAATAATCTACTGTACGTTGTAAAATATTGTCTCCATCGGACAACGAATGGATCTAGGCTAAATCGTTTCGCCGGCCGTACGAAAAAGAGGAGAATACATCCGCGATTCTGAAACGATTGGAAAAGATGTAAGAGACAATGAAAAAAATATATTTATGTATACAGTACATGCACATCTATATATTGGTACGAATGTAATTATTCGTCGGTGAACTTTACGAGCCCATAAAGTGGGATATGATATCCCGCACGTTCATCCGCGGAAAGGAGGTGCCTCGCGAGCAAGGGCACACAACGCTGAAACGGGATTTGCTCTGTCTCGAACGAGCGCGCAATTAGAATCGGGAAATTACAAGGCGCCCGACGCGATATCTCTCGCAGGCCCAACAGTCGAGACCCCGCGAGTACTGAGTAATATAAAAGGCCTTACTCGCGGATAATCGATATATGTATCGACGAGGAGTTTGTACATCGTCCTCGTTGCATCTTTCACGATTTTTTCTCTCCGTCTCGCTGTTGCAAATGCAGTATGCACGTGCCCCGGTCTCTCGGCGTTTTTCCACCTCTCGTTGCCCTCCGTCGAATCACTGCACTCGGGCGCTTTACTGCTTTTCTTCGAACCCCGTTGTGTGGTGCACCTTCCGACGTATCCCTCGTACATTATACATCGATTGGAAACTTCAAATAGTTCCAACAGTCCTTCTTCCTCGAGGCTCGAGCCCACGGAGATCGAATTGAATAATTACAACGGCCCCGGCCTCCACGGATAGTCATGATACGCTACAAAAAAACAAAAAATTATTAGCAAAATGAAAAAATACGTTTCCGCGAATCAACGTTAATACTGCAAGCCCCGTAACAATGTGATTAGCGAAGTTTTTCGGTTCTGGTGTACCGAACGAGAACGGAAACAATCTATCGGCAGACAAGAGGGAAGGAGGGATATTTTGAGCGGCGGAGGAAACGAAACGACGTGAAATTTTGCCGCGACTATCGGCGCATAACGTGTACGAAGTAGAATGGGAGACGTAGCGATGCGAGAATAGAGTGGCAATTGAAGCCTGAGCTAAGGATCTCACTCTCCCGCTGGATGCTAGACTTCTGGGAACGACTGATTAGGTTATCCGTAGTTAGCCGTGTCGTGGAAGGTCCGTCCTGCATTATTAAGGATTCCTACCGGCACGAATCTCTAATATAAGGAGGTTTATTCTGCCTTGTACCTCGACCGCATCGACCAAACCTACAACTTTCTCGTTCTCCCCGAAAATCTACGGAGATCTTCCGTGAGAATAGGTATTTATTAAAACGACATTTCCTGTGATCCGCTGGATATTCTATTCTTGGCCCTTGATTCATGATAATTTCTCTACAGTCAACCTCCGGCTTTCTCTCTCTCTCCGCCCTCTAACTGCATCCTGGATGCATTACTATCGCGCCATTTGTAGCGCGGATGCGTGTATTCTCGGCTTCGGTTTCGATATTCTCGACGATCGAGTCCAGAGACTGTGCCCACCCGTTTTCTCGGAATTACCGGGCAAAATTACTCAGTGACGCTCACTCGTGCCGCTACCAAGACTCCATTCATAGTTTTCGAATTACGGACAAATCCTCAGCTACGATGGCGTAGTGCGTTTTGCGATCGTTCGTTCATGATATTCCTCAATATCTTTCCAGTCCAAATTTCTCACTCAGTGTTGAGTGATTATCAATCGAATGTTAAGGAGGGTGCATCGTCACACTTCCAGCTAGAAGTGAGGCTCTGAACAAATTTCGAACAGTTTCAAGTGGAATCACAATTTGGAAAAAAGTCCATTATGTGGAAGGTCCTGAGAATATTAATTTTGCATATTACTAATTTGATTACAAAATAATTGAATGAATCACTAAACGATTTTTGTAATACTAATTCGTCTGAAACTTTTTGGAAATATTATCATGCAGAATTCCTTTTCTCACCACCATCTGCACGGTTGATTTTTCAAAGTTTTTGGTCTCATCGAGAAGTCTTCGACGTTTTCTCTGCGCATCTCACTGTTGTCTGGGCCTGTAACGTTACCTCCTTAGCATATTCGATTATAATTTCTGAAATGTACGCCCTCCGGTGAGTAAGACGAAACCCGTACATAGTCTCTTTGGATGCCGGCATGCCGCGTCAATCGTATGCAAAATATCGAAGAGACTGTTTTTTTTTTTCGATGCGTCAATGACTGGAGATCCCGACGATAGAAGACGAGAATGCAATTGGAAATATCACGAACGAGCCGGTAACCAGTGAATTATCGCTAATCGATGTCGGCTGTTCTCAAAATAAGTCATTCGCGAAAGTGTATACATATTGGGACCTACCAACATACGCGCGAGAGTATCAACGGGATGAACCCTCGAGACTTCATTGTCTCTGTCCGTACAGAAATAGTCGGAGCGTTCGTTGCGGGCCATACTCGCTTTCTCGTGAGATTCTTCGCTTTCATTCATTGATAGAAACTTAATCGATTATGAGAGTGTCTCGTCGTCGTGAACGCCGCGATAACACGGTGAGCGAGCGAGCGAGAGGTCGCCGCGGAGTTTCCATTCATGACCCCGGCTCTATCAGCGAATGTGAACCAATTTCGAGACAGTGATATACCTCGAGCCAAGCCATCGATTGAATTAATCGCCGACGTCTACTTCCTCTCATGTACTATTTACAATTGACTTTATTGAAAACATCGGTGTTTTTCGGATACCGGACGGGATTTCTTCGTCGCCGATTCTTCTTGAACCCGAAACGGACGTTTCCCTCTCACACGCATATACCTGCGGCGATAACCTCCACATTGCCGCGCAGTTTTCCGAAGAACTTTCGAGTACGAGACGGCCATACGGTGTCCGCGCACGGACGGTTTTACAACGTTACCTGTGTCGTCAACCTGACGAAAGAGAAAAGAATCTTTGTAAGCACCTTACTGCTCCAACAAGTGAGCCGTGTATACTCGCGTTGCGAGGTGCGTGGCTCCTTCGAAAGTCTCGACTCAAAATGGATTAAAATCTATGAGCCCATCGAAGGGTGGGTAGAATTGCCAGTGAAACGTGGAACGAAACGACGATTGGTCTACCCATGCGATACAAAACAGCCCGGGTGCATTATTGCCCTTACTATTCTGCTCTGTCGACATCGGCCGTCCCCCTCAATAACGTCGCACTCTGCCTCGAGTACACTGTAAAATATATATCGCAATCTCAGCCTGATTCTATTTTTCCTCGTCCACGGGACACGAGCGAATCGCGGAACGCACGTTTCGTCCCAAAAGTACCGTGAGATAAAGGATTACACACCTTCCCTCGAATCTACGGAGTCAAGAAAATGAACTACAAGAAGATAAAGAAAGAAATAAGGAGCAAGGCACTCGATGGGCTAATGGCAGCACACGGGTGTGCCATGCGCGTTTCTCGGACCTTCACAGAAACGACGGCGAAAGAGGCCAGAAACAATGTCTTAGCTCGGGTCTCTTCCCGGAATCGCTGCACTTCTCTCTACTTTCCGCTGCGCTTCTCTCACCCCGAGGAGAGACGTTGATTATGAGTAAGAGTGCGACGTCGAAATCGTCCGACTCCTTTTCCTGAAACCTTCTTCTCCACCTTGCCCTCTCACTCTCGTCACTTAATGTCTCATAATTATTACCCCTCTGTACCTATTTTGCTCTCTCTGCTCTCTGCCCTCCTGCAAATACAGATAATGTATATATGTATCTCTTTCATCATTGTTACGATTCCCGTGAGAGCGGCATATCTATCTTCTCAGGGTGGGGCATATATGTTACGATAAAATCAGCTCGTTCGCGTTGCATGGTCCGAGTTTTCAAACGAATATAAAAGTACACCTGCAACGCATGCATTCTTTGCAATGCCGCGTCGATGATTGCAGGGACGATTCCTAAGCTTCGCAACGTGCGGGACAAGGACGAAGAAACAAAAGTAAGATGGAGTGTATAAGGTGGACGCGAGAACAGGGATAAACACATAATGCGCTCGAGGGGACCGAGTGAAAAGAGTGCAAGGGGGTTTACGCGTTCCCCGAAGAACGAACCGATCGGTGAATTGCTGGAGGGAGGGGATGCAAGGCCAAACCGCGAAGAGCCGAAGAACGAACGGAGAGCCGAATAGAGAGAGAGAGAGAGAGAGGCGAGGGCAACGTAGCCACGGTGCGGATTGCTGAATCGTGGAAAAACGACTGACTCTCGCCTCGCGTATATTTTCTGTCTTCTCTTCGTTTTCTTCTTGTTTCCTTCTCTTCACTTCATTCTCTACGCCTCTATCCTTATCCTTTATCGGTTTCCTGCGAGTCTCCCGCCTCGGAACATCGTTTTTGTTCCCAATACTCCTTCGCCTTTCTCATCCAAACTCATTTTTTTTTTCATTGCCTTCCTCCCTGCCTATGTGTATAAACTCGAGGGCGCAGCTTCTCTCGCTGTGCAAAAATTCGTGAAACACAATGCCTCATCGCTGTAATTAGGCCAGAAGAGACCTTCCTTCCCATCTCTGCCCTCTTCATCTTCCTCGCTGCCGGTCGTCCCGGATGGACGAAGTCCGCAATTTTTCCAAACTTCGCGAATAAGAATGGAAAATCTCATAGGTAACCCGTGGAATGAATCGAATTGTTTGAGCGTCAAAATAAAAAATAAAATATGCTAATTCCACGAAGTTGCAGTAACGTTGCCAAAGGTTGGCCCAACGCAGGAAATACACTTTACAGTCTCGAAGAGAAGCCGGACCTGTGTCACTCGCACTTTCTCATCTAGTTAGTTGAACAAAGATAGAAAGAAGTGAAGAAAGGAAAAAGGAACGAATGGACATGTGGCGTTGAAGCTTCGAACTACCCTCGAGGGAGGATTATAAAATTAGTGCCTCTAATGTACGAAACATCGTAACGGTGAACGAGGGGTGGTCGAACGAGGGGGAGGGCAACAATAGCCGAAAGCGGACGTATATGGCGGAGAGGTAAACCAAGAGACACAGGTAAAGGAGAGCCAGAGCGAACGTCGCTGTGGCGATTGTAAGTAAAATCCTCGAGACGAGCAACGAAGGTAGATGAATAAGCCCGAGCGCGCGTGTTCGGGGCCAAGTGCGTATTACCGAGAGGCGAAAGGTCGAGTGAGCTCTCTAACCGCGGGGGGTCAGCGAGCCTAACTCTCTTCACAACTATGCACACACGCACGCTCGGCACACCTGTGTTCCGCAAATGCGTTGTTGAACTGAGAAAAAAAAAGTTCAATTTTCGTTATAGTTGTCTACAGTATACAGAATTATTCGGTCTCAACTCCAAGCGAAATGTGAGTAATTACCAAAATTATTAATTTTTCAAGTAAATGTGATGAATTTTAAGAATAATTTGGATAATTATTAAAAACGAATGATTAACTATTTTAATTATTTTCTTTGAATGACAAAAACGTCTCACGAGTTTCGCAGCTTTAGCGGTGCCGTGCAACACTTCGTTACATGACAAACTTCGATGCAAGAATATTCGTCATCGAGAACAATCGTCAGAGTATTTTCAACGGCCTACTTGAAACGTATTATTTGACCTCCCTGCGACGGCCTACGAGTCTCTGCGCGGCCCATTGGCCGTTCAACAATATAATATGTCATTGACAAAAGCCGTTTTACAACCCCGAAAGATAGTCACCACACGCATTGAATCAGCGGCGAATAATAGACAATACGAGCACGTGTATGACTCGTTTGCTCACATTTATAAGTCCAAGCTGTACGAGAGTCCATCCCTTCGAGGGGAGTTATTAGGTCTCTATCTCTCTGTGAATACAACACTGAGCTATATACCTGTCTCTTTTATTGCCTCGTAGCACAAGTGGTGCTCGCTTCGGTTACCCTATTCCTTCGAGACTCTCAGTTATTTTCCAGTCTAATGGGACAACTCTACCTGTGGTGCGTAACAGTTTTTCGGTGAACGCGAGGGAAGCCGAAACCGTGAAGAATACGGAAAACAGTGTAGACCACCGACGAGTCACCGAACGGACGGGCTCTAAATTTCGCATGAATCTGCTCTCCGCGTTGGGATCACGCTAGTTTCATAAAATATTTATCGGACGTTGCGGATCTCCGTGTTGTGGAGACCTGCCCCCGTATCTGAAGTAATGCCGCGCAAGGGGAAAATGGGGTGGCCCATTATGAGGGGCAGCGCCGCAGTCAAGGTGCGAGGCGACAGTTATCTCGCTGCTATCACGAATATTCTCTCATCGTTTTCTTTTTCCTCTTTTTTTTCTCCTTATTTTTCTTCTTTTTCGCGCACAGTATACTACGTACATAATACGCGAACGATAGGATGAGACGCGCTCGTGCTCTCTCGTATCCTAACGTTGCAGCGCGCACGAATCTACCGCGTGGAAGGAATATCGTCGTCCCCGGCCAAAGCGTTTTTCTTGTCGTGCGCGGCGATGGTGTCTTAGACATGCAAGGTACACAGGAGACCGCGACGCGGACTTTTACCGAAGAGAGCTCATCTCTCTAGCGTTCGTGTCGACGATCTCTCGCTCTCTTTTTTTCACTCGCTTCGCCTCGTCTCGCACTCACTTTTCCACCGTCTCAACGCTAATCTCTCGCAGATCTTCCACGGAATCTCATTAGAAATTCATAACCGTCGCCCAACGCTCGCCCATCCGCCCCCGCGAGAGCGTTATAAGGGGGGAGGGGGTTGCGCCGACGATGTTCTCGTGGCGGTGGATGGGAAAACCGGTAAAGAGCGACGGAGAGAGGACACAGAAGAGTAAAAAAAAAAGGAGAAAGAAAAACGAAGTAGAGGAAGAAGAAGGGAACCAGCGGCAACGAGTACCAGCGTGATACGAAAGAAATAAGCAGGCAAAGTACATTAAAAATTAATTACTTTGCTGATGGAAACTAGAAGTACCTAGTGCTCTGGCTCCAGGGGGTTTGCTACGAGGCTGGACTGGATACCCCCTTGGCCCCCGGGCCGTTCTCTCTTCGCTTCGAGAAGAAGCATCCCTCGTCGTCCGAGAGATCGAGAAAACGTTTCTCTATCTCGCCGCGTTTATGCATACGTATATGTATACGTAAAATCTTGCGGCCCGTCATCTTGGATCCTTCCTTCTTCTCGTTTCGTACGCTTTGATGTCTACTCTGGAAAATGTAAAAAATATATGTTAAAAGACCTTTCGTCCGGCGTTTCACATTTTGTACAGAATCGAAGGGATCTCGTCGCCGATGACGAGTTTACGCCCGGAGTTCCCAATCGCCCAGCGTTACCGCGCCGGCAAACTCGAATTAAATACCCTCGTCGCGGCCGCTGATCACTTTACTTTTTAATCGAGACCCGCGCAGTTATACTGTAACACTAACGGTTGGCGCAGGGAGCGGGGGAGGGTCGCATCAGGGACTTAACCGCATCCCGAACGCCTCGACGTCGTCGCGGTTTGCCCACGGACTTATTTTAATATTAGCTTATTACCCCAAGCCCTCTTGACTCTTCCAGCATGAATCTACCTACCGCTACTACAACCCGGCTACCCGGTGCTCCTTGAGATAAATAGATAAATGGATTGCCGGACGAGGTGCAGGCTCGATCGGATTTGCGGTATGACGTTCTGGTCTCTCGACTAGAGTCTTGCTCTATCTATTTAGTTCGGACTCCTCCCTCCTCGCCTCGAAGCCCTTTTTTTCATCTTTCGCCCCTATATATACATATACATTTTCGTCCTACAGCCTCCGCATCCACTCGACGACGATTTATTCTCACGATTCGCAAACTCGCGTTTGTGTCTCTTCCCTCACAATGCATCCTATCTCTCTGTCTCTTCGTTGACGTCAAAATTCTCGAGAGTCTATCTTTCTTCGTCTCCTACTCTCGTGGGGGTATCCGCAGTCTGGTCCTCCACTCGCGCGAGCCAACGCAAGAACGGAAAATTGTTGAGAATACGCGCGGACGCAGATGAACGAGAGGCTCACTCCGTCCGCGAGTGAGACAGAGATAAAAAGTGCGAAAGTTGGAGCGAGAGAATGAGGCGAACTGGTTAGGAAGACGAAGAAGGGAGGAAAGGGGCAGCAGCAACACAGCAAAGCAGGGTGGCAGGACCCGGGACTCTGGGAGTAATTAACTGCTTAACGAAGTAAACACGACGCCATCTTGGCTCCGGGGGCTGTAGCATAGGCAACCGGATGGTTGGATGTTCGTGCCGCGAGCTACGAGGACGACGACGACGACGACGATTCGCAAGGTGCACCACCGGTGCATGGAATGCAGCCCGTCGGCAAACCTCGGGCCGCGGGCTTGACTCGCGCGAACGAATCCTTTTTTTTCTCTCTTTCTCACTGTCGGCAATAGAACAGTATTTTTTATACCCTCTTCCCACTGCCCCCTTCCAATCTTTTTTTTCCTTGGTACCAACTATTTTTCAATCCTCTCCCCCCCCCCCCGCGCGGGCGCACTCATCCCTCTGCACGACGCTGCGCCGAAGCGGAGGCACTTTTTTGTTCTTTTCTATTTTTCAAGGTTTTTTCTCGTCCTTATTTCTTTTCGGTTTATTTTTCTTCTCTTCACCGCCCTCGAATCGCAACGAGGATTTTATTTGCGATATTAACGCGATTCGCGAGTTTACTACCGACGAAGCCGACCCCGCCCCCTCCGCTGCTCTCGAGGTATGCCGAGAGCGGAAGAAGAAACTGCGAGTGGTGCTTCTAACCGACGTTTACCGAAAGATTGAAATATCTGCGGCTTATCTTCGAATCGATCACAATGTATAGACTCTAGACGCGCTGAAAAAAATTTCTTTTTTGCGTCTTCGTGTTGAAATTCGACGAGATTTCATTTCTCGCACATCGAACCATGAGAGCCGGAGTCTGTGTCTCGCCGAAGAATGGGCTCTCTCGGAGTACTCAGCTTCAACGCTACCGCGTTTCTTCACGGTAGTTAACATTGTTGCATCACACACTGGCCCGCGGTCGTTCGATTGAGCGCTGCCGGATCGAGCATAATCCTTCGTTCTGTAAGTAAAGAGAGAATCTGAATAAGAACAAATCGGAGGTAAGCAATGTGTAGAGTCAGGTTGGCCAGGTGATGTTCAGAGGGAAGGCGTACCACAGGTCGAGGGGTCCGGGTCGCACGATCCTGGTTGATCTTTGCGCTCGTGCTCGCGCCCGTTGTCTCTCTCCGTCCCGCACATCGGCCCATCGTAGTGTCCTACTCTTCCTTCGTCGACGATGTTTTCTCTACACTGTACTTCGCGTACTGTATGTGTATACCCCGCGATGCTGGATCGTTCGCGCGAGCGCGCGCGCGCTTTTATCCAACATATACCATAAAACGGGGACCGCTTCGTGTGTATCGTGTCGACGGTTTACTGCGACTACTACCGCGTATCTTCCACCCAAGGCAATCTCACACCTCTACCTACCGAAGTGAACAAGTTATAAATACCGTAAAAACAGATTGTTATTAATCGAATAACATAAACACCGCTCGAGACCTCTTTGCAATGAGACGGAGGTGGAACGATTGATCGATGCGGAGAGGCGAAAAACAAACTGTATCTTCTATAATTTGTCTGAAACCGACAGACACGCGAAACGATAATCGAGTACGGCTTTTCCGAAGCGTGCATCTCCGACAATTAGTTGAGATCTATTTTATTCGCGGGCTTAAAATATCATATGAATTTATCGCATGGCTCGTAGATCGAGAGTTCGTCTCTGTTTCTCTACGAAACGAGCATCGAAGGATCTTCCTCTCGATCCAGAAGACGGCGAACTCACAGCGGTTGGGCATGATCTTCCGGTCATACACTCTTCTTTGCCGCTTTCTCTCTCTCTCTCTTTCTCTCCCTCGTCATCTAGCCTCGTGTTTTGGTATCATAGCATAGCCAGTATAGATCCCCCAACTATAATGGACGAAGAATTCTTCAGTGAGATCCACGGAACCGTCGGACGCGCGACGGAGGGGGATTGAGATAACCAGCAGGGTGTCGGGACCGCGAAGTTGAATCCTCTTTGGCCTAGGCCCGCGATCCGCACGGTACGCCCGCGGAATTTTCTTCACCGCGCCGCGATCGCCCCAACACGTCACGATATTCGCGCGCGAACGGACGAACGGACGGCGGGGCGATAGAGCTCGCGAGCTCAAAAGTATACAAGAGACGACGATGGAATAAAGCCGTGGGGTCTTCTCGCCGCTTGTGATCGCGAGAACGAGCGAGTTTAGAGAGCGAAGCCGCGGAGATATGCTCTTGTTTCTTTTTATATCCTTTTATATTATATTACATTATATATATATGTATACATATATACACTTGTAACCCCTCATTCCCGTTGTTCCGCGATATCCTCGCGGCCGGTGAGGATCGAGAGGTAGAAAGGAGCCGCGAAAATGCCGTGCGAGAAGCACGTACACGTATATACGCTGTATATATAATAGTTTTTTTTCTTTTCCGTATATATAGTTTTAGCATCATCGGGAGTTCAGGGGTTGATAAATTCGTGACAAGGATAAAAACGTGACTGAATCGAGTCGAGGGGATAGAAGCAATGCTGAGGGAAAGGTCAGAGACTTTGAGGATAGAATAAACATAAAGTGGTGGGAGATGGGTGAATTTCTCTGTCGATCAGACGCCCCGGCTTGCCAGATAAATCCCACAGTCGCTATTACGGCAGGTAACGTGCGAGAAATTATTACGCAATATCTCTCTCCCTCGGCTATATGCACACTCACACACACACATATATATATTATTATTCAAACGTTTTCGACTACAATACGTCGATCTCTCCCAGGCGAAATTCAGCACAGGTTCGGTCGATTCAACGCCTATTCCCTCCTTGACGCCAACTCCTCGCAACAGTTAAATCTTTTCTATACGAAGTTTTCTCAGCATCATCGGAGTGTATCGGTACCAGTTCACAGATCGTCGACCGGACAGATTGTGTGTCACGGGAGTGTGAGAGACCGATGTATATATATCTGAATAATATCTCTCGTTTATAACTTCTCCGCGCTCACCGGTTATTGATGATCTACTTGAGTAAACACGTTTCCTTTGCCGGACGGAGAGCCGAGAGAAGCGTGCGCTCGTTCCCCCGCTTCTGGCGAGTGGCCATCGCCGTCGCGGTGGACGCGTTGACCGGATGTGACGTTGCAATGGCAAAAACCACCGTCAGTTACCACCACCATCACTTTTTTTTTCTTCCTCCTCTTCTTCGTTCCTTTTTCAACGCTCGAAACGCTTCGGCGAGGCTTTCTCTGTCTTATACAACTCCTCGAGCAACTCCCTCTGTCTTAATCTTTCCTTCTTTTTTTTCCGTTCGTTTTCTTCTCAGTGTTTCCCTCTCGCTCGTTGTTTCTTCCTCGTCGCCCTCGCGGGCTACGTTACAACGAGAGACGCAGCAGACGACCGCAGACCTTCCATTCCCCGAGTACTCGTGGCTGCTGGACAATACATTCATATATAGTATCTCTATGTATACGATGGATACAAACGCGTATTCCTTGTACATGTATGTATCTATATATAGCATAGATGCCACACTATATAGTTGGTACATCCGTGTGGTATATAAAGGGCAATCCCAATCTCCGGTGGCGGTGTCAGAAGCGATTCCGGGAGAGAGACCTGCACGAGACAATCAACACCCATTCCCTCTGCCCTCACTGATTCCGGGAAGACGAGACCATTCGTATCCTTTCTCGTAGAAACTCTGCTCTGCTCTCTTATACTTTGCAACAAAGTAGCGAGAGGTTGAAGACGAAGATGACGATGAGACATACGACGGGTTTGTTCTCATCGGTACCGAGACACTGTCGCAACCGCCGCCGTTCCGCTTATACTTATTTGCCGATAGATACTCGCGACCTCGAGAGACCGAACTATGCAAACGACAAGTACATGGTCATACCTGGAAGAAAAAAAATAGAACGTTGAAGTCAGAGCTCCGAGCTCTGCTCGTCTTTTTATTTTCCTTTTTTTTTTTTTTTCTGAGATCTGTCGTTCCTCGTCATTTGCCTTCCCTGGTATAAAAGCCGTTCTCAACCCTTGGCCGTACTCCCGGACTCCCTAATCTTAGTCGTTTCTCGTTCCAGCCCTTTTCTCGTCTCTATATGTATATACACTACGATTTTCCTTCTGGTCTCCGGCGCGAAGCGAGCTCGATAGCGAAGGCACGAGGGAAATATTCGTAAGAATTAAAGCGCCGGGAATTAACATTCCGGGGAGCTTCGAGAGCGAAGGATACGGCAGGAGGCACGGGGGTCGAGGGTGGTTTGCTGCGTGCGTGCTACCCTCGATACTGCCGCTGCGAGACTCGAAGCTCACGAAACAACGGGAGCATTACCACCCATCGACGGGTGGTCCTGAAGAGTCGAAGAGCAAGACGAGCGAACATACTAGCCTCTTACAACTTTCTCTCTTCGTCCTCATACCACATTCTCTCGGCTTCTTCTACTTCGCCGTCGAGAAAGAAAACTCTCCCTTCGGCGCGCCGCCGATTCTCGTTCGTTTCCATCTTTCCTGCTTGCGCACCCGATTGCGGCCTCTCTTCCTCGCTCCGACCCTTTCTTCTTGTTCTTCGTATTTTCTATGCGCAAAGATGGGGGCAAAATGGCAGAAATGTTTGTCGCGAAAAAGGATTATCGTATCAAATTATAATTGAACAAAAACAATATTTTTCTTCTCCACTCGTGGAGAGTATTTTCGTTTCGGATGCGATGAGTATACTTTTACGAGTTTAAATATTAAATTTTAAATACAATAATTGGTAGATTCACGTGTCTGTCGGAGAAGAAAGAATGTATCATTTTTCGATGTCATATAAAAAAAGTTTTGATCTTTATAGAGCGATGAAAGACTTCTAAAATCATTGTAAGTGACTTACGAATTTTTTATGCGACAGTTAAATAACCTACAGCACTTTCCGAACTACTTACTCCGGTGCATCCTTTCGCATTGAAAACTAATCTCAGAATGTTATCGATTGAGTGAACTGTTAGTAATTACCAAAAAAAGATTCTTCGCGAAAACCTTTCAGCTTCGGCTTCGCATAGCAGCGAATGATCGAAATGAAAAGAGCAAATCGTCAATGCTTCGAATACGTATCGACAATTTCAATAGATTTTGTGACATTGTTCATCACAGATGGACAGTTACAACTTGTACCATTTTGCCCCGTCTTTCCCCCGCCCTCTTCGAAAAGAGTCGGGCCTCTGCTTCTTCTTCTTCTTCTTTAGTTGGTACTTGTTCTCTCTCGATCTACGTTTCTCGCGCGCCGTGCTAAGGTAGAGGATGCGAAAACTCTCGTTCTCCGTCGGTTTCGTACTCCCCTCCTCCCGGTCTTCGCTGCGATTATATATGTATCTATGTATAGTATACGATATAACTGTATGTAGATGTATAGGTATTCTCCGCAGTGAGTGTGGTGGCGGTAGCTGTCTTATTCTTTCCACTCATTAAGGCGGATCGATGTGCCAGCAGCTGGATGCGCGATGGGGTAGGGATACGCCTTTCTTCTCTCATCTCGTTTTTCCTCTTCACTCTGTCTCACTCGATTTCCTTTAGTTTTTTACGTTTTTCGTCGTTTTTTACTTTTTTCTGTTTTTTTTTTTACCGATCTCATCTACCGTGAGCAGAGGGTCGCAGCGCGGCCTCAACCAAAGCTCGACAACGGAAACTAAACCGAGCGAATGAGTTTGACGAGAGCATCGATATTTACGAAGTGCTCTCCCCCTGCTCCGCCGATCGCTCGATGAGAATATCGTTTGTCTTTGTGATAACTAACGGATATACATTAATATACTCGAGAATGCAACCCCAAGATGTGCGATTCCTTTTGCGTCGCTTTGGCCACGATACGATTCTATCTTCACTCCGGGTCTGCCGGGCCGAAAACCTTCGTCGAGTGTATGCAGATTCGCGTGCCTTTAACGTCGATTTTTGTATTGCTCTCGATGAGAAGATATCCGTGTATATTAATTAGCGGTTGCCAAAAGCTTAGGATCGGTCTGGGGAAGTGGGGTCGGTCGATCAATCGAATTATCGAGTTATTCAAATATCCGTGCTCCTTCCACTTTATCCGGTAATTGCTGCTTGTTACTTTGTCTCTTGGCATCTGGACTCATTAATTGAGAAGCTTTTTTGTATTTTTTTTCTTCCTTCTCTTCTTCTACCGGTGAGTACAGTATTTATGTTAAATATCTTCGGAACTATCGTGTATCGTGAAACGAAGTTTCACTCGTGTCTCTGTGAACGACGGAAGTGCCATTGAAAACGTTCGGAAAGTTCTTCGTGCTCGTGTAGTCACACAGTCAGAATCGCGAGATGACTCTGCGCCAAGCAATATAGAGACTCACTGTTACGGCAGGGGGATGAAGCGAGCACGTGGCCGCGCACGTGGTGTCGACCTCCCTCCGAAGCTGCGAAGTAAAGCCACCCCCGTTCGCCTCTCCGTAAGCCTCGGGAGAACGGGCACAGCGACGAGGGAGCGAAGGAGAAGCGTCAGCTGACCACGCAGTGGACCGAGGCAACCCCCGAAGTTCTCCCTTCCGCTCCGGCCGTCCACGACCAGCCACACTATTCGCTCTCTTTCTCCCTTTTCAACCTCGCTCTTGCCCTCCACCCCCTCGACGACTCTCGCGGGCAGCGACCTTTATTTTTTTTCACTGGCCGGCCGGCTGTTCGTCCACGTGGCCGCGGAGTCCGAGATTTCCCGTTCGGATGTCCCGAACGCGAAGATTTTTCTTATTAAATCGAGCCCGCAAAGGTGATGTGCATTGGACGTAGAAATTTAATCGGCCGACGTACACGCGAGAATTTCTTTTTTTAATTCTTATCATGTTTACTCTTTAGAATATATTCTTCACTTATTCATATTAATTTTAGCTGTTTCTCCCCATTCCCCTACGCTACTTCTCCGCTCCTCGACATTTATACCGGATATTTTTCATTCATTTTTTTTCTTTTTAATGGTCCCGTCTCTTCTCCCGACGATGATATTTGACAACTCGCTCCCCGGGTGCAGTTGCAGATGGAAAGAGAGAAAGAGAAAGGGCCAGAGAGAGAGAGAGAGAGGAGGCCACATCCACTTCGTTCCGACGAAATATGCATAACGCTTATTTGCTTCGAGTTCTCTCTCCTCCCTCCACCGTGTGACCCCCTGTGTGTCTCTACGGAGCTCTCGTCGCCCACATCCACCGAAGCTTCAAGCTCCCCGCGTCTTTCCCCCCCGGTCCGCGTCAGTCCCGCGAAGCGCATACTATCCTTCAGGCCTCCTTCCACTTTTCGCGTACTGTAGCGAAAGCGCGAAGCCGACGGAATGGGGGAGGAGGACGTTTCAAAGTTTTAAGCGGAGCGTGTGTCGTCCCATCATGCGAATTATAAGTGCGGAGAGACCGAGAACGAGATGAGAAGATCTCGGAGTCCTGCGGATCCTGGGGGTCTCGAATAAATAAATAATTTATATTACTATATACAATTTCTCCGTCGAAGTTTTGAAAAAACGAACGAAGCACGAGAGACTGAAGAGGTTCGATGCTTCAAGGATTGAAGTACCATCGTTGTGTATAGGCAGTATGTTGATTAGTCGGTAAGCTGCTCCCGGTGCAGCAGTTAATATAATAATCGTCACTAATTGATAATGAAGAAACATCTTTTCATTAGCTCATTTTACTGTCTAATTGCCAACAAGTTGAATGCACTAAAAAAAAATGAAAGAAAACTTCATGCCCGAAGTTCTGGATTCGTCGTGCGTTCTCAGTGATATTATAAGTATAACGCCGGCTCGGCATCTCGGCCCATTCTCATACACCGCGAGATGTAACTTTGACGTACCGTAGATAGGAGTACAGAACCCGGTGAAAGACACACAGAAGATAGGAGAAGAAGACGTACGTGGGGTACGTGAAGTTTACTGTACACACGTTGAGTCTCTGTATGTAGATCGTCGTCGCAGAGGAACCACGCCCTCGCGAAGGCAGACCTCATCCCACGGTCCTCGGTGTGTTCCCTGCTCGCTTTTGCCTCCCTCTCGCATTCGTTCGTGCATCCCCCCCGCCCCCTCCCCGTCCCCCCGGTGCGACCCATCCACCCATCCCCTAATGACGCAAGCAAAGCAAAACAAAGAAAGGTTTATACACCGACGTGGCCCGGCTCCTACCACCCCCCTTTCCCCCCTTTCACCCCAAGCTGGAGCACAGTGTACAGGCAGAAAAGCACGAGAGACTCGTACAGCCATTCGTTCTCTTTCTATTTCTCTACCTCGGCGTCTCTCACTCCTCTATCTTATACTTTTCTCCGTCCCTTACTCTCATTCTCTCTCGTCTCTCATCTCCTCAGGCGCGGTGTGGGGAAGCTTCGCCTGGCGGTTCTCTCTCCGGTAGCTGCCTCTCCGGTTCGCTCACTCACATGCGCGCAAATGAAATCGATTAAAATGCTGGGCGCAACTTCTAGGCAGAGAGTCTGCCGCTCTCTCGCGGCACTCATTCCCCCGTACTGGGTTCTCTTTTCTACCCCTCCACGAGAGCATCGCCACTGCCAAGCAGAACTGAACTAAACCCCCGCTCCTGCCCCCCTTTTTCCTCACCCCCTTACAGCGATGCCTTCACCTTCTTCTCACTCGCTCGCCTTTACTTACTTGCCCTTAGTCTCTCACGTCGTCCTATCCCCTTCTTTCTCTCATTACTCGCGCCGTTTCCTTCTTCTTCTTCTTCTTCTGCTTCTTATCCTCTTCCCTCTGTCTCGGTTTCTCAACGGCGTACCGAGGAACCCACGCTTCTCTTACTATCAACCCATTCCACCCCACCCCCCCGAAAAGCTTTCGCACTCCCTCATATTCATTCGCTATCTTTATCTTGCTCTGTGTCTTACGAGTTTCCTCGAGAGCCACCAAACTCCCACTATCCTCCTTACACCCGTCCGACCTCCCCTGACTGTATGAAACCGAGAAAACCCTTACGTGCTTCTGCCGCCGCTGCTGCCGCTGCTTTATGTACGTATGTATGTGTCTGGCTCACGACGTTGAGACTTCGGTCGCAGTCTATCACTGCTACTGTCTGCATGTGTGGGATGTTGCGTCTTGAGAACAAGCATGTCGTTACCATGTGTGTGTATTTCTTTCTTTTCCCATCCTCCCGCGTAGCCCATACGTATCGATTGATTAAGACCTTCACGGGTAAAATGCAGACTGAAAAAAAAAGTAAAGATTTCGTTATTAACATTTTTTCATTGATCGATTTCATTTCCGTATCGAAACCCGATCGCGACAATTACTTCAGTTACATGCAGTAACTACAATTTGCGTCGATTAGCGATCAGTCATTGGCTTAATGAACGAACGAACGAGCCAACCGACGTGACAATGAGAGAAGGAAATTCGTGCGATTCTCGAATGCGACGAATTATCTCTCAGTATATCAGGTCCAATGCCGGACACACGAGGCAAGAAAGACGATAAGCATTTGAACTTCTCAGTTCGAATTCTATTCTAAACGTCGAGTGTCTCGCACGGGCTGGCGGAGTAAAATTCGAGGATTTATGCACGCGCTCCGGTGTTACGTGTATGAGAGAATCCCCCCGGCCTGACTACTCCGAGGGATTCGATGTGCTCTGCGAGTGTGGAGTACCGACAGCGTGTGCGTGTGTGCGCGGAGAATACGTGTGAGTTTCGGCGAAGGAACCCCTCGCGAACAGCCTCCTCATCCTTCGGGCCGAGTTCGTTCGAGTAGAGAAAGTAAATGAGTGAGCGAGCGAGACAAGAAGTAAGAAAAAGAGCGCGGAGCGAGAGGCTGCTGCGCTTGGTAAAAACAGTGGCCCTCCTTACTTTTCTATGTATTCTACATAGAATGCTACTATACCACCACTACTGCTATCCCGCCTTTTCTCTCCTCTCGTCTCGCTCTTGCTTCATTTCTTCGAGCTTTCTTCGTTCCTCTTTCCTTATACACTTTTTTTTTCTCCTCTTTTCTTTTTCTTTATACTCGAGCGTAGAAGCCTGTGTACAGTGCGTGTACACTTGTGCGCACGAGTATGAGAGAAGCGAGTTAAAAAAAAAGGAAAACGGTAAAAGAAAAAAGAATGAAGAAAAAAAAAACGAAGAGAAAAGACGCGAGGCGGACGGAACGAAGACCGGGAGAGGTGAAACCGTCGGGCGAAAGACCGCGAGGGGGGTTCGAAGCAAACGAAGAGCGCGGGAGAGAGAGTCAGGCCAAACGGGGTGGATGAGGGTGAGGCGCGCGGGAAGGGTAGCTAAGACGCCCGGCTCCCAAGTAATTATAAAATGCAATCAATACTTTACATATTTTTCACGCGCGAGGCAGCAGCGCGCGCTCCAAAAGGGGGAGAGATCCTGGCGAAGGGGTGCCCTCTCTCACTCTCCCACCCTTATTTTCCTTCCTTCGTTCTTTCCTTCTTTCTCTCCTCGTCGTCCTAGCGGTGTACGCGGGCTCTCTGCCGTTATCCCGTACGTTTCCACCCCTCGAAAAGTATACGTAACACTCTATAGATATACCATCTCGCCGGTTGTGTACCGTGTACATGCACACATACACCATCACCTGACAAACTCCTCTCGTCGTTATACTCTCTATACGCCGAGGGGTGGTGTACACAGGGCGTCTTGGATTCTAATTCTTTCTTTTACAGAAACGAAGGCGAATGAACGCGCGAATGACGCGCCTTGCGAGGGTTGGAAAAGAAGAAAAGGGGAATCGTAGACGGGCAACGAGACGTGGTTTCTGAAAATTCACCAAAAACGTTCGGATTAATAATTACTCTAATTAGCGATTAGCATAATTGATCGCTTTAATTAGTTATTTTACAGTCTGAATTATCGTGTTTCGCGATGACGATGACGATTATCCTAATGCTGATTGTGCGTTTCGTCATAGACGACGAAAGAAAAGTGGAACTGATGGCGAGAGTAATCCCTCGCACACGCATCCCTTCTGATTAATGGCCAGCCGCGAAACTTGCAGGGCTGTCGTGGGATGATGCTGCTGCTGCTGCTGTCGCTTCGTTTTCGACAGGGTGGCAAGGTGGTCCCACCGTTCGGGGTTAGAAGAGTCGCGTCCCAACCTCCCCTTATATCTCTCTTGGACGTACCGAGGGACGCAGGGGGAGGCATAGATATACGTAGCTGCCGCTGCTGCTCTCTGATGCTGCCAGAACACCGAGAGCATCTCTCTTCTCGTTTCTACGTCGAAAGTAAGTAGTGAGTGAGCGGCGTTCAAGGGTTGGTGACTGTAGGCGGCCGTGAACGAGCACGGGGTAGAAGCTCGACGAGAGTCTGAAAGAATGAGGGAGATAGAAATATTCACATATATAGGGAGTATATCGTACTGAGCGGCAAGGAAACGAGAGGTATAGAGGGTATGGTATATAGTAAAAGCTCGTGGGCTATCCTTCTCTCTTTCTTTTACTCCGTCTCTCTTTTCTCGAGCGAGGGTGGGACGGCCAGATTTTAACGATTCCTCTGCCGCGGAGTCTTAAGAGAAAGAATGGCGCGGGGGTATGGGAGTGAAATGAGCGCGGAGGGCGAGAGTCGTCGGGGAGTTGCGCGGGTCCGAGGGGTGGGAATCTCCAAGCGCCGGCGGAGAAGCCACCCTCTCGCTCGCGCGAGGGACTACGCGAAATGAAGAAATTCTATCTACATTTCCAACCCTTCATGCGGCGTCTTACCCCCAACGTTCGGGTACTCTATAGCTGTCCCGTTCTCGCTTACTCACTGCCTTCTTCTATTTTCTTCCTCTTCTTCTTCTTCTTATTCTGCCTCCGCACAGCCACCGGCAGAACGAAACCCCTTTCCCTGACTGTCGCCTTCTCTTTTCACTCCTTTCTTCTTCTTATTCTTCTACTTCTTCTTCTTCTTCGGGGTTGTTCTTCTTGGTCTTTCCCGCGTCTTTCGCCTCTGCACGTTTCTACCGATGGTCGACTATAGCGGCTACGAGGTCCCTCGTCGGCCTACCCGACGACGACGAGCGCCCGCTCTCAAACCAGGCTCGCGAGAGCGAGAGCAACCACCCACCGAGCTGAGACAATACGAACGACCGACTAACCGCTCTCCCCGCGTCCCTCTCATTCCGCGGAAACCCGTACAGCACACTTCCCCTTGTCATCCCACTCTCGTTCGTTTCTTCTTCTTCGTGTTCTTTCGAGGCATCTCTTGCACAACCAGAGGACAGAGCACCATCGGACACAGCATAGCGCAACCTTCACCCACACAGACGAGCCTTCTTCCCTTCTCGACGATAAGAATCTCCATATCGACGTTTTCTCTACCCACATATCACGTAAATAGGAAACTTATTTTAATTCAAGCGATTTCAAATATAATGGAAACGAACGGTACGTTTATTTAATTAAAAGGACTTAAGGGCATACTTACCAAAAATATTCCGAAATCGATCCCAGCTACCCGTCGCTGTTTATTCAAATATAAATATCTGTGCTTTCTGAGCGTGTACTTGTTTGCCTATTGTGGCGCAATCGCCGCTGCGATATAGATGTACGTTAGCGCTTTTGCAAAGATGAAAAATTTGGCTCATTAGAATTTTTCTCAAACTCCCTGTCCCAGAATGTTTTGTCGGGGTTGCTTGATTCTGGCGTTTGTGTTTTGCATAGAGCGTCTTGGAATTTCGCGCGCCATTATCGCCGTTCTAAACTCTAATTGTCGTTATTGTTATCCTCTTTATTCCTCGCCAAGGCAAAAGGCACCAAGGAGCGATCGTAGTGAGCAATGCACGAACAGTTCGTGCGATTTGACCGCAGCAAAGAATGAATTTCCAAAGTTTCGCGAGAGATGATAAAGTGAGACGAGCGGTTAGAATTTACGGAGGATATATATATCTATACAAGAGCGGTGGATGTAGAGGCGAGTCGGTGGTCGAAGAATCCAACGCGGAGAAGCTCGAGGAAGAGGGTTCGGTTGCAAAAGGGAGGCCAAGAGCGACGAGAGCAGGAGGAAAGAACAGTGCAACAAACAATAGAAAGGTAGTCTTGGTCGGACAATAGCTCGTGTGGAACAAACACATCTTACCGACCTGTATTTCCCATTCCTTCGCGAATTTTCTCTCGCTCCAGCCCAGTGGAGTCCAAGAATCACTCGCGTTTCCAACCCTCGTCGTCCACTTCGGAAGATCCTTCCCAACGAAAACCCATTCTCTACCACTCGCGCTCGTGTGGATGTGTTTCGGCACGTGTGTGAATTCTGTAAAGAAATGAAAAAAGAAATGAAAAGGTATCCTCGAAAAGATTGACAAATACTGCTGAAATACTGAAAACAGTGGTGAAACAGCGGTATGAAGAAAATATGTCAAATCGATCGATCAAAGTGTTCAAATTATGAATATGCAAACCTCGGCTATCATCGGATTTGCCGATTAATTAAAAAATGTATCAATCTATTATTCGTATACTTTCGTAGATCATCGGGAAGTCCTATTAACGCGTCTCGGATACTTTTCCTACGTTTCGATCGAATACATGCCGATGCAAAAAAATTTCGGTTAGGGTTGAATATACATATCGCGAGGTTAGGCAAAGGGGGAGAGACCGAACAAGAGATAAAGTCGAAAAGAGGTCCCACTCCTCGGAAGAACACTCCACTCCAGCGTCCTCAAAGTTTTATTGGCCTCGCGGTGGGTGGAAGCGAACCCCGAAAGGGCCGTATAGGTGGAGAGAGGGCGAGAGCACGGATCGAGAGGAAGCGGAGTTAGTAGAAAAAAAAAAAAAAAAAAGAAAATGAAGAAGAAAGGGTTGAGACGCACGAACGAACGGGGTGAGCGTAGCGCGATGCTCCCTCGAAAATACAAAAAAGGGAAAGGGTTGAACCGTCGTGGGACACACGCGCGCGCGCGCGCGGTGTACTTTCGAGCGTAAAAGATTATCGGAGATACGACGTCGGCGTGGGCTACGAGCGATGGTGACGCGGAGGTGGACAAGTTGGAGGAGCACCCCAAACTACGACGTCGATCCTCAACCCCTCAACTCTCGCTCTCATCCTCCTTTTTTCCCTGGCTCTCGTATCTTGCGCTCTTTCCATTTTTTTTTCTTCTTTTTTTTATCCTTTCTTCCTTTCACGTGCGGCAAGAGCGAAGTATCGCGAGGTACGTCAATGTGACGAAGGGGGAGAGCGCGGGGGGGCATCGTCACTGAAATTCGGGACTTGAATAATATACACGAGAGAAGCCCCTACACCGCGCTTCCACCTCTCGCAGACTCTACCGGCGACGCTCACTCCGAAAATCCCGGAAGAATATAATTAGCCAATTAGACTGGCATTAATTAATTAAATGTGTTTTTAATTAAGAATCCAATACAGTCCGACAATCGGTTCGAGAATATTACAAAACTGTTAGCCCAAAATCGGCGGCAATTTTATTTTTATTTTCCCTTGATAATCAAACGCGATAGCGATATCGTTCGTTCAAAGCCGCCCCCGCGGCCCTCGTCACGCCAAGCAAAAGAAAGCGGAGAATTGTATAATCGTGGCTAAATAGTGGTGCCTAGCACCGCGTCCGTCAGCCCACTTTTTTCTCACGAGAGTCCATCAAACATACAACCTGTATATATACATATATTGCATAGAGCGCCGAGAATCGCGCGTTCGTCGGAGGCGTGTTGGTTGTTGGCTCCCTAGAGTTCCGATGTATACTTCTGTACCCCGATGTATACTTCCGCTTCTTCGTTAAGGATATACGTAAAGCATTGGGATCGAGAATCCGCGGTGGGATGGATTCGAGGGGTTTTTCGCGAGAGAGGAGTCTCGTATACACTTTTTTTTTTATTTTTCCCTCATGCTACTCGCGAGCTTTCGAAACGGTGGGTAGGAAAAGAGGGAAGAGAGTGTGGCGCGGGCGCTAAGAGAACTCCGCGGCAAGCTAACGGGAGGCGGGTAGTGGCGATGGGAGAGAGAGTAGTAGAGGTTTGCCGCGTTGGGCTGCCGAAAATTTCAGCAAGCCGGTATACGGTGGTTGGGGGCACGTAGGCAGCACGAAATGAGGGTTCGTTCGTTCGCGTATCTCTCGCTCACTCCTGAGTTTTTGCCAGGCGATCAATAAAAGTCTCTGTGCTTTGCTTGCTTGCTTGCCTTCTCTCCTCGGCCCTCTTATACTTGTCGTATAACGAAGTAGGCAGGCTGAGAAGTGAGGGAGACAAAGAGCGAGCGAAGTTGGCGCGAAGGAACGAGACGACGAGTAGCAAAAGACTACGACGAAAAACCCGAGGGTAGCCAAGGGGTTCCGGCTTTTCGGGTGCGTGGCCCGGTGCGTGCATTAATTCCAACCACTGTCTCGCTCGCTCGGGCATTTCTCTCTTTCACCTTCTCTTCTTAAAGCCACGCACCCTTCTATATATACTCTTTACATTCTGCGTCTCTCTCGCTCTCTCTCCCCCTTCGGCTTTTTTTTCTCCCTCGCGAGGTCCTCATCAACCCACACCCCTCCGACTCTCGCCTCCCGCCGTACTTTCTCTCGCTCCTTCTCTGTCTTCTTGCCGCGACTCATCAACGCCATGCGCGAGCTGCCTGCCACGAGCCTACTTACACACCTCCCGCAACCCCGACACTTTTTTCCTTATACTATGTGCGAAGATTTCGAGGAAAGACATTTTTTAACAGCTTCTTCTTTTTTTTTTCCAAGATAACGCGTCTCTTCTCGAGCTTCGTGTGACGCTCGTTTGCATACACGCATAAATCAAACGTCACGGACTGTGGCGAATGTGATTACAATAGCTCCGGTTCGTTCGGCCCCGATAGAAGCCGCGAGATAATGTAGCTGCGAAATATACGAAACGAGAGAACAGGCAATGCCCCGATCTATAATTATCGTCGAACGTTTCACGGTGTTAGTCGTTGCCAACTTTCTTAACATTCGCCCGGGCCGCTCGCGCTTCCCTTCTTCTCGTTTCGCCGGTTATTGCTGCACACGCAACTTCACCTTGCCTCCGTCGTATACTTCATTCGAACACGAGGGTCTGACTGTCATGGCAACCCTCGGGGGAGTGCATCGCACACACGTACAGGCCGTACGTGTGCGCAGCGCGAACCCTTCGCGCGGGGGGTCAAGTTTAACGATGATCTTTTACATTCCGGCTTTTTTTTAAACTCTTACGGTAAAAAAAAAAGCTCGTTAGCACATACGCGGTTCGATGTTGAATTATTTGCATAAGAGTTACGAGCGAGGTGTCTGAGCGCGGATCGCGCGAGAATTCGAGAATCATCGTTCGCCCCGGGGCTCCTGACGGACGAGGGGACAAAAAGAATTTCGCGGTTCATTGGCAACAGTGTGGGAACGAATGGACGCGGGGGACACCGATACGATGGCCGAGCGAGGTCGGGAGGCCTTTGAATAAAAAGCGTGTATGTACTTGTATCGTCTACATAAACGAAAAGAAGAAACAGCCGTGGCTATTATATATCGGATCGAGCTCTTCGCGATCCGCTCCGTTTCTCTCGGTCTTCGACGTCTCGTTGATCTCGTCGGGGCGATCTCCACTCGCGCTATGCTTGCGCAGAGAATCGGGATCAGAACCTCCCGCGTCCACTCCCCCACTGTCTCCTCTCGCGGAAATCTTTCTTTCAGGTACACCATTCCGTTCGACGACCGAGAAGATTTCTCGCTTCGAGTGTGAAACTCTTCTGGACTTCTTCGTGGCGAGATAGCGCCGCGCGCCCCGCCGCGGTGTCGAGGCACAGGAAGGCACGAGAGGATCTGTGACGAAACGTGTCGAGTGAGAATGTAGCGCACGAAGATCCTTCGTCGTTCGGTCAACGGTGTCCGGATTATTTCCTGTCGTGTTCGTATCCCCTTCGCCGAGCCTCACGACGGTCTTTCGTCTCTCGTCTGGAGAACACAATCCTTCGGTATCGGCCTCCGCTCGCCTGGTGACGGCAAAAATATCGATTGGATCAATAGAATATTCTCTTGTTACACGATGTGATTGGCGCAGGAGAGAAAACACTGGTACTAAGCGAGAACAATCGCAGTGATACAGCTTCGACCGAATTACCGGGGTGGTGTTATAAATAGGATAAATAGTGCGATGAATTAACACACGAGACAATGGATTGAAACCTCGTAAATCAATCGGTCCACGGTTATTTTCGAAGGCCTCTATTCGGCGCGTATTTTCCTTGTATTGAAGTCGGTCTGGCTATCCAAGGCTAAAGAGCGGTTCATACACTTTTTAGTGAAGAAAAACGTCGAATCACTAAATCTATCGGTTTATTTATTCTTAATGATGTTGTGTCTATGTGAAAGAAAATTGCCAGCTTCGATTCTAAAGTATCCAAAGAATTTTATTCGTCTGTATATAAAAGGAAACATTTAGATAGGAAAAGAATGAAATGTACACATTTGTATGCTCAGACCTCGGTAGTTTTTCCAAACGATAAAAATATCACATTACGAAAAAACAATCCCTTTGCATTAGTGATAGTATGTTGTTTTTCTTGCGCGCTTTTATTTTTATCGTTAAATGGCTATCGACTTCGTTAAAATCCAAAGCCTCTATTTTCTTGAATGAAAACTTCTAACAAACTAAAAATGTTCATGTGTTCTCTCGCTGTGAACATGAAGAGAGAAATAATTTCCTCAGCTTCTATCAAAATCGAAACAAACGGACAAAACAGCAATTCGGATACAATATTCGTATAGACAAGTTATTAATATCGGGGTTCGAAGCGAATGAAGGATAAAGCGAGGTAACAAAAACGGATCATCGATCGTGTAACAATCCGCGGAAGCTCTCTCGACACTTCCTCCTTTTACCGCTGTGTTCTCTTCGCGACAGCACAATGTTTTCGCTTAACAATTATTCTGATTGCCTGCGTCACGAAGCGAGTTTCGGCCACCGACGTGAGCCCAGGAAACACGTGCCTTTATGTGACGACTGTAATCGAGGAAAATACGAAACAATGTAACGGTTCTATATTCAATGCATTGTCTGCTATTGCACGCGTTGGTTCCGTCAAGCGAAATCTGTCTTTTTCCAACGGTTAGGTTCTCACTGACCCAAAGGATTTTCCTCATTCGAAAACAGGTATACATATAGTATATGTATTTTCTTTTTTATTTCCATCGTGACTACGAGCGACGACGAAAAACGTTGAAAATTTTCCGTTATACGCGCGGTGCGTTATATAAAGTGAAGGAAGAAGAAGCAGAAGAAGAAGAAGAAGAAGAGAGGCGGGTGTCGTCGTCGACGCGACGCTCCCTCACGCGTTCCGCGGCTTTCTTAATTATCATCTGTCTATCTCACGGCATTAGGGTAGAAAGAAGGAGAGCGTTGGAGACGGAGAGAGAACGGGGCGAAGAAACTGCCATGGGGGGTTATAAGCAGAAAGGAAAGAGAAGCTGAGGCGAGTCTGCCGAGGGCGAAGTCGCGGACCCGAAGCCGCGAAAGGAGAAGAGAGAGCGAGGCAGAGAGCCGAGGGATGTATAGAAAGAGAGAGAATAAATGAAGGGAGAAAGTGAGAGAAGCCCGGCGCGCTTCTTACTCCGCCCAGCATCCAAGATGGCGTTCCACAGTGCCGGGGCTCCCCTCGTCATTAAAATCAATAATTAAAAAATACATCCGCGTGCACGACGACGCCGGGCACCTTCGCCTTTTCTAGAACGGCGACGCCGCGCCTCGTGACGACCGCACCGCGCGTACCCCAGTCTCTCGCTCTCTCTCTCTCGCTCTGCGTCTCCGTTACCAACTGTGGAAACCTCCCGAACGAATATCAACGGGCATCCTCGCGGGGGTGTGTTTCCCAGCGGTAAGCGTGTGCAGTTGGATGGTACCAGACCGCACTGCGTAACCCATCGGTTACCAGTATTCATCCCGTAAAATAAGTTTCATCAATTTCGATACAAGAAAATAATTTTCCTTCGAGTTAATTTCGCGTAAATATATTCCTATCCAACGTTCGAAGATCTCGCGAGCGCTACGGACGCACAGAGTGCTAAATCGCCGGATCCTTCGACGTGAGAAAAGAGAAACACACGGTCAGGCCATAAGAGAGACGCGTCCTTCGGCGCAATAAAGTAACCATTATGTAGGATAATCAACGCACTGTCCAGTGCCCGGAAAGAAAATGGCTGCTCAACGGTTCCGAGAGCAAGAAGATTATCTCTCCCCACCTCTGCCCCGTGCGAGTTTCGGGTCTTTAGGTAGAAGAGCACCGGAGTCGTAGCGTGCAAAGTGTATAGCAGTACGTGTTTCGCCGGAGAGGCCATCCGGAGAACTTGCCGAAGAAGGTCCGAGGCGAGGGGGAGCGGGGGGGAGAGGGTGTCGAAACGACCATACATAGTACCTATATTATATTATATTATGGGACCCACCTTGGGGTGTGCGGAAAATAGAGAAGCTCGTGCGTCTGAGGCTTCACGCTGGGATACAGCGACCACCGCATTGCCGAGTGTTAGTACCTTGGCCTCACGGTAAAGAGCTCCCGAGGGTCGCGTCCAACGGTACAGGTGCCCCCCCTTACCCCCTCGTTGGCCCTGTTCGAATGCAGGTGTATTATACTTCGATGTTTAAGTACGTGTAAACCGGGACGACCCGTGACACAAAGCTTCTTGGCGTATACGACAAACAGAAGTGCATTCTTATTTGTACGCCTTTCGATGACTCACAGATACTTGTAACAAATACCGAAGAAGAAAAAACAGCGATTTCGATAAGAGGCCAAAATTCATGCCAGCGGCATATTCGAGTTTCCATGCGAGATACAAATTTCAATGTAACTAAAACACATTTCAAAGATGAATCAAAAAATTTCATTTCGTTGCTGATCTGAAGGAAAAAACGAAACAGTGTCACCGTAGCCATCGCATAATATTATTGTGATTTTTTCTTTTTCTCAGCGCTTTGAGAACGATATTGTGGAATGGAAGGGGGAGTGTCACGCAAGTGAGTACACGACAAATAGGCAGGTTTCGCACGTTGATCGGGATGAGGACAAGCACGTCGGCGTATAGCAGCGAAGAATACGGGAGGCCGAAGCGCGGTTTTGCGCCGGCTATCTCGTGGCAGAGAGCGTGGCCGAGCGCGAGAGACGGAGAAGCGAAGCGGCGAAACAAGAAGGGGAGTATTAATATCTTGAACGGTGTATACGAGCGAAAGAGTTGGCCCGCCGGGGCGGCGAGCGAACGAGCGAAAAGAGGATGGAAGTAGCCGGCGAGCGATAAAGAAGCAGAGAGAATTCAAAGCTTGAGAGAGGGGGTCCAGTGGGCTGGTACCCCCGCGGTTGGAGGTGGCCAAAGAGGTGGGACTCCTTGGAGGCTTCGACGACCTCCGGCTCGCCAGGCTGCTTTGCTTCGTCGCGGGTTCCCTTCCAGTGGCGAGTACGCGGAGGCAGTCTCAACGCGCGTTCGCTCCGCAAGTCACAAAGCCAAAACGACGATTTGTACCATATCATTTCAATTTACATAAAGTTTGCGAATTAAATATACAAAATAATTGAAAGCGCACGAGCGAGTTACGGTGCACGAGAGGAGGAAGAAACGCGAAAACGTTGTCATTGCTTTCGTCGAGGCGCTTACGACGAATCCGTGAATTTCGTTTTTCTCGGCTGAGGTGCGACGATATAACGTGCGACGAAGGATGATTATCAGATAAGGAAAAAAAGAAACGACGAAGGAAGCCCCTGCGCGGCAATGTCGAGGAAGATAACGAAAATTAGTGATGGTCAGTAATTAATTGCCGAAGTGTTGCTGCTCCGATAGTGCGTGCCGAGTGTACAAATTAAGCGATAACTCTGTAATCGCGACGGAATTTCGTGTTCCGAGAAGAAGTTCGGAAAAGAGATCAAGATTGAAGATAGGGGAGATGATGGTTCTCCTGCACAGGTGAGGGCGCGCGAGGGGTTGGAATTGCTACCGGTTCACACACATACACCGACGTACAGATCCACTGATATATATATACATATATATACACGCACAAATACTTACACAGTTCCTACTGCTCTGTGCGACACGTGCTCGCTCCGAGAGTTTTGCACCCCCGAGGTTGAGAATCGAACACAGTTTGGGTGAACGGTAAAGAAGAGGCGCAGGGGTGTTTATCGCTAAGCGGAGCTCTCGTGCCCAAGTGCTAAAGTGTATTTCCCAGTGGCAGTGGATAATCGACGATTCGCGTCAGTTCTCATTGAAAATGTTTCCGAGAGTTGGATGCGAGCACAAGTGCCGAATGGCATGAGGAAGATCGATGTGAAGAAAAACAAAGAGTCTCGATGAAAGACGAAGGGAAAAAGCTTCATACACGCCGAAGAGGCGTCGATCGCGATAATCACGCCGATGTATCCTCCACTTGACCCCCTGTCAAGCGTTAATTTTTCGTTGTTTTCTTTGACAATCGCGCGGCAGTGTTGTGCGGGAGAAATTCGTCAGTGCCGAGTGCGAAAGATTCAATCGAATACGATGATAATCGACGATACGTCGAGAAGGATTTAGTGGAAGATTTTTCAAGAATATTCGACCGAGCGAAGAGTGATTTTCTGGTATTCGCCGGACACAACGAAAGTACACCGTATGAGATTAACAGGTAGAGGAATATACTAATTCAATGTCTTCGTGTCCCTCGTTGGCTTTGTACCTTTTCCCCGTAAGCGCGTTAATCTCTCTCCCCCCCTCGACCGTCAATGACTCATTCATCGGTGACCCTCGGACTTGGGCGAATTTCGCTCTGACAAGAATAACCGTATGCAGGTGTAATTTTTCGTCGATTTTATTTTCTATGTTACCAAACTCGACCTCCTTTCCGAAACACCACTCCAATATTGATAATTGATTCTTAAATGTTTTGTCTATGTCGTCTGAAATACAAATTGGCCGAGTATTCGCGCGTGTCCCGATACGTAAATGTATTATTACAATTGGCATCGCAAGGTGCGTGTCTCGGAAGAATCTTAGCCGTGCAGAGTTTAAGGTACGAGAGGGCGAAAGTAGGAGAGCCCACACGAGATGTACACATATATATGTATATAATCGAATAAATAACGCGCACACACATACATTATACATATATCGTGCACATATATACGCTCGGGAAGACGAGTGAGACAGGATCCGCTTGGCAGTGGCACGGTCGAGCGGCTGAGGGGTTGGTTTTCCAAAGTGGGTAGGAAGGGTAGTTCGCGGTCCGCGGATGTTGGTCGCTCAGGGGGGAAAAGCGGGGGCGGGTTTAAAGGAGCGAGACTCGCGCGAAGGTGGGAGAGAGTTTGCGAGCTCCTTTCCACCTCCGTCGAGGATTCTCGTCGTCCTACTCCACCTCCTTCTCCCTGGCATTACTTTCCTTCCTCGTCTACCGCACGGTACACTCCGGTCTATCGCGCTACCCGTAACCGTCTCGCTGTCTCTCTCCCGTCCCCGTGCATCCCCGCGTTCGCCTCGTAGCGGCGTGTTAGCGCAGTGGGGGATTCTTAGGAGGGGCGCCTAACGTCACGGCGCATTCACTCACCGGCCGTCGCCGACGCCGTTGTGCCCGCCAAACGCAACTTTATCGCCACGGTCAGTGTGTTTTCTTTTAATTTCTCGACATCGACGTGTCCCGCGTTACTCTTCGGTTATTTTCCTTTTCGCTACTCATCGTCGATCTTACTCCTCACGATTACGCGCGGCAAAACGATAATTCCAAACATGCTTCGAGATTCGGGCTTTTCACGAAAATCGACGAGAAACAAGTGTTAACATTTTTAGTTTTTTGTCTTTTCGTATCGAGCATTTTTGCAAGGGTGAGATTTTTTTTCATACAACGTTACCTTTCCCCCCTGAGATGTGGTGATTGAATACACAGTTGGAAGAGAGTTCAAACGCGTGTGTGTTTACTTTAATCGAGGATTCGGTGACGAGATAATTGTGCGCGTGGAATTAGTGTTACTATCACGGATGGACAGTGCAGAGTTTGTTCATAGGTGCGATATTAATCGATGACAGTGCTACCGATGTATTAGCGGGAGAATTGCGATCGAAAGGATCGAGAGATCGGTTCGGCCTCGCTGTAGCAGTTGTGAATCTATGGTTTTTGCGTATATCGCGTATATTGCTTGTACGTAAGACCGGGGCTTCGTCGGGCACCGGGCGAGGGAGGCGGAGAGCACGGGTGAATTTTGCGCGCGGGAAACATCGGGCCACGCGACTTCTACGTCTCGCGAAACGTTGCCTAAAGTTACCGAGCCGGGGAGGAAAATAAACTTCGTAAACGAGAAACGACGGTGACTTTTATTCGTATTCTCTTGCGATTCGCGAGTATACCCTAAAAACCGGGCTTGTGCAAAATCCGCGCGACTCGCTGTCCTTCGCGATATTCGTGGAAATAGTGTGTAATTAATTCGTATAGTTTGATCGATTCTCCGTCGGCACAGTGACGAGAGAGCGAGAGAGAGCGAGGGACAGAAGATTCAACGAAGAGAGAGAGAGAGTCTTGCCCGTTAAGAGCATCAGCACGAGTCACGTTTTCGGAATAAACGATAAATCGCATAAATCATATAACCACTAGTGTCAAGCCGTTCGGTTGCGTCTTGCGAGCTCGTGGATCCGCGAGACTTCGTCCTCGCTGTCGTCGCGTGCAAGGAAAAATCGTTAGTTTCTCATCTTACAAGCGAGCATTATGTACGTCGAACGCAAATGAGAATTTTTGCGAGTTTGCGAGAGCCACACACACAGAAACGAAAAAAAAGAGCGCCTCGTAATAATAACGCACGTTCGAGAATCGTCGGAAACAGAAATAAAAGAAAAAACGTGACTTCGTACTCGAGGTATATAAGTGTATACATAATTTTTTTTTGCTCACCCGAGCTCTCCCCGGTGACGGGCAACACACGTGTGAGTTTGACAACAAAGTTCGCGAACGAGTTCTCGAGCTAGGCGCACAGTGACGTGCCGGGCTTCGCGAAGAGCCCGTGAGTTTCGCGCGCCCTTTTTTTTTTTTCGTTTCGTTTTTTTCATTCGGCCGCTTTGTTTTCTTGAATCGGACCTTCCCGAAATTTGCATTGTCCCGTTCACGCAATGCTAGAAATGTCAGGGGTTAACGTGGGCAGAAAGTTTGTTTGGGTTGCGTTACGAAAAGCGCGAGGGATTGCGTGACAAAGGTTACGCGCTCGCGACAGCTTTTCCCGCGTTGCATTCGTCACCAAGAATATTAATAAACAAGGTACGAGACGCGCGCTTCCATCAACGGTTGTATAACGAACAAAACTGCGTCGCCGTCACTGAGAAGCCTCGGTTCGCGTATACTCCGAGGATACATTATATATATATATATACAAAGTAATAATAAGTAATAACACGTCGAAGGTAGGCCGGTTGTTTTAAACGTAATAGGAGAGATCCTTGCCCACTAAATATCGTACACTCTTCGTAATTCCGATTTCTTTTCATTTTTCGTTCTTTCTCGTTTCCGCGATTGCCGCGGCTCCGCGTTACTTGCGCGGAAGAAAAAAAAGAAAAATTGTCGTCAGGCATCTGCGACACGAATTTTCTCCTCATTCGTAAGAACGAATCGTTAACAATGAAATTTAACGGGTTGTGAGCGCGGATCTGCCGACCAATGGTGGAGCCAGAGTTCGATCTTTACTCGGAGAAAGCGTCGAAGGATCGTGTCCAGCCGGAGACTTCGTTTCTTTTTTACATTTTTTTGTTCCGCGATTTCTTTTATTTCCCGCGTCTCGACGAGAATCGTACACGTGCGATTTCGCACAGACGAAACGCCAGAAAAACGCAAGACCGCACCATTCCGTGATCCGCTAGCCGTCCCAATTGCTTCGCGACACATTTTCACGTTTTTAACATTTTTTTGTTCGTTTGTTTTCACAGAGACGCGGTTGAAACGGGCAGGAAAAGACTGGAAGGGCGGCCGAACTGAACGGCGAGAAAGAAAGAGAAAACAATTGCTTCGTTCGTCGCGGGAGGAAAGTGCGAGTGTGAAAAGAAAATAAATTGAATTAATGCGAAGTGTTCGGAAGCAACAGTATCGAGAGGATCGAACGTATTTCCACGAGAGTAGAAGATTCAACGGTTCAGTCGAAGTGCATGGAAGAGCCGACGAGAGCGATCGTTTGTTCGCCACGTTCGCGTAGGATTATCGGTTGTCGGAAGAATTTCGAAATACGAGAGAACCAACGAGTGTCAGGACGAGCCGAAGGGGCAAGGTGGCTCCGTGGTCCAGGCTGAGACCACCGTCGTCGCCGCCACCGCATTGGACGAGGAGAAAAAAAATGTCGAGCGCCGCGGAGAGTCCCGACGCTACAATGGCACTGCAATCGCATTACTCGTTGCGATGGAACAATCATCAGGCCCACATATTGCAGGCTTTCGAGGCATTGCTGCACGCCGAAATTCTCGTCGACGTGACGCTCGTCTGCTCGGAAACGAGCCTGAGGGCGCACAAAGTTGTTCTCAGTGCCTGCAGGTGAGCAATCATTTATTAATCATAAAATTTACTTTCCTACTCACCGATAATTCTGCATGAATCCAAAAGGTATCACAAGAGCGCTTGTCGAAATTATAAAAAATAATAGAGCAGCTCGTCGATTTTTTTTCGCTGATTACTGTGCTTATTGGCGTTATAATCAATATCATCGAAACAAAAACAATTTTTTAATTATCGTTCGATTCGTATGATTGCAGTCCGTTCTTCGAGAGGATATTCGCCGAGCATCCTTGCAAACATCCGGTAATCGTACTCAAAGACTTTCCCGGTCGCGAAGTCGCGGCCCTCATAGACTTCATGTATCGCGGCGAGGTGCGGGTAGGACGCGAAGAACTGCCGGGACTGATGAGAGCGGCGGAGAGTCTACAGGTACGTGGATTAGCGTCTTCCGAGCCGAGACCGGCGAGCCCGCCCGAAACACCGACGACCGATCTTCTCGGTGAGCCGTCGACGCCCGAGGGTGCGAGACAGGGAAGTCCCGTCGAGGAGGAGAATCTCGAAACGACAGCGACGAGAATCGATTCGCGCGGTGGTATAATACAGCGCGATCATCGATTACCGCACATGGGACATCTGAATTTTTCCATACGCGACATTCGCGAATTGTGCGGCTCGCCTCTTATGCCGAGAAGAAAGCAGGCCCGACCGAGGAGAAGATCCGGCGAATTGGTGGCGCAAGATCTCAGCCGACCGTATCCACCGCCGAGTCTCAGTCCACCGAGCGGCTTGAATCTATCGGGTGCGTGTCAGCAACGACAGGAATCGCAACAACAGAGCGCCACATCGAGTGCTACGCCGAGTTGTAACAGCAACAACAATAACAACAACAACAACAGTAATCATCAAAATCAGCAACGCGAGGATATCGCGGAGAATCTCTCGTTGAAGAGACCTCCCTCGCCGTCGTCGCCTGCGGATCATCACGGTGGTATAAAAATGGAGCGCGAACCGACGAGCAGTCCTCGATGTTCGCCCCTCACCGGCACGAGCCTACATCCGGACGGTAGCCTTCAGGATCTTCCGGCCGGTGGTCTCTCCGCGATGTCGGCTCTATCGTTAACGCCACCGCATCATCATAGCGAGTACCTTGCGAGCCTCGGCCAATTGGCGGCACAATGGCTGCCGAATCATCCGAGTCAGTTGCAACAGAGCCAAGCGTCTCATCACGCGCGAGAGGGTAGTCCTCAGCAGCACAGTCGTAGCCAGCACAATCCGTATCAGCAGCAGCAACGCGACGCCCAACAATGTCGAGAACAACAGGAACAGCACAGACAACAGCAGGAACAAGAGTCATCGTTGCCACCGATAAGATCCGTTGCCGTTTTTCCGATGGACGGTATGTCGCCGGTCGGCGGTGCGGGCAGTTTGTTTCCCCACGGCGGTGGTCTCGATCGCGGAACTCTGCTTGCCGATCTTCACGACAGTTTCAAGCCCGACACGCTGCACAGTCTCTTCGGTGGGGCTGGTCTCGGTCATCCGCCGAGCAAGAAATCGAAGAAGCATCGCAGCGACAGCGTCGGCGGTGGTGCACGAAGATGGGCCGATCACGGACGCATGCCGATCGGACGTCCGAAAGGACAGCACAGCGCTCCGCGCGGCGGACCACCGAGATCGTGGACGAACGCCGAGCTAACGATAGCCCTTCAGCACGTTTGGAACAAACAAATGACGACGTCGCAAGCGAGCCGTATGTTCGGCATACCGTACAACAGTCTGCTGATGTACGTGAGAGGCAAATACGGCAAGAGCTTGAAGTTGGAACAATTGAGGAGGGATTGTACCGGTGCTACGACGGGTGAAGTTATGAATTCGTTGAACAACAATGTCAAGGCGATACAAGGACCACCACCGATGGGTCATCCACTCGCCGGACTTCCGCATCCCGGCGACGAGAGCAATTTTTCTCATCATCCGTTGCTAGGCGGAAACTTGCCGCAGGGCTTTTTTCCCGATTACAGCGCCGCGTTTCCGGTACCGGTGAGTATGGTACATCTGTTGCCACCCAGCGAACAAAAAGCCCTCGAATCATCGACGAATCCGGGAGGCGTTAGCAACCCTCCGGGCAGTTGTCAACCGGGCAGCGGGAGCAGCGTCGTGGGATGTCCAACGGGCAGCGGGAGCCCACCGGGAAGTGATATGGTGCACGGAAGTCGCACACCGTCGCCCACCGACAACATACACAATCACGAGACATCGTCGTCGTCAATTACACCGCAGGCGCCACAATCGGCACCGGCGTTGTTGCAACAGAACGGCTCCGATTGAGAAACGTACGAAACCATCGTACCGAGAGCCAGATACGCGGGCTCGATAACGCAAAAGACACGGGAATGACAACCTGGCTCTGCTGTGTTGCACCGACACCGGCGCACCAAAATAACACGGCCCCGGGTGTCCAACGGCTGAAAAATCGAAATTCCAATCGGAAAACTCGGCGCCCTTCTCTCTTCGACTTCGCGCGAGATTGAAGGATTTCGTTATGAGAAAAAAGGGAAAAAGAAACGGAAAAACACAAGACAGCCGATTCTCGTCGCGCAGAGACGAGAGAATCGTTCGCAACGCGCGCCACCCAGGATGAAGAAGCTCCTCCTATACACCAACACAAGACTGACTCTTCGACGCCCAATCAAGGTGTTTGAATCAACGAGAGACTCGGTACCGCGGGATTACTAACGATTATAATTGAAATATCGAATGTTAGAGCTCCGAAAGCACGCAATCCTATTTTTTAATTATTTGTTTGTTTGTTTTTCTATATATATATATATATTTTTCTTTCTGTTCGCAATAATTCGACGCGCAATTTGCGTCGTCGAACAAACGAATGATAATTGTATGATAAAAAAAGTAAGAGTCGCGCTCGGCTCTTCGCGCATTGAACCTCGAAAACGGTAAGAGGAATGCGAGAGACAGCGCGCGACTGACAAACCAAGTCGTCGTCCCGTTCACGAGAATCTTCTTACCCTCTCGGCGCTTTTGTTCAATCGTTCGATTATAAACATGCACGAATCGAAGTAACGACGGGGTTTTTGGATTTTTCGTTTACGGGAATTCGGCCAGCCGCAGCATCACACTATAAACAGTTCCTGCTACAATGAGCGATCATATACCAAATAGTAAATTACTGTTAATTACTGTAACTTCGACGATGCTGAGAAGCGAGGAATGAAGCGATAGAGACAAAGAGAGCGCGTGGTGAGACGATAGAAGAGAGAGAATAATAATTGATAAATGATGGAAATTTAATTGTCGCGATCCTCGAGGGCGTCAATCGTCGCGCGAACGCCCGGATCGAGTCACATAATCGGTCTGACCAATAATTACAATTCTATTATTATTAGAACTATTATTATTATTATTATTATTATATTATTACTATTATTATCGTTATAGTCTCTCGAGCAACGGTTTGGGTACAAGTCTTTTTTTTTTCTTTTTTTTTTCTTCGCGCGAATCGTCATTTTATTAGTATATGAATTATTATCGTCGCGAGAGAGATAAACCTCCGCCGTCCCCACGTGAAATAAATCCACCCGGCTGATCGAACAGAGACGGGTGGAAGAAACAAAGAAGAATAAAAATTTAAATAAAAAAAATAATAAACAAACGCCCCATCGATTTTCGCGCGTGCACGAACTGAGAGGGATTAGTGCAATAATGGCAGCAATGCAAAATTTTTTGTTTGTTTCTCTTAAACACTGTAAATAATAACTATTTTAACGACCTCGTTCTCTCTGTATACTTTTATTATTCTTCTTTACGTTCGATGTGTTCGGAATCATTATTTTAAACTTGCCAAAAAATTGTGTCTCGTTTATTATAACATGCTTTGCATCTATAATTTTCGTATTTTCTTTTGTTTGTTTGTTTGATTCGTTTCAATCAATTTCCCCCTGTTGATATTAATCATCCATCGACTGACTGTAACGTTGCTCCGTTTCGCCACGAAGAGTCGGCATTCATCCCACCAAGCCCCATCGGAATTACTTAGCGTGACAGAGAGCGAATGGGTAAAAAAGGAAAAAACGAAAACAAAAAGACACTTCTCGGACACACGTTCGTTCGGTGAATTAATCGAGCGAACAATATCTTGGCACTTAGTCCAAATGAGGAAGCCCTAAATAAAACGAAAAAAAGAAAAAGAAATGAAAAAACAAAATACTTTAGACAGAATGAAAGGAAGTGAGAGCGTGAGAGTGACGGAAGACACAACACGTGAAGATAAACATACACACACACACGCACACACGGAAAAAACACATGAAAAATTAATGAGAAAAACACGATGAACAATTAAATGAAATCGTAGACCACTACAGTTTGACAACCAACATTTCGACAACCAGACGGAAGCGCAGGGTAACTAACACATCAGGGATAGCCACAGACAAATCTACGATAGATATTGAGAGAAAAAAAAAGAAATTTGAAGATGAAAAAAAGCTACATATTAAACTATAAAAGGTAAAAAAAAAAAAAGAATTAATTCATAAATCTATAATACATACGATTGTTTCGTTGGAATCTTGAAGCGAGTGAAGCGTCTAGATGAAAAATAAATGAAAAAACAAAAAAAGGAAAGAAATAACGCCGCGCCGATCAATTTGAACGGGTGATTTCGATTTCGACGTTGATAAATTCGTAACCACGGTATCAGGATAAATGAATCTTTCGGCTAAACGACACGATAGAGTTACGCGAGAAACGCGGAAAAAAGAAGATGATTAAAAAAAAGAAAAGAAGGTCAAAGAAGAATAACCGCGCGGTTGAGAATATATTATTAAATTAACGATTAAATATAATGTGTAAACGAGGAGATACGGGGGAGAGTTGTATCGGTACGAAATAAGAGAAAAAAAAAAAGAAAAAAAAATAACACTTCTATAAAACGTAAGCGATTTTAGAGAGACGAAAAACACACGTACACGAATAGACGACAGGATGACAGAGGCTTTCGGCCCATTGCCCCCCTCCACCCTGAGACCCAACGTTTAATCCCCTCCCCAAGCACCCGTAAAAAAAAAAACAGCCTGTACAATACAAACTGATATTATTGATTATTATTACGATATTATATAGATTACTCTATAAAACAGGGTGTTTTGAAGAAAAAAAAAGAGTTTATCGCGAGCAACTCGCGTTCCGAGGAAGTACCGCGGTCTTGTTAATTTATTTTGTTTTATTTATTTTATCTTTTCCCTCGAACTACTTCGGATTTCTATACCCCGATATGTGCAGTGGGACGGCTTATACGCGCGGTCGTCAATCGTATCGTTCGATTTAGAAATCCGAAAGTCTTTCGTCGACAATATCGCGTTGCTACCCTCGAACGCGAGAAGTGCCGACGACAATTTTTTATTCACTCTGTGCGACGAGACGGTATTACGTTGCGACGTCGCGCGTACCGATGTCGTACGCGATGATAATGCGTGAACGATTGTCTATTTGTGTATATGAAGCGTGACTGCCTAGCGACATGAGATTAATGCGTGTGTGACCTCGACTCATAGGACTTTTAGGATATATACGTGAAAGAGAGAGTTCTAGGATTGAGAAGAAGCGAGAGAGGATTTAAAAAAAAAAAACGAAGCAAAATGAAAAGATACATAGACATATAATGTGATAGGCACCACAATGTGCGGACTTCAGTATTATTTTGCAGTTAAATGAAAAACGAGGAACGACGATTTTTCGAAGCGTGTTAGATAAGAAAAGCCCAAGATGCAAGACGCGCGCGAGATAAACGGAATGGATTGCGACGAAACTAAATGAATCACCGACCCGACGTACGTTAGTTAGTTTTTAAACGATATCGAATACCTGTTTCGTTGCAAAAGAAAAAGTAAGCAAAGAAAAGAAACATACGTTCGTTTCCCTCGTGAAATTCTCAAATTATCGACGAGTATAGTTGCAAATAGTTAGACACCGCGATTGGTTGGTTTGATATTATTAACGTTTCATTGATTATTGATTACGCGGGATCCTCGATGATCTTGATTGGCTTTGCTTCGGGGGAAGCGAGCGAGAGAGAATGAAATAGTGCGAGAGTGTGAGTGAATTAGGAAAAGAAAAATGTTTTTTCGTGCAGTCGAAGTGGGGTCGGCCGCGTAATAATCATTATGATAAAACATTATTAAAGAAGAGAGAAACGAAAGATGAAAAAAGGAAACTGTCGATCCGAACTTTCGTAGCACATCGCGTACGCACAATAAACGAACAGACAGCGTGTGAATGACGGCGTGAAAATGTATCGAGGGATTTTTAAATGACGAAAGAGAGAAGTTAAGGGTTGTATTCGAATTGACTGATGTTCAAGACTCGCTCCGACATATCATTGACTCGTAATATGACTGATATACGCGCATATATCAGCACAATTGATTAATCTCTCGGCGTGTTGCGCGACCGTTCGTTAATTGATTTTCCGATGATACTTTAACGTCGCTATATATCACAAGCAACGCATACTTTCTTTTGCGCATGCCAAGAGGGAACGGTAGCTTCTTTCCTAATGGTAATTTCCCACGGAGCCAACTGCCCTCACCATCTTCCCTGACGGTCAAGTGCCCTGCAATTTTAGGTTGCGGACAAATTCCCTCAGCGAATATTCAAACGCAACGGGGTTCAACTGGCCGCGCGGGCAAGTTCCCTCATAGTTTGTTTCGCTGGCAGAGTGGGCAACTGCCCGCGCGGCAAAGTGCCCTCATGTCCGTCTTCGCTCATGGACAACTGTCCTCGCGTCGAGTCTGAGGCGCTGAGCGGGCAACTACCATCTCGATCAACATGAGGTACATGAGCCCACTTTGCCGTGCGGGCCGTTGCCCACTTTGACAGTAAAACAAGTTATGAAGGAGCTTGCCCGTGCGGGCAGTTGAGCCCCGTCGCGTTTGAACATTCGCTGATGGATATTGCCCGCACCGTAAAACGAACGGGAGGACACTTGACCGTGAGAGAAGATGGCAAAGGCAGTTGGCTGAGTGGGAAGATGCCATTAGGGCAGTAACTATCGTCCCGCTAAGAGTTTCGTTAAATCGTATTCGTGATAATCGCGAATTTCAAACAGTATTCCGCGTGTCGTATTTTTTTACCACTGAAATATGGAAATAATAGCTTATCTCGTTATCGACAACTCTCGTTGATCGTTCTTCGGATACAACCTTCGGGGTTCTCAAAGAGGGAGCATGTGTTGGTGCGATTGTGTGTGCGAATAGAAACAAATACAGTAGAACCCCGATTAACCACCATGGTGCTTGAAACCGAAGAAGCCCCGGATAAATCGAAATGATTTCGAAATCGAAATGATTTATGATTTCGATCGGATCTGACTTTTACTTAATTGATTAATAGTGTAAACGGGTATGTAAACATTTTCGTTTTCTTTGTTCAAGTTACCACAATTAATCATTGTTTTTTTTCAAAGTAATCTGTGACTTTTGTTTGTTTTTTTGAAACATTTCTGATTCTTCTTCGACGCGGACGAAACGCTCGAAAATCGCAGGGTTTATTCGTTCCCCGTTTAATCGGAGTTATACTGTATTAGGGTAACAAAAAAGGAGAGGCAGTTCTCTGATCTTTCGATCGGTATGTTGACCGTAAGACTGCCGCGAATTCGCGGTCACGAAATTTCGAACGGCTTGCTCGGCGTTGTTCCATCTCTCGGTAAATCGTGGTCAGGATCTGGCTCGAACCTTCACAGATGGCAGTGAGAGGATCTTTGAGCGTGAGCCGAGTTCTCTCCTTTCTCGACGAATAAACCGAGAGAGGCGAGAGTCGCGCACTTGCCAACGCGAGATAAACGCGGGTCCCAGCTTGTAGTTACAGTGTTTTCGAAAGAGTGATATAGCTCCGGAATTCGAGGCCAAGAATGTGCGAGATTGCGAATGAAAGGATGACAGAACGAGAAACGGAAGCACGCGCGCGCGCGCCCACACACACACGCGTCTCGTGTATGTACAAGGGAAAAAAAAAGACAAAGATGTTGATGTGTATGAAAGACGTGAAAATAGTTACTTGCATCGGTTGTGCCGTCACGTAGTTCCTAAGTCGCCCTAGCCTCGTCCAAGCGCATCCGAGAATTATTATTAACAAATAAAGAAAAAAGAAGAAGAAAAGAAGCAAATAGCCGTGAGAGAGAGACTCGTTGTTGAGTCGGGAGGGCCCGTTAAATAGTACGACGATTATAAGGGGAAAATAAGTTCTCAAAGAACGAATTTCACGGACCACACGACAAATAATGATTTGTACGATAAAGTTGAGAAAGAGGAAGAAAAAAATGTAATCGACGAAGCATAGAATGAGAAGGAGAATAAGAGAGCTCGAGATTAACGTACGATTAAAGAGGAAAAAAAAAAAGAAAACGCATACCCACAATTGCAGAAATAATAATAATAACGGATATATTTATACTAATTACCGATGTACCATAAACGATTATGATAACTACTTATTATATTATACAGAGCCGCCGCCACCCAGTATATTTTTTACAGGTTTACATTGTATTACAGTTTATAATGTTTGATATACAATAACAAACGGGATAACTTAACCTACCGCAGTGACGGGAAGATTCATACGGTGAGCAAAGAAAAAGAAAAGTGGGATGCTGGCTGCGCGCGTCTTGTAAACATCAATCACGTCCGGCAATCTCTCGACGACTCTTCGTTTTAACGATAAACCCAATTCACACAAGATTAAACAATAAAAATACAATAATAATTAAGATATGAAAGAGATTCCGGTCCGGTCGTGTGTTTTACATGACCAGCGCGTGCTCGCATCCTTCGAACCGCGATAACTTGCCCCGTGTGCCAACCCTGTTACTCTATAATTACAATAAACAAGAAATAGAAGAGGGGAAAAAAAATAATTAAAAAAAGTCGAGCGTCGGTCGAGTGAAACGAGGCACTCAAGCTTGAGACTCACAGACAATATAATACCAATTAATTCATTAACGAGATAATAGTGTCGGACGAATTTAAATAGCGCGATATATGTAATGTAACTCCTTCCGCCCCCGCCGCCGTCGCCAAGCCCCGCCCCCCCGAAACCCGCCCGATCCGGCAAAAACTTATTTTCGTGGGATCCGTTCTCGATTATTCGCCGCGCGGGTTCGAAGTTTCTCGACTATGAAATCTTCGCGCGCGGCAATTTCGAGACCGGGAACACGAATTTGAGACCGGAAGAAAAGATATAAATAATATATATTTCTATGTGACAGAGATTCGAGTGATTAAGGCGAGAGATTAAAAATAGTACGGTTTTTCAAGTACGCAAGTACAGCTGGATTTTATTTTTTCTCTCTCGATTGTTGAAATATCGAAATAAATGAATGAAATAGGCGAAACGAGTGACGCTCGGACAGTAACGCGACCAACGCTCGACCGACCGAATGATTATTGAATAAAAGAAAAAGAAAAGAGAAAAAAAAAAACGATGGATGCTACATACTTGTGATACGTTTACCGCTGGTTACTACAGAGACTTCCTAAGCCGTGTGTTGAATTTGATCGCGCAATTTCTGTCCTACGGCACATCTCGCCGCTACGAGACCGAAGGATCGACAATTGACGATCAAATGATAAAAAAAAAAGAATAAACACACGGCGCCACTAGTTCACTCACGCACACATACTCACGTTTTACGAATACGATTTATTGTCGATTTATTGAATTAAACCGAATTGCGCAAACAATTGATGAAATAATTAGAGTTCGGAGATCAGATTAATGAACGAGCGAGAGATAAGATAGACGAAGGGCGAGAGTTAAAAAAAAAGGTAAAAGAAAAAAAAAACATAGAAATAGAGATGCGCGCGAGGCTAGGGACGAGGCTAGCTACCCCCAACTGGTATTCCCCTCCTTGCCGGATTCTTATAAGAATGATTATTATTGTCTTTATTATTATTATCTTTATCATCTTTATTATCATTATTATTATCATTATACGTAAATAAATCTAATGTACCGAGTGAAAGGGTAAAAACTACCGAGAGCAAAGTGTGAGAGAAATTGATATGCGAATGAACCAAGATCCGAATCATACTCTAAAATACCGCCCCACCCCCTCGATTCCCATCCTCCAACTCCCCCCAACCCTTCCCCGATTACGATGAGAATTATCTATATTAATTCCCCAGCCCAGCCCCCCCAAAAAAAAATAAACTGTACATACCAATTGTAATTCTGCCTGTCTCCAATTCATTCAATTTTACCTTACGCGCATGTATCATTTACAGCAAGGAGAGAAAAAAGGAATGAGAAGAGGCGGAACGCCGAGTGGAAATTGTATCGGCCGAGTTTACTAAGTACTCGAAGGGCGGAAAGATCGTGTCATCGAAACTTTAATAGGACGATAAATTTACATGTCGCATCACACGCAACGCAGAAACGGTCGAGCCTTTTGCCGTTGGTGTCGGATAGTGGTGTTACTGGGGTAAGGCGGACACACTCGGCTCGTGGATTCTGTGCGCACTTGTGGGTCTTGTAACGATATCGCCCCACCCCTCCGGGCCTCGTATTCTCGTATAGCCGAGGTCTCTCGGTTGCGTTCGCTTCGTCTCGGTTCGTCTCCTCGGCATCGAAAAATAACGGGTAGGTAACGAGCCGAGAATGAGCCCGCGAGTTCTCAACGAGAATCGAATGTCCGATATACCCTTCGTCCCGGCATGTATACCGTTTGCCGCGACCGAGCCCCTTTGGCTCGAAATATCTCTTCGGCCCTCGTATACCTACCCCCCCTTCCCCGACATCCCTCACACGCGAGAGAATACCTTTTTTTTCTCCCGTATCCCTTTACTTTTGTTCTATTTGCTTCGGGATGTGTGTTACCGCAGGTCTATATAAACGATCATGAGCGCTTTAAGAGCAAATCCCGCTCATCGTCGAGTGTGCTTCTCGTATATATATATATCTGCGGTAACAACCTATCATTATGAGCGATAACAGAATCGTCGTTTGAAGGGGGGGGCCTCGCGGAACGGCAATGATCCGAGAGAGACGAAGCGATTATTTGCCTTCACCGAAAATTCTTACCGAACCGCAGCACTGGGAGTCGGATGATTGGTGAAACCGCGAATTCTCTCGACCCAATCTCTGATCTACAACGTTGTGCCAACGCTTGATTTTTCATCCATCAACAATGTCCGGATGGAAATAACGAAGGGAATATAAACCGCGATGCGCGGGATTGAACAGCCCGAGCGATCCGAACCTTTTAACGTTACAACCGGGGAGTAGCCCGTCGGGACGATTGGCGAACAGTATAACGAGTGAGAGTCGTGCCCGGGCAACGAGTTATTGTTAAGTTGTTCGATAATTATCGGTGGGGGGAGCTACCAACGAGACAATTCTCATAAAGCTTCGGGGTCTTTTCTCTCCGTACGCTCTCTCGCGCTCATCTCCGTTCTCATCGACGCAGAGGCATGAAACCGAGACGAGGTGAGTCGTCGAGATATTGCCCCGCGGAAGGGAGATAGTGAGTGAAAGATGAGAATATAAGCCGGACTATCAAGTAGCTATCGTTGTATGGCCCCGGGCGCGGCTGTCTCTACTCGATTGATGAGTAGTCCTTTCGAGCAATTATTGTTATTCTGATTACATAATAAGCCCGATGAGAAAAAAAGAATAAAGAAAGATTTGAGAAGAAAAGAAAAAGCAAAGAAAAAACGAAGATGAAAGAAGAAGAAGAAGGCCGAGGAAAGATGAGCGCGGTGTGTGCTATGGCCCTCATGGTGGGGGAGTAGAAGACACACGAGACTCCTTTCTACAACGATGGAAAGGGGGGGAGGAGCAGAGGAGACGAGAGGGACGCCCGAGCGCGAGTGAGCACCATCGAATATCTCTCGTGGTGGAAAGTATAATTCGAAAAGGGGGTTCCGAACGGGCGAATGGCCGGTTCCGCGAATCCCGCGTAATCGATTCCGTCATGTCGCGGGACCACCCGGTACGGTCCTAATAAATAAGTAATACACCGGTCGAAACGATGAGCATCGCGAGATACTTGGGAAAGAGCCAGAACCTTATACAGCGGTCCTACGGCAAGGAAAACGACGATATCCCGGGTCAACCGGACGGACAATGTTAAATCGTCGTTGTCTCCTCCAAAATATATCCATCGTCGAAAATCGTGCAAGTTCGAGAACAAATCGATCTCTCCATGCTCCGGAGCCTTTAAATTGTGAAATTTTGTTTTGAGCCGATTGCAAATCAGTTTTTTCTAATTGCTCATACGAACAACTGCGCCAGGGAGGAAGAAAATTACACAAAATCGTTTGGAAAGCGATAGTTCTGTAAAAAAAAAACAAAAAGAATAATAGATATATTATATTCGTTTTTTTTCTTTCGCGCAATGAGCGAGCCCTCCCGCTCGAATGAATTTTTCATTCTATATACACGACAGCCGGCGTTGAGACCGGGGTATAGGGCGTGCGAGAACGCGAGAAATAAAAATCTCGGGTTGCCAAAAGAAGTGAGGGCGCGTGATCGCAAGTCGCTTACCGCTGTTCCGAGGGGAAGGGAGAGGCAAAATGGGAGTCCCGCCGTCGCGAGACACCCGAGTAGAGAAAGAGTCTGAATAGTAGCGAGAACCGCAGCGCCCGGGGAGTAAGTATAACGGCGAGAAGAAAGAAAAATGAAACAAGAGAGCGCGATAGATCGCGTAGAACGAGGCGAGAGATTTGGCACGCCGCGCGTCCTTATATTATGGGGAAAGAAGAAAACACGTGCACAGCGACGCGCGTCGACCGATCGTCGTGCAACACTTGGAAGGTGTCGCTCTCGACAGGGAGACTCCGGACTTGAGAGAAGTGGTTCTATAGCTTGTATACAAGTTGCCGGTGGAGTCGGTAGGCCACGGCCGTGTGCCCGCACCTCGCCGAGAGGTCAATATCAAAATGCTCGCGTAGGTCTTCGTGGCCACAAAAATGAATTTGAAGGTGCAAGAGGGACGGATATATGCATGTATACATATGTATACACACGTGTATATACTCCGAGTAGCTACTTTGCGAACGGTTATACGATACCTTTGGGGGAGTGACCGATGTCGATCCCGAATTCTGACCGAAACATATGCACAGTTAACTGGATTTCGTTATATTCGAAGGTTGACGAGAATACAAAGGGTACGGGATCGCGTTCGCACTGATCACTTTCAAATTGTTAAATTTAATTGCGACTAACTGGCAATTATTTTTTTAAACGATTCACTCTAGACTTGTACGGCGTTTCAAACGACGTTAAAAAGCGATGCGCATATGTAATGTGCATAATTTTTTTATAACTCGATTTAAATCGAAGTATGATGTGAAAAGACTGAAATAAAAGAGGTAATAAAGTTATCGAATAAAGAAGAATCATGAAATCAAAAAAATGTTAATCATTTTTTTTTTCAATATAACAATAGAAACTACATGTGTATGAACGCAAGCGGCATCGAGCACGAACGATTTTGGCAAACGTATCGAAAACAAAAATATTCATAAGGTTTGTATTACTTCATTGATTTGCGCCAAATTTTGGATGAAACGCCCTCAAAGGTCACTCAACTCGTGAAGTTTCAGCTTCGTTGCTTAGAATGTGCGCAAACGGCAGCACGCCTAAACAGTTTTAGAGACGATCTCGAAATCGCTTTTTAAAGAAATCAACATTTTTTTTGCGAGGAAGTGAAAAAACAGATGAGTGTCTATTATCTCGAGCCTCTGAAATTAATCACGCATAATTATACGAAATTATTACGGAGCCAAGGTGTAAAGTCGCCGGATATACCGTGCGTGACAATTAATCGCCCAGCGTCTCGAAATCGTAATAGCCATTGTGTTACACATCCAAGTTAGAAAAAATGTATACCTATATGTGTTTATTCGGAGCGCTACGTGCCCAGACGGTATATGAGTCAGAGCGAACGAGCAGCGCTTCGTTATAAAGACTATTTGTGAACACATTCGTAAAGCGCCCTGTCGTCTACGCCGTTCTCGACGCTTCCACCACTGTTGTCGAGGCGGATTTAAAGCGCGAGAGAAAGCGCAAAAGCCGCGACGGACGATGAGATTGAGAGAGAAAAACGACGGAGGAAAAAGAGACCCTTGGCGTATAGAGTTTGGCCAACGGCACGCAAAATCTCGTAACTCGTAACTTTCATGGTCAATCCGAAAACGCCCGTTTCTCCAATTCGCTCGCCTCCTCCGCGAACGACCGAATGTCTAATGTCGAGCCGAGCAAACGATATCGAGGACAAAGTCAGCTCGTTCCTTGCGCGCGACTCTCGCTCGGAAACAAATAAAACTGGAGCGCATTTCAAAGAGCAAAAAAGGAAGAGACCTATGCGAACTTTACATATGTATATTTATCGTTCATTCTTCAACGTTCACGAGGAATTATGTAGGTAAAGATAGTGTGCGTGTATCCTCTTTAATTTTATCGCTTCGCATTACCAAAATATATATTTTATTAGACACTAAATTGTCCAGTGTGTGTACGCTCCCGCGCGGGTAAAGGGACCGAAGAGGAGAGAGGCCGAGCCCTCCCGGCAGAAGTGAGCGCGGCTTGAGCGTAGTAGAACGAGAGTAGATCGATGAAAGTTTATGCGGAGCGGGACCGGTGGGCCGATATACGAGCGACGAGCCGCCTCCGGGGTCCGCAGCTTTTACGACCGACGAATTGCTGCTGTGCCCCCCCTGCGCGGTGTGCTCGCCTTCTTTATCTTCGTTCTTGCGTATCTATCGTTTTTCTCTACACACACGAGAACAAAACTGTGCAACAAATACAACTAAACTTGGTTGTTTGTTTCCTTTTCGCTACACATCGTTGCTACCGATCTTTGTCCAATATGCTTGTTTTCGTATTGCTGAAGAATTTTGTTTTTGCAAACAGCTAGTACGAGTAAATATTCGCCTATAGAAGGAAAAAAAACTATGCAAATTGGATTTTCACGTCGCTTCCTCATTTTGTTTCTAAAGTCGTTTACAAAGCTTCTCCATGAGAAGTTACTCGAGTTACCCAATTTTCGCTTCTTCATAGGTGAAGCTCTACAAACGCATGTTATGATGTTGGAAGCAAAATGAAAAAGCGAATTTAATTTCCAGTATGACCAAAGAAAGGAAGGTGGAAAAACTTGCATTCGAAGTAAAATATCGATTTTTCTATACAATCAATAAAACATCCAGTTTTGTAAAATTTCAAAGTTTCAATACTCAATTCTCAATTTTGGTCAAACGTCCACAGACCACAGACGACCAAATATTATTTCTGCATATGTTTCGATATTTTTGAACATTTCCAACATGTTTCTGCTAAAATCTCATATAAAAATAATGTCACCAAGACAAAGCTTTCTTTATGAGACAGCATTTGCGTGAAAAGTGTTGATTGTTATCGTCCATTCAAATTTATCTCGTGGATCGTAGAATACCGCGATAACCGAGGATTCTCCGCTGATCGGTGATAGTTGACGAAGAGTCCGACTTCTCGGTAGAGCCGTCACTCATTGTGGAACAACCTCCGGCCGTCTCACTCTCGATCGTTCCCATATCCGTCTTCCGATCCTTCTCCGTTGTGTTCTGCGTTGGTTGCATGGTCCCAGGACACGCGGGAGGAGGCTGTTACAGGCTTTTCACCGATGGCCAAGAGAGTAGCGGCACACAGGGCATGGATATAGGCGCAGGTTCCCACACCGCAGGGCATGATTTATCGGCCTGCCACCCGACCGAGCCGCTGTCATCATCTCGCTCGTACCGTGAAACCCGCGGTGGCTCCTTCTTCTTTCTCTTCTTCTTCTTCTTCCTCCTCCTTCTCTTCCTCTTCCTCTGCTTCTTCGCCACTCGATGCTTGTTCTCTTCTGCCACTCCTGGGCCGTTGATGCTCTCTCGTCGTTGCGTCCTCATACCTCCTCACTTCGCAACAGTTCTGCGCTACAACGGTCTTTTTTTTTCGTCTCGTTTTTTCCTTTTCTTCTCTTCTTACATTCAATCCTCCTTCTTGAAGAAAGACAGTCGAGTCTCTATATTACCACTAGACATCGGGGATACGTCAGTCGTCTCCATCACTTATACAAACTGCGAAAAAGTCCCGTACGGTCAATTTTCTAGCGTGTAATCTTCTAATCTCGTAACGCTCTATCCCTTTGGTTCGTGACGTTTATCGCCCGAGATCTACATACCGCGCAAGATTATCTGCGGCCACGGTGAGTATTTGCGAGCCCGGTTTTACTTCGTTGCCTGAGATATTTCCTCGGCGATCCGCTCGAACGGCTGACCATTCGGAGCCCTGACTACTTGCTGTAGCCGAGCTGCGAAGGGACGAGAGACTTCTCGCCAACCCCTCTTCGGCCGTACTATGTGTTGAGCGCGCCGGACACTCGCGAAGCCCTCTGGCTTCGTTCGTTTTCTTCTTCTTTCCGACAAAGAATTAACAGACGGATTAGAGACGCGTTTATCGCTCGACGATCGATCCCTCGAACGCAATATTTTTATATTGGTTTTTTATTCTTCCGTTTTCTTTTTATTTTATATTCTTTTTTGCCACTAATCACTCAGCGTCACGCGAACGGATCAACGTAGTGGCCCTTTTCCCGTCAAAAAATTAAGTACTATCCCAACATTCGGGTCGTAAAGCATTCAAGGGAGACGGCGAGCGAGAGAAAGAGAGAGAGAGAGAGAATGAGATCTCCGTGGTCTAAGGGCGATTCGGCGGAAGAATGCCTCTTCGACAGGGGCTGTGAAGGATCAGAAATCCTGAAGAGCCGAGAAGAGGAGCGCCTGCGCCTGACGGTCCCTGTGTGCTGCGTGCCGGGCCCGGGCTCTCTTGGGCAATTTAAAATTCGAAAAAAAACGTGGGAAGCCTTCTACCGTCAGGGCCCACCGCGAGCCGAAGAAATTCTCATTTATGTTTTATCATAAATATATTCATGAAGTATTTTTCGGTAGGGCGGAGAAGAGGGAGGTTACCTCGCTCGCTCGGGCACTCCGGCTTTTTTACGAGCTGGTGCCTTCCCCGGACCTTCCTCGATGTGCTCTTCGGTACGTCTCCATTTTGGAATCCTCTCTTCGTTTTCTTTTCTCTCTCCCCCCACCCCGTTCACCTCCTCCCTTCCTTCTCGTTCTGATCCTTGGACAGTATCTTTCTTCTCTACTACCAGCACAAGAGAGCTCAAAACTTATTTGAGCCTCGTATCGGTTAAAAATACGATTTTTTTTCAATTATATTTTTCCTTGCACTAGTGTTAATATGAAACGTTGAGCTGAATGTTAAACAAGAGACAAATTTATTATCCGAAGCAAAAAACGCAATAGCGATCACTACAAAAACGCGATTGAGGAATGGAAGTTTCATTTCAGAAAATGTTTATGAACGATTTTTCAAGAAGTCGCGACTTTGCATCGCGATAAAATTTCGGACAAATCCAAGACAGCTATCGCGCCGCGATAGGGCATTTACCGAGTTATCTTTTTTTTCATCTTGTATCTTATTCTTTACCTGGCGCATCTAAAAAAATGTTTCCGATTTTTTTAATGCATTTTTTGCAGGACAAACATGGCAGTTTGGAACTGAATTCGAACGTTGCGTTGGTAAGCGAAATAATAAAAATTAGTTTCCTGTACGTCTGAGCTTCTTAACTTTTTAACTTCCGCTATTGGTCTCACGCGGTGGGTTGCACCGTCCTACGAAGATTTACTCGATCGACAAAACGACATCGATGATTTTAATCTCGTCATAACAAATAATCGTTTCATCACTGTAGAAAAGCGTTCAAAGTTGTTTCAAATAGTAATAAGTTCATGAGTGCGATTGAGCGGAGCTCCAAAGGGTTAAAATTTGTGGATCCCCTCCCCCTGTTCTCCCCCCGCCCCGCTTGGTAGAGATGCCGCGGTGAGGGAAGCCACGTGTATACTAGGCATAGCTGCAGAAAGGCGTGCGCGTTGTTCTGCTTCGATATCCGATAGGAAGGAGACGGAAGGGCGACGCGGAGGTAGTGGCAATGATGGAGCTGCTTGGTCTTGTAGTGGGGTAAGAAGCGCGTCTGCACGCGTCGTGCACGCGGGGGCTAATGCCACCGGCAGCCCAGGCTACTTCTCTACGTCGTCGTCTTCGTCTTTGCCTTCCTCGTCGACGTGTTTGTACTCTCTTTCGTCGTTTGGTCGTGTGTGCCCGACCGCCTCGCGATTCACTCCTCTCTCCCAAAGAAGGGGTTTGTCGGCAGAAACTCAGAGCCGCGGTCCCGTCTTTTGCCTTCATCGCTAACCAACGCGCACAACAGTTGCGAGCGTCGTCGCGAGTTCTAGACTTTTGCTCTCTGGGCCGCTTGTCCATCGGGCAAACACGCATACACGCGCATCTCTCGAAATCCTTGGCCTCGCTGTACAAGGAACCCGTCGCTCTTCTGTGTTACATATTATAATAAAACTCTATTCCGTCTTGGATATTCTGAGACTCTTTTGTAATGCGAACGGCGGCATAACACGGATCCCCCCCTCGAGCCTGCGATTTCGTCATCGTTAACACGCACGTTTTTTTTTTCCGACGATTCAACAGAAAAAAAACTGTATCCACTCGAGTACTCGAGAGTCCCCTTCGTCACCGCGATTAATCGTTCGCAACATTCGCTCTAGCGTTCCGTCGAGTGCGCGTATATCAGCGTCGCGAGTCTCGCGAAGTTCGACAAAAGTGTTTCCGAAGATGTTCGCGGAGTTGCGTCTCATGAGTCTCGTACTCGTGGCGGCGGTCCTGACCCACCGGAAGAATCAAGGCAGTGCCCGTGGCGAGGATGTTCTTCTGCTGCAGCGGCGCGGCTTTCAGGGAAGTCCCCGTCCTTACGGAATGGAACGTCCAACAAGAGTCGAAGAGTTCAATCGCACGGACGTCCTTCATCCGGAATATCAGATACCGGCGACCCTCCAACCCGGCAACGTTTCCAAGTGAGTCCAATTTTCGTACGGATAAGCTTGACAGGATTAGAAGAGATCTGTGTATTAATGTTGTATCCAGTCAAGTTTTGACTCGTCGTAATTTTGTCGCGTGGCCGACGAGTATCTACGAATCTCTCGGCCGCACGGTTACCGCGCATGGAGCGGGCCGTGGCGAATGCTGCGTGGTGCAGCAACGCGTTCCTCTTCGCCTTCGCGAAAGCTGGATTTAGCCACGGGGGTCGCGAACACGACCCCAGACGACGCGTCGCCGACATTGTGTCCCGACGCTAATTTTACAATAGCTCACTGCCGAGTAGGCAGTTGTACCAAGCGGTAGAGAGGAGGCTCACGGAGTAGACGAAGAAGACACGGCCACACGAATGGGGAGCACGTGCAACGAACGCCCCGACGCGCGTCATGTGTCTCGAAGACTCGCGCGAGTACACGGCGCTTGTAACGCGCGTTGCAACGCACTGTCGAACACTCCAAAAAGGGTTGATACCTCTTCGAACATATGCAATACGAGTTAATTTTGTTTCGTATCACGCGAGTGCGCCATCGTGCGCGCCGCGTCCCAACGCGTCCACGTTCGGAGCGACGATAGTCGATGACTTATCGAGCAAATTAATATCGTCATTATGTGTATGAAGCGATTCTTGTGAAAGGAAAACGTCTCGAGACGCAGAAAGAGACGACGCCGAAACGTTTAATCTCCGCGCGAAACAGTTTTGGCTACTTGCCGCGAAAAAATCGCGGGAGAGGTAAGCGGGAAGGGGAGCTTTCGGAGGTTCTTCCAGCACCGAATATTCTTCGCTTATTATTCTTGTTTTTCCTTGCCATCCAGCGGCCGTGGCACACGGGCACGGATCTCGAGACGACGCGATATCTCAGCGAGAGCTTTATTGCCCCCCTCCCCCGTGATATTTTCTCCGCAACAGTCACAGCTTTATTAGCGTGCTCCGCGCAATGAACGAGCTCTCTATAATCTTGAAACTTTGTCACGACGCCCGTTAGGCTGGATCTTTCTTCCTTTCTCTCTTTCTCTCCTGCGAAATTCTCGCGACTCGAGGGTTTTCCTTTGATGGTTCATCTCATTAATAATACGCGACACCGCTTCGGTCACGCGCGAGATCCTTTCGGAGACACGTTACATTCTTGGATTGCTCGATCACTTCGTATAATGTAGCCTGGAACGGTATGCCGATGTGTCTTTACGGCGAATCGAGGTCTCTGCGCGATGTTCCAAAAGCTCCGATAAATCTTTGATGGCATACGCTTGTTCTTTTTCCCCCGGCGAACAATCGGCTGAATATTCATCGACGAAATTCGTACTCATTAATCGACGATCACGGGGCAAAAACGCGTCGAATCTCACATAAGTGGAACACGCGACGCTGTCTCAACGTCGCCGCCGAGTGGGAAGGTGGAGAGAAACGGTGCGAGAGCGTTCCAAAGAGTTCATCCTGCGTCTGGATATATAGCTCGAGACGGTTGTTTCGCTCTCTTATATCTTCGCGTACACATTAACTAAACTGGGCCACATATTTTCGTTTCGCCGGTGGCCTCGGTTTGTTGTTTGTTTAACACCCGGGCTTTTCGCTACAGCCGCGTTGTACTCCGTATCCGCCGCGGAAGTTTCCGAGACCACACGCGAGCATCAAAGAGACGCATTTAAAAAGCTATGAAAAAGAAGAAAAGTCTCGACTGTGAATCCGTGTGAAAGACAAAAAAAAAAACGTTTTAACGCGCCCGATTGGTGATTAACGCTCGACTCTACGTGAACGGTAATATCATACTGAATTCAGCTAAAATCATTACAGGTTCTATTATCTGAGCCCCCGTGACGGCCCACCGTTGACGCTGCTCGTCACACCGTGCACCGGAGCAATATCGTGGACAGTGAGTTCCGTGGGACCCCCGGACGAGGATGATCATCAGAGCAACGGCGCGAGATGTAAGCATATTAAAGTATAAATTGCTCTACGCAATCGATATTTACTGTCGAACGGATAAATGAAAATATTAAAAAACGAAATAAAGTGCCCGAGATATTAAAGAGCGAAGACAGGAAGCGTTTTGTCCGAGGACGCCAGCGTTTGACCGGTTTAGAGTTCATTCCGCGACGTAATATCCGTATAGGAAAAGTCGAATGGAAGGGAGTCCGGTGTCCCGCGCGATGAATACAAAGTGTTTCGCATAAGTGACCGATCGAGATGTGCGAAATTGGGTGGGGGGGTTTCGATTGGATGGGAGAGAGATAGGAAAGGTTTTTGCGATATCGTTACATTAAATTTCACTTAAATCACGGTGAACGAGATCGGGAAGGCACGGCAGCGCGGGGGGCCGTTATCTCGAGAAAGGGACAGCGAGAGAGCGTTGAAACGATCGCGAGTCGTCAACGGGAACGATTATGCGGCTGGACATAGAGACGCGAGCGCGTGGGACGAACGTCGTATATGGGAACGATGAAGAGGCACCGATGAAGAAGGCTCTTCCCCGGCTCTCGCGCTATCGACGATTAACCATACGATCGCTCGGGCTCTAACTGCGCGCGACTCCTTCGACGGGATAAACGCTCGGGACGAGAGAGAGCGATTCCCCCGCGGGATCTCGCTCATTACCGTGCCGTTCGCCTCTCTCTTTCTCTCTCTCTATATCGATTCCGGGGGCTTCTCTCGTCATCTTCTCTCGTTCTTCGTCTCCTCAACACCGTCTATATATGCCCACAAACATTACAAGACGAGGAGGCAAATTATATCGAGGTCCGGTAAGGAGAGAAGCGAACGGTGCGTCCGGCACGCACGAGCTTCCACGAAAAGAAAATTGTTTGCGTAAACACCCTTTACCGCCTCCTATAATTCCCCCAAACTGATCACTGGCATTATCGCATAAAGACTTACTGCCTCGCGAGATCGTTTCGGCCGGCTCGAGCGGACTTTTCTCTAGACACGTATACGAGCCTATACAAAACATGCATGTGCACCGTTAATATTATAATCCCCCCCGTTGAAAGCGAGACAACACCACGATGTGACGACGTCGAACAATTCCCATTCGCGAAACTATAGATGTCCGAGTTACACGTGTGATTAGGCTTTTAATATTTTACGACTTTTCGCGGTCGGGCATTCGCTCGCGCTCGCATATTGCCGGGTCGATGAACATCAACACAGCCGCTCAGACAACGTGGCCGGTGAAAACTCTCATTCCTGGATCACCGCTGTTCACCTACGAGGGCGAGGACGCTCAAAACTTTACGATTCCCAGAGTGCGAGCCGGTCTGTACAGACTCGAGATGAAGACCATTATGGATTCTGAAAAAAGAACGAACATCAACACATCGCCGAACACCGTACTTCTATACGCTACTTCGAGCGCGCTCGATCATCTACCAACGAAATTCTACGATACCTCGAGGGGCAAGCAGCGGCATCACACTCTGAGATTTCAGCAGCGACGAAGTCGACGTCGGTTGACGGTTTCTTGGAGCAAAAGGTACACTGTCACTGATTGATTCGCGAACGTATCTTCGCTATGTCGGTGACGATTTTACGACGTTGCCGTTGCGTATCGCGTTTTCTTCTGACGATCAAAATTTCAGTCAAGTGGATCCGCATCTGTCGAGTTACTGTCTAGCCGTGACATCGGGCAGTTCGCCGCATCCGAGAACTCTTTGCGCGGCGAAAAACATTCTAAAGAGTCATCCACGACCGAGCCGAGGTAGCGCGTCGAAGGAACATCAACATCGCGGCGTTCCGGAGGGTCTTCATTGCGTTCCCCAGACGAGGCTCACCTTACACGGTCTCAAGTACAATACTACGTACAATTTTACGCTTTACGTGGTACGTTAAATACGCGGGTGGCATATCGATGACCTATGTATTATTCGCGGCGAATAAGTAAAGAACCCTGGATGGCTATAAAATTTTCATCGTCCATAACGTTTTAATTTTCTCGAGTCGGTTGTCGATTGTAAAGAAATTCCCTGAGATATCCCGGATTCCTCTGATAGTGGTCATCCTATCAGTAACAGATAACGAAAGGACAATAGACATACAACATCGATGAAATTTCTTTTTTTTCGTCAGGTCAGTATGCGAAACAATGTTTCGACGAGGGTAGCCACAGAGATGCTGAAATTTCGCAGGACACCGGCACAAACGCTTCGTACGGGCCGGTACACAACGGCGAATCTTCGCAAAAACGACGGATTCATCAATTTTCGGTACAGGCCCCAAGACAATGCAACAACGGAATTTCACGTAATACCTTGCGGCGGTGGAATCGTGAGGGCAAAGCTCAGGGGACCCGGAATAATTAGGGTATGTATGAAAAAGTATTTATCGCCAAGCGCATCTCGAATAGCGAGACTATTTTCAGCTATCGCCAGCGAAAACCGGTTTTTTTCCATCTAAAATCGAAGTAAACAACTGGAAGTTAATAGATACAATAACACGCAAATTAAGATAGTCCGTGTATATGTACAAATTTTGAGGGCGATACCTCGAAAATTTCAAGAGACCCCAGACATTTTTAGCGAATGAAAAAACCTCGCGAAACTTCAGACTATAACGATTTCAAACCCTCTACATGCTGCGAAATTTTCAACTCCGTAACTAAAGACGTTCTCAACTTATAGAGGTTTCACTTTTTTACTTTGTCGTACACTGAGGTGCACATTTTTTCAAAACATGATTCTCTATTTTTTGAAACGTTCTGAACGCGTTTTTACTAAAATATCCTTTTATTAATGGAAAAACAGAAGAAATAAAGAAAATTCCGCAAATTGACGAGTATGGCGACGTGTGCCTGTTAATGCGAGACATCACGTCCGAATCAAACATCCCCTCTCCTCGCGCGTCACGAAGGAGATACCAATTCGCACGAGCGTTTCCTCAACATTGCTAGCCGTCGTGTTCTCCCGTTATTCGTACAACGCTCGCACGGCTGCCACGCGACTGCGTTCGAGAGCGCAGCCGGAGAACACGTACCTCGAACTACTGAGAGTTTTCGATTTTCTACGATTGCACGACGATGGATGGAAAAAATGGCAAAAGTCTAAAAATATCCACGCAGCCGTAGCCTATCGAGCTAATGAAGCAAAATTTCTCTTATCGTCAATTCGAAAAAAAATATCAATGATGGCTCGAATAAACGATGGCTCGAACGGCAATGATCGTTCCTTCGAACGCAGTCGTTGCGCTCAAGAAGACCGCGCAGTAAAATAAACACCGCATATTATCGGCCGCAGCTGAATTGTATATCTATCGAATGTAGCAAGTCTCCCGGGCGGATTCCCCCGGTTAAACCTTACATATTTCTCGATCGGTGATTAATTTCAACCTAACTATCCACTCGTTTACTGTGGATTCTTTCTTACGACGACTAAGATAAACGAACGGGTTCCCGAGCAAATAAGAGTTGATTCGAAATCGATCGCCAGTAATTGAGCGAGAAATTAAATAATTCAAAAAATAAGAGTATAACATTATCATATTCAGTATTTGATATCGAAAAAAAAAACATATTTTACCATCATGTCTTACACGTATTTCTAATTTAAAAAAAAATTCAGTTTTGCTGGTTTAAAATAATGGTTTTTTCACGCGTATATTTGAATATTTTCACTCAACACGTACTGGAGCAAGAAATGATACGTCGCACTAATATTAATGCAAATTCGATCTAAATTAATTATCTGTGTTGAGAAGGATGTCGAAAAAAATTGGTTCGCGTAACGAGTAATAAATTGAGAGATAAAAATTGACATGCTTCAAGATAAGATATTTCAGGCTTTTAATTTTGTCCCTTGGACACTGTTTATAAGTAAGCGCACCGTCTCAAATAAAACTGAGAGTCAGCGTGTCGTAAGAACGAAAAAATCTACTCACCGGTCGATGCTTAATTGAGAACAGGCAATATGTCCTTGAAATTAACGGGGCTCATTTCTTCCTTCCCCCTTCCACGATTTACATGTACGTGTGACGATTCGTTGCGTTAGCGCTTGGCAACGTGCATATTCAGCGTCTTCATAAAAATAGTCGATCCCACGAACTTGCCCGAGCGGACACAGATTCAAGCCAGGAACTAAACAAAAAAAAAGTCAGTTCCATTTGCATTCTCGTTGCAATGCAAAGGCGATAAATCTTAATAAAAACAAATAAATAAATCTAAAACAAGAGGTAAGGGACAAAAAAAATCAGTAAACAATGGTTGCACAAATTTTGTAAAAACGTCACAGCTCGCATTAAATCGCACAATTTATTTCGTAACTATTCGGGTTATAACATTTATAAATTATCGAAACTCTGTCAATGCGTGGACTTTGTTAACGTCAATCGTGCGTCAATTAGGAATTGAGACGTGAATAGAAAAATTGTTGTTATTAACGGTTCCCGATGCGAGACGCCTAAATAACAAATAGACAAGTTTCACTCAAAATACGAGCTCGGCAAACTCATTTACAGTGCCGATTCTACGAAAAATATATTTGAGTCCGTAGATGACACTGTTAAAATCTTTTTGTGTACCTCGCATTGTCCAATCTTCGGACGAATATTGCTTGCCGTTAAATTTTTTATCTCGGCGAAAAATCAGTCAATGAAAGAAAATCTCCATTCATGATTTTCATTATTTGCCGCAATAACCGAATTAACGAAACACAGATACTGCGGAATTGCATCAATTGAGAATTTATACATACTTCGGAATCATCGGCGTTGCGTTGTTGAAATCTGTTCGATCGAGATCGCGCTCGCCGACAGATGACATCGCGTCATTCCTGCACGGACCTGTTGAATCGCGCAATGGCGTCGCAAGCTCAACGGCAAAAAACCGTTCTCGCGATTTACACTCCCGAAATTCTAGAATTCCTCGATACGCCCGAAAATATTCCACTCCCGTATGCTATAACCCGATTTTCACTTGAATCGTTGCTAACATGAGCTTTTTTGGCGATATTACGCGTTAATTTTGCAAGAGCATCCGCGGGGGCACCAGCGTGCTTTGTGGCCGAAACAGCCGGCTCCGCGAACCCCGTTTCTTTTCGTGCGCGATACGAACATAATTGATATCACAACGGTTAAACGACAGACTCTGAGTTTCACCCACGCTTCTTATTACCCGATCGTGACAAATTTTCAATCGATTACATTGATTTGGTGTAATTTTTCGTGCGATTTTGTCGGAAGCGCGAATACCGACAACGCCACGGGGGGGCTGTCCGAACCGGAAACTGCACGACGCGAACACCGACGCTACGGCGAGACGCATGCGAACCGGAAATTGCACAAATTCCCAAACATCGATTATGTGTTAACGGCACTCGATGTAAAATCCTTGTAAAGGTGTCATGTAGTTAATCAATTTACAAATTCAATATTTATTGCCGGTCGAATAATGATTTTAAAAGAAATGTATTATACACGGAAAAAGCCGACGCGACCTAACCGACATTATCGTTTTCTACAAAAATATACGTTACGCAACTCAATTTTTATCCCGCGACATCGTGGCCGTAATAAAATCACAGCGATCCAAAAGTGAACTCTGCACTTCGCTCAGGCGCCTGATTAACCGACGACAATACGTTTTTATTGATAAACTTTAATTCGTTGCAATAAATCGTTTAATACATTCAGAAACACGCATCCCGATACTCAGCCGGGGGCGCCCAACCGGAAACTACAAGTCACGGATATCGATTATTTCAATCAGCCAATAGCGAGCGATGTGAGATCCTCGCAGTTCTCGTAGACTTCATTCAACAATAAAAAACAATTATTTATTACCGTTTAATAGGAGATCGAGAAAATATGAATACGACGATATATTTCATAAACTTACAGATACAACTGAGATAACAAATAAATAACAATTATACCCGACTTCGCCCAGATTAACGATATTCGAATTTTATATGAGGTCTCACTAGAAATTGAAGAGACAGACAGGATTTCTTATTGATACACGATACAGATTATAAAACAAGATATATATTTATTGAAAATTAATTAGGGAAAAGTTTAAGGTAATTGTTGCATAACAGCACGGCACATAATTCGATTGATATAAGCAGAATAACAGCCAGATAATGTCCGGTGTTTGCAGAAGAAAGAAGTCGTCGATCACGCATCTCTCAAGGCACCGTCCCTTCCGCCCGGAAAGCATTACACCTTGAGGGTATCCGCCACTCCGCAAGAATTAGTAAAAGTGTCCTCTGTCAAGGTTCTGGCTACACAGGAAGGATCTATCGTCTATCCGGAGGTAGATAATCGTTTCCTCACCACTCAATGAATAATAACCATCTCTATAAGAAAAGAACAAAAAAAATCTTTGATGTTCAGGTACCGTCCAAGAGTGCACCGAGGGAATATCGCTCGTTGAGAAAATGCGACGAGGTAACGGTCGGCGTTGAGCCCGCGGGAGCAGCAAAATATTGCGTTCTCGTGCGTGAATTGCGCGGTTCAACTTCGATAGCCGGAATAGCGAGTATACCGGATCAGTGTGGTCTTCATCGTCGTCGAAGGTCCGAGTACACGTTCGAGCAATGCGAAGAAAAGACGAGTCCGCCGGAGAATCGAGCTTTACCGTTTACGGTGTCGAGACTGGAGCCCGGCAAGGCGTACCTCGTCCAGATAACGGCTCAACTCAAGGGCCAGTCGCTCTCCTATCCATTGCTGGGAGTACGAACTCGAAGATCTTGTAAGCCCTGAAAACCCAATCCAGTTTTCGATTTATGTAATTCAGCCTAGGCTGAGCGTCGCGTGTAGCAGTTCCTTTGCCGCTTCAACGAATCTCTCTCTGTACATATGCGTGTATGCATGCGGTATGTGTGAGTAAGTGAGTAAGAATCATCTGTAACAAAACAAACGAAACAAGAAAAAAAAATATCGCAAGATTCACCGTAGCATGTATATGATACGCTCATCGTTAAATCATCATTTAAAACGAAAAAAAGAATTTGACACTGCGCATTTATGTCTCTGAACAGTAAACTATACAATAATTATGATAATAATATTAATAAATATCGCGTATAAGATGTAACGAGAGAAAGAACAAGCTTCCCGGAAGAATCCGGCGTTCTTGTACTCGTCGACGATGATTTTTTGTATAAAGATAATTTTTTTACCAACAGCATCGCAACAATTGCGAAAATGCGTAGTTTCATTACTCGCCTCGGCATTATATTCCCCCGAACGAGAATGGAGGGCATCGAGCTGCGCGTAAATTTGTTGATAATAAACGCTCGCAACGTATCGTCATCCCGGGCGGCAACATATCCTCGAATCGTTGTCAGATTCGATCAAGCGTGCACGTGCAAACATTCGCCCTCGGAAGACCATCTGCCCCGTCGGCGTTAACCGACACGCTCCTACGCTCATTCATCGTTTCGCCTTCTCGCGCTCCGCTCGCCCGCGCTTCCGCGCTATCTCTCTCGTTCGGAAATTACGCTGTTGCTCTCTCCTCGAATTCTCTTGCCATTTATAATTCGGCACGTTCCGAACTAACGCGGAAGAATCTGCGTGTGCGGTAGAGGCTCCGCACGTGAAACCCGCCGGTAAAACCCCTCCGAGAGCGTGTTATTTCCCCGCGCGAGATCGTTCAGACGAGAAAATCTATTTTCGTATATAAATACCATAACACCGGCGTGCCTTAAGAGCGATGAGGAGCTGAGAAAAAGAGATCTCGCGCGATAGTCGAAGTAGCAGGTTCGGACAATAATGCACTTCGCATTGGAAGACGCATTCGTCGTCCTCGATGACTTCTCGAGGACGGCCTTTCGTATAATCGTTTGGCCGCTGGTCATCGTCGGCGTCATCGGCAATCTCGGTGTTGTGTATCGTATTTGTTTCTTCGACAACGGCAAGAATTGCTCGCTGAAGCCCCTCTATCGCGGCGCTCTTCTCTCCCTCGCGGTGGCCGATCTTCTGCTTCTGTGCACTTCCGGCGCCAATGTACTCAGCACCGTGAGTCACAGAACCGTGCTGTGGGCCCTTCCCGATTGGTGCTGCACCGTCGTTCCGTATTTGCAAACCGTCGCCGTTCTCGTTGCCTCGCTGACGTTGGCCGCGGTCGCGATCGACCGTTACGCTGCCATCAAGTCCAAGTATCCTTCGAAGGGCATCAACTGGCCTTGCTCCGTTGCATTCGTCGCTGGAATATGGGCCACAGCGTTCAGCGCCTCGTATCCGGTTTCCGGTGTCTACGCAGTCGAATCACTCATTGTTGTAAACAACTCTACTTACTACACGTGAGATTATAAACTTATTCGCGTTGCAATGCCGTCCGGGTCTTAATAAATTGGTTTTTTTCTTCCTACTTCAACAACGATTATTCTTGTCCATTAATATTTTTAAAACAGGGGGACTTTGTGCATAAATAACGATCGAGACTACATGGCTATCGTCTACACGGCATTGTTCGCCGCGATATTCGTCCCACTGGCCGCTGTATTCGTCGTGATACACATACTACTGGCTCGCAACATTTGGCAACGCAACACACCCGGCGACAACGTCGCCCAGCAAACAACGAGCAGTTCTCAAGTCAGCAACGACAATTCTACGGGTAAGAATGACGTTGAACGTTCGCATGGAAAATCAATTTTGCTTCTTTACTAATGATGCTTTGCTTCGTTTTCTTGAAAAGAATTGTTTTTCAGATTTTTATGCAAAAATTATGTCGAATTATGTTGCTGTAGCAACTGCAACTATTGTGTTATCGAGCTCAAAGTTAAACCGCAATTAGACCGTTGAATATCGTTTGGGATTGAATTTTCATTTAGAGTTAAATTGACCGATAAATAATTATGCAAATTAGATTCATACGTTGCTTCCTCGTCTTGTTTTCAACTGCGTTTTCAAAGCTTATTCTATGAGAAAACCAAAATTAGTCGAGTAACTTCTTCATGGAGCAGCGTTACAAATGGAGTTTAAAGGAGAATAATTTGCATAATTTTTTATCGATTGAAGCATTCGCGTTGCGCGTCACCGCGAGCTTTCGAGTAGTTACGCCCGTTGTTTGGTCAGACGTGGAACGCCCTCGTGACATGTGTACCTTTGAATGCTCCCGTCGTAGTTTCAACGAGTTTGGGAAAACCGAGAGCCGTTCCATGCAAGAGAACCGGACCAACGCCGAGCCACGTGGTGCGAAAGCGAAGAACCGTTCGCGTCATACTCATCCTCATCGCTGTCTTCGGTATCTGCAGGCTACCCCACTGGTCGTTCCTCGTATTCAAGCTTCACGCTACGATGACCGGAAATATATCCTGGTATATACAAATCGTTCTGAGCACTCTCTCCCTTCTGAATGCCGCGGTTCATCCGTTTCTCTACGCATTTCTCAACGAAGCTCTATCGCTGGCAACGTGGATCCGCGCGTGGTGCGCGAGAACCCGACTTGCAACACCGATGGCCCGCCCGAGTTCGGAGGGAGAAGTGGGAAGCACGACCAGTGCCAAGGTACCGAGAGGCCCCTACCACAGTCCATAACTCTTCTCTGCTATAGAAAACTTACAGTAATGCATACGATAAATTAGCTATCTTTAATCTTTTATCCTGACCTCTCAACGAATATTTGTCCGCTTAAATGTATCGGCAACTGATAAATCGGATGTACCAACGAAACAGAGTATTATCGCACGACAAAATAAAAAATAAAGTATTAAAGTCCTTGAACGATAACCATGACCGTAGAAAAATATCGTGTGTCATTTCGACCATCGTTAGATCGCCAATTCGCTCTCCACGACTCGCAAGAGTTCTTCGCCCGGGCCCTTCGGTGGTTCGGCTCTGAGCAAATTCGCGGCTCGTACGAGAAGCTCCTCTCTATCTTGTCCTGGGCAAGCGGCGAGTTCGCGCAGAGCGACTGCGGTGTAGAGCGAGAGACGAGCGCCGTAAGGGTCGAGAATCGACGTGGTCTCGATAATGCGACGACATATGTCCGTTTTCTTCGGATCTTCCGGGGACAAAAGTTGCATGAGCGAATGACCGACCGCTATGCAATGTTGATGACCGGGATGGAGAAGAACGCTCAAGCTGTGTGGTAAAAAATGAAGACTTCGTTGAGAAAAAAGTGTACTCGACGAACAATCGACATCGTTAAAACCGGAAGAGCCCGGAAGTAAGAAGAAAAAAAACCGTATTATGTACCGAGACAGAAGATCGCTGAGTGTATCTTTTGTCGCGACCCCCATAGCGGCTTCGACATCATCGGCAAGTCGTTCCGTGAGTTGCGTCACTTCCGAAGCAGTGAGTCGTCCCGTGCACGTGGTGCACGACCATTCGGTTTCAGGATCCAGAGGATCGTTCGGAAGAACAAGGCCGCTGCCGCAGAGACACTTCAACGTTCCCAGATGACTACCGAGTTCCGTTGGATCCTCGCAACGCTCGCATCGACAGGCAAAGTATTTCGTTAGTAGAAGATGTTCCCGGCGCGCTCTCGTCGACCACAGTGCGTGCGTGTACATCGTACTGAGATGATCGCCTCTGCGAAAAACAATCGAAAAATTCGTCAATCAATCGAACTTTAATCGTGGGTCTCCGGAATTGGTAAGCATATCGGCAAATACATTTACTAACTTTTTAATCGACGTCACGGCTCTAACGGTAATTTTTGGCCGACCCTTAGCATCGATGAAGAAACTGTGACGAGTATTGGCAATGCAGCTGTGTTCCAATAAGCAAGCAATTTCGTAAATAGCCACCGATCCTTCCGGTGGGTTAGTTTCGAGCGCATTCACGTCAATGAGGCCGCAAATTTTTGGCAGAATCTTTTTGGACGATGGATCCAGGGCGAGTAGAGGCTCCAGGTGTTTGGCAACGAGTTCCGTCTCATCGTGAGCCTCTGTGCCCGGACCTCGAGATTCCTCGTGACTCTGCAACGCCGACAAGATCGTCCAACGTTTCGGGCTTCTCCGACGCATTATGAGGATTCTGAGGGCCAGCAGAACGTCGCATCTGCAAAAAAAGGCAATGATTACTTAACGAAATTTTTTATAACGAAAAAAAATCGCCGTTTCGTGGTATAAAAGCTGCATGTTTACCTTGGAAGAATGCGCGATTTAGCGAGAAAACCGCACTCAATACCGTGCCGATTGTCGTCCACGAGGCCGTCGCACGACGCTCTGCAAGCGAACCAATTGCAGCCGGGACACTTGACGAAAACTTCCGGATCGCCGCAGCCCACGCAAACGCGAGCTTCCGAGTGCGGTGCCGGTCCCCAAACTATCGGAGTCTCGGAAACTATTATATCGCCCGCCGCGAGATCTCTGCTAGCGATCAAATGCCTTCCCAGTTCCTCGTTCTCTCTGATCTCCCAAGAACGACAGGATACTTTGTGCTTCGACCAGTCCTCTCTCTGGTGTTCCTTGTCGCAGTAAAATCGGCTCTTGCAGCCGGCGCATCGCAGGGCGGCGCATTTGCCGCACACGGCGCAATTGCCAAGTACAGAGTTGTTATCCTCGTCGACACTCGACATTCCTGACGCAAACAAATATAAACAACGATCCCGTGTTCGTGGAACGATGCCGGACCCGGGTGGGAGGTCAAAAACTTTATTTCGCCTTAGTCACTTCCGGGGTCACCGCGAGAGCTACTGAACGCGCGTTCGTTCACTCCGAGACGAGTCGGGCGCTTGTCGCCTCGCGGGATCTCTCTCGTCCACTCTCGGCGCGGTGTTATAATTAAAACGCAACGAGAATAGAATCTCGGAGCAACGATGTGGCAGAGCCGATCTTCTGGGGGAGAGCTTAGCCCAGTCTCGGTGTGGAGGAACCTCGAAAATTGTCCCACGCGCGCACACAATGTACCATGCGTGGTTGTTCAGCTTTCCGAGAAGTCACCTGCTACGCTCCTCAACGACAAAAAAACGGCTTACATTAACCGTTGTAAAACTCGTGCAGTGCGCGCCGCCGGTGTAGGCAAGTCGTGTCCCGATGGGCAAGGACGCGAGCCTAACGCCGTTTTCGTCCGTCGTAGAGACCGAGAGAAATCTATCTATCGCAACGGCCAACAGAGAGATCCGTAAATGGCAAACGATATTGCGAAAGTAAGTTACGAACAGCGTTGTACCGGGTACGGAGCTACGAGCCCACGAGTCTTTCATTAACATCGACAGACGTTCGTTCCACAAGGAACATACTAATCCATATGCTCGCGAGCGTTTTTTTCTCCCATTCCTCTTTGAAGATTCCTATCGAACGGTAGTAGAAAAAGCTGCATATGTACCGGCGTCCTGTGTCGTCGTTCGCTATGGTTTAAGCGTTACACGCCACGTCCGTTCCATCCTTGTCCGCTTTTATGTTTGAAGCTTCGTCGAATGCGTATCGCAACTCTTTCTCGCTCGTCGCTCGAAGATCGCCTTATTGCCAAACGTGGCGATAACGATACCAGCCCCGTTCTTCTATCTGCAAAGACACAGGTAAAAGAAAGGTTCGTGTACACATTCGATCGGAGTACAGTAAGATAATGACGCAAAAAAAATGTCATCAATACGGTTTCACGATCTCTGTGGTTGTATTTCTCTTCTTTATATGCCAATGTATAACTGCCGAGCGGTGCGCGCGCCCCGTTATCGCCGATAACGCGCAACTCGAGCGTAACAACAAAATTTATACATTCATTGGCGAGACGCAAAGATATTCAATATATTAATATTAATATATTTAATATAAACGTAAAAGTTCTTACAACACGTCTATCACTCTTCCGGTGTACGTTTTGGCCGACGAATTCCGCGGATCCCGTGCGTCAAACTTCTTGTAAAAACTGTTTTCTCCACTTCGTCTCTATCTACTCATCTAACTCGTCGTCGTTGATATTATACCCTATTATATGCAATAAGTTATTACACATTAATGTTACAATGATATTACAGTCGATATATGATGTCTCTGGTATATAAAAGAAAGAAGAAAAGAAAAAAACAAGACATCGAGGACAAATTAACGAGTAAAGTCGTTCAGTGGAAACAATGCAGGATCTCAGGTTCTGGAGAAGATTTACCAACACAGTCAGCCTCGTGCATCCCTCCTTAATCTCCGTCGAGATTGAATAAATTAGCTACAAAAAGAAAAGGAAAGAAACGAAACAGAATTATCAACATCAACGATGAGCCAAGTGCGGCTGTAACGGTAGAAGCAACGCGACGAAGATCGGCCACGCTTAGCGTCCAGTCCATCAGTTCTGTCTTCGGCGCGCCCTTCACCGAGCACAAAGCGCCCCTTCGATTTTTTTTCACGCGCTCGCCTTCTCTTGGTCTCGTCATCACAACACCCATGTGCATCGATACAAAATCTAAATAGAATCGATACCAACGATATCATCCCGATTACGATACATCGCGTTTATCGTTAATTTTATAGTTACAGTAATATATCGATATAAAAATAGCGATCGGTTAAAAGTTATAGCTCTCTGTAACATTATTTTTTTTCCTTTTGTTTTCCCCTCCGAATGCATTCCTGCCGTGATGCGGCATTGCAAACGAGCCGAAGTAATCTATTAGAGAGCGACGACGGCTACCGGTAACGAATATGCCCACAATCGCAGGGGGGTTGACGAATCCGGACACGCCGATGCTTCGCCGTAGACGTAAGATCGCAAGGCTTCGGAAACGGCACTCGACAAGTTCGAGCGAGACTAAGATATATCCTCGATCAGAGATAATAATAACGCCGGTAATTCGAAGTGTGTAATATCACGCAAAAATACTATTCACAGTTTGTCGCGCTTGACGACGCGACGCTAGAGTCCTTTCTTCGTGGAATTCGCGTCCCCGTTAACGGCCATCTTCGTCCTCTCGAAGGTGCAACGCGTTCGAAGGAACTTGCCGAGATCGTTGCACGTGCAAGCCAAATTGTAGATTATGTGAGACGGCGTCTCGAATTCGTTGGGCACGATACCGTCGACCGAAGACTCGAAGAAACTCAACAGCGGAAACCATATCCGCGTTTTTATCGAGTTGCGCTGCACGAGCGCCTGATTGTTCGCCAGCGTGTGATAGTAGAGAAACAGCCTCGACGTTATGTAGAAAGCGACGAATACGTCGATCGAGTAGTGCTCGTGAGCGGCGAGAATAAAAAATATACCAAACATGTTGAGCATCCAGGTGAACGTGTGAAGGAAGTACAAGTTCCTCGGCGTATCTGGGATGAAAATCGTTATGCGCGATCGTTAAACGCAATCGTTGGAAATAGTAACAGAAAATGTTTCTTTAACTCACATTCGGTAATAAAAAAATTCAACATAGTGAGGGCTACGGTGTGGCCGCTGAACATGTAGTCGCCGCAGGTTCGTACACCCTGGATCGACATGCCGGCACCTCGCCAGATCACGTATGCCATCTCGATCTTGTTGTACAGCTCACCATAAGCGGTTCTACGACATAACGCGCATGTTATATTACATTCGAAGAGACTGCGGTTTCGCTAAAATCTCTAATTGCTACCTGGCCGACGGTTCGCCGGTTATGGTTCTCGGTTGACACTGCAGATGAGCGCCGGGTACGGACAGAGACGTAATGAGCATCGTCACGCATCGTAGTAGGAAGACCGTGCCGGACAGAGCGAAAAATCTTCTCAGCAGTATGAACCTGTAAAGTATAATATACAAACGGTCAACAACGGATGCGATATTGGCGTCGGCGCTCGAAAAGCCTACTGCATATCAAACATCCACATCGCTTCCACGTTTTGTTTTTACCGTCGTTAATAATTGAAAGAGCTAGCGACGTGCTCATTTAATTTGGATTTTTTTAATGGCTTAATTTAGTTTCAACCATATCCCAAGAAAATCAAAAATAACTATAAAACAAAACTAAACTCAATTAAAAAATACACTCAGACTTGTATATATTGAATGTTGCGATAGATTCCTTTTTTCTGAAAACTCGATGTCTTTTTCATTCATCAATCCAAAGCTTTCTTAGTGAAGAAGCGAAAAAAACAATTAGACTCGCCTGTACTTGTGGAATACAAGAACAACGAGCCAGATGGCAAATAGCAGAGTCCCGGTGACCTCGCACATATCGAAGGCCCACGGTATGTGCGGCACATTGTCGAGAAATATATCGGGCAATGGCGGATACTTCTTCATGTCGGGTACCCGATCGTGTACTATGACCATTACGAATGCCGTGATCCACGTTACAATGAACAAGTATCCCAGACTTATGAACGCCTTCCAGACTTCGGGCGGCAAGTGCGACGCGTGACCGTCCTCGGACACCGAAGCCGAGCAAAATTCGTGCTCCAAGGAACCCTCGTTCGTCATTGTGCTGGGCAACTGGTAACAATTTTTGTTTGAGTACAAAAATAGAATTACTAAAAAAATATAAAACATATTTACAACACTATACTTTGTCGCGTTACGACTTTGTCGCAAGAAATGTTGTAATGTATATTTTCGTAAAAGAAATAATACGTCAGAAAGAAATCTTATGCAAATTAGATTTGCGCATCGCTTCCTCGTTTTGTTTGTAACGTCGTTTACAAAGCTCCTTCATGCAAAAGTTGCTCGACCAGAGTAAGCTGACACATAGAAACTTTTGAACAATGTTTCCTCAATCTGTTTTTAACAGATTGAGGAAACTATGTACAAATTTCGTAATCTGCATTTGAAGAAATGCAATGTAAGAATTCATGTATGCACGCATTTTTGGCGCGAATTTTTAAAAAATCGCAAGTCATTCTAACATTTTTCCCAAATCTATGAAACGAGTATTGAGAATTCACTCCTCTATGTGCTGTGAGTTTCGACCTTATTTTCTGCTGTTTTGAAACATTTTAAACTTGTTATCATCGAAATCTCGATTTTTGTTTCAGCGAAACAAAGTTTTCTGAATAAGGAAGGAATGAGAAACGAAAAAATGCCGTTACAATTATTAGTTGGAATAAACAGAAAATGTTAAAAATCTGAATGCATACCTCATGTTTTTGATGCGTGTAATAGTTGGAAGATGGAAACAAATCGACTTGTCCAAGTTCGTACAGAGCTCCCGCGTTGTCCCTCTGCAATTTTTTGATGCTGATCAGCAGCCTCTTGTACGGTCCGATGAAGCCGATCATTTCAGAATCCAATTGCAGATCGTCCTCCTTGAGGGTGAGAAGGGCCTTTCCATCGATGTCGTGAGTCGCGAAAGCTTGAACGTAGGACCCGTGACCTGTTTCTCTCAGCCATTTGCTCACGTCGAAGCGATCCCAGTCGATAATGTTTTTCGTCGTCATCTTGGCAACTCGACGAACGATGCGTCCTTGTCCTCGGGCTCGAACTATCTGTGCAGACTAAACGCGACGGTGTTCTCTCTGTACAAAAAAAAAAAAAAAAACGATATATAGAAAAACACGCGACGAATGCGACACTCGTGTTTTCATTGCGACGCGATACTACCGTCACTGATTTCATTCAAAGCAAATATTCAAAGTATGTCCGCCCATTGTGCGGGCGAGCTTCTTTGTTGTTTCTTTTTTCTTTTTTATCTCTGGCACAAAGCGATAGACTTTGACCTGTGTTTCACGGAGTAAACTAGACCAAAGAGATTATGACATTCATCTTATCTCTGGTACGATGCGAGGATAGACTTGGCCCGCCGAATCTTTAATCTTCAAGGTAACGTCGGGTGGTAAACAAAATCGAAACGCGCGAATTGCGCACGATATCCGATCGGGAATATTGTAAACAATGCAATCAAGGACAATGATTGGAAATTGTTGACCCGAGAGTCATGGAAGAAAATGAAAACAAGGCTAACGGGCGCGCGGGTGGTAATTAAGAAAACAAACAAGCGAGTTAATTGTTGTTTACCTGAATATCTCATCGTCATCTGGCCATCGCTGGTAATTCGATGTCGGAGAGTATTTTGTTGCGCTTGATTGCCATGCCACGCGTCGTCCGCTACGAGGGAATTATATACCGTTGTGTATATATTTTCCCACACGGTGCCCGAGGGGGGATCTATTGTACCGTGCTTGACCGCAAAAACTGTCACTGTCAGCGAATCTCTCGCGGATTACTCTTCACCGAAGCGCGAACGCGTGACGCAGAATTTTTATCTGGCTCTCGCTCGCACGTCGGCCGATTTTGACTTTACGACTGCGTTGTGACATTACACACACAATGAGAGATATAACTGTTCTGTAATTAGATGAATGAGATAAAAATGAGAGCAAATAACACACACGGCGAAATGCAGCGGAGCGTGGAGAGAGGTAACGGTCGATCGAAGGATGTATAGAGAGAGACTCGCTTTTTTGCACCGCAGGTACGTTACCCACGGTCGAGACGTTACCACGCGCGGATGATAAGACGGTGCGAGCGCAAGAAAAAATTTAATCCAGAAAAAAACGGAGCTCTCGCGGATTGTCCGAAAAAAGGAAAAAAATATTGGCAATTGACCGAGAGAGAACTTTGATAACAAAAGCCAGAGATTACATCTCGAGGAGAATATTTCAGATGCAACGCGGCGCTGAGTTGGCAATAGTATTCGTGGTCGTATGATCGACGAGTAAACGGAAAGGAGAAGTGGCCAGCCAGCACCGCGCGCGCGATGTTCCGGGCTCCCGGCTGCTGTCCGCGGCGGCTCTCTTAGAATCTCCCGTAAAGCACCACACCGCGCCAGGCCTGGTGGGGAAAGACTCGACGAATGCACAAGTTCCGTTCGTTGATTCCGGGGGTTAGTCCAGTCCACAGTCGGTCGCGAGACTCTCGTACTCGTTGAATGCGTAACCGTATCGCATAAATAAACATAACTCGTAGTTTATAGTTAAAAAGCATAATCGTAATTCAATACGGGCCCGGTTTTGCGCGACTGTGTACTTAGATGAATGTACTTATAAACGTCGAGGACGAGGAGGACGCGACGTTCGAATAAAACCCGAGAGAAAACAAAATTAATGAGCACCACGAGAAAGAGCTCGAGTCCGGTAATCAGTAGAAGAAGAAGAAGAAGCAACGATGAGCGGACAGAAGTTTCAATATGACGAGAGCGGCGGCACGTTTTTCTACTTTTTATTATCCTTCCTGGCGCTTCTGCTCGTACCTGGGACGTATTACCTGTGGCCACGTTGTTCGAAACCAGGTTAGACATTCCGACAATCATCGTCGTCTTCGTCGTCGTCATCAGCCACGCGTACAATACCGTTACTCGTTACGCTCCGGGAATCTTTATTGAATTACAAGTCTCACGCACGGCCGTATTATAACACAAAAGTAAACGATATCGTTCGCTATTCTTCGGAATTTCTTTACTGTCGCTCTTGGACGGGTAAACACCGGTTCGTCGAGCCGGTAATTTGGTTACCGATAAGAAACGGCAAAGCCGCACGAACAGTCGTTTATTTTTCGTGTAACACATTGCAGACTCTACAAATAATCGATCGAGTCAACTGAGAAACATTTTACAATTGGATTTGCAGAGGTCAATGACACATCTTTCATTCAATGGTTCCGAAACCACTGACATTGTTTTTGCTTGATTTTTTTTGTTGTTCAAAAATTCGTTCGCTAAAAAAGTCTGTTTGCTTAGATCCAGATGAAGCGTCGAAGGAGTGTCACTGCGATGGTTGCAAGAAGAAAAAAATCATATTGCAGCAGAACGATCCATTGAAGGAGACCAAGGCATTTATCACGTAAGCTTTTTTTTTTTTTTTTTCAGATTTCAATGGCAATTTTGCTCAATGGGACGATTATTGACGATTTGAATTCTTACAGAAAGTTACTTATCATACTCGGCTGGGCAGCTCTCATACTTTTGGCCTACAAGGTTTCTCAGTACGACACGGAAATGGCCAATTTTGATCCATTTGAGATTCTGGGCATTTCTGCGGTAAGTCAAAGTTACAATTTATTTCAATTCCGAACATCCTTTGAGGAATGCATGAAAATCGTCTGGTTTTATATTCGCGAATTTGAATGAAAATCCATTTTTTTGCAAATAAATTAATGTTTAAATATTTTATCATTTCCAAGTTATTATTCCGAGCTCTAAATTTTGGATTTTTTAGAAACTGGTTGTAAAAGAGAAATCCATATGATAAATCATTGTTATTTATTGATCTATTTGTCTATTTATCCCCCATTTATTGTCTATTTGTTTATTTATCTATATGTCTATTACCCCTATTACAATAAAATGTGTACCCGTTTTTTTTTTCATAATATAGATCACTATATAGATATAGTGATAATTATCACGATTATTTTATGTATTCTGCAGGGTTCATCCCAAGGAGAGATTAAGAGAGCCTACAGAAAGCTTTCGCTGATTCTCCATCCCGACAAAGAGACCGGAAATGAGAAGGCTTTCATGAAATTAACCAAAGGTAATCAACGATCTTCATGGATAATCGATAAAGTCGTCGAGTTTTCGTTAGTATTTTATGTGAACATTCTTTTTTGCATGCCACACCGTCAGCTTACAAGGCTCTAACCGACGACGAGGCGCGAAAGAATTGGGAAAAGTATGGCAATCCGGACGGCCCAGGTGCGATGAGTTTCGGCATTGCCTTGCCTTCGTGGATCGTCGAGAAAGAAAATTCCGTATGGGTTTTGGGCCTGTACGCTCTCGTGTTTATGGTCGCTTTGCCAACGGTCGTTGGTATGTGGTGGTACAGAAGTATCCGATATACAGGCGATCAGGTAAGCTCGAAACCCTGAAAATGTCCGCGGAACTCCTGATCCTGAAAAATCCTCGGATGTCCTTAAATATCTTCGTTTGTTCTTCCATTCTTTCTATTCCCTTGTATTTCGATTTTCCCAATACTTTTGAACCCCTCACGAACGGGTGGAGCGAATATACATTCAGTATAACGATAAAATTGATTGAAAAAATTCTGAAAAGATTGTAGAGTAATCTTAAAGAGTCGTTTCTTTGATGATTCCAATAATTTTTTGCGCAATATAGTATTATAGTTACGAGCAAAAGAATCCAACGTTGTTGTTGAAAGTGCGAAAGTCTCTCAAACATAAGGATTGAAAATGTCGTATATATATATGAAAATGTCGTCATGTATATTTTTGAAAACCTTGCGCTGATCTTGAATTTTTTGCGTACTTTTTACTGTGCACCATGCCTGTTATATGTGATCGCCGAAAATAATCGTTTAACCGTGTTTTTTCCGTCTTCAAGGTTTTACTAGCAACTACGCAAATGTACTACGGTGTGTTCAGTAAAACTTCTTCAACGGCGCTTAAACGAGTCATCATGATTCTCGGGGCATCGTGCGAATTTTCATCGAGATGCAATGCTGAGATCGTCGATAGGGAGTCGGACTGCGAGGAAGTTCCTTCGGTAAAGTTTTGACTCGCTTCTTTTTTTTCAATCAAATCGCGATTTTTATCTACAGTTACGCGATACCAATGATCAACGAATATCGTACATTTTGTACCTCAACAGCTCATCAAGAAAATCAGTAATTTAGGTGAAAAGAACAAGGAGCCCCTTTTGTGCAATATGTACTCGATAAAAGCGAGGGCAATTATTCACGCTCATTTGTCGCGAATTCCTCTGAATCCGGAGACGCTTGAGAAGGATCGACAGTACATAGTGAAAAAGTGTCCGTATCTCATACAAGAAATGATCACTTGCGTTAATCAATTGATTCTATTGGCTTATGCGAGACGAGGTAAGGAAAAAAAAACAATATTCCATCGTTTCATTTGGGAGACGAAGATACATGAACTTTGTGATCAACGTGTTGTTTTTTTTCGCAGTGTCGAGACTGTTGCGTATCCAGACGATCGAGAACTGCATGAGATTGAGCTCCATGATAGTTCAAGGTTTCTGGGAATCCAAGAATCCATTGCTCCAACTTCCGCACATCGAGGAGGAACACATGAAATATTTCTTGGCTAAGAAACGGAAAATCAAGAGCCTGCAGCAATTCGCTCAGCTGAAGGGCGAGGACAGGCGTCAAATATTGAGAAATCTATCGGACGAACAGTACGAGGACGTTATGAAAGTACTGGGTAACATGCCATACGTCGATTTCAAAGTTCAGTCCGAAGGTGAGTGGGCAACTGACGGGAATAGCTTTAACTTGACGATTTGCCCGGCACAATTAGCATTTGAACTTTGAACGTTTCTCGCAGTTATCGACGACGAGAATCCCACGGTTTACACTGCCAATGCGATAGTCACGGTAACGGTGATACTCACCCGCAAGGATATGAAACATCTGTTCGGCGACGAAACGGTGAAGGAACAAATCACCATAGACGAGGAAAAACAAAACGGCGATGGTGAAACGAACGTAGAGGTCACGGAGGAACAGAATCACGTTGAGAAGAGGCCGGCGTGGCTCAAGCAGAAGAAGGGAACGAAGAAGACGAACAAAAACAAAAAATCGAACAAGAAGATTCCAGCGGCGAAGCCGGCGGCCGTTACAACACCGAAACCCGGAACTCAGCAGCAGCAGGAAGAAACTCCAAAGTCGAGAAAGAAAGAGGACAAAGAGAAGACGGACGAGGAGAAGACGGAACAGGAGTCTACCAAAGAAAAAGCGTCGGCCGGTAGCGACAGCGACGCGGAAAGTGAAAGGAGCGAGGAGGAGGAGAGTTCAAACGACAAAAAAGAGGCAGCTGTCGAGGACGATGATTCCGAGTGGGAAAAGTGCGTCTACAATTTTTTTTTCATCGATTGGTTATTCAGTAATGTTGCATTTCAACGACGATAACGCTTGATTGCCCGCAGATTCCAACAGCGAATATCGAAGAGGGACAAAGTTCTCGAGGGCAGAGGTAACGTGTCGCACGTTGTTCACTGCCCGCTGTTTCCCGACGTCAAGCAGGAATACTGGTGGGTCTACATTTGCGATAGAAAATCGCGAACCCTTCTAACGAGTCCGGTGCACGTTACTTCGCTGGTTCACACGGAGGAACTCCAATTGCGCTTCACAGCGCCAACTTGGCCGGGAGTCTACACTTTCACGGTCTGTTTACGAAGCGATTCGTATTTCGGCTTCGATCAGGCTCACGACATTAAGGTAGGGGAAAAAATCTCGTTCTCTTTCATTCTTGTCTCAATAAAATTTCACTGAGAATATTTTCGTTAATTCATTGATATGTTATTACAGTTGGACGTCAAGGAGGCCCTTGAAGTACCGACCGAGCATCCGCAGTGGGACATTTCCGACGAGGAAACGGCGGAGGACGTCGACGCCGGTGACGAACATTCCGAATACACGACTGACGAAGATATCAGTGACAATGAATAATGTAATGTAGAAAAAAAAAACGAGAATAACAAAAACCGGAGAAGCACAAGTGTTTCACCGTCCCGAAGTGGTGTTTTCCAACCGTGAACAACGAAAACCGCGAAATTGGCGAAACGCGCGAATTATACTTTTTACTTTTCTTTTTCAATTGTGTTTTTACACCATCCGTTTGTCTATCTCCCGTCTCCTAATTGTATGAATGCTCGTGCTGGGGATTAAGAAAAAAAATGACAAACTCTATTCGATAAACAGGCAAACGCATTATAAGGGTGAATTGTGCGCGAAAGATCGAACAACGGCGGGTGAATAATGAGAAAAAAAAAATACAACAGGTGCAGTGTGCAACGATTCCTCAATTGTGAGAGTGAATTCGAGATATGAAAGAGTAGCGAATAAACAAATATAATATTTATTTTAACATTGTTGCTCGAATATATTGACATTAGGGAGTACGTGTGCACAACTTTGTAATAAAAAATGGAATTGTCTATACGTTTAAAACGCGAATCCATTTCTTTTACTTTAGTTCAATCGGTCGTTTTTTCTCTCATGACGAGAGAAAGTCGTTCTCGAAGGATTTGGGAAAGCGTGACCCGCTGACTTTTTATCGTATTGTCGATGATTCGTGACACTGTGAACCAACGTTGGAAAATCATTCAGTGCTCTCCTGCCTTTCCAACAATCCGGAACAACTATTATGAACACCACGCGCACAGTGAGTACCGTCCCATTAAATAAGGTAATTATTCAAATTAGTTTTGTACATCCCTTCCTCGGTTTTTTTTAATGTCGCTTACAAAGCTCGTCCATGAGAAAGTTACTTACCCAATACATAATTAGGAAGAAATGTGCAAGATTCTACTTTGCGACCTTTTCTGTCCAGGTCATTTGAAATCATTATCTCGACATTTCTAACAGTTGGAAGCAATCAAACATTTTTTTTAGATTCAATGGCCGATGGATTCGAAATTTTTCGGCGGATCCACCGCGAATCCGATCTTAAACCTTATTCTATTATTGTCTACTTCTAGTTTAAATTTGAGCCTTGTGAATTGTGTGAGTGAGAGCACGTACAAAAATTTCAATCAAACTCAAAGCGCTTTACATTTTGAATGCTGCGACGGATTCGCAACAAACCCAATCCCAAAAAATATTTAACAATAGTCTATCATATTCTTGACAAGAGCCAAGCTTCCTTCACGAGAAAGCAAAACGGAAGGAATCGTCTTAATTACGATTTTTTGCGTCCCCAGATTCACCGATTGCTTCTGGCTTTCCTGCTACTTCAATGTCTCGTTGGCTTAACGGGAGGATTCGGTGAGTTTCGATCGACTCATGGAAGGTCTTTACGTAGAATCACGTAAAATGTTCTCTTCTGTTTTCGTAAGATTCGTCAGAATTCGAGGAAAGAACCAAAAATACACGCAACGGACCGGTGTACACATTCGTGAAAACGGACAAGCTGGGAAACGTTAAATGGGGCGTGCGACACTACGTGGCTCGAAATCGTCGTAGCGCTGATCAAAAACCATCGAGTTTTTCACACTTCTAGTGTTTTTTTAATATATAATCTGAAATGTCACAACATTTTTATAATAGCGTTATAAACTCTAACAGAAAAATATCATTTACATTATGGCGATAATCTATGCATTCGTTACTTGGATGGACAAATCGTTCAGCACTCAAGATCTCCAATATCCATTACTTGGCTCTGTATGGCATCGTGTAACTCGTCGATTCTGGAACAGCATCGAAGAATAGAGTCAAATGATTTATTTACGAATTTTTCGTTGCATATTCTTATCGGTTCATTCACTCACATTTGGCGTAAAACTATATTGTCGTATATCACAGTGTCGTTCGGCGTCATGGATTCTATAAGCGCGTAGCACGAAGTTTGCTCTTCGATCGCCACTTTCGCCAATATCTCTTGGTAATTTCTACGGTAGTGATCTACCAGTACTTGGAAGGAATTAAGAGATCCCTGAAGCTGCAGAATATTCCGGTCGTAGTTCGTTATGCGGCTGGGATGAAACGTTAACGAGTCAGTTTCGATGAATTATGAAACTAAAATTGATAGAGCTCGATAGTTGAAGATTCGATTACCTGACGATTGAGAGTATTTTTGGTGCGCGAAGCTGTTCATCTCGAAGCTTCAGAGCGTCGTAGACTAATTTCATCATGACGATAGGCGAGCACCGCTGACCGCGAACTCCCCTTCCGCTCTTCTCGAGAATATCCGTCGCCCTCTGGTATCTGACAAAGCATAATCGATATGAAAATGTGATTCTACGAATGAAATTTTTTCGCAACTCACAGGGACGTCCAACTCTCAAGCCAATTGTGCTCGGAGAATCTTTTCAATTCGTCGAAATCGTCGGACAGAAGTTTGAGCTTCGACGATACTTCTAGCGTGCCGTCGAGAAGCGTTTGAGTCTTCGACGCGACAGCAACGAGAGCTTCCCTGACCTCTTCGCTCACCAAACCGTACTGGTGCGTTTGCGAATAGGACGTCATCTCACTCATCAGATTGTTCGTCATCGTTGCGAGAGTTTCGACGACTTCCCTCACAGAGTTAAGTCCCAGATTGCTTAAATCACTGAGATAATCGTTGTTGATGATCTTTTTTTCGTTTTTCTTTTTTTGCGGACAATCTGAGATTCACGTACATTTTAATACTCAGAGCTATCACGTACGATCTGAAGAGATTGAGTTCTTCGTTTATGAAGTGTACAACAGCCGCATAATACGCCCTGGTAGTATCGTTGTCGAGCGTGTTACGCGAGTTCTGCAACATTCGTTGTATAGGCGAAGACATATTTGGCGCCGGCATATTTTCCACGCGAAGATTGTCTCTTTGAAAAACAAACAGGAACAATTCCTGAAAAATAAAACAATATATTTTAATTCGAAGACCGTACGTTTGAATGAAATTGGCGAAACTTCAAAGCTACCTCCGTGCAATTCAGGATCGGTGAATCGGCATCATTTAGGACGTTGCCCATTCGGTCGGTCAACGTTTGGTGACAGACATCGATCCCCGCGTGTTCGTGAATCATCTTCTGCAGATCCAGAACTTTTAGGCTCGTGGGTATGGCGTACGAGTAGATTCTGTACTGCGGAACAACGAATACCCGGACTATCTGTACATCAAACAAAAAAAATCAATTGAACAGACGATTAGCGAAAAATCGTTCGTGGTTTATCCTTGATTTTTTTGTGTTTAAGATGTACCTTTCGGCTTAGGATAGTTCTCAACGTGGAAAATACTACCAATTCGTATTCGCCGTCGGGCCTCTTGTACTTTCCGCGCTTCTTTGGATCCCATTGCAAAGCTATCCTGAACCAAGCCGTAAGCAGGCGACGCATGCCGCTGCGAATCGTTCAAAAACGCGAATGATCTTTTATACATCGTGACAATTTTGGTATTAATCGTCGGTAAAACTCTTACTCCGATACCGACGTCGGACTCTCGATCTCCGAGCCGAAGGTCACCGCGGCTCCGTCTTCGCGGGCACATATATGCTCGTCCCTTTTCTTCATCACGTGTTCCATCCTGTAGGAAGACACGACAATTTTTGACTTCGAATTCATCAAAGTTTTGTCGAAAAATTAGGCACATTTCACGTCGATTATTCATTTTCTTTGCGTCGCTTGCAAAGCTTTCTCGATGAGAAAACCATTATTTGTTGAGTAACTTGATCATAAAAACTTTGTAAACGATGTTGAAAACAAAATGAGGACGCGATCTGTGTATCTAACTTGCATAATTTGTTACTCAATTTAATTTAAGATAAGACCGAAAAAATCGCAAACGAAAAAACAAAAGAACTGTTTTTTCAATATCTTAAGAGCAACGACATGTGTTGGAATAAAAGCGCTTTTTTCGAAAATACCAAATAATTCCGTGTCGATGTACCATTTAACTGTGATCGGCATATTCGGAAGAAACGGCCTCCGGCCGGTAACGATTTCGTAAAAAAGTATACCCAAGCTCCAATAGTCAACGGAATTCGTGTATTTCGGCTGCATCAGCAATTCCGGCGCTATGTAATTGAGCGTTCCCACTACGGAAGCGTTTATGCTCATTTCGCCGAGTTCCCGCACGTATCCGAGATCCGTGAGTTTGTATACAGTCTGAAAATGTTGCTTCGTCAATAACGCCAAGAAAAACGAGCAAACAATGATTTTACCCACAGCCTCTTTGGGACCCTGCCAAACGACGTTCTCGGGCTTCAAATCTCTGTGAATCAGATTCTGGGAATGAAGATACTCCACGGCAGAAGATACATGCTGCATTATCTTTAGAGCCTCCGTCTCCTCTATCCCGCAACAATTGTCATTCTCATTCAATACCTGCGTAGGTCATGAGGAAACACAGTTTTTCAGTTTCGATTCTTCAATGTACGATAGACCTTTTTTCAATTGTTTTGCAAAAGATGAATCACCGTTCTCAGATCCCCTCGACTGCAATATTCCATGCACAGCACGGGTAGCCCTTCGTTCAACTCCAAAACTTGACTCGGTACTCGTCGAGTGCTGACGATATTTGGATGATTCAATAAATTCATCATCTCCACTTCCTGGATCCATCTCTCGCGCTGTTTGTCCGTTAGCTGGTTGCTGCCTCCTTTACACTTCTTTATGGCTGAACGAGAATTTTTCAAGAGAATTGCATCAGCAGCTCTTAAAGTCGGGAATGAAGCATTTTTTTTTTTTATTTACATGTAACATACCGATCATGGCCTCGGTGTAATCATTTCGCCAGAGCTCGACGACGCCGAACGCGCCAGCTCCGAGACGCCGGTGAAAGATCCAGCGGCCAGTGTCGTCGGCTTTCTCCATTGTTTGGGTACTCCCAATGTTTACGACTGTGACGTCCTTTGTTTCTCGTTATTGCGCGCACTCGGGAAAGTTCAAACGTCAAGTCGAGAGATATTTGACATGCTGCCTCGGCGTTTCGGCGTGCCTCTGACATTCGCTCCGCGTTAACGAAGCCTCGAAGAACTGCGTAACGACGTATCTTATCTATCAAACGATGTTCGAGCGTCGAGTTCTTATTTTCTTTTTCTTTTTCTCATTGACGGCTTCGACGGTGACCCGGTGCGTCGATCAGCTGTGAATGTTCCGAGAAACGACGCGTTCGAGTGCCGTCTATCGGCGGATTTTGCAACGAAATCTCGTGTATTTCTGTCGACCGCCCACGCAATTCCCGCGGAGACGCCGACGGAGCAACACAGTACGCGAACACTATCGATTATCATATCGAACTTCGATATTCAATTTTGTTCCTACTTTGAAAATGGTTTAATAACGACCCAATTATCGCATGTTATTTCCACATGTTTTAAACGTCGCAATGACCTCGTTGTATGATTTATACGTCAATCCAGCCGTTATGTAATGTACTCCCGGCAATTCGTGTTCATAAATCAGCGTGATACTCCGATCGAGAAATTATCTGGATAAGAGAAGCCCTCGGCGGATTTTTCGCGTTAGCTTTTTTTCTATAAAATTATTCTGATAAAGTATTATCTTATAGAATGCTATCAGTCACTTTGCTTCACATTCATCCGCGATGCTTCATAACGGATAAGATACGAGTGTCGGAGCCGCGTGAACGAGTATAGGACGCGAATACCGATTTTTACGGCATCGTCAGTTTTTCTTCCCCGAATCTTGACGCTTCGCATCGTGAAGTTTCACGTGATTCTTCGAATCCCAGAATAGACTCTGTTTAGAAATAATGCCTTAACGACGAGTCTCCCACTGTCTGGCTAGCTAACTTATTTCCAATAATAGTCTACAAGTGCACAAGCTGTAAGATAGAAGTATCTACGATATCCTACATCGAGTGAGTGTGTACAGAGTCGAGCGTCGCTCGTCGTGCCGGCTCGTCGAACGTCTTCCAACGGAGGACGGTATTCCTCCGTTTCATACCATTGATGAAGTAATGGGATCATTATCCGTTAACGAACGTTGATTGTTCGCCTCTCCTGTCGCGGTAACCGCAAAACGCATCTCGCGCACACGAGACTTCGAAGCCACGCGCGTTACACGCGAATAATCTCGGTGGAATCTCGAAACGCGCGGCGCGATGTCACGACAGCAGAGTCTCGTCTTGGGGATCGATCTCGGTACGACCTCGGTAAAGGTGATAATCCTGTCGAAGGAGAGCAGGCAGATCGTCGCTAAACAGTCGAAGGACACGCAGGCAAACGTTCCCAGCGATTTGGGCATCGAGGGCAACAAGCAGGATGTGCCGAAAATACTTTCGGCCGTTCACAGTTGCGTCTCGCGACTGCCCAAGGATCTCTTGCGTCAGGTGAGACGAACAATTTTTCTCAATAGCGACAATCGCGCGTATCGACGGAATATTGTTTTCTCGCACGTTGCGCTTTCAGGTTGACAGCATCGGGGTGTGCGGCCAAATGCACGGTGTTACACTGTGGAAGCGTTTGCCGGAGAAAGCGAGCAAAGACGACGGTTCATTCAAATTGGAGATCGAAAAGGACAACGTCTCGAATCTTTACACATGGCAGGACGGGCGTTGCGACGTTGATTTTCTTAACACTCTGCCGATATCCGCGAGTCATCTTCCCGTACACACGGGACACGGTTGCGCCACGCTGTTCTGGTTCGCAAAAAACAAGTTCGTTACTTTTGCATTATGGCTTGCAAGCTTTTTTTTGTACTTGCTCCGAAAAAAATTATGCAAATGAAATATGCTCGTACGCTACATCGCTCGTACCTCCGTAACTACAAATCTGACTTGCATCATTTTTTTTATTGATCCATTTAATTCTAAATGTGACAAACGAAATGCCGTAGAACAGTTTTCATTGCCGAATTACAGCTTTACTAAAAATGGACCAAATGACGAAAGAGAACCCAAGGAAGTTCAAAAAACGAATGAAGGTCACTGATTATTTCGAAGAAGATAACAAAATGAAAGTGAAACCGAATTATAATTTTTTATTGCGGCAATAAAGTTATGCTATTCAGCGATTTAGATAGAATTCGAATCAGAATGCTCGAGATATTTTTGACCCGATATATTAAAAATTGATTTTCCGATGTTTTGCAATTTTCTGAACGCATTTCTGCTGAATTCTCGAAGAGGGAAAAAAGAATCATAAAAACTAAGCTTCCTCTGCGAGAAGGCAAAGACGAGTAACGAGTCATTTACTGAAAAAAAATACCCTTAGACCGGAGAAACTCCAAAAGTACGAGAGATGCGGCACAGTTCAAGATCTCGTGGTGAGCTTACTTTGCGGCAATGATCGCGTGATGATGAGTACGCAAAATGCAGCTAGCTGGGGCTACTTCTTGACGGAGGAGGCGCGCTGGGATACGGAGATCTTGGCGAGCGGAGGCTTCCCTGTAGATCTGTTGCCGGATATTATACTGAAGCCTGGAGAAGATGCCGGAAAACTTGTCAGCACGTGGTTCGGAATTCCAGCCGGAGTCAGAGTTGGTAATTAACATAGAAGAGTCTTTCTCGATGACCTTCAAAAAATGCTTCGTTGATTCGGTGTGAAGAAAACAAATGTATCTCACAGGAGCTGCACTTGGAGACTTGCAGTGTTCGGTTTACGCGTTGCTCAAAGGTCCCGACGAAGCTGCCTTGAATATATCGACGTCCGCTCAACTGGCGTACGTTCATCCGACTTTCAAGCCGGTTGCCAAAACCGCGGAGAAAATCGAGTACTATCCGTACTTCGAGGACAAATACCTTGCGGTCGCGGCATCGCTGAACGGCGGAAACAACTTGGCGACATTCGTAAAGACTCTTCAACAGTGGACGATGGATTTGGGATTCTCGGTTCCTCAATGTAAGAACCGAAATCGCTGAAAAATAATAGCAATTGTAAAGAAAAAAAATTATTCTCTCGCAGCCAAGGTCTGGGAGAAGCTGATAGCTCTCGGAAAAGAAGATTCGGCTGTGAGCGGAATGGAAATAGAACCTCTGCTACTGGGGGAGCGTTACGCGCCCGAGGCAACGGCCAGCGCGACGGGAATTACCTTGGATACTCTTCAACTGGGGCACATATTTCGATCGCTTTGTTCGGGAATTATCAAAAATTTGCACAAGTGAGCATCTTTTTCAAGAACCATTCTAGATAATGTACTTAAACGATGTTCTTTTTCTCAGCATGATGCCACAGGAAATACTGAAGGAACGGGGAATAGAACGAATAGTCGGAAACGGCTCGGGCCTCGTGCGAAATCCCGTGTTGCAAAAAGAAGTGCAACACTGGTACAAGTTGCCTCTGGTGTTGGGACAGTCCGGAGACGCTGCGCTCGGTGCAGCTATCGCGAGTATCAACGACGCTTGATTATCGTGCGTGAATTCCAAAGCGAACAAGCAAAGCTTCCAAGCTTCGATGCGCTTTTATTAATCGCACTTTCGTACGCGTTACAAAATAATTCTGCCGTCTTGTAACGATTTTCGGAAAGTTACAGGACATAGGCCAAATGCGGTCCTATGCTAAACAGTCCGAAACGACTGTGTCAATTGCCTTAGAAGAAAAAAATTGTATACAAACTATACCTAGAATATCGTAAAATACGTAGTTGTATAAAACCTAACTAGCCCCAATACGCTTTGATACGGCGAGGACAGATGAATCTATACATACATAACTTTGTTTTTTTTTGTCGAAATTTTGTCCGTTTTGCGATGTTAATAAATTATTGGATGAAAAGGTTATTGTTTTTACTGTTCTCTATTCCATCTCCAGATAGTCGCATCGTCACAGACACACAAAAGAACCGATCCATCGCGGCTCAGACTCGTTTGTCGAATGGGCGCCGTGCAGCGTGGATGCTGCAACGAGAAGCAACGCGCCTGTCCGGGCTCGTCGACCTCGAGATCCCACACGTAAGTACGTCCAACCTGATTGCCAAGCGCGATAGTCCTCTGCCAGAAATCCATGGAGAAGCGAATGAACCATATGTCGCATTCCTTGAACTCGAAGCGATGAAGAACCGTCGCGCTCGTTTCACCGTTCCGCAACTGCGTGTCCTCGAGACGTCCGGGTTTCCAGCAGACGATGCAATTCTCGCAAGATTTGCTGAGAATGAAATTGCCGTACCACTGTACGCAATCGACGTAATTTCGATGAACGTCGCGGGTCGTGAAATCGGGAAAATGTTGAAGCACAGAATCGAACGGTCTGCCGTTTCGTGTGGGATTGCAGAAGTACGATTGCGTTATGGCTTCTCGCATATCGGATTTGTCGAGGGACCAGAGTTTCAACGCGTGATCCATGCCGCACGATATGATTCGCATGCCCGTCATGTCGAAATCGGCGCTGAGTACCTCGTCGCGATGACCCTCGACACCGCCGAATATGGCGATGCACACGTCCGACTTTATGTTCCAGAGTCGCAGAGCGTGATCCTTGGATGCCGAGAGTAAAATATTCGGATCATTGGGATGTACCTTGAGCTCGTTTATCGCGTGACCGTGACCTATGTAGTGCTTGATGCACGTCGCCGTAACCGGGCTTATAACTCTGACGACTCCCCGTGAGCCAGCCACGGCGAGCAAGGGCTTTCCCAAATCGTCGTACGTCCACGCGCACGTGTAAAAATTCTCCTCGGTGTCGGGATCCGCGTAGCACTGTTGTAATTTCATATTCGTGCCCTCCGGACACTCCCAAATACTGACGCGATTGCTGCCGACCGTCGCGAACACCATCGGCTCGCCTTCCTTCAGATTGTGATTGAACTGAACACCGAATAACGGCTGTCCGTGATCCTCCTTGACGCTGCAACAGTACTTGTACAATGGCTTGTCGTTTATCGGCTTGCTCTTCGACGTTTTGTTCTTTCTACGCCCCTTGCGGCGCAAACGCGTGCTACGCGTCGGTGTGTCGCTTCTGTGAGTATCGGCCGTCGAATTACTGCCGATACTGCACTCGGTTTCGTCGCTCTCGTTCTCGCTGTCCTCGAGACTCGAGGCATACGCCGGCGTCTTCACGGACGATTTTTTCATCTCGATATTGCAATAACGTATCAGTGTACAAATTAATGAATATCTTATTGATCCAAAGTTGGACTGGGCAACATCGGTATGCCGGTCTTCGTACCCAGTCTTGCTTCTGCCAAATTCAAAAGACGATTCGCCAAAACCAGAGTATTCCGAGGTTCCTAAATACAAATCAGATGAAAAAAAAAAATCACCATCAGAGAGTCATTGAAAGTAATTCTGTATAATAAAGACCAGTTTCTACTCACCGAAATGTTTATCGTCAACAATATCAGATTCAACTTTTTGCAAATTTTGACGGCGCTCTGAAAATTCACACTCATCGGCTGCGGAACTCCGCCGCAATTTACCAGACAAGCGCAGCCCGAAATGATGTAGTGTTCGTCTATTAGGCTCAAATTTTCCTCTACCTGATAACAAACATTTTTCATTTTATTGACACGCTAACATTTTTTTCTTCTCTTATGTACAGAAAAGCATGTAACGCAGCAAAGATGAAAGAGCGTAGATAAAATTATGAAAAGTGTAGAAAACCTTGAAGAATTATTTTTTGGAGCAAAAAGCATCTTGCGAAGTAACTCATTGTTGACAGAAGTTTGAGGTTAAGCCGGGTGGCTTTGGGAGATCGGATAAAAACAATAAGTACCTCGGATATCGACTGGCTGACCCTCCAGTCGAAAGCGAATACGACAAAGTCAACGCTCAAGTCTGGCTTCAATCTGACAACTTGAGTGATGGATTCGCACTGATGGACAATCGAACGACATTTCCTTTGTTGGGACGTTTGAAGCAATCCCTCCGATATCCTATCGCACAAATCGCCAGTGGCTACAACCTGCAACACGAAATCCCGCGCAAATTATATATCCGAAAGATCGTCGTCCCCAATCGCCGATTGAATTAACGAACCAAAAATGACAAAGCCGCGTAGTCGCTACGCTCGCTACAACACTTGAGCGCCCTCGCCATTATTTATGACTATAAACAACCGAAAACTTGTTAAATACATGATAGTATATTATTTCGCGTTTATTTCGGCCAGGGAACGTTGAGTAAACGAAGAACCGGATGTTAATAACGGTTGGAGCCGTTGTTGCTTCTGTGTTTTTTTTTTCGAAGCGGAAGAAGCGTCAACGAACAAGCCACGCCTCCGAGCAAGCTCGACGCATGCGCGAATCTCCAGCGAACCCGCCGCTGACTCTCGCGACGCCATTGTTAACTCGTACGGGAAGAGGTTGGTTTCGTAAGATTTGTCGTTTGAGCGTCGTCGAAGAAAGCGCACCGTACTGTTTCAATCCGTAGTGTTTAACACAATAACGAACACAAATGAAGATGGTGGACAAAATTGAGATGAGTCTCGACGACATAATAAAGCAGAACAAGGGCAGCAAGGGACGTGGAGGAAGCGCTGGTAGACGCGGACGCGGTGCCGGCATATCGCCACGAAGAGGCGCACGGGGTTCACCCCGTGCCGGAGGCGGCGTCATGCGAGGACGCAATCGAGGCGGAATAACCCGCGCCTCGGCTGCCTACACGAGGGTAAGTCCATTTCACGCATCGATATTCTCAACCTTCGTTAGCTTTATCTTATCTGCCAAAATCGCGGCGTGAAGGAATCGAAAAAATAAAAATATGTTCGCACGCGGACGTCGCGAATCGATCGCTTTGTCGCGCGAACTCTCCCGATGATAATCTCAAACAGGCGGCAAAAACTGAGGTCATTCGGCTGTATATGGATATACATTTTTTTCCTCGTGGCTATATACTTATTATGTTTTTTTTTTGTAACCTCTAGAAGGCTGTTGCGGTGTTTTATACCATAGACTCCCGAGTATCCTCGTAGTCCTTTGTTTTTGTATGTTCCTTTTGTAAAGTTTATCTTCAGGATAATTGAATATGGTTACGATGTAACGGAGTGCCGATGGAAGAACTTCACTGTAAATCGTGCAATAATGGGCCGAAAACCTTGCAAACGATTTTATCCACTACTCTATGCTTTTTTGGAGAATTGAATGTTTTAATGATATTTAATTGAATACCATCACGACTGCGTTTGTAAAGTGGTTTGTACGGCATAAATAAATGAATAAATAATTTTGTTGCAGGGAGACGTCAATAGCGCATGGAAGCACGATATGTTTGACGGCGTTAAAAAGGTTGGAAGAGGCGCGATCGGTACCACAGGCACTACCAAGCTTCTTGTGTCGAATCTCGACTTTGGAGTCTCAGACTCTGACATTCAGGTAAATCATCCAGGCGCAACGGCAACGTCGTCGCTTTATTCTTTTGTCGAAACAGGGGGTTGTTATTATTGGAGGAGTTTATGAATGAAGACTTGGAGGGAGAAAGAGAGAGAGAGAGAGATAAAAGAAACGCCACGCAATGCTATCTACGATTCAACAGGAATTATTCAGCGAATTTGGGCCGTTGAAATCGGCGGCAGTCCACTACGACAGGTCGGGCCGCTCGCTCGGCTCTGCCGACGTTATTTTTGAGAGGAGGGCCGACGCGATAAAAGCGATGAAGCAGTACAACGGCGTACCTCTCGACGGTTGGTTGATTCGCTTTTCTTGCCCGTACAATTGATGCCGACAATTTCTGCTGCTTTCGTTCGTTCAATATCGTTTTTTCTTGTCGTTTTTGCAGGACGCGAAATGAACATTCAGGTCGCGACTTCGGAACTTCCGGTCACGACATCGATCCGCGCTGGATCCAGACTAGCCGGCAATACTTTTCCACAGAGATCACAACCGGCGCGCTTCCGAGGAACACGCGGAGCTGGTTCGGCCGTTAGAGGTAAGATCGAGATTTAAGAATAATTAGATATTACCGGGAAACAGCGGAACGTTTCATCCACCAGAAAATCAGTGCTCATGTCTGAATTATTGGATATTCAAGGTCGCGGAGCCGGAAGACGAGGCGGCGGCGGTAGAGGAGGAGCGAGTCGAACACCCGCAAAGACACCGACGGCCGAGGAACTCGACGCCGAGCTCGAGGCGTACGTGAAGGAAGTCAAGTAACATAACACCGGCGTTCCGTGATGAGAAAGCTAGAGTGGATAATTTCCCTGCGTAGTACTTCGACGTGTGTCCTCTACGGTGGTAAACCACTTGCTCTCGACTTTGCTCACGCGAAACAACGTTTGCCTCGTTTTTTTTTTTTTCAAACGACTATAAGATATAATTGAGAAGAAACAAACAAAAACCAAACAAATAACGAAATGTTTAACACTAGGCGATGAAAGACGCGCTACGAGGCGCGAACAATTATATTCACGATGAAACGTTTTCATCTTTATTTCTTTTTACGATAAACACAGCGTGCACACTCCGTGATATTCATTTGAAAATTTGATCGACACGACGCAAATGTCCGTAGGAGTGAATAATATTAATTTCTTTTTTTTTTTTAATCACATATTAAACGAGACAAAACCAGAAAGAAGGGAATACAATGGTTATTGACTATATTAACGAAAAAAAAAAGACTGTATGAATTTTGTATGTAATGCCTCACTCCCTCCCCCCGTGCGTGTGCGACCACCAATTGGAAAATACAATAATTCATCTTCAACAGGTGTTCAAAAATCATTTGTGTGTAATTTAACTTGTATAATAATCGAGACGATGATTTTTCAGGCTGCGTACGAATGCTAGACTATCACTGCGGCGTTTATGAAAAAAAAAGAAAACAAAGAAAATCTTATAGCATTATTGTTGGATATAAGGCTGTGATGGCGTAGCGATGCGTAATGTTAACTAGTCACGAAATTGGTTTATCGTGCGAATTTGTCGATCGTAACAAGGGCGATATATCGATTATTGAGCCATTCGTGTAAAAAAAAAAGAAACATTGTGCTCGCACAGTCACGTATCGTGTGACGAAACGAATACTCGCACAAGAGTATTATTGTCGTACCGCACGAGACAAGCAATAGTCCCAAGACTAGAGTGCAAAAAAAAAGGATATCGATCTAAAGTTATTTAAAACAATAAAGAAGCAAGGAGAACTCATCTGTTATCTCGATGACTTATTGATCCCTCCTTAAAACTACGAATAACGAGACAATTGCGCTGTTTATGAGAAAGCATTTATTCCGTCTAAATAATCATCTAATTCTTTTTTTTCTTTTCATCATTACATTTACTTTGTACATGGATGTAAAAATATCTGCTAGGTTCGACGGCGTCAGCGCGCGAGTTTGTAAGCCTCGACGCGCGTCGAGCGTCGAAACTCAAGTGGTAGTTACACGACTAAACGCGGGATGATGGAACACACGACAAATGGAAACTTGTTTTTTGTTCTCTCGATCATCTAACATCTCTTATCACTTGGGTGAGGAGTAATTCGCTAAATTATCTAATTTTACTTAATCGATAACGAGTCAGTCGTATTTAGATGATAATTCTTTTTCTCTTCAATATTCTTCTTTTTTTTTGTTTTTTTCTTTTCTTTCTTTACTATAAATGAAAGTACTGTGTACAATATGAGAGACAGACAGTGGAAGGAAGTATAGACAGATCTTTTTAGCTGCTTTTACCACACGAGTTTTTTTTGTTGATTTTCTTTGAGATAGAACAGAATGAAAGTAAAAATAGTGTAAAGGGCATGCAATATTTTTCAACCGAGGTGGGTGAGCGACTTAACATTAGTGTCTTATAATCGTTTTAGCGTTCGCTTCTTTTCCTTTAACAACTTCTTCTTCTCGGCCGTCAGTTTTTTGTCGCCAGCATGCTTTTTTGCCAAGGGACCTCCGACGTCGGAGGATGCACAACTTTCTAGACCCGCTTTGCTGCCCTTTCCACCGCCCTGTGAAAACGCAAATTTGCTATAATTCATATTTTTCGTCGCTTTTTTTTTTTTGTAGATAGGACTTACCTGCGCATGGATCTCAGTCATCATCTTCGCTCTTTCCGAATAATCGTCGTACCTCTCCAGAAGCATCTTGCCAGCCTCCTCGTTCAACGCGGACTCTGCATTCGGCACGATCAGTAGGCACTTTACGGTCTACAGTAAAAAAAGTATTATTCGTGCGTTCCAATGCTTTTCAATTTAGGTAACTGGGATAAATCGAAGACTCTACCAAGAGTATATGTTTAATTCCAAGGTCGGACTTCCAGTCCTTTTTTAGCGTATTAACGCATATCTCGCCGTTCTTCGCTACGTTCGGATGGAAGATTTTTGTGAGGAAAAAAGCCTTCGGCGGGCCTTGAGGAAAGTCTTTGCCAAGGGCGAGTTTCACTCTGAAGTAACCATCGGCATACGGCGTTCCGGCTGTACGGATGTAAATTGAAAGGTTGTAAGATAAAAAAAAATTTGACACTCGTCGTTGGCGCCGAGAATAGTGGCGAACTCTCACCGGGTCCCTCGATAACGGCCTGAATATCGGTAACGTCCTCTTCGTTGAGAATAACGCGAATACCCTCGGGTGGCTGTGACGCCAATTCGCTCATTTCTTTAGCGACCCGACGTATTATCTGTGGCGACAGATTCTCCACGTTTGATATCTGCAACGGGACAATGAAGGAACGATGAGGAAAGAAACGAAAAGAAAATTCTCGTAAAAACGTTTACGAGAGACACGGCATGGAGCATCGTAGCGTCGTTGCGGATCGCGCACACGTCCGAGGTAAACAACAACCGTCGATGGACGAGACGAATTTCGTCGTCTACGCTGCGGATAGCGATGGGCGAGTGACGAACGGAAAAAAAATAGAAAAACTTACCGAGCTCATCGCTGCTAGAGTGTCGATCGAATCGCAAAGATCTCGGCACCGTTAGAGCTTTGGTATCGAAACGTACGTACGCGCTGAAAGCCACGATAAAAATCTTTAACGTCACAACATCGGCACGGCATCGCCCGCAATAACCAACATTTTGAACGCACGACCAATCGTAGGCCTCGGCGAGAACGTAGCCTCGATAGCAAAGCTTCCCTCTCGATATATATTGCGTGTGTGCTTTTTTTCGTTTGTTTGTGTCAACTATAGAGCGGCTGTGTGCGTGCCACAGCTGTTCGAAACTTCGACGACTCGCACGGCGACGAATTCTCCGAAGCTTCGATAGATAATTCAACCGATAAAGTCATCGACGATATCGCTATGAATTTCAATGAGGCGAATGTATGACTAATTTATCGAACGGCGCATTAAAGAGTTTATTCATTAATTGACAATTGATTCATAAATTGCATCGCTCGAACGGTTGATTGCACCTTCGGGTAGTTCGCAGCGCTGAAAGTAAAAATGAAAAACAAACACATCCATACTCGGCGCTTCTTCTTTTCCGCAAACGCTCCCTCTCGCAACGCCAATCGGAAGCAGGCGGGATAACTGCGAAATATCGATTGGTCTCTCGGGGGGGTCCGAAGAGGCGATTTTTATTTCGGTACACGAAAAAAAGAGTACAATCAACGGTGATAACTGCGCGAGTTTTGTTTGTCACACGAAGCGACTGTCGTTTTCAACATGAAGACACGTTGTTACGTAGTATTGGCAGAGTATCGTGAAAAAACTGATCGTTGTTAGATCGCATTTGCGTTGTCCGTCGTGACGATCAACAGGGACCGAAAGGGGAGAGAGCGGCGAGCTATCTTCGTACTTTGACGAGAGTTTTGAATATCTACCTATTCTTCGGAGGCAGCTTTAATCCCGTCGAAGATGCCGGATAACGTAACTACGGAGCAGGTAACGTTCTTCTCAATGGTGTTCCTCTTTCGTACCATTCTCGATCGTATTTGTTTTGACGTTGAATTATCGCCGGTTTCGGGTACAGTCTGTACTCGGTTAATGCGAGCTTCGCGAGTCGGAGAATATTGATTAGACGAATTTCTCGTCTGTACGAAGTCTTTGTCTCGATAATTATACGACGCACGGTTGCTCACCGATTCGCAGGAGAAGCACATGAAGCAGCTTAAGCGTAGGATGGAGTGCTGGAGGGAAGTAGTCCTGGCCTTCAACTCCGTCTTGCTTTGGGAAAAATCTTGGTATCCCGGTCTTATTCTCGGATATACCACAACAATGTACCTGTAAGCTTCCTTTTACTCGCTGCTCATATCTTATTGTAGAAAACAATTATTTTCGCCTTTTTTTTCTGAATCATATACATTTTTATTTGTATAGATTCGTTTGGATTTTCGAACCGGCGTTCCTCACAATGGTTTCCATTTGCCTCCTGGAATTGGCTCTTGTCGACTATCTCGGACCTATCGTCGCATCCACATTTTTCTCCTCCAGCGATTGGAACGGACAGAAAGAAAGAAAACTTGAAGAAATTTGCCAGAGTTTGTCGTCGACGATTATACAGCTCCAGAAAGCATTCAAATTTCTTCTGAATGCACGCAGCAGTCGTCCCAATTTTGTATGTTTGTTTGTTTATTTTAGAAAAAGAACCGAAAAAAACGCATCAGTCAATTAAGCTTCAGATTTCGATTTTGGAACTCGGCTCCATTTTCGATTAACTCGGGTAATTACTAATTGTATGTTTTTCAGTACTATTGGTCGATAACTTTGGGCTTGATTCTACTCGCGTGGATCGGTAATACGGTCAACAATCTTCTTCTAATTTATCTCCTAGGTGAATATATTTTAACAATCGACAATAACGAGTCGTACCGTTTTATCAGCCTTTTATTGTAAAACATAAATTTTCCATTGCAGTTAACGCCATTCTTCTGGTACCGGGTCTACGGCACAAGGGACGAGCCCAGGCGGCTATTTGTCGCGCGTACAATCACTTGTTGCATCGCAAATCATCGTAATGCTCCAAACGTCTACGACACTAACCGATGTGTTTATCTCTCGTTTCTTCCACATTTGCCACACTCTTGCGATATTTAAACTCGAATAAAATCACAATTCGCCGTGTTGTCCCGCTGTCTTTTTATACGAGAAAATATTTTCTGTATCATAGCACGCTGTTATAGATTTCTCGTAATTCGGTGTACGCACTTTTAACGATTTTCTTTTTTTTTTTATGATCTCACGTAACAATATCGTCGCGTAAACTCAGCAGACTGAACAAGCGCATTGATTGTCATTACGTACGCGCGCGTTGGCAGATGGGTTGACCGACGTTTATTTTCTCTGTGATTAAAACTAATGCGATCGTTCAGAAACACGATCAAATAATCCAAAGCTTCGAATGCGCGGCAAGAGACTTAAATTTTATCATCTTAATATTTAGTGTTACGAAAGCATGTTGTCGTTTAATTTTCAAAGCGCTGATTATCGCCGATCAATCGGCGTACCCGATTAATTAGCCATCATTTTCAGGATACTTACTATCGAACGATTTGTATTTTATCTAGAGTCTCAGTAATAAAACGTAATGTACGAAGTATCATTAATCCGAAGTAGCGTCACTCGCGTCACCGCGCGAAATTGTGTTAACGGCTTGCTGCAGAAACGACCTGAGATTACTCGGCAAACAGAATTCCTCACCGTCCGAACTAACTTCGGAATCGAAGACGTATTCGATGCGAGTTTTGGGTCGACTTGTCGCTCGCTCCGCTGTGTTACTGTTGGAGAAAGTACGTGATTCGAAATTAAGCAATGAAATTACTATTGGCGAATCTACGCCGGTGTACTGACTTGCGACTGCTAATATTCGATCGTGTTTTGCAGGTTTCATTGGTCGCGTTGGTCTCCTCGTTCTGTTCGTCAACGGTTGGCAATTTTTTGCCACCAGCTTTACGATCGGCTTCCGGATGTTGGATCGCTTTTCGCGAGGATCTTCGCTCGAGAACCTTCGCCCGGGCACGGCCGACGTTTCTCTTGTTCTCCGCGACGAAATTGGGACGATCACGCGCCACGCCGTCCCTCGTTGATCGACTCTCTTCCAATTGCGTGGTAGACGTTGACTTCGTTGCTCTGCTGTCTTCTCGACTTTTCAGCAGACTCTTAATTTCCTTCAATTCCGCGCCCAAGCGAAAAATGTCTGCACTAAAAATTAGATGGTCTTTAACGTCGAGCTGCATGACACGGCGAGACGAGGCTCGTAATTACTTCTTCCTTCTTATCGAACGTTTGTCCGCGATTCTTTCCGTCTCAAGGATTTTTATAATTTTTTCAGACTCGCTATTCGGCTCCGTTCGTCGGTGAGATGCAGAGTAATCGCCCGTGCTGACTACGCAGTATCGATTCTTCATCGATTTGTCGCAATTCTCGCTTCCCAACGAGCACAACGATCGCATTCGACTCGGCTTCTCTGAGAATATTCGATAATTAATTGTCCGACTCTGACAATTAGACAACGGAGTAAAGCTGTAGTCGACGTATTCTACTTGAATCGAATCTTTTGGGAGCATTCAGTTTATTTAAAGAGTTCCGGCCGGAAGTTTCGCTTCTGAGTGGAGAACTTTGTCGCGAAACGTTCGTCGCGGATCCTCTTCGATTCGCCTTCTGCGAGAAAATTATTCGACTAATATCAACGATGAATTCACAATGAAACATGTTTTGGATAAGAATACTTTGCGATCCACGTGACTGTAAAGACACATAGTCTTCATGTCGTTGTAACGTTTTTCATTCTGCAGATCTCGCTCCAAAATCATGTCCTCCAACTTTTCATTGCGTTTTTGCAACTTGCGAATAATCGCTTCGCTATCGTATCGAAATCTTCGAGCATCGCGATCCTGCGTTTTCGTAGAGCTCGTAAATTAATCGTTGATCATTGGGAGAATATCGAAGAATTACCTTCTGCGAATCGCTCTGAAAGCACTCAATGTATTTGTCTTTTCGTCGCAATTCGTTCTCCAATCGGCGAATCTTCACTTTCAACAGTTGATTTTCATCCGCTATCAATGATAACTGTCTTTTCAGACAAAATATATCGGATTTTAACGCCTCCTACAATATAAGCCTGGATAATTTTCGATCTTGAAATATTAATCGTATTTAAAAAAATCTTTACCTGACTCTTGACAGGAGTTAGCCTTCTCATGCTTCGTGTCTGACATTTATCCAATTATCGTAATCGCTATGGGCCAAACATATTTTTGTAATGTATGATTGGCTTCACGTAATTTTCACGATGAAGCCCATTATCCGAGGTTTATTTTTACTGAAGAAACTCGAGCAAGAGGAATGAATTTGAGAATTTGCATCGCCACAGAAAAAAAAATTTACGATCGCATTATACGGGGTGTAAAATATTCAGTTCGATGGGAAGATATCTCAATTTTTTTTCTGTTTCATCCCCTATTGAATCGTTACTGCGGATCGGAGTAATGAAGAATGTAACGAATCTGCACCGACTATTTTACGTGCTATGCATGTGAATCTCGGGAACACGTATAAAACTGAAGAAATAAGTTAATGTAATTCAGCGCCTGTTTTTCTGTAGTTATGTAAATGTTATGTAACAGCGTTAAGTGTTCTTTTTTTAATTCGGATATTCCATAGCTGGTACATTCTGAGTTAGCTGGTTTATATGGACCATCTGTACAATGTCCCATCATTCGTAAGAAGCGATTACTCAATCCCGAGCGTCGCTATGTACGTGATAAATTGGAGGGTTCAAAACATCAATGAAACGAGGGGTTGGTGGGGGACATCGCGCCTCCCCACTATGGCTATGAGTCACAAGTGGTAACAGTGCGACTGGAGCAGCCGCAGAGAAAACACCCTGCGCGAAGACGTAGCGGGTTGCGGTCCATCGGGCGCTTTTTCTCTTCTTACTCTCAACAATAAACAAGCCGAACCGGGCCGCGAGCTGGCGAAATGACGGAAGTGAAGAAAGACGACGTTGTGAAGATTCTTCACACTTATCCTCTCTGTCGGGTGAGTGAAAAAATGTATTCCAAAAATTCGTACGACTGTGACGAATCGTCGAGAGTAAACAGAGTCGTGCCGATTGATCAATAAGCTGATATAACACACCAAGACGTCGCCAAGGGAAACGCATCTCGCAGTCTCCAGTACACTATTTTTTCGTTTGCCTTTTGTAAATATCGTAATTTATTGTTTTTCTTTTTGTAGAAATGCGACATGACCGACGAAATGAAGCAAGAAGCGATGGAACTGTGTGTAACGGCGGCGGAAAAGTATGCGGACAATTACGAGAACGTATCGAGAATGATAAAGGAGACGATGGATAAGAAATTTGGGGCTTCCTGGCACACGGTCGTCGGCGAGGGATACGGCTTCGAGATCACCTATCAGCTCAAGCATCTATTATACATGTACTGCGCCGGAAACTTGGCTATTTGTATATGGAAGTCAGCGTAGCACAACGATATTCTAAACAATGTCTCGATGACGATTGTACTATATACGTAAATTTTTTCACCGTTTCCTACACGACAAAAGAAGATAACACAAACGAAAACAATATAATTAACAACAAGGAGAGACCAAAGATAATATTACTTAAGCTAACCATGGAGATACCTGAACAGAAAAGCTGAATTGCGAAAGGCAGCGAATTAATTGTAATAAATGTTGTAATGCGTTGGCGTTGATGTATAAACGTGGCACCGTTTAACGTGCAAAAGTATTATTTTGCCATACGAGCTATGTCGTCTATATCTGTTTAATATATTTATTGACAATTATCGCATTTGTGTACGTTTGCAAATTCATTGCGCGGTCGCGCCGAGTCGTACGAGACTTTTCTCTTCAAAACGGCGATACTGGCGATTCCGTCATAGAAAAGCAGATACCGTTCTCCAAATAAGTACCGCAATGTTGCCACCGGTATACATGTGGATCAAGGTCTTGGACTGGTGAGTTACGGAAAAACCGTACGCCTCGCCGACCACCACTTGAAATGGCGAACCGAACTTCTTGTCCATACTTTCTTTGATCATACGCGCTGCGTGCTCGTAATTGTCCGCGTATTTTTCGGCTGCCGTGACGCACAATTCCAGGGCTTCTTGCTTCATGTCTTCCGGCATGTCGGTGAGCTGCGGAACTTTCAAGTTTGAGGAACCATTGATGCGACGATAAACATCCGTTCGTTGATTTGTACCTTGCATAATGGATATGTATGGACTATCAACGCGGGAACTTCCTTCTTCACTTCCCCCGCTGACATATTCGATATCGGGTTAGCACGATTTTCACCCGAAGAGTTAATTGCGTATCACGAAGTATATCGAAATAATCGAAGATCATTGTTGTTTTTGTTTTCGTTCGGCGATTGGCTATTACACCGGGCTAAAAGCTTTTTACGAAGAACTTCAAGTCAAGCCGGAAAGGTGAAAAATCAATTAACGTGTTTTTATCCAATCGATCTACGATTTTATAGTAGAAAAACTCGACCTGCCCCTTCGCAAAACTGGCATGATCTATCACTCTCGTTTTCTTCCATTGCATTTTTTGCATCGAAAACTCGTTACATCCTTTATTTCTGCAATGATATTTTGAACAAAAAGAATCGCTCGTGGGATCGACAAAACTAATTGTTTTTTGGAGTTTATCGTTATCGAAACTGTCGGGAACGTTGGCGGAGCGGGACGGTATCTGAAGTCACTCAATGATTTGTTAATACATAACAGATAATATATTTGTGCAACTTGTTTGGTTCTCGATATTAAAATTATTGTAAACGACGGTCTGTACAATTGAAGATTAATATGTAGTGTAAAAAAAAACAAATCGAAGTATGCATCGCGAAATTACGCATCGTAGACGTTGCCGTCCGTCCGTCGACGACGAATTCTAAAACGCTACATTTAAATATTCCATAGAGCTAAAACTTCCGTCAATACATTTATAATGCGGATATATATCGTCAGCGTGTTAATCGTTAAATTGATCAAGATACATATCGTAAAAGCTATAATACTTATACAATGAATAAAAAAAAACCGTAGTAGATGAACGTGTCTCTGGTATTGCACTTTTTCAACATTAAAGCATTGAAAGAAGATTTGATCGGATATACGTAGAAGTTTTCTTTTGTCTGCTTCTCGTACTTTTGACCGGCGAAGCGAAGCGATTAATGAACACTACGGCTATTCAGTCTTTATTTCTTTATAAAAGGTAACAACATGCTCAGGCCGTCTAATGGAATTTATCTTCAGTACGCATTTTTCTTTTGTTTTCTTTTTTCGATTACCATTTGATTGTTTGCTATATCCGATGTGCGTAATTCCTTTTTTTTTCGCCTCTACAACAATGTACAGACTGTATTTACAGTGACTTTGCTCAGCGTTCGAAATTTTTGTAATCGCGACAACGGTCTTGTTCCACTGTTACCATTGTGTGCGCGTCTAAGCGTTACCTAAGATATCTGAAACTGCGTTACGAGAAGTTTCGTGGCTTTGGCTATGTCGTAAGCGCATGAGCGTACCTGTTGAAGACAACGATCCATGTGTTCCGCGTCGTTCGTGCAACGCTGAAGACCCGCGCATTCCGCTTGCAATCTTCCGGTGTTTCCGTTCAATTGTCTCAGTGCCGATCGTATATTATCATCGATAGGGTTCTGTCGAATATAAGAAAAAAAAAATGTTCAAGTCTGTCGCGCGTACACGAGAGAATTTAACGAACCTGAGGAAATATCGCGGTCAATTCGGCGACGGCAACGCGAATTCTTTCGGCGCAAGGTACGAAAGCTTCCCGATGTCCAGGATCCTGCATCGCTTGCCACAATTCTTGAATCCGTCTGGTCACCTGTTCCGTGCGCCTGGTCACCTCGTCGCTCGACGGTAAGCTCGGAGCTCCGCATCCCCACAAACTCTGCGTTGCGTTCGGTCGCGAAACTGTTTCGCATTCGCGTTTTGACTGCAAAATGACAAATTTTCGCGTTGTTATAAACGGTTGAACGTTCGATGACGCAACGGCTATTAGCGATTCTTTAATCACCTGGCAAATGCTCGCGGTCCAGGGCGCTGACTTTCTCAAACCCTCTCGCGTCTCGTACATCGATGCGGGTCTCTGACTTCCTCGCGGTACGGAAGTTTTGATGTCGAGTACAGGCTCCAATTCGGGTTCCTGTTCACCGGCAACGTGACCGTTTATAATATCATCTTTGGGAACCTTAGTTTTAGTGCGAGTCTGAGAAAGGAAAAAGGGTTCTTGTAGAATCGTATGAAATTAGATTGCCCAACGCAGCATTAGTTGTTTTTCTATTTACCTGCAGAATATTCTTGAGTTCACGATTTTCCTGCGTGAGTCGTTCGACCGTTCGGTGATAGCCGCGCACTTCTTCCTTCAGGTCCTTTATCATCGATTCGGAGAGGCTGAGTTGTTTCTTCAATACTTCGACGACGGACGGCAAACCCTTGGCCATCGGAGCAAGCGCTTTCTGAAAGAGTAATCGAGCGCTCGTACATTCGTACAGTCGGGAGTCGCGCGGCCGGCAACAGCAGCGTTAAAACCTAGCGCGAGGCGAATGTCGAAAGGGTGAAAATTCCTCAAAACATTAGGTCGAAACTAACGCCGCAACGAAACTTCTAATATCGAACGCGCAATCAAACCTATAGGCATTTACTGATGCAACACTGTTCTATCGGCGAGCATGCACGATTAATCGAAGAACCACAAGCACACACACACGAATGAGTGCACTTGCCTAGAAACACTGCCTACAGCAGAACCACGTGCTTAGTCGATTCCTTATATCTTGTTTTTGTACTTTTGCTGGTACCTTCAACGAGTTTACCACACAACAACTTTATTAACGCTCGTTTCCATAGAAACAATTTCCTTTTTCTATACTACTGTATTATTCGGTACTCGCACCTCGAAACGTTCGTTCGAATCGTCCAAATCGCACTGCACTACGATAACGGTAATTCACACTCTCGGGAAAGGGGTTCTAAAGACGTAAGGATTATTCATACCGAGAAAAAGGCTTACCTCGTTGTCGACGTTAAGTTCTGGTGCTTGCTGCGTATTCGAACTATCCGTGGACGTGAGAGCGGCGTAATCGTCGTCCGACGCGACGCTGTCGTACAGCGGCTCGTCGTCCGACATCTGAGATCCGTGTTTGCCGTGAATCTGTTCCTTGCGCAGCATCGAAACAACGGGATCTACGAGAGAGACGCGATTCGACGATATCAAAGATAAATTCATCGAAGGGTCGAAACGACGGAACGAACGAGAATGAAGAATGATACATACCCTGGAGAGGCGCCGTGTTCGAGAGCGTATGCCTGTGTCCAGCTTCCGTGAGTAGATCTATGATCAATGTGGCGAATTCTTTCGGCGTGAAACGCGCGAGTTTCTGCCTTCCCTGATTCCGGGTCGAGGAGAGCTGCGGATTCACCGGTAGAAACGGAACGGTGCATCTTTCCGGCAGAGTCGCGCTCGACAGCCAGACTGCGTAAAATTTCAACGAGCCAACGTCAAGACAATTGCGAGACTCCGATTCTTACGGCTAAGCCCCGAGATAGATTCACACAACGTCCATAGAACTGAATACGAAGAATAAACTGCGCAGCTAACAATGTTACTAGTGTTCGATTGGATTGAACGGATCATGCATGAACGAATGTTGTATGATTTGATGATTCCAAGATTTACGATCGCATAGTAGCTCTTTTGTTGTTCATTTCTGCCGTTTCTGTATGATCTGCGCTACGCGTTGTTGAAACTTACCACAATGGAAGAAAACAATCGAGTTCTTCGGCGTCAACTTACCTCTCCTCGGTGGGGCATTGAAAAATATATCATGCACATTAATTGACACTCAGTTTTAAACGTCATTGAGATTATTCGGTGCGTCTATTCGTTTGTTTCCTCTAACACGATTGCCTGATTGTTTGATGAAAAGATATGAACTATCGTCTGATGATTATTTATAAAGTGAAAAAGTTTGCGACGCTATGTACAGGGGTGGGGGGGAGGTAACAGCAATGGGCACACAGCTCTAATACACTTAACGCTAGAGGGTCGAAATTATAAAAACGCTGTTGTCGACTGGTCTCTATTCTCCGCCCCTGTTTAATGCTATAAGCAACAATTCATTTGTCTACTCACTCGCTTCGGTTTCGCGGCGATCTACCTCGTCGTAGACGTCCATTGCGAGCTCCTCCAGCAGATAGTTCGGTAGCTACGATATATTCGCGTTAATAATACGTGATACATCGATGAGAGAGAAGCGGGTTTTCGAGAATTTACCATCTGCAGGCGATTTCGCGCCTCGAATGCGAGCTCGGTTCGTTCCAGAGTAGCCGCCCATTCGGGAATGATGAGATGCTCGTTCGTCCTGTGATCGGGCTTCCTCGAGCACACGTAAAAGGTCAAGCGATCGGTAACTTCGTACATGCACTCGATGAGCCTCTCGTAAAGTTCCAAATGACCCGCCATTCGGGCTACCTCCGCTGGCGTTTGACCGTTGAGATCGACTATACTCGGATTGCCTCCGTTTACCATCAGCAATTCGAGTTGCAGAGCTTGACCGGCTCTCGCTGCTACGTGCAACGGCGTCGTTCCTTTCTCCTGGAAGCAGGTTTACACAAAACAATTATAAATCATCGACCCCGCAGCCCAGTTTAGGGTTTTTTGTAGCAGCTACGGAACACGAATTATTTGAATATTCATATTTTTTTCGACAAATTCATTAAAAAACTAATAAATCTTTAATAAATAACGATTCGTCTTTCCTTCCTCAATTCCGTATTATCTTTCAAAAACGTGATGTCGGTCATTTGAAGTAACAGGAATAAATTGTGCACTGGACAATCTTGTACTGTATACTGTAAATTGTTACTCTACCTTGTAAAAATAGTTAGGATTCGCGCCCTGGGCGAGCAAACGCAGCGAGGTCTCCAGATTCGCGGTTCTCACGCTGCTGTGTAATTGCCTGCTTAGCTCTTCCTCGCTGCAGAATTCATCCTTGCTTGGACGCAACACAAACGCGAGTTGCTGATGTTTTGCTCTTATGAAGTCTGCCTTAGTAGGACTGTTGAAAGTATAAATGCATGAAAAAAAAAATCAATCAACAGTGAAGTATCCTGTGAATACACCAAGTACAGTATTTCAACTCACTGCAACGGATCCTTCGGTTGCGGTTTCCGTCTGCTGATCTTAGAGTTGCTCGGATCCAAGAGGGAGTGCTCCCAAATACTGTTCGCCCCGTTGTCGTTCAGGGTGTGTACCATCTAAAGAAAAAAAGTTGCGTTCGGCATTGTTCGTTAGAGGGACATAAATTCCAACAAAGATCGTTGTACTCACAGAGAGCAAATGAGGATTCCAAACTCCTTTCTGGAGCGACTTCACATGAGAAACGTGACGACCCAGACTGCGATGTATGCTGCAGCACTCGTCGCACAACAGAATAGCTCTGTTGAGAGATGCCCATCCCGGTTCTGAAATGTTCGGTGCGCGTCAATGAAATTTTTCAAATTTATCAATGGGACAAAAAGCGCTCGATGAACGAAATTCAATGGAAGCCAATAAACACTCACCGAGTGCACCGCAATCGGCGCACAAATCGGAGCAAACTTTGTATTTGGGACGTGCCATTTCTAACTCGTGCGTTCTGTCGTCGTTACCCTATAAATCGTGTTTCTTTTTTTTTTCGCCTTTCCCCGTACGTGTTATCCCGCACAGTGAACGGGGGGGAAGGGCGAGACGCGCGCACTTTGCGGTACCAACGATAGTCGGTGGCCTCTCGGTGCTCCAATGATGTCACATAATTACGACGGATCGATGCTTCAGCGTGCCGATACAACGCGACGATAACATAACATCGAGGCTATATTCCGCACGGCTAATAAAAACACAAAGCTAATGCGCTATGACGCCATTGAGGACTTATTTATAAATTCTGCCGTGACAGGAGGCAGTGCAACAGTGAACACGTCGTCGTTCCCTTTTGATCCCCTTGGATCCGTTTGTGCGGTCAGCCGAGAACGCTGAAGAATATCTCTCGCCGCACAATGACGAAGAGGCTCGCTGCCTCGCGCGCGCGCGCGCGCGCGAACCTTCCTTCGCAACATTCGCTACAGTAGCGTTCTACTTTGTCGAGGACACTCGAGCGATAACAAACACGGGGGTTTCTTTTCGAGAACTTTCCAGATACACGCGGAAAATCCATCGGAGGCTATATATATAGCGCGGCAGTTTCCCCCTCTCGAGTAAACCGAAAATCGAATCGCAATCGCCAGCAGCTGATATCGCCGAACTCTTTTTGTGCAGTGTTGTGTTTGAATTCGTAATGAGAGCTCGTTTGTTTTACGATCGAATGTCATTCGATTTTTGCACACAGTGAAAATAAACGTCGACGCGACGGAACCGTTCCTTTCGTTAAACGTGACAATGGAAATAGCGCGTTGATTTCGCGTTTGAAAACATTTGTTTTGTACACACGTGAACGAAGACGATCGCGGTGAGTGAACTATAAAATTCCGTACTGTCGTTTACATTCGCCGTTCCAAAGTTCATCCAGTTATGGAATACTTCAGCATCTTTCAACCAAATGTAGTTCGCGACTATGAGAGGTTCTGCAATTGCAATGTCAAAGACTGCAAGTGCGGTGAGAATAATGGTGAGTTTTGAATGATTCTCAGCTTTTTTTGCTTGGATGCAAAATATTTTTTGAGCTCTCGGAGGCAAACGGAGATTCTGGTTTTTCAGTGCACGAATGGACCTGGGATGCGACGCAGGCTACTCGAGTGTCGATCTTGTCCAAAGAAAACCTGGAGGTGAAATTTCATCCGGGATACAGCAGCGGCACCGCCGCTGTCAGAGGAAACCGACCTATGGACAAGGAAAGACATCACTATTGGGAAGTCAAGATGCTGACTCCAACATATGGAACGGATGTGGTAAGTCGAATTGTTATTTAGCAGATCCTGCGCAGCAAGAAACTACTGGAGCGAATTAACATTTTTGAAATTTATTTTGCAGTTTTAATCACATTTTTTAATTTGTGATTTTTTGTTTAACAATGTTTGTTTATCTTGAATTTTCCATTAAACAATTTTTTTAAATTATTTATGTTTTATTGACGACATTTTTTGCTTCCACAGATGGTAGGAGTGGGCACAGCGAAGGCTGAATTGGATATGAGCAACAAATTTTGTTCTCTCCTGGGACACAATCACGAATCTTGGGGATTCTCTTACAAAGGAAATCTCCAGTATGGCGGTGAAAAAAGGGAATACGCCAAGCATTTTGGTCAGGGAAGTCTGGTCGGCGTGCATTTGGATACGTGGAAGGGAACTTTGCAATTCTTTCTCAACAGAAAACCGTTAGGTATATAAAAAAAAACCCAAACTAACGTTTCGTTGGAGGTTGACTGGAATTACGGACGAAAATTCTATAACGTTGCCGTTTCGACGTTTTCGCAGGCGTGGCGTTCACCGGATTGAGGAATCTCGAACTTTATCCAATGGTTAGTTCCACAGCAGCCGAGAGCAAACTGCGGATAACTCACAGTTGCTCGGCTCCGGCGTCTCTGCAGCTCGATTGTCTCGCCGTCCTCAGGCCCCTTCAGAGGGCTTATTTGTCCGCTGCGTTCCCCGGCCTGCGTTATCTCTCCAAGAGCATATTCGCCGATATACTGCGCACCAATCGCGGTAAGCAAACTGTTTAAACTTTGAAATTCAATATCGACGTTCTGCGCATTCGAGTGATAAATGATCGAAAATTTCGTTCGCTTCTACAGACGAGGAGGACGAAGAGGATTACGAGTTTCCCGAAGAATTTCTCATTCTCGACGACTTCGATTACGCATTAGTCGGCTTCGGGCGACGAAGAAAACGCAGGAAACTCGAGCCGCCCGGACCGGCCGGCACGTCCACCGAATCGCCGGAACAAAGCTTCAAAAGGCTCGAACTGTGAAAACTCCCAAACGCATATTGTGATCGTGTATCTATTAAATAGTCATTAATTTATTGTAAGACAGGAAAATACTGCTGCAACGCTTATGATGTAGCTGAGAAATTTCAATAAGACCAACAACTCGAAACGAGCGTCACCGTTTTCTCTGTTTCTTGGACGATCCCGACTTTGTTTCCGCGTCCGCGACTTCGATGAGTTTTTTCTTGTTCGGCGATATAGCCGTTCCGTTGCCGCTTATTTTCGCGCAAAAAACAATAGCTTGCGCCCATCCGGCAAGAGGACCCCACAACTCGCGCAAATGCGCGCTCACCTCCTCGTGTATTTTCGGTGTAACCGTCTTCTGTTTCTCCAACTTCGGCATGTAAATCGCTCTCGCGACTTGAAAGATGTGCGTGTCGACGGGTATAGCTTCTAAATGTCCCAGCGACATGAGACACACGCAATCCGCCACTTTCGGACCGACACCCGGAAGTGACATCAATTCTTCTCTCGCCCTGGAATAAGTCGCTCCGTTACCTCTGTCGAGCGCGTTAAGCCACTCTCTACCACCGAGCTCCTTCAATTTTTTTGCCGTTTTCGCGATGTATGCGGCGCGATAGCCAAATCCCTCGTCGCGCAGCAAAGCCTCGACCTTCGGTTTGGACAGCGCTTCTATCGTCGGAAAATCGTTGTACTGTCGCTTGTCGACTTGACATATCTTCTTGCCGAAATGCTTGCACATCTTCTCGACCATGCTCGATATTCTGAATTACAAAAGAAAACTCTTTGAAACTAATATTCATTTACTTATTCAAGAGAAACTGTTATCGAGACTGAAAATAAAACTTCATAAGAAAGATTGGCAAAATCCAAATAAGCGACCTTGAAAAAAACTTTATACCTCGGTATATTGTTGTTGGAGCTACAAATGAAGGAAAACAAGTTTTCCACAATGTCTTGATCGAGTATCCTCACACCCGCGACACCCTTGCAAGTTTTATCAAAGTGCGAATCGCAGGACGACCATTTCTCTATGTTATCCTTCAGGGATATGTCGAGATTGAGATATTTTTTCAAAACCTCGATACACGCCGCATCGTCCTTTAGCGACGAACTGTGCAGCGTGTAGAGAAGATTATTTTCGTCTTGACTCAGAGTCCAAACGCGGCCGGAAAATGTGCCGCGATACTTCGTATCCTTGTCGATTGGCACCCAGCTGAAATGCAATGAAAATAAAGAAACGATTGAGTTTCGAACGACGGAAGTTAGCCAACCGGAAGTGGTGGTACTCGTTCTTGTGTTTCGCGCGTTTCGTGCGACAAACGGTAAAATCGAATTGCGTGCCTCGAGATCGCACCCTTGCATTATTTTTATATGCAATAATTATATTAAGATAATTAAAAAAAATTACCGAAAGCTCTGACCACCGTTGAGAGTTATTCCCAGATCGAGCTCTTCCCTCGTACACGCGATCTTTCCAGATTTCATGCTGTAAAACTTTGGAAAGAGGTTACGAGATTGTTTTCTCGTGTTTATCACAAACACCCACGCGGTGCACGGTGTTCGCATGCAATTATCGAAGCCAGAATCTTCGATCGATTGTTCACCGAACGCTGCCAACTTTTGAATTTCTTGAAGAACCGATTAAATACGTATTTTTCCGGCAGCGCGATAACCGCCGAACGCGACACTCACCTTTGTTGTTGTTGCGCGCGCATTCCCGTGCTGAAAACTGGAAACAACTCGTGCGGGATCGAATTTTTTTACTCCTTTCAAAAATTCTTTCGTCACCAACATCTTTTCTTTTTTTTATTTCATTTCTTACTCTCATAGATAATATATATGTATATAATATATATTATATTAAAAGTTGCCTATCACAAATTTACAATTGTGTAAATATAATTCTACGTAAAGTACCTTGGCTCGAATCATATAGTACGATTATCTCATTCTTCATCGTCTTTTTTTTTTTCCCCCCCCCGCTTGTATACACATCATTCATACGCACAAACATTTATACCCTTACTTTGGAAGCAGCGGCAGCAGGAATGATAATATTATGAGTTTCAGTCGAATACTGTATAAATCTCTCCGTAACAAAGCTCTTCCTCGAAGTCTAATTCATTTCATTGCCTGGGTTCCGAATCTACGCGCCTCGATATCGCGCGTCTAATTCACGTTTCACTGCAGAGAGCAAGAGAGCACCGTCTACGATGAGAATATCGTTTAGTTCTCGTTGTCGTTGGCGTTGTTGTTGTAGCTAATCCAAAATATCTTATGTATATTAGATATTAAAAATCTAACGTGATTAATATCTAATGTATTCAGATATTCTTTTTTTTAATGTATATCAGATGTTTCCGTCTATCGTGGACATTGACTCGATTCAAACTCTGTGTAATTTCAATATATCATTAGCATATTCTATTGCAAGAAAATCACCGTCGAAGCGCGCGTGACTAAGTTCTTTTTTCAACGGCCCGTACCGATGGATTTCTAAAATCGCCCTTTCTTAATCTTCGCACTTTTGTATTTTTATTTTATTCTCTCAGTAGCCCAGCTACGCGTATAAGTTAAACTACATCGACTCGCGCGATAAAAAGACTTTGCAAAATATACGACTTCTCGTCGCGCGAGGAATAGCAGACGCGACGCGCGATACACGCGCGTGCACCTTGACATTGAAAATCTCGTTCCTCGGCGCGAACCCACAACGCGAGCGCACTCTTGACCTATTAGAAAAATTGATATCGCGCCCACACCTCCCTCGTCGCGTACAGTATTGTCGATTAATCATGGAAACCTTCGAGAATGAAAAGAAAAAACCATTTTTTCTCGCTTATCTCCGACGATGTAAATTTTATCACTTCCCTGAGTGTTCGATGATTATACTCGATAAATCGATATACGTATATATCCTCTCGAGATAAAATGTTGATATGGCTTTGTAACGAGGAAAATAACGTTCCGGGCATCAGTAAGGAACGTTATCCCGAAGATGAGCTTGTTTTCTGTACTCGTGCTTCTCGCACTTTCCCCACCAGCTCTGTTTGGTGCAAACCTTCTGCGGCTTGAGTACAAAACACTTCGTTTGCACGACGTTGAAGAATATCCTTCCGATGAAATTCGCCGACGACGTACCGGCCATCTTCAGACACGTACGGAAGCTGTGAACACGCGAAACAAAGTTTTTTTTATTACACTTTTAAATATCGCACATATTGCGCAAGAAAATTCTTCTATCATGATGCATCGTCATGCCCTACTGCAATATTCTACGTTTGGTTTGGCTATCGGCCACGAGCGAGGCACTAACACGATACAATTATATATTCCTTCGCAACCTTTCTATCTTAGAGTGGTCCGAGCGGTGCCGTCTGAAGAAATGAGAGATTCAGAGACAATTTCGAGCGTTTTCCAGTGGAATAAAAATCTTTAAAAAATGAAGCCTACGGAAGGTGTTCAACAGATTGATTTTGCGTAATAATAATTCCAAAAAGTTATTACCAAATTGATGAGAAAAAAAAAACTGAAATTTGTTGAAAATTGCATTTTTTAAAAAGTTCTTTCAGGTATATTTCCGAATTTATTGACCAACAATTCGAAAACTTCTTGAGAATAATGGGCGGTCTTATAACAAACACATGCCCAAAATTCGGGTTCTTCCACACATCTTTCAAAATAAAAAATAAATGTTCAAAGGCTTGAAAAAATCCTGAAAAAATGCATACGCATAGAGAAAAATTACCGAATACTTTTCGTCACAAAAATGTTTGGTTGCCGAGTGATTGGTTGAACAAGTTCCTTTTTTATGAAATTTTAAATAAATCGTTGGCATTATTATTACGCAAACCAATCTACCGAACACTTTCCATATGCTTGATTTTTTAAAGAATTTTTTCCCATTGGAAAACGCTCGAAATTCTTTCTGCATTCTCTCTGGACCTCACATTTCCTTGGACCGCTCGGTCTACCTTAAATGTATTGAATATCCTCGAATATCTCAGTACTACGAGCGGGATACGAGATTACGATTGATTAATGGTCCCAATGGACATTCGTGCAAACGTGTAACGGCTCCACGGTGTTCAAAGCTTACCGCTCGTCACACGTGCAATGCATTATCGTCGAAATGCCCCAGTTGAAGAGGCCGTAGCGAGAGTCGAATGCGGGAATGTAAAAGGGACACGCGACGTCGTGTCGTCGACAACAGGCATCGGCCTTTCCGAAACCCCCGAGATTCGTGTACTTGGTCGCGCGATTGCCGCGTCCGCACCATTGCGTACCGGGAATCAAGAGGAGTTCTCTCCTGTTGCGACTTCTACTTCGGCTTCCGCGAACGCGCTGATTCTTCGCCCTCGACAATCTCTGGACGAGACTTTCCTCCGTTAATCTGTAGCTCCTGCGTTACAGAACTGCCTATCAGACTACGTCCACGTTTGACCCGACGAATTAACCGACACGTGGCAATAAAAATTGTTTCGCTAATCGAACATTCATAGGACCCTCGCGAGACGGAGAAGATCGCAACAGCGGAAGCGAACCGACGAAGAAATCAATGTCGCGCGTTTGGATACATCGTTAGAGAGTGAGTTAGTTAATGATTAATGAATAATGTTAATTGGTCGAGTAGCCCTTGGTCATCCGTGTCTACTCGAAGAGTCTCGCATTACCTCTGATCGCATCCGCAGTGACTGAGGGTGAACGGCATGTAATTCCACAGGTTGTAACGTTCGGACAAGGGTGGTATGGCTCGGTAGCAGTGATCGTGCCTTCTGCAGCATCTGTCCGCGTGATCCAGGGCTCCGAGTTCCTTGTACGTGCTGGCCGTTCTGTGGGGACCGCACCACTTTGTACCGGGCGCGATGACCATCTGCTGAAGGCTCCTCTCCATTCGCCTGACAATTCCGAATTAGCTTACAAAATCTCCTAGAGCCGAATTATTCGAACAAGATTCGGTTGATCAACTTTCATCCGTTATCTTCTTTTTCTCTTTCGTCACACCAAAGACAATTAGGTAACAGTGATGTTTACGTCAGACAGAATAACGTGTCATTTGACAAGAAGATTGATGACGCAAGTGATAGATTATTTCTCAATCGAAGAAGCCACAAATTGGGAAGAAATTTATGCAACAACTCCATAACATAATTTAACGTTTACGACGCAAATGAGAATACAAAATCATTATTTATGAATATTTCCCTCATATTAATCGCGAGCAGCAATGCCTGGAATGATATTGAGGAAAACTTGCGAAGTAAATGCCATGGAAACCATAAATACTTCCAAGGATAAAAAAATAATAAGAATTAGAACTCAGAAGCCTGGAACGGTTTCTCTGTGGTTATGATATAAATAATCAAATTCTCATTCAAAAACTTCGTCGCAAATACATTTCTTCAGTGAAGTTTTGGAAAGCATATATCACAATTTAAACGATTCCGATAACGGGCCTAACATTTTTGAGTTTCATTTCATATAACATGTTGGGTTGATTGTGACAAAAAAAAGCATCACATTCAAGTGCATGTAATGCGTGATATGTTTCAACAACTCGAATGTTAAATTAGCCGTTCAATTCAGCGTTCGCCGAGATGCTTCCGGATGCGAATCGCTTCGCGAGGGTCTCTTCAGCGCTAAAACAATATTATCGTACACGGATCTTCGAAGCGCGAAGATAAAATTTCTCACCTGTGCCTCTGTTGAGCCATCAGTTGATCGCGCGCTCGTGACTTTACGTTGCTGCACCGATTGCGAAGTTCCCGCGACGGCGCGAGCCATCCGAGTTCCGGTATGGACGAATAGTTCTCACCCTCGCTCTCGATGATCTCGATCTTGGCCTCGCCGCTCCTGGCGTCATCGTTTCGCAGATCCAACGAGCAATTGTTATCCTCCGCGTTTCGCACATTGACGTCGATGCAATCGGTCAACGTGTCGCCCTCGTATATCAATTGTAGCTTCCTTCTGCTATCTTTCAGCAAGACTTCCCTCAGCGCGACGTTCGTATCTCTGGAATGAATAAAACACGTGTCTGTGGCTGCGCTATCGGATATCTATACACAAACGTATATGAACACACTATTTCTCCTGCGACTCTATTACGGTCGTTCAGTATCCTATCTTCCCAGCTCCGTTCAATCTTCCCCTCCCTCGTGATTGAGATATCTACGAATCTTCGTTCTCTCTCGCCGAGTTAAACGCACGTATAACAATTTACGCTAGATTAAATACGATCACCGCGCGATCGTTAATTTATGATTGATGCGACGACGTCGGGGCCACCGGTCCCGCGTTGCGACCCTCGGTCGCCTTGCGATCTCTATCGGCCGCTGCGCGGTGCAGCGTTATAGGTTTTCGCTTCATCGGGCGATCCGCTACATTTCGATTATTTCGACCTTTTCAGCTCGGATTGTCGTGCGTCGCGGAAGTACATGCGCCCCGTGGCTCCACAGGCAATTTGTGCAAGAGAAGCACAGGTGGTACTCCTTCGCACCCCTCGCGAACGGTCATGCATCGTCGGTGGATCCGTTCCCCGATGGATAGTTCGAGATATGCCATATACATTCGATGGTTACATCGTCCCAAAGCAGCAGTCTAAGTGCAAAGTGAAGCTTCGCGGTCGCGGGATTTCTCGGTATCCCCGTGAGAGTCGGGGCAGATGAACGCGAGGGCATCCGCACGATTCCTGCGCCTTCCGCGCCGCTGGGGTGGATGCTTGTGGAGGAGACCCTCACTCGCGCGACTGATGCGCCTTCCGCCTAGGTCACGAAAACATCGCGGGGACCACCCTTCTAATCCTTGCTTACTTAACTTGACGCTTTTCGGCTTAAATCCCTCGTCCTCTCGGCTTTGCGGTCAACGAAAGGGACGAGCACTCCTAATGCCCGCTATTTCGCATCTCCGATTGTTTTTTCGTTGACCTCTCATCCTCGACTCCAGCGCGGTCGCATCCCCTTAACTCGCGCTTGATGCGAGTTAACGCGACGACTTCCGCCTCGACGAGCGCGACTCTTTGGCACGCAACTCGCAACGAGGAAGACGATGCGCCGGGACTGTGCTCGAGATAGAAGAGCGATAAATCAAATGGTTTGGATTCGTTAAGATTCGAAGCTCGGTTCTCGTACCCACATGATTTTCCACTTCCGCGTAAAGCACGCTCGGGCTCGACGAGCAAAGTTTACGAGCGCACGAAAGCGCGCGGGCGATGAATAGAGCTTATTTTCGGTGCTTCGATTTTATTGCCGGTACGGCAATTTAGGGAGCGAAGGGCGCCGTTGGAATTCACGCGAGAAGCGGCACACGCATCAAGGAAAGGCCCTCGTATCGTTTCGAGTATTGTAATGTCGCTCGGTAACTCGTTCCGAGGAAATAGTATCGAGAAGCTAAACGAAGAAGCGCTCGAGCGAGACCGCAACGAGCGTGTGGCTACTTCTTCGTGCCGCTGCTAATATTCCATACGGGTACGGACATTGGACTTTCACGTGTTGCGCTGAATAACGAGGATTCAAAGAAACCTATTGTACGGCTATGTGAGCAGCTACTGTTCTTTCCCGCGGAGCCATTCACGTGCGTGACCGTGTTTCTTTTTCTTCTCACAACCGAATGAATTTCTCAACGTTCGCATAATAGTCGATTCATCGTGACTGACTGAAAAAATATCGATGACGAAAATATCGCGAAAAAAGAAGGAAGAAATGATATTTATCTGCGTAATACCAACCCCCAGTCGACGATCGTCTCTTTGGCGCAGATTCCCTTCCACCTGGTGATCCTCTGTATTTCACCCTCGGGCAAGATCTTCGTGACCGAGAAACCGCGAAGTTTCTCGACATTGGCGATTGGTAGGCCGCCAGAAGAGGCGACGGTGTCGTTATCCGCGAAGTCGAAGATCTCGTTTCCACCTTGAATAGCCGCGACGAGCGGCAGCATGAGAAGTAGGCCCAATGCCAGCGGCATCGGGGCACCGGTTACGGATCGCGCGTCTTCTTGTCAATCGAACGGCACCAGACGGGGGGGCCTTTCTTTTTCTCTTGTCTTCAATGATAATTGAACGGTGCACACCGATCGTTGAGTCTTCGCTTGGCTCGCCCGGGATAGAAGAAGACAAGGAAGATATCAGGAAGCGAAGCCAGTTTCCGTTATCGCGACTAATTGGCACCGTTAAATTAAAAGATCTTTCAACGAGAGAGTTTACGGAGCACGTTTTGCCGGAGAAAAAAGGCACACACACACGCCGCTCGGACACGCACCGAGTTTCGCTTCACTGAACTGGTTTCCTATCTCGGCGCTCTCGATACTCAATCAATTATCCTCACGGTGGAATCGGATGGTTGTTATATACGGAATATTAAAGAAGAATTTTTTTTTTCCAAACTATATTGGAGTATCTCACAAAAAAAATACGCGATAAATCAGTTTTTTTTTTTCAAGGGCACCAAATAATTGGAAGGTGTAATCCTTTTTTTCCTTCACGAACAATCGTTAGATCTTTGCGATACGATAAAGGAGAAACGTGGAATTGCGGTGATGACGAAAAATGACACCTCGTGGTCGAAGCGCGGCCGTATAAACTGGCGCGCGCCGGCCGAGGCCCTCCCTTAAATACTCTGACGTCCTGGTGGCTGTCCAGTTCACCACGTACTAGCATCCCCACCACACAACCCCGTGGGTTCAAGAGGAAAAGAGACGAGACGCGAGCAGAGAAGAACAGCTTCGACGTCGTCGTCGTCGTCGTCGTCGTCGTCCGAGCACGAGCGAAGCGGGCAGTAGCTCTCTCGTTTGCCAAATCCGATCCTCTCACCCCGAATCCGTATGCCTCTATCGCGCGACGTTTCTCGCTTCTCGGTCCACTCCTTTTACGAGAGCGCGAACGGCCCGCTCGGTATTATAAAAGAGCCGCCGAGAACTTTGCGCCCGGCGATTTTGTCACTGAGCGCGTGTATCCAATCGTTCTCGCGATACGCGTATTCATTACCCGAAGAACTTTGTATTGTAATATCGTACGATGCTCCCCGTACGAGACTGGTATACATCACCCAGTCGCATCGGATTTGCCCGGGGGAATTCACGAGATTTATTACTCGAGCGATGATGAGAGAGAGAGCGCGCGAAAGAGACGAGCCGTTGGATTGCGAGAGAAAGTATTAGTTCTCATTCCCGTGGGGAGAAGAGAGAGATCGGGGGGGAGCTCAGGGTTCGCCCGAGTTATCGGCAATACAAATTGGACAATCCCGAATCTGACTGCTCCACTCGCGTGAATCTCCTTTGTGAGAAAGCGACGAGACAACGAGACGCGGATAAACGGACAGACTCCCGAAGACTATGGAGAGCGACGAAGACGATGACGAACTCGACGTTACGACGAGGAAAGAAGATAGGTCAGTGTGGTGCGAACCGATAACGAGTCTTCGATGTTTCGACGGGCAAAACCGGAGAAGAATCCGCGCTCGAAATTCTCGAGGTTTGAACTACTACCCAATGAGAAGAAGGGGGGACTATGTGCCATCTTCGTCGATGATAAATTATGCAAGTCGGCGAAGTAAAGCGCGGCTGCCACCGGCACACGAGAGCTCGGTTCTCCACTCCCCTCACACCTCGTCTCGTTGCCCGATGCCTCTCATTCTCTCGTTGGCTCTCACCGAGAGCTTTCCCTCGGAAGAGATCTCGTCTCGCAGTACTGTCGGCGGTCCATAGAGCCGCTCTATGCCCGATTGGCACTTATCCAAAGGTCGGTTTTCGCGTTTAACCGCAACGGGACAAACTTTTCGCCGATCGCCTATATGCACTCCGTTCGATCTCTCGCGAAGAACTCGTTGGATCCGTATCTTCATCCGCGTTTCTATCGGAAGCCCTCGTTCGCTGTGTAATTGATTAAGCTTCTGTGTTTGGTTACTCGCTTTCTTCATCTTCTTCCTTCCCTCTTAATTCAGACCTTCTCGAGGGCTTTCAGTTCAGTAGTAGCTCTCGTGCTCTTTGGCCAGGTTCTTCTCGCTAGGGTGCTGCGACTTTTTTCTTCTATTCTTTTGCTTTTTTTTTTCACCGAGGTTTCAAGAATTCAGCTATGAAGAATCCCCGAGAAAGGGAGTGCAAGAACGGTGGTTGGAATTAATAGTGGAAGGAAGAATGGCAGTGAAAAGCCCCGGGGTAGGGGTTGACTGGTAGTGCCGCGCGGTCTTCGCAGAGAGAGCGGAGAGGGCTGCTTTCCATTGTGCTCGGCGGCGGTTATGACTCCCCCGTTCTCCGCTGTACATCGGAGGTGATAGAGGGAGAGAAACGTCGCAAGTAGAGGCTCACTACCAATTGTTCGTTGCGACCCGCTCGCGTTCGAGACACAGCCTGCTCTCGTCTCGCAGACGAGACACGGGATAGAAAAATTGCGAGAAGCGTGCCGAAGACTCTCAGGGCACAGAAACAGGAGGTCCCCCTCGCGAGAAGCTCGAGATCGGGACGGTGGAGCCGCCGAAGAAACGGAAGAGAGAATTCACGTTTCTACCTAGCGCGGGAGGGACGGCCCCGGAAAGGTAGCCGTGGATGTGTCCACTCAGCGGGAAAGGTGCGATACCGCAAGTCGAAACTCCCAGAAGCCGACACTCGAAAAGTCACTCGGCTCTCATTGGCGGTGGGAGGAGATCTCGTCCCTTTTTTCACCCCTGCCCTTGCCGCGCGAACGCCGAAGAACGTGGAAAAAGGCTGAGAATACAATTGAAAATTATTTACATTTACGGCCGAGCGTCGTTTCACGTTTGAAACAGCGCGTGAAGCGTTACGAATTTGTTTGCGAAGAACCGAGTCGGCCGATGTAAAAACCCCCGTCGATTCCTTGGGTGTTGTTCGACGGGAGAGAGATCGAAGCCGCCGCGTTATTCCACACGTAAATACCCAAGCGTAAGAAGCTCCAACCACGGGCGCGGCATGTTTATTTATACTTTGACGAGTGTGAGAGCACTCGATGGCCTCGACTCGACCGAATTCTTCTGAATATCGAGTGGACCCCCGAGACACCGGTAATGTTTACCGTACTCCTCTTCCTCGGTGAAGTTCTTACCGAGTCGCGTTCCTTTCGGTATAATATCGTTTCTTCGACTGGTACGGAAAGCCTCGTGCGAGGAACCGGACGTTGTGGCGCCTGGCGACTCGGTCCTCGCGCGGAGGGGAGAACCCTCTCGGGCTACCTGGCTTTACCACCAACCATACTCGAATGCAGACTCTCTTCTCTTTCTTCCTCCTCTCATTCTTCGTCTCTCTCAATAGACTGCAGTTCATCATTATTGTATTCACGGGTTCCTCTCTTCTGTGTCGAGGATTCTTTCTTCTTTCAGGTAAAAAGTTCACCGCCGTTTATCGATCATCGACGACCGTTTGTTCGACGACAGGTTTTGACAGAACGAACGAGATTCTCGTGACTCGTCGTTGAACACACGAGAGCCCGGTTGACCGCGCCGGACTGCGTTTTACACGATCCGATCATAGGTCTCACCTGATGCCACCTCGAAGTTCAACATACAGACGATTCGAAAGTGAGCCTGTTTCGACGATTAATCGAGCGAGAGAAGAAGATATCAATCATCGAATGGCTATCGACGACAGGCCTGTTCGCCAGGGAAACAGAATAGTCGAGTATCTCGACGAAACGAGTTAAAGGCCAAGAGAGAAATTTTACCGAACCGTCGGAGGCATCGACGGATGATGTCCGCGAGGAGGAGATCCGCTCACCAGTCGACGAGGGAAACGAGACGAGAGGTCCACGTGGTCGCTTTCGATGGATCGAGGCAACCGGAGGATCCATCTGCTGATGCTCTTCGACCAATCGTCCTTTCTCTCGTCCTTCCTTCTCCTGGGCTAATTAATTTTTATGGCTTCGGGTCTCCACAGACTCGGCCGACTATGCGAGACGCACAGGAACGCACTCGGGCATTCCACAGCCGGATGAGTCCTGGACGAATTCTCGTGGTAGCTCAGTCCCCCGTACGAACCTGAAGGTATTAAAAAAAAAACAAATGAAAGAGCGGACCTTGGATCATACTACTTCTACGGGATCCCCTGCATAATCGATACCATTTTTTTTCGTCTTCTTCTTCTCGCTTCAACGACGATTCGCGAAGCTCACAATGGCGAGGAATGTTTGAAATCTCGACTTTGCCTTGGGTGTCGCGTGATCGTAAACTTGGCCGCGTTTCGGGATCTTACGAAAGAAGAAACGAAGCCGCGTCGTTTGTGTACTGCTCGTGCGGGCATCGAAGCTTCCGTAACAAGTGCCATAGAGAGACCTCGATCGCTTATACGTGCTAAGTATGTATATATAGGTCGAAAAGCCGAAACTCGCGACTCGATCATCGATGATCTATCGATCGCGCATTTATATTGATCGAGACAATCTATCGTTTAGGAACGCAGCTGTCGACGTTGAAGTATCGAAAACAAAACGAGCGTTGTTTATGAGCGCGTATCAATGTACGTACTTAATAGTTATCGGAACAACAGTCGCGCGACGATCGTAAGCGAATCTTACTGTAAACCGTCGATCGAGCAACGAAAGAGATTAACGGAGGTCGAGCGCGAAGTTTATTGACGAATGTTGGCGTTATCGGTATCCGGCGCGTCTTATTTTTTCGTAATTTGCACTTTCGCGCGAAATTTCTCGGATATGTTTTTCCCGGTTTTTTTTTCTACGAATCCAAGAGAGGCGAAGCTGGAAAGATCTTTTCGACGAATTTCCGGGAATTCGAGGCTTCGAATAACATTTCCGACGCGAAAATAAGACGGGAAGACATCAGAGAATTCGCGATATTTCCGTGATGGGACAAGAGGCAGTTTCGCGCGAAACGTTCGAGGGAGAGACGAATTGTATACGTTATGCGTATTTCAAGCGATGAGATAGCCTTTGGAATTCGTGGCAGGATAACCCCGACGGTCGACCTCCTAAATTCGCCAATTCTGTGAGCCAAGCCGGTCTGGCCTCCTGGAACACGCCAATTGCAGCGATCTCGAAGACCGAGGAAGACTACCAGACGCTTCGCTCGGTTCCAAGAAGCTGAAGCTCGTGGCAGTACCAATGAAAACGTGCAACGTTAAACACGCGAAGACGACCGCCAATTAGTGATTGTCTCCTCGGCTCTCTCGAACTCGAAAGTTCCGACGAATTTTCTCATCTTCGGTTCGAACAAATCCGATTGATCGTCGTTCGATCTCTCAATTACCCTGAAAAGCAAAAACAAAGTGCGCATTAGTTTCGTAAATTGTCTACCAACGTCTTTAGTGACGCAATTATCTTTTTTCGTTTACTACTTTTAATTGCATATTTGCAGTATTTTTTTCCAGTAACCGACGTAACGTCGTAGTTTATATGTATCCGTAATAAACGAAAATATTTTTGTCCCGTGTTATTCTAATTGGAAGAAATAGCCGGAAGGATAGCTTATGTGATATCGACGATGATTTTGCGGATTTACGCATGTTATACAAAGTAGGAATGTGTACGAGAGGGACGACTTGATAACCCCGCGGGGCGAGATTCCAGAAGTGGCACGGTAGGCAGCGCTGAAAAACGGAAGCAACTTTTCACTCGCGTTTGAGATCTTCTATAGACGCGAGGTGAGCCCTCGTCTCGTCTCTTGTCATGGCATTGCGGCCGTTTTGCGCGATAATTGTTCGGCCGCAATGCAATAATTGCGTAATTCGCGTGGTGACGCGGTCGCCAACGTCACGAGGGTCTACGTACGACTATTAGAGCGACGCGTGTTTCGCTGGGGACGAAGGGTGCCGGCCTAGACTGTGGACTTCGCGAAGGGGCTGTTCCAACTTGCTTTTTCTCTCTTTTTCGAGCACGCAGCATTCTTGCGGGAACGCTGTCCCGGCAGCATTGGTCTCAAATCGACGATGGAACTGTGGCTACTCTCACATTGCTTTTTTTATACAGAAAGCTTTCTAGGATTTCTACGCACAGATTGCGTTTTCTTATGAGAGCATTACGTATTATGCATATTTTTTAAATGCTACGCTTTCGATTTTTGTCTTTGATTCGACATTTTTGTAGTGTAGTGTAGTGTAGTGTGAAGGGATGTTCCGTTAAATAATTATACATCTTGATAATAAACACATCTTGCAATTTTTTTCGACTGTAAGCCGAGTTAAGCTAAGTGATTTTTTCTATACGTCTGATGGTTTTTCTATATACCTGCTCGATATTTTTTACGAATAACTCTTCCGAGCATCTCCGCGATAGCTTGTCGACAATATTGTCCAATTATTTCGATACATCTTGACTCCTAGATTTCTTTTTGAGATACATAAAAAGCGAAACCGACCTCGAACCAAACGAAACGATTCTCCACACGATGATGATTTTCTCGGAAGAAGCATAGGCACTCCGTTGAATCCATTCTGCCCGGAGTTCCAATTCATCTTCCCTTCATTGTTCGGTAGTGAGGGAAAAAAAAAAAATTCTGCTCCAAAGTCGCATTTATCCTTCGTTTCCACGATGTTCGGGCTACAAACTAAAATAGACGAAGTGGTCAGTAAATTGGTCGATTGTCTATTGGGCCCATCGCGGGCTTTCATATAAATCGTGTAACATTGTGGGTCTCGCTTCTATTTCTGTAAAATACAAGTCTCATTCTCCATCAAACGATCGTCGAGTGTGACGACAAAGAATGCGAGGGTGGGCGAGAAGCTCGAGGGTCGTATTCGGTACCATGCAGTTCCACGCGCTCGCGCACAGCGCACACTTTCGATTCGATACTAATTTACGTTATACCGAATTATATTGACCGTGAAGAGTGGATACGTTTTGTATTATATGTCGTGTACGGGTTTTGGGGGCTTGCGGGTGAAAACTACGTCGGTGCACTCGTGACGAGCGACGCATGACCCCCTTGTTTCTGCGCTATCCGTGGAAGAGAACCCTCCACGGCACAGAACAGTACGAAAAAAGTATCGTAGCCATCGAGCTTCTCCGTCGTCGAGCTTGAAGCTCGCGCCGAAAAAGCCGCGGCGTTCCCTGATACATCGAATTATAATAACCATCTGTGTCCCCCGCGTTGCGTTGCACTTATCCACGAAAGTCCTCAGAATTTTGACTAAAAGCGTCGGCATCGCGTTCCAGTCACATCAAAGAGATCCCCGACGGCACGAAGTCCCGCGCCGATTCGCCGTAACGCAACGCAAATTCCCAGGTGGATTGATGGCTTCGTTCCTAAAGAGCACGGGGGACGCGTTAGTTGTGTCGTAGTTACATGCATACGCGGAATATCTTGACGCCCCAGCCGTGACTGATGCGTCCTTCGACGCGTTTGCCATTATATTTTCGAAATGCCCCGCACGTCTCGCGCGATTAATTTTTTAAAGCTCTCACGTCGCTTGATGCATTTTTTTTTGCTTCTCGATCGAACTCAACTTTAAATCCGGTAGGCGCGTGTACATGCAAACCATTCGCAACGTCGTGGCATACAATTGCGAATAAAGGGAGAATCTGCAATGCGAAAACTTTTCTCAATATTTTGTCCTCTCATCCCTGGCGGCGTTTCGCCCGCTCGAACGTTCGACGTGTGTCATACACACATTCGCGGTCGGCATTCATTGCGTCATAAAAAAAAGAAGTTGAAAAAATAAACCGCAGTGAGCTATCCCATAGCTGCCAGTCTCGCTCTCTCGCGGTGCGGCTCGTAGATTGTAGGCACCTATAGCCGCGCGTGTAAATTCTCCGTTCTTCCTATTTTCCATATTAACGTGGAATTGATGTGGGGGGTCTAACGATAGCCTCTAAAGCATCGATGAATAAAATCTAGCAATATGAAATCAGAAATTAAAAGAAGAAATAAAAAAGCCTGTTTCGTTCTCTCGCGGAGTTGCTCGTGGATGAAATGCACGTACGCAAAGACTTGTCCTGCCTTTTTCCTATTTTCCATGGTATCTTCCATCTCGTCCGAAAAAAATTAATCTCGATCTGAAATCAAGAAATAATTTGAGAGAATGTTAATAAAGCCGTCGAATCAACGATTAATAAAATACAGTAAAATGGTATGAAAAATTAGAGAATAAAGATGTTAGCCTATCATCTTACGAGTCGCCGTCCCGTGTATTATACGGCGGATAAAAAGCAAGGAGAAATAATACGTGAGGCCTCGTTAGATGCGAGCCGCCACTCGAGGCGTATCAATGCTTCTCATTATGTAATCATCTCTTTTAATTAAGCCGAAAAAGCGAGGCTGGCGGTGGGAGCGAACGGAACAAGTCTCTCACGTGGCGATAGCTTTCGACCCTCTTTGCGGTCGCGATGATTACCTTGTTCTACCGGTCGGCCGAATTCTCTTTGAGGAAGCTCATTCTGGATCCCACGAAACATAATGCTTCTCAATATTGTATACCTGTATCCGAAAAAAAAAAAGAAAAAAGAAAGATACAACGAGACTCTCGCTCTCGCGAGAATCAATGATTTAGAGTTTGAGACCGTCGGAGCCTGTGAGGAAGAATTTGAATATTCACCTTATGACCTAGTATACCAGTCCGAAAAGCCCACAGTTCATTTACCTCTGTCCTAATAACAGTTCCACCTTGCCGGGGCCCCTGCGCACACTGCCGCTGCCCTTGAGACACCGGGAACCCGGACTCAAGGAGTATAATCTTCTCTCACCGGCCGTTGAGTGTTAATTTTTATTGCGCCAGATTACGAGAACAGATATGCCACGGTAGGACTCTCTTCTCTATTACGCCGACGGGCTATATGAGTCTCGCTTAATGGAAAAGGTGTGAAAGAATCGTCGGCGAAGAAAAAAAAGAAAAGAAGAAGAAAAAAAAAAACAAAGAATTGTGGAGGGTCCTGAGACTCGAATTCCGGCGAGCGACGAGGTAATTGATACATACAAATCGTCCTGCCAGAGCTACGAGCTACGAGCCGAGAGGGATTGTACGGAGGGGTAGCGGAGGCCGTTCGACGGTGTTTCCCCCGACGGCCCGTGGCGACGACTCCGACGCTTCGGTATCGCATTCACGCTTCACTGCCCTACGATTCGACTCTCTCTCGTACTATCCCCCCTTCCCATAGGCCACCCCCTCCCCCCTCCGAACTTCCTACTGGTTACCGTGCACTCCGAAGCCTTGAAAACAAAAAAGCCAAAAAATACTACCACCGCGGCCGGTCTTTCTCATTCCTTCATTCCTAGCCCGACTCATCCATCGCTTGTCAGTCCCGTATGGCTATATTGGTCGTCGTCGTGTCTATCTGCCGCGGTCGAATCCTTCCTTTTCCTCGGCGTTGTCCGTATCCTTTGAGAAGGGAAAGAAAAAAACAAACAAACGAAACACGAATTGAGAAGAGTGAATTCGCACCGTATGAGGACAGAGAGAGAGGGGCCGGGGAGCGGTATGTATGATATTCCATAGGAAAAGAGGAGACGAGCGCGTAGTCAGCTCACGCCTCGACGGCGACTGAGCCACGAATGCCACGGCATGCTAATTAGCGGCCGTTTACGAGGAACGACCAGAGAAGAAAATAGCCTACGGGCGATATGATACGGAGGGTGGAAGGGGTTACCGTGGACAGCAGCGAGGAGTCGAGCGTATGGGTGGAGGAGGGGAAAAGATTCTCGAACGCGGAACGGGTGGAGCGAAGCATCAGACTCAGGTACGAAAGTCGTTAAGTGTCCCCGAGCGTGTATATCACTCGGCAGATTTATATTCGATATACTATCCCCGATATATATATAGTTCACATACAATAATAAATAGTAGACACGAGGTACCACGGCGCGATCTCCGAAGGGTTCTCCTTCTGCGATATCCAAGAGCGCCGGCGGGCGCGCGGAATGAAGCGGGGCGAGTGCCTGCCGTACCGTTTGAATTTACAATAACGATATGCTAATTAAGTGACTTTTGGTAAAGTGTCAAGGGTAACGCGGTGGGGGAGAGAGGATTTCAGAGTCGGAGAGGGGGAAGCCACAACACATGTGCGATGGTGGGGATAGCGACGCGCCAGGTGCGTAATTATCGGGGAAAAGAATATCGGGCGCTCTTATTCGAGACGCGAGCTCGATGATTACGGGCCGAGAGGAAAAAGAAGAAAGAAATGCGTTTCTCGCGCCAGGCCGAACTCGGGAGCGGTAAGAAAAATCCTCATACGTCGTACGCACTGGCTTAACGCCAAATATCTCGAGAGGGAATGCCGCGATAGGAAGGAGAAAACGAGGATGGAAGAGAGAACGACAGCGGCCAGGCAGTGGAAGAGTCGCTCACTCCGGGCTTTTGGCCATTAACGAACGGTCTGCTTATCAGTTGCTGAGTCGGCTCTACCGACCAACCGAGCGATGAGCTGTTTCTGTTCGGTTATACACAGAGGCCCCCCAGGTCTGTCCTCATAACTCCCTTGATATCCCCACGGCTATAAATGATGAAACGAGCGCGACACACGCGTCCACGTGAACCATCGTACGGTATACGATCATGATTTCCGAGAGATTCGGACGCAGTTGCCTCGACGCGAGATACGAAATTTACGAGATTATCTATCGCTGCCCCGTCGGCTGCTTCCACGGCTGGATCATCGATCGGAGATCCCGAAATTGCGGGTGCGATGCTCAATCTGCGTTCGTCGCGTCGGTAATCTCACCGTTCATCTGCAAATCAATGAAAATACAGTTTCTTACCGCTTAACAATTGATGTTCCGAATTAGTCTCTAATGACTCATCGAAGATAATTGTGAAACGTTTAGAGTCAAAGGTTGAACACAAAGCGAGCGTTAGAATCGAGCCTCCCTCGCGCGACGCCGATAGGCACGTCCCTGAATAATTGATCGTTAAATTATGAGTTATCGCGCGCGCGACAGAGAGAGGGGAGCGCACGAGAGAGACGCAATAAGCGTTGCCTCGTGATGTTTTCTTACGTACCGGGTGCTCGACGTAGGATAGTTATTTTTCTTCTTTTCTTTTTTGTTTTCTCTCTTTGCAAAATCGGTGAGTCTCGTTAACGAAACGCATTCTCGTTGAATGAACGAACGAGCATTCGGTCAGCGCGGGGCGTGAGGACAGATAGAAATGAGAAAAAAATACAATAAAGGTTGGGAAGTGCGGTATTCAAATATGGCGGAAGAAGTCGCGTCGGCGGGACAGTGCTGCCAGAACATAAGAGCTCGATGACGCTACTACTCGTAGCGTTGCTCCCTCCAAAAGTTCGCGTGCATTGGCAACATTGTTTTTTGGTAGTTTACAAATAAAATGGCCGATATATGAGGCTATTTTGTATGGACAAATGAAATATGCAATTGTGTAAAATAAATGAGTTTCGTGGGTGCGCGGTTGTTAGTTAATGCGTTTAACCGGTGTCGGAAAGGAGGATAAAGCAGTGTTGGCTTTTACGGAGCTTGTGGGAGTGCCGTGATAACGAGGTGGAGGCTGTCTTTGCCGTGTGCCGTAGACGCCGCGGGTCCCCCCGAGAGACCCGAACACGAAGAAGGAATCACGTTCACGTTCGTGTCGCCGCCGCGAATACGACGAATACACACATACTACATAAAAAAATCTCTCGCGAGACGGACGGCGACCTGCCGTCCCCGTATTTTTTTCCATTGGCGCGCGCGTACACCGCGCGGCAAATATACGAAAAAATAATCTACGTTATTATAATATATAACGCGATTGGAAAACTTATTTACGGGGCGTGCGAGAGCGCGAGGCGAGCGAGCTCCCTCCGCGCCGCCTGTTCTTCGGAAAATTTTCCGGGCGCAACCTCGCGCCGACTCCTGGACATTGCGTGATCGTGCCGCGAGTTTGTTGCCGCGGCCGCTGCGACAACGAACAAAACTGTGCGCGGGTTTTTTTTTTTTTTTTTTTTTCGTTTTTTTTCTTCGCGATTAACAAGACTCGACTACAAAGAGAGGCACGCCGCCCTCAACCACGAGTGTGCCGAGGTACCGATAGCGCGCGGATCAGGACGAGAACAAACACAAGGCTGATCCCGCCAACGCGGTGTTACGTCCGCGATATATCGCGATATACGCTGTGTTGACGGCGTACGCGAGTGAACATACGAGCGTCGTATTTTTCAAGGGAAAAGGAAAAAAAAATACACAATATAAATAAAACCGACGAATCATCGGTTTTTATATATTTATAAATATAGTTTAACAATAAAGAAGATGATAAAGAATTTCACCGCAGTTGTTCAACAAAGCCGAGATACTGGAGTGTGACGAGTATCTCCGTTTGGAGCCGGTCAAGATATTTCACGCCGACGATTTCGTCGTTGTCGAGCGAGTCGGCGTGGAAGAGGAGGATGCGTTGACTGTTACCTTGGCTCCGAGCACCAGTACGGAGGCGAGTCAGCCAGAGCGTACCCTCCTTTCGAGCGCTGATATAAACGCCGAAGAGTCGTCGCTGCAGGCCGAAACAAGCGAGAGGAACAGCGACGAGGAAGGCTCGATAGCGAATCTGACAAACATGTGCACGACTCCCGGCAATGCGGGCACTGGTTTCGGCTATGCGTGGTCGTTCGGTGGCCCCGGTACCGAGACCAGAGAAAACGCTCAGGGAGACCTGACGACGAACATCAATTACGCGGTTAACAATAATCAGGATCAAGGATCGAGTCAGAAGATACAGGTAGACATTAAGCCGGCGAAGGTGGCGATAAGCGCCAATCCGCGACGACCGATGTTCGCCATGAACGAGAGCTGTCAACAAACGCCGACGACTCATCACGGCCATACGGGAGCTAACAATCAAACGCACGGTACGCACGTGCGAACAAAAAAGCATCACGACGCATTTTCATTGACTTGCGACAAGGGCGGTTGTAATTGCGACGCCGCTCATCCGACGCCGCCGCCTTCGCTATTTTCAAACACTCTAGTTTTTACCACAGCCGACAAGCACGCGATGAGCAAGCACTTCATGACGCCTCTCGGACCGCTTCAGCTCACGGCGGAGGAGTGCAACGAGATACTGATGAAGAGAGCTGCCGCAGCGTCCAATCAGGCCAACGCCAACAACGTTACAGCCAGCCAGACGGACGGTAGTTCGCACTTTGGACACGTATTGACGCACGTCAATGCGTCGCAGATCGAGACTAAGGTGAAACAACAGCAGGACATGGGTAGTCAGGTACGCGTGCCAAAGGAACGTCCTTACTCGTGTCCCGAGTGCGGCAAATCTTTTCTCCTCAAGCATCATCTGACCACACATGCGAGGGTACACACCGGCGAGCGTCCGCATATATGCGTTCATTGCGGCAAGAGTTTCGCGCACAAACATTGTCTTCACACGCATTTGTTGCTGCACAGCGCCGAGAGACCCTACCAGTGTCGGGAATGTAAAAAATCATTCACGCTGAAGCATCATTTGGTTACGCACACGCGCGTACACACGCGCGAACGGCCGTTCGTATGTCAGGAGTGCGGTCGTGCGTTTCCACTGAAGCGTCATCTCGTAACGCATAGCAAATTTCATTCTGGCGAGAGGCCGTTCGTTTGCGAAGAGTGCGGCGAGTCCTTTTCCCAGAAGGATCATCTTACGATGCATTCGCGCTTCCACGGCAGCTTACATCCGTTCGTATGTCACGATTGCGGCGCGACCTTTCAGAGGAAGTTCGAGCTCGTCAATCACGGACGTCTTCACGGACGTGTGCCGCACTCTTGTACCGTGTGCGGCAAGGAGTTTCTACAGAAGCGAACGCTCCTTGCACACATGCGTCTGCACACCGGCGAATCGCCGTTCGCTTGTACAGTATGCGGCGAGGCTTTCCCGCGCAAAGTTGATCTCGTCGCTCACACAAAGATACACGGCAATAATGCGAACAGCGACGAGAAATCGCTCACGTGCAGGTGAGCCGATACGATTAATAAGCGCTTCCACGATCACCGAGTCTTTCGGTGACGAAACGAACCGAGTGCTCATCAATTTTGTTTTTTTTTTCCCTCTATCGTTTGCAGAGAATGCGGCTTGGACTTTTCGAATCGGGAGGCACTGACGTTGCATCTGAGGTTACACTCGGGCGATCGAACTCTCGTGACCGATCTGTGCGGCTTGGCCGCGGCCTTCCAACAAACTCCCGGACACTTCCTCACTCCCAACACGACTGGAACTCATCAGGTATGTCATTCGCCTCGAGTATGATAAACGTCGCGAGCGCAATTCGCATATTGTTCCTCATCGTTGAAAGCTTGTGTGATTAAAAAATCAAGTATTTGCAGATGAACGGACCGATCGGCACACCGGGAGTGAGTCACATGCACGGGGCGACGCAGACATCGCCACCGGTCGGCACAGGACCGAAACCGAAGCCGCACTTGTGTCCCGATTGCGGACGCGGCTTCGCCCAGAAGCACGGTCTCTCGCAGCATCAGAGACGACACACGGACGGCAGTTGTCACATAAGGTCGCACGTTTGCGACAAGTGCGGCAAGGCATTCTTCCAGAAGAATCATCTGCTTCTCCATCAGCGTCAACACATGGATCCACCGCCGAGTATATTGCGACAACAACAGAGGCAGGCCGCCCAGGCGGCGGCGCAACAGGCCCAGCAGCAGCAGCAACAACAGGTACAGCAGCAGCAGGCACAGGCCCAGCAGCAGCAAGCGCAGGAACAGGTGCAGGCGCATCAGGTACAACAACAGGCGCAACAGCAGCAAGTTCAGCAACAAACGCAGCCGCAGCAACAACAGCCCCAACAGACGTGTACCGTCGACACGAAATCAATACAATTGCAGGCAATACAGCAACAGGTACAGCAACAGGTACAACAAGTGCAAGTGCAACAGCAACAGCAGCAGCAACAACAGCAGCAGCAACAACAACAGCAACAACAGCAACAGCAACAACAACAGCAGCAGCAACAAGCGTGCGCAGTGGACACAAAAGCAATACAGTTGAACGTCACCATGTGAGACGGTGATGACGTTGACGTAAAAGAGATAAGGGACAATCGAGGTGACGAGAATCGTGCCGACGACAGTCCCCGTTATGATAGCACCCCCGAATGCGCACCCTGCTGCAACCCACTGCACGCACTTCTCTTGTACTAACAATCACACGAAAACACACCGGTCCTTGTCCCTTCCTACCCTCCTCTTTGACACGCGAACACGAACACACGGACACACACGAGAACACGTTTAAAAAATGAAAACAAAAAAAAATAAAAATCACTCACACGAACACGAAACCCTTTGACACATTAGTTATATTTATTATTCTCTAGAATCAAGTATCGGAGTAATCACGAGTCCCTTACCCCCGAACCCTCTTTCCTTCCCGCCCTTTTATTACAAGAGTATATATACAAATTATACATATTATATTCTAATTATGTAAGGCTTGTAACAAGAAAAAAAAATAAAAATAACCATATATTAGTGTTTTACATATACTTTATATATATTATGTATCATTTACTCTAGGATTATACATGTAAAATGGAGTACTAAACCACAACAAATTAGTTGCCTTATTGAGAAGATAAATTTTAATGAATATATATTAACTATATACATATTATATCGTTTCCTTTCGTTTTTATTTCGGTCGACTATTCGTTTATTATTTTTCTTTATTCTTTCTTCTTTTTTTGCGTTTTTCCTTTTTTCTTTTCATTGATTTTTTTTCGATCTACACTTTTGTTTTTCATCTATGATTCTATAACTTCTCTTCGTTCTCTGTATCGCTCTGACGTTCTTTCTTTTTATTTTCATTTACAATTTAATTCGTAGGATAATGAATTTATAAGAAAATACATATTGAATAAACAAAGAGCGAGAATGTCATTTGTGGTCTCCCGATCCGCTTCCTCTTTCTCACGCGATGTGGATGAGCGTATTTCGAGGTTTCTCGACAACTTTCGTTGTGTTTTACCGCGACAGAGTCGCGTGGCGGGAGCCTCTCTATCTTTCTCTCGATACTCGCAGGAATGTGTGTGCAAGCATTGTGAATGAGTATAAGCACGAGAAAGGAACGGAGCTCGACGAGAAAGTGGGGGGGAACGACGGAACGGATACTGCTGCGCATTTACGTGAACACGAGACTAAGATTTCCCTGTGGATATCGGTGTTTCCAAACACACAGCGATAACGCCGAGATACATGCGCGGATTTGTTGCACAAAGCGCACATGGCAATACCGTTGGGATGCGTGACATTGAATCGACGCGATACCGTAAAATGCTGTTTCCTCGACGCGATGAGGCTCGATAATTGTTTAGAAGAATTAGAAACACGATAGTTTGATCGACGATCGATATAACAAGCTCAACCTTGAAATTTGTATAGCAAATTATACATATGAAAAAGACAAAAAAGAAACCCAATAATAATTAGAAACTTTCTATGTGAGAAAGATTTTTCATCGGCAATGTTCATTTATTTTTTATTTAATCCTTACTTTTCGTACGATTCGACCTAAAAGTTCTTGTCAGAGTCTCGCACGTGAATTTTTGTTATTAAAACGCTGGAATTCTTGTTCATTTTTTCATACGTTCGATACGTTTGGCCCTCGTAGAGTGCGTTTGATCGAAACTCTCGGGAACAATGCACATGCCGCATCGGTCTCCGTGTGTCCTCCGAGCGCAACGAAGAAGAGAACGCGAGTGCGGCACCGTGTGGCTCGACGTCGCGGGCGCCGCGGCCGCTCTCGTGGGGTAGCGTCTCCTGGTGACGATGTCCGGAGATATCGTTGTGCCTCTAATACCCGAGTCCAGAGCGCCTGCGCGCGCGAGCGTTCGTCCCGCCTGCGGACGAACCGAAATAAATCGAACAACGCTGAGGCCGATCAGCAGTACGGTGCTCGCTGGACGTGTGACTGCTCAGCGCAGCGTAGTGATGATCAAAACGAGTTGTTGTCTTTTTTCGTGGCCACCGCGAGGACAAAGCCGTGATCCACGCTGATATACTGGAGTACAGCTCGGCAACACTTGGCAATTGTCGCTGCCGCGGTTACGGATGCATATGGAGGTTCGTATTCCTCACTTATGATAACAAGGAAAAAAAAAGAAGAAAAAAAGAAAACGATATATGTATATTAGTCGCTCAGTGGTAACCGTGTTTCTCGTGCGTTTCCTCTACCTGTATGCTATGTTGTGCCGTGCTCGTGCAATCCGTCACGTCTCCGTCTTGTTTCGCATCGAGAACGAATAATCATGAATTTGTGCATCGAACACGCTTCTTTGTTTGGCTTTTCACAACAATGAGGCCCGCGAGCGAGAGAAATATCCCGCGGTAAATGAATCTTCTGCCATTTTGCTACTTGCTAAAATAAAACGAGAATAACAAAAGAAAAAGAAAAAAAAACAAACAAATAGTCGAACGGTTTACGCGACAAATTGACATTTCTACGCGACGTCAGCGATTCAAGAAGTTGCGGATTAAAAATTCACGAGGACAAACGAGTATCCGATTAACCCTTTGGTGTCGCAGTCAAATCGTGTCAGTTGGCGAAACTTGAAGCGCAGTTGGGATAGCAACACACCGTCCATGCTGCGATGATCCTATCTCTGTCCCTCTCCCTCGCCATCGTCTGACGTTCGGCCTCCTCGCGCGCTGCCCTCTCTGAACTACGCAATACTATTTGTTTTCTTTTTTTTCTTCGCCTTTTTCTTTCTTTTCTACATCTCGCTTTCCTCCTCCCGAACGATGTCTTTCTTTATCAGAATCTATCTATATCTTCATCTGTTTCTCGCTCGTTTCTCCCCGCGTTGTCTCTGCGTGCCAGTGCACTATGAAGACCCCCGTCGAGGGTTTATACTCGGCCTGCGTTCGGCGATAGCGAGGGAAAAATTGCTTCACGGTTTCATTACTCCCGCGATTATTAATGCGTAGATTTCATTCAATGTTTTTTTTTTTTTCATTTATTTCATATTACAATCGCATTCGACGACTGAGAGCTTTGTGCGCTTTGTGTTTTCTTTTGGTGTTCCGAATTCCAAGAATCCTGCAATGTTGTCGGTGGAGGAGAACGCGAATCGATGTGCCAGACGGGCGCCTCTATTCGCCCCTCGCCACTCTCTGTCGCTCGCCACCGTTCGAAACCTCGATGGTTCTTTCTCCGTCTCTCCGGCCGTTCGTTCTTTCACCGTCTCTACTCGGCTCTATCGGTCTTTGTCCGACCCGTTCTCGTTTTGTATACACTCTCAGCTGATAGGTAGAGGTCCGTCAGCTGCCTACGCTAGAGCAGCCGTTCAGGGCCGTTTCGCCTCGACTATCACTGTTCGCGAGCTTTCCCATTCTTCACTTTGTTTTGTTTAAATTTTCTTTTTGTTTGTGTTGTTTTTTTTTTTCGTTAGTTGCCTTCGCAGTTATTATTCGCGGAGCGTTCTTGACTTTTCGCTTCGGCGACAGAAAATCATTTCGCCCATTGCTCGAAGTTTTTTTCGCTTTTTTTTTCCTCAGTTACTGCCTCGTGTCCCGATTTCTTTCATACGAGGCACCGTCACGTACGGCGTTGCTCTAAGCTCGTTTTCTGAGCTTTTATGCGACATCAATTGGAGTTAATGCCCCCGCACGTTGTTGATCTCGCGCGAGCGCGTGTACTCTCCCTTGTCCATCGAGCGCGAGACGACGACTACCAATGGACGAGCATCGCGAACTCTCTCGACACACGCGAGAGATCAAAGAAATCCGTAATTATTTTCGTAATATCGTGTTGATCGTTCCATTCGCTTTTCTTTTTTTTATCGCCAACCAGATGAATCTTCGTCTGTTTGTTTACATATCGAAGGAAAAAAAAGCGCGTCGCAGCTCATTGATCAACGTTCCGTTCCATTGAGGGTCAGAAGTTCTTCGTTCGTTTCGCGCACTTCTGCGTTATCTGTTGCGCATTGTTTGATCTTTTTATTCGTCTTTAACATTCGCACACTAATGTTATTTATACAATGATTGTCGTCCCGGCACGACCGTGAATTACTCTCCTCGCGTCGCGCATTCCACGCCGAGTGAATAAAGAAGATAAACGCCGTGCGTCGCTTTTGCTTTCCGGAAGTTTTTGTATATAACAGATACGGCGTATAATGGAGAGCGCGCGACTGCCACAGCTGACTCGTTCGAGTTCGCGCGGTGACGCGAATATTACGACTCCGCGACCTTATCAACCGCTCCTGCGGTCTATCTATAGAGATATCTACAGCGTACACGAATTGTACATATATATGCGTACATATATATGCACATGTATATACGTGGATACTAATAGCGCACTTGTGTACCGTATTGGTGTATAATGCAACGAGTGAACAGAGATCAAATCTCTTTGGCGATCAATAAACGACACGCAGCTAGGAAAAAAAACGGGAGACCCAAGAATACGAGTTGGTTGCGAAAAAAAAGAAAAATTATTATTTATTGCCTCCGAGAGGCCAACATCCGTTCGCAGTTATGAAAGCGTTGTTCCCGCGATATCTTCCGCGTTGAAGACGTTATTATTTCGACGAAAGAGCCATTTCCCGAGATACGCTTGTTGCGCATACACATTGCCTGGTCATCGGGGATTTCGCGTGTATAATCATAGATTTCCGCCAGTCACATTAGATTCTGTTCCGTCGCGTTTGCATGTGTTCCGTCGCTCTTCGCGCGAGCCGGATTGCAACGTCGACTTGTACAGGCGAAGAGCGCACATCTAACGACGGAGGCACGAAACCGGCGCGGTTATATACCTCAGTAACTAACTGGTCCAAGGCTCCGCGGTGGGCTGAATTGACCCACCGACGATTTACATACGTAAGTCGAGCCCTTTAATTTGTGGAACAAAGGAGAAAGAAGCCAATTGCTATGATCCGGACGATTGCCAGTTATAACCGACTTAACTGTGTACGAAGAGTGCCTAAACGCGCGTCAGTGTCCTTGTCCCGTTTTTCAATGCACACCCCACCGTTATTCGTGCCTGGCCGTTCTTCCGTCGTTTCCCTCTTTCTCGCTAGGCAAAGGGACCGCGGGAATTTCGTTATCTATGTATGCCCAGAATATTATTCTCTCTCGCGACCGCACAAGCTTGTATCGCTCGGGGACAGCGTTGCGTCGTTACATGCCCAGCCAAAAGTGAGATTCGGCAAATTTTTCGAGACCTATGGAATAAAAATATGAATGTAATCAACCTCACATAAGATAAAAGCTAATTTTGGACGATAACCTGGTCGATAAATTATTATCAAATTATTTTCAAAAATCCGTTTTATGAAAAATAATGTTTTTTCGAATTTGTTAATAACTTATTGGCGTATTGTGCAAAAATGATCTAGAAATCTTCGATATGGTTGATTTTTGCAGTTTTTGCAATTCCAATGGCATATTTTCGAAATTCTCTCGGTGCCTCGCATTTAGCTGCGAATTGTAGCGATACACTTTCGTTACGAGCGTTCGTTACATTGAGTTTTCACTTCTGTTTTAGCAGGTGCAAAAGTTGCACGTGTTTACATTCGCACATATACACGCGGTGGACCGTACTCAGAACTGTGTTTACGTTTGACTATACGTTCTCGAGTTATCTGCGGTGTTCGAGCGCCTGTGCCACGTTCCGAATTCGCACAGCTGCCCGCGAAGCGTGAATTCCGGTGGCGAGTTGATATATAACATATACGTATAATTTTGTTTATTATTTCTCCGACGGACTGCCACAGCGTCACAGGCAAAATTATCCCCCCGTCGGGTGTTTTGTCTTCGACCGCGCGGATTATCAGTAACGCCAATCGTCCTCGCGATAGCCGAGCCCGAGTCGTACGTCGCCTCTTATCAATTGTCATTACGATTTACGTAGCTGCACATTTCAAGACTCGTCAAGCAACGACGCAACGATAACACCGCTTACTCGGTGGGAACTGTTCCCGTATCGCTTATGTACCTTGTCACTTATCACCTTTCAAAAACGATTTATTGGGCTACGCATTACCGCGAGCGATAGAGAGAGAGAGAGAGACAAGCACGATGCGTTTCAATTCAGAACGCATCTGTTTTGTTTCGCTGTCGTTAGCAACGAGATTCGCGATATTGTGTAATTCTCTCGGAAAAAAAGCTCTGATTTTCCATATGTTTGTTCAAGCGCTTCTATCCGTCGTGCATGTGTGCGTGCGACCCAAGCAAATCTATATTTCGCCTCTATGTTTGGGTTGGTTTAGAGATTTAATTAACGAGCACGATGAATTACAGGTGTCCCCGAACCGGCGCTGTCTGAACCAGCTCAACAGCTGATCGCAGTACGAAGCGGCGGTGAACGGGGCCACTATTGCACCAACACCCCGCGTCCGGAAGAAATTTATTAAATCTAAATAGCGGCGTCATATTATTACAAGTAAATATTATAGTTGAACGGACCGAGCTGAAAAAAAAAAACGAAAAAACAAGGAAGAAAAACCGGAGCTATCGTGGCGTCGAGAGTCTCGTTGTGCTTGTTCGCAATTCGCAAGAAGAAATTGACGAAGAAAAGAAGAGATCGTCGTGAGAAGAGCGAGGGGAACAAGCGAAGAACGAAGAAGTCCGGGAACGAAACGAGGGACGGTAACGCCGAAAGAAAACGAGCGGAGATAATCGAAGTGAGAACGAGAAAGATTGAAAAAGATAGAGCATTGACAAGAGAATATAAGAAAGAAAAGAAAACCCCCGTGCGCCGTGCTCGGACACGCCATCATGGTCAAAACTTTTCAGGCTTACCTGCCCTCCTGCCACCGCACTTACTCGTGCATACACTGCCGTGCTCACCTTGCAAACCACGACGAACTCATCTCTAAGGTGAGATATCTCCAGTACAAAATTCGACGTGGCTGTATCGGCGAGGAAAGCTCTTTTGTTTCTGCATAGACAAAGGTTTTCTTTTACTAAAAAATCGAGATTTCTGCAGAAATGGAAACAGAGTTTTCCAAAGCGCCGGAAAATGTTTAGAAACAATCGCCAGAGTAGAACAAGAAATATTTGCATGATTTTTACTTCCAATCGTATGAATGGTTGCGCGAAAATTCGCATAGAAATCGATGCGACGATAACCGTGTTTGTGTCGTTTTTGGTTTCAGTCCTTCCAGGGCAGCCAGGGTCGTGCCTATCTCTTCAATTCCGTGTAAGTATATCGATTCAGCTTATATTTCGCCCGTTCATCGATCGGCCTACGTAATCGTCTAATCGTGTGTGTGTGTTTCCTGAATTTTTTTTTCTTTTCTCTACGCCCAGGGTAAACGTGGGTTGCGGTCCTGCCGAGGAACGCGTTTTGTTGACCGGCCTTCACGCCGTCGCTGACATTTATTGCGAGTGTTGTAAAACTACACTCGGTTGGAAATATGTGAGTACAATAATTTTGAAACGCATCGCAAACGCGCGGCCAGCTTTGCTTTCGCGTCAATTGAGAAAATAATCTTCGATCGATTGTTTTGCAGGAGCACGCGTTCGAGTCGAGTCAAAAGTACAAGGAGGGCAAGTTTATAATCGAGCTTGCCCACATGATAAAGGAGAATGGATGGGAATGAAGGCCGAGTGACGTGAACAGGGAAGAAATGAAAATATCTTCCCGAAGCGTCTCTGCCATGAAGGAGAAATCGAAAATTTTTCCGAGACCAACGCCCGCACCGTTGTCGTAACCGGCCGTCGAAACGATGATCGCGACGACGTTGCGGGTCTCTCCTGAAAAATGTTTATCGAGCATCGCGAGACCATTACCCGCCCAGTCCCACTGTCCCCCGACAAACCACCAACGAAAGTCTGTGATTTCATTTGTGATTTGTAATCTTAGTACCGTTTTAATTGTGTTTTTTTTTTCTTTTTTTTTCGGACAATTCGCTGAACCGTCATTGACTCTATTGTTTGTTTGATTCTAATCGACGAACGTTCGAGATGATGCATAAACACATAGACGAGAGAGACCGTGTCGAAAAAGAAAAACCGTCGGAGTGCTCCGCGAAAAAAGACTTCGCCGTGTACGCCGTCACAAAGTATTGTAAAGAAATTATTTTTCAAAAGAAAACGAAACAAAACGACAAAAGGAAACAAAAAAAGAAACCAAGCGAAAAGAACGTGAAGAAGATATGCGGACGGAGAGAGAATGCGAGAGACGAGAAACCGAATAGATTTGTAGTATAGAAAAGAAAAAAAAACGATATAATGTTGAGGTCGAGCGACGGTGAATAATGATGACGAAGGTGCCATGGTGGAGATAAATGAACACGGATGTTCTGACCGAGCGATGGGGTGCCCCATCACAAATTCAATATGTATACAATAATATTTGCAGCTTGATCGTCCGCGGGGCACGTGTCTTGCTTGAAAACAAAGGGACATATATTACGTTATGAAGTACGTGCGGGGCACCCCGGAGCCGTTACTTTTGCAATGTATAATGCACCGAAAGCAGGGCGCGCGGAGTGATACAGACTTTGCTGGACCTGACTGCCTGCCTGCCGCGTCTATCGTTGGAATTTCACTGCCGATATTCCTAATATTAAATAAATGAGGGGGATTAAAAAAAAAAACGAGCAGTTAACAGAGGATATAATGTTGATCGTGGAGGGGATGGGGAGGCGAGAGGAGAGGTAATCGAGAGGGAAAAACATACGAGATGCTGCGCCGCGTCGAGGCGGTGCAGTTTGTAGCCCCAGCGTAGCCTACATTGTAATAGCGTACTAAAGCCTATATATATTATATTAAAATATTATAGGACTCATGGATGATAGTAATTAAGAGTATTAAATAAGATGGCGAGAGGAGATGAAAAGAGAGAGAGAGAGAGAGAGAGAGCGTAAGAGAGCGGGAAAAAAAAAATGAGAGATCGAATTAAACACGGAGAATTCAATGAAAGGAAGAGGTCTGGCTCCGTGTACGTGTGTGTGTGCATGTCTGTATGTGTCTGATTTTACGTTCACCATGCCTGCCCAAACTGTCTGTTTGTCTGCCAATTGCCGCTACTACAGTAGTATACTCAATTAATTATGAATATATAATATTGTAAAAAAAGAAGAAAACAATATGTTCATAAACGCGTATGCATGTACGGACTGATTTTCAAATCGGTGAATCTACTTGCATTACCATATATCGTTGCTTCAAACGTATCGGCATAAAGAAACACTTGTTGCAATTTTTTTTTTTTTTTTTTTCGCGCCCCCATTTCCGTGACGCGAAGGCGAGGGATGTACGTGACTTCTTTGTTTTTTTACTTAACGCTGATAACGAGTCAACAATTGTTTTTTTTGTCTACACTTCGGATATCGGCAATAACGCGTGTTAATATCGAGCTATTGCTTTTTTATTAATTGTGCAAAGGGTGAAAAGATACGCTTTTTTTACGAAAGAAAAACAAACAAGAAAAATCAGTCTGTCCATACATATTATATGTACTTGTCGGCTCTGCAGGGTGTGGTGTGTGACTGATTCAATAATCATTGTTGTGAATCTACATAAATCGTACTGCGCCTTCCTATGCACGCACTAAACTAAAAGAATTAAGGTGATTGCTCATTACTTTTAATAATCGATCTCATTTGTAAATAATGAAACAAGAGACGGGGGCGAAGGATTTTTCAGTGATCATTTACCGAGTAAATGCGTTAAAACGAAACCACAAAAATTGGTGCAATTGTCGTTAACATACCGTTTCGTAGAGAAACATTAAAAAAAGATAATTATTCGAGAATCGCCTTTGACAATGGCATTGAATAAAAAAGATAAGTGAAAAAAAATTATATCTGTGTAACAAAATTCTGAAACACCATTGTAGTTCACTGAGTGCGACACCCAACGTCAGGCTCCGTACCTGGACGTAATTAATTTCATTAATTGAAATCATATATCGCACGGAGTAGAGCGAAAAGCCTCTACCTTATGGGATCAGTATAAAACCATTGGTTTTTGGAAACAAAACAAAAAAATTAAGATAACAAAAAGAATAAGGCATACATATGAAAGTGCAGTGTACCGGTGAGCGAATGTTGAAGAATGAAAGTATGAATGCGCCGGCCTAATCCTCACACGCTGTCTCTCGAGAGTACTTTTGATATTAATGTGCTGAAATGTCCCAGTATCCACCTCCCCCCGATCCTCGAAGTCCCATTCAGTTGAAGAAAAAAGAAATGCATTAATAAAAAAGAAAAACATCATCCAACACCAACACCGGAATAAAGCCGTAAACCTGAGTTTCCACCGACTTGTATCACCCACAAACCGACACGACTTTGCTTTGTAAAACATGTTCGTAATAAAATCAATACAAAATATATATACTCCGACGAGTTAATATTAGTCTGTTCCGAGTTGAAATTCTTTATTTCTCTTTGCCACCGCTGAAAGCGTACAACAACGAACCGAGAAAGCTCGCTTGATCGCGCTCGATCGATTGCGTTTTGTCGGCGCTTTCCTTCGCGTTGCGATTGTCGACCGGTCTTTCGAGGATTCTCTTGGCCATAGCTTCCAAGTCGATTTGGAGCATCTGCTTCTGGAGTATCGGTACGAGAAGATTGTACTTGTCGATTTGGGCGTTGATCCTTTTCGCAAACTGCGACAGTTGTTCGAGCGTTTCGCGCCAGCACCGCGAGTCGTTGGGACACAGAGGCGTCGAGCCCAATTTGTTTCTCGCCTTGATCAATCGATCCTCCAAGTTTCTCGTGTCCTCGCGTATTTCCTTCGACAACTGTATCCACTCTGGCGTGAAACCGTTATCGATCAATATCTGTCGCACGTGAAATAACATTAAAAACGATTCTAACAACTTTTGTAGTCATTCTCATGAGCTTTTTGCGTACCTCGTTCAATTTATGTGTTACAAAATCAACGTAAGGATTCTGCGAGCTCGAGTTATCACTCAGAGGCTTTCCGGCACCGGGTAGATCGCTAAATTCACCTTTGTTCATAGCTTCCTGAATGAGATCCTCAACAAGACGATCTATGCCGTAACGCGACTTAACGTCCTTTGCTTTACTCTTGTCCATACCGACGAGCGTGTTTCTCTCCGCGGCTTGGATCTTCATCAATCTGTGTTCCATAACGTTTTCCGCGGCTTTCTGTGCCCTCTCGGTTGTGTGACGACGTTGTCGCGCGCTCGGAGTTCCGGGTCCCGTGTCGTATTGCAGATAATGACGGTGTTGCGGCGCTGTGTGCTTAAAGAAAACGTTAAAGTTACTTGAGGCACAATTAAAGCCGGCCCTTGCAATTCCGTTCGATTAATCTCACCTTTATATCGTACTCTTCCACCTCGGAAGGAAGATGCGCCTCTTTTTCGCGCTGAATCGCTCTTTCCTTCTGAATTGTTCTGTAAGCAGCCTCAATCTAAAAACGGAGAAGATACGGGATTGAAACTCGGTGATTGGAATCAGACCTGAGCATTAATTTGAGGTAGCGATAATTTTTTAGTACCCCAAGCATTTGAAGTACACAATTATTTTTCGGGAATCCCTTTTTCCATTATTTCATGGATAAGATTTTGTACAAATTTTCGAATTTTTCGAAAGATTATACCTCGGAGAATCTCGTTGCATTGGCGTCCCTGGATCCGCTGTCCGGATGAAATTGCTTCGCGAGGTGAACGAAAGTCTGTCTGAGTATCTCGTCTTCGCAATCTTCCGCAACCCCGAGCGTACGATACGATTTCTTGACGGAAGAGCGTATGGGTTGAAATTGTATACAAGACTTAATCGAAAATTTGAAAAGCCTCGGTACCTTCAGAGCAGTAGCTTGTTTCGTCGTCATTCCGCGACCGGTCGCGGGTTCCGCGGCTCTCGCAGACTGGAGCAAGCACTGCAGATGTTTGGCGGAACGCGAACCCAAACAATTGATCGCGAACATGACGGAGTTCGAAATGACAAATCTTACGACAATTGCGTTGTTATTTCATAAATTACATAATTGTTCATACGGAGCTCGTTTCAACTCGTATCTTTCGTTAGATACCGGGAGACCGCAATGTCCATCGTGCGAGTATCCGTGATGCACGGGTACAGCAAGGGCATCTACTTGACAACACTACGTCGCCACATCCAGTCGCGAGCTCGCCATGCGCGTTCGATGACAACAATAACACGTTTTTGTCACAGTCGTAAACAATCGTCGGCGGTCAGCGAAAAATAACGTACGAATGGATTTCCAGCTTTGAAGTGTAAAGAGTTGTAGAAAAAACTGTCGACCTTTCGTGTCGTGGGAAACACTAAACTTTGTCGATCCGAATTTGTCATAACCCCCTCGAACTTCCTCGGAATAATTGTTTCGTTATTCGTCGTCGGATTAAAAATTCATCGATCTACGATTATTTCAACTCACCGAGCATGGAAGTGTAAGTCTCGCATGAGTTCCCACGTTTGCGTTGACGCGGGATTTGTAAAGAAAATTAATTGTCCATCAGATTGAAAGAAACCGCGGCGCATCTGAGCAACTACGAGGTTCTCGACATTCTGAAGAGCATCAAGTCCAACAAGAAGCAAAAGTCGCGGAACCAATTGGCGACCATAACGTATCAAACGATACGATATCTCGAGGAAACGCCGTGCAAGGAACAGAATCCCGAGAAAATAAGGGATTTTCTCAAAGCCGCGGAGCCGTTCAATCTGACAAAGAGCGAAAAATTGATTCTTCTCAATCTTTGTCCCAAAACTGCCTTAGAAATACAATTGGTACGGTTTTTATATCGCTTGATAAAAAGATTGAGAAACAGAAAAATGTTAAAGTAGAATTAACTTTTTTTAATATGCAGATAGTGGAAGACGGCGAAGATCGTCTCTCTGAGGAGGAAGTCGAATCTCTTCTGCAAGTGATAGCGGATCATTTCGAAGAGGAAACCAAAGAGGAGGAAGAAGAAGTTTAATGCACGCCGTGCAATATTGTGTAATTCGTTTTTTTTTTCTTCGTTTTCTTATTTACATTTTATTTATAGGAAACATCGATGACATAATGATAAATATTGTGCGAGAGTAATCGCCATAAGTTTCATCTTATCTCTTCTGGTCGCCGAGATCGTCTATCGAGTCTTCGTCGATCTGTGAATTAAAAGAAAAATTGACAACCATCAAGTTAGCTTGTTTTGTACGAATGAAGAATATATATTGATTATTCACTTTTGAAGAACACTTACCTGTGGCCATTTTTCCGGAATGACGTCAAAGAGATCGTCCTTGACGTCACCTTGAATGACAATCTCATCGTCGCCCGTTACGCTCGAGCCACACGCGAACTTACTACCGAAGAATTTCGCTGCTACCTTCAAGTCGATATCTGCATGATAAAGGTTTTTTTAAATTAAACTTTGTTTTTTATTCATATTTAAACAACCGAATTTTTTTTGTCCTTGAAATTTCTGACAATCAAGGAATTGTACTGTGAAAAATATTTACCAAAAGTGCTGAGTCCCGTAACGACAGTTACAGACTTTTTCTTCCCCCTCGGGGCTCTGGACACGGTGACGAGCTTGGGCACGTCTTCCTTCTTCTTCGTTTTGAGCATACCTTTTCCTCCGCGCTTCTGCCGCTTCTTCTCATCTTCTCCAGCTCCAACTTCCGTCGCTCCATCTTCTGTAGAAAGAACAATTTGATTACACAGAAGAATGGGCCGAGAGATGGAAATTGCATAATCATAGATCTGAGCATTGCAGAAGAATTGGAGAAGAGGACAAGCTTACCCAATTTCACTTTTTCGAATTCGGTGGGCAGATTTCTCTCGAGCCATTGCTTGCATTTCTCGTACTCTGGATAGTACTCGCAGTACTGAAGAGAAACAACAAAAAAAAAAGGTGAAACTGTTAGATAATTTGTTCTACTCCGTTTCCCGACGAAGCTTGCGAAAGTTTTTTTTTTCAGTAATGAAAAAGTAACGTTTTCGTCGAATTCGTTCGTCGCGGTTACCTCAATGGGAAGCGAACAGTTGCCGCAGTATTGTACTTGAATCGGATAAGTGGCATTGGGATCCGGTCCCAGCCGCAGGTCCGCTTGTTTTTCATCTGACATTGTCGGCGCTGTGTATAACCTCGTCGAGTTGCCTTTAAAAAAAAAACCGATCGATCAACGACAATTGGGTTTTGCAATATTTGCAGTTCAGTCTTTGATCTCGTAGATTCTCCCTTGCGAAAGAATCCGTCGAACACTTTCTTCGCGGAGCTGTCTAATTTGTTTCGCAGCGATATAATCGATGGGGGGCCAAAAAGGGAATCTACGACAATCGAGAAGACTATGTGAAATTTTGCGGTTTGTCGCCGTCGGCGAGGCGAGAAACACACAAGGCACACGGGGGGGGGGACTGAATTTATCAGTGGTGATTTGTCAATTCGCCGGGTTGCCTGCCGTTGGATCGCGCTAGAGACATGTTTCGTGCTCTCGGTTCGATTTGCATATATCGTGCTCGAACAGACGAAAAAACATTCCATTGCGGCGCGAAATAAACGATCGATCGAGTGTCAGTGAGGGCTCAACGATGACCCCGTCGACGCGGAACATTCTTTCATTCAATTGATCGAGTGTCATTGCTCTTTTTAATTAATTGTTCGGATTTTTCACGAAGACTCTTTCGAATCTCAGCCCGGTGCTTTTTGCCCTCTCCCGCTTACAGCCTCTCGTGAGAGCCTATGGCGAATGATTTTCTCTAGGAACAAACGAGCATCGTAAGTGACAGCCAATGAGAGGGGCGCGCACAAGGGTCGTCGCGAGTGAGAAACACGCGTAGAACAAGGAGTAGGGTCGGTTCCCCAGACGTATCGAATATGCCAATCCCTATCGCGAGTTCAGCAACGACGGAAGTGTCCAATAGTCGCGCGTAGACTTTGTACCACTCCGTTCGAAACGCACGTGCAGATTAGAGAAACGGTGCAGAAGGGATTCGCAGCCAGAACGGTGCGGAACAGGAGAATAGATATATATTCCAATCGAGGGAACGTCGAGAGAAAAGAGCGGTTTACGAGTAGATTTATATTCTCGCATGTGCTTGCTCGTTTCACGAGTGAAAAATTTAGTTACGAGATAGCGTACCGAGTACAATAATCGAATAGAGATCGAGTGTGTGAGGAACAACGAGAACAACGACGACGACGAGACAGAATAAAAGGAAGAAAAAGAAACGAAGAAGAAGAAGGAGGAAAGAACGTACAGAGATAGCGAAGCGCGGATACGAGAAGAACCAGTGAGAGATACGGACAGAGAGAATACACTCGCGAAGAATAGGAAGGTTTCGCGGTGTGCGCGCGTGTGTCCTCCCGAATAGAAATTCCGCAACTCGTGCTGTAACGTATACCGAGGAGCGATTCTACTGTGAGAACTCGGTCTCCGTGAACGCGGCCGATTAACACATCGATTTGTTAACATTAACGCGAGAGATCATAAGGCTATGGCACTGGGCTCTCAGGTAGATGCGAACGGGGAGGATGGTGCCGTGAAAATTCCGCTGGTCAACGGGAACGGTGGGAAGGAGGAAAGTGTCGGCGACAAAATCGGTGAGTAAGACTATCACTCGATATTCCGATACTCTTCGACGAATCGACCCAACTCGCGCCTCTCGTCGTGCGTGCTATTATTTTCGACGATTTTCTAGGTTAAAGTGAGAACACGGATAGACCGGGAGAGAGAGGGAAAATACTCATCTCCGCGGTGGTGCGCGAGAACGAGATGGTGTTACGTAATTTTTCATAGTCTAACACCGAAAAGAAATCTTTTTCTCTTCTTTCGTCGGCTTTTTCGTGCGATTCCCGAGATACGCCTCATCGCTCGGAGACACGTCGAAATTAATTCATTTTTCGACAATTTTTCGTAATTCAATCGTCGCTTCGACGATGCTTCTGCCGTACAGAATGAGACGCAAGAAAAAAAATTCTAAACGCTAAACGCGAGTTAGTCTCGCGCGCGTGTTACGTAACGCGAATTGCGCGAATATTCATCGGCAGTCTCTGGCCGGCCCCGTAGAGCCTCGGCCCCGAGGAGAGTCATGTGAGCAACAACGGCGGCGACGAGACCGCCGCTCCTCGCTAGCAGAAGACTGCTCGTATCGTCGAGCAGACGAAATTTTCTCTCGGTGTGTTGCCGTGCACCGTGTATACGCCTTTGCCGGCGTATCTCTGCCGCGATCGCGCAACGTCGCTCTTTGTCGATCGAGAGGGATTTTCTAAAGTACCTAACCGGCGTTCGTCTTTCGTACGCGCAAACTTTAACGCCGTTTATCTCGAAGGTTTCCGCTTTTTTTTTTCTCTCTTGTTTTGTCCCTTCTCCCCCTCTTCGCAGGATTCACTCCCCTCATCGAGAGCGAGAAATTGTGTGCGAGCTCGTCGTCGACGAATCGATGCACGGGGTAGAGAGAACCACGCGGCCGATACGCACGGAAAGCACGAAGGGAGTTGCATCATCCATTAGCCTCGTTCGTCGTGCTCTCGCGAGTCTATTTGTTGAGATAAAAGTCCGTTATTTCTCCATATCGAGCCGATCAATCGATTGCCAGTAACGCCACTGTACAAAACAGCGCGTGCTAACCGTCTTATTTTACACATTTAGCGAAAACACGTGTTTCACTAATATTGCACGAGCTACTGAGCCAGCGGCCGCTCGGGGGGTTTCTTTATCTTCCGATTCTCGCGAGATAGGTATTCTTCTGTTAGCTGAGGATCAGAGGGAAAATCGAGCTCGAAACGATAAGCGTAGGGTCCCGAGGGTCGCGGTAACTATTTATTGTCACGAACTTTGAGGCGAGGGTCGTACGCAAAGTAGGAAATATTTCCGTCGAACAGGACAGATGTACCGCTTAATTTTATCAGTATATTAAAATTATTTTTGTCCATAATTGAATGTTGTATTTTTTCAAAATATTCGTAAAAATTTACGGAATGGTCTCGATGTTTTTCTTTGTATTCGATTAAATTTTGTTCCGTTTCTTCGAATTCCACGATCGTATCCGAAGCTGGCCAAAAGCGCTACGTCCGTCCTGTAACCGGCTTTGGAATCCAATGAATACGGAAAGTACGAACGAGTCACGGCATAACTAACGATTATCCATGCGCCACAGCGGGTGTAGGATAATAAATGTACATATGTATCGATGCTTCGAAGGGTCCCCCCGGCTCGCTGTGCTGAACTTTGACCCTCTCGTCGTCTACGGGGGTTCGAGCGACGCCAGGCGAAACAATGAAACAGAATTGAGGAATCCTCACTGGCATTTCGTGAATAAAGCATCATCGAGCGCACCCGCCGCTGTGCGTTGTACCGACTCCCGGAGAATTCACAAAAACAATAGCGTCAACGATTGGCACAGAACACAAAGATAACACCGCGTCGGGTTATCAGGTTTTGTTTTTTTCTTTCTTCTTCTTTCATAGCTCTATTTGCACTCGAACGATTCCGAAAGACGAGACTTCTCTTTCAGCGGTTCGTTTTTCTCGTATAACTCACGCGGTTTCGAAGCATCCGAGAAGATCGTTAAGGGCTTCTCGAGGCAGTCCCGGCTGTTGCTGTCCTTTCCGATTCGTGAGAAAACGAAAATCTCGCATAGACCCGCACACTCGCTAATTGTTATCCTTGTCCATGTGCGGTCCATCTGTCTCGCACTTTTCCTCACAATGCCCCCTCTGTCGGCCTCTTTTATTCTCTTCTTTTTTCGTTTTCGCTTCTCGAAGATAATAAATCAAGAAACCCTCAGAGCTCCACCGTCGGTATTCCGTTATCGCGTCGATTATGCAAACCATAAAGCCTGCGAATGGATATCATTTATCGAAATTATTCTCATTCTTATGTACATATACATATATGTATCGAGCGAAAAAGAACGTGTCCTCTGTTGTCGTCGGGCGACGCGATAACGTTACGAGGCTCGAGTAGCAAACGCGCTCACAATGAGGCCTCGAAAAAAAAAGAGAAATAGAAGAAAAGATTGTACATCGGAACTCCGGTGTTTGATTACATTTGGACACTAACGTCGAACAATTCAATTGCGTTATAAGCAGTTAGACTTGTTTGCGCTGCTCATGCCAAGATTAAATGACCATGGACCATGCACGTTGAATGAAAGACTCCGAAAGTTTGCTTCTAAACTACGTATTCCACGCTGTTCTCTACCCTCTGTGTCCGCGTCGCTTGCCAAATTCCTCGTCGCCGTCGTGGACTTTGCGCCTCGTTGTCGTCTTGCTCGGCGCGTTTTGTTTCTCCTCTTTTATTTTCTTTGCCATCCCGATCGTTCGAATTTCGCGCAATAATTTTCGGCCCATCTTCGACGTTGCCGGAGATCGTTTGCTCGTCGATCGTTCGATTCGAGCCGACGATCGGTACATCCTCCGAAACGTCGAGGATATACGGCTTCGTTGAGTTCGATAAAAATAGTACGGCATTTGAGTGGCGCACTATTTACATTGCAAGTTTATTTATAAGTGACGGTGAATGCAAGTCCTCTCTCTCTCTCTCGACTCTTCCCCTCTTCTGTCTATTCTCACAAGGTATAAAGGGTTCATCGCGGTGCGCAACGTCGGCTACTTCAGAATTCTCGAAATTCCGGCGTTTCTTATTGGCCACGCTGCCCGAACGCGCGACGCTCTTCACGAGCAATTGAATTAATACGACTCCGTTTTTTCTTTGTTCGCGTCGAATCGCAGAGGAGAAACAGAACGGCGTGGACGCCGGTAACGCGAGCACCGCGTCCGAGAATGTTCTAGAGAAGGGCGAAGTCGAGGCGACGAAGGAAGGCGAGAAGGAGAAGGACAAGGACGAGAAGGAAGCCGCCGATAGTGACAAGGACAAGGATGGCACGAACGAGCAAGAGGTCGTGTTCATCCAAGATATGGGATTCACCGTCAAGATCGTCAGTCCCGGCGCGGAGCCTTTCGATATTCAGGTTTCCAGCATGGAGCTCGTTCAGGTAAACGGGCTACGTTGATCACGATCACTCGATGATATTGTATTTTGCATGTCCTTGAAACTTCCTTCCCCTGAAAAAGTTTAGAAATGTCCTTTAATTAGTTCGTTGGTTCTTGAATTCTTTTTGCTTCCGTAAATTCGGATGTTTTGAATTAATTTTTAACCCCTCACGTACGAGTGACGTAAATGAATCGGTATTGTTTGCCATGACCTACCATTTTATAATTTTGTCATTACGTCTCTTGAATAGGTGTAACTATTGCGAAAATTTCATGGAGAAGTGTTGTCAATGTCCTTGAAATTATTCGCCGATCTTTCGCCGGACATCGTGATTTTTCGCGATATTCCATTGATCGGTCTTCCGTTTCAGGAAATTCACCAATTGCTCATGGATCGCGAGGACACGTGTCATCGGACGTGCTTCTCGCTGCAACTCGAGGGCAACACCCTCGACAACTTCGCCGAGTTGAAGAACATCGAGGGCCTCAAGGAGGGCTCGGTAATCAAGGTAGTCGAGGAGCCTTACACGATGCGCGAGGCTCGCATTCATGTGCGACACGTGCGCGATCTTCTCAAATCCGTTGATCCGTCGGACGCGTACAACGGCGTCGAGTGCAGCAGTCTGTCCTTCCTAAATGTCGTTACGAACGGCGATATCATGGAGAAGAAGAAGAGTCGGGCCGACGCCGTTGATTGCACACCGCCGGATTACATTATTCCCGGATGCAAGGACAGGCCGCTTTTACCTCTGCAACCACAGGCCAAGGAACAAAAATGTCCGCCTTGCTTGAAGGTGAATCATCGAATTGCCGGTCCATACGAAAGACACCACTGACTCTTTTACGAGAGCCCCAATTTTACACTTTCTTTTCAAACTTCAGGTACTGACCACATCCGGCTGGAATCCACCGCCCGGTCACAGAAAACTTCACGGCGATCTCATGTATCTGCAAGTAATAACTCTCGAGGACAAGCAGTATTATCTTACGGCGTGCGCCCGCGGTTTCTTCGTTAATCAGTCGTCCAAGGAGAGCTTCAATCCAAAACCGGCGAGCCCGAGTCATCTGTGTCACAGCTTGATCGAACTCTTGAATCATTTGAGTCCCGCGTTCAAGCGTGGCTTCGCTGCCATGCAGAGACGCAGAACTCAGAGACATCCGTTCGAGAGAGTAGCCACGCCGTATCAGCTCTACGCATGGAGCGCCCCTCAGACCGAACATACGATCGATGCGATACGCGCGGAAGATAGTACGTTGAATTTTTCACCTTCGCACACCTGTGACTTCCGGCAAAATTCATTGCGACATATTTATGCAAATTAGATTTTTACAACGCTTCTTCGTTTTCCTTTAAACGCTGTTAACAGACGTTTTTGATAAATATGAAAAGCGCCTCAGATCGTAGCAATTGTAACGAGTTTGGTGAAATTTGGAAATTATATTGAAAATCCATCCTGCTACATAGTCTGAAAATTTCAGCTTGATAAGTAAAGATGTTCTTAGCAATACAGGTTGGAAAATTTATGAACTATCTCTTTTTTTTCTATTTCAAGAAAAACAAAATTCTCAATGGAAATGTACTTTTTTTTGCAGCATTCTCGTCCAAGCTCGGTTATGAAGAGCACATACCCGGACAGACGAGAGATTGGAACGAGGAACTCCAGACGACGAGGGAGTTGCCGCGAAAAAATCTTCCCGAAAGATTGCTTCGCGAGCGCGCGATATTCAAGGTTCACGGTGACTTTGCAGCGGCCGCGACGAGAGGCGCCGTCGCCGTGATAGACGGAAACGTGATGGCAATAAATCCCGGCGAGGAAGCCAAGATGCAGATGTTCATCTGGAACAATATATTCTTCTCGTTGGGATTCGACGTTCGGGATCACTACAAAGAGCTCGGCGGCGATGCTGCGGCATTCGTTGCGCCGCGCAACGATCTTCAGGGCGTCCGCGTTTACGCCGCCGTCGACCTTCCCGGTCTTTACACTCTCGGCACCGTTGTCATTGATTATCGAGGTTATCGAGTAACCGCTCAATCGATTATTCCCGGCATATTGGAGAGAGATCAGGAACAATCCGTAGTCTACGGTTCCATCGACTTCGGCCAGACCGTTCTCACTCATCCAAAGTATCTGGAACTCGTAAGTTCGTCACCGTAACTACTCGCACTTCGTTCGCAGCCATCATAGCTCTATCATTGATTCGATTTGTACATTAACCGTGTATTTCAGTTAAACAAAGCTGGCCAACAACTCAAAATTCTTCCGCACAAAGTGATCAACGACGCGGGCGAGGAGATCGAACTCTGTAGCAGCGTCGAGTGCAAAGGAATAATCGGCAACGATTCGCGTCACTACGTTCTCGATCTCTTGAGAACTTTTCCGCCGGACGTTAATTTCTTGAAGCGTGAGTTACATTGAAATGAAAATTTAGCGAATATCGATGATGGATTTAAATTCTATAGAGATTATGAAATTTTTTTTTCTTCGCGAAGTTGAGGGTGTCGAGCTCAGCAAAGAGGCCCGAGCTCTCGGTTTTCCCGTCGAACACAAGCACAGGCTTTCGTGCCTCCGTCAGGAGCTTATAGACTCGTTCGTCGAGGCACGTTACGTACAATTCATCAAACACGCAGCCGTTCATCTGCAGCAACTTACGTCCGCGAGGATATCGTCCCAGAAAGAAAAGGAAACCTGTCCAAAGGTATGCTGTTTTACATTTTTAGAAAAACTTCATTAAAAAAGAAATGTATTTGCGATTCACACGGCTTGTCTATTATTTCAGGAGGAAAAGGAGAAGGAGAAAGAGAAGGAAGAATCGGCGATCGCCGTTGTCGACAGCAATAAGGAAGACTCCGCACAGTCGAGCATCGAGGCTGACGAGGCTAAGAAGATCGTTGAAAGTATCACCGACTCCATAACCGGCGGAGAGAAGCAAGAACGTGAGTATTACCTTTACGAAATCTCCATGAAAGCTCTTACGTTTACATTTACGAAACCCCCTTCCGGGAATTGACAATTCAATGTATTGTATTTATTATTATTATTTTTAGTTGAGGAAAGTACGAAAGAAATCGTGCGTAGGGCGGCCGCAGCTGTCGGAAGCCTGCGCGATGCCGAATTCGACGTTAAATTCAATCCCGACGTTTACTCACCGGGTGTTCGTCATCCAGATCCGAACGGCGACGCTCTCAAGAAACAGAGGCAATTGGTTCGCGACGCCGCTGACTTTTTACTCACGGTCCAACTTCCGACCTTCGTGAGTTATATTTTTGTTTCTGAATTTCGATTTTTTTTTAGTAAATTCATACGTGGAAGATATAATTAATTTAATTGTTCGACAGATTCGGGAGTGTCTCGATCACACAGCAGCCGCCATGGATGGTTCTACTCTCGTGGAAGCTCTTCACGGACGCGGTATCAACGTCAGATATCTCGGAAAGCTCGCAGCTATGCTAGCAGCCGTTCCTCAGTTGAAATATCTTAATCGCATCGCCGTTTCGGAGCTTATTCTCCGATCGGCCAAGCACATATTCACTGCTTACATGCAGGCAAGTGTTTGTGATCTTTCGGAACTTTATTTCGCGCGAATCGTATTTTTATTCCACAATATTGTTACGTTATTGCGCAGGGCACGGAACTTATGAGCCTCTCCGCTGCGGTCAGTCACTTCCTCAATTGTCTTCTCTCATCCGCACAATTGGCACATCCGCAACTTAATTTGGAAGAAGTGAGTATCGTTAGTCTATTGATTATTCGATTTAATAGACTTTCGGTAAATTATCAATACCATTTTTTGGCTCGAGCAGCTTCAAAGTAAAACCGCAAAAAGACGCAACAAGCGAAAGGGCAGAAACAACGGTCCTCAACAGTCGGAGGTCGAGTGGGCGAGCCTCACGCCGAAGATACTCTGGCAACAGATAAAGGCAGATCTGAAGAGTTACTACGACTGGGAAACTCCCTCGCCGGAGTCCCTCGACGCCACGATCGAACATTTCCATTTGCAGAAGATCTCGTTGATGCGCGGATTTTGCGTTAAGACGGGAATTCAAGTACTTCTTCGCGAATACAACTTCGAGAACAAGAATCGCGCGACATTCTTCGAGGAGGATATCTTAAACATCTTCCCCGTAGTCAAGCATATAAATCCACGGGTGTGTAATCGAGTTTTGAACTGTTTTTTCTCGCGTTTTCGATCGAAGCTTGAGAAGTTGTCTCACGGCTCTTGAGAATCTGTTTGTCCACAGGCGAGCGACGCGTACAATTTCTATACGACGGGACAGAGCAAAATTCAACAGGGCTATCTCAAGGACGGATACGAGCTCATAAGCGAGGCGTTGAATTTGTTGAACAACGTCTACGGCGCTATGCATCCAGAGATCGCCCAATGTCTGAGAATGCTCGCGAGGCTGAACTATATAATGGGCGATCACGGCGAGGCATTGGCCACTCAACAGAAGGCCGTTCTCATGTCGGAGCGCGTAAACGGCATCGATCATCCCTACACGATCACCGAATACGTGAGTGTCCATCGAGTATCCACTCGTTACGCGTTCCGTTATTATTAATAATCAACTTCATTTATGTGTCGCAGATTCATCTTGCTCTGTACTCGTTCGCGAACGGCCAAGTCTCGGTGTCTCTGAGGCTTTTGTATAGAGCTCGGTACCTCGCATTGCTCGTGTGTGGCGAGGATCATCCGGAGGTGGCGTTGATCGACGTGAGTATTCGATTTCGCGAGTTCTAAGCCATTCCATTGATTTACACGAACATTGCGAAACCATTTTTTTCATATGTTTTTTTATTTTTTTAATCATACAGAGCAATATCTCGCTGATTCTTCACGCGGTCGGCGAGTACGAGTTGTCGTTGCGTTTCCTCGAGCACGCCCTGGCACTTAATCTTCGTTACCACGGTCCGCGCTCGCTGAAAGTAGCGGTTTCCTATCATCTAGTCGCCAGAACGCAATCGTGCATGGGAGATTTTCGCGCGGCGTTGAACAACGAGAAGGAGACGTACGCGATTTACAAGCAACAATTGGGCGAGGAGCACGAGAAAACCAAAGAGAGCAGCGACTGTCTCCGTCACTTGACGCAACAGGCGGTTGTGCTGCAGAAAAAAATGAACGAGATATACACGGGAAAACCGGGCGTCAGTTTGCCGCCGATACAGATCCAACCGCCGAGCATGGGCTCCGTTCTCGACATGCTCAACGTGATAAACGGCATCCTATTCGTGCAGATAAGCCAGCAGGACATCGAGAATCTTAAGGCGGAGATCGAGAAACGGCAGAAGGAACAAACGCCCGAGGGCGAGACAAGGGCGGTCGAGGGCACGAAGGAGAAAGACACGAAATCGTCGGAAAACGACGAAACCGAGAAATTGACGATCGAAGAGGCCGACGAGACGGAAGTGATCACGAACAGAGTTGAGGAAAACGCGAAGGAGACGAACGTGAGCGAAACATTGAGCCCGATAGTCGCGAAGAGCTGAGCTCTCGTGTGTAAAATTGCGTGCTTTATCGAGCCCCGAACGTTTGCACAACGTTCGGTCGTATAGTCGATCGCGTAACGTACGATATCGCGGATCCACACATACACAGACTTACATTGACACACAAAGGGAAACAAAAAAACACACACATATACAAACACACTTGAGAAGTTTTTTCGCGAGGCGACAAAGTGTTGAAATCTCTTTCTTCTTCTCCTCTTCTAATTGTTATAGGACGACGATTTATTGGCCATCGGCGGATGCGTTATTTGTCATCTATTTTTTTTATTTTTTATTTCATTATCATGTGCCACACGAGATTGTTAACTTCCAGAGAGAGGTGCGCGTTAAAATTTCGCCGCATCTGAGCCGCGCGTCATACCGATGGAAATGTATTGTTATCGCCTCAGGTCGCATGTGATTCGCACACGCCTATACTTGTTACCCGTGTAAATAACAGTGTGTGAGAGATGAGATTCTTGTTACGTATTACTGCGTAGTAAACGCGTGTCTTGTCGGTTTGAGAAAACACCGTGGGAACACACACGCCGATACTCAACTCGAAGGTATGGACGACGAGTTACCGAGTACTCGAAACAAATGCCAAAAAAAACAAACAAACAAAAAAAACGAACAAACGAACAAAACACAAATGAAAGCAGATGAGACAACAACGGCTAGCCGAATTATCGAGGAACGAGAAAACGCCACACTTGTTGATATATTTGCGTAGCAACGAAATATTTTATAAGGCTTTACATGAAAAGACACACAAAAAAAAGGAGAGAAATCACACACGCGGGCGCGTCTCATTTTTTTTTCTTCGGTAGAAGCATACTATTGCGATCGACAAGATCGTTTGTTATAATAGACCGTCGAATGTTATCACTGCCTCGCTTTGCAGAACACTTTTATTGAGCAGCCGAATGAGAGAGGAAAAAAAAATTATCGCGTTATTGCTGATCTTCAGTATTAGTTGCCCGGTCGATTGCATCACAAGTTTGGAATTTTTTTTTCAATGTGTGACAAGACGGAGAGGCAAAGAAAGATTCTTTGCCTCTCACGATCTTGCGTTCCTGATCGACGCCTAATCGCGACGAGCGATAGTTCCGCGGGTGCTTCCTACGATAATTTTTCTGTTATTGAATAAGCACAACGTCGTCCTCGAAGAATTACTCCCATAACTCGGTGATCACTTTTTTTTTCTCTTCATTTTTTTTTTCCTTTTTTTTTTTTTTTATTTTCGTTCTTTTTTTAATCGTACGAGAAACGCGAATTCATTTTCGAGACATGTACGCGATCTCGAGGAATACCTATGATACACACAAGTAGCTGCTCGATTATTTGATTCGTTGCAGGATCATCCGTAGTAGCAGATAATTTAGTAAGAGAAACGGTTGAGAATTCATTGATATACCGAACGTAAACGAGAATGAAATAGCGTTGATTCGGGTTTCTATGATTACGTAGGGGGCGAACCACGATTGACCCAGTTACGATGAAGCGATTTAGTAGCTCGTTAGATAGGCCGTAGTTAATTGTAAGGATTAAACCCCCCGTTACCAAGACATTAGTTTCCGACTTTTTTTTTTTTGCAGATCATTCGTTGATAGTAGCATATATATATATACATATAGTACAATAATATTCAATCGCTCGACAAACGCGGAAAAGAAAAGAATTGAAAAATCATGAATTTTATGATTTTCGCGTAAACGAGCGTTGCGATGAATGAGCGAACCGGAGGGAAGGCCGGCGAGTTTAACATTCTTAACGTCAAAATATTATCTCGATGTGCGCGATATGAATTCTCGACGCCGAGGCAGAAATAAGGCAAACAATACGATAACGTCCCGCGGCATTTTCCCTTTTTGATAATAGGTTCGTACGTTAAATCGTTTTATCGAGTAATGTACTACTGCACCTGTTAGTAGAGTTGTATCATATAAAAGATATTAGGTAGTAAGAATGAATGAATTACAAAGTTAAATACCTGATTTACGTATATTATCTGTTATATAATTTGGTAACACCACAACGTGAAATAAACCATTTTGTATGCAATGCAATAATCTTCGATTTTGTGATCAATCGTTAACCGCTGGCTCCTCCTCCGTTCTCTTGCGCTTTTTCGCCTTCTTCTTCGGACTCTTGGCCCTGCTCCGACTCAGCAAATATTCTCGTATGCACAATTTGTTTATGAGGTACTGTTTGAACGTCTCGAGAGCGAGCTTGCCTCCGCGGCCGCTCTCGTATATCATACAGAGTTTTATAAGATCGTCCTCGTCCTCGTTATCGTCATTCTCGAGTTCTCCAATCATCAAGCTGCATTCTAAAAAAGGTTCCCCGGGCTTGGAAGTGGACTCAATATTCGTTTTGTGAACTTCCTTGTTTTCCGACGAATCGTCATCAGTTTTTTCCGATTCGAGATTTTCACGGCAAGACATCGTCGGCGATTTGTCGCGTTGTCTCGCCATGCGACGTTTCCTTCTCGCGTGAGACCAAGTGTCCTCGTGAGCCTTCAAACGACACGTCCATCCATTGAAATCCTTTTCCGGTATCGTCAACTCTTTCATTTCTATCTGCAATCGTAAAACGCCCAGGATGTAATCGCATTTTTCGTTCGTCATAGAATGAGGTTCGTTTTAGCGACAAAAATTTGTATTCGAGATGATTGTTTCGGGCTAAAATCGTTTGAAAATCGTGGACAAAAGTGGTTCACAGAAAAATGTGTGAATGTGCGTGCATGTATGGACGGATTTTTATGGTTCGAGATTGAGTTTGGTGCAAATTCGCTGAGGTTCGATTGCGTTTTGGCTCCCGCAATGTTTTTATTATATTTTTTATCCACGATTCTTTGGGTTACTTTTAGAATAAAATGAATCGATAAAAAATGATACAAATTTCACTTGCACGCCGCTTCCTCATTTTCTTTTTGACATCGTTTTATTTTTATATTTGCGACAGAAAATGTAGGGATGTAGAGTGTAATTTTATTCGTGTCGTATTTTACCGTCAATTCCTTGATCCACTGTTTGAGCGAAGCGATCAATTCGTCAAGGCTGGCGAATTTTTCACCCAAGGGAAACACAGTCTCGCTCGGCCGATCTTTCGGCTGTTTAATAGCCGAATATTGTTCGCGCGTTCTTATAACGGGCGCTTTCGTGAGGTCGATCAATTCCTTCGCAACGAAGCTCCAAGCCAAGCCCCATCTTTTCGTGTGACCTTGACAAAATTCCGTCCACGTCGCGTTAGCGATATTTCTCTTTTTGAGCTCGCTTCTGAAGTACGCGCAACTGCTCTTCTGTCCCAACATCGTCGTGTAGATTTTCACTCGTTCGCCGAGTTTCTCGCTCTCGTCGATCAATCGCGCGACGAACGAACGCTCGCCGCCCTCGACGCTTAGCTCGGATCTGTTGCCGGTCGCGGCGTTTCTCGGGGGCAAACGTTTGTCCTTGCGCTCAATGTCGTCCTCGTCGAAAAACGGCGGATTGCACATGCAAAATGAGTAAAGAATGTTTTCTTCCAGTGCTCCGCCGAGCAGTGACTCGTCCTTTACATGAATTACTACAAAAATCAAATAAAAAATACAAAAAGATTCTGTTATTCATTTAATTTACAAAGAACAGAGAATCGTTCTGATGATCGTTTTATCAATTGTACCTTTTATTAAATGACTCAAGCTGTTTTTTTTAACATTTTCATTCGCCGAACAAACGCTCGTCTCGCTAATTTCCGTTCCTATCATTTGCCATCCGTAATTCTTTGCGCACAGCAGCGGATAAATGCAAACTGCTCCGGTACCTGCGAAAAGAGTTTACGATAGTTTCGTTGTTCCGAAATTGAGAAAATGACGATCATGCATTTTTTTTTAGCATTCGCTACCTATGTCGATGCCACGAATCTCCGGTGCTGAGAGTTTCGCGTGATTCATCAGATCTTCGATCCACAGAACGTAGTTGAGCCGCAGCGGCATAGCGGGAACGAGTTTCTCCTCCGGGATCTCCACGTCGAGTTCGAAGTCATGCTTTAGGAGAGTTTTCGCGAGAACTCGCAGACTCTCCTCGTTCTTGAAATTGTAACGAAGCCTTCCCGACAGATCCTGCGGAACATAACGTTTAATGCTCGATGATAAACGTTTGCAGAAAAAAAGAAAAACATTGCGAAGAGGTTAGTCAACGAAAAAAATTAACTGACGGTCGTGGCGTGTTTACAGAATTCGGGATAGAGTATCGCCAATTTTTTGAAGTCGGCCCCATTCTTGTACTTGTTCCTCGGATGCATGAACTTTCGCAGAGCCATGCTCAAAACGCGCGCACTCGAAACGACGAAAACAACAACAACGTCGATGTAATTACGTTGAGTAGTAGTGTTTTCGCAGCCCGCGGTTTGCGCTCGGCGCATGCGCGTCGGTGACAGCGCCCCACGCGCGCGTGGGTGGACGGACGGAGTTATCGCGATCGCAGTATATTTATGAATGACATCAATAGAGGCATACACTCGTTCGCAAAAATAAACAGTTATGTCGATACGAACGAGCGTTTCGCGTATTTGTTTGTTCAACGATACTTCCGCATCGTAAATCGACACCGTGGAAATGTCCGAAATTCAACGAGACAACGCTGTTCCCTTGAGTCATCGCAGACCGAAAGAATCGGTAACTGGCTCGTTCGAGTAAGTTTTTATACAGAACGTACTGTCCGTTCGCTACGAGGGGTATGAGTAATACGGGGGTACAGTTACTCGTAAAAGTAACGAATCCACAACTCTCTCTCCATTCATCATTCGTGTCGTGGGTTCGTGGGACGTTTTTTTTTTCGTGTCGACAGTCGCAATGCAAAGGCGTTCGGTGGAGGACGCGCGAGAAGTAGTAAACACCTGTTGCATCGATATTCCTTCGTGAGAATGGCCAATCTTCTGAAAAACTTGACGAACAGCATTTGGCACGCGTTTCAAGCGCTCCAGCAAGCCGATGCTGCGGCCGCCAACGTTGTTGCTAAATCGAAATTAAAGGTGAGTGGACATGTCCGTGAAACAAAAGGACAATGGGCACTTCGGCGACGCGCGGTCAGCGATTTCGTTGAATTCGCGATATTTCCCAATATTTCTCTCGTCGGGCGCGGTTGCGTTCTCGTGAGTGAATTTCGGTTGTTTGGCAATTCTCAGGTTCTGACAGCCAATATCGGCACGCTCATGGATTTGTATGGAGTCGAGAAAGGTCTGGAACACTACAGGAGCACTCAGACTCTCACCTTTGACGAATTCACGTATTATCTTCAAACGGAGGTAACGCATACCTACATTCGTAGATCTATAAAAGCCAATTTAAAAAGATCTACAAAATCTATAAAAACGAACCGACGAAATTAGTTTTAAAAAATGAAAAAATCAAAATTTCGTAAATCAAAATTTTTTAATTACATTTTTTTTTTATTGTAGCTCTTTTCCTCTCTGACTGATGCTACACCCGTCGAGACTTGCAGATCTTTGGAGCGAGGTGTGGACGAGATTTGCTGGTTGGTATGCAAGAAAGCCTTCCTGGACAGGCCTCATCCACAATTCGAGGATCACAGCGTTTACCAGTTATTCAGAGTGTTTTGTTTGCTTGGAGAAATGGACTCTGACTCTACAGACACATCCTATTTGGTATTTTCAATCAATTTGTTACGATTCTTTTCTTATTCAATTGATGATGATTCTATTATATTCATATCGTTAACTAGTTAATTAATTCATTTAAATGCGATTCTCATTTAAACTCTGAATGAATAAAATTGCTGATAATTCCTATCAGGTAACAATGAACAGCGAAGAAGTTGCATTGGTCGCGTCGCATCTTGTCACGTCCCTCGGACTCAGATGGGATGCCGCGGACTTTGCCGCGCTCTCCGCGGCCATAGGAACGTTTAGGTATTAATCTGATGTTTTTATTGAAAAAAAGCCTGAATGAATTTTCATTCGATTGCGATTTTCAATGTTCTAATTCATTTTTCAAAATATATTGATGTTTATATTTTTTTCGTTTCTGCAAAAGATTTCCGACTTTTCTCGCGGTTTTGGAGTCGAAGTACAGCGGCGGCGGTTCTTTGGACAAGGTGGCGTTGAGTGAGGCGATCGACGATCTTTATCAGATATACATCGAGGATGTCGTTAAAAAGGTACTTAGAATAATCGCCTTGGAAAAGTTGAATATTTCCCGGCTCGTTCGTATCCTTAATTGTTCGATTATCTTTCGACTCAAGGGATATCTGATGAAGAAGGGATTTCTTCTGCCAACCCTGCGTTACCTGTGGTTCGTACTGCGACCGGGCGAGTTGACGTATTACAAGGATTCGCAACAGAAGGAACCGTCGGGGGTGATACATTTGAACGCTAATTGCTGGGCGGACGCGGCGAGCAATGGAGCCGGCAAGCCGGATCGACGCTTCGTTCTCAGCACCCCCGAGCATCGATGTATCGAACTAGTGGCGGAGGATCACAGGGGAAGATTGCAGTGGCTCGCTGCTTTCAAAATCGCGATAAGACATTCCGGCGAGAAGATAGGCTATCAGCGCAGTCTCGCTAATCAGAGAAGATCGTTGCGTCAAGTGCGTAATAGAAAAAAAGAGAAGACGGAGAGAAACTATTGTCCAACGAACTCGAGGCGGATAATTCGTGAATTTTTTCATATTCGTTGTTTTTATCTTTTATTATATCAGGCCACAAAAAAACACAAAGAGGAAACCAGACTGGAGTTACATCACGAGCGCCAAGCGCGAATAGCCGCCGAGATTCAGGCGAGAAAGCTCGAGGCTATATCGAAGGAGGAAGGCGCAAAGGTTCAGGAACTCGAAGACGTCAAGCGCAATCTTGAGATGCTTCTGCAGGAAGAGAGTCAAGCGTTGCGCGACGAGGAAATCGGTAATTGGAAATTAACTACCGAAGCATTGGAGTTTTGTTTCATTTTTCCATGCGAAAGAGAATTTCTTATGATTTCTATTTTTGTCGTCGTCAGTTCGAAACTTGCAAGCAAGAGTGCTGCGCGAGGAATGGGAGAAGCGCGAGCAGTTGGAGAGACTCCAGCAAGAGCAGCAGGAACTTCTGGAGTCGGAGAAATTGAAGCGAATGGAATTCGAACAGAAGCAACGAGAGAACGAGCGACAATTGGAAGACGCGGAATCGCGTCTTCGTCAACTGCAAACGGAGAAGGAGAGTTTGGACGCGGAGCTTAACGTGGCGCGTGAGAAAGTTAGACGCGCGGAGGAGGCTCAATTATTGTTGGAGGCGCGTATCGTGGTCACGCGACCTTTGCGTAGCGGCGAGAGAGTTCGTCGCACGCAGAGTTTCGTGCCAACGACGACAACGAGGGAGAAACCGAACGACAGGGTAGATTCGTAACGTGGGCAACCGTGTTTTGGGTTGCATTGAGCGCGGGACGCTCGAAGAATATTGGTCTCGAATTAGACAACGAATTTATCGACTGAGAATTATTTTTAATTCTAATTGCCACATTGGACCAGGGTAAAAAAGAAAAAACAAAAAAAGTTAAAGTTCCTCAGCGAATTATCCTCGTTTCCCTGACGCTTGTGCCAAAAAAGATAAAGTGGAGAGGACGATTGTAAACAGACTTATACCATAGCGTATTTTTATCATCGAACACTCGTGTGTGTTGGCAAGATGAAATATATTTTATATGAGAAACTATTGAGAATTTTTAATCGATATACAGTATATGCTGCGTTGTGAATCAAAGTGTTTAAAGGGTTCTTACTATAGAAACGATTTTTAATAAAGTGTACACGCATAACCACCTGTTTTCGTTTTTCCGGCATCCCTACAATATCGTTGTTAACGCATTATCGATCAAACATTGTGGACTTGTAGGAGTCGACGAACTCGTTGGGACACCGATCGCCGAGTGTCGTCGAATACAAATAGAAGCTACCAGTCATTTGTAGAAAGTCGCTACTTCGATCATGCCGCCGAAAAAGAAAAAGGGAAAAGGATCAAAATTAGCGCGTATGAGCGAAGAGGAACGGCTGCGTTATTTGGCGCATCGAGCCGAATTGGAACTCGAAGCTAAGAGACGAAAGCAACAATTGATCGCCGTTTTTACAAAGGTAAGGCAGCCCATAACAAGATAAAAAATACCCTCTATCTCCAATCACTCTCGTAATTCGCATTCTTCTCTCTAGAACAAGCTCAAGCGCGAAGAAGCTTTCGCCAGACTAAACACGGCCAAGATCAACGAACAGTGGCGTTTCATATTGCGTCAAATAAAGTGCAAAGAATTGTACGAGGATCTCAATTATTTGTGGAAGAATTTCGATAGGACGCTGAAGGCCAAGGACGCGGTGATTCACAAGTTGTACGAGGAATTGCAAGTGGCGGATCTCGATCACAGAAGGCTTCAGGAAGCTCACATAGAGATGATAGACAAACTGATCGGTAAATTGCTACGATTCGATAGTCATTATTTCATTTATCGCATGAACGATATTGATCGCAGAGAGGCACAGAACGAGACTCGAATCGATGCGCGACAATCATCGTCGCTCGATTTCCCAAATCGAATTCGTCGACATAGTAAAATTGCACAATCTACAGAGCGAATTGAATAGCGACTGCAAGTATCTCGAGACAGTAATATTCGCTCAATCGCAGTACATAGAGGACAAATTGATGGAAGCAAGAACACGAAATGCAATAAGCACCCACGGGATCGAGCATTCGGTGAGTAACGCGATAAAGACGATTTATTGTCCCATTTTTGCGACTAAATTCTAACGATGATGTTTCATGTCGCAGAAAGAGGAGGAAATATCGTTGATAAAACAACGAGTGGGCGGCCAGCTGGAGGTACTTTGGAAGCAATTGAATAGCGTGATATGGGATTACAAGTCGTCGACGGAGGAGAAACGAAAGCAGTACGAATATCTGAAGGAACAGGACGACGCCATGAGAACGGAAGCGGCTCTGTTTCCTCGTCAACAGTCTCAATTGCAGGCTACGATAGAAATTCTCAAGGACAATCAACAAAAATTGTCGAACGAGCGATACGGACGCATAGACGAGTTGAAAAGGCAAGCAGAAATGTTGAACGAGCGAATATGGAAGTGTAGACAAGAGATCAGAATGAATCAGACTTTGGACGCGATACAGCTGAAACGTTCGAGCGTTACGAGCGGCAGAGTCATCAAGGACTTGAAGAGAATCGAAGAAAAGGCATCGGCGCTGCTGCTACTCATCAGAATGTGTTCTAGCTTAGAGCCGACAGCACTGGCCGTTAAAAAATATGCTATTCACTGCACGGAAACGGTGGAAGAAACGAGAACTCCTTGCGTACGTTCATTCTTCGCGCTAATGGCATTATCTCAAATATCTATTCTTTTTTTTTCTCTTTATAGGTGATCAGTCCTTACGATAAAATGGACAAATTTTGGGAGCAATTCAATCACGTGAAAGCCGAGAACATTCACAAGAAACGAGAGCACGATCAGTTGGTAATGGAGAACAAACGTTTGAGGCATACCTTGCGAACGTACTTGATAACAGTGTCGAGAATACCAAACAGCCGGCCGCACACATCCGTTTAGAGAGGGATCGTCTGCTTCCGCGCATATACTCGGAAAGTTATAACTTTATTTCTTCGCATTTCTTAGGAAACTCCAATCTGTAATACGCGATATTGAAGATTAATCGTCGGCTCGCTAGCGTTGAGTGAAAACGCCACCTCCAACGCTCAAGTACTTGAAGGGCCGAGCGCGAGTTCGTCCTTTGACCGCGTGGAAGAATATTTGTTCCCGCGACGGAGCGATGTTCTCGGTCTCGAGGAAAATATCGAAACAGGCCCGAAGACGCTGTAGTTGAGCCGAGAGCGTCGGTGGCCTCTTCCACATGACGTTCACCTCGCGTTCTATGTCGCGAACAACTTGAACCGACGATGGACTCATCGAAGGATCCATGCTGATGCTGAATACCGGCGAGACTTTCGGATAATCCGGCTTTATAGCGATACGCGCTACCAGTTCACCTGTGAAACGATTGATAGTAATTAATCACACTTGTGGCGGAGAATGTAACGATACATCCTCTTCAGTGGTTCTTGTACTCACTGCTGTTCCGTCGAAGCGCGACTTCGTAGAACATATCGACCGATGAGACGAGACCCTTTTCACAGAAGTCCGCGGTTTCCGGATTATTCGAGTAAGTTTTCCACGAAATTGTGGAAAAGTGGTGCACATCCGAGATGACCTTTTGAGGCAACGGGTCGCTCTGAACGGTGGAGGTGACGAACGTTCGTTCCTCGAGAAGTTTGATCTCGTTGCAAAGCTCTAGACGCGCTTTGACTCGTCTTTGAATCTCCCAGAAAACACACTCAATATTGTCCTGAACGAGTTCCTGAGTGGCGCGCTGGGCAAAGATAAACGATCGGTCAAGTATGAAACGCCAGAAGAGTCAGTGGAGATTTTTTGATTGCACCGAACCTTTTGCTCGTTCACGTCCGAAGCTACGAAATGCAGTCCTGCTATTCTCTGAGCCCATCTGTACGGAATTCCAACTCCCAGCGATGAGAACGATACTATGTTGTGTCGCATCAATTGATAATGATTTGCGGGATTCGGACTCTCCAGGCCCAAATCTTTCGGATATAACTCGCGAAGTACGGACTCCGATACCAGCATGTCTCTGAAACGATAACAATAAATATGGGTCCAAATCGTCGAATGGGTCTAACTTTAAATAATAAAAATATTCGACCAGCCTAATTACATACCCTGCCGTGATACCGCCACAGTCTGGAGTATCGAGTTTCGATTCTACGGTAATGACTTTCAGGTACATCATGTAGAAGAATTTCAGCGTGAGTTTCGTGTTATCTATAATACGCCAAAGATTATTCGTCAGTGACGATTAAAATGATGAAAAATCGAGTGACAATATATTTGTGAGTTTGTAAGTTGTGCATGATTACGGTGAAGATTGATGACGATCTGTACGTTCAACGGATGCCTCTGTAGGACCCTCGATTTCTTTTCCTCCTGTCTTGCTTCCCTCGATAGCCTGTGGTGCCGTTTTTTGTGCACGAGCACTTCCTCGACCACGCTCTCCGACTGCGTTTCCTGATCGGAATCGGACTCCTGTGAACCCTCTTGATACTTGGCGCAATTAGCCTCGTCCTCGTCACCCTCAACGCTCACGGATAGATTAGGATCTGAAAGCCACGCATCGATCGTCGGAATGGTTAACGTTCTTGCCAGTTTGAACAACTTTTTATCGTCGTATTACCGTAAGCATCTCTGTACGCGATGGCCTTCGCGTACAGAATGAACAACGGTGTGATGAGCAATGCGGCTTTTCGCTGCTCCAGATGGAATTCTTCGAGAGGTAGATCGAAGCTCTCCTGCAGAGGCTTGCTCGCTTCGAGTATCGTGCGCAACTGTGGCGCAAGATTGTCGAGACGCTTCTGTTTGGATTCGATACTCGATGCAACGCCCTTTTTGCTGTCCGAGAGTTCGTCACAAAGTGCAGCCAATTGTTTTCGTTCAGTGAGTTCCCATTCGAGCCTGGCGAGTTTCAGCTGATGAGGATCGTTCCGGGTAACTTCCTGCATAGAAACAACGTTATCAATAGTCAATTCATACGATACATCAATGCATGTGGTTCTGATATGAGTATTCGATCTTACGGGCCGTGAAACAGATTCGGGCGCTTCTTTGTAAAATTCCTCCAACGGTACAAGCTCGATAGATTCGTCCTTCGATCTAATTAGGACAAAATCATAAAAATAAATAATCGGCCGATGCTGCAAAATGTGCAATGCTAAAAATACGAACTTGAATTGAAGACACTTTATGACTTCTTTTTTGAGGTGCATCACTTCGTATAGCAGATTCTGCAGCTGTAAGTGTTTGCTATCGACGGCACTTTTAGCGGCGGTCAAAGAATCTCTGGCAAACTTTGTTCTGAACTTTTCCATTCTGTTGAGTTTCTTCAGTTTGAGAAAAGCCAAGGACGTTTGAATCTGGATTTCACGAATTTCGTCCTTTGCCTGTGAGACAATAATTTTGGAGTCAACTATTCAGTCGTTACACTTATTCTCATGGGTTTCAATATATTTTCTTTTTAAAATTCCGAATGATATGGTCTACATTGGTCTGAAAGTTTTGGGTTAAAATACTCGCGTGGAGAAATCGCGGTTGTTCTATGGGCAACAAAATCCTACAAATGTGTTCTGAGAAACAGTTTCTAAACCATTTCCGCTGTACCGATATAATTATTTGTAGGTTTGCGGCTCTGTGTCTGTAATCCAATTGTTTTTTTTTTTTCTTATATGGAGCAAAAAAATTGCATTAGCAAAATTGAATACAAACATTCGCGCTATCGCTGGCTTTCAGTTTGGCAATCTTTGACATTCCTTTTCTAATGGTTTCGCAGCAGGACATGAAACTCTTTGAATCATCGTCCGGAGATCCATCAGTGGCCTCTTTCTCCTCGTAGGTTATGATCGTCTATCGGACAAAACGTAAAATATTCAAAGAATAGTAACATTTTTTGATTTATTTTTTCATACATTCTCATTGGAAAAAATGTTTATTGAGAGCCGAATAGAAAACGAACCTTATACATATCGACCTCCTTGGCGGGCGTCGCACCGGCATTCGTCGTAGTTTTTCTACGTTTCTTCGGAGCCTCAGTTTCTGTTTCCTTTCCCATTTTTTATTCACTACGTAGACTCGATGGATATGAATGAAAGCGATATATCTAGGCTTCGAGAGATAATGTGTTTCATGAAAAGAATAATTTGTGTTCGAGGAGGTTTAGTTATTGTTTATTAGCAACATCTGGTCTGTGTCGAATTTATGTTAGGTTAACTAATCGAAACTCGAATGCCGTTCCGTGACGGTGTTCACGTTGTCGCAGAAGAAGCGCGCGCTCTGAGCATGCGCAGTAAACGAAAGTGCGTGAAATCGTCCGCCAGATGAGAAAAATATATGTTTTCGTTGTCATGTGTTATTTGCATTACAAAATTTAATACGGCAATGTATAATTAATTGCAAATACGTCGATTGCAAGGGAATAAAAAGTATTAACCGAGATAATACGGTGCAAAAAAAAAGTAGTTTAAGAAGTTCAAAATATGCGGGTCGCTGATGATGTTGCCCGTTGATAGTTTTTGCTTTTTTTTTTGGAGGGAACATTTAGCGGGCGAAGTAAACCCCGTGGATTAATAGTCATGATTGAACCCTAAACAAGTATCATTTACTATTGCCACTGCCTTCGGAAAAACTCGTGAGCAATCGTCCAGCTTTCAGTGATCCGCTGAGTGTAATTTTTTGATTGGATTTTTGTATATATTTGTACCGGAAGTTCTTCGACCATTCGCGAGAAGCGAAATTTCCCGTGGCCACCTGGCGGAGCTCGCGATTTGCGCGATTCTCTGGTTGTCAAACTTCAAATTCAGTGCCGTTTGTTGTTAGCCGGTCGAGCGATGGAGGTTAAAATGATGAACAAACGTTTTTCCAACTCCAGATGACCGATGGACAGGTGAGCATTGTCAGAACTCTGTAAAATGTCGATAAACTTTAAGTTTATATATAAATTTGTAAAACGCTCGACAGAATTAGCACCAGCAGAAGATTCGGCGATGGAGCTGGAATCAAGTGGCTCGTCTTGCCTTGGCAGCCGCTCGTCACCTCTGATCGCGCTGTCCTCGCCGCCGTCGAGGAATCTCTGATAAACAGCCTCGATACAACACTCATCGTTCACACTTGCCAATTCGTAACGAACGTCATGCTTCAAGATTTCTCCGCCGAAGTGTTTCTTCAGAGGCCGGCAATCGTATTGGTAAGCAATTCTTAAAGGTTTCTGACGATAAGATTGAACCGTCATTTATTCGTTCTCAGTACAATAAATGAGGCTTGCATAGATATTTTACACAATGATATTTCAGTCGTGATTACCATTCAAATAGAAACGCAGCAAATGAGCTCGAATACCCATTGGCAGTTGACGAGTTGACGAGCTTAAACATAATACAATTATTCTAAATTCACCTAATTGGAATAATTGAATTTTTTTATGAAGCTCCAAAATATTTGACATTGTTTTTTAAATGAAATGCTCCGAACATCTTTTAGTATGTTTATCTGCGAATTTATTATTGAGCTATAATGATACTTTTTACGAATAATATTTCATAGTTCCATAGTGCTTGATTAATTCAATGATTGCAGATTACCAAGTTTTCCCCCACGAGAGAACGATTTATTCAACAATTCCATTCGTTGCATTTACAGATTCTTCAAACTCTCTTGGAGCGTAGTAGAATTCACGGGGGCAAAGTCATTCCCGGCGTTGTAAAAACTCTCTACAAGTTGACGAGATCGCTGCGCTACCGGATCTACTACTACTGTGATCCGTGCATCGCGAACAAGAGGCCAAACGTGCTTTCCGGACAGACGGAAGGTAGCTGGGCTTACGAATCTTCGGAGGAGGATCGAGAGAGTCCCGAGGGAGGTTTACCGGAGGCGAATTATCAGGCTTATCAACAACAGTGCGCGGCGAGCCAGGAAAGTCCACCGATCATCGACGGACCTAACAACGTCGACGAGGCTCTGCTGCAACAGCAACAAATTCTCATTCCGATTTATTGCACCGAGACTCTCAAGCATGTTTTGTCCTTGCTCAGTTCTCTCCCCGTCGAAGCTTCTTGTCCCCTCAGAGACGTGAAAAGTATGCTCGATCTTTCGTCGGAACTCGTTAATCTCCTCACTACGAGCCTAATGCCTTCTATTTGGCTCGCCACCGATCCTCTGTCTCTGAACATTATCGACAATCTGAAATCCCTGATGAGATTGCTCGGTGAGCTGATGGAATATTACGGATCGAGCAGTGTAGATCAACATCGAATAACGTATCTTCGCGTCGCGTGTCTCGCTACGAAACTGTTGAGCGCCATCGTACCGCTGGAATTGGCGGACATCGTGATACCGAAGGTTCTCAAGATTTCCATAACTCGCGCGGTTATCGATGCACCGATTTTTCTCATGTATCCCGGATTGAACTCTACACTCGAACAATACGCCCGTGTGAGTGTTTAACGTTTTCTTTTGCTCATAATCGCATTTTTCTGGATAAAATTACATGGCATTTAGGAAGTGTGAAAAAAAAAGCTTCAATTTAATTCGTATTGTTTCCAGCTGTTCAACGATCCGGAAGCGACTGAATTGATACAATTATTCGACGAGACTCGCTTCATGACCGTTTCGCTCAAGGCAGCGATTGCTCTGATAAAGGACATCGAATCGAATACCGCGCGAACGAACACAGAAAAACTGAAAATGATGTGGACAGCCAAATCGAGCTTGTCCTATCACAAGCGTCTGTCGCTCGTAAAACATTACATCGTCTTTTTGCAAGAAGTACATGTTCTCCTCGAAAAGGACGACAGAGAGCTCGCGCATAAACTGCTTCTCAATCTCTTGTCCAACGCCGACGAGGATATAAGGCGAACGACTTACGCGGAATGCGCACGACTCGTAACATCGGCCCTCGGCGTTGAAGCTCGGCAAATCGGGAAATTTGCCTGGTTGAAAGTAGCCTTTTTGCTGGAATCGCGGATTATAACGGAAATCGTGTGTCACGGAGCGGCCGGTGACGACGAGAGGATAAGAAGCTTTTCGGAGGACATAATGGTCTACATAATGAAAGGAAAGATTCACATGGGCGAGGAAGGATGGTCAAAATCACTCGAGGAAGCTTTGATTCCGACGCTCGGGCTTCTGCAGTGTCTCGCCGGTACAACGTCGCAGCTCGGTCTGTGCGTAACGAAGATGCTCGATCCGGACGTCTACGCGACCGTACAACTTCCGTATATCGAAGTACTCAAGGGAAACGCGAGACTCCTGTACGCTGCAGACAGTGATCTCAGGGAAGAAGCGCTCTGCCGTTTGATCTTCCTGCTGGGACGCGAGAAAGATTCGTCGAGAAAACTTCCACGCTTGTCGTCGCTTCACGGTCTTCCACTCAGCTCGCTCTGCATCCTCGAGAGATCGTCGAGCGGCTTCAAACGATCCGAGGGTAGCTACCAGACGAGCAGCTTACTCTCCGTTCTCGAGTTGATCAAAACTCCGGATGTTGAGCCGAAAGTTCGCAAATCGGCTCTCGTACAGATAAGCGTTATGCTCACGGATACCTGTCTGCACAAGCTATTCGTTCGCGAAAACGGACTGAGCATTGTTCTCGATATAATGGAGAAATGTTTGATCGAACGAGAGTACGGCAATTATCCAGATTCCATTATTCCCGTACTGTCGATATTGAAAGTGCTGGCAACGAGTCAGACTTCGGTGCGACATGATTTGTCAACGAGACCCGAAGTTTATTCCAATATTCTGCGCGGACTTTTTCTCTTTCCCAACAACGAATGCGCCAAGATAGATGCATCGCAACTGCTTTGCTTGCTACTGTACAGCGAGTACATTGTAATGCCGTCGGTTATCCGAGACAACGAATACGACGTGATGTCTTTGCCTCACATCATCGCCACGAGAATGCGACTGCCGTTCAACTGCAAATCTCACTGGAGAACGAGCGTGCACCGAAGAACCGATCTGACCATCGCAAACAGCGGCAAACCGGCCGCTCTGACGTTCGTCCGACAATTTTGGGCTTGGAATTGGAACGACGGGGAAGCGACAATGCTGTTCGATTCTTGGGAGAGTCTGAACGATCATGAAATTTCGAAGAATTTGCACATCACCGAAACCGAAATTTCCTCGTTGCGTTACACTTCGATATTTTATTGCGTCAAACGACAACTCATTAATATACAAAATTCCACGATGCATGCGCAGGTCGCTTCGGCGCTGGATTATCTGTCGATGTATCTCAAGTTATGGAGAATGTTGCGTTACGAGAGTACGATCGACGATCTAAAGAAACTCCCTTGGGAACAGTCGTTCATGCGGTTCTTACTCTCGCAACCGACGAACAAGGAAGATTGCGAGTTGTTCGTCGAAGTTTTGAATTTCCTGTACGGCTACATCAACGCCGAGATGAGCGGTCATGACACCGCTTGGCTTTGCAACGTTATAAGAAAAAATGTAACGAGATCGTTGAGCGATTCGGTTGGAACTATGAACACGGATAATCAGGAGGTTCACGAGGCTGTATTGAAGCTCGTACGATCCGCCTCGGCGATCGAGGAGACCCAGCAAAGGGAAGATGATTTTTCGGTAGAAGACTCTTGGATCAACTTCATCGAGCTTATCGTTTCGAATCTGTGCTTCGGCGATCAACAACAGACGGCGGAGAGTCAGCAGAAACATCAGCAGCAACAGCAACACTTTTACAATCTCGGTAATAATCTTAATTCTAATCTATTCGTCTTGAACTGACAGAAGAAATGTTTTGAAAAAGTGTTAAATTCAAAGGGAATTTCTCGAATAAGGAATGTCGAATATCGCAGCTGCTTATCGTAATATTTTTGTGAGCAGCGTATTTGGATTGGTTGCTGCGTTGTCTCACGTATCTGACGAGCAAGTGCCATTGGCGGAATCACAAGAATCTCCTTACATCTCTCGGCAATGCGCTGATCGAGCTGATCGTGTCGTTCTACGGTGCCGGTACGGTGAGCTTTATGGGATTGTCGATAACGAGAAATTCGATAATATGCCTCAATCATCTGCTGTACGAAATGCAACGTAATTTCGGAAAAAACGAATGGACGAACTTTTGGTACGACGACGAACGAAATTTGAGCTGGTTGCCGATGCTATGGAGAAATCGCGATCCGCTGGTGCGAGCATCGGCTTTTCAGTTGTTGGCCGCATTAACGAAAGCCGATCATACGGCTTGTCTGTTGCTCAAAGTAATAGCCCTAGCGCCAAGCGATTTGTGTCGCACGTTGCTGAACTGCGTTACTAACAGGGACGAGTGCTGCATCGTCAGAGAACAAGCTTGCATAGCGCTCGCGAATTTGGTGAAGAATTCTAACAAAGCCGTGTTTCAGTACGTTGATTCACTGAAGTCGAGCGCTCTCGTTACTTACATCGAGCAGAGCAACATATACTACGAGATAAGCGTTCTTTGCTCGAACATTTATCTCGGTACGACTCTCGAACATCAGGACACTACACGCTCCGAAATCAGTGAATCTTTGGTAAGTTTCGACTTCTACGTCCGCACCGTTTCGGTTTTATTTTCAAGCTGTGCACAGTCTGTATAATTTGCAGCCGGACGACGACGACGACGATGAAAACTGTCGCAACTTCGTCGCTACGCCCTCGCTCATTAGCGTCACTTGTACCTTGCTCAATAACTTGATTCTCGTCGGTGGAGCCGACGTCGCTAAACATATCTACGAACAATCGTTGGACAAATATTTTTTAGGGTAAATGGCCTTCTACTATGGTCAACATAAAATGAATTGATTCTTAATAATGATTAAGGAATGATGATGATGATGATGATGATGATTCTTATCTAATGAGGTAAGAATAGTTAACTTTTTTAAAAAAAATTTACAGATGTTTCGGAGAATTGCCGGTTTGTGACGAGCTCGAGAGAAAAACTCTCTCACAGTACTGCGACATCCTGGAGATGTACATAAGCCTCTGCACTTTGCTGACAAATTGTATAACGCATTGTCAAGAATTCGCCGTCGTAGCGAGCTTCTCGTCCGAGACCGTTTATCTGCTGTTGAAATACTTGAGCAACGAACGTTACTGTAAGTAATTCATTGAAGCGCTATCTTCTCTGTCGGTGAACGAAACCTCGGTAAAGCTTCGGCGAGATAATATTAATCGTATGTAAGTTTAATCTCGTTCTACTTGCGCAGTCGAGGAGGAAGGACGAGTGGTATACTTGCGAAAGTCCCTTTCTACGGAGGTGTACAATTTCTTGTCCGTTCTCTCGTTAACGGAGAGCGGACAACAGCACATGGAGACGATAATAACGTCGAGGGAATTGTCGGCACCGCAAACGATTCTCAGTTCGATCAATCGATCGATGAAAGATTCTCATCCGGAGTTACGCATGAGTTCGATAGGATGCCTCGCGTCTCTGTTGTCTCAAGAAATACAACGCAACACCGACGACGAGATTGAGAAGAAAAATATTAATCGTGAATCTACGGAATTATCGTTGAGTACGGTTCTCGACATGAATCTCGTGATATCCTCGGATACGTTGGAAAACGATGATTATCACTTGCGTCAAGTTCTATCGAGTATCAATAAGCTGTCCGTTGCGAAAAATTCTACTGTCGCCGCAAGCGGCGAACACGAAAACGGCACCGCGAGACAAAAAAGCCAAGAGCGCGTAACGCTTGCTTGTGAAATATCGAAGAATCTCATACATCTTTTTATCGCTCACAACTATGCAAAATCGAAGAATCCGTCGAATCTGTCGAGAGACAAAGAGATCGTAATCGGAGCTTTGTCGAATTTGTTGTGCGTCTCGGCGGAAGCCAAGAGAACGGCCCTCGACGAAAATCTCGGCGAGACGTGTCTCATGATACTCAAAGAATTTCACACGGAATTCACCCTCCAGCCGTATCAGATGTACAAAACGAAATCTAATCGAGAAAAAAAGGTATGGCTTCGCAGGCTTTCTCGATGTTAACATGCGACGTATGGATTCGATTATTCGTTCGTTCGACGATTTTTGGACGCAGGTTTATCCGCTGCTGAACGACACAAAGAGAATCCTCGGTCTGCTGATGAACTTCATGTACAACAGCGTTGAGGTGAAGGAGAGACTCGCCAAAGCTGGCTTGGCGGATGTTCTGCACAAGCTCTGGGCATGGATATCGCTCGACGATAGGACTATCACGTCGGCACTCGAGCTCGTTGCAACCTTCACGACTAATTGCTCGGAAGGTTGGCTTATTTACATAAGTTAAAAGTCAAACAATACACAATACGTCGTTTCGTCGACGCTCTCGTTTATTCGAATTGAAATATCCAACCATTTTTTTTGTTGTAAAATTATAATCCATTCGTAATCGCCGTAATAATGACGGTACGATTATGTGTAATTATTATTATTTTTTTGCTTCTCGATCTTCATGTCGCTTATCTTTTTCTTATCAGGCACACACTCGTTGACTTTTACGACTGCGTTGCACGGCTCCGGGCTCCGAAGAACTCCGAACACAGCTTCCCTGTTGCACGCGATAATAAGCCTCGTCGGCCGAGAAATCGACAAGGCTGGACGTAATTTTGATAATCAAAAGTTACACTTTGCGTTTCACGCTCTACGAAATGCCGTTCACGTTCACGAGTGTCGGGTCGCCATTTCGAAGGTATTCTTCTTCGTTGTCTTAAGCTTCGACAAAAATTTATCCAAAAATGTTCGTAACTTTGTGTGTTTTTGCTTTTCACTTTCAGAGCAATATTCTGCAGTTCTTTGGGAAAATCCATCCCGCCGCAACGAAGAGAGCGAAACCTTGGCCTCTTCTCGAAGTTTACTGCTTGGAATTTCTCAACGATCTGACGTTCTACGAGGAAGGACAACTCTCAGTTCCCAAAGTAAATTTCGCTACTTTCATTCCGACAATTTTTCACGAGCGTTAGTTGGGCATACGCGATTACGATGGTTTGTTATACATTTGAATTTTAGGCTCCCGACGGCTTGGACGTTCTAATCGAATTAGCGAGGTCAAACACACCGGCGACCCGACTATTGGCCATTTCGACGCTACGCAATTTAGTATTCAATCCGTCGAACAGGCCTCGGCTTCTCGCTTCGGGTGATTATCGGTTCCTCGTTGTTTTATAGTAAACAAGAGAAAAAAATAAGCCACGGGCCGCGTCGTAAATAAATGTAACGCTTCTGTTTTCTTTTTTCTTCGAAGTTGCATTCATAAATCTTCTGCACGCGACGCTGGAGAGCAGTTCGTTCGGCGAGATAGGCATTGCCGGCTCGATACTGTGGTCGCTGGTGAGCAACAATCAAAAGGGCAAACTGACGATAAGAAGCGCCGGCTTTCCGCAAAGGATACAAGAGGTTCTCGGCAGATTGACGCTTCTGAGCACGCCGGACGACAAGCAGCGTCAGGATTTGGCGAAGATTCTTCACTACGTTGCGCGAATGCTGAGCACGTCGGAGACCTCCACAGAGGTTGGCTGAAAGTGTCTCATCCTTTATTTTTATTTTCATCTTTATCATCTAAAGCCGCATAATGCAAGTAATTCCGTTAGCCGAATAGTTTTATACTTTTAGACAAGAATAAATAAATAAAATACGTGGCATTCGTAACGGATTTTCCGTAATGCTTGGAAACGACCATGAGTCGCTCGACACCTAATAGGCATAGCGAGCTTTTTCGTGGAAGTTCGCAATCATCGAGAGCAACGCGTAGACGAAGCAGGAAAAAAAAAGAGATGCCAGCTGTTCGCGGTTGATTTATGTAAAGTAAAAACGAAGGGAAACGTTTCGCGCGCGGCAGAGTCGCACGCGTCCAGCGTCGAACCGGTCGCGCTTATTGTCCGATGAGCAGTACCGAGGAACAATTGCGAGCGCGTTGCAGCGCGATCGAAGGAGGAAAGTGAGAGATAGAGCCGGATGTTCGCCGAAAAATTGTGTTGTTGTCGATCGAATCTTCTTCCCACGGCCCTCCGCGTACCTCGGGCTCTCTTACCGTCACATCTGGCTGACGACAGAGTTCCTCGCGCAAAAACTAGAAAGCAACTTCCGGGACGTGCTACTACAACGGGGCGCGTTGAATCACGGATTTTTATGCATTTACGAGGTTCGAGGGACTACGGACGCTCGCGAAATCGTGCCTCATTGGATTAACGCGCGAATAATATCATTGTATATTTGTGCCGATCCCGGAAATTGTATTTCACAGATGACGATACGCGAATGCGAATGAAGTTGAGCCATAGGTCGAGGCTCGAAGCAATTATTACAATTCTAAATAATGATTGAGCAACTCTCGCCTCGACACTTTTCGCGACAATCGACAATCGTCTTCGACGCTAAAAATAGACACGACAAATATATAAATAATATTCGATAAATTCATCGTTGACAATTTCCATGCAAAATCGCTCATTCGATATTCCGTTCGCGAACTCGACGAATGACGAATTTGAAAGCTCGTACGAAATGTATTACGAATTTCGTTTCGCACCGCGAGCGATTTCATTGTGCACTACGTAGTACTACAATATATCTCAACATTTTCTTTTTTTTTTTTTTTAATATAGATAACGTCGATGAATATTAATGAGACTCGAGCGAGGTGCGGTTTTTAACATACCAACTAGCGTCCACGAGCCCTGAGAATCTTCGACAACAACAACAATCGTTTCACAATAAACGTCCTAATTATCCCTCATTAAACCGAATATTCTAATGATTTAGCATTGATCAATTCATATACGACATTTGCGCGACGACAATAATGACACAACTAATAAATGGTACAACGCCTGAGGTATTCGACGTACGGCGATGCGTCGTAATAGGAATTCGACGTTTGCCAGAGGCGTGTTAATTGTTGATTAACGCGTGGGTGGGCCAGATACTTCTCTCATGCCTATATATACATAGTATATCTATATCTCAACTATAAATAGTGGCTCGCGTGTATTTGTGAATGTGTACGATAGCTCTCATGAAACGCATATATGCACGCAGGACGGCTCGTACGTGGCATCGGGGGCCAGGCATTGGATTTAAATGAAAGGTGGTCGTCGGCTCGACGGCACAAGTGTCGTCGGAGAGGAGGGTATTGTGTTCGGGGCCTACCGCGGGGTCACATGACATCGGATGGATTTGCGTCAATGCTGACCTCCGGGGAGACGGTATTCACCATCACACTCGCACCGCGAACGTTCAACATTTGACTCACACTTGGATGAAGAAAAAAGAAGAAAAAAAAAAAAATTATGTTCGAGGCATGGACTAACGAGGCTACGAGGTAGCGAGCTTCGCCTCGTCTCTCTCGCTCCCCCGATATCTTCGATCTCTCGTCTCGCATACACACATATTACAACTATTTTCTCACTTTCTACCGGACCGCCGAGCTTCTATATACGATCTGCCTTCTTCCTTTTCCATCCAATGGATTTTAGACAAGCGCACACCCAGTTTACACTCGCAAACCAGTCGATGCGGACCTGTTACCAGGCTCTCACTCTTCTTCTTCTTCTTCTTCCTTCTTCTTATTCATCGAGACACAATCCTGTTCGCCCATTGGCTTCGTCGCTTCTTCCTTCGCCTTCGCGAAACGCGAGGAATTCATTCACGCGTTTATCAAGGCTCCGGCTCGATCGACAAGATCAAAATTGTAATTAGCTTTGAAAAGTTGACTGGCCTAATCGTCGTTGTATCCATTTAACGATTACTTTCCATTGGAACGTGTACTCCGGCAGAAATGATTCAGTTAATCGTAATCGAGTTTCGTGCCCCATATCGTTCAATTACATTTGTTCGAAACAGATGTGATCGAGTCGACGGGGCCGTTTTGATAATTACGAGGATGGTTCAATCGTTAATTAGGATACTTGTCGCTTTTTTTTACATTAATGCTTCAATTGTTTGAAGCAACGTCCAGGAAGAACGTACATTTTCTTTTCTTTCTTTTTCTAGATGTTATTGAGGAAACTTTGAGAACTTTCTATGAGTGTGAAGTTTAACAGGGGCATTTCACCACTCGTTTCGATCGCCGTGGAGGAACGGGCCGACGCACCAAGAGACGTCATGTGTGCCCGCAATGACGCACGTTCTCGCGTGCTCTCAGGCCAGAAAAGAGATAAAGAGGTAGCCCCCCTTATAAACGCAGCGATAGCCGGGCCGTTCGACCGAGGGACTCGTATAGAGCTCGAATGAGTTTCGCCAGATCGAACGTCTCTTACCTCGCCTTCATCTCACCTTCCGGATAACGCACACCCCTACGACAGGCATCGCATTTTATCTTCTCTCTTTTTTCTCAATATTTATGTTCGTCTTAAAACGGATTTATCGCGAATCTTGACGAGAATCTCTCACACTCGCAATTACTCTCTCTTATCGTGCGCATCCACGTGCGTGCACGCCCGTGGCTGTGTGCGTGCGAAAAGGAAATGAAGCAACGGGCTTGTAAATTCGCACCTTACTACGTGCGACAGCGTAAACGAAGAGGAGAAAAAAAACAAGATTTTTCAATCTCAAGGCGCAGAGATTCCATCGTGATGGAATTACTGCCAGAGTGGCAGCTCCGGAGCTTCTTCGCACGCTCCCGCCTATCGTTTCACTCGAGTTTGATGATGTTATACATTTTTTTTCCGGTTTTTTTTTTCGCGTAGGTGAGATACACCCGGAGAGAAAACGAGGACACGTCGTTATTCCAACTTGGAAGGAGCACGAGGCACAATCCAATCGAACAACGACGCAATTGCGTAAATTCAAAATTCGATGATTCCGCATCCCGGCGCTGCGCGAATTGCGACTTTACTCGCGAAGCCATTGAGATTTGGGACAAATTTTTAGCGATGACATCATTCGGATTCTTTTTTCTCTTTCTCATCTATGGGCAAAAAAATCGGTCATTCCCCTCGAGAAGTATCGCAGCTCTCGCGTGTTAATAGTTGAACTGTTAATCGTCAAACGTACGATCAATTATAATGCATTAATGAACTTTTTCCTCGTCCTCGGATGAGAGGAAGTGCTTCCCCGGTCGGGAGGTCCACGATTTCCGTTCGCGTTTCGTTTATCGTTAATGCAAGAAGGTCGAATAAGCGCGATAACTACCTATCGAATCGTTAACTCCTCCCCTCGCGTTCAACTGTTTGCACAACGTTTGAACGATAACTAAAACGATCGTTCTCTCGCTCTTTCTCTCTGTGTGTGTCGGCGCCTGAAAAATTATTTCGCATGTAAATTTCATTCTATCGTTCGAGTAGAAAAAAAAAGAAGAAAAGAAAAACTGGTTCTACGTAAGACACGACGTTTTACCGTGAACTCTACTCGTGCCCGCGAAGCGTATCAATGAAGTATCTCGTTGAATTTTATTTTTCGCAGCGATTGTCATCGATAACGTTAACGCGATGCATCATCCGATTGTTCATCGAACCTATCGGCGCGCCCTCCGGAAGAACGAACGGCAATCGTGGCGAGAGAAGAATTCAATAACGACGCCGAGGCTTAGAAGCGACAATCTCGATGTTCCAACGGCACGTGATTCATTCCCCGTCGGTGCTTCGAACGGTGAGCAACCGCGATTCATCACAAGCGTCGCTGATTAACAGCAATTACTTCATCGCAGATACGTGATCTTCTACTACGACTTCCGGCACGTATATTTTCGTGAATTCGTTGCTTCACTCGGTGACGACCGAACGGGATATTTCACGGAAGGCAAATGACACGGCTGGCCCGGCCAACCCCCTTTGAACGTGCAATTTAACGCCGAAGAGGAAACCACCGCAACATCTGTGCCCGACGATTCAAGCTCTTTGTTTATTCGCGCAAAACGCGAGGACTCGGCGAGACTTCCGTTGAGCAATTTAATCACTAACAGGATCGGACACTAAAAAAAAGAAAACAAATGAAGTCAATTACGAGTAACGCGGGAAGCAAAGGAACAAAGAGTGAAAATGGCAAATCGCCGAAAGGGTCGGAAAGCCTGCGCGTAACGCAGGGTGTGTTACATATGTTATACAGCCCGTGGATGAGTTAACGTTCGGCTGTGTCGGTAGGATTAAAGTGGGAGAGAGACGCGGGGTAGAAACCGAGGCGATAAAATGACGTTGGTACTCTCTCGGCTGTTCAGTAGTAGCGGGCAGTAGCGAGCAGGCGCGGTACGAGCTGATACACACGTTTGCGAAGAATAAAACCTCAGCCTCGCCGTTAAAGTTTCACGCATTTTTTTTTGTTTTCGCTCGCGCTAATTCGACGAAAGATCTCGCGTGTGCGTCGACGATAAACAGCAACGACGAGTTTAGCGCTTCGCGACGAAGAGACGAGAGAAAAATCGACGCTGAATATTCTGTGAATTCAATTTGTGTTGAAATTTGTGCGTCGAGTGAAAGGGTGGACACTGTGCGAAGTAGATCTTTTTTCTTTTCTTTTTTTTTTTTTTCGTTTCCGCTCAACCAAACGGCGTGCTTAGAGGCGGGATTAATTTGTGAACACTTCGGAGCGTAGTTAACAGTTACAAACGAGTATAATGTCAAGCGGTGTGTGCCACGCGCCTTTGCCAGCACGAATGGAAGCCTTCACAACGAGGATTTGTCTTCGAGCTGTTGATCAGTATGAGCGCTTACTCCAGGCACACTTCAACAAGGTATACGAATAACGAGTACATCGCGGAACGTTATTAGCGCGGTCTCTGCTTCGTAGCGGGCAGATCGAGGACGGAAACGCTCGCGACTATCGTGGAATTGAGAATTATAAGAATTCCTTCGATTTGAGGTTCGATTGTCGTTCGTTCGCTGCGCCGATATCGAGGATTGTCGCGGACAGTGGAGAGGCCACTGTTTCTCGGTGGGTTATCGTAGTTCGGACTCCAGTGGGCATTTTTGGAGCAGGGGAAGAGCTTCTCGATAATATTGATTTCTCGAGAATCGGAGGTTTTTCCCCTTATTTTTGGAGTAGCCTCGTTCGGTTTGGATAAATTCGAAGACACAAATTTATCGGGTTGGAATTTTCGGAGCAGAGAACTCTTTGATAATATAGATTTCACGAATATCGTAGGTTTTTCCCTCTTATTTTTGGTATTCCGCTTGTTGAGTTTCGATAAAGTTAACGACACAGATTCACCGTTATGGGAAACTCGGTACAGTTCAGTAACATTGATTAGGCCTTTCCGCGCCCCGTTACCGCGTATCCTCTGCGTTTCCAACGCTCTCGGAGAGCATGGCCGAGAATCAAGTAGGTCCCTCCGTGAAAGGTCCGGCGACCTACTGGCTGCTGCCGAGCCGTGTCGAGAGGCCATGCTTTACTGGCCAGTTAAAAGAAGGATGTACCATTTAAAAGAAAAAAAGGGCAACACGGCTGTTCGCTGCTCGAGGAATGACGAAATTACGCTGGCGCAAGACCGTTAAAATTACGCGAGTCTCGCGATTCTCGATTTAACTCCGAAAGGAATCTATTTCGAACGGATGAACGACCCATGACTTCCTGTTGACCTTTCGGTCTGTCGTGCCAGACGCAACGGCATGCACGACACGACGACACTCGAAACACATCGAAATTCGCGCAGGAGAAGAGAGCGGATGGTCGGCATCGCTCGCTCGGTCGTATCAAGGAAAACACCTCGGGTCTCGGGTCTTCATTTAAAAAAAAATGTTTTCTTTCTTTTTGTTCATCCTCGCGAGCAACTTTATCAACGGCATACAAATTTCTCGTGTCGCGCCTCGTTGCAACGACCTCGTCGCGTTTGATTCGAGGCGAAACTTTAATGCCGCTCTCGACTCAGATGTCACTCTTCAAGGGCAGTTTATTCCAGCGTTGAAAAAAAACAGAATGATGAAAGAAGATGAAGAAAAAAAAACAATGCATCGACGAAACGCTTCGCGTTCTCGCTCTATGCGCAATTGCTCTTGAGAGAAGAAGAAACAAAATAAATAAAAGGAAACTCGGCGAGATTGCATTACGCGGTAACGGGACTCTTCGAATAATCGTATAACGAGAGCGCGAAATTGCAACGTGTGCACGACAGATTGAATTTCATTCCTCGGCTGCGATCGTTAAAGACAAAAAAAAAAAGAGAATTCTTATCAGTCAGACGTTACGTACACACCGAGGCGACGTCTTTGTAACCCGAATAACGCGCGCGCTTATCTCGGGCCGTTGCATTTTAAATTAAAAGTTTCGACGGTGAGCGTTACGTACTTTGATTGAAACAATAGTATCGGCAATCAAAACAACCGATATCGGGACACGCAGAGCCCGCGGCGATTGCGCGCTTCACAAATTAACATCCGTTCATTCGCTGTCCGTGCGGAAAATAAAAATTCGAGCGAAGTTCGAATACCTCTCGTTCGAACGAAAGTCTGAAAAAATCAACCATTCCGATAGTCCAAAAATGTTAGTTTCGCATTATAATAATATTGCAAAGTTATTAACGAAGTCGTTGAAAAAAATTGTTAAATTATTTTTTTTATATTAATGGATAAAAAATGTTTAGCATTGTTTGAAATTTTCCAATTTTTTTAATGAACGAAAAGCCGCAAATTTTGGATGCGAGCTCGAAGAAGTTCGGTACTGTTGTCATTGATTTTTTTCGTATTATTGTCCCATCGGGAAGTTTTCGGATTTTTCTCCGAATCTAAATTTTAACTGGAAATGTAACGAATACACTTTCTTTAAGTTGTCCGAATATGACAAAAAAAAAATATATCAACGAAGCGCAAATTTCATCTCTCGGCATGCTTTCTTTGTGCCCTTCATCAATTTGTATGGAAAAATATTTGACCCGATTGAATCCCATTAGTGAGCCGAGCCGAAGTAAAATAAAAATGAACAATGAATTGCCCGCGAGTTTTTCAATTTGTAAATATTTTTCTCAATTGCAAAACTCCCCGGTGTGCAGAGAATTGGAAATTTAACGACGGAAGTGTAGCGGTTAACGAACGCAAATGATAAGGCATTATAACTGCTCCGGGGTATGTGGGCTTGCATGCATATTACAATGGTACGAGGAATGAGTACAGCGGATGTGTGCGTTACGCACATTGAGTAGCGATTTCAAAGAGTAACGAGGCAAACATATTATTGAGCGATTTTATTCTATCCGCACGTTGACGCGCGACCATTTACGAACGAATCTCGCAAAAGCTCTTTCGCATCGACATAAACATCGGTATCAACAGCGAAGGTGTGTTCGGCTACGCAAAAGACGAAAGTATGCATTGAGAAAACGCTCACACACGTCGCTTTTTGCGGACGCGCGTCGCGAGAGGAATTCGCTCGTCTCGATGATGATGTTATCATCGAAGTTGCGTGCGATCATCTCGGGGGAGACTTCAATACTGCGTTATAAAAAAACAGAGAGAGAGAGAGAGAGAGAAAAAAAAAGAAAAAAAAATTACAATGAAGAGTCCCAACCGAATGAAATGAAATGCGAGAGACGCAAGTGGTGGAGAGTATTGTAAATGCAATTCGCAAATTTAATTCTCAATATCATATTTTGAGATGTTTTTATTTATTACGTTTTATGTTTATTATATATTTATTAAAATATCGATATTCAATATTATGATTGAAGGCGTCGCGCAATCTCGGAAACTGAACTAAATAACGCAGCATTTGTCATATTCTCTCGTATCTTCACTTGGGAAATAAATTCCCACTCGGATGTATGAATTACAATTCGTTACACCTGAACTTCTGGTGGCTATAAGGTCCTTTCACGCGGGAGACACATGATCGACTAATACTCGCGACTACAATCAACCGAGCACACACGCTTGCTGCAAGCTATTTTGGTTGATGAGTTGATGAGTTAATGAGTATCAAAAAGAAAAATAGGGGTTTAGCTTTTCTTCTTTCGACTATGAACAGTCTCCAGTCGTCGATAGCTGGATAGTTCGTGAAGATAAATATTCCATATATCATATAGAATATTGTTTATTTTATATTTTTGTAGAACAAAAAATGTTGTATAAATTATTATTTTTTCAAAAAATTTTTTTAAATATTTTATACGGTTTTAGTGTCAAATTGCATATGCAAAAAAATGTGTCTCAAGGATTATTTTATATCGCTTCTTTAACTGCACCTAAGATTCTCCAGGTGTTGAGCAGAGCAAAGAATAAAAATAGCAAATAAATACATAGAAGAAAGTTTAATAATCGAAATCAATGTAAATCCTATTTTTCTTCAAGTATAAAAAAAAGCGATTTCCATTTTATTCCTTATTGGCGACTCAATACCTGTTTGCCAATGATTCTGCGGTCTTTTTTCGGAGCAGACGAAATAATTCGCAGGTTTTTACTGTTGCAGCCACCGAACAATAAGGAGAGCAAGGAAACGAAGCCGCGGGTCAATCGGAAGAGTAATGACAGAATCGTTTTGTCGAGAAACAAGCAACAGGAGAGCGAAAAAAAAGATGAGGAAAGGAGAGAACTCACCGATGCTGCAGCAACGTCGTCGGCCGCTTCGTCGGGCACGTGCTCACCGGTGCACGCGTTTCGTCAATGGCGAAGAAGCAACAACGCCAACAGATGCGAAAATTGCAACGACAGCAAGATTTGCAACTTTTCATCTACCGCCGGCGGACGCATCGCTGTATGCGATGCTAAACCATCGACGCTGCTCAATTCCAGGATGCAACAATTCCCAAATGTGTTGTCGGACACGACAATGCCCGGGGAGGATGTTTCGTTGAAATATCTCGCACTGGTAAGTTATAGTCCCGAAAGATACAAAAGTTTTTTCTTTAGTTTCCTTTTCTTTGAAATAACAAAATTATTTCTACTGTTTTTTTTAAATTGTTGTGCATTAATAAAATAAAGTTCAAGTTGATTTGAAGTAAATTTTCATCAAGTAACTTTTACGTTACAGTTGTTTTTTTATTTATTTTTTTGAAGAAACAATGCGTATTTTTTTCTGTTTTAAGAAGAAGCTTTTTAACACGATTTTTCTATACATTTTACAGAATGCTTTGGAGTTAACGGCGCCGGCGAGCGACGTACTTCTGAAGAATCGGTTGAAGTCTTGGTTTCAATTGTCCGGACATCCCGATGGTTTTGCGCCTGCCGGGCCGGGTACAGTCTGGAAGCGTCGAACCGGCGGTGCGGAAAATACCGAGAGAAACGTGTACGAGGCTCTGTCGAAGGACGAGGAGATGCGCGACTGCGTGCCGCGATATTATCGCGAAGTCGAGTACAAAGGCGACACTTTTATCGAGCTCCAAGATCTTCTATTCGGTTTTCACGATCCGCACGTAATGGACATAAAACTGGGTACGAGGACCTTCTTGGAGTCGGAAGTATCGAAAACTACTGCCAGACCGGATTTGTACAAGAAAATGATCGCGGTCGATCCTAAAGCTCCGACGGAGCTTGAGCACGAGATGGGAGCCGTCACGAAACTCAGATACATGCAATTCAGGGAACAACAGAGCTCAACTTGCAGTCACGGATTTCGCATCGAAGCTATGAAACTTCCCGGCGCACCGCCAATCACCGACCTCAAGACTGTGAAATCTCACGAACATGTTCTCAACACGATGAGACTGTTTCTCGGTGAGAGCTCGAAGACGCGAGAACAATTACTCGAGAGACTTTGCGATCTTCGAAAAAGACTGGAAAATTCTCACTACTTTCAAACTCACGAGGTAAACAGCAGTTTCTTTTCCCTATCAGAGTGATTGAACGAAATATTTTTTTCAATCTCGAACAATATTTCTCACGATCGTGTTGTTGCGTTTCTTTAACAGGTGATCGGCAGCAGTATTTTTATGATATACGACAACGAAAAAGTGGGTGTTTGGCTGATCGATTTCGCTAAGACGTACGAGGTGCCGAACGGACAAGTTTTGAGCCACCGAGCAACCTGGATGGAGGGAAATCACGAGGAGGGATTTCTACTCGGACTGGACAATCTAATATCGGCGATCGAGCAAGTTAACGACTCGTGAACGAATAACAAACGAACAAGAGAAAACTAATTGAAAGCGAAAATGCGACCTTGCATCGATGAGCTTTTTTGTACAAGCAAAGAGTAACTTAATTTAAATTTCGTATTTATGTTTACCTGCAATTATGATAGATCATACATTAAATAATAGAGCTAGCTGTTTGACCAACGGAAACGAACGCGCGTTCCCGAGGCAAACTCAAAGAGTGAAAGTGCCAATGACTTTCCTAATACATATCTATTATACTCTAAATTGAACAATAGATAATCGAAAGAAGGACAAGAAAAAACAAAATGTACAAAACCAGATCCCATCGATAAATAGCGACTGCAAGAAGTTTGAGTATTATAAAAACTAGTTTATAAATGTTTTAATAAGTTATGTATCAAGATTCAATACTCGTCAATCTGCCTTGTTATAATTTTATATTACGCGAGAAAGAGTGAACAAAGAAATAAATGTTTTTCAACGAGATGACCTATCGTGTTTTATTCCTTTCATCATTCTTACGGCTAATATCAGATGAGATCGAATCTCCGAAGAATTGAACACAATGAATGGGCCATAATAAAAATCGAAACAAATTTTCTAAATGATTTGGCGGGCAGAACGCCCATTGCGCATGCGCACCCCAAAGTATTGTGTAAAATGAGTGAACTTTCGTGACTCCGAAATCTTTCAATAATAAATCGATTCCGTAAAAAAAACCAATGTATTCGACGATATAATTTCAGAATTTGATGAATTTTTCGATGTAATATCGATAAATAAGACAAAAATGAGAAATTGCAGGATTCGGAGTCAACAGCACCGACTTCCGGCTCGTATAACTCCAGCTTATTTTGTCGTCACAATTTGCGACTGAATTACCTCAAGACAGATTGCTATTATCGTTTTCCGTGCTTCCGCGAGTCTTCGAGAATGTATGGGAACGTTTGTTTTCCTCGTGCAAATTATTTATATCACACGTAACGAAAGATAATTCTGGGTAACAGAAGTGGCGCGAGAGCTACGAGCGCGCGCGCGCCAGCCGAACGGGCGCATCGCGCAACTTCTACTGCGCAAGACAATTTCTCACGGAGAGAGCGGAAGTCGCGTCATGATTCACGTAACCTCAAACTGTTGTTGTTTTTATTGTATTATTATATTACAAGTTGTTTGTGTACAAGCTGTGTCGAAAAATTCTCGCGCTCGTTCTGCACGTAAAAGTTTTGGCGCAAACATATCGCACATTGAGATGCGATAAGTTCGATTCGTCGATCGAAGCTCCGATGAGTTTGTTGAAAAAATCGTTCACCCGGTTGAGAAAGAAAATGATTACGTTGTTCGGGAGTTAGTTTTGTGTTGTACTCGCAAAGACGGCGACTCGAGAATGTCTTACCAAGGATCACCCTTTTCCGCCGTTCACGGCCAGGATGATTACGAAATGGACGAGGAGAACGAGGAATATTTGGACGAAGAACGAGACGCCGAGGATCAGGATGAAAGCGACGAGGGTAAGCGATTCTCTCGTCGAGTCGATCGTTGCAGTCGATGCAAGTCTCGAGTCTTAGAAATAATCAATTATGTCCTTCAGATACCGAGGAGGCGAGTGAAACTGACATGGGCAAGTCCGAAGAATACACAGAGTTGAGAGAACAGTACGAGCTCTTTTTCCTTTTTTAAGATAAACTACTTTTTCCTTTTTAATTTCGTGCGCACGAATAATTTTGTTCTACACTTGATTTTCAGAGTCTACCAGGACAAGCTGGCGAGCTTGAAAAAACAGGTACAACAGCTGAAAGACGGAAGCCATCCGGAGTACAATAGAAAAGTTAAGAGGCTCGAGGCGCAGTACAAAGAGAGGTAATTACTTCAAAAATACAATCGAAATATCGATCCGTACGCTTGAATTTACAAAAAAATATTTTCTGAAGAAAAACCTGCAAAGAAACGGTCCTATAAAACAGTATTCTTGGGGCAAAATATTCATGGAAAACAATCCATGTTAGAAATCTATATAATATAAATATAGGATATAAAATATTTGGCGGAAATAAAATCATTGGAAAAAATGGAATTTTGAAAAAAAAAGGCTGTGAAAAGAAAGATCGGAACTTTTTGTCCCCTGTCATTTTAGCCAATGGATATTGCCTGGGATATTTCACCCGTGAATTTTCTTTGCATGTTAATATTTTCTGGCTACCGTTGCTTTTATTGATTTTTGTATGAATCTTTCAACAGATTACGACTGAACATAATTTATCAGGATTATCTTATCGAATGGGTGGAACGGGACTACATACTCGAGAAGAAAGCGGCGGTGAAGGAATTCGAAGAGAAGAAAATTGATTTGAAAGAGAATCTGCTCACGGACATGGAGGAGAAGAGGAAGATGATTGAGTCGGATCGTCACACGATGGAACTTACCGGCGACTCTATGGAAGTAAGAAATATCTCAATGTTCTCAAAACTCATAAATTCGCAACGACAATTCCCTGTCAAGTCGAATCACGATGGAAAATCACGCGCCAATTTCAACTACGAAAAGAAAACACGGGATTACGGTCGCCAAAAATCGCGATGAAAAATAATGATAGCGAGAAGAATTGTAATCTAATGCTTATGGTTTATCAAAATTGTGTTGAAATTGCATAATTTTCGCGTTATTTTTGTATTGTACTGAAGCGACGTGGCGAGACGGTTACTTCTGTCGTGATTACAATCATTTTCTCATTAAATAAAAGCTTTAGCATAATTTCTACCGGTATCCGAATTGCTGATGTTGATTAACGCGAATTTATTAATGTGGTGTTTTTTTCAGGTGAAGCCCGTAATGACGAGAAAATTGCGACGGAGGCCAAACGACCCGGTACCGGAAAAAGTGGAGAAACGTCGCAAACCGCCGCCCGCTCAAGTGAATTATTTGCTTGACGAGAAGGAAATAGAAAGCGACTTGAAAGCTATAAGTCGCGGTAAAGTACTGACGGCTGTTCGCAAGCCAGGTAAGTTCGCGCGACAAATCCGTTACATAAAAATCTTGAAATTGTCGAGTAAAAAAAACAATAATGGAGGTTTTCTATTTGCAGTAGTAATGCCACATTACAATACAGTCAGTCTCCCAACTCAGCATATACCTTCGTCTCCCGATACTCCTTTAGTCGAGACTAGAATAGAAGACGGCAAACTTCTGTACGAAAGAAGATGGTACGTCTCTATCTGTCTATCTCAATTTAGCTTTGTACTAGTTTTTTTTGTGCATTGCATTAATCTGTCCGAGCGCTGCTATTCAGATTAAAAAAAACGAAAAGCTTTATCGCCCGTAAAAAAACCCCGTCCGATTGATTTTATTGTTATTAATTGAATAATTAACGAGAGTAGATTAACGTAATTCATAATTGAAAAGACCGTAACGATGTATTTAATAAAGTGATATTCATTTCAGGTTCCATCGGGGTCAACCGGTCTACGTAGAAGGCAAAGATTTGTCAAGATTCGCCGCAAATATATCGGCGATAGGAACCGAAGTGGTAAGATTAACGCGTCGATACTCTTCTTCGCAGCATTAAAAAATTAATTGACGAGCAAAAGAAACTAATATGAACGACGTTGATTTAAAAATGTTTATTCGCAGATATGGGTGAAAAAAGTATCGGACGGCAGTAAAGTGAAGATATACACATCGCAGTTGAGTCGCGGCAAAATGTCGATAAAGCGAAGAGCTTCGTAAAGAGACTAGGACGATGAGAAAAAGACGGTTTCCCCTTCAGATATTATCTCAAACGTGCGAGACCAATTCGAAATCGCGACACGCTAAGCTCTCGTTCGCGTTCCTCATCACGGCCGGCGGTAATTTGACTCTCACGATACTCGTCTTTTGCCACCAGTAAAACCATACTCTCTGATGATACTGTATCGCCATGTACATCCAAACGAAGTACGAGAATATGAGTAGTGTCATCATCGCAAGAAGCGAGTAAGTCGTCCATCTCGCCGGTGGAAAATTGTCGTAATTGGTCGTTGAATAAAAATCCGCGGCGACAACGCAAACGTATGAGCAGGCTATGGTGACCGGTGTGACGACAACGCAACGTAGAACATCGACGCGCAAGCTTCGCACGAACAATTGATGCTGCTGTTGACTCAGGCAAAGCCAGACGACGATAGATTGGAGCGCGTGATAACGGGGGGTTCGTTCAACTTCGAACTCGTGACCGCAAAGCTCGCAGCTGCTCCGATTGCTCTCCTCAAGCCAACGCTCCAGACAGGCCAAGTGTATCGCGCCCATCGTACCCTGAATAATTTAAACAAAACAACACGATCATTCGTTTTGGAACGAATAAAAGTATCGAATATACGAGGTAGAGAAAACAATAAGGCATTGATCTACCTATTAATGAACTATATAACTGGTTGTTAAATGTAATATACAAGAAACAAAGAACTATTTTTAACTTCTACGCGTTTCAGTCTCATTTTTGCTCGGACCATTCGTTTTATTAAGTTCAAGTTAAGAGTACGGCAATGTCTGCAGGAAAAGCATATTGTTTCGCATTCTTTTTTGTGAGACAAGTCGAAGAATCGTACTTTAGAGTAATTTAATGAAAAAACAGGAGTAAAAGTTTAACCCGAAGAGAAACCTTACCCCAAATCGTTTGTTATGTCGACCCTCGTACTAGGCCCGGAATAATTCAATAACTACCTTGCATCTACAGGGAAATAGTATGGGAAAGCGTGGGCTCGTGTCGTAGCAGATACGACAAGTGACTTCTGAAGCGCCGCTTTCGGTGCTTCTCTTCGGGCCTGGCCCTACGGCCGTTGATCTCGTGGTCGTGCTCGTTGGTTTTTCATCGCTCGAACCAGGACAAGCGAATCTGTCTCCATCGATTCTCTCCGACACTTCGCACTCTATCTCGACTTTGTCAATCATACGATTCAACGTGCTCGCTGTGGAGACGCTTTCGAGATTCATCGTTCGCGATGAAATATCCTTGTGACGAAAATTCGCGATTTATCGAGGGATTCAACGAACCGCAGCGACTCCATCCTAAAATATTTCGATCCAAGAAGGGTCTGTCAAATTTTGACGTTAACCAATATCGAAGGAAAAAAAAAAAGAAAAAAGAGTAGATATATATCGGATTGGCAAACGGCAAGAGGTCTAAAGGACTAAACAATGAAACGACACGTATAAAAATGCCTATTATATTGTAAATGAATACGATTAAATTACAGGGATACACCAATTGTCAATGGGGGAGGACTTGAGACGCTTTATGTGCAATGTAATTAATTATCTGTTAAACTATGAGCGAAATTTGTCGAATAGCGCGCGATCAATGAATTCATTCGTGCATCATGTCGACGCTGAGACAATCCTCGCCCATGTTGCTTGGCGATGTTTCCAGTTCACCGACCTCGTTCGATTCGCTACAAAGAAAACAACAGCAATCGTTTATTCGTCATATTGTCGTTATTATTTGGGATGATTTTTAGGATCGAGAAGAAGTTTTACCTATCGAGCGACGGATCGTTACTGAACATCTCGGTAGGGACCGTAGGCGGTGCCTTTTCCGGCACGAGTTCCAGGTACGTCTGACGCGACTCCAAATGTCGCTCCACCTCCTCGGGCGTCATGTGACCGTCCGACATCAAAGACATCGATACCAAATTGTTCGACGATTGCACCTTAGAAATTTCACGGAAAATTAATCAAGAAAGCGATTAAGGAGATTGAAAAAAAAATAATATTCCGTTCTAGCGAACAGAATATATCATTTGAAAAACTTACGGATGGTGGATTGTGGGGCTTTGGTAATTTCGGCGTTGCTTTTTTCTTCTTGCTCGTATTGACCGGCTTCATCGCGGCTACTGGATGATGAGCCGTGTGATTGTTCACAGCGATTTCCACCTTTTTTCTGTGACAAGAAAATAACAAGAATAATATTTCACCAATTTTGCTTACAGAAAAAGCTTTATTTTCGTGACTTTTTTCCCGACATTCGTGAAAGGCCCGTTTAATTAAACGTTTTCTCGTGGAAATCCTCTATTAAAGCAAAGATGGCAAAAAAAAAAAGTCAACAGCTCGCAAATAAAATTTGTAGCTTCGAAATTTTTAATTTTTGATTGTCCGCTGGTCTGGCAATTGTGTTTATTTACCTCTTCGAAGTATCCAATCTGGCCATTTCGTCGTCCGAAGATTCGGTCTCGTCGCTCTCGCTGAAAGACGCGTCGACCTTTTCGTACTGCAGCAGACGATCGAGCAGAAAGCTCTTGTCTCTGTTGACCTTGAGTAATTTTCTCTGAGTCGAGCGCAGAGCCTCCTGAAAGCACTCATTCTCGTAGATGAGAAACTTTAACTTTCGCTTCAGATTTCTGTACTGATCCTTGTAATTCGGCACTTCCTCCTCCGGACTATCCTCGTCGTCATCCTCCACGTCCGCGTTGTTGTTTGCGATGGACCGACAATACCATCCTTCCAACATTGATCATCTGTAACTGTGCATTGTTTTATCACATTTTTTTTGTTTTTCTCACGCAGCCAAGAAAGGCGATTCCTTCGCATCGGCTTCAACGGCGAAGCTGTTAACACGCATCACGCTCCGAAGCTAAAAAAAACTCAGCAAAGTGCGCAATTTCCGAATTGTCGAATCTGTGATGCAATTTCGCTATTTAAGGGATTTGTCGAAGCGTGACAGAAGGAAAACCGATTGGAAAATATTGGCGAGAGAACACACCACAACGATCGTAGGTTAAATTCACGAAATTGATATCCGACAACAAAACAAGCAGTAATGTTCGACGATGCAATGACACTCTCCGTTAACGACGAAAATTCATGGACAATAAAAACGACAAATGTTTTTCTCACTCACTTGCCTACCCAGAAGCTTTTTCTGGACGTCGCAAAAGCTTGCGGCGATTGATTATTGCGGAGATAAATAAGCTGTTTGTGACTGGCTTCCATACCGGGAGAACACCTCCGTTAATCGATTCTTTCCTTCAACGATAACTTCACGCTTCCGGAAATTGGGGGACGCGAGAGAGTGCAATGGCGCTCAACGGCGAACACCGGAAATGATGATTCGGCAGTGCGCGGCTGAAGGCACGCATAAAATTCAAACTTTTCCGTTCCATTCGTGCGAATAAAAGAATAGATTGTTTTTTAACCCGCGACATGCGACTTTGCGTGTTCACTCGATATTCTTCGAAGCGATTAAAAGTATTTTAACAGTATTTTGCGCGTCGTTCTTTCATACTGCGTCTTTTCGCGATTATCATCAAGTCCGAGTCGATAGGGATAAACTGCTGAAGAATGTTATACGCTTGAATATTGAAAATTTTGCGAATGTGCTATTTTTTGGTTCATCTCACGTTGAAATTCTGTGTAACCGATCGCATGATAAATCGTTTCGCCACGTATGCGCTGTGCGGTGCGCTGTTTATTAGCTGAAAGGCTGCATAGTTAATACAACAGCACCGAAAAAACTGGAAATTCATGAATAATTCCAAACAGAAACGCTCCGCTTAATGGCAAGTTTCTTCTTTATTTATTTTCATTACAAAGCTCGTAGTTATTCTTGAAGGGATCGGTGCACGCACCGCACTGTCTCGAAGTCGCGCGCGCGCGATCGTTTCGATACCTATCGAAAGTCCCACCTGCGACAACGTTCGTTTATTACGTGGTGATTTGGTTACGTTACAAGTAGCGTGTAGTGCATGTACACACAGAGTACGCGTATACGGGCGATCAGTCACGACGACGAGCACGAAGTTTCCTTCAGTGATGTGGACATCAACGTTACAAATTAGATAACCCGCTCTCATCCGTCATGTGTCTTAAAAATGTACTGAATTGAGAATATCGACGAGGTCCAAGAGCGCCGCTACTCGTCAAAATCCGGGCTGCCACGAAGTAATATCGAATTGTTTCGATTGTTTTTCGCGGAGACGGTAAAGTTTAACCGTTAAACAAATGGCATATCGACCGTTAAGGCAGGAATACCTGCAGATGCCCGTCGTCACACGGGCTTACACTACGGCCTGTGTCATCACGACAATCGCCGTGGTTCGTATTGTTATTCCATTTCCTCTCATCAATTATCAAAGACATGCAAATTAAACTGTTATCGTCGATTTTACTATCCACAGCAACTCGATCTCGTCTCGCCTTTTCAACTATACTTCAATCCTATTTTGATAATGAAACAGTATCAGGTAAGTTCTTTTTGCCAATTGCAATCTGTCGCAACGAGACAAAGTTCTTTGTTGCAACTTCGTTGCTCACCGTTATTTTTTTTTGTCTTTCAGCTCTGGCGACTGATCACGACGTTTCTTTACTTCGGGACCGTAGGCTTCAATTTCTTCTTCAATATGATATTCACGTACAGATACTGTCGAATGTTGGAAGAAGGTCCTTTCCGAGGAAGAACGGCCGACTTTGTTATGATGTTCATATTCGGAGGGGTCTGCATGATTGTATCCTTTTATTGAAATTATGACCATTTTTTTTTCTATACCAAAAAATAAGCTTGTCTCAATCAGAAAAAGCTCTGTAAAATCTAGCAGGTCGGATTTTGGTTGTCAAAAATTATTTGTGTTTTTTATTTTTAAAAAATATCCAGGCCACTTCTGGAGCGGTTAAGGTTGCGAGCTTGCAGATTGTGATTTGTGCATTGAATTGATGAAATAACGACCTACATCAAGGCAAGCTCGACCCTTCGAGGTGATAATCACGTTCCCGGAATTCGTCGGACCGTTACTGTCTTTGATTAACCCCCAGAAAATCCGTTTTCAGCTGCAATTTTTTCGAAAAACAGGGGCAATGAACGGTTCAGTATGCTGCGATGTCGGCGAGTTTTCATCTATGAGCGAGATTTCACCGTTGCCATAGATCAGATTGAAATCGTCCAGATTTAAAGGTCAAATTATTGTAGAACTAATATTCAAGTGCCCGATTGGCTCTTTGCTAGTAGATGTCGAGTTCACTAGCAATTGCTATCAGGTCCAGAACTTTTCGTCCGGATCTCTGCCACATCGGAAACTCCGCCTTTCTATGCAAAAACTGCGGTCTGAAAACGCAAAAATTTAAACGTCTCAGAAGTAGGACAGTGATTCGACTCAAAAGGAGTAAAACATGTTCTATTTTTATCGGAGCTTTTTCTATGGTCCAATTGCTAACCAATGTATAACAAACGGTTCGATGGTATTCATTTCCTAAAGATATGTTAGATATTTGCATTCTTCGTCAACTTGTTGTTCTTGGGGCACGCGTTTACTTTGATGCTCGTTTACGTGTGGTCCAGACGAACTCCATTCGTGAGGATGAATTTTTTTGGACTGCTCAACTTTCACGTAAGTTTGTCAATGCCAATCAATAGATTCATTGCCTGAAGGTGGTTCTTGAAGTTTAGCTCTTTTAAACTTTGAACTTAAATTTTTTCATGTCACGTGGAGCGATACCGAATCGTTCTACGATTCGTTCTACCATAAATACGAGTCCCGATCAATTCTCGAATTGGTGAAACTCTCGCATTTGCAGGCTCCTCTACTACCGTGGGTATTGCTGGGCTTTTCCGTTCTTCTCGGCAACGCCATATGGGTAGATCTGATAGGGATGGCTGTTGGACACATGTATTATTTCGCCGAGGATGTGTTTCCTCATCAGCGGGGAGGCTTCCGAATTCTCAAGACTCCACAAATACTGTGAGTCTTTCGCGCGCATATTCATTGCTCACCGTGTAACAACAATGTCGCATATTCGAATATCGATTCTTGCAGTAAAACGTTATTCGACGAGCATCCGGAAGACACCGACTACACGCCGTTGCCGGAGGACAGGCCTGGCCGTTTCGTCTTCGGTCAGGGTGCGGATCTCCAGTGAAGAAGTTTCCCTTACGAGCGTAATTTTATTTTATTATTTTTCATACTTTCGCGCATTTATTCGATGCTTGTCCATTACTTCGGAGCGTCCGCCTGTGTCAAATGAATCTTCGCGTTGCGCACATCCCAAGGTATCCCAAAGAATATTCGAATTGACATTGAGATTCTGCAACGGGGCGGATAGGTAATTCAATTTTTTACCTGTACATCACTTTCTTTTTCCAATCGTGAGAAAGGCGTGTAACGAGTGTGTCGTTAGCGGATACAATGGAAAGAAAAATCGAGCGAGAGATATTTCCGAGAGTTGTCGTTCCGACGTTAAAACAAATGCCATTCGCAGGGTTTTTGTTCACTTCCAAATTCGAGATCGCGACTGTTGACTTGACGCGGTATTGCATCCTCGCTCGACATTGTACAAATAATATTATACTATTATTATTATTGTTGTTGTTAACTATCGTATGGTTATTTTTTTCCTTTGATATGCATATAGAAAAAAAGAAAAAAAAAAACGAAAAAGAATAGAAAGGGTAGCGGCGCGGGCTGTTGTCGTTATGAGGCTGTACAAACTAATCATAAACACGGAATAAATGATGAAACATTTATTGCCTTGTCTTTGCATCATTTTTCTTTTCATAGTCAATGATGATTATCGTGTAATCGTGATACAATGATGTGTAACTAGATACATATATGCAATGGAACATGGATTATAATACAATGACGGGCCGGAGGAGAGAAGGGGAGGGAGACTATCATACACAATCTTCTTCCGCTTAATTATTCATTTATTATATCGCCACAGTCGCTAATAGCACCGTTATGTCATCCGGCTTACCACCTGAAAACGAAACAAAAAATCGTTACAATTACCGTCACACACGACGATTAAGATCAATGAGAAGCGTTGCGAATTTTTAATCAGTGGAGTCAACAATGTTGGGTACCTATGGCATCTATCCCGTTTTGCCGTGCGCTTTGGGCAAAAGGTGACATGAAAGCTCCATCAAAGGCGAGACTCCTCGCCATCCACGCTATAGAATTAGCTACCCCTTGAATCTTGGTAGGATCCCGTTCGCCTTCGATCTTCCGCATTTCCGTGACTAGCAACTGATCAGGCACATTGTCGAAGACTCCGTCCGTCGCGAGGAGAATAACGTCGCCATCCTCGACGTTGAAGCTCGATGTGTCCGCCGAGTCGGGACTGCGTTTCAAAGTTTATATAAATTACACAATTACCCATAAAAATGCCCCTCGAAGTGTAAGTGTAAATGTAATGAGGAAACGTCGTTCTACTTTTCGCTCACGATCAAATTTCTTTCCGTGTTCCATACATTTAGATCGCTTTGAAGCTCAAATGAAAATTTCGTAATCTTAACAAAAAAAAATTGGATAAACATACCTATCACTAAGTACCAGTCCAGAGTGACCCGGAGGTGGCAATGACAATTGAAAGGGTGTGTTGAAGTAGTGCTGTTGCTCGGACGAACGATGCACAACTTGACCCTTTCGCACTACGACGAAACCGCTGTCCCCGATGTTAGCCGCGTAAATGCTGCTCGTCTCTTTATTGAGAACAATAACGCACGCGGTGCTGCTGCCTGGAAGGAATACGCGATGTTTAATTGATCTGTTGATACCGTCGTCAGTATAGTATGAACTCTCGATAGTCCAGGATAAGAAGTTGAGCAAGCGCCCAAAAAACCGATTCCAAAGGTCAATGAAAACTGCCGTGTCATCGATCGATTTCAAGGGCCAATGGATTAACGGATCAAAGAGCTATTCATGCGTTTTTACGGTTCAGGGTTGAAGTGCTTACTGTGGAAGCCATATATTACCTAAAATCGGTTGTTTATTTTCTAATAGTTCGTAATAACTTCGAGCCAAAAGCCCAGCTGGTTCGGAGGGTGTGAACCTCCCCATTGAGACTAGTCTTTCGCAAGTTCTCATAAGAAAACTGGAGAACTCGCCGGGATCAATGCCGTAGTGTCGCCATCCACCGACACCATCGGCGACTCCTGAAAATAAATCGAGAGAAAAAAAAAACATTCAATTGTTTTCCTCGATTCGTTCGAGAATAAATGCAGGAATGAACTCGTCGACTCGTGACGCGACGTGGGTGGGTAACGGGCCGACGAAAGCAATTTTACCAGGATAATCCAAAAATAAAAGATAAAATCGAGATCCCGTGTTTGTTTTGGCAAACTGCCCGTATTCTCTCGACTTGCGTCCGAGCGCCATTATGTCACATGGCACTTTGAATACTGATAAATCAACGTTTATATCGCTCGAAACAATAGCTAACGAATAATCACGAGTTGACAATCGTGTCGAAAACGCTCGTTCGTATATGCAACGGAACGCGCGCGAAGTATCGAGGCATAGCCGCTTGCCCCCATTTTTATACAATTCTCGACAAGACTAATCGTACGGTACAAAGATCCAAGTCGCGTGCAATCAGCTGTTGTTCGAGATGCAGCAGCGCGGACGAAGAGGCAAGCGAGTACCGAACGCGATACTCGAGATGGACGGGCGGGGGGGCTGATCGTGAATTCGGATTAATACAATGCGCCAGAGGAATCGAGATGCGAATAACTCACCGATTACTTCGACAGCCTTGAATTTCGCACTGAACCACGCGTCGTCCCCGAACTGTCCCTTACGGATGCGTCCGCGATTGAAGTCTTTCGGGAATCCGCATACGGCCGACACGAATGATGCCTCGCAGCGTTTGCTCGGGCCCGCATCGGTGCACGCAGCTGTGTTGTACGTCGAGGACAAACCGTTCCATAATGCCCGTGACAGAAGCCTGCCAGTCCAATAAATTGATTGCATCGTTCGCCGAAGCCCCCCCAATTCACATGCTCGATTTCATCTTCGACTCTCTTCCCTTCTTTCACGTTATCGCGCTCGCAGTGCCGTTGTCACACTGTCGTAAACTCCAAGAGCACCAACCAGTTTCACAAATTTTTTCTTCCGTCACGATCAAATGTTTATGTTGTCACACGCAATCCGGATGGGGTTGGACTGATTGACTCGGGGACACATGCCAAAACGAGCACGGGGTCCCTCTCTGGCCGTTCGTCGTGTTCGCATCCACCACGGTTTTAGCGGAGAGGAATGTCACGAATCGAACGAGGCGCACGCCACGGTCGGACGAAACCGTTCCCTCGCTCAATCCACGAACGACACTGACGCGAAATTCCAAACTGCTCCGGCATCGAAAAAAGAACGCTCCACTCTCACTCGCTCGTCACAGGGCACTGACGTGCCGCGTTTTTCTTTCACACGTTGAGCGAAAAATCATGATTATTTAAGTCCATTAAACATTGACAACGATAAACATTTGTTGAATCGGCAGAACGAAGCGGCAGAATTCGGACAACGCTAGATGTCGCGCGGCGACGTTTCTGTACTACGTATCGTGTCGAAGTCCGGTCGTCGAGTGGGGATAAATAGCGCACGTGCATTAGTCGATTTGGAGATTCTCGCGTGCCGCCCTGCCTGAGATTGAGAAGGACTCTCGCCGTCGGTAAATATGACGTCGAAAATTTGCCAGCTATGCAGTCGGCTTCGATCGAGCCTCGTGCAACGTATGCCATTTGTATCGTAACACATTGTTGTTGCCGATAAAGAGACTGCTCGTTACGTGTTGAGCGGCCCCGCAACATCGTCGGCGACGATAAATCAAACAAACACTGAAAGAACAAGTTCGCACGCCAAAAGAAGGAGGACGCACGTACGTATTGCGCTGATTCACCGCTCGCGCAGCTTTCCCGCCGTGGGACACACGATCGAAAACTTGTTCTTGAAAGTTCAAGGTGAGCACTGTCCGTGAAGATGCATACTGCATCGATCGTCGATCCCTCGCCACTGCTGCTCTCTCATTTGTTCGCTCGAAATCGATCGAGAATCATGGCGAAAAATAGTGTATGCGCAAATAATCTCGAGGGGACAGACGGTGCTGATATTCCAAATAATTTAAATGAATTTTCCAAGCTCGCCGTGTTATCAGAAACATAGGAATTATTTGACATTCTTATTCGACCAATGTCGGCGTCGCGATGAATTATTCAGATGGTTAGGATCAAGGTTCAAGGTAGCCCGTTGGTGAGCTACGGGCGACGAGGCGACTACACAATTTTCTGTTGTTCCTATGTCTCCTCGCGCACGTATCATTACTTCTTTTCGCTTCAATCTCAATCGCTCGTAACAATTTGCCCGCCCCCCCCCCCCTCCCCTCGCGTCCCTTCTTCGGCGACGATAAGATTGAAAGTTGAGGAAAAAAATACTAAGGCAACTCCAGAATTATACTGGTCATGGGGCGGATAAAGAAGCGTCGTAAAGTTGTGTAACTTTTCCACGCGCGGCGAGACTTTTAACAATGTGACTATCGTACACGGCGATAAGATTCCCCCGACGGCGATACGACAGTTTCGTGACTATTGACACATTACCCGGACGCGCGTCCTTGGAGTTTCACGTTATTCCAAAGTCGCCGTACATTCATTCGATTAGGAGTAGTCGATTGGGTAAAAGTTCGAAGCGCCATGGATATTGACCGTAGACGGATAATAATGCGCTCGACGAAAGGTAGAATGATTCGATGCATAACGAATTGATTGTCGAAGCGGCGTATGCACGTAGCTCGAGCGTTTGACAAATCACGATCGGACGTCATCCGCTTGCGGGAATCGACGAGACGGAGCGACGGGGTCGGCAGAGTGTGATAGCGAGCGCATATACGGATGACTCGTCACTTTTTTCACTACCGGTGGGATTCTTGTACGTTCTTATAACGATCGAGTGGCGCACACGAGCGCGTGAGCGATGACGCGGCGACCACGGCGACGAGGAGGAAGCCAGTCCCCGTAGGTTCCTCCGTGGTCGCCGTGAAACAAACTCGACAGTAGCGCGACTCGCCTCGTCAAGATCGCCTCGATCTTCCCGCTTCACGAGAATACATTTAATGTTTCATCCGATATTAGGTGAAACTTGATTCAAAGAAAACACGTTTATTTATATACACATATATTTTCCGCCACCTGATCCGTTCGATCGGGATCGGCTCTCGTAAATAAGCAGTAACAAGCATGGATCTACCGGTGAGTAGTACTGAGGCTTGCTGCTGGTCTTAAAAGGTGCAGTTGCAGTCGGATACTCGCGGCGATTCTCTCAATCTCTTTATCTTTGTTGACCGTCGACCAAGGAGAAAGTCCAAGTATTTCTTTCGCAGTCGCGTAATCGTGCTATAATTTCCACCGTTTTTTGTCCTCCGTTCGATCGTAATTGATCCATTCGCTTGCCACCCGTCGCACGCATTATCGCGAGGTTATTTTGTCTCTTTCGCAATCCAAGTCCGCGGAAAGCGTCGCGATCTCGACTTCGCGGCAGAACTCACAAATCCGCGCTCGTGCATCAAAGTTATTCGGCACAGAGTCGTTTGACTTCCGTAACCCGAACGCACCGCTCGAGCCATAGCAAGTTGCAAGTCAGCTCGATCCGCGGTCTTGTACTCCTAAATTACGTGTATACATAACTTAAAGAAAAACGACCTGCGTGTTGAAAACTCGTTTGCGGGATCATCGTTACAGCTTGCCCGGTGTTTGGAAAAAAAATTGAAGACAAAAAAAAAAACGCCGCGAATAATAATATCCTGAAACATAATTGTATGGTACATTGTAATAACACGCAATAGACGGCCGACGCATCCCAGCCACAGGCTGTCAGAATGGCGAGTTCCTCACCGGTCCTGGAAGACACCGAGACGACAGACATACCGATCGACGAGCCGTCTCTCTACTTCAGCACTCTCGACATTGTGCTTCTGGTAGCGCTACTTATCGCCGCGGTGTGGGTGCTTTTGCGACGCAACAAGCAAGATGAATACACACCATCGACCAAATCGTACTCAATCCAGTAAGTGGGAAAACTTGTCGTTAACTACGGCTATAAAACGCGCGTTAAGTGTTTACAAAGAAAAAACCGAAAGAATTGCCCGATGTCGCTAATTTTCCAGGCCCACCTCGTACACCGCCGTGACACCGTCGGAAAATTCGTTTATCAAAAAATTGAAAACATCGGGACGTAGTCTGGTAGTTTTTTACGGAAGTCAGACGGGCACGGGCGAAGAATTCGCCGGCCGTCTCGCCAAGGAGGGCCTGCGTTATCAGATGAAGGGAATGGTCGCCGATCCAGAGGAGTGCGACATGGCAAGTGCCCGCAACCCGGATTCATTCTCTACCCACCGCGTCGTCATTCGCTATTAATAAACAAATTCTTTCCTCGTTGATATTTCAGGAGGAACTCGTCAACTTGAAAACTATACCGAAGAGTATGGCTGTGTTCTGTCTGGCGACGTACGGCGAAGGCGACCCGACCGATAATGCCATGGAGTTCGTCGATTGGTTGAAAAACGGCGAGGCCGATCTTACAGGGCTGAATTACGCGGTGAGTGAAAACGATTGGTCTCGCTTATCTGTGTCGTAAAAACATGATTTTCGCAAGCCTTTCAACAACACAGCGCACGTAGGGACAATATAAACGCCATTGCGGCTCCTCACGCAGTCGCGTATAGTTTTGTCCGGTCCGCGCGGCGGGGAGGGGATGAGCGAGAGCTCGAGGCAGCTCGGGCCTGCTCGCCGTGAGCCGATCGAGCGGTTTGTTGTTCAGCAGTCGCGTCGAATGGGAGAGTGCGCGGGAGTCGGAGAGGGGGTAATTGGAGAGCCTTTGACTCCATGGGACCTCGAAGGCTATTAGCGACGGACGTTTCTCGGGGCTAGTTCGCGTGGATCACTGTCACTCCACGTGGCTCGATTACTTTATAACAATTTCTATCGTCCCAGCTCGCAATATTTGGTAGAGAATGCGTCCTCGGCTCGCTTCCTTCGCACTTGCTCATTCATTCATTCGATGACGTAAAATCCTCGGGCTTTATATAATAGAGTCGCAGTTCGCGTATGCGCGGCCAGCACGTGTCACCAACACACAGACGGCCACGATCGGAGCGAACTTTGAACGGTTTTTCTGACCATTAGACTTGCGTAAAGAATTATTCGCTGAAAGTAATCGCACGCATTGACGCAATGTTACTGACGAAAAAAGAGGGACCGGCCGTTTGAATTATTTAAGGATATCATTAAAATTGCCAAAATGAATATTACCTTGACGAGCTTGAAAAGAGTCGCGACGAAACGCTTGACGCGGCAATTCGATTGTATCCCGAGACGGCGTTTCGCGACGTCCAAGATGCACAAGAATATTCCGGTATATTGTCATTTGTTTAAAAAAAAACAGATTCATTGATTTTACCCGCTGTTATGGAGAGTGTATCGTTACATTCCCAAAAGTTAGATTCGGAGAGAATCTCGAAAACGATGGGATGAAAATCTGAAAAAAATCAACCATGCAGAAGGTACTATGAAAATGTATCTTACAGATTAATAATTCCAAAAAGTTATCAACAAATTAGTTCGCAAAAAGGAGTTTATTCAACGAAACATTCTGTAACCTAACTTTTTTTTCAACAAAAGTTAATCCGTCAATTTTTTTGAATACATTTGAAATTTTGCATAATTTTCAAAAATGCAGTTATTTGGAAACGTCTTTGATCGAGCTCGCGTCTAAAATCCGTTTTTATTTTTTCAAACTAATTTGTTAATAACACTGCCATTGTTATTATGCAGAATATATCTCACCTTCTAAATGATTGATTATTTTCGGATATTTATCCCATTAAAAAATATTCGAAATTCGTTCGGAATCTCAATTTCAGCTGAGACTAACGATACACCCTTATTGAATCCACAGACAAACTCGTGCTAGATCTGCTCTGATCTTTAAGGAGTAATTTATGAATCATTGAAATTACAGGTATTCGGACTTGGTAACAAGACCTATGAGCATTACAACGAAGTGGCGATATACATTGATCACCGACTCGAGCAGCTCGGAGCGACCCGGGTGTTTGAGCTCGGACTCGGTGACGACGATGCAAAGTGAGTTTCGAATGATAAAAGAGAATGATCCGATCCGGCGCGGATATACTTGCGATATATGACGACTAATGACGATTCTTCGCGAAAAATTAATCGACAGTATCGAGGATGACTTCATAACGTGGAAGGACAAGTTTTGGCCTGCCGTCTGCGAGTTCTTCGGAATCGAGGGAGCCGGCGAGGATGTTAGCATTCGTCAGTACAAACTCACGGAACATCTCGATGTTCCGGCCGACCGTGTTTACACGGGTGAAATCGCTCGTCTGCACTCGTTCAAGAACCAGAGGCCGTGAGTTTTCGCTATTTGTTTCTTTAAAAAGTTTGTTTTCTTCCATTGCTCTGTGTTCTGATGTGTTCGCGTACTCTCGTAGGCCTTACGACGCCAAGAATCCGTATCTGGCACCGGTCCTAGTTAATCGAGAGCTTCACGGACCAACCTCCGACCGCTCGTGCATGCACATAGAATTCGACATCGAAGGATCGAAGATGCGCTACGAAGCGGGCGATCATTTAGCCGTCTATCCGGTAAATTGCTCCGAATTGGTGAACAAAATTGGCGAGATTACGGGCGCTGATCTTGATGCGGTCATTACTCTCACCAACACCGACGGTTAGTATTTTGCAGAAACGACCATTTTTTAGATGAAGCTTTTTTCTTATGGCCTAATTTCTTTCAAATATGTTCGTATTAGTATCTTTTTCATACGAATTTTACATAAATTACTCATGATAATATTGTCATATTATGTTAATAATGTAACCGATAACATATTATTAACATAATATAATTGGATATCACCTTCTTACTTATTTGCTATTGGTTGTTTTAACTCGTTGATATGGCTTCTGTCTGAGATTGTGTATTTTATTTTATTTATTCATCGATCCATTTTCTTATTTCATATTTTACAGAGGAATCGACCAAGAAACATCCATTCCCTTGTCCCTGTTCGTACAGAACCGCTCTAACGAACTATCTCGATATAACGAGCAACCCGCGAACCCACGTTCTCAAGGAGTTGGCCGAATATGCGAGCGATCCGGCCGACAAGGAAAAATTGAAACTCATGGCCTCCACGACGGCCGAGGGCAAAGCTCTCTATCAGCAATGGGTCGTACAAGAGAACAGAAACATTGTACATATTCTCGAGGATGTCGCGAGTTTGAAGCCTGCTTTGGATCATCTCTGTGAAATTCTGCCACGTTTGCAATGTCGTTACTACTCGATATCCTCGTCATCGAAGGTGATATACTTTAGTCACATTTCGATAATGAAAATAGTGTTCTCGAACAGCGGTGGAAATGAGGATTTCGCATTTTTCAGCTGAATCCAACGACGGTTCATATAACAGCGGTCGTTGTTGAGTATAAAACTCCGATCGGCCGAACGATCAGGGGCGTTACGACGAGCTGGCTCAAGCAAAAACATCCGACGGATCCGCCGAGCTACGTGCCGATTTTCGTACGAAAATCGCAATTCCGCTTGCCGCCGCGAACGACGACGCCGATAATAATGGTCGGGCCGGGTACCGGTTTGGCGCCTTTCAGAGGCTTCATCCAGGAACGAGACATCGCCCGAAAGGACGGCAAAGAAGTGGGCGATACGATTCTGTACTTCGGATGCCGGAAGCGCGACGAGGACTATCTCTATAAGGACGAGCTCGAAGAATACGAGAAGAATGGTTCTCTCAAACTGCACGTTGCCTTCAGCAGGGAACAAGCGAACAAAGTTTACGTCACGCATTTGCTCGAAAAGAATAAGGACGAAATTTGGGACGTGATCGGACCCAAGAACGGACACGTTTATATCTGCGGGTAAACACGACGTTCGCAATGTAGATTGAAAACAAGATTTACATCGCGAATATTGATTGCATATATTCTTGATTATTTCCAGAGATGCGCGCAACATGGCCCGCGACGTTCACAACATCCTGTTGAAGGTCGTAATGGAGAAAGGAAACATGACCGAGATGGAAGCGGTCGCTTACATAAAAAAGATGGATTCGCAAAAGCGTTACTCCACGGATGTCTGGAGTTGAAGCTGCACGCCATGTCCGTCCGTGGTCTCTTCTGCGTCAGGTTTAAAAAGAAAAGAAAGAATATTCTCTTCGTACTCCACAATTCGTTCGAGTGCTATCGCGAGTTTGCAAGATATCCTGCTGCGAGATTACGGGCGAGACGAGGATTGCCGAAACTGTTTAGTGTTTTTTTTTCCTTGAATCCTCGGGCGCTCTCAGCGTCTCGTACACTCTGACCGAATAATATTTGTAATAGGTAAAAAAAAACCGAAATTAATATTGGGTAAAATAACGTCGTCGCGCAAATTATTTCAGCAACACCGTGAAAAAAAATCTTCGTTGTTACCTATCGTTGTTAACTATCGACTATAGAAATGACTATACAACGTTTGTTTTGATAATTCATGGTACATAATCATATTCCATTTTTATGCCGAACAAACAAAGCTCCAACTCGTGATTATAATATAGTAAAGATTATTAGAGTAAAGTACATATACAACGTTGTTAATGATACCTCCATGTGTACAGATATTTTTGATAATGTCTTTAAAAAGAAGAAAGAAAAAAAAGAACGAAAGAAGCACCACGAAAGCTGGACGCGGAAAATAACGAAAGTTTATAGCTATTAATTATATTATACAACTTATGTACATAATAATTTAACGATGCACTATTTGATAAAGACGTTATGTTTTAATAACGATAGTGCGTCAATATAAGAGTCGTAATAAAGAAATTGAATAAAATTTATCTAGGTACGCGATTGTGATTTTTTAATGCTTCGTAAACTTCGCGCGCTTTGAGTATTTCTCTATTAAACTTGTGAAGTGTATGTTTCTTTTTATTGAAAAAAAAAAGCGAAATACTGATTTTCTTTTTGTAAGTGCCTTCTAGTTAATAAATGGTTCTTGTCAAGTAACAGTATTTTCATTGATTAAAAAACGAGGGACAGATGTGCTTCGAGAATCGATTCTTCGTAAGCCGCAAAGAATCAACCCTGCGTTAATTCAATAATCAATAACGTATGCATTTTTTGATCCACTATCGTTTCGAGCTTTTCATCCCCCCACGCTTTACAGTGAAAACGGGCATCCGCAATTACCAACCTTCGAAAAGTTTTCGTCGCCCGTTCGGCGACTGTTCGCATGAGAACTCGCCATTAGCCTCGACAAACGAACCAGTCCCAACGAGAGTAAACGAGTTACGAAATGGCTCTTGACAGTCGTCAATTAGCTTAGTGATCGTCGCCCAAATTATTAGTACAATTTTTTCATCGCCATCGTACAAATGTGTGATCGGTAAATTCGTGAATTTTTTTTCTGTCATCGCCGAATGTCCGAGCGGGCAAACGAGAGAATCACAGTCGGTCGGATTCGTGGTAGAGTTCGCGAGCGTGCAACACCAGTTTTTCTCTTTCTCTCTCGGTCTCTCGAGGGAGAGCACAGTGAAAGTGTTCGATGAACGAATTTTCACGGCTATCGACGGCGTTTCGTCGACGTGAATTAATGCTCGCGGGGTGAATGGTGATTCGCGCGAGTGCCATTCTCGCGTATACGACAGTGTCACCGAGCACCGTCGCGACTCGAGTGCACACATTTTTATTATTCAGCGTGCCGAGGAGAAAACAAAAAAAAATGTCTCAACGAGAATACGGAATTAAAAATGACCACTTGTTTCACGCTCGCGGTGAGCAACGAGTGTCTGTCACGAAGCACGGCAACGTCGTTCGTTAGCACGGTTAAGGACAGAAAAATTGTCGAAAAGAAGTAAAGAAAGAGGAAGAAAATTCACAAGAGGGTGCGACGCAACTGAGAAATGAACGGCCGATAAGTAAGACGCGCAGAAAGTGCCAAATATCGAAAATCCGTTGCGCAAGAGAATCGCAAAGATTTGTTTAACGTTTCGCAAAGTCGGTTACCGTAGCAACCGCCGTAAAGGAGGAACGAAGGACCGCAAGGAACGTCCGGTTGTGACGTATCATGAATGTAAGTTCCGTCTTCCTTGTATCTACGGAAGTTGCGACTCGCAGGATCTTTCGTCGAATAGAAAAAAAATAAAACAATTTAGGATCGGAGCGGAAAAGGAAACGACAAATGGTTCACGTTCGTTAGCTCCGTCGATGCGAAAAGAACAATGTCCAATAATCGAGCCTCTCCGTGTCTCTGCGTTCGATAGGAAAATACTATTTTGAGAATGTCCCGGTTCACATTATTCTTTTGGCGCGCAAGCCAAAAATCTTCGCAAAGCGTGACCATGCGCGTTACGTAATATCGCGGGCTCAACCCACGGCTGAAATTTTGAAAGCGAGCAAGATTATTATTACCCGAGCTGTCAGAAAAATTCTTCATGTCAGGCGTGGAATGTAAATAGATTGATTTCTATGATTTTTGAGAATGTCCTTTTGCGCTTCGTAACGCTTGGAGTGTCGCGATTACTTTCCCATAAGGCGGCAATGCGACCGGTTAACGATCGCTTCAAGCTGCCCTCAAGAGAGCAGAACGTCCGATAGATTATTTAATTTATCAATTACTCCGCTTTTATTGATTTTCAAATTTATAATTTTTGCATGGATTCGTTTTTTTTTACTCAATAATCCGTTATTATTATTTCAATGATGAATGATGATAATTTAATGATCAATTATTCATGATAATTGATAAATTGATAATTGAATAATTGATAACATGATAAAATCGTTTCACGATCTCATAAAGTTGGGAATAGAATCAATAAAACGATTTCGTACGAGACTCAAGAAGCTTTTTGTTCCGTTGCGAGCATTGCAAAAAAAAGTGACTTTTTTTTCGAATCCGAATCGATATTTGAAAATCAATGAAAACAGTGTAATTTCTAGATTGAGAAAGTTCAATTGGACGTTTCCGTTCATGCGACCTCGGCGTGGAAGCTGAAGAAACAAGCTTGAGCTTTTCCGTATCCGCGAGTACTAATAATAAAGAAGCTAACTACGCTTATTTGCCCTGTCCTTGACTAAAATATCGCTCCACTTTTTCACAGTCTCGAATTTTTTAACGGCCTACAGACGCGAGTTACTGATAACAATGAAAAAAAAAAAGAATTGTGTATTTAACACACAGGTGGTCGTCGCGGCGGGGAGGTGGTGCCGCGAGGGTGGTTGAATCGGCTTCGTATACTTGACATGATCGAGAGCGTGTCACGTCGAGCGCTGAGTGGCTCCAGAGGGAGCTACCACGTTCGTGGAGCCGAGCTGGCGCGCGATCGTAGATTGAAATCGCTATCGGCGACCGTCGTCTTTCTCGACGATACTCAGCACACCTTCCAATTGGACGTGAGTATAATCCTCGTTAAATCGGAACCTTAGAATTGAAGAAACACGTTGATTCACGGGGATCGAATCGATTCCAGAAGCGGGCGAAAGGTCAGGCACTGCTCGACCTGGTTTTTCATCACTTGGAGCTCATCGAGAAGGACTACTTCGGTTTGCAGTATGCCGAAAACGGTGGCACACCGTCCACTTGCCCGAATCCGGATATAATGGTAACGGAAGCAAAAGAGAACGCAAATTTCTCTCAAACACGAATATCTTCGAAATGAATTGAAAAATAATGATATTGAACATGTTTGGTTTTTTTCCATCAGCGATGGTTGGATCCAGCAAAACCCGTGAAGAAACAGATAAGAAGTAAGGGTAAAGATCGTATTTTATGAATCGATAAAACTTGTCCACTTCGACGACTTTCGCCGTTTAATTTGTAAACCGATATTCGTTTATCGACAACAAATTCGAAGAATTAACGAGGTGCACTCTTTATTCTTCGACAGGCGGACAATTCTTCTTCCGCGTGAAATTCTACGTATCGGATCCGAGCAAGCTCCAAGAAGAATACACGAGATATCAGTTTTATCTTCAAATAAGAAGGGATATATTGCAGGGCAGGCTCCAGTTACCTCCGAGCACGGCTTGTCTTATCGCCAGCTATACGGTTCAATGTAAGATTAATTCGTGTGTGCAATCAGCAAATATATTTTGTGCTATCGGCTGGACTCGATCATTTATCATTTTATTAACAGCCGAATTGGGTGACTATCATCCCGAGGAGCATGGACCTGGTTATCTCTCGAGGCTTCAGCTCATACCCGGCCAAACGGAAGAGATGGAGAAGAAAATTGCCGAGCTTCACAAATTGCACAAGTACGCGATCGTTGTTTGTTTCCCCGACGCGACACGGCGTTCGATCTATTTGTATTGATTTTCTTTTGTCAACTTCACAGAGGCCAATTGCCCGCGGATGCCGAGTACAATTTTCTGGATCACGCGAAACGCCTCGACATGTACGGCGTGGAGTTGCATAAGGCAAGGGTATGCACGTTTTCGCTGTTGTCCTCGTAAAAACACCGATTCGTCATTGATTCTTTTCCATTATCGTTATCAGTGTTGAGAGTCTTTAACTGTGGAAACAATTTGCCGGGCATGATCGATGTTCGTATCTTGGTATTTGAACGTAAAGTCGGAGTCGAATGATTCGTCGATAGCTTAAAGGTTGTTGAACGTTAATGCGCGCATGTGACGAGTCAATGTGAAAAAAATGTAAATAAAACGATTCGGCTCTTTCAGGACTCGGCGAACAAGGAAATCCAGCTGGGAGTGACGTCGATAGGATTGGTTGTGTTTCACAACAATATACGCATCAATGTATTCTCGTGGTCGAAAATCGTCAAGATATCGTTCAAGCGAAAGCAATTCTTCATACAACTGCGACGCGAGCAGGTGAAGCGAGCTTTTTTCGCCTAATAGAGAAAACAATAAAAGTTCGAGTTCAATAATAAAATTTTATTTTTTCCGCAGTCGGAAAATTACGACACGGTTCTGGGCTTCAACATGCAGACGTACCGGAGCTCGAAGAATCTGTGGAAAGCTTGCGTCGAGCACCACACATTCTTCCGGCTGCACAGTCCGAAAATGCGTCCGCGCCGATTTCCGTTGACGCTGAGCAGTCGTTTCACGTACAGCGGCAGAACGGAATTTCAGACCGTCGAGGACGGCAAGCACCGGGCTCGTGTCGAGAGAACGTTCATAAGGTAAGCATTGCCGCGATTTTTCTCCCATTGTTCGCCCGTTCCCCGCACCTCGCGACGATACCGTTAGACATTCTTCGAATAATAAAGTTCTTCATTCGGCAGATCGCCGAGCAAGCGTCTCGTTCACGGTGTCAATCAAGGGCCGCTGGTCGAAGAGAAGGGAAAAGTCGTCATACCACCGGGACGACCGCCGCGTCCGTACGACAACAAAGTTCAATCGCTCGGCTCGAGGGAACCCCGGCAAGCCTGGGGCGAGGGCAATCCTAGCGACGAGTCAGTATATTCATTCTTTTTTCATTTTCAAAAAATGCAAAAATCATTAACGACTCCTTCGCTTGACCCCGCCCACGAAACGGGCCCGCATAACCACGCGACGCGAATCCATCGTTGCTCGAATTCCCGTAAAAAAATTTGTTTTCTTGTATGTTAATCCTGTGCACGCTGAACTTGGCCCGCGTCCCGCTTAAAACATCGTTGACGCCGATGACGATAATGCCAACCGGGGAAACAACGCAGTGAGGGTGGTTTTTTGTCCCTCAGAGACGAGATAACGGGCTCGCACACGCAAGTTGGAAGCGTCGGCGGCGGAGCTTTCTCGCCGGTTCTCGGATCACGTATACTCAGTTACGCGGACGATGACACGGCTATCGAGAGAAATATCTACGATCTTCCGGACTACAGTGAACCCACAAGCTCACCGGCACCGCAGGTCAGTTTTCATTAATCTCCCGAGCGTCGAGAATACATTATTCTGCAACGTAAAATTCCTCGCAATATCGATCAATCAAATTTTCGTGCTTAAATTCATGTATTCGTCGTTATACCGGAGAGAAAAAAAAACCGAAGAATGTAGAACCTTGCGCGACTTTGCGGCACAATATTCGTGCCTCGAGGAACGAACGAGTGACGCGTACTCATTACGAATACAATGAATCCAATTTCCATAATGGAGTAACGCGAGGACGTAATTATTCCGTGGGCGTAACGCGCGCCCGAGAACCGAGGCCCCCGACGAGAGCCGTCCACTCATCGTCTGTCGTCTCTTCGCGTTGCCACATTATATATATTTTTTTCGACTCACAGCCATAAGTGCGGGGCGTCGATTCTATTTCTTTTGTTGATGATCTTGTTTTTTCTTCGCTGTTTTGTTCTTTTTTTCTCTACACCGTCATTTACTATTCAATTTTGTCGCGACGCTGAAACTCCGCGCAGATACTCGAGGACGGTCTCGTGACGATAAGACTAACGCCGGACGAACAAGGCCGCTTTGGATTCAACGTGAAAGGAGGAGTGGACCTTGATATGCCCATCTTGGTGTCTCGCGTAGCGCCAAACACGCCTGCCGATCGGTGCTATCCAAAGTTGAACGAAGGCGATCAAGTGAGCACGAGTCTATCAATCCTAGTCGCTCGAGTCTCATTGAGTTTGACGAGCTGCTTTAATAAACGTGCTGATTTCTCGATTAATTGAGTTCTAACGAAATATCGCGCTGTTCAGGTTGTTTATATCAATGGAATCGACGTCAATGGGATGCTTCACGAGCGCGTTGTGAATCTCATAAGACAATCGCGCGACACAGGAAACGGTGAGCTCACGTTGACCGTAAGACCCAACGCTCTGTACAACGCACTGGCTGGAACGGACGAAACTTCGGAAGAGGAGCCACCCTACAGGTAATTATTCTTTCATATAAATTTATTGTGTTATGGAGTGAATTTTGGAGACTTCACGACTGAAATACAAGTCTGAAAAAATCAAAATCAACCTCACGGAAGATTGAACATTGATTTCGTATAATAATGATAATGAGTTATCAACAAATGAGTCTTTAAAAAATAGTTCAACGAATCTAACTCGTTTTAGCGAAAGTTGATCCGTTAAATTTTTCGAATAATTCTTGCTGATTTCATTTGTGGAAAAATCCACAAAATCTCACTTTTAGCCGATAAACTATCCGTAATAAGGTGTTTTTAATAAAAGATAAAAAATGTTTAGGTACGTGCCGGACGCACCTCACGCAGCTGTTGGCTCCGATGCTCTCGCGCAATCGATGCTCCTGCTCGCGGACGGACTCGCGAGCGGAGCTCTCATCGCCCAGTATGAACAACTGTATCGAAAGAATCCCGAGCTCGCCTCGCTCGAGTCCAAAAAAGCCGAGAATCAGAACAAAAATCGTTATCGCGATATCTCGCCGTGTAAGTATCAAATGGCATGCTTCTAAAGAAAAAAAAGACAACCGAAAGCAATCAGTGATGACGTTACTGTATAATTTTTTTGTATTTCCTTTTCAGACGACGTGACACGCGTTATTCTCATGGGATGTTCGAACGGCGACTACATAAACGCGAATTACGTTAACATGGAGATTCCAGGCTCGGGCATAATAAATCGTTACATAGCAACGCAGGGACCGTTGTCGTCGACAGTCGCCGATTTTTGGCAAATGGTACTCGAGGCTGGAAGTACGTTGGTCGTTATGCTGACGACGCTCGTCGAGCGCGGACGAGCAAAGTGTCATCAGTACTGGCCCGCTCTCAACGAGACTCTCACACTGCGAAATCTCACTCTGACGTCGACCGCCGAAAAGATCGAGGATACCTTCGTTTTTCGTGAATTCATCCTACGCGACATTAACGTGAGTCTCAAATTTTACATTGTTAGTTCATTTTCTTCGTCACCCGGCAGCTCTTGATTCACATGTTTATTTGATTTTCTTTGCAGACCGGCGAAGAGAGGGACATAACACACATGCAATATTGCGGCTGGCCCGATCACGGGGTGCCGAGCGATTGGCGACAGTTCACAACTTTCACGGAACGGGTCAGAGCAGCCCGAACGGGAATCGTCGAGCCGGCCGTTGTTCACTGCTCGGCGGGTATCGGCCGTACCGGTGTTCTCGTTCTTATGGAAACTGCCCTGTGTCTGATCGAGGCCAATCAGCCGGTTTATCCGCTTGACATAGTTCGATCGATGAGAGATCAGCGAGCGATGATGATACAGAATGCTGTGAGTTTCGCAAATTCGCAAAACAAACAGATAAAACATTGCGAGATTCGACGAATAGCTAATTCTTTTTCTGTTCAACGATTCAAACTTTTTTTCATTCGTTTCTTTCAGAGTCAGTACAAGTTCGTGTGCGACGCAGTCCACAAGGCGTACACCGAGGGTATAGCGAAGCCTCTTCTCGAGTTCAGCAGGTGAGATTCGCCGGATAGTCGCGCTGCTCAACGAAACAAATAAAAAGAGAAAACTCAAAGCCGAAATTGCTAAACAATACAAACTTCGATATGCGGTTTCAAATTGGATACCGGGTATCTTAGTGAAACGCGTTCCACGTCCGTTTTATACGTCGCAACGATTAACATAGTAATGCAAAAAGAACAGATATATAGTTTTTAGAGAGACGATGAAAATTCCGTGAAAAAAAAAAAAGAAAGAAGAAAAAAATGTCCCAACGTGTAGTTTTTATAATTCCCCGACAATAACACGTTTGTTATTCGATAAATAGACGGATAGAGAAAGACTAATTACCATAAGTATGTATTTCATTCGTTTCACGTGGCGATGATGAACGAAAACGATTTAGAAAAGAAAAGTATATATAAATATATATAGCGTTAACCCGAATTGGTGGTTAATCGTCATTAGAACGTTGATACAAATGAACGTTAATCAAAGGACCACGATGAATCGGTGAGAAACGACGCCAAGTGCCAACTCGGTAGATAACAATCGCGCTCTTGTGTCTACATTTCGACTCATTTATCGTCTTTAACGAGTAGATTACGACAACAACAAAAAAAGTACGGTAGTTTTACCATTATCATAGTTTGGGCGTTCGTAACAATTTTTTTTTTCCTCTTCTGTAACTCGTTTAGTGTGCGTGAGTGTGTGTATTCGTGAGTTTGTCTTGTCCAAAATTTTGTATATATATATAGAAGGAAGAAAAAAGAAAACGAATCTAAACGATTGTCTGCTCGATACATTGAAACAACGCTATGGACTCGAGGGGAGACGCGAGCGACCGTGAATAAAGAGGAAACAATTCGTTTTTTTGCTTCGAACTTTCTCCCAGGCGCGACAAAAATTAGTACACAACTTGAGTAACAAATTTATCGCCGATCGAAACGTAAAGAAACAGGGAAGTCTCCCCTCGTTCGAACTCTGCAGCAGCGTAAAAAAAATCCAGGCAGTTAACGGTGTATATTTTTCTACCATTATTTATAAGCATTTATTTATGTGCCCCTTTCCCAGACAAAAGTAACAAAAAAAAAAGAAACAGACGAGAGCGAGCAAAAGCAATTGTTGTAAATAACTAATGCGGATCGAAGATGATAGAGGCGTTTTTTGCCCGTAAATTCTCTGTGGTTTTTTTTCGTAGCGAAATATTGATGAGAGAAGGAAACAAAAACAAAACAATAAAAACGACAAAAGCGAGTCGCAACTGATAGCGTAAAGATATCGATGATCAAGACGATATTTCGATTGCCATAAATAATCAAGACGAGAGTGTCTCGATTGGTGAGAGAGATTAAAACACACAAAACAAGAGAGAGGTCCGGTAGCTGTATCTAGTCTCGTTATTGATTTGTACTTTTCAAATGTCGAATAAACGAAACAATGATTTTATAAAAAAGAAAAAGAAGTAAAATAAAAAACAAACAAACAAAAAACGTTATCCTGTGTTCGAAATGCAATCTCGTTAGTTCGAGGCCCGTAGAAGTGAAAACGTTATCGCGTACGAAGACTTTCCACGTAGGAACGGAGCTATGCGAAATATTGGTAAATGGGACGTGCTAATAATGTTCAACGAGTCGCGCAGTCGTGCGTTAGCAAACGAATTCTCGTTTTCATCGAGGAGACTCCGACGTTTCGTCGGTCGGAGGCTACGGCTTCCTTAATATAATTCTCCATTTAGACATTATGAAAAAACGAAAATTGTGACAACTAGCCGAAGACTCGTTCAAATTGGAATTGTAGAGAGAACGAGAAAAATTGCGAAAGACTCATAATTGCGGAAGGCGAGCGGCGAGGGGGGGAAGACGAAAGAAGATGTATAAGTTATCGAGAGTGTACAGAATATTATTATAGCTATGGACCAAATACGCGAGTCCCGAGGATGTTACTGAAGCCACGAGGAATTCCCTTTCCACTGATAAATTGCAGTCGCTAAGAGAGTAAGAGGACGACACTCGGGACTTCCACCACCCGCTTCACGTTTTATGTATCCGCCGACTAAAGAGGCGAGTATATAAGCTTCAACCTGCACGGTCACTCGTCTAGTCTCGTTTCGCATCCGTCCGTTGCACCACAAACGACGCAAAAGTGAGTACATTTTTATGAAAAAAAAAAAAAAAAAGAAAACAGACTTTATAGAGTTTAATCTTTTAACACTTTAGAGTTTAATTAATAACAATTAATAGCGTTAATAATGTTTTCTTCATAAATTTAATTGTCCGTTCGGGGATCTAAAATTTGTAAACTAACCAATTTTAATGTTTTGTTTTGAATTAATTAATTCGCTTAATTCAGACTTTTATCTAATTATGAAATTGAGTGATTCTTTTGCTTTGAAGCGTCGACTGTACAAAGTAGAAACTGAACGTTATCGACGAATTCTAGAACGTACGAAAGTAAAAGTATATCCCAGAGATGAAGTAGCTCGAGGCATGAAAAAAGTCGGTCGCTCGGGATCGCGGATGCGAACTCGTCTCGACGTTATGGAATTCGATTAAAAAGCGTTCGCAGAATCGTAAAGGGACTCGCTCGACGCGCATTCGTTTTTAATCGACTTCGTATATATGTATTTTTTTAAATCTACTTTGCAGATGAAGTCACTAACGCTGTTGGCGGTAATCGCAATGATCGTCTGCGCCGCTTGGGCATTCCCGCAGCAAAAGGACGGTCAGGTGTTCAGCAACGAGGCGATAAGACAGGCGCAAAATACATATCTCATTCCGAAAGACGCGACGATTCAAAAGGTTCAAGAAGGCATAGAATTGGCGGCTTACGAGTCCATTCCCGGCGACGAGCGTATCAATCTCTTCGAGATTCTCGGTGAGCACGTGCCACCCGAGGTGGTGAGCAATCTTCAAGGCCAAATCGATCAGATCGGACGCAGTTGAGGACTCGGACAACCGCGATTTATTTAAATAAAGAAAAACGGAAACGGAAAAGATAAATCTGTACAGCGTTCATTGTCCCGGTGTAGCCACTAAGTACCATAGAAATATTTTTCTACCAATAATAATTATGTTTTTGTACATTTCGTATATAAAAGTTGAAAAATAACAAAATTTAGTGTTTTCATATTATTATTATTATTATTATTATTGAATGAGTTACGAGTTTAGTTTGTCGAGCGTTATTTCTCTCGTAACAGTGAAGCAATCGATTTACAACTCCGTATCCTTTCCCTCGACCGTTTAACCGTCGTATATTATCGATCACTTTCACCGACGAAAGAGGCATTAATCGTCGTCGTCGTGCGGTCCTTTTCGGAAGGGTACGCGAGAACGAAGAAGATCATGCGCGCTAGTTTCGCGTCGCGCGCCGCCTTCTCCGGGTATGCTCACCTTCTCGAAATTACGTATTCCCAACGACGACGATGACACGAAACCCGGAGAATCGGAGAAAGTTGCGGAACGACTCCGTAGACGCCGGCGACGTGCTCTCCGTCCCTCCGATACTTTCACTTCCTATCATTTTTACAACCTCCACGCGCATTGGGCAACGCGGCTTCCTTATTCTCGTTTCCACGCTGGCGCGTCTCGCTTAAAAACACAATCGAGCTGAAAAAAAAGAGTCAATCTTTCGGCAACGAGTAATCGCACCTTGCGCAATTAGCGCGGACGATAATCGAATAAACAAACATCTGCGTTTATCAAAGAAACGAACATTTTGTTTTCTTTTTTTTAACTGCGTACATTGTTTTTTTTTTTTGGGTAATATAAAAACCATGGGGGGTCTGACAATAGAGATTTGTACATTAATGATAAATAACTTAGTAATTACTTGCGTTTCACATCTTTTTTTTTTGTTTCTTATTTTTTTCATTTTTTTTTGTGTCCACACTCTGAGGTTGACCGCCGAGAAATCGGAGTGGAGGTAGTAACGCGAAATCGGGGAATGGGGGGGATAAATTTTAAACGTTTCGATCGCGAGCACGTCTCGAAATTCTGCCACGTTTGGTTCTTTCGAATTTGTGAATTATTCATGAACGAAATAAACGTATCAATAATAGAGGTAGCAGAACGATATTTTGATAAAATACGAACATGAATTGGAAAAAAAAAAAGAATCGAATGAAACGAAGGATCACCGTTTCTCGGAAATGGATACGAAGAGTAGTGTTCGACAATGGCGACGATGATGCTGGGCACGCTGGCGATGGAACGGTCATACGTCGTCCAATCCCGAACTGACGCACCACTATCGTTTATTCATTTTTCTCGTAAGTATTGATGCTCTATAATCTTGTAATGCGCACTGAAATTGTTCGCAAATCTCACTCGGCCGATCGGCAATCGTCGGCTCGATCGTCGATAGGACGCATTTATTTCCTGCAATTAACGTCAGTTTTTCCATCATGTTTTCTATCATTTCACATTACAATCAAATTTCGTATACCTCCCAATGAGATAAAAAACTAATAGAAACCAGCCATGTGGACGTTTCTAAGAAGATTTATTTTGCATCGTAATCATGTCAAAAATGGTAAAAAAAGTGAGTTAAAAAAAAATGGTTTAACGAATCATCCGGCAATCTTCTCGAAAGTATTATTGTCCAATATTAATGTTCTTAGTAACTGCCGAACAATTGTTTTTTTTCTGATTTTTATCCCATCGTTAAGTCATCGAAATGTTCGCCAAAGATCAAATTCGTCTGGAAATTTAACGATAGACTCCTTAAGAGAAGTGCGCGCTTACCTGGATTTCTTGGAGCTTCTGTCGTGACGATCGTTGCTGTGATCGTCGCGCGAACGTTTTTTGCTGCTCGACGACGAGTGCGACGAAGACTTGTGCTTGTCGTTTCTGTCGCTTTTTTTCGGGCTGCGTGGTAAAACGAAAAAGAAATAATTAAGCACAAGAACAAATATTTTATCGTAGTCGAAGAAGAGATTAACTTCCAGGGATTCGAACTAATGCGATTTTCTTGGAACGATTTTCGTGCAGGTGAGACGCGATAGTCACCTGTGTCTGGACGATTTGGACGGAGACACTTTCTTGTGTGAACTTCCGCTCCTCGATCGTTCCGATCTTTGTAGCGATTTACAAGAAAATAAATGGAATCGACATGTAATAGGCACAATCGGGAAAACGCAGTCGCGAATCATCTACGTTCAATCGATAATTCGAGACGCGTGATTGCCAAGGTCAACGAGTCTTTTTATTTTTATCGAGGAAATTGCGTTACCTGTGCTTGTCCGATGATCTTCGATCCTTGTGGCTCGACGAACTCCTGTTCTTCGAACTCGAGGAACTCTTGTGCTTTGAGTTGTGTCTGCGCGCAGATTATTGCCATTTAAAAGTTATTAAAGCGAAAAAGAACTCTAAATGAACGAATGTTAAGAGAATTGTTTTACCTGTCCTTGGAAGGACTCGGTACGTCCGGCCTGCTTGATTTTTTACTGCCCTTCTTGCCGGCGTTGTAATCGTCACGGAAATTAGTTATCTCCTTGTCCTCCTCGGCTGCTTCGCGCTCAAGATCCGACCAGTCTTTCCCCGATTCTTCGGAACTGCCGAGCTCTTCCTCTGAAAGATCGTGAATAGCGATACGCAATGTTACAGCTTTGATTATGCTCATAGAGATAGTTGTAAAATTTCAATCGCGATATCCACCTTCGCTGTCGGATTCTTCCGAAGCTTCGGAATACTCCGACTCATCGTCGGACTCCTCCTCGCTCTCCATATCGGTAGGCTATGTGGCAAGAGTTAATCGATTATTTCAAGTCTCACACGATTATATGGTTTCATCGAGAGAAAAGTCGTTTACCTCGTAGGCGTCATCTTCCTCCTCGTCCTCGTCGTCGACCTCCTCGTTTTCGGCGTCGCTCTCGGGATCGAGGAAAGTCCAGCCACCGCTGTCGAAGAATCCCTCGGGATCGTCGGTGATAGTTTTCATAATCTTTCCCCAGTTCAACGACTGTACCCCCTCGGAGTAACGAATGTCGCAAGAGCTACGAAATTAACATTCAACAATTAATATATAGCAAAATAAATAATTGCGGAGTAAATAATTTTCGGCAAATCGTACTAATAAATCAGTTATGAACGATTATGATACGAACTCCTTTTTTGTGTATTCAGTGACTATGGCTGTAAATTTTCATCAATATGAGTATAAAACTTTGTTCTTTAAGAATAACAATCAATATCAATATTACCCGAAGGTAGACAAGACACTTACTTCAGCCATTCTTTCACATGATCCAGCATGTTCATTGGAATAGCGTTAACCATCGCGACTTTTCTCTGATAATTCTTGAAAACGAATATCATATCGAAATTCTTGAGATGAAATTGTACTCTCTCGAAATGCACGAGCTCGACGTCCTCGAGAGTGATGACGAAGGGAGGCTATGATAGAAATTGAGTAAAACGTGATATAAATCTCGCCTTTTTGTCATATTGATCTTCTTCACATTCTTGATAAGAAGACTCACCCATTCGGTAAGATTGACGAGACAACCGCTCGTGGGCTGAAGCAACACCGTGCTTCTGTACGGCGCGCCTGGGAAACCAAGGTCTCTGAATGGAGTATCGAACTCGATCTCCTGCTTCGTCATGCCTTCGACCTTTTCGCAGAAGCTTTTGAATGCCGTTTTGAGCTTGTGTCTCAACTCGCGCTCGGACTGCTCGGCGGCGAGATCGTCGCGATCGTGCATGTGCTGATGCTTTCCGAGATCCGTCGTTATCTCACCGACTTCCGTGTAAAACTGTACGTCCACGTGTTTTTTCTTGCCGAACATTATGGCGTGCTGGTGAAGGATTAAAAAAATGTTACGAATACAGAATATTTTGGTTTCTAAAACAATCATATTCGATCGTTCAGTGCAGTTAGCGAGGTGCCCTCTGAATTTTCTTTTTTTATGGGGAAACAACTTCAGCGAGGCTCGAAAACGCAGTGTCGTCAAAAAGGGTTACGGTGTTTTTGGTGAAATTTAAAACAATCGAAAATGACCAGCAAATGATATTGAGTTTATTGCTCCGAGACGTACCTTGAGATGGAAATGAAGCAAAATAATCATTTCACCGTCGCCGGGTTGAAAGAAGGCGTTCTTGATGTTGTTGTAAAGAATATCGACCCTGTCGCCACGAACGGACGTGTAACGGAAACCGTTCGTGTGTGCTTCAAGTTGGCCGGTCATGCGTTTCGTAACGATGTTCGGTCTGATGTACAAATCCTTGAGCTTCGGATTACCCTTGTTCTGCGACATGACGAGAGTATCCTGTTTCACGAGATCCTCCTTTTCTCTCTCCTCGGCCTCGCGATTCTTGAACTTCTTCTGAACTTCCTTAATCAGCCGGAATGCCGTGTTCAGATTCGACGACGGCGCCGAAATCTCGCCGGGCTCTTTAGTATTTGTGCTGCGATAGGTTCTGAAAATCGCGAAAAGAAGAATAGAAAAATGATCATTCCGGCCGAGCGACGAGGTAATCATTGGCGCAATTCGCGATTTAACTTACACTTCCTTGACGAATGTAGCGTCGGGTTGAGGATAAACGCCGCCCTCGCCGCGTCCCATCGTCGCGCCGGGATGAAAGAAATTTATTCTCAAATACGTGTAATCGCCTTCGACCGATTGCGATATATTCTTTATCGTCGATATGTGGAACGGCACGGGAATACCGAATATCGGTAGAATAACAGTCTCATACTTTTTGTCTATTAGAGGAAAACAAAATGAAGTCAATAAATGCATTAAATGATTCAGCGAACTATTGCAAAAATGATCGTTAGCTCACCGACGTAGAGTTTCAATTCCTTAACTTCAGCCTCTCTCGGCATATGACTGAGGCTCTTGTAGGATACCGTAGACTTTCGCACTTTTTCCTCTTCCTTTCCGCCAGATTGTTGAGCCAAACGAGCCTTAGCAACTTCGTTCAATTGCTGCGCCAGTTCCTTCTGATGTTGCTTCCTCTTCTCCTCCGAGCTGTGTTCGGTTCTGAGCTTCGACTCTATAACGGCCGATCGTTTTCCGCGTCCGAGTATTTCCGGCTTCGGCTCGTTTTCCATTCCGCTGTCCTCCTCCTCGCCTTCCTCCTCGTCGTCCTTCAAGAATATTCCGATGCTCTTTATCTTCTTCTTCGAAGGCGTGAGATTCGTCGCTGGTTGACCCTGCAAAGATTTCATCGTCAAGGCGATTGCTCTATTGTTTTTTAATCGCACTTTGATCAAGCTTCGTTTCGCATACCTCGTTGACCATAACAGTGTCGCCGATGAAAAGAGCGTATGTTTTTCCTTCACGATCCGAGGCATCGGGATTTGTGAGACTCGAGAGTCCGACGTTCACGTTGAAGACCATTCCTTTCTTCAATACCGCGTGCGTTTTCGGACCGATGAGCAACGAGCTTTCCCTGAATTCAATTCCCATCGCGAAGCCGAAGTTCTTCGTGAGATGATCGATCATCGTTGGCTTCTCGGACTTTACGTAGGAGACTCCCGCGTCGTAGACCGAGCTGATCTTTGTTCCCGCCGTGAGTTTCTTGAGAATCTCCTCTTCCAGGTTCAGAAGAAACGTGTAATTGTCCTGCGAGAATTCGTCGATTAGAAAAATGAAAATATGAAAATTAAAGAATTGTATATCGATCGATTTACCTCGATAGCTTTTGTCGGATTGACCAGCAAAGTTCGGACGATATTGGAACAGTAAGACTTGTAACGAGCCCCGAGGGAACAAACGATAACGCCGAAGTGCAAAATATTTTTGTCGCTAACGACGCTGAATTTGAGGGTGTAATTTCCACCGCTTTGAATTATCGCCGGATAGCACATGTCGACCTGCGACACGTCGACTCCGGTCACGTATTTTCTGTTGGACATTGCCGCATCGACGCCTTCCGCGAGCTTCGAGTGTTTTACTTTCTGCAAAATGAAACATCCAAACGCGCAATAAGTACGGAGCAAAATTGTTAAAGGATGAGCTCATTTGTTAAATGGTGATTCAGTCTCACCCTGTCGGAATCGACAATCTCCATTATCTGATCTTTGAGATATTTCGTGAAAACATCTACAGATACAAGGCAAGACTTTTTAATCGTGACGATCTCCATCTCCTCCTTGGGACACATCACGTAAGCCGCTGCGGCACTCACGTCGACCTAAAAGACAAGGAAAAAAGGTTATTTCGCAAGCTGTACCCACGTTAAGGAAAAGGATCGCACGAAATTCAAGAACAGTGACAGAATTTTTCGCGAAAGGTGAAATCGCGTTTCGCAAATAGTATTTATGAAAAATAAATTGAAAAATACAATGATGTGTATTATTCTTTTGAGACATCGTGCTTCGGCCGTTCAGTCACAGGACCGGCGGTTGGAAGGCCAAAATAGAGCTCAAGATTTTCAAAAATATAGCGGACTTTTGATCTCTCACGGACGAAAGACTTTTACGGGAATCTTCCAGGACAAGAAATTAAATTTTTTTTTAAAAATCAATTTTTCCTCACAGTATCGAACGATTCTTTGCTCAGAGCTGCTCGCCATGCGTCCATGAAAGCTCCGCTGAAGTTTTCCTTCGAAAACACGCCCATCGTTTTGCCTTTCTTGCTGCCCTTGATTATTTCTATGAGCTTGGCGAAGTTCGCTTTGTCCTCGTCGCTCTGTAGGTACGAAAAAAAAAAAACATTTTTAAAAATTCCGAAAAAAAAAAAAAAACAAATTAAACAAAGTTATCAACAAAATGTATAAAAAATCGTCGTACCCTGTCTCTGACGAAAAGCTTGACCGTCGGTACGCCGGTCTCTTCGACTTTCTGATTCTCGACTTTCCGTAAGAATTCGATTTTCTTCTTACTCGCCAAGAAGCAAACGCAGGACTCTGCGACTATCATGATAGTGTCTGCGAGTTCGTAGCTGAGAAGCCAAGTCTGCAAACGTCGTAAGTTTATTAGCGGAAAGCTCACATGTTTTTGAGTGGAAAAGTTGGCACCGCGAATACCTGGAGACTCGTGGATTTACTGTAGACGACGTCGTCATCTGCGCCAGCTGCAGCGACGAGGCAATCCATTCTGCTGAATCCATCGTCAGCGCCGACTTCTCCATCCTGTTCGCGAAACGCGCGTGGGACAAAGGAAATAAAATTTGTAATTATCGCAAAAAAAAAAAAGTTCGCATTCCAAAAACAAGGTTAAAACTGACTTTCCAAGCGGCGTAGAGACGCTTCATACGCCGAAAGAACGTGTCTTTGTCGACCGAAGCGTTTGCCATTGTGACGCCGTTTTGTTACGCGTTGTTAACAGCAGCTTTTGAGGTTGGTGCCGATCGTCGGTGATCTCAAAGTGCGAAGTTTTTGCAGCGAACGATATATTATATACCGCGCTTGTAGTCTACGACGACGCGTTCGGTTCCTACGTTAAAACGAATTATTACGAACTAACCGCGTGGCACGTTACATACGTACTTTACATCTTATTCTCGCGATATAAAGCCCGTTTGCGAACAATCAATCTATCCTCCCAAGCTAACGGAAAAACCGACTCGGCCGCGAAGCACACACTCGCTCGTGAGCGATGCGTGGGAAGAGATGGCGGGATTTTGTAAGCAAACCGGAGACAAGCCACCGGGGAAACACGAGAGAAAAAAAGCGGGCAACCAACCACCGACGAGATAATAGACGCGAGCGTTCAAAGACACCGGTAAAGGATGTCCAGCTATTTACTTCGATCGATAATACAGTAGACTACCGCGTGAGACATTCGCGGCCAAAATACTAGCGCCGTGTTTACGATAAAGCGAGCGTTACTCTCGCGTGAAAATTAAGAAGAAGTGAAATATCACGGTTGGTAAGGAAACTAAAATGAACTTTTATTCGACGATACTCATTTTAAAAAAATGAAAGGGAATTCAAGTTGGATGCTGCTCATGGTGATGCTCGAATTTTCGTTTTTCTCAAAAAAATTATTCGAAAATTGCAACTATCTCTCTCGTACTCACAGTTACTTTACTTCATCTTCAGGTGATGTGATACTCGTATGAGTGCAAGAGAGCACGCCGCTCTCGGTGGAGCGAGAGAGACATATCGAGAATATATTTCGCATCACGTTAAGGTGATGTAACACATCTATGAGCGCGGAAGAAATACGATCTGCGAATATGTTTCGCATGGACTAAGACGTAACGCTCGCGCTATCGTAGAAAAGGCGATAGAAAGTAGCTTCGTCGACTTACCTCTCCTTTCGATCGCTGATAACGCGTATCTCGAGCACCTGAAAAATAGCATCGACAATCGTGGACTTTTATTCAACAATAAACTGATACATTCGATTAAATTTGAAAAAACGCTTATTTTTTGTTGGAAGATGTTCGGAACGGGTTCATTCGGCGCAATAAGGATTGCAATAAACACTACAATGTACACGTTTGAAATTCGGCGTTGTCGGGTCTCGGCGTTTCTGTGTTATTCTTATTTTAATTCTTTTTTTCAAGGTCACTGATTTTCATTGCCGATTGAACCCGAAAAAGAATGCCGTTCCATTGCATTTTTCTTGTCTTTACCCACAAAACAGGAAATGACTTTTTTTTATCTACTCTATTCAAACAGCCCTACGTACGCATCCTCGGTCTACTGCTCAGAAAATTATTGTCTATTGATTATGCATTCTGACGAAATAGTTACGCGACTTAACGACTAGCTTTTTTTTCGGCTTTACATTGTTCTATCGTTTCATTCTCTTTCTCTTATATAGTAAATACTTTCTTCTCTATCATCTCTGTTATCATTTTTTTTTTGTTTTTTTTTATATTTCTATTGAGAAAAATGATTTTTTTTTTTTTAGTTCCCCGCAATCTTTTCGCAGAGGGTCGTTGAAAAAAGTGAAATTTTACTTTTAGGGAGTAAAATGGTGATCGTTTTCATCGATGCGCACTGACGTCGAACTTCAGTGAGACGGTAATGAGTATCGGCGAGGGGTGAATGCGATATTGCGGTTCAGGTGGAAAGCTGGGTCTCTGGATCTGTTGAGAGTTTCTACTGCGAATCTTCGAGACGGATCCTCTGGACGATCATGTCGACGGTGCTGGTGAACAGGGAGATCCATCCGTTGTTCCTCGAATTGCCGTCCGCGTGAAACAGAAGTTAATAAATATTAATTACATTTTCTAAAACTTCATGGTTGAGTCTCTGAAGACTTTAATAGTGTTGATATTTGTCAAGAAAAAAAAAAAAAAGAAATACTTGAGCGCGAGGTTCCGAAGTGTTAGGTAAGAAAAAAAAAGTAAATAACAGATAACAGTGAGAAAAAGAAGGAAGCAGCTGGAATTTTTTTTATAGAGAATTACAGAAAAAGTAATTTAACCTTTTTTTTATTATCGAAAAGAAAGAGGCTGAATTTATTCAGTAATAACGAATATTATGCAACGGGGAAACGAGGGAAAGATTGCAGACAATGTGCACCTTGCCGACACTCTTATCTCGTTTCATTGTCGCTTTCTGAACAACAATTTATCGAATTCTGTATATCGCGGCGTTATGAAAGAAGCAAAATTATCGCAATAGAAAGACGTAAGTGGAAGAATAGATTTTAGTGGCATAGAAACGTTAAAGATGAGGGAACCAATAATAATTATGGAATAAGACTGAATAAAAATTCTCGGAGACCGCGTCGGAACGGAAAAGGCGAAATAGACGAGGAAAAGAGAATATATTGAAACGAAAAAGAAGTCTGCACTGTTCTGCGTGCGTATCAAAATAAAAAAGCGTAAGGCTAAACTATAGTTGCCGCGAAAGAATAAAAAAAAGAACATTTTCGCAAAATGAAAGAAAAAGACTCTAACGTTATAGGAATTCGTAAAAAAAAATCAGCGTAAAGTTATACTAGAATGATCCAACCTTAAGTAGTAGAGCGGTGTTCCGGCCGACCCCCGTAGTGCGAAGTTCGCAGTAGAAAGTGTCGACGATGATCGGACGCTGGACTTGCCCGACTGCGTTTCGGACGGAGGAACGTTGTTCGGTCGATCGAGATCACTTTCTTCAATCCCGTTGAATGTTCAGAGTCGCGATGTCGACGTGATAAATTCATCCTGGCAATCAAAGGATCCGCTTTTCCCGCTTGTTATGGTGACTGCCATTTTTCTGAGGCTGTTTGACATAGAAGAACACAAGAAAAACAATTCAATTAGAAAGAATCGCGTTTGTGAGATTGCCGAAGGTATGCGGGAAGAAAAAGAATGGATTCAAACAAAGATTGTCCTATGTCGTTACATTTTTAAGTTCACGACGACGCTATAGAAAAGAAAAAAAATGATTTACCGGAAGATTCATCGATGACGAAGAGCTGACGCCAATCCGCGATTAATTCAAGATTGACATTGCCTCCTGAATGATGAAATGCGACAAATCTTCGCCAAACCTTCGCCGGTCAGCAATTGCGACTGATTTGTTGCTAGAAGAATTCTCGTTGCATCGTAGAAACCCAACCCGCGGACTCCCGGGTCTGGGTCCACGTCCAAGCTGGCCGTGTGAAACAATCTCCACGATTCGCACGGATCGTACGAGGAAAAGTATCTAAAAGACAAAAAGAAGATAAAATGTAAACTCCAAATGCAACATTACTTTTTTTGGCCCTTGGAATCAATCCAGTGGAAAAAATATATAACGTTGAATAACGTGTTAAATTTTTGCAAAATAGTCGTAATATTGTGAAAATTACCTTTTTTTTAGGAACAAAGATGCTCATCTTTATTGTCGAACTGACAGAGTTGACGAAGCTCCCCCGTAGATCTGCGATGTTTCAATCGATGGAGTTCATCGGGGATTTTTCCTGTTCTTTCGCAGGTCCGAGGCTTGAAGATCTATGAATACAGACAGTGGCAAGGATGGAGACATCGAAATCGCTGGAAATCATCCAGACCGATCCTTTACCGATACCGAAGAACGACGATCTCATCCGGTGTTGCTTGAAATGCCGCTCGTGAAAAGAAAAAACAAAAAATGCATTGGTACAAATTCGAAAAAAAAACCGATTAAAGAACAATTTGAAGAATACATTTTGGACTGGGATTCAACTACCAGAGCGATGAAAGGAAATCTATCGAATTCGGGATCTGCCATTAAAGAAATAACGTTCAGATGATATAAATAAATTGAATCGCGAAAAAAATGTTATCAAAAGAAACCGCGCGCACGAGGGAAAGAGCGTAAACAATGGGCCCCTTGCCTAAGCTCTTATCTCGCGTAATTATCGACCGAATTTCCGGTGTATTGTGCTAAAATTGAATTTAATATCCGGCGGCAGAATGGAGGAGGGAATAGGTGAAATAATAGAATAATTGTGAAAATCTAAGATTGTGAAAGAGATCGAGCATTTTTTTACAATCAAGTTGGACTATTTTAAAAAATGAATTCACGCGATTTTATTCTCGTGATTTACGAACGATAATGCTCACCATTAGAGTCGGTTAGATGTCACCGCCAAAGGAGCCAAAAGTCGAGGTTTTCTTCCGAAGTTTTTCCATAGAGAAACAGTCTGCGCCGATCCTCGCCAGAGTATCCCCGAAGCCTTAGGCGTTGTGACTGCAGAGACGATCCGAGATACTTGCTGAAAATGAAATAAAAAGCACGTGTTAGAAATTCGAGATTGCGGGGCTCGTAAATGTAATGAAGATATTGAGTTAATTTTTTTCATTCAAATAGACTTCATTATTGTTCATTAATGAGAAGTATGAAATACTGATACTGATACTGGTTGATTAGATTTATAAAAGAAATCGTTATTGTAATTCATATTTTTTAAACGAAAAACTGACTCGCCGTATAAATACCTTTTTTTAGGAACAACGATGCTCATCTTTATCGTCGAACTGACGCACCGATGACTCCCAGTAGTGAAGGTCCGCGATGGTCCGCCGGGAACTGGTTTTGACGTTGTCCGACGTGTCCTTCGTTGCTTCGGATGATCGTAATAGTTCTCGAAGGCGATATCCTCGGATTCCAGTAGGGCATGAAACAATAATGGAACCAACAGGCAGAAAAATATTATTTTGTTTAACGTTTCATGAAGACAAAGTATGCCAGGAAAAGAAATATGTAATGGTAGTTGGGCAAGGACAGTGGTCGGGATATCGAGAATGGGTGAATTATAATGAAAAATGGTACGATCAATGAATTTGAAACAATTGAAGTTAATGAAAGGAAAATTACAAAACGATTTTCGGATATAACTAATCTAAAACTCGACATATGAGCATCACAAAGGAAACAAACGCGGAAAAGAGTGTAGCCAATGAGCTCTTTTTGCCTCCACTCTTGTTTTTACACTAAATTTACATATTTTTCTACGATTGTTGCTCGACTTTCCGGACAGCCGAGAAACAACTTGTGTATTACTAGCATATTGTATTATTATTTCCAAAATAGCGCGCAAGAATTTACGATATTCCATACTTGTGGAAAGGGAACGAAAGATGAAGCAATAGAAGTCAGGAATAATGAACTGTATGGAAGGAGTTGGGATCAATCGTCAGAACGAATATAATGCTTGAATATTGTGCCACGTGTTGATCATCTTCTTCGTATCCATTGCGAGTTTTTCTTGTCCGGCCATCGAAGAATCCTGACGACGAACGACAACGCGTCTGAGCATCCGAAAATACGATTTCCTGAATCTGAAAAAACAAAGATACCAAACAAAACTTCAATCAGATATCGATACTTCGGGTCTTTCCAGTTTATTCAAGGGACGAAGGTGAAGCAATGATATGGAAAATGGATTCCAATAGATAACCCGGTTATTGATAAATTATGTTTCCGTCGATTCAGCCTCATTGTTGGCTCAATTGCGTCGTCTGCAATTACTGGAATCGATTCCGCGCCATCCAAATAACGATTATCCTGGATCTGCAAAAATAAATCATAAAAAGCTTCAACTAGGCTTATTCATCTCGAATCTGCAAGCTCACGAAGGAAATATAGGAAGTAATTATCATTTTTAATAAAACGGATTGTTTACGCAGTACAAAAGAAAAAGAGAAAATGAATTTTTCATTGACAATTACCAGATTGCAGTTGAATCTAACTTCGTAGCTTTCTCAGTGAACATTCTCAGTGAACACCGTTGATCTTCAGAACGTGTCCATATCCTCGGAATTCCCGAATTCGAGGGACTTTTTCATTTATCCTTGGCAAGCGTCCGATCATTTTACAAAGTTGGTATCCTCGTTGTTCGAACCCCATAGAATCTGGGAACAGAAAGCAAAGAGTTCTTCTGCCAAGTTTGGCGCTCTCGTCCTCAGTTTTGCCGTCTATCACGCGTTGAACCTGTGAACAGAAAGCAAAATATTCCTTGGTTGAGTCCGGCGTCCGGTCCTCCGTCTCGGCCCTCGAATACGCATGGACTCTGAAAGCCGAAAGCAAACGTATTATTTCCCGAGGGCGGCGTATCGCTCGCTTGAAAAACGTATCGGATCTGAAAACAAAAAACAAATCGATTAGTTCCCGACAACGGCGGCCTCCCAAAAAACGCGTCGAATCTGTAAGCAAAAAGCACACTGATTATTTTCCAAGAGCGGCGGCCTCTCAAAGAACGCGTCGAATCTGTAAGCAAAAAGCACACTGATTATTTTCCAAGAGCGGCGGCCTCTCAAAAAACGCGTTGAATCTGTAAGCAAAAAGCACACTGATTATTTTCCAAGAGCGGCGGCCTCTTCTCTCGAATACTCGGCTATTCTGTGAACAAAAAGCGAAAATATTAAAAATGTCCTTTATTCATCTTCTTTACTTACCCAATGAAACCGTCGATCTTCTTTTATTCAATCACTCCGCGAACGCGATTTCTTATTAATTTAAAAAATGAGTATAAAAAACTCAAAACGCGAACGCCCGTGATGTTAAATGACTTGAAGAGTCGTTGACTAGCAAATGTGTGTGTGTGTATGTGTATTTGTGTTTTTTCTTGAATCATTCGGCGATTCTGATTTTTCTGTCGGTGATGCGAATCGATTTTTATTCAAAAACCGCGTACGTTCTACCGGGAACGAAAGAAAATTCGAAGTCGCTGAAGCCCGGGGAGGGGACAAACGGCGGACGTAAATGGGAAAAGTGGGCCAGCGCCAAAAAAAACTGTAAATCGTAAAATGCTCTGAAAGAGCTCTTTTTTTTTAAACAAACTGTACCGAAGTACGAGGCTTAAGGCCAACCGAACTTTTATTTTCCGCTAGTTAGTTGCCTAACTGTCTGTTAATTTAAAAGAAACGTACCGAAGTACATGGCTTAAGGCCGTCAAAGTTTGGTTTTTCTAAGACCTGAAATGACCCCCCGTAAAACTACGTGACTCCTGAGTCGTTGAAAATTACAACCGTGCTCCTTTTGACCTATCCGCGAATTTTAATAGGAGCAACGGAGGTTTCCCATTCGGGCGACTCACGTTCGTTGCTATTCGGATGAATAGATCGTTGATCCAATCCAACTCCTTGGTGATTCTTGGGTTGAGTTGCGATGAGGCTGTGAAACGCGAAAAAAAAACACTCCCGCACATCTTACATGCTAAAATGACCATGGGGATTCACGACACTACACTGCACTGCACATCCTGACACTGCAATCCAAAGAAATGCGACCCAGAGATATCCCTCGATGTAAATCCAATGGAAAACGAAAAACCCGCGACGTGAATCCCGCGACTCGCGAGTTCAAACGGACCTTACACTATCAACGCTTCAATCTTGTTTTTGTTGTTTGTCGCTTTGAGGTTGCAGCATTGGTTTCTTTCTGTAGAAAGCCACGTTAATGACTCCTCGCAAAAGTGGACGAATCTATTTGAAAAAAAAACAAGGTTCTAGATTCTTAAAGATGTTCGGAACTTTGAAATCTCTAAGAATCGTCCGCTCGAGTTTTTGTTTGTTAACAACAAAAAAAAAATGAAACATTTTTTTCGCCGTTTCATGAAGAAAATGTTAAAGCCCGAAGTGTCGAGTTTTTATAACTCGAGCGACAAGCGAGTACCGAACTCCGAATGAAGGCTTCCGAGGAACAATTCTCTGAGTCACCCGATAATGATTTTTGAAAATCTTTTTTAAAGAACGCAAATAATCATTCGCATGCAATGAATGTTGACTTTGCCGAACTATTGGCTCGTGTACAATTTTCATTATTTATGTAAAAAGAAATCCGAAGTATATCTTAAGATACTTCGCGATCTCATTAAATTATTAGAGAACATCTTACCTTTGTAATTAGTCGCTCGCCAGCCCAATGCATAATGGACAGCATGTGGGAGTCACCTAATTCGTTTTAGCCCTCGAAATCTCGATTGAGGTGCGCGAATTACTCCTCGCGAACGGGGACGGATCTTTGGGTGAAAAGAAAAGTCACTCTCATTTAGCGAGGAAAAAAAATGAAGAAAAAAAAATCACGGTCCGCCCGACTCTCGACGTCGAAGCGACCGCGATCGCATCGCGCGTTGAAAAACAAAGTGCGAATTTCAGAAAAAAAGAAATCCCAAATACAAAATTCATGAAGGGTGAAAGAAGAGAGAATATCGCGAAAATAAAAACGAATCGAAAAAAAAATCGCGCATTCGCGAACAAAAAAAATAACTCGCGAAGAGTGGGAAGGAGGGGGGAGGGGGGTGTTTTCGAAGCCTGTGACGGTTGGGATTCGCGACGAGCAAAAAAAATTATTGCGATTCATGCTCCCGCGATGAATAATCGACCGCCATTTAGTCACGAACGCAAACCACTTTTATTTCGACAATCATTGAGCTGAATACAAGTTTTGTCGGTTTTATTTTTATGAAATTTAATCGCAATCTTAATTAATTGAGCCATGGCGTGTGCATTGCCTTTGTCCAATCACGGTCAGCCCGACTCTCGACGCCGAAGCGACCGCGATCGCATGGCACGTTGAAAAACAAAAAACCGATGCTTATTTTACCTTTTTCTTTAATCGTTCGCCTGCTGAATGCATAGTAAGAAGCATGCGGGAGTTACAGCGTTGATCTTCGTCCTCGACAGGTCCGCTGGAACATCTTCGTTGCGAAAAACTATCCCGATTCAGTATCGCCGGCAGCACGTCCGTCGTCGATGAAGCTGCCGCTGCGACTGACAAAAACCGTTCCGCTTCGAACTTCTTCGAGGGGGAGGTGGACCCCGCGACCAATCAGGAGTCGCGTCCACCCCCCGACGAGGCTTATCCGTTAAAAAATTTGAAGCACAAGCCAAATAAATAAACCGAAAACATTGTTTTTCGTGACAAAATTTGTATTATTTTGGGATTGTTTATTCACTAGCATGATTAAAATTTTTTTCTCTACAGAGAAATGTGCAGCATCTCAAACGAAACGTCTTATTTTCGTTTTTGTACAGAGTTGTGTGGGAATATTTTATTCAAGAATCTTCATGACAGACCGATATCGCCCGATTCGCAGCTAATTATCATGGAATTGCGAAAAAATGACAAATATGGAGTTATCGAATTTCGATCCTTCGCGAACGCCGGGGTGCGCGTGGTCACGGTGTACGGCATCGAGCTTCGTGTCGCTACGCGTTGAAGTGGCAGCGGATTCAAGGTCACGAACGATCCCCATCGTTTTCGAGAGAGAAATCGTTTGTCGCGGAACTTTGCCCTCCAGTATTTTATCGATGATGAACTGACGAATACGCCCGTAACCCTGACTGTTCTGAGCACGGGGCACAAGAATCGTCCCGATCAGCGTTTCGCAACATTTATTAACTACGAGAATCGCCGGCCGTTTTAACACCTACAAGCTAGACCGCGTGATTCCCGTCCAGGGCCAAGCACGGATCCACATCACATTGCCTATGTTTTTTCAGCATTTCCACTGGAAAATTCCGAAACGTGTCTCGATTAAAGCTCGCATACTTTATAAAAGGAATCTCCATACAAAAAATAATCGCATGCTAGTAGAAAATCAATGAGGTTTCCATCGGCTATCGACCGGTGCATTGAATGTTTTGATTTCTCTGAAACAATGAAAACACGCCGGCCGGCGCCCAGGTTTCACGAGAGTTTCTGCGCGGTGATACCGCCACCGACTCATCGTGCACGACGAACGACAAATGAATCTCGTGTTTCGAACGATTTAGCATCGAAGACAGTATTGCATCAACAAAGGAAAATGTCACAGGGGCTTTCGGGTCTGATAGTTCGTTTAACATAGCTAAACGGCGACGGAACGATGGCGCTTTTGCGAAAATTTGATAATTCCATACCGATGGTACTGAATCTCAAAAAAGAATGCATCGGAGGATGAAACGCTCTATTTTCGGGCGGGCAGTGCAATGTTAAGGTCACGAATGATACCCATCGATTTCAAGAGCGAACTAGTTTGTTTCGGCATTTTGCCCTCCAGCATTTTATCGACGATGAATTGACGAATACGCTCGTAACCTTGACTGATCTGAGCACGGGGCGCAAGAATCCCCTCGATGCGCGTTTCGCCACGTTAATCGACTACGAGAATCGCCGGTCGTTTTAACATATCTACAGGCGAAGCCGCGTTATTCTCGTCCGGGGCCCCGATCCACATCACATTGCCTGTGTTTTTAAGCATTCCCACCGGAAAATTCCGAAACATATCTTGATTAAAGCTCCCATACTTTATAAAACAAATCTCCATACAATAAGTAATCGAATGCCAGTCAAAAATCAATCATTTCTTCATCGACTATCGATCGGTGCATTGAATGTTTTGATTTCTCTGTGACAATGAAAACACGCCGGCCGGCGGCCATTCCGCGCGAGAGTTTTGGCGCGGCGACGCCGCCACCGGCTCATAGTGCGCGACGAACGATGAATGAATCTCGTGTTTTAAACGTTTTCGCATCGAAGAAAGTGTTGTATGAACGAAGTTTGTTTGACGGAGTTAAACGGTGACAAAACAACACGGAAATACACGCGGGAATAACGATTGGGCTTCGCAATTTGAGAAATCGCGAGCTCGAAGAAATCATCTTCAGCGTCGATCTCGCCGGACTCTTCGAGCAGTTCTCCTCAAATGACTGGTTCGATGACAATGCTTTAATAGAACATTTATCTAGCGTATTAAATGACACTGAAAAAAACAGTTTTTCGAATTATCGTTGGTTTTTCGTTTATCTTTGCAGACAATGCGTCGAAGAGATTTGCAACATTCTGACGATACTTCTCGGGTTTCTGGAACTAGGCGAGGTTAATCAACGCTATCCTTTGGAAATTTCTGCATTCGTCTTCCAATCGAAGCCTGCCGTCAAGATTATGGTACTGAATGAATTGAAGAAAGCCGCTACGACTCCTGAAAAATTGACAATTTGGCTCGATGACGCTAATCTTCTCACTCTCGTCAAGAGAATTGGCGACGACGAGTTAAGCGTCACAAAGCGTATGATGGAACTCATTTAAGAAATTGTCCTCGTGCCCTGAGGCATACAAATTTTTTATGGCGGTACTCCGCTGAGAATAATTGATAAACTACTGGCAAAAAACGACAATGTCAGTTTTCAAGTTTACGAAGTCTTTGTCGACGTAGTCAGAGCCTCCAAGGAAGTTTTGGAAGCATTGCTCTCTTTGGGCTTTCTTAACAGTCTCATAATAGTGCTGGAGAATGGAAACGTTTTGCTGCAGCTGAACGCCATTCGGGTATTAACAGATCTGGTGAAGATTGAGGAAGGCCTTAATTATCTCCACACCGCGAAGTTTTGCGAAAATTCGGTAAAAGAATCGCTCCAAGGAACGATGAATCGACGAAAATGAACAAGATTTTGTCGAAATATCAGCCCGGCGCTTTTCAAGGTCATCGACGCGGGCGATCCAACGCCGTTGGGAAGCGCGCTCGAAACTCTGGGTCAAGTTGCCTCGAACGTCGACGGAAGATGCGCGCCTCAGCTGATCGGCGATTTGATGCCCGGAGCGTTGAAAAAGATAGCTGGAATTGTGCCAAACTACCGTCGGAATTCTGCATTCGCGGTCACGACAATACCGCGTTGATAGTCAACGTGGAATAAAAACTCGCAGGACAACGGAATGGCATCGTTGACGAAATCATGGTTCGATCGTATCGGCGAGGGTCCTCTCGGCATGATAGTTTCGTTGTGTAAGTAACAGTTTCCCGATATACGACAATCTAGTCTCGAGTTACTTGAGGCAACGTTCGGACCTCGTTGAATTTCTGCTCGATCGCAACGCCGAGGCGTTTAAAAATCGCAGAGGTCAGGGTCGTTTGGAGAAGAGTCTCTGCGACGCCGGAAACAACGCGCTCCGAAGCGGTACGCTTGACAATCTTAAGAAATTCATTCGCGAAGCTCCGTTGCACGTTAACGTGGAGATGGAAGTGACGACGGAAGGCGCCCGCTGAACGATCGTTTCTCACTGCATAAACCATCGGAGATTCGAGTCGTATCGCTTGGTAAGAAACGCCGATATCGAAAAATCACGAGTGAAACAGATCTTCTGTAAATCAAAATTTCGTAATTTTGAAACATATATTTCAATAGGAAGGATAATTTTTTTTTTTTTTCGTCGAAGAACAATTAACGAAGAGGGGCAATAATTTATTGTACATCTATGAATTCGGTACAAAATAGAGATGACGAATTCGACGCAAGTTTCGGGTTTATTCTCAGCGTCTCGAAATTCTTTTTTCAAGTTTCTTTATTTATGGATTATTCACTTAGTAGTTTAAAATGTGCGTGTAAGATCAGGTGTTTCTTTGTCGCAGGCTCTGAAAAGTTCGTTGAATCCACTTCCTCTGTTTGGGCGACAATATCTTCAGCGTTGTTACGGCGCGCGCTTCGGAAGCTACTGGAACGGCGAAAGATAGGATTTACGAGAGAACGAGTTGGCCGAAGGCTATCGCTACGGTGCCTTTTCCCAAATGAAACGGTCAGTCGGCATTTGTCACTGTTCGTTTGATGACGATGGGATACGTAAGATTCACGCGGTAAGTCACGCGACTGAAGGGATAGTGAATAGGTGCCGATAGAATATCCTTCAACGTTTGCAAATTATTTTGAAAAAAAAGGTATTTCGTTACAAGCTCTCCATTCTGTTTGCGGTGTTACGGTGATGCGAAATACTCGTCCTTCCGTCGGACCCGCTCGCGTCGATAATAAAAAAAGTAAAACTGAAACTTTAGCCTTCGAAATAAACAGCGTCTCACCGAGTCTGCAGAGTTAATCAATGCTGCAGAGCCATCCTATTTATTTCTAAGGCTGATGTTTTAGCATCCGGAAGAAAATAGCAATACACCTTTTATTACCGACCGTGAAATTTCACAGGCGCTTAAGGCGAAGTGAAGCGACTGTGAGCGCGAGAAAGGTGGCTGCGATTTTCAAATGGACTTTTTCCAATGCTGTTGATTAAAAGATCATTCGAGTCGGACGCGAAATTATCGTGAGCATTCGACTCGAACTTACTTTGACCTCAAAAAGATGTACAGCATTGAAAAAAGTTCATTGCCGTCTTCGTTATCAACCGCGATATTCCACTCTACCTTAAGGTGATGATCCAAGACTCAGTCGGTGCAGAAAACTCTAATCGATACTGTTTTGCAACTAGACATTGAGGGAAATAGAAAATTGTGGTTGCCTACAGAATCGATAAGATCCGTGGGACAATTTCCTTCTTACTCGAATGTCTGTGCATCTCGAAGCGGGATTCATTATAGTTTTTTTTACGCTGTATACGAAAAGTCAGAAACTGATCCTTAAATATCGTGGCAATAAAAAAATACGAATTCTTTTTTTGGATATTTCAACGTTGTAGGATTTCTGTAAACGTATTCAAATGGACTGCAACTTGCGTTCGGTCACGAATTTCATAGAAGCAGAAAAGAAACGACAAGGAAACGATTGATTACGTTTTTTTAAGGAACAAAACGTTACGATTTTTTTGCATAATGAAAATTATCCATGAATTCCACAGGCGTAAAGGTTTATTTGTAGAATGATGATTGGTCTATTTACATAACAGATTAACGGCGAGACAACATAATCGAGCTTGTAGTGAGAAGCGTTCGTTTCTCGACGACCGTCGCCCGTTCTAGGACCATTACACTCTCGATAACCGAGACAAAGCTCGGCGGCTCGGCGGCTCTCGGGAAGCGAGACAAACGAAAGAGATTGAAGGAGACCTACTAATGTTCTGCTCGATCCTACAATGATTTATTCTATTCGTAAACGTCCTCTTTGTCGGCGACGTAACGCACGATATCGGCGGGTCTCAATAGCTTCTCCGCGTCCATGTCGGGAATTTCAAAGCCGAATTCGTCCTCCATGGCCATGATGACTTCCACGTGATCCAAGGAATCCAAACCGAGATCGTTCAGAAAATGAGCATTGAGGTTGAGCTGTGAAAGATAATTTTATTCACATTAAAAAATTAGCATGAGAAAAAAAAAAGGAACAAAAAAAGGTAAATGCATTTCTGCGAAGTTTAGAAAAAGCCACGAGTCTACGCTACCTTGCTAGAATCGATTTTGTCATAAAGCCCGAGTACCAAAAGCACTCTATCCGTTATTGATTTGAGAGACATAGGCGGCTTGTGGCTGTACAGACGAGCCTGCTCGACTCGTGGCTTCGTCGTCGCCTGCGCACACAGAAACCAAACATTGGCATTAATTTTCAATGACATCGAGTAAGAACCTTGTCGGCGGAGATTTTGTCGTACGCCGCGACTACTTTCAACACGCGCTCTTCGATTTCCTGCTTCGACAATTTTGGCCTGTCTTCCGTCGAATAACTCGCCGCTCGTAGTCTCCGGCATTGGATCTTATCGACCTGTATCGCCAAAGTAATTGCATGAAACAAACATTCCTGCATTGTATAACACGACGTCTGTTGGATCAAATTTTTTTTTTTTATCAACGTTGTCAACGCGATTTTCGCTGCACGACGCGATCACGCGTATGAATGAAAATTTCATTGAGATTCGTTACATAACGCGATTCGGCTGAAGCACGAGAGACGATCGTGTCTCGTGTTGATCGAATGAGATGGAAAAAAAAAACGATTTTTCCGACTCATACTTTTGCGCTGTGTACGAGACCCTTGCGCGACGTGATTGACGAGAAGTTTAATTACCCTTATCCGAAGATTCGACGAGTCTTGTGTCGTCGAGTGAAGGAGTCTCGTGCATGACGATAGAACGACAGCGGGTCTCTTGAATGCCAAACGGCTCGCTGTGGTTTTTATTAAACCGGCGTTTCGCGATAATAATCGTACACCCGTGAGAGACGCCATTTTTTCGACTGTTAAACACCGCAATGTGTGCGTTTCTCGGCCTTCTTTACCGTGTTCTCTTTCTCCCTTCCGTCGTTCCAGCCGTCTCGAGCGACTTGCAGCGCCATCCTCGTGGGCGAGCAGTTCGTTACGCGTGTGGTAGTGCGCGCTGAGCGCCCGGAGTGTTATCGTCACTTCGGGCTTTTACAGAAATGCACAAATCGACCTTCGGCTTTCCGCGCTTCCCATGTTACTTAGACAAAAACTGAAACTTTTTTCAAACCGAAACGTGCGAAAATCAAAAAGCCGAGTGGAACGTTGACCGTGAAAATCGGCGAGTTTCAATCGATTACCAATTTCACCGGTAAGTTTACCGGTCATTTCCACAAAACATCAATGAAACGTGTGTGTAATCCGTAAATCATTGCTATCATAATTTCAATCGATTGATGATCCAAGAACAAAGTTGCGTCAAAGACACTTTTTTTGTGTGTAACTCACGATTGCTCCAATTTCGGAATAATTTCAACTGTTTACGATAATTCGTTCCGATCACCTTCAAGCTCTACATTCGGTTGATGAAGAATAGTCTTCCAAACAATTGAAACAACAGGCGAAGTTCTGGAAAACATTTTCCCGATTAAGTTTATTTAAGATACAAAAACGTACAAAATATAATGCGCACTTGATGCACTTCCTGCGTCTAATCATCGACGTCTTTAATTAACAGTAATATGTCACATGATCAACGTTTTTCATAACTATAAATTCATTAAAATAACTTCATAAAAATTTAACTTTGCGAATGCGTCGTCTTTGCAGGATCGACACAATCGAGAAGTTATCATTGTCAATAAATAGTAATAATAGAATTTTCATTATAACACATGTTTCCCAAATACCGCCTACACCATATTCCCCGAAAGTTTGTAGGAGAGAAATACTTGAGCAAACGTTGTTTCTCGATCCCACAAAACATAAATTATTCTAAAAAATCGTCAACATTCGCGCGATCGGCGTACGATAAATATTTCTATATATTATATATTATTTTGAACCATTCGCAATTTGTATGGTTTGTAACAGTCGATATGATATTTTATACAAAATATTACTAAAATATATTTATTTTATATATATTAATAAATACGAATATATTAATATATCAATATATTAATTCGAGGAAACACGTCAATGTATACTATCGTATTCTCGCTATGATAAAGGCAATGACGTCTATCTATTTGGCAGGTACATGGAAGCGTGCGCTCCTGGTTTACCGAGTTGGTTCCCTAGCTAATCACATAGAGGAATCTATACTTAATTAGACAAAATATCAAGTTCTATAAAAAAAACGAAGAATTCGATTCGTAATAAATAATTTGATTAAAAAATTCGTTATACGCGAGTGTTATAAACAAAAAGGATGGACTCATAAGACTAATATAAAATATAACAATATTGGACGGAAATATACATGAAAGCTTCTCACGATATTCTATAAATTATTAACATTTATAATAACTCAGTTTGATTCATCATTGCGATTACGAAATTCTAGTCGAAACAGAAAAAAAATTGCTACAATAAAATAATATTAACAACAAGGGCAATAGACTGTACAGAAGAGTTTAATACCTTTTTGGCAAGATATCGCACTAAACCATTATTGAATCCACTCGCAATTACGGTATAATTAAAAAAGTATTAACGTATTAATCTTTGCTACTGAATAATAACAACGGGTATTAAAGTTGTACCGGAACTTCGAAATCTTCGAGGTTTATATTTATCATGTACTTATTGCCTAATTGCCTGATTGCGTACGGAAATTGTAGTTAGTCCATCGATTTCATGCTGAGCTTTTTTACCTGGAGTTAATCTTCGAATTCCATTATAGCTATGATTTTATGATTGTCTTAACAGTTACTTCGCATTAACAAAAAAGCGAGAATTGAAATCTGAGAACTGACTTTTTTGCGAGCGTGATTTTCTATTGCGCATCGTCCAACTTACATGCCGGATGTACTTCTGCATGATTCTAATTAGCCGCTATCGGTTCATTGTGAATTTTGTTTCACCGAAGTAATCGTCCTCCTGACGCCTGCGAGCCTGGCTCATAATATATTAAATTTGTTGCGTCTATAAATTAACTGTCTTATTAGATAATATAATTTTTTTCGTGATCATTCCGTCGCGTCATCGATTAATGTGGACTAGAACTTCGCTGTCCAACGTTTGCCAAAGACAGCTCCATAGTTCCGAATAATATATAACAAAAAGTAGTTATTACCTAGAAAAGATGAAACTTCGTAAGCTAATATTGCACCACCGGCCAGTAACGTTCTCGGGGTCATCCTACGTAGGTTGTTACTCATTAGTGTAAAAAAAATTCGAATTAATTGATATCTTTAAAAATAACGTCACTTAAATATTATGCACGATAATCGCTAAGTAAAAAAATTGTATTGTAAATTGTCTAATTAACCACGAGCAATGATGATGAGTCTAGACAATGAGTACCCGATCAATGAACTTTTATCCGCGCTCACGGCGCTTGCAACTTAGAAGTAAAATCTATAAGGAAAGCTACGCTTGGAATATATACCATTTTTCATATAATATACTGGCTCTAACATATCTTCTGACCTTTTATATTACATTATCTAATGGAAAAGTGACCAGATCGCGCACTAAACATTTCATCAGCTTCTAACAAATCGAGTCTCTTAACAATGCAAAGAATAAAAAATTGATCACATTTAGAAGAAATGTCTGGATAATGGATACGTCTTAGTCATCGACGGCTCGTCGGAAGCTCCGAGTTCGATGCCAAGACACGACATTGGCACAGTTAATTTAATGAAAATTATATTACAAAACTAAACTGTTTCTTCGGCTTCCATTGCTAGGTGGCAATACAGTGATGAAACTTTCGCATTCACTGTCGCTCGCATGTGCGTTCGTTCTTTCGACCGGCAGGCTCTCATTTCTGGAAGGAAATGGCTTGAAAAACGGATTTTTCATACTAACATCTACACCGGAATCGATACTCTTCGAAAAATTCGATACGTCCGAGAGACGTCTGAAATTGCCGAAAAATACGCTGTCGGTGCCAACGCTCTCGGCCCCGCTTTCGCTTGCCCCGTCGCAAATTGATTCGGTCTCGTCGGTTTCCGAAACGCTGCCAAATTCATATTTCATCGAGTGTTTTTGCGATCCGTTGCTGTCGGTGCTGCTGAGGTATCCGCTATCCTCGACTTTTCCCGTCGCCGTCGGGTTGTTCGTATGTTTCACGAGTTTTGCAATCGTTACCGATTTCTTCAGTCCGACGAAAGGATTGTGCGTAGAATATTCGCCTTTGACTATGTGCCTCGAAGATGAATTAGGGCTGCGATCATTCCGATGATTCATAACGCCGGCATCGTTCGATTTCGTACAAGTCGTTTTGCAATGTTCCACAGAGCTTGGCGAGCTCCAACTTTGATTCGAACTCTTCGTCGCCTGTTGACGCTGCGATCGTTTCTCGAACTCGATTTTCCACGGTGGATCGGAATTTGTACACCACGAGGTGCTCGATTCCGAAGGAACGGTTCGCGCGAAATCGTTGCTCGGTTTTTTTCGACGCGCTACTTCACGGCTTCCGGAGTTCAACGACGTTGAAAGTTCACCGATGCCGAGTCGTCCTTGGTTATTTGGGTTCCCTACGCAGTGTTGCTCGCAGTTTTCCAGGACAGGAGTGCCGTCGCTGGCCGTAGGGTTACCCGCTTCAGCGTGACTCCTGTCCCATTCGTTTTTTGAACAAGCCGAGTTATTGGTTTCGCCATTGGCATAATCGGCGTACTCGACTCTGCGCGGTGGCTTCGGCTGTTGATATATTTCTTCCGAAGGCGGCAACGGCACTACGTCCGGTTGGTTCTGGGGCTTTCGCTGCCTCTTGGCTTGTCTTATGTCCGGTGTTAAATACCTGAAGTCAAAGGAACACGTTCAAGTTACATATACGAAAAATGTAATCGCCAAACAAACACAGATTGTGGATTCTTCATTCTCAACGAGCAGACTCAAGCGTTAGTCATCATGAGAATTAACGTGTATCTCGGTGAAATTCTTCCGGAATAATTCATGAAACAAAATACTCACTTGTTCTTCTTCCACGACATCGTATTGTCCAGATCTCCATTCAACGATCTCGTACTGCTCATGAGATTGGAATCCTTCAGATTCGTTCTGAGTCTGGCTTCATAAATTTCCCTCAGACTTCCATAACCGCGGTGCAGTGATCCACCGGGATTTTTTGAGTCGCCCTCGTCTCGAAAGCTGCATTTGCTTCGCAGCATGATGTGCGACGGTCTCTCCAAAGAATCGACGTAGCTCTCACTGGAAAGGTCTCGATCATAAATCACATCACCGTTGATTTTCAGTCTCATGGGCTTTCGATCCAAGGTGTCCGGTTCGTACTCGGATTCGTCCTGCTTGACGTAATTTTCCGGCGAGTCCTGAACCTTGATTGTCAAGTGTCCGGGATTTTCGGGCTCGTATCTTATTTCCGGGCCCGAATCGTCGCTTCCGGCTGGACTGGCGTACCCGTCATTGACGTAGACCTCGCTCACCAGGGAATATCCTTCTGGCCTTTGAGACAAAAGTTCCGGCAAATTGTAATAATTCTTTCTCAGAACATCGTCATCCATCCTTGACTCCGATTCGTCGATTCTCGGGTCGATTTTGCTGTTCGTCGATTCCGGCGTTCCGCCGTTCACCGATTTTTCCTCGTGTTTCACCTTCGCGCTCGACATCTTCGGACTCTTCTGTCGGCTGGCGTTCGGCGACGCGGCTTTTCGATTTATTTTACGATTCGTTCTCTCCAAACTGTCGACTTCGTATTCCGTTCCGTTGGTTATTCTCGGATGATGTTCCAGAGCTTTAACGTCCACCATTTCCTTGATCACGGCGTCCATTATACGCTTCGGCGGTATCATCGCTGACGGTAATTCGTTTATCATGTCCGGTAGTTCCTTTTTAGGTGCGCTCGGCGCTCGTGATTTTCTCGTACGCTTAACCGGTCCTTTCGGCGATGATTGTCCGGTCGAGATTATCATCTGACCGTTTTCCTTTCCAGCTGTTACGCTCGTCGCATACGGACTTTGCTGCCTTCCATTTGGACTCGGCGTTTTCGATTTATTCTCGAGTACCGCGTTTTCTTCCATCTGCTTTATGAACGAATTCTCGATGGCCTTTCGCACTTTGGCGTTTATCGTGTCCGTGGAATTTGGCGCATCCAGCGACGAGGGTCCGGATCTGATGCCGCGATAGTAACGATCGCAGTTCGATTGCTCGAACATAGACTTCGTGGAACGCTTCGACACGCTGTTTCTGCAACGGAATCGTCAGTGGAAATCGACATTGTATAAACTATGGCATTAATTTCATATTAATTATATCAGTATGGTAATTCATATCGTACCTATCGTCCTCCTCGAGGATTTCGCTTCTCGCGATATTTTGGAAAGTTCGCAACATCGGCGGATTGTCCTTCCAAGACGCCAACGATTTGTTCGCCAGATTAGCGTCTTCCGATCGTAGGAAATCGTTCTTCGCCATTTCCTTGAGATTCTCCAAGCTCCTCGCGAAGGTTCTCGCGTTTTCTTGGAAGTTGCGTTTGCTGTCCTCGGCGTCCTTCCAGCGTCTTTCGGGCGGTTTCACGTCCTCGAGCCAGGCGCGCACTCGACTGTCGCCGATCATCGGACGACCGTTGTCCGGAAGCATCGGCAGGTTCTTCGACGGCGATCCCGCGCAACCCGGACAACCCGTGCAACGTTGAGACTTTCGAGAGCGCGCTACGGAACCTTGCACGGAACCGGATCGTTGTTTGTTGGCCGATGAGCCGCAACGCTCGGATGTGGTCTCTTCCTCCGGTATACCTGAGAAATGCACAGAATTTTCGTTAATCTCGCGACTAAGAAATTGCGATGCTACGAACTTAGCGGGCCGATGATAGATCACCGAGAGTCTGTTGTACCTGGACACGTATGTATAGTCTTCTTACCGGTTAGAGTGGGAACGAATCTCTTGGCGTCCATCTTGTGCTTGGCGATGGATATGACTTCGCGAATTTTGATGAGAAATTCGATGGCCGCTGGAGGTGGAGCCTGAAAGTACGTTACAGCCGTGAGACGAAGAGTCTTCCTCTTTCGGTGTGCAATCGTTCGAGAACTCACCAAGAGCAGCTGCCTGTCGAAGTATGCCGGGTTGAAGTACAGCTTCCGTCTCTGAGCGCCAGGAAGCACAGGCGTGTCCTGCTGTTGAGTGTTCTCGTTGGTCTCGACGATACGGACATCTTCCTCGGGTATCCGCTCGCCGATAATCGATCCCGTGCCGAAAGGCCCTTCCTGATACTCCATGTACATGCAGTACGGATGAATTATCGCCGAGGTCACTTGCTGCGAACACGAAGAAGACTATTCTTCATTTCGTACCGTATCCTCACACAATCACGGCTGGCGCTATCAATCTTTAGGCTTTTTGGATTATTCTTCCACAATTTTAGATCATTGACAATGCTTTCGATATCAGTTGATGTGAATCATTTAGTATTCTCAAGAGTTTAATTGTTTGAACAATAAAAGAAACGGACTTTGCACGAAGAGCTTTGTTCAAAAGAGCTTTGTGAGTCAACAATTAATAATAGAGAGATTAGCGAAGATAAATTGCTGTGATAAATACGAACATTTTCGAAGCCCTGCTCGCCATCGCTCTGAGCAAGGTCATCTCCGAGATCATCCTCGCTCAGGCCATTGCTGGTATCGCTCTCGAAGTGTCTCGAAGCGCCGAGCAACGGATTATTCTTGACGAGTCCCGCGCCGTCCCTTCCGCCGGTTATCGCTACTTCCGGTTCCTCGGCTTGTTTCGATCTCGCCTTACGGCTGTGCAGGTACAGGAATACACTGGCGACGTAGATAACGGCTAAGACGGCGGATGATATTCCGATCGCGATGTACTCCAAAACGGAGAGGCCCTGAGAATTATGGCCCGCTGCTGCGAAGGTCACTTCGCGAACATCTGGAAGACAAAAAATATGATAATATATCATCTGATTCCAATGATCATCAGTGACTACAGAGGGTCTTTTCAAAATCAATACTTACTACTTTTGGAAGGTGATCCGGCTACCCTGAAGGCAACGCAGGGTATGAAAACTCCGGGCATGTCAGAATTCGGGGCCGCATCTCTGCAAACTAGCCTAACGATGACGACTTTTCCTTCGGCTGCATCCTTTAATCCGGTTTCACCAACCCACTTAAAAGAAAGTTGAACAGTTCATTGATTGGGAAGAGATACAAGTATAATGAGGCTTTTATTTTGTTCTTTCGCGGCGGATTTTGGGAACGGGAGAGAAAGTAAATCGGAAGATCGATTGTCGAACAAACCTGTAGAAAGGTCCTTCCCTCGTCACGAAAGAGGCTGAAGGGAGATTCGGCGTTCGAGAGATTTCTGAGCTCGATCCATCCGGACTTTCCGAGCTGTTGAGCTCCCGCGATGCCGCACACCGGCGTTGTCACACCTGCGAATACACACAAGCAACGATAGTTTGCATTTTTTTTCCAATTGAACCGATTGCAAAAATCCATTCCTAAAAACTTACGCTCGAAGCGAATTTCCGCTTGCGGGTAGATGATCTGACCCCGTTGAGGCAGAAAAACGTACGGAACCTTCTCCACGATACCGGGATTGTTCCGAAACCCAGCGACGTTGCATTCTGCAATAAACAAAAAAATCGTGTCGACGACAATAGAAAAAGAAGTCCTCGATTAACATTGTTTCCCAAGCCAGGCTTGGGTTGTTTTTTGCCTTATCTTCGGAGAGGCGGGATGTAAATTCGAAAGTCTGCACCGTTTCGTAGCGGTTCGGCGATGAATATGCGAATAAAACGATGAATCCGCACATTCCGCACATAGTTTTTTTCCTCTATCGAGCAGGATGTCGTATTACAAACAAACAAAAAAATTGTATTTGATTATGGTTTTTTCTTCGCAGGGAAGCCCAACAGGTGATGAAAGTTCCATCGACAATGATCAGCCGATTCGAGAGGAGTGGGCTACCGTTTGTAAATCGAGCTCATCGATCTTTGGGGAGGTCCCACAGGCCCTCGCGGGACTTCTGGTCGGGAGCGGAGGGCTCGCCGAGCAAGGCGAGCAGAGGCGAGTGCATTCGGCAACAGCGACCGAGCTTTGAGAGCCAACGCGAAACGTACGCCAAGCGATGAAGTAGCCGACGAGCGGCCGAATAACAACCTCCCACTGAACCACTTCCGACATAATTGCACCCGGCGTGATCGATTATTCGGCGTCGCGAGAGTAACCCGAAGCTCACCGAGATCAGGCTCCACCTCTTTCGGTATCATCCGCGATTTACTGTCGTGGCATGAACCGTTTAAGTGGTCTCATTTGGGCCTTAATCGTCATTAATATTTCGGCGCTGTTACAAGCCGAGCAGCGTGTTTCTCCCTCGTCCCCCCGCCCTTAACCGCTCTCCAGTTATTGATCAATTTTTATCTTCCTCTATGTTTATTTTTCTTTTCCTCCGCTTCCTCCTCTTCTTCGAGATCGCAACACGCTTAATTGCGCACACATAACGAAAGCGTATAATTTGCTAGTTTTTATCGAGACCTCCGGGGGGCTTATGCCGGCCCTATTATGACCGATTTCATCTACCCGTGAAACAATCTGTAAGCCCCTCGTAAACGGATCCGCTTGTAAGTGCTGCTAATGCTCGACGCGATGCCCGAAGACTATTATCGCCATCGATCAGACCCTTATTCGCTACTCGTTTCGGGATGTGCTATGTCGCTTTGCATACGCAACTTTCGTGAAGACTTCATTAGTTCACTAACATGGCAAGACGTTGCGAGAGAGTCGGTTATTCTTTATGAAGTGAATCAATTTACTGGGACGAAAATATTCATGGTTATAAAGAAAGAAAAGTATAATCCGATACAACAGGCGATAAAAATTCGAGATGCGACCATTGCGTTATTAAAATATATGATTCTACGCTTTGAAAATCGTCGACGCTTATATTTATTTTCCTGAGTAATTCATGCGGTGACTGTACTCGCCAAAGTGATTAAAATCGTTTGATTTGCACGCAATGTGTAATAACGGCGAAATGGCATTTGTAACAACGTTTCGGAGTTATTTCAATCTCCGCAATCATCGTTACGTCGGTACGTGTTCTCTCTATGAGTATAATTACACGCGCACCCCCGGGAGCATGGAATTATACGGATACACTATGAAAATGGAGAAAGACAAAGTGCAGCGGAGTGTGGATTGCAGGCAGTCGCAATTGGCACGTGCTATGTATAAGGGCCTCGGGGATTCAGTCTCACATCTGAATACACCTGCCGCGCTCGCATCCCGTCTCGCGGAATTCCTCATGCTTCACGCATTCATGCGAGAATCACGGCACGAAGCCGAAGAGCTATGCGAATAGGAGAGCTTTAGTCGTGTGCATCGACGTGAATTCGTTGCACGATATTTTCGCGCCAAATACCGAGTTCAAAGGCGGCTCAGCAGCTTAGATCTTAATACAGAAAACCACAAATATTCTCGCAACTTTCTATAGCCACACATGGATCTGCGAAACGTTGTCGAAAAATTATTTTCTTGACCTTGAGCCTGCCATTTTACGAAAAATTCTTAAAATAAAAAAAAGGTTCATCAAAGTAAGAAAAATTCTCGATAATCGAAAGAAATTTTATTCCAATAGACTTAATGGACATTCCATGCGGCAAGAAGTGTAAACGATCCGTTCGCGTCCGGGTCGCGTTTTCAAAGGAGAAAACTAATCGCCTATGCATTTCCGTGACCCGACCCCTGGCTTCGCGAAAGAAAGAGTGTCATGAAAATCTATTCATTACTCAAGCGGCGACTCGATATCCGTTATAAGTTGTGCGGGTCTCAGGAAAATCGGTATCCGAATCTATATAATCCCCCGCAGATGCGGAGGAACACAGGCCGCGTTTAACTGAAACCGGTGAATGAGTAATGACCAGCGCAGAATCGACGTCGCAGAGATCGTTTATCTTCGGGATATGCTCTTTGCCACCGTGTGAGTGCCGGTTACGATATATGCGCACACGTATTCACGCGATTCATTGGGGGATACGGGTAATAAGATACCGCGAACGGTGTACACGCTATTCCAGAATCGGGAGAATCGCGCGAGAGGCAGTGGTGAAATCGTCGGACAACGATCGAGTGATTAACGCTTCTCGAACTTTCCCGTTGGGAGCAAGTCGCGGGAAAAAAATTGAAAAAAAAAGAAAAGATAATACGGAAGGTTTATATCGATTAAAAACAATTTGCCTTGATATAAATCGATTGGGAGGTCCATAAACGATTTTAACACTCCGGGAACGCGGGATCGGTCTTTCGAGGCAGGGGCGATATTTCAAGATCGAATTTCCCCGCGATATTGCCGACCCGGGAAAAAAATTAAGGAGACCTCGAAAGATACGTTTGCGATATGTTCCCTGTCGTTAGTATTATACACGAAGGCATTAGCGATGATCGAGTGTCTCAAAGAGCAGAGAAACCGTAAAGCTTCTATGTGACCCGAATGTCGTTCCAGAAAAAAAATCCTGCAGCTATCCCCGGCGTGACCTGTACGACAGTCCCGTAGCCGGTTGGATAGCAAGTTTACCTTCTCGCTTCGTCGCGAACCGACGAGAACTTGGGAAAATGTATGCTATTAATCAGTGCGGAGACATTTCTGACATTGGTAGTTGCTCAACGACAAGGATCGCTTATGCCGTCGCGCTGGTCAGGTTGATGTCTGATTTTAATAAGACAAAGTGGAGGTCGTAATCAACTTGTATCGATAACAAAATCGGTTCCCATATACTGATCGAAACTCCTTAACTAGTCTGACGAATTCGATCCCGGGACACCTGTTGCCGCGAGAATACAAGTCTAAAATCTGCATCCGAGCGAAGGAGGAACACAAATGAAGAACGAGAGGCGGATAGGATTGAACGTTTCACGCAAGAAGGGAAAACGGTCGTCACGAACCCGAGCTATTAACGGGGCGATTCCAGCGCGGTTTTAGCGCCGCTTGTACAATGATTGCATCATTACTGGAGCGGTTCGTGAGGGGAAGCCACAGGCAAGAGTCGAAAAAAACAAAGACGAAGAGAAAGAAATATGTTAAAGTGGGAAGTATCCTCGTGGACCCGAGCCACGAAGAGGAATCTAGAGGATGACCCGAGCCATGAACCCCGAGGGCATGCGAGACCCGCACGGTTGTTCGCACATGCTGCCGCTCGGACTCGTACAACTTATAGATATACACGGTCCTTCGTACAGTTTTTGCATCTTGGCGACCGGTGAGAATCTCGGTAGCAACGTGGCACCCAACGACGGGCACTCACACCGGCGCCCAGGTCGCACGAAATTGAATAACAGAGATTGAGCAATGTGACGAACATATGAAAATGAGCTCCTAGGAAAATGTTACCCTTCGCATTTACACATTGCGCAACTTTTTGCGAAAAAAGTATATTTTCTTGCATCCGGTTTCGACGCGTTTTTTTCGTTTACTGATGAATGCAAAATTTTATAAAAAATAGTTCAATAGTTTTTGAGAAACAGTTTTTACACTTTGGGAGAATTCAGTTTAAAAAAAAAACGCTTTTGAGGTTTTGACGACTAGAAGCCGAGTGGTTTTGTCGTTTTACGGACCGATCGGCGATTTCTGAGCCATACATTAGTTTCTTTACACAGTAGAAACCCAATTAAGGTAGTAGGCCCGACACAGTCCGGCCAAACGCGAGATTCAAAGAGAATTTCGAACACTACTCAATGGGATGAAAATCTGGAATTCTTCTTATATCGCTCTATACCGAGGAACTTCCGGTTATTATTGATCATTCCGATGAAATTCCATAACTACAAGTTATCGATGACTGACTTTCTGGTCTTACGCCGAATTCTTGACCTCTTTTATCTCTCTGCTTCCCGATGGAAACCGTACACCGTATTTATCGGATCATTGGACAATTAGAGAATGATTTGTGATGTACGAAGCGCTGCAGTCGTTATTTCAGCTCGATGGTAGTTCACCAGCCGGCAAAGATTATCGGTAAGGAGAAGGATTTCTCGGAAGGAGTTCATCGATACGAAAAATAGAAAAGCAGAGCAAAGCCGTTGATAAGCGATACGGTTAGAGTTTCGATCGCCTATCAACATAGAATTTCGAGTCCTTGACCCCGTGTTGCACTTGCACTTCCCGATTCCTGGTTGTAAACCGAACTGCAGGATGATCGGTGGATCATTAAAGGATGATACCTTATTACACGACATTACGGTTACATTCATAACCGGGCTTACCGGTAATGCTCGCCGTGAGACATGCATTTATTGATGCACCGTACAAAGTACAGAGCCAGCTGCATGTTGCATTGTCATACCGCATTGGTCCATGCCCTTTCATTATCCTTCGACTGACTTTTCCGTATTTCGTAATTATTTTCTCGACTACAAGGCCTGTTAGCGAGGTACTCGCGATCACTCAGGGGGCGATGTTTGCACGCATGGCCTGGAACTATTTACTGCAATTGCGGTACCAAAGGCGAATGTCTCTCAAACGTCGCTGGAGGCATTGTCACCGTTGAGCCATGACGATGCGTGGAATAATCATGAGTCACAAACGAAGGTTTTGTCAAGTGGCATAAATGGTTAACCGTCAACTTCAGAATTGCTTGAAGGGGTTCTACGAGCGGTACAATCTAGTTGGCATGCTCTTTTTGTCAACATTATTTATTCCTATAACACAACGAGACAGGTCTGTAGCCCCGACGGCTTTTGCGCGAGGCTCGAATGTTTTCATTTGTGGCCGTTCAATTGTTGTGTGGGAATGAATGCGCGCGTGTAAAAAGTGTAAACGGTATTTGCAAACCACTTCCCATTTCTCTTCAAGTCGTTCAATTAAGTGTCTTTTATAAAAATTATTTTAAAGGCCGATAACACTCAGAAAAAGATGTGTCAGAAAATATCGAACGTATAGCTCTAAAAAACTCGCTATAAAATTTTATATCGAATATCTACATGTATATAAAAAAAAGATTGGAAAATAGAAACTTGCAAATTGCTTCCTCATTATTCTTCGCCTAATCACTTTTCTCAAAGTTTTATACGATTTCGAAGTTATTGTAAATGTTCGCAAAAAAAAAAAATTATATGTAAATAATCTATTATTTCGCGGCGAAAAGATTCCGTGCTGCGAATACCTCGTTATACATTGACTTTCCACCGGCGAATGGTGTGAACGCATAGTCAATATCATTTGTACAAGCAGACAAGATAATTCTATAAATCTCTTCGCACGGCCTCGAACCTCCTACATGTTTCTATTTATCGGTGTGACATTGAAAAGCTACAACTTTCGAGGTATGCTTCGCGCGGCGATGCAGACGTTGCTAAGGCCGTCGGCGTGCACGAAGCAACGTAACCGCGCGCAGCATTGGTGACACAGACTTTCTTTCCTAGGTCAAGGCAGGGGGCGCGTAGCGAACACGGCAGCGCATTAATGTCAGGCCCCTTGTCGCTTACACCCGAGCCTCAGTCACGCGAGATCATATATTTTCTTTCGGAGCCGCATGTGGTGGCGTACGCACGTACGTTGCCACATTCGTACATATATAGACATGATGCGCACAAGCCACGTGAATGAGAGATTGATGATGAGCGAAGGTAGATGACAAGCATAGTTGAGGTCGTTTGATGTCCCTCACCCTGGTGTTGTCTGTGTTCCGTCGAGTCCCTTCTTTCATTCCGATGCTTTGCGATTTATTCTTTTGTCACTTCGCGATTCGGCTACTGGTAAACGTGATTCTTTACAACAATCTTTGAAGGGTCCAATGAGAATTTAACGAAAGTAGACAATCGGGGATTGGATCTATTACGAGATAGATAGAGTCAAGTCGATGAATTGAGCATGAATTGAATAAATTACATTAATTGCCGGTGCAATTAGTTGATCAGGAGATAATGGAGTACCATGTGTCAGAGAAACAGCCAACTTATAATTTCTTTTTTGGAATTTTTTTTGTGTTGGGTACTGAACTGAATTGAATATAATCGAACGTGAAAAAAATCCGGGGAGCTTGGAAGTAATTATTAAAAAATGAAATACATTTGGATCGCCCAAAAAAAAAATCGGTTATTAATAAAAATATAAAATTACTTTACTTACAGTACTTTAATTTACTTTCCATCCCAGCTCGAGAGCATGGAGTACGTGGCTCATTGTGCCCGAGTACCTGATACAATGCACCCCACTGATGGGATACAGTGAGTCATTTGACGAATTATTTTCATTCTCATAATTAAGATATGTTCTAATTGTCTTTGGCAATTATTGCGGCTTCCTCGGATGTCCAAAGGTCTATTTTAACAGATTATCGTTCATATTTTTTGTATATTATTTTCTGGTAAATTCAATAATTCGTTGAAACTCTTCATTAATCGGATATTATGGTTATCATTGAATCACAAAAAGCGGGATCGTTGAATGATCCATTTTGTATACAGTGCCTTAAGATGCTTGTTACGTCGACGCTTCACTAATCCGATAAGATACCAGGGCTAGCCAGCGGAACGTTTAATCGCGGTCTCACCGTGATTAAGAGGCTGCTAATCCCTCGCGCCGTAGAGAACTTTAAACGAGATGCGTCCGCACACTCTCGTGTATGATAGATCCGTTTGCATCACACAGGCACTCGTCTGAATACACACAACGAGTGCGTGTGTGTGTGTCTTGCACATTACTATGGGCCGCGCATCTCGAATTGCAAATGCGTTCAATTAGACGCGGTGTAGACGCTTGTAGCGAGCCTTGCATTCAACGCCGTCTACTTCAGCGTGCAATTTCACTGCCGGGATCGTGCTCGGGAATGGCGTATATTCCTACACGCTCATTGCACGTATATTCTGCTATTCATGTGTATCGCACAGGTGTTTTTATAAAATGCGGAAAAATTATACTTCACCGAGTGAAAAAATTAGTAAGATTTTCAAAATGCTCGCTTGAATACGTGCAACTAAATATTCAGCTGAAATTGAAAAAATTTGATTGCCTCGAATGTTGATTGGTTCCTTGGTGCGATTTTTTCGAATTTTTAGAAAATTCATATGTATCCAGAAAAATGAACGAATCGATTCCATTAAAAAGCAGTTCGTTGGCCGGGAAATTTGTTGAACAATTTTTTTTTTCATGAATTAGTTAATAACATTTAGGGATCATTATTGTGCAAAATAATGTTTCTTTTGTATTTCTAATATGCATGATTTTTTTCAGATTTTTATACCATCGAGAAGTGTTCGCTCTCAATTTTCGCAAGCTTATGCGAAATAACCACTATGCGCAAGGACTACCTTAAATAGTCGGCAAGATTCGTGCAGGGGGGGGACGTCCGAGTAAAGTCTTGTAGAAATTCAACGGTGTCACGGGTGGCACGGGTATCGTGATCGATTCACGAGTATCGGACAAAACGAGCGCCGCGTGTAGTTATCCAGTCGATTACCTTGCGAATGATGAATTCGTGTAACGCGCACAAATTTATCGTTGCGTGCAGTTTTACGGAGACGGCAGGCATGCTTCCCGGTTCTTGTGGCGAGCGTTCATTCAACAGACCCCAATTTTAATTTAACTTTGCGAGGGAACCGACCGTGCCCACAGAGGCGACGAGGGATTCATTTTCGTTTCTTTTTTTTTTCCCCAAAAAATAAAGTGTTCCCGCTTCCCCGAAGTGCCGTACTCGATCATTGAGCGCGTATAAATTTTACTACGTAGACGAAACTATAGCGCGTTATAACGCGAGGCTCGTTAAGTGGGTTGATCGATCGATCACACTGTTCGCTGCTGTGCTCACAAAATTAATGATAATCGTTGATTATTAATGGCGACAAAATGAAAAACCACTTCGACGATCCACGAATATTCATAAAGTGCCATTTTGGTGTATCGCACTCGAATAAATTCGATGGATAATAATTACTTTTACGGAAAGTCGGGTAAAACCAGTTGAGAAAGTTTCGTCCGTTTGACGGGCCGGTCGCGCGAAATGCCTGGCGAGCATCGATGGAGGGAATCTGCATGACGATCGAGAAGTACCATTTTGAATTACGCTTTTCGACTCCGGAATACGATACGGAGATTTGATTATACGCGTTCGTTAACCGGTTCTTTATGTCCTATCGAGGCGTATTTTTCAATAAATTTTTATGTACTACCGATACGGCCTTATGATATTAAGCCATCGATAGTAAATTCACCGGGATTTTTCGTAAAAATGCCAATAACCGTGTCGTTTATGCTGGGTCTTAAAAAAAACCAAGAAACATTGCGTGTACAACAAGGTGCCAAGTGCGTGAACGGTAAATAAATTACCACTTTCAGTGTTATAATGATAGTTCATACGTGTGAGATCTCGTTAACTCGGTTCGCATTTTGACAGACCCTCTCGTACGAACAAGAGCGTTCGCGAAAAATCATCTTCCAGAAATCGGGCTTGTTATGAGGACGGTTTATCGGTTAAACTATGCATGCAACATGTGCGTCTACTTAACTTCGAGGCGTTCGGTTCGGTTTCGGCAAGTATTCACTTAAACCAATTTCATCGAAGAGAAGAGGAACAAAAAGGAAGAAGAAATTGTCGGAATAAGCGAAGTGAGAAAATTGTTGTTACCAGGGGCGCGCGCTGAGTTCGACTCGTTTCCTCATGCCTCCGATCTTTCGTTTAAATCTGCTTCCAAGGAATATCGGGATCTGGGCCGGGCGTGGTCTTGTCCAGGGCTCACGTTTCGTCGGAACGAAGGGAGAACGGGGATGGAGGAAGGGGTATACGTGTGGTACGTATATCACGAGGTGGATAGTTAGGTCCTTTGAAATGAGAGATGGAAGCAGGTACCGCGGAAGGTCCACCTGAAATTATCCAGATTCCACGGAGACGGTTACCGTGTCGTACATTCGTTTTTTTTCACCGGCCGCGCCCTTGCCACTCGACGCCGAAACCACATTACGCGGGCATCATCAGCGACGGGACAGCAAGTACATATTAGGTTCAACGTAATTGTCGATTGATCATTCGACAATTTTTTTCCCCTTTCTCGTTCGATGCATCTCGAACTTCGGCTAGTTCATCGAAGTCGGGAAGATCTTGACGAGATTCATCAAGTGGGAAGATTGTATGAAAATTCGCGAAAAGTATTAAAAAACTGCAGGAACCGACGGGGCAAATGATTTGTCTCTGGCATGATGTGCTTTTATTCGTATTGCAGTGATAAAGGAAACAATTGTCTTTCCGTTTGAAATTTTTGCCGGATGCAACTTCTAGCTTAAGAGATCGATTAATGGACTCTGAAGAGCTGAAGATCTTTTTCTAATGCCGTTTTTATCGTCACTGCCAATCAATTTTTACCAGGAGAGATGGTTTTAATAATCCTGTCTTCGGGCCATCGAAATAATTGGATTTTAAGGACACCACCTGTTTTTTTGAAATTCCTGAAGCACTTTTGAGCGTTTTTTTTAGTAACAGCTCCACACATTATGGTAATCGCTGGAAGATATCCAAGATATGTAACGTTGTTCGCACTCGAGAAGTTCAATAACTTTCCGGAAAAGAACATTCCCGCGTTATTTGTACATACGGAAGTACAGCACTGCTTTTAAAGCGTTGAAGTGCGAAAATGAAAAAAATCTGTTCTTCAATAATAAGTGTGTAAAGCTCCCCAAGGCTGCGGCGCCGTTATACATAATAATATGAATTCAGCGGTGAATTATGTGCGTATATGGAAAATGAGATGCCAACTCACCGTGTATGTCGCTCACACAAATGTGAAGATCCTCTCGAAAAACGGGTAGTGCCGGGTTGCACTGGCATATACAAGTTCCGTTCGATATTGAGATCCCTGTCGAGGATGAGGTGGTACTGCTGCTGCGGGTATATGGACTCCCCGTACCGCTGCTCAATTCGACGCACGCTACGCTACACGATCCTTGAACATGAAAAATGCAACCCTTTGATGCTTTTGACGAATTTATACGATCACATAAAATCAGATTTGTGTATTTTAAATTGTAATGTTTTCTAATTTCTGAATTTTCAATTATTTTTTAATGAATTATTAATTTTTTTTACATTTTTTTGAATTCTAAAATTCAAAAATTTCGGTGTTTTCAATTTTTTCAATGTTAGAATTATTAATTTTTTTTATTGATTTGTTAATGTTTTTGTGTTTTAATTTTAGAATTATCAAATTTTTTATCGTGAAATCTTCAAAGCTATCGAATTTTTAAATGATCTTTGTTCGAATTTTCGAGTAGTCGCTGCAAAGCTTTATTACGATTAGAGCGTCACAAGCGAGTGGCGTTTGAAAGGGAGAGAAATTTCCCCTGTCTGAGATTCAGTGAAACAGCTTATCGGTACGTGACACACGACTCGATTGTGATTACTTTATTCCAACGTAGCAGATGTACGGTATTCATTTGGCGGACGGTCAAGCTTCTTTCCGACTCTCAGAGTGAAGAAAATGCACCCGGCCGTACATTATTTCCCGGTGTTCGCGAAGCATGTATAATACGAAACTCGAATGAAGCAGCAACAAAGACGTTAAAGAATGCGAGCTTCAGAATTGAAGGGGACGAAGTTGGTATAAGGGAATTAGAATAATAATTGCTTCGTGTATGAGAATTTTCTGGCGGGTAATTACTTTGCGAATTATGTTCTTTACTATCGTCGCGGGACGTGTGGAGATCCTTTTCCGGGCTAGGAGATTGTCGTCTCGTACCGGACAAGAGCGAATGGTCTTTGGAAATGTTCTCCTTCATTCAATAGCTTCGGGGTGTACGAGACCGGAGAATTGATTGTGCTCGAGCTCGATAGATGTTTATCAAATACCGATAAAATTCAATGGGAACCACCGTCAAAAACAAACAATGAAGAAAAATTCAACGAAGAGAGAAATGCTTGTTCTTTATTTAGCAATTTTTGTTAAAAAAAAAAAGATCGATTCCTTCGATTCTCCCGGCAATGGCAAAAGCATGTTTATATTGCTATTTACAATACTCTCTAAAGCCGTTCTATTTTCTGGAAGATATTAAAAAAAAATCTATTATTTACCTTCGACGGTGAAAATGTCCCCATCGGCATGACGAATGACCGACAATTCATCTGCGCCGACGATCCGAATGAGTTGGAAGACGCCCGAGAGTACGAGGATCGGAGGTAGCATTTTTTTCTCAGCATGCTGTAAAAATAAAAATAAATCAAAAAAATGATTAAAGTTCCTCTTTATGTGGCGATTTTATGGCGTCTATAAAATTATCGAAATACAAAGACAGTGTTTCGATACTGATTCGAGACATTAATCAACTTTTTCGTAACATCGAGAATTCAATGATCCGAACCACGAAGAGATCGGACAAAGAATGAATAAATAAGTTTCGCGAAAATAAACATAACGACCGAACGATGAAGACCGCAGATAAAAATTTGCTGCGCGCACGTGCATCACGGACGAGTTGGTGTATCATTTGAATGCCCAAGACGCAATAAGAGAATCGCGCAACCTTACCGTGCATGCACGTATGTCGATTTGCCTTCGATCACAGGATTTAACGGATCAGGCAAGCTTGCGAGTAATCGACCCGACCAAGAAGCGCGTACCGCAAGTATTGGTTCCTCGGTGGAGCGATGGAACTGCTCTGCACTGAGCGGAAATGCACATTGCCCCGGGTACAGAAGAATCCTTTTTTTTATGTTTCGCGGTTCTGAGAAAAATGTAACGCCCGAAGGGTCTCGATACTCGATATCGCCTTACTGGATACCCGAGAAAATATGCAACTTTCGGTGCATTGAATTCTGTTTTTTTCTTTTAATTCTTATAATCTTTTTTTCGAGTTTTTTAATTTTTGTAATTCGAGCGATTGGTGGACAAGAAATTGTTTCTTTCGCGCGAGAAATGCGCTGCGAGCGGTTTAAGATCGTGAGACAGTCGAAAGTGGTCATTAAGCCGAACCGCCGCGTTTTCGTCGGCGTATAATAAAGAGGAACAATTTCAAGTGGATCGGTTTTGTCACTGGCACGAGACCGGCAGTACGCCGTTTTCCCCTTCCACAACTCGAATCTTGCTCTTCTTCTCTTCCACCTCTTCTTGCTCGGGCTCTCTCGCTTTCGAAACTTAGTTCTTCGCGTGGTTCCTCGGGGGACGGTACTCGTTAGGTCCCGTTGCGCGTGGCGAACGGGAAGGACAACTTGCTGCTGAAGCGAAAAGGAAAAGACGATGCGAAGATAAAAAAAAGAAAAGAGTAAAATAAGTTTCCGAACGTTCGAGCCATCGCCATGCACGGATGATCGACGTAAGCGCTCGAGATTGGCTCAGATGCGAATGCGTGCATCATCGCTGCACTCGCCTGCACGTTCGCTCTACTCCCAGTCTTCGCGTTCGATACTGGAGCAGCACCGGTTTATAGATAATGGTCGATGAGGCACAGTTCGCGATATCGGTTTATTCAATCATATAGAACAAACATACTCGACAAACGATCGACACCTTTGATAAACAAAAACGACACGAAAAATTCTGATAATAGAAATTTCGAATCGATACGAATTTTTGAGATCTTATCGAGCGTGTCGCGCTCAAATATGATACAATTCTGGAGTGGTTCCAGAAAAAGCTTTAATCAAAGCGGGATCGGCCAAATACAATTGATTTTATATAATTTGTTATATATAATTTTTTAATGTATAAAAAGAATTCTGCTGATAGCTATTTTGGATCTTTACGATTTTCTGAGAACTCATCTGGGTCACGCGAGAACTCGAGGTGAAATTTATATTTCCGTAATAACTTCGTGAAAATAATCCTCAATAACGAATTGACGATATTGAGAACATCGGAAGAGTTCATAAAAAAATTATTGAGCGCGCGATAAATCTTGTATAATAGATTAATATACGACGGAACATTAAACCATAGATTTTTAAACCACCAGTTCTGAGCTCAACGTTATTTCCGTCGTAAACATAAAATCAACTTTATCTCATGTTTGAAATTTCGAAATTTTATTACAATTTTCCGTGAAGTCATTTACCTATAGGAAGAAAATGAGCACGCTGTGACATATGAAATATTCTAAGCGAACGATGTATCGTATCATCTTGCTTTTAATTACGTGTAACATAAAGTACCGGGACGTCGGGACACTGTAGTACATAATGCAAGCTGAGCGAGTAAGTTTCTTACGGGCGCGGAAGAAATAAATTTTTCGTGACTCTTCCGAGTCAGCTAACGATGTCTCCGACACAATTATCGCCGGCGCGGGCCGCGCGACACAGTACCATATCTTCCGCCGCCCATAGGTACGAGCGAGCAAGTAAGTTGCGCGTAAATGCTCGCGCTCCATTCTCGTCTTACCCGTGACGAAATAACCGTTCCGTCTTTCTTCTGCTCAATCTCTTTCATCGTCTCACGTTCTCGTTTCCCTTCGTAACCACAACCATGGGGCCCCGTCACACAGTTACAAGAAACGAAGATCGCGATGCGTACGCCCGTAATGACCACCTATCGTATGTACGCGAATAAGCCGATCGTTATGATTTGCACGTCGTTACGAATATCTGCTTGCGTTTCCTTTTTTTTCGGTTTTTATTAATTGTAGCCATCATATATATGTATGAATATTTCTATATTTATCATTATTATTGTTTAAAAAAATTATATTTTTTTATTGTTATGTATATTTAAATTTTATTATTGCCTATATCTTTTTTGTTAATAAAATATAATTCAATAATAAATATATTAGAATATCGATATGCAGAAAATCATAAAAATTTCGAAAGACGAACAAGACGATTTCTGAAATATGTTCGTCATAATTTCCGAGCGTGGATATTCATAACTTTATATGTATGCATAAATGTCGATCCTTGCCTACAGCTGCTTACGCGACTTGCATCGCTATATGAACTGTGGATGATCACTGTTATCTGTCACTATGAAAAGGAGGCGGCAGCGTCATGCACCAAATATGAAGTTAAACGATCGTTAAATCGTTAGAGAAAGGCGAAACCGGATAAACTGGAGAGAGAAAGAAAAAAAAAAACACAGCGGCCCAATAAGGCAAGATTACGCGAAACGTAGGGTAAGGATATCTATAGGAAAATGTTCCATCACGTGAGTTTATGAAGCGTGATTCAGGCGATCGTCGGCTACGCTCTAGTAGGGACTCCGTCGAGACGCTGCCCGCGTCTCTTGATGTACTCTGCACGACGTATAGTGTATTATAGTAGCAATTGCAACTTTGTTGCACCTCCGCGTCTATAAACTTCTTGTTAAAGCGCGTGCCCAACGCGGGAAGTGTGCGAAACCATAAGTGCAACCGATCATTCTCGATGGAGTGTCATAACGCAACATATCCCAGCTATCATCTCAACGCGCTGGTCGCTGGTGCTTCGGCAAATCGTTTTGCACCGTTCGCAGTACACAGGTTTTGCGTCTCTTAAAAAGTTTGACAAAGCATATATTAAATATAGTCAAAAATAATAGTAAATATTGCATAATTATATATATATTGTTTTTTCGTTTCAAAAATATTATTCAGTATTTAATACATTTTTTATATTAATATTGAACATTTTTATAGTCGTTTGTTTGGTTGTTAAAATTATATCAGCGATTGTGCGAGTAAAGTTTTTATAAAATATAGTTAACGCATAATCGAATACATTGAAGAAATGTATTGTGATTTTCCAAATTGTGGCTTTGGTAAATCTTTTATTTTGCCGACTGGGGTTCGGCTCGGGGCCCGCACGCGCAACTTGTAGTTATTCAATAAAGCTTCAGATTTACTGTTCTCACATGGTCGTGGATGACCGAGAGCGTCTTTTCATCACCAGCTTGTTTGCATGATTGAATTTATTACGGAAACCTATTGTATAGCTGCTAGTTACGTTAATCGTGTCAACGTTCCTTTCCTCTTTTCGGAGTTTGTCGGTGTTTATCGTCCGTATTCGTTGCGACTGTGTGCGCCACGTTAGCTTGAGGCTGTGCTTAGCAACTGGCCGACAACGAATCGGGAAGTGCGAATACGTGAGATAATCCGTTTAGACTCAGCTGCGGCAATCGCACGTGTGTCGCGGGATTTATTCTCTCGTCTTCTGTAAATTGACCACGTCTCCTGGAAAGCCGGCTTGCCTTCCAGGAAGTTTAAATGTACTCCTGAGGTAAGGAATTCCCTACCCTGGCCATTTAAACTTTCTTTGCTTCGGCACTGCTCGAATTTACGTGCGAGCTAATTGGTTACGCAATAGCCGCTCGAGTAAGTGAGGATCGCGAGGTTTCGAGCCTACCGAAGCGCTTTGTTGACGAAGTGCGCTTGTGAAAGCCGAGTCTAATCGCGGATCGCGCCGTTTGTTGTCAAACGCGAATCTCGAAATCGCTGCTCACGTTGCTGTCGGAATTTCGAGATTATCTCGTTAATTCGCCAAAGGAAATTTATCAATTTATGTTTTTACAGCGAGCCGGACTCGTTTATGATGTGATTACACAAAAATAATATGATTGACAATTGATAGAGTCCGGACACTCGAAATCGTTTATTAATTACCGCGATGCGGTGATTTCTTCCGCGTTCCGCGTCGCAGGGGATTATCGTCTCGACTCCGAGTTAATCCGCCTATTGTCGTCGCGGACTTCTCGATGCAAAATGGTATTTAACGGGGATCTGATCCGTGATCTGAATTATTACCGTAATTAAGGTGCGACAAACGAAACTCGACGTTTGAGAATTGTCTCGGCTTCGTATTTACTTTTATATGGAAATGCGCGGTAGTTATCGCTGCGTATCGCAGTCGATAACTCGAAACAAAAAGACAATTTGAAAATGAAAGGATTTTATGAGAATCCGCGATGCACGGATTTCTTTATCCAAATCGAATTTATAGAAATAGTAATTTATCGAAATAGCAATAAGTTAGCGCTTCTTAGCATAGTACTCGTGAATACAGAAAATTTAATTAACACTAATTAACGACGAAACTATGTTCGAAGAGGCCGGGGATTGCCTAGCAAAGAAAGTAGGCCGGGGGTTGCCTAGCAGAGAGTGTGGCTTGGACAGCGCTATGCCGTATGCAAGTCACAAACTCGTGGATCTGTATTTACAGAGGATTTTTGTGCTAAGCACGACTAATCGAAGCTAAGTGCTAAGCACGAATAAACGACGTAGTAAGTAATTGGTGAGTGGAGTAAGTTGATGAGTAGAGTCTCGATTCCTCGGAGTTCGAGCTTTTATAGTCGCGAGGATTCTCGTCACGTGATGTACTTTGAGGAGGGGAGAATTCATCACGTGGCCGAAATATATTTTCAAAGTTTTAAATAATCATAAAACATTTAACGATGAACTGCTCTTAAGTCGCATCATCGTTCGTCGCCGGAGATTCCCAGATCTGCGAGTGGGCAGGCGTTCGAACCCCAACGGACAGTTGTTCTTAACCCGCGCTAGGATTAGCGCGAGCGATTAGACGCTAGGGCGTGCCCTAATTCGATATCACTCGGCGTCGGCTTGACCGCATGAGCTATATCGGTTGTTATTCACACCGTTCCGCTCGAGTGATATAACGGACGTTCGCTCTTAAGACTCGATGACGAGTTGAGGCAAAAAACGTCCCGTCACATAGCCCCCCGATCAATGTGAGTTCTCAGGCTGATGATTTTTCACAAATAAAAGGCATGAAATGAGGATTGATCGCACAATAGTTTTCTTTTTTTCTCTTTTTTTTTTTTTTTTTTTTTTTTATTCAAAGAGAATTTCGTCATTTTGTATGCACGATCCCTCTTCGTCATCCCATTTCCATCGGGTTCTTTTGCGGATCAGATGCCGGAATAAAGCCGCTGCACCTGCATGCGCTCTTGTGGACTTATTACAATGATTCACGAGTCCAAAAAAACAGCGCGATTGTTTTGCGTTTCTTTTTTGTCTCGGAAAGTTAGAAGTCGCTTGGACTGTGTCCGGATCCGGTTTGATACCGTCGGGTGACACAATATGCCCATGGAATTCTGTTTCCTTGTGAACAGAATTCGATTTCGCCGGGTCGATTACTGCCAATTGCTCTGATGTTTCGTCCGAGGTGATAGTATGATTGTTCTTCACACTCGAGACGATAACCTCGTGTTTAGGCGCGTCTCTCGACGTTGTAGCGGGAGTGAGAGCATGCTCGATCACTATCCCTTTTTTACTTGATTCCGAGTTTGCAACCTCCGCGTTTGCGCTGCTCATCGTAAGCTTCTGTGAGTCGATAATGTTTCGATCACACAGTGGCTTTGTCGCTAGCTGAACGCGGCATCTTCGCTGCGGATTTGCCGGATCAGAGAACTCGAGCTCGTAACTCGTTAGGTCGATAATGCTCCGCATTCGATTCAAAAAATCGATTCCGATGATGCAGTCGGATGTGAGCTTGGGGACCACTAACAAAGTTCCTGTTGTTACGGCTTCATCGAAAACAATCTTGGCTGAGAATTGCTTCGTGACTCGCGTCGCCTTCTTTTCCGTTGCCGTAGTTACCGTGACTCCAGTTAAGGGAAGAGTCGGACTATTTTTAAACTTTTCGAAGTACCTTTGATAAAATTTATCGGATACAGCGCTGACTTCGCTGCCTGTATCAATTAAGGCTTCGACAATTATAGAATCTACAGATAGCATCAACGATAGACATTGTGCCACGCTCGGGCTATCGGATGCGAGGGTATCGAGTTCCCGGAGATAGTTCCGGATATTCTCCCCGTATCCTAGCGTCACAGAGAGGAGGGAGGCCTCTAATTCTGCGACGCTTCCTCGTTTTCCGGAAGGTCGGTTTTTTCATCGTCATCGATTTCGACGCCGGGAACCCCGTCTTGGGTGATTTCAAGTGAGCGGATTGTTCTCTTGAAATCGTTAGCCCTCTGGGACTGAGGTTTCTGAGTTGTTTCTCGAGCGGGATAGACAACTTGCCTCGGAGGCTCATTGCTCGGTGCTGAGTTTCTCTCAGAAGTTATTGCTGCGGGCGAGTACTCGAATCTTTTTCGGTGTGAATTTATCGATCCTCCATTATCGAAGGATTCGATTAGATCGAGGAACGCTGGTACCGTTCGGATGCCACGCGCGAGAATTGCGCCCCGAATTTCCTCCGTGAAGTGACGTGACAGTTTTTGAATGATTTGTCCATCGTTCAGCTTCGGAACCAATTCGCGAGCTTCTCCGATCAACTTCATCGAATATGAAAGTCGCGTTACTTTCGAGTCTGGTTTATGCCAACCATAATCCAGTGACTCGTGTACTTGCCGTTGTAGATCTTCATTCCAGAAGCGCTTCGTGAAGAAGTATTCGAAGTCGCGGAAGTCAGATACATCCGGCTCGACAAGATCCCACCACTCGCTGGCTGAATTTGTCAGACTCTGATCGACCAAGATTTTGAATTCATATCGGCTACCGAGAGTCTCACAATATTTCTTAAACTCTTTAAGAAATTTCATCGGGCGTTCTCGGGGAAGACCTCGGAACGTCGGCGCCGTTAACCTCGGTGCCCCCCAGATCTTTGTTTGGGGATCTACATCGTTATTTGCCAGGGTTCGCGTTGTGTTCAGTGGGTGAGGATTACCGGCCTGTCGCAACGCGTTAATTTCCTGGTTAAATAGATTCGTCAGATCATGCGGCGTCTCGTCGTAAATATTCGAGCGAGTCGAGGAACGTTGTCTCGCTCCCATGTTTACGCTTGAGACCTCGACGTTTGGCATCGCGACTCGCGAAGCCGCTGATGTTATTGTGAGAGGCACGTAGTGGGCTGAGTGGACGGGTATGTTCTCTGTCGCACTCGTTGTGGATACCCCTCGGGGTTGAAAAGACACACCGTGCTCTTCGCCTCGTTGGTTTGGCTGTGTGGCAACTCGCTGTTGCTCGTGCCGCTGACCAACGGTTTCCGATAGGCGCGCCAGATCATTATGAATCGCATTCAACGTTTCTTCGGTAAACTGCCTGACACCGTTTATTCTTTTATTGAATACCGTCGCGAGATTATCAATGCGACGAGTTAGCAATGTGCTGTCCATACGACGGTGTTCATGTAGCTCTTCCAAAATCTCGCGGAGCGAATTAATTTGGCGGTTTGCTATGCGCGTGTTTACCGGAGTTGGGGCAGCTGCCCCCGAGTTCCTCAGATTGTCCGAATCTGTATTTGAACTCGATCTCTCGGTCGACAGTAAGGAACGGGCGTTTTCTACCTCGGGTAGTTCGTATGATGATACGTAATTTACCGGGGGAAACGAATATTCGGACCTTTGAGTCGCCGGTGTCGGGATAGTTCCCGCGGATGATACTGTCTCAGGATTAGCCGGCGGGGCCGTCGTAATGCTGAGTGACAGCTCGGGATTAGTAGCCATATTTTTATTCGGTTTCTCGATCGAGAAGACAATAAAATAGGAAAGGAGGACAATAAATTGCGTACAATTTATTTTTGTTTTTCGGGCCCCACGTTGGGCGCCAATGTGATTTTCCAAATTGTGGCTTTGGTAAATCTTTTATTTTGCCGACTGGGGTTCGGCTCGGGGCCCGCACGCGCAACTTGTAGTTATTCAATAAAGCTTCAGATTTACTGTTCTCACATGGTCGTGGATGACCGAGAGCGTCTTTTCATCACCAGCTTGTTTGCATGATTGAATTTATTACGGAAACCTATTGTATAGCTGCTAGTTACGTTAATCGTGTCAACGTTCCTTTCCTCTTTTCGGAGTTTGTCGGTGTTTATCGTCCGTATTCGTTGCGACTGTGTGCGCCACGTTAGCTTGAGGCTGTGCTTAGCAACTGGCCGACAACGAATCGGGAAGTGCGAATACGTGAGATAATCCGTTTAGACTCAGCTGCGGCAATCGCACGTGTGTCGCGGGATTTATTCTCTCGTCTTCTGTAAATTGACCACGTCTCCTGGAAAGCCGGCTTGCCTTCCAGGAAGTTTAAATGTACTCCTGAGGTAAGGAATTCCCTACCCTGGCCATTTAAACTTTCTTTGCTTCGGCACTGCTCGAATTTACGTGCGAGCTAATTGGTTACGCAATAGCCGCTCGAGTAAGTGAGGATCGCGAGGTTTCGAGCCTACCGAAGCGCTTTGTTGACGAAGTGCGCTTGTGAAAGCCGAGTCTAATCGCGGATCGCGCCGTTTGTTGTCAAACGCGAATCTCGAAATCGCTGCTCACGTTGCTGTCGGAATTTCGAGATTATCTCGTTAATTCGCCAAAGGAAATTTATCAATTTATGTTTTTACAGCGAGCCGGACTCGTTTATGATGTGATTACACAAAAATAATATGATTGACAATTGATAGAGTCCGGACACTCGAAATCGTTTATTAATTACCGCGATGCGGTGATTTCTTCCGCGTTCCGCGTCGCAGGGGATTATCGTCTCGACTCCGAGTTAATCCGCCTATTGTCGTCGCGGACTTCTCGATGCAAAATGGTATTTAACGGGGATCTGATCCGTGATCTGAATTATTACCGTAATTAAGGTGCGACAAACGAAACTCGACGTTTGAGAATTGTCTCGGCTTCGTATTTACTTTTATATGGAAATGCGCGGTAGTTATCGCTGCGTATCGCAGTCGATAACTCGAAACAAAAAGACAATTTGAAAATGAAAGGATTTTATGAGAATCCGCGATGCACGGATTTCTTTATCCAAATCGAATTTATAGAAATAGTAATTTATCGAAATAGCAATAAGTTAGCGCTTCTTAGCATAGTACTCGTGAATACAGAAAATTTAATTAACACTAATTAACGACGAAACTATGTTCGAAGAGGCCGGGGATTGCCTAGCAAAGAAAGTAGGCCGGGGGTTGCCTAGCAGAGAGTGTGGCTTGGACAGCGCTATGCCGTATGCAAGTCACAAACTCGTGGATCTGTATTTACAGAGGATTTTTGTGCTAAGCACGACTAATCGAAGCTAAGTGCTAAGCACGAATAAACGACGTAGTAAGTAATTGGTGAGTGGAGTAAGTTGATGAGTAGAGTCTCGATTCCTCGGAGTTCGAGCTTTTATAGTCGCGAGGATTCTCGTCACGTGATGTACTTTGAGGAGGGGAGAATTCATCACGTGGCCGAAATATATTTTCAAAGTTTTAAATAATCATAAAACATTTAACGATGAACTGCTCTTAAGTCGCATCATCGTTCGTCGCCGGAGATTCCCAGATCTGCGAGTGGGCAGGCGTTCGAACCCCAACGGACAGTTGTTCTTAACCCGCGCTAGGATTAGCGCGAGCGATTAGACGCTAGGGCGTGCCCTAATTCGATATCACTCGGCGTCGGCTTGACCGCATGAGCTATATCGGTTGTTATTCACACCGTTCCGCTCGAGTGATATAACGGACGTTCGCTCTTAAGACTCGATGACGAGTTGAGGCAAAAAACGTCCCGTCACAGTATATGTGTAAAAATAATAATAATGAAATAAATGATATATTTCCGTATTATTGGTAATTTTTTTTTACATTTTTTTAATTCGAAATGTGAGCTAGACTGTCTTGGGGAAAAGACAATCCCGTCATGCACCTATGACACGGAAAGTAGTAGTAATGTATATGCCGTGGCGAGTTATTGACACTTCACCTTACTGGTACTTTGGGCTGAAAGTTAAATCCATTAAAGGACGAAGAGAAAGAATCTACGCTTTCACATGTACTGCGGTCCCTGCGGTTGAATGGCACGTGCTATTTTCCTTGCACTCCTCAAGTTCTGTCGCAATGTTGCTACGGGTCTTTTATTTCTCTTTCCTCGGTTCGCCGTAATAAGTTTTCAGGTACTTAGGTAGTAATGGCGCAAGGGATGACAATTTGCTGGAAATGGGATTACGTTTCTCTGCTTCCGCACCGATACAAAGTCTACAAATATCTTCGTTGTCGCATACACATTTGTGCGAATTACACATTAAAATTCTTGTTCAAGTATCGAAGTTTTAAAGTTTAAACGTGACTTAAAAAAATGTCTCAAAGGTAGAAGTGAAATATTCAGTGCACATGTCTTGGAAATAAATCGTAGGTTTAATGTTGATTGATACTTTCATAATCTTTCAAATGGCTCTAGTTACGACTTAATCCGTTTTTTAAATTACAATATAAAAAATAGTCTCTTGTAAATGAAAAAACAAAAAAAGCTGTAGAATTGTTTTTGCATTGAAACGATAGTTTTCACCATACAGAAATATATCTTTCTGTTACATCTGACCTATATCGTTTGATACATTTTTTTAAATATTTTTTGGAAACAAACTTTCGAATTATCTTTTAAACTACCCGGCTCTTCCGATAGTGAACGCACCTCCTGCAAAAAAATTAATTACCGTGCGGGTTTAATAAAGTATCCCGTATCCAGTAATGCATATCTGTATGCAAATTGACGGAACACTTTCGTTATGTGCAAAGTACAATAAAGATCGTCATTAAAGAAAAAAAAACCATTGACGAGAGTCGCAAGGATGAATTCGTAATGAGAACTTTTTTTTTCACGATTCTTGACCCCTCTCGTTAGGAGGTTTAACCACGTGTGCGACGACTCTTGGCGAATCGTGAAGAGAGAAAAAAAAAGGAAAAGAACGTCGCATTGGCATTCGATGCTCCACGACTCCACCCTTCGTCGATCCTTGGGCACCAGTCGAATTCCTGGATCGAACGGACAACCCGTATCGTGTTTCGGAATATTAAGAGAATTTTAAATGCAGACCTCGTCAAAATACCTTCGAACATTTAAACGCTCGACGACTACTTCCTGCAACGTTCGAGGCTTCGTGCCGCTTCGATATACTTACTCATTAACTTCGCTCCGGCTTTTATATCGCGGTTCATTAACGATTATTTGACTATAGAGTATTCGCAACATCTCGAGTGTGTCTTCACGAAGAGAATGGGGACTCGTCAAAATCAACTCAAGATCTCGCATTTACATTTTTAAATAGAAATTGACTTAAATTAAAGAAAGTTTGTGTTTGGAATTGGAATAACAATATCGGAAAGTGAGAGTTTGCGAGCTTGTTTAATTCGGCGTCCGACATTGTTAAAATTCGAAGGCAAAGACGAGCCGCGGTTAGCTCGTTAAGCCGCGGGAGTCGAAGAAAAAAATGTATTTATTCCGTTGGCACATGCGTCAACTCTTCTCGGGACGTTTTTTCACGTGTGGCGAATCGATGGATCGAGTTGCCGAGACGGCAACAATTATTTCACATCGCGGTTCGTATATTTGAACGACAGCAATGGGAGGTACGTGCGCGATTGCTTTCTACCGGCTCTCCCCGGGAATCATAATGTAGTACAGTATTTCTTTGCTGTAGATGCGGTTGGCACAGTGAAAAGATCCCTTTTGATCGACCTTTGGATCGCGAACTTGTTAATTAAATTGTTCTAAAGTGCCCACCCTAATTGGCACCGGATATGGAATTCCTCGGGCTTGGTCTCGGCGCTGACGCAAGCTCGTTAATCGTTAAAGGGGTCCTCGTCGAGAGATGTTTTCACCGGGAACCACCATTTCGGGGTGTGCCCCTTGCGATGTTTTGCCCGAAATCTCGCTTGGCTTTCATGAGGCTCGGGTCTTTAACGAGACACTTTACGGGTTCTTGCGAGCGCCTCGGGAACGACGAAAAGCGTCGACGAGAGTTACGTTCCTCCGTGGTGTCTGCGTTCATGTTTACGGCCGATCTATCGGCGATAACGCGATCGGCGTTTCGTCAAAAGTCTTCACTTGACGACCCTGATGGAATTTCGAGGGGAACGGAACTTCCAAGTTCTGATTAAAAGGTGTGTTAAATTTTTTCTTATCAATAAAGAAAACTTATAACCCTTTTGGCTGGCAATCCTACGCCCTCCTTAAAAGGTATTATTTTGTTGACGAAATAATTGAAAGTGCAACGCAACACCTGTCCCTGCAGTTTTTTCCTCGAAAACATTTTGATATACTTAGACTCAAAGATAGGCAGCAGAACATGGATCAATTATGTTGAACAATGGCCGGTTCGTGGAGATGAGCATTCAGGACGAAGTCACTTTTCCACAAAGCCGCTCGTGGCACAAGTGTGCGGACTATAACAACTAGCGAGAAACGACGATTGCGCGGAGTCTCTCGTTGGCTCGCACATCGCCGAGCACCTGTTGCGTGCGCTCGGCAATAACGTAAACGCAAGCAGCAGTGGGTTGACCGTAATGCTCGCACGCGGACAAGTACGCGCATTCCATATCCCCATGGCGAAGTAGATTCTTGTCCGGACGAATAACGATAAACGATTCGCAGCGTGAAGCTCTCGCAAATTGTGGCGAACGTATGCGTATGAAGCGCGGCAACGCTCGTCAGTCGCAACGACGCTGTATAGCATTCAAATCGGACATTACAGAGACCTATCAAGAATCGTAAACCCCATAAAACTGTATGCAAATAATGCAATGTTCACGATTGTAATGCTGACAAATTGCAGAGTTAGTTCGGTAAACTGGAATTGGAATCGTACGTTTGGATAACAGTTCGTAAAACAGCAGCCGAGAAGGTTTACGTGTAGTTTATCTCGTAAGGTTTTATGGTAATGGGCTCGGTGGCGCGTAGGTAACCATCGGGCACCGACGATTGCGGCGATTCAGGGAACCAAGAGGACAGTCGAGTGCTACGGCCGAGCGGGAACATCAATCGACAATAAGATAGGATGATGGACTGGACAATGAATCAGGAGACGACGCTCAGAGCAGGAATGTAACATCTGGGTCTGCTTTGTGTTCGGGTAAGCTGCAGTATCAATAGGTAACGAAACTCTATATTTGATTAGGAAAATCAATTAAAAAAGCATACAATATTGTAGTCGGGTATTTGTCGCGAGGAACGCTGAACGCAGTAAATTCGCTTGTTGCGATCGGATTAAAGCGGCAGGAAGACTTCTGCGACAACGCCGAGATTACTGACTTCATCGCTCCCTCGACGACTTTATTAAATCCATCCAGCAAGTAACGCTCGGTTCCCCCTCGAGACTACACCTTCGTAGTGCTTAGCTTCATGTCATCCTATCGGTAATCTGGATGAAAAGCTGTCCAAGCAATATTTATAGATTGTCACTTTCTCTGTTGAATAACAAACAAAAAAACATCATACTCGGTGTTTTTTTATCAAATGTTACTCGGTCGTCCTCCCTGATCTATAAAGCCGTAATTGATAGGCTCTTCGTACTAGTTCTGCGATTTGATGTCTCTGCAAAACAGGTTTGTTGCACTAACTACTTTCTTATCAACGATCCACGATGCTTTCATCATTTTCAAACATTCCCTTGGATGCAAGTAAAGCGGTTATCCGGTTTTAATTGTATGGCACTGTGAATTTTGCAAGAACATTCTTTTTATTGAAAAAGTGTCATTGGAGAAGGTTTGGGATTGGATTTGGCGTGAATTCGTTCAGGACTTCAGACTAATAAAAATCAAATTTCTTGAGAAACCCGAAAGCGATCAAAGTACTTTCTTATCAACAGAACTGGGTACAGATACTGGGTGATAAAGAAAAAGAGGAAGCGAAATGCCAAGGCAGTTACCAGCTTTTCGGATTTTGTTTGGATTGAAAAGAAAACGACTCTCAGGAACTGCTCTCAGGAAAAAATCTCCAAAACTTTTGCCCGTGGACCATTTCGCGTTCGAGAATTTATCATTGCAAACACGTCGGACATGTACGGGCAATGATTGTTCCTCGTTACCGTCGTGGACTCGACGATAAGATCTGAACCCTCGGTTCTTTCCTCGTTCGAGAATCAGTTGGCGGCAGCAGGACTCCGTGAAAACTTTTATTTTATCACCTTCACAGCAATCAAATTGTTTTTTGTTGTTGTAAAATCGCGAATCGTCAATATGAGACGGGTTTTGCTCGGGGTTCATTTACTGCTTTTCATTTCAAAACAGACCCTAATGAATTTATTGTCAGTTAACTTCGTTCTGGCAATAAATTTCGTTAACGGTCCGTATTGCCCGGATCGTAAAATGCTACCAGTTGTAAATCACTGGGATCGCTTAATTTCGATGCGATCGACTCAAGGTCTCTCGTAGATTCGTAATAGGTTGCACTTCATACTATGTTATGGGTTTCCTTTGGCTACATCCGTTTTATTGCAAAAACTTTCGCCATTCGTCAGTCTTCGATGACCTTTAATATTGCACGAGAAAGTTGTATATGATGGACCAATGAAAGTCTTTTTTGAATAACATTAAACAAAACACGGTTCTGAAGATTTACGAATACATTTGTATCCGAACTAGTGAAATTAGTATACCAAAAAAAAGCAATACAAAAGTTTTCTCCGCGATAAAATTATCGAAATCAGGATGCATGAAGCGTACGCGATTGAATTTGAATTATCGACTTGAAGCGCAAGTGGCGTAAAGACGTCGGAAAATTTTATAGACCAAATATACAAGCGCAATGAGGCACGGCGTCCTGCGACTGGACAAGTGCAACGCCTGATTTGCCTGCTGAATTCTGCGGCACTTTTTATATCCATTAATTTTAACGATCGGGCTGCGCCTCGAAGTGAGTGGTTACGTTATACAAGATCGTTAAGCGCTTGAGCGGCATATACCTATACGAAATAAATGCAGGCCAGCATCTTTTGCCTCATCGTCAGCCTCCTTGCATCTTCGTTCCCTTCGTCGTTGGGCGCGTCACTCCGTTGGCCCTGGCGTGGCCTTTTCAATTCTTAAAAAAGTTACTCGTATTCATCTAAATCCCGTTTTCATTTTTGCCGTAATTTTCTATTTATCCTCGTTTCGTATTGATCATTGTCTACTATAAGCTTGATTATCCTTATGTGTGACTAGAAGAAACACCTGAGAGATACGTCGTTATCGTTGATCCAAGTTTCTTTTCTCGATTTTTCTATAATTGATCGTTTTCCCTCATGCCACTTCCGTCGTCATCATGAATCGGGAATGTCGTCGCTGATAGCGAATCACATTTTTCGTCATATTCAGACGTCGGTGCGATTCGCGACAAAGCCAAACGAGTTGGAGTGAAATAAATAAAAAAATTTGCCAATCGATCCTGGACCTCCGGGCGGAGTCCGTTTGCGTAAATAAGTTGACGAAGGTAGTATTTACTAGCTGGGTGGCTCTGCGGTAAATTGAGATCGAGATATGACTAGGTTCTGGAAGGAACTTGTCGCGTTAAGACTGTCCACATGGAGAGCAATAAACTGTTCGACTAACGTTATAACGCATGCGGCACGCCATGCTGTGACGATCAGTTAGCGATGCGAACTACTACACCTGATGTCTCACTCAACTCCACGCTAATCACCTTGCGCCGTTCTTTCCAACTACGCACATCGCTTCCTATGCTCAAGTCCAATTTGTCGAGAATCACCGTATGGTTGCTCTATGAAAAAAAAAATTCTTCGATCTCTACCGGAGAAACACCCAGAATAACCATATCTTGGTTTAGACCTTATTTAAATAAGGCTTATCGAAGAGTAGGTGAAAAAAGGCCTTATGAACTTCGCCACTTTTCAATTTCAGATCGGTTAAATCTCAAGTTTGTTGATTAATTCTATGCAGTCGTAAAAAATTTTTTGTTAGCCTATGAGTTTTATTTTTCTTCGGATTGCAATGAATCAGGAGTTTGTCCGGGTTCTTGCGCATCATCCACTGGCACTTGAAAGATTCTCAAGGGCCGACGACGGAGGGGAAGTGAAGCAGCGGTAGCGCACCTGACATGCTATTGGACACGAATCGTCGTTGCGGCAATAGTAGACTCTCGGTGCAGATGAGTATTGGACTCCCGAGAGCATCGTCAGAGACTCCACGGCATAGGTACAGATTTACAGTATGGCGTACGGGAATACATACCCGCTTCCGTGCTTGTGTTCTCGCTGGAAGCCTTGAAACCTGCCGTGCCAGGATTGACGGTTTTATCTTCGTCGTATTTCGCGTTTCACGGTGACCAGCTAGTGGTTCGAAGTGATCTCGAAGTCACGTCGCCGCTAGACGTCTTTCTCTCGCTTAATGTTAGACGAATTCACCGTTAGACGAATTGCAACAATTCTTTTTTCTACTCGCACAGTGCATTGTGAGACACGCAAGATTTCGGGTTTCCAGAGCCGTAATCCAAGACTCAGCAATGAGTCAAGACTTTTTCCACACATTGGAAAAAGGTGTCGAAGAATATTGAATCATAACGTGGAAGAATTTCAGTTTTCGTTCAATCAACGAGCTCGAAAAAATCTTGTGGAGTGCTATCTGAATTCAAGGTCGCAGAGCTTCAGATCTACTCAAGAAACGGGAGTTCCTCCTACATGTACTAGCGCAACCAGCCAGCATCCATCATCTCTCATGGCTTCTTTATCCCGCGTTGGATGCTTTAATTATGTCTCGATGACAGGAGGATCGGCAAGCAAGTTTCGCGCGTTGATCAGTCGGCGTTCGCGTCGATGATTACACGGGTGGTGCCAAGCGAAACGCTCTCAAGGGGTCCTTTAATCGATGTCCCTGATCACGCCGGGCCACGCGAGCCCAATTTTCCTCGGGCGCGTTCACATACTTCAAAACCACCACCTTGAATCGGCAACCAGTATAGACGCAATGATGTAGTTTTAATCGAAAGCCAATTGATCGCTCGCTTCGTGAAGGGATCGTTCAAAAACCCATGCACCGGGTTAAATTGTTTATAAAGCTTGATCGGCGTTGCCGGTGATGATTACAGGGACTCGGCCGGAGTGTCGATGATGGCGATATCGTACACGTTTACGATAACACCAGCCTATATATACAGAATACCTATATTATACTGTACGAAAATGATTAATGGCATATATTGCCACTTTTAAACCCTTCGCTTACTACTACGGTACGCGGATCCCCGAAGTTAATAATATCTCCTGACGCCCGATTGATCGCCAGCCGGTCCTGCGTCCTTAACTCGGAACATCGTGTACTCTACAATAGAATTCAGCCCCTCCCTGTGTTCTGCTCGTTCAAAAATGATAGGGAATACTCCACTTGCTCCTGTGCAGTTTCGATCGGCAGCCTTTATCCCCGGAATTGTAAATAATTTCTGAACATCGTACGATACCAAATTTTTTCAGTAATTTACGGATTAATTCAACCTCAAGTATCACAATGCCAGCTTGTTATCAAACGACCGGCCGCGATCAGTTGGCCGGATGGTCCGAACGATTGGATCATATGTAATTTCCAATGATACTGTTTGTCGTTGTATAATCTCGCTGTAATCTCGTATATAAATCAAACCGGTAAAGATATGTTTCAGAGCCACACTTCCATACAGTTTGATAAACCTGTAATAAGCGTGCAAGAGTGAAATGAAAGTCGAGAAAGGAATAAGACGAACTTGAGAAAATATGATCGTGGCGGAGACTCGAGATATCATGATTGGTTCGGGGCGTCCTGTGTTTGACGGAGGAATATCCACGTAGGCGTAATTGTACCGCGTTTACATGCGTATACGCCGTGATGGCGTATAAGTAGAACGATTATCGCGTCCGGAGTACTAGGCGTACTAGGTCTATACAGATACTGTACCGCGTTGACGTTAGACCTATCGGTGTGAGGTGCAGCGATTAGCGGGCTGGGCGGAAAAATGAAAAACGCAAAACCTGGTCCGTTATCCAACGTTTATCGCAGCGCGCCACCTTAGCGGAGCCCTTGAAGCTTCAAGCTCGGTGGCCAAAAGTGGGTCAAAGTTGGCCAAAACCGGTACTTCGACCCTACATTTCCTGGTACATCGACATGCAGAATCGACCAGTGCTATCTCAATACCGATTAGTCCTGACACTGGAAAACGGTTTGACTTGAGTCAGGTAATGCTGGAGTAAGTCCTAATCAATGTTGACTGTTCAAACAGCGTTAAGTAACTTCAATTGAAATTGATAGTTTCGTTATACTCTTCAGATTCAATCGTTCCACCGTCTGCGTTACGCCAATACAGAACACACGTGGCACTTGTTCAATATCTGTGAGTTTGGCATGAATATGGCGAAAATCGTCCGGAGTCGTGGAGTGTGCGGAGTCTTGGGGCATGTTACCGTGCACGAATTAATGAATTCCCCCTATAATTTAGTGGGAACCAGGAGTATAAATTAAAAGAGGTAGACTCGTGGTTGGATAGTGCAGTACAGTATAAACCTGTTGGACCTCCCCGACGACCTGCCAACCTACAATCATTCATGTTCTTTCTTGCTTACTTATTCCCCTTGCGATATATGTCCCCTCGCAGGGAATCCCGGCGAAGTGCTGCCAAGGCAACCGCGTATCCGCAGACCGATTATTAGCAAGATCAACCTTAATTTAGTCCGACTCGACAATCTTTGCCTGTTTTTTTTTGTTGTTCAGTCGGCTTGTTCGTGGCTACGAAAGTCAAAACGGGGTTCATGTCCCGCTAATCGAATCCTCGATTAATCGTTTATTTTCCGAGCGAAAATGTGTGCAAAAGTAACGGTGCAGCGTTTGCACACCTACCTCGAAAATAATAGATTATGAATGGATTACATGTGATTATTCAAATGGTGTATTATCATTTTATGTATTAGGTACTTCAATATCATGTTTTTTTAACGCGTGTCGATAACATACATTTAACTGGGAGAACAATAGTAAAGTGGAGAAAAAAACAGATCCCAGAGAAAGCCGCAATTTGTCCAAGGCTGTAATCGGATTTGATCGCAAAATATTGAATTATCGTATGTTTCACATCACGTTAAGGTAGTTTGAACGATACAGTCTGAGGAAATTCGAGGTTCAGGGAGAATTTCGAACGTTTCACAATCGGATACAAAACTTTATAAAATCAAATATTCGAGAGGTGCTCGAAGAACTGATGTTGCGTAATAATAACTTCACAATAAAAAAAAACAACTCAAAGACAAGACAAAATTCTGGAAAATTGCATATGTATGAAGGAAAATAAAAAAATGTAGATAATCCCACATTTCCTCGGACTACCTTAAGGACGTCAAGTGTCATGAAAGTATTGTCATGGGGATATTCCGTTACTGCGTTAATTCCGTGTTTATGTATCGTTGCTTCAGTGTCTCCTGTCCTGCTATTTTCTAAAACTATCCTCGGTGTCGTCAAATTTTCCATATTTTTAATTGCTATGGAAAAATGATTAAAAACTCGGTCTGATTGGGGTTTCATGTTACTCTGCCCGCGATTATAATGAACGTTTATGACGAGAGGCAATCGCTAAACCCGGACGAAAAGAGTATCCTTTATGATACAAGATGAATGAACAAATAGGCGCATGGACAATAATTTTCACACGCCCAACGAGCCTTAAGTACGGCAATGCCAACTTCTTATCGCGTCGGCGGCAAGTGATTTATGGTATTACGCAAGGTTGCGCCACGCTATACATAGATATATGTATTTAACGCACTGTATAATTTACTAAGCGACAGGGAAGAGAGCCGAAACGACCGATAAGCCAGAAACGATCAAATTTATGGCGCTATCGCGCCGATTTCGTCTGTGCATTAGCGGCTACATTCGCTGGACCGGGAATTCTCATACCTCGCTCGCGTTCCTCCAGCGAGGACGGGGGATCGGATGGCTCATGGCTTTTTGAAGATTCTCGCGCATGCTTGGGCTCCAGGGCGGTACGGAGTTCCCGTACCGTATGTTTTCGCGTGACAAATGGTCCACGCACCGGCACATCGTATCGAAATATTAAACACACATAAATTTAGCTTCCAGTCGTAGCCCTGGGCAAGCGTCCGGACTTGTTGGTGTACAGGGGGGACCGGCGTCAAGGAAATTACAGTCTTACCTCGGAGTCGGCAGTCCACTCGTCTCCCTTTTACCGCGGTTTTCCATGTCCGGCGACAACGAATTTGAAATTTATTCACGACGAGGAGGCTCATTGCTGCTGCTGCGAGTCCGCTCGAAGGTTTACAGTGAAATGGCACCGATGCCGCAGCGTGGCGCGGACCAATAACCAGAGGTGGGGCGCTTTATCTTGTAACCCCCCGTTCTCGCGCGATCGATCTTTTCCGATCGATTTTTGATTAGCGGTTTCACTTTGTCGGTCCCGTTCACGTTCCTTCGCTAAGCCCGTCGTATACGTGCCCATGGCGGGCATACGTACACGACGCCGTCTCGCAGTCATGCCTTCACGGCGGTAATCATGTGCATCCGATGCACGCGTCTGCGGCAACGATCTTTGTCTCGCTTTAGAATTCAGCCTGCATGCCGCGATCATGGTCCGAATAATTAGTCTTTACACGAGCATACACAACAAATTTGAAGGACTTAATGATTGGAGGGCGCTCACATGTCGTTTAATTGGATGTGTACCGGTTTGCGGTCCACACACCGGCATGCATGTTTCGTATGCATGTGCTTTTATTCTTTTGGCCTGGAAAATTGGTGATTTTAAACGATAAAATGGATAATGATATTAAGAAATATCGCCACTGTATCAAGCCTACGGTATCGAAGTTACAAAGTAATTTTCATGTGGAAATAACAATAAACACAAAGCACGACTTCCGTATTAAAGTGCCAGCTGTAAAAAAACTAATATTACTAGAACTGATTTCAAGAGATCAAATTTTCGTAAAGAGACGCGTCATCTCTCCATAAATTCCAACGAAAAAGATGTATTCGGGTACGTGAAAATACTATACTTCCATACGGTAGTGTAAATGTAAATCCACGTCTGTCCGCTTCGAGAGGCAAGAATAACACTCATGTGCCTTTGGGTTTGCTCGTAAAAGAAGGTCCACCTTAGCTCATCAATGTGCTCGATGGGAAACACGAGCAGCAGGTGGTCCAAACTGTCACCACGGAACCCGATCGAGATAATAACACGGGGTTTTACGCTAGATCAACTAAACACGGACGACCAACACCTAATCGAGCGAGCGAGTCCGATGACCATACCGTAGAAGAGGTTCCACCGTGTCCAAAGTGTTCCTGTGATTACGGTATTTTGTACGAAGCCTACAAGAACGTTTAGGCGACGCACACATCTTGATCTTTCTGTGCTAAACTGCACGGGATTTTTAAAAAGCCCATTGTTGTATTTTCTGAACGGAACTTGGCGCTAAATATGCACTTTTTTGTAGGAAAAAATGTAATAATATTTTTGTTAAAAAAAAAGTCAACTTGGAGAAACAATTGAATGCAAAGCGAATCCAGAAACGAAAATATTGTTGTTAGTTTTTTTTTGCCCACGTTTCGTGTTCGGAAAAAAAATATGTGAAAGTATTACTATTTACCTGGCAGGATATTGTTTACAGCAACAACAACCATGCCGACTTAGAAAAACTCGAATATACCTAAATCAATTCAAGCGCTCAGTAAATAACTGAACAGTGAGTACAAACAGTACAACTGACTAGCAATAATTTATGCTCCTCTTGCACGTTACTTCTTGAATAAAACAAAGGAGAAGTTGTTGCTGTGGCGGTGCTGCCTTAAGGCGGGCGTATCCTAACAGTCCCAGTCAAAAGTAAGATTCGGGAATTATTCCGAAATGTTATTTTTACTAGAATTGCTTAAAGTTGTTTGGCAAAAAATATGTGCATATCTGAAAAAATTAAAAAGTCAAGTTCGGAAAAAAAGTGATGTTACCGGATGATTCAGTAAATAGTTTTTTTTTCATCTAGTTCATGAATAACTTTTCAGAATGATTATTAAATATAATGAATGTTCTCCGCGCGTTCTGCTGTGCATTTTCTTTTGTCTTCGAAATTCTCTCTGAATCTGACTTTTACCTGGGAATGACCCGATTGACTCTCTCTAATCAATTCCGAGTTCTCTGCTCTCGCCTCATCTTACGGAGCATGAGTGAGCTTGAAGTCTCCCAATTCTTCGATGCTCATCAAGAAATTCCCGAAATATAATGCTCTTAAAAAAGGAAACCACCGATATTTCAGCCGAATATATCCCTTCGTTGATCCTGTTATTTCGATTCCCGTACACGTATCTCTGCGTTGCGACGGAATTACAATTGTATCTCATTGCTCTCCATGGTAAATAAAATCCAACACGACAATCGCAGGTTCTCCACAGGCAGAAACGCTTGTTACCGTGCTCGGAATTGAACGTTGCTGCTTCTTTGAAATGAAAAACGAATGATTCTGCAGAATGTGGATATTCACGGTTTCACTTCTCGCCGCTTTATATGCAACTTATTATTTGATTCGTTGATATATGCCCCCCATAAGGTTTCATGCGGGTCCGCGGAGCATTCGGAGACGCCGAGGTGGACGCGCACATCTCGATTATGATTGTGAGCCCTGGTGGGGAAAAGTATAGGTATGCAAATGAACTGGGCGGTTGATATTTGACTGGTGAACTGGCAAATTGTGGCCCGAAACGCTTTCGAGTTGGCCTGTCCAACGGTAGTACGATAAGTAGTTGCCCCCGCTGTTCCTGCTCCGCGTCCGCGACGATGCTGATGATGATGATGCAGATGTGATGGCAACAACCTCGATGCAATGACGCTTTCAAAGAGTCCGCTCGCCTCGAGGTTTCGCCCGCTGGAAAAAAGGAGTGTCCGCGCGAGGAGGACCGTGAGGGACTCCTGTCGCAGCGGGCGATCGGCGGGGCTTCTTTTGCTCGATAGCGCGATGACGAGGATGACGCCGAAAAGTTTCGCGGCTCTGCGTGTGCAGCCTCTCGCGTCTGTGCGGCGTTTATTTTCATTCAAAGAATGAATGCGGAGATTAATGGAGGGATAGCCGATCGAACCGCTTGGAAATACCAATTTGTTTTGGTGGCGTGATACACATCCGCACGTTGACAGTTATGTACTGCCCCGTTACGTCTTCATTTGCCGAAAGAATCGAGGGTGCTGATGCTTTGGCGTCCGCATATGCAAAACTCGCGGAACATACTTCGAATGAATATGTATCTTAAATATTCATTCTCCGATAGTTGAGTGAAATATCAAATTTTTTATACGTCGGAGTTGGAACGAATCTTTCAATGAGTCGGGCGCGATTAATTATTGGTGTAATTTTTTTACTGTCATCGAGAAAGTTTCCATTCGGTTGAGAATGCAAGGAGAATTCAATAATTCAAAAAAGTTGCGTTATATTGACAATCTCTACATCAGACGGACATCCGCTTTGATGAGTGCCTGTTGAAGTATCGTACGATAAAAGTCTTGAACAGATACCGTCGATTTCGCCCGAAACTGGACCATATCCGACATTTTATCAGGAATATTAAATGTATAAAAAATGGTTACATTTTTAAATACTGTTAAATTATACGACCGGCAATATGTTAATATTATGTTCCGTTTGAAAGTGAAGATTCGCATTTTCGTTATCGCGTTAACGATTTTAACGATATTAATTTGGTGCCAGAGCAATTTATAACGATAAACCTCGCTCCGATTATAAAGTTATACGCAAGAATGAGCGGTGCGAGCGGTTTCTGCATAAAAGTAATGCGCCATTGGAGACCACGATTGCCCCGAGGTTTATGATCGTCGATGCCGCCCTTGCGGAAAAATTGAATATCAAATTGTCGTCACGTGATAAAACGTTCATCAATGCGTTGTTGAAGGTTTGTCCATAAAAATTTACGCAAGACGGATCGCGGACACCGCGCGGTTTCGTACGTTGTTATGTTAATGTTATATCCTGGCGGAATCTCGATGGGTCAGTCGCAGACGTCGCACAGTCGAGTAACCCGAAGCCCCTGACCGCCCCGATAATATCGACTTTATGACGAATTTATTTATGATCTCAATCCAATTATAAATTTATGTGAAAATCATGCACGGTCCTTGTACGCGTCGCGCATGACAATGTCCGTCTAACGAAGATGCTGAATAATGAATTTAATTATCGGTCTCGCGAGAGAATCCTATTTTTTTTCTTTGTCACAACGCGCCGACTCCGCGACTTTAGCCGGACAACGAGTAATTAGGCCGTGGCGTAACAACGGTAGCACCTCGACACTTTTTTTCTTTAATTCCCGGAACAAAAACAAGAAGCATTCGGCATTCCAGTCTACTTCCTCGTGAAAGACATCGAGTCGGAAGATCGTACTTTTAGACGCCTATGTCCTAGGAGAAAAATACCAAATGTTTGTTGGGTAAATAGAAAATTGTGACCGAAGACCGTGGAACAAGTGTACACGTCGTGAACACATTTGACGGCGTCGCATCTAGCGGAGAAAGGAACGAGGCGCATTTGAAGAGCGCTCTCCGGCTGCGTTGTGCGTGCGAGGATCTCGACGATGCCGGCGCGAAGCATCCAAGCACGTGCAACGCTGCAAACACTCGTTGTTGTACTCGAGTGAAACCTTTCGTACGGGCGTGTTGCGCCTCCGCGATCCTCTCGCCGAGCGGTATTGTGACGTTCGACCGGAGGGTGTCAGACGCGTCAGTATCTGGGCACGCTGTAATGAGGTGCTGACGCTGAGATGCGCCGAGAAACGGCGAAGAGCGTTTGAGCCGCGCCAGCAGCAATCTGGCAACTCATACATATTTATCTACGTGCAGCACTTAATGCCGCGAAGTTAAATGGAGTGAACTTGAATGGGGTCAGGACCGGCATTTACTTTTCGAAATTTTGGAAGAGAAAAATGTACTTCTTTCGCATCGACGAATCTTTCTTTCTGTTTTTTTTTTCGCATTCAGTTTTAATATTCAGAATATGCAAAATATTTTGACTAGACAAATGTGTTTTTCGTGCGGCCGTTTGTAAATTGGAAAGTCATCTACAACGAATCATGAATATAAATATCGTGAGCGGCGACAATTATGCGCGGACGAAGTTAAAAATAGAAGCGAGTCCGCGATATCGCGAGAGTTTAATAGATGTTGCGATCCAGGCGAATTATTATCCGCCCGAAAGAATGGATCGAGCATCCGTAACTTGGTGTGCTGCCGTTTGGCGAGTTCGATAAATAGCTTGTCACATAAACACCGCTAATTGGCCCCGACGCTTGAATCACCGAAGCGTGTTAGATAGATTTAGATAAAAATTTGGGTATAAATATACCTCGGGTTAACTTGATATCTAATTCGGGATCTTTGGTCATCTATCTGACTCCGTTTCACAGATCTCTATCTTCTCGAAATTCTTTTCTTGTCGGATTTTATAACGGTTGCATGTTCAGCAAAGGGTCCGCTAAAAATTCAAGGGCATTTCCGGGATATCATCGAGATAGAACATTTATCAAGGTTATTTGAAGAAGGCGATTTTTACCCTTCCACGTACAACGTTAAATTCTTTTGCTGTAGCTGCGACTCTTCGAGGCTACTCTATTTTTTTCAGAATTTTGTCACTATAGTTTATAGTTGAACAAACCATTTAAATGAAATGGCTGGTGAAAAATGCTAGATGTATATTTTTATACGTGGGGCGTTGGAAACTATTAAAACAATCGGAATCTAAAGAAATAAAATTATACAAGGGCCAGTAGAAATTTAAGGACTTTGCGACACTTTTCCCGGACAAGAAAAAAGCAAGGAAATACCCAGGGCTTTCAGGATTTCCAGGACCACTGGACAACGTGGGTTGGAAGGAAGTTCGATGTAATGATTTGATTATGCGAACGAATTTATCGGGCGAGCTCCAGGGCCATGGGAGCACTCGCATTATTATTTTGGTGCAGAAGATAGGACGCCGGTTCATGAATAACACGTTTGCGGTAGTGGACCAGAGCGATTCGGATAAGAACATTTTCGGTCCCGTCTCACTCTGCTGACTCTCGTTCGACGAGGAGTGGCTCATGCACTGTGGAAGAGCCGCGATCGGGGAGGAGCGCATATTATTCGGGTTAATATCCGGGGTCCTCGCACTCAGCAATAACGGAACTCTGCCGCTAAACTGTCGTAAATCGATACAAATCGCTGAAAGTTATGACTGTCCGAACTATCTTCTTTTCTCGGAGAAGCCATTTCTTCTAATTGCTTATACTTCGGCTTATGCATAATTATACTAAACGCGGTCGTCATGAAATCTACTTGTGTCGGTTACAAAAAAACGTACGATATGCTTCCCGTGGAACGTTGACTTTTTTTTGTAACAAAAATGCACAAAATCCTATCAACGTATGTCTCGAACACAATTGTTTAATAACTTAGTGAACGCATACTTTACATGTTTTTTTTTCCTTTCTTGTATTTTACTCGCCTAATTCTTCTTTCGTTTAGCTCGCAATTTATATTAATTAAATTAATTTAAATTGAAATATATGATCATAATTTTGCGCAAAATAACTGGTGGACCAAAGATCGTTCCAAAGGAGTGCTCAGGCGCAAATGGACAAGAGAACATTCTTTAAAAAGTATATTTTTAAGAAAACGATGATAAAAAATTGTTAAATAAACGGCGGGTAGCGTTTTGGTTTTTCATAGAATTCGGGTTGTTTTGCGAACAATTTTTACGGACACTGTGTATATCTGATTAACTTGGAGACGGGAACCCGCAAGATCAGAGCAACTCTTCTAGAGTGAAAACGGGTTATTCCGCACGTCGGGTCCACCTTAATTCGCGGTCTCGCTTTAACGAGACGGTTCGATTTCGCACCTCGAAATTTCTCAGAGAGAAACGAGTGAGAGCTGTTATAGCTAAGAAGAAACGAGCCGCGGAGGGGGGTATAGGAAGGGCGACCGCGAATGACCGAATAACCACGAGGCGGTTGGCGGATCGTGACTTTGCCGCCGATGGGACCAAATTAAAATTCATGAAATCGGAATTAAAGTCAAAGAGATCGCGGGGTCGCGTGTGATGAATGTGTCTGGTCACTCGAGTTCGCTAGACTACGCGGAGATCGAAACGCCCTCGATCTGTTCCGGGGTTACCGACCTCCTTCATTTTCGACATTTTTCGAGAGAAAATATAGCTCGTTAAAAATGTCTCGTCTCGTCGCTTCACTGCAAACCAATGGCTTCTTTTTTTTTACTCGTCGTTTCCTTAAGCTAGAAACATGCTTCCAAAAAAAAAGAGATATCCCGTTTCTTCATTTCTCTCTCTTGTTTGCTAATTCTGCTCAATGAATCATAATTAACCTGACTGCCGGAATAATTGATAATTCAGATTGAAAAAAAAAAAGAAGTATCATTTAATGTATCTTTATAAATCACCCTCAGCCACAAATACTGTTCACAGGGTTATTAAATCCTCTGCCGATCGAAATTATCCTCGAGTGCAACGAATCCTATTAGAAATTCATTATTTACAATGTTATCTTCGCGCGATTCGACCTTGGACATAATCGAAGGAATTATACGACCGGAGGGCAACGATTTGCTTCTGGTGTAGCATCGACTAATCATAATTAAGTCGTTGCGCGAGTAATACATCGCAATGTGAATGAATCCGCCGCGTCTTTGAATTATGACGACTGCGGAAGGAAGGCTTCTTCATCGGTATCGCTCGTACGAGCAATTCGAACAAAAAGAAGAAAAAAATTGCAGTCCAAGGAAGAAATCACGTACACCGAAGCTTACACCGGGCTCTCGTTCCGCGCGTATCTAAGCGTGCCCGTGCGTTCGTATGTAAGTACACTATGAAGACCTTGGATAGCATAAACAGGAAAACCATGAGGATTGACCACCGTAGAATTACCGGCAACTTCCACGGTGGTGTACCGTCACTGAACGTCTTCGTTGTAGTCTCTGCTCGTCCAGTCGGATCGCTGAACGTTCGTAGCGCAGGATCGCCGGTACATCGCCGGTATATGTTACCTACCCGTGGCGCGGTTTACGCGCAACATGTCCCGTGCCTACGCGCACACACACGGGGCGCGCAAAAAGAAAAACTCCAGATTTATCACCCGGAGCCTGGCTCGTCTACAAGACGACTTGACTGCCGCCACGGTCGCAGCTCGTTGGTCTTCTCCCTGCTTTCTATGAATATTGCGGTAAGCAACGGTGTTGTTACTATTGGCCCACTACCAGTTTACATTTCTCACAAGCTCTCCCTGTTTCTCCTTCTCGCTTTTTTCGTTCTTTCCCTCTAAGTCAACTCTTCACGGAATATAAATCTTGGGCTCGAGCCGCGCGTTTGCGGACGCGGAAAAATAGCGCTACCAAAAGTGTTAATTGCCATCCACGAAACAAGCGTTTCTCTCTTGAACTGAAGAGAGTTTCGCACTTTCTCGAAGTTCAGCAACGATGTTTGATTAGAAAAATCGTGCGACACTCGAGGGAAAATATATGCGAATGTGGTAAATATTCTATCGATCGTAGGTCAGTAAATGTCGGAAGGTACCGAACGAATGCAGAGATTCGGTGGAATAGAGTTATTCAAGTATTCCCATTAGAAACAATGATGCGTCGCAATCATGCAAAAGACTTTGACATAAGTGGGTAGTAGAGCACGGTCTCGAAACGTCTTTTGGTCGCGATCTCGAGGATCTGGACACGCCCATCGGCCTCCCCCGGTGCAACCACGTGTATCGCTACAGGGCTCCGCGGAGATCTACTCGCGATACCCAAACTTTGATACTCTGCGTGCACTCGAAATAAATTATACACCGCTGGGTTAACGAGTTAATAAGTTTCGGGACGATTATTAAAATACCGCATTCGTGATATGCGGTAACACAGACGTCATCCCTTCACGTTGAAACGTTGAACCTCTATTTAGTGCGAGGAAACCATCCGTTCGCTTGTAAAAAATAATAACCATAATAAAACCATCACTTGCCTTGGAAGCTCGGATATCGATGAATGCGGCGTTGTCGCGACGAGGTCGATTTTCCAGTCATTGACCCTTCGTCAAGGGAACCCCGGCATCCTGAAACAAGTTGCAACATTGAAGAACTATCGCGCAGAAGTCTGAAGTGTAATCGAGGAAGATGTTTCGCACAGTTCCCGATTGCTAGAAAGGCCTGAACGGCACGAAATACTTATTCTCGAATGCCAATTGGTCAATAACAGTAGAAAACAAAGTTACAGTGATATATCGAAATTATTCCGTTGGTCGTTAGGCACGTAGAGAGCCGCTACTAAACAGTTTACAACTTCGGGTAGTCACGTTATACCCTATAATACAGTTGAATAAGTAACTGTGCGGTTTAACTTGCGGCTTCTGGAATTTTCTCGGTTGCATTGTCAGCTCGCGCATTAATGGGCGGACGCATTCGGCCTTGAGTTCCAAAGACGAGAGTGGCTCGGTGTCGTTGATTCTCGTGGGCACAGCGAAGTTCATTTGGAAATTAACTTGAGCCAGTACTCGTGCGAGCGCAGCGCGGTTCGCGGTGCCAGACTAGTTGCAAACCGCGATTACGCGAAGGGACAAGAAGAAGAGATTAGGCCGGTGCAAGCTGCGGTGCCGCCGGCGAGTGTGTCTGCGGTTACTTTGCTCATTATTCTGCCTCTGACAGCCACCGGCGGACTCGTGTTATCCCCCTTCGAGCTCGCGCCGAGCGAAGACTTCGAAGCTGAGTACATTTACTCGTCAACGCGTAGTCAGCGTTGTATGTTGTTACATCCGAGCGCGTCTGCAATCCGCAATCGAGGATCGGTCGTCGGCGGTAATGAAATCGAAATTATCTTGTGACCTCATCCGGAAATCATTGAAGGGATAATATAATAATGAAAGAAACGCGTAAATTATACCAACAATTTATGCTTGCCGTCCAGCAAGAGTGACCCATTGAATGAACCACCGATTTTGCGTTATTCACATATTATCAACTGGAACCGTTGAGAATCTGAAAAACTCGCTGCATCTTCTTTTGAGAGCCGTGTCGTTTGTCTGATGAATTCAGTAGAGTAATTAAATTGCCAAATTTAATTGACATCTTTGGGGTTCGTTTGGGGATCTTTTTTTTCTTTACGATACGAAAGACTAATGAAAAATAAAGCCTCCTGCCGCTGAAGACTGCTGGTTTTGTAATGTGGTTGGTATGAAGAAGAAAATATGTTGCAGCTTCGTATAATATTCGAATCTCACCTAAGAATCTTGTAACAAGGTCCGAAATTTATTAGCCCCGTAAGTCGTTTTTTTTTATGGAACTGGTTTTAAGCAATGCGGGCGGGCCACGATTGAGAATGCATATCGCCAAACTCACCAATTAAAATCAATTAGCGATCGTTTCGTATTACGACACATCCGGCCCAACAATAGATGTGGCGATATGGCGATCAGTATTACTCAACTTAAAAAAAGAGAAGAATAAAGATCGTGCACCGTAAAAAACGGTTACGATATTTTGGTAAATATTACAGTGCTCCGAAGTAAAGTACAGTTTCATAAGATGGCAGTGTCGAAAATAAGGTATGCACTGTAAGTATCGCGTGTCGCGCCTGTGAGCAACGTTCGAACTGTGAGTAAACTTCGTGCCGCGTGTTTTTATGTATTTTTCTGCGCTGAAGATGAATTCAATGGCAAACGTTGTCTAAAGTCAAAGATAACACCGAAAACCACGAAAAGGAATTTTTCGCTTTTCGGTTCGATTTACGAAAATCGTCGATTTTCGCGATTTTCAAACAGCGATATCTTGGCTTTCCGATGGGATATCGACAAATCTCAGGTGACCATTGTGTTCACCGTAAAAAAATACACAAGATGAGATTTTTTGCAAATTTTTCAAACCGTTTTTTCAATCTGTTATCGGGGGATGAAAAATTGCAAAAAAGCATCTCAAAGGGGTACCCTTGCAATTTTTTGTAAAAAATTTGAAAATTCAAAAAAAATATTCTGTCTGCGTATTTGGATGTATTTTTTCGCGCTGAACACGAATCTAATGGTTACTGATGTCTAAAGTCGAAAACCTGATCAATCTAACAAATGTCCATAATGTAACATGTAAGTTCTGCAAAATAATGTGATTATTTACTTAACTCAAAATGCTCAACGAACCAAATTGCACGATGTTTCACTAAAATATATACCTGAATCGGCCTAACGAATCTTGAATCGTGAAATATTTTTCACTTTCCGAAAAAAAGTGTATCAAAAACTAATAAATCCTTAGGCTTTCGCGTGTACCAAATATAGCCCACGAATGTTTCGCCGTTAAAGGACTGCAGTGAAATTGAAATAGGATCGATTTGAAATTTGAAGTCGATTTCTAAACGATTCACACGGGGCTCACCGATGCCGGTAGATAAACGTTCCGTGAATCGGTTGCTCTTCGAAATTGCGTGCTATAAATTAAGAATCCCGTATAACCTTTCAAATCGGGCAATGTATCTCGTTGCCCGACGGCCCCATTCAGCGAGTCGTGACACCGGCGTGTGTGTGAGTGTATTTGTGCGCACAGAATAAAAACAAATGTATGGTGGCCACATGCGAACTCCCTGATTCGTTATCTACTTATTTTTTAAGGCAGAGGCTGCGCGATGCGGTGGAACGAGCGCAGTCAAATTAAACTCGGCGCATCAACGTAATTTGAATTTAACTGGCTGCTATCCGATTGATTTAATTTCGCATCTTTTCTTGCCGTGAACCCTGCTACAGTTACATGAATCGTCTCGGCTCGATTCGATTGAGCAAAAAAGTCATAACCCTTTCATACGTACATTTATATACACTCGGGCATGGATGTTACTTGAATGATGAATGTGAGCATACAAAAATGTATTCAATGATCACACCCACGCTGCCCCCCCATAAAATCGTAACGCAGCCAGCCCAGAGGTTGAAACTCGATCGGTGTTTATAGCGGCTAATACAATAAATACAACTTAGCGAATAATAAAAAAGTCAAAAGTCAATTTACACGTCGGCGAAGTTACAGCGCGGTGAGAGTTAATGATTCAGGAATAAAGTCGGCGGAGTCTTCCTGTCTGAAATTAACATCTGGTAACGAGATCCCGAAGTTATCGCGCCGATAAATCGATTTTGCGTTCACCCTCTCGCGATATACCGCGGGGCATTCCTTGGAGAACTACGCAATGGAGAAGTTCATTAGTGGAGCCAGAAGGTTTAAAAGGTTCGAAATAAATGAATGGATAAAAATAAATTATTTGAAATAGAGTGAAAAAACAATAATTGAAAAGAAACCAATCCTATCTAGCTAGTGAAATTGGTATCCCTAGAAATATTATTACGCCGTGTGATTTTTTTCTATATATTGTAACGAAACGGCTACCCCCCCCTAGCATCCTCTCCTAATTTTCCACCGCTCCGCTAGATGGCGAATTGGCGGCGATTTCGCGTAAGCGAAAGCCCACCAGTTTGTCTTCTAATACCCCACCTTCCCACTCCTTATCACGTTATCCTCTCCTACCACACAACATTATTACACACGAGTATCTTCGCAAATGCGTCGAACTCATTTTTGACTTTGTGTGACTGGCAGTCTCATGACTCGCAGTCACACCCTTTGCTAAAGCATAGCCCAAGTTTTAGCTTTCATTTCTTTGACGAATTTATCGTTTGGTTTTCACATGATTGTACGGTAGCCTAACGTGCAATAGTGCTTACTAAACGTTAAAGATGTTCTGGACGAATGTACAACTTTCGTTCATTTGGTTCTCCACGATTGTTCGATACCCCAACGGCCAATCGTGAATCGTGAGCGCGCCCAGCTTACCAAATGTCCGACGGTTTTATAACTCGTCACCACCTTTCTTTCCTACTCCTAGATCGGAGGAAAGTACTCTTTCTTGGATGTCGGGTTGATCTCTGGTCCCCGAAGTACAAGTCATGAAGAAATCTGACGGCAAACTCCTTTCCTCACAATACCTCGCCAGTCCAGAGCTCGAACTCGAGTCTTTCCGAAAGGAAAAAGAGGATCTAAAAAATCCTGAGTTCGAGATTTCGATTCGTTGAAATCTCGAAACGTTACATTGGCGCCCAACGTGGGGCTGGCGATATTGTGTCCTGCCGTTACCTTCCTAGTAGAGAGTGTTCCTCGATTCACTCCGTGTCTCGAGATCACCCTCTCTGGGGGGCGATGTAACGAAACGGCTACCCCCCCCTAGCATCCTCTCCTAATTTTCCACCGCTCCGCTAGATGGCGAATTGGCGGCGATTTCGCGTAAGCGAAAGCCCACCAGTTTGTCTTCTAATACCCCACCTTCCCACTCCTTATCACGTTATCCTCTCCTACCACACAACATTATTACACACGAGTATCTTCGCAAATGCGTCGAACTCATTTTTGACTTTGTGTGACTGGCAGTCTCATGACTCGCAGTCACACCCTTTGCTAAAGCATAGCCCAAGTTTTAGCTTTCATTTCTTTGACGAATTTATCGTTTGGTTTTCACATGATTGTACGGTAGCCTAACGTGCAATAGTGCTTACTAAACGTTAAAGATGTTCTGGACGAATGTACAACTTTCGTTCATTTGGTTCTCCACGATTGTTCGATACCCCAACGGCCAATCGTGAATCGTGAGCGCGCCCAGCTTACCAAATGTCCGACGGTTTTATAACTCGTCACCACCTTTCTTTCCTACTCCTAGATCGGAGGAAAGTACTCTTTCTTGGATGTCGGGTTGATCTCTGGTCCCCGAAGTACAAGTCATGAAGAAATCTGACGGCAAACTCCTTTCCTCACAATACCTCGCCAGTCCAGAGCTCGAACTCGAGTCTTTCCGAAAGGAAAAAGAGGATCTAAAAAATCCTGAGTTCGAGATTTCGATTCGTTGAAATCTCGAAACGTTACAATATATACTTTTTTTTTCAGTCTTTCGGTGTTCGTTTAATGGGCCGAGGTTCACGGTGGCTGACTTTTGGCGCGCTATGGTGTACGCTGCACGAATCGCGATGCAATTACGTTGAATCGGACGCCACGTGGCATTATCCGGAATAAAGATAAACCTAACGAGTTGTGCCGAAACGTTTCTTTATTCTTTTTCTCGTCACTGAAGACTGAAGCTTTGATACGGAACATGCCCGAAGGCTTTGCTACATCGCAGCTTGCTTGCTTTTCGTTTATTCCTTTTTTTTTTTTCATCCGACTTTATTGCTTCGTCGTCGTCTGTTCGCTTAACGCGCCGAACGCGGAGGCCCTTATCTCTTCGTTTCGTAAAATGCACGGTGCTTAACGGTGCCCCCCCTTCAAACGCCGCACGAAAAATGAAAGAGAGTACCCCGGGTACCGAGTCCTGTGGTCAAGCTCAGGTGTACGCCTTCCGCGAACTAAAATCGTTGCGAATAAAGTGTAACGCGCCCGACTTCACGAATCAGGGAAGGGCATCAACGTAGGAATCCGCCACAGGACGAGAGGCGGAAAGAAGAAAAAGAAATTAAATGAATCCTGCAAGAAAGAAACACAAATTGTACCGACGACTGAAATGGGACAACGCGAGGAAAGGAAAAAATAATAATGTAATTGCAAACCCGTGATGATAATTGTTGCGGCGAGTAAAAAAAAGATCCGAGACCTCGAAACTTCAACGACTCACGCGAGTCTTGTCGAGAATGCGACAAAATTACGGAAAAAAGAAGTCGGTAAGTCAAGAAAAGAATTAAAATGCACCTTTTATAATTAAGGGTTCAAATTTCGCCACTCGATTTCACGCCCAGAAGATTACATTTCTAAAGAGATGAATATATTTTTACCTGTGAGAATAAACATCCTTTTATTTGAGATATTTTATTCTTTTGTATAAAAATATATTCTTATATATATAGTTCTTATATAAATTCTTATATAAATAGTTTAGGGTTGTAAATAATAAATAAAACTAAATAAATTAAATGCAAATAACAAATAAAAATGTAAATACCCGACGATGTATATAAATAAATAATTTTAAAAAAACGATGAAGTGAAGTGTAGCAAAAACAGGAGGGTGATAAAAATAAAAGAAGTTATCGATTAATAATAAACTATAATTGAAAAACGATCCAATAAAACCAGTCCATAAACTCGCGAACCACTGTGTAAACGGGTTGCGCGATTATTCCATGCATTATGGATATTTCTTTATGCTTTGGATGATAAATCTAGGGTGTCCGTCTTGTACATTTTGCGCATGTCTGGATTCCGGACGATCTTTGCCGCTGACGTCGGCGCGGAAAACAAACAATTCCTGGAGTTACATTGCCCCCAGAGAAGACTCCGCTTACTCGATCGTAGGCAATGATCTATCTTACCGAGTGTACAGCCGCTTGGATCTCCCCTTCCCCGTGTGGATCTCTTCCTTAAATAGGATAAAATGGGATGCACACGCGCTCGCGAATCTTCGGGAGATCTTTCAACGGGCAGAAGAAAGGAACGGACAGTAGAATTGCAGTGAATACATTTCCTGCAAGCGTACCGTGCAGTCGCAATTTACGAGGGAAATAGATTTCGCTGAAGGATCTATTTGCAGTCAATTCAAACACTGAAGGCTTTCAAGACACGAATGTTCGGCATGCTAAAAGAGGTTTAAGATGTGGGGGTGTTTTGTAAACGGTAAAATGTAAAGAATATGACCCCTAGTTTATTTATTATTCATTATTTATTATCTGTTACTTATTATTTATGATTTATTATTTGTTACTCATTATTGATGATTTATTATTTATTATTTTCAAAAGACCTTCCACGAAAATAGAAAAAAAATGCAGTCTATTGTCGGGATCATTGAACTGCGTGTAGAGCAAATTCGGTAATCGATTAGACTCGGCACGAGAAAAAACTTTCGGAACAGAAGAATCACTTCATAAAAGTTAATTGATTTTACTCGCTTTACCGTGAATTCTTGTCCGACTTACTTTTTCAGCGATGAGACGGGTATAAGGAAGTAATACGGGTTCTTAGGCATAGCATGAGGGTTTGGGTACCACACTTTTTTTGTCACGATTGTCCCCACTTTCAGACACGTTGGCCATGTAGCGAATGGCCTTAGATTTATGATTTAGTTGGCACTTGTTTATTTCGCTGTCTCGCGTTCGCCAATGAGGACGGGGAAATTCACCAAAAATATGAACCGACTGGTCTCGATTTCGCTTCACTGGTGGTCGAAACGCGTCAGGTTTCACTGAGTGAATAATGAATGAAGTAATAATTATTAACCATCGTCAGTACCATGGCTCATTAAAACGTTCAAAGAAAAAAATTATTATAAAGCCGACGATATTACAAAGTTAGTCTGTTAATCTGCGTAATGTGAACAAGGATGAGCAAAAGGATTGAATGAGCATACAAGACACACCGCATTTCGCAGCAATTCGAAGTCGTAGATTTGCCAATGACCGAGTAAGAGTTGTTTCTCGATCGTCCAAGCGTTTCGATTGATTTCTCGACAACGTAAAGTGGACATTCAAGAGTTCGCGAACGCGCTACAGGGGGAATTTCTAACTGTGCTGTTGGGGGACAGTCGTGATTCCCGAGTGGCCTCAGCAAACCATCGAGAACGTTGGTCGATTCCGACCAGGATGTTTACGCACGGTCGAGGCGTAGCGTCGAGAATGCGGCAGACTCTCACGAGAAAATTATCATCCTCTTACAGTCTCAATATGATTATACAAGTGTTGCGATCGCGGCACTCTAACTAAAATGTGTCCACTCTTCAAGATTTCCGTGGACCACCTCGCTGCCTGCATCAACGCTTTTCGCTTTCCTCTCCCTTTAACGCTTTCGATAAATGCACCTGGCCGCATGAAAGTCGCCCACTTTGCAAGCTGTCGAGACGATCGACGTTTTCGAATAACGGTTCAAATTTGCCATTTTATTTATAGGTTCAACTTGTTTTAATTTGTTCGCAAGTTCAAATTTCCATTCAAACTTGTTTTTAGTATCTGATTTAATAATCGATCGAGCGTCTGCAAGAGTTAGCACGAACTGTTCAAATCGTAAAAGGCCTGTTACAAGTAAGTACATTTTAATCGGTTATTGAACGATGTACTAACCGACAGCGGTGAATGTGCGGTCGGTGCGCGGCGTCAGCAATCATTCAAGTCAAGCAAAATTGCTTGCGGCCAGTACTTGGATGAGGACCGCTTAACCGCGCACTCGCTGGTCCATCAATCGATTAACGGGAGCCCAGTTTTTCAGAGACCCTGTTGTCTACCCTTGAGTAAATAGTTTCGTGTATACACCGGGGAATCAGAAGGACATGACCGACTAGACACGGGTTTTCCGCAGTTTCCCGTGCCCACGGCAAATGCGGTACGGTGTAGCTAAGACGGTTGTGAACGCACACTGGAAGTTGGGTAGCTAAGCCAAGTACGTGGAAGGAGGGCTAGGAAGGAAAAAGGGGTGAATAGTTTTGCAATAACCCGTTAGGAGACTCACCAATTGGTACTGATGGTTCACCGGTGGTAGAAAATATGAGTCATGAACTAGGAAAGTCAGCCTGATAACATTCGTAAAATCTCGGAATACTATAAACGAGGCGGAAACTTCTCGACAGAATGTGCTCGCATGATGAGTCCATCGCCTCGTCAGCCAACGTTGTATAACAGTCTCGAATAAAATTGGAATCATCAAGAAAGAAAAAAGAATAGTAAGGCCGACCGCAATAAAGATCTTCGCGCCGAGACTGACGTTATCGCCGCGTCGTTTGGATCGTAATGTGAAACAATTAAAGATTCGCGAGTGACGAGTATGCTCTCTAAAGATCGTGGCAAATCGCGAGAAGCGATAAACTCGAGTCGCGTACTTTCATTCAGCGAAACGAGCGTGAGCTTACGTCGCGAGATAATGCGAGATCGTCAATGTCCTTGCGAGGACGAGCGCGACGAAAGGAATAAAGGCAAATGAGAATTCGCAAAGAAATCTTAAGAACGAGCTCCCTACACGGGACGAGACCGATGACGGTGCCGTAAAAGCGAATGGGAATGTCGTACGCTTTATTCGTTCGTAGAACTTTTGTGTAACCCTTCCAAATTCTCTCATCTCACCTTCGCGTCAGAGCGACAAATTTATTCCCGGCCAGATATAAAAAATGTCTTTGCACACCCAAAAGTAACGCGCCGAATTAACGTTTTATGCCGAATGGCAAACGTATTTACGGAGATTCATAATTTTTTGCACGGCAATTTGCCTCGATTAAGCGCGCCTCGCGGGGGCTTAATTTGCGAGATGACAAGAATACATTCGGTCGACAATGTGGGGAACATTCCTGCATAAAATTAATCGAAAATATTATGAATCACAAAGAAATGTGCATATTTTTGTCGTCGGACATTCTCTACGCTGAGTATAAATCAAACCCGGGTATGCGAGAGACGCTATGCCGAAAAAAAACAAGATTCTTTCTAATTAGTTTTTCACTTATTGAATAAAACGGCTGTTACAAAGACAACGACGTGCAATGCCAACCTGCTGCGATTCGCCATTTATTTCGAACAGGGTTTTACAGTTTGAAAAAAAAAAGTTACACGCGTCGCTGTGCCGCGCGTGTTTGACCGGTCAGATAGGTCATTTGTGGAGTCACAGGGGGGCAAAAAGAATGCCCCCAGCCTCGGTCGACCAGTTTTCAGAACGGGCTAAGCCTCCCTCGCTTCCCCCCCTTTTCCGTCTTCTAACAAATTAGCTTTGATCCTGAATGTTCCGTTATAGTCCAGTTTTCGATCTTGCATTTTTCGTACTCCCCTTAAGCCACATTCCTGCATCGCATCGTGTGCTGCAGTAAACTATATAGATCTTTTGAAATAATTCTTGGTGTTTTTTCGCATTTTTCGTCATTACTGCAGGTAACTTATTAGTGCGGGGGGACTGCGGGGGACTTATTAGTGGTAGCTACTGATGGTCATTACACAAAAAAAGAAATCATAGGTACAAATGGAATTTTTATACCTATGCGAACATTGGTATGAGATCTTTTGTAAAAATCTTTTAGTATGAGATATCTTCGCTAATCGGCAGATGTCCGATACCGGCGCCCCAAAGGAAAGGATGCAACACGGTGGATAAGAGCCGGACACACAGTTTGGTTCCAGGCAAGGGTAAATTCGCTCTTGTGCTGCGTTATGGTTGAAGAGCTCTGTTTTCGTGTGATGCATCAGGGGAAACGATCGAGAAGAATCTCGAAGCTACTGCGTTAATGTTATAGTGTCGCTCTCGTATCCTTGACGTTACGGAACAGATAGAGGATTTCTCAATGATGATTCGTTGAACAATTTTTTTTTTCAACCAAACTTTTGTTACATATATTTTCAGCATTATTATTATGCGAAATTAATATTCTTAGAACCTTCCGTAAGGTTGATTCTTATCAAATTTTTATTCTATCGGGAAGTCTATGAATGTCTCTCCGAATCTCACGCTTGAGTATGAGTATGCCGGTCCACCCTTCCTGAGTAACTTGGAATTTATAAATATTCAAAAGTCAATCGATTGCGGATGATCGTGTTTAGGTGCTACTGTTGAATTAATTATGTATCAAAGTGACGTTCATAACGCAAGTTGTTTTATCGCTCTTAGATCGAACATTAGAGTTCGGCATATCCACTTTTTTCGAACTGATCCGTATCACTTTGACATATCCGTTAGATTGAATCTCGAGCAGTCGAATATTTAATCGATGCGACGAAATATCAATACAAACTATTCCTCGATTATTCCGAATAAAAGCATTTTTTTAAATCTCGGACTTCATTCGCGAAAAACTGGATCTAAATATTTCGCGATGCGATCAGATTGTCGATTTTGTAAGAAAATAACCAACGAGAGCTCAAACGATAGGTAATTGATAAATTATTGAATGAAAGTTGGTAATTTGAACGTGCCTATAATCGAGTAAAATTGTAAAGAATTATTATTCAGCTTACATCGGCAAAACAAATAATTTTCAGTGTTCATTTGTTTGTGTACAAACAAAAATGCACATACACGCATAAAGAGAGACTTTGGAGATATCGATGGACTTTCTTTGCGCGCATCTCCATCTTTTTTTTCTTAAATCTCAGTTCATTTTAAAGTCTCAGTGGCAAAGCCTGCCGGAATGGCAGAAAAAGTAATGAATTAATTTTGAAAAATCAAGATTAATATATACATTTTACGAATTTCTCATAAATTTCACTTTTCCTGTAATCGGAGTTCTTTGACCGTATACCGAAAAAAATAGCGAGATTGAGAATTTTAATGAAGCCGAGAGACTTTATTTATTTATCTTTTTTTTTCAGACGTTAACGAGCCGTCGAATTTACGATCTCCCGTTTTTCGCTCACCGGTGACGAGGAATCGTATAATTTATCTTTATTTTCACGGCTCGATTGAGTGTTTGCCGGTCTCTTATATTTCCCCATCTTCGCCTTTGCGTTTCGTTCTTTTTCTTTCTTTTTTTTAATCTCACTCGATCTCTCTCACTTCGCGATACCCCGGGCGCGTGTTGTGCTCGAGCAGATAGGTCTGCGGAGGGAAGGGACGAGAGCGCGCGGCACTCGTCGCATAGCTCGTTATTAATTGGTTAGGCGCTGGTAAAGGGCGTCACGGCTCGTAAATATTCGTCTCTAATAAGCCCCGGGCGGAAGGGGAGCGCTCTCGCTCGTCGAATTTAATTACGCGCGTCATTATGCCCGTTTCACTATACCGGCGTGCCAGAACCACCGTAGAACAGTATCGTACAGGCTCGAGCCACGCGTCTAACGCTCCGATAGAAATATCGTTGAGAATTCACGATACACCGGGCAGCCGGTCCAGCATTTATCAAATTCAGCTCCTTAAACACTCTCGGCACGTATAGCTTCCCGATCAAAATAATGCCGCTTCTTTTTTTTTTCTTAATAATTCACAAAAATATTCGGATTCAACAGTTTTTCGCTCCCGTACCGGTTTTTCGGGACAATCTGCGAAATGGTCTCAAAATCGCCGTTCGAGATTTGCGGCAAGAAAGTTCGTCGCGTGGCCGCGAAATCTTGAAGCGGCAATGGCAAGAGCAGACTTTTCGAAGTTGCCATTCTTGTTCGATACGGACTTTCTTAATTTATTCGTACACCTTTCGGTTTGCTGCACGACAGTATCGCCTGTCGTGCTTTTTGGGCCCGTTTTACAGTTACTAGGCACAACCGCAAACCACACCAACTTATTACACGAGAACCCTTTTTGCTGCTATACTCCGGTGTATCGCGAGACAGGTGATGATTGCCTCAAAATAACCCAAGAAGCGCGATCGTGTAACGCAAAAAGAGAAAAATTCAACATCTGAATTCTCAAGGCGCACGATAATTTCCGAAAGAATTTACCCATCCGAAGAGAAGTAAAGCGACGCAAATCGTATCCGACAACGCGCTTCACCTCGACGCGCATCCACTCGCCGAACGCCTTGGGTTGGTGAACCACGGTGCGAAAAGTGGTTGCCGCACGCTGAACGGGTAATCCGAACCCGGAGTGACATGCGATCCCGATCTCGCGAAAATGTTGCTTTCGGCTTATGCCCCCCTTTATGAAATTGGCATTATCCGGTTCATTGCCGTGATGCTACTTTGTGCGTTTTCCAAACTGACAGTGCTCCGCAAAACTGCTGAACATCAAGTACAACAGCTTAAAAACAGATACCAGCGATAACGTTGTCTGTTAAGATACGAAATGAGGTAGATCTGATTTTTTTTGTGAAAAGATATCTTCAGCGAGGCTTCTGGATGCAAACATTTTCGCGAAAAGCGTTACTCATAACGCTTTTGCTGAAATTCGTTTATAAATTACAATTTTCCAACATTTTTTATAACATTTTTAAATAATATTCAGGAGTTATTCAGAAGTTATCATCCGCACCGTCAATAAGCTCGATTTTTTGTCGAATTTTATTGTGAATTTTTCGACGACCACATGGAAACCGCGGCAAGATCCGACTGTTCGAAAATCCATTTATTTACCGAAAGTGCCGTTGAACATCGTGGATGAAGCGACAACGTCACCATTTCAGATGGATAAGAACCATAACATGGGTTTTTATGATTTTGATTATAATGTCGCATTCGAGTGCTTTCTACGTTGATATGTATAAATAAAACATCCAGCAACTTTCTAATTGCATTCTCGACCAACGTGGAATGTGCTGTTTCCGTTTATTGCCAGATAGGACGTTACGTTGGACGTTACCTGCGATAACGACAACGACGACAAAACTAGATTCGAGAGATTAGGAGAGGAAAAAACGGATTTCGTCTTTCCGTATCCCGCGGACACGGCTAGTGCATTAGACGAAATTTAAGGTATTCCGAGCGTCTCTAGCGGGTCCGCTCGGATACATCGGGAAGATGCACGAGTACCGCTACGTGCTTTTTTATTTGAACTATCCCACTCGTGTCAACGTTCGCCGCTTTCCGAAATTTTGGGATTGAAAACATTCGTTCGTCTCGCGACGTTTCGTGAAATCCCGTTTCAAGATTCCGTAAGTCGTTCGCTCGTTGGACTATCAGTGATTAATAGGCGATATTTCGAGAATCCCGAGTTTCCGTGAGGCACGACAGACACGAAAAGACCCGGTCTTATCGACCACGAAAGTTTCAATCGTTAATGAACATCGACTGATACTCAAACCTGAAGTCGACAACGGATACCAACGAACGATCCTATGGAGCACTAAAAAATTCTTTCTACGTTGATCGTAATATATTTCACGGAGTGCGGATAACGTTGATAATGTTACCGAATCGGTGTTTTTTATTTTATATTTTTAACGGAGAACCAACGATCCCACGACGGGAAGCGACGCGGCAGGTCGAGTTCAGGTTCACCCATGCAGCAATCTCTCATACACAGCCCATACACGATCCGCGAAGCTCACATCCTGTACGAGTTCGGGACGAAGTACGCTTTACTTTCGCTATGAAAATTACGCCGGTGAGCTCATGTTGAAGCGAGTCTATAAAAAAGACTTGCCGGTGTATGGGCACGTGTTGCATACGCGGTCGGCGAATCTAACGATGTAGCCATTAACACTACGAACGTTGAATACTCGGATTATCCGCGGATAAAGATGGGGAAGTGTGGCTAATGGAGTATTGCCGAGGCAATATTACGTGATTCATTTTGACCAATCGAATTAGCAAAAAAACCATTGGCTCGTTCAATCGAATGGACAAACGTGCAGTCTTCGTCAGACTTTCCATTTTAAAAAGGGATCGTTGCAGTCGGAGGCAATCACGAGAATGCGAGCGATTCTCGAATATTTCCCAAGGAGGTAAAGATTTGAAAAAAATTGACTATACGGACGGTTCTGCGAGGACTCGTTTTAAATAATAATAATGCCAAAATGTTATTAACACATTCGTTACGAAAAAGGTGGTTCAACCGATCAGTCGGTAAGCTTTTTTTCGCGCATATTAATCGTCTAATTTTTCTGAATGCTGGGATTCGAGGGTCGGAGAAATTCGTAGCAATTCTAAGAAAAATCATCTGGTCTGTAAGTTGTAAGTTTGATCAATAATTTTCGAAATTCCTGTTAATCATCTATTGTACTAAAAAAAAGTCTCTGTACTCGGAATACTTTAAAAACCTAATCAGAACTTGAAATCCTCAAAGAGCAGACGAAAGGTATGAAAAATATGAGTGCTGACAGCGGATTAGTTTCATTCTCTCCCATTCCACGAAATTTGTCGATTTTCACAAATTTGTATCGTCTCTCTCTATTCTATTAGCATCGAACATTGAATTTAATTGATGTTAATCTCTCGACTCGATGGCGTAAAGATTTCGTGCGCTTCTAACGCCACTTTAATGCCTCTCGACCCAGGTCTAAGCACATCTCGCGGCTAAACACGCATTAACCTTTGATCCCACGATTAAATTTACGATCGAGCCCAAGTTCAAGCGCACGACTCTTCGCTCGACACCGCGACGGTGTGTCCAATACCGACGAGGGGACTCCAAAATATTTTGATACTTTCTCGAAACATTAGACCATTCCAAAGACTCATAAATTCCTAACGCTTTTAATATTTCCGCCGTTGAATTGTAAATCAACGATGATAAATAATATTGCCACCAGGGAAGCTTCATCGCCGGTATCATCGGTGCCGATGACCAGAAGCAATAGAACTCAATTATCGGAAAGCGGCGGTGGGTCAAACGGGTTGTTCCGCTTATTTATTCGAATCCCGCTGTGCCCTGGAAGGCGCTTAGGTCTCCGCAGGACATGTCGCTGGTTTATATCCACGTATGCGGTATTCGTGTTCCGTTGCGAGCAAGTGGTAGCCGACGCTGCGCCGAACGGTACGGTACGTCGTGACACCATCAGAGATATCTATTCCCGCAGCGCAACTTCTTCGGTACGAGCCGAAGGCCAGACTCACGAGAAAGGCAATAATTTCCCATTGACCCAGGTCGCCCCGCCGACGTTGCGACGGATCCACCGATTGCCCATTTTCTTCGTCTCGTATCTTCTTCCACCGATACTTTTATCTTCATCGGCTAACTCCGCATGCTAATCAGGCGTTAACGCATCTATAACTTCTCCGGACTCAACGGCAGACCGGGTTTCGTATTATAGACGCAGGACTTAAGCGCACAGATCCGGCACACCGGAACTCAAACGAAAGTATAGCCCCAGGATTGACCGAGAGAATTCTACCGGCACGAGAAGCACACTTTGTCTGGACGCGTATACTTCGCTTGTTTTCCTCTGCATACATTATTACTCCTTCAGAGCCAGCCACGACGCGCGCACATGTACCGATTCTTAGATTATAGAGTTGGCCCCCGTCTCAACTATCCTATAAACGCATCTCTCTGTATATATCTTATTACATACGTCTATAGCTATCTTCTTTACATACCGGGCGCCGGTACAGCGCAATATGTATTTGATCATGCAACATGTTAGTACGGTAATACCGTAAACATATATCCTCGCTGACGCATCGTTCGCCAGGCAGATGCTGAAGAAATTGTGGGATTCCACGTCGTCGCCTTCTCCGCTAGGGTAACGCGAACTTTCGTTACCTCGGTGACGTCGATAATAACGGGATTAACCCGCATTTTTCGAGACAACTTTATTACATCAAGAAGAGTGTTTCGCTACAGTCTCCGCTGACAGTGAAATTCCCAGAGAATTTCGAATATTTCTCAGTTATTAACAAATTAATTAAAAAAATATATCGTCGTCGTCGTCGTCGATATTTCATAATTTGCTGACAAATTGTCAGCATTATTACTATGCGAAATTGATTTTCTTAGAATCATTGGCTTGATTTTTTTCATATAGTCGACAAATCTTGGAAATTCCCTCCGGATCTCATTTTCGGCTGGGAATGTAACGATACAGCCTTCTTAATTTCATAAATTCGCGGCCGTTGTGCGATTGTGCAAAGAAGCGTATTTAAAAAGAAATGTAATCTTCTTAATCTCGAATTTCTTGGATTTCATTCGTAAGTGAGCATCGTCTGCCGATTACGGCGCTTCGGGAACAGGACTTTTGGTCCTTCGATAAGCATTGACCTCAAGGGTCGGTGTTTTTTTTCTTCTTTTAATTAAAAATCCTATTACAATAACGTCCCGATTCGCCAAATATTAAGGAGGATTTATATATATTTTATCGTGTTACTGATATATTTAACTTTCGCGGTACGCAGCAGTGGGTCGGTTCGTTTACGAATGTGCAAGCGTTGAGTTTACTCTCGGAGCAAAACAGTTTAACTTATGTTATCGGCTTGCACGGTGCGCATCGCGTCAGAATCTCGTTGACGCTCGATCGTAAAACAAGCGCGGGAAGAACGAAGCATGAAAACACGTCGTTATTTGGGATTCGACTAATTGAAAGGACGGCAGTCTATACGGTAGGACGAAGATTACGATATTGGACTGCGGAGTCGCGAATGCCATTGCTACTTACACAGTGCACAGTACTATGTTACTCTCAACGACGACCCGAGGCACCGTTACAACGTTGGTTGTTCGTTACGGCGAGACACACAACTCACAGCCGTATTTTAATCGCTTTTTTTAAGGGCCCCGCAGCGCCGATTAACTTTAACCAATTTTTTTTAACTGATCTTCGGGGCTGTTTTATATTTTATAAAAATTCAATGAAAGTAGATCAATCGAGAAATTTAGACAATTACAATTATGTTGCTTGCATTTGTGACGAAGAATCAGAACACTAAAAATCGTAGCAACTGCACCATTCTCTATTTTCTAATGTTTCTTTTTACATTGATTTTTTTTTTCACGCCAATCTTTCCCACCGTTGCACGCAACTCGAGGCAACAAGCTCAAGGTATTTTTTATAGCTCATAAAATATCGCGTAAAATATGACACTATATAAAATCATCTGTACAACAGACGCTGGACCCGTAAGATTTTCGAGCTCTACTCGGGTTTTCCGTCAAGTAGCACGATAATCGTTTCAAAACGCCGAGAAAATGAAGTCAATGATTCGCGTAGCGGCAGGTAACAAAAAATGGCCGTGGGAACCGGTGAATTGTTATTCTTTTATGTATACCATCTCGAACGGTCGAACGAACATAAAAGCAATAAACGGATGAAGAATTTCTGAATGTTTCGAAATAAACTATGTATCGAGACTCTATTTTACAAAATTGCGCAAATAAAACGAATAATGTAATTACTCCGTTTTTCTCCGTTTTGTCTATCAACTGTCGAATAACATTGATTTGGATGAAACTTTCATTATAAAGCGTGAAGTATTCATTTTTTTTTAATGGCAAACCGAGATCTAAAAAAAATACGATTTATTTGCATGCAATTTATTTATACAAGCGGAGATAACAACAGAATTTCTTTGTACAGTTTCGGTGACTGCCGAGGAAGTATGTAAGGGAATGTAGCGGATTATCGGTGCTATTGCTAAGAGGCAATAGTTCCCGTCGGCCGGGCGAACACGCGTGCCATTCCGCGAACGCAAGAAACGTTCCGATCTAAGTTATGTACGCGTCACGGTCCCGACTTTTCCTACGTTTCCTATGCCTCGTACTTTTCGTTTTCGATTTTTTTATTTACCCCGCAACGGCGTTCACGTCCATTGTATTCGAAATTTCTGAAATTCGTTTCCCCGCCGTACGTTCAACTTGCACATTAATGTTCATTCTCCCGATTCATCAATCATTGACGGAAAAGATTCATTGAAATCGGAGAAATCTGATCTCCGATATGTTCTTTCGATTGCGAAAACATTTCTCTAATTAAATTTGTAATTAATAAATAATTGATTGAAATGATTAGTCACATTTTCCGTACAGATTTATGGTTCAGTCAAAATATTAGAAACACATTAATAATAATAACATTTTTTACAGTTTAAATTATCAATTCATGCAATTTTGATGCTAAATAATTAGTCTTTCAACGAATTTTTTCGAGAGGAAATTAAGTCAATTAGTGATTTATACAAAAAAATTATCATTAAAATCATGAAAATAAAAAAATGGAATTATAGTTTTTATGGTAACATTTTTGTAAATGAAAATGAAAGAAAACGAAACAAACCAAGCGGTACGGAAGAATGTTTAGGACATTTCAGGACTATTGAAAGACCACCGGACAGCGCGAAAAAAAAGAAAGAGTGAAGATAACGAAGCTGAAGACGCAGTGTATTTGTGAGATTCCCGCGTTGAACTCAACCGATGGTGGTCATACCCCATGGAAATTCATCGAGCCGTAATAATCTCTCCTCCCTTTCCCCTATCCTAACAGTGCCGTGCTCGCTGCTATAATAACGCTGTGAATTAATTAATATTTATAGCATACCCACGTGGCATGACGCGCTTCCTTCGTTCGCGTATTATAATTCCTTTCCGGGCGCATCCGCATTATACTATGTATGCCTGCCTATACACGAGAATTACGAAGATCGAGACACCACCGAGACCGCTGCAGCTTTATAGATAGGCTATTCTTACCCTAGACTCGTAAAAAACGCGCGTAATCATTATCTTGACCTTCGAAACGCGGCTCGCAGCCAGGACCATTGATCAAAGCACCGTCCATAAGGTATTATGTTTTTTTCTTACATTGTATGCTCGTTCATTTTTTTATCCGCGTCTCATTGTTCCTCCAGTAATAGTATTCGTAAATGATATTCTTTCATTCAATATAATTGACGATAAACTTTACTATCGAACGAACGATCCGAAATGAGCTCGCGCTTCCTTCGTGACGTTGGTAGAAATATCTTTGATTTTTTCAATAATATTAATGCTGAAAAGTCATCAAATCGATAGAAAAGAGAAATTGTTCAACACACAATCGGGTGTTCTAACACTTTTTTTGTCGAAAAGTCATTCGAAAAAATGAGTAGAAAATATACATGCATTCAAAAATAAACTTCCCTTCAATACGGGAAAACAAAGGTTCCATTATTAGGAAATCTCAATTGAGCTAAATAAGATTTTATAATTATTAATAAATATTGGCGAGCTTCGCTGCTCCAATTGAATGTTACTTTGCTTTGCTATTCATTAATGCCTGGATCATCGATCAGCGATAGCGAACCAACGAGGCACAATTGAACAGAGCTGTTTATTTATAAATTCCAAACAAACCCTTTCCTCATCGCCAGGGGAGCAACATCTTATCAATATCTCGGTGCAGTTGATGCATCAACGAACGAAGACAAGGAAGATTCTGTGCCTCTTCAGAGGATCGTATCTTTGGATCACATGCGCGATAGCCTTATACGTAGTTATTCCGGACAGGTTGCCACGGCCCTAATGAAGTAGTTATCGGATATTCGTTGACAATCCGCCGCTACTGTCATGGCAGTTACAAAATGTCGTAAAGTTGGCGACCTTAAGGTCCGGAACGTTATCCCTGCTGTGCCGGCACAGCTATAGGAATAAATAAATAAAAATGTCCGGCTCGGTTTACGCAACTTGTAAGCGCATTGGGAGTGAATCTCAAGTTTCACACGTGAGAGACTTTCCATATTCCACCTGTAGAAGAACCTCGGCGTATCGAGGCCCGCCCGCGAGTATCGAAGAATATCTCGTAAACTCGTCGAAGTCTCCCGATGTGGCTTAAACAACCGGTTAAGACTTTGGCTCTCATCGAGTCGCACGAAATTTATGTACTTTCGAATTTGATAGCGTTTCTTTCGGTGACTTCGCACGAAAATTGTGTGAACCACGATGATGAAGGATTTTTGTACTCGTATTATCGTCAAATTGAGCAGAAACTGTTGAAAGGAAAGCGAACGCCCCGCGAATTTTGTCCTAGGATCGACAGACTTTAACGCGCTGAAATAGATTATGAGGTAGAATATTTTCTAGACTCGCTTATTCTTCGGCTGAGCGTCAGCGTTGTTCACACTGGCTCGACGTGCTTCGCTCCGTTCACCTCGCGCAATGTAGTATAATATCGAGCTCTCGATATCCATAGCAAAGCGTGGAAACAAGAGCACCATTTGAGGCTAGAAAACGAAACGCTGAAGCGCATCGTTGCCTCTTCGCGAAATCAAGTGTTTTTTTCTTCCTCTTCTTTTTCTTTGCTTTTTTCCCGCGGCATACTTCATCCGATTCGCGTAGATACGCAACAAATCGTGGTAAGTCGGACATTTTCGCTTCTCAAGGTTTCTTCCGCGGCACGGAAAAGACTTCGAGCGCATTCATCGCAGCGTGGCATGCGTTTACCGATTAACGCATGCCTTACAGTACGCGATCGTTTCGATTAATAGTCGTAACGCCGCATGAAAAGAAAAAAGTGTGCTGAGGAGCGAAAGGTGAACGGGGGGTCTTCTCACGAGAGAAATTCGCATTATTCATCAACGGATCAATGTTGTCAAGTAATGACGATGCGGTTAACAATTCTTTTCCGCGTGGTTAACAAATTGTAATAACTCATAATGAGATTCGAATGATTATATTTGTTATTCACTACCCGCTAAACGATGCGCGCAGCATCGCAAATAAATGAGAATTAAAATTAAAAGAATAATTCAAATTCGCAAAAATTATCACGATTATTGTCATTATATTTGAAAAAATGTCAACCTCAGTTTTAATAGAAATTTTAATTTTGTATGATTCCGTCTATTATGTTTGTACAGAAACAGCGGCGATCGTTATGGCAATAATTCGAAAAACATTTTCGCACGTAACTCGCAATAGTAATTAATTTTTTTCGATATCGCGCACACCAGTCGACCGCCGAGACAATTCAAGGCACGAAGACTCCGCGTCTACGCGAAGAGTTAATGCAACGACGTTACAGTAAAATATCATGCATATCACTATATTATGATGCGCGGTCGTGTAATTATGTATGATATCCATATACAACGCGGGATTCAATAATAATAATAACAATAAAGTATTATCCAATTTAATTTTGACGTTTATCCTTGGTTCGCGTGAGTTGGCTCGATCGAGAGCCGCGGCCGGTCGAAGGCATCGTCGCCATAGCACCAGTCCGCGATAACAGTAATTCGATTCCCCCATGCACGAGAGAAAAAGTATCGCGGGTGGCCCCGCGCTCGCTTCCGTAGAGGAGTATAGGGCCAGATCGTAAATTGGCGATGGGCCACATGGACCTTATTAATTCGCGAAGGAAAAAAAAAAATCGCTATTAAAAATACACGTTTTCGCGTGTACGGAATAAAATATACATACGCGCATGCACGTTAAGTGCCCTTAACCGGGAACTCGAAACTCTCGTGAGCTGTCTTAAACCATTTCACGTTGACAATCCATAATTTCCGTTATTTTCTTCGTTCGTCGTGAGAAACGTAGCGAGAATATCGGGGAAAAAAATTGGGAATGCCGAAACTTTTTTCTTTACGATCTCTTAAAGATTTTATGATCTCCGAGGCTCTGACGTATCTTTAACATCAATCGAAAGCGAGAATTTTCCATGATTTTGGCTTTGAATCGAGTAAATTCCATTCGCCTATGAAAATCGATCAAGGATAATCTCAAGCGGTTTCGGCATTTGAGCGTTCGAAATGTATCGACACTGCGATATCGATTTAACGAGGCCCACAGCGCGGCGAAAGATATCGCGGTATTGAGGGAGAGAAATTCGATCGTCATTCCGGATGGTTAAGCGCCGAAAGACACTTCGTTCCGCGTTGCAGCGCTGGACGATGCAGCGCCGGAGAGGCCGAGAGACGGCGAGTTAGTCCCCGCGATAGAAAACGGAAGCGACGAGACTGTATTCTTGAACTTCTGAGGCCACCCATCATCCGCGTGCTATCCGGAAGTCTGCACGATCCTCCATATGGCGGATAAGAACCCCTCTGGTGCAAGATGCACCGTTGCCTCGAGGCACCAACAAACGCCACCTGTAACAACCGCATCGGCAACGGCAAGCGGCAGCAGCAGCTCAACGAGGATCCGCCGTCTCTACCGCGGGATAATTTCTGTCCACCGTTGCGTTCGCGCATACGGCACGAGGATATTTATACACACAATGTTCGAGTGTTTTGAGTGTATGCCTGTTCTATGCTGCGCATGATGAGCAGGAAAAATAAGCAGAGGCGGGAGACTACGGTAATCGATCACTCAGTGATACATCGAAGAAAGTCGTGGAATCATCAGATGATGAGTTTTCATAAGGTCTCGCATTGCGGACCGTTGTACCCTATGCGCAGATTAATGGATTCCGACGGTAAAGAAGCCTACGTGCTTCTGAATTACACTCGGAATATAGATCGCGTTTTAAGAAGAAATTTTTTTTTTCCCCCTAATTACTGTTGATAAAAAGTGGATTTCACACGCAAAAATGCATATGTTAAACTATCACCCTGCATTTTTTTGGAGCACTTCGGTGCATTCTTTCCGAAACTGGCGCGGCCAAACTTCTTTTTGTTTTCATAAGAGATTGAGCTTGAATCTAAGTCACAAGCAGATTATTGTTAAATCGGATTTAAGATTGTAAAAATATAAAAATTGTATAAGACTTGAAATTTTTTGAAAAATGTTTAGAAAAAAGTGGAAAGTTGCCAAATAAATTTAAAAAATAAATTAGTCCCGGACGCGTTGAGAAGAATTGATACCATATTGAATGAACAAAAAATTCGCTTCTTACGTCCTCTTTATTTGCTTTATTACGTCCCCTGACGTAATTTCGAAAATTCCTGGCTTAAATCGGCTCGTACTATATTTTTCGAATGTTCAATTAACGCGAGCGTGCATCACTATGAACGTGGCGCCTGTGGTACGTGTCAGATAACGGACGACGTTTCCTCAAGTGTTGCAAAAACGGTGAATAAATAATTGCCCGCAAATCATCGACACTTGTAATTACAATTATCAACAACTCCAGGACTTAATTGGTTGATATTTCTCGCATATTTATCGTACGTCTACATTTTATTTTCGTGTCAATTAAATTATTTTTTTTTTCATTCTACAGAAGTCTCGGTTGCGAACTTTCCGTCGATACAAATTAGCTGCTCCATTAATCTTGCATCAAGCGGCAAAGTTGCAGGACTCAATAATCACCACAGTTTGATGAGTCTATCCGCGTTGTATTGACCACATGCGCGTCACGGCTATCGTCGCTCTTACACTTGAAAATATATTCTCGTTCGCGATGAATGAACAGAGGCATTATTGAGCATTAGTGAATAGGATCGTAGAACTGTATACGAAGCACTCGAACGGCACCGTGGCTTATTTGTAATTGACCCAATGAGAGTAGACCAACGAGTTCGCTCATTTATTAAGCTCGCTGTGTGCTACGTCTCGTTAATTTATTCCCGTTCGATTCTCACTTCAGATCGATATCTCAATGGCACAACAGAGTTCGCTACTCTATGGATTGTCAAATATAGTATATAAATAGTCTAACATATAGACAATATAACGGGCATATATATATATGTATAAACGATACGCTGCTACTTTATATACGATCGTCATTCGCGAATCGCGCGAAGTGCGGATAAGATCGGTTTTTCGGCGCTAACCGGTTGAACTCTCGAAGAAATTGGCAACTTCGGTAATCGAGATGAGATTTATAGATCAATGTCAGCATCGAATTCGCGGACTCGCGGATAAATTATTCATACGCAAACCGGATTAACGTCGGGATAACCGATGAGAGATCTTCCTCGAAATATCGAAAGATATCGTCGACGGCGATGGCTTTCGAAATGGAATCGATATATAACAGTCAACATTTTTTTTTATCGTTTCATCTGGAAATGAAATTCCAAAAGCATGAGAAATTCCGTGATTTCACATTTATATTTAACTTCTATAACGCGTCTTTCGAGTTTAACGAACGGTAGGCTTTTGAGGATCAACGTCCTGACAGGATTTCTTTTTTTTTTCTCTTAATTATTGCCTACTTTTTTGTTTTCTATACTTTTACGCGTATCGCCTGGGCAAAGTGCCTTTTAAAGTCCGTGCTTTATATTTACAGCCATAGATCACCTTGTAAGCCGGGACAGTTTAAGAGAAAATTAGTCGCAGTGAGAACGCCTCGAGGCGCGTCCCATCGGGCCGGAGCAACCTACCTGTAGCCACCGTGATATACAGTAATAATTTACCACGAGTGCTACCGCGCAGCAGCTCCTTTTGGTCAGACAATCGATGATGACTGGGAATCGATAATTCATGTACCCGAAAGGGAAACGTGCAATTTAGCAATAATCCTCGTCGCGCGAGTCGACGATAAATCTTCATGAAATATCGTCTATATAACGCTTTCGAGGCCCACACTCGCCCTTCCCCCTCCTTGCTCGCAAATTTTGATTCATAATTGCTGAAAGTTTATTGAGATCGAAGAATTCATGCGACTGGGTACAAAGCTGCATCGCTACAAGCCGAGCCAAAAGTTTCACAGAGAATTTCGAAGACTTTCCGATGAGATGAAAAAACTGAAAAAATTCTAGCATATCAATGGTTTCAAGAATATTAATAATAAAAATAATTCGAAAAAGTTGCAAACCAATTAGTTGACAACAAAAACCTTCGACGAATCATCCGGCTTTTTATCAGTTAATTTTTTTGTTGACTTCTTAATATTGGTTAATTTTTTAATAAGTATATATTTATCTAGAATGTATTCTCATTTATTGGACTCTTATCTAAAATTCCCGACTCTTCTTCGACAAACATTTTTTAGAATGTTATTTTTAAAATGAGCAGAAGTTCTAAAAATATTTGTGTGTGCTCTGAAAAAGTAACGGATCAATGTCAGCTATAAAAACATTAAGATGATTCATTACACTATTTATTTAAAACTGAACTTTTGGGACTTATTATCATGCAACATTAATGTCCTTAGCGCCTTCTATACAGTTGATTTTTTTAAGATTTCTATTACGTTCGGAAGTATTCGAAATTCTTCCTGATGTAATTAAGAAACCGAGCCTCCAACTGGAATTATTCATAGAATATGTGAAAACGTGTGCTATACACATAAGTTGACGCTGAGACTGACGATAGTTCAATAAACGTGTCCCTATCGTGTTTTACGATCGTCACGCTTCTCGTTTGCTTTGGCAAAACCACACGCTACACCGCCTGGCATGCGTCGTGCCGGACGATCGTAAGGACTCGTCGCCTGGTGCGAATACCAGCGACGCCGTGTGTACGACACCTGCCGTGGCATTTCTTCGGACGACAGAGACTCGTGACTTAAGCTGCTTTTAACCTCGAAAGGCAGTTCGCAGTCGTCACTGCCAAGGACGATTAAGCGATGATGCTTCGCCACGGAGACTTTCTTTATTTTCTTTTCATCATTCGTGTTTTTGGGGGGTTGGGCAACCGTGGGCTGCGAATTTATAGCAGAATTGTATTTTTCGGTCGAGTACCAAAAAGTGTTGATTCGTTGAAATGAATTGTCGATTGTCAAATCCATTGTTGCGTTGATCAATTCATAAAAATGTATTATTTATTTAATAATAATAATAATATTTGAAAATGATTATGAAATTACGATTAAATGAATAATTATAATAAGCACAGAAAAAAAGATCTATCACAATGTTACAGTTACAGCGGTGAATCGAGTGAATGGCTGATCGGTCAAAGCAGAATTTTGTCTCCGATACCGTCAAGCTCGGATTTTTTTTTTATTACGAATTCCAATCGTCCAGAGGCCAATGCCAATGAACGCATATGCCGGTCGCCGCAGACGTTCGCGAGCAGACGCAAAAATTCGAATAGTTTCCTCGTAAAATACAGTTTTAAGCTGATTATTTTTCGCCTATGACATGCTTGGAGATTGAATGAGTCTTATTTTGTAAAAATTCGCACTTTGGCTCGAGCAGGTTTTTGTTAACACGTTATAAATCACTGCAGAAAACTATGACTATTTGTTACCGGCTTTATCTCAAAAAGATGTTAATTTGTTTTGTTTTTATTTCCAAAAAATCTAAAGTACTGATAATTGATCTTTAATACTAAATTTATTTTCTTGATTCTGTTATTGATGATCGATCATTTGCGATTGAATAAAGGAATGAAAAATGGTGTAACTTTGAGTAGCCTCGTTATGAATCGACTCGCGTCCTACAAATAAAGCACTATATTATTTTATATAAAGTACACATGGTTGAACCTGAGTGAGCATCAATGAAACTGCATGCCCCACTCTCAGCACGAATCGGCGCGTACGATCGCGTGCAACAACGTTGCCGTGAGCGGTTAGTAATACCTACAATATATAATAAAAAGAGAAGAAAATCGCGGCGAAATACGGAATGCAAGAGGAATAAGACGCCGGGACATCCATGAATACCCTATAGACCTACAAGAAGATATCTCGTGTGAAGTCGAGGACGCGGGGATAACGAGAAGGAAGAGAGTAAGAATCATAGAGATGAAGGGAATTGGAGCAGCGAGGCGTAGCGCCGTGTCTATACTAGATCTTGTACCCATATATTTTCCGCGTATACTGTAACCATAATGCGAGTGTACTATACCGGGTGATCCGATCAAACGGATAAATGAAAATATTTTTTAACATACTTCAAAGTCCAAACTTTTTCAAAATCCTTCGGAAGGTTTGCTAAAATGAATCTCAGAGAGAAACAATAAAAGAACAGCCGAGAGAGGGGAGACCGAAATCAAATCAGTATTTTTAAAAGTAATTTACTAAACTTTAAACTTCCTAATAAATCGAATTTCTTCATTCAAAGATATACGACGAAGTACTCTGCAAGAATTAATCGCTGGTGAAAGAACGAACGATTGAACGATGAAAATTAGAAATAACTTTTATGAACGATTGCGAGATTTCATGTTTTTATACATAAAAGACGCTTATACTTTTTTTAGCTGCAACCGTTTATCGTGAAATTGTTGGAAAAATAAAAAATCTTACAGTAGAATCCATTTCGGTGATCAACAATATCGATAAATATGAATCCGTTGATTCGACACCCTGTATAAGCAATCCGTGTAACGCTACTATACGGTATTGTGGGATATCTGTATCAACTGCGTGTCTCGGTAGACCAGATACGAGGTTCTTTCGCGGTGACTTTCTGCCGTCTCGTTCCATCCGATACTACGGTACAAACATCGACGAAGGATAGAGGAAAAGCGGGTTCTGCCCGGTCTGAACTGACTCGCCCAGTGCAGAACGTAAGTACAGACGAAGTTGAGCGAGTGTATGTGCGTTCGTGTCAAGCAACTAAGTGTCTACGAGCGGCCTTGGAAGGTCACTCCTTGGGGTTTCCTTAACGAGAATCTCTACGAGGTCTTCGACCCATTCGTAACTGACGACAATTCGATGATACAACGATTTTCATATTCGAATTAACTTTCCAACACTTGTTCGCTCTTGAACGGATTTCATTACTTTTTAATCCAACAATTATTTTGTTGAAATAGAAACGATATTTACGAATAAAAAAATGAAACTAGTAAACAAATCTTTCATTTGTCACGGATCGATTCACCGTAATTTCGAAAATATGACTAAATGTTATCAAAAATCGTTTCGTGATCCCTCGCAAACTTCTCTATTCCAGGTGTTATTAAAATAGTATGAGAAACTTGAAATCCACGAAAGTCGATTCGTTTAACTTTAATTCAGAATAATCAGTTAATTGGGATGCGTCGAGAGAAATTTATGTATATTTATTCAACGCGGCGGCGATTATACGATTATTTGAAGAACGAACAGTGCAACGACGCTAGACGTATGGAACACGTTACATTCTCGGATCGATAACGATCGAGGGTCCCGTGGCATCGTCTATGTTGCGTGTCCCTGAACCGATGCCGCGGACTCGGGGTCAAGAATGTATGTTCTTCAGGATCGAAGGGCCTTCGGTCGTATAAACAACGGGAGTTCCGGGACTCGCGACAATGCAAACGCAACTCCCTTTCTGCACTATTCTCGAATCGAGTATTCTCAATATCTTTGTTATCTCGATCGAAAATGATTTTTGAATCATGCGAAAATAATGCACAAGCTCGAAATTATCGCATTGGGTATTCATCGAAAAAATAGTTTTATATTCGACAATTCTTTTTTTTTTAACGTATTGTTAGGTTTGAAATGAAGGAGTATTTTTTTAATTTATTTGTATGCAACTGAACTGTGTACTCGTCTGGCCAAGATATAGAAATAAAACAAATCGAAATACCGGCGAGTCTTGTTAGAAATCAGCTCGCACTCAGTTCGATGAATGCCCAATATGAAATCAGCCAAAACGTGCGACAACAAAATATAGGTGGATAATCGAAGATATATCTGATTCGACTTACTCGTTCGGTTTGCGCTCGTTCGGCTTGGTGGGCGATCGGACCCTGCAGTTGTCGTGGATGGATCCTCTGTTGTCTTTTCTCCCGCGAACGTTACAGTACAATGGCACGATCACAAAGATACACGCACGTGGTCGATCGCTGCAACGTTATTGTGTCCGTTCTCGATTCCATTCAATTCATAATTCTTGACAATTTCAAGCACTATCCCCGATCAATGATTGTCCACTCAGTGCCACTTCGCATTCACTGTCGTTCGAATGGAATCGCGATAATCCGCGCAAACTCTAGTCACGAAAACGCGACAAGCTTGCAACGTTTCTTCGTGCAAGAAATTCGCATGCTAAAGAGCACGATTTCGTGCAACGGAAGAATCGTTTGAAAGTGTCTATCATCCCCGTTTACTTGCAGCAAAGTCGAAAGTTATCGAACACACGAATCATCGCATTGCGTATACGTTGAAAAAAAAATGACTAAAGAATCTTTACGAGGATTTTCATTCTCGCTTCGTGTCATCGAATTTCTCAATATTTTCATACAACGAACTATCTTTTTTCATTTTGCTTTCGCTACCACTGACTCGAAATTTGTTCTTCGATTTGCGTGTCCGAAACCTATGCGACGTATCGACGAGCCATCCGTGTAACTAACCGCGTGACGTTACGAGACAAGGAGGTTCGGTGGTTGATGCGGACAGCGTGATGGTTGGGTAGTTTGTGGCTGGTACGATAAGCCGCGCTACGACATGAGACTCATTCTGTCCCGTTCTATCTCACTCGGCGCGATCGTTCCCGCTCGGTTTCTCGGGGCTTGTGATCTCGGCCACTACCGCCACCAGACCCCCGAGTACCTTCCCCGATTCTACCTCACTGCGTGTGTGCCTGCCGGCCGGTCAGCACACGATAGGCTCCCGGCCGTCGGCGCGTCCTTTCTCACTCGTGCACACGCGTCGACACCTGCACGCCTCTTCACTCAACGCCGAACCCGAACTTTCTTCCGCGCGACGACGCGCCGTCTTTGTTTCCCTATTCTACCTTTCTTTCGAACTCGACATGCCCGGCCCCGATGTCAACAAAGAAATATGATCAATGTAACGAAATAAACAAAGACGATCAACGCGTACGCGTGTGCTTTCTCGGCGTGACGCCGTGCAACTGTTCGATCTATTTATGCTTTCGCGCTTAACAAAGCTTCTGTGTTATGATAGTTTCGTAAAAAGAAATGTCAATTGTCTACAACAAATTTTGAGGGTTATAAATGGTATATATACAGAAAATCATACTAAATGACTATTGATCATATTTTTTCATTGTCAATGTAATTTTTGTTCGAAAAGTTGTCGCGGCGAATACTTCACACTTGACGAATTTATCGTTATGTTATTTATATGGTCTACAATCTCTCTAATTGGCGATTCACAACTATTGTTTACGGATATTCATCACTATCTTTTCGATAAATATTTCAATAAATCTCCCTGATCTTGAGATTGTAAGATAATAGCGTTTACAAATTGTTGACCGCGCGATGTTTCCCGTGCCGAATGCGTGGGTGACTAACGTGATTATCGCGCCGCGCTGTTGCCGTCGGTAAAATCGTTCATCGCGTCGATACGAAACTACAATACCCAAAGTGCAGTAGTACGCGAGTCTACCGCTGGCGCTGCAGTGCGCGGGACCACTGCGCGCAACGAAGGTTTCCCGTCTCGCGAGTAACGCTCAGTCGGGGGGGCTCGCTCGTCGGCCACAAACATCACTCACGGAGAAGCAGTGTGCCTGACGTAAGAAGATTGTAAGATGGCGACGTATTTGAAACGAACGTCAAAGTTGTTTGATCTTTCTGTGACTCGCGCGTCCGCGGAGGTGAATCTACGAGACTTGATATGCCCAGTGTGCAGGGGTATTCTAATCGAGCCTGTGACACTACCGTGCACCCACAATCTGTGTCTTCGCTGTCTCAAGGGAACCTTCGAACACAACAGCCTGAGCTGTCCCTTGTGCAGGGTACGAGTCGGTTCTTGGCTGCGTACGGCTACGAAATCCGAGACTCTCGTTAACAACGCGCTCTGGGAATTAATACGCACGCGATTCCCGAAGGAAGTCGAGAGCAAGCACAACGGCGACGAGGGAGATATCGAGCTGGACTCTGGTGAGCTTATTTATATCGTACTAATAAACAAACACAACCTAACCTACAATTGCAACTCGATTCAGTGGTATATGTATATCGTTTCCGCTTCTATTTTTCTTTCAAACGATCCGCATCTCTTCCAATTTGAATCAATCATTTTCTGGATTATAATTCAACGATCATTCACAATGCATAGCAGCAACGATGCATCGGCTTTTGCGCTTTCTTGATCTGATCCATTGTTTGGATTCGTAGTTTCTTTCGCTCCGTTTTCACATATCTACGAAGAAGTGACATTGAATGTGTACAAAACGAATTGTTCTAATTGACAAATTTGTTTTGACGAAGATAAGCCATTGTTTACTTGCAACGTGTCACAGTTAGTCGAATAAGTTGAATCGTTAATCCGCGACTTCGTCGGGTTACTTACATAATAATTTTTTTTTTCTTTTATAGTAATGAATAATTTTTATCAAGTTTTATCGTTACGAAAATTAGATACGGAAATAATATTAACCGCAGGAACTTGTTTTATTTTAACGCATCTTTTCTTAGCGACCAGCAGAATCATTTGGTTGTCCCAGCGATATCGAGCGTCGAACACCGCTTCGATGTTCCTTTTCCATACAATTTTTGAAACACGTTAGTCTTGTCGAAGGGTATATTTGTGCTTGACCAACATTATAGAATATTATATTCGCACAAAATGCTTTGCGCTGGAAGAAATTATGATCGAAGCGGCAAAAGAAAGTCTGGAAAATAAAGAAAATGTAATTTTAAATAAATGTATGTTCAAAAAAATCCTTTTCCCTTTTTTCTTTAAAGATCAAGAAAATAAAAAAAATGTCGCATCATTGAGATTAAAATGAGTAATCGAAGTAGGGAATGGATCTTTCTTTTTCTTACAGGACTATGCAAAATTTTGCATCTTTGTCTTGGAATTATATAAAAAAATTATACATAAAAGACAAAGTCATAGTGAAATATTTTAATTTTATATTCTGTTTGTATTTGTAGGCTTCACGTCGAAAAAAGTAATACTCAGCGCGGCCGGCGAGATTCGGCGGGAATATGAGGTGCAACTTCAAATGGCAGAGGACGAAATGCGTCGCCAGCGGGAATCGGAAAGAATAGCCAACGAGGCTCTGATACGAAAGATCCAAGCGGAGGAGCAGCAACAATTGGCGCAACTGCAGCAGGACCAATTGTTGGCGAAGAGTTTAGCGAAGAAGCAGTTACTCAACAAGGAAAAGAGTGCAATGAAGTTGTACGGCGACTGTAAGGCAGTGGGAGTCGCAGTCGGCGCGAGTCACGAACAATCGAAAGCGGAGCAAAGACTGTCTTCCGTTAACAATGTCAATTCGATGCATTTACAAGGTGCGAGTTTGAACGCGGAAAAAATGGATATGCCGAATGTCACCGTCGCGGCAGAAACTCGCAAACAGAATATTTTAATGACCTCGAAAAATCGTCCTGATAAATACGCCGGCGTTAAAACGAGTTTGGCGAACGTTTGCAAGGAGAGCGGCAACGATAAAACGTGTAATCAAAAGTCATTGCCAATACACAATGCTGTTACGAGAACGCTCAAGCAACAGGCCATCGCCAAGTATTCGAATCCAGGCGGTTCAAACTTCGCTGTGGAACCAAGCTGTTCCTATGGAACTCAGAGCAAAGAAGAATTGCACGTACCCAAGGACCTTCTGTCCAGCACGAAGAAGAGTCTCGGAGTCGAGGTTTGCATGACAAATAGCGAGGATGACGAGAGAATTGGGAGCGCTGAGAGTGCGGGGAGCCATGACAGTATCAATCAAGAAATTCATCACTTCAAACCGATAAAGCCGATGGCAAGAACGGCTCTCAAAATGTCTCATGGTAAGTAACCGTGTCTTGATAATTGATGAGAATTGAAAAAATTGTCTGTGCAGTTTTATATGTTCATTGGATTTACTCCTTGATAACGCATTGGAGTGCATAGCTTCGAGTTATCCGGAAAGTCCTGCAAATCCCGGAAATGATCTTGAATTTTACTCGTTCTTGAAAAGTTCTCGAATATCCTTAAATTTTTAAAATCACTAATTGCCTTCATTCGCTATTCAAATGGTGAATCGTGCTTGTTTATAATTTTCGATCCCACATTTCAGATGGACGACCGATAGATCCGAAGCTAATCAGAGTTCTGCCGATCTTGAAACGCGTAGCCAACGCAGTGCCAAAACCTCCATCGCCAACGCATATAAAAAGGATACTCGGCTGTTCTTGGAGCGCGTTTCGAGGTACTTGCCGTTTTCAATATTTAATCTATACAAAATGCCGTCCTTTTATTCGTGCAAATCTTTTGTATGTCACCGTTCGACCTTAATATCTACCTGAATATACGAGGAGACAATAACGCTGAGAATATTTTTGATTTCTTGAATCATCATTTTTGACAAATGAAAACGACGAAGAAAAATTACTCAATGCCGGCAGAGAGACATAAATGACGTATTCATGTACCGGAAGTACAATCTATGCATTGAGAAAAAAATTATTGCTACAACTTAAGAATCCACACAGAGAAACTCACTCTTGCTAATGAACTCAACATCGAAATTTTTGTCTCCAAATATTTCAGGAAAAGCCAGACAAAACCTGGAACTTCGCCAGACGTCGGTGAAGCCGGAAAGCGAGATCGATGGAGCGTCGGCCTCAACTTTGTTACTTCAATCCCACCAAACTTTGGGGAAACTCATGAAGTCTCACGTATCCGATACGGTACGCAGGCTGGATCTTGCCCCCGAACTTGATTTGTCCATCGACCGTAACAAGAACTACGCTATAAGTGTGCATCGTTTACTGAATGGTACTAAAGTCAGTAAAAGATTGAATCTGGACGAGACTACGGAAGCGACAAAAGTGAACAAACCTTCGAAGATTCACTTCGACAAGAGCGGCGAGACGGTGAAGAATAAACGTCAGAGAAATCACTGGAACGACAAGAGGAATCGTGGAAACGACGAGCCGGAGTCGTCGAGCTGCTCCCCGGAGAATGTAGAACAATCGAGTCGACCTCAAAATATCGACGACGGTTGTACGATCGAGAACATCGCTGAAAGAATAAAACGACGAAAAGTCAATCGGGAGACTGCGAATGTCGTCGAGTCCGAGACGGAGCCCGTTCAGCGAAGCACGAGACGCTGCGCGCAAAACACCAGGATGCAAATTGACGATAATGATATCGCCGAAGATGATTGCGCGCCGATTCGTTCGAAACGCAAACGAAACGTTGGTAAGGCAGCGCCGAAACCGAAGCGTCAGCGTGTTTGTAGCACCGGTCAAACGGACGACGGCAGTTCGTCGGAAAAAGTCTGTTCGTCTATCGAACCGAACAACGAGAGTGCCGAAAGAAGAAAGGAAAGGGCCACTAGAACGGCGCGAAGCGAAGCCAGATCGACCAGAGTCAACAGTTCGAAGTCCGTTGAGAAAAATTCAAGAAGAAACAAAACGGAGGAAATCGTCGCTCAGAGTACGGAAACGGACGAGACGAATTGTTCGCCGTCGAAGAATAACGATAACGAAGAAACAGCGGCGAATCAGGAGGACGACCTCGACGAGCAAATTGTCAAGGAACAACAGCGAATGGAGAGGTTGGTTCTTCAGGAGAAAGAAGATTTCGAGCTAGCGTTGAGACTTCAGTCGCAATTCAACGATATGGAAAGAATAGCGGGACGCACGAGAGGCTCGAGAAGGGCGATGGAGAACAGCAACGTTCAAGCGACTTTCGGTGGTGAAACAAAAACCGGAAGATCGAATGTTGCGACAGACACTGCCGAAAAAGTGACTATAAATCAGAACAGTAAGAGCAGTAAAAACCGCCGAAGACCTCAGAAACAAGCGACGAAATGAAATATCAATGTAACGTCGAGAATGATTTTTAAGGCAATGTGAAAGCTACTAATTGCCTTTGAATTTCAATCTTTATTTCGAGGCATGCGCGCGAAGAATGAATTTCTCAAAAGTTGGACAATCTATTTTATATTTAACAGAGTCAAAAACTATCGAACGCAGCTCTCCACATGGAACGACTCTGCGAGACATTCTTTCGAGGTTGCAATTCAACTATCCTATGCGAAGCTGTATATAAGCGAATGTGGCATTTAATCGTTTTTATTGTGCTGTTGTCGAACAGAGTACATTCGGACGAATGACTCGTTGGTATTTCTGAAATTCAAGGGATATCGAATGGCTTGAACAATCTCGCTTTCAGAGCATTTGAAATACGACGATAGGTAACAAAATCGAGTTTCCCCGTTTTCTTCATCGGAATTTCGATTACAGATAATCATTTTCGATGATTTCAAAACAAAAATTCTTCCAATTGGCGAAGCTTACACGAGCTTCATGTTCACAACGATCTGTGGAAAAATTTGCGAAAAAGTTTTCCAGTGTTTTTCTCTATTTTTTTTCTGTTATCCAACTAATTCGTCATGCTAAATCCTTGCCAACAGTTTTTGCCGTTCGAAAGTATTCTTGACTTGAATCTTCTTTTATTAGAGTTTCGTTGGCGATGTTTTTCGTTTTCCATGAATTTTGTCTTTTGCCGTTTGTGATATGCAAATATTGCAAACGCTTTTAGCAATTTACAAAAAGAAAAATGGCATTTTTCACAAAATCACAAAACGAGGAAAATCTTTTTCATTTTAATCATCGAAAAAAAAAAGTGGTTGGAAAGTTTTTGTGATTGTAAAATATCGTTCCACAAAAATCGTATGACAAAGAATTCGGTGAGAATTCGTGGGGGCGAAAAATACGGAAACCAGATAAGATGATAACTCTCTCGCACTCGCACGGCGTCTCCGTCGGATGTTCCTATAAATGTCAAGAAAATAACAGAGACAATTGGAAAATTGAATAATTCGTGTACATTTTGTAATGTGTATTGAAAAACGAAAGAAAAATACTAGCGTGACATAAAAATATGCGTACCTGGTTAACGTGAGGGAGATGAGCCAGAAGTCGGTTATCATTAACTTATATAATTGTACATTGATATTTTTAATCTGCGTATTCTTCGTTTCGCGAAACGGACTCAAGCTTCGTCTGTACAACGAAATGTGTAAAAAAAGATTGGAAAACTTTACTTTTTCGCTACGAAGCGTGATTCTCCGTGGTTGTTCTACGTTTAACGCGGCGGACAGGAACAAGAATATATTCGTAACAGTATTAGAATATTTGTAAATTTAATCTCGCGGGTAACGAAATTATTCGATCGACAGCCGCGCTTCGGATTCTCATCCGAACGACGGATGACTTCGTTACTCGTGACATACCGTTATCGAGAGCAAAACAAAAAACATACTAATTACTAGTACTATGAGAACCGAAACAAATTAAGGATATGTGAAAGCCTTTCCTCAACGTCGATCTTTCGATGAAATTATTTTTTTACACTTCGTAGAGTCCGTCGAGCCGCAAATTACAAATGAAAATGAAGGTGTCCATTCGTAGCAGAGTATTGTAAAGTTTCTTCTTCGTTTTCGATCCTTGTACATATAATGCGTTGGCCGCGACTGCGAAAGCGTTGACTCTCTAAAAGTCAAACCGTTCGAAATTCAATCGGAATGAGAATAATCGAAGATTGTGGTAATACGATGGATATCGGAAATATTAAAGTGAGTCGCAAAGATTTCATTCATTTCAATTAAGGAGGCTTCAAAACGATTATGGGTGATAAAAATCAAAATCTACCTTTTGACAATATTGTAAAAAAAAAACTGAGAAGATTAATTGTACGGAATTGTAAAATTGCAGTGGATGAACAAACGTATTAAGGCCTCAAAAATCAATCCGATTTTACGCGATCAAAAAAGTTATTTTCCTTTCACTGAAAAGGAAAACAATATTTTGTCTCACCAAATACCTAATGAATGGATCCTAAGAAAGCGTTAACCTTGAGTTATCTGGTCGCGTATTCCATGGTTAAAAGTAAGGTATCAAAACTTGGCAATTGCGTCGCGTTGAAGCCTCCTCAATTTGACTGAAGAAAAAGGCTTTCACATAATCTCACAGTGACTTCCTTAGAAACGCCGCCTGAAATTCGCGTACGAAGGTACAAAAGTGTTCGCCATTTTTCATTCGTCAAAGTGATATTACGATATGAGGTAAAATTTCGCGGCGATTCATTTGATACGTTACGATATATATATTTTTTTTATACATCATAGAAAAAAGAAATACGTCAAGTTTTTTTTGAACTCCTGCAATATTTTTGTAAATCATTCAAACGAGCTAATTTGTCTTTTTAAGTTCTTTCTCGACGCACCGTTATCAAGAATGATGATGGAATTGAAGCGAAATCGTTGTCTTCAGATTGCGTTTCTAGGCGAAATCGCCTCCAGTAAACTTTGCAATTTTCGGGGCATTCGTTTATGTAGAATTCGTCTAGTAAACACTGGTTAGCTGCCATATACACTCACTGAAACAGCCAGGAATCCAGACGAAGAGCATGAATCGTTCCTGCCGCCCAATATAAGGAAATTAAAGATTTAAAGTATAGATAAAATCGCAGGATCTCTACGTAAGCAAGAACGGCGATCGCGTGTTTTTTTTTTTTGTTTTTTTTTAACAATCCGTTCTAAGTGCCGATTCGTAATAGTAAAGAAACACCAATATTTTGTACAAGAATTGTTCCGAACTTAGTTTTAGAGATTTACGCGAAAGAATCACTTTTCATCCTCGTGAATAAGCCACGAATGCTGTATATAATTAATAATAGCCTAAATAGTCGGCTAACGAAAACTATCGCTAACACGATGTTCCAATCGATTTGTATATCCGTTTTCGTTTTTTATGGAATTTCATCTTGTAGTTCATTTCATATTTCGTAGAATCTTCACAATAGCTTTAGGGTATTTTTTTTACTCTTCTCCGAAAGAAATAGAATCATGCACGAAAGTGCATCGCAAGGCCGATCGAAGTTCGTGCAATTTCCGCGAAGTCAGACGAAAAATATTTTTCGCGACGAGGCCTAAGAGAAATTGGAAGATTCCAAACAATGCCACGAGAACTCGTAAAGCTGCAATCAAATGTTTACTTCAGAAATGTAAATGCGAACTTCGCTTCAGACTTTAAATTCACCTTCAATTTCGTTTTACTTTAATTTGAGTCGAGTCTTCCGGAATTCGAACGCAAACACGATATTGCGTTGAAACTCAAGTTTCAGTTTCTAACTCGAGCTCAATCGAATTGATAGTAAAAATTAAACAAAATTACTTTCCCCAAATTTTATTGACGCGAGATAAATTCTACGACCTAACGCGCATGATAGAATCACAGTCGGAATCGTCTTCTCCAATTATTGATATATTTGTTATATCGTGAAAAAAAATTGTAAACCGGCGCAGAAAGTAAACGGGCTCTCACGATAACAGATCATTTCGAGCATTTGAACATTGTACTCGTCGATTCGCAACGCTCCTCTTGTTATCGTTAAAAATCTTCATTCAAATCGTTGCTAACGTTGCGAAAAAAACTATGAAAAAAAGAAACACGCAAAATAGATGGTTAAATACAGAATCTATTTTGAAATAATGTTCAAAATAATTTTACGCTATAGAATATTGAATACAAGCGATGAACCTTTCCGAGGGCCCCGAGTTTCGCGATATTTTTTCCTTTGTACAGTTGAACCGCGATGTCCGTGATGATCTTTGGGCCTCGAATGAGATTCGATTTATTTTTTCACACAGGATTTCACTTATGTACTGACGTTGACTCGTGCTTCACGTGATACCGCGGTTTCCTTTGTCGACAAACATTAGAAGAAGATTGACTACTTCTTCTCGTAACGGTGCGAAGATGAGAAATTTCATAAATATTAGTAAGATAAGCATGTTCATTATTATTTGTTGTTGAACCGATGTGTCGCCGTCTTATTATTATCCTATAAACAGAATATTTTGTATAAAAATAATTAACTAATCTTCGCACGTTAAAAGTGTATAATGAATTTTCTCATGCGTTCGAAGTGTTCATGCGAATGCCGAAGGGTGGCATGATAATTTTTATTAAAAAAAAAATGAAAAAAAAAAAATATTATTTCGCCAAACAGTTTTTAGGAAAATCGGAGCCCCGTCGTAATCGTACTACGTATGCTATTGCTATATAATGTAAAAAAAAAACAGGCGTTTGTGCATATGAACAAACATACGAGCAATGTATAGAAAAAGATGATGAACGAGAAGAAAAAAAATATTTAGCGTTATAATGGAGATTCACACATCGTCGAATATTATTATATATTAATAACGGAACGATAGTTTACGAAGGTAAAACAAAGTAGAGCTAATTAAAGTGAAGAATATAAAAGTATGAAAAGAAGAAAAAAAAAATCACAGTAATAACGATAATGAATTAAATAGATAAAACGTATCGATAACCCGTGAATAATCGAGAGCGGCGAGAATAACGCGAAAGATTTTTAGTATGAGAACAGTTTTATACATAATGTTAAATATACATGCTACGGATAAAATATTTATACACGGTGTGACAAGAGTAACAGAAGCTCTCGAATTGTAATCGTGTATGGATATCGAGATGAGGCGTTAAACAAATTCGAGAGGCCATAGTTCTTCCGTTACTTCTTGATACACTCTGTATACGAGAATAAAATAAATACACATAATAAGATAATTCGTTCGATTTTGTGCTCAATACCGCGCGATATACCCTTCTCCTCTGGGACAAATTGTGTCCGATGATCCAGCGAATCCTTAAAATTTTCTGATACTCAAAAAGTCCCGAAACGTCCTCCGATTTTTTCCTTGGTCCATAAAATTATCTTTACTCTTAATTTTCAGCTTACCAATACGCTTTTTATAATCTACGCTTTTTTTTGGTGCTCATTTCTTAAAAGAGTTATCATAGATTAATAGAGAAGCCAATATGAGAGATTTTCGTGAGTTAAATAATTGTCCAAAGACTCGTAAGAGAAATATGCAATCAATGAGCTTTTCATTAAAAATTCCGAAATTTTGCCAATTCACGAAAACGTGTTTTGTGGGGTTTAGCTAAACGAAAGCTGATTAACCTATTACACTGGTCAGGGAAAACCTCGCAATGAGGGAAAAGGCAAGGAATAGAAAAATGGTCAAGGAAAATGGCTCAAGAAAAAATGAAGCAAAATAAATAAAAAATTCTTCAGATGTTAGGCAGTCTCAACGAATCAAAGCAGTGTCTTTAAAATCGAAATAATTTAATACTACATAATAATTATTAAATTTAGTGTACCTGTTTATATATAAAAACTTGAATTCTTTTTTAACACTAAAGTACGAATTTTGTCAGAAGAAAATAATAACTTCGTCAGCGCCGTTAAAATTAGCGAGAAGTCAGGGACTTTGTTCAATATTATCGTGACGATTGTGTTACAAAAAATTCAAATTCTCGTACACGAGCTGCAACAAGTGTTGCTTTATCGCACCGCGGAACGCGGGCATTGAAATACATTGCGCGATTCTAAATGTCTCTAATATCGGCGATTCATTGACGAAAGAAAAAAAAAACATGTTTTATCGATGACGAAATATCTGTTCGGTCGAAAGGGAATCGCGGATGAAAGAAAGTGCAGCGAAGTAATTGCAGGTCTCCTTCGAATATGCGAGTGCCGGCGCACGTGTGGAAGTTTTAATATAGGTATAAGTAGGAATGAAGTGTCGCAATATACCACGGCGGCTGCAACGTGACTTCGTAGTCATGTGACCAACGTGACCAATCGCGCCGGTCTAGAACACGGCGGTCACGTTGCGCTCAGCGTGGTTCGTATTCCTTTCCTCACGTCTCGATCCGCGCGACTGGCTTCGACCGCGCTCGGGCCGGTCTATCCGTGAGTGTCTCCCTCGATGAGGTGTATTTGCTTTTACAATCTGACAGTCCAGGCGGCCTCTACGATTCTGTGGACGCGATTGTGCTCATCGTGAACTTGACGCAGCACAGTTGTCAAAAAGTAAACAATTGAACGTTGAATACTCATCCAAAATAATATACGACGAACAATCGCATCGGCATCGATCATTTTACTGATACGGCAAGATTTGTTGTCGCAACTGTGGCAGTGTGTGTGGTGCAACAAACGTGCGTGTTCGATCCCGATACGCAGACTTTATTCCGGTAAACAACAAAAAAAAGAATTATTTTGTGCTATTTTGTAAATGTACGCGGTGTAGTGCAAGCGAGAATATGAAAACGTTGCGATTGGCGCGTAGCTTATGATTTGCAGATATTGTTTCTTTCGCAGTTAATTCAATTTGTTGCGCCTTCGTCGAGCGAATTTATTATACATATCATCTACGTGCCCAGATGTTCCTATGTATTGACACGGGACACGCATGCGCAAAAATTTGGCCAGATCGGCGCGTACCTCGACGAAACGCTTGGGTGATTCGGAAAGGCGAATTACACCCGAAATTATCACTTGCGTAACGCTCTATTATTCGGTACATTATTAACACAGTTAAGAAATTGAAGATATAATTCGTGAATTATTTTGAGTTACGGGGGACTTAGAATTTTAGTCGTGGGACTGTCCAAGGAGGGAGAGGGATTTAAATATTACTGAGCTCCTCTGAGGAGGACTTGAAATTTCTTCCCCTCTCTCGATTCTTGTACGCGGCAGCGTCGAGACCTTTCTATAAAATCGAGTCTATACTATATATTAATTGTAAGAATTTTTCTTGTTTCCTTCGAAAGCTTTTGTTTTTGTTTTGCCACTCTTCATACTTCCACCAATTGGGTTCCGGTTTATCAAATACAAACGATATATTATTGTTTTTCAAATAAATTCTGCAGAAGTAACTGAAGCGAGAAAGAAGCGATTGAAGAGCCCATCGGGCATGAACCGATTATCGCGGGGCTGATCAACGAGGGTACGCGATGACCGGTGGCCGGCATAGCCAACGGGAGCAAGGTGTGCCTGGGCGCAATACCTCTCTAGGGCCTTCGGGCGGTAAGCACGTCGTTCACTGGTTCCGCAAGGGTCTCAGGCTCCACGACAACCCCGCGCTGAAGGAAGGCCTAATCGGTGCCACTACCTTCAGATGCGTTTTCGTAATAGACCCTTGGTCGGCCGGTAGCAAAAGTGTTGGCATGAACAAATGGAGGTAAGCTTTCAAATAACTGTGAAAATTTGAAATGAAAAATGTATCCAATAAAATGCTGATTGGATCTATTTGTTGAATGTAATTGATAATATTTTTGGATGTAACGAAATACTAAAATAGACCCGGCCGTCAATAAGTAAAATTGTTATTATTGAAAATGTTAATTATTGTTAATCATTACAACAAATACCTTTGAAAAAATATATATTTGTAATGCAGCTTTTGAAATATTGATTATTGTATGTATTTTATTCGATGAATGTCTCTTCTTTACACGAGCCTTTTATTGGTTGATAACAAAAATACATAATTAAGAAAAAATACTAATTAATTAACACGCCGAGAATTCACAGAATAAATATATATTCTTCAGCGACATAAAGATACGAGATTGTGGCTAGGAAACTGTGAATTTCATTCTTTGAAAAATGGATATCCCGAATACAAGCATTAAAACATTGATTTGAAAAATGAGCATTTTCCTGGAACATTCGCGTTTTTGTTGATGACCATCTTCGGGGTGTTTTTCTCTTCAACGTGGTATTCTGTTTCAGATTTCTACTGGAATGTCTCGAAGACCTGGACGCATCGTTGAGGAAGCTCAACTCCAGACTATTCGTTATACGGGGTCAACCGGCTGACGCTTTGCCGAAACTGTTTCGAGAATGGGGCACGACGAATTTGACCTTCGAAGAGGATCCCGAGCCATTCGGTCGAGCCCGAGACGCGAACATCTCAACGCTCTGCAAAGAGCTCGGTATCTCGGTGGTCCAAAAGGTCTCGCACACTCTCTACAAATTGGACGAGTGAGTTCGAAAGAAACGGAATTCCCAACTCAAGCAACGGGGTTGATGTTCGAGCGCGTAATTTTTTTGAAATTTTCAGGATTCTCGAGAAGAACGGTGGAAAGGCGCCGTTGACCTATCACCAATTCCAGAATGTCGTGGGATCCATGGATCCGCCACAGCCTCCTGTGTCGACGGTAACTGCAGCGTGCATCGGGACAGCCTACACTCCTCTGCGAAACGACCACGACGACGTTTACGGGGTCCCAACTCTCCAGGAGCTTGGTACGATTCCCCCTTGTTCGATCGAAACAAAACTATGCCGATAATTGCTTCCATTGCCATAGATCATTCGGCGTAGCATTAGCTTGCAGACCTTTCCCAAAAGGCGAGAAGAACTCGAATACGGCTCAGTCTATTTTCCGCAGGTTTCGATACCGATGGACTGCGGCCACCGGTATGGGTCGGCGGCGAAAGGGAAGCCCTGGCCCGCCTGGAACGTCATCTCGAGCGGAAGGCATGGGTCGCGAGTTTCGGCAGGCCGAAGATGACACCCCAGTCGTTACTCCCGAGCCAGACGAGCCTATCGCCCTATCTGCGCTTCGGCTGTCTCAGCACAAGACTTTTCTACTACCAACTACGAGACCTGTACAAAAAAGTATTCAAATCTCGTACACGATCTATATAAAATTTACATTCAAGTGCGTTATAAACTGCATGCATTTGCCAATCTTCGGGATCGAGTCTGACCTTTCGTCCGAATAGATTATAAAAGTCAATGCAAATTTCGAACGAATTCATCCGGATTTCTTGGGATTTTTCTTACGCGTTTCAGATTAAAAAAGCCAGCCCGCCCCTCTCTCTCCATGGTCAGTTACTGTGGCGCGAATTCTTTTACTGCGCCGCAACGAAGAACCCGAACTTCGACAGAATGCAAGGAAATCCAATATGCCTTCAGATACCGTGGGATAAAAACAGCGAAGCTCTGACGAAGTGGGCAAACGTGAGTTTGCTTCATTTATCGAAATTTGCAGTTCGTAAGCGAAACATCATTTTACTGCGGAAATAAAAACTTTTCGTACACGGTTTGTTAATATGTACTGTTAAATTAGACATTTGGTAATGTAGTTCCGTGCGATCTGGTGGCCCACCACCTTGATTTTTCGAACAGGGTCAAACCGGCTTTCCTTGGATCGATGCAATAATGACTCAGCTAAGGGAGGAGGGCTGGATTCATCATTTAGCCAGACACGCCGTTGCTTGCTTCTTGACCAGGGGCGATCTCTGGATCTCTTGGGAAGAAGGGATGAAGGTAATGTCGCAGTTCAATGAACACCCAGCATACTTTCTAACATTGCTGTAACATTTACATGATCCAAATGAATGACCGACATCACGTTTTGTCAAACACAATAAAAATCGACCAAAGTAATGCCAAATCATTATTTTTTGGAGATTTGTTTGTTTTGCAATGACTTCACTGTGATAGTAAAATGTAGAAAAAACATATATTTATATATCTGAATTTATAAGATCTCGGTAACAGAGATTTATATTTTGTTATGGAATCGTGATGTAACGATCACATTTCGATTGAGTACAATCTTGCATCACAACTGGGCGTTCTTGCTACAAAAACGAAACGTCATATTAACGTGAATGTTGTGTAACAGCGTTACGCGTTATCATGACTCTGACATTACAGCGCTGCTACATTCTGCGTATGCTGGGAATATTGGACAGAAAACAATCGCGGTGCGGGTTGATGATCAAACGATAATCGCTCTATTGCAGGTATTCGATGAACTATTGTTGGATGCCGATTGGTCGGTTAATGCGGGCATGTGGATGTGGTTATCATGCAGCTCGTTTTTTCAACAATTCTTCCACTGCTATTGTCCAGTTCGCTTTGGAAGGAAGGCCGATCCGAACGGCGATTACATTAGGTCAGTTTAAGTATCGGCATGGCCTGAAATGTTCACCGTTCAAATAGAATGCGATCTGGTATCAAAACCGATTGTTCTCGCATTCAGACGTTACTTACCGGTGTTGAAACACTTCCCAACGAGATTCATTCACGAGCCATGGAGCGCCCCTCTGAGCGTTCAACGAATGTCCAAGTGCATAATCGGTCGCGACTACTCACTGCCCATAGTCAATCACCAGAAAAGCGCGAGGGCCAACATCGAGCGTATGAAGCAGGTCTACCGCGAGCTAAGCAAGTACACTGGTCATGGTTAGTGTAAGTTTTCGGTGGAATCGATTCTCATTTGAGCATCGACCAAATCGGGATATAGTTTCGCAACTTATATTCGTTGATACTCCTTTTTGTTTTACAAAGGAACTTTGTCCAACAGCAAATCCGTAGGTATGCAAAACAATTTGCTTCTTGCGAGGCAACGAAGCAAAATACCTGATAATGCATTTTTCTTGAAGGTTTGCTGCGAAGCATTCGGCAGACGACGAAGGCCTGCAAAGATCACGAAGAAAAGACGGACCAATCTTCAACGATTCCATAAAATAAACAGAGAATAAATATATACCTGCAAGTGTTCAATGACAGTATTGACAGTGAGATTCAACCAACAATTCCGATTGAGCAACATGAAATGTAGAAGAACTTTGGACTGCGGCCTCCAGGAAAAACTGAATTCTACTAATGATGTCGCAACGAAGGGCGAGCGATTATTTAAATAAATTTAGAAGACTTTTTTGTCATGTATTTGTCATTTTTGTACTACTGTTCGTGCTTTAACCACCGTGCCTCGTTTACTGATCTTAGGTATATCAAGGAGGGCGCATATTTATATTTTTAGCGAAACGTGAGATACAGAGAGAAAGTTATCAACGGATCAGTAAAAAAATTATATTTTCAACGTGTCATCTGCTAATATACGGTTGATTATTTTAAGATTTTTTTCTGTCGCAGAGTACGAAATTCTCTCCAAATCTCACTTTTTGTCGCTACAATCGATAACGATAGACCATCCCTAAATGGTTTCTTTATCACTGCACTAATTTCGTGCGACCCGTTCTCTGACATTCGACAGTGAAAGAATGAAGTTGAAATTAGCCTCGTTTGCAATCGAATGAATTTCAGTGCGCGCGTCGAGGTTTTTGATTGCCCGATCTCGTAAAGAGTATCTTTGATTTCTCACACGTTTGCGTTGCATTTCCTGCAGATTGGGTAAACTCTATCGTGAAAGCGTCGTTGACAATACCGACGCGAAGCTAGTCGGTTCAATACAGACCGTTGATAACGATGGCCACGATGATCAAGAATCAGCGACGCCGGGAGATGACATCGGTAGGCCTGCGTGTTCGGGACGACCAGGCAGTGGAGCTTTTAGCAATTAATTAAGCGGGTGCCAGCGGCCTTATGACCTACACACACAGTTGCGGTGCAGCGATGCGAAGAACTCGGTGAGGCTACGTGCAGTAGGGAATAGGGCCGAATGCAGCATCCAACTCGCGCACCACAAACGGAGAGGTCAACAGCCGCCGCTGCCAATTACCAACACTTGCAAGCACTGGCAAAGCACCGGAGGAAAAATGGCAATTGAAGCACGAAGCTCGAGAAGAATCAAGAAACAAGACGATTTTCCTTATATAGCGAACAACTGAAAAGCAGGCCGGCAAAAGATTTTTTCCTTAGTCTAATATAGGACCACGAAACGTATTAAAGCACAGAAAATTGGAAACTCGACGGATACCTTTCGTTTTTTTCAAAAACGAGTCCACAGTTATTTATAATAGATATTTGCTCCGTTCGAATACGTACCAGGGATCTCTCAGGTTGAATTCGTTCGTAATTAAGCCTTCTTTTCCGACGATGCATTTCCAAATTCGTTCAGGACCGTCAAGGTAGAAAAAAGGTAGATTTAAAGGGCGAAACGTACGTTGGTTTCATGTCAACAAATGATATATTTTTAGTGCCTATACAGTGAGTTTTGGACTCTTCTAGGTTTTACATTACATTTCTCATTAGATTTAAACAATTACAAATGAATATTTCTCAACACTCAAAAACGGAACTAATGGTTTCATTTTTTTTTTTCCTCATTATAATCGTACATTCCGCCGATTCTTACAAATGATTACAACATTTTGGTTTCATGTTTCTCTTCCTTATCATCTTACGCACTGTCATATTCTTCGTTCGTTATATTATTATTTTCATGTCTATGTTTTGTTGTTTGGCGTTTTTTTTTTCTTCTCTTCTTTTCGCTTCTCGTCGATCACTCGATTGACAATAATCATATAATCGGTGAACATTTTCTCGCTATATATATATAATATATATATATATATATATCTCATACGATCCTTCAATAATAATAATCGCAGCGATAAACGAGCCTCATTATAATCAGTAACCGCAATTAATAGATAATGAGGATAACGGACCGCGTCGTTATCATTTGTCGCAGAGTATTTTATCTGTGATTCACGTGTTTTCTTAGTATATTTGTGTGTTTGTGTGTTTCTGTATTTTTTTTTTTTTCATGAATCTCGTTTGTGCTGTATGAACATCTGTAATTCTTTCTTTCGTTTCCATCACGCACTTATGCGACAATATATTTTGACTTGGTGAATCAGTGTGGCCGGTAGATGGCCTCTCTAACAATTCAATCCCAGGGGTGTCACCGACCCCCTGGAGATTCCCGAAGATATCGGGGAAGGGGAGGTGGGGGTTGGAAGGCCCGCGACAGTTTTGCGGTAAGGGATACAGGGGAAAATTGTTTGTCTTGGACATGTTTAACGTGGTGATTGCGCGTTACTGATGAGCACACGCTATTGCTTCTTCGTATTTATTTCTATGCTTTCCCACCCTTAATCACTTGCTTACTTACTCGAGCTACTTGCGAAATTTACTTCAAAATGTTCCAAGAGTTTTTTTTTCACCCTTATTATTTCTTCTTTTTTTTTCACTGTATACAGGTCTTCATTTTTTTTTCGTCATTCAGTCTTATGATCGAAATAAAAAAATTTGTGACTAATTGTTATGCAACGATCGCTATACAGTTCGTATGAAAAGATTTTTTTTTTTTTTCGCATTAGAAGCATGACGTGTGAGAGTCCTGTTACAGTATCGGGGAATCCCCCCCGAGTCGGTGGTCGATGCGCGCTCGTTTTTTTTTTTTTCTTTTTTTTTCCGACATACGATAAAAATAGAGAAATCGGCGATAATTCTTGAACAACAAGAGTCACCTTGTGTGCCGTAGTATTGTGATAGGGCAAGATTTTCTTTGTGTACAGCCCGATTCTAGGTACAATTAGACCCTCGATATATCATTTTTTTTTTTCATTATCCTTCGTCGCACTAACATCGTTAATTACCTACAAAATGATAAAACACTTTTTCGATGAAAAATCAAATTGAATAATTAGCCATTTCAATTATCGCCATATTCGTCGCGCGAAAAGCTAAAATACAACGTGACTATTAAATTTCACATGCGCACTTTTTTTTTCTTTTTCTTTTGAATTACTCTTTCCATGTCACGTGTTGGCGTTATCTACGTGTGTACGTGTAATTATAATTGTCGAGTCGTAAGGGAAATTCGACATTCACACCCAATCTTCGACACGTTTTTTTCATTTTTTTTTTTTTATAATTGTCACAAATTGTACGCATTCATTCGAACGCAGGGAAGACACTCAATTCGCGAAACGATTCGGGCCGTTTATACCTATATACTCTTGTGTAATAAGGTCGGTATATTCACAACACTATTTGTTTGTTTTTTTTTTTCTTCTTTTTTAATCATTTTTCTTCTTGTCTTTAATTAATTATTTAATATTAACCCCTTAATTAGCTCGTCATTTTCTTTTTTTCTCGTTTTAAAAACATTCGCACTTTAACCACAGTCCAAGTCTCCACAATTCGAGATATCGGCAGCGGCAGCGTATTCATATTTTAATACAATTTAAACACGCGCGTGCGAACACAATGCGCACCCCACGCACACACACATACACATACCGGGCTTAAGGAAAGGACGGCAGGGTAACTTAAATTATGGGAATTCGTAACCATGGCAACCGGTTATAATGTGCGGACTCAAATTATGGGGACTTGCACTGCGCAACTATATTTTCTCATCTTTACGGCAATACTTTAACGTTTTTTTTTCATCTCGTTACTTCATCCCCGCCGTTCCATGTGCTTCGACCTTAAACTCTACAAAGTGGTGTGTCCTTATTATTTTCCTATTTTTTTTTTGTATTATTAGTTTGTTCGCTGTCTGTATTGTGTTCCATCGATAAACGCGCGTTCTCGTAAATTTCTGTTAATAAAACCTTTTTTTTTCACATCAATACCGCTCGTCTTTTCGACGCTCCATCTCGTTCTGGGAATTCTCTTTTTTTTTTCTCGATAAATCGATATTTCTACAATTTCGTAAACAACTCTTTTTTTTCTTCCTGCAATCCGAATCGTATCTCACTTAGGCCAACGACCGAACAATTCACGATGGTAATTCCTCGATTAATTCAACTACTCGACGACCTTTACAGTGTTCTTAAAGACTAATACGGATCTTTCCGGTACGACTCTTCAATTTAGTTCCATGAAAAAAAAACAGGAAAATAATGCACACAAAAAAGCGTGCGACAAAGAATTTCGACGAGTAAAAAAGAGTTTCGGACAATGTAAGGAAACGAAAATAAAGTTGTTAATTTGTTGTTCATAAAAATAGAGTTTCGACAATCTATTGGAACAAGATCTTCGGTGCTTATAAATATACGCATTGCCTTAAACAAATGGCTGCCAACAATTTTACATGACATAACTATGCTAACGCCATAATTCTTCATCGTCCGATCATTACCTTCACATTTTTTTATCTACACGATTTTCTTTTGTATTGTTTTTTTTTTTTTTTGTAATTCCAGTCTCGTTTTTCTTTGCCGTCGTGATTATAAGTAGTCGGCTTCCGGCGCGGCGTGCATCATATTTTCCGCATTCACGTTTAATATTTCATTGTCTTCGTCGAAAACGAAAGAGTGAAGGAGATCCTTTGACGATTGATGGGGAAGAAGCAAAGCGAAAGACCCTTTAACAAAGAAAATGTATGTATCGAGACGGAGGGTAAAGAAATTTAGTCACTGTGTGTGTGTGTATGTCTGTAAGCGCCGAGAGTTGATAGTGGTAAACACGATATTCACAAATATGTGCGTGCTCGATGCGAGTGACTTGTGGAATAAGCCGAGAAAGTGGGTCATCGAGCCATTTTTGCTTTTCGAATCTTTTACTCAGGTCGACCGCCCCCACGTCGTTCGGCCGGACATCGGCTTATTCCAATGTTTACCAAAAATACTATATCGCATGAATAAGACGGAGTCGGTGTGAGCTGTCTTCGCTTCATTTTTTTTTTTTCATTTTATCAGGGCCACGTCGCTTCGCTAATGTTTCGTGGGTTTACACCCCTTAACGTGTTTTCGTGTGTATGTGCGTGCGTTGCATAATTAGAAGCCTTTCTCACAGGTCGTATTCGATTTACAGTCGAACCCCACCTATCTCGTCTTTATCACTTAGTTGACCTAGTTGATTAACTCGTTCATCGCGTCCAATCGATCCTCATCTATTCAACTAACATAATCTCTTGTAGGGTAGATGTACCGTTAGTGGCCACTGCGCCTTTTGCAAAAATTTTGTTATTATACTCATCGAATTACGCTTTTTATATTCCGACTGCACGCAGGACAAAAAATGGGAGTTATGCTTCGCCTTTTAATTCCCGGCGGCCCCCGGGGCACAAGGGCGGGGAGGGGATGCGTTTGGTGTCGATTCGGAGATCGCACCTCGAAAGTTTGCAACTGATGTTTGGCAAAACGATACACAATATCTTGGCAGCTCTTTGGATATAACTTCAGTAGTCTGGACGATCGATTTTAGTCCTTGCATTTTGTCGATTCGTTAGGTCGTCGCGGAGATCGAAGACTTTGAAAAATATGGCTCAGTCGATACATAACCTCACCGGATCCCACACGGGCTCTCACGCGCTACGTGAGAACCTTCATTTTCTAGAATTGTTGCAACAATTCAATTTTGAAAAGACGGAGGTTGACCTCGCGTAAGAATTTGTTAGGGAACGAGCTTCTTTAAATTATTACTTTGTTGCCCACTTTTTCTACCTTATAAATTATGAAATAAAAAAAAATTACAGAACTCTCGGCTGGAAAAGGAGTGTAGTTCATTTTATTATCGAGAAAGAGTGAAATAATGCTTTATTATTCGGTCATTATGATCGAGAGATTTTTACACACAATAGCGAGTATATCTCTCGAATATAATGAAGGAATGATTAATGTATGTGACTCTTCCTTGATAATACAATTCATTTATTACATTCCGCTGTCAGTCAGGATTTTTTTTCAATTGTGAATTTTTTTTTCTTCAGAACTGGATGTTAATTCGAAGTTTCCTGCATAAATTCACCGAACGAGCAACTCGATGTTTCTTTTTCGATTACATTTCGTTTTATTTCTTTGTATGCGAGTCTGAGGCTGAATTCGTGGTGACCAAAAAACGGTGCATCTGACGATTTGTCGGGAAAAAGTCGAATCTGACCGATTCAGTGATTTTAAAACGTTGATTTAAACGGAGAATTTTTCAGAGGAATTTCCGATAAATTAGGACTGATAGGTGGAGTTTTACTTATGCAATTTATATAAATTCTTAGTTCGGTTTTTCTTGTTTAGTAACGAAAATTTACGGATGGCTCAAAATCGAACGATCTCACCGGCTGAAGGTTGATTTCTTCTTTCTCTTGTATCATTTTTACAGAAAAAAAACGCACATAGCTGACGAGGCCGAGGCAACGCGAAAGTTAGTGCAGTACAAGGTATCGATTGACCGGTATCATATTTCGCTTCTTACATTCCATTTCTTTCGCGGTTTGAGTGTTTTTCTTCACATCGAATCATTTCATCTTTCATGATCTTCCTCTTCGTTAACCTTAATATCATCATTACGAATAATTGTTTTTTTTTTCTTTATTTCCTAGTTATGTTTGCTCTTGTAGATCGACTGGTTGGAAAAAAAAATTGCTCATCTTTAACCGTAAGTATAAGCAGCTCGCGCGTGCCTTTATATAACTTTGCTCTCATCTCTGTCCGTTCAACAACCCCGTGGGACGCCACTATTTTCATGGTTATTTATCATAATAATTTATTTTCTTCGTTAGCTATAGTACATATGAAAAATGAATCGATAGAATTACGAAACGCACGAGAGAGAAGATAACGCAAGAGTGATAACGAGAGAACGTCTTTCGAGAACTACGGTTGCGATCTAGAACTATGCGCTACATTCTAAAAATCTTACATACTCGGTACAAATCCTCGTACGAAGGTGGGAAAATTTTTCATTTTTCCAATGACTGTTTGCAATTTGTTCGAGGCAGTTCGGGGATAGAATTAAAAACCGCTGATAATTTATGATCGGACAACAAATTTCCAGCATTTGGCTCTCGGTCTCGATAGACTACATTTTTGTTTATTGCATTTTTCAGAAGGATGAAAAATATCTCGACCTTGTTGATAAAATTTGTAGCGAACGAATTAAAGTGTCATCGAAAGCGGAAATTATATTTCGTTTTCAATGGGCATTTTCTTTCGACCGTATATGCAAGAACCCTTGAATAAAGTTATTTCGCAGCTGAAACGAAACACTCGGGAAGGCCGAGTGAGCCCCAGTAAAAAGATTTACTCATAGAGAGTTCAGTCAAATGAAATTTATAAAATAAAAAATAAATAAATATGTTTATGAAATAAATTTCATTTACCCGAACTCTATTTGAATAAATCATTTTTCAGTTTTTCGCTGTATCTCTATAATCGTACGGAATCATCAAATTCTATATAAGAGTAGGAATCAATGTACGCAATGTTTATGACCACTACTTTGATTACAATTGCTATCAATTCTATCGGAGTTAATTGCACCGAGAAGTCTAACGGGAATCGACAGAATACACACGAATGATAAGGCAATGGAATGAGGGAAGCGAAAGATAAGCACGAAAGAAATAGAAACGAAAGGAGGTGTGGAATCGAAGTAGCGAGAACGAAAGGATAAGCCGAGAGCGCCATTCCGTGATTAATGCCGCCGATACGCGGGACAGGCTATATCGGTCGGGGATGGTCAATGGCAAGATTATCGAATTTGTCGCAAAGGATTTCTCCGTTCCGTCTCAAGAGTGATTGCGAGGCTTGAACTTTTCGGTTAATCTGGTTTAATGCTCGCTTGACCGGCAAGCGTGCATAGACAAATTTCAATCGTTGCGCGCGCCTATAATTTTTGTTACAATTTATTATCCACATTCTTTTAGTCTTCTCGGATGCGATTTTTTTTTCTGGATTTTGTTTTAGATCATATCTAGAATTATATAGATTACCTTATACAAATTAGATTTGATCATCGCTTCCTCTTTTTGTTTTTAACGTCATTTACAAAGTTTTCACTATGGGGAGAACAAAATTGGTTGAGCAACTTTGTCATGAAAGAGCTTTGTAAATGACGTTAAAAAAAAAAGAACGCGGTACGCAAGTCCAATTTGCATAATTTTTTTATTCTCGTAAATAAAAATATATCTTAACAGCAAGAATTGTAGACCGTTGAAGAAATCGGTCTCAGGACAATTTTAATCAAGACGGATCGTTGGTTACGAATTTCGATGAATCACTTGTTCGGGTCGCCGGCAGACAGTGTCTATGAACTTTCGAATCGTATTCATTTCGCTTTGCGTTGGTTATTAATTTTCATACCTATAATATGAGATTTTTGAAGAACCGGTACAGATCGCGTGAGAGACTTTATTTCAAAATGTATAAAAAAATTCACTTGTGTCAAGTACTCGAAACGAGAAACGACATTACGCCTAGTCGAATGCGCGTACTTTAGTGCATTCTATGATAAAAACTGCAGGTGTAAAGAAATATCTTCTGTATGGTTATTTAGACGACCGACGGGGTGCTAGAATTATCAACATCACTTGTCGCATGTCTGGTCATATAAAAGTTAGCGATTGGTGCGGAAAAGAGCGATATCTAGTGTTTTAAGATTTTTTTTCACCAAACAGTAAAACCTTCCTATCACTTCAAACGCAACGTAACTGCTTCCCTCCAACTATTGATGGCTTCGTCAATACTTTATACGCGTTCAGGTATCCCTTGGAATTTCTACGCTTTATACACTATAAGAATAATCGAATTCGATCGCAGGTAATATTGCTCGATAGCGCTTTTCAATGATGCGATTGCTGCTATTGAATTAGATCCTGTAATGCGTGCTGTGGAATTCTCGTACGAGAGCGCAAAGACCAAGTAGTGCGCGAATCCAAGTTGGATTCGGAATAGAAGAGTTTTCATCGGGGAGCTATCGTACCGGTTATCTTTTTTCTACCCTTAAAATCTAGTCAATGGACTCCGCCGGGTCTTTGGACTTTGCGACACAATTCCTTCAGATCCCGATAAGCAATTTTTACTTCATTCGCGTTTTCCAGAATTATCTATCAATGATGAGATTCGCTAAGGTTCAATTATTGCAATTTTGCCCTGGATTTTTGTTGCCGATTTCATGATCGCTTCGAATGTGGGCTCGAAGACGGATTCGGAAAACAGCAATCTGCTTTCGCCCTTTTGTTGATCATCGGCGGATTACGTTCCAACACTGCTTCACGAAATTTGAACGGATTTGAAGATTTATTTCAGAATCGCGCGAGCCCAAAAAGTTCACGCGGAATCTTTAAACTTTAGCGATAAAAACCCGCTAAATTATACTAAAGAAATGTAAAAAAAATGTAAATTCACAGGTTTCCGGTTTTGCCGCACGAGACTTTACATCGGTTGGAGGGTTTGGAGGTACCGCGTATCTTTAAAAACAATACAAAAAAAAATACAAAACGAAGCTTCCGTCGCGGAGAAGGCAGAAAAAGAATTGAGTCCGATTCGAGAAATTCCTTTCGTTACATGTATTTTATTTCGTTTTATTTCTCTAGCCTCGTGGAGTCTACTGATCGATTCGAAGTATGTTCATCTCCGGATTCTCTTCATTTTCTTTTGTTTTTTATAATAATTCTTGTTGATTTTCTGCTTTTTACACGTTCAGCGCAATACAAGCATTTCAAACTCATATTTATATTTCTGTATAACAATATACTACACTAACGTGTTTCGTCTACGATTACAATACGTTCTACCCTATAACATCACTGCTTCAATAAAGTACGTGGTAGAATTGTCAATTTTTTTTTCTTCTTTAATGATTTTAATATTATTCATTGAGTGTTTTGCTCTTTCGTTTCCTGCGGCGGTCATGTTTTTTTCTTTCTTTAATTAATGTTTAAATACAACGTCAACATTATGTAATCCGGTCGGCGATGAATAGCTAATTTTATACGGTACGTTTATCATTAACAACAGCTTAACGACTAGTTATGTTTCTCGTTTGTTGCTTTCTAAGGCCTTTAAGCTATCGTGATGTATATAACACGCGCGCACATTCACCCGACATACACCCACGAACACGCCCGCATGCACACAAATTCGACGGTGGATTCATTGTATCTATGCTGACGCTAAGGCAGTGCACGAGCTCTTTTCGATTTTTTTTTCTCTCGTCATCGGCTTTTCCTACTTTCCTCTCTTCTCAACTCCACGGTTTTCTATTCTTCTTTTTCTCGAACAAAATTTTGTTTTCTTAACCCAATTCGTGAAATATTCGTTTTAAACAATTTACTGGAATATCGCGGGAAATATTGTTTGTCGCGTTTGAAGTTTCACCAAGTAACATCAGAGAGCTCATCCTTAAGGTCGGAGAGAAAGAGACTATCGCGTCAAAAGGGGTTGGGGAATTATATATGAAAATTAATCTTTGGTAATGGAATGAACTGCTGGTCGAAATCGATTTTTCAGTATTACGGTCTTTAGTTCAATGCGACTGAAGCTTCTCGTATAATAAACGCTTAAAATAAAAAAAAGCTTTTCTCCTTCAACCAAGAAGAATATTTATTTGATTCGATGAAAACTTATTCAACATTTTTTGGAGCTGAAAGAAAATGTCCGTAAATAATCAGAATTAAATAATTTTTTTTAGTATGACCATCAACATTAATTGCTGATTATAACTAATGATTCCAGTTTAAACGAAGAATAAAACTACGCTATTTTTGATAAAACGTTAAACTGAGCAGCACTAATTGTAGTTGTTAATTTTAGTTGTTAAGGCGCGGTTTTGCTGAATTTAAGGGGATGCAAATGAGTGGTGCGAGCACACATGTTGCATGTCTTGCTGGCCGGGATAACAATTACGGCGGTTCGAACTACGAAAATACGATCTCAGTAAACGCAAAGTTATTGGCCGATTCCGGAAAAGATTAATTCTGCTTAATGATAATGTCAAAAAAAATATCAACTAATCGGTGTCATAAAAATTGATTGAAAATAATTATTTGGCGAACCTATATTTCTCGCATTACTTGCTTCATTAATTTTTTTCAGCACATAAAAGTTTCTTTCGAATTTTCGCGAATTTTTAAAGTGTTCGCTCTTTCTTTGAGAATTCGAATTCACAAATTTTGGATACGAGCTCGGAGAAACACTCAAGTTTATGGGTAATCGATCGAAAATATTCGTCAACGGTTTTTCCAATCAGAGGATTTACGAAAATTAAAAAAAAATTGTTATATGACAACTAACGTCCCCGACTTTTTCCCAAATTATTTGAAAAAAATAAGTTTCAATACGCCCTTTCGAGAATGGCGAATGAAGTATCAAATACGTTTTCATGACCATCCAATACGATTTTTTGGAGTGAATCCCCGGTTTTTTTAATCACACTCCGCAGTTGAAGCGCGTGACAATTCAAATCACGAATTTCGGATGTTCGATTTGATTATGTCATGACCCAGCAGTTTTTAATTAAACAAGAATAATCTTTGTTCCGTTTACGATATTGACGTGACACCTCATCACTCACGTTGTTTACACATCCTATCGTTTTCCCCGTAATTACGCAGGACAATATTGATTTTAGCCGAAGTGCTCGAACAAGGACACCGAGTTTCCCGAACCAATCTGTCCGCACAGAGAGAACTAAGAATATGTGAGTTGCTGTAGTAAAGTCGGATTCGTTGCAAAAAAAGAAAAATTCTTTCGTCTCCCGCAAGTGCGAATAATGAAGTATATAGCAGCGGCATTTTCGAGCCTACCCTGGCTTTCATGTGCGTTATGCGCTCCGAATAAACGTACGTGAAAAAGCATCAGCGGCAGTGGCACATATAGATAGGACGACTTTGCAGTATTTATATGCATACGCGTACGTGTGTGCGCGCGTTGTGCGTTGTGCGATGAGAGACAGGCAAAATCATGAGAGCTGCGATGCGTGAAATTGAATTTTGCGTCTAGCGAACTCGCGCTCGTCGCACATTCGCGGGGAGGGCCTTTGCTCGCGGTAAAAACCTTGCGACCCCAGTCGGCATGCAAAGCGGAGCGGTTTTACTGCCAGACTGCATGCAGACCGGCAACACTAGTTTCTGCGTTTCCGCTCTCACTGCTTCAATTAATAACGCATAATTACGAAGAAAATGAACAGGTAAACACCTCTCCGAATGTCGTCTAATCCTTGAGGCTCGCCCGATTCTCGATGAGAACCTGCGCGAAGTACAGACGACGACATCAGAGACGAGATTGAATAAATTTCTGTTGGTGAATGCATTTGGAACGCGAGCTTTTGGAAATCATAGAATAAACTCGAGAACCGCAAATAAAAATATCATTCGAAAGCGCGGAGGCGCATAGAGCAAAGCTCTGAGACAACAATCAAACGCCTCTAAGGTTTTTAACACTAAGAAAAAAAAGGTTCAATTGACAAAAAAATGCGCGGTCCAATACGTTCAATAAAATATTGAATTCATAAGATTAAAGATTTATTTTGCCCAATAATCATGGGCTTAAGTGAAAAAAAATGGTTTGCTGTACTCACGAGAAGAACGATCGAAAATTAAAAGAGAAGATCAATTTTTTTATAAATCTTTTATGTTTAAAAAATGTGTGCCACATTGAGGATGACAAAGTAGAGAGCGAAAGGGGGGAATCGAGCGTGGACAATGCCGAAGATGAAGACGAAGGCGACTACAACCGTCGGTCGTCTGTTTAATACGGACGCTGGGTCGAGACACTTGCGAGATCAATACCTACTGCCTGCTGCCCTCTCGCGCTCCATTTCTCCATCGCTCTGTCCTTTACCCTGATTTCGATTTTCTCGCGCTCACTTAGACCTTGCCCGCGCTCACTCTCCCTCTCTCTCTTCCTCCGCTTCACCCCGGCCCTTGGTGCGCCCGCACCAACGAGTGCATCTGTACCAACGAGTGCGCTCGCACCAACGAATGCAACCGGATATCAACCGATGTTTTGGGTTCAATCTTCAACGTCCTCGCACTCTCTTTCACCCCGAAAATCCGACCTCTCGCACTCTCATTGGCACATCTCATGTCACGTTCTATCTTCCTTTTCGCTCTACCGTGCCGTTTTACGCACAACATCGGCATTATCAACGCCCTTTATTTTGTCGTTGAAATACCCGACGAATATTTCACAACACTCGCGGTAAAAACGCCTATGAAGAACGTTCAGAAATGAAGAAACATTTTTCTAAGGTTTTCATAAACTGTGTACTTAATAATTCTGTGGTGCCACGGACTATTAAATATGTTTGTAAAAACGTGACAGTGACAAATTTCTTGTCGCCACATGAACGCCGATTTCACTGTTAAATAAACACGAGAAAAAGATATTTTCTTGGGAAATTTTTGTTTAATTCTCGATTTCTTTACCGTGTCGCGCACAGCGTTGAGTTTTGGGAAAAAATTGTTAAGTAGTATCGGCAATATTTGATCCTTATTGTTTTTCAATAACAAAACACAAGTTATATTATGAAAGAACAATTAAACAAATCAATTATAAGTACATAATAATAATACCAGTGGAAAATATACTCTTTGTTCAAATTTAAATATAAAATCTTTTTTGAATCGTCGCGCATTCTCTTTGGTGCGATGGATTCGCGATTTACGAAATTACGGGGCTAAGAAAAATGCTGCTACGAAGGAAAAAGAAGCAACAAGGGCATCGAATGGGTTTGTCAAAGTGCCGTTAACTGTGGCTAAAGTGGCCGCGCGCGGCTGCGACGAGCGGGTGGAGGCGACGGCGAGGATTGATCGATCTTCAACAACGAATCATTAGCGACAGATTATGATGAGGATTTCGCTTAATTAGCCCGGCAGTGCGCGGGAAGAGCGAACGACAAATACATGCGTAAACGCCAAGATATACTTGGACGAGCTGCAGACGGAAAATTTCTTCGTTGGCGAGTTACGTGCCATGTGGGGTCGTTTTCAATGCCTTACTTATTGGCATGGAACTCAATAAACATCTTTTTCGAAAAGTCTTTATCGCACTTCGATTTACAGTAGAAGCTTAATCCAACGATGCAGAAGCTCCGGAAAGCATTAATTTTTTTTCGAATAACAAAGATGTTTTGTCGAGTGAACGTTGAGGATTCAGTGTGCAAATTACATTCGTCGCCTCTTTATTTAACCGGTTGTTTCTTTTACAACGCGTGTCATCTGTCCGCGGGGAGGCAGTCAATGGGCAGAAACAACCGGAATAATTGAACAAAGAATTGTTTTTGCAAGTGATGTATGCGAGGTAGATGGCCCTCTATGAAATCAACTATCGCGGAGAATTCCGAAAAATAATTGGATAATCAGACAACAATTTTATAATTAATAATAAAAATGATTATTTGTGAAAAAAATAATTATACCGTACTCAAAGCTACAAGACAGCGATTAGAAACAACCAATTGTATTGAAAACTCGTATGACGGTCGATGTCTGGGACATCCATCTTACGCAACGAATCAGCGTCTCCACAAATAAACATTTAAGCCGATTGCGCGTTAGATAAGATCGCTAAACGCCATACCGTCACAAAGACGATTATATGCGTGTCGCGCACCGGAAAAGAATGCGCTGCGTTCGTACCCAATGATCGGCGAATTAAACTTACCCCTTAACTCGCTATATACCCCAAATCCATCGCAGTGTCAGATACACGATTATGCAATTGACGTAAGACATATCAGATAATTAACAACGAGTGGGCAATGGGGCGGTGGTTGATATACATGTCCCACACAGGTGTGTAACGAAGGAGTGCGTTGCCGCTTGCGCCACCCCCCAGTGAACCCGAACGAGGGGGGGGGGGGGGCGAGCCTCGCGAGCGCCGTTCGGGCCGAGTGACGACCAGCGGTAGCAGATCCAACTGCGTCCACTGCGCGTCCCGCGCTTCCCATCGTTTCCTTCCGCTCTCGCGAGAATTGGGTGCGATGTTTGCCTCGCGACCCGACACAAAGCGAAACGAATTTCACTCTAATGGACGAGCGCCGATCGACCTTTGTCAGTCAACAAATTAGTTGAAATTATTAATCATCGCTTCTAAATGCCGGATCTCGCCTCACTCGACCCTTCGTCTCTCTACCATTTTCTATTGACCTTCCACTAAAAGAAAAAAAGTTATCGATCATCTTCGGAAAGCGATGCACACAAGACTTTTTTATACTCATTAACCCGATCCCAACCGCATATAAAATTTTGCAGTGTTACTTCATTCTCTTTTCTTGTATATCTCGTGTCCTGAAACGAGAAAAGAAATGGCTAAAAGGCCCGATGTTCGATCAACGAAACTTTTCGTTGGAAATCCCTTGCTCTTTCGTTGAGTTGCGAAAAGAAGAAGAAAAAAAAAATTCGAAAATCATAAATAAATTCGCTGCAAACGGAGATAAAGAAACAATAAAGAAGGCGTTGTTAGTTGTGTGAAATTACGATCACGCTGTGCAATGTTGGTTCCGATCGTTAAAGACCACTAGATATTTATTTTTCTAAAATTTCTCTACTCTCGCTTTGGGACCATTTTTTTTGTTTCTCTTATTCGATACACTACTACGTGTTGTGGAATTTACGGCGGCCGCTGCACTGTCAGCACAATGTTTTTTTTTTTTTTCGTTTTTTTTTTCCCCCGTTATCGGTCAATTTTTTTACTACCCTTCGTCTTATCTGCCGTTATCTCTCTTGCGTTTTCGTTCTCTCAATACTATATCGCACAATATACATACGTACACGTTTCCTATGCACTCTTTGTACATATTCCTCGCGTATACATATATATATATTTATAATATATATAAATACATATATTTACATAATACTCGTTAACACAACCAACCCCCCCTATGAGGCCGTAATTACTATCGATTCATCTATTGCTCACGTTCGTCCCGCTCACTCGCAAACATTATTAAACCGCGCATATAGTTTCTTTTTCTTTTTGCCTTTTTTTTTTGTCGTTTTTTTTGTTTTCCTCTTTCTTTTTTTCTCACATATTCACGTAATAATAATTACCTTATAAATGTATTTAGTAACAATTATGTATGGACAATGTTTAACAACACATCAACAACTCTCACATGCCGCACTCGTACAAATGGTTTTTCGCTTCTTCATCTTTCTCCTCCGTTTCATCAACTCTTTTTCACTTTTATTCCCTTTCCGTCCGTTCGTCCAGATATTATTAATTTCTTTTCCTTCGAGTTTCGTCATTCAATTCGCGGACTCGTCTTCGGTTTCGCTCGTCACTCATACTCGACTTGTATTTTAAAAACGAGCTTTTTTTTTATTATTTGTTTTTTTCCTACGAAGAGTGACTGTGAACTTATGTGTATGTTACTGTGCGTTTTATTCGTGTGTGTTCTGGGTCGACACTTTAACACTCTTTTGTGCTGGTCTGTGTGCGCAGCTGCCTGCCTGTGTTCGGTGACAAACGCGGATTTTTCGTTTTCTTTATATATGTTTTTTTAATACAAACGCGCTTCCGTCGGAATTTACATCGACGATCTCGGGGGCGAATTGTTACATTCAGTCGGAGCACTCGAATGTCGCGGGTCGAACAATGAAGTGGAAAATAATTCGGGGCTCTCCAAAAGCTACAGAGACTCGAAGCTCACTGCCATTTCGATCGCTAATCCGATATTTTTCGAGAAAAATTTGATTAAAAAGAAAAAATGAAATTGGGTCAGATAATTGGTTCGATGAATTTTTGAACGCGCCACCGTTTCGGCGACGAGAATCGACGCTCGGAATACGCACGAAAAATGTAACGAGACTCCGAAGATGCTCGATCGATCGCGGCCAAATGGTATTTGAGCCGATGAGAGATTCGCGCGAAATTGCGAAGCCGTGCAAAGCGTCGAGCGATGCCGTTTGTATGTGTCCCTCGCAAGAAGCTGCGTCGTCTCGCTCGCGGCTAATGGGCTATCTTTGCATAGATAACGAAGCGAGACTCGATCACGATAATTGTTCTCCGATGTTGCGGGCACTCGAGGCTGCGGGGGCCGCAACCGAGTGGGATGCGAGTACAGGTGTGCCCTCCGGGGGCTCCCCGTATTGACCTCGTTTCGCGCGATACGAGGAACGGTCGCTAAGGAACCCGCCGTCCAGGACGCTTCGCATCGTAGTAGGGCCGAACGCTCTCCTATCATTGACCTTTTAAGGCACATCGAACGACGACTGAGATCTGACGCTTGGCATACTCGTGTATTTCAGTGTCAACCACCAGACCCGCGATGCTTCATCTGCTTTCCCTTCCTCCGAATTGAAATCACCGATTATAGACTTTTCGCTAATCCTCCGAGCCACCGCGAACCTTTGATGAGATAAAAATTTAGTAAGATCAATAAAATGCGGTTGAATGCAACGAAACATTTGGTTGATATAAGACAAAATTTGCCTCAAGTTTTCATTGGTTTTTTAATGCAGAGAACTGTTCGTTTGATTAATTATCTTCTTGAACGAACTAAATATTTAGTTGCGCGCGTTCAACCGAGCATTTTGTTAAGCTGGCTGAATTTTTTTCTCAGTGGTGATGAAATAGTTGTGGCTCGAAGAGTCCAGGGAGTTTGAAAATTTTTTTAAGCGAAAATTGTCGCCCGATTGAAATTTTTTTTTCGAAAATATGATGTTTTTGGGTTTTAGCCACGTTGTACAAAATTCAAAGATTTAGAAATTTTTTTAATTGGAAAGACCGAATTTTCGAGCAAAACTCTCGGGACTCTGGGAAGAAACAATGAGACGAGTATCGCGATTGAGAAATAAAGATTTGCGAGGGGTTTTCGAACGAGCGAATGCCATAGATAGGGGTAGAGATTGATCTTTCGTCGGGAGGCCGCCCGGCGAAATTGTAGTCTATTCTTGTTGTTGATGCATTTCCCTTATCGCGCCGAGAGACCTTTAGGCCCATCTACCGAATATCGATTAATCGAAGACTGAGCAACGAGAATACAGCCCGATGCGAACCCACGAGGCACACGCCCCGTTGTGAATGCACCCTTTGGAGCCGTACACGCCGCAGACAACCGGACAGCTTCATTTTCGTTATTGGAGCGTTCCATTGTTTTCGATAGTTCGCATTGAACGTATTTGTATTTGGTTGCACGTACGGATGAAGGGAAATATTTCATCGATTTTTTTTTGGTCGCCCTAGATTTTTTTTTTTGCTATTTCGCGCGTCGATAGGGGAAAAGCGAGACTGATATGGAGAGTGCTGAACTGGTTCGGCTTTTCGAATTGATTGGATCGTAGCTTCGTTTTTATTTCCCCCTTTTTTCTTTGCGAAATGACGATTGATATTTATTTTTTTCAACGCAATTTTTTTTTCATTCTCGTGTACTGAAAACGGAAGTTCAAAGGTGTTGGTATACGATGTACATATATGTACATATACTATATTTTCGGCAGGTGTACGATGTACATATATGTACATATATGTACATCGTACACCTGCCGAAAATATTTGAATACATTTTCGTAAAAAGCAATGTTACGATTGCGTGAATTATTACGTATGCGCTTTGCGGGATAAACATTTTCTCAAAATTGAGGTTGCGATCCGGTTGAATGTGTCTGTTTCGAGTTTGAATCATGTTGAATCTGTTTATCAATTTTTTTTAAGTCTCCGATCGATCGTTATCAAATCGTCATTATCGGTGGAACAGTCATCGAATGGAACTCTATGCGAGATTTTATTGGAGAATTGTCGATATGAAAGTTTATCTACAAGCGATCTATTTTCGGTCATACGCTATAATACAAAATTATTAAAAAAAAAAAAAATTCCTGGAAGATCTACACTTCAGTTTGAATCTAAATGTTGGATCAAACCTGAGCTCTCGACTCTTCAGTAACAAGTACCCGTTTTGTTTAATAACCTACTTTGACAATTTCGCGGCTACGTTCTGTATTATTTGAGATCTTTGTATTGACACTCGAGGTCGTTCACCTAACATCAATATGCATTTTTTTTAGAATTTTCTTTTTTTAGAAGTCATACGCATTGCATTTTTTACAGACAACTTTGCTTATCTAGATCGGGAATACAATTTCGGGGATTTCTACTATTTGGAAGTTCCGACGGGACAAATCCGACAAATCCGGCTTCTGATTTTTTACCGTTATTCTTCAACACTCTTCTCGACTACAAGATGAAGCATAGGTGATCGTTGAGCACCTAAAGATGCACGGATTTTGCCCAGGGATAACGACGCTGCCAGTTTTTGCAGTGTTAATAAAAACTACTATCCGAAGCCATTATAGATAGATGATCTCTAACACCGATGACATCATTTGCAATGGAATCGGAAATTCCGCTTCCGATGAATCAGCTTGAAATATTCCGGATCGATGGTATCGTGATCATTGACGAATGGACCAACGTGGACATAAATCTGATATTATTCGACAAGACCAGCGTAAGATTTAACAACAATATTTTACTATTGTCCGTGTCCTGCCGCAGTAAATCACAGTCATAAATCCATTCCTCATAAGCAGAATCTATCACTAGATTCCCAGCCAAAAATGAATTCCAAGGAGAATTTCGAAAACTTCCCGACGCGATGGGAGTATTAAAAAAATCGATGTTACAGAAGGTGCTGAGAATATGAACTTTGCGTACTAATAATGCCGAAAAATAGTCGAAAAATTAATTTAAAAAAGAAACAAATTATCAGCCCTCTAATATAAGATTTTTAACATTTTGACCGACTTTTCGAAAACACGAATTTCCAGCTTCCACTGCAAATAACGTTGAGAACCATGAATCATCGTGATAAATCTTGACTTTTCTTTCAACATGCGAAACAGAAACGATATTGCTATAACTCTACAACCTTCTGCTTCGATCGACATTAGCTACTTGAAATTTACAAGATTCTCTGCGTATCTTAAGGTCATAGTGTGAATTAGTTTCTAGTATTATCAAACTTCCGGGAAGTTTGCCATTCAATATCATTATTTTTTCCAAGCGACTAGCACCCTATTAACATTTGATTTCATTTTCCTAGCGAATCCTTCGACCGATCGACGTTGGTTCAATCTTGGATCATTTTCTTTGTACTCACTCAAATTATTCCCCATTCTTTGTACTTGACTACCGTCCGTTAATTCATCTTCGAAATCATTGTCCTGCTCTCCCCACCGACGATTCCCACTGCCTTGCTACAACTAAATCTCTTGATTGACGCCGCGAAAAGCTCATTCGAGTCTCTTCCGCTTCAAGCGCCTTCTTATTCAACCCGCGAATCCCAGTCGAAACAAAACCAAAGAAAACATCGTGAAAATTTCGCAACACGTTGGTCTTGTGAATGGAAACCAATGCGGGATTGCACATGTGCGCGATTCGTGTGTGTCGCGATTTTCGGATGATCGTGGCAACGAGGAAAAGGGTAAGCCGGGCGGAAAGTGAAAGCGTACGAAGACTGTGAAACGCGAATATGAGCGAGAGCGAGAGACAAAAAGCCAACGGATAGCAGAGATGAAACGAAAGCGTCGGTACTTCGCGGAAAAGCCACAGCTAGAAACAAACCGCGAGGCGAGGGAAGGTCGGATCTCGTTTCGCAGCTTACTACCCAACATTAAAGTTCGAGAAGAGAGACTTTTTTTTTTTCTCTTCTTTTTTTTTTCAATACTCTTCTCTCCCTTATCTTCATCGCCGATTGGATCACTTCTCGACTCTTCGGGGCTCTTTATCCGTATCCCAATCCCGCATCGTCTAGACCGATGGTTCTTAAACGAAAGGTTCGTGAACCTCGGGTTAAGGAGGGTCCTCTGTTATTTATGGTGGGGATAGGGACAGCGAAACAGGGACGGGCAGCGGTAGGGACTTGGTCGGGAAAATCGCAACGCAGCAGGCCCTAACGCGTGTAACGCAAATTCTTAGCTCAAAAAAGCGATACTGATGAATCTTTTGGAAATTGTCCTTAGTTCTTCAGAGTACGATCTTTCATTTGATGGGAGTTTTTTTGAATATGACCTTTCTCTTTCTATTTATGCTACACGATCAAAGATGCATATTTTACATAAAGTCAACAAGGACAGAAATTCTGCGGCTTCGTGGACGGGCTAGTGATAAATCTGCTATGAAGACAACGGAAGACCTGTTTTAAGAGCCATCCCAGGCGATCAAAGTCCTTCGCTTCTTTGCGTGTGTGTAATTGTGTTTTCGACCGAATGATTATGAACGATAACGACTTCAAGATCTTCATCATTGTTATTCATCTGTTTGGCTTGACACTTTTGAGGTAAATAAGAATATCTTCGCTATGAATAATATACACACCGATGTACACTGTGGGCCTTCGGCTCCATCAAAAATGTATGCGGCTACCCTCACTACAGCATGTAACGCACACTATTGGGACTGTTAAAAAAAATTGGAAGTTTTTATGCATAAACGGGTACGCTTAATTCAATGTACGACGGTGATGAAAGATAAATGTAAACACCCACGAAAAATATTTTTTTCATTCAACTAAAATTGATTGATGACAAAGGACATTTTTTTAGCGTTGAAGAAGAATGTCCTTGTTCGTTATAAATTTTTTATGAAACAAATAAATTTTTTTCTTGGTGCCGAGAAATTAAAGCAATTTATTAGGTTTCAAGTACTTTTATAGTAGAATTAAAGTGAATTCCTCAAAACGAAGTATCGACAACAGTTTTAAATATACTCGACATTAATTTTCCAACATAATTGTACGTTAAATTCCATTTTCGAATTTATGCATCGAAACTTTCAACATCGGTACATTGAATTTTCAGCAACTTTTTTTTACAGTGAGTCCATCATCCGTCTCGCATGTTCACTCCTCAAGCTTGTTGATCGCAGAGTGTTGAATACCCTCTGAGTTAAATTTTTCAATCGATAAATAGCGTGCCAATAACGAGCCATGAGAGATTCAACGAGACAATCGTCATAAAAATCTCGTATCTTATCTCCTTTTCGCACGTACCAGCTTCATACTGGAACGCAAAGAAAAAAAATCAAACAGGCAGTGAAGAAGGAAAAAAGAACCTCGTTTTAGCAAGCGCACATGAACAATCGCGCACCGGATGTGCAGCGGCCAATAATTTTACATCCAGTGCTATTGGCGATTTTCTAACTGTCTATCATTGTTAATGTTCATCAGCAAAGACATCTCATTGAACCACAATTATGAGAAAAAATGAACGAGTTTATCTAGAATATTTTTTTGTCAACATAAAAATCTTGAGCTCATCCCCGCATTGTTCTCATAGTTTCGTCCAATGTTTAGTTGTTTTTTCTTTCACTTCTTGTTTTTCTAGATCTTATTAGTTGTGTATTAACGCTGTTTCTCTTTATCATTTTGGCGATAACCTTCAATTCTCTGGCGCCGGCGCCGACGAGAATCCAACATTATCGAGAATCCGATGAAAATTCATTAAGACCAAAAAATAACATTTCTTCGGCGTTAATGAATTTTCATATTTTTTCAATGCATTCCTGCCAAAAGATTCAAAATCGTCCAAGTGAATTTTCAACGGAATTCACGACTTCAATTGCCTAATAGACTTTTCCGAACACCAATGAACACGAGATGTGCGGATCAAGCCAGATTTTTTGCCATATTCAATTAATCAGCTCGTATCCCGGAGAGATGATTAAAATCTTCATAAAAAATTATACCATATTTATTTCAAATGAATGAGAATCGAATACCTTTTCCGCGAAAAATGATCTCCCTCTTCTCATTGCATTTTATATTTTAATATACCTAAATGTAGCTTTTCCAAAGTCTTCTCTGCCTCTGCCAATTCAATACGTCCCTTTTTTTCGCGATATTTGTCTCCAACGAATTTCGCGTCGCATTCGAGGCAAATTACGATCATCACAATCTTCGCTGTGGAAAAACAAAAACCAATTCATCAAAAAAAGAAAAAAAGTGAAATAAAGCTTTAGCAAAGCTTCACTGAAGAATGATGAAGTCCGTCAATATTGTGTAAACGCGTCGTTATAATAATTTCGCCTTGTGTCATCAACGCCGCGCGAATCTTTCACGTCCACTGCAATAACTGTTTAACACGTGTTCGCGAGATTGTGGAAAATTGTTAATCTGAATATTTTCACCGGGGCCCATATAAGCAATCAACAACAGCGCCACCATCGATAAATCATGTTCCCAATATTCTAATATCCTTTGAATCTCTCTTCAACGAGTCGCACCTTCCTGAAATGCGTACGATGAGCTTTGTCCCGCGCAACACAGACACGCACAAGCACACACATTTTCTCTCTCTCTCTCTCGCTCTCTCTCACACACATACACTCACACACGCCTTCTCGACATTTATCCCGCTTTACGTCTATTTAATGCAATAGCTATTGTGTATATCTTGTCTAAACGAACACATATTATACCTCGATAACAATAACCGCTGCTGTTGCTGTTCACCTTCATTTATTTTCTTCTCTATTTAATTTAAATCCCACTTTGTCATACGCGTTCTATCACTATACCTTTCTTATTTCCATTTCTTCCTATTCGTCACCGACGGCCCAAACGTCCGCGCACTTCACTTAATTCTCATCAATAAGTACTGTTCGTCATTATAATTAATACCGTATCATCGTATGTATACGTAATTAGTTTGGTATATAATAATTGTATTATTATATCGTCTGCGTACGTGACCATTCGGTTTTCTTCTTTTTTTTTTGTATTTTTCTTTTTGTTTTAAATCATTTTCAACCGTTATTCCCCATTATTTAATTATTCAATAATTCATCATTCCTTACTATTATTATTATTGTATTTTTTTTTTTTATTATTATTGTTATTTATTTATTTTAATTTTTTTTTCTCTTCATTACTCATCAACTTTAGTAATTACGTCTTCCGTACGTATTGACCCGTCCTCCTCGTCCTGCCTCGCCCCCCTTCCCCCTCAGTCCCGCGAAACGCAACGGTTGGTGTTTATCGATACAGTCCCAGATTCGATATTATTATTATTATTATTTTCATTAGTATTATTATATAAACAATCCTCAGGCGAATACCCGTTATCCTCCGTTCTTATTCTCTTCTTGTCCTGTGTGTTCTCGCGCGCTTTCTCGTTTTCTTCAAATCGCGGATGGGCCCTTAGTCAGTTTAGTGGGGGAGTGAGGGCGGGAGGCGGCTTTCGGCACGGAAATGGCGGTGTTGAGGGGGAGAGGGGTGGGGGAGGAGGGGTAGTTTCAAGGTCGAGGGATCATTACGATATCCCTTGCTAACGCTGGCCGACGTTCATCGCCGTCGACGTTTGAATCACGTGACTTGTGGCCTGACCCTGTCATCGGTATGCCTGAAGCCGAGGACTTCTTTTATTTTTGATAGTTTCCAAGCTCTTCTTGCTCTCGTCCACCAATCAGCGTGTCGCTCGATGCTCGCGCGCCTTCGTCATTCGCCGAACGGTGCGCTTGCACATAAACGCGAACGCACACATAAAATACCCTCGTTTTGTTCCATTTTCTTTTTTTCGTTTTATTTGCTGCGTTTGTTTCTCTGTTTTTGGTTTTTTCCTTTTTCCTATCAATATCTCGGTCGAGTCCTCGGGCTTCGGGTCTTGTATGAGGAAAATTTCACGAACACGCAACGACAATCGTATACGCTGCAAACTCGTTCAACATTAAGATGGACCCTTCCACTTGCAATAGGAATAAAAGTGTCGTTGCGAGCGACAGAAATAGTAACACCACCCCATCACTAAAGTCAACCACATGCCGGCGTCACCATAATAATAACAACGGTACCCTTCCAGCATCGGTTGTCCGGGCGCGCGGGCATAATCGTTGGCAATCGCCGAATTGCCAAGTGGACAATGAAGAAGATTGCGTGAATCAATTGGAACGAGGCGTCGGCGTCGACGCCGCCGTCGTTGACGTCTTCGTCGTCTTCGCCGGCGGGGCCTTCTTCGTCTTCCGCGTGGCGGTCTCGGCTCGTATTTGTCGCTTCCGCACCATCTTCCGTTAACACAACATTCTGGTCCCTCGATCCAGCCACGTTCTTTGCTACGACTTCTCGAGCACCACTTGTCCATGGCATCGAACTTCGGCCTCAACCATCCGTTGTTGATGGAATCGCGCCAAGCTAATCGCCAACACCGATAACCCCAATGGCATTTAACACAACGACGAAGCAAAGAGTCCACGAGGATCAGGAAAAAATTGACGAATCTACGAAGATAATCGTGTATCGTTTTGAATAACGAGACGAGGAACACACGGGCGAGTTTAAGAACGGATTCGTGAAATCGAGGCCTTGATAACGATGATGGTGATGATGATGACGATGACGATGATGATGATGATGACGAACACGACCACCAGGAAGCCGCTGCTGCTACCTTGCTGTGACGACCGCTGCTGTTACACATCTTCTTCTTGATCTTTCCGTAATCTTCGGAACGCCGAGCGGTAGCCAGCATCTCTGACGTTGGATGATTCAGCATCAACAGCGATGACGGAGGTGCCCATGGGAATACCGTTTGACCGGTGCACAACGAGATCAAGGCAGCCCATACCCAGAATAGATAGATCAACGATATCGATGAGGGCTGCGGCGTCTGCGTCGTTGATTGACCGGACGACGATGACATCGAGCCGACTCCACCACCCCCACAGAAAGAGGCACTCGTGGCGATCAACGGTGACGGATTTGTAGACGCAGACTCCGCACTGCTGCTGCTGCTACCCCTTACATCCGCATTGTTATGATGACCTGCAATCAAAAGAATATGGTCGGCATGCCGAAGGATAACGAAGTTACTAAGAATATTGAGTTTCGATAGCGGATGCCGTTGATGTGGCTGGCTAGGTACAAGTTATCATTAAGCTTTCAGAGATCGACGTACAAGACACAGAGCGTTTTCACCAATTAGCGTCATCAAAATGGTTATTAAGGAGGGTGTAACGCTACATGCAGAAGGTACTTTGGACATTTATTTAGCACAGTAATATTCCCGGAAAGTTTGTAATGAGTTTGTTAACAAAACACTTTCTCAGCAGATCATCCGGTAACTTAACTGTTTTTTAGGAGACATTAATTTGCTTGATCTTCCGAATACATATGAATTTTTGAATGATTTTTTTCTTCGGGATTTTACTTCGTTAAGAAATATCTGAAATTCCCTCGGAGTCTCACTCTTAGCCAGTTCTGCAGCGACACATCCTCCTCAAAGATTACTCCGTACAACCTACAATACACCGTATTAGCTATTCATTATCTCTACTGATGACAACGCTTGCGGCAACTTTGCGTATTCAAATCTTCTTTTTCCCCGTGTTTCCGCGTTTTGAATACTTATAATTTAATCAGTAACTTATGGCAAGATGTAAACAATTGGAGCGACTGCTACATTTTTAGTGCAACATATTCGTTAATGGCTCTCGTAACGCACTCGATACCGTACAAGTATTTGTGCACTCATCCAATCACACGTTCGCACACAATGATACGCATTAACGACACTAACTTATCATTTCCAAGGTACATGCGTTGCAGCTCCTTTCCGTGATTCGACCCCGAAGGGCCTTGATGAGTAATGCGTCGTATAAAATCGACAGCTACACAATAATAGTACTATTTCTGTTGCTAATCCGCAGATCATGATGATCGCTGATCTTTTTTCTACCTAATTTCCGCTCGCATTGCCCGGCTGCTTTTGCCTGCTTGAGCGGAAATCGACGAATCGACATGCCTCATTATGCCGCATGCGGAATCAATGTGAGGATCTTTCCATAGTATTTGGTTTCCAGTTTCACTTCATCAATCCGCTAATTGTCCTTGAAAATTGTTCATCGTTCGTTTCGACGCAAAATCGGCAAAATCCGCGCTATCCTTTTAATTTGGGCGCATTCCCTAGCGAATCGAAGACCTTGCGAACTATGCGGTGATCAAGTGTTCGCATAGCAGTCAGATCTATTACAATGGTATAATCAACCTACGTGAAGTGTAGCAATACTATTAGCCTTGTAATTCCTACCGATTCAGCGATGTACGTTTGAAGACACTATTCGAAGCAAGCAATTCCCAAAGATGCGTTGAGCCCTTGAGAGGGAAAAAAATGGGACGATCGAGCTCCCTATCGAAGCCTCGTATCATACGCGGATTGCACATGTTACGGTACATCTTGTTCTCTTTCGGTGGCGTGATGTTGTGCAGTTTAATGTTATAGCATACCTGCAGAACCGGACTGAGTGGAACTTGTGGCCATTTCGCAGTGGGGCGCCGACGGGATATCATGACCTGCACGATGACTGTGGGATTCCCAATTTGTACAATTTGCGCAGATACCCGATCCTGGCTCTTCCTCGGGGCAAACATGAAAGCAGCATTCCTCCTCCTCGTTACCGTGCAAAGCTCTTAGCGCCTGCTCACCCGTTTCCGGAATGTTTGGGTCTGAAATCAACGATCAACGAGACTCGTGTTACCACGATTTATACCGATTGTCGCACTATGGAGACGATCTTCGCGACGCAGAATTGTTTTCGTGAGATAGTGTGCTTTAATACAAGATCCGTGAAAAAATGAAGGATATTTCCAGGACTTTTGAAGGCATTTTCGTACTGGTAAAGACCATTTAGGAACGGTAAAAATGTGTAGAAAATAATAATACATAACAAAGATTTTGTAAATTGCATAGGACAACATTTCAACCCCCATGGGACATTTTTGGCCTTTGTGCTGGATGTTTCCGTCAAGCGCGAATAAGGGTTGAAAAAGTATTCAAATACACACTGCACATTGATCCCCTATTATCGGTAACTTTTCACGAAGTTTTGTCTGTGAGAAAGTCAGGTAATCGATTTTGACTTCCTCGTAGAGGAATCTTTATGAACAGCGGTAAATAATGAAGAAGCGAAGTACAAGATTCTATTTTGCAATATTGATTGCGTATTGCTTGTTTGTATGAACAACTTTCCGTCTACGGAAACGGATTACGTCTAAATTTACATCAGTTGGAGAGCAATTAAACATCTTTGAAAAAGGGCTAATTAAAAAAATCCGATCAATGAATCCTTTGACAAAGTCACCGGCAATTCCAGTCTCCTTAGAGTTTGAATTTAAATTTGATATCTTATAAATTGTGTACATTTCAAAAAAATCCCGTTTTTTCGAGATTTCACACGATTTTGGATCACCTGACATGGAACTCTAAAAAACTATTTTTTTACGAGATTCAAGGAACGAAAAAAAATTCCAAAACACGTGTAAGAATTCCAGGATTTTCGACAGATGTACACGGAACTGATAAAACCGATAAAGTTGAAGTAACGAAATGTGTAACGGAGTCGGAAGGAACGATCAGTGTCAAAAGTCATGTATCCTGTTCCGATGTGTAATCAATCCTGGTATTCGGGTCGATATCGACAAGTTCGGTCGTACAGGTGCAACGAGCATAGAATATTCTACACATCGTGACTGGACAGAGTAACAGAAGTGTGTACAGAAATAAGTGGCTGAAGCCTGGCGTGGAATAAACCGGACACGGAGAGGGGATTCCTGCGGACTCAAATTGATCGGGGCGAATTGGGGGAAGAGGGAGAGGGGTCTGGATTGTTTTACATGAGACCGACTGCGCGCGAGATATTTTTATAATATCGAGAGGCGGCAGACACGTAACGGAAACTAATAATAACAAGTCCGGTATTTAGCGAAGCACGATACGGCAGCGCGAAAAATTCGAAGTCCAAAGCCCCAATGACGACAACAATAATTATAATCTTTATTCGAGAATGCCGAATCAAACGAAAACCGATTTTAAAATGTTGAGAAATATAATATCATCTTTTAATTGAATTTCTGCCAAAACTATTAATGTTCCTCAGTTATTATTCATTGCTATAAAAAAAAAATTAATTTTGATCGCAATTTCAATAAATATTTATTAAGTATAATAATACATTTTTTCGAGACCAAGAATTTTTTTCCTCATAAATTTCTACTGGGTCATATAAATGTTTCCGACCGCAATAATTAGATGATTACTATTTCAGTAACGTAACTGTAAAAAAAAAAAATACTTTCGGATTGCAAATTTTTCGCAAAAGTGTAGAAAAATGTTGAATCGTTATGTCCGTATTCCACGTATCTTAATTAAGGATTAAACGTAAACTTACCTCTGCAAAGAAAAGTGGGCTCGCCGGCGTACTGCGTGGGATAAGCAGGTGCACGATCACCCGGGAGTAGATAAGGGCAACGTTGTTCCACGGATTGGCAGAAGGACCGACAAGGCCGTAACCTCAAGTTCGACCAGGCGTGCGCCGAGGTTTCCAAGGCCGGCGGTCCCCCATGAGCAAAGTAAGGCACCAGGGAGCTGCACACCCATTTTCTATACGCCTCCTGTTAATCAAACATAATGATCGATTATTAGCGGCAGTTGTATAAATAGTGCATTTACAGCTTCGAACGAGTCACACTCGGTACAGAAGAAAATATATATAATTTTCCTTTCGACGGGATACAACACGAGTCATGTCTAAATATGTATTATTTAATTCCTTCAATTTTCGACATCGATATCAGTAATATCCGAAAAGAGTCTCGCCTTGTACGTAAAAATAAAGATTTGTTGCCAAAAAAATTATTGATATAATTCTTATATTTAATTGTATTTATTTAATTCTTGTTTTTATTTATTGTTCGACAAAATCGAAGGATTTAAACGTTCATAATTTAAAATGGTCATCAGATATCAAGTACAAATTTACAGGGCATCGTAGAAAGGTGAATTCTAAATGCCCTCTTCCAGTTTTGTCAAAATCGCTAAAGATTTCACCCCATTTATAATTTTATTAAAAAATCTCTTGACACGATATTCTTAACATTTTTTGAATGACGCCGAAAAATGCTGTCCATACAAGGACGATGAGTGCCCGATGATCGCAAAGTTACATAAGAGTATCGAAACAGTTTTGGATAAGTGATCCGCAGCGTTGAGTATTTCCGAGTCGCCGGAATACAGTTTTCCTAACGTATCAAAAATCGCTATTGCAAAATCTTGATTGCTTCAGCTCCAACCAGGAAAGGCGCCAAGATTTCAGACTTCGTACACGCGACTCTCCAAACATCAAATATATAGACATCGACATCGACCCCTTTTCGGGTATTTGAATGATTAGGTCGACGTGTTGGTTAGAACAGTTCATCTTCACTATACCCAAGACCTGAGGGAATATAATTGCGTGTTTGCCGTACATCCAAATTCAATTGATTGATGCACAAATAAATGGTTGCCTTCAATCAAGTCAACGCTTGTTACATCTCAGTACCCGAAAAAGTATATCCGGACTCGATTTCATTCGGATGTTAGGGAACTCGTCTAGCGCTTTGGGTTTGCGTGCTATACAAGAAATTCAATGCAGTCACGAGAGCGATTCAGGATCGGGAGCAGTTCAGATGGCTTAACTAGGCACGAATTTCTTACCCGAAGGGTGTATACTTTGTCTCTGGATATTGCGTAATATATGTATGTCTAAAATACTTATCCGCGGCATATGGCTCGATTAGCGTGAATGTAGTTGAAAGGTAATGAGAATGCAAGGCAGACAGCGACGACTAGAGATAAAGAGGGAATGAGGGACACGAGACGATGCGACGGTACCTCTTGGATGAGTGGATGTTCGGGAGGTTGAGTAGGTCGTTGGTAGGTATCTATACCTGGAGGGTGCTCCAAGCTGGCTGACCCAATTCTCTATATTCCGCCTTCCCCGCCTCTCGCGCATTTTTTTTTATCATCCTTCTCTTCGTCGCTCTTCACCATGCGCTTAAACCACCACCACCGAAACCGCAACCACCATTGCGACCAGTAGTTTCCCCATCAATCGCGGCAACGCAACGAAAAGCGCAGCGTTTCCCGAATCGCACCGTCCTCTGCTTTATTCATTTCCACTCCTTTTCTCTCGCTTTATCGCCGTTTGAACTGGCCACATCCGAAAAGTCTCATTACACGGGCGCGGTGACCAAGTGTTATGTTAAGCTGATACTCTTCAACCAGCGAGACTCAAACGCGCCGCTAATACCAGCTTTTGCAGCGGTAGGATAAATTTACTATTTTCGTTATTTCAATCATCAAATTGTTTTTTTCCATAATTGGATGTTGGGTTTTTTCAAGTATGCAAATGCATTCGCTTAATGATGGCTCGATTTTTTTTTTTTTAGTAATTTAAAAAATTAATTTTCTGAAAATTCCTTTCGATGTGCTGGCCACAATCGGGTCTCGGCCAAAAATGATAAGTCTACCTTACTGACCATAAACAACACTTGAATTACTGTGAGTATAAAATGTATTACATTCATTTCGTGAATGCGTGTATCTAGTTTACGACGGCTTAGCTTTGTCATTGGCATGCCAGCGCGTCGCCCATGCTCGAGTAAAATTAAAAAAAAAAATGCAAATTCAATTTACAACATCGCTTCTTCATTTTGTTTTTAACGTCGATTACAAGGCTTCTCCATGAGAAAGAGTTACTTAAAACGGAATGAGGTTAAAAGCGAAATGAGGATGCGACGTGCAAACCTAATTAGCATATTTTTTTATGGCACAATTTAATTTTGAATATGACTAAAAAACGCAGATAAAGAAAACTCGCATTTGAGGTAAAAAATGAGGTGAAAATGACTTTTTCCGCAAAGGTAAAAAAACACCCAGGCTTCTAAAATCTTCACTTTTCAATCGATTCTTGTGGAATTTCACACTATAGGCAAATAATCAGTGTTACGAATCGCAAGTGTCGTCGTGTTAACAGATATTATTGACAAATGAAAAAACTGCGTAAAATCTCAACGACTTCAACGATTCCAACGAAAAGCGACTCGAACAAGTGAGGTCAAGCTGAACAGGTTTAATTATTTCCAAACGCGACACAAAAACATCGCGACATTTTTTTCTATACGCGACTTCCGACCCAATCCGACGTTTTGAATCATCCTAAACACGTTTTCGCTGAAATCTTGAAGAAGAAATTCCGCGAAAACACGGCTTTCTCTGTGACGAAGCGGAAAAAAAAAACAGAACTCGGCGAAAAAGCGAAAGCAATTGAGGAGTAAGTGCTAGAAACTACAGGGGAAAGGCGCAGGTTGTGAGAGAAGGAGTGATAGAAGCGGAGTTGCAGAGCTGAATAAGATGGGTGATGTAACATAAGGGTAGAACAAAGTTGTAGGTGCCTATTGGGACGGGCCACGCAAGGGGTGAATCTGTTGTTCGTGTTTCGTATTAGGGGTACTAGGGGGATTGTATAGAGGCAGTACTACACAGTCACGGTGACCTGGTTACCTAGTCCATATCTATACCTTCGGATTCTAGAATTCACTCTTCAACCTTTACCCACCCTTTCCGCGTCCACCTTCGGCTCTCACCACTACATCCACAGTTCGTACTCAGTCGCTTCCTCCACCAGACGTTCCACTATGTTTCAAAACGATTATATTCGTAGTGCTCCTCCACTTATTCATGCTCTCTCTCTCTCCCGGCATTAAATTATTTTTCGCAGTTTCCCAAATGAAATTATCGATTGCTCGTTGAGGATTTTCCAATAAGTCCTTTCGAAGATCTTCGGAAAGTTTACGCAACTATTGTCATCAGTCGCTCATTTTCAAATTGCCATAGAAGTAATAATGTTTTTTCAAACTTCAGTTTCAACGAACAAATATAGTGAAGCGATGAAAATATAAGTCAAGTGTGATTTTTTTCCCGCCGCAGTCTACTAACGCTGGAGTAGAAATCGCCATTGTCTTGAATAGTAAGTAAATTTAGGTAACGAGCATAGGCTGGAAAGCCTTGAGACGATCAGAACCGATACCGCCAACGATTACAATTGACCTAGCAGATTTATAAAAAAATGCATATTAAATGTGCACAAATCTTCCTCATTTCAAGCAGATTATTATTTCCTGAATGCATTTTTTAAATGTTTTAGAACAAAACACGTTCACATGAAAATTGCGATTTTTTGGAACGAAAACAAAGCTTTTGCTCCCCGATGAAGCGAAGCGAAAAGAAAAGTTCTTTTTGTCGAACTAAAATTGGGAAAATGTCGGCGATATCTTTAATTAAATTATATTGAAAATGTGACTATGGGATTTTAGCATTAAAATAACTCGTGTGAACTACTCCGGGAATTTTTTTTTTCTATATGTGTGAGTAGAATAGCGAGTGGTGTATTGATTTTGCGGTTTGCCAATTTATTGGCAAGAGTGGCAGGGATGTCGCAGGTGTTGTACAGGTGAAGTTGATGGACACGGAGAAACGAAGTCGAGGCGTCTGGAGCCATCCGGTCCCTCGACCAACGTCGGGCGCGGGACGTCCACTGGAAACGCATTAGTGTCAAGCGTGGAAAAAGTGGCCTCTTCCATGGCCTCCCGGAGATTCGCCCGGTGGTCCAGAGATTCCGTTATAGCCGTGGCGAAGCTGGCTTTCCTCCCTCATTGTCCACCCTCTTTCACCCTCGTTCATTCTTTCTCTGACCCCTCTCGCGTCACACTATTTCTCGCACACGTAGACTTCCGCAGGAAAGCCGGAAGTCACCCGGCGCATCCGGATATTGTCCCATGTTTTAAACTCCTAGCATCGTCGCGCGAAGCTGCGGCGCGCGATCAACGTTCGTCGTCATCGACCACTCACCGCGGGAACGAAATGCGAGAAATACTTCCGATAAATGTATACACATTCTTTTTATCGCGCTACGAGCTTCGAGGGGAGCTGCATCGCGATATCCAGTGCTTCAGGAGTAGGTTCAGTTGATTCGATTAAAAAAATAGAGTTGAAAACGTTGGGAATCTCTGCCAGAACAGCGATTGAGAAGCTAATGGACGATACGCCATTCGTGTGTTTCGAGCTAGTGGAAATGCCATTTGGTTAACTTTGTACAACTTCAGTTCGACACGTGGCTACACAAGCAGCGGCGTGGTACGGATGAAGGCTTGATCTCCCCGAGGGCTCGGAGTAGATCAAGCACTCGAGCTGACCGAGCCGTCCATTCGATTAATCCGATTAATTCGAATACAGTAAAACTTCGATTATCCCGGAGGCGATTTAATCGAGCAACGCAGTATCTACGAACGAAGTACTTCGTTTAGCCAGATGCCTGAGTGAGATGATGAAAATTCAGTGTCCATCTCCAATGAATTGGGTTCAGGAGAAGTACTGAAGGATCTTGAATAATGATCGGATCGGATATTGCCTTTTTACCAATCACTGGATTGAAAACCGTACGCATACATATTTAATTTGCATAATTTTTTTTCTTCTAAGACGTTAGTTGAAAGCATATAACCGACTTCGAAATAGAGATTAACATTCTTTAAACTACACAGAAAAACATTTTAATCCCCCGCGTACTGGAGACTTTTACCCTTTCAAACATGTTAGATTTATTTGCTTATAGCGATAACGCGAAGTTGCAGAGAAGAAAGATCTTTGAACCTTAACAGAAACGACCCTCCACGAATACTCTACAATTTTTTTCAAATTTTTTTTCTTGATTTTATAATTAAGCTGACCATTTGAGGGTTATAAATATTCAAATACGCTAAAAAATATTTAAATAATCGGAATTGAAGAAAGTCTAAAGAATTCAACGATCAGCGAAGAATTAAAGGACATTCCAGAAGAAGAAAAATTCAAGGGCATTTTCGGGATTTCCACGACTATTCGACAGCGTGTTTGAAATTGAAATAATTCGAAGAAAAAAAAAGAACCTCATCATTTTCGTTCGAATCTCGGGGATAACGTGAGAAACGGGGGGTTCGCGTCTAAACCGGGTAGAACAAAAAGGGTGGATGGAACGGGATAGAATGAGGTTGAGATTCGGATGAATTGTCTAAGGTGAGCCGGTCTCCCGTCTGGATATGTATACACGTATATAGGCAGCGAGTGAGTGCAGGGGTCTGGCACGAAAAAAAGTCTTGTATTACTACTACGTACGGCACTCAATCCTCGTCGTCGATGTCGAGTATTCTCGAGGCTGGAAGAAGTTCACGACAAAAGGTAACGAGGAACCAATCGCTCTTGGTACTATCGAGGGGAATCTTCGATGTAGTTGTGAGAAACGTCGGAAAGAACACAACGGTCGGACGGAAAGAGGACAGAGAAAAGTTAAAAAAAAGAAAAAAAGAAGAAGAAAAAAGAAAAAAAAAAAGACCTGAACCTTAAGCGTTCCCAAGAATGGAATAGATAGGTTGCGATGGCAAGGGAGACGAAAGAAAATGGTAAGAATGAAGAAAAAGAAGAAAAGGAAAAGAGAATGATAAAAGAAAGAAAAAAAGGGAAAAAGAAACATAGAAAGGGAAAGATGACTGAGGTAGAAAAGGGAAAGGAAAGACGGTGCAGAATATTTCCAATTCGCGAAGCGAACGGAGCTTCACGTTCTGATATTGATCCGTATCCTGTCCATACGGAGAGTACCCCAGTGCTTCACCAAGCTTTCCATCTTCACCCTCCCCGCTGCCCCACCTTCTCGCCGTATACTCTAGTTCGCCCCTCGCGCCTTTACTCGCTTTCAGTCCCATACGGAAAGGGGAAGAAATCTCCCTTCCACAAGCGATTCACCTAAGCCGTGTACCATGTAGCTATGCGTACCCCTCCCTCGAGCGCCACGCTGTTTCACTCCCTTTCGTTCTTGTCTGAAATCCGCTACGCGAACCTCCCGTTCAGATTTATTGGGACGCCCTCTCATTTTCCAAGCTCTTTTGGCATCACTTCTTTCTTATATTCGCTTATAGGTGTCAGATTTTCCTTTTTTCATCCTCAACCGCGAATGGAGCTCGGGCATGACGGATTGATTTTTACCGATAGTTAAGAAACATTTTTTCGCTCGCTATTGTGACTGTTCATGCAAATATTTGCAGTCGGTCGAGGAAAATTCGGCATAGACATAATATTCAATATCTCTGTTCATCGAATTTTTCGTTTAGAAGCAAGATTTGCTTTGTCATGCAGGAGTAAACGGGGATACTTGGATATTTTTATGTTTATCGTTGCGTAGACATCGAGCCCAACTAGCTCAGTCACATCGCTCGAGCCTCGTTAATAAATTGCCGCAATGAAGTGATTCCGAATAGGGCAACGTGTCGGACTACTAAAAAATGAAATTTTTAGTGAAACAAATAACAACTAGGATTATTAGAATAAGGTATTAGAATTATTATTGCGATTATTATTACAATATTCGTTAAAAGGAATAAGAATTAGATGATGCAATTATTAAAAAAGAAGGTTTTACCTACTAATTGACGGCTTTCCCAGCTAACTATTAATTTTCCCAATTATTGGTTTTTTTAATTATTTAATGCGATGTTAAAACTCCCTGGGGTGTCGGAGCGGCCTTCTTCGGTTAGAGAAAGATTAAATTTGCGAAATTGATGGTGAACATTAAGGTCATGCAAATAATCAATGAAGTTTTTTCAAATCGGGGCCCTCATTTAGATTTAATCGACATCTCCGGGCACAAATTGATAGCCGTGCTGTAAGCAACAATAAAATCCGTTCACCAATGGCAAAAACCGATCTCACGGTTTCGCGAAAACTGCCAGGAAAAACGCAGCTAATTATGTTTATGCTTATTTTTTTTTTTTCGAAGAAATTAATAACAGCATCGTTTTCCGGTGCAGTTGAGAAAAGAGAATTTCCGGTGTACGCGCGTCGTTCAACTATTGGCTTTAACATCGTATCGCTCATTCACATATTTCGGAAATGGCTTTTCATTCGAGGCGAACCATTCGATCGAACAGTCGGGCCGTCTGCCCACGCATACTGACGCAATTAATACGTCATTAGCGAGAGATCCGTCAATCTCGTCCCACGAGAATGACCTCGCGTTACAAATTGTTTCAGCATCCGTTGCGACCGCCCATTGCTACTACTGACCTACTACGACAACGTGGCATGGCATCCGTCATTGCGATATGTAATAATTGTAATACCCCAACAACGCAATGCATATCTCGATGTTAAACATAAATTTCGATATTTTGCTTCCTCGTGGAGGAAGCTTTGCATTCATTTAAGCTTTCAATTCTTTTGAGCTTTTGATAAAAATGTATTTACATTATGCCAAAACATATTCGACGCGAGTCGATTAAAGCGTTTTCACTTTACAAAATTCAGTGATTTTTTATTTATTCTATTATTTTGAGCCATTCGAAGCTTTTTTTTCGTTTTTGAAACGATACGAAATATTCTTGCAAGTACCGATAGCCACCCCGACATGTAAATGTAATGTTAACAAACAGTATTAAAGAAATATTAAGACGAAACGTTTTTTTGCACATCTTTTTCTAATTTTTTTAAACTTCGTATGCAAAGCTCCTTTTTAGAAATAAGCTTCATTTCCCATGTCGAATTCCTCGCATGAAAATCTTCGTACGCGGAGGAAAAAAACGTACTAAGATAAACAAAATGCTCGGTTGAATGCGTGCAACTAAATATTCAATTTAAAAAAAATTGCTTGCCTCAAATATTAATTGGTTGTTTAATACAGAGGACTGTTCACCAAATTAATTATCTTGAACGAACTAAGTATTAAGTTGTACCATTTCATTTTTTAGTAAACAAATTTGGAAAGCTGATTTTTCGGAAAAGTGGAAGCTGTGTAAAAATCCCATTGTTATGAGCCAAAACCTTCGTTATCGCCTGTGCGACGCTGTTGAGGACAATTCTTGGAAATTCCCGAGCTTTTAACCGCGCCAGCGATATCCAGTTTTATGTTATAATTCAGACGTGCAGCTGCATGGAGCAGACGCGTAACGACCCTCGTGTGTTAAAGTCAAACGCATAAGCCTCCCCTTTTTTAGGGGTACTTAAAAACAAAATGAAAAAAAAGGAAAACCCGAAAAGAATCGTTCGTAATAAAAGAATACGATAACTGATAACGAGACTTTCGACGATTAATGGTCGCGCGATGAGAATAGAAAATGTGTCCAATGTTTCGTGATAAATAACGCAAGTACCGTAAACACCGAAGCGGCCGAAACAACTGGTACTATTTAAAATCTCGTAATATTCGAGCGTTATTGTTAGCGAATTGTTGCACGTAACGAAACGAGCGAGTGTAAAATTGCCACCTTCATCGATTTGTTAATTCAATAAAGCTTTCAACGAGTACGTCGATCAATTTGCCGATAAAAAGCTTCACGAGGGAGGAATGCGAAGCGACGAATAACCTTGAGATATATTATCGGGGCGTATCAATAAACGAATATTTGCCGTGAGAGTGGACGACTGCGATAAGCCAACGATAAGGGTAAAAAAAAAAGTAAGGGACGTCCCTGAAAATCGAAGAAAGCTTGCGACGGCAAAACGTAAGCTCTCTCGGATTCGTGTTGTTGATATATATTCGTTTTTTTTTTCTTTTTTCATTTCGCTGACCATCAGCGACGGGGGCAACGCCAGAAGTAACGGAGCAGCGCACGAATCTTGGACGGAGCTCAACGCTCGGAGCTCATAAATCAAGGATGCGCCGAGGGTGAACTCAAACGGGGACCGAAGTTTGACGTTAATCCGCCGCGAAGCCCGTGCAAAAGTCGTGCCGATAATCGCGTTTTCGGCTTCGGCAAGGATATTCTGCACTGTCGTTCGTCTCGCAATAACCTTATCCTATCATCCAAACGAATGCTATCCGATTTTTCATAGACTGAACTCTTCAAATCTCGACGGCGAAAAGGTTTTCGACCTTCTTAAAAAAAAATTCTTAAAATTCGACAAATTTGCATATTAAAAAAAAAAAAAATTAGAGACTATTTTCAAAGTGATAATTTGGTGAGAATACGATTTTGTTCGTAGAAACTCTCGTCGACGCGGAAAGTTTTTTCATTAAAAAAAATTTAAACAATATTCTATTCCGGGAAAGATCGAATCGGTTGCATCTCTAAATTGAGCAATTCACTTGACAACAATTTAACTACCGCAGTGTTGTGCAGCTAGCATTTGAATTCGATTGAACACTCGAAGTAAACGGAGTTAACTAAGTGAAAAGTAAACCAGAGTTGGGCGATACTTGGACTTAATTGTACGCGATCTATGCTTGAATTATAGCGCTAGTATTGCAGGTACACTTCAAGAATGTGTATTCGTGTCTGAACACTGGAATTATAGTACAAATTCCCATGTTAACCGGCGCAAGTTTCGAGTTTAATTCGCGAAGTGACAAAATCTTCCGATTCATGTATTCGAGATATATATATTTTCAAATGAAATAACCAGTTTAGTGAATTCTTCATTAAATCGTTGCAATTTAATGAAAAATAATTGTCATTGAAATTGTTCCTTTGGCCCAGATACAGTTTTCCAAGGGATTAAAAAATCATTTTTCTAGAATCTAATGATCCAATGTACATAAATAGTAATGTGTCAGTAAACGTGAAGTATGTGTGAGTTAAAGTAAAAAAAATAATAAATATATATATACAGTGTTGAACTGATATTATCGAATTTTTGTCTTAATTCTCTGTCGCAAAATTTTTTAATATATATTTATGTGAGCGGAGAGATCCGTAAAAAAAATATATATTAACGGAAAATTATTCTCCACAGATTCTGCGCTATATGAAATGCTAATATCTAAATAAGTATTCACACATACCGAGAGAGAGGAATTCATTACTCAAGAAAATTCGTTAAAATGTCTTAATTTTTTTTCCTATCCTCAACGTATTCCGTTACGACAGCGAAGGCACAATATAAATCGAGTGCAAAGCACGCTGTGTCGGGACGAATATTCTTGGGGGAAAATTGTCGCGATAGTACATATAGTGGACGAGAGCTCAGCATCGTCGTCGAGGATCGGGAGAGGCCGGGCAAGAAATTAAGGCGTTTCCCTCAGAAGTCTGGGGTATCGAGACACGACTATCGATCCCTTGTATGCGGGGAAAGACGAAAAAGAAAGTGTTCCCGCACGTGTCCAGCACGCCACCGACTACAGGAGCAAAATTAATAAGTATGCCCAAAAAATGATTTCTTTTTCTCCCTCCACTATGCGCTACTCGCAGTTTACTTTTGTGAGAAATAAAAAATGAATAACCATACTTTTCCTTATAAATTTTACACCCGTCCCGCGCGATCAATAATACTACAAAATGCGCGCGATAACTGTCGGGTGTTCATGAAACGTGATAACTCATCGTGAAATTGACTTTACCTTGCAATGGGTGCAGTTGTGGATGACCGAGTAGGGTTGGGCGCAGTCGTAGCGCGCCAGTACCTCCTCAAACTCGCAGTGAAGTCTGGCGGCGAGACCGTCGACGAGAAGTAACTTGTCCAGAGCCTCAACGCATTTCCGTCCGCCGTTAAGAACGTCCTCGAGAGGTCCGCCCTTGCCGGGTGCGAGAGCATTAACGACCGCATGCTCGCAGCAGTGTCGCAATCGCAGACCGCTCACGAACCAATACCGATTCTCCCGTGAGCTTGAAAAACTTGACGAACTGCCACGTCCGAAATTGTCCCGGCAGATGTCCCACTTGTGCGACTCGTCGAGATAAAAAAGGCACTGTTCCGGAGCCATATTGGCCTCCCCCGATCTCGTTTTTCCATCGTCGTTTTTATCCTTATTCCTTTTGTTCGCCGAGTTCGCCCCGGCCGGCCGCCATCTAGATCCACCGGCACCGGTTTTCGCCCTGTTGAGCACACCGAGACGCTCAATTACCTCAAAAAAGGGCTTGTTAATGTCACCCTTGGACATGCTGGCGCACGGCAGTGGGCAATTCTTGGGCACTTCGGGAGGTCCACAGCTACCCTGAAGATCGGCAGGCGCTGGACCGGCCAGATCGCAAGCCGAAAGCCAAGGATTTATCTGGTTCACCTCCCAGGTGTATTCGTTGTAGGGATGCGACGAATCACGACCGAGATATCCATCCCGTCGCATTTGATGACCCTGATGCTGCAACGACGCGTTGCGCATCGTAAAATTATCGCCATGGGTGAGCGGGGACTTTTGGGCGAAAGCCAAGGCCACAGGCCCCGAGGGATCGGTAGAGCAGAGGATCGGCAACGCCAAAAGATAAAGAGCAAATAGTAATCCGTAACTGCTTGCCCCGCGTCTACGCTCAGAGCCATTCTCTCTATCCTTTCCTCCGGCTTGTCCAGCTCCGCGTCTTTCGTCCTCGTCGTCGTCGCCGCGACCTTTCGCAAACGCTTCCTCTTTCGTAGCCGCCACGTTCTCGCCGAACGGATTGTAACGTCTTCTCCGTCCTTTTCGCTTTCCTTCGATCCTGATAATTGGCTCTCGCGACCGGGCAGTGTAATAATTTCGTTCTCTAATTCCCCTAAAACACTCGTTCGCTCTCCCGTTCTCCAACGATCCTTGATCGTCATTATCGTCATCAACGCTGCTATCGACACGATCGTTCGCACGCTTACTCTTGTCGCTGGCGTATTTTCTGCGACGACGTCTTCTCGGCTTTTTCCACTTTTCACGATCGTTCTGCCTCCCGGGAGTTCGACCATTCGATTCTGTCGGCTTCTCATCGACGAGAATCGGCTCCCGGTTTTTTGTAAAAAATACATGATTACTATCGTCACCCGTGGTCGTTGTTTCACCGCAACTTGCGTACGATCTGCCGGTTCCGCGAACGGTGAAAAGCTTACCACCGGGTACGTCCAAACACGCGCTAGTCTCGAGAACCCTTTCGTTCGTCTCTTCATCGTCGCGAAGCGTTTCTTCCTCCTCCGTCGCGCTCTTTCGCGACGTCTCGCGCTTGTGATAGCTCCATCGGTGACAATCTTTTTTCGTCCGTACGGAAGAACACGCGCCGCTGACCATCGATCGCACGTCCCTGTCGTTCGCGATTCCGTCCACGTTTCGAACGACTCCTTTACAATTATCATCGTCGTTATCGTTACAAATATTATAATCATCGTCATTATCGCCATTATGGTATTCATCTTCGTTATCGTTATCGTTATCGTCGTTGAAGGCAGTGTTATCAAGCATGTCGTGCGGCAAGCATCGTTTGTTACTCGAAGAATAGATGACGTTGAGCGCGTCGACGCTGGCCACGTCGCGCGCCGTTGTTCCGCGCTCCTCAGCCCCGAAGCTAACGCCGAGGCGCGTCCTTGCTTCAAGCTCGTCCCCGCGTACCGAGAGTTTTCGTTCTCCATCGCATCCGGAACGCCGATACTCGAAGCCGGTATTTCGAGATTCCCGAACGACTCCGTTCCGGGAAACGGACGTATCGCGCGCGACGACGTCGTCGATTTCCATTTCTTCTTTTTCCGTCGACGCTCGAAGATGCCGAGGATTTTCCAACGTTCGGAGGCGCGCGACTCGCGCCGCGCGAAAGGCAGTGCTGCGAAGGAATCCGGCCGAGACCGCTCGATCGTCGACGTCGAGAGGGTCGCGATCGGAAAGATCATTATCGACGCCGACGTCGATCGAGCTCCGGAAATTCTTCGTGCTCGAAACGGACGCGCTCGCCGAGGATTCGTCGCTGAAGTCTTGAAACCCGAGAGTTCCGGCTCTCTCGTGATCTTCGACGATGAAATCTCGAGCATCGTCGCTGACTGCTGATGCGTTCTTGGACGATACGAGGCCGGTAATTGAATTTCGTACCGACGACGAGTCGGAGCTCGCGACTTCATTGACGGACCAACGTTCGCAGTGGCCCTTTTCGCACGAAAATGATCGTGACATCGGACAGTCGCCATACGACTCGAATAACCTTCGACGCAGCTGAGGCTTGTATGACGCCAATGACGAGACCCGAGAACGTTTTGTTGCCAGCGACAATCGCCGCGGATAGCTTCCTCTGTCGTTGCTCGCTTTCTTCCGCGAAAGCGTGAATGGTGGTCCCGCGAATCGGGCCCCCTCGTGTCGCATGGGCTTCTCTTTAACGGGGACACTAACGTCCCAACGACCTTTGCGTCGCACCTTCGACACGTGCGTTGACCACGATGACTCTTCGCTTTTATATCGTATCCTCCGATCGCTCTTCTCGTCGTCCTCTTCGCTGTCTTCACTCGTGCGCAACAACGACGGGATTCCTCGTGGTGCCAGACCGATCTCGAGGACTCCCGGCAACGTTTCCAAAATTCGGCGTTTCGCCGCGCTTTCGGGCGCTTGTGAGCGGCGATAACGACGCGACAATGAGCCTGATACGGCGGCGAGTCTGCGCGGATAGCGCGAAAACGTCGTCGGGGTCGTAAAGAAGATGACGGAGGACGCGGCCCCGGCGAGGACTCGTGTTCGCGTTCTCCGCGCCGCAGGAAGTCCCGCATCGCTGCCACGAAAGCCTGAGCTCTCCCGCGATTCTTCGGCCCTTTCTTCGGCTCTGTCGCTTCGTTTTGCGGCAACAACAACGCGATTGCTGTCGATCGTATGTTTCCGTTGATATCGCCCTTGGCGCTTGCTTCTCCCCGCTCCACGAGTAGAACTCGACCGAAGACCTCGATGACTTTGATACCGCGCAAGAGTCGTGAAGGACTGACGTTGCGTCGAGAGCTTTCCGCGTGCTTTCGCCGCGAAAGTTCCGGCTATCGTGGCTTCGTCGAGCTCTGCACACCGATCTTTCGGCGAACGAGTGCGGGCTGATGACGCTCGAGCGAACGATCGACCATTCACCAATCGTCGTGGGCTTTGTCCGAATCGAGCTTCGACGGAGTAACTCCTCACCGATATCGGCGAATAGTACGAGAGGCCACCGCGCAGGGGTGATTTTTTTCGTGATTGTTTTTGGTGTTTCTCTTGTTGCTCTTTTAGCTGTTGGTCGCCCGACTCGCCCGTCGGCGCGCCCCTTCCCGAGGGAGTCAGCCCCGCGCGTACCCGTCCCGGGCCGATTGGCCAGGAACCTGATGTTATCGGGGCCTGCGCGGCGGTCGCGTCGGCGGCCCGGGTTCGCGGGGCCTCTACTAGTTCCCCTGGGCCTGTAACGCGACCCGTGAAACAATCGGAGCGATATGGCACGACCTCGTGCTGCGAGATCTCGGCCTTCCGCGACGAAGTGTAAAACGACTCGCCGGTCTCGCGGCGAACTGATAGAGTATCGGCCGCGCTCGAGCAAGGGCCCGCGAAAGGTCTCGATTCCTCGTTCGATTTGATTTTTCTTTTGGCAACCTTTCCGATTCCCCTTCGCCGAGGTCCAAACGCTGATGGGGACCACAATCCGGAAGAACGATATACCTCCCGTTCTCGTCCGGCGCAACCTTTGAGTCTCGCGTTTTTCGCTTTGCCTCCGAACACGAAGAATCTTTCGCTTCTTCTTCGTCCCCTTCTCGTTTCTCGTCGTCGTCCTCCTCCTCCTCCCACTTCTGCTGAAGATATGCAGCGGCCGTTTTTCGGCTTTGATCGCCGATCTTGTGATTGACCGCCGCGATTGAACCGCTGCCGCGGCGATCGGTGACGATGACGGAACTGCCGAACCCCTGCCGCGGCTGTTGCCTCGTCGCGTCGACGAGTATAACGAAATTTTTCTTGCCGCTTCGATAACTATTGTGAACGTCGATGACCCGCTTGGCTCCAACGAGCTTTCGTTCCTGTTGACGATAATAGCCGCAATGATTCCACTGTTTCTGCAGTCGGAGATGACGGTGAGGTCGCAGCTCACCCTGATGAGTCTCGTCGCGAGCTCCCAGCAGGCCTCCGGGGCACAGTGGTTCATGCTGCATGCTTGAACGTCCGTATCCGGTGTCCGCTCTGACTTTGCCGCAGGCACGTCCGCAATCACGGCCGGCCCTGCAGCTTCACTGCCCTTGACCCTATTACTATTGTCGCGTCTTTCAACCCCGTCCGTATATTCCCGATAATCGCGCTTCAATCACGACACCGCCGACGATTGTTTTTGTTGATGCCGAAGCGCGCCACGCTCGACGTCGACACCGTCGCGGAACGGGCCGTTGGAGCGCGTACGAGGAACCTTCGAGCGCGTGGGCCGCGTGTCCGCAAACCCATGGACACACCCCCGGGTGCGGGTGACTTTTGCTCCCGTATATTTTGCGCGATAACGCCAAAGCCGTGCCTCCGTCGCTACTGTGTGCCAACGAACGTCTCAATTTACGTATCTTCTCGATGATCTTCACAGACCCTTCTTCCCAGCTTCGACTTGAGCGTTTCTTCTCGTCATTGGGACAGTTCTCTTTCGCTTTCTCTTCGTATTTACTTCCGATACCGTGATTCTCGACTACCCTCGAATTTCGCGAAACTCTCGAATATCGTGCCAAATCAGGGACAATAATAATATTGTTATTAGTAGCAATAATAATAATAACAACAACGAGAATAACGTGGACAACCACGACGAGTGTCTATGAGTCAGCCGTGCGCTGGGGGCATAACCGACGAGGAGGAGGACGACGACCACCACGACGACGACGACGCAGATGAGCACGACGACGTGCGCCACCACCGCACCGCTCACTGACACTGTCCAGAAAAACGACTCTCGCGCGCGCGCGCACGCGCCTTTATCTCGCTCTCTCTCCCGTTCGCTCTCCTTATCTATCTCACCGTCCCGACGGAGCGTTACGATGCCCGACGCGCTACACAAGGGCGAGAACTCAACAGCAGCGGCCACCCTCCCGACACCGCTTCTCTCACCCTTCACCACCGAGAGCACACTATCAGCGGCACAACCACACGAACGACGAGCACCATCGGACAACTTCACTGTTGCTACTACTGTCCCTGCTGCTGCTGCTGCTGCTGCTGCTTCTTCTTCTTGGTCCTTCTTTGGCTACTTTTACTATTTCTAGTGCTCAGAATTTCATTAACCAACGGGCCAAACATACGCAGCAGAGCAGCATCGCACGGATAGTGTCAGACTCGTCGGCCGTCCAACGACATCGCGCCCCGACCGATCGTTCGCACTTCGCTACTTATCTTCACCGCGGTTTTTTTTTCGCTATTCTTCTATCGTCTTCATAACTCTTCTTTTCTTCTTCTTTAATGGTAGTTAAGCTCCGATATCCTCGGGAGCGGAGTCACTCTGTTGTACCAACACAACGAGTCGGCTTCGCGCATCACTGTTAATTGCGAGGTCAAGGAAGAAGAAGAACGATACATGATGATATGAACATGATGGGTACAGGGACGTAGCGAGAACGAGTTGATCACTGATGATTCGTTTCTCTTTTCACCACGAACGGAATCGGCGATTCGTCTCGAGCACTGTGTCCGTCTTGAGTGTTTTGCTCTTCGCTTTCGCGAGACGAAACTGATTTGTACCGCGCGCGTACGATAGCTTCTCGTCTGCCGTTGTCGCCGTAGACTCAAGTCCAAGTGCCATTTGCTGACAATGTTTTGGCTTTTTTTTTGCAAACAAAAAAAATCCGCGCACCGTCACCGAGGTTGCACAGATTGTCGTTTTTGTTGGTGTTGTTGTTATTTATCGTCCTTCATGTTCAACGACGCTGGAAGGAAATCCGACGATGCCCGATAACGATTGGTCCACACATACCATCCACTATTGGAAAGGAAGAAATGAGCTTTTGATGGGAAATTGTATAATTTTCTTTGTTTCTTTTTTCCAGTGAAAGAAGCAGTCTCGAAGAGGCGAGATAAGAGAGAATTCATTAATCGACCCCACTCTGTACAAAGGCTAACACTCCTATCGCATGTTACGAACGATAATCATTTAACCTACTCGCTCGTTGGATCAACAATTTTTTTTGCTCTTTCTCATAGTCTTCCATTCGCCTTTCAATTCCTACGTGTATCTTTTCTCGAGATATTAGAAGAAAGTCGATACTGGTAATTGATCAATGTATGCACGAAATGTAATGGAGTCGTTAAGGATCTAGCCTAAATAGATCTTGCGAAGCCAACAATGTTAACTCGTATCTTCCAATCTTTCAATTTTCGCTTCTTCTATCGGCCCCTGCTACTTTGCCCTCTCATTGGTGCTTACTTCGCTCTCTGCACTTGATACCAATGCGCGCGATTCTACATCACCGCTCTCTATGTAAACGGTAGAATTAAGGGGGTAAAAAAAAGGAAGAAGATATTGAAGAGAATTCCAAAAAGACGATCATGAGAAAGATTCGTCGGAGCGTTACTACTGCGAGGCTATCAAAAAATCCTTTCTCTTTCTGCCTCTGGAGATCGTTTGCCTGTCGGTGGACAAGTCGACGACAGAGGATCCTCGTCCGCAACCTCGCCTACTTTCCCAGCGCTGTACGGCACACCGACAGGGGGCGAAGCGAGGTTTCTCTTCTCGCGCGAATGTCTACGTGTGTGTACGCGCGTGTGTGTGTGTGTGTGCCCGCGCGCGCGCGTGTCTATATGATTTTACATGTATACACTTCTGATGATTCCTAAATCACTATTTTTTTTTCTCGATAAATTCCACTCCGTTTCTTCTTAAAATCCAGATTTTAATATTGAGCAAAAAAAAAACGAAATTGGGAATAAATGAAGACAGAAACGCCAACGTGCATTCCGAATTATTTCTTCACTTTTATATCTTCCTTTGGCTTTCTCTATTTTCCTGTCCTCGCGTCGCCACGATTATTGAAAAAAAAACTCGTGAGAAACGACATTATCGTCCACAGAAACGGCGAGCAAAATTTCACGAAGATAACCTCTGTTGGATCTATCGTGCGCACACCCCCCTCGAAGTTACTGTTCTTCACTCGCAGAGCGCAGTACGAAGGGTGATCGACAATGTGTGCGTGCTTGCGTGTGTGTCACACCGAATTCTAAAGTCATCGCCACACGAGCCCCCTTTTTTATGTGTCCACCGTTCGACAGAATAAGAAAAAAGCGATGAAGAAATTTATCGAAAGATTCCAGCAATGAAAAGGAAGAAATGGAAGATACAATTTAGAGGGTCGAAGATATCCGATCGTTCAGGGTTATTGTTTTCGTTATGCGTTCCCTCGGCTGATTGCATCGACAAGATAATCATTGACACTGTGCATGTGTATTCCACGATCGTGGACACTCCGACGAATAACACCCGGAGCAGGGAGGAAAACCACGCGAAGTTGCGATTAGCTCGAATTTCCGAAAGCGTCGAGAAAAAATGTCTATCCTCGACCAATCTCAATTGACGTGTCCCGTAATTCGTCTCTTATCTCGTCTCCTCCTACTTCTTTCACTCCGCGTATTATTTCTTCTTCTACGCCTTTTATTCTTTTACTTTATAATGTATATCTCACTGTGTGTGCGGCCCGTTATACTCGAGGCAAGAGATTCTTGCGTAACGTCGAGCTCTCTCTCTCTCTCTCCCTCTCTCTATCTCTGGTCGTTCACAAATACATTAAAATTAATGCACTCCCGGAGGATTAAATATTGTGTTGTTTATCGCGTCGAACAATACTCGGGATTGGCCACTGTGCGCCTATCTCATCGGGTCCTCGTCGTGCCACCGAAATTAAATTATCCTCGCCCGTGTTTCTTCGTTCCGCGAACTTAAGCTAACCCGAAATCCTTCGCCCGCACAGCTTTGTAACGTGGCACGGAGGGGGATGGAAAGAAAGAGGGTAACGAAAAAAAACACAAGAAAAAAATGTACACTTTAACGATAAGTTTTGTCGTGCAACACACTTTGTGGACACCGACCGTTTAACGCGACGCGGAAGACGATGGGATTCGCGCGGTCGTACGTTCAGCTGGTCTCGCGATTCTCGGGTACAGGCCGGCCGTTCCTTCCTCTACCGTCGGTGGAGGGCGGGCGTCGCGAGATCCGCCATCTTCGTTTTTGCCGCTCCCCGCCCGGGCAACCCGACGCCTCCACCCCAGCGCCACCGCTGCGCTGCCCTTCTCTCTCCCTTCCTCCGAACTAACCTTCCCCTTCCCCGTCTCTCCCCCCATCCGCGCCTATCCCCCCTCTCTTTCCAACCCCTTTTGCGCCACATCAACCTTTCGCTTCCTGTCTTCTTCCTTCAATCTTGTTTTCTCGGTTCCCCTATCGAACGAGACATACGAATGCCTTTCTTCGGCTCTCACTTCTTCTCGCAATCCCGTCCCACCCCTCCTCGGACCGTTTCCCTTCCCCGCCTCTCTCCCCCTTTCCTTCCTTCTGTCCAGATTCCTCCCTTCCCCCCGCGGACCCGCGCGCCCCCTTCGCCACCCTCGTGGTCTTTGCTCCTCTGTCCCACGGCAAACTACATCGTCTGCTACCCCTTCGCTCTCCTTCGCTCTCTCTCGCTCGTCCCCTCTCCCGCTCTCTCGTCTCCTTCGAACCTGAGTCTGCAGCGAAAGCTTTTCCTCGTGCTTATTCTTTTTTCTGCCTCCGCTAGTCGAGCCAGCCCCGTTCCCATCCTCGACAATTCGGAGAAAAAAAAAAAGAAAGAAGAGAAGAAAAAAAAAGGAGCCAACGGAACCCGATCCCTCGGCGCAGAACGCGGCCCTCCCACCCGTCGTCAATCCGGGATGGATATTTTTGTTGAATTTTGTAGCGAATAGCTACAAAGTTTGTACCCGCTCGCGTTGAATAGGAATGGAACCGCCAGGATAGAGTCTCGGCATTTGGATGGCGATAGACTTGCGTGCGAGGCGCGATCGAGAAACGCGCTACACTCGCGCCTTAAGAACAGCGGGATAATATCGTGAGCGCCAAATATCTTTATCCAATAGTTTCTACATTATAATAAAATTGTTAACATTCGCTCAACGGTTTTGAAAGAAATACAATTTTTTTAGATTACATTACAGAATTTTATGAATTACTATTTGGTATATGTGAAGCATTCAAAAAATTATGAGCTGCGGGAAATTTTTTTTTCTATATATTAGCGAGCTAATATGTTCTGTAATGTATTAATAAAAAATGTGTATTTCTTCAGAAAATCCCGAACGAATAACAACAATGTTATTATAATGTCGAAACTATACGGAATCACAGAATTAAGGTTTTCTGTAATATTCTTTATGTAAAAAAAAATAATTGTTTTGACAAACCATTACTTATGTCCGCTAATCGTTCTTAATCATTTTTTCCAGTGCTGCTGCATTTCGCACAAGATTGCGAACAGATGACCTTTGTATGCAACTGGTTATTCGGACGGGAAAACCATTTTTTTTACCGGAAATCTGCTATGAAGAGATAATTCTTACAGTCCAATCTGCCTACCATGTGAATCCGTGAGCCTTTGAAATAGAAACACGTGCGAGAAAAATTTCATCGCTTCGCAAGTGAACGCGGAACGCAGGCCAGAGGGGGATGATTTTCGAAATCGGCCACTCCCGCGCGATTGAACGATCGTCGCGCTATCGCCGAGAGCTCGTACGACTGCGTGAACATTGGTGGAACGATAGCGCCGCATGGGCTTATCCTGCACACTCTCTTCGTCGCTAAACGGCACGGTATAGCCGGTAGCATCGAAGTACGTACGTACAGAGGAGTATACGCGCTTGTAAACGTTTTCGGGACGTCGACTGGGTCTGCGCATGCCCAATGGAAAGAAGGAACATTTCGCTCGAATCGATAATTCCCGACCATCTGCCACAACGGCAGCGGGATAGTCACGCGGCCTGCCTATCCGGTTGCCACTCGCCGAAGCGGCGAGGACCAACCCTTTCGCCTCGTTGCTCTTTCCTTCTATCATGCCCTTCTTCTCCGGTGACCCCAACGCCCGCTATAAAAATGTCCCATTTTTAAAACGGCCCTGCAAAGAGCATCGCTATATAACTATCATTATACTGTAAGGGATGAAAATTACGCGCGACAATATTTCGGCGTGCCGTTTTGATTAAGCATACTTTATTATTGAGGCACACAAATGCACACCGATAGCCACTGGTCGAATAAAGTAACACGTGTTTGTACAATGGGTCAATATTCAATTTTTGATTTTTTTTCAAGACTTTCAACGTCTATCTTTTTTTTAATGAAATTCAGGACGCAGGACAATCCGTTAATTAAAATTCAATGACTATGCATTATTTGAAAAAATGTTTGAAAAAAAATCGAAATTGAGAAAAGCATAGACGATAATGCGAGAGCGTCGTGCACTGAATCTCAACCGCTTGCGCCGTCCGTAATTTCGAATCAGTCGTAACGAGACTTTATCGTCGATTAGCTCCGATCGCTTTTTTTTTTAAGTCGTGGAGAAGAAATCGCGGGGGCAGCGAAGCTGAAGCTGCAGTGAAATGTTAGTTTGCATTATGGATTTTTTCAAAATTTTAATAGAAGAAATTTCGCAATATATATAAATTTAGACATATTGCTGCAATACATTAACAATACAATAAGGCAAATATCGTGTTGCATATAATTTTGTTGGATATAAAAGAAAATCTTGGAAATAAGCTATTCTCAAGGGTGACAATCTATGTAAGACTGTACAGTAATCCTGACGTTGAGAAGGGTGTATCGTTACATTCCCAGCCAAAAGTGAGATACGGAGAGATTTTCGAAGAGCTTCCGATGGGACAAAAATCGAGAAAATTTAATTACACAGAAGTTGAAGAACATTCGGAATCCCAAAAAGTTATGAATAATGTAGTTTAGAAAAAAGTTCAACAAATCATACACTGGTTTAACCTTTTTTTTGTCAATTTTTTCAAATACGTATGATGTCATTTGAAATTCTAAATAATTTTCGGGAGTCACAGTTTTGAAGAAATCATCGATCGATATTTGTGACTTTAACTCGTGTCCAAAAATAGTTATTTTCATTTAAAAAAAAGACTTTGGAGTATTTCAAAAAATGCTAAAAAAATTTCTTTGTGCACAAAAAATTAATGATTCAATTTTAAGAAGTCGCAAAATCAATCTTATCAAGTTTTATATGGTTAATTGTTATTTTTTTCATTTTTTCGTTCCATTGGAAAATATATGAAATTCGTTCGAAATGTTCCTTTTAGCCGGGACTGTAACGATGCAGCCTCCTTAAAATATCGATATGCATGTGTTCTTAGCCCCCTCCCGAGCCCGCTTAATGAGTCATCGATTCTTGAAAGTGTTGCGGAAATCGCTTACGAGGAAAGAGCTCGCTCCAGTATCCGAATATATGAACTTGCAACAGCAAGTAGTAATAGACACCCCCAACCCCGACCCCTCCTTCCGATCGCTCGCTGGTTCACTCACCCCATCCCACCTACCCCTTGCATCGTACTGCCAGGACGCGAGACACGTGGTAGTGAGAGGTATCGTAGCGCGGTCAGACAGTAGTTACGTATCTCAGCGCGCAAGTAGTAAGTGCTGCGATGGGTCGGACGTTACACTACGCGCGCACGAGTGATCGCCAGCGCGTTTCGTTGCCACGCAGTATACGCGTCGTGGAGGGAGGATTCGCATAGGGGACAGGAGAATCTAGAATCTCGGCGTGCCATTACGACGACAGGCGTAATGGATGAATTCTTAAATACCGAGTCGAGAGAGAAATATATTTCCTCTCAAAATACCATCAAAAAGAAGTTTCGATGGTCCGACAACGAAAAAGAAGCTAGTTGATGGACATCTCTGCAAAAAATTATATTTATATTGAAAACTGAATCTTCACTGTATATAGCCAACCGTTTCTATTGTATCTTTGCCATGTAACCGTTTCGTATCCTTTACAATATCGTGTTTGTCGTATCGAGAGACTTGGCAGAGCCACGCGCCAAGTAGATTTGTCCATTTTATCCATTCGCGCACGTGACTCCGTCGACTCTCCGATACTCGAGCACTGAAAACAATGCTGTGTTGAGAGATTTAATAGGCAGAACAGCGATTTCTCAAAAAAAAAATTTCCCCTTGTTTCAACTGTAATTGTTTGTATACGTTAACTAATTTTCAGTACTATGTATTAATTTCTTTAGCGTTGCAGTAGAAAATCTACTACATTAAGAAAGTAGTTTATTTGGAGTAAAGAATTTCAAGCGAATTTCTAATACTTTCCAATGGGATAAGTAAAAAAAAATCAACGAACGTCGATCAATTAATTTTTAGTTCATATACATTTTTTTTAAATTCTAATTATCGAAAATTGCATTTGTAAAAAGATCTCTGAACCCCGCATTAATGGAATAGCAATATGATATGACTAGCGGCCGGAAGGTCAAAACAGAGCTCAAAGTTTTCAAAAATATACAGTTTTCGTTTGCTTCGGCGCTTCGAGATCACTGAACAATTTTTTTTCAGAATTCTTTCATTATTTTTCATAGTTAAGCTGCCCATTCGAAGATAAACTGGTGAAAGATAGCGGAATGTATATCAACGTCATCCGTACGTGAGGGGTGGAAAATTATTTTAAAAAGTCGGAATATAAGGGAACAAAAAAAATTTAAGGACCAGCGAAGGAATTTCAGAATATTCCGAGATTTCTCCAGAACGAAAAAAATTCAGAGACATTTTAAAGATTTTCAGGATTACCGAACACCATAAAACATTGCCGGTGGCCGTGTTGCCCAGTAGTAAAAGTCGCGATTGTAACCGGCGAATCGCGCGACTCGGACACTCGGATTCTTGTCCCCAAAAATTCGGAATCTAATGACCGAGGCTACAAAGCAATTGATAGAATAAGCGGGATAGAATAATCGAGGAGTGTCGACGAAGGGACGAGGAGCACGCTGGTGGGAGGAGTGACGAATCGAGGTTGCTGCGACGGCGAAGGAGCGGCGCGACGGGGTGGTTTGGCGGTGCAAAGTTCTCCGTGGGGGAGGGAGTGGTTGGGTGGATAGACCGAAGGAATGAGGCGAAGTTGGAGCGGCATTGTGCTGTCACGTGCGGCCACTCGCCACAGCAACGGGAAACGTTAGCCCAGCGTAGAAGTCCTTCTGCCGACCCCTACTTCTTACTCGACGGGTATATCTTCGCCCCGTTCCAACGGCCAACCCCTGTGCCGACCCCGCCCCGCCAACCCCATCGCATTGTTACAGGGTGTCCGGGGAACGAAAGTGTATCTACGTGAGATACGCTATAAACGCAACGGGTACCGTCACACATTGAGCATAGTCCAGATAGGCTCGGTGCACAAGCCTGAATCCGGTACTTGCGCACGGATAGCGTAGCTTCGTGTGTCTAAATATATACCTTCACGGCTTAAAGTAAGAGGTTGCGCAACATTTAGCCCTCAGCCTCGGCGAGAATTTGGCTGGCTACTAGCCCGGTTAAAATCACACCGCTCGAATCTCGTACAACTTGCCACTGTTACACCGGTGCTCGGCGCGCTTCATCAGGCTCATACACCTTGAGTGGACTCACTTGACAGGCTCGGGCGTCGCTGGTGGCAACTACCAATTGCCAAGGAAACGGTTGAAGGCCCTCGTCGTCGGAGTACTCAAAAAAATAATATGCAACGTGTTAGTAAATTTACAAAAGAATATATCACAGGCTTTCGAAGACATTGAATTCAGAAATTAGACAGGCTCGACGTATCGTTTGCGCCAATTGACAAAAAAAGTCTTCAAACTATTTTTTTTCCATTATTGAATTTAATTGTTTTTTTGGAATTTCATACACATTCACCGAATAATCTACTTGATGTTATTTTTTGGGCTTGAATTTTGTCTTATTGCTTTGCATGTGATGGCCGCAATCGGCTGAAAAACGATACGTCTACCTTGAGTGAAATTAAAATTTGAATACATTCAAATGCTAATTAAATGTTAATAATTCATATTAACGATACGATTCTTCGCGTTTACTATTTTCGCCTCTTGATAATTTCATGCCGACATTTATTGCTTCGAGTTATATCTCCCTTTTTTTGCAGTATTATTAATTTTCATGTATTATCTGTTACTCTGTCTTTATCTCGCTCTGGATGATGATGAAATAATTATTTCTTTTCCATATTTTATATTCTCGATAGAAATAATAGGTAACATTTTCGCTCGTGCCTAAAAAACATTTTCGCGATGTTCTAAATTTTTGTCGTAACCCTTTTCTCGCATTTGACCTCAATCCCCCGCCCCTCGGGTATTAACAGTAATCTGATGCATCCTTCTCCGCATGCCGGATTTTTTCAATTAACTCCATTGTATCCGACGAGACTTTAAAACTGAAAAATGTCGTTTATAAATTTCCACCTCCCTGCTGCGGTCGATTATCCGAAAACGCGTCATCGCTGTGGAATGTCGAGCGAGAATAAGCAATATCGAGAAACGATACATTCGCGTTATTGACGGTAGGTCTCGCGGCGAGTTGAAAGTTTTAGCGTCTGGATTCTCTTGTGGGCGAAGATCGATCACGCCGCGAGAAGTAAAATTAACGTAAAGCTTGGAGGCGAAAATAACTATTCATAAATAATAATGTGTACTGTGCGAAAATAAACGTATCGTAAATACATTCGATCGATAGCCTCTCGCCCATACTTTCGCTCTATAATCGCCCGTTTACGCCGCTACGCGCTCGTCGCTATACCGTTCTCGCTCGCGCGCTCGCACATTTCGCTCGGTTATCGCTCGTCAACGTTCGACGCTCCGCTCGCACGACCGAAACGAATGTCTCGTCCGCTTCTACGGATCACGATCGATCGATAAAAATACTCTACGATCGCGGATAGTTCGAATGGCCCGGGAGTTACGCGCGCCCGGAGATTCGTTTTTCTGAGATCGTGTAAGGACGAGTCGTTATCAGGTTTCCGAAAGCGAAATGGTCCCGGCAACAAAGGCCTTCCAACAGAAAGCATTTTGCTCTGCACACATTTTAAATCGCGCACGTTAGTTAGCAATGCGAGCAGAAGGAATTCGTTCATTGGCTGAAAAGAATCCAACGCAACGGAAGCGGCGCTCTGGAGTTACAGTGAATAAGCCATTTTTCATTCTTTAGCACAAATGCCGAACGCAAAAACAGCAGGGCGATTGGATTTCTTTAGTAAATACTTTGTAATGTATACAATATATAATATAATTTATCGGAGCTATTTGACGCGAGTAGATTTTCACGTTCTCGTCATGACTCATTTTCAGATCGCCATCGGAACCGCTTGCGAAAACGAAATTCTATTGGTGATGAAATCGTTTCAACTCAATGTTCTTCGATGAAACACCAATGGCATTCCGCTCGCAAGCCCGATGGCAATATAAAAATTATTCGTGACGAGTACATGAGAATCTTCTCGCCTCGGTTAACTCTGCTTATATGCATTAAAAGTCACCGATAACATGATATTCAATTACAGAAGAAATTCAACCGCCGTGCGATTTGACATCGGTTACTTGAACTAAAGAATGGAAGATAGTTTACCTCATGTAACTCCAAAGCTTGAGTTCATTTCGGCCAGTAAACGAATTCTCTCTGGTCAAAACGCGCGCACGAGAAAAAGTTTTCTATCTAAAGGTCTTCGCCAGCAATGACATCTTTCTTTTGGAAACCCGATGCGAACCACGAATACAAACCGAAAGAATGCACAGAGAATTTCGATTGTTCGTCCGACAATCGCGAGACAAATCTCTTCATACTCTACAGAAATACAATTCGAGGCGCTATAATAATAACAATAGTCGCAACATTATTGTGTTCCATAAACGCTTATAATATGTATTTAGACTAATTATCTTAAAAATGTAATATAAATCGAACAATTTTTTTTCCGATTTTTCAAAGGAATCGCTGGCTCCGATTACGTTTACAATGTTCCGAAAATTACTCCAAATCAGCGGAAAAAAAATAGTTTTTTTTTGCCGGAAATAAAATTCGATCGATATACCATACAAAGAAGTTAAAAAATATAACATAAAAGATGCTTCGGTATGAGTGAGGACGAGAAAAAGGTTGACGCTCTTCTATGACCATGAAATAACATAATTAACGCGACTCTTCCATCACAACGTTCTCGCGCGACCGAATCATTTTGATTTGTTATTCATCGATAAATCTTTAGGTTAATGCATAAAGTTACATCTAAGGAGACTCAAACTAAAGAAATTCATACGTGGAAACCCAAGGTTATTTATATAAATATATTGTGTACCTTTAAAGATTTTATTTAATATTTTGTTTTATATTCTATGTCCTGCATTAAAAGGAATTCTTACATTTGGTCTTTCAATTTATGTATCAACAAGTATTATTTACATTTCTGTATCACAGGCTAGAGTGCCAACCGAGTCGTCTCTGTTTTAAAATGTATCATCGTAATTGTTTGTCGTGTTCACTTCGTAGTTGCGTGTACATCGGTGTATTCGGAGTTAAGTCGATAATATCTGAACACCCATCTGTTTTCGAAAAATCAGATCGTGCCCGACTGAAAGCACCCGGGATCGTTTGGTTTTCATTTTCTTATTTCCATCTCTGTTTTGGCGTTTTATTCGATAAAAAAAACAACAGGTAAACTGAACGGGCATTAGAGTAAATTTAAAATACTTCCAATATGAGTAAAATTTTCTATACATTGTACATGATTTTATATAATAAAAAGCTCAATAACAATCGATCGATCGAAAGATTATTCGCGAACGATTATCGACTCTATGTACGACTGTCGCCGTCGCAATTCGGACATTGGTAAAAACAAATCGCATTTACTGGATCGGAGAAAATGAAGCAATACGAATGTCGAAGGAATGAGAAAAATTATATTTTTTAATAACGTTGAGAAAAAAAATAAACTTTTCCTATTCGTACGTGAACCGTCGTTAAGAGTACAATCGTTAATTGGGCTTGAAAGATAAATTTTAACATATCGAAATTTATTAAAACTGACACGGCCTGCGCGAATAAAATTTAAGTAAAAAAATAAAGGGTGCAAGGATTACGTATAAACTTGAGCGGCTCCTTGCTGCATTTATCGTCGTGAACAAATTTAACGGGTCTTAGTCCTGAATAATCAAAAGTTCAATGTTTTGTCAACGTACTTTTTACAGATAATTATGCCGTTGTTACCAATAAATTGGTAACGCGAACCAGTCAGCATCGTAATATTCGAATAAAAAAAGCCCCTCCACCGTCCTAATCCATTGACATACACGGCAAAGTTAACGTTTTTTTTCTTCTTTTTGGTAAAAATTTCGCATCACCCACTTGTTCATTGATGACGACGACCAATCGCGAGTACAATATATTATAGAGGATCCGTCCGCCCCGACAGATCCTTCGAGATATCTCTAATTTGGAATATTATAAACAGAACCCGTATGATTCTTCGCAGCGAGCTAAACTACCAAGTGATTTTCTTCATTGTCGCCAGGCGGTAGGGCCATAGTCTCGGGTATTGGATCGTCCGATATTGTTGAATTCGCTGAAGCCCATGAATCGCGAGTGGGCGTTACGTGAATAATTGCGGCGGGGAATTCCTCCGCGGTGGCGCGCACGTTCACCGTATGGGGTTCAGTGCTGTTAGTCGAGCGTTCCAGATCCTGTGGCTCGCCTAAATGGCACATAACGATATGATTACTTGCGTTCATTGCACAGTGAAACCTTCGTTAACTTATGCACCGACGGATTATGGTCTCTCTCCAATTTCTAGAGCAAGCCTCCGAAGTCTTATAATTTTTTGTTCTCATTCCTATAATCAAATCGCGTGATTCACCGCAGGGAATGTAATAAAAAGTATCAGCTCGGTTAGTCTGAAGGCCACAAGTTGTCACGGAAAGTTCCACCGCAAGTTTGTGATACATCATACAAATTCATGGAGAGAACAGGAAAAAAGTTTGAAACCTTATACCGTTTCGTAGCTCCGGATTGGATATTTTTCCGCTAGTATTCCATACGCCGAAACGTAATAATCGGCAACTAAAAAATCCGGCGAACTCAATCTTTCTTTCAATTCTTCTTATGGCTCAACGAGAATCGTAAAGCATAAAAATCGTTTCGGCATCAGCGAGACAAGATTTCGGGAAAATTTTGAAAAATCTTCGTAACGTAAAATATTCGTATCGTACAGCAAGAAGCAATGTCTGAAAATGATTTTTTTACCGTTTATGCTGTGGCTATCCGATATGAGAAAAACTGTTGTCCCGGATGGTTCTCCGGCGTGTGAGTTTACACTGTCGGTAAGCGACGATTCAGATGAATCCGTACTATCCGTACTGAATGCGTTTGAATACTGGCTATACCTTCTGTACCTTTCGCTTCTTGCGAAGGGATTTTCTCGCTGTGGTACAAACGTTCCTCCTTGCGTACCTTTCCAATGGACCGAGCACCGAAACATACAGAGGCATTTTAGTACTTTCGAAAGGTAAACCAAACGCAGATAGACCATTCGCGTTTAAAGAAGAGCGTATGAAATCCACCTTGATGACCGTCGCGAATGAGTGGCGTCGAATCGTCCGCGTCGCTGTCGCTTTCACTATCGGTTACGACTCGCTCGTCCGCGGCAAAAACCTTGCGTTTGCAGACTGGACACACCCGTCTATTTTTCGTCAACCATGGATCAATGCAATTTGTATGATAAGCTGCAAAAAAAAAACGAGCGTTACTTACCGTGACGCCACTTCTTAATTTCGTTGTATATTACAAGCTTTTCGAAAACCCGAGAAGGGAAAAACAATGAAAAGATTGTGAATTTTTTTTTCTTTAGATTTTCGTATTTTTGTAAAACTCTAGATCGTTTTATTCCGTATAGACAACGGCTCCAAGGATAGATGTCGATTACGTACCATGTGCACACGGTAAAACTCTAAGTTTTTCTCCCTCAATGTAATCGTCAAGACAAATGGCACACGTCTCATAAGGATCGCCTTTCGTGTACTTGTGCGTCGGTATTTTCTTCAAACTCGAATTCGGTAATCTATGCCTACGCTGGCGCCTTCTATCCTTAATGCATCTAACAACCTTGAGGACAGAAAAATCCGATGAGGAAATTGTTTTGACGGAAAATCGTCAGAGTAACGCGACGATACTTACCATGAAAATAACCATGACTAGAAAACATATGCCGACGACTATAGCGAACGGCAATAGTAAGTGTGTGTTGATGTTGAAAGGCAGATCATCGTTGATCAAAACGAAGTAGAGATGGTCATACAAATAATTTTCTTTGATTATCAGTCCTGTTATTTCGCTGACGAATACTGACGGTATCGTAATTCCCAGTGGATCTTTAGCTGACATCGGTACTGCAATTCAATGAATAATTAATATACGCGGAGGGACACTCTACATTATCTTCTTCTTCGACAAGCGATTGACGAAACGTTTATTACTCAATTCGCTGTCGTTCACGTTGTGAACAATCGCGGCATCGTATCCAGCTTTTTGAGCCATTCTGATTTTGTCCGCGAAACTGCAATTGTATCGAGCTATGAGTGCGATCCAATTGCCTTCGAAGTTTGTGTCATTTGGCGGTCCGGCAATCGGATGGCACGCCGTTGGCGGATCGGCGTAGACGACCATTCCCTGCAACGAAAAAAAAGTGAGAAAATAGAAAGATTCAGACTCGTATAGGAAAAAACAAAAAATCTCGAATCATTATATTCTTAACCGGTAGAATTGAGAAAAATGGGTTAAGGATGAAAATTAATTTGGGGCTAAACGAACCTTAATTCCTTCTGAGGGTATGAGTCCACCGAATCTTGCGGGCGCATCTCTGAATTCCTCTTCGATTTGATGTCTAGCAGCAGCCGAAAAAACAAGAATGTCTGCACCCGCGTAGGCAATGCATACCATCAGAAAGGTGAGACATAATTGATTTATATTGCTGACACAACAACGTGGCATTTTTTTTCAATGATTTTGCTTCTTTAATCTCGTTGGATCTTCCCTGTGCCAAAATATCTATGTTTGCATATCCGTGAGGACTTTCATCCTACGATTCATTACGAGTCATGTAATGTACTTGGTGGCAGCTGATGTCACGTCCCATGTGGAAATTTACACCGATGGTGTCCTGAAACAAGCGGGTACAATTCCGTATCGTTCATTTGATAATGCTGAAAATTAAGAAACATCATTTGCGAATTATAGAAACTGAAAGCGAAATACAGTTGTGGAAAATTGAGGCAACTTGAAATTTGCTCGATCGTTAACGAAATTGTAATAAACGAAAATTTGTAATTCCCGTGTCCGATGACCTTGCCTATTTGGCACCATTTTTTAAAGATATCTGAACGATACTTTTATTACAGTGCAACCCGATAGGGATCATATCGTGAAAATAACGATCATTTCTCTCGATCGCCATTGTTAACTAGTCGATGAATCACACTTCCGGCCTGCCTTGGCAATTTACTGAACGAACACGATCATCGAGGAGTACGACAATTTCCGGAAATGAAAACAAATGATTTTGTATCCAAAATATTGAATCATAAATTAAATATGGTTACGTGTTTGGCGATTACGCAATGGTGTTCAGACCATGTAAAAAAGTATCCAGTTCCGGATATAATAAAATTATTCAAGGCATTTCATTTTTCCTGATAAAATTTCAAAAGTTGTGACGATTTGAAGAACAAAAAAAGTCAAACTGCACCAACAATCTCTCATCCAGTTTCGGAATCCTCATAGAGTACGGAAAATTGTAAACACGAGATATCAGACCTCATAAAGATAAAAGAAATTATCTTGATAGTAACAGCAAGCGTCCAAATAATTTCAGCCCGACTCATTGAGAAACGCGTAAGCAACAGCAAGCACGGACGATTACGGCTAAAATATCAACAACAAAAATATTCATAACTCATAAATCACTTTATCAATTTGAGCTGAATTTTAACCGGAATATTCTCAGTGGCTATTCGACTCCTGTGCAAATTTTCGACTATATTGCTTAGGAATTGCGCAAACTGCAGCGCATACAAACAGTTTTTTAATGAATACGAATAAAAAATTTCATAATTTTCGAAACCCTTTATCGATTTTAACTGCATTTAATATTAAAGAAACTCGGTATTAACTGGATTTGTGTATCGAATTTCAACTCGATTGCTCACATTTTGCCACAGTTAGAACTGCCACAGTGTCCTTTTTGGGGTACGCACACACATGAACGATATGAAAATATCAATTTTTTTTTTTTTTCACAAAAACAAATCTGATCGTTTCTCACAGCGTAAAAAATTATAAACAGCGTCATAATATTGTCACATTCATCGAAAAACCCTCTGCGCTCCTCTTTAAACAAAAAGGAATGTTTCAAGTCAATAAATTGACCAAACTCCGTAAAAAGAATTTAGTTCACGATCAATTTCTTTTCTATCACCAAGGTCAATTTTCGATGACCCATGAAATTACTAATTTCGCAGCTCGCAGGCTTGTTTTAGTTCATAATCTAATCGAGGATCAAACCATGTGTTTTTTTCTTCTTTTGTTAGCATTTAACAATTTGCAAACTTAAATTTTTATACGTTTATCCTGATATTGTCAATAATTTATTTTCAGAATATATTGTTTATTTTCAATGTATCAAATTTTTTTTTTATAAACAATTCATAATTCTGATTACGGCAAAAATGTTTATTGCAAAAATTCATCGATCGCCCAATGTCAATTATGTTATCTTGCGACATAAATATCTGTCGAAAGGGATCCGCAGATAAACTAAAATAATCACCGATTAAGCGAATTACAAGGGCTATTCGTGCGTTCCATTGTTTAACCAAGTGCAAAGTACGCCTTGGGTTATTGCATCTTGCAGAGCGCCGCTTGCAAAGATTCGTAATTACTCAATTGATACACGAGAAACTTTGTGCGAGATATATATAGGTCATCCGATAGGGAGACACTCGTGTTGACAAGAATAATGATTATGATGAATAAAATCGTCTTACTTCGTTCTCAATACACCCACGTTGCCGCACAGTCACACTACGTACGAGGTGCATTAACGCAATTGTACGTGTAGAATGTATGTATATGTATATATAACGTTGCGGAGTTACTCGCGCACGTACACAATTACACTGTTGCAACTACGACTCAAATTTCTCGGAGGTTATGAATTAATTGGTAGAGATTACGGCTATGGACATATTTCACCGCGAATGATCGATGTATCGCGAAATTTCGTACTGGCCTTGTTGCGAACGTAGCGAAGCGCTCAACGAGGCGATACGAAGACGTTAACAAGCTGTCAAGAGCAAGCTATCGACTCGACACAACAGATTCGAGGCCCGCTGTCAAAAAACGTCGTAGTTACCGAATATCCTTTACCGACCATCGAGATCTCTCGCTCCTTTACATGCGTACACCTCGGATCACTGTCGGAATTCCCGTATCCGTGGATTAATGCACTTCTCGATTTTTCTCCGCTCACACATCGATCTCGGGGGGTCACAATGCGAATAACAAGTATACTAATAATTTCTTTTTTTCGCACTTTTTTTTTCCCGTTTTTTTTTTTACCACTTTGTTGCGGAAGCGTGAAGCAGCTGCGCCGGACGCGGCAACGCTGCCATTTTGGCGTGGCGCTCGATTCGAGCTTATTTTTGATCCGATAATACGCCCGTCTTTTGTCATTGTATTCAAATTCATATCGATAAGTGGGAATTTCCCAAGAATTTTGCTCGACGACTAATAACGAGTATCAGCGGATGAGATTTCGCGAATAATCAACGGCTAATAAATGCGATGGAAATATAAAATCATTTCGAACGTGGGAGTCGGCCCTGTCGGTAGGCTTCTTCATAGTCGAATGGAAATTCAAGAAAAAAAAAAGACTCGAGGGAGACTGGCGCGCGAAACCCGAATCGAAGGCAGTGTCGGCATACGCATGGTTCATTTACCTCTTCGAGGTTATGGAGGCGTAGATGCGATACTATTTACCATTCAAAACGTTTTTTTCTTGCGAGTAAAACGTATATTTTTGTGATCAGGACGTGAATCGCCTCGTGTCGGCGTCGAAACAAATATGTTGAGCAATTTAAGGACGTATTCCCGAATGATCGTTCGGCGTAACAATAAAAATTTAGGGCCGAAAAAGAGCAAATCTCCGAAGCCGAAAAATGATGAGATGCCAAGTAAGAGTTTATAATGGTTTTTTCTGATTGAAAAAATAATCATTATAGAAAACGAACCGGCGGGAGACAATTTGCATGACAAAAGTGTTGGACGAATAAATTAAAATAATTATTTCATTGCGCGATTTAATAGTATTTCAGTATCCCACAAGCGAAGCCGGAGATCGCAGAGTCTACGTCTGGGGTCTCGCTGGACACGGTGCACTAGGAACTCTGGGACGTACGCGACAAATCAAAAATGTTCCTTACATCCCCAAGCCGAGTAGACTGTACTTCGGCGAACATCACAAAGTTGTGGACATCGCGTGCGGATATGGTTTCACCGTATTCGGAGTACACTCGCAAGATAACAATATTGTTTACGGCAATGGAATCAACACAGATTCCCAAATCGGTGAGATTTTGTTCGAACGCAATATTGTCCCATTCTCGTAAACAATGATCGAAAGCGCTGTTTATTTGAGTCTAAAAAACTTAAGTACGTTGAGAAAAATATGAGACCACTCAAAAATGAATATTCACATTGAATACAAAAAGGCAGGAAAGTTCTTTTCATATTTTTTTAGAATTTTCTATGCTTCCAGAAATTTTTTTGTACAGCAGTGCTGGGATTTTATGAGTTGATATTTTGAATAAGAAATTGAAAAAACGATTCGCGATTTCTCTCATTTTAACGATTTTTTTTTTTGAGGATAAGCTGTAAAATTTGATTCATTTTTTACTTATTATTGAACTTATAAAAAAATAGAATGTATTAAAAAAAAACAGGTGGAACGTTTTGTTAAAGAAAAAGTTATGCAACAGTTGTAAATATATTTACAGGGATTCACGATTCGGACCGCGAATACCCGGACGGTATAATACCAGTGCCGAGACCGATAACTTTGCCACTGAAAGAACCGTCGTCGCGAGTCGTCGGTTTGGCAGCGGGAAGAGCCCATTTGTTGGTATTGACAAACGAGGGAGTTTTCACTTTGGGTAACAACGGATACGGGCAGTGCGGAAGACCGATCATAGACGACGAAAATTATAGTCAAAATAGAGTCGTTCATCATATACCAAACATAAAGGGCGAGCGAATAACTAGGGTGACTGCGGGACAAGACCACAGGTACGTCTTCCATGTGCGGTTAAGCCTAAGGCGAAAATAGATGCAATTTCAGAAACAACACAATCGAACAATTGAGAAATTAAATATAAGGGTTTAAAACGGGTATACGAGAATATGCTTCCGGTTGTAAGGCCTTCGCGACACGTTTTGCCGTCGGATACCTCATAGAGACGATCAACGATCGCTTGAAACGAGCATTTTCATAAATTCTGTGTGAAAATAGATTTTTTATGATTGTCAAAGTATTTCATAAATATTGATTATCAAAATTAATTATTTTTTTGCTAAGACAATCAACGTTCGCAATCAGAAGTCATTAATATCTATTGTTTTTACAACATGCTTAAAATAATTTATATTATATATTTTTACTTGCATAATTTCTATAGTGCGGATACAAATTCTATTTGAATCGAAACACGGATAGATTGGTTAATTAGAGTTGAATTAAAATGGTTTACAATGAACGAAAGTGATTAATCTACCTTGCGAATAGATTGACTTCGCGATAATTGTTTTCCGGTTCGATTATTTGTGCAGCATACTGTTAACAGAGAAAGGCGAAGTCTACACGTTTGGCTGGGGTGCAGACGGCCAAACGGGTCTGGCACATTACAGAAACGAGAGTCAACCGACTCTAGTCAAAGGGGATTTGGCCGGTCAGCATATCACCAAAGTTGCCTGCGTAGCGGATTGCGTTTTGGCTTTGAGCGGTACGCCGACGATTGCGATAATGTTTCTCTATCGAAAGGAATAAGAAGTATAGAAATATTAATATTTTTTCGTGTTCTTCAGACAAGGGCAAAGTATTCGGCTGGGGCAACTCAGAATATGGTCAACTTCCGGTGAAAGGTGACATTCATCAAGTAAATATTGCAACAGAAATCAAAGTCGGGAAGGAATTAGGACATATCGTCGATATCGCTGCCGGTGGGAGCTTTTGTATGCTCCTAAACAGTGAGTATCTCCTACAAAGCTTTTTTCAATCAATTACATCGTCGTTTCCGACGATAGAAATGTTCAAAGAAACTTTTTCTCTCCAGGCACCGGTAACGTTTATGTCTGGGGCTACGGACTTCTCGGTTTCGGTCCAGACGTTCGAACCATCGAAAAACCAACGATGATACCAAATACATTGTTCGGCGCCAACGCCTACGAACGTAACGTCCAGGTAAATTACGAAAAGCCAAAAAAAGATTATGTCTCTAAAAGAGTTTGTGTGAATTGAGCAAAATCTATTTTTCTTCAATTTCATGACGCATTTTGGCAACCTGCGTTCAATAAAAGCTTCGGCTTCGCAAAAATCGTTGAAATAAAGAAAAACCGCTGAAAAGAATACAATTAATAATCACTTTTATGAACTTGCAATCCGGATAGTAAAAAAAGAGAACCATTCAATTTTTCGGTCTATTTTTTGTCAAGCTAGGATCCTTCCCTTAAATTCATAACTTTCTCGGATACTAATCAAATTGTAAACTCGACAGGTATCGAAAATCTATTGCGGTATTAGTCATCTCGGAGCTGTTACCAACATGGGTGACCTCTACATGTGGGGTAGGAACAAATACGGAGCACTCGGACTCGGACACCGCGATGATCAATTTTTTCCATTGAAGGTAAAAGTAAAGAAGATTTATTTCTCCTCGATATCTGGTATAACGAGAACTGAATATATCTATTAAGATATAAATTCAGAAGAAATGGATTCTAAACGTAAAATGTTGATTAAAGCTTATACATAACTTTATTCAGGTTGCCATTGGAGCACAAGTGAAAAAAGTTGCATGCGGAGTGGACCACACGGTGACAATCTGTAAGCCTTTCATTTGAAAGCTTCGCGGAAGATACTTGATAGTCTAATATTTGCGAGACTTGTATTCGAGATCTTTGAAACGCGAAAGACGTCTCCGTTTGTACATATGAAAATTGTAATATTCGATAATTGATAATAAAATTCCAACGACTCCGATTATTCGGATTATTTGATAATTCACTGTTTCTTCATTCCTTTCCTCGATGATATCCACAAACCGTTCATACGATTTAGATTACTTTCTCGTTCGAGATAACAGCGGTCCAGAGAGCAAGAATGTCTCGAGTCTTAATTGATACAGGGTTCCTTGAGTCGTTGTCTCCGGAGTATCGCAAGTTATCAATCATCAAATACTATTCCAATTACTAACCAATTGCTAATGACTCACAGTTAGTCATTGTCCGTTCCTTTAAACCAAAAAAGAAAGTTGCCGACCACATGAGTGATCTTCAGCGTAAATTATGGCTACGCAACTTGTTCGAACGTTTTCAAAGTTTCTAATTTTCGGGGTTGATCCATTTCGCTCCAAAGGTCGACTTACGCAACGCGAGCCAATTCTTGGTCTCATAAAAGATCAAGATTTGGCGATTTATCTGAGTCGAGTCGGTAAAACGCAAACGATAATCGTGGTCGAACATTTTCTGGTTACAGAACTCGTTTTACGGATTTAAGAATCGTTGACCGCGATTATTGTTTGAACGTACGGGTTTCCAGGGTTTTTTCTTAATAAACAGGTGAAGCTTCACAAAGAGCAACAGTACGCATTCCAGATACGACACTTATCTTATCGCATCCAACGTGGTTCGGTATCTCGTCGGTTTGTGAATCATTGTGTGTTTCACACAGAGAGAGCGTATCTTCTCTGACATTTTCTCGGAGTAATGTTGTTAATTAGGTAAATTATGGATACAAAACGTTTTCTCCTGCTATTATGTTGGGGTACGTACTAGAAAGAATCGTAATAAATCCAGTTGAAAAACGCGCATTTGGGGTGTTACGTGAATACTTAGCATATCTGTGAAATTCGATTATTCGTAGGAATGTGTTTGGTTCGATCGCAAAACAATATTCCCGTGCACCTACTAGAATGCTACGAAAATTCAACGTTTCATGGTCCTTGGCTACCAATGAAACTGCCGATACTGATCGATCTCGTGCGGAAAGCTGAAAAATACACTGGATCTTCGATGGACATGAGAACGTTCACCGCTGCTCTGTTGCACAGGTAGATCTTCGGTAAAATCTTTTTGTTAATGAAACGACGAATATGAACACATTAATTAATAATAATGGGATTAATGAGTTTATCGTCTGCAAACATCGAAGTTGTGGGTGAATGTTCAAAAAATGGAAAACATTTGGAGAAAAATAGTGTTTTCGATTATAAAAAAATCTCTTCATTGCCCCTAAACAAACGTGATTAAGAGAGCTATCAATAACTTGATAATATTGGCCGATAGAGTCACGTGTGATTGCAGAAGATCAAAGTGAAACGACATTTTTTATTTTAAAAGAAATCCCAAAAAACTGTATTTTCAGGTTCAAATTCGACGGCGTCGTTTATTATCCGGATATCAAAGTTAAAGATGGTGTATTGCCGTTCAGCGGTAGCGGACCTCAACGTTCGAAGCACAGAATAATCGAGGAATTGATACCCGGAAATCCAGAAGCCTTTCCCTCGGAAGCGCTAACATTGACGGAACGCTGCGCTTTGCATCGTGCAATATCGAACACAATATGGGAACACAGCGCCGCGTCTACAGATAGATTGTGCATAGAAGGAGTCACCGAAAAAATTTATGGTAATTTCGTTCCATCAAGACGCTTTGATTTCATTTTAAAAAAATCTCTGAACATGTTGAGAATGTTCCAAAACATTAAACGGAATGCATCTAGAGAAATTGTCGGGAAGTGCGTTCATCCTTTGAACTTATAACTTCAAATGAAGAGCACATGTTGAGGCGGCAATTCCCTTTCTTAGGATCAATTTTTAGCAAAATCTACCGAGACGTTTTTTGTATACATCTTCTTTGTCCCACCCGAACGAATATTTAGCGAGAAGCTATTTATTTCATCGTCAATTGAACGGTTAACGAAATGCGTTTAGATAGATCAATGCCCAACGAACCCAAGGTGTGTCCCTTGGAATACGGTGTCGTATTAACGCCTTTTGGGACAATCGCACCGGGCGCAGTCATAGCGGCGATCGCGGCAGCCCTACAACCTCAGAATGTGACTGTTAAACTTCTCCTGGAAACACCCGACTCCGATCCGCCAGGTACTTTGAAAAATTTAACTGATTTAATTCTATGTTATCCTTAATTTATTTTCAATTGAAAGAAAACTATTTAGCATGATAAAATGTTTTTTTGTGTCATAAAGATAGATAATATCATGAATCTATTTAATTACGATTGGATAAAGATTGATCGTGATATTGTATTAAAATTTGATGGGTTTAGACAGAACGATGTGGCTGAAGATGATATCGGACTCCACAACAACGATCGACAACATTTGGGTGGCTACAGTCGCAGGTAATGGAGACAATACTTTCGGATCTCAGTAATGGAAGAAAAAAGAATTATACAATTGATCTTTTTTTTAATTCATTCTAAAAGGAGATCTTGCTGAAATGGCGCTTTATCAGGGTCCAGTGGATGGGAAGCGTATGGTACTGGGAGCAACCGGTTTCTGGAATAGTTCCATGCGCCCGGCTAATTATTACCTGATGGGAAGGGCCGGGACCTTTGACGCAACCAGAGCCGAGATTATCGGCGGAATTGATGGTTAAATGAGACGACGTTTCTAACGAAGCTTCTCGAGTAACACAGCTGAAGGAAAATCGATAATTCAAGGCCATATTTATTATTTAGGCCATTTTTTTTTTTTTTTTTTTTTTCCTATGGAAGTCATTAAAAAAATGATATAATGATTTTCATAGAAACTCTGAAGAAGTGAATATAAAAATAGATCAGGCTGTTTTTATCAATTCCGACTGGATTGCTGAAGAAGTTTCATTAAAGAGCAGAACCTTGAATCGATTTTGAATGAGAAGCCCTAATCCGAATAACAAAATGGATGTGAGCGAAATAAAGTGTCGAATTATCATATTGCCAGGTATCGCAATAGGGAAAAATTTGCCCGGTTGGATGGAAAAGTTTCAGACCTTACGATTGAGTCAAATTCTGGACATGTACTATTCGAACAGAGGAATCATTTTCGATGGGAGCGTTAAAGCTTGCGACCGTGGAAAAGCGTTCTGGCACGTTGCTCCGAAATCAATTCTCGAAGAGCAGGTAAAGAGAAACTTAATCCATGTAATGATGGTACATTTCTTTCGGACATTCCAAAAAAACTCGGTATTTTCATTAGAATTAGCAATAGTAATGATTTCATGGCTGACGAACTTTTTTCAGACGGTCGCGACGTCGCAAATTCTGGCTTATCGCAACAGCGTTGCTTACATGACCGAAGAAGTTCTGAGCCGTATGGTGAATTATGCGGTGAGCTCGTTCACGACGTATACCAACAATCACTTATTCACGGAGGTCCACTGCCAGCGCAACGAAAAGATCTATCCGAGGGTCGAATTAATTGTTGCCTTCGACGGTGCATGGTCTCAAGAATACACAGCGGACTTTTTGTCGTAAGTTCCTAAACTACCTCACTAATCGAAAACAATAATCGAGACAGAAGTCAGAAAAGCATAACACTTCTTTCGAAGAAGCTCAGAGCTCGTATTTGACGAAATCGACGAGTAAGAAAAATCGAATTATCGGAATAATTTCATTAGAGTGATGATGGACGATTTCGATGTGTCAGCTTTTGGCTCGAAGATCGGAATAATTCACGGAAGTACAGGCGAATGGTTGTTGAACGTGACGGACAGTCCCGCACTGGCTCACTATGCCTTCGCGAATTTCAATAATTTTACGTGTAAGTTTCTATTAGGACCGAACAATTTTCTCAGAGATCGCAATCAATCGCTGATCGAATGCGATTTTCGTGAATGCAATTGATTTCAGGGCCAACTCAGATAAACTTCGAAAAAGTGTTGAACCAAATCTCATTGTACCTCGATGTGACGTGGCGAGAAAAGCATCGAAATCACACAATTGGCAATCTTGGGCAAGTTATAGTTTTTTTGGTACCGCGAATGCGCTTCAACACTGTTCAGCAACAGGAAATTTTGAAGCTGATCGAAAAATTGAAAGCTAAACAACCAGGTGAAAAATTTTGATTTTTCAGATCTTAACTTCGACACGTGACTATCACTCTTTGAGTGAATCAGCCCGCTGATTAAATGAAAATTAATTTGCGTTATCATTCTTTTCTTTCAAGATGTTCATTTCCTTTACTACGTATCCGACGGCAATGTCGCATTATTCAATCCCTTTCTATTGTCGGAAGAAGATCATTTGATACGAAGTTCGAGTATCAACGACATTACGGATGAACTATTGAGCGGTACGAATCCATCTATCAATAGTTACTTTTTTACAGCTCTCAAAAAAAAGATACGATCCATTTACATCGTCTATGACGGCTTTGCGATATCCCACATAATCTTTGATGACTTTTATCGATGTAACGCTATTCTTCAGTATCCAGAGTATTGAGACCGGCAGCGTGCAATCCAAACGTAACACAAGGCGTCAGAGATCAGATTGAGGATTACGTCGGCCATCGACAATCTGTAATCTACCGACTGCATCCATACTGGCGAAGAAATACCAGAAAAGTTACCCTAACGGTAAGTCTCGGTAACAATAATAGAATTTTGCAAAATCGATTAATATGCATGATCAACCTTGTTTTTTCCATGTATATCATAGAAAAAGCTTTCTTTTTGTGAAATACAAAATTGAGATTTTGATGTTAACGTTCAAAATGTTTCGAAACATCTAAAAATCATATTTGTCGCTAAATCGGGCTAAAATTGTTCGGGCACGTGTAAGTTGCTATCAAGATTTAAAAAACTTTTCACGAGGTCTCATATTATCAGTCTACAATTTCGCAGGCACAAAAAAACTCTGAAAATTGAAAATTTTCACATCGAAGCGCATCTTACTTGCACATCACGTTCTCTTTTTGTTTCAAAGTAACTTTCCAAGGGAGGCGCTATGTAAACGGCGTTGATAACAAAATGAGAAAGCGATGTGTATATCTAATTTGCTTGATTTTTTTTAAGCTTCATAATGTTGGATATGGAAATATCGAAATTTGCACTTGGAATCAACGAAGAAAAAGTCTCCGAAAGGAAGGTTTATACTGCAGAGAACTGTCGGGCCACAGTGACACCACGATCACCGATTATGCGAATTGCAATGGCGATACGACATGCAATACAACTTATTACAAAATCAATGGACTTTCGTCACGAACACAATGCTCAGGTATGAATTTTTCTCGATACTTAAATCGTCGGCAATAAACTTAATGCATTCAATTATCGAAGATCCGAAATTTTCAAAGATTCGCATTATTCGTGATATATAAAAGGATATGCATTAGACAAATAATATAAAGTTTGCGAGAAAATAGTACCTTCGAAGACGGGCGAATAGTTGCAGTTGCTCGACATTTCTGCTTTCTCGTCGCGGTCCCCAAAATGGTAAATTCCGATGGAATTGGTCGTTCACAGCCCGCAGACTATCCTCGACTGTTGAATTTTCGGCACCCTTATTCCACGATTCAAAACTCTCGGTGAAGCTGTAACGTTTTTTTTTTTTTAGAAATCGACTGCAGGCGGCCGGACTACATAAGATACATAGTGCGAGTCGAAAATCTACATTGCTCAAAGACTCATCGTTACTCACCAAACATCCCCCACTTGCTCGTTTCACTTATCGTCACTTTCACTTATCTTCACTTCTGCTAACCAAGTTTACATTATCTGCGTACAATTTATTGTTGAAACAAAATACTTTTTATTACAAAACTTATTATTACAAACCGTTTCATATCTTCGATTACTTCAAATCTCATCGATTAAGTCTTGCCATTGTATACGTATTCGCGATAAGCATACTCGTAGACTAATTTTATAAGAAATTGGAAATTACTGGAAGCAGCGAGACTTCCGAGTTCCGGTTCCGACAGAAGCATTTCCACCGGTGGTAGGAAATCCGGGATTTTAGAGCCTACAAACAAAAATTATATGGTCAAAAAGTGCATTCAATTTTCGGATAAGCCTGCTGAAGAAAATAAAAAATTGAATAGGGAAGCTGCATAGAACAAAAAAGGATTTTGGAACATTTGCAAAAACCTAATCTCAAATGCACATGCATTCAAAAAATCTAACCAATTAAGTTCCTTTAAAAAAAGTTCGGTTACGGGATGATTCGTTGAATATTTTTTTGTCTTTTTTTTGTTTTGTCACGAAAGAAAATACAGAAACTATACATGTATATATAAATATAATGATATGAATATAAAATATCAATCGCCAATTGCCATCCAAAATTTGCCAACTCCCGCGTGTTCACTTACCCATGAAATGACTCATGTCCATTAACTTGAAGAACAATGTTTCCTTGATTTGTTGCTCGGGATTGTTGGAAACCGTGTCCCATCGACTGCGACGCGCAGCTCGAGCCCAGATCCTCAATTTCAGTGCCGATCTGTCATCCGGATTCTCAACGTACTCGAGCAAATCCAAAGCTTTCTTGAAATCGTATTCAGTAGCCACGGCATTTTCGTCGCACGTGTTCAGCTGCGTGAGAAAAATTGTCGTAATTCAATTGAATTTTGTTATTATGCGCAAAAACAGAAATTAATCGATACGTACCGTGATGAGCTCGGACGGGCTCAGAACTCTCAGCTTATTTACATCGTAACCGTACGTCTCGAGTATTTGATCCGGAAGATCTTCCTGATGAGCGATCAACATTAATTCGTTATTTATGCTTACGATACCGTCTTCAATCTCGTCGTCGGGCTCGTCGGACGCGAGAAGTGCCAATTTCGCCAGTGATAACATCGTCTGAAAAAAAGAAAATTTAATAACAAATTCTACTACACACACGAAGAAAAATGAAAAAATCTACATGCTTTCTACATTCCTTTCGTTTTTATCGTAACGCTTCCTTTTAGATAATCTTTCGTAGAAAGTAAACTTTCCTGAGAGATCGGAATCGTTTTCGCTTCAGGACTGAATTCTTACTTTTTTCCTTCTGACGAGTTCAACTTCTTGTGTCGCCAATGAGTGAAGCGTATTCGCTGCCAATCGGAATTCATCCGTCAATGCCGCTTGGACCCATGACAAAGCCGGATGTTCGGACAATTTTTCCGTCAATTCTGCGGCGCCAGCGCGTCTGCACCGTTCGACCAATTGCCCTTGCCTACCATCCTTCACGTACCTGATGAAAACGAAGTATGATTGATGGATAAGATTTCCAAAAAAACATGGTTTAATCGTCGGAAATTGAATCGCAGACAAATACTAACCAGGAAAACAAAAAGCCTACAAAGTCCTGGTATGCGAATCTCTTCATGTAATCATCGAGACGACTTTTGTTGTCCGTCAATTCGCATATCTGCACTAACGACGCGAAATCGCAATACTTCTCGGCGAGCATGGCAGCGTTTTCGTATTGCTCGTCTTTTACTGAAAAGAATAAAAATGTTATTGAGACAATAAAATTGTCGGAATTCAAGCGCCGTTTCGAATGTACGTGGATTAAAATTGCAAAATTTGCATCGTACAGTAAAGAAAAATTTTAGAGCCTTACTTAATGGTTGAATGAGATTCGTTCTTTCGGCCTCATATTGTTTCAGAAGAATTTCGAACTTCTCCGTGCCCCGAATACTTTCCAAATGACACTTTCTACCGTCCAGTATAAGATCTGTGAGGCCGACAACTTGTTCGTATAGCTCATTTTTCAGCGTACTGTCGTTCGTTCCAGTGACACCGTGCTTCAGCGTTATAGTTTGCTGAGAAAAAACATCACAGTTCAATTAAGCACTGTACTCCACTTCCCATTCATCGAACATCTTTTTAGTAAAGAATCTTTTAGAAAAGAAACCTTCATTTGTTGCGATAAAACTAAGTAAATATTTTCCTTAAACTATTATATAATGAAAAACTTTCAGCTAGAACTGTAGTGACAAACGATCCTTGAGCCTTGAGAAAAGAAACCTTCATTTGTTGCGATAAAACTAAGTAAATATTTTCCTTAAACTATTATATAATGAAAAACTTTCAGCTAGAACTGTAGTGACAAACGATCCTTGAGCAATTTGTGTTTTTGTACAATTGAGTAGCTTACCATTGTATTCAAACAGCCTCGCAAGCCTTGTTTGCCGGTGGCCGCGGTCCATGGAAGATACTCAGTAATTCCGCTCGAACGTCTAGAAGGATCGTATCTTTCGGCGTTTTGTTGCCGATACTTCACGACTTCGTGCAAAACGCCCTTTGATATGAAAGACAAATTCGGTGAAACAAAATCGAGCTACTCGATAAATGCAACTTGTAGTCTTAGTCGTGTTTCGCAAACCTACCAACAAGATCGAATTCACTTCGAGAATGTACTGCGACACTTGTTGCGTCAACTTTTCCGACTGTGTCATTTCGTTCGCGCTGTTGACGAGCGTCGGCAGCAAGAGATGGATGGTACTGACCTCGCGATAAAATATATCGCGCGCGGTGAGCTCGTCCGAGACGTAAGCTTCGGGCGACAATGTTTTATCTATTATGGGATCCAGAATTTCCGGGTGCCTGAAGAAAAACAAGTAGATCCGTGAGAAACGAGTTGACTCGCCGAAAACCAAGGCGAAAGAATTTAATTTTAATATCCCATATTCGCCGAATCTTTGATCAAAAAATAGAAACCTGTTCTGTAGATTATAGATCGTTAGGCCAGCAACGATCTTTTCCGCGAATTCGCCGAGAACGTGAGACGTCGACATTATTATTCCTCTGTAAGTGACGGCGCAAAACTAAAATAAAGAAAAATTATAAACGAATTTTTACATTGGTTGGAAAAATTCGGGGCTCATTTTCTTTTCTAAAAAATGGTGGATTTGTTTGACAATTGCTTACTCTTTTCCACAGCCTGTACTCTTTCAAGAAATCGATGAAAAGATCCAGAGCTTTTTGTTTTCCTTCCAATTGGTGAGGAATCTGCATGGACGTTACAGTGCTCATCGTCATGGCTGAAAATAATTGGTTGTGTGAGCTGAAGCGCGCCGAAGTACAATCGAATGACCGGTTGAAACTTACATAGATCCCGACGATTCGCCCAGCGCGGATCGTTCGCCGGATAGTCGTCTATCAAATTGGTTGCAACTTTGATGCTCAATTTATCGAGACTCGCGTCTATGTCCATTACCGGCTCTTCTTGCAGTGGAAACAATTCCATCAGAATTTGTTCGCACTCGGCCTACGAATAATATCATTATCTCAAAATTTTCCAATTCTTTTTCCGCATAATTTAGTATACCGAGCCTCGAGTATTCTCGATACGATATTAGTGCCGATTGGCGATTCGCAATATGGAAACGAAAGAATTACTTTGTTTTGACGAAGACTAAGCAAAAACGCAGCGGACAATTGTTCAACGGCGTCGGAACTGCAATACATTTCTCTTAGCTTGTCGTTGCTGACGAGAGTCGTGACGTTCTCCGTTACCAAACTGCTGTTCAATCCGTAATCGGTCGTCGCATTAATGTCTGGATAGCTCCTGCAAATACGCGAGAAAATAAAAATAAAAAACGATCGGGACTACGATGCACCGTTCTTAGAAATAGTTATTGTTTACTAACGCGTTAAAGTCTTGCGACGAGAAGCCTATCGCTATGATAGCGATGAGTGCGAGATTTCGCGTAAAAAGCACCGGTGTGCCGGAACACAGTGCACCGCCCAGAATTCTGTCCTCGCCGCTTCTTATCAAATCTATTTTGTCTTGTTCGTGTTCGTTCGTACCTGAAAATTATACGATTAAGTATTAATGTGAAGGAAAGAAGGATTTGAAGTATATCAATGCTTCTCACGACTGAGGCAGGATTTACTCACTGTTGACGACTAAGACGTTCTGATGATTGTACACAATTGCTTCCCACCCGAATAGGATGAATCGATAGGACAGGATGATCGCTTCATTTAACTCGTGATCCATGTCGTACATCAACGGTCCGATCTTGATGGGTATGAACCACTTGAAAGAATTCGCCAACGTCGTTCTCGTCAACGGAACGAGACCTTGATAGTCAGAATAATCGATTAATCTCAGTTTAATCTCGAATATCGTAAAAACGTTAGGCTCGATGGAATTTTTTTTGTTTCAATGAATCATTACCGATTGCGAAGTGAATCTGTGGCGAAACGTCCGCACAATGTGCGGCCATCAATAATACGATTCCTTCGTCGCAGGGCTGCATATCGATCAGCCATGTATCCATACTCTGAGGATTACAGGCGCTGGACTCCTTGAGAAAATGAATTCAGTATCGAAAGTTGAAAAGAGCATTCGTAAATCTTTATCGAAGATATTTGAGGCGACAAATTCAATTATACGGTCAATGAAAGCGGGATGGAAAAAATACGTAAAAAAAAGGTAAATATACCCAAAATGTTCTTTGGAACGCTTGTGAAACCAAATGCCCGACGTCCTCGTCGAATTCCATTTTTTCTTGCTCACCGAGTGGAAACGACCAGTACTGTAGCGACGATCCCGCCAGTATCAGAACGCGGGAGCCTCGGTCGCCAACGGTGCTGCAAGTGACCTTCACCAATTTCTAAGAAAAAAAGGAGGATAGATAAAGAAGATGCAAGACTTGAAGGCGCTGTTTCGTCGTCGCCAGTGCTAAATATCCGTACAGTTTCCATAACGGGCGATTGAGGCATCGCGCCAAATATCAGCGAGGACATTCTCCGTCCGATTCCACCGAGCCAGCCCTGGCTCGTACGCAGAACCCGGCAAGAAATCTGATTTCTGCCGCTCACGAATTGCGGCTGGAGAAGAGCGACCGTGCAAGTTGTTGTGGCAAGAATGCAACCGTGTCCCGGCACGTAAGTGAGGCAATCGACTTCCTGCCCTGCCAATTCCGCACTGGTTTCCACCGACGAACCTTCGTGAGCTACGCTCGCCCAGTAACGCACAATTCCTTCTGGAGAAACTGCGATACAGCTCGGCACCTAAAATCATTTTTAAAAAGTCGTACTTTCGATGTAGTAGCCAAATATTTGAAAAGAAAATCATCTCTTCCGAAAAATTAATTAATTAAAGAAGAATCACGACTTTTATCACACAGTTTATTTCACACAAGAATAAAAGAAATGTTTAAAAGTTTAACAAAAATGTAACATTAATAAAAAAAATCTGAAAACAAAAAAACGCTCTTGATTGTTGTTAAATGGTTTGTGTAAACAAATTTAGTAATTGTACCCTAAAATAATTATTAAATAATTATAAATAAACAAATACAATTAAATTCTACACTAATTGTTGCACAAATTCGTAAAAAAAAAGTTAAACAAATTAAAGAAGCGATTTTCACCGAGCTATAAACATATTTTACCTGTTGTCCCGGCGAGAGCCAAACGGCGATGCACTCGGCCTTGTGAGCAAGATCGCTCTGCGGCAGCAGTAATTCTCGACATTGGCTCTTGAATGCGCGTCTCTGTTTGGGATCGTGTATGGTAGTTTTGCACTGCCAAACAAGGAGTCTACGCCCGCAAACGAGCCAGGCCCATCCGTCCGACGATACGCTGACGCTGACCGCGGTATGACGATCGACGAATGTCAATGCTTCCGTCACAAGCACCGGCAAGGACGAACCGAAACTTTCTACAATGTGACTGTCCGTTCTACAAATCACTTGAACGGACTGATTCGAACGCCCCGAAACGCTTAGGGCCCTAAAAAAAAAACCATATGACATTTGTGAAACATCGATAACGAGACTGATTTTTTTAAGAATCGAAAGTAAGGCATTTCCAGTGGGATAACTCGACTTCATGTACTCACGTATTTTTCTTCAACGATTGCACTATCGACATTCGCTTTCTCGGCGAGGTTATGCTTTTCCCTAACGGGCTTCCGATGCTTTGGCGGTCCATTGTTTTTTCGTCGTCTACGGTTCTATTATTTCACGAACGTTTCGATGACATCAATAATGGATGATACGCTGCTCGATCGTTTGCGACAATGTAAAGTAGTGTAATCAATCGTATCAACGAATCGGCATAATGCCGAATAACCTTTGCATCAAATCGTCGTTTATGCTTTCGTTCAGCCGGTTTTTGCCAAACGTACACGCTTGTCGTTTGAATTCACGAGGTATGAAGAAAAAAAAACGTATCAAAATCGTAGTGCTGGCATTGACCTTGAGATGGCTCAGCGGTGCAGTTCCGATGGGCGACGTTTCCGCCGGAATGTCACTAGCGCTTCACGTTCCCGCGAACGTTCTTTGCGTAGAACAAACAAAATGTTTACGCTGAAAAGCACTTTTCGCATGAAATTAACTGAGTTAAACAAGTGGTTTGGGAAAAAACAAGGTGTTCTTTGCCGTTGCGTCTCTCGATACTTTGTCGGCTTTCCATCCAATCTTCGATACCTCTAAAGCTTTTTGCCATCGTCCTTTCCTTCGTTAATTTTTATTTGTCCCACATTTGTATATTGTTCATTCGAGGAAAAAGCATATGTAATTTTTTTTTTAGTATGAAAGAGAGTTGACAATGTTTATTTACAACAAATGGGAAATACTGGAATTCGTAATATACATTGACGCTATTAAACTGCGATCGGACTCTTCAGGATCGCGAGACGAGCACAAAAATAGTACATTACGATTGCTTCCCGTGCGTCAAACCGCGTTTCTCGCACCGAGTGAAATAACAGTACTTTACAATACGAGTGCGATAAAACCTTTTCTAACGAGTGTAAGCTTGCAGCACGAACCGAAGGCGAGTATTGCAATGAAACGAGTTCAGAAAACGTTTATCGCACGTGTATCGTACCCAATTTTATTTCACATGGTGTGAAAACGGAGTTTCACGCACGCAAGACGTGCGTAAAACCGCATTTTACGCACCAAGTGAAATGAAAAGGTTTTTTTCGCAGCAGGCTTCAAAATATTCAATTCGTATTTTTCTAATTCGATGAAAAAGATTATCTTTTATTTGTCGTCCGCACGCGTAGATCAGGTAAATTGTGTGTCTGAAATGCGACAAGAAGCTCTAGTCTATTTATCCGTAGAAGAATGTATTTTATTCGACTCGTACATACGCCGCTCAATCGTCCCTCGAACGATCGAGATTTTTCCAAAATAAAAACAGAGCACAGAAAGCGGGAGAGAGATAGAGATCGAGATACAGTGACGGCGACAAGCTCTCCCGATCCGAGAATAACAAAGTGGTTTCATACCATTTCTTTTTTTATTTATTTTTTTTTCTTCGCATAATACGTTTTTATTCCGTTTTATTTTTGCATGCCACGAGAGACGGGCAAACGAAGAATTTCGTAGTCACCGCGTCCCCCGAGGCGGAGGATAATTAATGATTATCCTCGTATTCCGTCAATGAAATATCAAACTCCCAGATCGCACTCGACCGCCCTTAAAAATACGATGTATTTTTTTTTAATTCAATTTTTTTTTTCTCTTATTCTTCGCGTGTGAAATGTGAATATAGATAGTCTGTGTGTGTCTGTGTGTGTGGTATTAAGGGTACGTTATTGTTAATTATATAATCATGCGTCCGCGTGATTATATACGTTAAAGATAAGAATAAAAATAAATCAGCGGGACTTCCTCTTTTCCTCGTTAAACATTGAGTCAAACATTTTGTTTTCTTTTTTTCTACACCATTATTTTTGTCATCTTGATCGTCGTTTCTGTTTCTTCCTTTTTTTTTGTTAATCTAGAGCCTAGATTCTTTTTACTCGCCCTGCACGATGTTCTTGTGTTCTATTTTTATCTCCGCGACTTTTTTTTGCCCCGCTTGTAGAATTATTATGATGTTTTATTTTTTACAGGAGCGTTAGCTGATTCGAATTATCATTATTTTCTTTTGTTTTTCTTCGCCTCGTCTCTACGCGCGATTATTCTCTCGACATTTCTCAATCGTCATACGAAGATAAACGTTGTTACATATATACATTCACGATTACCCCTCGTACTTGACGACACTCCGTGAAGAAGACGGTCGCAAACACGCCGATCGGGGCTGGGATTAGTCTCTCGTTTTCTTCATCTCGGGAAACGATGTTCTTGTCTCGTTCGCTCCTTGAATCGTGTAATCTCACTTGTCGAGCTCCAAGGCGGCGTATTGTTCCTCGTCGACCTCGGTCATCATCAAATTTCCGTCTGGCAATAAGAGCATGACTCTTCGTGTACCACCTGTGAAGTAAAAAAAAATGATATAAAAAAAATGTTTAAAACATGAAAAAAATACAGTGTTCAGGAGACGGGCAAGAAAAATTCAAGGACATTTCCAGGACGTTTTCGCGATTCCCAGGGCCACATAAGAAAGGTAAACCAAATGAAATTATAAAATAATATGTATTAAAGAGCCGGGCAGTATTTGCGCTTTCAATATACGTACTTTCAGTGCTGAAGTACTTTTGCATGCTCAAAGTGCTTTCAGAAGCGCAAAGTGCCAGTAGTTTTGTAATTATTTTCACAAGTACGTTTGGGTCAATGTTCGTATTCCACTCTATTCCAGTATAGATTTCAAGCTCACGAAAAACAAATAGAAATGTTTCCATAATAAATTTACCTGGTGTAGGTTCATCGGCTTGTACGACTTGTGCGACAACTTGTGCCTGTCCATCGGGATCCTCCTGACTGCCAGCGACACCGGCGCCGCTGCTGTCCATGATCGACATGACCATTTGGCTCTCGGCTTGCTCGTTCTCGCCGTCCTTGACATAAAACTGTGGCGCGAGATTGACCTGATCGGGAATAAGTTGTGCCACAGCCTCGGCAACGGCGTGATCGAGCGTGAGGACCGATCCGTCGTCGCCCTGTTGCTCGGTCGTTACGTAGACGCAGCTCTGATCTCCGTCGCCGCTCCGCGTGACCAGCAAGGTTTGTCCGTCCTCCGCGTGCCCGGCAACTTGATAAACGACTCCATCCTCGCCGGTGATAGTTACGAGGCTCGACGCTTCCTCGGCGCTCACTCGTCTCTCCTCGTTCTCTTTGTCGTCGACTTGCATCGGCGTTACAACTTGTTGCTGCTGCTGATGATGTTCGCTCGATTTGACCGGATCGGCCGTGCTCGCGGAAACGACGCTGCTCGTCGCCGTTGTGCTCGCGGCTGCGCTCGTCATAACCGTCGTTTCGCTCCTTGACGGAACGGTCGTCTCCGTCAGTGTGACGGTGTTGTTGCTCGTTCCGGTAACCGCGACGGTCGCGGTTGGAATCGAATCGTCCAAGCACGGAAGATCGGGCGCCGCGACGTTGACGCCGGTGAGGCTTATCTGCGCGGCTTCGTTACTCTGTACAATAGTTCCGGTCGTGCCGCCGGGACTCATTTCGACCCTCATTATACCCGCGGCATCGGTGAGCGAGTCGAGGGACGGTAAGACAAGCTCCGTCGCCGAATTTCCGGCTTGCGTACTTTCGGTGTTTTGCGCGACACTCGTCGGCACCGTTGTCGTCGCGCTCGGTAAAACTGTTTGCATGCTCGCGGAAGTTACCGCTGGCGTTGACGAGTTATCGACCTCGGGCTCGGCGGGCGTTTCCATAGGCTCGCCATCGGGTCCTATTATCCTTCCGGTGAGCGGACAAAGTGTGAAAGGTCTCGGTGGACTGTCGGGTTGAGACGCAGCGATATTATCGCCATCGGCCGGCGGCATTTCCGGCTCACCCTCGCTGCTGCTCTCTTCCGAGCCGACCTCGTGAAACTCCATGTGCAAACCATCACCTTCCGCGAGTTTGCTCTCCTTCGGCTTGTTCGCCGCTGTATTCGCCGGGCTCACCGCCGTCTGCACTTTGCCGCCGCGTCCGCGCGCTTGTGCTGCTCGCGCACCCGCCAACAGACCGCGATTGCCGGCTTTCGCCAAACCAACCGCTTCCTGAGCTTTTCTCTTTGCCATCAGTAACTTTTGCTGCGGCGACAGTAACGATTGCGGCTTGCCGACCGGAGTTTTCGGCGATTGTTTTGCCTGCATGTTCGGACTGCCGAGTTTCTGCGCCGCTTGAGTCGCCTGCGGCGACAGGACAGTTGTTTTCGCGCGCAATTGATTCATACCAACGTTTTGCGGGCTGTTCAAGCCTTGCGGACTGCCGATAACGCGCTTCTGGAGAACCTGACGAGGCGCACCGGCAGCTTGAGCACCGCCGCGCGGCGCGACTCCGCGAACCGGCGTTCTCGTCGCTCCGATACCGAGAACGCTCGACGGTGTTGCTCCGCGAAGCGGCGGCCGCGGCAGCAACGGGCGACCGTCCGGATTGCGCGCTATCGGCGCGTTCGGACGTATCGTCGTTGTCGTCGCCATGCGCGGTTGCAGACCCAACGGCGACGGCACCGCCGTTACAACGTGTATCTGTTGCATCTGGCTTGGATCGGGTTTCGGTTGTATCTTTATCGGTTCCGATTTTTGCGACAATATACCACCGCGCGCAGCTGGCTTCGATTGTACGGTTTTCGAGATTACTTTCATCTGCGTTACGACCTGACTACCGTCCGGTTTAGATACTACTTTAACCGGCGTTATGGAATTCCCTTGTGACGCGGAGAGAACCTGCTTTCGCACTACCGTGCCGACGTTCTCGACGCGATTTTGTACCATCAGAACACCGCCTTGATTGCCGGGCGAACCTTTCACGCCGATCTTGCCGCCCGGCGACGAGTCCAGCTTTATTATACCGTCCTTGCGCGACATCACGTAGACGCCCGACGTCAAATTTGGCATCTGTTTTGGATCGACCTTGACGACGCCTTTGGCATTCGCAACGAGCACCGGCGATTGACCGGATTTCGGACCCTCCGGCGATTGGAGGCCCAGAGACGTAGCCAAATCCGAACCTGTTACTACCGTTCTGTTAGCTCCGTTTGATTGGGCATTGGCGCGATTGAAAGCACGCTGTATGACGTCGCTACGACCGACCATTCTGTCCTCCTCCGACTCGGCTGTCCAATCCTCGTCACTTCCGGTTTCGCCTTTTATTCGCTTTGGTGCGCTACTACCAGCGTCCTCTGAATCACTGTCCGTGTAATCAATTCGCCGCTTCCCCAGAACTGTGGAAAGAAATTGATGGTTTTTTAAGGCTTTTTGCGTGAAACATGCTGGATCTTCGTTTTTTTTTAAATTTATTCTTGAAAAATATAGAGAATAAAAATGCTCACAATCATTGTCCTCGTCCTTCATGGAGCCGCACCATTGCTTCACCTGATCCATAGCCTTTGTTTTGCTGGAACGCATCGGTCGTCTATATAAAAATATTAATCGTAAAATACCGGTGAGCTATTTGCCGCGTTCAGAGAAAAATTCGGACTCACGTCGTTTGAGCCGCTGTACTAGGGCCAGCTTTGCTTGCTTCGGATTTCAACACCGTTTTCGTAGCCGTCGTACGCCCTGCCGCCTGAGTCGCCGCTGCTTTAGCATTTTGCTGCAGAAGCTGTGCGGCTTTGATCTCCTTTTGCTTGGCGAGATTTCTCTCAAATTCTTCGAGAAGAAATTTGCACGTTCCCACTGTCTCGGCTGGCTCCCATGTATTGTGCTCACTGTAAAAAAATGTTTAGCATTATCAGATAAAAACAAAGATAAGGATTTTTTATGGATGTAATTTGTATCAATGGTTATTCAAGAGTTAAATCTTAATTTTGCTTACTACGCGAATCCTTCCCACTTCAATAAATACTCGGAGCAACGCTTCTTCGTGTTGAAGCGTTTGGCCAGAATTTTTTCAACAACGTATTCCGTGTCGCTCGGCTCACCGTCGTCCTGACCGGCTACTTTTCCCGGCTTTATCTGCCGAAAATTCAAACATTCGATTGTTATTTTTTATTGAAAATTCTTCAACGGTGTCTGAAAACGAATTAGAGGTTTTGGTTTTTTGTACCTTTGGCCTAATTGCAGGCTTCGTCTTGATTTTGTCCTTCTGCGTATTCTCGGCGCTTTCCGTGGTTTTCTGAGCTTTCGCTTCCGCGGCTTTCGCCGCTTCTTTCTTCGCGTCCGTCTGACCATCTTCCGGTTGTCCGTTTCTTATAACTTTCCGAACAACTATCTTGCCACCTGAAAAAAAATATTTCTCATTCAGCAAAACGTTCAGAGTGACAAAATTAACGGTATCTTGTCACTTCGCGATTTAAGCTCTATTACGCACCTTCCGCGGTCGTGTTCGTCTGAAACTGTTGACGAGGTGCGTCCTGCATCTTCGTGTTGCATATCTTCGTGAACGTTTGTATCGTCTTGCCGGCCGTCACCCAACATTCCCTCAAGTGTTGATCCATTTTGCACCATTTTTGATAGAGCTTCCAAGAATTCGCGGAATCCTTGTCTGTGCCCTCCTGCTGTATCTGCGTGTCTTTCCACAAAAGAAAAGCCCATACCTGCGCTTTTTGTTCGTTCTTGAAAAAAATAAATAAAACAAGTGTTTATTTAAGCTTGTTCTGGAGTAAATTAACGATACATAACATGCAATTGAGACTGCTACGTTTTCGGTACCATTGCTTTCACTCGCGACTCTGCTGCAAGGAAATTGCAAGCTCGATTTTCGGTCCCTCTACGTTATTAATTCCAAAGAAAAAAAAGCGTAATGATTAATTCGCGAATTTTTCCCATTGAATCAATTCGATGTGACTTTGTATGAAAAAGAATTCTTGCTGGATGCAAAAAACGGTTTCTTAATTCGCCCCGAACAGTTATGTTAATTTTCTCAACTAATTTACATCACAAGTATGTTGTTGATTGAACAAAATATTTTCTACTCCAATTTCAATTTGAATAGATTATCGGATTAATTAAATCGATTATCCTTTTTTTGCGTATTCCGCTTTTTTACAAATGTCTCGCCCATAAAAATTCTTTCAATTGTTGTAAAAATCTTGAATTTTTTTTTTTTTAATATTTGATTGGAAAAATTAGTTTTTCAGGTTTATTTGGAATGGTTATATTCTTTACTATCAACATATGCCAACAAATTTATTATTTCAATTTGTGAAAGGGTCGCGTTGCAAAAATAAATGATAAATTAAATTACTAACATTGGCGGTCTCTCGAAAGTGCGAGACTCCCGTGCACGCTCCTTCTTTACTTCGATGCTCCTGGAACTCTTCTACGAAGTGAAATACGGAGTGGCACTTGCCGCACACCAGGACGTCTAATCTGCCCATTTCTTCTTGCGCGGCTACAAGAACAAGTACACAATAATTACCGCTTCAGAATTTGTAATCTCTCTCTCCAATTCCACGCAGTTTCGACGATCGGACAAAAACTGTATCGCGAAAGTCAAGATCAAGAATGAAGAAAGTTAAGAAAAAAAAATTAAAAAGTTCAACGTCAATCTTTTGGCAATCTATATGGAGCAAATCTATTTGAAAATTACCTTTTATCGCGCTCGGATTGTTGTTGATGGCCGTTGAAGGGCCATCATCTCCTTCCATCTTGCTCTCGTGGATCCAAGAACGTTGCGTTCGTCCCTAGTATTCTACGCAAGAGAAATGAAACGTTCAAACGACGGTGTTTCGTACGCAGCTGAAAATCTAACGATAGGCCTGTCCGAACGATTCATACTCGGCAAGACAGTAAACAACGATACGGTTTGAACTAGTAAGATTTTCTCAATTTCACGATAATAAAATGGAGATTCGGCCGCGTCAGCCGGCTTCGCTTCACAATTCGCGGTCGAAACTACGACAAATTTCCGCGTTTTCGTACGAAGATTGATGAAACATAAGTTTTTTTTCTTTTTTCGTCGGGTAGGAATGATTGAAAACGCGGTGCCAGTAGCGTAGGTAACGAGAGCATTAAAACTCACAGGGCCACCCCTGATATGTCCGAGAGATTCAACGTGTATTTCTCTCTCGCGCGCGCACGAAAACACTATACGTATATCCTTCGTTTTTCCGTAAAATCTCGAGAATCGCGGCACAAGCGCTAGCGCGTCTTTTCTGTCTGCAACAACGATAGGCCGCAAATAATAATGTGAAGTAAGTCGATTGTTGGAGTCGAGTCAAGATCCATACATTGCAGTTAATCGAGACAGAGGCGTTTTTCTCCTTTTTTTTTTTCTTGTTATTAAAATATTTCGAACAACATTGTTGGCTCTATTAACGTTACTTTGTAGTTGTCGTACTTGGTATACCACGTCGTGAATGACGGAGAAAAAAAATAAAACTTTTTTTTTTTTTTCTTATTTCGTTCACGTCTCTCCGTTTCTCTAGGCACACACTCGCCGCCGCCGCTGGGATCTCGCCTATTTGCCCTACGCGCAAAGCCGATTCCTCGTCAAGATGGCTCTCCTCTAACCCCATTGTAAAAGCTACCGTACCCACTCGGTGGCACTTCCTGTTTTTCGCGCTTTTTCTATACCGTTTAGGAACGCATTTCTGGCCAAACTATCAACGACACACCGTTTCACTATTGTTCGACGACTATCGTAGAATAATTTTAAAGATGACTTACTGGGATCAATGACGATACTCCTCGATTGTAACTCGAGGAATGTATATCTTTATACAGCGCAGGGGAATTGAGCGCAAAAATTTTTCGCCACCGCACACACGACGGGCCCCGCGAGCGACGGGATGAAAACAGCGCGATCGCGTCCCCGCGACGGTGGCGCCTCGCAACGCAAACCGCCATTAGCCATGGCGTGGCCCGCACACTTTTTTTTTTGGCGGGAGCGACACTCGAGACGGCTTATACATACGATGCGCCCTTGAACAGCGAGAGCCTCAATCGTTACTGTAAAAACAATTAATCAATGAAACTACATGGAATCCTGTATAGCTTTTTTGTTGAGAGATGGATGCTTCGATTATTATGAAATGACTGAAGTCCGAAATTGGTATGTTCGAAATTCCCGCCCATTCAGACTGGCACGGCTCTTTCGACAACCGGCGTGTTATATTAATTACTGCGTTAAGTCGTATCCGAAACATCTAATTATTAAACCGTTTACAAATGAACTCGTAAATTGTCAGCTTTGAATCACCAAACGATAATGAAAAACGAAACCATGCGAAAACTTCATTCTTCCCTCCCCGCCGTTCGGCAAACTCTCGGAGTAATTAATTTTCGTAACTCGACATTGGCACGCCTTGACAATGTTAGTGCTTTCGAATACTAGCGCACATTCAATGTGTGTGGCTGCTGCCATTGTCATTCGATTGGTGTTGGAGACACAGGAGTTTGTATTCGGTTATTTTTGTGCCGGTCAATTTTGCGAATAATTGCGAAACGTTCGTGATTCTCGAAGGGACAATTTGTGCGAAAGTAAGACAATCGTTGGCGAAACCATGGCGGACGACGAGGGCGGAAAGGAATATCGGTGGGAGACCGGTTACGAGAAAACTTGGTAAGTTTCGGTTATTTTTTAGGCTATGTTGATTGTTTTGTTTTATGGTTTGTTCGTCACGATTGATTATCGATGCGAAAAATTCTTTCATTAATTTGCCATTATCATCAGTTTTTTTGTTCAATTGTTTACTTACTTGTTTATTCATTCCGATCTACCGCTCGCTAATTGCGATTCATAATCAATATGATGAGTTGGTTTGACAATTTTTATTGTTACTCAGGGAAGCTATAAGGGAGGACGATCATGGTTGCTTGGAAGCCTCCGTCGCGGATATTATTCACAGGGCAAAGCGGAAGCGCCAGTTGGAAAAAACTGGTGGCGCTAGATTGGGGATGATGAGACATCTCTACATTGTCTTGGACGCTTCCGAAGCCATGTCCATTCAAGATTTAAAGCCAACGAGGTTAATCTGTAGCATAAAGGTACTTTAATTGTTAGAAAAGCTTCAAATTTTTAAACATTTTGCATGGCATTCGCTGATTCTGGAAGTCCTGGAATATCCTCAAATTTCTTACCTGGACTTTGAATTTTTTTAAAACTTATAAATTACAATTTTTAAGTACTTAGTAACTCTTTCAATTTTTTTTGTCCTGGAATGTCGTAAAATTTGTTTGGTGATCCTTGAATATCTTTTTTACTGCAATAAAAATTCGAAAGGAAAAACACATATTGCTTTATTATTCAATTTATTTTAATCATCCTCAAGTCTCTTGAAAAAGCTCTGGATAAGTTGTAGAAATATCGTTGAATTTTGCTCAATGACTGAATGACTTTCGTTGGTTTTTATTTTCAGCTTTTAGAGGATTTTATAGAAGAATTTTTCTATCAGAATCCCATAAGTCAGTTGGGATTAATATTGACGAGGAACAAGAGAGCCGAGAAGATTAGCGAGTTGTCAGGAAACTCGAAAAAACATGTCAAGGTATTTTATTCGTGTTTGTTTAAGGAACATTAAACGCGAACACGAACGAACCTCTTTGGAGATCGATAATTAGAGACTTTTATTTCAGGAGATTCAGGGTTTGATGCATACTGCTCTCACAGGAGAGCCCAGTCTGCAGAATTCTTTGGAGCTGGCTCTAAAGTCGTTGCGCATATTGCCCTCGCATGCGAGCAGAGAAATTCTTGTAATAATAGGCTCGCTCACTACCTGCGATCCCGGGGACATTAACGAAACAATACAGGTATAAAATGTTTTCTTAAATCATGCTCACAGCCTTTACAAGCTCATAATACATTGTCGATGTTAATTCTCCGCGAATTAACTATTCGTTAACATCAATTATTGTTTCGCTTCCTCGCATTGTGAAAGAGAGATTTCGTCAATTTACACCGATCATCTTGCTAATAATGTTATTAAACACAATGTTCTTAATCGTCGAGTCAATTTCTATTATGTCGTCTTTACTTCATTGCGCTATTTAATTCTTGTGTTGAAATACTCATAATTTCTTCATTTCAAAAATATCGTTTTCACGCCTCTTTGCGACGAAATCGATTGCTTAATGAAGTTTTTTCTGCACAGAACATGAAAGCCGACGGAGTAAGATGCAGCGTTATAGGACTAGCAGCCGAGTTGCATGTGGGTAAACGAATGGCGACAGCGACCGGCGGTGAGCATGGCGTAGTTCTCGATGACAAACATTTCAAGGAACAACTTCAGACCCACATCGATCCCCCGCCGGCGGCTACGAGGCTCGACGCTGCACTGGTGAAAATGGGATTTCCTCATCACGCTCTTCACACGAACACAGCCGATACCGCGATGAGCGTCTGCATGTGGTAAATACGCTTCTGTTTACAATTATAAGAATATAGTTTTTGGTTATATAAAAAGGCATCTAACGAAATAATCAAACGGTAATTGTGATTAAGTGATTTGTCAGTGGAAATTAAAAGCGTTAAGTTCTACATGAGGTTCTTTTCCAATTGCCAACCTTGCTGCTTAGACTCGGCTTTATGCTCAAACTTCTACGGAATTTCTCTTTAGAGCTAGAAGAAGAAATATACGAATCATAACATTTGAAGATCTTTTTATCGGTATTTCGTTACGATTTTCTTCAATGATCGTGTAACATCTCAAAACAACGATATTAAAACTTCGCTGATTATTCTGTCCCGTGAAATTTTTCAGGTGCAATAAACCACTTCGTTTTACTGATATTGAATTAAAGCGCGGCTTACGAAAGACGCGCGGTTTTTATCGTGCCGTAAACTCGCTGTTATTCGCAAAAGGCGTCGGATACAATTTTTTTTTACTGACCTTGAATTTATTAATGATTTCAATCCTGGTTTACTGCTCGATACAAAAAATTGGGTCGGGAAGTAAAAAAAAAAGTTTTCAACAGTAAGCGGTAGAATGACAAATTCACCTTCGGTGTTTATGTTTTGTTAAAACCTTCTTTTCGAATAATAGCGTTCACTCGTTGATCCCCTTTATTTCGTAGTCACGCCGACAGCGCGGATGGTTCATCGAAACTCACGAGCGCGGGATACTTGTGTCCTCAATGCCTGAGCAAACATTGCGAACTCCCGGTGGAATGTCGCGCCTGCGGTTTGACTCTCGTGTCGGCACCGCATTTGGCACGATCTTATCACTACCTGTTCCCCGTCGAGCATTTTCAGGAGGAGCAGAACACCGGCGACGTCACATCTTGTCACGGTTGTCAGAAGAATATAATCTCGGAAAAGAAGGTAACCGTTTAAATTCAAGAATTCTACGATTATATCTGATAAGGTCTTTTACGTGTTCGTTTTGTCTTGTTTCTTTTTTTTTCTGTTTTTTTTTCCATTTTTATCTCGTCTCTTGATTCACTTACAGATTTATGTGTGCAAGAAATGCACCCAGACGTTTTGTCTGGATTGTGAAATATTTATCCACGAATCCCTCCACACGTGTCCCGGTTGCGCAACGAATCCGGCAAGCTTCCAGAAACCCGGGGGCTTATCTACCACGTAGATATTATCCTGATCGTGCGATGCCGTGCGGAAGATTTTTTTTTTGTCTTCGGGAACATGAAAAGTGGAGTACGCGTGCAACAGAAAAGAAAATCATCATCGTGCAGGTTTTTTTTAGAATAAACTTTCTCCGGAAAGACTTATCATTAACAATGTAATGTAATATAATTAATCAATCATTAAAACGATCTCAGGAGACTTGAGTAGGACCAAAAAAAAAATTTGAATTTCCATCTCGAATATATCTCTCCTTCTTCTGAAATGCATCGAGCGATACGGACCGGTAAAAGTATCAACGCAATGGTAATTTGATCGTATAATTCGCGTTACAATTTTTCACGCAGCAATCGATATCGATAAGCAAATGATTCACTTGTGTCACTGCCGATTGTTCAGTAAAAACCCGTGAAACATATTCTGCAGTCACGATATTCGATTTCAGAGATCTGCATCGCTCGTTGCTTATCTCAACGCCGATTAAACGACGAATAAGAATTTTCTGCAACAAAACGATTTTTCGTTACCATTAAATTTCTAGCGTGTACAAAGTCTCGTCGGATCACGATGCGTGAAATGTAATACATGCAATTGATCTCCATGCGTCCAGACACGGTCGTTGCGGTCCGAGTGAGAGTACGAAGAGCGTGAAATCGACGAGGCCTGCGGAGAAAGATGAAGAGATCGCGCGGAATAGCGATCGAGAGATTATCACGAGGAAGATGAAAACGATGAACCGACGAATCTCCGTCGACGATAATCGGTAAAGATTTCAAGATATAATAAGATACGAGAGAAACAACGGATAAGTGGAAGAATGAGATATCGAGAGTGGGAGCTTTCGTAGTAAATTCGTAAGGATCGCGGTAGCGGCTCAAGAAGACAGGTGGAAGAGAGGCTCGCTTCTCCGTTACGGAGACACTTTATTAGTTAGACGGCAGGCTTCGTTGCGACCGGTTGCGTTGTGTCCCCGTCGCCTGTCGAAACGCGCTCTACGCTCTTTTTCAAACCTACTTTTACGTCTGTCTGCTCTATAACCGCGCAAAGTGTGCCTAGCTCTCGTATTCTACTTACTGTCGTTTCTTGCTCTGCGCGACGATCTATCGCACGATATTTCTCAATTTTTGTCTCATTTACCGATTCTTTTTTTTTTTCTTTTTCTTCTACTCTCGCGAAAAAAGTTCAATACGTATCGAACGCGTCGCGTTCGAACGTTTATTTCTGGTAAGTGACGAGGAATATGTGAAAACTAAATGAATTGTTATGCAGAATAATATAATGATGTGTTCGCTTATCTATCTCAAGGACTCGCGGGGCTTCAACGTCAGCTTCGCATGTGATAATTGTATGTGCGACGTGTTTATTCCTATTCTTGAGCCGGTGATATCGCGGAACACAGATCTCCCACGAGTTCACGCTTCGTAAATTCGGTTAATCGCTCCCGAGGAAAATGTAACGTAATTCAAGGATAAATTCGAGTGATTTCTCGCTGAAGGATTATTCGGTTTCGGTATTACGAACAAGTCCGATCAGGAAATGTAGATAAACCGACGTTTTTCTCAATATCGAATGAAGTTGTGGTTTTGGCCGTTTCACTGTTTCTACAAATAGACAAGACAGCTTTTTTTCGTTGCAACATTGAATTCCTAAAACGAATACCTGTCGATTTCAGCGTAGGTAGAGGATTATGAAATTTTCGTGATGGATACTGAAAAAAAATTGACAAAAAATGAAAATATTATTCCTAAATTTGGAAAATGCCTAAAGCCGTTATTTTGTAATAATCGGTGAACGAAAAGTAAATTTTCATGTGCTACAAGAAAAATAAGGCGTGTCGATTTGCGGCTCATAAGAATGGAGCGATAATTTTATTTCTTGCACTATTATTGGATGTGAATGTCGAGTTTTCTGCTTCATTCCATATGGCATTCGGCCGTTCACTCGAATGTAAAAAGGGCGTTATCGTTGCACGAAGAAAGAATAAGCAAGCCGTATACCCACGCTTATAATTAGATAAAAATTAATCTAGTATGCGATGAGCTAACGATAACGCTTTCGAACTGCCGTCAACGTTCACCGAGACATTTCCTAACAGTCGCTCCGGGACGAGCGCAAATGATATTTAGGTAACGATTTTTCATTGAACTTCGTCTCTTCGTCGCGGAATTCAATCATTTTATCGTCACTCCTAATCTTTCGGGAGAATATTAGAGATACAGTGGCCTATCGTGAATCATCTCACATGTGCTCTCGATCTTCGGTATTACGAGAATTTCTATTATCTTATCGCGCGTAGATTCGCGTCTAGTTTTACGTCGAGCGTTTAGCCACGGATCCAGATCGATCCAGCGATAGGAAGACTGATTTGCCTTGAGAGATTTTGAAAAAAGTTAATCATATCGAAGCTATAAACAATTTGATTGAAGACCAGTACGTCTCGGTTACAACCTGATCATTCAATCGGTTTAACTTATGGAGCTTCGCAATCGCAAAATGCGAGAACACTTTACTCGTTATTTGTTCAAAAAATTTGATAACTATACTTTCAAACCCCTTTTGGGTATACTTTGGAATTCATATTGTAAGAGAAGTTGAAACAAAAATGAGTTTCCAGACCATTTCTCTTCGTCCTACAAGTAGCTTTGTTTCCATCAAATTTCTTTTGCGCGATTGAACATGGGGATTTTACCAAAACATGGTCCAATTATATGGACCAAAATTATCTATTGACACGATAACTCTTGCAATATTCCAGATATCAGACTAAGAATTTGTACTAAGACGAAGAATATGGATTATTATTATTATTATTTTTTTTATGAAACCTTGAGTTTTTTTCGAAAATATTTAAAAAAAGGAAACAATCCGTAAATCCAATTAACATAATAATCTACATATTTGCTTGATACAGAATGCTTTCTTGTCTTTATCGTTAATCGATTTCCAAAGCTTACTCTCGAGTTTTAAAACTCGAATTTTCGATAATTTGCCTATCGTTAGAATATCATTATCCATAAAAAAGATACCAAAAGCGATTTGAAATTCGTGGAAAAGAAGGAACGATAATTAGTTTCGACTTTCATGGATCGTTGAGAGGTCAGAAACTCGTCGATTGTACGATAAAATAAGATCATCGATAAGCCGACGATTCGAATGTAGAGAGATAACGAGTACTCGTGTCTCTCGATCTCGAGATGCATCGCGACGTGTATCTATTTAATCTCGCGCATCCAAAAAAAGATTAAAAAAATATCGACAATGTTCGCGCACTCGGAGATAGCCGAGCAACGTTGACGTATAAACTTCATTATTTTTTTTCTGGAATATTCATCGCGTGTAGAATAAACAGAAAGTTCTTCCTCGTTTATCTCATTAATCATCGTATCAGCGTTGTTTGGCAAATCGGTGCCAAAATGTTATCGGTGCAATTTAAAGATCTTCGAAACTCGAGAATTAAACATTTAATTGTTTTTCACTTTTCGACCTTCGCGAGTAATTTGCGAACTCGAGAAACATCGAAAAGCGAAGTATTTACGTTCGATCGACGGAACAAGGATTATTAATGCAATTATGATGCTCGCAATTAAATATTTGCGCAATGTGATTAAAGCGATTCACTTTCCCCGACTCTCACTAACAATCGCTTGAATTACGGGTACGCCTCGATCTTACACGTGTCTTTCTGCGACGAGGATAAAACAATATATAAAAATTCGTAAATTCTTATCGCGCTTTTCTTGCGTTAATCTATTATTCATTTTTTTCGACCCGGTATTTGTTGAATCTTTAAAAAAAAGTTCAAGTTATAAGCTCGCGAAGCCTCGTTGAGAATTTTAATCGGCGACCTAGACGCGTCGACTGTTACGCGCTAGGAAGCGAGGAACAAATAGGAAACTTACTGCGGAATGACATTAATTGCAATGCCGAAGCACCGAAGAGGCGATTGCGACTACGATAATCGGCGATAATCGACAAATGATCTTGTCGAGTGCATTAACTAGCGAGTAAGACTGCACTAGGTCGCCGTCCTTATTCTCGTTTTCTTTTTATTCCTCTATTTTGATTCGCGCCGGTAATTCTCAGGTGAAAGTTGAATTACCGGTTCGCGTTTCATTATTGAGTCACCACGGTTATCCACGTCGTTTAACGATTCTTTGAGCGTCGTAAATTAAATAATTACGAGCATCGGCTCTTACTAAAATATTTGTGAAAAAATACTTGAAGGCTCAAGACGTTTTTTTAATTAATCGGAATGCGTGCGAGGGAGAAGAGGAAAATCGAAAAATTATATTGCATATTATATCGAGGTCGAAGCTTCGTTCGTCCTCATTAGTACGAGATGCTCGTAACGAGAGTGTTGCGAAATCCTCGCCATAAGTGGTCATTGATACTTATCCTCGCAAGGACATTGAATCGCCGAGACGAGGGATAACATTTTTTTTCTCTCATTCGCTTCTCTCTTGTTATTCAAGGATTATTTCATCGATTCAAGGATCGCACGAATGACCTCCGAGGCACGTGGACGATTTCGGTTCTTCGTCACGTTCAGGGACTCTGTAGATCAAGGACTTATCGGAGCTATTCGTAGACACGAGATCGTCGCCGAGAAAACGATACAGTTTCGCGACGGAGATTGCGGAACGGAATGCTGAATATAAAAAAAAAAACGACTCGCCAAGACTCATGTTTATTCGCGATCGCCAATCAATTGTCGATCTTCCAACTCATGCTTTTTTTTCCTTTGAGTTATTATGATTGTGTCGTTTTATTAACGGAACTTTTTACTCAACAAAAACGACGACGTAGCGAAACCAGTCGATAGAAGAATAATGCATTCTCGAGCTCGAAATGATCCGCGATCTGCGAAGCTCGTTAAAAAAGTTTCATTGTCATTCAGATTTTTGCATAACAGAAAAATAATTAGATAGAAAATTGCGAACGATTTAACGAAGAGTTGTCGGTGATTTCGCGAAATTAACGCGGTTCGAAGAGATTTGAGTTGATTGCAAGGATCGTGAGACGAAAGATAGAGTGGCGAAGATAGTACACGCGATAAACGCCGCTTTATGACGCTCTTTTTTTTTTCTTACCTTGACACTTCCAGTTTACGACAACGTATAATATTTGTATGGTTTTTTTATTCTTTTATTTATAATGCTGGCTGCTCGTAATCTCCGTCTCCGTACGTAGACGGAGCCTAGCGATTAGAATCGAAAGCCTCTTATGTGTCAATTGCACGGAAAGCAATATGCAGTCGTCGCTATTGATACATTGTATGAATTATCATCGCCTGGACGAGGCTTTTTTTCGCTTCAGATAACGATCGAAGAATGCGGAGAACGGACTAGCCGATGTTTGCATATTCTTATCCACGTCTGCGGGGAGTCTAGACTTTAAAATAAAATTGCGTAGACGTAAAAGCGTTTGATAGGAAGATTCGCCAGTTCGAATTATAGGTTTTCCACAGCAGAAGCTGTGCAATGAAACCGGTCTCGATGATTCACAGCTCGTATTCTTCGCCGAGATTATCTGCAAAATTGTCGCTCGAAACCGCAGTTTCACTAATAGATTCATTCCCCAACCGCAGTGTATCGAGTTATATTTGTTTAGTTAGCTTCGTGGAAGATTGTAAAAATGTTTTCTTCGTCGTGTAAAATATTGTAGACAAATTGTTCATTTGCGAACAAGAAATATTTTCAAACTAAGTGCGCTTTTCGAACACTAAAGTGTGTTTCGATACAAAAAATGAATGATTCTCTATAACTTCGTTTATGATGACGAAACAACTAGGTCCGAAAAAAATCTTGCTTGCCTTTCTTTTTGTTGTAACTTTCTCGACACCTATCGATTTTTTTTCCATCAAATAAGTATTATTCAATGCAGTGTCATAAATCTTATAATAATACTTTCTCTCTAATAACGTGCGTAATTACATCGAATTGTTCGGTCCGTTCAGCGGAAATGTCATTTTGGCCTTTGCCAAGGCATTTCTACGACGAGCGGAACGGTGAAACGAAGTTTCATAAAGAAGTAACGCTCGTTCGTTGCCGCAATGAAATTTTATTGTCTACACGAAATACCTACGGATAACGAGCAATCTCTTCCGCCCGACGAGTTCCTCGTAGTGTCAACGAGTCAAACACGAATCGTCGCTTCCACTCTCGTTTCGCCTGTGTCCCGAGGACAAACTTCAATAATTCTCGTATTTAACTCAAATTATAAATCGATGAGGCAAGATTTTTTACCGCCTCTTCCCGTCGCATTCGAGAGAGCGATAAGATAACGGTAAAAGTCTTAATAGAATCTCCGGTTATACCGTTTATACGGATTCCAATTTCTCGCGTTTAAAGGATAGCGAATAATGATCGATAAACTTTCTAAAATTGCTAAGAACGTTGAGCGCCCAGAGGCGTTGGGAACTGCCGGATATTTCTTTGTGGCCTTCCAGAGCTCTCTGTACCCGACGTCGAATCGCTACCGAGTTCCCATTAGCGACGGAGAAAAAATTACTCGTCTACAGGTCTTTTTTCTTTTTATACTTCGTTACGTGAGTCTCGTTGTTTGTCGAATCGTTCTTCAACGTGACACAAGCGGTTTTTCTCAACGCCGAGCTTCAGGCTTGGTAAAAATATTTCGTTGTTTAATTTTCTTCCGATTACAAATTTTCGTTATGGCATGTGTTATATTGTCATTTCTATATCCTGTTTTGCGGTATTTTTTTTTTCAATGCCATTCTTTTTCTTTTTTTTTTCAGAAAATTTCGGAGCACAAGAGACTGACGAGATGGCAACGAAGCTTTGGAACGCCTTGTCCAGGAAGCGGGTCGACGTCGACACAGGAGAAAAGAGCGAGCTCGCTCGAGTGCTCGGAGTATTCGATCTAACAGCATTGGGAGTCGGCGCTACTCTCGGCCTCGGTGTTTACGTTCTCGCTGGAAGAGTCGCGAAAGAGACCGCCGGACCCGCTGTCTGCATATCGTTCCTCATCGCCGCTATCGCTTCGGCCTTCGCCGGTTAGCAGAATCGACAATTGTTCCGCATTATGAAAATCGCTGCGATCCACTTCTGTGGCAAATTTGCAATGCAAATTCCATTATTCCATTCGCGTGTTTCGACAGAACAATTGACGTTGGTACAGCTGTATTTCATACAATTAACGTGCCCGCGACGCGGGGATAATACAGTAGAAATTAATTAATGAAACGTGAGCCTTTAATTCGTATATGCGTATTAGAATTTTGAGCAGTTGCACTTCTACTCCATTCTGTAAATTTCATTTGACTCTGATTCATTTTCCTTCTTCAAGATGTTTTTAATGATTTTTTTTTCGAGATCTTTATTTAAACGTATTTAGAATGTTCCAAAACGTTCATAACTTGAGAATGGCTTGAGATATCAAGCTGAAGTGTATCTCACGTGTTGAGGGGCCAATTATACTGCCACGAAATTCGTGCGGTTCTTCAGTTTCCTAAAAAAACAATTTTTTCAAATCGCACATTTTTTTTCGATCGGTTGTACCATAGCAGCATTAGAATGCGTCTGTCCGTTCAAAACTGTCGGATGAACTCTACGGGGCCGAACGCTTGAATATGCTTGAGTATTGATCGTCCAGTATAAAATCGTAAAAAAGTGTTTAATTAGCGTGGGCTTTTTGAAATTTTAATTGAGTAAGCATTAAACTTACGTGGCTTTATCACTAGATACTTAAAAGCTATGAATGCATTGTTCATTGATTTGCATTTGAATCGATCTTGACCCATAAATATAAAACTACTTTTTATTAGGCATGTGTTACGCCGAGTTTGCGTCCAGGGTCCCGAAAGCCGGCTCCGCTTATGTCTACAGCTACGTGACCGTCGGGGAGTTTATAGCTTTCGTAATAGGCTGGAATCTTATACTGGAGTACGTGATCGGTGAGTTTGAAGCAACAGTCAAAAACAATTATCTTTCGATTATTGACACTCCATCGTTATCCTTAATTAATATTTTGAATCAATTTAATTCAGGTACAGCCAGCATGGCACGGGCACTCAGCGATTACATAGATTCGCTGATAGGAAATGTAATGCGCAATGCTCTTTACTCCGTAATGCCGATTGACATATCATTTCTTTCGGAGTATCCGGACTTTTTCGCTTTCGGCATGGTTATTCTCCTCGTGGGACTGTTGTGCATCGGCGTTCGAGAATCTTCGTATCTCAATATGGGCTTCACCGTTGTGAATCTCTTGACGATAATGATTATCATCGTCGCTGGTTCCATCAAAGGTGAGACAAATCGCGCAAATAAAATATGAAATATACGATAACGAATTAAAAATAACAATTATATTCTCTGGTTTTTTTTTCAGCCGATCCGAAAAATTGGAATCTCAGCCTCGAAGATATACCGACGACGGTGAAGAATCCGGGAACCGGCGGATTTATGCCGTTCGGCATAAACGGCGTGATGGTCGGTGCGGCAAAGTGTTTCTTCGGTTTCGTTGGATTCGACGCGGTCGCTTCTACCGGCGAGGAAGCGAAGAATCCTCAGCGAACTATACCGATCGCGATCGTCATATCTCTGTCGATTATCTTTGCTGCTTACTTCTCAATCTCGACGGTTCTCACGATGATGTGGCCGTATTACGATCAGGTAATTGAAAAAAACCGATCTGGATAGAAACATTTGTTGTCGATAAAATTGACGGTTGGAATTTTGGGTATCTTGCGTTTGAAATAATAAACGTTTTTGTGGCGTAGAATGCTCAAGCGCCGTTTCCTTATGTCTTCGAACAAATCGGTTGGCCGGCCGTAAAGTGGATCGTTAATATCGGCGCGATATTCGCCCTCTGCACGAGTCTACTCGGCGCGATGTTTCCGCTTCCTCGAGTATTGTACGCGATGGGCAGCGACGGTGTTATCTTCAAGTTTCTCGCTAAAGTACATCCGAAGACCCAGACACCGATTATCGGCACCATGGTCGCCGGAGCATTAACAGGTAGAAAAAAAGGATGATTTCGCTATCATTTTTAGCGCTAATATCGCTTACGATACTAGCACTAATAAATTCTACAAATCTTAATTTTTTTTAGGTGTTTTCTGGTGTATAACAATTATATTCTCTCTTCGGAAGAGAAATATTATTACCGTATATTAGACCTCCCGATGTATTTGCGTGAACGAAATCGTTAATTTCTTTATTTCAGCTATCATGACGTTATTCTTCAACGTGGATCAATTGATCGATATGATGTCGATCGGTACTTTGCTCGCTTACACGATCGTTGCGATATCCGTATTGATACTCAGGTATATCTTCCAAAAAATGTATTCACCCTCTCGAGTGTGAAGCATTAATAATTATTTCTTTGTTATTGATGGTTTTTTTCTTACAGATATCAAAAAAGTGATTACGAGACGAAAGTACCGATGTTGAACAATGGCTCGACCCCGATGGGTTATTTCAAGCAACTCTTCAATCTCAATTGTTTGAAAGAACCGACAGATTTCTCGAGCGCCGTTGCCAGCTGGGGTGTTCTCGCTTTCAGTTAATAATTTTGCATATCATGTTTTTTCTACTGTATCAACTTTTGAAGTCGACCTAACGACGGGAATTCTTGTTTTTCAGCAATCACCGTGCTTATTTTCGGCTTCGTTTTCAACAACATCGGTACCACTTTGATTCCGGAAAATACGTTCACTTACGTGATACTGACGATTCTCGGCCTGATAATGATCTGGCTTGTCATCGCGATCGGTCGACAACCGATCCAAGACGAAACTTTGGCATTCAAAGTTCCTCTGGTTCCGCTGGTGCCGTGCTTGAGTATCTTGATCAATTTGTATCTTATGCTTCAACTGGACTCTCTCACGTGGATAAGATTCGCCGTTTGGATGATAATTGGTAAACTGTTCAAGAATTTCATGCGATAATCCAACAAGTGTTTCATTCGAATTTCCTATTGACAATGCTCTCTTCTTTTGCAGGATTCGCGATCTACTTCTTCTACGGTATTTCGCACAGTTTGCAGGGCCAACGAAACAGCATCATGCCAGACACGTTAACGCAAAAATATGCCGAACCGGTGAAATTAGTAACCCGATTTTGAGAATCGCGCTTCGAATTTTTAGAGAGTAGATTCAACTACAGTGCCACGCATTACACAGCCAAATCGCGACACCGAACATCATTGATGCAACAATATCGAAGACTTAATTTTTTCGTATTCTTCCCTTTCGCAAGTATTATTAGCGATATGCGTATCGTTCACGTCGCATTCATGACAGTCATCGAATCGTTAGTTTTTAGTAACCCGCAAGCAAATCGAGCCCCGCTGCCAACTCGAATCGTTCGAATAGCATCGAAAAGCTTGCTTTTCGGTTTTTTCCGCAGAATGAATATTCAAATCTTTCGTATCTCGCGCTCGACGAATCGCTCGAAGCCTCACCGATTGTACATAACGAGCACAATGAATAATTTATATGTTACTTTGTGTAAAACCTTTATTGTACAGATATATACGTAATATAATTGATGATATTTCTTTTTTAATGTACGAGTTGCTCCTTTTTTCATAACCATCGTTATCGTTACTGTTGTAGAAAAATAGCAACTAAAAAAAGAATAAAGACAACGCAGCGCCAAGTACGGTTCAGTGGATAAAACGTGGTGCACGATTTGTAACTTGGATCTTGCCGGAATGTGAATTCTTTTCTTTGAAAGTAAAAAAAAAACATAAAGTGACTAGTAATAAATTGTCCCGAGAAGTTGTATCGGGACTTTCGAGGCAATCTAACAATCCGTTGACTTACGGAACATTATTTACAGAATATAATCTCATTCTTTGGTGTTCCCGAAAGCCGCAATCTCGTCGATTTCGTATCTCGCGAGATTCTTGAACTGTCGGAAAGATATACGAAAGAACTGAAAAATTATTAATAAAACAGCGGATGAGTTTGGCGAACGCGCGGTTCGCCCGAAATACTGGGAAACGGTGTTTTCGGTATTATGCTTGGAACGACACGACAGACAGAGAATTGTGAGCGCATTAAACATTCATATATCGATCGAATTTTGTCGAAATGCCAAGCGGAAGCTTTGTTTAGCACATTGTCAGCCGGTGTGCGCGCCGATCGATATACGAAAAGTACGATCTACTTCGATCCGTTCACCAATCCTCCCACGCTGATGTGCTGCCAGTTCGCCTGCGAAAATTCGATAATTTTTTTTGATCGCCTCTAAGTTGCCTTCAATTTTGGATACAGTTGAATATCCAGGGCAGATAATGAATTGGACAAAGAAGGATATATTCGGCGATGAAGGATCGATCACGAAACGTGAGAACTCACCCCAATGCCGGTGACCCATCCCGTTCCAGCGGGATTTTCGTCCGTTATACCGATTCTCCGACAAACGATCCCGGCACCGGAAATTGCCCACACTTGTCCGGTCTCTCTGCCTACGGAAACGTGTCGAAAACCTTGCTTCGCCGTCACGACCGACGAATCTGCTCGGGCAAATAAATCTCAACCGTTAGCAACGAGAATCACGATATTGTCCGATTGAAACCAAAAAATCGTCAATTCCATTCTTGTACACGGACAATACGCTGTTACGATGTTGATCTTGGTTTAACAATTTTTCGACGATTTCCAATATTTTGTATTTACGATTCACGGAATTCAGCTCCTTCAACCGATTTTCTCCTTCTCGGAGTAAAATTGATATTGCGGATTTTTTTCTACGAGAAAAGAAGAGGTTCTTACCAATGTGAATGGGATCGTTGGGCATAGCTGGCAACGTTTGCCAGTGTGTACCCTCTGGAAAGATTTTCGGTTGTATCTCACGACGAACCGATAATCTTCCCGATGTATCCAATGCCCATACGACGTTTGCCCCCACCGAGATCTGCTTCAAATGAGCGCCGGCCGGCGGTTCCACGTTCGTCCATACTTCGCCTGCGATAATACCGAAAATTAATATGGCCTGTTGATACTATGTAAATTACAGATTCAATTTTTTTCATATAAAAGAACTCGATTTTTTTTAAAGAAATATAAAACTCAAACCCTTTTTTTTTCCACAACTACTTGACGAAGATTTTTTTCTATTGTAACTGACCTATAGGTTTGGCAGCATTAATACCGAATCGCCAGTACGAAGAGCCGTTTTTTCCAACAGCCCAGACTTGGTTATGCGGTCCGCAGGATATACCGACGAGTGCCTGATCACTTGGTATGTGTTCCCACGAGACACCCTTGAAAATAATACCATATTTGTACTCTGTTCGTGCTTTTTTACACAGCATACAGTAAATCCTTCCGACAAAAATATTACGCTATCTTCTTTGATGTCCGGTTAACGAAGATGATTTTTTTAAATTAATTAAACGATATAGACCAATCGTTATAAAATTTCTGCGTCAAGAAGAATTTATTGAATCAACACGAAGACTCACCATAGGACAAGACTCCGAGACTCCTCGCCTGAACAGAGCTTCGCCATTTGCTGCCACCGCCCACACGTCTATCGGAGAATCCGTACCGGGCTTCTCGGACACCTAAAACGATGTTAAAAAGGACAGTATAGTATTAGAGACGTTAGGGTGGAAAGTTAAAGGTGTTTTAGACTTCGTTTACATTATGTTGTGCTACTAACGTATAATGAAACATCGACAAGTTTGGTATTGCCCAATTCCTGCCACGGTCCGCTGCTCGTAAGTAGACAACGCCTGAACCATCTTCGGCGTCTAACGTAATCGGTAAACGATTTTTTGCCGTGATACTGCGATGGAAAGTCTGTAGCGTATTGCCATCCGTCACGGTCGACGCCGCCGGGCGTGTGGAAATCGATTATCCAATCGGAAACCTGAATTAGATGGAAGAAATCGGTAATAAGGATTTATTTTCTTCGACAATGATATTTCGATTTTTAAAATTCCATCTTCGATACACGACCCTCGCAAAATATTAATGCGGTAATTACGAGGCCATCAAGCTATACACGAGACGAGGCTAATGGAAAAGAGTGCGAATAGAAAAATTGATACTATACGACGACTTGAAGTCCATTAAAATTTACTCACCCACCGCCAATGCATCGAAAGCAACTTAGTAAGCTCCCGCGTACGTTTATGTCTCCCCGTTACGTCGCTCCACATGTAACGATCCGTTGGAAGCCCGTGCGACGTGTAACCCGTCACGGGATTCCAGCGTTGATTCTCATAAACAAAGTAATTGTGCGTATCCATCATCGAATTTATTCCCGTGTTGCTCGCTCCCAATCCTGCGAAATTACCAATTCGATTGACTTAATCTTCCTTCTTGCGTGTGAAAAAAAAATGCTGACAAAGCCAAAGTAACGAAGAAGGACGAGTCAAGTCTTAACATCGAATAGGAATTCTCTTTTCACGCATGAAATAATCCATGATCGAGATATTCTCGATGATAAAATAAAATAATAATTTTACCTTTGAGAAAAGCTCCACCCCATCCGCCCGTGTAGACCCAAGCTGTGTTGTCGTATCCAATGCCCCAAGTTATACCCGAGCTGCAAGTTTCAACTTTCTTCAAATGTCCACCGATTTGTCGCCAGAACATTCCCATAGGTTCGATTATCACCTGTCGATTAACCAACGTTTGAATCTTTTGGATTATTCGTATATATTTTCTTCATTCGATACAGTCTCAAAGGAAACGGTCTTTCGCTAGTGATAGATAAATTAATTGATCAATTTAAAAAAAATGGACATCGCAACTAAACAAATGTTACATTACAACTTACCATCGGCGATTTGTAAAGAACGGAGTGCAGAGTCATGAGTCCCTTGATTCTCAAATGAGTGATACTCTGGGGTGATATTCTGTGACTGAAAAACGTGTATTCGGTATCGTTGATGAAGATTCTATAGCCGCGATCCTCGCAGACGATTTTCAACGTGAAATCCGAGCCTGCCTTGAGCGGACTGCCGCCGGTCCTTTCCTCGTCGCCCCACTGTCCATTCTGATAAGTATTTCTCACGATAATGTTTTCTTGAAAGCGTGGATTGAAGTGGAGAGCAATGTCGTGAGTGTCGCTCGCACATTTGTTCCGAAGCATCGTTGTCATGTGACAAACGAGATTGAACGCCAGCCTTTTGTGAGAACGAGAAATATGCAGAAAATTGTTATGCACGATAATAAACATGATTCAAAAACATTTTGTGGGTAAGATTTTTGGCGAACTTATACCTATCGGCGTCGTCGTGAACGCACACCGATATGTGAAGGGCACTACCGGGTTTAAAGCCGTTTTGCAATATACTTTCGAATGGCAATTCCTTGCCAGCGGTGTCGAGTTCTTGGGAATAACATCCTTCGAGATACTGATTAGCCTGCAAATCGAGAATATATTTTACTGTGGCATATTCAGTCGATCAATCGTTGCACTAAAAACAATTTATTCGAGGATTCAAAGAAGTTGAGTATGGTATGTATTTTTACCTCAGCTATTACAGGATCGTAGACGAAAACGTCTCCCAAAGCAGTTGTAGCCCAAATAGAATTAGGGCCAGGTCTGCCGTACACATTATTCATTTTGCACGACACTGAAGAAAAAACAACAACATTAGAATAATCATTTTTGGAAAATACAGAGAGTTCGTAGATTATTACGATTGAGAAAAGATTTTTCTACCGGAAGTTATGTGGCCCATCCAATCTTCCATTTCCGTGTCGCTGGCGAATTGCAGTCTCAGTACTTTGGATCTCGGTAGACGCGGAGTGTGAATTGCCAATCTCGGACTGCCCGGTTCGCTGCAGCAAACAACACAAACAATTTCCGAAATCGGGAACTGCATCTGAAAGGAAAAAAATATCGTTCGTTCTCTTAAAAATGCGATATTAAATTATGATCTTGAATTTCGGAATTTTGAAAAAATCGACATATATACAGAAAAACTTACGGATCAATTTGAAAAAAATTCACTTACCGAATAATTTCTAAACAATTTGTTATTCAACTAATTTGTCAACAACTTATCACATTGTAATTATGCATATGTAAACTTCTTAGAGCCTGATGCATAGTCGGTGTTTCGGAGAATTTTATTTTATTGGGAAATATATGATTTTCGCTTGGAAACTCACTGTTCGCTGGTACTATGGCGATACACTCTCCTTAAAAGAATAGGAGACTTACCATTGTGGTAGCACCGTCGGAATTGAGTATCGTCAACGTGCCAGCATCCAGCGTTCCGCTGTCGCTGCTTATCCACTCGAGTTCGATAACGCAATCTTCGTAGACGTTACTGCCTTTGAGCTTGCACCGCGCATCGCCGTTCTTCACCCACGACGATCTCTCGATCGCTTTCTCGCATCTTGAGAGATCGAAATCGCCGAGATTCATGCGTTTCTTGAGTTCCTCCAGTATGTGTATTCGCCATGGCTCCACGGCTTCCCCTTGAGCGGTTGTGTGCTGCCCGTCGGCGATCCTTTATTTGATCGCATGAACAGAATAAAAAATGAATCCTACCGATCGTTATAGAGACATCGATTGAGGATGAAGTTTTCATTACCATTTTGGAGGATTACACGGGTCCACGAAGCAAGCACCGGCTTGGACTTTCGACCACGAAACATCGCATTCGGCCCAGTAGACACCGGCGGTACTCTCATCCTCGCCATAAACTGCGGAGTCGCCGGTCAAGTCGGGATCGAAAACACTGCCATCCGTTTCCGGATGAGCCTCGACTCCGACCATCGAACCTACCGAATGCACAGGACTCCACGCAGCTGGATTTACCTGAAAAATTTAATCGAAAAATAACTAACTTATTAATTAATAAGTTTTTTTCAAATGATATCCGATAACAATTTGAGCAAAAAATTATAAAGCCGCAGTTCGGAAAGGTCGCATTCTGGTACCTTCACTGTGCTGCCCATTCCTTTTCCAGAAACAACGATGGATTCACCGCTCTGCGACAGCGACTCGTTCGATATCGTGATGCTTGCGACGCTGGCCTCCGTCAAGTCTCCCTCGATCGAGTTTGCAGAGCTGATGTAAGCAAAGAATAAAGTAATGAAAAATTGTTATCACAGAAAAAATATACACATAATCATGATCTTGATAATTTCATCACAATTAATAGCGCTACGCTACAAAAAATATTAACCGATTTTTTTCTTCACTGTTGTAGATCTCCTGGAAAGACGTTTGCTGGGTGCCAGGTGGCGTTCCATCGTTAGTTTTCTGCCAGAGTTTCAGCGACGTAGGCGTTGGTGCCGATCGTGATTGTTCCTCCCAGTCTCGAATAAGAGTTGTACCCTCGCCAGTGCTGTGCGGCCGATTCTGTTGGAACGAACAGGGCGACAGTGTAATGGAAGAAAACTTTGTACTTTTTTTTGCAGTTTCGTTTTCTTTGTTTACCAAAGAGCTCCAACTCTGATGCCGTTGCTGCTGAGGAGTTCCGCACATGCTGTGCCTGTTGTTGGACGATAGACTCGCGTTGCTGCTGGCTCTGCTCAACTGAAGCGGAACGTTTATCAAACGCCATTTCTTACCGGTTAATTCGGATCTCGTTATGCCGTTACGATAGTACAAACATCTGTCCTCGTAGCCAACCGCCCATACCTTTAAATTGAAAAAAAGTAGCCTTTAAAGAAGTCCCTTTTTTTTTACTAATTTTTTAAATCATAAGATCGACTGAAATCGTTATAATAGTTTGCGGAGTATTATCATGAAAACTGGCGTAATCAATAAAATATCTCTCACGAAATTGCTACAAAACTGTTAAGAACTGTTAATAGAGATTTTTTTATATAATTGAAAATGCATTAATTACTTGATCGTTCGGAGCAACTGAAACCAGAGCCATTTTGCTGAGCATTTCGACCCATCCGGTGCCGGTCGAGAGTTGTTCGCAAACACCGCTCATCTCGCCCTTGATTCCCTTGCGAAACCACACGTTACCGTCGTGGGTAACAGCCCAAACAGCATCGTTGCCTACGCTCACTTGCACGAGACGAAGATCTGCCTGCGGTGGTTCAACCTCCGACCAATCGTCACCTGTGATTCGAACAACGTTTGCGAATTTGTATTAAAATTTGTGAATAATCGAGATTCAGGTATTAATTGAAAGGTTATTCACCCATTGGATTTTCTCGGGTTACACCAATTCGAACTAGCGCTTTCCCGTTCATCAGAATGGCCCACACGAGACCGGAGACTCCGACGCTTATCTGACAAACTTCGTAGCCCGTCGCTAACTTTATCGAGCTCCATCTCTGACCCTCCGGCGACGTCGAGCTCACACCGACTCTGAACATTACCTACAATTTAGAAAAGTATTAATTCTTGTAGTACATTCAAACATTTTCTTTATACTTACTCTTCCGTGAGCGGTTACAGCCCAAACGACCAAACTTCCGGGACTTCCGCCTGGTATTTGGTTTCCACCGATTGCGACATCGATGAACGGTTCCTGAAAAAGTATTACGATGAAAAATCATTTTTTCGAATATCTTCGATTGCTCGTGGGGAGGAAACGGAGATGTGAGAGATCGCGAGCGAAGAAAATTGCGATTTCATCGCTGTGTCGTTACCAAAGGTCGTTTCACTGGCAGAACAACGGGCTACGATTAAAAGTAATGATTGTTGCATTTTTTTACCTTCGTTGGATCTTTGTGGAGCGGAGCAATGGCGCACCACGAATTCATCGCGCTGTATCTACGATATCGCACCCATTTTCGTCTTCTAACACACGATTTCCATTGTTTCTTAGTCGAGTAGGTTGCCGGAAAATCAACGGCGTATGTCCAACCCTAAAATATCAATTCATCGAGAATATATGTTTTCAGAAAAAATGTGGTCCTTATTAATTACAATATTTGGCTTTAAAAAATCGGTGTTATCCGAAGTAAAATAATTTTTATTTTCAAAAATCGCTGCATATTAAATTCCTGTATTGAAGATAATATTTTTATTAAATATTCCAAAGATCAATACGAATACGATAGAAAAATCGGTCAAAAATTACATCGTGATCCAACGGTTGTCCGTCCATTGTAGTTTCGATATTCCAATCTCCCTCCCATTGCCAAGCCATCGATGGCAGTTTGACTTTGTCACGCGAACGATCGACGCTGCCGTCCTGATTTGAAAAATTGTATCTGTCCGTTGGAAGGAGCCTCCCACTGAATCCTTCCAGCGGTAACCATCGCTGTGAATAGGAAATTTGCGCGTTAGAAGATACGGTGAACGGATTCACGCGATCATTATCTTGCATACAGTCTTTGTTTATTTATTAAAGTGGGTACCAGTAAAATGTCCGCAAGAAATTCAAGGACATTTCCAGGACTTCTCCAGGACATACGAAACTCTATCTTGTTCATATTATATTTGGATTTAAACAAAAGTAGGAGCAGACAACAAATTTTTTGATATCCCAGGACTTTTCCAAGACTAGAAAAATGCAAGGACATTTACAGAACTTCCAGGACTTTCAGGAGCGCTGGATACCGTTATCGAATAAATTAATTGTAAATATAACTGAAAAAATCTAAACAAACAAGGTTAAAAAAAATGCAAGGACCAGCAACAAAATTTAAGGATGTTCCGCGACTTTTTTAAGGACAAGGAAAACGCATGATCATCCCCAGACTTCCAGGATCACTGGAATTCGCAATGAAATAAATTGAATTTGAGAAAGACAAAAAAAAATTGTTACCTCATTCTCGTAAGTCTCTTCCTTGATCCTAATCGGTATATCCAGTCCATGAACGTGCACGTAGACCTGACGATCGCCGCCGATGGCCCACATGAAGTGCGGAACGGCGCTGAGCTGTTTGAATTCCAGGCCAAGGTACATGAACTCTCGCCACATCGTGCCGGACGTGGAAAGGCCGAAGACTCGTCCCTCATTGTTAATAGCGTACAGGTATGAGCTCGGCATCTCGATGAGTTCTTCGTATTGCTCTAATCGCAATTCCTGCACGATGAATCATCAACAGAAACATACGGGGACTGTGCATTAATCCGATATCGAATTCGCGATTTTGACAGCTTCGCGATTTCGTTAGAAAAATATTCAACTCGATTCGAACGTCGAATTAATCCAAGTGACAAAATAATTTTGATTTACTCACGTAACGTTTTGTGTTAACGAAGAAGTCGGCGATCCTTTCGTCACTCGGAGTCCTGATTTTTTTCGCCGAACGTTTTTATCACTGTTTTTTTTATCCGCCTTCACTGTTAAACGACGGAAAACCTTGTCTCGTCGCGTATCGACATTTCGTTCACTGCCGCGCAAATATTTGTCATCGACGGTCAAATTGAGACGCGTATGATGTATTATTGACAGTAATAAATTCCGCGTATCAGCTCGCGACGACTTTTCAAAAATTGATTTTGTGTCTTGGAGGTTGAGGTCGATGAGGTCTTTAGCACCGAACGACCTCGCACCGACTGATTCGCCAAATGCAAAAGCTCGCAATATCAACTCAGCGACTATCGATAACGTAATTTCACTCTTCTTTTTTCGTGTGCGCGAAGCGAGCGGCGGCGATTGTGGCGCCAAAGTAATAACCCGCGGAGAGAAACACCGCTTTTCTTGGCGCTGCCGCGGGTAGAGTTCGATGAGCGCCTCTCGTAGCGTGAACAAGCGTGCCAAAGAATCTCCCTCGCAAATTGGCGGATGCCAAAGATCTACGGTTCGCGTTACGGCGGCGTTCCTCTTATAAATAATAATCGAAACTATCGTCGCGTTTGTTCCTAGCTGCGAGACTCGCGAATCGCGACAGACGATAACGAAGCGTAGAGTAATTAACGTCGCGCGAGAGACGTGAGAATTGTAAAAGGAGGGAAAGAGAAAAAAAAAAACATCGACGCGGAACACACACTGGGTTATGCCAATCGGCATTTGTATCGACAATGGACGCTCTCTGATCGCGTCTCGAGGGCTTCGTCGAGATCGTTCGGCGGCGAAAAGAAGATCGCGGTGTTCGTCGCTGAGGCATTGAAGGTTCGTTAAGAAAATAGAGAAACGAGGATTACGATTATTTCATTTCTTTGCGTTGAACGAATATTCGCGACACGAAATTATCGATCAACGAGGGAAATAAAAATAAAATTACTCGAGGAAGCTTCGATCGTATATAGACAAAATTTTCGAAAAAGACGGCAGACGAGAGTGTGTGGGTGCACCTCAACCATGGGAATTCGGCGTCCTTTCGCATCGGCCAATTAAATGACGCCCTTTTCCCGCCGTACTTTAAATTTTATCTTAGGGTATGATAAAACAATTTTTTTTTTTTTCGTTTTTTTTCTAAATTTTTGTCCGTCCGTGTTATTGAAGATTTTTATCGAAATTTTTTTCCCTCCCAGTATTCTAGAATACATTTTGAATTTTTTGTTTTTCTCAGAAGTGTAACAAAACACAGCAGGATGAGTGGCACAGTAGCGAACGGCTCCGGCGATGCCGGCAACAAGAAGAAGACTATAGAGGGTATTTACCAGAAGAAGTCGCAACTGGAACATATTCTTTTGAGGCCCGATTCGTACATCGGCTCCGTCGAACCAGTGACGGAGCTGATGTGGATCTACGACAAGGAAAAGGAGATGATGATTCAGAAGGAGATCAAATATGTTCCCGGATTGTACAAGATATTCGATGAAATTTTGGTCAACGCCGCGGACAACAAGCAACGCGACCCTAAGATGGATATGATCAAGATCGACATTGATTCGTAAGTTTTCTTTTTTTCTCTACATCTATTTACATTAGACCTTTCTGTAAAATAAATTAAAAACAAATATTTGTGCGAGAAACGCAGATGCAAGGAAAAACACGAAAAATCTATTTTCCTTGAGTGCAGGAAAAAATAATGAGATGTCATAAAATATTTCTCTCTTATGATAAAATATTCATAATTAGTCAGTCAGTACAGAAAATAATTAATTTTATAATGAATAAAAAGAAGATTTTCGCGAAAAAAGCCGGCGCTCGTAAAAATGGTATAAAATTTATAAAGACAATGTATGAGTAAAACTATTGAAAATTTCACAAATTTTTGTTCTTTTTTGTACAGCTAAGGAACGCGTAAAATTCATTTTCCAATTTTATCGAAACTTTTAGTTAATTCGAAGCGTTTGGGGTACGATGAATGGATGATTGATTTGTTTGCAGCGAGAACAACACGATATCCGTGTGGAACAACGGCAAGGGAATTCCAGTCGCTATACACAAAGAGGAGAAGATGTTCGTTCCGACGATGATATTCGGACACTTGTTGACTTCGTCGAACTACGACGATGAGGAGGAAAAAGTAACGGGTGGAAGAAACGGATACGGCGCCAAGCTCTGCAACATTTTCAGTCATCGTTTTACAGTCGAGACGGCGTCGAAGGAATACAAAAAGAGTCTCAAACAGGTGTGACTTTACTTCGATATATTCATCCGGAAATCGTCCGAGAATTCGCACTCGAAACTAATTCGAAAACGGGATACGCTAAAATTACCAATGCATCGATTTACGTTTGTATTCCTTAATATAATTAATTTATTATATCTGTGCGTAGACTTGGGGCGACAACATGGGCAAAGCGAGCGAGCCGAGAGTTAAGGAATTCTTCGGCGATGATTTCACGAAAGTAACGTTCTCGCCGGATCTCCCGAAATTCAAAATGGAAACGCTCGATGCTGATATCGTCGCTCTCATGTCGCGTCGCGCTTACGACGTCGCGGCCTCGTCGAGGGGCGTCAAGGTTTATCTGAACGGCACGAAGATACCGATCAAAAACTTCAAGGATTACGTCGATTTGTACGTGAAAGGCAAAGAAGACGACATCGGCAATCCGCTGAAAGTCGCTTACGAAGCTTGCGGACCTCGTTGGGAAGTCGCCGTCACGCTGTCCGACAAGGGATTTCAACAAATGTCTTTCGTCAACAGCATCGCCACGACGAAGGTGAGAAAAAATCACATCATCAATCGAATTTATCGCGCCCGTTTTTCCTATTATGCTTCATCGATGATTTTTTTTCATTATCACAGGGAGGAAGGCACGTCGATCACGTTACGGACTTGATAGTAAAGAATCTCACGGAAACTCTAAAGAAAAAGAACAAGGGGGGCATAGCGATTAAGCCGTTTCAGATAAAGAATCATCTTTGGGTATTCGTCAATTGTTTGATCAACAATCCGACCTTCGATTCACAAACGAAAGAGAACATGACTCTTCAGGCAAAGAGTTTTGGCTCAAAGTGCACGATCACCGACAAATTCATCGGCACCGTGAGTATTGTCGTCACTTTGAACAGTTCTTAACTAACTCTTCATATCGATTTATTATTTTAATAAGCCTTATCGATTCTTCGTTCTTTTTATTCTCTGAAATCTATATTCTAAAACGTGTATACATGTGTGAGAAGCGATTGTTTATCCCTCGTGAAATACATAAATTAATTGATGAATTAATTGTGAAACAGGTAACGAAGATCGGTATCGTCGAGGCCGTCCTATCGTGGGCGAAATTCAAAGCCGACAGTCAATTACAAAAATTGGGACCAAAGTCGAAGCAGCGAAAGCTTCAGGGTATAGCGAAACTCGAGGATGCCAATGACGCTGGTACAGCAAAATCTTTGGATTGTACCCTCATATTAACCGAGGGAGACTCGGCGAAGACTATGGCCGTGTCGGGTATCGCGTCTATCGGTAGAGACAAGTACGGAATATTCCCGTTGAAAGGTTCGTTAAAATAAATCTTTCGATATTCAAATTTCTTCACCCTCGACCAGAAGATTGTACATTTTTTTTTGCTGTATTTCAGGTAAGATTCTGAACGTTCGGGAGGCGACGCACAAGCAGATTCTCGAAAACGCCGAGATAAACAACTTGATAAAGATCCTCGGTCTGCAATACAAGAAAAAATACGAGACCAGAGAAGATCTGAAAACTCTGCGTTACGGAAAGATGATGATAATGACAGATCAGGATCAGGTGAAAATTCAATGTTCTTGAATTAATCAGACACACGCAATCGCATCATCGTTTTGAAGTACGAATTTTTTTATTCCTCTTTGTAATGTTTTTTTCTAGGACGGTTCTCACATCAAAGGTCTGCTCATCAACTTCATCCATCACAACTGGCCGTCGCTGCTCAAGCTCGACTTCATAGAAGAATTTATCACACCCATCGTCAAGGCCACCAAGGGAAGTCACGTTCTCTCGTTCTTCTCGCTACCGGAGTTCGAATCGTGGAAGAAAGAGACGGAAAATTTTCACACGTACAAGATCAAATACTACAAAGGTTTTTATTTTTCACACGTACGATTTTTTTTAATAGAAAAATAACGAGACCAAAGTAGCTCGACGGATTTCAAGCTATTTTGCGTTCTGTGTTTGAATCATATTTAGAATGAAATTCAGCTATATAAAATTAGGCAACTGGATTTGCACATGGCTCTCGTATTTTGTTTATAAAACCGTTTGAGAAGCCAAAAAACTTGAAACGTCGACGTTAAAGACAAGTCTGGGGAAGCGAGGTGAAAATCTAATTTTCTTCGCATTGATCAAGTATTGACGAATAATCGATAAAATTCTACAGGTTTGGGTACATCCACCGCCAAAGAGGCGAAGGAGTACTTCGAGAACATGGCGCGTCACAGAATACGTTTCACTTACGCCGGCGAGGAGGACGACAACAACATAATAATGGCGTTCGCAAAGAAATGCGTTGATCAGCGCAAAGACTGGCTGACTCATCACATGGACGAGACCAAGAGACGAAAGGAGATCGGCCTCGGTGAGAAATATCTTTACCAGAAGGACACGAAAGCCGTCAGTTATTCGGACTTCATAAACGTCGAGCTCGTGCTGTTCAGCAATTACGACAATGTTCGATCGATTCCCAACATGATCGACGGCTTCAAGCCGGGCCAGCGAAAAGTCATATACACATGCTTGAAGCGTAACGATAGGAGTGAAGTGAAAGTCGCTCAATTGGCCGGTTCGGTTGCTGAACACTCGGCTTACCATCACGGCGAAATGTCGCTCATGGCGACGATAATAAACTTGGCGCAAAATTTCGTCGGCAGCAACAACATCAATCTGTTGAGACCCAACGGTCAGTTCGGTACGAGACTCGCCGGTGGCAAAGATTCCGCGAGTCCTCGTTACATCTTCACAATGCTCAGGTGCGTGTCTTGATTCCCTAGTCGGATAACGAATTGACGCTCTTGTCTAAAAATCATGAATTTATTTTTAAACTGTTCAAAATAAGATTTAAGAAAAAGATGAGTCGTTCGTAAGTGAACGAATGATAATTCTTACTTTTTTCACAGCCCGCTTGCAAGATTCATTTTCCACAAGCACGACGACGCGCTGTTGAAACACGAGTACGACGACAATAAGAAGATCGAGCCGGTGTATTACTTGCCGATAATACCGATGGTCTTGGTAAACGGCGCCGACGGCATTGGCACCGGATGGATGACGAAGATACCGAATTACAATCCACGCGAGATAATCGAGAATCTCTACAGGATGATCGACGGAGGAGAGCCTAAACCGATGGTAATTCAATTGTCAATCATTCTTTAATCTTCATAACTCGGCGCTGCTAAGAAACGTTATGGAGAAGTTGCTTCAATGGGGTATAATAATAGAACCGTACCATTTATTAGTTGTTACTGCTTGTTACAGGATCCGTTCTACAAAAATTTCAAAGGAACGATAGAGAGCTGCGGAGAATTCAGATACGTTTACAGCGGTGAAATATCGGTCATCGGACCGGACAAGGTGGAGATCACGGAACTGCCGGTCGGTACGTGGACTCAGACTTACAAGGAAACCGTTCTCGAGCCTATGCTCCACGGTAGCGACAAATCTCCGGCTGTTATAACGTGAGTATAGAAATACATACACACCTTTGATCCTCAAAAGTCTTCCGAAATAAAAACACGATATTGATTATCTGAAAACACAATGTCCGGTGGTCCTGGAAATCCTGGAATTCCCGGAAATGTTGTTGAATGTCTTGGCTGGTCCTTGAATTTCTTTAGCCCGTTAAATACTGGTCTTCCAAAATAGTTATCAACGCTGCACCTACGAATGACGCAAATTACATTTGAATGGTCTCCTTCAATATGGAATATAAGTGAAAGAATTCGAAAAAAAAAATTGTAGAATCGTCTTAAGCGGTATTTTTACCTTCTTTGCATGTACTTAAATTTCTCGAAAATGTCCTGGAAAGATCTCAAAAATGTCCTCGAATTTTTTCCGATCCGTTTCCTGAATACCATGTAAATTTTTTGTAAATCGCTCGATTTCTCTTGAATCCAATTCTGCCCTTTGTCGAGTTGCAAAAACTTAAAATATTTCGACCTTACAGCGACTACAAGGAGTACAATACCGACACCGCTGTTCACTTCATCGTCACGATGAATCGCGACAAGCTCTATGAACTCGAAAAGGATGGCCTTCACAAGGCTTTCAAGCTTCAAAGCACAACATCGATTACATCGATGGTAGGTTATTTATTTCATTTTCGTTTCTTAAGTCTTCGAATCCACGTAATTCTAGAGGAATGCGATTAAACCATTCTCGTATGGGCTCAAAAATGAGTGAATTACATACCTACGTGGTATTATCGTAGGGGAGAGCAATCGTTCCGAATCCGTATCGGCAAAACTCTTCGTTTAAACAATGTTCATTGAACCATTTCTTTTTGGACATTTACAGTGTGCATTCGACGAGAACCTCTGTCTGACAAAGTACGACAACGTAACACAGATATTGCGAGGTTTCTACAAAGTTCGTATGGAAGCTTATCAAAAGCGCAAGGATTATCTCGAGGGTATACTGCAAGCCGAAGCGGCAAAGTTGTCGAATCAAGCGCGATTCATATGCGAGAAGTGCGACGGTGATCTTGTTATCGAGAACAAGAAGAAGAAAGAGATGATAGCCGAGCTTGTACGCCGAGAATACGCGTCCGACCCAGTAATTGCTTGGAAGTTGAGTCAAAATCGTGAAGAAACTCTGGTGAGTAATAAACAAGTTATATATATATATAGAACACGTCTAATTAACTTTGTATTGCTTTGGCAACTCAAGGAAGATTTCCAAGTAAGTGTAACGACCGAAAAGAGAGTTGGAGCATAGATTGAGAGAACGAAAAATGAATAATTTTTTAGCGTTCTTCGTCCTAGTAAAGTTTTGACCGCAAATTGATTGTCACAGGAAGAGGTGGCGGAGAACAACGCAGACGAAGCTGCGACGTCCACCCAGCTGGAGAAAGAAAATTACGATTATCTTCTCGGCATGACGATGTGGAGTTTGACGAAAGAACGCAAAGACGAGCTATTGAAGCAGAGAGACGACAAGATGAAAGAGTTGCAGCGCCTCCAAGCGCGAACTCCCGTCTCGTTGTGGAAAGAAGATTTGGATAATTTGCTCGCGGAATTGAACAAGGTGAATCTCGCGGGATACCGAATGATTGAAGAATTTATTTCTACTCAATTTTAGACAAAGAACACAAGGGTAAATGCGATTTTTCCGAACAGATCGAAGAGAAAGAGCAAAAGGAGGAAACCAAATCCAAGGTGGGCATTAAGAAACCATCGGCTAAGATATACAAGGTCGAGCAACGTCGTATTGTTCCTGTTATCGACAACGAACTCAAGAAGCGCATCGAAAAAGCTGACATCGTGTCCAAGGACAAGAAGGACGGAATAAAAAAGCCACCGAAAGTTGTGAGTAATGCTGAACTAAATTCGTTTACTCGCTTCTCGAATTTATTTTATGATCGAAAATTCATGAATTTTGAAAACAAGCTCGAAGAAACGGTGTGTGTTGCACTCTAACGTGATAACGTGATTCGTATGTTTTATTGCAGCCGAAGAAAGAAAAGGATATTAAGGAAGAAAAGGATGAGTTCGACGCGTTGCTTGAATCGGGAGCGAAGCCCCTGGACGATCGACTCGGCAGTTCGCCGGATAAGATAGAAAAGGAAAAGAAGACGAAGAAGGGCGGTAAGCAGACAACGCTGCCATTCAAACCGGTGAAGAAAGAGAAGAAATCGAAGGGCGACGATTCCGACGACGACGAGATCAACTTTGACACGTTATCGCCGCCGCGAGCCCCGCGTACGCCACGCAGAGCAGCCGCTTGTGAGTACAGTCATATATTGACCTTCATATCGAATCGTTTGAAAGTTTGCTAATAACGTTTTTTTTTCCGCTCGATGTAGCAGCCACGAAAAAGTATAATGTGAGTAGCGACGAGGATGCCGACGATCCCCATAGTTCTGAGCCCGAATTACTGCCAAACGAAGCAATAGAACGGTAAGAAAAAACGAAACGCTCTATATGATTCGAACTCTTTTTTTTTTGCAAATAAAACTTATTACATACGTTTTTGCGACATTTCAGAGCCAAACCCAAGAGTCCAATTGCTCTGGACAGCGATTCCGACGAAGATATGCCAATTGATAAGAAAACTCCACCATCGAAACGTGAGTACTCAAGACCATACAAAATAGCATTATTTTGATTCTAACTTTTCTACGGATTGCAATAGTCGAGAGATAATTTTTCGTATAATCTTCGAATCAGTGTGGATCGGTCGAATTTTATTGTAAAATAATCATTGTTCAATCGTCACGCATTACTTAATCTTTTTCTCCAACAGACCGTTCTGAAGAATTATTCGATTCGCTGGTAGGCAGTTCGCCGCCGGCTAAGCCTCCGTCGAAGCCAATGATTACTTCATCGAGCGAGGATTCACCGGTGAAAGCTCCGCCTCCTGCCAAGAAGAGCAGAGGTAAACGACTTTAAAAATATTTCCTCTTTGCCGGGAATTCATTCGGAACAATCGATGGCACTAGACAAGAAAAAACACAATTTGGTCTCCGAAAATCCTTAACTTTTCGGTGTCTCCGGTTTGATTTTTAACATTTAATATATTCTTATTGTAGCTCCGGCGAAGAAGAAAGCGGAGAACAGCAATGGCAAGGGCGTAAAGAGACCTGCGAAAAAATCATCTCCGTCATCGGACTCGGACTCCGAAGATATGTTCACATCGAAAAAAATCACAGCTGTGAGTATCTAAAAACAATTACATACGACCCTGAAAGTGTACTTGCTGCGTTTATCTTCTTGAATCACTATTTTTTATGCGTTTCGTCAAATCGGCGTGGCAAAAGAAATAAGTAGTTTCATTTCGAACAACACCGCGAACACTTCTGGCGTTCAGCTGAAGGTGAAATTTCGAACGAATTTCGAATACTTCCGAATGAAACATATAAATTTGAGTAAAATCAACGACATAGATGGTCTTGCGAAGATTACTTTTGTATGATTTTAATGCCAAAGGGTTGTTAACAAATTAGTTGAAAAAAATTGTTCACCGTATCATTTGGTAATCCAACTTTGTTTTTCAGAGAAAATGATTTCTCATTTTTAAGAATCCATACGGTTTTTTTTTTAGAGTTCTGATTTGTCAATATATTTTTTTACGGATTGAAACGCGCACATTTTCGACACGAATTTGGAGAAACTCTGCGCATTGCACTAAAAAAAATTCCGGGCGATCGATCGAACATATTTAATTATGCAGCAACTGTTGGATAATAATTATGAAGCAATTAATCATCAATTGGTTAAACAATTCTTTTTTTTCAACTAATTTGTTGGAACTTTTGGAATAATCACTCTACAAAATGTATGTTCTTTGTACTCTCTGCACCGGTGATTCGCTCCAGATTTGTATCCCATCGAAAAATTTGTTAAATTCTCGTCGAACATAACTTTTTGCTGAAAATGCAACGATAGATAATCGGCAAAGTATAAGTCTAACTGGTAGTGAATAAAATGTTGTTTGTGCTATTGCAGACGAAGAAGAAGCCCAGAGTGTCCGACTCAGCAGAGGACAGTATAGTCGGCGAGACTCCACCGACGAGAAAGACGGCCGGCAGAGCGCGCAAACCCGTCTCGTACGCTCTGCAATCGGACGACTCGGATTGAGATTAATCGAATGCCCGCGATCACGATCGTGTCGCGTAGATTAATATTTTTAATTACCACACGCGCATAATTGAAAATATCAAATTAATGACGAGAATCGTTCGAGCCCGCACGCCGCTGTGTGCAATGCCACAAACAAACAAAAAATGAATCAGTTAAAAGTATATTTTTGCAAACAAAACGAATAACAGATGCAGAAGAAACGAAGGACAACGGTGCGAAAGATTTAAGAAAAAACGAAAACTTACGGCGGCGAGAAGCCGGAAACACAATCGCGGGTAGAGAAAGCGAAGAAACAAACACACAGCTCGTTCTCTTACGATAATAATCCCTTATTCCCAATTAATTTATAGTTCAAAGACAAAGTCGTAATTACCTGTATTGTATTCTTTGACACGAACACGTTCAACTTTTTGTTTTTTTACCAATCGTTCTCGATCATTGATTCGAGATCAATACGAGGACACGATTTCTATCTCTGGAAGGAAGAAGAAAGCAAGAAATAATAAAAATATAAAAATAAAATAAACAATGTTTGTACGATAATTATAAAGTGTGACGTAAGACTGTAGTAAGAACTTTTTAGCTGTCTCTCGAACTTTTAGAATACTTACCCAGTTTTTTTCTGATGAACGGACAGAACACACGATAGATTGTAATAATGAAGATGAAAGAGAAATCGAAAATAAGAAATGACGAGAAAAAAAAAAACGTAGCATTACCAACGAAGCGTGGTTTGTATGAAGTGCGAATGTGATATTTAAATATAATTGAAATTCAAGATCCCACTACATATCGAATTTGTTGGAATAAAAAAATCTGTACACGTGAATCGTCGTTCAAATTTTTTTCGACGATTTCTTTTTTTCGGCCGCTCGGATGGAATTTACGAAAAGAAAGTGAATACATCAAGATAATTCGAACTCTAATCGAAACATGGTTTTCGCCCGCGAGATCTCGGCGAAGAAATTGAGCGTTAAGTAGTCGCGTAATTTTGAGGTATTTCTCAGATAAAGTTTTCTTTTTTGTGCATTTAGAGAATAAAAATGTTGAAAAAATGGTAATTCGTTAATCTTTTGGTATCGATATTTCGAAAATCGTACGATGAATTTTCGGCAAATTTGAATTTACGTTTCTCAAGACAATTTCCTTGAATCTGACGTCTTCAACTCGCGTTTGCAGCCAATTTTTTGGAGCCGTTCGTAGTTGTCGACTATTCTTTTTCGCCACTCGCCGTTTACGTTTCGAGAAACTGAATCAATCAATTTACTGCTAGAGCTTTTGAAATTTCAAGACAAGTAAAAACTCAACGTCCTGGTAACAAGAGTATCTTAAAAGGCATCTTTGAATCTTCTCTCGATGGTTCCGGCCTAAAATTTACAGGAGAGGATTTAACAAAATGCATTAAATTAAACGAAAGGATCGGGAAGTTTGAACGAAAAATTCACCGACTGAGATATACATACACAACGAGGCACTGTTCAGACTTGTAATGTATTCTCCTCTGACCACAATCAGCCAATGACGTTGGTAATAGAGACAAGCAACGTCTCACAATCGTTTTACAAAAAAAAAAAAAAAAGAAAAAGAAACCAACTTACACAACATTATCTCTCGCGTGCTCAAACGTTTAATTCTTTTTTCTCTCTTTCGTTTTTACTCATTGTCAACTCGTTAACTCGTCGTTAACTCCAATGGCGTTTATCAATGTTTTTCTTTTTTTTTTCATTCTTCTCATTTTAACAACTTGTGAATTCTTATACGTTCTCGTTATTATTTTTTTTTTTTTCATTTTGTCGTCGCGCGCGCCTCTCAGATACTCCCAAAAGCTGCGCAACTTTGTCGACAGATGCGACTACTATAATACAAAGCAAGGGCACTTGATAAAATAACTTAGTCTTCTATTTTCATAATTATATCTATATAACGTACATATATAAAACAAATTGAGTAAAGAAACTAGTAATGATCAGGTCCGTACAATATTATGATGCTTACGGGGGGAGGGGTTTGGGGAGGGTTTTTTTTAATGTTAAAAAAAAAAACAAAAAAAATGTTCGATCATACGAATCGTTTTTAGCACGAAAATGACTATGTGTAATAAAACGTGGTGTGAAATCCACGATCGAAGAGGGAGGATGATGATACACGATCCGAGAGGATGCAGGATTTTTCTATATTTTTTTCTTTTTTTTTTTTACTTTTCCGAGGGAGATTGGAGGAGGACAGCTGAAGTCTTTGTTAAAACTTTGGGAGTAAACTCGGGGGGATAGTACGTACAGGCGAGCGGATTACGGGCATTTGCTTCTTCGTTCAATTGAGGAAAGAATTTTTATGCATCGATCGTTAATCGATCAAGTAACGATTGGTTTATCGAGTTTGTTAGCTCAGTGGTTCACGTATGAGAGAATCGTCCCGAAACGCCATTTTTTTTTGTCGTCAATTTTTTTTCTCGCAATCAATCGATTTTTACGTCGTAACAGTGCATCAGATTTGGAACAAACGATTTGTAATTTTTTCAAAGATAAAATCGATACGAGTAACCAATTTTTTTGGCAGATAATGAAGGTATTTTTGGATTAAAAAATCTCCTGGGGATAATACCACCGGAGATTGGCAGACTCACAGTTAGACATCGCGAGATTTAAAGAGCAATGAAAAAAGAAAAAAAAAAAGAAGACGAAACGAATATCTGGACACAGAAGAGTCTCGATGCTATGTGCTTAAAAACAATGTTCTGTTCAACGAAACGCTATTCAATACCTTGCAAATTTCCTTGCAAATTTCGGAAAGCTCGCATCATGACGCTCCGTCGTTTACAGTCTGGATATTTCCGCGGTAGTGATAACTAAACGACCTTTTTGTTTCACCTAAGAAAAAAATCACTGTTTCCCAAAGAAATTACATTGACGCGAAAAGCAAACAACGACGCTACGAAAAACGATTCGCCTATCGAGAAAGTAACAAATGAATCTTTTGTCTCGTGTCTTCTAAGTTCGTCTGATAGAGAACTTTTTGTCCCGACTCGTTACTCATCTCGATTTCTATCTCAACGCATCTCCACCGTTCCAGCAAACCCGAAGCTTCGTATCGACACTTTAATCGTCTGTTATTGCTTCTTCGTTAATTAATCCGCTCGTCCGATACATTCGCGTCTAAGTCCAATGGATTTTGGTCTCGCTCCACAGAAATCGTAATTTCTCGCGATATATCTCAAAAATGTTCGTTTTTGAATTTAAAAAAAAAGTATGTATATAAAAAAAAAGAGGAACACTTGTCATTCGCTTTCAGAGCCTCTCAATCGCATGTATACCGAGCGAAAAAAAAATCATTACAGCTCTTCGCTGAATTAGGAACAGCCCAACCAAATATCTCCGTTGCGTTTGCTTATTTTTTTTTTTTCATTTTATGTGTTAATCGTTATTATTCATTGATATAAGTAATAATATTAATTATTTGAATAAAGTAACATGATGTGCGAATCCGAAATATTCATGGAATACCTGGGATTTGCACGGCGGTCATGCGAGGATAGAGCCCACCACAGTTATTCTCCTCCCCCTCCCACGGTCAAACACGCTGTCTCTTTCCCTTATTCTTGTTCTTCGTACTTCACCACCACTTCATCTTCTTCTTATCTCTTTACACCATATATATATATATATTATATCGGATTTTATTAGTATAATATATATATAGTATAAATATGTACACGCATGCTAGTTAATAACAATCGTTTTCGACGCTCGTTCTCGTTCGTTTTTGTCTGTTTCTTCTCGATTTTTTCGCATTCTTATTTTTTTTTTCTTTTCTCTCAACTCTCCCTCATTCACGCACACACTTCGTACGAAGAGTCAGAAGAAGACGCACACACACAGGAACGAGTCCGTTATTTGCTTCATCTCATTAGTGTTTCTTGTTTCTCCAAGGTCATTCGCTTTTTTTTTCTTCGTATTTCTTTCTTCTAAAAGCAACAAATTTTGCGAATTAAACTGGTGAGTCGCGACCGATGTTTGTATTTTCTCACGCACACACACCATTCACGGGAGAATATTTTCGGGTTCGAGAACCGTTCCGGAGAAAATGTGTTTCGAGGGATGCAAAAAAAGTCGAACGTTCCGTTCTTCCCTTCGAGATTTTCGTGCAGCTGCGCATCGTGTATGTGTCTGTGTGTGTGTGTTAGTTTTGTTCTCGGAGCTCGCGCGTGTGTTCTCTCTTCTTCTTTCACAATAATCTCTTTGCACACTCTCGTAGCGTCGTCAATACCCGCTCGTTAAAACGCGAAAAGTTTTCGTATCCCCTAAATTCATCGTCTATCATCATCATCGCTCTTCGTCGGTCAAATTCACAATGACTTATCACATGTTTATTCTCTATTTCTCTCCGCGTTTGCTTATTTTTATTTATTTATTTAATCCTTTTTTTTTCTTCACTTTAGTATTCGTGCTTCTTCTTTTTAATGTCTTCGTTCTTAATTTTTTCTTTGCTTCGCACTTTTTTAATCATTTTTCGTTTGTTTATTTATTCTTCCTTTTTTTCGTCTTCTTTAAACACTATTGTTTGTCAGTCAGCTCACTGTTTTTCTTTTTTCTTGTTTCTTTTGATACGAGGAACGATAATACAATTGTATATTTACGAACACACACAACATCTCTCATTTTGTTGTCATGCTGAAATTATGGTAGCGGCGTGACGGTGGATGTGTAAGACTCTCAATCGCATCAATCTTACTCTCTCGTTCGTTAATTTTTCTCTTTCTGTTTAATAATTTCGGTTTCATTCACGGTACTCTTGTGTGTATCTGTGTGTGTGTCCTGTGTGTACAAAGACGCGAAACGGATTTTATTAGATATTTTTAATGTTTTTTTTTTCTTTAAGTTCTCAATCGAAATTATTCGTACTCGAACGTTCTTTTTGTTTTTTTCTTTTCTACTCGGGCATGTAATTATTATGTTTCGTAGCTTGCAGCGGTGATTTCGTGGTGGTGGCGGCGGTGGTTCTTTATAGTATCCGGTTTTTTGTTTTCCTTTTCGTATTTACAGTTGATTATAGCAATTATTTACTCGCTCGCTCTTTCGCACTCTTGTCATTCACGACTGCTATCTCTCTCTCGTTCTCTCTCGACCGAAGATTTGTGTTTTGTTTGTTTGTTTTTTTTTTTCCTTTTTGCTTGTTCTCGCACACATACTCTACACGTTCATTCGATTAAGATGAGATGGTGCGCAGTTCAGTGTTCAAGATTTGGCATGTATGTAATAAACTGATGATCTCGCCTGTCGTTCCATTCCACTACGAACTGCTCGATGCGTTCATGCCGCTGAACATACCGGTTGTGAATGACGTTTGTTGCTGCTGTTGCTGAGCCTGTTGTATCTGTTGCTGCTGCTGTGCCTGCTGTTGCTGCTGACTGTTTGCCTGACGGCCGTGCTTTGGCACTGGGGGCTGTAGATACTCGTGTCGCGCTAACGTCAACACGTCGATCCTCTCCTCTTTCCTGTACGCCAGGCAACTCCGAATAAAACTCTGGAAAAAATAGATGAAGTTAAAAACAAATACATCGAGCGTGAACGGACTTCGGTGTTTAGGGCGGTTCTTTCTATTTTCATCACCGGAGATCGAAATTTTGTCAGTATGGGGAAGAAAAAATGATTAACATTAGGTAATTGACGCTTTGAACTATTCAATGAAAAGACAAATTTATAGATGCCCGAGGATAACTTCGCATTGTTCCACGCAACTTTTTTTATACACTAGCTTGAAAAGAAGACACGTATGACGGATAAACGAAGCTTTGCGCGACAATAAACTCGAGCAGTTTGTATAATGTCGTCATAACGCGATAACGAGATACACTCTTTTTCTCAATTTACAAATACGCTTAACGCGTTAAATTTATTTACCTTCGCTTCGTTGCTAACTGTCGGTTTATTCGCAAACTGCACCTCCGTCGCTTTCAATATTATGTTTTCCTCTAGGATTGTTGCTTGCGACTGATTGTGCCCGAACGGCTGTACAGGAAAAAATACAACATGATTTATAGCTGGCAACGGCTTCTTTCACAGACGTTTTATTTTTTCGACGTCATATTTGAGGCGGATTAAACGTGATTTACCTTTCTGCCGTAGAGGCACTGATAAAATATTACTCCGACGCTCCAAACGTCAACCTTCGATGAGATTTTCGGAGGATTTTTACCCACAACAAAACACTCAGGGGGCAGATACCTTGAAAAATAAAACGGAATAAGTAGAGAAAGCGTAACAAGAAAACATCAACACTTAAGACGAAGATCCGCGAACAAACTTACCAATAAGTACCAGCCCCTTGGGAGGTAAGATCCATCCCATGATCGGGATTATAATTCTCCTCGTCCATTACTTTGCTCAGACCGAAATCCGTTATTTTTATTTCACCGCAGACGTTTCCTTCCGTTAGTAAAATGTTACCTGTATATAAAGACGAAAATTGTCATATATTATATAAAAAAAGAAAAAAAAGAATCCATAAGAGGTTCCCATAGTGGTACGAGAATAATCGGAATAGAAAAGTTTTTTTGTAGAAGTATTGCAGAAATATGAAAAAATGTTGTACTAACCGGGTTTCAGATCGTAATGTATGACTGGGGGTTTTATCTCATTGAGGTACTTCAATGCCGAAACTACTTGCATCACGATCGATCTCGCTTCTCTCTCCGGTATTGTTTTATGCTGTAAAAGAAAAGGAAAGACCGATAAAATTGCGTCGGAACATTCGCGTTTACGGTGCTGACATTAAATTTTATCCTATTAAAGTTAACCGTTAACGAGTTCGAAATGTTTTACCTGTTTCAAGTAGAAGTCTAGGTCGTGACCATCACAGTATTCCAGAACAGTACAAAATGAGTTGGCGTCGATCTCGAATACGTCGTACAACTTTACGACCCGCGGATGATCGAGGGCTTTGTGTATATTGTACTCCCGCAACGCGTGTCTGTTGAAGAAAAAAGATACATAAGGGTTAATAAACTGTTAGATTCCATCGGAACTTGACAATGCGAAAGCGGCGCTGTTCGCTGATCGATTACTAACTTTATGTAGTTTGCTTTTTTGTCTTCTTTCCAGTCTTTATTCAGTTGATGAACTTTGCAGGCCACGTACCGTTGTTCCTTTAGGTCGAACGCCTGCGAAATTGAATATTGACGATTTTAGAACGATAGTGCACAATTTAACGAATACGGTACGGTGGCGATTAAAATGAGAATCGAAAGTTTACCTTGTGCACCTCGCTGAAGCCACCTTTTCCCAGCAACATTAGTAGAAGGTAACGCTCGTTCAGTACCGGATGAGAGTTAAATCTTGATTGGTCCTCGTTGTGTATACGCTTCAACTCTCTGATGTGAAGGTTTCGTTCCCTCTCGAGTTTCTCCATTTCCAATTGAAGATCGGCGTCCTCCTTCTTCAACGCGCTTTGTCTCAGCTACAATGGGAATAAAAAGCGATCGCAACACGCATTGCGTGATTATCAATTATAATACGACTAACGCTGGAAAATCCGAATAGGGACGAATCGAATCATTTATACCGATCACACAATAACTGGATGGTAAATCGGTTTTGCACTTTTTTAGATCATTTCAAACATCCAAGAATTATTGTGGCACCAAAACAATCAAAATAATGAATAATACACTTTCGAGACTTTATATTTATAATCGTTACCATTATATGCAAAATATCATCGAGGACTATTAAATTACGACTCCATCGGAGAAATTTTACGTATTTTTACAAAAAGGAATCTCGCATTCGTGAAAAATTACTCTACACGATAATCATAAATGCTGGATTGTGTTCATCAGTCCGAAGATGTCATACTATTCACAATTCTCACGTGGATTGGCCTTAAAATATGTATAATTATTACGGAGTCCTATTATGGAAAATCATGTCTCTGTTTTTCCGTAAAGCAACGTTCACCTAACAGCAATGCATCATAAAAATAGAATAAACTTTACGGATAGGAAAGGTTTTCCAATTTTTTAATTTTATTCATGTTGACCAATTATTATTCGTCGAAAGTCCGGAGGACCCTTCCTTGAGCATTTCTAATCCGTACTTTTGTCGTAAAATTTTGTAGGAACGCTCCAACTTCTACTCGAAGGTAATTAAGGATTTAATAAAAAAATTACGAGCTCTTTTTCATATCTATCTGCACTAAAAACGAAATTTACTGATTGATTAACTGCGAGAAATATATTTTTTTACCTTGAGTATTTCGTCGGCTTCGTAATACTCTTGCCAGGTGTAAGATCCAGGTACGGCGTCGGGTTTCAAAAAAGTCGCTTCTGTACCATTGTGCAATGATGGTTGAGGTTGACTTCGTTTCCTACCCGTTTCACTGTTCGACGGCCTCTTCTTCAACAACAATTTCTTCTGTCTATCGATCTCCTCGCGTTCCGTCGTTATCTCCTCTTGTCTTCTCGCGAGTTCTTGAAACGCATAACCGTCAGTCCAATTTTCTTGAAACGTCGCACCGACCCTCTGTGTCACAAACTGACCGAGCCTCAGTCTATTTTGCATACACTTTTGTCTAGCCTCCTTCTTCTCTATGTTTGATTTTTCTTTTAATAACTTCTTTACAACGTCTATACACTTATTTATATGGGATTTGTGCTGGTCAATCACCTTTTGCTGATTGGCCATTTGATGCCTAAGTTCTTCGGTTGTCTGTAAAAAAACAAAAAAAACAATATTTTTTTCTCTTTCTGTGATTACCACATCATTTTCTTCAACACGAAATTGATATTTCGAGATTGAGACAGATAGACAGATTGAGAGAGAGAGAGAGAGAGAGAAAGAGAGAGAGAAAATAAAAACGCAAGTTAGTTTCACGGATTTGTCGAAAGACGATCGGCGACATTTTTGTGTTCGGCATAATGATCGCAATTATAGTTTTATAAAATACATATACATTTATATATATATATATATACGTATATATATATAGTTTCTTTTTACTTTCTCTTTTTGCTCTGGCGAACGGTGGGAATCGACACTCGGAATATAAACAAAGGGATTCTGTTTCATATCATTTCTCTATACTGTGTGTTGTTTTTTTTTTCTCCATCAACTACGGGAAAGCATATTTGTTTGCTTTTCAATCAGAAAAATAGCGAGAGAGAATTCGTGCCACTGTGTTTTGTTTTTGTTTCTTTAAGCTTTTTCTTATTCTTTGTTTGTTGTTTTGTTTATTTTTTTTGTTCTTTTTTTTTTTTCGTTGTGTTTTGTACTTACTCTATTTAGTTCGTCAATTTTATTATTACGTAGTTCCAAATCTGACGAGGCTTGAGTTTCGAATTCTTGTATCCTCTGGCAAGTGAGTTCCGTCTGAAAGCGCGATTAACGTAACGTAGTAAAGTATACGTTGCATTTTTTTCTCTCGCCGCCGGCTGTAACGTGCTTCATACATTTGTTAGGCGAGGTTTTTGGCTATGCGTCGAAACAATATTCGGATACCTTGCCGCTGACCGCGGCCTAATCGCGTCGTGAAAAAAAATTATTTTCCATCGTTTTTCGTTTTTTTCTCTTCAACTCAATATATGTTTAACAAAAAGCATGATCTATCGTCAATCATTATCAAAGACACGTGTACGTCTGGCATTGGATCTTATTGGTCACGAACGTTATTCTTTTTTCAACCATCCTTTCGTCAAACAAAAACCAAACTAATCGGGATTGCGTTTACATATTATCTTGTAACAATTAGTCCGAGTGTTTTCCAACCGAGTGGGGGGGCAGGCGGGGCGGAACGAGGGCAGAGTGTGACAAATAGTTTGGGTATTTCTTTTTTTTTCGAGGCAGAGTCGGTGGATTAAGGAAGAGGATTTATCGAAACGATACACAGGCGGCAAGGAGAACACCGAAAATGTATGCATGATTCATATGGTGTGATAAAACACGGATATCTTTTGTTTGAAACTTCAAAGACTCTCTCGCGACTGTTTCGTAGCTTCTCTTTCATCGATAACCCAACAACAAAAATTGGGAGATCTCGCAGTTGCCGCGTTAAACAAAAACAAAAAACAAAATCGAACAAGCGCGAAGAATTATTGATTTGTGACAAGTTCATTCCATTTCTCATAATAACAACAAAAAGATATTTGAGTCGTTGCGAATCCAAGGCGTTGCCAGGACAAGGTAGCCTGCATTTGCCGCGATAACAAATGGACGCAGTGGCTACAGCAGCAGTCTTGGCTTATGATAAAATCTGAATATGGCGACAGAACATTTGACAAGAAACAGCCTTGGCAATTATCGTTTTACCATTAAAAAAAAATCGATTGAAACAATTTTTTTTTTTCTCGTCTAATAAAAAAGTTAAGAATTGAGTTGAAAGTTTGGTCGAATTTGTGAATCATCACAGTGTACAATAGAAAATATAATTATTGAGAGAGTGAATATAAAAAAAAGAATAATCATTTTAAAGTCAATACGAATAATGCGATTGCAACGTTTTCAGGCTCTTCTCATCAAATGCCTGTAATTATGACCGAACGGTGCTTACATTTGGGGTGTTAGTCTTCGCTTGCCTGACCTGGCTTGTCCTAGGGAGGTTCGTAGGCCTTACCTGAACCTGCTTGCTGACCATCGAGCCTGCAGGTTGAGCCGTTGCCGGAGCTGGCGGAGGCGGTGGCTGAGGCAGCGTACGAGGCGGCTGCATCAACGCGGAAAATTCTGCCACCGAAGAATTCGGCGTCGTTACTTGCGGCGATATCAATGGTTGAGCCGCCGGTGGATACTGAAATGATGATGAAGAAATCAAATTTAATATTACACATGACTAGTGGTAATATCGTTGATCAACTCGTTCGTACAAACATTTTTACTTCCAACGGATATCATTCTGTTTCGATAACGCGTATGCTATTCGAGCTCATCAATTAAATTTTCTATTCTTCGCAGTTTGTGAAAATGCGTTTGTTAAACCTCTCTCTTTGGTTTCTTGTACGACGGATTCTAATTTGATCATGGCACTAACTTGGCATTCAAATAGCCAAGCCCATGAGAGCACTAAAACGTACTCGTTCAAAATCGATTTCCTACTTTCTTCGTAAGTCATTCGAATGTAGAGACTTTTAGTTAGATTTTCTATATTTCTACTCCTGAGTTGCTTAACTTATTAATTACTGTTGACGCGACTCTTGTAGACTCCTTTTTAGGTCCCATATAATTAATTTTTAAAAAATAGGTAAGTTGAAGATATCGAAGAAAATAAAAGAAATTTCGTTGCGTATGCGGTGGATGTAATCATTCGAAAAACCGAAAATACAGAACAGCTTGTACTCGGACGTTCCTAATCGCGTACAAGCCGTGTTTCCCGAACAGCATTTCCTCAAAAAAAAATACCCATTTTGGCACTTTCATCACGATATCTCTCTAGAGCAATTGCAGGTATCGTTATTAAATTCGAAATGCAGTTCGGATCACAAATCGATTATAAAAATATTTGTTATCAATAACATCAGCATTTCCTGGCTTTTTCCTATTCAGTAATGTTGATAAAAATGCTCATCACACGGAAAACGTTTCAAATATTGTGTCTTGTTATAAATCATTCAAAGTGACTGAATTTGTCAGTGCAATATCTCGTGATACAACTCTTGGACATCGTAATCAGTAATATTTTTCTACAGAGAGCCAAGAGCTCAACAAGCAGTCGAGATTCTCTTCTGAATAATTGTCTACATCGCCTTCGACTTATTTTAATTCATAGCCCTCCGTCTACGTTTTCTCTACTTCATCACCACTTTTTCTGTCGCACAAAAAACGTTGGTTCTTGTAAATGAACAAAGTTTGAAAAGACTGCGTCGACTCACCATTGGATATCCCGTCTGAGGCGAGGGACTCTTGGCGCCGCCGTGTCTTATCGGACTGCTGCCAACATGATGTTTCGGAAAGTACTCGTTGATTTTCTTGTTATCAAGAGCGGCGATCGAACGAGCTCCCTTGCTACCTACAACGCCGCCGGGTCCGCTACCTCCGCCGTCGTCGACTTTGCGCTTTCTCTTTCTCTCCGACGGCGTCCTAGGTACTTTCTCAGGAGTGTTGGGATCCACCTCTTTGTCGCTGTGCGACGAGCCTGAAAAACAACAAAACAATGAAAAATCGTAGAACCCGCCGACGTAGCGTTGCGACGAAAGTTTCACAAAAGTTCTTGAACTTGACTCACCGGTGCTCATGTTCGAGTCTTGACTATGAACCGACTGACCAGAGTTTACAGTGGATTGGGGTGCCATCTGAATTTGTGATCCAGCAGACATCTGCAATTGAAAGAAAAAGAAAATGTCGTTACTAAATTGCACGAATTCGCGTCTCCGCCATGCTACGCTGGTCTTGCAAAAAAATTGATGAATCGCGAGAGAAATAAGACGAATTGGAATGCAATGCAGCGCTATGTACCGAATCACCAAGAAAATCAAGATTCCCAACTCCGACGCAGCGTTGCGCTACTCTCCGCCTCGCCGAGTGAAATGTTTGTGTATTTCCTCAAACTCTACATCTCCGTTGTCATATCGTCAGGTGTAATCGCCACGAATGCCAAATTCTCTCGATTTCGCCTTGCTGAACGACATCGGGGTGGAGAGAAAACGCGCACACACACAAACGCACACACACGCGCGCGCGCGTTCGAAAAAAGGAGAAAACGCGAGTCCTCGTGAAAAAAAACGCTGTAGATTCGTCGATATTTTCTCGTCGTCGAGCGTCGAGACGTTCCCGTTTTCCGTCGTTTTTTTTCTCCGCTTCCGCCACTTCGAAACGCGAGAGACACTTCACTCGATCGCTCTTGAGAGGTTACAGTCGGCGACTTCGCGAAACTCCACCGCAAATGTCTCCTTCGTAAAAGCTCGACGGAACGAAAAAATTCTTCGGCAGTTTACATCCGTGCGAATTGATCACGTCGATGCATTTCCCGCGATCGAACGCGCTTTCCTTCGGCTTTTCGCGTCGCGAAGGAGTGCGAAAATGAGAGAGAGAGCGGGGAATGGAGGAAAGAGAAGACAAAAAAAACGAAAATTAAAACATCTCTCCGACGAAACTTTGCGACGCGAAAAATTTGTGAAGTGTGAAAACCTCGATCACCGGGGAGAGGGGGGATTACTTGTAACTTGTAAGCGGAGCGAAAAAAAAAAAACTGGGTGGAAAGATGGTGGGTTGGAAAAATTAGTGCGAGTGGGACGGACAATGTATATATATTTTTTTTATAACAGCGGCGAAAACACGAGACGAGTAGGGATAACCGCGATTTTGTTTCTCGTATTTGTTGTTGCGAACGGGAATGAAACTAGAGTGAATAACGCCTTGCGGGCGAGGGTGATCGAGTTATATCGATGGCACCTTACAGGACGAGCTATGGTGGAGCCCCATAGTCGTGTTTGCTACTGTAAGGACCGTACGACGGTGTGTCAACCATTGTTTTTTTTTTTGTATTTTTATTTATTTTCTCTCTCGTCGTTTACTTTCGTTCGTACACGTATGTATGTACGATTAATATAATCGACGATTTTTTCTTTAATGGTATACGCGCGAATTTGACGCGATTTCGCACACGATTTAATTAATCGGAATATCGTGGTTATTTAGAGCTAGAGAGGAATCACGACAAAATGGAGGTCCCTAGGCTGCGGGGGACGTTACGGAAGGAAGGGCGAGAGGGAATCAAAGGGGCAGGGGAAGGAGAGGGGAAGCAACGAAAAGGGAGAGAGCGAGAGAGAGATTGACGGAGAAAGCAACGAGCCGAAGGCGAGAGGAGAAGAGGTGACGGACGGACGGAACGTGTGCGCGGCCGGCTTTACGGGTGGGGGGTTGGTATAAAACCATCGGTTACCTACTGCCTCAGGAGTGGTTGAATCATCGAACCACCGATGTACACCGCAAGGGGGCAGTTTTACACGATTCGAGAACCGAATGGGAAAGAATCTTATGAATTACCGAAAATCCATTTTTTTCGCGATTTCTTCATTCATCAATGAAAAAACACATTAAACACATATGGAAAAACAATGAATCATGAAACTCCGTAAAAGATCAAAATTCATTAATATCTACTCGACAATCGTGTTTGAAAATATAGTTTTAGCAGCCATAGAAATTCGTACGATTAAAAGTCCGATATGCTCATTTGTTTCCATTAGAATTCAATGTTAATTTTAGGTGTTTCGAATCTCATATTGTAGATCGGCATAAAAAAATAAGTCGGCGAAGTTGGGGCAATGTGTCCTCGATACGTTGCCTCATAGACTTCGGAACTATGTTTCTCAGCTTCGAATAATAGATGTTGCTGGCGGAAAATATTATTCTCTTCAATTATAGGCAGGCTTAAAAAAACAACCGGAAACGATACCGAGTTCTTTTGCTATTTGCTTCTAATTTTCATGTCTAAACGACTATAATTCTTTGTTGATTTGAAGACTCGGTTCGGACACACAATTGGGTTTACATTTCAATCTGTAAATATTCCGCGATCTACGATGATCGGATACTGAAATAAAAAGAGATTTACAGAAAAAAGAGAAACAAAAATGCAAAATCAAATTCCCCCTACTCTTCGTATCTAGTTAAACGCTCAACGATTGGTCTCAATTTACAGCAGACTCTCGCGAGACTCCGATACTCGATGATTAATCGAAATTCGTACGTCGATCACGTCGGTTTCAACCGCATGTTGAATAAGAAATATAAAATGATCGATCTACCTTACACATGGTTTGACTACACCGGAGACAACAATGTCAGAGATTCCTTGCTAGCCGATGATGGAGCTTCGTGTAATGCGAAACAAATAACGGAATAAATGGTTTGCGGTTTTTCTTTCGCTCTCTCTACCCTTTCTCTCTCTCTCTCTCAGACATAATACGATTGCCTCATTCTGTCTCGCGTAGTTTGCTCTCTTCTGATTAACGGTAGCCGATAACGCGCGTCCGGGGAACTACGTCACGACGAAACTACTCGTGTGACGTCGCACGACTACGGCGATAAATCCGACCCATTATATTTACCCGAGAGAGCGATTATTGTTGTTATGATTATTATCCGTTGTGAACGGAAGGCGGCATGTCAGCCACGTTTCACGAGAGAACTACGCGCGACTGAGCGAGCGCCGACTCTCTCGTCGGAGAGACGAAGAGAACGGATTAACTCCTTTAATTCGGTTGTCAAGTCAAGCGAGCACTAAAATTTTAACGATACCTTGTCAATTTTTTTCTTGCGAGACAGCATTGAGATTCAAGGTCGAATTTTTTTTTTTTTCATTATTTTCCGTCGATATTCGACGGGGTGGATTGTTTGGTTATTCAACGGCATAATCAATAATATCGAAGCGATTGGAACGACCGAGGCGTCACTGCGTTTTTTTTCATAACATGCTCCACAAAACAACCGATGTAGATTTGTTTAAAAATATTTTCCTATCGAAGTTCACGACATTCTCTTTATGAACCAAATACTTGATAAGACGTAATGTAGCAAATCTTTCGATTCATAGAGAGGCTCAATGGTAAATATAATTCGGTAAATATTATTTACGATCTTCGGACGAAGTGAATGAACGGTGATTCACCAAAATCGAACGAACTTAACGGAAATTTATTTCAGAAAAACAGCGTCGTGAAATATGGATCGTTTGATTGTGAAATAATCTACCTACTGTAACGACTTTCGTAATCCGTTTGACGCAATTAGCTCGAATTAAGTATGAAGTACTCGATTTTCATTTGTTATACTTAAGCACATTTCTTGAAGCATCTCTGTATAATATATTGTTACTACGATAATATACGATTCGTGAAAAAAAGAGGAAAAATCTACTACTATAACAGACGAATGAAAAAAAATTCATTTATCAAAACGCAATATCATTATCTCGTCATCGTTCGCAACTTTCCACAAGAGTTTTATAATTCCTGAGTCATTGCGAAACCGTTCGGCGCTCTTCTCTCGTCCGATCGAGTAGCCACCGTAACTACTAGAGAGAGTCACTGTCGGGTCTAGCTCGAGAGAGTTCGAATCGCACGTAGAGGAACAGGGTGCATCGCAGGGGCTCTCGCGGAGCACCCTTTCCCCAAGTTGCGTTACAGCAGCAGCAGCTAGCAGCCAGCAGCGACGGTGGGCCACAGGCCGCCACACTTTGCCAGCTTTGCCACATTGATTTTACCGGCTCTCTCACTCGGCCGACCCGTTCACCGCCAAGGAATGTCTCTCATGCTCCTCTCTCCCTCGTCCCTCTCCCGCGTTCCCTGTCTCCTGTTCTGCATCCAACGAGGCGGCGTAGTTCGCCGCCTCGACCATTTTACTTTATCTCTCTCACTTCGCCTCCGTTCCCCACGGTCCATAGCCCTTTCCGAGGACTGTTTCCCCGTTTTGCCAAGGCACACCACTGGACCTCGCTCGCGTATCCCAGGCCTCTCCGCATCTTCGCCGAGTCGCAAAATTCTTTAGATAGACTCGCGCCAATAATCCATCATGGATTCACGGCAAATTCCCATTCTATTGTTATTAATATTATGCACAACAGGTAGAATCGAACAGATTTTCTTTCGTAATTTCTAGCATAAAAAAATTGAGCAATATATAAAGAAAAGGTTAAGCATTAATAATGTTTAAATTTTTTCGGGCGTACTCAAAAGTAACTCCTGTGAAATATGAGTCGGTGGAAAAGATTCTAAAACATGCTCTCGAGGATTTAATTGTCTTTCGGTTAGAAAATTTTCAATAACATTGCAAGAATGATTGGGCGCTAAAATTGATTGTGATTTACGGTATGCAAGTAGATATCGTATCTTATAGTCAGACGCGATTAAGTTCTTAATTGAATAATTGAGCTTTTGTGTCTTCAATTACAACTGATTCGCCGACTCGGTCATGAGAAATTTCACGCTGCCGATTCGAAACGATGAAATCTTTCCACGGATAATGAGCGTTTCTAACAATGGAAGATTTGTGGTCGATGGGCTTGTATCTTTGGTTCTGAATCATAGATTACTCGCGAATGTTGGGAATGCAAGATGGATGTTGAGCGCGGTTTTCTGAGTAATGCCGGCAGATAGAGCGTATCTCATTCAAAGAAAAAAAAAACGTTTAAAGATTAAAGATTATACGGAAGACCATGTAAACGGACCGTTTAAACGAGATTCTTGCAGCAGTTTGCAGAAATCGGCCAGTAGATAAAGTATTACTGGATCAGACGCACAAGAAGCTTAAGTATCTTCGAAAATTACGAACTCATGCCGCCTTAAAGCGAATCAAACTATAATGAACTACAATTTTCAACTCGGTCTGGCTTTAAATGCCGTTTTAAAGACAGCGAAATAAAAAAAAAATGAATGAATTCTTATGTTAGTGTTCGATATTCATTGATCAATAAATGAAAGTGTTGATATGAATATATGTGGTATTAATATCGATTATTAATTGATAGATGAGTGAATTAATTAATAGATAAATTTCTTAGGGTTCCAATAATCTCGAGCACGGCACTGTTTGAGATACGTCGTGGCGTGCCGGGCGGGTTCGCAAAGTGTGTACCACCGGGACAGGCGGGGGTGTCGGTACTCGGGCGTATAACAGCCCATAGGCCACTGGTGTGGAGTGGAGGCACACGCTACGCTCTTCTGATATGCTGCTCATACTGCTACCCGAGGAAAACGGGAAGAGGCGAGAGCGTACAATCGGGTTCGCTCGAGCAGCAGCAGCAGCAGCACTACCACACGTAAACCGTGGTGCTCTCTCGTCGTCGACGAGCTCAAGAAGTGGAAGAGGAGGAGGAGGAGGAGAAGAGAATCGTGGTCGGCTCGCGGAGGAGGCAAGCCAACGCGCGTAACACTTCTGTTGGCGTTGCGCGCGCGAGTAATACTCTCTCTCGGGGGGTTCGAACCAGCCACGAGACCGAGTGGCTCGTCAGTCGAGCCTCCGTACTCCAGCTGTGCGGCTCGTATTCGGAGCGCACTCTCTCCTCCATCCTCGTAAACTTGAATCTGAACTCTTCCACCCAATATTTATTCATTGAAGAAACAAAAATTCTCGATTGTTTGTAATGTTTTCTCCTTTTTTAGTATTGTGAAATTCATTCTCGATATTGTTTACTACGATAATCGCGATGCGTAGATTAATGCGCGTAAAAACAAAAGGCAAAAGAGCGGATAAGATCGTATTACTCACGTAATAAAAATGCTAAAGGATCGGGCTCTTCATTGGCCGATTATTCGGGTTATCGATACTCGAGGCATCTAGACACTGTGGAACAAGTTCGAGAGTTTTGTTGTTTTTTTTTCCACGCACACTCGCGAATGGCGACGATGTTCAAGGCGATTAGTATTTTTTATGTTCGTGCGCGTAAGCACACAAGACGGCGCCGCGTATTGTACTGTGTTTGTGACGCATATCTCTCCTCTCCTCTCCGTGGCCTTACGTCGCCGTAGTTAGTTCGTGCATAAAACCGCCGGGGCACATGGAGAGGAGAAAAATAATATAACCGCGCGGCGAGGAGAGCGGAGGCGCCACCCGCTACGTCATTATTCTTGGGATGTGTTTGCGACGACCTTCGACTCGATTCGACTGTGACGCATCGCGCGATCTATCGAATTATCAAGAGCAACGAGAGAATTTTCTTGGAAACATTTTTTTTTCCAATAAACAATAACAAAACAATCAGCCGTCTGTTTTTTTTCAGTGATTGCATACTGTAAAAACTTGTTTTCAGCGTGAATAAAAAAAGAATGAGTGCAAACGAGACGAAATAATAATTGTATCCTTTTGAGGTCAAGTCAATCAAAATCTTATCTTCTGCTCTAGATATGACGAGCCAACAAAACCAATTCATATTTTCGGTATTTGCGAATTCGCCGATTAAATTCGGTAACAACATTTTTAGTCTCGAAGGGGCGTGAGTATTTTTTCTATTTTTGTATAACGCTCCTTAATGAAATTGTCAGAAGCAGCTAACGCGTCAAAATTGACTCGCAACAAACGATCAATGCCCGAACAAGAGCAGCTGCGTAAGCAGATATTAATGGACGTTTCCACGAGAGCGCATCAACGTGTTCCCGCGATATCAAAGAATGACTTTAATATTGGTTGAACGGATAATTTTTTCTTCTATATCCGAGTTGAAACCACGTATGGAATGTCCCGGCCGGGCGGAGCGAGCCGAGTTAACTATACTGTCTGCCAGTCTGTTTATAAATCAACGATGCGTCGTTACGTTTGAAGCACGTGACGATATCGCATACATTTCTCGAATAAACAGAAACGGGTAGAACCGATTAAATATTCAAATCGGATAATTATATTCCTCTGCAATAAAACAATAAAAAGAAGAAAAGAAACAAAAAAAAAAAACGAGCTCGTGCCGCTTGTTGGCGGTCAGACAGACGTTATCTTTCTCTCTCTCCTTCCTCCTAGACCTTGCCAATGCCATTCGATCGTGCGCGCTCCAACGCGGCCAACGCTCTGTTACTCTATCGGTCGTGTTCCGTGACGCGATGTCTGGCTCTCTCGCTTTTCTGCTTCTATATCGAAACAACGGCAATGGAGTCCTCGTCGTTGCCGGCCCGAGGCTATACGAGAGCTGTGCGAGGAGCGAAGGGGGAGAAGCGGTAGGACGGGAGGTAGAAAGAGATGGTTAAAACGCGAAGCGTCTGGCTGCTGGAGTAAAACCGCGTAGAGAGGGGAAATATAGTTTTGACGTTCGCCATCTCTCCACCCGGCACACGGGTCGTCGTCGTCGCCCGTCGTGGCCCCGACGCTCTGTGCAACGTCATGCCAATAGGTCGCACACTCATTAGCCCAGTCGCGCGCGCGACGTTGGGATTCTCCCACTACGTGAACGAGACGATCAGCTGGGCTAGAGAGCAGCGGCCACGCGGCTTCGTTCACTCGCGGCGGGCTCTCTCCCACTCCCTGCCCGCCGACCTTTTTCGAATATATAAACGCGCATGCGTACAACGCGAACTGTACACGCGGTCTTCGTCTCCCGCCCCGCGAGCGTCCCGCTCGGCGAGTACCCGAGTCACAGGGCGAGCACACGAGCCGCCAGGCGAAGCTTCGATGTGTGCGAGTTTGTTTGCCCGCTTGGCTATAGCCACTTGTCGTTTCTCTCGGGGGTTCTCTCTTCGCGGTGTGGAGATCGCTGCGCGGATTGCTTGTGCTCGGGCTTGCATGCTCGCCTCCTGGCAGGGTCGGGCGAGGTTGCGAGCGCGTCTCGTTGTAACACCGGAACGGTTTGAAACACCGCTGTGTGTGCAACTCGAACGATGACGCGCCGGCTCGCTCGAGAAGATCTTTGCGAATCACGCTAACGGACCTATTATTGCTTTAGCGAAGCGACGATTTCGCACAATGCGATGATGCGATAATGAAACGGTTCTATGAGAATTCCTCGCTTTTTTCGCCGCCACTCGGTGAGTCCGAAAAGAAGAGTTCGAGGCATTGGAACAAATGAAGTAGAAATCTTTTTAAATCCCACATCTGGTTCGTTTGAAAAGGCAACTTAAATTGCGCGTCCGAGTTATTCGGGGCGTTGACGGGGATTGCAATTTTTTATAAATACGTTTTCTGGTATTTGTCGATACGAATTCGTTGCTTCGAGAGTTATCGAAAAGCAATGGTTCATCCGTATCTATTATTCCCGACGTTTGTAATCGTTCGATTAGTTTTCGCCGCTGGGTTATATTCGACGGGATTTCGTCGCCGTTCTCTCCATTACCGGACAACTTTCATTTCCATTTTAGTACGCTCGTTTCACGTCTAGCTTCAACAGCGGTGTGATTTCACGCCGGTATCCATTCTGTTACTCGGAATCGTCGGCGATATATATATATCACTGAAATTGAGTACAAAGACGATGACGAGACGAAGAAGCAGCTTCGGTGGCATTGACCCACTTCGTCGATACACATCGTTCGACTTCGAAGCGATAGTGCTCTTCTTTGCTTTTCAGTAAAATCTCGTTTTTTTCGGTATCGAAAGACATACAAATTTTACGAGAGGGTTGCGATTTCTCGCAACCCTTCGAGAAGTCTCTGTCGAAACGCGAGAACCGGAAAAAGAGTTCGCGGCGTTTGCGACGCGCACGAAAACTTGTCCGTCGAAGGTCCCCGATTCGCGAAGGCATTCGGATTCGTCTGGTTGGATGGAAAATCGCGTTTGTCCAATCGGTTCGGGCGCGGGCGTAGAGTCGTACACGTCGACGACTGTCCGCAGTGTTTCCTCCTTCTATGCTTCCTCCCCGCCCCGGACACACTCTTCCCTTGCACCGCATCCTCGGCCACGGGCTTGTGTGTGCCCTCGCACAGGCACGTGGGAGTAAATAAAGTCGACAGGTGGAGCTGGGCTCCTTCGTACATTTGTAGTTTATGCAACGGAGCGTTCGGCGGCGCCACTTAGCCGCCACCTTCTTCCCAATCTTCCGGAACACGCGAAATGTATACATTTTTTTTCTTTTCATCTTCGTAACGCGTAGTCGCGGAATTTCGCGAAATTTCGATCGGGCCGCGGATTCATTCGCGGGAAGTTAATTCCCGTGTGAAGAAGCGAATTCAATTCACCTCGAAGCAAGATAAAAATCGTGATTCGAAGAAAACATTTCGCTCCGATTGAGATAGTTGAAAATATGTTTCTAACGCGCCCGGAGAAATCGCGTGTCGTTGATAATTAGAGTTTTTAATTAGCAGCAACGAAATTTCGCCAAATATCAATTATTCCTTTTTTTAGCCTGATTTTTCATGCTTAGTTATTGTCCCGACAAAAAAAAAAAAGAACGATCCTAGCAATGAGACATTCTGTTTCGTTTCGAAAGTCGAACGATGATAAATCGTCGATGAAATTCACCTCAAATTGTCTTCACCATTGTCGGCCTTACGGTGTCTATCTCGCGTTTGTTCGTTCAATCTCCTTTCGAGCGAGTATCTCAACTGGTGAGACGGTTATGTGAAATTATACAACATGGTCGAGCAAAGCGTTAACAGGGAGGGAGGGAACAGGACTGAACACAAAGAAAGAGACGGAGAGAGAGAGAAAGAGAGAGATAGCGCGAATTCAGAGTGGCAATCGATATCCCGCAAGACACAGGCTCGCACACAAACACGAGGTAATAGGTATAATAGTCTATATCGTCTGCAGTCCGGTGTACTTTTGCATTATAGAAAAGTCTTGTCAAGGGGGTTACCGTAGGCAATGGGACAGAGAATAAAAAGCACCGGCGCCAAGTTATCGAATTTTCCATTTGTTTATAGTAGCGAAAGGGACAAAAGGGATTCTCGCGTGGATACGAAGTCTCTTTTTTAAACCCTCGATCGAGTTGAAAGAATGCTGCATTGTCGCCGAGTCATCGAACTTTCCCCGTGTTTTCAGTGGTGGAATACGTAAATAAGATTTCAACGGAGAAACTTTGTTTTTAACCATCGACGGAACCGAAAAAATTTAGTATCGGCGCCAATTCATGGGAACTTTCCGTTCGTTTTTCGTAGCGAAATCGCGTTAATGGGCTTCAACGAAACGACTAAAAATCTTTTCAAGGCCTCGGCGAAAGCGGAACGTTTTTTTTGTTTTTCAGCAAATTTGTACCTGAGAAGAGAGTTGTCCCTGTACGTTAGTGGAGGCCGTGCTGGAGGATGAGTTTCGCTGATCACGTGTGGGTGCATTGTCACGACGTGTCCAGTCTATTCCCAGGGCGGTTGGTTGCCCACACCTGACCGCCGCAGCATTTGGGATCGAGGTCGATTGAGGCGTTGCAGAGTTGTTAACAATCGCTGCTGTTGCTGTTGCCGCAGCGACGACGGCACTTTTGCTTGACGCATTGTTCTGACCACCCTGGAAAATGTTTTTACAGATGCCCATAGGTATAAAGACAGAGAGAAGGACGAGAGCGGCGGTGGGCGGTGCCTGTCGATTTATGAGATGAGAGAAATGGGAAATTGTTAGATGAACGATTGGATAAAAATTTCAGATTAATCGATCATGTTTCACGGAACACGCAACGATTATACAGCGTCGATCGCCAGTTCGACGATGAGCTATCTTCGAGCACTTCGATTAATTCATGATATGTACCAACCAAATTCTGTAAACAGAATATAAAAAACTTGCAACTTTTTTTTGCGTAGAAAAAGGCTATGGTTTTTTTTATCGCTGGATATTCTTGAATTTTGCGAAATTCCTTTTCGTTATTCCTACTATCACTTAGTCATGTTTCCCAAACAATTAAGTAATCACAAATTCACATTTTTCTAGACGAGTGATGCAAGTCAATGTATAATCAGCCCTAAACGCCATCGGCTATGAAACCCACCTTAATCACGCGAATGTTATCGAATAATGAACGAAAAATCGCTGTTTCTCTGAAGAAACATAAGGTCTTCGATAGTCCTTCTTGCATTTGAGGAGCAACGTGCTACCAATGAAGAGAAACGCACTGCAATCCCGCGATCGAGAAACGACGTCAGTCGGTCGAAGCTGAAGAGCCCGAAGAAAAGGCTTAGCGTCAGTGAAAATCGTCGATCTCTGACGGTTTTGGCCGCTCTCCTGGAGTTCAGGGCAAACGGCGGCGTTTCATGCCGCGAGTTGCGATTGTGTATCTTTTCTCGTGTCCACGAGCAACGATACTCCAACAGCGATGTATAATAAACGCATAGCGCATAGTAGATGGGTTATAGTACAAAGTAGTTGTAACCGCTCTCGGGCCGTGTGGCACGCGGTGTATAAATAGATCTCGCCTCTTACAGTTCAATCTCTCAATAGTTTTACTCCGCAAGAGTGGCGAGCTCGCCATATCACTGGTTCTTCCCCATCTATGCGAGTTGGTTCTTATTAACCAATTCATGCTGCTATAAGTACGATTCGCACTGGCAATAGCTGCAACCATAGCCATGCTTGCGGCGCCCTTATCTGAATGTACTTTGGTATAATCACAACCATAGTCTTGTAGCTTTCTTGCTTATAGCCGCACTGATAATTGAATAGCCGTGGAAGTTCTTTGAAAAACAAAAATCGTCTCTTGCCCAGCACAAAAATCGGATTATCGGATTTAAGTGAATTATTTATTTTACTCGCCGTGGCGGTGAAATCGGCCTGCAGAGGATTTTTTTAACGAAACCAAATGTCTTTATTTAAGATTAATTAAACGATTAAAAAAAAAATTGACGAAAATGCGATGTACCGATACTAGAAGTTTGAATCCATAAACTGGTACATTAAATGTCATGTACAATTATAGATGGAAAATAAATGTAAAATATATTTTTTCATAAGAGAATTCGTTATTCAGCTTTGACGATGACTGCTTGCGGCGATTTCGAGCTCTAATCATAGTCGAAATCGTCGACTCCGCTTCTCCTTTCCAAAGTGCGTATAGAATGCAAAAATCGGGCTATCGAGAGACTCGACTGTAGTTTCATCGTTCATTATACCACGTTTGGTTACTGCTCGACTCGGTCAGTCCGTTTAACCGATGTTACCCTATCGCAACCCTCGAGAGGTATCGAGGCCATACCGCGCCATGCAGAGTATGAACCCACAACGACTGCGTTGACGACGCCGACGACGACGGCGACTTCACCCATGATTCCTCGATCAATTTTCACCGCTGACCTCTCTCGTTTTCCTTCTTTCTTTCTCTTTCATTTCCAGCGGTTCGCCCGGCTGAATGGAGAGAAAGCCTAGGCTGGCCGGCAGCTGTCGAGGCTTTTCCCACCCCGTGTGAGACTACATCGGCTCCAGAAAGGGAGACAGAGACCGAGGGAACGAGAGAGACGGAAAGAGAGAGTTAGATAAAGAGAGAAGGCCATGGAGTTGGGTTCCCCGGATATTTTGCTGCACTGCGGACGCGGGGGTGTTAGACTCGACGGGATGGCGACGGCTGCGACCGAGAAGAGCAAGGGGTGGGGGAGAGAGATTTTAAGGGGAGGCAGAGATCTCGCGCGTGAAGGAGAAACGAAAGGAAAGAAAGGAACGAATAGATGGCGAAGCGCCGCGGGAGGAAAAGAGCAAAGTCGAGAATAGATAGAGACGAAAAAAGGGCGACGAAAAAGGGCGGAAAACGCGAGATAGCTCCGAGGCTCGCGTGGATTGAACCGACGACGAGGAGGAGAACGACGGAAGAGAAAGAGAGAAGCCCGCAGCTCACCGCAGGCCCAGCGTTGCCAGCCACCATCATCATCCCCTCTATCCCCCTTTCGGTGCATACTATAGCGGTATATATAGGTTGTGGAGAACGAGTACGCGAACTACGAAACTCTCTACGAGGCAAGACCTACAGTAGAAATTTCTCTGCTGTTAAACGCGAGAGAATGAGAGACGGGGAGAGAGGAGCGAGAGAATGAGAGAGGCGAGGAGGAGAAGACCACGTTTAGCGATCAATGACTGCCTACTGGCCAGTTGCTAAATGCGCAAAGACACTAATACGACGTGATCCGGCTTCTCTCTCGTTTCGCGATTACGTGAAGATTGTTTCTTTTTTTTTCTGCTCGCAGCTCGAGAAGAAACTTGATTTTTTTGCAAGATTCGTTGACGAATAGATTTAGAATGATGGCGAAAATAATATATTAGCCTGGAAAATAATTGATTCGACACCAAAAGGCGCGACTGGCGATTTTGTCGTTTCGCTCATTGAAGCCTGACGAATCTTACGTGATGTATTAATTCCGAGGAAACAAATTTAAGAACATTTATTATTAAAATAGAAAGCCTTACTCGATGATGCGGGATTATTTTTGTATTTTGGGAAGAAAATCGATTTTTTCCAAAAATTTGTGGACGAACAAATTTGTAATGATGGGAAAAGCGTATATTTGGCTTGTGAAAGATCGATTTGAGGCCGTAAGACGAGAAGTGGGTGTTTCAGTAAAGAAAACTGGCGAATTTTACGTTTGGAGTATTAAATTTCTTTCCGTTCGTTGCACCAACGATGTAAAACGTTAATAGACATTACCAAAACTAGGATTACGTTAGTCTGAGGGATATGTAAAAGGCGGCTGAATATTCGATAATGTTTATTACGGACGGATAAAGACGATGTAGAAGATCGCAAATATTATTGCACACGTGTCTTCGACAACGCGTTACCCGGACTGGGATCAATATTTTATAGCTCGTACGTACTGAAATCGATACGACGGAATGCAAGCATTATGTTTACTCAGCAACGACGTTCATTTAGAAAATAGTGTAGAAGTTCTAAGCTTCGAAGCTAATTCTAATTCTGTTTTCAGAATGCACATCATTAAAATAAGCTACAAAAAATCGACAAAATTGTTATACCATTCTTCACTTGACGACCGATATTGCCACGGAAACCGACACTTCGAATAAGCGAGGAAGGTCGGTGCAATTTTCATTCTCGTTTGAATCTCCCGCGGCTCGCTAAGCTTCCCAAGCTCAGAATTTTCACACGGATTACAGCACGCGCCTACGACCTTCCCAAACGCCCGAAATTTCGGTCCCTCTTTTGCGTTCCAAACGCCTCGGTAAAAAAAAGTCCCGGTACTGTCGAATAGATCGCGAATTTTCTTTACAATTTTTAGCGATCATTCGGTCCGTTTTCCGGCAACCGTGTTCACAAAACGACTTAAAAATCGCCCAAAAAAAAAAACAATTTGTTTGCAATCTCAATAACTGAATGCTTCTTGCACGAAGCGACAGAGCAGGAGAGTATTTTCATCGAGAAACGCAGATTTGGTTGTCACGAAGTGTCTCGGATTGGCAGTGGAAGGATTTGCGAAGAATCTCCTACGTCCTGTTCGAGGATATAGGAAACGTCGTCGTGTACCTGGTCGTGCTGGTGCTGGCCATTAAAGCCTTTGCGAGAGAGTTTGGGATCGATACGAAGGCAAGCACGCGAGAGACTCTATCCAACGAACTCACACACACACACACACGCGCACGCACATGCTCACATATATTAAACACAGAGAGAAGAAGAGAGACTCGAAAGCTAGAGAGAGAGAAATACGGGACTACGTGGGCGTATCGAATCGTTGCTTGCATCTCGCATAGTCGTACTTCTCGCTCGCACCTACCCGACTATACTTGTCGGCTTGCTTGTTGTAAGTAAAATGGAGACTGGAGTCTCAGCGAGAAACCGGAAGGAGAGAACAGAAAAGAGAGAGAGGGAGTGAGAGAGATGAGAGTTTGGGCAACGCGTATACACACATTCATGAGTCTATCTCCGCGGAGAGAGAACGGACTAGAGAGATACGCAGTAAGGGACTCTATTCGATCGATCGTACCATGGAGCGGAGAGACCAGAGAGCGAACTCTGTGTCGGGAGACGAAATAAACGATCGGGAGAGCCGGAGCGCTAACAAGCCCGGACACTCTTTCGACTGATTAAGAATTATACATAATTTATACCGTGCACAACGTATCCTTCGCCGTTGATTCGTCGAAGAACTCATTCGTCCGACTAGACATTCGTCGATTCCTCCCGTAAGACGAACTTTTTGCCCAGAGAACACCGCGCCTGGCTTCTCGCGGCTCGAATAACGGTATTCTTGAAATCAATTTTTTCTCTCAGCGCACATCGAATTGACTGTGGGCAGTTCGCGATTTCTTTTTCAGGATTTTTTGCTGCGAAGACTCAACGAGCAATCGATCGAACATACGAATCGATCGTAAAAACATTCTGGCTGCTCGGGCTATGAGAATTTTTGATAGATTTATCTTGGATTTGAAGATTGGTATGTATGAGCCAATTTGCGGATTCTATTTCGGGCCGATTATGAGAGAAATGTAAATGAAATTTAATTATGAAAATGATTAGCGGCTTCGTATGGTTCGTTATTACTTTGGCCACGGTTCACGGTGTTATGTATTTATCGCGAATGTTAATTGAACATTTGTAAAGTTGATGTAGAGTAATACGCGAGATCCAGAAGACAAAAAAGGGGGGTACGGAACCGATCGGACGCGAAGGAGAGGAATCGTTGAAGCGTCGCGGGGCGCCGGTAGCGCGAGCGCGCGTCGCTCTAGGTTTTTCTCTCTCTCTCTGGCACGATTCTCTCTTTGCCGCTTGGGCTCTCGCTCGGGTAGAGAGCACGTGACGGCGAGTGCCCCGGTGCCTCGCCACCCAGTCACCGTTCGACACATCGAAGCAGCACCACCGGCGGGGTATCAACTCGACTCGGCTCAACAACGACGACGACGACGACAACCTCGATCATCGACCACACCTCTCTTTCGACACGGCACTCCTGGTCCAACGGCAATTGCAAATTCACCGACCGCTAACACATACACGGTGGTGTCCAGAAAAAGTAAACCCATAAAACATCATTCACACAAATCGTCTCGCCCGGTTCGTGGCAGAAAACCGAAGAGATGTTGCCTTTGAAACTTTTCTCTAAGGTCCGTATTTATCAAATTTGAAACGAACAACGAATCGACCAATGATATTGTTACGACGACGAGGGCGCCACCTAGCGAGCGTTTCTCATTGGCTCAAACTTCTAACGTTCGCAATTCGAAAACCACAATGTCTAGAAAATTATTTCAAAGCAAAAGTTAACTCGGTTTCTGTCAAAGAATGTGATACAACAATTATTTAGAACTTTCGCCATACCCTGTGCGCGGGCTTCGCGGTTAAAAACTTAAGAAACTTTACCTCCGGGACTTTCTTTATAAGTCGACGATCTTTGAGTCGAACATCCTACGAATCAGACTCGGTTTATTTTCGAACGACGATTGCGTCTCGACGATTCAACCTCGGATGTTTCTTTTTCCGATTTTTCTTCGACACCCTGTACGTACTCGTTCGAACTCTCTTATAATTCCTTCTCGTCTACTTTTAGTATCTCGACGTATATCTCCATTCTGCCTGGTTGGCTCTGGCTCACTGACCGATGACCCTCGCGGTGGAACAGAGCCTAAGCAGCACAACCATGAGAGCCACTGACGAGGTCGCGAGAGCGCCAGTTCCTCGGTGCCCGTAGAGAGGATCATTCTATCTCACGCGCGGTAAGCGCGCATCCCCTTCGGGCACCGACTGCGATCGTATACCTAAACTACCTATACCCGTTTGTTATATACGTCGTAATATCGAGTAGGGCCGGAAGTTCCTTAACGAACTCGGATACTGCATCGCGACTACAGCGCCCGAGTAACACCCATACATGGTCAACATATGCATACATTCCTTCCTCTCAACACCCACGAATTCTTTGATCTATTCGTAATCGTAGAAATCTTATTAGTACATGTAAGAACGTTTCTTAATTCTTCTTTTTTCTCTCACAAATGACCTGAAGAAGCGACTGGTGAGCCGAATAGCCGGCGAAGCGAAGCGCGGGTGGCAACGACCCCGCGCTCCGCCTGCCAGAGAGTTGCACCACACGGTAACAGATCTACTAGTTACCACTGGACTCTCCGGCTTGGCTTTACTCTCTTCCGGTTTGATTCACCGTGTGTTTTCTGTTATACACTGATGGAGCAGGCGAATTGCCGTAACTTCTCCTCGCGTACCGCGCCAGAACCGGTGAAAGTCATTCTGGTTGTTCGAGTTAACGAACTAATAGACGGAGGCTTGCGTTACGTGGATCGTGAGATTCATGTGTGCAAATAGTTCGGCATTGCCGAGAGATCTTATCGATTACCGAATCGACCGGTGGAATTGAATTCGTTCGCTTTGCGGTTAAATAATACGGATGATAAGTCAATGAACAAACGCAACAGTAACAAATGACGATGATAAGAGAAAATGATAAGATGATTCAAGGATAAGAGCTAGCTCACCCTCGCTCCGAGAAAGCGGGCTTCCAGTAACTCCTGCTTCCTGGGGTCCAGGGTGGCCTGAAAGTGCTCCATCTTGACGCCAGCGCCTGTAAAACAAGTCACAAACGTTCAAGCCCAGGTGTTTCTATCGACTCGGATTAACGGCAACTGCGAATAATAACGACTATTTAAAAGAGAGACGAGACGATATGGGGGTTGGGTTCGGCGAACGGAAAAATTCGCTTCGACTACCTAGAAATACCCCCTCCTTCCCCGGTCCTGTACCCTCCCCTGAAGCCCCGAAATCCCTTTCGATAGGAGTTTCTAGCGCTCAGGTCGAAAATCGATAGTGTACGGGGCTCGCAGACTGACGGGAAAATTTTACAATGTACTTTAAATAAAGTTAATCGACATCGAGTGATTGAGTCGAAAAATAGCAATGTGTTAATTTTTTATAGGCAAAGTCGAACGGTTCCCGAAATTTAGCAACTTGTCGCACGATTTTCCACTGTAAAATCGAAACTTATAAAGCTGCGGTTGAAGCGCGGAGAATACAATTGATCACAAGAAACACGCCGTTTTAATTCTTACGAAAAAAAATAATACAACAATAATTTAATTCATTGACAAATGATCTATGAAATTATCGATCAATCTTTACAAAGCAATTTTTTATCTGCTGAAAACTCGTAAGAACTCAATGGAGAATATTTTTCAACTGGGCCATCCCAAATATCACGTGGCGATCTTATTTAATTCTTGTATAATTAAATTTTATAATATTGCAAAAAAAAAAATATTGAAATATAATTGGCTTCAATTTGACTAGTCCGAATGGCGCGATGAACCTTTAGGATAATAAAGGGATGCACAGACTGATCGAACTTCCATATAGACAATCTATGAACGTATTTTGAGGAATATCGGTCGACGGGTATTCACGAAATATAACTAAATTGACTGGCAGCGAATTACCGGAATAATTGAACGACCCAGACTGGTGAAATTAACAAAATAAGTACCCCGAGATTGATAATTTTTTTTCTCGTGAAAGCTCGAAACGGTACTGATCGGTTCGAGCACAGGTCAAATTATAGAGTAAACATTCAGCAACGCATTTTCTAGATTTGAGTTTCGACCACGGGGTCGAATTGGTAAAAACAAAACAAAAACAACAACGTTTCCAAACATTATTCGGACAATCAACAATAAAAGAATTTTTCCATCGCGAATAATTCGTCTGATTTCCATTCATCGGTCATCAACATAATTTACATTGCAAAATGCTCGTCTCAGTTAATTAATTACGTGAATGGAATTCTGTTGAGATACACTTGAGTCAAAATTAAGACCATCAGTTCCATTCGGACCTCAAAACTCTTATGATCTATCGGTATTTCTCGATGGCTGAATTTCGTCGGTCTTCGGTAAAAACAAGGATTTCGCAGTTCGTCGTCGTCGATCGTCGTTGATTGATTGACAATGAAATCTCCTACGTTTACTTCGCCGATATTGCACGATAAACCGGCAAAGCCTTGCAAAAATTCTCGGAAATCTTGCCTCGCAACCCAGTGGCTAACGAAGCCCGCAATTATTGTCAAACAAAACCGCGGAAAATTTTTCTCTCGTCTTGTAACATCGCTTGGGCGCAACCCTTTGACCTTTGTCATACGTTTAACTCGGAAATCAATACACGAACCGGATGCGGAGTTGTGTGGTGTGGCATACTCGTTGCTGTTCTCTAGCATACGTACACACAAACACACACATGCACGTGTATATGCATGTGGATACATACATAAAATATATATATATATATACTGTGTATACATATATATACATGTGCATAGCCCGGAATATATACTTATGTACAGTACTATAGCGAGGAGAATCCCAGGGGGTGGTAGTCTCGCCTGGTATCCTTGAGGGTGCTCCTCGCAACCGAGGGGAGTTAGAGAATCAAGTGGTCCAGCGAGAAATCCAAAACGAATCTATCGCGGAATATGGGTGCATAAAAAAAAAATTGTAAAAATTCCCCGAGATTCGCAATACAGAACGAATATTTTTGTATACCTTTTGGCCCTTTTCGCCCAATTATTCTCACGAGATTGCGTTACTTGATGGCTCGTTTTTTCATCAATTTTTTCGGTTCATTTTCCCGTTTTTAAAAATATTTCCATCTTTTTGATTCTCGCAAATATCTGCCCGCAATTTTTAATTGTTCTTCTTGTTACTACAATGTTAATTGATTGAAATCTCATTCTACAGGGATTTTTTTTCAACGAATTCGTTGATGTTGCCATTGCGAAGATTACTGGTCGACGAGAGGACGTTTCGAAGGATGCGGCCTTGTTGTACTCGATTGAACGAGAGCCTAGGACGTGACGACGAGGGGAGTGCGAAATTTGTAACGAGAAGAAGGCAAACGAAAAGAAGAAGAATAAGTCCAGGGTCTCTCAACTTTACCTGCGCGTTAAGCTTTCCTTGCGAGATGAGGCATAGGAGGTTTCGCGAATCGGGCGAGAAGAGGAGAGCAGATTGGAAGAAGTATAAAAGGTAGAGCGGAGAAAATACCGAGACGCTGAGAACTGACCCGTCGAGTGTCGACACCCGCCGCTTGGTGGCTATGAGCTCACTCTATTCGCTACCTTCTTCTTCTTCCTCTTCTTATGCTTCTACGCGGCTTACTATAGTAGTAGCAGTACTCTTCCCTTTGGCCAGAGGTAAATGCACGTAGACACGCGATACTGTAGCCCTCTCCGCGCTTCGAGAACAACCCTAGGCCAACCGTACGCCAAAGCTTCTACTTAGATCCCCGCCAACCGACTCTCGAACTATTCGAACACAAAGGCGAAAGGCAAACACAGTTTGATCTGTTCTGTATTACATTCCTTCCGATAATTGAATCAGCGCTCGAAAATGAACAGAAATGTATTTTACGATGTGTAAAATACATTTTCGTTTGCTCCTCGAATTAAGCTATGCAAACATCATTTTCACTTTTCATATCGTCGTGCAACGTCGCGACGTATACGAAAATATATTCCGCTACTTTCTACATAATTCTCTACTTCATGATTTTGAAGAAATTAGTCCTGCGGTATCTGTCCCAGATGCATAGTTTTTTAAAGTTATTTAACATAAGAAACTATGTGAAAATTGCTCGGTCGACTGGATTTCATTTTTATCGGAATTGTTTCTTTAAACTAAAAGTATATGAATTATGGGACAATGAAGAAGAAAAAACGATGTAATTATTTTCGATATACGATAAACGACTGACGCGAGTGGTTGACGGAAGACTCGAAAAATGATTCGAAACAGTTGGGTAGTAGTCATCAATGGCCGCAGTGAGATAATCCTCGTAACGGATTTGTGGTACTCTACACACGCCGACGAAGCAGAATCAGAAGCAACCGCAGCAGCACGCAGCAGCAGCAGCAGGGAGTCCCGATCCTCCGCCTCCTCCTCTTTCAAGGATGCCAGCGTGGCGCCATCTTGATAGCGAATTTTCACTTCCGGTTTACGAGAAACCGATGTCCGTCCGCCTAATAATTTAGAACTAATTCTTTTTTTTTTTTTTCTTTTTTTTCTAACCGGAGAAATTCGATTATCGATTATTCTCTGCTCAATCGTCACTCGAACAATCTAAAAAAATCGTCATCCCTAAAATGATTTCGCTAATCAGACGAAACACGAAAACCTCTCGAAGTTGTGCTTCAATTCCTTCTACACGCTCCTCTTATCTAATCGGCGATTTTTATTTTATTTTTTTCGTTTTTTTTTTCTCCGCGCTATTAGTGGTATATATCAAATCGTTCGTAAATAACTGAGAAAACGATGAGAAGCCGATCAAGCGTTACTTTCAATTGAAAAATGGAATGACAATAATAATTAATTTTGCCTGGACCATAAATACATATTTCCAGATTGAGACTCGACAAATTTTGATAACTCTACTGCTCCAATGCTTTGATGGACGAGCAGTTCCAATTCAACTTAAAACCAAAACCGCGACAGCTTCCATCGTAACAATATAAGTAAGACAACAAAATAAAATGTATACGCACCTCCACCTGAATTCCAGCAATTATCAGTCATCCCTGTTTATCCATCAGCAAAGTTGGCACTGTTTTATTTATTTATATTTACTTTTGATGTTTTTGTTGATGTTTGTTTTTCTTTTTTTTTTTAGTAAAAACACACAGATATCCTTCACCTTGTCTGCGTCGTCTATATTATATCACAACACGATTCTCCTTCCCGAATGAGTACATCTTGAACGCACTCGTAGTATCGCTCTCGCTGTACGACGTATGCATTTTTACGTTCGACCGTAGAAAAGATTCGCAATACTCTTTCGCCGGATTATTTATCCGTCGGCGCACTGTGCACAAACTCTTATGGATCTTTGCTCCCCTCGCACTCATCTAGAAAAACAGATTGGAACACCGAAATGAATAAAACGAATAAATCATCGAACAAATTCTTTCGAGAAACAAAAATATCAACGTCTAATAGAATACAGTTTTTCCGTCAAATTTTAGGATCAATCAGAAATAAATAAAAGATGATTTTGAAAAAATCGGAAAATTTTTATAAATCTAAATTGAACAATATCAACGATGCTTTGTCGCAAAATCGTTTTTCCGCCTGATAAGAATCATGCAGAATTACTAGAAAGTCTAGTTTTCGACGGAACGGATTTTCGAAAAATTGAAAACAACAAATTTTTTGCAAATGAATAAACTCCTCTGTACCTGTTGTCCCCCGTGTGCCTACATTCCGCGAATTCTCACAAACTCGCGCACATCAACGTTCGAAAAACTTCGATTGTCCCATCGAAATCGGCGAGAAGACAAATACTATGTCGCCGAAATAAAACACGCGCGTCAAAGTATCTTGGCTCTTGTCCCGACGAAAACTGTCGGCGTAATTTTTGAGGTTACCCCCGTAGTACGATGCACGAATATAATGTACCACCATTAGCGTGTGTCTCTCCTCCTGGATTTTAGATGTACGTGTGTGTGAATTGGCGAGAGGGCTGAGTTTGTAGAGAGTGATGACGGTGGGGGGAGAGAAGAGAGAAGAGAGAGAGAGAGGGAGAGAGAGAGAAGAGAATCGATAGGTCGATTTTTTCGGGCGGTTACGGAAGGTCCGTAGTCTGAATCCGCAGCCTGGACGAAAATCCTTCGTCGAACGTTTGACGATTCACCGATTCTGACATGTCGCTCGTTGTGTTTGAGTCTCTCGTATTTCTTTCGAACCTTCGACACTTCGATTCGTTCGGATCTTTTTATTTTTTTTTTATTCTGCCGCGGTTTGGTCAATTTTTTTTTTTTTTTTTTTCACTTTTGTTAATTTCAATATTTGACACCAGTCAAAACTCGGTATTTTATTTTCGTCCGAATTATGTATCTCACACAGTCCCGCGCCTCTCTCGCCGTTTCTTGACGAGAGAAACACACGCACACACGCACGCACACACACGCACACTCAGCCGATGCGTCGTCCAACTTCGAGCTCGGAACACTTGACTCTTGTGGAACCACGAACGGGCGCAGAGAGACGAGAAAACGCGTATAGTTATATATATAGTATATATACGGATATATATATATATAGGAGATTGTCGGTGGCGGCGACGACAAGCGTTTGGCGGATCTCGGCTAAACCATCCGTCCACCGTATTATCCGTTTCGTCTCTTAATTTTCCAACGTCTTTATTCGCCCATGATTTTTTTCCCGTTTCGCCCGCAGTTTCTCGAAGAGGAGGTTAAAGACGCGAGTTCGTTGCACGAAATCCCCTTGTCGCGTGAATTTCGCGACACTTCAAACGAGACTGTTTGTTTCGCTTCTCGTTACTTTTCTTTGCATTCGGAGATCCGGAGATTGAAATGTTATTCTCGTGCGTTTCTTTTGTGTTTCGAGTCCACTTCGCGATGTCGATTGTTTTCTCACCTCGTATTGTAACTCCACGCGCGCGTAACTGCCGTACTTATCGTTTATATACCAGTACAATATATAAATACGCGTAGTAGTGCGCGAAATATACGCCGCGACTGACGCTCACTACGGGTGCACTCGGAATTTCCTCGAGTACTAAACTTGTGCACTCTAAACTCTACGATCTTTTCCCTCTCTCCCTCTCCGTATCTCGTCTGCTTGTCTTCTCTCTTTTTTTTCCTTCACGTCGAAACACGCCGCGAGCACTCACACACAATAACGTCGTAAATAGTTTTGATTCACGAGAGAGAAACTAGAGACACTATTTGGATACGCGTTGTTTTGTGTAGCTCTCTTTCGCACGTTCCGCGCGCGTAACGTTTTGCTTGTTTTTATTTTATTTTTTGCGTATTTTTTCTTTTTTTCTTGTACTTCTTCGAATTCGCTTTTCACACGTTTTCGCGTCGACGAGTTCGTTTTCCTCTTTTTTTTCTTACACGAAGCTCGTAAGATGTGAGAAAAAAAATTGTGATCTGGAAGATGGCCGCTGACGGCCGAGTGTTACCGGCGAAACGGCTCGCGTTTCATGCTGCATGGCGAGTAGGGAACGCGAAGCGATGCGAATGAGAGAGACTTCGGGACACAATGCGTGTGTGTGATGGTTTCCGAACCCCGCGGGGGGAATCGGAGGCGAAGAGGAGACAAACCAGGGAGGTGCGCGTCGCGTAAGCGCGATCACCGACGTATAACTCTCTCGAACTTACTTAAACGCCTTTTTTTTTTTTCGTTTATTTTTTTTTTATATATATTTTTTTCAATCGAACGTTTTTCTTTTTCTCTGTTTCGGCTATTTCATACTGTCGAGGCTTTCGTAAGGTTTTTCTCTTTAATTCGGCGATAACGGTGGGAGATTAATTGCAAATTTGATTTCGACGATTTTCGCTTGTTCGATGTTTTTTGCGTTCTCTCACCCGGCTAATACACCGCCACTTGCGTTAACCGATGAACGAGATTTCGCTACGCAAATAGAATTTTTTTTAATGAGGACTCCGGCGATATGCGATTAATGGGGCTTTGGACTCTACGGCACTACGTAGACGGAGCTCGTACGCGCGTGTGTTGTGTGTTATTTGGATTGAGTACACAGCTCTCTTCGTGGGGCCTGATTTGCTACGATACCGGAGGTATCGAGAGAGGAGACGACGTAGTATTGTAGTATTCATGCGAGTGGGAGGCGTAACCGCTCGGCACACTGCAACACCTCCTCGTGACACCGAGAACGCCGGATCACGGCATGTCCAACTAGGGAACGTCTTTAAAAATGATCCAATTTGAGTCTTAGCAGGCTGATCTCATACCGATGCTTACCTCGCCGCGCATCACGGAGACTCTCGAATACGACAATGCTATTGCTTTTTTATTTTGCATTTTCTGATAATTACGATTGCTTTTGACGATGACAAAAACGAGAAGCGAGCGGGGATAAAAACCCTGAACTATCAACCCTAAACTGCAACCGAGATTACGCAACTTTTCCGCGCGCTTCCGGATGAGTATATCGAACACGAAATGCGCGTCATACTTTGAAGATTCCGGAGATATACGTTATTTATCGTTTCATACTTTACCTAATAAAAGTAAATTTATATTGAATAAAATTTGATTACAAATATTTGAATTTTTGTTCGAAAAATCGTTTTTCCGGCACCTCGGCTCGATAATTCCATAGAACATTCACTGGTAAAGTTAGTCAATAATAAAAATCAAACAAATTTGGGTTTTTTATCGGTGCATTACAAAAAAATTTTAAAAATGCATGTTAACTTCTGAAACATAGCACAATGGGGATAATAACAAATCGTTGATAGATCTAACATTTATTTATTTTTTTCATATCATAATACGGAGCTTTGACGTCTCGGATACTTTGAACGTTAAAAATCTACGAATTCGAATAAACGAGTTTGCTGAAACGTAATGATGGTATTGTACAGAGAGTGGTGGAGTAGATCGGGTCAAGATATTCATACAGTCAGTTTGTCGGGGAGGAGCGGGACATTGGGTATGACTCTTACCAACTAATATACTAATACGTTACCCATATGGAAATAAAATATATCACGTTCGCGGGCGATGAGTGCCGGCCCATAAATTACAACAAAAAAAAACAATCTTTCACCCGATGGCAACGATAAATGAGCATTTATATGACGAATTAATGAATGGCGAAAAAAAAATCGCAGATTCCAGTGATTCTGCGAAATATCGAGTACGAATTCCGTTTTCCTATATTAGTACAAATTTCGTAATTTTTCGGCCCGAAAGAATCGAGTCGGAACTTGATTTTCCAATTTAATTTCAACGTTATCAGAAAAGTCTAATATAGAGTACGTAGTAAATCAAGCTAAGCCTGAACTTAAGTTTCGCATCTTCTTCCATGCGGCTTACAGCCTTACTAAATTAATTTCTCTCTGAATGAAATCAAAATAATTTACACATCATCCGATTAAATAAGGTATAAAAAATCTATTCGACGACTATAATCGAAAATAAATAAATGACGCGATAAAAAACAAAAACGAAAGATAGAGAAATCTCCGAGCTTCGAGATCTGCGTTTTCGAAAGGATGCTGAAAGCTTTCTCGAGGCATAAAACGTTTTGCTTGTCTGTACAAAAGAAATTTGTGCGCAACGATCGTTAGTCGGCCGGAGCGACGTTACTGTCCGCCGTACTGCTGGCAATCGGTGGCTTCAGATCCGACGATATCACGTCGATTTTTTCCAACGTTGGCTCGCTCTCGATTTTCGTTATTTCATCGCTCGGAAGGTCGCCCCTCACCTCGACGTCGAGCGGCTGAATCGTCGTTAAGGTACTCCACCAATTTGAAAAGGCGCCCTTCGCTTGAGATATCGCACCGCCTTTGAAACAATTTTTTTTTCAAAGCCCAACATTTTTTTTAATGAGTCAATCAACTATTTTCGTCATTTTGGAAATATGTCAAACTTACCGACAGCTTTTCCCGTTGTAGCGACCGCTCTTCCGGTCGTTGCCATCGCTTGATTTATTTTTCGTCCACTCTCGGTATTCTGCATCGTACTGTAATGTTAATTGAAACGCTTGAAACTAAATTTTCATTACTTGCAATATTAAATTTTATCGCCTCAATCTCCAGTGGATAGAAGTTTGTCTCTCATATAATAGTTAATGTTTAGTATCTGTACGTTCCATAATAAAATTCTAAATGTGGATCGCGTAATAAGTGAAATGATGCACATGCACACAACATTTTTCCCATAATTTTTGCATACACTTTGACTCATGTATTTGGCGTACGAAACCCTTCCGTGAATAAAAATGAAAATGTATCGATTAACACTAATCTAATAAATCCGTCATATTAACTGAATGAATTTCTTACTGCGACAGTCTGAGTTTCATATCTTGAACGGATAGTTGTCCAGCGAACGGATGTCCAGGTTCGACGCTCGTGATATCGTTCTTCGCGCCGTTGCACCAAGCCTCGTAATTGTTCGTACATCGCCAGGCCGCGACAAAAGCGCCGTTGAAATGATCCGTTTGCCGACTGTCTTGTTGCATCGTTGTTCTCAACAGGCTCAGCAAGTAAACGCGAAATTGCGTTCGAATCCATTCGTCACCGCCTTCCCAACCCACTCCATCGAGAAAAACATCCTTTCGCGGTTCCGCGACGTGTCTAACAACGTAATCCGCGAATCTCAGATCCTCCGTCGTTAAATGCAACTGTCGCCGCAGCTCCGGATCGTTAGCCTCGATTCTCGCACTCTCTACCTGCCGAGAAGTTTTATTACATAATTTTAAACGAGAGCATTAAAAATTCGGAATATTCGTAATTTTTGATTTTTCACACTTCGAAGCACAGTGGTTAAAAATGTTTATTTGAAAAAAGCAATTATTCTTACTTGGAGAGAAATTGCAAGCAGTTTTTTAAATTTCAATATCGAGCTCGCAAGGATATCAAACAAGTTTCGTAAGTCTTTATCATGGGATTTATTGAGCCGTTCACGACACTAGTCGAAGTTTGTGGCTACTGTGCTTCAAAGAGTTGGTCATAATATCGAAAGTACAATCTTACCTCGATTAAGACGTCTATCAGCTGCTTTTTCTGTTTGAAGAGTACATTCGTCGCTCCGACGATGTAGCCGCTCACGTTCACGTCGCCCAGAAGGTCAAGATAGGGCAGCGATAGATATGGCAAGCACAAATAGCCCTTTAAATAAATCAATAATTAAAAAACAATATACTATTCGAGGCTGTTTATCGCTATCGTTCAAATCTGGACTCTTTGAAACCTGACGAAATATCGTGACAACATTTTCTGGAAGTTCATCGATCTAATTCAAAGTTTACTGTCGTTCAATCGCGCAAAAAAAAAAAAAGTTTACACGAAACCAACATCGCTGTTGTTAAATGATCGCAGCGCAGTTTGTTCTCGGGGACAAAATTCTTCGTAAGTGGCCAGTTGGCACAGTAAAGACGAAAAAACAGAAATACAAATCGATTCTCACCTTGGTAAAGAGATTCAATGGCAGTCCGCACTGCTCCGGATCGACATGAGCGATTTGCGTCATATTCGAGGTAACGCGAGCCTCGGAAAGGGCATCGCTGCTCGTGTCCCGAGGCAGAACGTTCTCCACGACAACGTCGCCCATCGCCAAATTAATTGCATTTCCGCTCTGTACACGGTGCACGTTTTCCCTCGTATCCGTCGAATATTTCGCTCTGGACGAGTCCAGCGGATCGAACGCGTTCGCCGTTGAATCCTCGGACGTCTCGACGACAATCTCTTTGCTCTCGACGGTTTCGTCCTCGTTGTTGTTTTTCCTCATCAAATTGTCTATACACTTGCCCTCCATCGTTTCGATCGTTTTGTTGTCGTTCAAACACACATTTTCGTTCGCGCGATCGATAACGTCCGCGTTGTTTTCTTGTTCCTGAAGATGACGGTGATCCGGACTTGGCGAGACAGACGTTTGCGACAGATTGGAATCGATATTCTCGACAGTTTCTGTCGTGTCCTCGTCGAAATTCGGTATGGGCGACATCGGTCTTGAAGGTCTGAAGATTCGAAAATCAAAATATCGAATTTGTGAACGTAGATTTGTGGCAAAAGGACTATCTTGGAGTTCATTTCTATACGGTGTCGTACATTTTTTTTTACTACAATGCGGTAGCGTGAAAAATAGGATTTTTGTCGTTTAAATCTATGATTAGGGTTTCCATCGGTATACGCACTTGACACAGGCTGCTTCTCGCAGACCACTCTCAATCATTCCCGGATGTAAGGACAGAAGAGTGAGAATAGCGACGCAAAGTGGATGCACAGGAGATTGATAGAATACAACACGTTTCTCGAGTAACAACAGTTTGAAGAGTAGGAGAGCTTTGTGACGAAATTGGAGTATGAAATCTCTCGCCGACAATCCTGCGAACGAAACATTAGTCAAATTTTTGTTATACCCCGTAAAGATTTTCGAAAAAATGGTATTTTCGAATGTAATCAATTTGAAAAATTGTTTTTCACATTAATTCAGAGTCTATTTTCAATGCTTGCAAAATGAATTTTTGATATTCCAATAAGAACTAGGATTCCAAAGTTTAATAATGCAAATTTCTATTCTAAAAAATCGCTATTTGAGAATCAATGAATTTGGATCCGCGAATTTTCGTTTTTCGACTAAAACTGACCTACAAAAACTTGAGGCGGTATCTGACTCTCGGTGCTCATACAAGCGTTGAGATGATGATAGGTGTCCTCAAGTAGCGAAACTTTGCTGAAATCCCCCTCGTCGAAGTACGCATGAGTAATGAGCGCCATTTTAACCTGAACGTGTCCATAGAGCGGCAGCGTGCTCAGAACGCAAACGGATTTCTGAACGGTCCCTCTCGTAATATCCGACGTACGATTTTTCAATTGCTGCAAGTAACGCAACGGGTCATTGTAAAAAATTTTGTAGTGTGCTTTTCGACGAGAAAAAAAGACTCAGAAATTACCTCAACAGGAATTTGTCTGAAGCAAGAAATTCCGTAGACGGTTTTCTTCGGATCGTTGAGACTCGGCAGATGAAAGTAAACCGTGTCTTCGTCGAAGTTGTGCGAACCATCTGGCAGCGCGAGCGTTGGCAAGTATTTCCAGCCAAGGGGACACTCGTTCGGTGCGTCGGGCACCAGTGCCGGAAACGAATATTCCACCTATTGCAAAAAAAAAGAACGAATTAGATGAAACAAAAGTTGAAGCAAAAATCAATAAACGCGACTCGACTTATTGTTCGCGGGCAAACAATGCAACGCATTACACACGCTTCACGATCGTCGGAACAGACCGAAGAAACTTGCCGTTCGGAGGTTTTTTTTCTTAACTCACCTGGCAGCCTTTTTTGTGATGAAAACCGACGACGATGACGTGAAGTATCGGACCCGACGATTCTGCCATAATATTGTCGTTCCTCTCACGTCTCGACTGTACGATCATCGACCGGCCTTTTTTAATATTTCACACTCTTTTTTTTCTTTCGTTTCGCCTCTCAGTTTCGTTCTTCTTCGCTCTTCCCCGCTTATCAATCCAAACAACGATTTTCTCGGCTTCGACACTTCATCGATCGCGGGACATAAATTCGTTGCGAAACTTTGATCCGACCATTTTTCGACGTTTCTCGCAATAAACACCCCTCTTTATTATCACTCGCTTCCTCTCGTACGCCGTCGTCGAGTCTGGCGTGTGCCGATAACAGAATATACGGATCGTCATGCGCCATACATACTCCTCGCGGAAACCACTGTGCACTCCATCCGGGAGGGGAGCCGCGTAACATCGTAGCTCCTTCTCTGTCGCCCGCGTTTCAATCATTCATTCATGAATATTACAGCTCGCACACGCATCGCACTCGTTCTCGTGACGGGCGAATTTATTTTCCCCCCTGACATTTCGACTTCGCGTACATCGAACTCTTCAATCGCACTTAATGCTATAAAATAAACTAATAATCGTTCTGCTCGGCATACAATTCGGAGGTTGCTGGAAAGCGAAAAGAATTTCGATGTTTTTTTGCGATAACTATGCAATTTTTTTTACGTAACTATAATCGGGCATAACGATTGGTAGAAAACAATAAAAATGACATTGAATAATTCAGCGCATGCAAAGTTAGATATTTAATTAAGTCGTTACCGCTCCGAAGAAGTTCCGGTTCGGATTTTTCATCATCTCTTTTTACTGCCGAGTAACTTTGGTCTACAATTCTGAGTAGAAAAAAATGCATGCACAAATGTGTGCAATATTTTTTTTATTTACATTCGTTATTGGTATCTGCAAAATATGACTGTAACAAATAATTTCTAGATAACAGTAACATATTTTAAATATTCTAGAGTTAACCGGAAGATCCTCCAATTTTTTGTCAATGCTGCAGCCCATTTTCTCCGTCGTATCGCGAGAGATTCGAAGCAATAAAAACGACCCGGCCGCTGTAAAGAAGCTTCAGGGACAAGGTTCTTAAATAAAATTCCTATTATCGTGTGAAGCGCAGATGAAGTCATCGATCGCGATTCATCGTCGATCGATGATCATCGTGTTTTTTTGAGTTTTTAATTTTATTACAATATCATACAAGAAGTATTCGCGCTCAACGGCTGTTCTCCATCGGTTGGAGCAGTAATATAATATATTTACAAATAGAAATAAAAAAAAAATGTTGACTCGAAGTTATACTTGAGAGAGAGAGACGACTGTTATCAATTCGATATTCTTTACAAATTATTCATCTATTAATTATTAATTTACTGACTCTGATTTTTCGAAGTATCACAAAGTAAAGCGGAAAAAAAGAAGAAAAAAAAATACGATTCAATCGAGATAAAGATACGAACGTAGATTGGCAATGAACAGTGTCACGGTAAACGATGGCTCTTTCGTGGCCGTGATCATCCAACGCGACGCTTTGACGAGCAGCGTCGTATTCATCGTTGGAAACGTTGATCTTTGTTTTGTTTGTTTTTGTTTTTTTTTTTCAACGGTCAGTACTGGGCCCACAGGAGGCAGGCGACTTTTTCATATGCTCGTCACTCATTTGTTTTTACTTTTCGACTTGACGTTCGTCAATTATCAAGCTCGCGCTGCTCTCCTCTCCCGATAGTTTAGGGAGCATGAAGCTGCTCACTGCTGTTCGGCCTCATAGCCGTCTCTCCGCCATCTCCTCCGCGCAGGCACAGCTCAGAGAAGAATTCGAAGAGATTTAAGATGGGTAGAGAGGAATGATCCTCGTTTTACTCGCTACCTTCGCACGTTGAAGCCTCGCGTTCCGTCCGGTCCCGTTGGCATGCGCACGACGTTGCTCGGCATATTTCCTATGTTACCAGTCAATGAATTGCCCTGCTTGGGCTGAATCTTGCTTATCTCCTGTGCCAACTGTTGCTCCTCCGGACTACGCTCTTCTCCCAATATTCTTTTTCTCGCTTCGGCGTACTCTTGCTCGCGTTGCTTCAAAGATTTTATCGGCTGCTTCGGCTTGTCGCCGTTGGTGAGCGGTCCGTCGCCGCTACCTTGCGAATCGCGCTGCGGACGTTTCAGAATCTTCACCGTCGGCCGCGGCGGCGTGTACTGCGAACGCATCCCGTCCTCGCCGAGGATTATCATTCTCGTCGGGGTACCTTTGCCCGTCGTCAGGCTGTGACAAATAAAAGATATTCCTTCATTAATGATAAATGGTGTAAGAAGAGGAAAGAAACGAAACGAAAGAGGGAGATCCTTGGAGGACAATCAATTGAATTGATATGATAATTCAAAGATGAGTGCAATTGTTATAATACGGCTAGCTTACAAGTAAATAGAACATTTATTTAAAAACAAAGAATGTTGAAAATAACAAGTAAATACATCTACTTCAAGATCTGAAAGCTAGAACCACTAAATTTTAAGCTATTTCATCTTTGGAGACGCTTTTACCCGAAATTTTGAATTTTTATTGACAAATAGATTTGTTGAAACTTAAATCTTTGCCTGAACATAATGTTCTGAACGTGTTAACAGCTTTCCTTAAAATGTACCAATAATAGGGATGTTATCATTATAATATTCATAAAAATACTTTTTTTCTGTTATGTCCAAAAACCACATTTATTTAAAAATGTGTTAAATTTGCAAAAACGCTAATATTAATGAGGGTCAAAATAACACAGACTCCGGAATGCAAAATATCAATAACTATTCAGGAACGGAGCCCCACAAAATATAAATTTCTTATAAAATTTCCCACTTCTGTGAGTTACGCAGAATCCTAAATTTACTCATTTTCAGTGAACTTACAATATACTTTTTTGACAACTTGATCACCTATTTAAACGTTTTTCTTTCCTTTTTCTTTTCTTCGCATCAGAAATCATTCAATTCCTCTGAACTTTATTGAGAATCAATAAAAAAAAACTTTAATCGAATGAAACCAATTAAAATCATTTTAAGAACATTAATTTGAGAACACATTTGAATCTATTTTCGACTACGCCGTCACCTACTTTGGTCCTTGATTGTCATCCAGAGTTTCCAAGTTGTTGAGCTGCAATGAATTGAGCTTCTTGTCCAGTGCCTGTTACACAGAAAACAAGAATGAAAAACGTGTTACAAAAAATGTGTCTCAGAATTCGGCTCTCTCGCAAGGTCGAACATTCCTCTTTTTTTTTTTTTCTATATTTAGCTGCCTCCTCTCGCACCCCACTGAACAACAATAATATAGCACGTTTTTTTTTTTCATCAACACTTTAATTACACTTGATAGGATTCCACGTCCGAGTTGAGAGGTTAACGCTACTTGGCGTAATCGCCGCTCGAAGGTCCGAGATGCACGACGAGACGACGAATGTTAAATGTTCTCACACTCACCCCGGATTCCTCCATTTCTTCCCAGCTGTCGAAAACTTCGTCAACCGTCGTCGACATTGTGCGAGTTGAAAAAAATGTTTCTTGCGTTTTTTTTTTTTCCTCTATTCCTCACCACTACGAGAATGCGACGCGTACGATACTCTTTTCTCGCTACTTTTCTCACAGTGGGTGTAAGTGGAGTACGGAGGTGTGCGGTAAACGAGCGATCGTGGATTATATATGTATGTATGTATCTCGATCGTGTGTGACCGTCCTAACCGTTCGAGAGGACGAGATACTCGCGAGAAAGACACTGTGTCTGCCCGCACTGTGGTCTCGCGCTCGCTGGCCGCATGAAAAAGAAAAATTGTCTACGCTCCGAAACGAGGCATATATATGTATATAAATATCTCGCTGTACTGCCAATAACACCAATGCGCGAATGAAACTTTCGTCCGTACTTATGTTACTCGCACGCTTACGTTAAATATATGGCAATAGAGAAAATTTCTATTCGCGATACTCCACAGTATCGTATATACATATGCCTTCAGTGTGATATATAATTTTATGCTTCCGGGGTCAGTGGCGCCAGCGAAACTCGTGCGAATGGGCATTTTCGAGATGCCGAACGATACTGCGGAGATCGCGGAAAAAAAGGGTCGCTCGGCCATCTTTCGGCACTTCGCGAAACTCGCAGACAAACCTGTCGTCGTTCCACGATTGTCTGCTATTGTCGCGAAGAGATTTCGTTAACTACGCCGAGTGAACTAATGGGCACTCGCGTGCATGTTATTGTTTGATATTTTATTTAAAAACTCGAGATAAACACAAGACCATTTTGTTTTAACATTACTCGGTAGAATAGTAAGAACGATAGAAGCCCAATAATGTATTCGACAATTTCTGACATTGAATTATAGTAGATTATGGTCTCATATATGAAATCATTGATATCTTTGTTTGCCAGAAAGCGCATCGACGCGATGGGTTTTTACTACGCTGTTGCCAAAGGGCGCAATCCTGGAATTTATCATTCGTGGCAAGTGATAGAATTCTTACGATTTGTTTTCGATACTTTTGCTTCATCATTCGTCGTCTTGTCCAATACATAATTTTCTCGCTAAAATATTTTCTTCTGTATGAATATTGAACAAAAAAAAACAATTTTTTATAGTCAGAATGTTATTGTTCTATTTGTATGGTGCCAAAAGCCGAATTTTGGAATTCCTGTTATTTAATACAATTTACGTCAATTTTCTGCTTGTCGCAAGTATTGTAGACATCGATTCTTATTTTGACGATCATTCGATTCGATTGCTACAAATTTAATTTTGTGCGAAAGACTCCAACTTTTTCATGCCATCATTTTGCTTTAGTTTCATATGAAAATGAATCAAATTTGTAAGAATTGTCGCTTGCGAGACTGATTTTTTTTACGTACCGGCTAGATCATCAGAGTTACAGATTTAGCTAATTATTATTACTATAATTTCCTTATATTATTATTATCGATATAGTAAAATTGAAAAAATATGTTTCAGGGATGAATGCAAAGCCCAAGTTGATAAATTCTCTGGTCCTGTCTTCAAGAAGTTTAATTCCTCTGCCGAGGCTCAGGCATTTATTGATAGTCGCGGTGGCTATGGAGGGACTTCTCAGTAAGTAAAGCAAAGTAAATACCAGTGCCTCAGTGCCTGCTCAAATGTCTGTAAACAAAAACGGGCAGAGAATAATGATAATATATCGTTTTTCTTTTTTTTCTCTTCACAGAAGAAATGGACCTTTGTCCAGCTCGGCGAGCTCACCCTACTCACGATCGCGTCTCGGCGATTCTGGTCAACCGGGAAGAAGGGGATCTCACACTTCCTCGAAGAGGGGCAGGGAATCTCCGGAGAGAAACGAGAACTCCACAGTCGTCGCAAATAAGCGCAGGAATATCGACGCGAGGAACGGCAAGGTTGAACAAATATTTCCGTCTCTCGTGTCTCTGAGATTTGTCGTTCAGGTCGCTGAAATTCAATTTTTGTACTCAGACCGATAAACATTTCGAAATGGATTCCGACGGTTACGTAGACGTGTGGACGGACGGTGCTTGTTCATCGAACGGAAATCGCGGCGCTAAGGCCGGCGTTGGCGTGTATTTCGGAGACAACAGTCCATTGTAAGTAAATAATATATATTTTTATGATCAAAGTTCAACGAGACATATTAAGACTTCGAGATATTAGCAAACGGAGAAGAATTTCTCGGCCTCGGTACAAGAACTAAAAGAAGTTACGATTTGAATAAAATATTATTCTCATTAATATCGTTGACACGTTGCTGAATATACTGAATAATAGATGATAATTGGTTGAACCGAAATATCAGTTCGTAATAGATTCGAGGGTCGGCGCCCATTTGTTCGCGATTTTTTATACAGATTTTTTCTTTTTTGTATTAGGAACGTATCGGAGCCCGTTGTTGGTCGAGCGACTAACAATATGGCAGAGATACAAGCGGTCACAAGAGCCGCCGAAAGGGCTCGCGAGGCCGGGATCACGAAAATGCGAGTGAACACGGATTCCGAGTTTTTGATCAAGTCCGCAACTCAGTGGATGCCCGGTTGGAAAGCTCGAGGCTGGACCACGGCTGCGAACAAACCTGTGATTAATAAACAGGAACTTCAAGAAATGGAAGCCGCTCTTGCTCCCTTGTCTGTTCAGTGGGTAAGCAATAACAATCCTCTCTAAAAATTCAAGACGCATCCCAGAACGTATGTACAAATCATTTTACCGATTCGCCATTACAAAACTACTGAAAAAAAATTACAAAAGAAAAATTCTTTGTCGCGTGCATCTGATAATGATTGCGGTAGAATTTGATGAAAAAGATTCAAGCATTTCTATGCAAATAACGGAAAAATTCTTATCTGCATTGATGAAAAAACGACCATCGTTTAAAGAAGAGGAAAGAAACAACGATCGGTAAATCGCCGCACACGAAGGCTTATAGCTCGCATCTCCGTTCTCCTCTTACACTCGTTGACTCAAATATTCGTAAATTCAATACTCTCGATGATAAAGCGAACTTTAGCTGATAGGCGTGATATTCTATGCTTGCAGAATCACGTAAGAGGACACCAAGGCATATACGGGAACGAGCAGGCCGACCGATTGGCCAGAGAGGGTGCCCAGCGATACAAGAAGTAACAGAGGAATACGTTAATATATAAACCACTTCATAACCGACTTATCGCCTTTGATATGTTAAGCGGTGGAAATAATCATCCGTAAATTATCTTCATTCATGTTCATTTCATTTAAATAAATACTTATTTTCGATATCGTGCTTGTTTCTCGAAAAATCGTTGAATCGTTGATTTTTTTGAGATCGCTGCTTTTTCGATAATTGATTGTTTTTAGAGAGCTAACCGTGCGATTCCTTCGAATACCGTAATTTCAAGATTCGCCAAGTCGATACTGTTAAAAAAAAATTTCTCATCGTCATAACAAGTGAACGACTTGTGGACATGTTCAAGAAAGGCTACGAAATGGTTACGGTATTCTCGCACCCTTAAAATCAATAATCTGGAACGTTAGAATTTTCTTTTGCACGTCTTTAATATTTTTTCAACGTTCATACGGGCAAATTTGTTTTTTTATTATCTCCGATTCCGTTGAAGCTTTGTTCGATCGACGGAGATGGGCACGGTAACATTTTTTTTACATGACCTTAATGTACGTCCAAAGGTGCCAAATAATCGTGGTAGGATGATATGTAGAGACGCCTGGACGTCCCATTTTTTACGAGCTCAATCGACGACCAGAATGTTTATTTAACCAAAGCATACGGCGTAGAATCGCGGAATCGCGGGATTCAATTTTTTTTCAATCCATACAAATCGGAAAGAAGATATGCGTTCGAAGACTGGACATGATTATTCTAAACTCATTAACTATTGCACAGACAATAACTTGAACCGAAAACTCGATAAATTCTCCGGATCGTTAGACGGTTTCATTCAATGCGACGAGGCTCGAGTGTTTTTCTAGAGTCGTCGATGTTCACAGATCGTAAATACTCTCGTATACGTTACGCTACAATCTTCACCCGTGACGAAGGCCCGACAAAAAAAAGTCCAAATATTATCCAAAATCGCACAAGCGATAAATATTATTCGGTCTCTCGATAGAATTATTCAATCGCTGAGACTAAACGTTCACGATTAAATTTGTCATGGTCGTTGCGAGAAATGCAGGTAAATATATTCTGTAAACGAATATTATACGTTCTCGAGATAAATATTCGCAACGTTTCATCCATTGAGACGAGGCTCGAGAGCCTCTGTCGAGCCTGTGTTTATAACGTTCTATAGAGATAAACACGAAGCAAGCCTGGTCCTGTTTTTCTTCAACGTGCTACATTGTCCTATCTGCGAAGTCGAGGGGAGAGGTAGGGAGGGAAAAAAAAGGTTTCGCCTGTTTCGTCAGCCTTTGTCCGAACACCACAGCATCTATATATCTATTACCACCTCCCGAAGAGTTTCCCGACGGAGGAGAGGATACGATAACGCGATTCGTCGAAGAGTCTCTTCGGGAATCGTCAGAGTAACGAAAACCTGGGAGTCCCCAACAGTTGCCGGTCAACTACGCAGCACTTAAGAACGAAACTCTTCGCAACGCTCATCTCCGTGATCTCAAAGCGATACTTCTCTCAAAGGTGAAAAATTACGCTTTCCCGTTTTTTCTGTAAATTAATATATCCACTTTCTACGATTGAATTTTGTGTAACAATTTTTTTTTCATTCTAGATGGCTTTTTCCTATACAAGCGACGGCTGGGTAAACGTTTGGTGCGACGGCGCCTGCCCGGACAACGGTCGCAGCCGTGCGAGAGCTGGCATCGGCGTTTTCTTCGCCGACAACAGCAAATGGTAAGATGCGTTTTTTTGCTTCTCTTCGCGATCAATTAAGCGTGTATCGTAGATTCCGAAATTTCACTAAAGTAACGATTCAAAAAAATTATGCCGTCAATAAATCGTGCGCAATACTAGATCGCATATGCGTTTGTACGCGTTCGCGGCAAATTGCGTTTGATTGAAAGAAAAATCGATTATTCGTGTTCAAGCTCACAGATTCGAAGGTTCACAGATTCAAAGCGCGAATTCTGTTAATGAAGGACAAAATCGTGGGTTTGCGAATCGAGCGAAAAATACGAACCGCGTATCGTCTCATAAACGCGCATGTTCGATTGAACGGGACGAAAAAAAAACGTTTTGCAATATTGTAACACATTTTGTCACATTATCGTTCGGTAACATCGAATAGATTGTATCGAAGAATCGTGCAAAAAATACGAACTGCGTAGCGTCTCGTAAACGCGCATAATCGATTGAACGGCAAGGAAAAAAAAACCCTTTGCAATATTGTAACACATTCTATCACATTATCGTTCGCTAACGTCGAATTTCGCGTAAACGTAAGTTTACGCGATATCAAAAAAACATCTAATCACGTTCGCAACAACACGTGATAGGGTTCTTAGAAAATCATTCAACGGGAATCATGGAACTATATTCGTGTAATGCGCGACGTAGAAAGTTTCCTCGATATTGAAATATTCCGAAGAAAGTACACATTCTGATACCAAGTTGAATAATTCGTCGACGATGAAAATAAAATTTAATAACATAATCGCTATTTGTTATCCATAATATCACGTGAATAATTTTTTTTTCGTAAATATATTCATTTTTCGACATAAAATACGAAACTAGATTTCATCGTAAGCGAAAGTTTGTCACGCTAGAGCATTCGACTTTTTTCCCTGAACGAGCCACAAAAAAAAGCTAACAAGTCTTTGCCACGCGTTTTTTTAGCGTGTGGCAGACGCAGAAATGAATTTGTCTGTTTTTCAATCTGGAAATACCGAGCACAGCGTGCTCGTGCCTTTCAAAGTAAAGTAAAATCCTTTTTTCTTCGATACAATGAAAATTTGCCCCGCGTGTGCCCGCGGAACGAAAACCAAATGGCCCCTCGTAAAACTTCGAACGTCCTCAAATCTTGACCCTTGAGGAACACTTACGAGTCGACAGATTCGAAACAAAACAGCCCGAGCGAGGTTGGTATTCATAAACACGACTCTCGCATTTTATTTACGCGATGTAAGTATCGAGATCGTTATTTTTTTTTGGAATGTGTACTCTACGCGGCGCTTCGACAAAGGAAGCTTTCAAGATTGTCTTTTTTCTCTCTATCACGAACACGGTAAATTTTCATACGGATTTTCAAGACTATCGATTCTTCGACTGGCAAATTATTAAAATCTAAACGAAAAGATTCCCGCAGATCCCCTTAACTTTCGCAGGTCGTAATCATTTTTATTTGTTTTTCCTTGCGACTAAACTCAAATCTATAACTTTCGATTCAACGTTCTCGCGACAACCGATCTCTGAACGCATGAATCGACCATAAATTCGATTATCCTGATACGGTTAGGCCAAGTACTGTTTTCTTTAGGCAATGAACTCGGAAATACTGTTCTTCTTACCGTCATTTTTTTAGGAATGTGTCCGCGCCAATTGTCGGGAAGGCAACGAACATCGTTGCGGAGATTCTGGCTGCAACTCGTGCTTGCCACAACGCGTGGCAAGCCAATATTCAGCGCCTGCAAGTGAACACGGATTCCGAATTCGTGGTTAAATGCATGAACGAATGGTTGTATACTTGGCAACGCAATGGTTTCCGAACCGCTAACAACGAGCCCGTCGCCAATGAAGCAGAGATCAAGGCTCTCGCAAAAGCCGCTGACCGAATTCAAACCCGTTGGGTATGAAATTTCATTCATTAATCTCGAATTGATTGTCACAGTTTATCCTTTTGCAATTCTCTCGTCAAAATTATCGTTTTATATTGTTTTTCAGAAATAATCATTTGTCTCGAAAGGAATATCATTTTCCATTCATTTTGCATGACTAGATTATTCACAATTACGTTACATTAATGTGTTGGCCGTGAAACGACAAAGTGAACACTGATCTAAATTTTTTTTAGAATTCAACAACCGAAAAAAAGAAATTGTAGTCTAATAAATTTGGCATTCACTAGATAAAAATTAATTAATTTTTTGGCCCCGTTGTAGGAAGCGAAAGTGAAAGCAAAAATTAAAAAAAGACATTTTTTTGACTTTCGAATTTTACCGATATTCACCATATGCTTTTCTGATTCCTTTAGGTCCATGTTCGCGGTCACGGCACTAACTATGGCAACAAGCAGGCGGACGCACTTGCCAGGAACGGTGCCGAGCAGTACGTCAACTACAACTGACTGGAACGGCGCCATCGACGGGGTCCCTAAAAGGGACGAGCCATAAAGACGACTTATCGCATGAAGAATTATGACCAAACTTAACTATGACTAAAGAAAAGTGAAAGATATTTCCTCGAGAGGAATATCGATTAATATTTTTATAAGAAAACAAAAGTCTATAAGTATAAGTTACTTATGTTTATTCGAGTTAAATAAAATATATTCATTCAAAAATTTGTTAACAAATGAAAAAAAAATCATGCCGCATCGCGACTGCTTCCTTGATCCTCGCTCGTCTGCGCTGGATTTTCCATTTGGCGCAGCAAATTGTAAATGTCTTCCGGCGAGACTTGCAGCGCTAGAAGCTCCGTCACGATCCTGGAACATATTCGTTTTTTCTCGTCACGATCAATCGTTGGGTAGTTCGAAGAATGAGAAAAATATTTTTGAAAATTCGACGTCTTGACGTTTAGAGGTTAGATTGATATGGTTACCGAAAGAAATCCGGAGCCGCTTGAAATCCGGCCAATTCGGCGAGATTCGTCAAGTCCAGACGATCGGCATCGGTGTACGGCATTTCGACGAGTTATCGTCGAAAAATCAAACGCTTTTTACGCCTTCACGGATACTTTGACGAAGGACTTGACATAAAAGCCGTATTTGTTTTGATCGCGACTTGAATATGGCTGCCGACAGCGAGGATCGCGCATCGTGCGCGAGTCGCCGACACAAGATCTTGACCTTGAACGTATCAAACGCGCGAAAATTAAACGGCCGAGCGGTTTATTGTCGATTGTTTCCCTTGGCAATATATAAAAACAACAATATGTCGGAATTCCGAATGAAGCAAATAAACGGATCGAAATCGATAAAGCTTCGAAGGGAATATTTTTCACACAACTCTCAATGACGGTACATTTATATCGCGAACGCGTCGCGATTCCGAATCTTTTCCGCCAGCGCCCGAAAATTAATTCAGTCGATCGGGAGCGTTTCTGAAAAACCTTTCTCCGTTAAAAAAAGCCTCCGAAAGATTGATAACTTTCGGGATACATTCCGAAATGAGCGTCGAACGACTTTTCCTTTTTATCCTTCGTGATGAGAAAGAGAGAAAACGCGCTCGGCACTCCATCCGGAACGTACCCTCGATGAACTATTGGTCGAAGGGGCCTGTTGGATTTATTATAATCTAATTACCAATTACGATTTCTCTCTCTAATCTTCATTAACGTGATATGTGTATTGACAAACAAAATACTACAAACTTTCAAGTTCTCAAGTCGATGAAGAAATAACGAATTACTCATTACTACGATTAAAAACTTTTTATTTTGGTTTGTTTCTTAAATGGGAGAAGTAAAATATATATATGTATATAGTGGCTGTCGAATCGCAGAGAACCTGTAGGAACTTTGGGGCTACAGATTGAAGTCCGAGACAGAACGTAAATAATCGTCCGCGTAAAGCTACATATTACAAAAAGAAAAAAAAACAAAAAAAAATCCATCATTTAAACAGCGAAATTTAAACAAGATACTTAATTATCAGAGACTTCTTAAAAATCTATATATATATATGTATATATATATATCTAAAGCTAAACGCTTCGTCAATCCTATTATAATTACGAGTTGGTAACAAATTACAGTATAAAATATAGCAGATGTGTGAGTGTGTGTGTGTATCGTGTGTATGTATGTCGTTAAGTTTCTTTCGCCGTGCTGACTCGTCTCGGTTAATGATACGATGACGACGAAATTAATCGCGTCAACAAAAAAACAAAACAAAAATGAAAGAAAAAACGAAGATGTGGGATATAAAAAATCGAGAGAAGATTACAGAGACGCGACGAATATCGCGGAGACGCTTGACTCACGAAAGTTGAAACACAAAAAGGAATGAAGGTGAATTCAAAAGGGAGAGTTTTTTTTTGTTTGTTGCGTCAATTTACGAATTTTCGTAGAACAAATTCGCGCGAATATTTCTCGCAGTATATCTCGTTCTCGCATTGGAAAAGGAAAAGAATTAATATTTAATTTGTCCACGAGAGAAAATCACGGGGATATAGGAAATTGCGAGCCGCGGATCGTACACACGCTCGATCGATTAAACTAATGTCTATAGGCATATTATCTCGACGCAATGTTCATCGCGGTGTCATCTTGAAAAATATTCTCTCTCGTCGTTTAATGCGGTTTTTTCTTCTTCTTCCTATCGATCACGGCATCCTTCGGTACACTTTTTTTCTGTTTTTTTTTTTTTTTTTGGCGGATCCTCCTCGAGTCGAGTCCTCGAGACCTTTCGCTCTTTGACTAGATTCATTTTCGATTTGTCACTTTCACTCGCGCATCGATTCTCACGCCGTTCCGTAGTCTAACCGGAACATACCTCCGAGTGCTCGTCCCAGGCCGCCACCTGTAATGAAAAATTAAGTTATCAACCTTTGTTCTACACGGATAAGTCAATAGTATGACTGAGTCCATGATTTGCAGAGGAATTTTGTTTTTTTTTTTTACAACAATGATTATTTTTTGACAATTTTTTTCAAACAAATATACGATGGATTTTCAGGAGCATAAGATCGAAATCTTTATCGAAAATATAGGCCAGTGAAAGGAAAGAAAGCAAAGGATCAGAATCGAAATATGAGCTTCAAATGTTCACGAACCTGACAATCGCGACTGCAGTACCACTGATTGCCGCATCCAGCACAGACGAACTGTGCAGCGCGTTCTTGACAGCCTTGACAACGCGGAGGGCTGTCCCTCTCCTCCCGATTATCTCTGGATCCGGAATTTAATCGTGAGTCATCGATCATAGCTCCATCCTCCTCGACGTCATCCTGGAGAAATAAGAAAATAAGATATATGAGAACAATCGAAGATTTTGTCAACCCTACCGCAGATTATTTTCGTTGCAATAATTTGACGAAACTTACAACGTGAACGAGACTATTGCCGTGCGACGTGTGAATCGGTACCACAGGATTGACGACTGGCGTTATCGTTATCTCAGTTCTCGCCTGCAAACAAAAATATCAAATATTAAAATATTTATATCTTCGAATTAATGATGAGAAAATCAGGAAAAAAAGTTGTTCATTTGACTTCAAGACTAATTCAAAGTTTAGCTTTCCAAGGTTCTACAGAAAACGGGTATTCATATAACCTGAAAACTGTTATATACTGTGATTGCGATGCATTTACAAGTCACTTGAATCAGGTAATCGAGATTGAATTGTAATGTGTGTATTTATATAATGTCAAAGTGTGTTATATCCACGACATACCTTCGACGACGATAGAAGATCGCTGATGGAAACCGGGTTCGATCCCTGATAAGTTTGCAACAAATGTTGCGTCTGCGTATTTTGTTGCGGCGTCGTCGTGACCGTTGGTGCGCTGTTTCTTTCGCGTTCGGGGGCGGTCAAGAGTCTCGCGAGCGTAGGGGAAAAGGTAGTCGGTCTCGGCGATTGTGATTTCGTCAAAATTCCGTGGAGCAACGATCCGCTGGGTTGTTGGGTCGTCGTTGAATTTTGAACTATCGGCGACGGTGCGACGGGATGCAACGTAACGTCCGGATAATTTTGGGGTGTTTTAACCGGTTCGCCTTGTTGCTGGCTCAACTTTGCAAATTGCACGAGAACGTCTTTGAAGCTCATGGAATTATTCGGATCGCCGGATGGATTTGTATTGCTCTTGCACGAATCGGTACTCGATGGCCGCGAATCCACGTTGTGTCCAGTCTCGACCATAGCGCCACCAGCGCCGAGGCCAATGTTAACCGAATTCCTCATTCTACGACCCCTGCGAACATTAATCAAGCCCGTTGTTGTCGTTGTCGTTGCTGTCGTCGTCGCCGTAGCTGTATTCGCTATTTCTCGAGGTCTCGATTCTTTTTTATCGTACCTCCTCGGCACGGTTTCCGGATGACGAAGTCTGTAGTCGGCTATTATTGATCTAACGTCGACAATTGGACCTTGGCGACCTTCGCGAATGTGACGATTGTCCAGAGCTTGTGCTTCGAGTTGTTGTTGATGTTGCTGTTGTTGTTGCTGTTGTTGCTGTTGTTGCTGCTGTTGTTGATGTAGCTGTTGTTGCTGACGTTGCTGCTGCTTGCGTCCATTTTCGCTAACTTGCTTCGGCGAGGCTGTGCGACGTTGAGCGTGATTTGACGATTTAACAGCAATCGATTGTTGCGTCTTCTCGCGTTTCGGGGGTATAGGCGATAATTCGCGTGAACTCTCCTCGATACGTTGACAATCTTGAGCATCGAGCAAACGCGCGTCGACATTGTCTTTGACGTCTCGGGAACTTGCGGATTCGAGTGCCGATCCACGCGGGGTATTTACGGCAGGGGTGGAATCCCATTCGGGAATCAGCGAGAGACTCGCCGGTGGAAGTGTCTCGGATAACTGACCGTTGCTCTCCATGAAACCGACTACTTGTCTTCGTCTCTCTATGCGCAGATATGCTTCCTCTTTCAACTTTCTCATACTCAGAATTTCGTTCCATTCCATCTCTTTAGCGCGAGCCAACTCGTCAAGTGCCTAGAAGAGAAATTAAAAAAATGTATGCGATTAGTGCAGTTCATTCGAGATCTATTACAGTAAGCTATTTGGCAAAAGAGTGAAGAACTACTTGAAAGAATTGAAAAGCCTCTCTGTCTATAGTGAAAAGCTACAGTTCATTTTTAAAACCCTTTTCTTTTAGTAAAAAGCTACGGGAACGATGATCTTTTACTTTGTCCCAAAGATATCGACAGAACAGGTCAGAAACCTTTTTTTGCATTCAGGTATAAAAAGCTGCAGGTCACAACGCTTTTTCTTTCATACGACGAAATCTTTAGAATGCATGACAACTTTTATAGTCGAAGATTCTGAACATACCTGAACTTCAGCTCGAAGTTCGTCGGCCCTGTTGGCGAGTTCCTCGGCGCTGACTCTCTCGCCGGTGCCGACCAGCGAGTCAATGAATCTTTCTCTCTGCTCGAAGCATATCTTCTTCGCGAAGGGATTGCCGCAATTCGACGAGAACGAGTCATCCGTCGATCGTCTCTTTCTCGTGTGTTCGCGCTCGGATTTCGGTATTCTACCGGCTGCGACGCTAGATTTTTTCGTCGAATTGGTACGCGACGCGGCGGCAACCTCGTCGACCGAGCGTCTACGCGGTCTCGCGCAATCGATCGGCATGGATTGTTGCTCGTTTTCGGCATCCGAGAGATTTTCACGCTTCACAACGGGACACAAGCGTTCCGTCGTTATGCCGGAAGTCGCCATTGCCGTTGCCGTTTCCTCCGGCAATGCCGCACCGTTCTGACGACTCTGCGGCACTTTTGGCGATCCTCGCGCGTCCTCCTCGCGCTTCTCCGTTGGCTCTATTTTCTTCCCGCTCGTTCCACCGCTGCCGTATTCCACTGCCGCGTGCATCTTGTTCAAACTGCAAAACGAAAGAGCAACGATATTTCATTAGATGCTTTGCAACAAATTGATTCGAATATTACTCCATTTTTCATCGTCTCCGCAGCTCGAGGTAGTCGATAATAGTTTTCGGCGACGGTTAACGCGGTTACCCAAGGTCAAGGTGACCCGGCGAAAAATAATATCCTTTAGCATAAAAACTGTTGAATAAAAAAAAGCTGCAAAGAGAAGAAGAAGAAGCAAATGGCACATTGATGGCTTCTTTGCTCTTTAGTTGTTGGGGACATAAAGTCGAGCGGCGAACTCTCTCGCCGCAGACGCTCTAGAATAGAAGGTGACCGCTCGGTGGGGTTAACGCATTCGCGGATCTCTCTCTCTCTCTTTCTCCTTCTCTCCAAGCGACAGACAGACGAAACAGAGTGAGAGTCTTCTCTGCTTCTCGGCGGTAAGCAGCAGCACCGGCAGCGGCAGTTTGATAGTACGAGGCCGACATAGCAAGAACGCGAAGAGTCGAAGAGCGACGGCGAATTGCCCAGATAGTTACAGAAAGAGAGAAAGCCAACGAAAGCCCAACGGAGAGTGAGAGTTCATTGCACTCGAACGGTTCGCGCTTGATATAACGTTTTATCCATCTATGCGCGAATCATCGACAAGATTTCGTTTTCTCTTTGATATCTCTCGAATTGTATTGTAAACAATGAATATAAATAAATAATTTTGTTTTCAATAAACTTTTTTTTTGCAGAAACAATGACTTTATTTGGCGATGGAAAATTTGTTGGAATAATCGTTCGATCGTTTTTTTCTCGACGAATTTGGTGAAATCCTCAGAGAAGTTGGTCGATAAGTGGAGATGGGGGGAAGGTGTACCGCGCACGTATGAATCGCACTCACGCACCCACGCTACGACGACGGTTTCGCTTCCCCATCGAGGTCCACGTCCTCGTGGCGTCGATGATGATGCGCCACGCGGTTCCTCTCCTCGTCGTCGTCGTAGTTCCGAGTTCGGCATGCGCGCGACTGCATACCTCGCTTTGCGAAGGAAACAGCGTAGGCGAGGGAGAGATGAGGAGACGCCGGAGCCGGAGTGAAACAACGGGAGAGTAGGAGGAGGTCGAGAGGGCGCAACCGAGGGCAAGACTCCTGCACGTTCGGCGATTCTCGGTGAAAGTGGTGGATACAGAGAGCGAGAGAGAGAGAGAGAGTGAATAAACGAGTGAGATACACGAGAATAGGAAGTTTCTACGCTGGCAAAACCGGCCGATATATTGTTCCTTCGAGGATCCTCGAGGTCACTATTGCACAATGCAACTTCTTTTACGTTTGATGCGAAAATAAAAAAGAGAAAAAAAGATGCCTCGAACCCCCTTTCACTTTTCGGGAGGATTTCCGTCTTCACCGAGCAAGAAAAAAATCGAGTTCTCTTCGTTTTTTATAACTGGAAAGAACTGTTTGAATTTTTATTTCTATTGTCCATTATTTTCAAGTGCCATCGAAGAAATAGCACACCGAAGAACTTTGATGAATATTCATAATTACTTGTTTTTTTTTTTTCACATTTTTGTCGATATTCGAATGTTTTTTGAGATGCGTAAACAGGAAAACTGAACGAGTTAAATAACAATATTTGTTGATGAGATGTCGAGCTATTATGGTAATACTGTTTGTCGTTTGTTCTTTATTTTATTCTTCACGGATTAAGAAATTTAATAAGATACCGTGAGAGGCGAGAGACAACCAGCTAGGTTGTCTAGTCTCGCGACTACTACTAGAGTTGTAGGTAGAGTAGCCGGCTCGCGAGAGAGCCCGTTGCATCGCGCGCGCCACGAGGACGAGGTCAACGACGAAGGCGATCGCCTCCGACGAGTTGCGCGTCGAGATGCTGACTTTTGCCAACCAACGGGCGATTGTGCGGCGGAGTTTCGAAGGAGGAGAGAGAGAGTCGGAGAGCGAGAGTAAAGCTGTGTGCAGCTCTGCAAGATTAACGGTAGGAGGGCAGTGGAAATCTTACGAGAGAGAGAGAGAGAGAGAGAGAGATAGAGATGGAGAATTATCTAGCGTGACGCGAAGGGGAGAGTCTCTAGTTAAATAATGGAAGGTACATGAAATACGCTTACGGTAGATGTTGAATAAAACTTTGAGAATTGCACGCAGGTGGTTCAGTTATTACTGTTACCGGTTGACGTAGCGGCGAGTAACGAGACGTCGAGGTCGAATGTAGCTGATGACCCAAATCGTAGATCAGGGGTTGAGGAACTCATTGCCAAATCGATTATTTTTATTTCGTAACACGTCTGGACTTTGAATTCATGGCTAAACTATGATAATTTGGTTTTTTTTTCTCATTCAAACAAATGCAAATTTGGAAAATTGGCAATTGTTTATATGATATTAGTTTCATGTTGGCAATTTTTTTTAATTTTAGTATAATGCAAATTTAATCTTATGAATTATCTTCAAATTGCATAACAATGTATCTGTAAAAACTTTTTTTTTTCTTTATCAACTGTTTGTCGATATCTTTGAAAACGGATGTAATTATATTAATTATATCCCTTTGGTCGCGTTCGCTTATTTTTTTGCCTTTCTTTTTCTTTACAAAACTCACCGCGGCGCAGGTTTCAGTCCAAGTGCAAGAAGCACATCGATATCGGCCATCTTCTGACAATCGGCGTTATCGACGCTGCTCTTACGCTGTTGCGTCCGTTGTTGACGATAATGATTGCGCGACTGTTGACGATTGTACAAATATCTCGCGGAGGATTCCGCTGGACTCTGCTGTTGCTGTTGCTGTTGCTGCTGCTCGTCGTTGTCCTCTCCCTCGTAGTTTCTCTTCGTAGTCTCATCGTCGAAGGCCGTCGCGTTGCCGTTCGACATTTTTCTGTCCGTTATGATCTTGGCGTGCGCGACCTTGAGCAACGAGCGTTTAGCGTCCTCGACTAGCATCTTCGTTACCGGCTGAACGTTAACTGGCACGCCGAGCGTCGGTACGGCGCCGCGTCTCAGCCGACTACGCGCCGGAAGGCCGAGCACGAGGTGCTCGATATCCTTCTCGTACGATTCATTGTTGAAATGTAACGAACATATGCGAGCGGTTTGTATGTTGAATGGTATTTCACCGTTCGACAGTGGCACGCGACCGCAAGCACGGACCCAACGCGTACGTACTTCCGGTATCTGGGGGAATCGATGGTAACGGATACGACGACCTCTGGTACGACGATGACTGTTGCGACACGTTGCTACGGCGCACTGCGGCATCTTTTGTAAATTTCTCTTTCGATTTTTTTTCTTTCACACGCAAAACAAAATATTTTGCAAACTTTCAAATTTCTTTTTTTTTTTTCAATAATTTTTTTTTCTTCACGACGAAACGAGAGAACGTTTTATTTGACGTACATTACAATGTAATAAAATCAGCCTCGTTTATTTGGCCTCGTTCGAAATACTGTTCGTAAAATTGTTTATTCTCTCTACAAATATATAGATATATGTGTGTATATATATATAGATGTGTGTATATATGTATGGCACAGAGTTTTGGATCACCTGGTCAGGTAAGCACGTGTTCCCACCATCGATTTTTTCTTTTTCGTTTTAATGTAATAAACGTTTCTACGCCCTTTTTTCGTCGTTTCTTCCTCGATAGGCGTGTAAACGCTCGAGAATCTTATCATCGAGCCCGTTAGATTCTCTTATCTGAGTCGCATCGTTCGGTCTCTTCGCCCTGCAGCAACACCTCGCTGCAACACTCGGCAGTTTTTCCGCTTCGAATTTATTTCTTCGCTTCGCTTCCTCTTCTTTTATTATTATAATTCTCGTGTTTGAGTATCGTGAGCTGGACGACAGGACGGCGCACGTTTCGCGCTACCGGTACCGTTCTGTTTTCGCCTCATCGCTTTGTTACCATCGAACTTGCGTGCACGTGGTTATATTCTCCTTTAACTCGACGATACACGAAATACGTTCACCTCACTTTCGATCTCACTGTTTCCCGTACGCGAAATTTCTCAAGCGACCGTATGTATCTATTGCTATTTTCTTGCTCCGCGTCGATGACGGTTTTTCGGAACAAACGGCGTCGCGTCCTTGGACCGCCGGAGAACGATGCACTGACGTCGCTGACGACGAGCAACGACGACGGCGACGACGACGACGACTAGTGGGGAGATACGACGGCAGCGCACGGTGTAACACGTCCGTTCACTGCTGCTCGGGCTGCCTAGCCTCGACGAAACGACGATTTTCGCACGTGTTACACGAAACTGTTTATTTTTTTTTTCTTCAATCTATTACAGTTCACGAACTATAACCGAGTTCCAGTTCCAAACAATCGTTACACGCGTGTCGTGTTATTATTATCTTTTCTTCCGAGATAGCGTTCTTTTTCTTTTTTCTTGTAAAAATAATATTATCGTCCCGCTGGAACGTCGACGAGAGACGGTGTCCTTGGGCGTACGGTGAACGATGCACTGACGTCGTTCCTCAACACTATGGAGCCGAATAGTGGGGGGGAGCGTACAGGGGAGCGCTCTCGAGGAGAGCGATGACGACGAGGGGCGGCGCGTTTAGAGTTTGGACGTTACTAACCAGAGTGAGACGGAGAGAAGCGTAGAGAGAGAGAAGGGACAAACACAGAGGCAAGCCAGGCGACGGAAGTAACGAGAGCGCTCGGCGATGATCGCGCGAGAGAGGTCGAAAGGGCATCGGGTACCAGCGCCGACGCCCTGCGCGCGCCCTCCGAACGACGAGAACTTTTCTTCCCGTGTGCCGGGCGAGAGAAGCTCACGAAGCGCGAGCCAGCCACAGCCAGCAACACAAAACGCCCGCCGGTAGAGGGGAAAAACGGCAACAGGAACCACGAGGATACTTTACTCCTAGCCGGTAGGAGTGTCCCCACTGTACACGAGAAAGCGTCCGGGAGGGGGGGGGGATATATATTTCGTCGAGCCTCTGACGGGCTGTCGAAAAACGTGCGGGCGTGCGTTGAACACGTTCGACTCTCTCGCACGACGCTAGACCGGACTCTCTTTGTTTGGAAGAGATGTCTTCGTGTGCGTGTGGGTTCGATGCTAAGGTTGTATTATTTTTTTCGGTACGCGACGATCTTCGCAAGAGGCTACCTCGACGACGCCAACGACCAAAGAGAGGCGAATGCTTTCTACACTGGTCAGCGAGAGACTTCCGGCATAACGAGGCGAGATTAGATACCAGACTGGAGAACACGTGGTACCACTTCCGGCTATTTTTTTTATTTTTCAGTACGATAGGCGAACTGCGCTCAAGAATAAAATCGTTTTCAAGATCTCAATGCGAGCATTCTTTTTCGATTCATACGCATTATTGAAGCTCTAACTGCCGATAAAAGTTTGATCTAAAAACGTGTTCCTGTTAGAAGTTGCTCTTTTGAATTTTTCAAAAAACTTATGATTTAAACCAAAAAATGTATGAAGGCTCAAGAGTTAAAAATATTATTTCGACTGGAATACATTAATATCGTGACGCTCTTGTGAGGTTGTTAGTTCGCGTCTGGCGGAAGTGTCGCGTGTGGACCACCTGCTCTCGTCGTGACCGGATGACGCAACAAAGTACTTCTTCGGTTACAATAATGATGAAAGTACCAGCGGCTCCTGGATAACTCTCCATCGTCTGGTATCGCCAAAGTTTCGATTTTTTGTGTCGAAATAAAATATATATTACAGGATTGCTCGTGGAGAATCGAAAAAAGGCAAGAAGGAGGTAGCAATAATGAGGTTCGCGTTACCTCGTGGTAGCCCCGAAATGCTCGCGCCGGTTTATTCCGAACTGAGGATAGAGGCCGAGGGGGGATTGGTCCGGAGTGTCTGGATCGCGAGGGAGCGCACGCTGCACGCAGCTGCCGGCTGTTGTTGCCTCGTGTCTGCTTCAGCCGGTGAACCAATCATCGTGCTCCAGGAGTCGGGGCGTCGAAGCGGAGGAGGGGAAGATATTTCTCTCTCCCTATGTGTGTACATGTAATGCATACATACGTATATCTATATATACTTTTATCTCTCTCTCTCTTGAAAAGAGGGCGGTAGAAAGCCGAGGGAGCGAGGTCACCGTAGCGGCTCGACGCCGATCCTTCGGGGGGAGGGGGGTTCGCCACCCCTCGACGGCGGTTCTCGACCGCCGTCGCTGAACTACCCTCCTCTCTTTCGTTCTCCCTTTCGCATTTCGTCATCTGCAAATGACTCGACTTTCGCATCGACTCTTCGATCGATTAATTAACTTTCATCGATTCGTATAATTGCGAAAAGATATAATCACTGTAATGATAATGACAATATTTGAACGTAAAATACATTTTTTTTCTGGTACCACGTAGTTTTCTTTGTGCGTTCACCACCCAGGAGGCCTGAGAGCATCTCGTGTTACGTCGCGCTCTCAGGCTCGCCCGTGACCCTCTTCGTTTCCCGGGAACCATTCTTCGTCGTACCCTTCGAATCTTCTCTCTCTCTTCGTCCGTCGCTCTTTCTCTCTCCCTCTCACTCTTATCCAGTAGCTTCGTTGGCTCTTTCCTTTTTTTCTCTCGCACTCTCTATATCTGCCAAGAGCTTGGGTTACCAAACCGCTGCTGCCGGTGCCTGGGCAGGGTTCGTCGAGCTCTCGCGCTTCTCTATTCGAGATATCGTACGACGAGTGGTTATATCTCTATGGCTACGTGAGCCGGAGGCTACGGCTCGACGCGGCCCTCAAACATGTGCCGGCGAACGACGATGACCGAGAAGCCCGAGCATACTCGATGGCATCCGGTGCGGGCGCGTTCTTATCTTCGAGAAATTCTCAATCTACTTTGATTGGCCTGTTGGCCGTTTATTTATTGAAAAGGAGATGGTAAACGCTGGAAAAATGCGAAGTCGCAATACCTCCAAGGGCACCCAGTCGATTCCACAAAGCAATACTTCGTCGGTCGCATTTTCGGTCATTTTCATTATTTAAGGGATACGAAAAGTTCGTGACTTCGAAGACTCTGATTTCACGACCACTGCGACGATATCGAATTTCAACTTTAGTTACGCCTTTTAGGCCCATATGAAGATATTTGAAAATTCCAACGAGTTTGGAGAATAATGGAGGGATCAAATATTGAGCCAGAAGTTGAATTCGTACGATTTTGAAGACGAGAATCATAAACACGAGACTGGTGGAAGATTGCGATAATCTTAATTAACGGCAAATCGATATCAAAGAATTGAAGTCCCCGCTCTCGATAAAAAGAGAGCAAACATTTCCGACTGGTTTCAAAAACTCGGCTTGGCGGAGAATGGTTACATTTTTTTAGTTCTATCTCTATAGTTATAACGTTTCTTCATCCGTTTTTCTGCAACTGTCTAATATTTATAAAGGTGTTCTTTACGATTCAAAATAATTGATATTTATCAATCTATCGAAACTTGACTCGTTATTCGGTCTATTTGTCGCAAGCATAAATTGCCGCCTTCCTATTTCTTTTTTCAAAAAAAAGTCTCTGTCTTGCTTAGAGGATATTAGATTTTTTCTAAGTGTTTATTAACTATCGCAATTTGAAGTCTCTAATCACTTTGATAGATCTCCACAACCATTCAACCTTGAAATGCTACTTGTTCGCCATTTTGTGTATTTCTCTGCTTGACTACCGGGTACCATAGCCGTTTCGAAGTATTGCTTGCTTAATCCACATATTTTTCAACGAAACTTCATATTCGCAACCCCATAAGTCCCTACAAATCGTTCCTCATTCTCTAAAAAAATCCTGGACTTCATCGCATCGTGGCGCGGACGAATGCGAAAGATCCATGTTCGCCAAGCAAAAACACCTGGTCCTCCGTGAACTCAAGGGTATCCACCAGAATTCAGAACCGATTCTCTGATTTGTCCACGCAAAAGCATGGGTACCAGCCGATTTTGCCGTTCGTCGACGAGATGAATTTTTGGCTTCGTCGAAACGGTGAAGTCCAGGATAGATATCGAGGGCTGGTCTCTCTGGTGTACGTAAGCGCGCGCGGGGATGCTTTTCGCCCCTCTCATGAGGGGCAACCACCCCGCATGTTCACGTGGTGCCATTTTCTCCCTTTCTATCTTTCCCTCGAGCGCGACCAATATACCGTCAGTGTGTATCGGCACTGTGTGCTTGTGCTTTGGTGTCTGTGTGTGTGTGAACTAGGGTGTGTAAGAGTATTAGCCGACAGAGAGGGAGAGAGAAGGGAGGGAGTCCCTTCATCCTTGAGGTGGGGTCCCGGCTGCTACCCCACTGCGTTCGCTAGGATCAATACCCGCCATCCGAACCCAAGTCCAAGCCACCCCTGTTGCCTGACTGCCAGGCTGCGCGCTTGTTGCCTGCTGACTCACACACACACACACACACACATAGCTTGCCTGTTAACATCTACACCGAGAGAACGCGACGTTCGCAACCCCCCTGACTAAGAAGATACCAAGAAGAACCAGAGCGTAGTTACTACATCCAGCGTTCGCCGTTACCAAGGCCCTTTCGTTTCTCCCTACTCGCAGTCTCTCTCTCACTCTCTGGACAAGCCACTTCGAATATTCCGTCGGGATATTTTGGGCAGGGGATGTTCGAATAAGCCCCCCTTAGCGTTCTATGACCTCGGAAGCCCGGTAAGATCGAGGGGAGGGGAATCGATCGCGTTCGCCATTACGAGAAAGGCCACTTCTATTCTCGTTGCTTATATTTCGGACGATGACGAAATAGAAGGAAGAGAATAAAAAAAGAAGGGAGAAGAAGAAAAAAAATTGATATGAAATGGAAACATCTGCGGCGAATGTGCCGAGGAGAAAGGAAGCCGAAGAATCACACGGTTCGCCGTTACCACCAAAACGCTTCATCTCACTCGGTCTTTCAGGTATAACCATGAGAGGTCTGACCTTCGAACGGGATACCTGGGAACGGTCTTCGCCGAAATTTCTCGACGACCCGAACCGTCCGGTTTACGTGTCCTCACAATGTGAACAAGCGACGGAGCGAATAAAGCAATTGAATCGATAAGCCGTTAACGAGGAATATTATTGTACCGCGAGAATAGTGAATTTACGCTTCTCCGGTTCGTAATATTCTTTTCGGAAAACTCGGATCGGTAAAGACTTCGGCAGCCGAGAAGGCCCGGTTGCTCCGAGGGCCCCTACGTTCTTATTCTTCATCTGAATTTCCCTTCTTCATCAAATTAACTGGACCCGCATTCGATGCTCGAGCGTTAACATCGCTGGCGGTAAAAGTTAATTATGCTTCCGGGACTCGATGGCCAGACCAGAAACGTCTTCTTTTCTTTCGATGGTCGAAACGAGTATCGACCGGATCGTCACTGAACACTAGAGGCGAATAGGTTCAGATGCGGATGAAATTCTTCGTACAATACCGAACGCGCACGGTTCTCTATCGAATTAATCATGCATGTCATTGAAAATGGCGAGGCTCCATAGATTCGTGACAAGAAGCAAAGAGGATTCTTGAGACTCCCTGTCGGACATCTGGTCGCGTTTCTCTCGAGAACCTTGCGGCTTTGCCGTCATTGGCAAGGCTGGATCCAGGACAAAGAGGCGAGAGACCAGGCGCCCCAGCGAAGGTTGCTCTGCGTGCGCCGCTGCCGTTGCCGGTGCTGATGTTGCACAGAGAGGAGGACTCCCCTTCGCGAGCGAGAAGCCTGGGGCGAAGCCACGAGCGAGGACCAGTCGCGCCAAGGGAGCCCGACGAGCACTCCGAGGGAGAAACCCGGATTATTTGCTCCTCGGGCGTAACGCAAGGGCGAGAGAAGGACGGAGACTCCGAGCGTGATGCGGAGAGAGAAAGTGATGTGGAAGAAAATATCTCTTGGTAGCGCTGATAGTGGACGCAGCGCGTAACGAACCCTTCGCCGGTAGAAAATCTTCTCTCGCTTTCTCGCTCTCTGCGCTACGCGCGATCTCGCTTCCTCTCGGGGGGTTTTGTGCGAGCCTCGCCCATGCACCGCTACGCTGGTACCGTTTCTATGGTACCGTTCCTCGTGGATTACCCTCGTGCGTTGCGTCTCTCCCTTCGCTTGGTATTTCACTACGGCATCTCGATGTTGGGGTTGGCGAACATATAAAATGTACGCCCCCAGCTTCATTTCTCATCTAACGCCCTTTCTTCTTCGCAGTTTGCACGTTACGTTATGTACTGCGAGCTTCGTTGTTATAAGTGTTCGCAGCTTCGTCGAAGAAGGAAATAGTTCATTTTTTACGATCGGTTTCATTCGAATTCAAACCCAATGAAACTAAAAACTTTCTTTTCCATAATTAAAGATATTGTTGTTGCAAGTTGTTATCGTCAACGACAGTATACATTTCAACCAGTAGTTAATGCTTTTTCGTTCTCGGCGAAAGACGCCGCTTAACCATTTTTTTTTTTTGGTCCAATGCAATTTCAAACCGTCTAGACGACGAAAAATATAATTATCGCAGTCACTTTTTTCTCCACCTTTTTCGAGGTAGGCGAGCAGGCAAAATAGCAGACTGAGAGTCGCTCGCCTGCTCGAAAGTGCGCACTCGGTCTACCGTTAGAAAATTATACCAAAGACGAAAAAAAACAAGTTGTTCCCAAGCAGACGTCAAAACTGGAAAATTTAACTCGTGCGATTCGAAAAAGTGGTAAAAATGTTCTTTGAATTCCGGAGATTCGTTTCCACGGAGGCACCGCAATCTAAGATTGCTTCGAGCTTAAGTGAGATTTATGTATTGCTGTAGGGTGACTCACCACTTTATGCTTCGCCGTATGATACTCGTGATGATCCGTTGGGACTTTCGCGTAGGCGCCATGGACGATGGGGCGATATCCGTGAAGCTCTTCTTACGGTTCTTTGACCCTTTTTCACCGTTCTTCTTCGTAATCTTCACGGAATTATCATTTTTCGACGAGTGACGCTCGATCCACTCGGCCACATCGGGTCCGCGATTGTTGCCGCTGCTGCTGCCCTCGTCGTTTCTCGTCTCGTTGGGCAAAGAGGACGATTCGGCTGTACCGAGCTCTTCCTCGTTGACGAGATCTCGCACCGCCGTCGGCGGCCCCACGATTCCAACTTCGGGGGCCTCCTGCGGACGATATTCTTCCTCCGTTTCCTCGATATCCTCGTCCACCACTTCTTCGTCCTCGTCTTCCTCCTCCTCGTCGATCTTTCTTTCGACGACTATTGTCTCCTCGACGATTTCGTCGTCTCTGACGGCGGAAGATTCGCACGCTTGTTTCGTCTCGTTCTCAACTGCAACGTTTGTTTCGTTCTCTTCTTTGCTCAATTCCGACGACGTTCGAAGCTCCTCGGAAATCTCAGTATCGATCTTATAGGCCGTTGTATCTTGCGCGACGGTAGCGCAAGAATCTTTTGTCGAGTCCTCGACGATTTTATTCGATACTTCCGGTTTCACACTCGTAACTGTCGCAACTTCCGACGATGAAGAGTCTTTGAGCAACGAATTATTCTCTCTCGTTTCAACGATTTCACCGGCTTCTTCGACACCTTCGGAAATCTCATCGATCTTTGCGTTCGTCGCGCTTGCCGACGAACTCTTTTCCTCGTCGACTTCCGGCAACGAGACGGCGACGTTCTCGTTCTTAGCGCCGATCGACGAGGCGCTCGAATCTCGCTCCGTCGAGGGATCTGCGGTGGGTTTCTCATTGTTTCCCGACGAGGGACTCTTGCTCTGTTCTTCCGCCATATTTGCTTTCTTGTTTAGTATTCACCGATCGCTAAATCATTCTATGGCGAAAGTTAGCTTCTCTTTTTCCGCCGCAGCTTCGGAGTTTCCGGCGAATATTGGCGTACCAATTGGATCCGTCTTCGAGCACAGATTGTTCTTTCGCTCCGAACGGAGCGAATTGCACAAAGTGAACGAGCGCTTTTTACTCCGCCCGCCCGGAAATTTATCGAGCGGGTAGTTCCCCCAGTTGCGGAAAGCTTCGACCGATAACGGCGCGTCGGTAGTCGATAAAAAGGGGCTGCGCGTTGGTAAATCCTTCTTCCGGTCCTCGCGTCCTACCGGATGTCGGTAACTGCAGCACGAAAAAATAAAAACAAAAATAAAGATAAGACTGCTCGCCCCAAAGTGGCAAAGATATTGGCGATTCTTTGGCCGTATCTTAAATTCACGTTTTTGCAATATTTCTTTCTGCGACTTTGTAAAGCATCCGCTGTGCCCTGTTTTGCCTTTCGACTCGAGAATGCTTGCTTTTACAATGTCCCAAAAGCATTTATCAACATTTGTATAATTTACTTCAATTTCAATTTCTACAGAATTTACGGATCAATGGCGTTTTTTACTTACGAACTCTTAGGATTTTTGCGATTCTTTTTGTCCGATGCTTCGCTCGGCGTCTTCCGGAAATTCAGCTTATCACAGCATAGCGAAATGATCGTTCAACGAATGTGTGCGACATTCTGACGAGTATCGCTTTCTTTTCTCCTTCTATGAAGTATCCTTGGCAATTTTTGTAGGCTTCTTTATCCTCGTCTCGGCTGCGTTGTGCTAGTGTTCGCAGCGAACGTGAAATCCCTGAGGCGCGTCACGGCGATAAATCGAGACTTTTCATAGCCTAACTTTTGGCTCAAATCGCGTCGCGAAACGGAGCAACTTGACAACTGCAACATTAGCGAAAAATATTTTTAAGAGAGTGAACAGTTTGAGATATTTCTTCGATTATTCTTTCTGGGCGATTTGTCTTTTTTTTTTCCTGTGTTAACGACGAATACAGCGAGGCAAATGATTTTTGCACGGGGCTAAACTAACCCGTGGTGTCGAAGCGACGAGAGACCGGTCCGAGCTACGCCGCGATGCATCGGAACTTTATCTGCGTCACAAACCTCCGCTGCGTATAACCAACAAATTTGCGAATTACTTCACACGCGAGACACGCACAGTTTTTCTTCATCGATTCGGATGAATTTTTCGGCGTTATTATTATCGCGAACGCCGATGCGCCTCGCGGCTCGAGTTTGATGTGCGAATTAGCGAACGAAAGGATTGAATCAGCGCAACGGGGAGGAGCGCGATGACACCGTGCTCTCGGTGCAAGACACTCGGCTGTGAGGCTAGTGACCTCTACACCCAGAGCGCTGTGTTTTCCCACCGCTCTCACCGCCGGGGCTCTCTCGTCTTCTCCCTTTCGTCTGTTATAAATTGCCCCGAAGTCATCTTCGAATTCTCCGTAACGAAAACAACATTCGCATCTTCTTTCTTTTCACGAAGAGGCGATTGGAATACTTGGGATGTATTGTTTCGAGTCGGAGTGAATTTTTCGAAGATCGACGTTAACAGTGTCATAACTCACGCGGCCGCGCGGGGAACACGCGAGCACGACTGCTTCGAACGGGTTCGCGGATTTTTTTCAATGGGCCAATCGTGGCGCTGCGGTGCCCGATTTTTTTTCATCTCAAGGGTGTTGAGAAAAATCTTGCGAGCGTCGAAATCGGCGAAATGCTGAATGGAAATGAATTATACCCCTACTTAGACTCTTGCCAAGGCTATTTTGGGCAGAATAATTAATATTCAAGGCTGGAGCGATATATTTTGCTCATAAAACATTTTATCGTAATTTTTTCAAATATTTATTATCTATGCAGTTCGCTGCTCGAATAATCAATTTGAATATCCTGCATCGTTCGAAGCCGTTCGTTTAATGCATAAAAAATAACTATTTGAACTTTAAGGTGATTAACGGTATTAATATTTTGCGAAAACAGAAAGGGTCAAAAATGTCGTATTCTCCAAAATCTATAAAGAAGTACCATATTGATGTGGCATTTTCGTTTGATATCTTTTCGAAGTTTATTTGCAATTCGGATGTATTCAAACTTCGGATAATAAAAGAAAAATATATGTATCGTCGATGTTCTTGGAAATAAAAATAATGCTCATATCGCAATTCTCATTGATTTCACTGTATCTGTCGTCATATATTTACAGAATATAATATTTATCATCGTGAATATATATAATGATTTCACGTATATCCTATTTTTAGCATCTATATAATACAGGTCAACAAAACAGCGATGTCTCGAACGTAAAACTGTTATAGATGTTTGTTTTTTGTTGTTGCAGTAAGTGGCGTACAGAAGATTAGTTATAGACGCATGAAACCTGTTGAATTTCCTTTCATCTCAAAAACAATCGAGACATGCAAAACGGTATACAGAAGAGATCTAATACCTGCGGTCTACGTTCTAGTGCTGCAGAATTTCTTTTATTTCTCATTCAGCACAACAGACTCACAATTATACACCTACAATCGCTAACTCTACTTTTATAGTAATAATAATGATAATAATAATAATAATAATAATAATAATAATAATAATAATAATCATTTCATAATTAATCATTAAAATGCAAGGTATATAAATATAAAACATTTTTTCTAGCTATCGTGAAGTCTATCTACAATGATTATTTTCTTTCTTTTCTCCCAATGGTCACGAGCTTTTGCGTCCCTCTTCGACTTTTTTTTCCTCTACTTTGGATTTCTCCTATATTTCATTTTATTTTCTCTTCTTTCCAAACTATCAACGAATAGCACCTAAATTACGAATAACCGCAAGTTTAAAGTTCGCTCGACGCTTGTTCAAATGAAAAACCTGTGATTAAGAATAACAGAAGAAATGTTGCACTTTGCCCGAATATACAAAGCTTATATAGCGACGAATTGGTCATTCGATTTGCTCTTACGATTGCTGAGTTATTTGCGAGGGTGGAAACACGCAAAACCTCATAAAGTTCTACCCTCGCGAAAGGGAGGTATCCGAAAACATTTTGGACAAAGAAATCGATACACCTTCTCGCTTTATACGCTTTTGACACTTCCCCTCGATGCGGTCTCGCAGCTAATCCGACCCGCAAAACGCACACGTGCTGTCGGACCGAGACGAAGGGATATCTTTGCATGAATTTATTTTCTCTTTTTTTCAATTTCTTTCTTTCTCCGTTATCATTGGTCGAAAGTAATAAAAAAACGGTTGCTTAAGTTACGTTTCCGTCGGAATTTTTGACTTTGAACAATCGAAACGATTGATCGATGAAAGTTACTCGACAATCCCTCATGAGTGTAAAACTAAGTCGGAGTTATTAAAATTCTATTTATCCTCTTCTCAAAGTGTTTTTGGCTGGTGCACTGGGCGAAATTTCGCTTCTCACGAGAATACAAAATCACGGAAAAACATAGCCGGTGTGCGATTTCAACTTTCAAAAACGTACACTCGGTGCAACCAGTGAAATAAACGTCTATTACGTTAGAAGGTAAAAATACAATCTTTCCTTCGTCATTAAATTTGATTAGGGGGAGACGATTGAGTCAACTTTCGTAAAGCTTTTCGGATCTTCACGAACAGTTCGTAGATCTGCTTCTTCCATAGACTCTATCGGAACAATTTGTCTGACAAATTGTGCACAGTCGTAGAGTCTGTCGACCGTGCAAGATCACACATATTCTTGGACCTTATCTTCGTCGCGGCAGCACATCGCCGGAAATTAATATCATTCACCTTCATAACACTGCGACATTTATAAATTGAAATATCATTTTCGTCGACTTGTCATACGTTTCTCTAAACGGGTTTTGCGTCAATTCAACGAGAATTGACTGGTTCGCGAAAACTTTACGAAAGTTGAAAAAAATCGCTCATGGCTACGCTAGAAGAGAGCTCTCGATCTCTATGATTTCCGTAGATCCAAAGCTCTTTTCTTTACATCCGCGACCTCGCTTCATAGTTACATAACGCCGCGTCGAAACAACGCTCCAACGTCGCTCGTATGCAAAGCGGAGTTCGCGATCGCTATTGTTTCTCGAAATTGCATCGCATCGACGTCGAGCTATTTTCACCGGTCGTGAAATAATTAGACTACAGTCTGACAATTTTTCTCGTACGTTTCTTTTGTAACGCTAGACTAGAATCTTCGTTTCAGCGTCTCGTGGCCGAAGAGATCGAATCCGCGTTGTTGAGTCTTGGTCAAGAGGCGAGTGTGGTTCGGTGCCAGGAATTCCGATGTTGTTGCTGCTGTTGCTGTTGTTGCTGCTGAGCTTGGACTTGCCTCTGTCGTTTCTGGCTACAAACACAAATAACACACAATATGAGCATGGTAATTCGAAGTTTCGAGCTCGGTAATAAAGCACATGATGAAAACTTCCAGCGATATTTCCAGTTATTAAAAACTTTTCACGAGGGTAAAGGGAGCTATTTGAACAGTACGAAATGAACACGTCCCGCAAGGGATAGTTTGAAGCTATAAGTGTTTTTTTTTCTTCTTCGCCGGGATCGAATGCAAATTGTCGATGGAAGCGAGAGACCACTTTGAAGCTAAAATGACGAGCACAGTGGTAAAACGAAGAGAAAAGGGGAATAAGGAAAAAAGGAAGAAGAGCGCATGAACGACGTTGGGACAAATGTGCAAGCTCTATTTGCTATCCGCGGAACGGAAGAGACGGGAAAGGGAAGCATATTGCGATCGTTCATCGGACTGCGTACGGGACACGAGAGAAAGACAGATAAATAAGAGTGCAACGAGTTCAGTAGTAACCGTAGCGGAGACAACGAGGCTACGGAACTCGAACCCTCTGTCTCTGTTATGACGGCGATATAGACGCTGTACACGTTGGCTCTAGGATTGAAAGAGGACGGGGAACCGCGGTGCGACGAGGATCGATCGAGGTGAACGAGAGCTTTTGCGCAAGCGTCTTCCACGTGTCGCGTCACCTTTACTGTAACGCACGGTCAAAAGAAAATTCAAAAAATGCTCATACTCTCGAGACGGACGCAATCGTATTCTTGAATTTTGCAACATCGCTTTGTTCTTCGAAAACTTTGATCCGATAGCGAAGGAAAAAGAAATAAAGAAGACACAGCAGCGTTGAAGGGGGTGTTGCGAGAAAAAGTACAAGTATCGATTTCTCGCAAATTGCACGCGTTACCGAAGGTGTTAGCTATGCAATACGTTCGCTATTGTCCTGGAATCGATTTTTTTGCAAATTGTATGCGTGATATGTGAGCGTATAAAATTATAACGAACGTCCCATGCTTCTCGGACTTCGTGCTTCGAAGCATGAATGTTGAATTTATAACTTCGTGCAAGCAAGGGTTTGATCGACTCGATGCGGCTCGAGAACAGACATTCAGAACTGTACGCTAGACCAAACGGCTAATTATTTATTTAACCGTAATGACTCATTACGGAAATGAGGATTCGTATTTTAGAATCGAAACTTTGCCGTTCACGTTTAAATCCGCGTCGCGTATATAGGATAAATAATGAATAGATAAATAATATAATAAAATATAACTATAAAATAAAACTATAAAAAAGAGACAAGAGCAATGAGTAACAATGGAAAAATAAAAAATAAATAAAGTTAAAAAATTGAATTTCTATTAGGAATTCTCAGTAATGAAGATTATTATTTTTTTTTAATTTATGTTCAAGGAAAAGATGTCTTAAGTATGATCTCCACCAGAAAAAAAAATTTAATCCCGTTAAAAAAGTTTCAGATTTGAGATCTCTGATTGAGATCTTTCCTTTTTTTTTCAACCGTAGGACAGAGCGAAAAGGATGGAAAGGGGAGGATAGGAGAGAGGCCTAAGGGCTTGGCGTCGATTGGAGTAGGACATCGCGAGACGAAGTGAGAAGGCAACAGCGTCGCAACGCGCGCGGATCGATTGGAAGCGTCGACGAACGAGCTTTCGAGCGATTCTCTCTTGCAAGCCACGCGCTCGCTCCCATCGATTCTCTCGTTAAAGGGGCGAGTGTGTAAACGGTGGTGCGACGAGGACGTAGAAAAATACGGAGAGTAAGAGAGAAAGAGAGGGTCGTAGCGATCCTCGGTTTTCTAGTCCTCGTCCTCGGTTGCTATTACACCGACAATTCGACCCTCTCGTACATGGAAAATTATTGCGATAAAGTTGTACCGGCCGGCAAATATACTCGCTTTTGATGTCGGTTTTTTTCTTCTTCACTTCGAGCGTGTAAAGCACAGAAATGAAAAGTTTTCAGAAGGGGACGCGAATACATATCGTGCAAAAATCAAGAAATCTGACTTTGTGGACAGGTCGTGAGACGCGAGGTGAAAATATTGAAAATGTCATCACTAGAAATTCTGTATGACACAAATTGCATGTTGCCGCACTTTTCTTCGCCACGAGGGCTTCTCAAACGAAGCTAGTAACGAATGAAGTGATATTAGAAGGGAAATAACTGGCAAGTTTCCGTTCTACAAATGCTTCATTACTGGTACTTTTATATGAAACATTCAGTTGAATTGTCCGTTATGATGAAACTGCGAATGTTATTGCATGTCATGCAATTTATTTTGCTCCAAGGTTTTCTTGCAGATTCACAGGAACCGATAAAAAAATATTAAAACAAAAAAAATGCACCGTTTAGAACTGCAAAAAACATCTCGTTACTTTGAAAAATAATCGGTTCAAATTATTTTTTGCGTTAGAACTATCCGTAATTTAATCCATATAAATTGCTAAATAGTTGTTTGAGATAAAAATGATTGCCATTTTAGGGCCAATGTGTGATCAGTTCTTCTAGAGCTTTCAAATGAATTGTTCTTCAAAGCAAAAATAAATAAAAAAAAGTTATTTAGAGTTTCTAATTTCGATCGCCGTGCATTATCTCACCCTTGAGAATAATTGCGCGATATCCGATCTACAACTTTCCGCCAACAGTGGAACAAACTTTGCAATTAAAAAGTACGTCTGTAATTTATAAACTCATCGCACAAGTTTAATTTTCTTTTTTGATTCATCGTCAATATTTTCAACCATTCGAAGAATAGTTTACGTATCGCGTTGTTAAAAAAAAAACAAATGACGTATCTTATTTGCTTGTTTTGAGCTGGACGAAATTTTCCCGGAGGGTGTAACGAATGATATTAAATTCTAAAAAAATCTCGTCGAAATCTCGCCTAATCATATCCAATTAAGTGAAAAAATCTCCTCGAGAGCTCGACGAATCATATCCAATTAAATCAACAATCTCCTTCGAATCGTGTATACACACCTTCCAAAAAGTGGATGCCACAGGTGCGAGTCGTCCTGCACGCAAGGATTGTTCGAAACTTCGGTAGACGTAACTTCGGACTCTTGTTTCAGCAGTCCCGTTCTAACCCTTAGCAACGGTGGCGGTGGTAGCTGCGCCAATGTGACGTCCTGCTGACGTATTCCGGGAATGGATGCAACCATGGTCTGGTTGGCCCGGGACGGTATAATCGATCGTATGCAATTACGCGATAGATCTATGGGGCCGGGCATCAGAGTACCGATGGGTTTGCAACTGATCAATTTAGGCGGTACCCTCTGTATCCTCATCGGATTATCGTCGACGGTACCGCGAACGTTCCCTCTTACTCCATTAACGATCGCGGAGTTTCTCACGAGATCGAGACTCTGCTCGGGAACGTCTTGATCTTCCTCTTCCTCGTCCTCGTCGTCGTCCTCGTCGTCATCTTCTTCGACCAGCTCGTCCTCCTCGTCGACATCGTCGTCTTCCGGATCAACGACAGGCATCGCAAGAGGATGTGGCGGTCTGTACTTGTAATCGGCGACCGGGCCGTCACCATTGTCGAGAACGTGTTGAAGATGAGCGAGAGATATAACGAGAAGATCGGGATCTCTAAGCAAATCGGGCCGAGTCAATGCTTCGGGTAGCCTCAACTCGGGCCTGCTCGCCAGAAGCTTCGGTATTTCCGTAGCCGGCGCTGCTGCGAGAGCCGGCAAACGATCCCGAGGCACGAGAAGAGGATCGGGAATAGCGTCTCCGGAATTTCCTACGAGTTCTCGAAGCTGCTTGGCCGGCTCTGCCCTGGGTCGCGCAGCTTCCGTTATCCTCGACCGTTTTGGTAAAACATTTCCGTCCTCGATGCCCAAACCGGAATTACACGATGAGGAAAATTCTTTTCTGATCGCTCGATTGCCATCGTCGTTCTGGCCTCTGGCTTCCGGTCGTAAAAGATCGTTTCTACGATTAGCGAGACGATTTACAACCGCGGCGAGACCCGGACCGGATACGTGTCCTCGCGACGGTGTCGCCAGGATCCCCTTCAGCGTTAACTCGTTTCTCGCATCCTCCGAGCACGTGACCTCGCCACTGCTGCAGCACGGAGTGCCGGATATCGTAGGCGTACGGGGTAACAATCTGTCGAGATAGAGACTCGAGGAAGATGGACGCTTTGTTGCTATTCTCGTTGTCGCGGTGCTTTCGGGGATCTCCGGACGCGTCTCCGCCGGATGTCGCGTCGTGACCGACACCGAGAGACCAGGCGTGCTTCTCAGAGCCTCGAGAATTTCCGAACTCGATCCAAGCTCGTTCGAACTCAATTCCGTACTCGCGTTGTCTTTGCGATTATTGACCTTGGCCGCGTTCGACGATACGACGGATCTCGAATCCTGAGAAATAATCTTCGTCGCTTTGGCGTTTGATTTGTAGCTACTTTGTAAATTACGTTCGCTGATCTTCTCTTGCTCCGATTCGTCGCGGTACGCGGATTGACGCGATGAGCTTTGATAGTCGCGACTCTCGTAGCAACTGGAGATATTCGTCTTCGTCGAATCGTGAGAGCTCGGTAGATGTGCGGACGGCGTGTCGGTCGCGAGAACTGGAGAACCAGTTGAATCCAACATACTCAGAATGTCGCGAATTTCGGGCTTCTCCGGAATTGGTTTTTCTCGCGATTCGACGATTTCTTCCTCTATTCGATCGTCTTCATCGTCTTCTTCTTCTTCGTGCTCGTCATGTTCTTCTTCTCGTTCTAGTTCTTCCTCTCGGTCTTCTGCCTCTTCTTGTTCCTCTGGTTCCTCTACATCTCCTTCCATTTCTGTCTCTTTATGTTTTTCTACTTCAGCCTCGTCGGTTGCTCCAGTTGTGTTCGGAGGTCTCGAGAGATGCAACTGTTCGAGAACGACCCTAGGTTGAAGATGCTGATCTCTCTTTGCTCTCTCGAGATCGATAGAGTCGAAATGACCACTTTGAATCTTAGTCACGTTAACCTCGTAGTCTTCTTTATCGTCCTCTCGACGATCCGCGACGGGTCCGCGATTCAAGAATCTCGTTCCGTTCATCAGAAGCTCCCAAGATCTCGGCGAACTCGCGAGCGGCGTTCTCGCGTGCTCGCGGGATTTCTTCATTCTTCGACGTTTCTTTCTGGTGTAGATCGAGGAGTTGTCTTCACCGCCGTTGATGGAATCTTCGTCGGTGACGACGTCGCTGTTGACGATGCTCGAACTTCCGGTCTTTCTTCTCTTCTCCGACTCGCTTCGTCTTTCGCGTCGACGCTTCTTTCGCGAATTCTTGCGCGTATCGTCGAAATCATTCGTTGACTCTTCCTCGCTGTGATTGCGCGAGGCCATCTCTTCTTCATCCTCCGCTGTCGGCGAGGAAATAGCGAGACTTCTCGTTGACGATACGGACCAGGCTGGATTCGTCGACGAGGATATCGTCGCCGGTGACCATCGCGACGACGCTGGCGAGGACGCGGCCGACGACAGAGCCGCGGGGCTCTCGCAATTGTTGTTCAAATTTCGCGAAGCCGTGAGACTCGTCGTGTAAACGTTCGACGCTGTCCGCGGTATCGAGCGCCAACCTTGAGCCGTTTTCGTCAATTTTATACGATTTCTCTTGTCGTAATCTTCGCAGCGTACTTCGATTATTCGCTGCTCGCGCTGCAACGCCCACAGAAATATTGGATTCACCTTTGGTCGCGACTCCTCGAGAGTGGCTACGATCTTGTCGTCGGGCTTGCGACGGCGATCCTGAGACTGCGGTGGATTATCATTTTGATGATGATGATGATGGTGATGGTGATGATGATGATGATGATGGCGTCGCGGAATTCGGGGCGCTGTGCCCCTGGCAGGGGCCCCGCTCATCACTCCATCCAACCCGAGTTTGGGGTCTTTCGGTCGCGATTCAAAAGCCGGTAAATTCAGTCTGCGATTTTTTGTTTCCTCTCCTACTTCGATACGAAACGAACGAACGTGCGGAGCTGTACGAGTTCTTTCGCGAGCTTTCACGAACGGCGAGATTGACGGAAGAGATTAATTTCCATCGTCGAAGGTCTCTCACCACCGTACGGTCGGCCAAATACGTGCGGCGAGCGTGTACTCTTCGGTAGAATATTTTGTTCTATCCGAGTCGGACGTGCTCGACGATTTCCAGTCCGACGACATCTTGAATTTGTAAAGATTTCACAGAGTTCGATGATTTTATAGAATGCGAGATGATGTTACGCGAATTCCAGGCCGTCGGTGAATGGCAAATTTTTTTTTAACGCCCGTTCACACTTGGGAGATCACAAATTAATCACACAAATTCGCAAAATTCCTTGTGCATCGATGATAATTTGATTTCCTTCGGATTCCATTCGATTAACATTCTGACCCAAGCGCACTTATGAATCTTTTGTCGTTCGCGAAATTCTTTCTCAATCACACAAACTTCACGATGTTCGGATCACACTTTTTAGAAAATAGTAAATTCTTCGACTCCTCACTGTCAATTTTGCACTCTTCGCGAAGAAAAAAAACTGCGTGTTTTTTCTCTTCTTTCTACCTACGATTTAACTTTTATCGATTGAGGAACGCCGAAGCTCAGTGGAAAATTCCGATGTCGGCGACACTCTATCGTACTGTCCCCAAGGCAAATGGAAATAAAAGTTTTTCTACCACTCTCGACGGCAATTTTTTTTTCGCGTATTTCGACGATATAGCTTCAAGATGGTTTTTTTTTATAGTGAAATTATTTCGGTGGGCGTACGCGAGTATCCGGGCTCAGTGAACTACATATATATATATGTACACATATACATGTATATATATAGAGGGATGGAGAGAGATGAAGAGAGTTTGATAATGATCGCGCGCGGTTGAGCTCGTACGTTGGTTGTAGGTAGAGGTGCTGCGGGTGCTACGATGACGGAGGTTCGCTGACCCGCAGTTCAAACAATATCGGCTAGAAGCCACTAGAATATTATTTTACTTCTTTTTCCGGTTCGTCGAGTATATCGACGGGATAGTTTTTTTCAGCTACCGTAGCAAAGAATGAACCGAGTACTACGGATACATGAAGCGAGCGAATAAGAAGAAATCGCAGTGTGTGTGTCGGTATGTGTGTCTGTGTATGTATGTGTGATAACGCTCGCGATTAGCCCTGAACCCGAAGCCGCGAGGTTGCTCGCGGATTCGCTGCCTGGGAGCTACTGGCCGCTGCTCGTTGCCTTCGTCCCTCCTTGCTTTTTCCCCCCCTCGAGAGATATACCCGCCCTCCCGCGCTGCCGACCCGCCGCTGCCGCCCGCGCACCTCGTATATAACCGCGGAGCGAGACGCGCCAACCCGAACGCCGTCGCCGAACACCACCGATGAACGCCAAGAATCGTCGTCGTCGCCGTCGTCGGCCGACTGGCCACAGCTTACGGACAGCCGTGCAATCCGATGAACCACACGGATAATGCACAGCGGATGGATGATGATGATGACCACGATGATGTTAGCGCGAGAGTCAACCGTGAGGGACGATGAACGGATATCCGCGGATCGCCATCGCGTGCGGCGAATCTATACCGTTCTCCCGGCGAGGTTCGTCAATCTGCGGAGGGCGAGAATATTCATTAGCAACGATTTGTCTGTCATATTAGAACCGGTAGGGGGAAAAAAATTAATTATCATATCTTGGCTTGGAACATTGATGTCTTCATTGGAAACTCATCGGATTTGAAAGATCGACTTACAATATTTTTGATTCATATATAATGAATTGGTCAATGAGGATTGTGGACGAAAAAAAAAAACGAATGCAAAAATGGTATAAAACGGTCAGATAAATTATGACCAAAGCATATTTCGTAATTTCAACTTCATTTCCAATTCTTACAGCTTTATAAAAAATTGAAACAATAGCATGAAACGCCGTACTTATGTTAACATTTTTTAATCGGTCTGATATAAATTTGTACGAATTGGGAATAAAATTGAGTGTACAAATATGCCGTTGACACTATGCGCTCGGCTATTTTATGGAGTCAATCACACTATTTTTTTAGCGCGGTATTTAAGGACGAATGAAGTGTGATGCATTTGTTTCAATAAAACTCGCAAACAGCAAATCTTCAACGTGGAATGACGAAAAAATTGTAACTATAAATACTTTGAACTTTCTTTTTTCGTAGATTTTATGCAATTTTTATACGCGATGGGGGATTTGCTCGACGAAAGTTTCGAATCAAAAGTTACGTTCACTTGTTTAGCTGCCGAACGCATCTTTATTATTCAAGAAGGTAACACGTTTGACTTCGAGAAATCGCTAAATTCTTGTTGAAAGAAACTTTGGCAGAACTTTTTCTCTCGGCATTTCGTTTCGTTTTCTTAAAGTTTAGTTTCACTTTTTTCCGAAACATCTTGGCTCTCCTGTGAAAACTGAATTGTTCTTCCGAAAATCGAGTCAATAATTGCAACGATTACGTTGTCTTCTATCTTATAGATTGCAAATATTACCATGGCTTCCGGCTATTTAACATTTGTTCGATGGAACTTACGCAATATCGATGAAACATCACCGTCAATTCTCATTACGCGTACTTTCGCACTGCAATACGATCCGTCGACTTCTCCAGTTGGTAAGCCGGCCAGTCGACGAGAAACTAGGTCGTTCGGGATCTACATCTTTGCGCAGCAAAACATGTGGCATATTAGCAATAATGCATAATCCCCAAGATGATAAATGCCTCTTCAAATAAAACATCGGAATCGTCTGATCTTGCAACAGTTGTTCATCTTCGCGTTCTCGAACAGTCCTTTTAAAAAAGCCGACTGAAAAATTCAATAAATAAACAATTACACGAGCAAATAAGAAAGTAAAACATTCGCTTTCGTTGTTTCGTCGATAACGCGAACACCTAATTCAAAGGAGAAAATGTAACTCAAAGTTCGATATTTGCTCCAGCAAAAATGTTCATCTAAATATTTTTTTTTCCTCATTGCCACGATTATCCTTCGTCTCGTAAACAACGCTTCGGTGTTCTCGAATACGGTGACGCATGTGTTTACTGTGAGAAAAAAAGAGGAGGACACAGACGATTCTTTCATCATAGCGTCACAGAAAATCTGCTACACAAGTTAGCGTGTTTCCTAGCGCTTAGCCCCCACAGTGTCACGTGGCGTAGCGTCAGTGACCTCGTGGTTTCCGACCGCGACGACGACGACAACGACGAACAAGATGACGATGTTACACTATACTGTAGTGGAACTACTATAGCTATAAGAGAGTCCGATGAACGAGAGATCTAGGCCGGACTGGGCATGTCGACGGGCCACCCGAGCGAAACGAACGACGAGAATAAAGAGCGCATATACGAAGACGAAGGTGAAATATATTGGAGGTATATAATGCGGCCACCATTGCCACACCTTGTATCTTGGTACACTGCTGAAACCAAAAAGAAATTTAGTCTTCGCTGCGAAATTTGAATATCTTTGAATTCACCATCTTACTAACCGAATCATGAGGATAATCGGTGCCGTTTGGGTGCATTACATTGATTATCGATGCATTAAAACATATCGTAGGAATATCACTCAAATTGTTACGTAATAATGTAAAAGAATAGCCACGTGTCTTAAAATTGAGAGAAAAAAATTGTAGATTCATATAAAACGATCAAAATTGAGCAATTTTTATTCTTTGGCAAATTCTTCTACAATGCATAGTCTTCGAGATATGAATAGTCAAAGCTTTCAGCCAATGAGATTACTTCACCGCACGTGGCGCCACCTACCGCGTCGCGCTCATTGGCCGAAGACAATATCTGCTCATAACTCTATAATTGTGCGACGTACACCGCTTCGACAATTGCAAAAAAATGCCAATTTTTCAGCGCAGCGTGAGTGTAAATATTTTTATGGATTTCTCATTGAGACACCAGTTATATTATGCAAATGTTTTGTTTGAATGCGGAGGTGTTATGCGCATTCGCTCAAATTATTACCATGCGGAATGTGTGACAATGTATTCAGCAATGTTTTGCGAATAGAAGTAAAAGCCGCTGCCAATTTGCTAATCGATCGTATATAGGCCTGTCGTTCATTATTTAGCGTCGAATAGCATGAGCGTGCTTCGCGTGCTCAGGCACAATTACAGGCCGATAACGAAGAAAAATAATATTTTTCTTATATTTCGGACGTTATGTTCGACATGAAGTCTTGAGGTAAAAACAAAATGAACCATAAATTCGTGAACAGCGGCAAAAATACATTAGACACAGTTCTGAAACTAGAAATGATAAAACTTCGTCGTAGCAAATTGTTATCTTCACTTCCCGAAAGAATCTCGTATAGGGACGCCAAATGCCTATGGTGTTCTGTGTACACCGAAAGTTTTATGTTTTAAAAGCATTCTTTTGGAAATCGCCAGAGAACAACGAAAATTCGGAAATAACACCACGTTAAAGGTGTTCGTTAGTCCAAGGAGTACAACATTTTTTTTCTTTTTCACATAGTCCGTTGTACTTTTATGCGCTGAATACAAATATAACAACTTTTTTCTTGTACTGTCAAGCGGAAAATTGGTGTTCGCATTTTTTCCGTTTCCGGTGCATTCGAGCTTTGTTCTTAATAGCTTCCGCTTCAAGGCTTCGTATAGCAGGCCCGAATATAAATCGACAGGAAAACTCGTGCCTATCAATATTATATATAAGCTGCGGCCGATTTTAATCCATTTTGAACTCTACTATACTGAAAATATATTGAGCTTTTCAATATGTATGGTCGTTCCATCGCCATAGCGAGTAGAGTAAAGAATCGGTGCATATTATTAAAAGAAAAAAATATATAACTCACCTTAGAGAAATTTTCTTCTTTTCTTCATCAAGTTTGAGATCGTACGATGTCTTCTCCATTTTCAGCAGGTTCAAGAATATCGATGGCAGGATGGTATTGAAGATATCTTCGCGTCGTGTGTAATCCCAGAGTCGCGGCACTATTCCATGTACCATCGAAAGTTTGAACGTTGCAAGTTCGCCGAGCGTGACCGCGATGGAGCCATCGGCGTGGATATCCTCGAACCCATTCGAAATGGTTAATTCTCCGTCGATATCGTTGGAATTGACGGATCAATCGACGAAGTACAGTTTTGTTTGCATTGCACTGAGTGATGTTCCAATCGGCTCATTCGTCATACACCTTTCGTTCCAGATAAAAAAACGCTTCTGGATGGACCGCTCACTTTCACGTCCGATCTTCGACTTGACGCTTTTGCTGGCGTCATCGAGGGCGACCGATCCCTTTTTTGTTTCTTTTTTTCTTCTCTTCTTTTTTTATCTTTAATCCGCGTCCGCGCGTACGAACGTATCGTCCATTCCGTCCATCAAATCGCTGACCCAATGACGCATGTACTTCGTTTTCCGTTTCTGTTTGCCCTGAAAAAGAAATTAAAACAAACAGAATTACGAATACCGGAAATACCGATTGATAAAGTTCTGCGATTCGATCTTAACGCTTTATCGGCTTAGGTGTCCCCATATAAGTAAAGAAAATTTGAACGCGTTACTTCCGAGACTTCGCGATTCTCTGTAACGCGACTCCGCGACGAATGAGCCACACTATTTTCGGAAGTGCGAGAAAACTCGTTACAGTTTATACGCTACGTGGGAATGTAACGTCGGGGTGGGCTCGATCGATCATTGATTCATTGAAAAAATATATAAAGCGTCGAGGGAGAGAATTTATACTGCGGTTTTGGCCGTGGCGGCAAAACCGACCGCAACGTTTCGTCGGCGGTGAAAATTTTCTTCGTCGCGATTCATCGTTTCGCAGAAAACGTTTCGGGGTCAATCTACTTTGTGATTCATTTGTCAATTTATTCAATAGCCCACTCGCGCTTGATGAATTTATTAACTCCGAAGGACCGCGTTTGGAAGTAATGGCGACATAAGGCTCCATCAATCAGATGGAGTTGTAGAAACTCAAATCTATAAGCTCACGTAGCTTATCATCGACCTCATAATTCCAGCTCTTTATTCTTTCTTTTGTCAGTAGGCTGTATCGCCTTTGCCAGTTCTGGTTTTTTATTAACGCTCCGCAACTCATTTTTCGTATGTAACATTCTTACTTTCAATTCTGTCTTTCTGTTTATAACTTAATTTCATTTTTCTTGGGTTGTTTTTTGAGTCTTGAAAACATCTTTTACCAACATTTCTCAATCTTTCTGCAATTTTCTTCATAATTGGATCGAATATGGAGGAATCAATAAAAGATTCGTTCGACATGCAGAAAAATAATTAGAAGAATATGTTTTTCGAGACGAATTCACCTTCGATGAATAATCCCGCACGGCATTCGTGAATTGTCATACGCGAGACTCAAAGATAATGATTATTCGACTGATAATACGAAGGAATTCGTTTCCGATTCTATGAGTAATCTTTAATCTCGTCGGAAGAGATAAAGGCCGTCGGGGACGTTGGAGAGACCAAGCGAGAATAATGAAAAATCGCGAGGACTGACGAATGTACCTGGCGTCGGTCCGGAATTCAAGTGCACCGACGACTTCGATGTTTCACTATCCGAATTACGTCACGGGCACGTCGAAGGTTTACGCTGAAATGCACGCGCCCCGTGTCGGAAGCATAACAGCCAGATGCGTCAAATTCCTTAACTGAAATATCCTGAGGAGTCAGGACGGCGGAGTGGGGAGGGCCAGAGCAACAGTGAGCAGTACCGGAGAACGGCCCCTCACCCACGGACATCGCCAAATTCGTACGTCTTGGGGAAGCACGCACTATCGGCTCGGGAGGATTGAAGAAATCTTGTACCAATCGCGTTGTGATGTTTTTCGACGAAATTCACCGATGCGTGGGAAGTTCCGTTGCGTACTACCGCGTACTACGGGAAGTCCCATCTGCGAAAATACAAAAGCGTTGTTTTTATAATTATAAAAAACTGGCGCTGGATGAATTCAAGACGAATTTAGAAAGAAACACGAGGAATGGTCGATGAGCTGGAAAAGGCGGATGAAACGAGAGCTTTTACTTTTTCCTCCAAAGGTCTTTGACTCCAATTTATCGTCGATGAATCTTTGCGTTTCAATTCTTCGCTTCTATGTGAAACGAGTCTGACTTGTGGCGTTGCAAAACTTGAAGTAAATAGACGTCATAAAGAAAACTTGGTGCGAGAGGCAAAATCATTTTTTTTTCCTTCTATTGGAACTTGTCTCGGACGACGTACATTATAAACTTATTTGAATAGAAGTAAAAGCTGCAAAGACTGCATCGATGATACGACGCCGGTGCTAAATGAATTCAAGGAAACTAGCTTTTCAAAGAAAACATTTGTTTTTTTCTTCAAGTCTGTCGTTAACAGTGACGCAAAACCCCGCTGATACATTATTGGCTGCGACGCGCTCGCGTTCCAGACGCCGTTGAGGATAAAATAATTCTTTAGTCGGCGCGTTTCGTTTTTTTCATCTTTATTCTATGAGCGACGATTTCGTTTAATTCATTCGTCTATCAGAATCGGAAATGAATGTTGTTTTTTGTTTTTGAGTGCCAAAGCGGAGATTGAAATCACGTGTCGCGTGTCCGCGCGAACTTGCGTCCGTACTACTTTGCGCGATTTATAATTGAACTCGGCTCTCGTCACGTGTTTGTAACACCGAACGATAAATTACGTCAATGGGGCTGTGCGAAACGGTCACGTAGTTAAAGATAGCCGTCCGTCTCTCTACCTACGTGAAGGAACAATTCAGCGCGTCGATTCGGCAAAGTGCACGTAAAACAAGTAAGTAAGCCTTCCGTAGATTGACTCTTTTGGGAAGCATGACGAGCCGGCGGCAAGCGGCGTTTGCCTGATTACTTCCCTGCGTCGTGCCGTAGCAGCAGCGGCAGCAGCAGCCGCAGCAGTTCGTCTGGTTTTCCTGTTGCCCTCCCTCTGCTCCACCTGCGTCAACATAAATCGACTAGTGTGCCCGAGGAAACAGTCAGTACCGTCGGCGACTCAGATACGCCGGCACGCGTCTCCTTTCTAACGTGTCTCTCGTAACGATAAATTGGCGTCCTCGATCAAACCTGAGACAAAAAAAAGCACGCAAACCGAGTGAAACCTTGTCTGGACTCCGAATTGTGAATAAAAAAAACCATTGACATTCCGAGAATCTTTTCTCGGCCGTCGACGATATACGATTTCAAATCGACAATGAGCGAAAATTTGTCAACAATGTTAGAATGTTATCGATCGTACGAGGATCCTCTGATCTGAATTCAATGGGAACATTATCGTCGAACTATTGTCGGGTCATTGGTACGTCGTTTCGCGCGTGGTGATAAAAGGAATCGACAATATATTGAAAAAAAACATTCATTGGAGTTATCGAGCATATCGGCGGAAAACGCTTGAGATAAATTTCAATCGAGATTAGCACCGAAGGAGAGAACGACGAGAGAGGCAAAGAAACTCGCGCAGAAGAAGATTAATGAGAAGAAGATAAATTATCACTGTTACGAGGATAAGAATACAAGAGGAGCGTGGAGCAGGAAGTGTTCGAAGTTTCGAGCTGCTAACGAAGAGTGAGAAGGATACGTGGAGAACCTCCGATTGTAGAAGATTATAAAACGCGTGGAGTTAGCGAGAGAAAACCGGTATAGATCATCGAGCGCGGAGACGGCGAGTAGGAGGTGAAGATTTCTCGGATCTTTTACATTTGTTAGCGAACGCGCGTCGCAACGGGGAATTACCCACTTTGATTGGTAGGAACCGCTATGTTTTCGAAACGATCGACCTTCTCGTGATATTCGAGTTGCGACGAAATCTTTCTCATTGCGCGAAAACCAATGGATAACGCGAATGTGAGTGTGAAAGAAAATCCATATGACTTCGATTTCGTCGATATTCGCGCGAAATCGACATTTCGAACGAAACGAATCGGGAGGAACGTTGAAGATAGTGAGAATCACAGTGTTGTGGATATTTACGCGAGAACAATGAGAACCTCGGCGGAACGAAGGGTTTTCGTGCGAAGAAATTCGATTTCTTCTTTCGTTTCTCCGTTCGCATTTCTCGTATCGATCCTCTTGTTCGCGAGGCTGGTAGCACCCACCGCTGCGGAGGCCGTGACGACTCGACCTCCCACCATCCTTCAAATTTCAATGGTAAGACCGCACAAGCTTCTGTAACAGAAAAAAAATACATTCATTAAAAATACGATGGAAAAAAGGTTTCGCAAGGAAAAACAAACTAGATAGAGTCAAGATTGATTGTATGAATTAATTCATTTTATAAAATCTTATAGGCCGTATACTAGCACGTCCTATTTGACTTTCGGGCGATAGATTGCAATTAAAAGTTTCATCAAAACAACATTCTTATCGAAACTATGGTCGAGAGAATTTCAGCAGGTTGCTCCATCTCCCGTTGCTCGGTGGTTGGAAGAATGTATTTTTAGATTATACTACACGAAACATTGGTAAGAGAGTCGTATCGATTGCTAGCGCCTGAGTTCCATAAGACTATAGAGATAACGTTCAAGAGTCGTAGGTGCAGCAAAAACGAGTAGAGGCTTTTTAGATCGATAAAATCTACACGATTATCTTTGGCTTCCTTGCCGCTAATTGACCGCTCGTCTACGACGTTTTTTCTTACATTTTTATCCGTGTCTTTTGTGCCGCTAATTGAATCCTCATCTTCATCATTGTAACTTAATCTTCAACATTTCTGTTCGCTACTTTTAGAATGATACTTCAATGCCGAATGAGGACTATCACGTACTACCGAGAGTGGGAAAGTGTTGTCCGGTCGGAGAGATGATGATAAAGGATGAAAACGGCAAGTCTTATTGCGTCTCCATGGTCGGATATTCTCGTCCGGCCGGCGATCCGGAAGATCCGTATATCTTCTCTCCTCTCTTCAGTGATTTTAATAAAAGCGGCGCCCTCGCACCCGGAGATGAGAAATCTCGGTTTCTCGCTATCGTCGGGGACCCTTGTCGCTACAGCAGGTAACAATTAAAACAATTTTATTCACATCTACTCCAGAAATATTCATATTTCGCATATCTTCCTATTTTAGCCGTATTTACCTTCGTTTCTTTGCATTTTCCCGTGGACTTCCATTTAGTTGTTAAATTAATAAAATCTGAATATTCCAACAGTCGTTTGAACTACTTGATTGTTAATGTAGTTGAGTTATTACGAAGGCGTAATAAAGGTTTAGCAACACGCAATCCAAAAGTCGGACGTGTCGCGTTAGTAAAATCGGAGGAACGGATTTTACATGTAGATAAATCGTAAAATCTCCGATCCGGTTTTGGTCCCGCGATAAAGTGCTTCAAAAAAATGGGACAAGGGAACAGATTTTAGGCATACACCTATACGCTTACATATTTTCGTTTGAAGACATTTCCAATGAATTGTCGACTACTAAAAATAACTTATTCTAATGCGATGAACCGGTTATGTTGAAAGAGTTCGAGATAGTTGAATTTACATTGAATGAACCATCAGTTCTCAATATCTCAATATACAATCTCAAATATTTTAACCTGGGCATCACAAGACATTCGATTCTTGGTCATTCGCCGCGCGACACATAAGAATGAAAAGTTAAAATGATTTTGATTGATTGTTGACGCGTTTGTCGGCGTATTCGTACGCATACACGTACGAATAATCGATAATCCTAATCAAGCGAGGGATATAAAAAAAATTCGTGCTTCGAATTCCCATCGTATTACGTAAAAGTAAAGCGCGCAGTATCTCCGACACAAAGCCCTGGCAGTGTTTTATTAGCCAATAGTTATCAGCGTCCGTCATCGGACTCACCTTCGTGATAATTGATAATTGATAAAGAAAAAAAAAGAATGGCGCATAACGTTCAAATGCCTTTCCTTTACAAAGTATTCAGCTGTGATATAACATAGATTTTCTGAAATGTAAAAAAAACCATATAACAAAACGTTCAATCAAGAAACTAATTGATCGATTTAAATCGCGCACTGGATTGTTTCCATTAAGTAAAAACGTGAATATAGAAAAACTTTGAAAAATATGCAAACAGAATTTTTCTCTTTCATAAACTTCTCTACAATTTTGTAATAAATTATCGTATAATGGAGCTTTCTTATTGCGACGGAAAAACTTTGAATATCTTCTTTCGCATAGCATCGGAGTAATCATTCTTACATCGCTATCCTTAGCGATGGAAGAAAATATATATATTTTGCATGTTATTGAATTATTGAATATCGTTTCTGTTGAAACAGATACATGCTATCGCCGGAGGAGTCGAGCGACGACGAGTACTACCTGTTGCTGAACGGTTCGATTTTCGCTCCTCGCCATGCGCCGTTGATGCTACAACCAAGGGTTGATTACTGCATGGAATTCGTCCCCGACTTGGGTGTGATAGCCCTTGTCTGCTTCGACGAAGGTTCGTCATCACTTATATCTCCTGCGAACATTCACAATTCACTCGCCTCTTTTTTTTCAACGATGAAATCTGAAAAAAATCAGTCAAACGGAACTAACTGAAAAGATTGCACTTTCATAATAATGATATAAGAATGTTATCAACAAATCAATGAAAACAAATGATCGTTCATCAGATCACTCGGCAGACCAACTTCTCTTTCTCAAATAAAAATGATTTGTTAATTCTCCTCTCTGCGTATGAATATTTTTTAAATTGTGTCCAATTATTCAAAATTCCGTTTCATGGACGCGTCGGACGAATGGAACGGCAATTTTAACCGACCATTAAAGCCACGCCTACGGTCACTCGGGCTCTCATTTTAGTAAAAAAAGATATCGATAATATTTAACAAGCCTCTGAAAATAATTGTCTTATGAAGGCTATTTTCAACACGACCTTGAACGTCGCGTCCTCGCGGGATCGGCCTTATTAGGGTCGAGAGTGGTGACATTTACCTTATTTAATCGTTTCCCTTTTTTTTTTCAGAAAGCATCGTATCAACGGCCGACGTGAGGATAACGTTCTATGCCTGCGGTCTTTTAATCTCAGTGCCGTTTTTGGTTCTGACCATTGTAGCTTACTGTATAACACCGTGTCTCATGGACGTTCATGGAAAAGCTCTTTGTCATTACTGCGGGTGCTTGGCACTGGCTTTTGCAACTCTGTCCATTGCCCAACTGGCGAGCAGTCATCTGTCCGATGATGTATGCGTTTCGATAGGTAATTAAGACAATTAAAGAAAACCTTTTAAGGTGAAAATCGAGCAATGCCTGGCAATCCGAACATGAATCTCACATTGTAAAATGCGTTTTACAAGTATCTCTTCTTGTATTAGTGTCAACGGTTCAGTAGAACCTTGTAAATCAGACTTTCGTACTTTCGTTACCATTTCGACGCGACGGCATCGCTCGATTTAAGTTGTTATAAATGATAAACGATAAGCAACGACTAACTTAACGATTATTTCTCCAAATTCGTCGAAAAATGTAGCATTCGTCATACAATTCTCGTTCGTCGCCTGTTTCTTCTGGTTGAATGTGATGTGCATCGAGACGTGGCTTCAAGTGCGGAGATACGTTGATCCGAGCGACGCGGTGGACGGAGCCATGGGAAGCTACGGAATGGGACTCCGATCCACGAACCTCGGGGCGCGACGATTATTCTTCTATTACTCTCTGTGGGCATGGCTGCCGCCTGCTTTCCTCATCGTTATCTCAATGATCATGGATCTCAGTCCCACTATTCCAATGACCTACGTCAAGCCGAATTTCGGAGCTAAAAGCTGCTGGTTCGAGTGTGAGTAGACCTATTTTCCTCGAATTCGAACACTCATTCTGAGAAAACAATAGAAACAAATTGAGAAAATTAATGAAACGAAATAACATCGTGTTCCTCTTTTTTCATGCACGCTGCCTTATGTAACGTTGACAAAATATCTCTTCATATTTTGCTTGATGCTTAATGATTTACGTCTTGCGATTTTTCTTTGCAAATTAGATCGTAATATGCTTTTCATTTTTCTATCTACGTCTACGAGGAATGGACCGGTTTATTTTTTCGCTAATAAACATTTCGCTGATTCAATTTGTTACAGCCGACGAAAAGGCGATGCCATATTTTTACGTGCCAGTCGGTATGCTCGTTTTGACGAACATAGTCCTCTTCGTAATGACGGCAGTGGCAATAACGCGTCACCAGCGCGAATTGGATCTACGACGATTGGCGAGAAATCGCGAATCGGATCGGGAGGAGCAGCGTCTGTTCCGTCGTTTGAAGCGCATCTTTCTAGTCTGCCTCAGTCTCTTCTTCCTCATGGGTTTGAACTGGGCGATGGAACTGATATCCTGGTGGGCGGGTGGCGATCCCCTCGCATGGTCGGCGTTCGATCTCATAAACGCCCTGCAAGGATTGCTAGTCTTCGCTATCTTCGTTCTTCGCAAGCCCGTCCGGACTCTCGTTTGGTATCAGGTCCAAAAGATTCGCGGCGTCGACGCCGTCGAGCCGGAAGTCAGCAGCGCCGATCGAAGCCTTCTCACCGTGCTTAACGGCGATTCCCTGTCGAGAGGAGATGTGTGATTAGACAAAGTGTGATTAGACGTTTGAAACAAAAAATCACGAAAAAGGAAGAAGAAGTAATCCAAGTGTTTTCGTGCAATGCGCGCAACGACGCTGAATTTTGTCCATCAGATACTCGCCGCAAGTTGTGCAACAATCGTCGACGATAATTATTGCGCAATCGCGGAAGCCCACCGCTGTACAGACAGAGTGTTTCGAGTGGCGTTCAAAAATATCAATGTATAATTCGTCGAAACTGACGAATAGGAAGAGAGATTAGAGCTCGCAGAGGCATTTACCCACCTAATTTTAGCGGCTCGCTGATGCTGCTCGAAGGTGCGATACAGCACGTAAAGCACGTTTCAATGTGGAGTTAGCGATTAGCACGCTTTATTTCACTCCGGCCATGGATGAGGCCAATCTCCAATAATAATACTACATATACTATAGATACACACACTCACACACACATACATGTTTATTTATGTTACCATATTGCGAGAATCGCAAAGACTGTAAATGTACCAAGTATTAAATTATTACCAAGAGCTTTTGAAGCGTTTTTAAATGTTTCGTTTTCTTTTTTATAGAAACCGCGGAGCCCGTTTAATGTCTGCTGCGTTAATTTTTCAAATTATATACACGATCGCTAAAAACGGCGACAATGCTTTCTGAAACGCACGATAATATATTTTGTTGGATCGTAACAAAAAAAAATTCAGAAAAAATCTTCCAAAGCCTTTTAGATATATCGGAAGAAATTTTCAGTATACCTTTATGGAAGCGTGTAGAATATTCAGAACGATGAATTCAATTCAAAATCATGAAAAATCAACCATTCGAACCGACGTGCGCCCACAAACGATGTTGTTGCCACCTGAAAACATTGTTTTAACTGTAATGAGCTTTTAGACTAAGAAATGGACTCCCCGGTAAAAAAAAGGCCGTCTCGTCCTCGCACGCGAAGTTTTGTATACAAGGTTTAGTAAAAATACTACTTTTTTCTTTTATTCCACAGCCCATTTTTACAATTCCCACCTTCCACTTCGATAATCTTCAATCCCATTTTAATAATAATGAATCCCTCAATTATACTATTCACAATAACGTCACTTAAAATCATTCTATTTGTTCGATTTGCCCCTGATTGACCTAATGGTAGAATTATGTTTTAAAAAATAATATGTGTGTGTTTCACAAGTCGGTGAACGAGAGTACACGTACGGCGTGTTTGACTCTCGTGCTAAGCGAATTGCGCGCGTGTTCGTGCAACGAACTTGGCGTCAACAGGTACCCAAAGTAAGCTCTCCCAAACCGGAGACGCAGGAACATTCGTTTCTTTCGCGTTCAATCATAACAGCGAGTCGTTGAAACAACAGTGGAATCCTCTGATAAAAAAAAACACGTAATTTCGCTGTAAATCGCATAGTTTACATGTCCATGCAATGGCCGTTAAAAGGATGGCCTGACCGGATAAAGGGCTTTGTTTTTTCCCCGGCAATGGCCTGAAATCGCAAAAATTCTAACTGACAGCGAAATATCAGTCTCAACTCTTTGTACCTTTTGGGCTATTCCCCTGCGAAGTTCATATAATCTTTTGTCAAAGTGACCCGTTCTATATATCATATTTATAACAAATGTAAAAAAAGGTCACTTTTACAAAACAATGAAGAAGATAATAGGTACGTCAAAAGAAAAACAAAATGAAATCAAAACTTTCCTGCGATCTCCTTCGTCATGGTCTTAGTCTTAGTAATCGTCGTTGTATCCAGTGAGTATTTCTACTCACATATACTTATTATCTCGAGCGCCTCGAGATGTGTAAATCGCTATACAGCTCGCTCTATGAAAAGTGTAAAAAACGAGACATCTATGCGTGTAAAAAAGCCGTTTTAACGATTGCGAGGTAAAGATGCCGGCTAAGGATAATGCTTGTTAATTGATGCTCGTCGTATTTCCGATTGTTACGTTGAGCCTCCGGTGACCCGGGAAGGGCGGACTTATGCCGAGTATGCCGATTATACCGTCGCCTCGCTGTGCCACGTAAACGAGACGATACATTCCCGGTTGCCGGAGTGCCGTGTCGCTGAAGAAAATTCGTCCAGTTATCGAACGCGGCTCTACCGTCGATTGAATGCCGTCTTCCGGTTTGCCTGTATTCATAAAATATCATTAAACTCTCTTCAAAAATAAGGAAAACAAACTTTATTGAGGAATTGGACGATTGTTTTATATCAATACAAAATACTAACCTCGGCCAACGTACTCGTAGACGAGATAATCATCGAGACTCGAGAAACCTTCGTGAAACAGACCAATCCAATCACCACTTGTCGATCTCGCGTCACCCAAGAGTTTGTACGATACAGAATTTTCCTCGTCTATAAACCACGCCGTGACTGGCTGAAATTGAACTCCGTGTTCCTCGTAGTCGGGTCTCGTCTTGAAGAGAAATCATGTACGGCATTGGCATCATTTTTTATTTCACTCAAAATAATAATTAGACATAGATATGAGAGTATTAATTACCGTGATATCGAATTCGCCAGTCACGGGCTTGTGATCCGACTGCACGTAACCGGGATGACTCTTGTAGTTTTTTTGTATTGCTTTGAGTTTGACATCTTCGTAGACGTCGGCGTTAACTTTGTACAATATTCGATCTGTCCACGATGGTCGGCGTCTGTTAACAATTGAAAACAATAATTATATGTAACAGTTTTTTTTTAGACTTTCGAATGAGAAATTACGATATTTTTCTATGTCATGAAGCAAACACACTGTGAGATTCATGTGTGAATTTTTTTCTGATTTTTTCTCGGACATTTATATAATAATATAGGAATAGCTCATAGATTCGTAAATTGGTAAAACATTGACTAATCTCATTATAATATGTATTTTATTATAATTAATTATAATGTTGTGCGTAATCGACTCACTTGAGATCGTAGTTTTGCGACGAAAACTCGAATTTATAAGTAGGTGGGAATGTTATCTCGGCCTCGTTTAGTTCGCCAAAGGCATCGCCGTTCGCTTGTACCGCTTTGAGCTGATCCCTGTCCAGCAGGAGATCGAGTTGGTTCTTCTTGACCAGTAAATCTATGTCCTCGGCTGAGAGGTCTTCGCCGTTTAGTCGAAAATTCAAATCACCTATCCAAAATATGTAGCTGAAAGTTGCACAAAACTATTTATGAAAACATCTAACATTATTCATGCGTTAAACGTGATTTGACGAAAATCAATTGTTCACGTACTCGTGATACAGAATATTCCGTGTATCCGGCACATTGAACACGTGATCCCGGATAATAGTATTGTAATCGGCGATGCGATCCGTCAGCAGGTGATCATGAGGCGTAAGATGCGTGTTAACTATGCATATGCTGACGCCGTATATGTTCAAACGTACGCTAACGGCACCTTTGTTACCCTGCGGAAATAAACTGCGTGAATACAAAAGCAACGAAAACTTCTTTATATAATCCCGTTGATAAGGTGCGACGGTATTTATCTTAGTCGCCGCCATTATCTTACCCACATACCGCCGAATCCCGTCTTGGTGTATCGAGCTTCGACGAGTCTCAAGTGGGTCATGTGCTTCCTCAGGCAAAATACATTGAGTACCAGGCCTTGCAATCTTTGCGTTCGTATCTTCACGTAATCTTTCTCCTTCAGCGCCTCCCTAAATCGAACAAAAGCAAGGCAAATCAAGCACTATTTGTATTATAACACAAATGTTTTCTCTGCTGTTTTAAATATTGATCATCTCATGAACACGAGCTATGTCGATTTATCGTAATCTGCTTCAAACAAACGAGATTACTTGTACTGTATGGCTATGTATATGGAGTCGGCTATCGGCTTAATTTAATGTGCAAATCGATGCGGTATTAGTCTGTTAGCAATCCATGTTTTTGTTTGGCAAAGGATTACAAAAACTTGTTTAGACAAACTTTGTTAAAAAAAAATAAGAAAATTCTTGATTCAGAAAAATATTTATTCTCCGATTGACTTCATATCGATAAAACGGCAATTTTTAACTTTAAAAGAATTTTGCTAATGTGTCCTGAAAACAATTGAAAAAAAAAAAAAACATTTTTGGCTCGCATAACAAAATTCCGCGTAAATTTAGCATTCGAAATATAGAACTTTCAAGGGCAATATTCGCAAACATGAGTGGGAAGTTTGGCTTAACATTGTGCGATGGATAAAATGCACGGGTAAAAAATCATTTTTGCACAAAACAAATAATGTACTGATTGTTTATATATATTTTACCGCGTCCAACTGCATTTGATATTTTCCGCTGGGTTAATTAAACATCAATGTTCCTACGAAGAAATGATACGGAAAAAAAAAAGAATCTCATTTTATGGCAAAAAAAAATCTGCAAAATTTGATTTGCAAGTTGAGTGTTTTTTTTACCTGAAGCACTTCGTCCACGGGTCCTCGAAGAATATGTCCAGTACCATGTTCTGGGGTTGCGCCTTGACCTCCTGCAAACTGGAACGTATCGCCTAGAAGATACTGTAAATTCTCCGATGTACGAATAGTTCGAAAGTAAAAAAATTTCTTCCTACGTACCCGACTATAAAAAAATCCGGCAACTTTTCGCCGTTCTCTCTTGTCAAGCCGAGCATTCGATGCGGCTCTTCCTCTGGATATTTTGTCGCCACGTTCCAGGTAGCAAAGTACAAACTTCGAGTTCGGAGAAAAAGAAAACGTTAAAAAGTTGAAAGGTGGAACGCGTCGGACTTTGAAGCGAAAAAGAGAATAAAAATAGAGCAGTTCGCTCGTCCAACCTCGATGGAAAAATGATCTTACCTCAATTTTTTGTTGTTCTCGGACATTTTGATTTCGTGTCTTTCTCGCTCTCGACGACAATGCAAACGTTCGTTGCGCTCGCGATCGATTTTTTCTCTCAACTTTTACACACAACACAAGAAATCAACAGGAATGTCACGTCACGAAAACATTCGTTCGTTACTTTCACTTATGATAGGCTAACGATTACGGACTGACGCCTGTACCTAACGATCGAACAATGAAGATCCAAATTCCGTGGTCTTTGTAACGATAACGATGAACACGGATATTTGTTTAAACGAGGTTTGTTTCAGTGCAAAACTACGAAAAATTTAACGAGAGGCTATACAACGTGCAAAGTGTTCATGGCGCTAACCGACGCCATATTGTTTGTCAGCTGTCAAGGCGTGACGTCACACGAGATCGCGCACAGCTCTCTCTCGCGCGGCCCCTCCACTCTGCGCGCCCCGCTCGACTGCCGATGACCTGCCGTTCCACGTGCGCGAGGCCCGAGAGCGAAGTCCTGGTCATTCCGCACTTGCTGTCGGACACTCGAGCTAATCAGCGTTACGTTTTGGTTTCATTTCATTCAAATCCCGTCTCATTTCATACCAGACGTTGGTAGTTGAAAGAAAAAACAAACGAGTTCGTCGAAACTCGATAGATGGTTGAGAGAATTCATTTGAAAAACGTTGCGATTTATAATGCTGTTTTTACGAACGAGCTCGACGAGCGAATAATTTCTCGCTTCGCTGTTCAATGGTAAAGTCGACCAGTAAGTCATTGCTCTCAATTAGCTGAACCGCGGTTCAATTTTAATAATAGAGAAACAATAAATTGATTGAAATTGGAGATTTGGAGTGGAGGAATTGGAAAAAAATTGAAGGGAATTTACAAAAGCACGATTTAAAAAAAAGTTCTTTAATCGACAATTATCGGCGGCTTTGTGATACAAAAGATTCATAAAATTACGTAGATGCAGACTATGTTCTATTTACATAATGACGAAGATAATATGAACATTGGAAATGAATATTTGAGATCTCTTGCTCTCGGGTTTTTTTATTTCTTCCTTTGAACGATCGTCGCGAATTTTCGCGCGCGGTTATAATACGCGTCGGCGATCAGTAGTTCAGTACATCATTCCAGGATGAGCTCTCTGGAAGAATACATTTGGATTTGCGGACAAAGTTGTGTACAGATTGGCGGCTTCGAGTTCCGGCCTCTGAAGATACATGCCCGGCGGTAGCACAAAAGTCTCGATCGGCGTGTGAAGTTCTGTAATTGATGGAAAAAAAAGGACACACGTTAATTAGCATTTTTTAAATAAATTATTTTGCAATACGGATATGGATCAAAATATTATGGCATGTGGCATCTTAAACTTTGACACTATAAATATATAACTAAAATAATTGGACCGCATAACTTTTGAGTGATGAGTTCAAAAAATGTTTTGAACATCGGGACGCGCCCGGGTTGATACATTTTTTGAAATATCGGGCTAAAATTTGGGGTAAAGTTAGACGGTCATAATATACGGATACGGTACTTAGCACCTGTTCTTCGTTCAGTTAACCTTTTCTATGGGTAAGAAAGTACCCATTCTGTGTAGAGGTTCCAAATAATCCGAATATTCATGTTTACATCGTTCACAATGGGACTCGTTGAATGTCCAAACACGACGAAACACGCGCAGCCCAACGACTGCCTTTAAATCAAGTCAGAAAACGTCCGTCGCGGCAATCTAGCTCTCTCTCCCGTGTAGAACAGGTTCTTATCAGGGTACCGTCTATCGTCGGTTTTACCGCGGTGGACGCTCATCAACGCCGCGCTCCCTTGTTACATTCAGGGAGTGATGAATTCTCGGACCGGAAGCACACTATAGTGCGTACCAAACTGTTTAACGGTATATCGTACTTCTATTTCCACCCAAAGACTTCTTCATGGTATGCACACGTGGACAAATTCGAATTTTACTACTGCGCAAAAAAAAAAATTTACCGCGCCCAAAAACAAGTTTTATGGAGGCAATGGAAAGTTCTTCTTTCTTCTAAAACGCGGTTGGAATGTTGATAACGCAAAGAAAAACAATGGCAAATATTTGTATTATGTAAAGGTACTGCAGGATTGATAAAAGAAAGTTTTGTTAAATTCTGTTGTAAGTTTGCTCACCAGCGTCCGAGTAAACGGGACTTCCACCTCCGTGTCTGCATGCGCTGCATCCTGGAATTCCAGAAGATACCAGTGCGACTCGATCTGACGTTATCAACGCATAACACTTGGTTAATATTGTTATATCACAGAACAAACATTCCAATCCATAGTGCACCAGAGTGTTAGGGTCGGTAAAACAAAACAAGACACACAAACAATGGAAGCTCCAAAAAGGGTTTGTAAATTAAAGAAAAGAAGAAAGCTGAAAAAAGTTCTCACCCGCGCTTTGATAATGTAATTTTCTCTTTAACGTTCCGTCCGCGGGTTTGAAGTGAAAAAACGACGGTGAGTAACCGCTAGCGGGTAGCGAACTGAGTCTATCTTCGCGTTCCCTTATTACAGCTGTACAAGCGGCTGCTACTTGACCATCGCGTCCGAGAGCTGCCAATTGACGGCCTTTTGGCAGGAACATGCTGAGAAAAACGAGAAGCGATGTGGACAGAAGACCGTAAGCGAGCCATGCCTCTCGATCACTCTCGGCGGCCGCTATAGAGCCGATCGCGCTGGTTATCCAAACTGGTATCGAAAGACCGACTGCAAGACCGATGAACGCTGCCTCTCGGTAATTGTCGCGGACACCTCGGGCCCGAATAGCCAGACAGGCCACGCCGAACAAAAGTACTCCTGGATACCTGTGAAGAAATTGAATTTTGATGTATTTGATTGGCTCGTTGAGCCGACTTTACAGCTTCAAAATATTATATGCTGATGAACACAGTTTCAACATCACTGATTTGCAGAGAAAACGACACGCTTCGAAACAACCGGTCGCTAAACGTTGTTTGCTTTCAGCGTGGAGAAAAAATCGGTTCAATCGACTGAATCGGCGCTTGCGGGTGGCGAACCGAATAATCGGCCGAACGGACCGACTGGTTTTTGTAGCGAGGAAAGGAATATTTGAGTTATCTCAAATTACTTTCAATTCATCAAATATTTTTTGTGCGACGCGCAAACGCCGATTTCGTCGATTAACTTCAGACACTCAGTGTTCGTTTCGCAGAACCCGCGGACATTGATGGAATATGCATTACCCCAGTGAAGCGACGGTTTGTCCAACGGGTGTTTTACAACATGACTGTGTCGAGTTCGTTTCGGAATTACGAACTTGTATGACCGCCGGTGTTTCGCCGTAGAACCATTGGCCGACGATCGCGACCTGAACGAGAACAGCGAAGACCAGGACTAAAGCCTACAATAGAACACAGTGGAATATTATAAAACGCAGGTAAGCATTCATAACATCGTCAAGCTCTAGCAAACCATGCTCTATTCTACTGCAATCTTGAATTGCGCAAGCAGAATCATAATTAATGTCATTCATAATTAATAGCCATTTATAAACTGTTTTATATGTATTATTCCGTGTTTTTTTCTTTTTTAAAGCGCATTACCTGATAAGGCGCCGGAAGATAAACGCCGCTGTTGAGCGACAGTAGAAAGACACACTTGACGAGGAGTGCAGCAAATACGAGAGCGGCCGGCAGTCCAACGAGACGAAAAGCGGCACAAGTCAATGGATTCGGTGTCAGCGAAGCTGCAGCCGAGAGACCAGCGATGAGGAATAATCCGAGGAGTAGAGCTTGACCGAGAAATAGATGTCTTCTGCTCGGTGCCGCTGCTCTGGCCTGAATACAAGGAAAAAAATACGAAATTCGAACGTTAGAAATTGATTTGAAATTTGAAAAGAAAAAGGTCAATAATAAACGTATATTTGGCAAGGGAAATGGGATGCAAACAAGCAACGAATATATGGCATACGGAACCGTTCCAGTGAAATTATTGGAGCCTGTCCGAGCCGAGGAAACGAAAACCGCATCGCCACGAGCGATTATATATCAAGGTCTATTAATTTTTCATTCGCGTGGAAGGCGTACGGCCTACGATCGAACAACGATTTCGTCCTCGATTATTCGTGATTGCTCTGTAAACGCTTATTATCGAGAAGCGCTCTAGCGTATCGCTAACTGATACAAATAAAAAAGCGGAGCAGAAGTAAACCGAAAGTAAATATCGCTTCTTCGTTCAATTAATTATTTCGTAGCAATATCTCTGTTGTGTCGTTATAGCTCAGTATCCGTTGAACAGCTCGTTGTGGAATTATGAAACTTCGACGGCGCTTTCGCTGGAAGTATACGATGGTGTGAACATTTTCTAAATTACTTTTATCAAGCCATTGAACAACGTAAGAATTTTTACCAATTTTGTATTTCTGTGAGTTTCAAGTTCGTTGCGCGAATTGCACTAACCGAGGTTTTATCTTCTTCTCAACAAAACGCAGCATTTCAAGACCAGTTTTAATTTGGCTTGAGGTTCACATGGAACATTTGATTCTATCAAATCTATTGGCTTCATTGTAGACTGCCGCAATTATTGGACAGAAACAACACAGTTATATTAAAAATCCATTTTCTCCGCTATTAGAATCTACATCGATAAGAATCGAATTTTCAAATTGAAAAAACTACAATTCTTGAATCTCAACTACACAAGCAATACTCGTGTGCGTTGCCAAAAATTGAAACCGACAATTGTTATCTTAACAAAAGCTAACTATTATCATTTCTTCCGCGCAGAAAAAAATCGATAAATCGATTGGGAATAAATCGAACCTTGAGAAGCACGAAAACTTCGAAACTGGCCATCAGGAGCATAGCAGCGGCGCTCAGAGCCGCAAGAGGAAGTGCCCAAGTCCGTTGCCTAAGAATCGGTTGTTGCGTCGCGATGGAAACGGCACCGCCGCCGGTTGCGTGAATTCTTGCGTTATCGTCGCCGGGATATCCTCCTCTCGTCGGCGCGCCGACATTGTTACCTCCTCTGTTGCCACCCCCGCGATAAATTGATATTGTTCGATTGGGCGTAGGTATGCTTATGACACTCGCGACACTCGCCACATCGTCGCTGTTCTTGTCCGCGACGACATCCGGCACGAGAAAAAATTCTGTCGATAATTCGGCGCTCGCGTGATTTCCGTTGTGATAACCGGCCGGATAAGCGGCGACGGCGGCTACGACAGCCGTATCGCCGTTCGAGTCGTCCCGAATGTCACGAATCTCCCGATTCGAAACGTGACGATCGTGATGATGATGATCGGAGGCCCAACTCACGGTCGGTGTGAGCCACGCGGTCGCCGCCGACAGAACTATGGGACTTAATCTCATTTTTTTCGTCACCTCGCGACAAGTTCTTCTTTCTTCTTCAGATATCACCGACGATGTGTCCTCCCAATGGATCTCGTTCGTTTGCGAAGGCGCATCATAATTTTTACACAATTCTTCCTTCAGTCGCGGCTTTATAATTGTCTTCTTTGTCTTCTAATTATCCTTGTCTTCCTTTCCATACCAGTTTATTCATTCGTGGAACTTGCATAGACGATACGTATCTTCATGTAGTCAATATCAATGAATTTCGCACGAGAATAATGTTTCTTCATTCGATTCCGTAGCTCGAATCGAACACTTTCGTTCTTCGCTTATCTTCCTTGCTCCACAAAGAAACTTCATAAATAATTCCTTGTAAGAACTTCTGACTCAATTTCGCACAATTATTCCTAATAAATTATCCTCCGTTAGTCACTCGCATCTTCTGTTTTTTTCAGTCGAATATTTGGCTTTCCAATATCTTCAAAGTTTTAAAATTCGCCGAGCCGGTTAAATTTATCTTTGCTTGGTATTGTTTCTCTTTTTGTTGTCTTCCTCGATTTGGCGTGGAGATTTAACGACTTCGTTGTTTTTTTTATTCTTCAGCGTGAATCTTGGATAATCTTCATAAGAGATGATTTCACCTACGCGTACTCCACTTTGTCAGTAAATTGTGGAGCGTTGCGAGTCACGCACAGAAATCCACGCGAGACTGGCACGAGCGCGTGCGGTTTGAGCGTAGCAGGCGAACGACCGCTATACCGAAGTATCGAAAGCGTACTGAAGCCTCGGTCCGACCTCCTGAATGCGAGCCCGAAGACTCGAGTTGTACGTAGGAGAAGGTCTACGTCAAGTCGAGAAACCACACTCGGGAACGAAGCCTATCCGTTACGCGCCAAGGAGGAGGCTCCGAGAGGGATTTCGTCGGAGAGGTGGAGAACGCGATGGGACGCTCGAGAACGAAAGAGAGAAAGATGTTCGCGGCGATCGGAGGGGCTCCGAAGAGAATCCGGAGGATCTCGAAGGCTGCTGCTCTGCCATGCGAAGAAGAGACTCGAGCCGGAGGAGCGAGAAAGATGGAGCGCGATAGCGCGGGAGGAAAAGGAGAATTCCCCTCGAGGCTATACCGACGACAACGACGACGACGAGCATCAACCGCTCGCCAAGATGCATTTACATATCTGCTTGGATAATGATACCGGGAAGCTATACGACCAAGTTCGAGGTGATTGTTAAGAGGTAAGAATGGAAAAAAAAAGGAAAAAACATAAAAGAGAAAAGTTCCTATGCAGCATGCGTTCAAAGATGAGGAAGAGATGGGAGGAAAGTTCGAGGTAATTATTAAGAGAGCCGAGAAAAATATACGAGCCGCAAGCCTGAGAGTTTTACAAGAGATGAGGGTCAAGTGCAAGGTGATTCGAGCGGAAAAAAACTACCAAAACCTAAATCTTGTGCATCGTTGAAATTTCATGTGGATAAAATTGAAGGTAAAGAAAAAGAAACGATGACTTTGAAGAATGGAAGCGAAACAATCGGAAGAAGTCGGAAACGAAGCTATATTCGTTCGCGCTACAAAGTTTGCTATACGAGCCGGATATCTCCGTCAGACTTTCCTACCATAAACGAGAAAGAGAAAACGCGAGGGCAACAAATGCAACTGCAGATGTATGAATTCAAGAGTGTTTCGGCGTACTCTATTATAGTTATTTCTTCACTTATAGGCTTCTAAATAACTTCGATACCGGTGCGGAACGATCGATCTACTCGCACGCATGTTCTTCGTGGTATCTCCCCTTCGAGCACTTTCTCCGTACTAGAGAACTGAAACCAAAGGTGTTGGTATTGTTGTACAACGAGTCTCGCTGTCGTGTGTGAGCTCGGAATCCTGTGGATTACGAGCGGCGATGACGCAAAAGTCGCCCACGCGGTAATGTCGAACGGACCCGGGAGCAATGCTTTCCAGGACCTCCTGCAGTGATAAGAAAAATGAAATTATATTTTTATCTTACAAAATCAGTGTTCCTTTTTATATTCCTTCCGTTTCAAATACTAGAAGGAACATGGAGATGAAAACGTGACGGCGTATGCAATAAAACAGAGCGGAATAATATAAGTTCCGGGAACCCTAAAAGCTGTAAAAGACGGCCGCGAAGGCGCAAGCTGGACCGTCGCCGTCGTTGTCGTCGCGTAACCGGTTCCGGCCAACACTCGATAAAGTCATGTTTGGTATACGCGTATGGGACGGGCAACCAGACCGATTCGAAGATATCGCGGGCCTCCAATCGGCATTTGTTGCCAATAAGATTTTTCGGCCATCCGCATTTTTTTGTTACTCTTAAACTGATAAAAAATTGTGAACGAATTTTTTTCTTCATTGCTAATTAACGATTAACTAGAATAGTGGATAAGATTATCATAAAATTGTGTTCAATTCAATTTATTAATTTTGCTTTAAAAATTGCATTGTTACCTTTAAATTGCGGAATCTACAACATGAAATTAATCTTTAGTCTTATTGAAAACAAAAATAATGATACCGATAAATTGTCGCTGAAAATGCTTATCAGGAACAAAAGTGCCGTTGTCCGGCATAATCCGCACGTTGAAATAAAGGAATGAATCGACCAAACGGTGCATAGCGAGAGAGATACGGGGGGAGAGAGGCTGTCGTCGCGAGTGTACGACCTATGTTTATTAATGAGGAAATGCCAGCTTACTGAAAGTCGCCTTCCATCCTCCCTCGCGGCTGGCGGGTATGCGCTTATTCGCCGGTTCTTCGTAAGCATATCTTAGCTCGCACGCAACAAAACGTCTAAACGAAAATTCCAACTGTTTCCTGAAAATTAAGTATTGAATTTCATGTTCCAAGGATCGTCGACTCTTCGCGCGATGCCAAGCAAGAGAGAGAGAACATTAAACGACTTACCGGCTATATTTACTCGATGTCTCGTGTTCTTTTTTTTTTTTATAGCTGTTTTATAACGGTTCGAGCACTTGACAAGGAAAATTTTCTAGAGCGTTCACGTACGAACAAACCACTCCCAGAACGCAACTCGAACTATACGTATTTGTATATCTATATGTGTATGTAGATATAGGATGCTATATGAGACGAGTGCGAGAAAACCGGTCCGCGAAATCCGTGCGGGAGCGTCGAATGCCTGTGAAGAATTTCGTCTGCGAAGGGCGCAAAGACCCGGACGAAGAAGTCAAAGTCTCGCGCGAGCGAGAAGTTCGAAAGTCAGCTATATGTAGCTATGTATTAAGCTTCGCAACGCAGAGAAAGAGAGAAGAGAGTCCTTCGTCTTCCCTTCCCTTTATTCTTTCTTCTCCTGTTCGCTGCTCGTTGTGGGCAAACGACGAGAGTTGGTTTTATGTTCCTTTTTTTTATTTCGCCTTATTTTAGGGCCTGAGTTTCGTCCTTTCTTTCCTTCGTCTTCGTTCCTCGTCGCGTTCAGCCGCATTTTTTTACCCGGGGCTCGCATAAAATCTTCGTGCGGGATGCTGGAGAGAACTTTTACGCTCTTCGATTCGTCTTCTTTTTCGTCTCTCTCGCTCTCTCGCTTCTCTCGAGACTTCTGTGGCTTCGTTGTGTTTTGCGGCATCCTTGTCGCTCCCTTCGACAAATCTTGTACGACGTTGTAAGAGCCAAGCGGCTATCCGCACCACGAGAGAGAATCTTGCGGCTTGGAGAGTACGATATTTATTATATCCATCCCCAAATGAATTATGGGCATTCAACATTCTGCCTCGCGGTTCAGCCTTCTTATTATTCTTCACGAGCCAAGCCCTCGAGCCGCGAGTACAGTGAACTGAAAGAAAATATGTTAACATTTTTTTTTTCGCCGTCAAGCCATGTCGAGGAAAAGAATTTACGAAAAATGTTGACGACTGTATGGACCGCATTATTTTGCAGTAGATAAGCAATCTGATACATTCGAGAAGAAAATGATCAATGGTCAATGAACAAGTAGATCGCTGAATTCATTTTCATTTCAGAGTCGAATGAGCCACAGCTCATGTTTATCGACGAAAGATGCTCCACAAAGTTACCGCGCTGAATCGTTTAGCTTCTCGTAACGAACGACTCAAATTTGTGAATAATCAATTTATCGCAAACTCGATTTTCATCTAATTTGAGTACCCCATTAAGCATTGCATCTCGTAAAAGCTCGCTCAAGAAATTGAAAACATATATTATTTTATTTTAAAAAAAATCTGCCACGAAAGTTTTTTGAAAAACTGCAACAAAGTTAATGGAAGCAGTGAAAACAATGCGATCCATATCGTGGCTACGAGAAAAAAAGCGAAATTTACCGATTTTTCTCTTCGACGTTCCTCGAAATCTCATCGGCAGCGTTGGAGATTTGAATACTCGTCGATCAACGATTTCTCGGTATAATATTTTCCGGATTGCGCAATCTCCTTGTTTATCAGGCTAAGACTCGCTTTGCCAGTTTTCGAAGGTTGCGGAAACGAGTTTCTAGGACGATAATCGAGAGTGTGTCGATCAGTACGAATCATGGAGCGTTTGAGTGAACACGACAGAGCTGTGCTCGATGTGATCTTCGATCCGCTTCAACTAATGGGATCGAGCATCACTTCGGCGAACAATAGCGAAGAGTCGGACAATATTTCCGCGTGCGTGAGTACCGACTTGAGTGCCGATGTTCTCGAGATCGTCGCTCGGGCTATCGAGGCTTCGGAGAATAAACGCTTTGACGAAGCTCTCGAGCTTTTCGAAGAGGCGAGAATAAAAGCTCCGCAGTCCGCGGCAGTCTTGAACGACCGAGCTCAAACTCTTCGACTTCTCGGCAGAGACGACGGTGAGATAATGCGAATATTCATGTAAACTGTAAAGACGAATGAAAAAAATAAATGATTAAACATCATCGGTGAATATTGTTTCACGTATTAATTATGTGGGTGTGCTAGAAGACTGAAATTCAGGAAAGGACTGTCGTATAAACTAAGTCGCGATCTGAAAACAACAAATTCACGCCAGGTTAATTTTTTCTATGAAACGTTAACGCATCGTTTGGGCGTAAAAATATTCCATTCGAAGAAAGTCACGAGGTTTTTTTTGGTTATTTCCATGGAAGTATGAAAAACATATTTTTATTGATAAAGCAACACGTGTCGTACCATTTAGCATTGCTTTGGAAAATCAAATATGAATGTAAATCTCGGAGTTTAAACAACGTAAGTTATTTCTTCTAAACACACACGCATTTCTTTTTACTGTTTCAAATCTGTTAAGCACATAAAAAATGTTGACGTTTACAAAGATTTACCAACATTCACTTTATCGGCGCTTTTTCAATGTCTTTTTGTCGTCCGGAAGTAAAAATAACGCGTAAATCTTTGAAAATGTTCCTTCAATCTCCTTTGGAATGGCAGAAGTGCCTTAAAAAAAATTAATAAAACATTTATCGAATCGGCAGATGCATTGAAGGATCTAAATTCGGCAGTGGATCTGAGTAGAGGACTTGGCAAAGCAGGAATTCAGGCTCTCTGTCAGCGTGGAGTTCTCCACCGTTGCGCCGGCCGGACGGACGAGGCTCGTGAAGATTTCGAGCTTGCAGCTCGCGGTGGTTCAAGTTTCGCTCGTACGCAACTGGTCGCCTTGAATCCATACGCAGCGATGTGTAACGCTATGCTTCGCGATCTCAGCTCGAAATCGTCGAAGCCCTGAAATATCCCATCGAACTCCGAGCTCCAAACTCAAATGTTTCTCTTATCGTTTCATAAGTCTTTTATTTTTATCATTATTTCTTTCACGTGAACACGAACCCACGCCATCTACACCGTATAATGTAATAATTATCATTGGAGTTTGTCACATAAAAATATATAAATTATAATCTGTAGCGTGTGTAAGAAGAGCATCGAAGCGAGAATTCTGTTTTGTCTCTTCGCGTTTCTCTCTCAGTAATCGCGGGCCTGTAAGAAGTCTCGCGGAACGGTCGACGAGCGATTGCACATTTTTATGTGTATATAGATTTTTTTTTTTCCATAATTCATTTATTCATCCTCAAAAATTTTTTCTGTATACCAACGACTAATTGTATAAGACGTAAATAATAACAAGGCAAAGAAAAGACGACAAAGACGATAGCTAGATCTGCTATATTTCTCTAATAACGACAATGGCGACGACGACGAAGATTAGGAACAAATTTGTTCGAGCTATTTAGTCGCATCGTTCGTTGACCGTCTCCCATTTTCAGAACTTCGTATCTTCCAGAACTTATTAATTTACACCCTTTGCTCATCGAAGTTTCAGTGTTAACTGTTTGTTACGCGTCCTATAGTATAAAATTAATGAATGTTACAAAGACAATGAGAAAAAAAACGAAAACCTGGAGGATTGTTAGTTCGAAGGGATCGCAAAGAAACGTGGACGATTTTAAGTGATAGAATTTCATTCTACTTATCGATTAGCATGTAAGGATTATCGATGAGGAGAGAATAAATAATTGGCAGTACTTTTGTAACGATGTTTTTTTCTTTTACTAAGTACTTGTGTTCAATAGACTTTTCAGCATCAGATAACTTCAGTAACAAAGAGTGTAAATTTAAAAAAGAATGGAAATCGCAGGTCTGCTCTAAATGCAAGAAATGCGTAGAATCTCCTCTCTGCAAAAACAGATTTCCCCGGAGCGTCATTCACTATCCTGCTACATGATTTCTCTAAATACTCCACCAGTCACGGAAATAAGCAAATTTTAATTTAACCCCATCGACCAATTAAAACAAAACAGAAGGAAAAAACGTCCAGAATCTATCTACGCCCATCAAGTTTTTAAGTCATTTTTAAGTACTCGATGTGACTCGTCCTTAAAAAAGAAAAACCCCAGAAATCTATCTAAACCCACGCGTTCTTTAAGTACTCGAAGATGATCTGTCCTTGCTATTTTCCAGCATCGTAAAAATCGTCGATTTGCATTTTGTCTTTTCTTCATACGTTTGCGCTTTAAATTATACTTTGCTCATTTCCGGCGATCGCCGCGTCCGGCATTTATCGTCACCGCTTTTTATTTCCACTCTCTCCCTCCACCGCGGTTCCAATTTAAATCGTGTCCGTCTCTCTCGAGCACGCGAGAACATACGGGCCTGTCCGTGTTGCGTGTTCTGTAACGTTGCGTAACTGTTTTATTTTCTTGTCCCATGATTATTATCGTGTCGAGCCCGAGAGTTCGAGCTTATTTGCTCCATCCCGAATGAGCTCGAATTGAGCGAAAAAGTGTGTGTCTCAGAGATGTGACACTCACGAGCAATGTAATTGAAAGAAAAAAAAGAAAAGGAAACTGAAGATGTTGATCAACGACGACCAGGTTTTCCTACTTGTCCTCGAGCTCGGTGTGCTGTACCATTTCGAAGTCCCTTCCGGTGTTGGATTTTTCACTTTCCGAGCCTTCCTCACTGCCCTCTTCGCCGTTCGACTCAGGTGCGTCGTTTCGCCGTTCCAACGATTTCACTGGCTCGTCCGTTGTTGTTGTTTCCACAGATTTCTCCTCCTCCCTGCCGCTGTTTATTAACAATATTTGCACATTTTTTGTCTTTACAACAACAAAAGCATGCATAGGCATATTTACAACAACAAAAGCATACTGTTGATGCTATTTTTTTTGCTTTATTTTCTACTATTCTTACGATTGTTGCTGAACGCTCTCTTCGCCGTCCGAATCTTTGTCCTTCTTATGCCTCTTCTTTTTACTCGATTTCTTGTCGCCATTACTGCAAGGTCCGCAATATTCGTACTGCAATTTGAAAAAACGTAGGAAAATTAGATGAAATTTATTTTAATGATTGATTATGCAAATCGAAACAGTACGCAATGGGCTCTGAGATTGAACTTGCCTGATAGAGCGGCCAGAACGACCCGAAGAATCCAACGTCCTCAGCGAGATTCGGAAATAGCCATAGATGATGTCTGCCAAGGGTCAGCACCCAAAGAAGACAAAACACGATGATCCTTATGACGGCGAGTGCGAGTATGAAAACAAAGAATCCAGCACCGGCGACACTGAGGTAGTAAACACCATGACGAATCGTCAATGGCCAGAGTGGAAATAGACACACTCCTATCGCTCCCAATACCACGAGCGTACCGAAGAACCAATAATACACCGGTATCGGCTCGTAAATCCACACGTATGCGTCGTTGCAGTCGGCAAAATATTGCTCTATGTGCATCTCCAAACGAACCTGTTGACAAACAAGAGCGCCATCATTGAAACGACGAACAGAGCGCCCAAACTAATGACATAAGAAATATTTTTCTTTCCACATGTGACGCAAATTTGAGGACTAAATATTTATGTGGGAATAATATTAGGCAGGTACGTGACGAACGAATATAAAAATATATCGAAGGCTCGAAAAGACGAGCGAAAAAATGTGCGCCAAGAGCTGTTTTGGCTGAACTATCGATTTTTTTGATTTTTCAAACAGCGATTGCGTCGGAACGTATCTGTATCGGGCGGTACAACAGTCAGTTATTAATAGCACAAAGAAAACGGACCAAAAAACTATGTTGTACGATATTTTGTCGGCGCAATTCAGATTCAGCAAAACATGTAATAAAATTAATTGATAAAAAAAATGAAGTTACAATACAATGTATAACTTCGAATAAAATTATTAACTCGCGTTGGCCTCTGTGCATTATAACATATATGTTTGTAATAAATTTTTATCTTCCTTTTAAAGTATACTACTAAAAATTCTGCATCAAAGAACACGCGTGGGAATGTCGCGTGTCGTCAAAGAGCAACAAACTCGTAAAAAAATAGTGGACTGCAGAGTTAAAAAGAGGTAAAATAGAGGAAGAAAGTTAACTCATTTAATTAAAATTCTCAATTTTAATTTTTTGAATCTATTACGAACCGTTTGCAATTTCGTCAAATAAATAACTAAATAAATTTGAAGACTTTCCATTTTTTTTTTTTTTTTTTTTTCTTGGCATAAACATGCTCAATGATTGCAAAACGGCAAACTCTTTTTTCTTACTTTTGGCTTTTTCTTGGGTTCCTTGCGTTCCTCCGGTTTTTCATCGCCGTCCTTTTTATCCTTTCCATCTTTTGTCTCGTTACCGGCACTTTTCTCGCCTTCCTTTGGGTCCTCCTTGTCTTTCTCCTTCTCCAGAGATTTCTTCTCCTCCTTCACGTCCTTGTTGCCCTTCTTCTTGGCGTTGCGAATCTTATTGAGCTCCTCCTCCGAAACGACGATCTTCTTTGCTCTGTGAAAGAACTTGTGCCTCAGCATGGCGTCCAAAAAGTCGGTTACTTGCTCGCGCGACTCGAAGATCGTCTTGTTCCAGGGCGAGTTGTCGAGCAGAGCTCCGACTGCTCGAGAACCCGTGAAGTACTCGACATTGTGACTCAAAAATTTTGTCTTCTTCGACGGAACGTTGTCGCGTATCCATTTCGCGACGGCGTACTCTTCCTTGCTGGGCTTGTCCGCGGCGGCAGTTGCGGCGTCGCCCGTGTTCGGTCCGTCCTGAAAATATAACCGAGTCGACGAGACGAATATTCACCTCCGTAAAACATATGTCGTATTTTTTGCCGCGATAATGAGAGAATACAAAAACAACGAGATTCGCGAAAATTCTCTTCTCGATGTATTCTTCGCATTCCGGTGAAAAAAATATATACATGTCGACAGAAAAGAGAATTGAAAGCAAAAAATTAAATGCTAATAACACCGCGAAGATTCACCGAAGCCAAAGTCCTACGTCATCCGTCACAGAGATGTTCGGTAAAATTTTCCTAACCGCTCACACGTGTCAAACGAGTTTACCGTTATGCGAAGACGCGACAAGAATGACCGAGTTCGCGCGTTATCCTTGCGAATAACGAAGTTTCGACGTTTCGTCGAAACGTTCGAAATTCACGCGATTTCAATGTTAACAATTAATTTTTCTACGAGAAGCTTACATCTTTGCGCTTCCTGTTTTTCCTCCGCTCAGCCATGTTGTAAATTATTGTCGCGCTTGCGTGCGTGTCTCGTTCGTGTATGACGGAAAACACGAATAAACTACGTCAAAGAACGAATTTTGTACACATATATCCCTCGGTTTGTCGCACTCCCTCGCGCGATTTACTCTACTACGGTAAAAAGAGTTGTCATACCGTATGATTTGTATACATATATTTTGAAGTACAGTTGTATAGTGTTATTGACTTAATCACGTTTGAAAATCATCACGGATGACGCCACGTGTTTAATCTGGTAGTTTCGGTAGTTACCGCATTTGCCGCTGGATGGCGCGACGAGTCGATGGACGCGTTTCTTCGCCCTTTACCCTTGCTCCAAGAGTTTCGTGCCTGTTTCTCGTCAGTCAGCTGTCAGTCAGCGACTGATGAGAAAGGGATTTGTCACAACAAATCCCTCGCCGTTATGTCATTTTTTGATCGGCGCGAACGAAAATACCGTGACAGTTATCGAATCGAATCACACTCGTTTCTCTCGTCACACGCGAGAGCTTGAGTGTTTCTCGTGCTTTCGTTTTATCGAATTGTTGCGTTGATTTGTTGAGCTAACCTCAGTCGTCGAGGATATATCGCGGGCCGCCGGAATTGCTTTGAAGTTTTTCTAATTTCGGGTGTGATTCTTCGGTGAAATGTCGGAATTGCCGGGAGAATTGGTGGCAAAGCCTTTGGCGCTTATCGGCCTCACAGGCTTGGATACTTCCAATGCTATGCATCGATCTATCTGGGATGCGTTTAGCAACAATCGTAGACCCGACAGTTTGGCAGTGCAATTCAAGATTCTCGGCAATACCCACGAGTTTCCTACGGTCAAACCGAAGGTCAGTCATTTTCGGCTTTCGATTCAAACGAGTTTTGCGAACATAGGCAATTTTATCGTAAATTGGAGTACAATGTGGCGTTTCAATCTGTTTTTCGGCTTATCAGAGGAACTCGTACGAATGGTACATTCCCAAGGGAATATTGAAACGCAACTGGATGAACAAGTATCTCAATGAGATACCGTCGCTGGTCGTACTGTTTTATGACTTGGACTGGAACGACTCGTCGTGGAACGAGAAAAAAATGGAATGCGCGTCCAGAGTACAATCTTTAAGGTATTATCCGTACCTAATAATACAAGAATGTAGTCGATAGCTTTATTTTATACACTAATAAATCAATCTGATCAATGAAACTAATTCAAACTTGAGGAATGAGAACAAAAGTACTTTCAGAAACTGAGCTGTTGAACGGAATTTGTATAGGATACAAAAAAACATTATTGAAGAAGTTTGTTATGACATTTTAAAGTTACATTAGTCTTTCTTTTGTGTGCTATTAAGGATCAAATATGTTTTCTTTTCCCTACATTGTTGTAAACGTGAGTGAATTGAATAAAGGAATGCCAACTAGTTGAACCAACAATACGAGTTTTGATATTTTTATTGCAATTTTCTACTGGAAGATTTCGATGAGCATTCACTTGTTGTTACTTGAAATTCATTGTAAGCAGTTATCAACACGTTTTTTGTATTTAACTCAAAGTTGTATTCAAGTAATTATTCCCCGAAGCTCCGAAAATTGAGAAAGACCGAATTTATTAAATAATTTATAACACAAATATTCTATCGAAAAAAGTGGAATTTCTTCCTTTGAAATCGCATCAACTTTACGTTTATAAAGTCGTAATACAGTTGTGGAAAATTTCTTGAATTTCGGACTAAAGAAAACAAAATTAGACACATTTTAATGTTATTCTTTGCAGAGCTGCCCTCGAGGGTCGAAGCACGAAGATCGCCGTCGTCCTCATACAGAGAGTGCCTCCTCAACCTGGCTCCGAAGATGTTGTAGCTACAGAACGAGCGACTGCTCTGTGCGGAGCTTGCGAGCTGCCGGCAAAATCTCTGTACGTCTTGCCGCACGGTGATCATTTGTTTGGATACACAACGAGGTAAATCTTTTTTACCTTCTCCGCGACTATCTCGCGACTTATATACAATTCCTACCAAGAATATTTAATCTTCGACCGCGTTACTGCAACTTTAATATTCATTTATTGACAACAGATTGGAGAATGCTTTTTACGATCTTGCTCAAAGTTTCTATCATCACGAGTATCGCATAGTGAAGTCACACAGGGATCAATTGAACAAAACGGCGCATCAGTATCTCTTCGTCAGACATCAGTACAAAATGGGTTTTCTCAACGAGCTCAGACAAGATCAGCACATGGCGCTGAAGTGAGTCGATACCGCCGTATGAAACCTTCTTCTCTCGCTTGAATCATCAATATTTCTTTATTTATTTTTCGTCCTTAGGCACTATCAGCAAGCTTACAACAACTTACTGGAAATACGTATGGTGGACACCAATACTCTGGAAATAAAGACCATCGGTAGTTTTATTAATTATAAACTCTGCCGTATAATGTTTGCTTTGAACCAGCCGAGAGACGCGATAGCGCATTTTAAAGCTCACACCGACAGGTAAATATTCAAAATGCTGGTTCAGAAACAAGAATTCCCGGCGTGTTTTGAAGGATCTTAATTTGCAATAACGTACTAATAATTAAAACTATAGATTTAGGAGTCGAACGGGACCTGCGGAATTGATATTCGAGCATCACGCGTGGATGTCGAATCAGTACTCGACCTTCGCCGAATTATTCGACGAAGCGATAAGAAACGGTTTGCCCGCCGTGCAGACGCAACATCCTGGTTATTATTTCCAACTCGCTGCTCATCACGCAGGCCTGCGACACTCATCGTGCAAGGAACTTTGCAAAGTACGAAAAACGTTCCGCTCCTTCAGTCGACGCAAAGTAACATTTACTGTACCGCAATCTTACAATTCTACAATTCCCTTTACAATTACAATCTTACAATTCCCTTCCCAACAATGTTGACATTAAATAAGCAGCGTTTCATACTTAGAAATAATTTATATTTCGCGTAAAAAATTGTTATATAACGACAGCGATATTCTCTTATGGATTTCTTGAGATTTGAGAAATCTTATTTTTTTTCAGAACGTTACCAAACCGACGGATCCGGACCCTTTAGAGGATGAAGAAAAACTTGAATTCTACGGCCAACGGGCTTGGAGACCTGGCAAATTGAGCGCCGAGCCTGCCGACATGGCACGCGAGACTGTCGCTATTCAGGCTCTTCAGTATCGCGAACGAACTAGCGTCAATCATTCCGTGAGTTGAAAAAATTCAATCTCTTGAAACTCCATCGTGGCATTCTTAATTTTTCATCAGGGTCACGAGTGCTTGCAGTCGATTCATTACTTTTTAATCATCACATACAGATTATCGTGATAGGCTTGCTTGGACATGCGATATCGCAATTCAAGATCTATCGATGTCCACGTATGCGCAGACTCCTCGGTATGTAAAACCTCTCTGCCCGTTCGATTCAATGGATATTATTTTTTTATTTTTCGACAATCTTCTTCAACGAATTATTCGCAGTTGTACAGATGGCCGAGGAGTATTACAACTCGAGGGATTACGGAAAAGTATTAACGTAAGTTCACAATTCCTTTCGCTCCTGAGAAGTTGATTGTAATTTTTTAATGATTGTCGATTTTTTGAATTCCGTTATCTGACGATAGATTGTTGATGCACATGCTGTGGGAATACCGCGGCGAGCGCTGGCCAGTTTTGCTAACGGATATTCTGAAGAACGCATTGCGAGCCGCTTATCTAGCTGCGAGCATTCAGGATTATATCACACTTGCTCTCGAGGCTCTCGGACCATCCACGTCTTTTCCGAAGAAGCATCAAGATGCCATACACGCCAATATATTTTCCATACTGGAGGTGAAAATAAAAAAAATGTCAATGTTGAGAACCGTTTTAGCAGTAGATACAAATTGACTGTAAATCTGCAGAGAAAAGTGCCTCAGCCCGAGCCAGATCTTCCAGACGACGACGTCAAAGGTTCGGCTGCTGAGAAATGGTCGCTCGAACTGAGTCGTGCTGAGCCCTTCGTTTTTACCGTCGACGACAGCAACATGGCATCGTTTCTACAAGTTAAACCGCAATTTGAAGATACGAAATTCGTCGTTGCGAGCACCGTGAGAATTCGCATATTTGTCAGGTAATCGAGAAAACACATAGCCCTTGTTACATCGACAGTTTCCAGATAAGATGCACATTTTTTAAAAGTCTAACGAATTTTCCGATGAAACTAATCAGTCAGGTTTTGGAAATGTTCCTAACGTATGAATTGATTGATTGCGTAAAAATTAATTATGGAAATCAATCAAGATGGTACTGGGATAAATAAGTGCTTGACATTCGTTTTTGCTTATATTTAAAGGAATTTATACCGTGGGCCAATAAAATTTTCGAAGCTAATGGTAACCGTCAGCTGTCCGATTAGCAGCACCGAGTTTCTCGCCGTGGCAGACTCCAGCGAGAACGGAGAAGATTCGAGCGTTTTTCAGGCCTGCGAGACCAAAAAATTCATATGCGAATTCGCAGCTCGCTCATACAACGATCCAACCGACATACATATCAGCAATGTGTCCCTGTATCTCGGCAACGAATCGAAATGCTGCGTTATCATGCGCTTTTCCACGACAACCGGAGAAACTAACATGCTGGATCGTTTCTACCCCGAGATACAGCAGCTACGGTAAGATTTGAATCGAAACTTTACTTACTTTATTCATTAGTTTTATACGGGACAACCCTATTTTACAAAAAGGAAGTTACAATCTAGATTTCGTACCCGAGCACAGCGGATGAACCTATCCTTTTTCACTCAGGCATAAAAAATCATTGTAAATATTAAGTTGATGCTTTTAATTTTCTTTTTCTTTTTTCGTACAAACGAAATACAGAGGTGGAAGTTTTGATGCGCTGAGGCCATTGACGATTGCACAGATCGTGCACGTCGAATCGAGCGTTAATGTTCGCGCGGAATCTCAAGCACCTGCACTCATTGGCGAATGGTTGCCAGTTAAATTGTTCGTATCGACGAAAGACGACATAAGCGATGTAACACTGTCGATGAAGATCGTGAACGACGCTAGCGGCAGTACGAACGGCACTGGTAGTAATATCGGCAGTCCTCCCGATCAGACGAGTACGAGTTGATTACAATAAATTCACATCGTTTTGTGGAGAAAAGGCAATTACAATTGTTATTCTTTTCTATGCCAACAGCCGAGCTCAGCCTGAGTTTGGATACGAAAGAAACAGCGATCAGTCTGGCGTTGGGTGAAATTTTTGGTCGAGATGCGGACGTTCCTATCGAACGAGTCGTCTATGTGAGATCGCATCAAGTCGGTGAACGCAAATTTCTCGTTAAGGTATCTGACAATTTTACCCAATTTTCATACTATAATCTTCCTTCGTTTTTTCGTTAAAATAAAATTCATGACATGTTTAAAATAAATTAAATACAGTGGAACTTTGTTTTTTAGCGGATTACATTTTTTTTCTTTCATTAACGCTTCATGTGTACGCTTTTGTCTTTATAGATCGATTACACAAGATCGGATAAATTGAAGGGATCGACAGAGTTAACTCACGTTTTGCCGATCGTCGTGCCGTTCGAGATAACAACGCAATTTTACACAATGCAGTTTGAAGCATTGACCAAGGGATTCATCGACGAACCTTTCGTAATGATGCCGCATATAGTTTGCACCTCGCCGTGGCCGATAGACATTATCGAAACTTCGATTGAGCTAGTTAGTAGTGGTGATAGTAATCACTAATAAAAATTATGATGGAAATTTTCTTTTCTTAAACACTGCCGTTCAATGTCTTTTGAATGAGAAAGATTGATTTCTGTATCAGGGCAAGTCGATAGAGAGACGAGACGAGGTATTGCAGAAGAGTATCATCGCCGGTACGAGACTTCAGGAAGGTGAAGCAGCGACCGATGCTTACTGCGTCGTACCGAAAATGGGCGAACAGCCGACCAGCACGGGTCTTTACACAATCCGATGGAAAAGGTTCGTTGCCTTATTTTAATCTATAAACTACACCTGCTCAAATATATCGGAAAGTCGTGATAGCTATGAAAAGGTGCCACCATTTTATTTTTGGGTAAAACATCTTGCTCGACGAAGGAAAAAAATGGATTGTCCGTGTGATTTCATTTTTTCCTTCAATGGTTTAGATTAGAGTCTTATTTTACAGAGGAAACGATCCCGACGCGATCGAAACGAGCAGTAGCGTTAATTTATCACCATTGTGGGTCGAAGACGCCGTCGTTGGTCTCGAAGCAAAACTCCCGGCTTACGGATGGGTCCGAACTCCTCTCTCCGTATCTTACTTCATTCGCAATCACTCCGAGCAATTGTTTACCCTAAGATTGACAATGGAGGCGAGCGATGCTTTCATGTTTGGTGGACAGAAACAGGTGAATCAATGAATTAATTCCGTTTTTCTCGAATTTTTTACTCCGTAAATTAAACACCAAAATCTGCCTAGGTCGATGTATGCCTACGTCCGAACAACGAGAAGAAGGTCGAATGGATTCTGCGTCCTCTCGTTGCCGGATTCGTTGCTTTGCCGACCCTCTCGCTCGCCGTGCCACTCGGTAATTTTATTCATTCATTATCGACTAAGACTGTTACTTAGAGACTCGAATCAATCGATGAGACGAACATTTTTCTTCATCGTAACAGTTTCTCGAGGAAGCAAAAATAATATACTACATTATAATATTGATACTCAATTGACATACTTTGTTTAATCAATCAGACGAAGAACACAAGCTCAATAAAAGCCGCCTCGCAGAAGTTCTCGATAGATCCTTGCCGACTCACATATATATTATGGTAAGCAAAAAAACATATCCCGCTAATTGCGATTCACCGGTCAGCCGGCTCAACCAACTCAATCCCCATCGGTTATTTTTTATAAAAGGAGAACAAACTCTAACTACAATTATTCGAATAGTTACTCGAAGTCTTACCTGATAAATCAGCGCAAATTTCAAGATGAAATCTACAATCGCACGCAATAGTCTATAAGTAAATTTATTCTTCTACTCGAAGACTCAGCATAATTTTATTATCGTTTCAGCCGGAACTGCAGTCCGAGGAGACGTGAAAAAACACAAGAAAACGCGTAACTATGGAATCGATAACATTGAAGAAGTGAACAAGATAGCATGCCGTTACTAGATCGCCGCGTTCATGTAACAACGATCGATTGTTTGGCCCGAGGCCGATTAATACTGATTATAAAATATTTTCCGTTTTTATTTTACACGGATTTTCTTTTTCTATCCAATCGAATCAACGGCGTCGGCAGTTTGGGCCTTTGCGGCGTTGAAACTCCGATGGCTTTGGTTACCTACCAACGGCGATCGATCGCAGTCACTGCGTCGAAAGCCCTTTCCCCTATTTAATGCCAGCAGGTGCACAGCTCACCTGCCATGATCGTCGCAAACATTGGAGGCCACGTTGGAGGCTTCGCATTTACATCGTTTCTCGTTACCACCGACGTCACCAATAGAACCATCGGAAAATGCATTGGCAAGAATCTCACATCGAAGAAACTTTGAGAAAGTACAGTCGCGAAGAACGCAAGCTCGAAGAAGAGATTGCCGAATGGTATGAACTATCTAGAACGTTCGCTAAGAAACAAAACGGTGCATACAATATCATTTGAACCGCCACACTATGAAGGATACTCTTTCACCAAAAAATCTGGCACTCGTCCCGAAAGAGAAATAAATGAAAATTTGATCTGAGTGAAGCAACTTGGCCTTGCACCTTCCCGGTATCTCAATATTGCAATAATTGTCCAAAAAATATCTAAGACACGCGATTCAAAAGATCATCGGCGCTATTTACCCTTTGGATGAATTAATAGTTATTTAAAAAATTCAACGAGATTTTACGATTGTCCATTTGTAGAAGTCAAACATTATTTCACGTTTGTATTCGTCATCCACTAATTCTAGGCTTGCGAATACACTTTTTTCGTTTCTTAGCGGTCGTTATGTTACATTGCATTTTTATTCAAAATACAAACACTCTAAAACCGCTTAATGAGCTTTGATAATACGCGTGGCATGCAATTTGTTTCAGTGAAAAAAGGAAACACGCACGCATCGAGGACAAACCAAGCGGCCAAGTTATCGATAAGACGTGTACTTTCAAATCGCTCACGGCTCATTGCAATAACGAAGATCCGCTTATTCGAAATCAAAATTTATTGAAGGTTTGTTTTTTCTTTTTTCTTCTTTTATTATAGCGTTTATCTTGTATTTTATTTATTATCATACAAAATAGTCGTAAGACAATTAATCTTGATTATTGCTGGTATGAGTGATAGTTTTTATTAACTGTAATTCCCTGTGAAATCAATCGCTCGATAATTCGCCATCGTATAAAGCACCTTGGAACCGCTTGAATCTGTAAAAAAAATAAGCTCATTATCAGAGTCTTCGAATTAAATATGCAATTATCTTTTTTCGTTTGTTCGTTCAATTTTTACCATTTTTTTTGTTCTTTCGTTTTCCAGGACTTGAAGCAATCACGTGCGCGTTTGAGGACAACCGCCTCGTTCACGCCGACGGATCGCGAACTTCACGATCGCGTGATGAATTACAAGAGATCCTTTCGATCTTAGGAAAAGCCACGCAATCCCGAGTCTCCGTCACACTTGCAAGAACTTACCGCTCGTCCCGTCGCAGCGATTCGAGTACAAAATCAACCTGATAACTCGAGCCGAACGAACAAACTTCTTTCTAAATGCAAAGTTTATTGATCGCTTGGATCGATGTATCAGATCAAACGTGGAAGAACAAAAAGCCGAAGATCCGTGAGATTCAAGCCACTTCGAGCTACCGAGCTCTGTGCACGTTTCTTTCGCTCGCTGCAAATGAAATAGCAATCTATGAATTGCTAATTTTTCTTTCAAGCTAATTAGATTCTTTCACGAGCTGATAAAGAAAAAGGTAACATTGTTGTCTCGCGACGGTAGTCAAAGTATGCTCGTTCATTGAAACGGAAAATGTCGAAAATATTTCAAACTTACCTGGCGACTCGTCGATCGCTTCCACGTTTTGCCTCGTCCTCGATCTCCGCGAGGCAGCATGGAAATAAACCGATAGATTTGGTACGTGTGAAGAAAAAAAAACGACGGGAAACAAAAAAAAAAGGCGACCACGTAGCGACGAAGTGAGAAAGAACGAGGCCTCGTAGAATAACCCGCGAGGGAGTAGCCCGGCTGTGCAAATGATCCGAGTATTCGATTCCCAGTGGCGTTGGCGACACAAAACTCGGTTTTTCAACCTTCGTAATTACCTCCGTCGGGGCCGCGTTTTGCGCCTTCGTGCGTTTCCTCGATAGGGAACCGTACGAGCCACGTTTTAGCAGTATATTTGTCCCCGATAACGCCTTCACGCTTCTGCTATAATATTTTAGAGCTTCGAAGAAATACAATAAAATTTAAATAAAATCTATTTATCTGTTCCGCTTGAAACAGAAGTATTTGCGAAAACAAAATTCTCACGCGCATTGCAACTTTACTGCGTTCCGAGGAGATAAATCGAGCAAGAATACACGTTTTAATAACTTTAAGGAAGAAAAAAAAAGACTGCTAAAGAAATATCGTGATCCATTCCGCGCTCTGCAATGTTTTTCGGGCAACTGAGAACCGACGAATGCAAGCGACGAGACTCGAATCCAAGTCACGTCCACCTTCGTTACTCTTTCTTCATTCTTCTCTTTTTTTTTTATTTATCAAAAGCATTTTTCTTTAACATACGCGCAGTTCAGCTGATCAAACAAGATGCAAGAGTCGTTAGTGCCATTGTCGGGTCACCGAAAAAAAAACATCTGAACAAACAGCTTCGCGCCGCTCATCGAGATCTTCGTCTACGCGGGAATTTTTCAGTCGTCGGTTCGATCTCGAGATTCGAATTTTGATTCAAACATCCCCGTTTTGAATAACAATTCCAGGCCACGATACTGTAGTTTTTACGAAATCAACGACGAATAAATGGTCGCAGAAGCTTCGGCATATCGCGAGGTCTTTTTTTTATTCGCCACGAGTTCGAGTTTTCCCATTCGAGTTTCGTTTGTGAGAAGCAACGAGGGATACGGTGGAAAAGGAGAAGTCAAAGTAGGCATAGACTGATAGCGAATATCTTTATTTCCAAGCGTTTTATCGCTCCCGATAACGTTGCATAAGTGCACAACCGGTATTCACTTTTCCATTTTTTTTTCCTTCTACTTTCAGGCATGAGGACACAACGTAAATGCATTATCTTGGCCGTGCGAGCACAATCTGCTAGCGACTGAATCATACCGGACGTTTTATTAACAGGAATACTCGAGGACTAGTCGAATCGATCGCTTCCTGTTCGTATTTCTCTTTCGAATCATTACAACGCTAAATTGTAAAAAATAAATATAACTCACTCGTAATAAATAATTGAGGTACATAATAATCAACCTTGAAAAATAATTCATCTTATTTTGTTCGTATTGGTTTTTGTTTTTCGGAACTCGTCCATAAATCGTTACGAATAATTCCCCTAAGTTTCGTTGAAGTACCGAGCGCTAGTTGCGCGACGGCGGCCGTCCCGTCGATCGGCAAAGGCCCAATTTTCATCCCATTGATTTTACTAATAAAATTACTAAGTAATGTCACCACTTGTATCGCAAACTCTCAATATGGAATGTGAGACGCGCGCCTCATCCGACAACGGAAAGCGACTATCGACGAGAAAAGTCCATAGTTTCGATTTCGTTCTTGTTTCTTTCTTCTATGCACTACAATCCTAAAAACGCCCTTATGATAGGGGCGACTTTCTCGGGTTCATTCAGATGAACGTGATGTTTGCCAGGGACTTCGTGGTACTCGAATTTTTCAACGTTCTTCTTGATTACGTTCACAACCTCGTCATAACTTTCCGACTCCTCCAATTTCAAGCCCGGGACTGCGCGGATGTTCAGATAGGCACATTTTATCCTTTCCGCTTGTTCCAGCACGACTTCTCTCGATATCAAGCACAGTCCTGACGTCTGAAAAAATTCGATGATAATTGTTACTCAATTCAGCGCGGATTTTTTTTAACAAGAAAAAACAGATGTTTCAGAAATCGTCAATTCCGAGCAACAGAAAAGAATTTTCGCAAAATGTTTTTTTTTACCTTCAATCGTGGATCGCGAGCAAAGTAAAAATGACCGGGTTTTGGAGCGGGCATCATGCCTCGTCTCATCATGACCTCGGCGCTGTCTCTCGTTATCGAGCCTCGATAAGCATCCTCGACCAAATCTATCATCTCATCGTAAGTGTAGCAAGGAATATTGTCCATCGTGAGATTCTCGTAGGTGAGAAATTTTTCAATAGAATCGCCGGCGTAGTCTAGAGCTCGAGCCACGTTCCTCGTATTCGGACTAGCTATGTCCAGGCAGATCAGAGACTCGACGTCGTCCGGATACGTAGCCGCGTACATGAATCCTATCGCACCACCGAGAGAGTGGCCGAGAATTTTTATCTGTGAAAAGAAAAACGTAATCATCAGAAAAACATTGAGAATCATCCCCTCTTCGTGATAAATATATATATCCCGGTCGCAAAAATAGGTGATACATTTTGCAAGCGTGCTAGTCAGAAAATTGCGGGCAGGGTTCCTCGAGTTTTTTCAATTTTTTTCTTAAACCTCTGTTTTAGCGTTTTGTTCTGTTTTCCCGTCACCTCGAACAAACACATAGAGATAAAAATAGTTTCACCTGTTTTGGAGTGCGTTAAAAGTGCAGCGATAGCAAGCTCGTGTCGAGGATAAGTGTTCGATACTACTTTTTGCATCTTAATTCTTTTTTTTTCTATTTCAGACGCAAGAAGAGCCGATAGAGACCATCACAAAGTTAACAAATATCTTGAAATACTCCTTCTAACCTTGGTCCATTTAAAATGCTTAACGAGTCTACGGAGTAATTGCACGCCATCCCAATGAACATAATAGTATAAACCATTCGGTAGATGGGATGAAAAGCCATGGCCAGGCAAATCCAAGCAAAGAAACGATACTTGGCTCGATAACATCGGCATTAAGGTGTCAAAACTTCCTGCGTTATCCTGACGACCGTGTAATGTTACTATCGGTTGAACTCCACGTGGACCCCACCATTTTCCTGTTGGTCAGTCACATAATTATTCATATTACTTCATGCATTCAAATGACGCGTCCGCGTTATCACTGACGATTATCGTTCGTCAGGGTCGCCGGTTCGGAATATCGTAGAATAATCGTCGCATGCTCGTAGAGTCGAAAATTTTACCATAAAGATTATTTTCCGTCGATTTTAAATCCACTCACGACTCATGATTGGTCCTTGAAATTGTCTCGGTAACTCTGCAGCCAGTGCAAATTCGTAAATAATTCTTAGCTTTGAAAAAATCGAAGACAGCATCCGAAGATAGAAATATGTCTCGTGTGACCCTTGATTTTAACGAGATCTCGAGGTATTGAAGAAGAATATTTAAAAAATTACTCTCATCGAATGGAATCGTGTAAATTGTATTCGCGTTTGTTCATCTGCTCGTGAGGTAAACCGCGGCTACGGCAAGTTTGTAAAAAAATTCTAGCTCCAAGATTATCGCGAATGAGAATATTCTTCTTAGGAAGTCTTACTTTCGGAATAACCCGGAGTATTTAAAAATAATAGAGCGCCTGGACTTGTAAACAGTCGGAATCTAACTTGTGTCTTCCTGAATTGATATTGAAAATGAATTCGTGACTTAAACAGAGGAACCCATACCCATTAGAAAGCAGCGATTAGCGGTGATTTGGACAAGCATCAATGAAATTATGCAAACCGCATTACCCATTCAAGTTTTCGTAGTATATAGAAAAAAAAAAAAAAAGAGAAAGGACTCTACACATGTCGCATGTATATTCTCTCCGCATTCTGACCTTTTTCCAATCGTAATGTTTGACGATTCTACGCAGCAATACAAGTCCGTCCCAAAAAACATGGTAGTAGCATCCCCTTGGCAGATGCGAAGACTTTCCGTGTCCGACAAGATCTACAGCTAGCAATGCGATATTCTCAGAAAGAAAGGGCGCTAACTCATCAAAAGTTCCCGCGTTATCCTGCCAGCCGTGCAAACATATCACCGGCTGTTCATCCTTCGGACCCCACCATTTTCCTAAATAATTTGTCACACAAAAATACTCTCGTGATGTACGCGCAATATTTTTCTTTATTATCTCTGTCGCGCGACGCTGCGTTCCGATTTAGACAATGGATTTTCGACATTGTCTTTTCGTGATATATAGAAATTGAGCTTCATTAACGTCGTTTCCGATGGCACACAAGAATTTGCAAATCCTATGCAATATTTTGTTTATTGACATTGACACGCTCTAAATTGACGTTATAATTGACATTGACGATTTCTACTAACCAGATACGTGTCCCCATGGCACGTTAATCTGAATCTCTTCCGCATCTGTAATTCGAATTTCGTCATAAAAATCCAGTCGTTCGGCGATGAAAAGAAAAATTTTGCAGCAACGAAAAATACCTTGCATTCCACCACCGTTCACGGAGCTCTTGGCATTGCTGTCCTTTGCCGCAGACCCGCTCATGTTGAAGTACTTTCTTTATTCTCCGTCTGTAATTCATCGATTGACTATGCAGTAATCGCAACGACTTCTTGCAAGTCGACGAGATAAAGAAACGAGATAACGCCGCGGATTGAGTAGAAAAAATAAAGAACTAAAATGCAATGTCATCGTCCAGGAAATGATACATTGTTCTTTTTCAAGAAAAAAGACTTAGACAATAATTCAGCGCAATGTCGTCTCTTTTTTGGGAGCAGTAAGGAAAATAACAATTGTTTACCGTTATTTATATTTATCCTGACAAGTGATTGTTAGGTAGAGGTCGAATTCTTTCGTCGCAATCGATGATCCGAGACGTGAAAAACTCGGAAGTGCGTTCACAAAGCTGCCTAAAGACACACTGACAAGGCGGGCGCGCGAGTCCCTTCCCCTTTCGTCCTCTCTCTTACACGTGACACGTGTGTGTTCCACACCAAGAAGATATTTTAGTTTGAAATGAAAGAGCCCACAGGCCCGACCAATAGAAGAAGAAGACGAAGACGGCAGTTTGAAATTGTAATTCGTTTTCTCCAGCAAAACGCAAGCAAGTGCGATTCTAATGAATTATTCAATTATTCGACGGTAAAGAAACGAAGAAACGATCCAACGGCAGACACTTGAGAGGTAGTTGAACTCTGCATCGATGAATTATTGCGGTTGTGCAGAAATAAATAAAAATAGCGGCGGGGCATGTCAATCTTATTGAAACCACCGCTTTGAGGTTAACGTTCGATTGTTTGGGGCCGAAAAAAACAAACGCTAAATCATGCTCAGGAAACAATGATCAACATTATTGTTCTCACCGGCGGAAAGACGCGATTCCGTCAGATAAACGGTAATCGCGCGAACGATGGTTATCGCCGCGTAATGTACGATAATTAATATTTTCTCAGGCACCGTTTCACTTCGAATCGACGACACGCGATGGAGGCGATTGTGTAATCCGACGAAAATAGTGAAACCAACTGAGCTCGCTCGGACAAACGATTCAAGAATGAAGTTCGAGACGTTATCGTGCAGAATATGCCTTTGGACGGGATTGTCGAGTTCGGAATGAAAAGAAAGTTCGTATTCTATTAGTGCACCCAATTTGAATTTACTACTCTACGGTCGCGGAGCCAATCGCAGGCTACTGTTGGATATTTCTTTTTCCATCCAATCGCGAAGTTCGGAATTCCTCAACGAGAAATAAGAGTCATTTATTGGTTGGTTCGGATTCGAAATAAAAACATTCCTTTATAGTTGTTTGTTAAATGAATTTCTTCAAATTCAATGATGTCTACATCAAAACTTACTGCTTAGATGTAAAATGATTGACATACATTACTGAACAGGTCAATATTTAGATGCAAAAGCAAATTTAGCAATATACAACAAATTATGGTTCAAGGCCTAATTAACATAATTAAATACCTTGTTGTAATATTTTATCCTTTACCGAATGAACATTGATTCTCTTACACTATTCTGGAACCGACGAACAGAAACAATTTTCCGTTCAATTATTGATTTATTTATAAATGGGATTGCTCCCAGCTTATAAAGTTCCCTTGCAGTGTTTGAAAGTCGATAAAATGAGTCAATGCCTTCAAGTACAAGAATCTTTTCGCTGAGGATAATAATAAAAATTTTGCTTCATGTATTCTTTTTTATTTTTATGTCATACCATGATATTAAACTATACAATATTTCAGTGAAGTTTTTCAGGTATTTTTTTTACACGTTTCGTTAATAAATTAAGGCCGTGATTATTCAAGCCCTGATCAATAAAGAAGAGCTAACACATTCAATAAGGCATACCGATTATGCTTGTTCCATTATCGGAGTTTTTTTTACTGTATTCGAACCGTTTCAATATTAACGATTTGCATATTCAGTATATCAAAGACTTAATCACCTTGAACGGGCAAAATTAATTAAAGATTGATTGAATAAATGAATTATCAATCGACGGCACTGACGGGATTTCTTGGCCGAGACACGAATGTAAAAACACATTTGATGTCTCCGCAATCGCCGCATATCCTTTCATATGAAAGACTTTACACTCGCAAAAAAAACCGTCGGAAAAAAGTAATACGCACTGCTACGGCGTTACGTTGCAAAATGAGTGGATTGAGATGACTTAATGGAGGTCATACGAAATCTCCAAGATTCCGAGCTTACTGTCGGTAAACAATTTTGATAATCTCCTTGATTCTTTTTCTCAGAATTGTTACAAATGGTGCGGCTGAGCACCTTAACGGTACTACAAAAAATTGTGACGAGTCACGCAAGGATAAATTTGACAACATTCCAAACGTGTGAGAAAAGAGCACCGAGTCATTTAAAGAAAACGATTATACAAAGTCTCGAACGCGTATGCATCGGCGATTGGAATTTTGGAGCATCGACGCTTGCGTAAGAATTAGAAGGTTCATTGCTGCACATTTCTCAATGTGCGTACAAGCGAAGGTAAATGCTTAAAAATGTTGGTAAGGAGAAAGATATTCCCGTGTTCAAATGAAATTTCGAAATCGAATGAAAAATATTTTCACCGTATTGTAATTGAAGGCCAGAGAACGCGGCGCCGATCACGCTGTTGACTTGGCCGTGCGAGCATTATCTGTTCGTGACTGAATTATAAAGGGCGTTGCTACACCAGGAATACTATACTCGACAGAAAACCGGAATAGGCGAATAAATTATTTGCTCGAATTATATGTTTTGGAACTGCTCCACAAATTGTTACTTTTCTATTTTTTTTTTCGACTTTACGATTCCAGAAACGCCTTTATAATAGGTGCGACTCTCTCGGGGTTGTTGAGATGAACGTGATGAGTGCCAGGGACTTCGTGATACTCGAATTTCTTTACTCTTTTCTTGATTATGTTCAGGACCTTTTGATAACTCTCTGTCTCCTCGAACTTCATACCCGGCACTGCGCGGATGTTAAGATAGGAGCACTGTATCTTCTCCGCGTGTCCCTCTACGATTTCATTCGACATGAAGGCCAATCCGGCAATCTGAAAAAATTCGAAGAAAATTGCTAGTCAATTCAACGATTTTTTGTTCTTTTGTAACTAATAAAAAAAAAAATTCCACAGACAATACTTTGTGATCGTTAACTCTTTCATAAACATTTCCGGAAAGTAGAGAATCAATAACCATTTCGGCGACGGTCATTTTTTTAGAAGACCTTCATTTTTACAAAGTAGAAAATTTAAATTGGCAAAAAAAAATGCTTTTAATTTTTGGGCCTTGCTTTCTGATTAGAACATATATTTTATTGTTTTTTTTTGGGAGTCGACAAGATTTTGCAAAATAGGCTATTCTTTTTACCTTTACACGGGGATCGAGAGAAAACTTAAAGCGGCCAGGTTTGGGAGCGGGTATCGTGCCTCGTCTCATCATGACCTTGGCGCTTTCTCTCGTTATCGAGCCTCGATAAACGTACTCTGCCAAGTCTACCATCTCCTCGTAAGTGTAACACGGGTCATTGTCCAACGCGGGAGTCTCGTATGTGAGCAATTTCTCAATATATACACCGGCAATTTCCAACACCGAGTCAAATTTTCTCGTGTTCGGACTAGCTACGTCCAGGCAAATCAGAGACTCGACTTCATCCGGAAACGTGGACGCGTACATAAATCCTATCGCACCACCGAGAGAGTGGCCGAGAATTTTGATCTGTGAAGAAAAAAGTAATCACTAAAAATTTAGTCACAATCGTTATTTTCCTCAGACTTAATAATGTCCCAGTAGCAAGCATAGAAAGTGTCAGATATATTGCCAGAATGTTAGTCAGAAAATTAGGGTAGGATTCCTCTAGTTTAACATTTTTTTTCACCGCTGTTTTAGCTTTTTGTCTATCGCTTTTGCCTTGAACGACCAAAGAGAGATGTAAATCATTTCACCTGCATTAGAGTATGTTAATAGTGAAGCCATAGCGAGCTCGTATAATTATTCTCTATAGATATAAATGATTTTTATTGTGGACGCACAAGTAGTGGAAGCTAACAGTTTCCATTGCAAATTTAACTAGTGTACTCTGTTTCCCTGCCCTCCCCAAATTGGGTCTTCCGCGATAGATTTTTCATTTTTCTTATCTATCACATTGCATCGCTTCAGCTCTGTAAGGGGCTTATTCGCGACCTCTCTTCTTATTCTATCCTTATTAACTAAAAAGTCAGATATCTTTAAGTAAATAAATATATGATATGAAAAAAAGAAATTAATAAATCAGTAGATAAATAATACAATTAAAGAATACAATAAAATTGTATAATTGTTTGGGTGTCCAAGAATAAAAATGAACATAAACAAGAATGAAAAACTATTTTTCTCTGATAATTCTATTACTTTGTTCTTAAGCTTTGTTTCTCCGTAAGGAGGTACTTTTTAATTCTTTTCAAGTAGACTCTCATTAAGCAGTTTTCTGAAATCTTCGTTTCCCCAGCATCTTCGGACATTTGCTGGATTTACTTGGTAAAATTATTTTTTTCTTTTGCAGACGAAAGAAACGAATCTATCGACCAACATGCGCCAACCTTGGTTTGAAACATTGTGGTGTAAAGCACTGGGTACATCCGACAATAAGCCATTTCCAAGTCAAGAAGTGATACTACGTTCGATAAGATTGGCATTGAGTTGTTAACAACTTGGGCGTCATCCTGGCTGAATGATATGCTACTATCAGCTGAACTATAAGGCGAGCATTTTTAGTATCCAAGCATTTTCCTCTTGAACAGCCACATCATTATTCAATTTATTCTATACGTCGAAAAGATAACGTTCGCTAGTGTTACATTTACCATCCATCGGAGCTACTGCTCCAGAGAGATTTTGGAATAATTAGCGTATACTCATAGAGGTGCGAATGTTTATCATAAAAATCGTTTGCTGTCGAATTCAAATTCGGCATTCATAATCAATTCTCGGAATTGTCTAAGCAGCCTTCCATGTAATGGGAGTTCAGATAACATTTCACAAATACGCCTCGTATCGCCCGTTTTTTCACAATCACTCCGAGGTATCGACGGAATATATTTCTAAATTTGCACTCGTCGAATGTACTTGGGTAGAATCAAAATTCGTCCGCGTTTATCTTATCATAAGGTAAAATGGGACCGCGAAAATAGTGTGAATCGCTAGCTCCGGCATAAGCGGGAATGAGGATGTTTTTCGTCGAAATGTTCACTTTCAGAATAGTTCGGAGAATCTAAAGAAAAAACGGTCGAAAAAAGTTGGTGGAATTTCTCGTATAGTTCCTACGAGTTCACGACTCAATGCACTCCGATTGTGATTGTGGCTGTTAACGCACAATCGGCTTTTTCAATTTTTTATCACATTCAGAAGTATTTGAGATTCTTTTTGAATCGCACGTTTGGGCAGACTTTGTCTCAACCCCCTCAGTATTAAGCATCACCAGCAGTACCCAAACCACATTTAATTGCCATTTAATTGCCCGTATTATACATACAGGAAATAGAACTTTATACACGTATGATATGTATATTCTCTCCATATTCTGACCTTGTTCCAATTGTAATGATTTACGATTTTACGCAGAAGTATAACTCCTTCCCAGAAAAGAAAGTAGCAGACTCCCGCGGGCTGATGAGAAGACTTGCCGTGACCAACAAGATCAACGGCTAGCAAAGCGACATTCTCGGAAAGAAGCGGCGCTAAAGTATCAAAAGTTCCTGCGTTATCCAGCCAGCCGTGCAAGCATATCACCGGCTGTTGATTCTTCGGACCCCACCACTTTCCTGAACAATTCGTCGCACAAAAAGATTTTCGTGATGTGTAAGTACAATGATTTTTTTCCTTTTCGCTATCGCGAGGCAGTGCAGCATTCCGAAGTTGATAATCGATTCTTACTATTCATCACAAATAAAAGTTCACCTTTGGCATTTTTTTTATATGAACTAAGAACAGCCGGACTTATTACGTTGCTTTATAAATATACTTTATAATTAAAAATCGACGATTTTTACTAACCGGCGACGTGTCCGAATGGCAACGAAATCTGAATCTCTTCTGCATCTGTAATTTCGATTTCGCTATAAAAATTCAGCCCTATAAACGATGATGAAAATACAAAATGTAAAGCAAAGTGTAACACATATTCGGCGCCGCTGTCTTGCCGTCTCTCTTGCACTCTGTAGGGTTTCACCTCGCCTTATTCCATGATTTATCACACATTTTCTCCAGAAAGAAATTCAAAGTCAATTTAAAAATTCCGAAAAAATGCATACGTATTCAGAAAAATGAACGAATCATGTTCATCAAAAAATAAGTTGGTTTGCGGGGACTTATGTGCACATTTTTATTAAATCAATTTGTCAATAACATTTTGAAGTTATCATTATGCAAAATCAATTTTTTTACTGCCTTTGACATGCATGATTTCTTTCAGATTGTTACACCATCGAAAAGTGTTTACAATTCTGTCTCAAATCCACCTGTTCTATTCTTTCGCAAATTAATGCGAAATGAAGACTATGCGCAAGGACTACTTTAACGGACAATAAAAAATACCTTGCTTTTCACGGCCATTCACCGAACTCTCGGATTTGCCACCCTTTACAACCGGCTCGCTCATGGTAGATTTCTTCTGTGTATTCTTCGTCTGTAATTCAGCGATATTTAATAGATTGCGATGCTCCAATTGCAAAACGTTCTTGCGAATCGATGTGATAAAAAAAGTCGAGAAAATGCAGTTTCACTGTCGAGAACGGCTCGTTTTCTTATTATCAACAAAAAACCGATAAATTGGCGAGTAATGATTTCTATCGTGGTTATATTTACCCGATGAAGGAATTCGTCGAAATCCGTCGAGTTTCTTGTCGAAATCGAAGATCGCGGGTTTGAGCTCGAAAGGTGCGTTCACAAAGCCGCCCAAAGGCAAACTGGCGGACTGAGTCGGGCGTCTCCTTCCACTTGCGAAATCCATCGCATGGCAGTTCAGTTTGTCATAATCGATATCTGTAATTAACGCGAGAAAACTTCATTCGCTAATGAATTATTCTATTGTTCGAATCGTGTTGGGAGAAAACAATCGATCGGCGGACACCAGAGCGGAAGTTGAATATTGCATTGCATCGATCATCGCACTTGCAAAAAAAAGACTGCGGTAGTGTGCTTAAAAATTCGATTATTCCCGACGTGGAGGTTAGCGTTCGATTGTTTGGAGCCGTAAAGAAACACACACGATGGATTGTGCTTCGGAAAAGATTCTTAAAACTATTCTTCACACCGGCAGCAAGACCGTGACGTTTACGACGGGGACGAAAGTACGTTGAACGATAAATACGTAAAAGATGATTATTATTATTCATGTCGTTACAATAATGTCGGTGAATGAATCTTCTCGCAGGTACAGTTTCACTTCAAGACGACGATGAAATGCGACGGAAGCGATCGCGTCATCGACGACAGCAGAAAAATGTCCAGACCAATGGAGCTTGTGCTTGGTAAACAATTCAAGCTCGAAGTTTGGGAAGCTATCGTGCAGAAAATGGCACTGCACGAAATCGCCAAGTTCAGAGTAGACAAGAGCGTAAGTTAATACTCTGTCCTGTATATCAACCACAAAGGCTGTCATTTTTGCGGTCAATTTGCAACCACCGTTTAATAACATAGAAAACCGAGACCTAGCATGCATCATTTTTTAAATTTAATTATTTCTATTGGAATCGCCATACTTTGTATAAGGTAAGGTCCTCGGAGCGATCCTAAACTTTTTTTGTATTTTTTTATTACAGGAATTTAAATGCAATAATATTATCATGATTCGCAACGTAGAATTTGAAAAATTAAAGTAAATGGTTGTTTCTGCGACACTGCAATAAATTGTGAATTACTTGATGCGGTGTATATTAAACTACAGTGAAGCGACTAAACGGCATAAATTATTTAAGAAAAATGAATGAAGAAGAAATAGTTGATTTGCGCATAAGCGTTTTTTTTTACATGAGACACCAAAAAAGATCACTTTTGCCACACTTTACAGGCACGAAAAGAATTCTTTTTCGAGCATGCGTTACTGCAATATTTTATCCTTTGCTAATTAATTGGTATATTATGCCAGAAGGGAGGAAAAACATGAATTTTTGCTGAGAATAAAAAAGATTTCCATACAAAGTAAAAATCTGCTCCCTCCTGTCCAGCATACGATACTTTTTCCTTACTGAGTCAAAATGATCACTTTTCTTGTAACAGTGGGCAAAAACCCGGCTATTTTAGCCCAGTGGGGAAATACATTAATTCTTTCACTTTAAAAAAATTATATTTGTTCACTTTATTCTGTTCTTCACTATATTTATTTTCTTTCATCTTAAATTTTGTCTTTCCTTATAATCGAGTCAATTGCACTGTACGTTTTTTCTGCGAAGATTGCTAGATTTTTTTTTTCCCTCGTTTTGTTAATGCAGCAAGAACTGGATTATCCGAGTTCCGGTCAATCGGGGTGCGGTAATTGTAAATTCAATAACGCAGGCTGATTATTCTTGTTTGGTAATCGGGGTCTCGCTGTATTCGAACCGTTTGAAATTTAACGATTTGTAAATGTTGTGTATGTGCGGTTTGAACAGAAAAAAATTAAGTATTGACTAAATAAACGAAATAGCAATTAATAGCGCAAACGCGATTACTAACAGGCCCAAGACGCGGATATAAAAACATATTTAATGTCTTAGCTAGTTGCCGCATATCCATTCATATCGAAGACTTTGCGCGAGGTCGGCAAACCGCCGTCAGAAAAACGCAATAATCACTGCTGCGGCGTTACGTTGCAAAACGAGGGAATCGGCTACGACGATTTGAACGAGCTCATACGTAATCCTCAGGACCTCGAGTTTACTATCGGTAAGTAATTTCAACTATATTGGCAAACGTGCGGTAGAGCGTCGACAACAAATGAAAAAAAAAAAAAAAACAGGACGAAAAAATCTAACGAAATGCCGAAAATGAATTCTTCGTCAATGAAGGATCCTACGTAATAATCGCTCTAATTTCTTTTACAGAATTGTTGGAAGTAGTTCCGCCGAGCGATTACGACAAAGAGTCGTGGCAAATGACGGAAGCCGAGAAACTCGCAAGTATTCCAGACCTGCGGGAAAAAGGCAACAAGTTGTTCAAGGAAAAAGATTACACGAACGCCTCGAACACGTATGCATCGGCGATCGGAATTTTGGAGCAGTTGATGCTTGCGTAAGAATCAGAAGATGCTGCAAGCTCAAGATTCGCTGTAAAAACCGAGCCAAACGTTTGTAAATGTGAGATTTGTTCGACAGTGAAAAACCACACGACGAGGAATGGATCGTTCTGAACAAGATGAAGATACCGCTACTTCTGAATTATGCACAGTGCAAACTACTCCAGAAAGAGTACTACGCCGTTATCGAGCACTGTACAACGGTTCTGAAGAGTGAGCCAGGTATGATCGATTGTGAAAACAATATGTAGGATTATTAATTGAAAAAACTTATTTTTCGCCGCTACTTCGATATTTACTCTCTTTTGGTAATGCAGATAACGTAAAAGCCCTTTATCGAAGAGGCAAAGCTCACATTGGGGCCTGGAACGAGACGGAAGCCGGACGAGATCTCAGAAGAGCGGCGAATCTCGATCCATCTCTGAAAGCAACGGTCGAAAAAGAGTTGCAAGCATTTGCGGCTGCAATAAAGGACAAAGAGAGCAGACAAAAAAAGAATTTGTCGCAAATGTTCTCGTAAAATAAAAGAATTGTGATGACCAAAGCGAAGAATTACCGAAACTGAGAGAGCTTTTAGAACGAGCCATCTCTATAAGCTCTCCATGGAATTGAATGATATAAAAAAAAATTTAATATATAAATAATTTATTAAGTTCGCAGTTGAGTCTTTTTACTCGAGATGGCACTCATGTTCTGTGCCTCAACCTAACCAAAAAGCAATCATACGAAAGACGGAAGATCGCTTCTTTTTCATAACAAACGGGAGCGCCGGTTCATTGTTTCAAAAGAAAAAAAATACATTGAAAAGACAGCAAAGACGATTTTGTAAAATTTTTCATCACAATTCATCGATCGATATGGTGAAATATTATCGAAGTTTGTTAACGTTTATAGAGATTTGATCGTTCACGGTGTTAAATGTAAGGAGTGTGACCTTTTGTACGCATTCCGTATAAATTGTTACAATGTCACGGTCGGTTATCAGCGTAGGTCGTAAATTATCGAACGTTGCGGGAAGATCGGGTCGTCGTGTTGTTATCACGGGCATTGGAATTGTCTGTCCCCTTGGCGTCGGTACAAAGAACGCATGGGAATCTCTCATAGATGGAAAATGTGGTCTGACGAAACTGGAGGGCGCGGAATACGAAAAATTACCGTGCCGAATTGGTAAGAAAATTGTTTTCTCAGATTTCAATCAACTTCTTTGAGTTTCACTTCAATATCGCCGGTTCTTTTGCTTATATCCAAATAAATCGAAAATAGAAATACATTTTCCTTTCATTACATATAAAAAGAAAAAAAATTAAACTTTCATTGATCATTTGTAAATTAGGAAAGTTATGGATTACAATTCAAGACTGAACGATTTGAAGGTAACACTGATCAAAGAAATATTAATCAACAACCGAATGAATCGCACAGGTGCAACAATTCCAAAGGGAAGTGCCCCAAACGAGCTGGACATAAATGCAAAATTTACGAAGAGCGAGTTGCGCACGATGTGTCCAGCGACGGCTTACGCGTTGATAGCGGTCGAGGAGGCGTTGAACGACGCCAAGTGGAAGCCTCAGGACGAAAAGGACAAGCAGGACACTGGCGTGGCCGTTGGGATCGGAATGATCGATCTCGTCGATGTTTGCGCGACTTACGAGGCTCTGAAAAAGGGCTACAGCAAAGTGAGCCCGTACTTCGTTCCGAGAATACTCCCGAACATGGCTGCTGGGCAGATAAGCATCAAGTACGGATTTCGAGGTCCTAATCACTCCGTATCCACGGCTTGTGCAACAGGTGCTCACGCTATTGGTAAGCAGACCTTGAAGAAAAAATGATTACACATTCACACTGAAGAAGAGACCGTTCATTTGCCCAAAACGAAAATTCTTCTCTTCCGTCAGGCGATGCCTTTCGTTTCGTGCGCGGTGGCGAGACGAGCGTGATGGTATGCGGAGGCGCTGAATCGTGCATAAGTCCCCTCGCGATCGCAGCCTTTTGTCGTCTTCGGGCTCTAAGTACGTCCCGCAACGACAATCCACGCGAGGCGTCGCGGCCATTCGACAAAGATCGAGATGGCTTCGTCATGGGCGAAGGTTCGGCGATACTCGTCCTCGAGGAATTGGAGCACGCGAAAGCGCGAGATGCTTCTATATACGCCGAAGTGTTGGGCTACGGATTGTCCGGTGACGCGACTCATCTAACGGCCCCGAGCGAGGACGGTACCGGTGCGATCCTGGCGATGGATCGCGCACTGAAAGACGCCGGTGTCGAAAGTTCCGAGGTTACGTACGTTAACGCCCACGCGACATCGACGCCGATCGGTGACACCATAGAATTGAGAGCAATCGAATCGCTGTTCGGCGAGCACAGCAAAAACGTTCGCGTCTCCAGTACGAAGGGCGCTCACGGGCACTTGCTCGGCGCGGCCGGAAATCTCGAAGCTTCGTTCACGGCTCTCGCTGTAAGAGACGCCACGATTCCGCCAACTCTCAATCTGCACAATTTGGAATACGAAGGAAATCTCAAGTTTGTTCCTAACGTCAAACAGGCCTGGAACAACGCGAACGAGAGACGCGTCGCGTTGAAAAACGCTTTTGGTTTCGGCGGCACGAACGCGTCGTTGTGTCTCGCGCAATTCGTTCCATAAAATATTGCTTTTCCGTCTTTTTTGTAAATAAATACGATTCAAACGATTTTTCGTACTGTTGATCATTTTCGACGTTCAAATTTTTTGGAGAAATATCGAAAATTTTGCAGAGCCGTCTCTAACTTTTTTTTAATTGGTTTTTTATTGGTCGAGAAAATTGGTTTTTCGAAAAGACCGATGATTTTTAAACGTCCAACGATATTCCTTTAATCACAAGCAAAAGGGCCACATTATTCGGCCGCATGCCGTCGACGATCAACAATTATTCGCAAAATAGTTCACATTACTAATATATGTATATATACATATATATTCCACGATTGTTTGTTTGTTTTTTTGCGTAATTTTCCTTATCTTCGTGATACAATGGTGTACAAGATTCTCCAGTGGCAGTAAAGTAACAAGTAAAAAAGGATACTGGATCGTAAATAAGTGTGAGCCAAACAAGTTTGATAGTCGACGAGTTAATGGCGAGGAATGGCGTAGGGCTTGTAGTGGCTGCATAAAATTGCAAAACGTTTTCTCAACGTTTGACGTAATTCCTGTCGTTTCTCGATAACTTGGCACATGCGAGACTGAAATTCTCGAACTTCCTCGGCTGGAATATAACTCTCCTCGTTGCCTTCTTCCTCCGACGAATATCCTTCCTGGAAAACAACGAGGTGTGATAATTATCGACAATCGTGATTCGTTCAATCGAGTTTTTTTTTTCCATTTTTTACCTCAAGCATCTGCGTGAGGCTGAGGCCGTGGGAAGCCTTGCCGGCTGTCTGTTGTCTCATTAAAAATACATTAGAGTTGGAATGAACGAGTTTATGATGAAAAGCCGATTCGTGACAATCGCCGTCCTCCTGATTGCAACAACTCTCGCTGCAAGCCAATTCCGAGCCCTCCGGTGTGCTCGGCAACGACGAACTGCTTATGTTGTGCTCCGACGAGTATCCGCAGTCCTGAGACGATTGTTCGCTCGAATCTCGACGACTCGACGTTACCTCGGCCATCTTATTCAGGGTCAATTCGTCGTCGTAACGCTTCTTCGTTTCCATCCACATGCTGAAGCGCTTGCTCGGGCGACCGAGCCAAGCGTCCATTATCTCTTTGTTCGACGGCTCCTCGAATTCCTCGCGTATCATCCACTTACCGTCTCGCTTCTCGAACAGATCCTGAAACAATTTGTCTATCTTTGTATCGTGTTATGACGCCAAAATTGATCTCGATTTTCCTGCCGCGTTTCTACTTTTTTTCTACTTTCTAAATTTATATACCTTGCACTCTTGACACGGTTCGAAGGAAACGTCGAAGCAAGATATGCTCTTCATGCCATTGTTTATTATCTCAGCGTCGAAATTATGATGAGCGCCCTTGTCCGTTGATTCTTTGCTCTCCGTCGATGATTTTCTTTGCCTCGGGAATGATGTGCTCGTTTGAGAATTAACCTTTGCCGAATCTCTAGAATCCTTTGCACAATCGGGACAGTCGCAAACTCCGGGACTCTTATCTTTCGACTCCGATTGTTGAGGCTGCGAAAAATAATAATAATAATTGGATCACGGGGCCTTTTTAAAAGTATTGTTTTGTTTCATTGATGTTATAGATACCTCGCGTCGATCTATCGCATTTTGGCAAGCTTCCGTGGTTTCCGTACATAACGCTATTCCATTGTTCTTTTCCTCGAGACACTGCGTAAAAATACGTTGCTTAAATTAACCTTTTCTTACGTTAACAATACCTTCGAGAATGATTCAACACAATTTTGAAAAAAAAAGTCGTATGCTCTCTTTGTGTGCGAAATGGAAATATTATCGACTCACTTGGCACGCGTTCTCCTTTTCCTCGGATTCGTAACGACGTTCCTTCTTCTTCTTGCGCTTGAGTCGCAATTTTTCGCGTCGTTGCTGCTTAGCCTGTTCCTCTCTCGTAAGTTCCTCGTAGAGAAGCTCCAACTGCGTAATTCCTTGTTTAACTTCGACGGCCATCTGTGTTTGCAAATCACCAAAAAGCCGCGATTAAAACCGTTCGAAGTTAGTCAATCGACCGCGACGGCCGAACCGCCCGAAAGTAGCGGTACTCGTTCAGACCGCCAAAAGGCTAAATCAAATTGACGAAAAGCAAATAAATACCTGAAAGTTGCGCGACAGAGCATCGACCGCAACGGCAGCCAGAACTTTGCATACAGTTTCTTCCTCTCTGAGCCTTCGATGCACCCGATGCAAACGCTCGGATACGCAAATACCGAGACAGGTGAGGACTTCTTCCTGCGCTATTTCCAACGTTTTAGCGTGTCTCTCCCGTCCCATCAACTCGGGCTGTGCGCGTTCTATTATAGCGCTAATGTAATCCGTGTTTGTCGGCAGATGAATGTGACGCTCGGGTATGCAACGCTTTATACCGCCGTAGAGCGCCGGAACGTATCCTTTTTCTTTGGACGGCTCGGGTTCCGTCGTCAGCAGGGATGACGCTAGCAATACTTTTGTGCGACACTCACCGCAAAATCTGCAACGTTAATTTTTCGTTTCCTTAACTAAATATATTCCTATTCACTCACGTTCCTACTCACGTGCTGAAAATAAAACTAACGCTACAGTAGAGCGACGCATTCAGCGACAATTTTAATTCGATTAACGTTTCGCGCACGTGTTCTTTTGTGCAGTTTTCGAATAGGCTTCTCGTGAAAATTCTTTCGTCGTTTCTTGTTAGTATTGCAAGTTATGAAGAAACATCGATATTGAATTAAAGTATACTTTTTCCTACAGTTGGATTTTACAAAAGATATTTTTCTTTCGTAGCTAAAGGCAAGAACGTACCTATGTTTGCGCAAATAAGTGTCTAGAGTAGCTTCCAAGCTCTCGTTTTCCACGAGAGTGACTTCTTGTCGACAAGCGGGCTTCATGCAGTCCCACACCTCTCGCCAAGCTCCGGAGGACGGTCTCATTCTTTGCACTTCCAACGAGTGCAACGCGCATCGTCGCGATTTTTTACTCCTCGGTTGACGCTCCACCAGGCTGCTCAATCTCGCACTGAAAATCGATTATACAAAAACTTGTACATAAGTGTGCAAGAGGAAACGAAAGCGAATATATAGAAATATATGAGATGAGGTAACATTCTTTAAATTGCCGGAAGTTAGATCAAAACGAAGCAAACAATGGATTTGAAATGTTTATATTTGTTTTTGCGTATACCCCAACGACTTTTTACGATTCTGCTTGTTTTTTTTCCTAATTTCTAATTTCCATTGCATTTTCCGTGGACAGGGAAAAATGCGGGAAACCCGTGCCAGTAGCGACGGCCTAACGTTCTTATTTTTCGGTGTATACCCGAAAGAAACTTTAAGTGCAAACATCAAGGTCTCGAGAATAATGGCCTCCCGCTCGGCGGTTGACGCACTTAGGCAGTGCGCGGCTAAATGGTTATTTATCCAAGTACTGACCGCGAGCAATATTCCTGGACTTGGGTTATCACCGAAGCCGCGCGCCGACCGTGCACCCACGTCTTTTAAATAATGCATTAAATGTATTACACGCTTATCGAAACACTATCACGATTTTTAATATTTATTTTCGGGCATTTCAGTACCTCTGTGGTTAATATAACGACAAAATAGAGCTGCCAGCACCCAAGATGGTTAGTTTAGTTGTGCTTTATGTTGCACAGCAACATGCAAGTACAAGTACAAGGTTTACTCATACAATTATTATTATTATTATTATTAATGATTATTATGAATAATAATTATTATAAATGAGTGTGCAAGTTAATAGAGGCTACAAAATATATCATTTTTACCTGTGTCCTTGAAGCATCGTACACAACAACTGAGGAGACTCCAAAATCTCGTCTTTTATCGTTAGCAAGCCATCCGGAGTTATGATCAACGGATCCAGGGCTGGATGGGCCGATTTCATTAAATCATAGAACAATCTTTCAACGCTGAAAACATACAATCATCATGAACTTAAATTAATAAAAAACAGCAACAAAAAGTAAGTCTTTTTTTTACATTAATTATTTTCTGCATTGGTTGAGACTCAATTGCTATTTGTGAGCACGAATCTAAAAGTATTCAGAGTATTATTGAAGCTTCTAACTTTTCAAGGTCTTCTTATTTTTGTACATATAAAAGATATAATTTTGTACATGTTTGAATGGCATCGAATTTTCAATTTTTTTAAACAATCTGGTAAACTTGATAATTTATACAATTATTTGTACAAGAATTCGAATTTATTGCAATGATAAATATCATGATGAATTTGAAAGTACCTTCTCCTGCATCCGACGCACGGTACTGCTTGACCGAGTATAGCGAGCATGTCTTTGCAAGTAACTTCGAAGGAAGCTTTGACCTCCTCCTTGGTGAGGATGTCCAATTTTCTAGTGAATTCCTCCAATTGTTTTCCACGCACTAGTGGACTGTCGCAGACCGCTCCCAAACTGTTCAAATCCATGATCATCTGCCATAAACAAAGATAATCCGATCCGATTAGATTTCGAAAAAAGAAAAAAAAATTCTGAAGGAGTAGTAATTAAAGATAGGTTTAGGTTAACTCGGCTTCCCGTTCGCGGCGTTACCGTTATGTCTTACACGCCTCCAAAATCACCGAGTGCAACAATGGTTACGTTTTCTTTTTTTCACTTCATTTCAAATCATTCGATCGGCCCAAACAAAACATCGAACGAAACAGCGACGATCAATCCGTTGCAATATATATGACTCACCGTTAGATTCTCGTCGATAATAAGTGGCATTTGTCTCGGCGTCAAATTGACCGGCTGGTCGCTACGCCAGATATCCACAAGTTTCGCCATCACCACGCACACAGTACAACCCCGTCGAGTTTTCCTATGCTACTGGCCCCCCTTGTACCCAGTAGTTTATTATTGAAGAGTTATAAAAAAAAAAGAATCGAACTATTTGAGCTCGGCGAAACGCACACAACTCGACGAATAATCAATGAATTTTCGTTACTCTCCGAACGCCCGAAACCTCGTCGTTGCGAGTTTATCGGAAAGCCGAGATTCCGTTGATTCCCGATATTCGTTATGTCACGATAAATAGAAGAAGACAAGTTCTTTTCTAGTTATTATGAACACCGTTCTTTTGAGCACTGTACACGACGTCTGCCATTTGCAACGGAATTGATATAAACTCACGGGTCAACTTCCGGTTCGGAACGCTGCAGTTACGCGATTGGCTCGCGGTGATCGCTCTACTTCGGGCTTTTCCTCTCGCGACAGCACGAAAACTAACCTCCCCTCGACGACGCACGGCAACAATCAACAAACTGTATTTTCCGTCATTTTTGTTTTGTTTTTTTCTTTTCTTTCGAACAGTTATTCAAGATTAGCGCTTGGACTGTGAGAGTTTTTGTATATCGAATAGCGCACGATGGCTCAACACTACGCCTGGTTCGCGGTGCTGATAGCGTTGTTTTATCATTTCTACACGAACGAACACCAGAGAGATATTGTTTGGAAGGTTTTCAACGGTGACTTTAGAGTTTTCACGTCGGAGGAGGCTGGAAACGACGAGAAGTTGTTTACCGCGAAGGAATTGGAGAAATACAATAATTTGGAGGATGGATTGTATTTGTCGATTGTCGGGAGTGTCTTCGACGTTACGACTGGCGTAAAGCATTACGGACCCGGCGAAACTTATCATCCCTTCACTGGTATTTTGTTATTATTAATGTCGTTTCATCTGACGAAAATAAAGAACAATATGTTGGAACTCGTGTAACTCATTGATTCTAATTTCACTCTGATTTTTCTTTACACAGTCGATTAAAAAAATAAACAAATACATTATTTTTATCGTCAATTATTAACTTTAGGCAGAGACGCCTCTTTGGCGTTTGTGACGGGAGAGTTCACGGAGGAAGCTTTGACGGATGACATATCCAGTTTGACGGCTTCGCAGTCGAAGTCAATAAGTACCTGGGTGAAGTTTTACAATGAAAATTATATTTACAAAGGTAAATCTTCGGAACACTCCGACCTTGACGAGTAGACATTAATTCTATCGTATCCCAGGCAAACTTATCGGAAGGTATTACAACGCTAATGGCGAACCCACCGGAGACTACGAAAGATTCGCGGCAAAGGTCAGAGTAGCGGAAGAAGAGCGAAGCAAAGAAGATGAAAGAATGAGAATGTTTCCACCTTGCAATGCGGAATGGATGGCTGACGTAGGAACGAGACTTTGGTGCACAAAACAGAGGTGCTTTTTTTTGCTTAAAAAAAAACAATCTTCAATGACCAGCAAAATCTATGCTACTCATTTCTATCTTTGACATAATGCCGTAAATGAACTGAATAAGTTGGTTCCATTAACAAACATTTTTTCAAACTAAATCTTTTGTCAAATTTCTAACCGTTTTGTGCGCTTATAATTTGTCTCAACATAGTTTTGTTTGGCCAGAATTATTATTCGATTATCATTGTCTTATAACTTTAATTTTTCGTTTCTGAAGATTTTAGATTTCAAAAGACATGAGATCTTTCCAAAGTCCAAATCCGCGAAATGAATCTCTAAACGAATTCTTTACTTAGTTGAAATTGCCCGATAAATTTTTCTGAGTGATTGTGATTGAGGCTCGCTTTCATTCTTTTTTAACATTCTTTTTAGCGGCGGAATTTCTCGAAGCTGGGTAGGCGTTCCAAGACAGTACTTCGAGCGTCCGGGAGGAAAATACAGATGTGCCTGTGTCGATCTGACCAGTGAAATATACAAAGAAAACGCGGCAAACATTCGCGAGTACGACGGTTGTTTGTCGGATTCTCCAACTTGTACAATCCCAACAACGGATTGACGGACTGAAATAAATATGAATGTTTTTTTACACGTTTTTGCAACATACTCCGACGTTTTACTTTCATTTCTTTCCGCTATATAATGATTAGAAAATGTTGTTTATTAAAAGTACAAACGAAAGCGATGTTTACTCTACGATAATCGACGAGCACGGGTATTCCGTGCAACGAATAATTTATCCGTTCGCCTGTCCTCTTAATTATCCTATGTGCTCAGTCTTAATGATAAAATACGTTTTATTATTTATCGAACAAGAATGACGACAGCCGATCGTCGGTTTACGCGTTCGAGAGCACGCACTCGTAGACCTGTGCCAATTGATGCTTCTCGTCGACGTGTTTCGACGGCGAATTCGAACTTATCTTATTGAGCTTATTTATGAGTGTCTGCATACTCGTGTAACCGCGTTTCGTCGTCACTTTCGTACCGAATACTTTTTTTATCTTCGCGCGCCTCTTCTTCAACTTCGCGTCGGACGCCTTGGCTTGGAACTGTATCAATCTCTTGAATCTTCGGGAACTCATTGCCAGCGTGGCGCTGTTGGCCTTGTCGTCGGCCTCCTCCCATATCGTTTCGAGATTCGTCGGCGCTCTCTTAACGTTCCTGTCGAGATAATACTCTTTCACGTTCTCGTCGCTGTCCATTGGCGATGCCGGCCGCTTTTTCGGACGTAAACTGCATCTGTAAAAAGTATATTAATCGTTATCGGTTTGTGTACTCATTAAAAGCTTCAGGCGCTGACCAAACTAATAGAGAAGAGAGTAAATCTTATTTGTCAACATCAACGCGATAATAGATTTTTTTGAAATAATCTGATTACTCATGATTTAAAGTCTCCAATTGTTTTTCAGTCTTTTTCTCACTATGAATGATGAGAACCAATGCAATTGAGAAATGTTGAGCGATCAAATTTTTCTCGATTGCAAGCTAAACTATCGCCATGTTTCCAAACCTGCAGAATCTCTGAGGATATACAACTCGGCCAATGCTACGAGTCGAAAGAACATTGACAAAAATTTGTAAAGAGAAACTTTGACGGAAGAAAATATTCTGTATTGGCGTAGATTAAAGATTTGTCATTGAAACCTTCTATTGCCAGTCTCCGGAGGATCCGCATTGCGTATTCTTTTTCTAAGGATTCTCTTTTCTGTCGTGGACGGCAAGGATTGCGGCGCTGAGGCGACGGTCAGCATTTCCAAACTGGCTACAACGTCAGGAAGATTGCCATCGGTCCCAGGGCAACCAGCGCTATTTCTACAAAAAAATATATATATACCAAAGATCGTATTTTTCCAATTACAAATTGATCGATATGACAAAAAAAAATATACGCAAAAACAAAACCTTATTTACTACGAATGAAAAAAAAAGAAACTTACGTCGAATCTGTTATTCCTTCGGCCATCGTCGCGGCCGATTTTCACCGTTAAAACTAATTATTCTAATATAAAATCATCCACCCGGAATCTCGGAGGACTTGTTAATCCGCTCGGCAGACCATTAATCTTTTCATAAGTGTACCCGAAGTGGCGAAATAATCGCATACGATAGAATCAACGCACGCCACACAGAAGTCGAACGATCCGAATGTAACGGGTAAAGAGTGTCCCGTCCCTAACACCGGAGAGGAGAGAGTGTTTGGTTAGAGAGACAGAGAGAGAGGCGAGCGCGCGCGGGCGAGAGATAAAAAGTATCGAAAACGGTTAATCGAACTTCGATATGACAAGTTTCGATGGGAAACAAACGCGCCGCGCGCCCGTTCTGGCAATAATAACAATAAAAAACGAAGGTCCATAGCGTAAATAACGCGAGAAAACAGAATTGTTTAGCGCGTTCAACGAGCCGACACTCTACATAGTGTTGGCGACGGAAAAAACTGTCAGAATAAATAAATATATCCGAATTCGATCAGTGAGCCCTCGTCGATGGCGCGATGAAGAAAGAACGAACGGCTGACAACAGCCGACCATTCAAATTATAAGTATTTTTCTTCGATCATTCGATAATCGTCGCGAATATTATTTATCGGCTATCGTTTGTTTCGTCGCCTATTTGGGGACTGCGAGCTTTATTATTCGCGCGTATTTTCTTGATGATAATTGCAATGATTAGTCCTGAATGTGTTTCGGGTTTAACCAAAAATATTGTCCGTCGATTATTATCTCGTCGCATGTTTGAGGTTAAGCGGGTGCACCGATTTTGGGGTTTTTATGAATGAAAATTGTCACGAAAATTACGAAATGCTTTGTTTCTTTACAGCCCACCAGATAGTCAGCCTGACCGGGATTAATTTTCAGCGAAAAAGTATTATTGTAAGTTTTTCGCCATTGTTTTTGATCTTGACTCCGTTTTGACTTGGCGACTCAAACAACGCCGCCGTTATGTTTTTTCAACAGGGCTTCGTCGAATTGACGATCGTACCGCTGAGAGATAGTCTGAGATTGATTAAACTCAACGCCAGACAATGCAGAATATACAGAGTCTGCCTGAACGACACTTTCGAAGCTCCTTTCCAATACTTCGATCCATTTTTGGACATCTGTCAAGGAGACGGAAAGCAGTGAGTCCACAAGAATTTTGTATCATTTGCGACTCATAATCATTCATATAGATCGCGATAATAGTATGTTGATAGAAATTCATTGCAGCATCCGATGATCTTGGAAATCATGAAAATTCTAGAAGCGTCGCAAATTCGTCTTAGCCTGAAAACGTCCTGAAGGTCTTCAAATTCCTTCCAGGGACCTTAAATAAAAAAGAAAACTGTATTTGTATTTGTGAATTGATCCATCCCTTTGATCAGTCATCTTAACTGTAAAATGCAGTAAAATAATTGCAGAAAAACTGAATGAAATTGTGGAGCGGTTTGAAGGGTCATTTTTTTGATGGTATAGGGAGAATATTACAATGAAATTTTGTATTATGCGTCAGGGCATAAGAAATTTACATTGTCTTCTTATCGTTTCTTATCATTTTTCGTAAGTTATAATGTCTTTATGCATATTTGGCAAAACCCTGTGCACTGTTTCAGCCTTTAAACCTTTAGACTTGTCGATTATGTTTCATATTTTCAATAGACAAATACATACTATCGTTATTTTATAATTTCATTTATTTGTACCTTTATTAACTGGCCTCGCTATCCCGAGAATATCCTGGATTTTTCGCTAAGCACCATGTTTATGAATTTATCCTATTATGTCGCCCGTAATATTTTATCTATTTTCTTGTTCTCTAAAACAGGAGATCGCTGGAATTCTTCTCAAATCTGCATTTAGCCGCGGCGCAGAGGGTAGATCCTGACAATAATGCGGGTGAGCTTGTGATTCAGATACCTCCCGATGCAGCTCATTTGGTATCGGAGGGCAGAGGTCTTCGTGTGGGTATTGAATTCTCTCTGGAGCAGCCTCAAGGTGGTGTTCACTTCGTACTGCCGAATTGCGAAGGTTCACTTGCAGAGGTAACTTCTTTGTGTTCCGCGAGCACCAATTTGAAACAATAAGACCTATAGATGATCTCTTGGGACGTTAATCCTATAACGGTATAATAAAATCATAATGCATGATCATTGTTGCACAGAGAGGAGCTCACATGTACACGTACAGTTACGAGAATTCGTCGAGACTGTGGTTTCCATGCGTGGATAGTTTCGCGGAGCCATGTACATGGAAATTGGAATTCACCGTTGACGATTTTATGACTGCCGTGTCTTGTGGCGATCTGGTAGAAGTCGTCTACACGCCCGATATGAGGCGGAAAACGTTTCATTACGTTCTGAATATACCGGCATGCGCGCCAAATATCGCTCTTGCTGTTGGGTAAATGATTGAGATTATATTGAAGAAAGTAACATATTGTTGTAAATAAAAAATCAATGTAATTGTAATGCCAACATTTGATATTATACTAATGGGTTTTCTTATTTTTTTAAATTACTCTTTAGACCCTTCGAGATATTTGTCGATCCGTACATGCACGAAGTAACGCACTTTTGTCTTCCCCAATTGCTGCCGTCGCTGAAAGTCTCGGCGAAATACATGCACGAGGCTTTTGAATTTTACGAGGAAACGCTGTCGAATAGATATCCGTATTCATGCTACAAACAAGTATTCGTCGATGAAATCGACGAGGATATCAACGCTTACGCAACGATGAGCATCCTCAAGTACGTCCCATGTGCGATCAATTGTTTGAACTAATTGAATGTTTAATTCAATAGGAACTTCATTTCAGCACGAATCTTCTCCACTCTACCGCGATAATCGATCAGGTGTATATAACGAAGAAGGCCATGGCACAGGCGATCGCCGAGCAATTTTTTGGCTGTTTTATATCGATGCAAAACTGGTCGGACACTTGGCTACCGAAAGGTATATCGACTTATCTCACCGGTTTATACGCGAAGAAGTGTTTCGGCAACAACGAGTACAGGGAATGGATACAATCGGTAATTTCAGTCCCCGAGCTTCAATTGCAACTAACGAAGCTTCATTGATGTATGTTATCAATACTCTGCATTTTTAATACAATACATTTTTTTTGCAGGAATTGCAAGAGGTCGTGAAATACGAGGAGGAATTCGGTGGAATAATATTGGATCCGTCCCAACCGCCGGCTCCGCTTCCCATAGCAGCGAACAGTCCGGCTCCCGCTCCTCGCGCTCCCGATCCCGGTTTCTACTTTCCTATCAAAAATCTGCACACGATGTCGCCAAAGTACATTCAAGTTCTACGAAAAAAGGCTCATCTCGTCATTCGCATGTTGGAGCACAGAATCGGTCAAGAGCTTTTGCTTCAGGTTTTCAACAAACAGTTGTCGCTCGCCGCGAACGCCGCGCAACAGAAAATCGATTCGGGACTTTGGTCGCATTTTTTGATAAGCACGAATGTATTCACCAAAGCGATATTCACCGTTACCGGCAAAGACATGGCGGTTTTCATCGATCAGTGGGTCAGGACCGGTGGACACGCTAAATTCAGTCTAAGCTTCGTTTTCAACAGGAAAAGGTGAGATTTTCTTCCGAAATTACATTCATTGTTTGCTAATTATTCTAAGGCCTCTCCAATCCAAAAAATGTACTTATTAAGAAAAAGGTAAAGTTCGAAAAATATCCGAGTAAGCGATTATTATTTAATAAACTCATTTTTATAACGTTCGTCATTATTAAATGTTTATTAGGAACACGGTCGAGTTGGAAATTCGTCAAGACACGACCCACTATCGTGGAATACGAAAGTACGTTGGTCCGTTGCTCGTCAACATTCAGGAATTGGACGGCACGTTCAAGCACACGTTGCAGATCGAGGGTACGGTAGCTAAAGCGGATATAACGTGTCACAGCAAAAGTCGGCGAAACAAAAAGAAGAAAATTCCATTATGCACGGGAGAAGAAGTCGACATGGATCTATCTGCGATGGAGTAAGTGCGACTAAATATGTCACGTTTTTAAATGGAAAGAAAACTTTTTTCAGCGTTGTTTCTCTGCAGTGATTCTCCGGTTCTGTGGATAAGACTCGATCCGGACATAACTCTGATGCGAGCGGTGCAGATTGAGCAACCGGACTATCAGTGGCAATATCAGTTGCGGCACGAGAGAGACGTTACGGCGCAGCTCGAAGCTATCGAGGCTCTTCAAAATCATCCGACTCCGGCAACGCGTCTGGCGTTAACCGACACAATCGAAAACGAACATTGCTATTACAAAGTTCGGCTGCGAGCAGCTCATTGCTTGACGAAGGTCAGATTTCTAAACAAATTCTAAAGATAATTTCGGTTCTTTTTTTAATCTTCCAGACTAGTTTGGTGTCTATTGAACAATAGTTATCTACTTTTTTCTATAATAATACATATATGGACGATTTTGAACTTTGCAGGTGGCAAACGCGATGGTCGCAACGTGGGCCGGACCTCCAGCGATGCTCGCGATCTTTCGTAAACTCTACGGTTCCGCGTCGTGTCGACGGATCATAAAGCAGAATAACTTCACGAACTTTCAACACTATTTCTTGCAGAAGGTTGTATACAATTTCGCTTCGATTAGTAATTGATTAATTGTGTTCAAAGATGATTTTATGGATCATAAACTCCAGATAATTCAAGCTAGTTTTCAATCACGATTTTGAACTTCCACAGACTATACCCGTAGCTATGGCAGGATTACGAAACGCTCACGGCATATGTCCACCGGAAGTTTTAGCGTTTCTAATGGATCTCTTCAAGTACAACGATAACAGTAAAAATCGCTACTCCGACAATTATTACAGAGCTGCGTTGATCGAGGCTCTCGGTGCCACCGTTACGCCTGTTATAAGCGTTCAGCATGGGTAAATAAATTTATTTCGAATTTGTTACTGCCATTGAAGCCGAATTAAGAAAAAAATGTGCTTATTTTTCTTTCCAACAGAACATCGATAACAGCGGAATCATTGTCGATTGACACGAAAGCTATACTCGAAGAAGTCACGAGGAATCTCAATTTAGAGAAACTACTGCCGTGTTATAAGTACACCGTTAGCGTTGCGTGTCTCAAAGTCATACGAATTTTACAAAAGTTTGGGCATCTGCCTAGCAATCCACATCTTTTCAAAGCGTACGCTGCCTACGGACAATTCATAGGTGATTATACGCCGAAATTAGTAGAATACATTAGGATAATACATTTACATTAATATAGTTTCATTATTTTTCTTTAATTACGAAGAACCCATTGTCTTTCATTGTTCCTGTAACACTGACCGGTAAAGAATTAAAGAAGCTACCCATTGCAGTCGCTTCTTGTATTAATAATCTTTTTATAAAATCGTATTGCTTAAAAATCTTAATATCTACTTTTCATAAATTTCGATAAGACATCCGCAAGAGTTATGATCTATGGCTACGAATTAGTATTGGTGTGTTAGACAATTTATGGAATAATTTATTTGGCATCGGGCTCAGACATCAGAATGGCGGCTCTGCAGGCACTGGTCGATTTCACGAGAGTCGATGGCAAGTGGGAAGACTTGGAATTCCTCTTGGACATGGCAGAGAGCGATCCACATCCGAGTGTCCGCCACAGGCTCGTAAGGCTTATGGTCGAGAATCCACCGTTCGAAAGAGCTCATAAGCATCGTTTGGACAAGCCGGAATTGGTCGATCGTATATGGACTCTAATAAAGTAACGACTCAATTTTCTTCGATTCTCTTTATAGTTTCTTTGGGAACGAGCTGAACATGAAATGATGTCGAATGAAACAACGGAAAAAAACCTTATACATTCTTGTTTCAGTGGAATGCTGTCGCACGATGCGAAGTTGCGATGCGATCTCGTGGATTTCTATTACACGCTCTACGGTTCGAAGAGACCTCTGTGCTTGCCGATACCGGAACTCGGATGCCTCACAGCGAAACCTCGAAAAGCCGGCCCACAGGCGAGTCCCGAAAGAGAGGAAAGCGCTCGTCTGGTAAGATAGCTTTTTTTTATATCCAAATAATTTCCAATATAATTGCTTTTTCGTCGAGCCGCCTTCGAAAATGGAAGAAAGTATGTATAAATTTCACGATGTTGAAATTCAGCCGAAGATACCGATCGTGAAGCCAGACCCGCCGCACGAATCATCGGAAGTTCCAGTGCCCGGGAAGCGGAAAGCTTCGTCGCCGATCAAGGAACCCGTTGCCGGACCGTCGACCGCTCCAGATCATTGTCCCGAGCCGAAGCGTCAGAAACAAAATCACACTGTAAGATCAGCAAGCTTCTAAGATAATCAGTCGAATATTCCATCTGAAAACTCGAATCCTCATCTAATCATCGCTTTGTCATCTGCAAACTTTAAACCCTTCTCATCAAAACAACGAAGAAGATGATTACAAAAAACTTTACAAATTCGCAAAGTTTAACTAGAAGGAGTTTGAATAGATCGTGTGAAACAATTTACCGAAACGCTTCTGTTGCAGGATGCTGGACGCGGAACGCCCGGACCTCCGGGCGAAGGAAAGGTAAAATCCGAGTACTACAGCGACAATTCGGCATCGTTGCCCGGTCTCATGGGAACACAAGGACCGGTGGGTTTCGAACCGGGAATGTTCAAGAAAGAAGGCGACGATCACAAGCAAAAAGGCGATTCCGCGAACAAGGCAAATATTGCACAGATATTTTTTGTGCTCTTCAAACATTTTCGTACTCAAATCGCACTTGGGAATCGTTAAAGTTCGAACTCACAACGCTACTTTTCGTTTCTTCGCAGGGCAAGAAAAAGAAGAAAGACAAGAAGAAGCACAAGCACAAGCACAAACACAAACACGAGCACAAGCACGGGAAGGAAAAAGACAAAGACAAGAAGGAAAAGGAGAAGCAACCGAAGGACAAGGAGAAAGACAAAGACAAAGAGAAATCAAAGGACAAAGAGAATTCGGTCGTGAAAGTGAAGGAGGAAACGTTGAGTTCGTTAAGCTCGAGCCCGAGTCCGGACGCTACGAGCGCGACCAACGAATTTCTGTTTCCGTGATTATCAGGAAAATTCTATCGTCGTACGTACCAATCACAAGAAAATCTATCGCGACAGTACGTAATACTTTTTTTATCACTCATAGCAATGTCGTTTTAAGATAAACTTTTAATATGCATATTTGTAAATAAAGAATGAAAGTATGATGCTGTTCGATGATTATTTTACACGCGATATTACTCGTCGAACAATCTCCGATTGAAAAATTCTTTTTGGTTTAAATTTTCAGGTTTTGAAACCCTGTTTTTTTTGCCAAATTGTGCGGCACCCGTGATGAGATTTTGAAAAATAGTGATCATTTCAAGAGATTCGAATTTTTCATTTACGATCCTTCGAGAAAATTAAACAGAAAAATTATTCAGATGTTTTCTTTGAAAGCTCTTTCGGCATTCAAAAAAACAGGCCATCTGCCGCGCAATAGTTTTCTATCCGCTCACAGAGCGCTGTTTTATCATGAACGTAACCGCGGCCCCGAGAGGGCGTCGCGAGCAGAAAAAACATCGCGCGCGACAATCGGTAAGTCAGCGTCGGCCCTCCTGGCCGACGAATACGACGCGCGCGCGACGGCGTGCCAGTTGTTGCGGCAATTTCGAAGGGGAACACACACGGACGACCATGAGCTTTTAAAATATTTTGACAAACGGCTAAAAACGTTTTTTTTTTTTTTTTCCGTTCCGTAACAAATGGCAGACAGTCAGCAGAGCAGATTCCAAAAATCACTCGGTCTATTGACCACGCGTTTCGTGACTTTGTTGCAAAAAGCCAAGGACGGTGTTCTCGATCTAAAAGTGGTACAGTAAAATCGTGAAAGGGGAATAATTCTCGTCGGTCCGAGAGATCGGGCGTCAGTACGTTGGAGGGGGATTAGGTTAAGTTTGTCGCTGTAGTGGCTTGCGGGAATTTCGAATAAACCTCGCGTATCTCTCGTTCCTCCTTTTGTCTCCCTTGTTCCGCGTGATCTCACGAATACGCCTGGCGTGCAATTAAGACGATACATTTGTTTCGCCTCTCAAAGTCACTCGCGCATTCGCTCGCTGTTGAGCAGTGTTGTTTTAGCTTGCAGCGCAACGAATTTACGCGGCGCTGCATAGATTTTCGCTCCCAAGAACGTGAACCGTGCCAGCGATATTACTGCCTCGCTTCGTCGATAGAATTTTTCTCATGGCGTGCATTTTCAGGCGGCCGACATTCTGGAAGTACGACAGAAGAGACGCATCTACGACATCACCAATGTTCTGGAAGGCATCGGACTTATCGAGAAGAAGAGTAAGAACAGCATACAATGGAAGTAAGTTGACGACGCGACACCGAGAGATTTCGCAATGTACAAAAAAAAAAATTTTTTTTAAATAAATATTATTGTTATTAATTATTTAATTTATACATAACATATAAAAATCTGTGCCTCGTTGTTCCAGGGGCGCGGGTCCGGGATGCAATTCTCAGGAACTCGGCGACAAGCTTGGCATTCTCAAGGACGAGATAAGAAAGCTCGAGGAGCACGAACAGACGCTGGATACTCACATGCAATGGATCAAGCAGAGCATAAGAAATATCGAAGCCGATTTCAATAATAGAAAATTTGCTTACATCACATACGAGGACGTCAAGGAAAGGTTCAGCGAAGAATTTATACTAGGGATCGAGGCTCCCACCGATACGCTTCTCAAAGTTCCAAATATTGCCAAGGTAATGCACGTTTTATATCTGTTTCGATTGTTTTTTTTTTTTTTTTTTTTTTTCAAAATACAAAAAATTTGGGTTCTAACCCGAAGCACTGTGGATATCTCTGGCCTGGAAACTTTTTTTTAATCAACGAAAACATGATAATTAATCAATTTGATTTCCAATTCGATTTATCAAGAGTCCTCTGGTGGTACAGTTTCATAGCTTATCACAAAATACTTCACAATCTCTCTCAATACATTCTTTTACAGAACTTACAATGTCCACCTTCCCCAGCTTCTCTAGAACTCTAAATTAAATACCAAACCCCTAAACGTACGAGTTATTCTATCGACACTTTTCAATATTGTAATAAAAACACAATCGCCTTCTTCGAACAGCAACAACAAAACACTGAAGAATCCGATGGAGAGATCAGTTACGAGATGTGCTTGAAGAGCAATTCGGGGGAGATCAAAGTATACGTGGTGCAACCTTGGCTCGCCGAGACTTACGAGAATAAGATATTGGAGATGAGACTGAAGTCTGACGAATCCCGCGGCACAAAGAGGGAGAAGATGGAAAGCGATGGAAAAGACGAGTCGAGACCAAAGAGAAAATCCGCGAGGTGAGTCTCGCCCTTTGTTGCTTTAATATTTTTGGTCGTCAGAGGAAAAACGTAAAATCGCTCCTATCGCTTTGGAAACGGTAAAACTATGTTTCCGATCTGCACGGAGCGTACAGCAAGTCAACGGCCGTGTATTGGGGGGATGAATAATCGCGAGACAAGACTTTTCACTTGGTACAGGCCAAACAGTCACTTTGTATCTTGCATCTTAACAATCGTAAACAACGGATGTTCAATCTCAATGTTATAATAAATATTCTCGACAAACAGGTCACCGAAAGGAATGAAAGTTGAACTTTCCGACGACGACGAAACGGACGATCCCGAATTGTTAGAAGCTAAAATCGTACTTAGCGACGTCAGTGCGAGTGAGTTTTCTTTTTCATAAGACGAGAGATTTGAGGTGCCACTCGAATCAGTAAAATTATTCGTTTTTTTTAACAGATCTAATACAATCCGATGGCCAGTTGCTCGACGAATTCTATTCGGACTGTGAGTATCGAATATCGATATTGCCGATAGACAGATAAATTTTGAGCTAACACGTTGTGCGCTATTTCAAATTTAGTTTGCGGACCGCTGATAAGATTGAGCCCGCCACCGGGCGAGAAGGATTATCTCTTCAATCTCGGAGAGAACGAGGGTATCTTCGATCTATTCGACATAACGGCGAAATAACCGAAGCTCCGAGCGGAGAAACGCTAATGGAGTTTCGAGTGACTCGTTGCGAGCAAGCAAAGGGGCCCCATTCGATCGAGTGAGAGATCGTGCGAAACACGAGAGACACTTTTGCGACATGTTCTCGCGTCGATTAACGTTAAAAACAAAAAAAAGCAAATAGAAACAAACAAATGCTTTGTTAATACACGAAGAAGTAATGAAGTTGACGATTTCATTGCCGATTGAATCATGAAACTGGCCTGGCTGGCTCTAGAGCCGCGAGCCGCGTGCCATCTACGAAAGAAAAAGACAAAAGAATAGAGAAAAATCACACAAATATACATAGTCTTATTATCGATGATCAAACATTCATGTCCAAAAAGAAAAAAAGCGAAAAACAGAAGAAATCAAAGCGCGCTATTGAGTACTGCGATAACTGCGTCGATTCACAAATGATCGATCTAACGTCTAGCTTCTCGGATTGAATATACATATATATTATTACATAAATATATATATATATAGTATAACGATGAAAAACAAAGAAAATTGTACATAGCACATCATTCGAGAGTTTGGAGTACTGAAGTATAAATGAATTGATGACAAGCAATACAGTGGAAGTACAATGAGTAATTAATGTGATTAACGCTCGGCTACGCCTCCCGGAAATGCGTCTTTCAAGTTTTCGTTAACTTTTCTATTCACCGACGCTAGTCGTTCGATGGACACAAAAACAATACGCAAACTGGAAGTTTAGCAGTAGACGATAAAAAATGTTTGCTCGCAAGATAATTGTGTAAAATACAAAAGGGGTCATCGAACGATATTGTTATCGAATTAATTTAGGTCCGCGGTAGGGTTTGTCATGGCGAAGACCACGGAGGGGCTGACCAAAGAGCGTGGACCCTAGACTTTATTTTTCTCGACATTGATGTTGCTAGCTTTCCGAACGAAAACGGTATTGGTAATGAAGACTTTTCAACGGAAAGCATTCTACTCAGTGCGCGCTATAAAACGGAACATGTTAGTCGAAAAGAGCCCAACGCTATGGCAACTTAAAAAGCCGAAAAAAGGGCGTGTTTTTGTAAACTTTTTTGGGAAAATCCTTGCCGGTTTCGAACTTTTTTTCACTCAAAGTAAAAAGTGTATCATTGAATAGGTTTCATAATTTTTTCACTGGAAGAAATTCATAAATGTGAACGATGAAGTGCAAGGAATGCCTTCCGCGGTGACCACTGCAAGTACGATTGAAAACTTATACGAGAAAATCCTTGCAGTTGGAAAGCCTTCGGCAATACCATTCTGCTTTCGGAGGCTCCATAGCAGTCGGTCGAGAACCACTTTGGCCGAGATTCTCGTATTCCGTCGCCGATAAGGACGAAGTCGATCCCGAATACGACGATACGATCACGGACATCTCTTATCACGGAGTCGAAGTAACGCAAAGCTCACGTGACTACCGTGCTTCGCTTACCGTCACGCGGACTGTGTCACTTTAAATTTGTTTCCAAAGTAACGCTAATTGTCGTTAAATTGCACTTTTATCGAAGAAAATAAATGAATATTCAAAAACCAATAAGCCACATAAACGAGATCGAATCAGCACAGTACTGGGATATGAGTGAAAGGGAATAAGGAATCATTGTAGGAAATGAAACAGTAACGCAAAAAAAATGAAAATTTCAAGCCCGAATAATCTTAAGAATAATACATTATGAGACTGTGGGAAAATTATTGTTATACAGATTTCATCTTCCCCTCTTTCGCCGTGAGTAAGCGCACAATATTGACTACTTTTCAACCCAAGGCCAGATAAGAATGGAACTCGTAGAATTTCGCAATACCTCGACTCGAACGCGTGGTTATACAGACGAATGCTTCATATCTGTATAGTGTTCCTCGAGGCTTTGAGGAAGTTTGCCAAAATAATCGTCGCGTGTTTAACCTTAGACGCGAACCTGAATAAACATAACGCACAACGGTCATCTCGACGAACGCGAAGCGCAGAATTCGAAAGTCCCGCCGTTTCTCGTGACACCGAGAGCCAGCTGTGATCGAAGGTGACGACATGTCCCTTAACTTTTGTCTACATATATGTATACCCATCGTGCAACAACCACGCGACCCTGACTAAGAGAATCGTAGTTGCCACTCGGGGCACGCGGCGACAGTGCGTGCGAGAAAGATAGATCGGATGAGTTTCTGCTGTCAAACGTCAAAGGCCCGCTAAACGTTACATCACGATAAGCTTTTCATGAATGTTTCAGTACTTCGCGGACCCGGTGCCACGGTTTATTCATTGCCAAAAAACATTCGATGTAAGTATCGGACGTGTTATCCTTGAATTGACGAGAACGGATGCTCCGTTATCGGCAAAAAAAAACCGTCGACGAAACGCGGAAAGCAGGAAAACGTGAAACGATGTACGCGACACGCGAAACGTTTTGTCGTCTGCTCTCGAGACAACAATCATCTGTCAAGTTTCGGGTCGATTGTCGAAGCACGACCGAAATGAAAAAATTGAAATGTCACGAAACTTTTTTTTTTTTATTGCACTTTTGTTTCTGTGTTCTTTTTTTGTCTTTTTTTATTTACAGTGGCCGAAACGCAAAGATGAGAGTCATCTTTGTGAAATTCCGTGAGGTCACGCAGAAGTACCCCGTCGTGAGAGGCATGGCCTCGTACAGCGTTATCTGGCCCGTCGGAAGTTTGCTTCAACAAAAGATAGCGGGGAAGGAAGAACTCAATTACGCTCAGGCGTTGAGATTCAGCCTCTACGGAGGATTGTTCGTCGCTCCTACTCTGTACGCCTGGTTGAGATGCGCATCGTACTTTTGGCCGCAGAGCAATGTTAGGTCTGCGATTACCAAGGTAAATTTTTATTGAACTCGTGAAACTAGTAAGCGTTTCATTGGTTTATACAAGGAAATTTAATCACAGACGATTTTTATTGTAGAGGATAAAATTTGTTTATTATCGACCGCAACGTAGAGCCAATAATTTATTTTCAAGATGTATATTGAATTTATGGTACATTTTAGAAAATAATGGTAAATAAAAAAATATTTGTTTTTATTAAATGTAAAGATTAATTATTTTATTAATATGAAAAATCCTTTCAATTACTTACATATACCTGAAGACAAATTATCTAGAAGCTGCTGTTTTGACGGATTGTTTGTAATGTTTGTCCTTAATGATTGAGATCATTTTATTTTTTTAAAGACCAGACTTAGGGCATAATAGAAACGAGACGAAACACATTATATTTCTTATGATAAGGATATTAAGGACAGAATGCCACGACACTTCGTATGCACTTACAATTCCAAATGTTTCTCCTTGCTCTGCAATTCTGTTGAAAAAATGTTTTTGATACTTTTTAAGAATTATATCTTGTATATTTTCTCAATTGGAACGTGCTAAACAACTCTGGGATCTCGTTATCCTACTGGGAAACGAGATATGACTGTTTTCTGATCATTTCTGCTTATCAAACTTATTCCATCTACAAATTTATCCGATATGTTTCTTCACCGTCGATGAAGCATTTGATACTTGTTGAACTCTTAAGCTGTAACTATTATATGGCAAAATATGCTGGAAGAGGAATCGAGAATTCGATGATTTCCAAAGGTGCGAAAACCGGATTGTTGTTGCTCGATATTTTTTCATCAAGCATAAAATTTACCTTGTATATGTCCGAGTCCGAAACTATACGAAAGAAAAACGACAGAAGTATCACCATAAGTTTGAATTTAATAGATTCAACGTTCATAATGCTTTATTTCATTAACAGGCCTTGGTAGAACAAGTTACTTATGGACCAGCGGCGATGTGTTGTTTCTTTTTCGGTATAAATCTTCTCGAATTCAAGCCAATATCGGAATGCGCTGAAGAAGTCAGACAAAAGTTCTGGCCCACTTACAAAGTATGTCTTTACCATTTCTTCTAGACTTCCATCATTTAATGAAAACTCGATCTTACAATTATTCAATTTCGGCTAATTGCATTCGTTACAGATTGGGGTCTGCGTTTGGCCGGTTCTACAAACAATAAATTTCGTTCTCATACCGGAGCACAACAGGGTCGTATACGTGAGTGTGTGCAGTCTAATGTGGACCTCGTTTCTCGCCTACATGAAATCTCTCGAATCCAAACAATTGCGAGAATCATTGAAATCAAAGCCCGAAGCGTTAGACACGAAACAACAGAAGTTGCAAAACACAGGACAAACAAAAAACGTCTCGGTTCTTCAATGATGAAAAAACCGAAAATGTACAATTTTTAATAGCCAAATTGCCATACGTTACGTATATGTTACTTAAATCGTAAGTAGAATTGATAATTCGATACCGAAGATACCACTTGTTGTGTATATTATCTATCATGCGATAGGTATGATTGTTTTCCATACCATTCCTAGATAAAGAAAACTAATTTGAATTTATAGTTCAAGATGTGATGGCGAGAGTGGCCATTATCAGCTCGGGTACAAAAAAATTTGAAAGTATTTTCCGACTTATTGTCATTGTAATCCATACAACTCTATACAACTATTTTTTACTTCATGGAGCGACGAGTTGCAACGAGATTTTGCTTTTTTTTTCGGCACCTTGTGCCGAATGAAAATTATATACAGCGAATTACGAAATGTTGATATCAATCTCTATGATCGGATGTTAGTCAGTGAATGTTTTATCTCGAAATGTTACATAATATATTACATGTTGTGTGAATCAATGCTGTAATGTCGATCGGAGATCGACTGTTATAGTTATGACACAAAAAAAACGTGATTCGTGTTGTTGACAATAAATCAAATACTACAAATACCTACTACTCTAATATGCATCGGTCCCTGGCAAACTCTTGAGAAAAAACTCTGTTAAGCCGCAGTTTTTTTTATCAAGGCGACCGCGCGTCTTCGTGTCAGCTTTTTGTCGGGCAGCAATCGCAGAACTTTTGTTTTCTCCAAATATTGTATTTGTTTGGTCCGTCTCAGTTCGTTTTCGGAATGTTGGAGTTTTTTCTTCTCCTCAGTACAAATTTTTCAGTTTGCTTTGCGTAAAAACGAAAAGTTCTCTCGTTGCCCATCAATAGACGCATTAATTATTCATTATCGCAGCGATCGAATTAGCGCCAAATCGAAATATTAAAAAGGCGAGAGTGATCACGTGACGGTAACACGTGACCAGGCAGAAAAAAAAAAGTGACAGTTCGGATTAAAAATGGCCGCCGTAAGCTGACGAGCTGTCAAACTCTCTCGCGTGAAAAAGAGGATTTTTGTTGCTACTACGAGAGCCGGCGAGTTTGAAAAATTTGTACGACGATTTTTTTGTTACTTTCATCAACATTCCGAACGTTTTTTCTACTGGAACGACTGAAACTCGAGTGACCAAAGTTGAACAACGAACGACGAAGATTTATCGAGATTATGAACGAGGTTAGATTTCGTTGATCATTGACTTTTTGTTTTTTTTTTTGCATTGTTAATATCGCAGAATTGTTTCATGATTGTCATTCGCAATCGTTAATTGCGATATGATATTTAGTCGGAGCAAGAAGGGCGATAATTTTGGAAAACGAAGAACCAAAGATATCGACGAGGCGAAAATAAATTATGGCCAGAGCCTCGATATCGTCTCAATGCTGCGACACTCTAGCTTCTTACATGGACGGCGTTAACGTCAAGATAGCCGAGGCCTACAAACCACCGAGAAAAGTCACTCTTCCCGCTGCTTACAACAACAAATTGCCGGACATAACAAAGCACACCTACGACTTTAGCCTAGAGAAATCGGTATTGGACAAGGTAAATGAACCCGTCACAGGGACGATGTTTTTGTAGAGTTTGTTTTAGAGTTAATAAGACTAAAATTTGATTCACTGAAAATCGATGCATGGATGAAAATCTTTTGTGCAACGGAATAGTACTGAACAATTTTGGAATAACACATGCCAGATAGAGTATTTAGTTTATTTGTTTCATTGGTTTTTTCTTAATTTTTTAACACTCAAATATTCGAGATTTCTTGAAAAACGAGTTTGACGAAAAATTGGCTTTGGCCAATTGTGGAATTTTTTCAAATGATGAAGATAATGTTTGCAAATCAATTGATTTGCACGATTAAAATGACTAGCATTTTTACATTGTTATTTTTTGTATGATACAAAACTTCTACAAGAAATTCGCGAAGAAATTACAGTTAATTGAGAAGTTTCCTTGCACAGGAGGCTTAGCAATCGATATAAGTAAGAAAAACTAAGCAGTCATTCAATTTGCATTTTATCGTATTGTTGCAACAATTATCGTTCTAGCTGTTACGAATATTCTGGAATCGAAATAATATTCTCGTGACTCTTTCAGCTGAAAGAATGGCGAACGGTGAGGCAAACAAACAACGAAGCGCGACGTCTCCGTCTCGAGGAGCGTAAGAAGCGGAAAGGCACGGATACGGACAAGGAGAGCAAAGGTCAATCGAGGGACGATCAGGATAAAAATTCCGATCGTCAGAATCACGAGGACGCGAAGAAGTCGGATGGCGCGGAGAACGACGAGGAAAATATTTCGGAGGAGAAGAGCGATGATAAATCGATGCAGCAACCGGAAGTGCCGATAAAAGTTGCTCCTGCTCCGAAAACGACGATTCTCACGCCGCAGCGTCTCTCGCCACCTGTTACGGATCTTAGAGACAACGTTAATCCCTGCAACGGTGGCCTGGATTATGCGGATTTCGACAACGACACGAGTAGTCCTTTCGACAATATGGAGCTCAAAACTATAAACGATATGGAGGAACTTGCGCAGGTTTTTACGTTTAATCGAAAATGTTTCGATTCGACAAGTATTTAATACATGGTGTCCACCGGTCCTGGGAATCACGGGATTCCTTGAAATATTCTTGAATTTTCCTTGTCCACGAATGTCCCGAAATTCGTTCACAGTTCCTTGAATTTTTTTATTTCCTTGGATTCCGGTTTTCTCTATACTTTTCGGAGCCTTGTGTACAGGTGACGTAAATGTACATCTGGTATTTTGTACCACACAACAGCTTTGAACGGTTATAATATAGTGAAAAAAATCGGAATCAAATTGTAGAGTAGTCCTGCATGATCGTTCCTTCGATGGTTGAAGGATAATTTTTGTCCGCAATTGTATATTATCGTTGTGAGCAAAAACATTCGGTGTTGTACGTGGGAGGGTGAAGGTTTTTCGTACGCGAGGGGTTGAGAAATGTTTCTCCGTTTGTTTTTGAAGATTTTATACTCCATTTCGGCCTCTAGCCGCTAGTCCTGTGGATTACATGCTTCCTATGAATGTCTCAACAGAAAAATACATACTATGATTTTATAATGTGTTTGTTTCTACCTTTCTCAAATGACCATAACTATCTCCTGGAAATTCTAACGAATTTTTCGCGGACTGTTCACTGGACACCATGTAATACTGTGAAAAAATTAATGCTCGCGATCACTCAGGTATTGCAACCAACATCGCGATGGATAGCCCCGGCGAAAGTGGAGAACATAATGAAGGAATTGTCGATCGAGAATCATTCGCCCGAGGAACAACAGATAAACGACGAAGTAACGGACAATCGTGTCGAGAACCGTAACGACAGTAACAATTCCAACGGTCGCAACGTTTCCATAATCGTAGAAGAGCTTCAACGCGAACTCGAACGACCGTACATGCAGGCAATTATTATTACTTATTTATTTATTAACGGTACAAGCTCGTTTACATGATAAGAGCTTATAATTCACAATGATTTCTGGGGTTGCGATTACGATATTATTTATTGTTATCCGACAATAACAATATTGAATCGTAGCGATCATAAGTTTTAATTATACGTTTTGATTTTTTTCAAAAATAGAATTGGAAGCCTTGGCCGGATCTCGAGAGTCCCGATTGCGAGGAGAGCGAAACGGATCTTAGGCGAGAGATAATTAATTCGCCGAGAGTCGAGTCAACACTGCCGAATCCTCTGTTCGATCTGACAGAGGCGGATAAAAAATTATCCCGACACTTGAGCGACATGGGTTTTCCGTTGTCGAGAGCGGCACGTGCGGTGCGCGATCTCGGTGGCAAAGACAACAAAAAAGTCGTGGAGTATCTGTTGGCCGTGCAGTATCTGGAGGAACTCGGTATACCCGGCGACGAGGCGGAGAAGGCTCTCGTACTGACGGAATACGATCAGGAGAAAGCAAAGATTTATCACGAAAACTTGTCGACCCTCAAGGACCTCGGATTTCCGGAGGACGAAGCGTCGAAGGCTCTTCTAAAGTGTGATATCGATCGCGACAGAGCATTGGATTTTCTCATAGCGTAGCGGGCTCGTAAAGTTTTTACCATTCGTTATTACGTTATTGCCATTATTCGTTTATCGAATCGCGCGTACTTGGACGATACATAACGATCGAATAATCAACGATGGCCTCTAATACGTGGGCTCAACGGGGCGCGGATTGCCGGTATTCAATTTTCCATTCGGAGCTTCGAAACATTTTTTTTTATTTGGAATTATCGCAAGTAAAAATCATACTCTACATTTTAATCGATTGCATGCTCATTGATAATTTTTTTTGTTCAATGCGAGCTGTTGGAAAATTGAATAACATTGATCCGTATTTCTCGTTCACCGAGTTTATACCCATAATAATATTAACTTAACAGTGATTCAATCGATGATTCGGTGAAATTCGACGTTGAGAGACAATCTTCCATTCTTTCGAGTTCGGTACTCGATGTACTTGAAATAAATTCGTAAGAAAAGATTACAACACTTTGGTATAGTACATTTCGCGAGGATTTCTTGTTCTTTTCTTTGGAAATCTCATTGAGGAAATCCGTGACTTTATTACATACAATTTTATTACACTGTACAAATCGGCGTTCATTATCGATGAATGATCTGCCACTGTAGAGTCTCCAGTTCGTCGGACAACGACTCAAACTGGCGTGCACAGCTTGAAAGACAAAGAAGGACAACAGATTTTATTATTCGGGTATTACGGACATTCGCGAGTCGGATGATTCAGCGCAAAAGCTTGAAAAATTGTCGATTTACGGCGAGTACTGTATAAATTCCGCAAAAATCCGTGTACCTTCGACTGCAGTACAGAACGACGACCGGAACGTTCGTAGAATCGTAATCTTGCTGGCACGCAGCCGCGATTAGCCAGGCTTCCGTGAATATTGGCTCTTTACAGTTTTCATTAGCGCACACGGCGATCGAGCCGTTTTTCAGTAAATAGTACGACACTCCCAGACTCAGTTTGTCGTCTTTGTATCTCGTTGATTCTCTGCAAAATTCATTACCATTATATTTGCGCTCGAAAAACAAATCGTAGAAATTTACATTTTTTTTTCGTTCTTCAAAGCCGACAAATCGGCAGTACCTTTCACCGTAGATTCTTCTGAGAGCCAATTCCCACAAGCGTACGGGTTTGCAAGCGTCGATTCCATGAACTTTCAACAGTTGACGCGGCAATTCAACGACGATGTATCCACCGTCGTTGTCGCAACGCACGGAGATTCGTAAGTTCTTGACGCTCGAACGTTTTTTCGCGCGCTCCGATTGTCCCAAAGAAATTCCGGCCGAGCCGACAGTCGAGAGTAACTGACGATAGACTGGATAGGATAGATAATTCAAGTATCGATTGTAACGAAAGTAGATCGAGGGACAAGATGCGAATCCGTTGAGTGGCAAATAGCTCAACCTGTGTAATAATTTCGGAGAAAGCAACATTCAAGTCACTTTCTAAGGATTGTTTTAAACGTCGACCTATCGTAGTTTCTTTGTTTTGATTTTTTTTCACCTACGGAACAAGAAAAAAAATGAAAAATAAACGATCTACAGACGCGCAGCGCTACCGACCTGTTCGAACAGACCGAAACGACGCAGAGCTCCGGCGACAGAGTAAGTCTGTTTGGCAATTCCTCCAACGAATTCTCGTCCGCTCTGAGTTGTTCCAATTTTTTCAATGATCCCAGCCACTCGGGCAATGCAACGAATTCGTTGTTGCATATGGACAGACATGTGAGATTCTTTAATTTTTGTAATTCTGAAAAAAAAAAAATGTCTTAATTTTTTTTCTTGAGTTTTCTTCGTAGAGAACTCACCGACTGGCAATTTTTGGAGATAATTGTTGTCCATCGTGAGAAACTCAAGAGTCGTGAGTTCTCCGACGCAGGAGGGCAAAGAGTCGAGACCATTTTCGCTGAGATCCAGAAGAGTAAGGTTTTTCATGTTCGCAAGCTCGGATGGAACTTTCTTCAGCCTGTTACCGTGTAGATACAGGTGTGTCAAATTCACGAGTTCGTTAAGCCAATTTGGCAGATTTGTTATTTTGTTGTCCTTGAGATAAATTTCACTTATGTCGGCGCCGCACGTTCTGACAGCATCGGGAAGTCGCGTCAGACCACGATAATTCCAGTGCACTATCGTTTTGCCCTTTATTTCATTCACCAAATCGTCCGTCTCCGAGAACGTACCCATTGCCCTATTTTAACTAGGTCAAATGCCATTGCATGCACCACGGACAAGCATATATGTTGTTTAATGCGACTGCTATATGCGATTTGCCGCGCGAAATTCATGCACCGAGTGCGCTGTCTCGCGACGCCGCGAAAGATCGCAGCATCGAATGAAAAAAAAAATTGCTATTCTTGTTTCGCGGAAAAACAATTGTTATTTTTCGAGATTGTAGACAATTTTGAGACTATTTTGGTAGGTTGCTTTATGCAATTAGCATTTATCGAAGATGCTGCTTTATTAGGGTCGTCTAGAAGAACCGAAAAAAAAGGTTGTTTATATTTTGCACTATTATTTCTTTGCATGTCCGTCGTGGACGAGAACTGGATAAGAAAATAGCTTGCTAGTTTCGATGATATAAGAACTGCGATAAAATAGTTTGGGTTTATAAAAAGCTTGTTTAAACATACTCAATCGATTCCATTCTCGGTAAATTTAAACGAAATAATTGTGTTTCAAATAGTGCTCGAGTACTACCGCGCCTCGCAATCGATGAATTGATTGGTTGCGTAATTTCCCCATGGTATAGTTACATCTAAAATGTATCCTTGCTAGATGACCTAAACAGTTTACCAAACAACGTTCATACCGTTCATTATTGCACAAAAAACCTACGTGAATAGCCGAGCTTTTAATTGTTTATTGCTTCGATGTTGCGGAGAAATTCTTGAAAATTCGCAAAACCGAGAGCAAAGAGCGGGGGGTGAGAGAGCGAAGTTTATCTAGTAACATAGACGGCGCGACGGTTCCTCCCTGTTACGTCACAGAATGATGACGTTCTAATGGTTAATGGCTTCCACATTCCCGAGGAGCCTCTACCTTAACAATGAATAAAGCCAAATAAAATCCACCGAAAAATCCATGAAATATGATGCATCGAGACTCATTATCGTAATAATATGATTGCTCGATATTCGTGTCGGCATTGCTGATGTTTATTTTAACGATACAGTCAATCAAACTACCGTGAATAAACGATATTTAAAATCTGGAAATCGCATTCTGTGAACGTAAAAGGCTGCTGCACGTAAAAGAAGGGAACCCACGGACGTAACCATCGATAATCGTCGCAACTATTTGGAACAATCCAGATGCGAAAGACTGTGATACACGGGAGGATATCACCGTACGAGCATTGCACGTGAGTAAATGAAAAAATTTCTCGTTAAATCTGTCAATTCGCATTGTTTAACCGCATTAGTGCGTACAATTTATAACCGTGAAAAAAAAAAAAACATATCTGGCCAACTCCCATAGCCACCGAGAGCCAAGTCTCCCGACAAATGGCGGCTGCGATATCGCAGTCGGGGAAAAAAAAAAAAATCTTCGCTCATCTCATTATCGCGTCAAATACAATTGACAATTCGACACACTCGGGCTAACGACAATTTCGCGTTTCCTCGCAAAATTTTGCCGAAAACTTGATAGTTTTTGCGTATCTTCAATTTTCTCGCGAAATAATGTTCTTTTTTTATTTATTATTATTACTAATACACACGTCTATTGTACGTGTGCTCCGAACTGTGACAAAAGATTTTGTTTGATTCTATGCAAATGCACCCGCCTCAGCGAGACGATGCAATCTGAGTCGCGTCGTCTGGTTCGACGAATCGTCTCAAGAAAACTCCTAAAATTTACTACGCTGACTTCAGAATCATTTTACGATACGTTTAGCTTACGATACTATTGACACATAGACATTTTTTATCTCATGATAATACTAAATACCCAGGTTTTTTTAATGCTGCAATTCTTCAAATTGGTCTGCATATCGCTTGCACATAAGAATTATCAAGATGTTCGATTGCCGGACACTTTTGTCAAATTTATTTTCTATTAAGCAATAATAATATTTATTTATCGTTTTGTTAATGTTCTATGATTAATAGTCAATTCTTTTGTTATTTTTTACCTTTTCCAATCCCTCGTAATGAGATGACTATTAAAGATTTAATATAAACGTTTTTCGTTCAATTTTTTCAGTAGGTGACATGCCTAGCAGTCGTGACATAGAGCGCACCGATCGCAATGGAAGGTACAAGTCTCGTAGACGAGAGTCGGCGAGTAGCGATATAAATCGTCACGGTTACGAGCTGACGGAGAAGAAGCACAGAAAGCATGGAAAGAGCAAGAGTTCGAGTAGGAAGAAGAAGAAGCGATCGCGCGACAAATCGTTGGACAGCGTGCCGACAGTAGCATCGTCGGTCGTGAAGCCATTGGTAGAATACTCCGATGTGAGTAGCGAGGATTTGTCGGAGCCGGAGGCCGGTGAGATACAATCGGAGGAGAGTCGCGGCAACAGTTACACGGACGGCGAGTTGGCCGAGTCTCGTCTGCAGGCGCGTTACTATGCGAGCCCGGTACGGGCCCACGGCGCGTCGCCGATAAGCCTCTCGCCCTCGCCGCCACTGCCGATGATGCAACAACAGCAGCAACAGCAGCAGCAACAACAGCCGCAACAACAGCAACAGCATCGCAACGTGCACAGGCATTACAGTCCGGTCGACAGCGTGGATGGTTCGTGTCAACCGGCTTCCGGTTCGCAGCAACAATCGTCGTCGCTGCACTCGCGAGACCGAGGTGGTCCAGCGGCGTCGGGTTCTCTATCGCCGGACTACGCTAACGACGATTCGCGCCGTTACGCGCGCAGAAAAGAGAAGAAGCACAAGCGCGAGAAGAAGAAGAAACGTAGCTTGAGCCCGGGCTCGAGCACGGGTAAGAAGAAGAAACGGAAATCCAAACGTCCGTCGAGGAGTCCGAGTCCGCGCGACTCGCAGACACGCGACTCACGAGGCATCGTCAGGCCATCGAGTCTCATAACGAGTCCCGAGCAAGAGCACGAAAAAGCCGGCAGCGTCGAGGGTGCGAGAAGTTGGCCGGATTCGCCGCCTCTACCGTTGAAAGACGATACATCGCCGATATCGCCCGCAACGCCGAGGGACGATGAACTGCGAAGAAGATCACCGAGCGACATGGATCTCGAGTCACCGCCGCCGAGGGACGATCGCGACGCCACACCTCCGCCTCCCATCGGAATAATGGGATCGCGACACACCGAATCGCCGCATACTCCTCTGTTGCCGCCGCGCGCCATAACGCCCGAGAGCAACAGCGTAAAACAACAGCAACAACCGCCGCATCATCATCACATGATGTCGGACCGGCAGCGACGAAGTCCAAGCCCGACGATTCACAATATTCGACGAAACAGTATGAGTCCCGTTATCACGGGAATAACGCGAAGACGACCGCACAGTCCTAGTCCACCGTCGAGACGAAGGGATCGTCTCGCGAGTCCACCGAGAAATTCTTCACCACCGCGGAGAAGAGACTTCAGCCCGAGTCCGGGATCTCATCGAATGAGGCACAGTCCCAGTCCCGTGGGCATGAGACGACGGGAATTCAGTCCTAGTCCCGGCGGACACAGGAGACGAACCTCCGACTCGTTGGCTAATTCGCCGTCTAACAAACGTCGACGACGCGACGAACCCGATCGAAGACCCAGACATCACGAGAAGGATCGACGATCGGGCGATAAGAGAAAATCGAGATCGACACGCAGCCCTGTCGGTAGCAGGTATTTAATCGTCTTTTTGAAAATATATTCGTTGTAATTGCGCTCGAACCTTTTTCTAATGTTCGTAAATATTGATGATCGGTACCGAAATATAGAGAATAGAAAGAGAGATTTGCATACGGCGCTAAAACCAAAATGAGGTAGCGATGTGTAAATGTAACCTGTAAAATTCTTTTTCGTCGATTCAGCGATTCATTTCTAAATATGACGGAAAGAAACGGCGAATAAAAGTTACATTTTTTTAATATCTCGATACAAACTGCACGAGTCCAAACAATTTCGGTCCGATACATTAAAACATGTGCCGGCATCAGCCTTCACAGAAGATTTTGGTAAAAATATGAAAAACAAATACATTCATCAGATTTCAAAGACTTTATCTATATCGGCCGAATTCAAAACAAAAAACCGACTGGATAGTCGGACTAGTAAATACTCAACTAGAGTGCGAAGTTTCAGTTTTATAGTTTGAAAGTTTATAGTTACGCGCAGCCGGCTGCCCGTCTAAACCGTTTTTTTATGAACTTGAACAATTGAACTGTTCATAATTTTGGACTCTTTTTATCTACTTACGCCGAACTCAATATCAAACAACCTCGGAATTGAATCTTCTTGTGTGAGATTTCAGCTCGGTCGCTCTAAATTCGCCACTGTTTTCGTATTAAGATTCTTTTTAGCACACTGGGATTCTTATTTAAGCTATCGGTACGTCAATAAACTCTTTTACCGAGCTATTTTTGAGAGTTGTCGCATTTTTAAGAATTCAAATTGAACGTATCAGTGTACGGACAAAATAGTAATATTTTCAAGTAACGATATTGTGAACAATGTTCGACACCCTCGATTAACGAAGTTTTTTTTTATTGTTCCATGCGTAGATTGCCACTGCCATTGTCGCGTTCGCGTTCCCGTAGCCCTGGACGTTGGCGTAAAGCACCCCAGTCGCGTTCGCGTTCGCGCTCACGTCGCCGTAGCCGTAGCCCAAAGAAAAAATCGCGCTCGCCGAGCAACAAGTGTCACAAGTTATCGCGGAAGCACAAATCGAAGTCACCGCGTCCATCGAGAATACCATCACCGTCGCCTCATCGTCCGCGCAATCCTCGAAGCCCGATGAGCATAACGGCGCGCAATCTTCGCGTACAAGCGAAGATAAGCGAAACGAGTCTGTTCGCCGAATTGGTGAAAGATCGTAACAAGCGCGAGATGGCGATCAAGCTTCTCGAAGCAGCGAAGGAGAAAGCGGCGAGCCAGGACGACGTTCAAATAATCGAGGGTACGGACGAGAGAGATTCCAACAATCGAGGACCAATCGTCGCGACGCCCGAGAAAAATTCGTCCAACGGTCGATCCGGTAACGATCAAGTCGTCCAATCGACGACGATCACCGTCACCGAAACGTCTCAGGTCGTCGAAATTGTCGATATTCCCGTTCCCAACGTAGCGACCGGCAGTCGCCCACTCCCAATCACCGTCGAGGACAATTCTCTCGCTGGAAGAACACCACCGTTGCCTGCGGCGCCAATTATCACCGGTTCATCCATCGCCGCTGTCGTTCCTCCACCGAATCCGATTTCTCACGCAATTGTACATAATTCACCGATAGGACCATTAGCGAATAACAGCGGTGCGAATCTGCAAATCGGCGATAACAGCAACAGCAACGGAACGACTTCAGCGATGACGAACAACAATACTTATACGGAAAATACGATTCCTACGACGGGAAGAACGCCGCCGCTCGCGCAGCAGGTGCATCCCGGAGGTGAGTCGTTGATTCCCCTCGTCGCTCCGACACCGTCATTGCCGAATATGTCGGTACCGCCGCCGGCCGCGGCGCACCTTGGCACGGCTAACGCGATGGCGAAATTCAATACGCCGAACAATTTGGTGCCACTGAAATCCGTGGATCCACCGAAACCTCCGATAGTTGCCTTCAAGACGAAGAGTCTTTCGAGGCTACCGCTGCCACCGGGCATCAATCAGAACGATCTCGAGAGCATCGACTCGCCGCCAAGTCGATCGCCAACCCCACCGGGCAAAGGTACCGCTGCCAAGGAACCTATGGCTGGCACTTCCAGCGGCAAACGACCACTAAAGAAAGGCATCAAGGACCTACCAATGCCACCAGGTTAGATCATTTTTTTTCCTTTGAGATTCTTATGTGGATTCAAGGCAGCGTTGTGTCCAGTCGCTTCTGGAAAAGTCTTGGATATGTCCTTGAATCTTTCTTGTCTTGCAAAAGTCCCGTAAATGTCCTTGAATTTAACTTGCCCTGGAGAAATCCCGGAATCATTTTAGATTTCTTTGCTGGTTCATAATTTTTCTTGTCATATATCCTGGTCGTAGATTCATATTCCGCGTCAAAAGGTACCTCGAATTATGCGGTTCGGAACATTTTTTGCGTTTCAATGATTTTACGCTAACAAATAGCGTAATTGCCTTTATGCCTTTTTAATATGTTTTGTAACTCTCCAAGGTGTGAAAGAAACAACAATCTCAACATTTTATCTGCCATGTGTACGTTTTCTCTATCACGCATTTCTATAGCGGACCAGAGATATTGCTCTTCTAATGAAATGAAAATCTCCAAGAACTTTTTACGAATGTGGCGCTTAAAACGAACTTTTGTCGCTCGGGGTTTTGACACTACATTCGGTATATTTTTTTTTCTATTGAAGAATGCCCAATGCTTTTTTATACTCCCTAGTCACGAAGTCATAAAAAAAACTGCGATACAAGCGAAAAAATATCGAAAATTGTTCTTTGTGGCATTTGCATTATTTTAAAGATATCCTCGACAAACAATTCTTGCAGTTGTACCGGGTTCGGAAGATTTCAGCGGTGAGGACGACGCTAACGCGACACCACCACGTGGAAAGCTCGATCGTACAACACCGAAACCAAAGCTCAAAAGGCCGAAGATCCTGAAGCGTCGTAGCTCGCGAAATTGTCACACACCAATGTCAGCATCGGGCGGCAAAGATTGGGGCGAGCGATGCGTCGACGTGTTCGAAGTTATCGTACAAATCGGCGAAGGTACTTACGGACAGGTTTACAAGGCACAGGACAAACGAGCCGGTGTTCTCGTCGCGTTGAAAAAAGTACGCCTCGAGAATGAGAAAGAGGGATTCCCAATAACGGCTGTGCGAGAAATAAAGATTCTTCGACAGTTGAATCACAAGAATATCGTTAATCTACGAGAAATCGTGACTGACAAGCAGGATGCGCTGGACTTTCGAAAGGCAAGTTTGCATAGTAATTAGAACGAAAAGAAAGAAAAAGAATCACAAACATTTGAATGGAATGCCCAAATATATCGGTACAGTGTTACCTGTTTGATGGAACGAAAAAGGAAAATGATATGCCTGTTATGCATACCTGTCGCACTTTGTTCGCAGCAAGAAGAGGCGGGCGTTACAGTTCTCGTAAAAAATGATTAACATTTTGTCCGTTCTTATGAACTTACAGGACAAGGGATCTTTCTATCTCGTATTCGAGTACATGGATCACGATCTGATGGGCCTCCTGGAGTCGGGTATGGTTGACTTCAACGAGATGAACAACGCGAGTATAATGAAGCAACTTTTGGACGGTCTGAACTATTGTCACGGAAAGAATTTTCTTCATCGCGACATCAAGTGTTCGAATATCTTGATGAACAACAAGTATGTGTTTCTCATTCTTTCTCGTACTCTGGATTATTTTTGTTTTTGCGAAGCCCTCCCAAGACTACGTTTACGATGTTCCCTTTTTTTTGGGCAACTTTCGCAGAGGTGAAGTCAAACTCGCGGATTTCGGTCTCGCGAGATTGTACAACGCTGAGGACAGTCAACGACCGTACACAAATAAAGTTATAACGCTCTGGTATCGTCCGCCGGAATTGCTACTCGGCGAGGAACGGTACGGACCTGCCATAGACGTTTGGAGCTGCGGTTGTATACTCGGCGAGTTGTTCTCCAAAAAGCCACTATTTCAGGTAAAATCATCATCGACGAATCGCGACTGTAAAATTGTCACCCGACAATACAATTCTCTTGTTCTAATGTTTTCACTGATCGCTTTTCGTAATCTCGAATGTTTTGTTCACTAGTTTTGTTTGTCTTTTTTTCAATGATACGAAATAGGCGAATGTGGAGATGATGCAGCTGGAATTGATATCGCGAGTGTGCGGCACACCGACACCGGCTGTGTGGCCATTGGTGACAAAATTGCCTCTGTGGAATACCCTAAAGCCAAAAAAAACACACAGACGTCGTCTCCGGGAAGATTTTTCATTCATGCCCGGACCGGCGCTTGAGCTGCTCGACAAAATGTTGGAACTCGATCCTAACAAGCGTATCACAGCGTCCGACGCTCTCAAGAGTGCATGGTTGAAGAATGTACAACCGGAACAGTACGTAAAATCCACGAATCTTTGCCTCAGCGAGCGGATTGTTGAGAAAAAATATCTTCAGCTACTTTTGAATCACTCAAAAGTGAAGCTGCCGCGGTATAGAATATTTTCCTTATTCACAAATACAAACGAAAGATAATCACATTTAGATCAATTGAGAATTTAGCGTTTTCATCGAAAGCTCGATATTCGAAGAAAAACGCGGAAGAAAAATAGAACCGGCAATCCGCTGGCTTCTTTTACCTTCTGCGATATTCTTACTATCCCATCGTTCGCAGAACTACGAAAAATCATCCTCGAATATGAACATCTTTTTTCTAGAATGCCAGCTCTTCAGTTGCCAACCTGGCAAGATTGTCATGAAATGTGGAGCAAACAGCGTCGTCGAGAATTTCGCGTTGCGGTTGCGCCTCAATAATGATATTTCAATGACATTAAGGCCCCTCTCCTGCGAGTACGACTGTGAAATCGCGACGTCGTAAATAAAGAAATGTACTATTGTATACGGAACATTCACATAACTAAGCGTAGAAAAGAAAACGATATCCATTACGAAACAAACACACAGTAAAAGGACATTTTGGCACATTTGTTGGATCTCAGTAAAGAATAAATAACATTAAAACGAAAGTTAGCGGATATCATCGATCAGTTGATTCATCCGGCAATGCACAGTGGGCTCAGAAAAGACTATCAAGATATTATCACGCCATTAATACCGAGTAATTCCGCGACCGTGACAGTCGATGGGCTCCTCACTGATAAACGAGTATTCGCGAAGAATCTGTTGATTCGTTACTATTACAAGATTGGGGTAATTCCGCAACAATAGTACAGTCGTTCATATTTCTGCCGCGATTCACGATACCGATTCAAGCACGGGCGAAGCTTCAATGCTTTGTACGAATAACAATTTAACGCGAATAAAAATGAGGAAATCCGCCGCTGAGCTCCCTAATATTCGTCTCCGAGATTCACAAAAAGTGGAGAGAAAAAACATTCCTAAAATGGTAATTTTTTCTTTTAGAATGCCAGTTCCTCAATTGCCAACATGGCAAGACTGTCACGAATTGTGGAGCAAAAAGCGTCGGCGACAAATGCGCGAACAACAGGAGATATCGGGTGGAAAAGTGCCTCTGCTTCCTCTGCCTAACAAAATCGGACCGCGCAAAGCTGCCGATGACCTGTCCGACGTCGGGGGGTGAGTAGCAGTAGAGAAAATGTGAGAGAGACCAGACACCGCGTCGAACCAATCTAATATATTGAATGCGATACATATTGCGCGAGAGTGAGACAGAGAAAAGAAAAGAAAAAAAAAAAAGACAAGAAAGCGAAAAAAAAACTGAGACAGAATGAGAGAAAGTGAGAGATTGAGATAAGCGCGATCTGCGATAATTCCACAATACATCGAATCTGCTTACACACGTAGGTAGTGTCGTTGTGTAACTCCTAGTTTTGCTTGGCATTTATTCTAGTAGTAGTTTATCAATATTATTATTATTATTATTATTATTATATTACTTTTATTATTAAAGTTATTGTCATTATTATGATTATTGTTTTTTTTCGTGCTCATCGCGACGGAGGATCGACCGGAGAAAAATAGTCAACGCCCCTCTCCTCCCCCCAAAAAAAAAATACACTCGCTATAGTTGTTCTTTTTTGCATGTGACACAACACTCGTATATAGACGTTTATATACACTACACATGATTGATGTATACGATTAGCCGTTGACGAGTTTTATGCGTATTTTTTTCTCCTTTTTTTACAATTTTTTTTTCTTTTTTCGACTCAGTCGTAGGGAATGAGAGGGTTAGCAGTGCCGGTGGAATGTGTCAAAGGACATAGAGAATGTTATTTGTCGAATATGTGAATTTTTTTTTTTACTTTAAATGAAATATCTGACGATTCGGATTTATTTGCCAAATAGCGAAGCGTTATTGTTATTATTAATATTATTACTAGTGATATGATGGAAAAGATCGACGGCCGTTGAGAAAAAAAACGAATCCGAAAAAAATAGAAAAACAAACGAAGAATACGTGACCAAAAAGTTTCGAGAAATGTTTTCTATTTTTTTTTGTATTGAATCAATGTCTGTATATACAGATTGTATACATCGATACAGTAAGATTGATCGTGTGTAGTTGAGACTTGGGTTTTTTTGTTTCTGTTTTAATACCTAAATACTCTAGGTAATGAGGCACCCGATATATATATATACATATACTGTGTATAGTATACATCGATATGTACGATACCTAAATGCCACACGTTCAATCGATAGAAGTGTCTGTAAATATTGTGTTAGATTTTTTTGTGGCTGAGAATCACCGAGCTCGTTTAACCGACGTTACATCTTGTGTCGCTACCTTTTTTTGCATAAATTATCGCGCGTTAGATCGTAATGTCAATGGTAAAAATTTCAGCCATAATATCGAGGATTGCACAGCTTAGTGATGTAAACATTGGGGCTCCGGATCGTAGAAATGTAAAATGAGGTACTAAAATAATTATTATTATCGATAATACATTCTGTAAATAAAAGCTGAAAAAGCTTGAAGCGACGATATATATAAACTAATAATTACAACAACAACAACAAAGATTAAAGCGTTTGGCATCAGTGAGAGAAAATAATTTCGGTGTCGTTGTCCACAGCTCGGGCACGAACGAAACTACGAATTTGTAATGAATATAATGTGATCCTGTTGATCAATCGCGCAACACGAACGTGACGAGGATTCAACGACAGAGCGACTGCCCGCGGAGAGATGTTCAAGAAATACGAGAGAGAGCCTGACAAGAGTGAAATTACTGTTAGAAAAAGAAATTCTTTTGTTTTGTTTTGTATGTAATCGAAGAATCGAGCGTCAAGTCGGAGAAACTCCACGCAAGCAGCTGTAAAAATTATATCTATATTTTTGAGACTCAATCTCTCGCAACGGTGACTACTATTGTTTATTCTTTTGTTTTTTTTTTCACAATCGATATAGTAATCAATTTCTTCAAAAATATCGAAAAAAAAAAACGAAAAATATAGCTGCTTAACTTATTCTTTTTCTTTAGACAATATCTAGCTTTAAATATGATATGTCTATGAAGAGGATATTCAGCGGATTCGCGAGATTGTCTGTGAGTCGACGATATCCGCGTGAATAATAACTTTTACGCTCTTCACCCATGTTCTTTTTTTTTCAATCCCTATACTATGTCACCGTAAAACATTGAGTGCTAATTGCGATCAAATTTCAATGTAATCCTAGGATACGCTATATATAAAAATAATAACGTGATACGATCGGCTGCCTGATTTCCCGAGGACTGGATAAAGAAAAATACTGCAAAATGGAGGCATTTTGTCGTAAACTCCCGCAATTTCCTTCCACAACAAGTAATTTCCAGTGAACAAAAAAGCCGAAACGAAACCTTTACGCGGAAGAGATGAAGAAAAATATATTATATAAATGTTAATAAAGGGAACAGGATTCACCTGGCGCCAAATAAACTTCGAGACGGGATGTACGAGAATAAAGAAGAGAAAAAAGTAACAATAAATGTATAAAGCGGTATCGTGGAATCGGGCGACGATCGAATCACAGCGAAAAACGGATTATCCGTACCTTGTTTATATTCATATTCACAAGCCAGAGAGAATTTTGAATCATCATGCTATTATTATAAAAAAAAAAAAAACGAATGAAATCTACCGGAAGAATCTAATAGAAAAAAATTACAATTGTGTTTCAGGAAATAAAAAGTAATTGTGGCCGAATGATAGAGGGACAATTTTAATGATAGCACTTGTAGGCCTGTACATATAGGTAATCTTTACGAAGCTTATTATTTCTTTTATTTTCCATTAACTCGTTTTCATTTATTTTCATTTTTATCCCACGACAGTGATGGTCTAACATATTTTCGGCTTCGGAGAGTCTTTACATTAACATGGTGAAACAATTTACAAGTTACATGTTTTTTGTTATTACCAATAAAAAATATAACGCGAATGATGGAATTTTTGGTCGTCTTGGATTGAGATTTTTTTTTCTTTATATTCGTGTCGTTGCAGTCCGATCGCTACAAGCGGGCCGAGAGCCTTTTTCCGTATATCTCTGCAATACAAATATATTAATAACGTCCACATTTTTTAAAAGAAAAATTATAGTAGTTTGCGGTCCCACTCATTGTTTCATTGACTTCTACATTTTCATTTAAAAAAAAAATAGCTTGTATAAAAACAAAAAGCCTCGTGATTTCAATGATTTGACCGAATCTAATAAAAATTCAACTACATCGATGAAAAAGCTATTTAAACATCGTATTACTTTCGAAAAAAGCCATGATGCAGTAAATTCATTTGTAAAAAAAAAACCGAACGGACCTCCACTAGTACAACAAAGACCAATGAAAGTAATTTAAAGAAAAAACGATTTATATTTTTAACAATCAAATTTTGTGGCTGTTAACGACAATCGACGTACACTTAAGCTTTGAACTATCTGCAACGATGCGACTGCACAATTGAAGAATTGCATGTTTGTCGCAAGAATCGCGCTATACTGCTCGTTTATCTGCATCTCTGTGATGGAAAATGCATGTTTTTCGTACTCACGCTTTCACGCTCACACGATAAAAAAATCATTTGAAAAAAAAATATACATATAGATAAGTCACGCAAGGTCTAACATAAAATTAGATCCGCACTACTATCATCATCGATATTTTCCTTTCAGATCATCGAAACGCTTAAAAATGGAGGCAGGTTATAATTCTCACACGAATTGCCACAGAGCGTCGGAATCGCAATTCGGCGGTGAGGGTATCTTCGGCGAGGGTGGATCGTTTGTCGTATCGCCGTCGACTTATTACTACAACAACAGTCCGACTTCTTCCACGATGAAAGGGCGAGAAACCGCGGCTACGGCTCTGGCGAGAAATATTCAGGGAATGAGACAACCCCAACACGCGACGGGGGTGGCTCAAGAAGGAAACGCCGAGGAGAGTTTGGCAAGAAAACTCACCGTTCTCACGGGCTCCCTGGGACAAGGAAAACCCATTCGCGTCGACGATCTTATGTCCCTGAGACTCGACAATGAGGTAAAAAGATCTCGGCGAAACGAAAATATTGTCAAACTTGGAGACGAAAACATCTTGAATAGTTTTTGAAAAACATCATCTCGAATATTATTATTTTCTAATATAATAATAATTTTAATAATATCTTCGAAATTAGGAATGTTTTTTCTTCAATCTTTCAATGAATATTTTGAAATAAAAAAATTGTATTTAATTTCGTTTTTCTCCCAAAAAATATCTTTCACATCTTGCATTTTGTTTTTTTTCTACAGAGCGATCCAAAGGCCGTGCAGTTGCTGGCGAATCTTCACGCGGAGTTGAGACTGGCAGCCGCGAATTCTCGACAGAGCGGACAACTGGATCCTCATCTACCGGTCGTAAATCCTCCGCCAACAGGTCAGAATTTTTTTTTTTGCATTTCAATGTTGCTAAGAAACGTAACTCGAATTTTTTTTTTTTGAGAAATGCAAGAGAGGCCTTGATTTTACAGATATAACGACCGACCAGAAGGGAAGCTTCGACGCTCATGCTGTTTACGCCGGAGACGACGCAGTGAGTTCCGGAAGATGGTCCCAGATAGCGACGATCGGTATTCGTACTGCGTTGTCCGCATTAATGTCGCGCTATGGCTTGGAGACATACAATCCCAATCCTGCCGTTAACCAAGCCCCAGGTAAATCTTACATCGGTCAATCGCCACAGAATCGTTTTCTACCCCCCTCTGCCTCGACCGCATCCGCGCACATGTCAGCCTTCGGATCGTAAAACTTATTTTTTTCGCTCCAAAAAAACAAAAAGAAAAACACCACTAAATAGTATATTTTTTAAAGGACACTGACTGAAGAAAAAACTCGTACTCACGATTTCTCTCTTTTGTTTTTTTTTTTTCTTGCAATCGCACTACACGCAATTTCGACGCTCTTGACAATTCTTTCCATTTCTTTACTTCTGGATGCTTCGATCGTGAGAAAAATGTTTCGCTAATCATTTTTTTAATTTTCATCTTTTTTTTTTTCTTTCGTAATATTTAACTCTACGTGCTAATAATAAAAATTGCTCCGATGTCTAATCAATGGCCGGATGATATGTAAATAAAAATTGCAGGGAAAATGAAATAATAAATAATCGAACCAAAGCTTCTTCGATAACCTCGTCGTTCAGCGATTTTTATGCTTTTGTTATTGTTGAGAAAAAAAGATCTTGAAGAAAGAAAACAAAGACAATTGAAAGATCGACATTGTATCGAAGTGTATTCATGTTTTACGAACGTTTTTGCAGACTGAGAGCCGAATGAAATCTTAGAATCGCGGCTGGGAAACGAATTCGAGAGGTTAAGACGGCGATTAAAAATATATATACTGTATATATACAATCGAATTTCAAGCCTGACAACGTGAAGATAAAATAGGACTCATTTGTATGTGTGGGAGAAACGAACACACGCGAAGAGAAGAAACACTTGGCAACACTGGACAATGAAGTCAGCCTCGTATGCCGCATCTCAATTGTTTTCCAAACTTAACCTTACATTTCAAATTATAAAAAAAAATACAAAAACAATACTCGCGTGTGCGTGAATGTCCAAAAAAAACAACTTCGGATTTATCGTTGCGCGGATTTATCTCGTCGATTTACGAAAGTATTTACGAATGCATTATTGTTATCATTATTATTTCGATGTTTCGAAGTAACGAAGACTGTACAGTTTTGTAAATTACAACAGCATAAAATAACGAAAAAAAAAACAGACCGAAACGGAGTCAGAGACGAAATTGTAGTTATTTTAGGTTAGTGCAAGTCCGCTGTGTTTCTTTCGCGTTTTTGATGTGGGGAAACAAGCACGAAGAGAACAATGGGTATACCAATGATTGCATTGCCGAGGAATGAAAATCCTAAGGAGGAAGAACTCAAGAGAGAGGACGAGAGTATTGTGGCAGCCTTCCGAATCATCTTCGATGGCTATCGACGTAGGTTTACATGAAGCTTTCTTGCTATTTTACTCCAATATTGTCATATTTTATTGTTCTGTGTTTGCACTCCGTTGTTACGATGTGAGGACAAACATCTGTCCCTCATTTAATCGTATATTATATGAATGTATAATTTTTTTCCGAAGAAAAAAAACACTTGCCGTAAGAAAGATTCGTTTGAAATAAAAAATGCCCTTTCAATCAGAAAAATAATACATTTTCAATAGAAATCAGGCGATAACTCCAAAAGCGGATTTTTACCCATATTTACTAATTGCAATTTATATTTGGCATTTCAGTTTGCACATTGAAGATTATATCATTTTTACCAAGTTTGTGTAACGTTACATGACGAGATATAACCATTTTTGAGTATACAAAAGAATAAATAGAATGTACAAAAAGAATTTCAAATTCCCATCTCTATTGAAGTAGCTAATCTATGCAAATTAGATGGTAGATTCGTCAAACGAATCACGAATGGAATTACAGTCACAAATTTCATTTGAAAAAAAACTACGTTTTTTGCAATAAATTTATTAACATTAAGAAATGGGATCGGATTAATTGATCACGAAATCGTTAATAAAATTTGTCACAACTTCTGTTCTGCCATCCTGTTTTCTCCAAATTTGTCCTCTTCCTTCTGCTGTTCTTATCGTGTTTTTTATTCCAGGTGCTCAGAATCGTACGCGTGCCATTATCAAAGCGTACAATGACTTAGAATCTATAGCATTGACTCTGCTAAACGAGCGCCGCGAAGACCGTGATGTATCGCCGAAGCAAATTAAGGAAAAAGCGTCTAGCTCAAACGCGGATACCGAGTTAACGGACGTGTTGATGGTCGATCTAACGTCGGACTTCGATTTTGGGGAAACAGTGCCCCCAGCGAAAAGTTTGCGATCCCCGAGTCCAATTTTCGGAGCGCCGGAAGAATCGAACAAAACGAAAAAGTCCTTCGAAGAGAGAAGTTTACCGAAACTCGGGGAAGCATCGAAATCATCGAAGCTCGCAGTAACGAAGAATCAACACGGCACTAAGATGGAAAATAAAGTATCGGAAGGAAATGAGGAGAACAATGCTCTGATCGGCAACAAAAACGATAGAAACGTTACCAAATCTAACGACGTTGAGCCGCATTCGTCCTTAAACGAATCGAGACCATGCGGTAAACTGAGTTTAACCAGAGCCAGTTACAAGATCGAGAAACACAAAGGTCCAGGTGGCAAAACGTCGAAGCAGTCGATCCTAGTTTTTCAGCCGCAAACGGCGAAAGTGAATATCAGTTGCTCCGAAAAAATGAAATCCAAATCAGCCTCGCACTGGGCCAACTTGTTTGACGAGGATTATCGGGTTAAAAAGACCTCGAGCAGCATCGAATCAACCGCTACGGAGGATAAAAACGGCGGTCAGCTGAAAAACGTAATTCCAGAAACATTCGATGAATCCGTAAAAGCTGACTCAAAAGTCGTTGACAAATCGGCTATTCAAGGTGAACGAAATCCTGAGAAAATAATAGAAGAAAGTCCGGTATTCGAAAGTCACAGTCAAATAAACGAAACCGCGCGTTCCCTCTTCGAGGACGACGACCTTGACGACTTTGAATTAACTCAAGGCATATTGAACACTTGTGTGGATGCTCCCGCCGCGATAGTCGTACGACCGATGAGTCCGAGTAACTTTGGCAAAAGAAGAAAAATCGACGTGCCGAACGCGTCGACGCCCAAAACGACGAAGACTTGTCACGGACAAGAATTGATCGACGAAACGTTTTTCGCCCCGGGGGAGCAACACGCGATGAAAAACGTTGCGAAACCGATTGATACAAAGTCGCCGGTAGCCGGTTGTTCGAAAATTTTAACACCCAAAAAGACCGGAGACGCGATTCGAGCTTTCAAGCAAAAAATCGTCGATAATAAACCCGTAAAAAATAATGAAATCGGCGATTTGGATTTGATGGATTCGGACTGGGACGTCGATATCTCGAACGAGGTTTGGTCGCCGGAGAAACGACCGATAGAAAATAGCTTTGACGTGTAAGTAGAACGTAATCTTATTCATAAAAATCATAACTACAGAGATATATTCAGGGCATGATTGTTTTGTCTATGCACAGAATACCGGAAAAGCCGAAGAAAAGTCCAAAATACGCGTATAAAGATAAAACCGAGCGCAACAAGGACAAAAGGAGCAAATTGCCCGGTTGGGACTGCCGGGATTGCGAAATGGTAAGAACCTTCTTTGATCAAAAAATTTGGAATTAGTCTGACCTGTTTCGTATAATCTTTACATCGCACGCGTATAGAACGTTCTGTGACCTTTCTTTACAGCGATATCATGCGAAAATATTCATCGATGAATCAAAGGTCCTGATAATTTCAGTCGTCTTTGCAGACTCTCCTTTTCTTATTTTATTTTAATTTTATTTTGTTCTCCGATAATCGGCGCTTGTAGTTAAGCCGCGCGTTTATTTTATTTTTTATCTGTTACTTACAGTACTATGGTACGATGAATTTGCCGCCGGCGGAACTCAAGAAGCGTATGGACGCTTGTTCCCGACACAAATTTAAGTACAATCCGCGTTATTGCACACCGAAGGATTTTTGGAATCCGGAGTTTCCGGATACATTGGATTCTAGCGATTGGAGCGACAGCGATCGGCCAATTAACAAAGGCTAGACCGAACGTTATTTGGGGCAATGAAATTCATGTACAGCCGTTAATGCCCATGTAAATTAGTGTACACGCGTCGTATTCGCATTCTCGAACATATCGATTTTTGTAAAAAACAAAAAAAAATTAATAGCAAATAACATTACGCGAATAATTCATCAACGAAATTAATGATATTGATTTGATAACAATTGTATATAAACTCATTGTCAAATAATTTTTCGACGATAATGTATTTGGAGTGGGGCCGAGAGGACCACGTGTGTTACCCACGTGTGTGTCTTCAGTGGCTTCAGTCGGCGCTTCGCCTCCGCGGGGGTTGGACGTGTCTGTCGCGCGTTCGATTTCAATTTTCATCGCGTCTCTTCGTAATAAATTAAATGAAAACATTGCATAAACTCAATCACATTAAAGTAACGAATAATGTTACGAGTCGAATCCTCATCGGTCAACATTTTCGTATGTTAATAATAAACAAACACTGAATACATTGTTGTGCTGAGTCTCTTATAGCTGTACTGTGATAAAAAAAAATGAATACAAAAAAAAGAGTACTTCTAGTATTGACAAAACGATTCGCAGTGTAGATGGCGTTTGCCTCCCGGTGTTTTCTAACCTAAAGAAAAAGGAAAAAAAAAATAGTTTTCGCCCAAACGATCGCGCCGGGATGCCGAACGGCAAATAAATAAAAGACAATAAAGCACACCGTAGCTTCGATTGACTTTGTCGATTGTCAAATCAACAGAGATGGAATTGGCGAGACACGCGTGGAAGAGATCCATTATCGTCTACAAATCGAGCTTGCAGACGCCACTTCGTAATTCGTGAGTTTTATTGTCGAATAACCTTCAACTTTCAGTTAGATTCGACGACGAATGTAAATCCGTGATTTTGTCAAATCGATGTGCAACTACTCGCTAACAAACAACGCAACGAAAATTGATTAATGTACGAAAAAAAAAATATCGAAAAACCTTGAAAAACATTAAAAACATTCATATTAAAAAAATGGTTAAACTTTGTACATGAAATATTAATTTATGAAAATGTCATTCGTTTTTATAGCAGCAGCGGTAGTAGAGGAGCTGCGTTTGCCTGTGCGCCGAACAAATGCGATTCTCTCAGCAACGCAACGGCCCAGCACAGCATCGGAAGTATCAAGTTTCCGAGCGGGGAAGATGAGAGAATATTGAATGCTATCGGAGCGACGGACGAACTGTCTTCTTACATTGGATTAGCGAGAGAATTCGCTTGCGACAGCAAAGTCGAACATCCATACGTGGATAAGCTCAAGAGAGTTCAGATGATACTGTTCGATCTGAATCATGCTATATCGAGATCCGGAGCCAAAGCAAACAGCTTTGAGATCAAACATACCAAAGATCTGGAGGAATGGATCAGCGAATACGCCAATCAACTCCCTCCACCCGAAGACTACATTATTCCTGTAAGTACTATTCAAAGAGAATATACAGAAAATTGTACAAAAAGTGAACTACCAATATGCGCGTAATTGTCTACAAATAAGTAAAAAATGCCGGAATAATTCATTTCTTCCAAATTGTTTAATTTTTACCAGAATAACTGTAATATTAATGTGGATTATCGAGTACCAATTTGTGCACTGAGTTCACCTACTGGAGTTGTTTTGATTATTCTCTATCAATAGACTCACGTTGCAGAGTTCGATTTTTCAGTTTTATTGTCAACGATAGCAATGGCCAATGTTGAATCTTGTTTCTTCAGGGCGGCGGAAAAGCGTCCGCATCGCTTCACGTAGCGCGAACGATTTGCCGGCGCGCCGAGAGAAGCGTGAGCCCATTGGTGCGCGACGGAGCGCTCGACGAAGAAGCGCAAGTGTACCTCAATCGATTATCGGAGTTTCTTCTCACGGTGTCGCGTATGGCTGCGAAGTGCGATCAACGCACGGAAAACATTTACATACCACGCACGGAGTTGATCGACGCGGACAAGTGAAGTCGAGACGTTTGTAATAACTGAGAAACGTAATAACCACGTAGATTACGATGAAAGAAAAAAAGAAAGGAAAGAGAGATGTCTGGAAGTAAGTGGACGAGTCTAGTATCCTATTTGTATTATATCATTAACAGTGCGGAGATTGTGCTAAACCACATTACAAAGTTTACAAAGTTTTCTCAATATGGTATTGTAGATACCGCTATTGAATTATTTATAATGTTATATATGTATATATATATATTACGATTTCGAAGGGCTCACGCGCTAAGCGTGCTCGCGTTGTTTCTGTCTATGTTATAAAAAATCTTCACCGCCGCCGTAACTATTATTAACTAATTTTCCCTTACAGCCGTCTTCAATCCGAAATTATTCTAGGTCCTTCATAAGTCCCCGAATTTCTAGCCGAGGGGGGGATAGAATATACTAAGACCCACCTACATTTTTTTTTCATTTCTGGATCCTTTTGAGGGAGACCTAGAATTTTCCCGGCAACGGGAGGATTTAGAACGTTTCGAATCAAGGGGGGACTTTCGGGCCACGGGGTCTCACAGACCCACGAAGCCCAAACTCTCCGATACCGATAAGATTCTTATACACGGCGGCGGCGGCGACGGCGACAGCGAAATCTTTATGTATATAGAGATATATTGCTACGACAGTATCGTGTAGCCATAGAAGCTGCGGATAGCGAGACAAAGCGAGTATAAAACTTCAAAAAGTCGCAAAACTCATAACGCCGTTTTCATCATTCGTAGATTTATTCACCACGGACCTCGCTATTTTTCACGTTAATAATTTAATGCGATAAACGAACAGGAGAAAATTATTAAAAGTATACGAAATAATGAATTATAATTAATTAACGACTAATCGATGAAACAATTAATAATTACTCATATCTGTATTGCAAAGCTGATATTTCTTTTCGCAATGGTTTCTATCATTGGCGCGTGCACCGCTCGTTCGTGTAAAATGATTAACGGACGATTCTCATTTCACTCCAGAACTTCTTCACCCTCCAGAATCTCTTTGAGATTAACGAGTTCCAAGATACCGGCTCCTTTAGTCTCCGATCTCACGAGTTGATCGATGTCTCTGTACTGTCCGGGATCGATCAAACAAGTCAGAGTCATCGTGCTACCGTCCCAATCCTCGGTCTCGATTTTCGTTGCCATCTTGACGATCTTCTCGTGCAATTTTTTCGCCTCCTTGCCGCTCGCCGACAATCTCAGCCTCATCTGCGCTCGTTCCAACGGCATAACGCTCTTCAACTGCGGTATAACGTCGAGGGCTTGTTGCTTGGCGTTGCGATTCGGTTTAACGGAAAAATGTACGTCCTTCATCGCTTTCTCGATCATCGACACGGGATAGGGTCTTTTCGTCTCGGGATTCACGCACTTATCGGCCACGGTTGTGGCTATGTCTTTCAGCATGGAATCCAATGCCGAATGTCTCTCTTTGTCCGACACTTGGAGCTCACCCTTGGCCAAAATTTCCTTGCATATCTCTGTTTGATCTTCTGTGCCGAAGGCTTTCGACAAATCTTCCTTCTTGGCCACCTGACCCTTTGAAACGTTCGTGAACACGCTGTGAGTCTGCAGAACTTCGTCGATGTCCTTCTCTCTGCAATGATAGGTGAGATCATGCTTCGTTGATATCTTTATAATGTTTTTCTTCGTTAAACATTATAGCCTAATTGGAAAAAGTAGTCTCCCAAAATAGATTGCTTTACAGTAGATTTTACAAGAGTCTTGTTTTTTTTTTTTACTCATTTTTGCAACTAATTATTGATGACTAAAAAATGAAAATTTTATTATTTCGCAATAAATAATTTATACATTTTTTTAGGTTAGTTGACCTTGAAAAAAGTTTATCATAACAGCGATCGTCATCATCGAATATAATTTTACTTTGTGACAAAACACCATTTATTTGGCTGACATAGTTTGCATTATTGAAAGAAAATTGCACCGCTTTTTTTTTGTGAAATTGAGTTTTCTTCTTAACGTCCATGTCTTCACATTTAATCAAATGAGATCGATGTTGATGTATCGTTAATTACAATTCTTTACTTACAGTTTATTTCTCCACGAAACGACTTTGTTTCTGTAACACGCAATCTCGAATCTCTTGCCCGCTTTTTTCATACGAACAACCGCTACGTTTGTCAAACGTATTTGGTTAGTCGGCGTGAATATCAAAGCCATTGTTTATCGTTGTTTTTATTCTTTCGTATCGTCCACGATATTCTGTATGCTCCGCGGAGTTTCGGCGAATTTGAGTTTACGCTCGTCGTCCTCGATACGTTCAGCGCATAATAGACCGCATGGGAACGTGGAGAAATCGATGCCGAGCGATCACAATACCACGCAATACTACGTCGTCAACAAGCACAGCTGATCGACTTCAAACTGATCAAACTCGCGCTAGGAATTGCGCGAACGGCTTCTTCTCGCGTTACGCACATGACTCGCGTAGTTCAACGACTTCCGCGCGATACTTTTAGACAAGGCAAGAGCCCACAATTTATTACAACATTTTTGCAAGCCGGCGTAAACGTATTAACGAAAAATATCGTCCGAAATCTTCGGAAAAGTTGAGTGAAAAATAGTATCAGAATCTATAAAAGGATTTCATCTACCCAAAGCAATGAACTATTCGAGGTCTAATAGTTGAAAGACAATTTGCCGACTCTTCCTAATTAATAAAATGTGATGTTGATATTTCGAAACTATGTTTTTCGCCGAAATGAAGCTTTCCAGAATTCCAATGGAAGTACAATAGCACGATTGTACAGTTTTTCGACCTCCGATGCAAATCTTCAATCCAACCAAGAGATCATTTCCAAAAATAGTTCGATGAGTAATTCTCCAGGAAAATCTGTACCTCGGAAAAGCGACAAAAAAATCATGCAACAATCGCGGACGATTGTCAACGAGTGATCGGCATCGCTCGCGAACCGCACGAGCATCGTAGTGAAGAAGAAAAATTATTCGCACCTGGATCCCCCATTAGTTCACGTAGTAGGGAACCTCGGTCGTTCGAGAGTTTCTCAACGTCTCGCACGAAAGTGGTGGGGGTAAATAAGGCTGGAGCGTCTCGGGGTAGAGTTTCGCGGTCCGTTTCAGTAGTACGCGCGTTATGGTGCGTCGTGGAAGGTTAACAGAGAAAAAGTATCCGTACCATCCGTACGCACACAAACGCGAGTGGCTTCGCGAATGAGAAAAAACAGTTGATTCCGAAGTTTTGTCAGGGGTCTCGAGAATGACCATGGCAGCCCAGGACGAGATCGGCGTCGGTGATTTCGTTCTTCTCGACGAGATCACCACGGAAAAGGTCGTCGAGAATCTGCGAACCAGGTGATTGAAAAAAAAAAAAAACACGAATAATACGAAGCGAAATAAAAAAGGCGCGTGCGAAGAAATTTGTCCATTTGTGTCTTGACAATTTCGGTGTCAGGTTGACAGGTGGGTGATAATTGGAGAGCGAGAGTGACGAAGATAAGAGTGTCGGCGAGGCACGCAAGCGGCGAGGCGTGGCTTGTGTTAGAATACGAAAAAAAAAGAAAGAGAGTTTTTCTTAAAAATATCTCGAAGCTATTTCGGAGCTTGATATTACTCGAAACATGTTTGATACACGAGGGGTTCCTGGCTGTGTGAAATATGCCCGATCGTTCGCAACGAATTATCTCTCATCTTATTCGGGTTTTCGTTTACCGCGACATCGGACCCGCGTTCCGGCAGGTACATGAATAAACGAAACAACGTACTTGTCGTATATTGTGAATAGTATCGCATTTGCTCGGTAGATTATTGCTGGACGCATGAGATAGACGAAACGTATAAAAGATTTTCTGTGGCTTCTCGAGATACGCAAACCAGCGCGGGCGTCGTGGGTATAACGTACGTGTGAGTCACGTTAGAGTCACCGGTGCCTCTACTCACTCTCGAGAGCCGATGGATAGAGGAGCAGCCTAACGTTAAAGCGTTGCGTTCGCGCGAATCTCCTTGACTGTTTCGATGTGTTGATACACTTTGTATACGTACAGCATGCACATGAGTATTTCACGGACACGTACATATGTATATGTAGGTTCACGCATGGAGAGGATGTACAATCTGTTACAAAAAGTAAAACGCTGAACGAGAGCCGCGCGTTGTCGGCGAATAATCGATTCAGTAAGAAACTATGTGAAACAAAAACAGCACGTAAATTCGGATTCTTTGGCACAATTTTCAACGAAGAACATTACATTGAGTAGAATCATTGAAAAATGTTTACTAAATAGAAAAAATAATAATAATATTTCGAATTCGAATTGCGCAATTTGTCGGATGTCCATATAATTCGGTCTACTTTTTCGTAAATAATGAAAAACCCAATTTTTTTTTTCTCGCTCCGAAAACGTTGTGAACTTATACAGCACACTTTTTTCCTATTCGTACACATCGACACTTTTTGAGTAGTGAGAGATTAAAGCGAGCGGTAAAAATTTACAACGCAGCGCTTCGTCGCCACGCATCCTGAATATCTATTCGTTGCCGTGCACACCGGTTGCACCCGCATTATTCATCATTCATTATGAGCGACGAACCGACACACGTCTAACAGTACTCGCGATACATCGCGCGCGTTATATAGTTAAATTAATTTTTTCTAAATAGGATACAAAGTTTCTGTAATTGCATGAATTTATACTTATATGAACTTCACAAGATTTAACCGGTTAACCGCCACGTCGGTAGATAAATATCGCGCAGATACTGCACTATCGTTTCAGGATATTTTTAGTTACGAAAGTATCGATAACAGAATCTCCGTGATAAGCCGTTTGGTTTAGCGCATGTTTAGAGAGAAAAAAAGAAGAAACAACTATCGTTCGGTAGAACGTACGTCGAATCGGAGCAACAAATGCTGAATCGTTTTCTTTTATTGCAGATTCAACGGCGGCAAGGTTTACACTTACATAGGAGAAGTATGCGTGAGCGTAAATCCTTACAGGACATCAAACATTTATGGCCCGAATGAAATCAGCAAGTACAAAGGTATGCAATTTTCCCAAAAGAAAAAAACGCTGGGTATATCCAATCTCACGACATTAATGTCGAAAAGCGTTAGTTATCCGCGGGCTTTCATAACTAAATAGAAAAACATGGCGAAGGGAAGCAATGACTAATCACGGAAATATTAACAATTCATGAGTCTCTTCGCTTTCGGGTTAAGAAACTAACGAGCGCAAGAGCGAATTATCGAAACTCGACAATTGACTGTATTTCCTCGAAGTCCTTTTACAAAATTGTAAAAAAGAAAATTGCTGAAAGTTGATTTACTTTTATTTCATGTAATAAATACCTCGAATTAAACGATTAACGCTATTTTTACTTTCGAAAAAGTGAATTTTTTTTATAATCATTTTACATTGGTTTTATTGTATCTGTTAATGCACGAAAAGTTCCAACGATGTTTAACAGTGTAGATATCGAATAAGAAATATGCGTTAAACTGTACAGGAATTATTGTTGTTTACCCGTTGTATCCCCGTGGTATTTGATTAGAGAGATAGACGTTAAAGAAATGTAATAGTGCAAATCGTTGAGACTGAAGTAGCTGAAGTGTAGCAGCAAGTATACGAATTGTAGCTCAAGGATAAACGCTTATCGGACTCGAAGCTCTTATCACCGACACTCTACTATGATTCATCGAAACTCGAAGTTCCTTCTGCAGGAATTACGAATCTAACGACACCGATGACTTTTTTTTCTCGCGTTTACAGACTTTCTTTCGTATTTTATTTAACTTTCTTTGAAATCCTCTTCAAGGTAGAGAATTGTTCGAAAATCCACCTCACATATTCGCTATCGCCGACGCGGTTCACAGAGAAATGAAGCAACAGGGACGCGACACATGCATAGTTATCAGCGGCGAATCTGGATCCGGCAAAACCGAAGCCAGCAAGATTATAATGAAATATATCGCCGCCGTGACGAATCTGTGCGGTCAGCAAGAGATTGAGAGGTGCGAGAATTGAGACTTGATCTTTATCATAAATATTGATGAATTTTTAAAAATCGCATTGCTCATCGATTAAAACGATTGCTTTCTTCGTTTGAACGAAAATAGGGTGAAGAATGTACTTATCCAGTCGAATTCCATACTGGAAGCTTTCGGCAATGCCAAAACAAAGCGCAACGACAATTCGTCGCGTTTTGGCAAATACATGGACATAAACTTCGACTTCAAAGGCGATCCGGTCGGAGGACACGTTACGAATTATCTATTGGAGAAGTCCCGAGTAGTTTACCAGCAAAAGGGAGAGAGAAATTTCCATTGCTTCTATCAGGTGTGTCTTTATTTCTGCAGCTTCATTGATTGATTATTGGGTAATTTGTTCCATCGAAGAAAATTGTACAATTGTCTTATTTTTTAGCTACTCAACGGTTGTAGCGAGGCAGAGTTGAACAAATTGAGGCTCGTGCGCGATCCTGCGGCTTATTATTACGTTGGGCAAGGAGATAGCAATAAAACGAACACGAGCGATAGAGCCGATTACAAAGCCGTCACCACGGCGATGACCACGCTCGGCTTCACGGCCAATGAAACTCAAACTATATGGAGCATTCTCGCTGGTATTTTACACCTGGTTCGTTTCTTCAATAATTTTATTTTGTTTACTTCTTATTAACGAAAAAGTATCAAAGAGGAATGTTTAGCTGTGACATACAATAAAACTTAATAGTGGATTTATCAATTGTGCAACCTTTTGGAGGAAAAAGGCGATCTGTTTACAAACTTCTTCTTTTCATTAAATCATTATTTTTCATAGCTCGAAAATGAATCGAATTGATCTATTGTTTTGCATCGATGATTCAACGAGTTAATATTATTGAATTTGTCATCAGGGCAACATTACGTTCAGTTTAGAAGATGACACGCTCAGCATCGGCAATCGCGGAGCTCTCAACGACACGGCCAATTTTTTTTCCATCGATTCGAAGGAACTCAGCACAGCCCTGTCGCAAAGAGTGATCGCTGCTGGTGGCGACGTCGTCCAAAAGAGTCACACGTTCATCGAAGCTGAATACGGCAGAGACGCTCTCGCGAAAGCTATATACGAAAGATTGTTTACCTGGATAGTGTCGCGAGTAAACGACTCTATTAACGTTCACGACTCTTCCGGACACTACAATCGTTACAAGAGAACGTTAATCGGTGTTCTCGATATCTACGGATTCGAGATATTCGATGCGAATAGTTTCGAACAATTCTGCATCAACTATTGCAACGAGAAGTTGCAACAACTCTTTATCGAATTGGTGCTGAAACAGGAACAGGAGGAGTACAAGAGGGAAGGCATCGCATGGCAGGCTGTCGAGTATCTGAACAATCAAGTTATTTGCGATCTTGTGGAACAACCGCACAAAGGAATTCTCGCTATCATAGACGAGGCTTGTCTCAACGTCGGCAAAGTAACCGATGAGGTAAAATTTCAAATTTTCCATAATTTTCACAGCTTATTAATATACTTTACAGCCTCCTTTGAAATATTCATTGTATAAGCTTAAGTAAATGAGCGACGACAAAAAAATATGTATCATTTCATTTTTCAGATGTTGCTCGAAGCAATGGACAAAAAGTTGATAGATCACAAGCACTACGCTTCGAGACAACTAAAGCCAATGGACAAAGAGTTGCAGCACAAAACGCAATTTCGCATAAAACATTACGCCGGCGATGTGGTCTACAGTATAAACGGCTTCCTCGACAAGAACAAGGACACGCTCTTCCAGGATTTCAAGAGGCTTATGTACAAGAGCAAGAATTCTCAGATAAGCGGAATGTGGCCCGAGGGTGCTCAGGATATCACAAAAACTACGAAGAGGCCACAAACCGCCGGTACGCTCTTCCGACTGTCGATGACGGCTCTCGTCAATAACTTGACGAGCAAAGAACCGTTCTACGTTCGTTGCATTAAACCCAACGAGGTCAAATCGCCGGTTGTCTTTGACGACGAGAGAGTCAATCATCAAGTACGATATCTAGGTCTTGTGGAGAATATTCTCGTCAGACGTGCTGGCTTCGTCTACAGACAACGATACGACAGATTTTTGAAAAGGTATTCCATCGTACAATACGAAACGATGACAAACCCTTTTTTTCCCTAATCATTCTTGACAATTGCTTTTTTTTTAAATTTCTTGTATTTAATTCAATTGTCACCGAATATCGCGTAAATATACTCCAATTTTTTATTCTTTCCTTAAGATACAAGATGATTTCGCAATACACGTGGCCAAATTTCCGCGGTGGAAGCGACAAGGAGGGTGTACGAACGTTAATCGACGAAAAAGGTTTCTCTTCTGACGTCAAGTACGGCCACACAAAGGTATTCATAAGATCGGCACGAACTCTCTTCGCATTGGAGAAGGCTCGAAGCGATTTGATACCGGGTATCGTCACGTTGCTGCAAAAACAATGGCGAGGATATCTCTGTCGACGGCGTTACAAGAAAATGAAAGCAGCGCTCGTTATAATGGAACACTATCGTCGCTACAAGCGATACGTGTACGTCAAAGAGCTGGAGAAAAAATACAAGAACGCGAAAAATATGCGCGACTACGGCAAGAGCCTGAATTGGCCACCCGAAAATTTTGCTGTACGATCGGCTGTACCGGCGTTGAGAATGATTCACGCGCGGTGGCGAGCTTGGATGATACTCAAAGCTATTCCGAGAGAAGATTGGCCACAATTGCGATTAAAGGTACGAGATAAAATGTCGATACTCAATTATTGTATCTGCACAATACTACTTAAGGAAAATGTATCGTCGCTTTCCCAGCCAGAATTAAGATTCAAAGAGAGTGTTGAAAACTTTCTATTAGGATTAAAATTTGAAAAAAAAAAAAAAACATACCAGTATGGATGGTGTTAAGAACATTAATTTTGGAGAATATAATAATGCTAAAAAGTTGTTAATAATTACCAGAAAAAAAGTCATTCAACGAATCATCCGGTACCATTTTTTAGCCGAACTTGATTCTTTTATTTTTCGAATTCCATGTGCATTTCTTTATAATTCCATTTCCGAAAATACCGTTTTGGAAAAGCTTTAATCGATATTTTTTCATTAGATGGCGGCAGGTGCAGTACTTCGTTCGAAGCGTCAATGCTGGGGTCAAGAGAGACGCTGGGAAGGAAATTACCTCGCGAAATTCGATGAGAACGACCATCACGATGTGTTCACAGCGTCGATAAACAATCTAAAGAATTCGGATCACTTCAAAAGCGTCCTGTTCAGTGGTTTCATACGTAAGACTAACAGGTACCACTTCCCGGAAATTATCCATGACGTAATTTTCGGACGATTTTGGGGCATTCGTTATCATTATATTTTTGTTTTTCTACAAAGATTCGGAAAGCAAGCCGACAGAGTCTTGCTCATAACCGAACATTCGATTTACAAGATGGAAAGTTCGAAGTTCAAGACGATGAAGAAAGGCATGCCGATCGCTGAGATAACGGGACTCAGCGTATCACCGGGAAACGATCAACTTATCGTTATTCACTCGAATCGTGGCAATGATTTTATCATGTCTATTACCGCGAAGGAGGATCGAGTTGGAGAGCTTGTCGGTATCTTGAGCACGAGATATTATCAGTGAGTTTCTGCTGTTATTTTTTTAATTTCGTTATCCAACCTTCATACAATATAGCGAGTAATCTACACATGTATAGATATTTGATTTTTTTTCACTGAGACAGAACAATATACTGTTTTTATTTAAGAAGATCAAAACGATTTTTAGCCGCATTCATAAAAATTCCAACGACATATATTTATAAACTGTTGACCGGAAGGAAATTTAACCGGTCAAATAATTTTTTCGTGTTTTTTTAAGCTGAACAGTAAAATTTACAGACCCATGGACTATTTATTGATACCTATTGAGTGGTTTTATCGATGCTTATTTTTCCATTCAATTATCCAGATTAAAATACCGCTCTCAGTACAATCAATTGCGTTTTAAGTACTGGTGAGAGTGAAACATTCATTTTTATGTATTTCCTTTTCTTCTGACTTGTGTCTTTAGATTGAGAGGAGCAGATTTGCGAGTGACGGTCGACACGAAATTCAAATGCATGGTCGGAAACAAGAAAAAAGTGTTGAAGATTGAAGTTATGCCGGAAGTGTCGGAACCAACATTCCGGAAGGATGGCGAAAACTCGATACTCTATGCGATTCCACCGTCGAGAGGAATAATCGAGCCAGCGCAAAATTCACGACAACAAATCAGATCGGCCAGTTAATTCGGCGAACTGCGACAATCAAAAAGCAACAACGACGAACGTTTTTTGTTTTTTTTTTTATATTCTCTACAGCCATTACTTTCAAAGATCGACGCTGGATTTGTTCTTGTAAATATCAAAATTTTCTATTAACGAAAGATCGAACACAATGTGCTTTTCTCTGTTTAACTAGTACTTAGAGATTCGTTAGGTAATTTATAAATGAGCGATGAAAGAAAAAAATTAGCGAGAAGATTCAACGTTACGACATTGTATTATATGATTAACTTTTATCATACATCGCTAAAAGTATGATTTCAAAACGATTTGGTAAAATTATGGAGCTTTGCCAAATTCGAGGAATACAGACGCTTTGTATCATCGAACTAACAAAAAAACACCATTGGTGCCTTCGGCTTGAGATAAAAACAGATATATACGTATATATATATATTTGTGCTAGCTACAATATTTTTTCGAAACGCTTAAAATACGTAATTATCGTACTTAACTAACTCAGCCTGCCGTTAAGCCAGCATTAACAGTAATCTTACGAAATGCATGACTGAAATGCACAACTGTACATTCGGGTAAAAAGAAAATACCGTGCCATTGTTACAAAAAAGTGGAAATCTTTAATTACTGAATTACTACTGAATAATTGTTCAACGACGATTAAAAAGAAAAAAAGTAACAGAAGAAAGTCTTTTATATTTCGAATGTTTTATTGTTAAATCGTGTGAATGCAAATACAACACACGCAGTATTTAAATACAAAAAAACGAGTGTTAATCCAAATTGGAAGCTGCGGACGTCTCGATACGTTTATACATGTAGATGTAGCCCAATTCCTTCGGTGGATTCTCCGAAAGCGCGACCTACGAAAATATTCATCGATTTTATTTAATGACAATGAAATGAAATCCACTCGATCGGGGATCGGTGATGGATTTTTTTTTTGTATCGACATTTTTTCGTTAGACTTTGAGCAAACGACTAGTTTTTATGCAATTATTAACTAACCTTTTCATCGTTGTATATGACCCATCGATTGTCCTTGAGCAGATGGCATACGTAGTGGCCGACCATAGTAGAAGTTCCCATGTGTGATATAAATCCAACCAATTTATAATCTATGAACGAAAATTTGTGCGTGGAAAAGAATTAGAATCTTGCGAAATTTCTGTACCGAAAATAGATATTTGTTTCCGTAATACTCACGGCCGTTGCCGTCTCTGAAGGATGGGCCAGCAGCGGGTCTCGGAGCGGAATCCTCTTCCATCGGAGCCGCAGCTCCGGCGTCGTCCCCTTGATGACTGAAAATCCAATCGACCGCACGCTCGACATTGTTGTCCGTAGCTTCGAGAGCTTTCGTTGCTTGCGTTTCGGTGAAACCCAAACTCAACAAGTATTCCAGACTCGCTGGTGTAGGCACGAACGCAGTTTTATCTATAATTTTACGAATATTTTTTTTTCCCAAACATGCACGAAATAGTGAACATTTTTTCAGTGTTGTTAACAAAAACCGAGCTCAATTAATCTATAAGGTCATAAATATTTGAGCATGAAGTATCTTTCAATCGGTCACATATGCTGATTTTTTTTCTAACCGTGATTTTTAATCTTTTGAAACATTTTAAACACGCTTTTATTGGAGTAAAAAGTTTACCATTGGCAGGTTTCGCGTCGGTACCCGGCGGTACGAAGGGATTAGCAAAGTCCGAATCGCAAATGTGCTCGAGAGCCCAATTCAGTGCAGCTCCGAGGCTCTTGTTCCCTGTCAAGTAGAGAGCGCGCTTGCAAGCTTCCGGCGGAAAGCCCATTTTTGTGAGTTCACTGAGTATCTCTTGATCGTAGACCGGTGGTGGAGGCTCGGATTCCGGCAGTAATTCCTCGTCCGGTTGTAAACCGCCGGCTCTCAGCCACGTTAGATCCAGCATGTCGGGCATCTCCACCGCAACGTCCAATTTAATACTTGTCCAGTCTTCCCGCATAGTGAATTTTTTCAAATGTATTAACAAATAATCGGGAAAAGTCGCGAGCCTCGTGATTCTGAAAATAATTCATTTCACAGATTTTTCATTGGTATTCGTAGCTCGAATCTCGATGAATTTAAACACGGAGAGAAAAGTATGGAGATTTTTATGTTTTTCTCTCAATGTGCGAAAGATCATTCCGTACTTTGTTGCGGTGGTCTTGTCGTTCAGAGCAGTGCTGTAGAATTGCTCGACGGTCTCGGAACGGGCGAACGACTCGAGACACGAGAGAAGCTTTATGTGAGGTCTCACCGTCGCGACTGATTCGACCCTCTGGCCTTTGCCTTCGGCTTCTTTCTTCTCGGCTTCGTAAGCAGCGACCTCGTCCTAAAATATTTTTTTAACGCACAAATGTAGTCTACCTCAAAAAAGGAACAGGAACCGCGCGATTCGCTTTCTTATATTTTTCTTTACCTTATTCGTAGCCGCATCAAGGGGTATCGGCAGGGGCAAAAGATACTCGGGCCTGTGCGAATATTTGACCTTTCTCGAACCACCGCATTCGTATCGTTCTTCAACTTTGAATTTAAAGCATTCCGCTGGATTCGTTCGATTGACGCTATGACGCTGTTTGAGTCAAGACATTAATATTAAATCAACGATTTCGATAACAATTATTGCTCGAAGGCGTAAAAAAAATCTCACGTCTATAACGTTTATTAGATGAAGCAGAAATTCCTGAGCGTCCTGCTGACGATTCGATGCGAATGTAGGATTTCCACGACCTATCAGAACTTTGAACATTCGCGGCGGAATACCCTGTCGTCCTTCGTCTTCCGTTCCAGCCGGTGGAGCGATTGAGTATTTACCCGAGATTAGACCGTCACCGAGTTTCGCCCTGAATAACATTAACACAAAAATGTTAAAATAGTCGAAAAAAAATTGACCGCCAGAGTTTGAGTCACTTTTTGCACTTGAAACTCACATCTGAACGTTGAAATCGCTCGGCGGATCGTTAGCGTTCCCATGGAATATCTCCGCCGCCGCATCGACGTATCTGCAACCGAGCGTAGTTTCTTTCTCCAAGTCGTTTCAACGAAACTAGCGCGATACAAGATAAATAAAAAGAAACAGAAGCGAGCGAAAAAAAAACTTATCGCAACCCAAAGAAGATACAGATTGTGGTGCGGACCTTTTTATGAAGTCCGGAATAGCGAATATAGTTTGCATGACGCTATTGAGATAGCAAGAATTTCCAAGGTTCGTTAGGCCGGTGTATCCCGGACCGTAGATCGGTGTTAATTTGCTCGCGGCTTCCTGCAGCGCGACCCACTCGCCGAACTTTTGATTCAAGTCGAGCTCGAGCTCGATCATCGACTTGTCTGTTTTCTCCATCTGCGCGATGTTTATACCCCAATGAGCTAGATGCACTATGAGATTAGGATCGTCGACCATGTCGTCCTCGTCGTACGAGAAAACATCGCCCTTTCCCTCTTTAGTTATCGTTCCCAATTTAACGGCGAGCGGATGACCCGTCGCGCGATAATGCTCCACCGCGTGATCGTTGCCGCCGGTACCGTCGTAGAACTTGCGGCCGCACAGTATCGTACCGTCCGTCAGATTCAACCATAAATTCTGGGTCAGATCGCACTTGTCGCACTTCCAACCGCTCGGCGGTATCTTACGACTGTTGTCCAATTGCAACAGATTTGCCGCGTGTCTGTTGAAGGAAATATAAACATCGTTATACGTAGAATAACAAGTTTTCATGATTAACTTTTGATTCTAAATATTTGTCGCCAACTTTGTTATTATTTTAGCCTCTCCGTCCCAGGTGCCCGCCAAGCCTTCCATCTCCGCGACTTTGATCGCCGATTCAGCCTCCAAAACGGACGCGACGCTGAGCTTCACCTGGAAAAAAAGTACCAATATACAAAAATGTTTATCTAATGGATCTTTTCCATTGACGAAAATTCGACGTACAAAACATACATTGGAACATCTGCAAGTATAACAATTTAAAAAAAGTATAATTTGTTTTGAATTTCTTTTTTTTATTAGAAAAAAAAAAAATTAATAATAATTTTTTTTTATTCGATTGTTTCTATTGAACCATTTTTGGAGCATAGTCTCACCTGTTCTGGCAATTCATCCTTAGGATAGGGTACGGACGCAAAGCTTGGCAGTACAACAATTTTGTATGTTTCTTCGTAGGTGTATTTCTGCTGATCGGGAGTAAAGCCTCCTGGAGTGCCGATTGCCAGACGAGTAATTTTCTTTGCCGGTCCATCGCCGCGCTGTTCTGGCGTTACCTGTCATCGGCGAATAATGAATAATTTACGATTAGTGTCGTAGTTCAACGATGAATATCAATCAAACCCACCTCCTTTTTGTCGCGCTTTATGTGAAGAAAAACAGGATTCTTCGTGCGCTCGTAGTAGCGCTCTACATGATCGTGACTCAATCCGAGAAAACTCGTTAGGCTAACATACAGGCCAGTCTTGCTTTCCTACAGAGAGATGAAACAACAATTCAACACAATGCACGCCAAGTACATATATTTCATTGTTTTTCCGTTTCTGGTCAGAAAAAGAAAAAAGCAACTGACTCACCGGAGTGTCAAATGAGTAAACACATTCGTCCTTGTAAACCTTGTCGTTTCTTTGCACGATCTTGATACCAGTCAAATGTTTCGACAACTCTTCCATTCTCTTCGTGAATCTCCGTGTATCAATGAAACGAACGCGTTCGCGAGGCGACGATTTTTTTCTAAGGCGATAATTAAATAATGACAGAACTCGTTTATCAGACAATCATCGCCGATAACCTTCGTCTCAGTCACAGAGAGTTTCTCTGCGGCTCGCTATTTGCCGGTTTTGCCGTGATACATATATATATATATATAAAATTTTACTTCTTGTAGAGTTGCAAACCGTATTTCAGGATGATTTGCGTGATTTCGAGGAACGATGGAAATTAACCGGATACACTACGAGACTCGAGGAAAAAATGTTTCACTTCCCGTTTGAGTTGAGGAGTTGTCGCTCGCTTGTGTCGCGTAGTCCGAATGACGTAACGAAATCCGCACTTCTATCGGGAGCATCGGACGATACGCGGTGTGCGGCGCTCAAGAGTTCTCCATCGGCATCCATACCTACTCGCCTATACAGATATATAAATTCGTATATCTTTCATTAACAATCGTTGAATCGACGAAAGGCAACGATGAGCGGAATCGTGAGAAACGCGTTGCGTAGCGGGGCTATAAAGAATTTGGTATCGTCGCCAATTGCCGCAAGAACAACGACGAAGGCGAATGGCCAATTTTCACGATCAGTTTGGAACATGTGCCACCGGCCGGGCAACGAGACGATCGCGCCTATAACCACACTTAAAATTCACAATCCATCGAATTTGTGCGGTTGTGGATGCGCCAAGGGAGCACACACGAAAGGTATTTACACGGTTTTGAACACTGTCAACGTTATTAATGCGAGATTTATGGATAATTCGACATTGTCGGCTTCGCCCCCCCCCCCCCCCTCCCCTCCTCGCGCCCCCTTTTGCCTTCCACCGCGACAATCATTTACTCTGTTTTTTTTTTTCTAGCTGAAAAAGAATTGGTGGAATTCTTGTCGGAGGAAATTGTAGCGGAGAAGAAGGCGCAGAAACTCAAAACTATTCCGGCCGATGTAAATGGATTTGCTGTTTCGCTTGACGGCGCCAACGTTACGCTCGTCAAGAAAGATAGTGAGGAAACGTAAGATTTTTACGAGTTTTTTTTTCCTGATGGAGCTCGAAGGAGAATATTGTGCTTAATGGCTGAACGGTATGCGATATTGCATTTTTTTTCCATAGGATCAAAATTGCTTTCAATATAAATCACACGGTCGATACGGATTCGGAGGCGGAGATCGATCCACGAGACGACAAACCCGACATCGGCGAGATGAAGAGCAAGCCAAATTTTTCTATTGACATCAAGAGAGGAAATCAGACTCTGGGATTCACGTGTTCGTTCAACAACGAGCCCGGCGCGTCGGGAGCTGACGAGGGATACAGTAAGTTTGCAATATAAGGAATTTGAAAAAATATTGGAGTGATACCAAAGTCTTGAGTGCAGAATGGTGTATCAAAGGCATTCTGTTAATTAAACTTTGGGATATTAAAGCATCGCTGGTTTTAATTAACAATTTGATCTTGATGTCAAATTATCGCGCTGGCTGATGCGACATCTATTTCAAAATTGACTGAATATCAAGTATTTGAAGTAAATGTAAATCTATTTGAGTATTGCGGGTAAATGAATTTAATTTATTCACGAACTACCCTTCTTTTGTATTCGGTCTTGAAAAGAAATTATTTAGTACAAAATGTAATGCAAAAATAACTAGAGCAAAGCCATCACAGTATTGAATATAATAAGAAACTGAAAGTGTTACGAGATATAGTATGCCATGTAGAAAATTAGGGAAATTAAATATAAAGAAAAAAAAGGACAAGCATTCGAGAGAAAGAAAACAATGTGTTTGACTTTCGGTAATTAAATTACACCTTTTTTTTTTTATTAGACGACATCTTTGGTATCGATGAGATAACTCTGTACGAAGGAGAGCACAACGACAAAATTTACGCAGTTGCCGGTGAGGTGATCGACGGGGTAAGTTTCGGCCGGAAGAATTCGTTTTCAGTTACTTTAAACAATTTCACGTACGCTCAAATTTCACTGATTTGATATTCTTTTTTTTTAGTACTTGTACGATCTGCTAATGAACTATCTCGAGGAGAAGGGTGTTTCGAATGAATTCGCTGAGAAGCTCGTTGATCTCAGCACGAATTACGAGCACACAGCGTACATCAGCCTCCTCGAGGGTCTATCCAAGTTCACCGCTGGAAAGTAATTCCATTTTTTTTTCCGTACATTTGATATAGAATCCACGCGCGGTATCCATTTTCATTATGTCTGTTCTTAGAATGTTACTGTAATCTTAAATACCAAATAAAAAATGAAAAAATTATGCGATACAGTTCATTGAATGTTCTGTTAATAAACGTATGACACTCAAAATTGTCTAATGATTTATTATAATTATATAAGTACGAGTTGAATTCTCGGAAATAAGTGTTACGCTTGTAGAGTTACCGAAGATTGCATTTCAGCAGAGAGTAAACTACGTTGAAGGAGAAAAAAGTGAGTATTCCTCCGTAAACATCGTTTGAAATTAATTGCTTTTATTTTCTCAATACATATTCATCGCAAGCATGCGCTACGTTGAGTTGAGATGACCCATATTCGAACTTTGTGCGATCGATTTGTAGTCAACAATACGCAATCAAAATCGTCATTAATACACGGAAGATTGGGAACCTTTTTTTTTCGATACTTAACAAGAAAACTGGTAAATGCTGTCTCGAGTCTAAAGTCTGTTTATCCTGCGCTTTACAATGAATCCAAGATTCTCGACGTTCAAGAGTCAACATTTTCAGTTATTGAACGTCCCAACAATTTTGTCTTTTAAAAATTATTTCTATATAGTTATAAAGTCATTCAACAAGATATCCGAGATATATCCTAAAGAGCAAACTTCCTATCATTGCTTCTTTTTCTTTTTGTTCGATTCTTTGGCGCTTTTCGTTCCAGCGTTCCAGTAGTACAACAACTGCGCGACGATAACACCGTTGGCCGTCGTCGAGCATACATACATTATTATCATCGTCGCGTCGCCCGTTTCCTGAATTGAAGTGAATATTCTCGCGAGCGAGCCGAAGAACAGCATGAACATTGTTACGGCGGACAATTGGCCCGTACTGCCGTTTTTGTAGTTCGTGTGCGCTTGAGCGAACTGCGAATAATAAAGATCAACATAAGTCTCATGCTTTTTTAGGATCGAACAGTTGTTACATTCGAATGTTGAAAATTTGTAATATTTTCGTTCACCTTGCTTATCAGAACAATGGGAATGTTGAGAGTTTGACAACCCCACAGAACTTTCAAGGGCGTCAATCCGCTCAACGCGGCCGTTGCTATTGCGAGATAAGCCGCCAAAAATGCCGTTGCCTTTGCGGTGTCTCCATTGTAATGGAAAACTAGCACGGCAATCGTTAAGGTTTGCAATCCCAAAAATACGCCATCACCCCAGGCGCTGAAAATTGCCCGAAATTAGTATTGAAATATGAATAATTTTTTTTTAAACCTATCATATAGTGAAAAAATAAATGAGTAAACCGAATTATTGTGATTGCGTACAATTGTTACGTATTGAAAAGATCCGGAAATTTTACGATTATAAAAAAATTCGTTGATAGACGAATAGATGATTTTTTTTGCTGAATAAGAGAAGAAATTGTTACCTGAATGGAAATTCGCTAACGAAGCTGTACGATACCATTGCCGTAATGGCAAAAAGATCCAAAAGTACACTGAATACATTGATTCCTTCGCTGCTCTTGTTCTTCAGAATTTTCAGTATTTGTGGTATTTTAACTGTAACGCATCGGATCGGGTAACATAATTGATCTTGTATCGTATAAATTTGCATGAATCATCGTTATGATGTTCAGTGACGTGTAACTCACCAAGTAATGAGCCCGCTATTATACCTAGGCCCAAGCCTTTGCTGAGAGTCGCCTTGAAGCATTCGGCTGGAACATTATCGAAACTTTTATCGTCCTTGCATACGCAGGATAAACGCAATCTAAAGAGTTCTTCAAAGGCATTCATGCTTTCAATACGTTAAGAAGCAGACAATTTGGAATCAAAAGTCGAAGGTTTTGTAAATAAATCGAATATACAAGATATAAGAAAAATTGAAGAAAATATCGCGATATTGACGCGATATTCTTCGATAAAAAGTCAATTATAAAATAACGTAAATGATCGTCTTTTTTTTTTGATCGAATGGACATGGATCGAAGGAGTTTATCCTAGCGATGTCTTCTTCTAACTATTAAGTACGTAGAAAAATAAAATATTAGACAATTCGGGTAAGATGTAACAAGAATAATCGTACAACGAGTGCCTCGCAAAATGTTGCTGTATTAGAACGATCGTGGTAATTTTTTTTCGTAATATCGTCGAATTCCCGCATCGACCGAAATGCACCGGATTCGTCAAGCATCGAGCGATTGCACGCCAATGCACGCGTAGGTCACTACGAGCAGTCGCACTGTGGACGCGATTGTGTGTTGACGAATGGAGAAACCTTATCAAGTTATTATACACGAGATTGGTAAGGCTCATTAAGATTATGATAGGAATCTTACCGTGTAAAAAATTGTAGTCGACGAAATATTCTTTCAGACATTTTTCCGTAAAAATGAGCAGTGGCGCCTCGCGTATGAACTGGGCCATGTTGCCGGTAGATAATAAACGTTTGGCTGGCGTTTAGGCGTTTAAAAAAAAGCTATGAAATTACTTCAATTGTTATATGCGTAAGGAGGAATGTAGTGCGGTCGTTTACAGTCCCAACGCGCACTATCGTGTGACTGGCAAGGAACACCGTCGTCGTCTTTTACAACACGTCGACAAGTTCTTCGTGCACTCGCAGTTTCAGCACCGCTCGGTGCTGCCGCCTTTAGGAGATATCATCAACGAAATCCAGTCAGTGTTGGGTTAGAACCAAGCGATAGCTGTACGTTTCGTAGACGCCGCGTTCTTTGGAGTAATTTTGTGTATTCCTCCGATAATAGAAGTAAAAAAATCTATTCATCATGACGATGGCAATGCTGCAACGTCGGGCCAATGTAAGGAATAAACATTTATTTTATACATTCAAAACTCATATAAATAACGCCAAACACGAGGATATAACCTACAAATTTGCATTTACATTTTGACAAAAAAGAGATTATGGTGTTTTTTTAGGTAAGGCTGCCGCCAGAAGTGAACAGAGTTCTGTACATCAGAAATTTGCCATACAAAATAACGGCAGAAGAGATGTACGATATATTTGGAAAGTACGGAGCCATCAGGCAAATCAGAGTGTACGTATTTTTTTCCCATATTTCTTATATGTCTGCAATTCAAATTCTATTTAACACATTTTTTCAAAGACGTGGTTTCTCACACCAAATTGGATTTAAAAAAATTCTGACTGGGTGCTTCATTTCTTCAGAATGTTCACACTATCATTTGTCCATTTACATTACAGCGGCAATACCGCAGAGACCAGAGGCACAGCATTTGTAGTTTATGAAGATATCTTTGATGCCAAAAACGCATGCGACCATCTAAGTGGTTTCAACGTTTGTAATCGCTACCTCGTCGTCCTTTACTATCAGAGCAACAAGGCGTTCAAGAGAGTCGACGTTGACAAGAAGATGGAAGAGATTGACAAGCTGAAAACAAAGTACAATCTCAATGACGAAAAGAAATAATACATATTTCAAAGCTTACGAGATTTGCTAGCATCTTCGATGTTATCGCAACTGTACATATTTCTCTTCGATAAGAATATTTGTAACTTAAGATAAGTTTTTTAGTCAATAAGACGCGACTTTAATATTACAATAAACAACGTATTATCAAACACATTTGCGCGAATTAAATGATAACCTTTTGGTCTTGTAATAAACATTCCGATTGAGTTTCTCTATTCAATATCCGCGATAATTTTTAGAACGTCAATACTTTACAAGTAACAAATAGGCGTAATATGTATTACGTTCATCATTATCAAAACTTAAAAATACGCGGACTTTGCTCTTTTCGTTTCTGAGCTCTCGGTATGTAACACGAGAATATTTTTTATGTACAATACACAATATTCATATTAATAATTAAAAATGTTACTGATATAAATGCGCTCGAAACAAACTGCATATTGCATATAGTCAAGTACTATTTCGACTTCGATGGGTTCAAAGTATCACCGCCGCAGCGACACCGTCCAGTCGTGCGGCTGCCCTCGCGCTCGCATGTGTGACGCAACAGCCGTCTCGTTCGAGTCTTTGCCGACGCGTTTTTTTCGGCGGCCAGGCTGGAACGCCCTCTAGTCGGAGACTAGCCGAAGTGGAAAGAGAATAAAAAAAGAAAAGAACAGCCGTCTCGTACCTTGCCTCCACGCGTTTGCTATAAACAATCTCTCTCTCACACACACAAACGTCGGAGCCCTCCAGTCTCCCATACAACCTCGTAAAGTTCGTCTCGCAGTCGCGCCGTAAGATTCGATTTCAATGGAAAGCGAAACCCGCGAGACAGTGCACAGTCTGTTGTCGTGTGTCGCGGGCAAGGGTTAAAACATGGCGGGAGGGAAGGGGGGGCGAAAGCTCGAAAGAAATGCGTTAACATTGGTTCCTAAAATAATCGTTGACAGCACCAAATGTACGCCTCTCTCAAACACCGGCTGCGCGGAGGATCGTCATTAGAATCCAGCTATTCTCATTGATCTCTCGAGTGTGCAAAACAAAAAACGAAAACAAATGTCATACGAGTGTTGCGGGAACGTCGAGGTAACAGCAGCCGGTGACTCGTTTATCGCGTCCTTGAGAGTCATTTCTCGCCTGCTGAATTCATTCTACCATTACTTGGCCGATTGTACGCCGTATATCCACAAATTCTTCTTGCCAAGTATGGATTGTTCCGCGAATGTCGCAATATTTTCAATATTCTTGATAATCGGATCGATCGTCATATTTCTAACGCGTGACAATCTCACTTCGGTCCTGTCGTGTATCAAGAACTTTCTCTCGTCGTTTCGCGATCGCTCATTACGGCTTGTGCGTTGCCGCGACGAGAGTTTCTTAACAATTGCACATTCGAGCGAGGTCCGGCGCATAGCGCAGACACGCGAGAGCATTGCGCTCTGTTCCGGAACCGTCGATTTCGATTGTAACAATGACGAACCGATGGGAATCGACGATTCTTCCGCGTGTGAGTGATGGTTCTCGTGCTTTGCAAGTGAGCGCAAGCCAAGCGAGTGAGCGAGTGGAGTGTGACACGAGAAGAAGTGAATGAACGAGACTATCGAGGTGAGGAGAGTAGAAGCGGCGTCGACGGAAGCGTGAGTCGGAGTGGGGGGATGAGACGGCCACCGTGTTGTGACGACGGTCAGCTGCTCGCTGCCTTCCGGACGGCGAAGAGGTGGGTGTCGTTTTCTCGGTGTTATAAACCCTACACAGTTCGTGTTTACTACTCATGTTGTGTTATGTATATCGTTGGTGCATACGATACGGCTCACGAGACGGAGCTGTTTATGTTACTGCCGGAGTATAGATAACCGAGCGGCGTTCGGCAGACAATCTTATCAAAGGAAATACGGCACTGCGCGACTATCGCCATATGAGTTTTGATGTTTTGTCGATGACCGTGAACGGCAGACGAAACTTCGGAGCGGTCGAATTTTCAGTTGCGGCGATTCGAGTGCATCGTGAATAGAGATTGCGAGGTTTTTTATGTCGGAAAAGTAGATAAGGAACACCGACGAGTGCCACGGTCTCTTATTCGCAATTCAAATCGGAATATAGAGTCATTTTTTAATTATAATTACGAATCAAAAAAGTTCAATGTGTAAACATGGATGAAATTCGATTCAAGCAGTTCAATTCAATATTTCGTATCGATAGATAATATTCGAACTCTTTAGTGAGTTTCGAAAATAATAATTCATTGGAAAAACAAAAAGGATCGCGATGACTTTGCACAGAATCAAGAGGAAAAAAATCGGCGACATTTTTTCAAGTTTAATATTCGAGTCGCAAGTTCGTCTCGTTATTTTGTAAGCTTTGCCGTTAAGGGTGCGACACGCATGGCTTGATCAATTTATCTCACGCGTCTCGGCGCTTTACACTCTGACGAACTTTAGGGTCTCGTCTGCGCAATCAACGACCGTTTACACGGCCGCGCGATGCAGTCTGCCTCTCACGCTCTCATCCACTCCGATGATCATTTTTGCCTATAACTTTAATAAGCAAGCGCTGCTTGGTATTTAAATTGAAAAAAAAAGGAAAGAAAACTTGTGTGCAATCGTCGGGCGAGGCCGTGAAGTTTGAAAGATCGTTAGTATCTTATAATGCCAAATGCATCGAAGGCCATGTGTTTCAATACGAACGATCGAAGAGCCCATTTCGTTAGATAAATTCTATCAGCATTCATGAGCACTTGTTGTCCGCGTAACGTATAATGAAGATTCTATTACAAATAACAGCGTTATAGCTAATATACAAATACATAGGTGTAGCTCATCCAGGCCTCGCCGTACACTCGGGTCAATTGCCTTTTCCTTGTCATGAATACCAATGATTTCAACGCACTCGTGGCTCGATGACTCGTCGCAATAAACTGTTAAAAGTCTGCGTGGAGCGACTGGGCACGAAAAAAAATTAAGAAATCGTCACAAAAAATTCAAACACTCTGCATCGATAAAATATGTTTTATTTGTTGCAGCCAATTCACTCGCGCGTCGTTCGTGACACAGACGGATGGGGTAAGTTTGCGGTGTCAAACGAATTAGCTTACTTTTTTTAGTAGGAAGAATAATTACAATTTAAACGAATCATATTCGAAAATTAAGCATTAAAGTCTCGACTGAAGGATCCTCGTATATTAATCTAATCGTATTAGAGCACGAGGTCTCGCATGCTTCGAAGCTTTTAACTTATATTTTCCGCCAGTTACTGCTTTTGCGCGTGCAAAGCAAACTTATTCTAGTGCAGTTTTTTTCCTTCGCAGAAATTGCGTATTGTTCTCGCTCTTCGTCATTTGTTACATTTTTTTTCTTTGCCCTCGAAGCGACGCGATCGCATATAGAAGTATTACCATAACTCGTGTTCCGGAGATCTCGCGATGATCTCTTCGAGACGCACTCCGGGGAAGAGAATCTCATTGATAAACAAATTTGTGGCTATTCCTGTTGAAACTCTCGGGTTTCGCTTATCTATCGAATCGCTTAGTGGCGAAACAAGACGGCGGGAACATAAATCGAAACGCAGAGAGGACGCATAGATTAAATCTGAATCCGAAAAATCAACTTCGAGTCACGCGGTAGTGACCTGGACTTTGCCGAAGGAATCTCATTATTTTTGTTTTCAGTTTCATGTTTTATGCTGTGGTATTTTTTTTTCTTATCGTCTTGCCGCTTCGCGGACAGACTTTCTTTTTATCGAATGTTGGCGATCGAGAGCCAGGACAACTTTCAACCACGTCGTCCTGGTACGATCTCTTTTTTTTTCTTCGCTTCCGCGTTCGTGACACGTTCGCATTTGTAGAATATACGTTGCGATAAGTCGACTGAGAGAAGTCAACGTGTAGAGTACAAAGTTGCGAATATGGACCATCATTTTTTTTGGATTCCAAACAAATAAGTCACTCGTGATATATTGAGTTGATATATTGAGTGCGATTCGGTTTGATGTGTTCTCACGGTTGAACTAAATCCATATAGAAATTCTTAAAATTCTCTCAAATTCTTCTCGCCCTGGCAACGTTCTAAAATGTCCTCAAATTTCTTCGGTGAGCCTTGAATTTTCTTATTCCCTTAAATTTCAGTTCCTAAACTACCGTGTAATTCCTCGCGTACCGATGACGTCAATATTCATACGGCATTTTTTGCTAGCCATTAACTTTGAGCGGTCAGCTTAAACATAAAATATACTAAAAAAATCGTGAAAAAAAAGTTTCGAAAGGTCGCTTCTTCGATGGTTCAAAGATAATTTTTTTCCCACCATTTCGTAATATTGTTGCGAGCGAAAGAATCCAATGCTGTACGTGGAAGGGTACAAATCTCCCGTGCGTGAAAGGTTAAAATGTTTTTCTGAAGTTTATTAAAACATTAGGCTCTAATTCGGCCTTCAAGCCGATACGCTTGTATGTTTTCATAATTTCATTTATTTTTATCTTTCATAAATGGGTTTGACTATCTCAAAAATGTCTTGGCAAAGTCCTGGAAATGTTCCTTAATTATTTGCGGACCTTTCACGGGAATCCACGTTAACGATAATCCAAATGATATCGGAACGGGTTCACATAGAAATATCGAAGTGAGGGGCAACGCGATCTTATGGCGAGTCCCGTCATTATATACAAGATTTATCAGAGTTAAATCGGTTTCCGGATTCACTTCAATTTAGTCTTTTTCGAAACAACAGAAAATACTAACGCGTAGAACCGTCGCAGTCATTGATAAGAAGATGAGATAAGAAATTCCGAGTAAATCGTCATCTGCCACATTCGTTTGTGGGAACGAATTTTTGTCTGAGCCGTAACCTGAATAACGCAGGCCTACACTCCTAGCATGGTTGATGAATAGAATGAAAAACGAAACGAGGCTAATGATGAAGACAAACGATCTAAACTGGCGAGAATCTAAATTGCGCCTCGGCGAGCATGTTTGAGACACCGCTGTGTGTTTCTCCGCGAGGCAAAACGGAATCAGTTTTTCCATCCATGAACTCGTACTAAGTAAGAATAATTACAGTTATATTTATGCATGGGTGACGAATTCTGATTTCAGAGATTAAGCAGTTTGTTACGTTTTAAAGAAGTTAAACATATTTCTCGCCACAGTTACGCGAAGAATGGGTTTAAAAGAAATTCAGTTAAATGTTTACCGAAGGAATAAACTGAAGGCACGAAGCACCATTTTTTTTCGTAATTTATCGTTATAGATCTCTGAGATATTCCACAATACATTTAAAGAGAAAAAGAACGGATGATTTTCTCTAATGTCAAGTCAATTAAACTTTTGAGCAATGATCGCTTCGATCACAAAGGCCCACGAACGTTTTGTACGTTACGAGTTCTATAAAGTGTCACGAGTTTCTTTGTAGCGTTAATCTTCCGATCATTTGTATCCATTTGAGATCGCGGCTTCAACTCGCTACGATCACTCTAAGATGAATTGTCGAGAGTCAAATGGATCTAGTTATTAAAAAAAATGTGTACGAATATACGCGTTAGAACTTCGTTCGATTCGATATTCGGGTGGGAACGAAAATGCCAATGTAAAACATAGCCAATGCCGAGGAGGATCGATACTTCGGGCTTCGTTATCTCCCCCGTTCGCGTAACAAGTACGTTTCCATAGCTTCATTATCTTACAGTGAAAATAGGGCTTTTGTTGCTTCTCATTAAGTTGATTAGTGCCGACGATATGAGCAAAGCGTTTTAATATCTGAAAAAACAGCTCACTCAACTGCTGCTGGAATGTAATCATGCGCGATTATCTGAATATTTGATATCTTAAATTCAATAATAATAAAAATCAAATGTTGAATTCATGGAAAACTGCAGTTGGTTTTTGTTAACTTAAATTAATTTTTTTTAATTGAATTTTTTATCAAGGATGTTGTATCTTTACAGTCCAAGCTAAATGTGAAATGCGAAGGGAATTTCTACTACTTCTTGAAGAACTAAAAATCTTTAAAAGATTAGCCACATAGAATGTGTTAAGAACATTCGTGTTGCGAATAATCGCGAATAATCTTATCACTTAATTTTTTTTGCAAGAACTTTGTTAACTCTTCGGAATTATTATTCTGCAACGTTAATGCTGTTGAGACTTTCTATATAGTTGACTTTTCTCAGGTTTCCATCCCATTAGGAAGACTTCGTAATTCTCTCCGCATCTCACTTTTGGCTGCAAATGTAAAGATACACTTTTTTCAAATTAAATAAACGGAATACTTGGGCAAGAGAAACGAACGAAGAATGGCACAAATTGAGCTGCAATATGAATATACGAAGAATTGAATAATGGAATAAGAAATGACCCTAAATAGACAGATAGACGGTGAACATGCGATAACGAGATCAGCAGCAGATTCGCGGTTTCTCTTAATCATCTACCCGGAAAACCAACTTCATGCGAAATTTCGCTTAATAATCCGCGAGGCGTTGCGGTTCCAACGTCAGGCTAGTTCGCGTATGCTTCTTCCCTCGTGTATAAATTCTAATTCCGATTCTAATCTGATTCCGCGAACACATTTTTCGCCGTCCGGGTGGGGGGAGGGTACGATTGTCAGGCAGCTTTTGTAGGTCGGACAATCGTGCATCGCGACTCTTCGAACTTATATACGAAGAAAACGAGACGAGGTCTAGAAAAAATAGAAATTCACAGGATATCGAATGTTTTTAAGTCTACAAGAGTGCCGAGAGCTTTTGGAGTTCATAAACGAGCAAAATAATTATCTTGCGTATTAATCATCGGAATTGGCAGCGATCAATCGAGCCGACAAATCCATCGTTTCATTGACTTTTTTTTATGAATAGAAGGATCCAATAAAGTCACGGTATATTTAGGGACGCTCGATACGGTTTCCGGTCACGACCTCAACGCGGCCTAGATCGCACTTGGCCCAGGTTGACCCTGGTTTGAACTCTCGAGTGCCGCCGTTGCTGCATCGATTTTTGCGAATTCGCCGAAGAAAAAAAAATACGGGCAGCAGAAACGTTAATATTTGCGTTTGCACGATATTATTGATTAACGGTCCGAGTACACAGTTGACAATCGTCGAAATGCAATAATCAATAACTTTTACGTTTTATTTTTAAATGTTTGTGAAGAATCAATTCTAATCAAGTATGTTGTGATTAGAAACGATTTTTCCTCAATATTCGGAGAAAAATTGCCAAGTTATTTAAAAAAAATTTAAATAGTGCAACCTATTAAAAAGCAAATATCGGGAACGATCGCGGAGTCGTCACGAGAAATCCTTTTTTTTTTCTCATCCGGAAATAGTCGGCAACGAGTCACTGAATTCTGGAAAGATGTAAGCGCTGTTTCGTTGGTGAAGCTTGCACGGTGCGTCAACTCGAGTTCTTGCCTTAGAAATACACGCGCATATATACGTTGCGTTTATTCCTTGTGTTGCCGCTTTGCCCGTCTCTCCGTCTCTCTGTCTTTCTCTCCGGTGAATTCGACGAAAATGGCCCGTCGGTGAAAATAGACCGGCAGTGAGCCAGCGGCAAGGGATGGCGGAGGGGGGAGGGGAGCTAGTGCCGCGCTTCGAAATGGGGATGATGCAGTTGGCCTGGATAAAGGTCAGTGGCCGACCTAGCCCCCCAGCGCGCCATACAGCCCAGCCACCCACCGGTATTGATTTTGTTAACCTTCTAGATTCTACTGGCTGTGTGGGCTCTCTATACTCCGGCCGGACGACGGGACGTTTTCTCGTCGGATTCACTTCTTCGGCTACCTTTTCTCTCCGTCGTGCACCAAACCTTTACTCAACCATCGTTAACCCTAAAACACCACATCCGGCGAATTCAGGCCTTATGAAAAAATTTTCTCTTCTTGCTTCTTCACCGAGAAAACTTTGTTGCGGTGCAGAAAAAGAAAAGCGAGATTCCAGTAAAAACTCCGAATGTTACAAAACGATTTGATTTCAATACGATCGATGTTTTGAAAAATACATGAAATGCATGGGCTCTTTATCATTTTTCAAGGCCGTGAACTTTTTTCAACATTTTACAATTTCTTCGGGGCTCTTTCATCAGAAACTCGGGCGAAAAACGAACTTGAATTTGTTTTTTTTTTGCTTCGGGTAAATTAAAAGATCGAAGCTTCAGAGATATAGATCGGTTCTTTTTTTGACGTTTTTGGATTCGAGAGAAACGAGAAAAATTCTGACGTTGGTGAGACAACGCAGCAGGGGTATTAGAGGTAGGGTGCGAACGAAACTAGACCGTCAGCCGGGACTGTGGAATCAAGGAAGTTAATCCAGCTGGGATCTCTAGACGCTACAAAGAGATCGGACACGCAAGCGTTCGTTGTATTCTAAAAAAAAAAGAAACGAGGAACATATGGCGCCGTCATATAATGCATTATATCGAGAAAGATGTGCACCTGGCACTACGAAATTACCGAGCGTGCGAAAATTTAGAAACGTAGAAAAAAAAAGTAGACGATAATATCTATAACCTCGTCTCCGCTCGAGAATTTTTTTTTTTCAAGCCACAATGCAGCGGCGTGCTGTAATAATTCATTACAGCGCTATTCACCGAGAAACAAAGAAAAACGGTGCAAATTTTCTAAAAAAGATTTTCAAAAACCGGCCTCGAATTTTTGAACAGCGAAACAATCGTTTCTCACCAGTGATTTCAATTCAATTCGCACGATGGCACAAATACCATCTCTGTAGGCATTAGAATTCTGAGCCCGCCGTCCTGTCGCATATTTCACGCGCACGCGTAACTCCCGTCCACAGAAAATAGCGAAACTCAACGAATTCTCTACGCGCGCATTTTTAGAAAAATCGATTATCCAATAAACCTTTATACCTATATCACGTCTTTAAGTGTTTTTCACCGCTAGAAGACGAGCCACTTATCAGTAAATGTAAACATTAAAAAAAGAGTTCTTTCACATTACTTTTTTTTCTAATTTTCTATCGATCGACTTTCGAGTAGAGAGTTGTATTTTTATATTATTCGAGAACGACGACTCTCGACGAATATAAAGTCGAGCTGGTGCGTCTAAAAGTTACATTTCTATTCGTTGCTATATATAATTCGAGTGCAATACTCTCGACATACACAACGTTAGACTGGTATCTAAAACTTGTGTATATCTATCCTAGTTAGTCACGTGTGTGGGAAGATGACAATGCACCGTGGTGGCCTCGCGCCCGATATCCCTCGGCTAGTGTATAGGCAACGTAGTAATTCACAAGCGCAAGTACGTGCAACAACTCGACTGTTGCATACAAACTAACCGACGAGTGAAAGAACGAAATAGCGCGAAACTCTCTTTCTCTTTCTCTCTCTCTCTTTATTTCTCTCTTTCACGAGACGTAAGCGCAAGTCATTACTTTTCGTACTAACACGACTTATTGATATTCCGCGTTGCGAGGTCCACCGCTACTCTCTAGCCTGAAGCCTCTGGCGATTGCCCAGTTTTCCATTAACGCGAACGACGGTTCAACTCGACGACGAGAATAGCGAAATGACTATTCTCCCTTGCGCCAAACCTCAATGTTTTCTATACTCGTGGACTTGCAAATTTCTTTTTTTTTTATCAACGTGCAGTCTCTTTTACCAATAGCAATACGATTGCCTAAGATTGGCCGATCGAACCACTGGATTAAACATCGGTATTCAAAAAATGATTTTTTTCGCGATTTCGCGAATTATGATAATTAGTATTATCATGAATTTAAAAATGTGTGTGAAAACGTATTTTTGTTGAAATGAATTTGTTAAATTGGAAACCGAAATTGGCTATTGGTAAGAATAATATTGATTGACGGAAATCTTTACTGTTGATGACGATAATAATAATAGTTGACAGTAAAGATTTCTATTGATTATAATAATTATTACTGATGATTAATGACTGCTTTCAATTGTATTGATAATATCAATGATTATTACTACTATTAACTGCCGTGAATGTCATTACGAATGAAATTGATTTTCCTGCAGTATATCATTCGTTGGTGATCGCAAGCAAAGCCTTTCCGATAAAGGATCTTTAACCTTTCGTTTATCTCACGTTACCGACATCTTCATTATCCCTTTTTTCGAAATGTTCTTTTCCTCTGCACACTCTATTACGTTACAAACGAAGGTCCTTCAGGTCCTGTGTGTACACATCCGATGTTGTAATGAACCACAACACACAGGCTAATCGCGAATGTCACGCGAGAATGCTCACCGTGACGGAGAATCGTTGCAAGATCGTCGAGAGACACGCGCGATAAACCTGGCTAATATGTCAGACGTTTGTGAGAAGGATACAGCAGATCTCAGGATCAACGACGGCCCGAACGAACCTTGTGGCGCCGTTTATCTTTACCTTCTATGACAATGACCTTTTTCAATATTTTTCTTCTGAAGTTTTCCACGTTTCATCGTCACGATTCCCTCGTGCGGTGCACGATTTGTACAAAGATTCTAGAATATTATTGCTTCGAACTTTACTGTGATAAAACCAAGGATGAAAATAATTTATCTGTCGCTCTTTAAGACGTTACATCCAAAGCGCGTAATTGATTTTTAGGAACCTGAAACATCAATTTATTATGCATTTATTGCATCCTTGAAAGTCTATTAATGTAGTAGATTTTACTTAATTGAACTTGAAGAAAACGGTTTCCCAAAAAAGCGACGTCGACATCAAGTTTTGGAGTTTTGGAGTTTTGGTTGTAATTCGTAAATTATTACGAATTACACGAAAGTTATATTTAGCGGAAACGAAGAAAAACAGGGAAACGAGAGAAGAAAGAAACCTACGAAATAAAGTGCCATGCAAGGATTTTCATACGCCGGAGCGGGCAGTTCGTTTGTAGATAAGAAAACAACGCTTTCATGTGCGGCGACGCGATTGGCCGAGGAAGCGGTAGTCAACGAAGCAGAAGCGACACGAGAAGTGGAAGAAGAGAGAAGGAAAAGGAAAAAAAGAATAAGAAAGGAACGAAGTGTACGGAGGAGAGCTTTGCAATAGTTAGAACTACGGACTCCCGACGTTACTGCTGGGTTGAGCTCTGGAATGAGGAAGTCTCGTACGTCGTGACGACGACGACGAAAGAATACTAAAGTCTGGGTTACTAGTCGCGATGCTGCTTTTACTACTCTTCACAACGCTTATATTCCAACCGCACGGTTCGTCATACCATTCGTGCCCGGCGAGCTTGTTCTAGGGAATGTCATTTTTTGTAGTCTTTCGATAGGTCGACTTCCTGCTGGGCTGTTTGAACGATTGTTGAAAAAAAATCTCAAGAATTCCCTTCGTCGAGATGGAAGCTTTGAAAAATGATTTTCATTTTCATGCCACGACGTTCCGTTTCAAGTAGAAAATTCGGTGTCATTCATCAATTGATCACATATTTATTCTTCACATAACCCAGAGAAAAGAAAATCATCCCCAAGGGATTTATTTCACCAAGAAATCCAATGTTATATCCATTGTTTATAGCCCGTATTGTGAAAAATTGCCGAAATTAGCGGAAGAACGTTCTCCGGATGATTTCCCGCTGAAATCGGAAGTCTGCTCGATCCCACGCTCGTGTTTGCGGAAACGAGTGCGGGCCCGCACCGGGTATTAGACTACGACATATATATAGTATATATGTGATTGCATTACGTATCCGCGTGCGTATATAAAGCACAACTTGACGATATAACCCACGCTCCAGAGTTTCCCAGAGCGAATAATTGTCATTCTCATCGCGAACGGACGTTCGCCTCTGATGTAGCGGTCCCCTTTCCTCTCGCCCTCGACGGACGACCGAGGTGGCGGGGGTTTGCTCGATGGTGTTCCTGCTGTCCGAGAGCTCCCGACTTCCGGTTGGACGGCACAGCTACCGAAAATCGCCTCGAGCAATAATCTTGTTGATTGTAATCAGCTTCGTCGAGGGAACTCCAGTAGTTTCGAGCAGCTTTGACGACCGTTCGTTGTGTCAAATTCCAGTTAATTATTTGGCTGTGAGGAACTTCCGGGAAATTTTCGTTTACGGCTCGTCGGTCGACCACACATAGAGCTAGATAAGCTTCGGAAACTAGACAAATAATTCTTTGACTCGTAAATTCAATTATTTAAGGCCCAATAAGCAAATTTTTTCATTAATCAATCCGTCCCTGACTGGTTTACTAATAATACTTTTAAAAACGGTAGAAAAAAAATTGATTAAATGAGAAAAAAAACGGTATAAAGCTTTCTATAGAAGGCACGGTCGCGACCTTGCATCCCCGTCTGGTTTGTCTCGCCGGATTCTCTCATCTGCCGTCTCTCTTCTGCGATTCGAGTCCCGGCACGTTCGCCGGGTTAGTTCGAGGATAGACGGTAGTAACGCGCACGCCAACATATACGCAGATTGTGAGAGGGGTCCTGTGATGCCATTGCGCACTGGTCTCAATTACGGACACGACATTGTCGCTTTGACCTACGATGGCCGAACGGGCTGAACTTATTCCTTTTTCTTTTTCTTTCACGAACGCCGAAGAGAGGCTATATAGGCAGAGAGTGAGCAGGTGAATCGAAGTTAAGAGATCCGCCCTTGGCCCTGCTCGCTCTCGCGTCCCTCTCTGATTCGCCTCGTTAAATCGATTGTGCCTCAATTTGAAGGCCCCGACGCATCCTCTCTCACAACCAGTCGGAGGCCTCAAGGTCCGCTATGCTAAACTCAAACGATCCCTGTTTGTGACTCAGGTCATCTTCTTCGGTGCAAACAATCTCTGTCACTAACCAGCCATAACTTGGCCTGAATAATTTCGTCGAACGACGCACGGCTACCTCCGCTTTGCTCGATCGATCCTTGTTTTTTTTCTCATTTGAACTTGAAATTGACCCTTTTTCGTTTCAATACTATGACCCTGAAGATGCGCTCTGGATGAGACGAAATTTCATCTCTGGCGCGCTGTAACCGTGGTCGCGTCTTCGGTGGCACAGACTTCGGAGTCATTTTATTTGTTATACACATTTCGTTGCGAGCTTTTTTCTTGTTTATTGATAAATACATTATTAATCAAAATAACTTTCATATGATTTCAAATAAGATAGGTTTATTCGCATATTTTTATTTGAATAGTAACTTGTAAGAACGCACTCGTTTCGCTCGTGCTCTTTTAAGTTATTTTTCCATCGCACGGTCGACTACGGACGCGCGCGCTTTTAGGTGGATTAAGTTAAGTACTCTCCTATTCATTTTTTATTGCGCCTTTCCGGCGTGATGAAATGAGATAAAAATAGTAGTGCTACCTTTCTGCAACTCTGATTCGCACTTCAGAAGGAATTCCATCGTTTCTCGTAAAAGGGAAAAAATAGGCAACATCAATGTATTGCAAACATCCGCTCAAATTAGATCGAAGCTTGCTCATTCGAATCGCGTATCTACTACTTTGTAAAAAAATATCGTAAACATTTTAGTTTCAATCATGAAAAACGTTAATTCTTGGACGTCTTGAGCCAAACGACCCGAGTGAAGTTTCGCATCGCCGAAACGTGCCGAATTACGGCGGTCACCCATTTCGTCCTTCTAACGTCGTCTCCTTAGATACGATTTACCGCCTCGTTCGCTTGTCTCCTTTATTTTATAAATTTTTATTTTTTATTCTTCCTCGAATTCAATCGAGTAGACGGGCGGCGCATAGGCGCAGGTTTGCACGACATCGATGTTGGGGAAGTTTTGGGGAACAGGACGGGGAAGGGGAGACCTGCAGCATTCAAAGCAATCTCGCGGTGGTGTGCGACGGTCCCGTCTAGACGGCCAGTGACGTCACGAGACAAGGTCGAACGCCATTTCTGTCTACGAGGCAGCATGGGAAAAGAGAAAGCTTGATTGAGCTCAAATGTACGTTGATATATCTTTCCCTTTCAATGGAATATGGGGAAAAGCCGCCGTGCGGCGTCCTCTTTTGCGGGGAAAAAAAAAAGAGTTAAGATAGGCCACTTGGCAGAGTTACAGCATCGTTTTTTTGTCGACTTTTCAGATCTTTTTTTGGAACAGGAAATACTGCACAATATCAATGATTAAACCCTTGAATGACAATTCGTTTTTATATCCTCAAAATGACGTCGTAATGATTTCTTTCGAAAGATAGTCTCTTCATTAATTTTTTAAGGATTTCATGGATTTAATTAATGAGCCGCAAAAAAACGGGCTTCGAATATCTCATCATTTTCTCAAAACCGTTTTCGAGAAATAAAATGACGTTAATTCGCAATTTCAAGAATCCAAGGTAAATAATGACCCTCCGAGAATGTGAAAAGAAAAATTAAAATTTCGCAGAATTATTTAAAGACAGCAGGTTTAACCTCTTACAAATTATAACTCTCAAAGCCTACACCCCAATGAGTTATCGAGAAAAATTATTGCAACATTTATTTTTATTTTTCCACATCTTTTTTCCTTCGCGTTACGAAGTATTTCGTTACCGCTAATTCGAGTTTCGCGTTTTCGGATGCGATTACAGTTCAGATAATAATCCGCGTCCCGCGGTGAAATATGTTTCGAGTTCGTTGGCTCTCCGAGTGACTTATCGGCGATCGAGCAATCTTACAATAATTCCGAATTCGTAAAGAGTCCGAATGGCGCTTCGGCGCGAACGGACTTCGTGTCGCTGTGCGATTCCGTGCGTCACGCGAATAAATAATGGAAATAGTGGGTTAACGTAGGAAGTGACGATAAGAAAATTTTTATGGTTCTCCGTGGAAATCTGATTACGATCGAATCCACCGGGTGCGAGTATGTGCAACGTTACCAAAGTTGAATAACACTACGACGTGTTATACATGCACACGCGAGAGCGTTGCTTGCGCGTTTGGCGCTTTGAGAGTGCTCTCCGGCTGCCGCTTGCGGAATAACGCCGACGGGTTCGAGAGCCTAGATTCATCGGTCTTATCTTCTTACCGAACAATATTGTAACGACGGTCTGGGCGATTGTTACGAAAGCATCCCGCGCTATTTGATTGGACGTCCCAGTTATCCGGTGTCCTATTGTACTATCGTACCCGATGCAGACTGCTGCATCAATTGCAACGTGAAAACAATGATAAACTATAAGGAAACGTGCTATCTGCCGAGGAACGTCGAACGTAACCATGTGGGAATGGTTTTAATATGAAAGCACGAGCTTGCGACTGATAATTCGATGCTTAACAGCACAACTCGGAGACTAGAGCGATAAAAAAAGTCTTTCTTCAGCTTTCATTAGAACAGTTGTTTCTAAACGAGGAACGATCGAACGAATGGAAAAATTGCTTGAAAAATGGTAATTGGGTTTTCGTCTGTAAGCAAACAAAGAGGTTCGATTGGAAATTAGAAATTCAATGAATTAATCGAGGAATCACCGTGGATGCGAGAAATGAAAAGGCCGGATTTTGTTTGCACTCTCGAGATCGATAATACCGAACGGTGTTGTCTCCTTGTTCGGCGATCGAAAAAAAAAGAAAAATCGTGAATATCGTTGTAATCGTAGATTCCGGATGCGGGTTATACTGCGCAGCAACAGCGGTCGGGCAACAGCATCACCAGCAGCTCGAAACCAGCGTTGTCATCAATAATTCAGCGACGCCCGCGTGAGTTTCGCTCGATGCCGAGAGAGAAAAAAAAAGCGAAATGAACGAGAATCGAGAAAAAGAGATGAAAAAAAAGAAAACTGTCCGAGTAGTTTTACAAATCGTGTCGATCCGAGTGAGACTCATTCGCATAAGATTGAATGTTTATTCGAGAATCTCGAGATATCCGGCGAATCTGTTTATCGTGCGGCGAACTTGCCGTTTTCCGTCGAGACGTCCAAACGTCGATCGATCCCGATAGTCATTCATGTGGGACACGTGAATTTTGTTGTTCTTTTGCGAGAGAACAGATGAAAATGCAATGGATCTCTCATATTGTGTCGTTATCGCTCTTATGACGCACGGTAGAATATGAATAATAGGCGTCGATTTTTTTCTTTTTCTTTTAAATCGTGGTTTATATTAGATCAGATGATGTGTAGTGGTGCTGGAAAAATGTCCTCGAAATTCTTCGCTTGGCCTTGATTTTTTCTGTTCCCTCAATTCCAATTTTTTTAAGCTCGTCCTTCCGTTATGTCTAAGTTTGAGAGAGGAATAAGAGAGAATTACAAACACTTCCCTATGAATTAAGTACCAATTTTGGAGTGTGAGTTTGCAATCTCTCTCGAACTTAGGTAGCGTCAGACATAAAGAAAGGACGGCCTTAAATAATTTCTTTTTTTTAGACTTTTTTCATTACTTTCCAATTACTTAGCTTAACTATAAAATATACCTGCACATGAAAACATTTGGATAAAACATACGATTCGTCGTACCGCAACGTTTACCCTGAACGAGAACACGAAACGAACATTCAGTGTTAATTGTGTGTGAACTTTAATGCCCGGGTCAAACCCCTGTCCGATTGTAAATACGGCTGAAAAGAAAAAGAATGGAAGGTAGCGTTTAAATGTGCTTGAGAGACGAGTGCATGCAGGAAGGTTAATTTCAAGCAGCGGCAATAACGTTGTACATGTGCGTACATATAACTATGGCAACAAGTATGACGAGAGGGCCAAGTCAGACGAGGGAATAAGTGGAAGGCCGAGATTCCAATCTACTTTCGACAATGCCGACGATGGTATGTCTTCAACTTATCCCACCGTCTAATTTACTAATTTATTCGTAATTGCCTTCTCGGAAGGGCGACTACCGAAATACATAATGGAACGGTGCACACAACACTCGGGAAGAACGACGTTTGCAGCGATGCAACACTCCCCCGTTTTTTAAATTTTCTTATCCCTTTAATTATAACACCGATAATCTGGCAAAAAAAAATTGTCGCGTGTTCAAACTCCCGAAACAGCGGAAACTTTAATTTGCGAATAAAAATACATCGGCCACGCGAGTTTTCTTGAAATACAAATATTTCAAGAGAACCCAGAAAAAATAAAAAATAAGAAGATTAATTTTTCTTCGACATTAGGTTCAATGCCAAATTCGTTGATCGAATTCGACACGTGTAGTGTCCGTAACAAAAAAAAAAAAATGCCTTCAATCCCGCCGAAGTGTCGTATCAGCGAAAATGCGCCGAAATAAACGAGGAAACATCGCGTACTTATCCGTCCGATCGACGAATTCCCATTGCCACACATTCGTTATTCGATGACGTCGTGTATAATTTCTCAAAACTCTAGCCTCTCGATAGTGGCACGCAAGTGTGCGTTATGAAATCATCGATCGAATGCATTTAAGTTGCGATACGATTCCGTCGTACATAAATTGCATTTATATTGCCACTGTAAGCGAAACGGAGTTTATTCGCCCGATAATATCTGGGCCACGGTGTCTCGTTTCCCAATGAACTCGCGCCGAGGTCCGGTCGCGTGGTATCGTCACATGTATCTCGCGTATGTACAACAATATAATACAATCGAATCGCAGCATCGTTGCTCGTTCGCTGTTACAATAGTTCAACGCTCGTTTGCCTCTCCCCCACCATTATCGCGGCTCGAACCCGCTTCGATCTACACGCACAATTCCCGCTCCTAATATTCGTTGCTCTCTCGTTATATCTATATTTTTCTTAAATACGACGAGCAACAAACGCCGTCGTTCTTTCGCGCGTCACTTCTACTCTCCGCGAGTGGCAAAACTCGAGGGAGGAATTTGCCCCCACAAAAGTCGACGATCGTGAGCCGCAGTCAGCGAGCGGCAGTCGCTAACGATTCGCGGAAGACCGCTCGGTTGGCGAGCCCGTTCGTACGCGAGCTTTTTCGCTTCCAGGGGAATAAATCGAGATGGCGTAGCGGGACGAGAGCCCGCGACGCTCCTGGGAGACGAAGCCACGAAGAACGGCGAAAAAAAGCGGAAAAAAACAACGCTAAAGTAACCATGAATCAGTCCGTTGAGAACGAGACAAACGTTATAGCCACGCATATTTCCGGTCCCTGAAAGCCAGACTCTCGCTGCTCGGCGATGCGCGCGAAATTATTTTTGTTCTTTGCAATTTCGTTATTCGGCACTAACCTTTCGACGCTGCTCGCGACGAGTTTCGCGCGAAATTCGAGGCTGTCCGATTAAATTGGATTCACCCAACGGCGTTTGTGTACGCCGCGACCTATGACCGATGCGCAGATTGGATTCGCGTCTTTGTCGTCGTCGAAGTACTCATACCGAATTACGAACGCTTCGCTTTATGAGAACCGAGAGATCTGGGGCTCGGCTAAATTTATCCGATGGAAACGCGGTCTCTCGTATCTTTTCGATCTAATTCGTTGTCGGCTTATCTGGAACGCGGCAGATCAATTCGAGGGATTCTGTTATTCATTTTTCTCTTTCATCCTTCGGATCTCTTATACGAGAATGGTAAAACTTTATTTGCCGATGATTGTGCGATTCGTTTGACCAACTATTTGTGTTCGGTGTGGTAAAAAATGTTTATTTGATGCACAAATGAACAAAATTATTAAAACAAAGTAATAATAATAATAATAGTAAAAAAATATCAATATTATATTTGAGAAGATTATAAATAAATTAAATAATTGAAAAATTGCTGTGATAAATTGCATACAGAACTTTGCAGTCTGCATAGGGAACGGATGCGAGTAAAACATGCATTAGCGAATCAATTTTCACGAACGGCGAAGAAACCCAACGACGTTGAACTTGAGGATCGTTAGCTGGCAGAGTTTCGCGAACGAAAGTCTTTGCGGTCGTACGTCGATTTGGCGAGTACTTCTCGTCCCTCCCGGCTCTCCCTCTCCTCTGTGTCTCGAAACCCCTTGGGTATAATCGTTGCTGTGGCTATCGAAGATAGCAATCCGACCCTCGTCATTGAAGTTGGACGGCCAAGGTTACACGTCCCTCTCGCCTGTCGCTGATTGAAACTCTCTTCGTAGTTCGCAGTTCGCGTAAACACGCGTTCCGTTTATGCGGATACCGACATTGGTTAGGTAAATAATAACATTACGACATAACCGAATAACCGTTTGTGTGAGCGAAGCCTTAAGATCGTGTGCGTGCCGCGATTCATAGTGCGTAGTGCGGGTCGTTGATGGAAAAAAAAGGGAAGATGAAACCATCGCCAACGACGACTACGCTCTATGAACTATTCGCGAGCGATGGTGTGTCATCAAGCATCCCTCTCGCATGCGGTCGGGAATCGTTCTAACGACAAACAAATTAATTAGATTCTCTATGAGCGTTCGAGCTCGCGGTCTCCCGCCGGTGGTCCCGGAATCTCGATCGATCGAGCAAACTACTCGGGCCGCGGTGATGTTTACGTCATTGGACGCGGAATAGAACAATTTTTTCAACTTTTATTCAAAACATCTGGCCGCACGTACAAAAAAAATTGATGTTGAAACAGTCAATAAGCTACGACGTTTCACAATATTTTTGAATATAATCAAAATCATGGTTATTGTTATTTCCTTATCGAATTTCACGTGCTTGACCGGAAAAAAGGTCTTGAAATCTTGGACTCTCGTGACTCTCGATTAACATTTTTTTTTTCACGGATTAGCGGATACTTGACTTGTTCTATTCTTAGTTCGTTGTTTCATAGGAAAATCGTTAAAAAAGAAAATTGGTCTTTATTGTCCATAAGACATTACCGAGTACGCTAAGAGTGTTGATGACTCTAGTTGTGTGAGAAAGGATTGTACAGCATGTACGTAAATATAACATCGCCGGTATCCGTCGTTAAGTACGACGATCAAGCCTGGTGACGAGACGCAACGAGAGATTGGAATAATGAACGTACGACTGGACAAGTGCAATGTAATAAAGACGAAACGAGAGACAGAGAGTCAATGGACGAAGCCGAGGGAGTGTACTGCTCGCGAGCGGTTCAATGTGGGCCAGACGACAATAATTGTTCAGCGTTTCCTGGTATGTTATATATCGCATTTAATTGATACAGAGAAGCCGACATTAATACCGGAGTTGTTTTTATCCAACTGTCACCGACACGCTTGTCTCGTCAAAAGGGCCATTCACAATATCTTCGTCGTGCGTTTTCGTTCTTCGGTTGCGGACCGACGCAAACAATATTATTGCAGCAATTTTAGCCTCCAGCTTCTTCTCATCTTGCGGGAAATAAAACGTGATAATAAAGATTAACCGTCAGCACGAAACTGAATTAAAGGCACAATGCAAATATCCAAAAATTTTCTTACAAGACTAAATTTTTATTAATAGAAACTGTTTAATTCATAAATTAAAAAAATTAATGAAATTTTGGAAATGCATTGAAGCGGTTTTATTTCGAGAATCGCTGGTTAACAAATGTTACTGGGTAATCCAAATATAATTTATTTAACACAAAAAAATGTTTTGCAAAGTAATTTTACAAATTAATTTCATCAAATCAACTTAATATTGTTTTGTGCCTATTTCTCGTTAGTATCGTTGCTGCGTGCATACAAAAATGAATCCGCAATAGGCAAACCAACCCTGTGATCTCGCGCGTCTCCCGGGTCTCACACCCGACTTTTCTTCGGTCAATAGAAGATTCCGACGGTGACGTCCGCATAACGGTATCCCGAGCTTCGTGAAGGCGACGGAGTCATTCTCTGTCTCGAAAAAAACAAAAGCATCTCCCTGTTTACTATCTTCTTTTCCCACGTATCAATCGAACGAAAAACCTCCCTTTGCGAACATTTATAACAAATAAGGAAATTGCTTTTCTTTAAATCGATATTGAAATAAAAAAACCAAAATTGGACTTCTCGTTGTCGAACAAGCCGGCGATAGATAAAAATCGATTGACTGAATAAATTCTTGCGTAACATTGCGAAGATATGTAGAGCCGTTGGGACGAACATGTGCGTGCGCCCGCGTACCTTCGTACACGCATTACGCACCGACAATGCGTTATAACGACACGTACGTTGCGTTCACGAAGGCGTGTACTAGGATGTACGGAACGGCTACTGTCTCTGAATGCTAACTAATCGCAAACATCGTGCAAAATCTACTTGCCGGAGGCTCGCACGACCGTAAAGCGCAATCACCTGTGTGAGCGCTCTGTGCGCTTCTCGAGTCCTGCACTCATGTGCACATTACAGATATACGCACGTGTATATAATCGCCGTGTGTTGAGAAACAGACGAGCGTATCTCCCACGGTTCAACGTGTGGAACGTTGCGAGATACGCACTGCTGTTTTTTACTAGTCCATACATATATATATAATATATGGACAGTGCGAAAATCTTTCTCCGGCACCGACACAACTTGATCGATTCCAAGACCCGTACGAGTTCGACGAATGGGCGCGACACGTGCGCCTCCTCTGCCTTCTCCCCCTACGAGAACTGGCGAGCGTCGCACTTCCTCGTTTTTCATTTTCCGGGTTACACAATGCAACGGTCAGTTCGATTATATCGACTTTGAAATTCAGACATTCAAACCGAACTGATAGAATCGACGTTCGAGAACAAAAAAAAGTGTTTTTAGTAAGGGAGCCCGAGACAAGTCGGAACGCAAGATCGCTAAGAATCGTGGGTTTGGCGCAGTGAGTATAGCTGTTTGTGAATTTAATTACCGTATAATGAATTTAATTTAATTTCTATGCAATAGCATTTTCACATCATTTTAACAACCCCACATCAAATCATGTCCAGTCATTTTTTTTCCTACTTTTACATATAATGAATGGATGGTAATATTTTTGTAAACGATGGACTAAGAGTTTTATTCTTTGAAAAACCTAAAATTATGATTTTTCAAAACTCGTCGAACGATATAATCTACATTGATATATCCTGATAAACAGAATGCGACAATTTGCCGGCGAATGCACGTAAGGCAAAAGTAACTTTGTAAATAACTTTTGCAAATAACGATGATCCACGGTGCCCCAGTGGCGCGGTTACGAATTCTCTGAACTTTTCAAATCCGCCAAAGCAAATCGCAGTAGGAGAAACATCTGCGGTCGTTGGAAAGCGATATCCCGATTATTAAGAATAGCGAAATGAAATTGCCTTTCCGCCCGATACTCCCGCGGTGACTCGAAGTAATAAATGGCTCGTATGCCGGCGGAAGTATGGCCGAAGCGTGTCTTTTTTTCCCATTTTTTTTTTGCTTCTTTCTTTTATCGAATACTCTCGCCGCGAATACTTTCTAAGAGATTGAATTCACTCTCATCTCACGGGGACGTAGGCATTTCAACGAAATGGCAAAGTAATAAAAAAAAAGCTTGTTGGGTCGTTAAACCGGAAAACTGGAGCAAGAACTAGAGGAAGTAGAAGTTGAGGCGAGCTAAGTGGAAATACAGGATCAATATTCCACCTCGTTGGCTTATCGGCTGAAAAATATGTACGTTTATAAAACCCAAACTTCGTTACGAAGCGGAGGGGTTGCATTCTTGAGGGTTCGTGTCTCGAAACAGCTGTTTTCGTGGATGATCGTTTTGGATAACCGGTTAGTGTCGCAGTTGTTTGTCCTCCGGTTCTCTTCGTTTCTCGACGTATTCGGAACCGTGAATTCGGTTTGAATTTTAAGCTACGCGATGCAAGCTATATTGCAAAAGCAATAGCTATATATCGATTATTTCGAGAAGCTCTTCGAAGTAGAAATCACATAAGAAGATATTTATTCAGTGCAAGAAAAAATATCTTTTTTTTCTCTGTGCCAAATTAATGTCAACTACAACTCGGCGACGGAAAAAAGTTGCTTACAATGGTTGGATCGAATAAGGTTTTCCTTTTCTTCATTCAGAAGTGCCTACGCCATTTGAATTATATTCAAAAGCCGATTCCTTTTAGAGATGTCTTTTGCACAATACATTGGAAGGGGGATTTCTTATTCCCGAAAACGACTTTCGTCTCAATCGGCGAACGAAATGAAGTTCTAAAGTCATCTGAAGAATAAAGCGATTGTCAACTGGATAGTGGAAACAATAAATTTACATCTATGTATATATTTATCGCGTAGGGTGGTTGGATTCGAGGTGCGGGTTTTGTAGTCTCGTGGCGGCGTCGCGCGCACGAGTGTCGAGCAAAGGAGATCCCAAGCTCATAGAGTCGAGCCTCTCGTGTGTCGAGCGAGATGGAAAAGAATATCGAGGGAAGCAGCCGCTCGGGAGAGGGAGAGAGAAGTGAAGCGGAGGTCGCGTTCGGCTTCTCTCCCGGCACTGCACGAGGTGGAGTTGTGGAGCGTTTCGGTTTCGTTTGACGGCTAAAGCCCTCTAGCCAGCAAGGCTCTCGCGCGCGCGCTCCCTCGCTGGCTGGCTGGCTGGCTGGCAGCGAGTTACCACTCTCGCCTCAGTTGCGCGCGGAACGCGAAGCCGCGAGCATCGATCGCGGGGGGGGATTCAAACTACGCAAAACCGGCGCACTCGCCACGTTTCTATCGTCATCGACACTCTATAACACTCGTTTGTCCTGGCAGATACCGTAGCACATATATATCCTCACGACATCCTATGGTAGACTTTATTTCTTCTCACGCCGTGATAGAGAGATTGTCAATTGCAGCTTACGCGTTACATTCGCTCACGTTTGTCGGTGCATCAAATACTCTGTTGGCTCTTGACTCTCGTTAACATTATCAAGCCATAAAACAACAACAAAAAAACAATATCTTACCGTGACTCACTGAATCGTAACAATTTGAAGGTTAATAAAACAAGTGCACAATTCGTCACCTGCGAAAAAATACTTCGTCTCTCAAATCTTCCGAGCGAAACATCGAAGTGGATGGAATCTTGAAGAAAAAACAAAGTTCGAATAAAACGTAATACGCGAAAGAATTCGCGGTGTTTCGGACGAAACTGAACGAAAAATACACACAATTTCACGTGATCGTGAGAAAAAGAATTATTGACGAATCCGTGTCGAAACGATCTCTCGTCGTTCGTAGTGACACTCCAATCGTGTGGAGTAGCGTTACTTTTTGGCTCTCGATGGATTCGCTTGAGAACAATGTATGCTCGTATGGAACCCAAAACAAACAATAATAGCGGCGTAATATAGCTCAATGTCTAAAATTAGATCGTTCAACGTGTGTCGAGCTTTTAAAGTATAAAGAATGTTTGACAACTTGAAGTGACAATTATTTAGCGTTTCGCAGTGTTTTCACGATTCTCGTGCAGCGCACGAAGGTAAAAAAAAATCATTGAAAGTTGAGTGATATTTCGTTCTTTCGATATTTCTTGTTTAACGTCGTTGGAAAAGCCTGCGTTATCGGACGCGCCGCGGACCCGACCGTCGAGATATCGCAATCGCCGAAGCCGTGTGTTTGGAGCGGAAGACCACGGTGTGTTTGACGAGAGAAAACAGAAAAAAAAGGAGTTTAAGAGAGAAAAAAGCCGACGTGTTTTCGAGAGGGTTCGGAGAGGAAGAAGCGTCTCGCGGCGAGTTCTGGGTGAATTCGACGGTGAGAGAGGATACATGCACCGCGTGATCCAGAGTCCCGGCGGGCCGGCTGCTACGAAATTCAACGCTTCTGCTTCTTCCCGACGTCGTTCTCGTTGTCGCGGCCCTCGGAAGGAACGTGTGCGGTAGCACTCACGGAGGCACGTTTGTTTATATATATATACATACATGCATAGATATACTTTTTCTGTCTCATCGTTTTTCCCCGACGCGTTGGACCGCAGTGGTCCATCGAGAGGGGGTAAAAGGAATTTCGAAAAAACGAAACTGAGTAGTACTGGGTAGCTTGATATGATAGGAGAGAGCCAATGCATTGCCAATTTCTTTAATGCTACTTTCTATGGATCTTTTTTTTATGATATATACTGTTTTTCTTAGTCTTTTTCATTCATCAGTCTCGCGTAGGATTGTTCAAGGGCGAACCCTAGCGATGCCAGAAACATTTATGCATCGCTATAGCTCGTTGAGCTACTCAGTAGACTTTATCTCAACAGTACTTGTACTCTTCAACTACTCGACAAACCCTTACGAAAATTCTGTATAACATTGTTAGGACGTGGAAATTTTTGCTTCTTAGCATGAAGATTTTTTTTTCGTGATTGATTTCATACCAGTAGGTTATCTTTCACCCTGCGTAGGCGTTGTATGTTTATCGCATATTTGAAACAACATTTCGACATCTCTTATGGGAGAATCGTAAGAGATGTTCTCAGGGCGTTCTGAAGATCCGACATGCAGTACTTCAATGGGTTTGCTCGTTATAGTATATATTATAGAAGTCGAATGGCGAATGAAGAAGCTCATTTGAAAGAACACTTTGTACTTGACACATCGAAATCAGACGTCATTAGCATCACACGTGGGTCTTGAGGAACGAAAGTTTACGCAGCTAATTTGCAAAAAATCAATGTTAGTTCACATTCATGTTTATACTAAAGTTAAATTACAGATTGTGAAGCAACCTGATATCGCCGATCTAACAAAATGTAATCAAAAGTCGCTTCGCAGATTTAGGGCTAATAATTGTTATAAAAAAAGAGGTTTCCTTGAATCAGTCGGCCGTGTCGTGCCGCGTGGGTTATATTTTCGTGTTAACTATATGTTTAATCTTGTACCCAAGAGTCTGAAGCGCGCCGTCAAGAGCAATTGAGTAGATATACGATGAGTAATGAATCAATGAACGAAAGTGCTGCTGATCTAGCATAACTTTTCTCGTATCTTCGATCCCGCGAAACTTACCAATGACAGAGATTGAATAGATGATCGTGACCTACGAGCACTTTTCGAATAGAGCGACGATCAGTTCATCGAACGAATTCTTCGGAATATATTCGTAGAGGACGTCCAATTTATTAAACTCAGATATTGAGGCACGTTATCGAAGATATATATTTACATATACAAATGTGTATACATATTTTACGTTTATCATTTCATAGGCCTTTTTCGGTCTGCCGAAATGTTTTCAAACGTGAAACAATGCCAAGCACGATACGCGCATTTTCTTCAATTAATTTCACGATCTTTAACTTCAAGTAGACAAGGTCGCTGCCGAAGTCTGCAATATCGGTTCGGTAAAATATATGCTTCGATGGAAAAAATCAGGAAACTTCCAGGTAAAATGGCAGGAAAATGATCATATTTTGAGTATTTTACGTCGAACAATGTGTTTGCATTGAATATTAGATTTTTTGGTGATTCCATTGCGTTTCGTCATCCGCAATGTCTTTCACGGTCAATTCCGGTGCATCCAAAGTATCGGCGATTATTCCTCTGCCGAAAACTCCGATCGTCAACTCGGCACCGTGTAGAAATTCGGGCTTCCCGCCCATGGCGAAGGTCGACCGGCCACTTTATTCTCATCGTTGAAGAAGAGCTAGCGAGAGCTCGCGGTTGAGTTCGCGACGGAGGCAAAAGTGGTCCGGTCGAAACAAACCAGAAGACGCGAGAGTATCCAATGACTTCGTTTCGCCGTGGCGATCCCGCGGAATTTGTGAATCTAAATTATTTTAATTGGAATCCCCGGGGACTATCGTTCCTTCGCGGATTCATCGGTGAATTATTTTTTAGGTGTTTTCATTTTATTTCGTTCATTTTTTTAACCGTTTCCTCAGCTCCTCGACGGTACAAGTGTGTGCGAGACCGTCGGAAGAGCCGGAGCGTATCCGTGCGAAATTTCACTGGCCGATCGTTAAAATAACTCTGAATCTGGAAAGAAACTTTCTGGGTTTCTCTTGCATCGAGCTGCGCTGCATTTGTCACGGAATTCTTAATAACTCGAATGCTAAAGAAAGACTGAAGTTTATTCGACTCCTTAAATCTCGATGATATAGAACCGGAGATGGCCGACGATTATTATCAGGACGATTTGATTTATCGCACGAGACGATATTTTTTTTATCGACCGTTCTCAAAATTCTCGGCGTTTCCGCGATTTGCTAGAAAAATATTTTTTTTTTACTCACTCCGACACTCTTACACTACTTGGACGCGGTTGCATCTTTTTTTTGCATTGAAAAGGTCGATTCAGCAATGTTTTTTCTCCGAGAACCACTTTCCTCGCTTCGATACGATATATTTCACAGTCGCATTTGCATTCCATTTTTTTTTTCACCCGCACACGTGTTCGCGGCTGCGTGGAAAAAAATAAATAGAAAACGGAACGATTTTTTCTGTCGAGCGTTAAAAATATCGCGGATCTTGGAAGATTCATGCTGTTTTTTTGCCTCTGCGCGGAATCCGTCGTCGGATTGTAAAACGCAAAGAAATATATATATATATATAAGCAGAAAATAATCACAAATAGGAGATATTCGTCGCGAGCTCGAAGTCGCTGAGGACGTATGAATAATTGATGAAGAATTAATTTAATCAACTTTGTTTCAATGCACGAGTTTTCGCGAGCTGAGAAGCAATACGTTTCAATTCTTTTCATTAAACGTAAATTATTCTTTGCAACAAACCGCCCGCGATCACGTGAAAAAAAAAACGAATTCGCAACATTATTGAGAAGCTTTTGTCAGCACATTACAAAGCAAGTAGGTAAAACATCGCTTAGTGTTATAAGAGCAAAGAATGTGACTTCAATGAATTAAGGTGGACGAGATTCTGGCGCAATTCAAACGGTTTGTCATTTCCTTTTTTTTTCTACCTTTCCCTCATTTCTCCGGTGGCGAGATGTCTTTCCAGAAGTTGTTAAATGTTCCGGGACGGTCGTTAAAATAACTCGAATCCACAGGCTCGCGGTGCGCGAATCTCGTACACGTCCCCTTGGTCTTATTCGCTTCTCGCCTGCGCAGAATCGCTCATCCAATTTGTAAAGCCACAGCGGTGACAAAGTTCATTAAATCTTGCCCAAAACGAGTTTCGTGGAAAATAACGACGAACGAGATTATCCATAGAACGAGCATGATGTCAGCTATTCCAATTCGGTTCTACTCGAAGCGATGAAATTCGGTCTCGATCTACGATTGTCGACAATTGCTTAAGGAAAATTCGTATTTTTTTTTTTAATTCTCTAAAATGGAATTTCACACCTCGTTGCCAGATTTTATTTTGTTTTACAGTTTGCCTCTGTTAAACTCGCTTTGCTTGCGTTATATATTTATACTAAACTGTGTGTATATACACACAGGTATATACAGGAGAAGATATAGTATGCAAGATCCACCTTCGGATTTACCCGTTACTTCTTTAAGATTCTATTCCAGTCCCGACGGCCTCACCTTTATACCGTGATTTTTTTTTTTCTTCGACTATCGAGACACTCACGGAGGCCCATCGAAAACGTCGAAACTTTCTCACTTCTACTGTCCCGTCCCGATAACGCAGTAGTACTTTTTACCGTTTTTTTCACGAACCGTAAATTCGTCCTCATGTAAATAAGGGGAAATCGTAAATGGATCCCATGAATATTCCGCCGCGTATTTTTTTAGGCAACGAGCTAACGCGTGATACGGGTCTATAGAAAAAAAAAAAAAGAAATAGGTGTGAGAAGAAATGTTTTTGACAAACAGGTCGATCGCTGATAGAACGTGGTGTGAAAAAACGACACCTCCGACGACGCGAAATAGCTCCTACTATTCGCCGTCATTGAATCTTAAAAGAAATACAAAAAAAGAAAAAGATTAATTTTCTTGCGAAAGAAGTGTGCGAACGAGAAAAAATGCAAGTTTCGTTCTGGAACTGAGAAGCGAAACGAGAACGAACATATACCTACGCGGATTATTATACGAGAGAAGCGAAGTAAAGCTGATAATGAGGCAGAGCAAAAACGATCGCGCTCCCTTTTGGGGGCTGCTTGCAGTTTCGTCTTACGTACATATATAGGGATCATCGTGAAGACCTTTAAGGCGGTGTTCACAAAACGGAGACTCTCCTGTCCTGTATTCGCGAAACAAAAATTATAATAGAAATATTTAAAAAAAATATTTTTCTACAAACTCTTTTGCTTCTGTTATCATTATGAAATATCACGGTTATTGCTATTATTTCCGATATTATTATTACTTTATATTTAAAAACAGAAAACATGGTTTTTGCGATAAAAAAATATGTCCTTTCGAGAAACGTTCTCGCTTTTGAATCTTTTCGAAGGAAGCGTTTTCGGATTAATTGGAACAGATTTGTACGAGAATTTCGAAGATGTTTTGCGAACATGGTTACTCAATTATGTTATTATTATTTTCTAATGAAAAACTGAAATATGACTTTTCTTTTGTAAACATTTTTTGTAACCTTTCGAACTACATTTCCGGTACAATTTCCGGCGATGTGATGTTGAAGGGGTTCGGTTTTTCGATGGGCGGATCGGGAATTGAAGAAAAAAAAATTGAATTTTTATTGTGAGCCGAGCTTAAATCTTGTGTCTCGAGGTTCTCGTCGTCATTAGCTAAATAACTGGCTGACCCACGGGCCCGCTCTCGCGAATATACTATACTTTTTTATTTCATACGTTCTCTCGCGGTGGATATGCGGTTCAACTTGCATATCTCTCTCTTCTCCTTGCGCGCGTGTATACGCATGCGTGAATTTGTTTGCACCGTAAAATCAGCGCGTTACCTGCTAGTATGAAATGTTAAGCTGAGAATTGAAGCAAAAAGCTGGTCCTGCCGCGGGGTTAGCGCTCTCAGGTAGTTTTCAACAGCTTTTGACCGTACCGTGCGAAAACACGTACGCTCTCTCGTGTACTCCTCCGGTATTACGATTTTTATTTTTATTTTTTTTTTGGCAATATACTTCAACCGTCTCGTGAGACTTTTCGTCGGAAGCATAAATTACCGATACGCGCAACGGTCGAAGCAAATTTTCTTGCTTCTTTTCTCACGATTACACGCTAACTGCTTGTAATGTAAGAAGGGAGGAAAGAAAAGTATCGGTCTCGTAAAAAACTAGTCAGACAGTGAAGCTCGTTTCAAATTTGTTTCGCGTCTTTAGAGAATTATCACTTCCTATGACAATAAATATTCTTTTTAATCTCCCACCCTATTCAATATGTGATAACGATAAATTAAAACTTTTTCCTCCACTGCAAATCATTCTGTTGAAATACTTCCGGTGTCCGGCTTCGGCTATCACCCAAGTCTGGGTGGTCTGGTTTTTTGAGCCTTGTTGTCTACACTTGCGTGAATATTTCCTGTATACACCGGGGAATCAGAAGACCATTGTCAACTGTCCAGACACGCGTTTTCCGGCTAGTTTCCCCGTGTCAACGGCAAATTCGGTACAGTGTAGCTAAGACGGCTTCGGTCGCACGCTGAAAGGTAGCTCAGCTGCGTACGAATAAGAAGGGCTAGGAGGATAAAGGGCTGTGAAAAAGGTTCGAAAAATCCCGGTAGGGCAAACGATAGTAGCAAATATATAAAAGAGTACATCGAAATATAAAAAAGGCTCATCATTCGATTTTCGAGTATCGGAAATACAGATAGAAAAAAGCAACGACCGATGGTGATTAGTGAAAATGACGAAATGATACACCGCTGCGATAGGGCTGCGTTGCGTTGCACCGCAGCGAAGAGACTTAGAGCACCTGTCGGTCACTCTTGCTCTCGCTCGGATCTACAGACCGGCAGCAGACGCAGCGAGCGTGACCGCAGCAAAAGTACTATTCACTTGTTGTTCATCGAGCATGTATGTACTCGTGCGCTCTTACGTACGGCTGTGCAGCGCAAGTGAGCCGCAAGTGCAGGCTCGTGCGGCCGAGATACTTCCTCACGAAGTACTCTCGATCGCGTTTCTTGCCTAGCCGGCTAGTCACTTCTTTCGACGAGAATAACTCTGAGGATCCGATGAAAAGAAAGACTCTGCGAGACGGTAGAACACTCAAGAACGAGGTTTATCCTTGCTCCACATAGGAATTCTTCAAACGTCGTAACTGGCGACACAGAGAAATATGTGATTATTATATATTTATTATGTTATAGAAACATTATTAATTGAAGTCTTATTATTCATTGTTCATTTCGATTTTCACTAGTTTATACTACAATTTTCAGGTGTAAAAAATGCTTTACAAATTATCGACTGTATCGAATTCAGACTTTTTTTAAATTATTTGAACGATCTTACTTATTTTTGTTATAAATATCCCTCAATGAAATAAAAATAATAGCAATTGTTTGATTTCGACACGAAGTCGGAATGTCTAGCTCGTTAGATATTTCCAATGAAATGATGAAGAAAACAAAGCAAAAATCCCATTTATGTATTCATAGCCGCGCGCATTCCGGATAGTAAATCCCCGGGTATTACTGTGAATATCCATAAATTATATGAATTACGTTTATTATTATTAAAAAAAAGAGGGTCGTGCACTTCTCGTAAGACGCGAAATTTGCTAGCTTACACGAAGGAGGATCTCTCTCGTTGGCCGCGTTCCGTTGGGTCGCCTCACGTGCCCGTCGTGCGATTCCGTGAGATTAATCGGAGTGAAAATAAACTCGCTGTCAGCGCTCACCGCGCTTCGTTGATACTTGTACACGCGCTTTATACCGGCGACGCTCTTATTTACGCTCTTGCCGTGCGTGATTCCGATTGCGATTTGCCGCTGAGGCCCTTGCGCCACCTGCGGCGGCTGTAATCGCATTTTCAGACCCCCTTTATACACACCCCGAGTAGTAGTAACGTGTCCGCGGGTTCGCGCGGTTATACAAAGTCTCTCAGGTACGTTTCACGTGCTTACATACATTATACTTTGATTCCGAGCTGCATGTATCGGCGAATGAAAATTGTCCCTACGCCGATGCAATTGCCTTTGATTTAAAGCCCTCGTTTCCAACATTTGTCATGCAATGTCCAAAAAAAACTGGCCGCAACGCGAATTTATACAAATTGTAGATAACGTATTGCGCGAATAATCATTATTCAAGCACATGGAGAGGTAAAACACAAAATGTTAGATTCTACAAAAAAAAAGCTCATGTAAACGGAGCGACAAGTTGTTTCTCACATCTGTATTAGAGACGTTCAATGTTTCCGACGGATTTTTCCCTACCAATGCTGCTCGGGTCTCGAATAGTTGTTTCCTTTTACATAGTCGTTGATCTCTACTAACACAAAGTCTGTTTTTACGATACGCGTAAGCATTCTTACATTCATTATTGAACGTGCCTCCGCACACGTTCGTGGAATAAAATTCAATCTCGCCGTGGAACTGTTGACGTGCACTTCGACACAGTTACGATATCTGACGTTTCTGACTGCATACCTGAATACTTATGGGTGACTTCATAATAACGATTGAAATACCAATTGATAAATAAATATTTTTTCCCTCCGGCCTCCTCCCTTGCCTCTCACTGTGTCACATTGATAACTCTTTCACGCAAGGCTGACCACCGTTGCGTCATATTTATTCGTTCAATTCTCTCGCCTCTCGGCAATTTATAAAGATATACACGTCGTCTTTCGAGAAACGTAGGGTCGTATCTCGAAAATTAAACGTATCGAACGCGGTGCGGCATTCGACTTTCCGCTTCTCGAGGCTCGATGTATTATGCGCATAGCCTCGAGAAATCATAATTTTCTCGAACGATCGATAAAATTTGTTTCATCTACGAAATCTTTGACGCTAAGAGACTTTCAATCAACGTCGATTTTCTAATATTAGCTCATCGTAAGTTATGCACGCGTAACGCGAGATCAAAGATAAACAATCGGATCAGTAACATTTTTTTCCTGCCCCCAAATTATTTTGAAGTCAACGAACCCTTGCCCAACATCGTTTTGCCAATGTTCGTGAATTGAAAAAGATACCGAAGACTGGAAAGTGGAAGAGCTCGTTCGATGGTGTTTCTAATCGGCGACATTTGAAGATCCGCCTTTCTGGTTTTTCATTAGTCGATATTATGAATAATACGCTAGGACAAAGATAATTCATTCCTTTTTAAGAATTCGGTTGCAAATATATCGTAAGAAAAAGAACTGACGAATCTTGGGGACCTCTCGAAAATAAATTTGCAATCGGTACTTGAACTTCGTACATTTTAATTTCAATGCCAGCCGATTAAAGGCTATCGGAATGAATTTCGCGTGACCTCGCACGCGCAACAAAATCGGCGATACGAGAAAGAAGGTAAAGGGGACAGGGGTTGAGGGGAGGGGGGCTGAAGAACTGATTATTTCACTGCGTGAAATCAAAATTGCGAGTTCGAGCATCTCCGGACAGTCTGCGCGATGCTATCTTCCGCGATCGTAATTACGGTACGCGGGGCGGAACACAGTTATTTATAACGCCTTTGAGGCGGAACGTTCTCGCCGTGTGTCTCGCGCTCCGGTTGTTGAGGAACGAATATCGCGGGAGTCTGCAGAGAGGCCCACTGCAGAAGGCCTTTGCCGCACTGAGAGATAACTCGGCGCATGGAATCGGTCGTTCGTTCGCGTACGTGGAAATTCTCGCACGGCGAACAACCCGAGTTCTCGTTCGCTAACTTGGACAGGATTAACGAGAAGGGTATCCCAATGGCGATGGGTTAAGGGGAGACACATTTAATGCTAGTCACGTAGAGAGACGAAATTATTGAGTCAATTAAGATGAATTTCTAATTGAGGATTAAATCATGTACACATATTTTACGATCCTTCGTATACAGTTTATTTTGTTTTGCATTGTGAAAACGCTATTTCATTGTTTTATACGCGGCATTGTTTTTCCGAAACAATGATGATTTTTTTTCCTTGTCGATAACATTGACAAATGAACGACTCATAGATCAATCGTTTCGCATCGTTTCAATGCTTTTGTAATTTTCGATAGCGCGTCGACGGGGCATCGGGACTTCGATTCTCCGAATTCGAATCGACGGATCCAAAGTCTTCGCGTTTCTTATTTTCCCGAATTTTTTTCTCAAATATTTGGATACGATAATGAGGTTGCCCCCGCGTATCCGTATCTTTTCTCCGATAACGCCGTGAGCGACTCGATACTCGAACTGGCCGCGGGTATATCTACTATCGCCATGGAAGTAAGTTGCATATCAAAGTGCAGTGTTGTCGCTAACGGATAAAGATGATTCGTCGACCTTCCAAATATTGTTTACGGACGCTTCAGGAGGGTGTATCGTTACCGTCCCAGCCGCAAGTGAAATTCCGATCGAATTTCGAAAACTTTCGAATGTGTTGAAAATCTTTATAAAAAAGAAGAAAAAATGCCAATGGATGAAAAGTTACGAATTTTGGACTCTGCATTAGAGTAACGTGAAGTAGCTTCTTTTCATTTTCAGGTTCCGCTATCTTCCATTTTGTTGCTTTCGAAATTCTCAATGTCGTAATCCCGCGGCTATGTTTTTCGAGAGAAAAAAACAAAAAATCGACGATGAAGTCATATCTGGCGAGCGCTTCTCGAACGAATTTTAAATAGCACCCGTCTCCGCGAAGTTGCGGCGGCTTCGTTTTTTTTTTTTCTTTTTACTTTCAGGTCGCTTCTCCGCTTCACCGAAGCGTCCAAATATGGTGAACATTCATTCCTGGATAACTCGCAACTGGTCGCGAGATAACCGGCGTCTCGGCTTCGAAAACTCCGTAACTGTTTACGTAAATGTCGTACGGAAAATAATCTGAATGTATCAACTTGTTTCTCATAGTGTGCGGAAAGGGCATTAATGCTATTCGTCGTGCATATCGTTATAAAAACTGAATCTCCCATCAATTTTTTTTCTCACGGATAATACAAAGAAAGGAAAGTAAAAGAAGGGTCGATAATGTGTTTCATCGTTTCGCTTGATATCTCGCGATATCGCTTTTTTTCCCTCTCCATCGAGCATTTCTATTTATAAAACGATAAAGAATCGATGCACGACCGACAATGAGGAAAGCAACGCGAAAGTAAGAAATTAAGAATGCTGAAAGATTTCAAAGATTAAGGATTCGAGAATTCGAAATTGTCTTTTGGGTTTTTTTGCGATCTCCTTTCCATTTCCGCCGCAGCCGACTCCCATTCTGTTCTATCAGGGCTTTTAGAATTCCCGTGGGAACTCGAAGGATTCTCGCAGCTAACCGGCTACTGCGCGACAACGATTCCATCCTCGGTCTTTCTCTTCGTCTTCTTCTCCGTCTCCGTCGACTGTTAACTATCGATTCGTCTTCGCAGGAGCCGCTGGCGACGATATATACGCCCAACCGGCACAAACAGCCACTATACCGTCCGCCGCCTCTTGCTTTCCTTCGAGATATTGTACGCAGTTAGCTCCGTACTTACGTCGACTCTAGACTTTTCTCCTCGGATCGAACGAATGTAACTCGACGCGCGATTCGATCGAAGCTGCGAACTGCGTCGTTCGATTCCTGAAAATTTCAGAATTTCAGAACCTTTTGACTCACATCACATTTTCAGACGGCTAAGAATCGAGCTCTCCGCATCAGCGAATGATGAATTATCTCGTATTATTTCAGACGTTTAATATTTCAAGGCCTCTAGGGATTACGAAAGGCTCTTCAGTTTTTTCCTCGTGGAATTCGGAGCAATATCTTACGATTTTTTTTTATTTCTAGATTTTCTTGCTTATATATTTGCAATTTTATTCGCCCGTTGCAAGTTCATAGCGAATCCTCGAACGTTGAAGAATTCGAGCTGCTGTAAAAATAGATAACAGATGAAACATCGTCTAGTCATTTCGGAAGTTAAAGTTCCGAGTCTCCTGGGATTATGACGGGCTCATGATTGATTTTTTTTTCTCGTAGAATTTTACGTTATCTGAAATTATCTTGATTCATTTATTTTTATTTATATTTCTTCTGTACCTTCTCCAGATTCTGATATAACTGAAATTTGCGATTTCTTTGGGGCCGAAGTATTTTTTCTTGTACAGCAAAAGATGATCTCGCACTGTCTGTAAGATATGAATAACTTCGTAGGTTTTTTCGAACGTCGCTCAGTCTTTCGGGATTATAACGGGCTCTTCAGTATTTTTTCCGCGTTCCATTAGGCAATCCATCGATATTCTCTTCAAATTATTTAATGCTTACCTGTTATAGATACGCGTAAAATAATGAATAAGAACCCGCCGAGACAAGGGAAAGAGCGAGAGGAAGAAGAGAAAATTCGAAAAACATTCGGCACGGGGCTCGTCGGAGCGCGCAAATATTTTTACGACACGAATATAATTGTGTATCTTATCTTCGTGACCCGGCTGCGCTCCGAGGTCCCCCGGTTACGGGAACAATTTAATACGTATACATACATTTAACGTTTGCACAAACGTCACGCGAGTTACATTTTATTGCGAGGAATTTCATTCGTAAAAAAAAGGTGCGAAGGTCCTTCAGTGGGGAGTTTTGTAGCCAATTTTAGCTTACCCATTGAGGAAGATTTGAGAAAGGTAGAAATGTATGAGAATTAGAAAAAAAAATTAGTTCTGTTTAAAATACGATGAATTTAAATGCCTTGGCGGACGCTGAATTCAGTAAACTTCTACTGGTTCTTTGAATTTCAGCCCAATGTCTCAAAAGTTGAGCGAATTAAAGGAAATAGCTGACGGACAATTCATTCTTCTTTCGCTGCGTATGAATTCACGACGAAAAAAATCTGAGCCTCGCTATTTATAGCACTTTATACGTATTTATAGCAATCATTTTTACAATTGGGTCACAATTTATCGCAACGATAAACTTGTTACTCCTCTCCTCGTGACTACCCATTGCGATCAAGGCCACGAGTTTCCGCTTGTCCGTTGATATTATTTTTCGTTCAACGATCCATTTTGCAAAAATGCGTTATTGAATCTACCAGAAAAAAAAAATCGTATGTTCTCCGAGATATGGATGTGGCACGTTCGGTCGTCTCTCGGTCGAGAATCGCGAGTGCAAGAATTGCCGGCAATTCCTGACGCCGACGAGTCTTAAAAAGCGAATGATACACTTTTCCACTTTCTCCGCGGCCGAGATCGCGAGCGGGGGCCTTCGAAGCCTTGGAGCTCGCGCAGCGGCCATGCGGTTCTCCGTTTCTCGGTTCATCCCGCATTCGCATAGTCACAATCACGTATTTACGTTTTCTCAATTTTTCAACGCTGCTTCTGCGTTCTTTTCACACTCGGTGGAAAAACTTTCCTCCATCGACACCAATCGACGTATTGGCAAATCGGTTTGGATATTTCCGAAGTGCTAAAATAAATGGCCAGATGTAAAAATAGATAGAATACAAGAATGTTTCGCGGGTGATAATCGCTATCTATATACGTAAAAAAAGAACGTTGATCGAAGCTTACGGTTTATATATAGGAGGAAAGTCTCGAGTAAACATTTTGCGTGGGTGAAGTTGTGTGAGTTCGAGCTCGTACGGTACACATTCATGGACGGCATTAAAATCGGTGTGTATGTCTTTTATGTTCCGTAATTATTCGTCTGGCCGAGATTTCGGGTGACGACCTCACCCCGTTCGTATACGACGTTTCCGATAGAAAGTTTTGCCGAATTTCGCAAGTAACGGTGGAGGCAAATTCATGAATAAAGTGTATATACAGATATTGTATCTATATACAGTTACGCGGTATAACGATAATAATTCCGAAGCCACAAGAGGCCAGGCTGAAATATGAATTTCTTGCGCGGACTCGAATCTCTTGTCTCCTAAATTCCTGATTATTTTCGTCAACTCGTTTAATTAAAGATTACAATTAAATTCAATATTAAAAACACTTTGCTTAAATGAGGAAACAAATTAGCTCACTCAATTTGCCTCTATATCGGCGGTAGGAATAAATACTATTAAAATTCAAATCTCTGAGGGTGACGAAAAAAAAAACTTAATCTTCTACCACCATAAAAAATGTACAGATCCGAGCATAGGTAAAAATTGGCAAGTCCGGTGATGGAGCTCACTTCGGCCCGATTACGTCGATCGAGTTTACTGTTTATTCCATTATCTTACTGGTTAGGTTTATAATTATTTGTGTAATATCGGTAAAAACGACGATACTCCATTCGCCCTCTATCTAATATCGTTACTAATAATTTAGAATCAGAAATTCTTGATGTCGAATTTGTAAACTGATGAGATAAAATTTTATTCGCTTATTTCATTGAGGAATAGGAATTGGTAATGCAATTTTTTTGTCGATATATAAACATACATTTTTCTTCTGATTTTATTAATTATGCTGATACCGTAAAAAGGTTGGAATAAAAAAGATTTGCGAATCTATGCGAAACAATGTTGTTCAGTAATTCGACGATATCTTCGAATGTTTTCCGCTAACTGGCGGTTTTCGAGTTCGTTATCTCGGCCGATAGATTTGAGAGCCACTGTGTGTTCCCATTTCTCCTTTCAGCGCTCGGTCGCTCGATCCGCGAGTCGGTTGTATAACAGCAATGAAAGTACTCTCCTCCGTCAGGGGGAACCGAACAGACACAGCGAGGCGAGCGAGCGTACTAGCGCGGCCGTGTCTACGATCCACTGTTTTGGACGTGTACGTATCTATGCGTACATGTACGGAACAGCGAATACGCGCTGTTAGATCTGTACCCGCGGTGGAATTGCAGCGGCAGCGGCGCCAACCGCGTTGTATTATACTCACCGACTATTATGGTTAGCGAGTACTCTGGACCGAGGAGAAGTACCTACCGCGACGAGTCGCTGGGACTCTTCCCTTCAATGGGACAATGTTTTCCGTTTCGTTTCGCCGAGCTTCCCGTCCAGTTTTCATCCTTTCGTCGACGCTTCAACTTCGCATATTCAACTTCGAAATAATAAAAGCCGGATGGAAAATCCGCAGTTTTCAACAATTCATGCGCTTCGAACGATATTCTCGCTGTTTTCGTTCTGTGACCTATTTACGCATATTTTCTGCAACGGTGGTTGTAAATTTCATTGGTTTTTTTTGTACTTTTCGGCATCGTTGATTCTTGGAATTTATCACATTCGTACTCCCAACTTGTCGCGTCGACGAGCTTAGGAAATTTTTCGCAAAATAACTTTTTATTTCTCCAAAGACACTCGATATATTCTACGCCCGACTTTCGTGAAATCTTTCTCGTATTACTCCAGCGTTAAGAATATATATTTTCGAGAATTACAGTGATCGCGCCGAGACTGCTCCAGAGAGTAATAACGTGAAAAAATAAGATTAGGAACAATCGCGAGACTTATCTTTCGGAAAATATAACTTCTAGATTTCATTGCTTGATCAGTCGTGGAGATCCCGTTGCGAAGCTTCGAATAGCTCGAATTCTTCTATGAATAAAAACGTCCGAAACATTGCCTATTAATGCATTCAAACGAGCACACTGTGTAGTGCTTCGGGAATGCAATGAAAAAATTAATGTTAATGCGTTTATAAATGCCGACAGAATTACCGGTGTGTTGAACGGAATTATGCAAAAGTGAAAACTTCAAAGTAGAACTCGTCTCTCGTCGATCTTTATTTTTTACCTTATCGATCCGATGAGCGACCTCGCGGGACGATGACTCCAAGCTCGACAGAGATAGAGACGGGGTCGAGTGCTATTTACGCTTACGGATCGTGCACGAGTGCGCGCTTACCGAGTGCACAGCTCCGGAGTCGAGAAAACGGCTGCTGCTGTTGGCGCTGTTTCTCCGATCTTGCCACTGTTACTCCGCGCTATACCCACGCGATGATGCATCATCTTGTTAAAAAAGAAGGAACGAAACGTTTTCACCGTTACACATTATTTCTTTATTGTTTATAAACTAATTTTTCATCGAGTTTTCTCTATTACGAAAAGTTCAATCTTTAACAATGAGAAATTGAAGCAAATTAATTTTTTTTAATTATCAATATTGCAAAAGGTGTGAAATAATAGAGTATTATTTATTATTATCATTCGTTAAATATTCAAAGAAATATTTACAAAAAGAGAGTAGATCATTTAAAAAATGAAATTATTAATACTAATGTTTTCGAAATTGTAATTTTGAATGTTTTTCGCCGCTTGTCGAAGGTTAAAAAAAAAGATATGACGTGATACAACAAAAAAATGATGACATTATGTCATTACAAGTAGCGTACGGTACGTTGTATATATAATAAATAGTACCCACATGAACAGAAAGCGTGTAACAAGATTTACGCACGAAACAACGCAGCAGCAGCAGTAGCAGCAGGTACTTCGAAAGAGCTGCCTGCACTGCCTCGCTCGTCCTTGAGCTTCCGGTGTATGTACTTGAAATAATTGCGGTCACGCGCGACTCTTCTCTCGCTCTCTCGTTTCTATACAACAGACACACGCATACTCGCACGCTGCCCTCACTTTCGTTCAATGGTGGAATTACATAAAGCATAATAACGCACAGTATAAGCGACCGAGAAAACCGGACGAAGGTTTTAGGTTGTTGCGCTCAACGCGAGTCAAAGAAAATTTTGACCATTCATGGCATTGCTACAGACATTTTGCCGCCTCATAGAATCATCATGAATAATTTTTCAATTTATCATTTCGTTACTTTTCTTCATTTATCAAAAAAAGGACAAAGGTTGCTTTCTTTTCGCCGTTGTGACGAAGTGGAGATGTTGGTAAACTTTTCTTTGGTTGAATTCAAACAAACTACACTCCGGGGGATTACCCATGATTTTTTTCTACCAGATTTTGTTACTATTCTTTATTGCATAGTGTCGTTTTTACTATAACTTTCTGACTAGACAGAGTCATGATTTATTAGATAACGTTGAACAATGACCACGACAAAGGAAACGTCTCTATCGTATAGGTGAGATCAACGCGAGAACCGGATATGAGTGCTTCGTTTTCTTGACATTGGCGAACTTGAGCCAACGATTACTACGATCTTTCTATTTTATACTCTTAATTCAATTACCTGATTTCACTAAAATATATTAATTTAAACTTACATTGGATTTAACCTAAAATCGAAGTTACCAAAAGTTGCATAAATTTAGTGACTAATGTTCGATCAAAAAGTTTATCCGCTCCATAAAATAATTTCATTTGAGTATCGATAACGACTCTATTCCGAGGCTATGGTATCGAGGCCGTCGAAACACGCGAGCTGGAATTTTTCGTGTCCCTGACATTGCCGAACTCGCGCCACAAGGTCCTACGGAATTTGTCTACCACCAACACACGACGAAGATTCATTCGTTCGACGCGAAAAAGAAAAAAACTGCGAAACGCAGGGAGAATGTGTTTTAACTCTCGCATACATTATTTTTCATCCGAAGCTCTTCGCGATGCGAATTCGTCGACTGTGTACGAACAATTTCGGTTGTGATGCACACCCCTGGGTGATCATCGATCCACCTCGAAAAATTCATCGCTCTCGAGTGTGTCCGAGAAGAAGAGTGCACGAATACGAGAGACGGTATCTTTCTCGTTCTCGCATTCGCCCGTCGAGAAAGATGAGAGACAATACCGTTTACGTATGCGGCACGCGTGTTCGCCCTGCGGGTCCCGGCGAGTTGCCCATACCGAGGCCTCCGCCGACTTTCGGGCGTCTCGAAACGCGCCGGCCAATATATACTCGCCGAGCGTTAAGCGTTGTAAACGTGGCGAATCTCATTTCTTTTGCGCGTATACGAAGCGTCACGTACATCGGAAAGAAGCGCCTTTGTAAACTCGAAAAGAAAAAAACACGCAATTTGTTCGAATTTTTTTTGTTTTTCCACGACGACGATTCCTTCGCGTTAAATGCTGAGCTAGGAACAAAATAAAAGCTTTGTTTTATAATGGAAAGGAATACATGAAATTCGGGGTTAACGTAATTCTTTTCTGTATCTTAAGCCAGTAACAAAATAAAAACTGCTGATATGGAGGCAGCAATTAGTAATCAGTGCAACTTTTGCATTGGTTTTTTTCAAACTATATTGGAAGAAAAATTCTGTTTCCACGAAACTGTAGAAAATCGAAATCGCATTTTAGATTTTGGTTCTTCAATTTTTCGTATTTATTTTTACGTTTTTTTTTTGTGATTTTGCTAATCAGTAAGTTCGACTTCGCTTCGTTGAGCAGCAGACGCGTCGAGAACCTCGAGCTCCTCCGAAATTTCGTCTTCCGTCGAATCTCTCTGTTCCTTCTCGTCGTTCAGTGCACCGCGGTTTCATATCGCAGTCTCGTCTGCTTGCCGGTTGCGTACGTGTGGGAATGAATAGGTGTGCGAGTGATGGCCCCCGGGCATCACGTCGAAGGGGGCCAAATAACTTTGAGGGGTAAACGACTTCCACGCGTGGCAGAAGCATGACGAGGCGGGCGGCTATCGCTACGAGCGAAATGAACGGATTAACATATAGCTACCGCGCAAGGATCGACGCCTATTTATCTTATTTTTCATATTTATTTTGAATACATCGATTAATCATAATCTGATTCCGAAAATAATGACAAATTACGCGTGTATAATCGCGTATTTCGTGAATGGAAAATTCTACGTTAATTCGAGGCTCGCAAAAATCATTCGACTCTTGTGAATTTCCGAATGAACCAATAATAGGAATGAAGGTATAGTTAATTCGTAGAATCATACGGGGATTTTAATGGACAGCGGAGGACTTGCGTTCCGTGCGGGGTTTCGGCGATCGCCCATTAGCAAATGTGGTACAGTGGATTTTAGGATTAGAGCGAAGTCACCAGGAGTAACAAAAAAAAAGAATTATTAAAAAAGAAAAATAAAAAAATTGTTATAAAAAAAAAAATCAATCGATCGAATACGAGAATGAGTTTATTTGGTATGCTAAATGTACCAAAGGCAAACAAGCTTCATTATACGGTTACCGCGTTACGTTACACGTCATTCAGCGACGTCACGGTCGCGTTATCAAACTTTCCACTTCCGGAACTTTAGGTAACGCGTGTATCACGCTAGTGTGAACACCGGTCTCGCTCATCTATTCGCGACGCGTGTTTACCGTACGGTTGCAACGCTTCGCATTCATCGGCGTCAAGAATCGCGGAGGCGGACACTTCCGACGTCTCTCGACGAGCGAGAGAGCGCGAGTCCAGCTCGGTGTGACGGCGAACCACTTTCTATATCGAACGAGAAGAGAACATAGTAGACAAGGTGGAAGCGAACTCGGTACCCCGTCGGAAGTGGGCTCGCGTACCGTCGCTGCCAATGACGTTTAGATTGGTAACGTCCAGTCGCAATAATGTGAGAAATACTCGTGCGACTTTTTTTGATTCCTAAATAAACAAATAAAGAATTTGATGCACTCATCAATGAAAAATCATTTCGGTCGAGTTGAAAGTTTACCTCAAACAAAAAAAAATATAATCAACGCCAAAAAAAAACCAACATATTCATTTTGATTTTAATGCAAATTTAAGGAAAGAAACCTCTCAACTTCAACTGGTCAAAATTGTGACCCCTGAAAGTTCAATCTGATTTTAATTTCCTTTGCGAACGATATCCCAATATTATTTCACACACGGATTATCTAACTCGCGATCTATCAGTGTCGCGATGGCACATCATTCATCGCACATGGCGCAAGGTTTCAGTGATTGCGTTCATTCTGTTTTTACACGGAACGAGAAACATTCGTGTGCAGATAAACGATCTATACAAACAAACGTAACACGACATTCACGAGGCTCGTTTCGCGTCGTTATACCGACGAGTTGTATCAATGGGCGAACATACCGGCTTGGCAAAGTTCTCTCTCGTTGGTTTTAACGAAACGAGGGATTCCGTATGTGGGAGGACGAGGTGTGCGCGCACGGCCGGTTATTCCCCGTGTCGAAGTGGGTCACGGGCCACCGTGCGATGAATAGAGGATGCAATAGTCGGACCTCACTGCGGGTATGCGTTGATACTCTCCGGCCGCTTACTACTTGCTCGGATAGACATTTACCTGCTGTTTCTACCTGCTTCTTCTTCCCCTTCGTCTTCTTCGCACAGCTCTAGGTGAACGTCACCTGCGCACCCAGCACGCGATATATCTATATGTAACACGCTATGCAACAACGATGCTGTTACATTGTACCCTATCCGAGAAAGCGTCATTGCATTTTTTGTTCTTATTTTGATTTAACGTAAAATTAATTGAAATAATAATTGATAAAAATATTGATAACATTTATAATATTATTTAATGTTTAATATATTATAATTTGATGAATATTAATTTAGTTTTTTATTATTTTAATAAATATAGCACAATGCAACATTTATAAATTGCTGAAGAGAATAGTAATTACGGTTTTTATGTGATCAAGCAATAACTTCGATTTTTGGCGAAGTTCTAATATTGTTCTAATGTTGATCGCCTATTCTCGTTATTGACTTTTAATTATACCCAGTTCAATTTCGTGCTTACTAGTCTCGTTATCGTGATTGCGACTCTCGGCTTTCCGGCACGTCTTCGTGTGCACACCTTGCCGGTTAGAAAGTACGGAGGAGGGAGAGAGAGTGCGCGTGTAATCGCGAAAACGAGAGTACAGAGCTCATCTGCTTCTCGTTCCGTGGCATAGCTTTACTTTTACTCTCGACATTCTGTCCAAAGGTCGGATTTATTTTAGTTTCGTCGTTCATACTCGATAGCTGCGAGTAATTTTGAGTTATTAGCGCTTTTTGATTTCTTGTTTTTATTTTTTTTTCTCGGAAAATGTGCCGATGGCTTTCCACAATATAGAGATTTGTGGGAAAAAAGGGAATTCGAGGCTATTTTTGTTCATGCAAACAATTTTTTTCTCATTCACGGTCGCACTCTCGAGTTTCTTATCGGTGAATGACATTTATTTTCTGTCTCGTTAATCGTCCCCTGCCCCACTCCCGCGGACGGCAGGCAAGATATATCGCCGCGTAAAGAACGCAGAATACTTATGATGTTAGCAGCGCGTATATACTATATGTGCGCGCTACATTTACGCGCAAATATGTGTATACAAGCTCAAGACACTCGTGGAAAGGCGTTCCGGAGCGGCGTCGCGAGCTTGACGTCATTCCTCAAACATTTACCGATTCGATTCGCGAATATACATATACACAAGAGTTTCGGAATGGCTCCGCTCGTTGCTGCTCTTTCTCACCGCGAATTCGTTGAATCGCGCTTGGCTCCGATTCTGCACCACCAACGCGCGAAACTTTCGGCTCGCGGCGAGAGACACCGGCGAGCCGCCGAAGGACTTCGGGTCGTCGATCGAGGATCGAGAAAGAAAAGAAAAAAGAAGTCCAGCCAAACTTTCATTCCGACCTTTCACTCTTCTTATTTATCGTCACCGAAGAGGCGCACTGAACTCGCGATTTTCTTCAAATTTAATTTGTTTCTCTTTTTTTTTTCGATAATTTTTGCAACGCGCACCGTGATTAATGAGAAACGAGAAAAAGCCTCGATACTTGTACGCGCGAGCCGCGAATAAATTCACGTGATTCTCGTTAATATCGTTGAGCAATTTTTTCTCGACCTCTTCAATAGGAATTAATGAAGGACGCGAAAAGTAGCTTTGTTGTTAATCGACACCATTTGCGAATCAGCAAATGGCGAAGGAAGATTGACGGTACGTTGTTCAATTTTCTCAAGCAAATTCGGTACTTTCTGTTCCGCGAGTTTGTTTCGCAAACGAGAACGCGCGGTTTCTCGCGCGCGTATCAGCAATCGATACTCTCCGCGACCCGAGATATTCGGACACGGCGATTCGCTAATGAATACGAATATAGACAATGAAATTCGAAGAATTCATCACATTTTTACGTTAATTTACAGATATTTAATAGAAAAGAAATATGGTCGAGTCTCGCATATTTCAGAGAGTGTAAAATGTGTATCGGTGTTTTCCGAGAGCAGATAGCTCGGTGTCGAGAGTGGAGAAGAATCGTTCGGATGAAACGTGATGCGAATTCTCTCTCGGGTATGAAGGCGAGAGAGCTCGGCAAGTGCATGATCGCGTTGACCCAGTTGCGAAAACGATATCGAATCGTCTGGCTCTCTTGCTTCGACCCCATCTCTGTCTTTCCCTCTCTGTTTCTCTGTCTATCGACGATTTATGAACAATATCGGAAAATAAAATATTCGTCGGAGAAAATTCGAAATTTTTCTCTTCGTTCTTTTGGAATAATTTGAAGTCAATTAAAAGAGACAAATGGTAAAATTGAGATCGTGCTTACAAATTCGTGATTGATACATGAACTATTCATAATCGAACATTCTAATCGTCGTTTAGGGCAATTTTCAATAAAATATCAAGGAAATGCCAGAGAACTTTCTTTCGTTTGGTTTAACATCTGATAGTATCTAGTTTAAAAATATGGTTTGAGATGATTTGATTTTCAAATCGAATGCGACACACAAACGACGTTCCGTATTTCCCCTTTGTATCCCAATCTCTTTGACTCTCGAGCGTAACCAGAACGGCCAATCCTTGATTGATCGAATACTGTTTATGACACTGCGAGAACTTTTACCGATCGATCATGCCATCGCTGTCCGTCTCATTCATCGGAAGCCTTCAGCAGATATATCATCACTGAATTATAGTTATGCTTTCGTCACAAACACCGTACAGAGATTGTTCATAGAAGGATTAAAAAAACGTATCTTGCCTCTCTTGTGTGAGATTGATATTAATTTGAGACATATCAGAAAAAAAACTAATTGTTTTCTGCATATATTCGTGTTTGAATAAATTTTCGTAGAATTTTGAAGGATTTTTGAAGCTGTTGATGGAGAAATTTCTTTATAATAGATTAGTCGATGTGCATTGACTGATAGTAGATCAGTAGTAAAATTATCGTGTTGCACGATCGCGTCCGAGCTCGAAGTACTACGAACGCTCGATGACGTTGTCCTCTCGTTGACCCAGTTGACAATAGCTCGGCAAACTTCTCCGGGCCTCGCCCCGAGCTTCCCGCTGAGCTCTATACGGGGGTAGCGCATGTGCGCTCTCCAGCAGCAGAAGCACCAGCAGCGGCGGCGATAGCGCGGAGTGCGATCGTCTCTCGACTCTCGATACACAAGCCGAGTGCCGCTGAATTCTCGTCAGATGTGCATCGGCAAACGCATCGTTCCACAAAGGAGAAACGACAAAAACGATAAATAAGTTATGAAACAAGCGAACGAGGGAAGACGAGACGTTTCCAAGGTGAATTTTTTACAACCGTCTCGCTGCGAGGACGGAATTATTTTTGCCCGAGAGGCTTCTCGAGACCCTTTCGAAAATAGTCGTGTATTACGTAGCAGAGTTACGAAAAATGTTCTCATTAATTCGAGAGAGCATATCTCGGAATAAATAATTTATGTAAGCTTAGTCCAAACTCGTTGAATGGTCGATGGAACCAAAAACCGGGTTCGTTGATTTCTCTTACAAAATATATATACTTTTTTGGTCAGGCAAAACATCGATCGAAGTAGCCACGGCCCGGGTTCAACGTTGTTCGTGTATGCAACCGAACTTCGCCGAGAGCATTGCTCCAAACTCGCGCTCGGGAAATCGGTCGAAGTTTTTTTGATATCGGTTTTTATTCCACATTGTGCATACGATTTTTATTCACACAATACACAAAGCAACACAATAGCGCATCGCACTCCGGTATCTCGCTCCACAAACGTGTATGAAATACTGCACAGAACATTTATCTGTATTCTTTTTCAACCGAAATGTCTTTGACATTTTTTTTTACGTTTTCACTCTGTTCTTCTATGATCAAATAATGAAAGTATTGCCGTAGGACGTTTTCCCCGATGAGAATGAACGTAAAAGGTTGGACTTGGCTGCATTATAGTTTTACGAGCATCAGTCAATGTTGCGCAAGTCGAAAACAGTAGATTGTCTCAAAAATTGTCAAAAAAAGTTTATCCTCCACTGCCTTCCAAATCTAAATCCAATGCATTCCAATGCAATCTAAATCCAATGAATAAACATTTTTCCCTTGCAATAACAGAAGCACTCAGATTTGCACAGCGCCTACTCATTTTGATTGTAACATCTTTCGAGCTTCTTATCTGCCGAAATAAAAATAATTATTTTTCCTACTTGTCATTAACAAAACGTTCGAAAACGTTACAGATAATTTTTGAAATGATATCAATATGTATAATGCACGCTGTCTGTTGGTCGATAAAATTTCGCAGTCATACTTGTGGAGATACGTAGTGAGCAGCGTTAGGGGAGGGGAAGAGCGTTGTAAAAGAAGATCGGAGGGATAGTGCATTGGCCTAGTCGACGTCGGTGTCGTTGATGACGTTGGGCATGCAGAGTTCAAAGATAGGAGCACTGCACTGGCTCGCATGCAGTGCGTCGCACATGCGCATCGATGTTGCACATCCACATTGTACTGCATGCACGTATATATAGATTTGTATATACACATTCGCGTGTAGTGTGAACCGGGGAACTGAAACGCTACGAGTTCACCAACACACGGGATTGCACGATGAGAGTGGGATGAAAAGGTGGGAGAGGCGACGATGAGGGGCGCGCAGTGCCACGTACCGATATACTACTGTACGTAAGTCGGCGTACCATTGAGACCTGACCTACTTCAAGGCGCGCACGGTTCGCCGACACGCGGCTCTGACCCGACTCGGGCTAGCGAACTCGAAGCGTCCTCATGTACATCAGCATAAATCAACGAATAACATGATCTACACATGCTCTAGAAAGTCATCGGGGTAATGCTTATCAAGCAAATTCTTTATTTCCTTCATCACCCCATTTGTTTTTCATCAAATTTTTTAATTTCAACCACGTGCGTTTCACATTTGGGGTAAGATATTGATTGAAATTATCACGAGATCTTTATCGCATCAGGTATTGGGATTTATGGTAATTTGATGGTAATAATAATGATTATTATTATTTTATTTAATAGTATAACAATTATTATTAATAAGTAATGTAACGGGACGTCAAAGTTCATTTTATGATTGACATTGCCATGCATATATTTTTTTAAAATAATTTTTATTATTTATGAAAATTGATCTGAACGACATGATTACTTGGCGTTGCTCCTTGTAACTTATGGCCCGGTGAGCTTCTATCTTTGAACTCCATGGCTCCGCTCCACTCCGTTATACATTCTGCGATTCAGCTCTTCACTTTTTCACTTCAGCCTCTCATCAATCTTTTTTTTCTCCTTTCTTTTTCTTTTCTCTTTTTTTTTTTCTTCTTTACAATTTCCCTCTCGCCCTGCTTCCGTCACTCTCGATTCGCCATAGACCGCAACTCCGTTTCCCTTCTCACTCGCGACATCCACGGCAACTTTCCATCTCGCTCTTTGCCCTGCTTATTCGCTTGTCCTCTTTAGACGCGCCATCCTTCTCCTCTTTATCTCGTCGTTCTCTTATTCACGAAACGATTCGCTGCACCGCGAGAACCATCGGCGTTTGTCCCAATTGAAGCCTTCGGGGCATCTCGCGTTACTCTCGTTCCGGCCTCGCGATTCCACAAGTATTTACTACCGTCGAGCCCACTACCGGGCGCGCAATTATTCAATGACTATCGTAACTCGCGCCGAGAACGAGACAAATTGCAGGCTCTTTGAAATGTCTTATCGGAAAATCGTGAAAAACGATAAATTTCTGTTTTTATAATTCAACGCCAAGCGGAAAGTTCTTGAAAGATAAAAGAATCGAGTATTACTTCAAACTTTCGTAATTTAATGTAGAATCGAAGGAAAAAAAAGACTGACCGACAAGTGAAATACTTAAATTTTCGTTGCTCAGCACGGAAACTCTTTCGCTCATATTGATTTTTTATTGGAAAGGAGAAATTAATTGTTAATTCCCTACGATAGACGGATTGCGGATAAATTTTTTACCTTTTTGACAAATTGTTGCATCACCTTAATAGGAAGTTATTCAATAATTAAGCGTCATAATTTTTTATACATCCTGCGCGGGATGTGACGATACGAGAACGAGTCGTCGATTATCTCGATTCGCTTCTCGTCTCCGGTTGAGCCATTTTTCCGTCCTTTTTTCTTCGTTCTCTCCCGGTTAATCGAGCGAACCATAGCGCAGCACCGACCAATTTATCTCGTCTCGGAACTGGGACGATTATTTACCAGCTGGCATCGCGAGAGAGATTTCGCTTATAAATTCCGGCGTGTGCTCTCGCGGAGATGGTCCGCTGGAAATTCACGGTACTAAAACTTGACGTATATTATGTATCGATTTGTGCCACAAAATTTACGAAGCATCGGGGTCGCGAAGAGCCTGGCCGAGGTCACGCCGACAGATGGTCAACGTACTTTGGAACTTTTTCGGCGGAAAGAAGAAATTCACATATCTAGAAATTAAAATCTATTTTTTTACGGATCCAAAGTGCACCGTGCGTCGTGCCTGCTTAATTCGGATTCGGATTTATAATAAAATGTATTGTTTGTTCTATTATTTAGTACTTTTTTCAATCGATCATAATTGTTTTTTTAATCCACTGGACGAATATATTTCAATAGTTTTTGGCGTATCACTCAAATTGCGGATAACGAGTTTGCTTTCTCACCCAGATTGCGGAATATTTTAGCCGATCGAGTGATAAAATAAGAATATAATTGTTTCCAGTTATTCCGAATTTTCGTACTCTTACATTGTGTTGAGCAACCATTGCCTAAACGACGCGACTCTTTGCGCGTAATAATAACGTTACGCAAAGGCAAAACATTAAAGCAGCGAAATAACGAGGATATAGATAAGTGAAAAATAGAAAAAAAATTCGCATACTTTTGCAACGTGATCGGCAGGCGAATAATACAAGCATGTACGGCGGTTGATGTGTTTAACAGCCGGTTTTACCCGCAGGAGCCTCGAGTGGATTCGCCGCTTGTCTTAATTATCGGTTCGATAATAATCGAGCAACGCTCACCGGGCGCGTTTTGCACATTGCGAATGTTCCCACCTTCTTCCTCGCTAGTTTTTAACGGTCAATTTTCTCGTTGTCGCGTGCGGCGATGAAAAAAAAAAGACAATTTGTTTCGCGAATAGAAAGTAGGTTATTTCGCGCAGAACTTCGAACGGCAGTTTCATTTCGAAAAAAAAAATATATATATATATACATCCATCGATACCAAATTGAAAGGAAAAAGCAAAAAGGGAAGACAACATTTTTGCATAATTTCTGGATAAAATATATTTTTTCCCAAGTGTAATGAATTTCTTATAGTATGAGAAAAAAAATGGAAAGTGTCCCTTCTCAAGCAAAGAAGAACATCAAGGGACAAAAAAAACGACTGAAGAAAAAGGAAAATTGGATTCCGGAATCCGAGATCGTGGCCATCACGGGTGGTTGCGTTGTAATATCTTTTCCCAGTCCATCAAGTCCATAAAATGATTTTTCTTTGCCACAGTTTCACCTTTCGCGCGAGCATGCACACACTCGATTCGATTATCACGCTCCGGAGTATGTACAGGATGCCTGTATGTACAAAGTTCTCTACACGTTTTATACCGGTAGATATGCGTTGATTGCTAAATGGCAGAGGGACATATCCCGCATCGTTTTTGCATGTTCAATAACGTCGGATACGCCCTTTTCTTTCTCATGGGTAAAAACGCGCGTGTATTCGTACTTACATATACACGCATCCATATCTGTGCGCGAGATACGTAGAGATAGTCAACGATAGACATATAGTAGAGGCCATAGCGTGTTATTTGCCAAAAAAGATTATGCCGATACGCGAACGGGATTGACTTTCTCGCTCGCTCTGCCCGCGTTCCCATTCGCGTTTTTTCTCTCGCTCGCTCACGTGATTGTCCATAATTTGCGGTTGGGCAAAGGCACAAACCGGCCGTGAATACAATCTATTATTACATCGACCGAGCGTATGTCCACCATAATGCCTACATGGACGAACGACCTTCGTATGGCGTGCTATCCCCCATCGACGTACTCTCAAACCGCACGCGTATACCTGTGTACAAATCTATAATACAACCGCTAATGTTATACAGGTTACATTCACGATTGTATACACTTCTGCCGCTAAACCCCGCGTTTCTAAGCGAGAGTCGCGAAATTCTGCAAAAAAATTAAGTAACGTAACTTTCGTCTCCGACTTTCATTAGTTATTCATTTTATCAAAGCAATTTATTTCGATTATTTATCGTTTCGGTATCGAACTCCGTCTCAATTGATTCTGTAAACGGTCTCTTGAAAAAAAAAAAATATTTCGTGATTTTTTACCCGAACGATGAAAGATAAAACCAACAATTTATGAAAATAACGTCACGTTGTGGCGGTATCGGCAAGAATTTTCATGTTTGTTTCGCGTAATGCATTTTTTTCCATTCAGACGGATTCGCGTATCGGCGTTATCGCCAGAGATTAGCGAACTCGTTACGCCAATATTATCGAAATAATAAATGATGGAAAAAAAAATTGGCTCTGCCGCACCCAGGTTAGACCCGAAGCACGTAGTTGTGTTATACATCCATTCGAGGAAACTGGCATCACAGCTTGTGTTGAATTGATAAGGGCGATAAATTATACTCATAATTTAGTGACTCCAATCACCAAGGTGTAACAGGTGCGGGACAAGTTTTTAGAAATCTAAAGTATTAAATTCCTAGTGCAGCGTGAACGTATGAAAAGGCTTTTAAGGAGCTGAAGTCCGCCTTGTCCCCAATGTCAATACAAGAACGAGAGTGCAGCACGAGAGTCCGGATTATGGGCGCGAGAATGCCTACATAAATTAATATCGAAGTGAGAAATGGCGTTTTTCAGCATCAGCAATGCCGAATAAATATTATTGCCGGTACGAGAGAGGCTGCAGAGAGGCGGATAGAAAAGATAGCGATAATGAAAACGAGACGCGAGACTTCGAGACAAATGTAATAATGACACATTTCATATCGCGTGTTCTGGGGCTAAGACCAGATGGTCGTATTTGTTGGTCGCGAGCAGAGACAATAATTCCTTCTCATACGAGTCACGCGATCGGTACTACAAGCTTGCCTTTCTTTCGACTAAATTTGAATTTGATTAATTGAACAATTAATTCGATACACGCCCCACACATTCTGCGGGCAAACAAACACAATGCTATCAACGTGGTGTCCAATTGCCTGGGAAATTCAGGAGGATCGGGAAATATCCGTGAATTTTTCTTCTAAAAGAATATAATGTTGTATCTGAAAGGGTCAAAGTTTCCCGTATTTGATGGGTTGAAACGTTTCTATTCATTTGTAGTCCTGTGATGCACATTGAGCCGACGCATTAATATTTCAAAATAAAAATATCATTAATTCATAATTTCATTCAGCTGTGCCTTTCTTAAATGTCCTTAACTATTTTCAAAAATCCTTGAATTTTTTTAGCACCTTTTACCGAACGTCACGATCAAACTAATCGATAAATTGAAATACTACACAGAATACTACATTTTTTCAATTGATTAATTAGCTAGCCATACAATAAGAACCGAATTCGTTATTGGCGAGTCATCGTTCTCGTGCAAAGTGGCGGAACGCTGTAAAAAAAATAATCCAAAATTCGTATACAAAACGAAATGAAAAAAATTCTACACGTATCGAGTACAAAAGTGTGATTTACGATATTTATTCTTCGTGGTATTGAATCGAATGGGATTTCGATTAGTATACAAACTTTCGTGTCGATACCGTGTCGAATCGGTTCGAAACACTCTCGAGTATACGCACGCACTCTGCACGTTTATGCTACAACCTATAATATTATAACAGAATATATCATAAGTGAGCGTTAAAATTGTGGAGCGAATAATCGACCTTCGTCTACTTCGATGCGCTCATCTACCGCTTCAAATTTCTTGTTCCATCTTGGTAAACCCCTCTTCACGGTCAATTGCCTCTTTCACGAGGCTTATTTTTCTCTCGAAATTTTTTCTTTCTTTCTTTCTCTCTTTCTTTCTATTATCACGTGACGACGCGTCCGGGCAATAAACGATGTTCGACGAGGATGCCCATCAGTCTCGGTGACTCGTAGTCGTTGCTGCCGTCCCTCGTCACGATAAAAGCCGTGTTTCATCGACGGTATCCTCGCAATGTTTCTGTTTTCTTGTTTCTTGTTTTTTTTTTTATTCGTGAGTCAATTAATTTCAATACCAACGCGTGTCGCCTCTTATTTTCTGCGGTCGGAGTTGAACGCGCCGAGATCTCGCCAGTTCATCTCTACTCGTTTCTCGCATACGTCATACCTGGAAGATAATATGTTCTAGGTGTGATGACAATGTTGATTATTAAGTTGTTTTGATAATTCGAACATCGCAATCTTTTTTTTTCGTAGAAAATAAGTGACACCTCCGATAGTACGAACAACATATAGTTTCATTTTTGATAACATATTTATAAAGTTTTTCGTGGACAAAAAATGTATTTAATTCGGGTACATTGAAAGTACAGTACAAAAAAATGTGCTAAGAATGCACCGTACCAGTTCTGAAAGTTTTAATGCATAAACTGGTACATTAAATTTAATGTACCATTACGATGGAAAATGTATGTAAATTATATGAAAACTGTAGTCGATAATTTACTTTTAATAATTTACTATAATTTTATTACAAAAGTACCTTTAATTTAACAATGTATTACTTTACATTATATTTCGTGTTTCTGTTTGCACATAAAAATGTACAATGTTTTTCAAACACTGCGAGATGTGTGAGAGTTTCCTCTACACAGTTTTAAAAATAGTCTCATTTGAATGAGACGGGGAACGAATGGTTATTTCGGTCGCAATGGTTTCATTCGCGACGTTCTATGATCTATGAGCTATGCCGGAATGAGCCATGGTTGTACCAGCATAGCTTTGCCGGATAATATACACACATACTAGCACTATACCGCGTTGGCATTGAGGCGTTAGCCGGTCGGAATAGGCTAAGAGTAACCGCGATACCCGCCAGTAGGACAGTGAAAGGCGACCTAGACCAAGTCTCGAGCCTACCGGCAGCAGCCAATACACGAGGCACACTGCTATTAATGCCTGAATAACACGATTCGCTTTTGCCTCAACCTCGCACCATTCGCGTGTTCATCATCTCCTGATGCTGGATCCTACGCGTAAGATCAAGATCTCCTTCCCTTCCATTTCTCTCGACACCAAACTCCGTCGCGCAACGATTGGAAGCCGGTAAAAAACGCACCTTCGATCGGCGCGTGCAATTTATTGCCACTCATTAATACGAGAACTGTACATTCAATTTCAAGATACGTGTAATATCAGTAAGGTTGAGAAACAATACTTCGATTTTTTTAAGAATTGATTTACGAGCGATTGTCTTTTATCGCCTATCATTCATGCGAGGATGTACCAATCAGTCAACTATGTTTGCTTGTAATTTATAAAGATAGAAGATTCGTTCGTTCCTTCAACAATGGCTGGGAAGAAATCCCTTTTGGTCCTCTTTTCTTTATTAAGTTAAAAAAAACCATGTAATGACTTACTCAAAGACATTCAGATACAAAAATAATTTTTTTTAAGCTTCCCAATTGTATGAGCTTCCCAGATATGCATCGTAGTATTCGCTCGATAAATTTTATTTATAATCGTCGTTCGACGAATCATCGCTCTCATTGACGAGTTGTGCATTATCGAAGTTCGCCGAGAATTTTCGTGGCTTTCGATTGATGGCTCAAGACTCGATACATTATTATATGGACGACTTTTATTTCGTCGGATATTCATTAAAAATCGTAATCTCGCTCTGATCGGACGCGCGGCGATGTCGACTCTCCTCGGGCGAAAGCAGCTTAATGGTTTTTTTCGCCAGGTGGGTCACAAACGACCAAAGTAAATATGTGGGCCGCGAGTTTCGTTAATCCCGTGGCCGAAAATCCAACGAGACAAAAAAAAACGTGAACATCCGTTGCGTGAAAGTTTTTGCACGGGTCAGAAGACTCGAGATTCATTGGACAGGTTTATTATTTATATGCTCGATTTGCAGCAGTCGTCGAGATAAAATTAAATTCGCAACGCTATCGATCGATGCGTCGATGATTTCGAGTCACGATTGAATTCGGCGAATGTCGTCGGTTCGATTCTTGAAAATTCGCTCGCGCAACGAAATTCATCGTGGGCCGGTGCGCGAGAGGCAAAGAGAGACGCGAGGGAAATGAGGAAAGTCGGGCACGAATGAAAGTGAGAGGCCGAGGTTACGCTGGCCGTGTGCCGCTGCTCTCGCTGATGCAGTTTGCTCTCCGCTGCCGCACAGCGAAACTGCAATCGGCCGGGACAGGGGGGCAAGGGGGGAGAGAGATTCACAGCGGTACAGGCATGCAACTATGTACACCGCGCGCCTGGTTTCTCGACTCGAATCTTCGACCTCTTTATTACGTCACGCGCAGGATTTGCACACGAATAATTTATATAGCAAATAAATTGCATAAGAGACAATCGAAGATTCATGGACGTGGATACTGAGTTGAAATTTATGTATATATTTTTATTTATTTATTATTTATTAATTGAATAATTTATCGAATTTGCAAATCGAAACTACTTAAAACTTATAAGAAAGTCACAATAATAATAATAATATTGATAATAACGAAAAAATGCATTAATCTGTGTTACAGGTTGAACGAGAGAAATTTCGGAGCCCGAACGATTTTTATCTACGGGAGGATTCGCCGGCGTTGAGGAATCCTGGTTAAAAAGGAAAACGAGCTGTTTTGCACGTGATTGTTATAACAAAGAAAATATTACAATAAAACGATGGCGGGTGAGGATACGCAAATTTTGGCGAACGGCACAGTCGAGGCCCTGACGATAATACCGATGGGCGAGAAGCTGACGAACGGCAACGGTGTTCATTGCAACAAGCACAACAACAACGGCTCGATACCGAACGGCAAAGTTTTGGATATCGTCGCCGGTGAGAATGGCAAACTCATCGTCGCCGCCGACGACAAGTCCAACAGCCTTCACACGGAATTCGACGATGCCGATATATCGTGCGGATGGGGACCTTGCAGACCTCATTGGCTTCAATTCTTCGCTACCAAACAGGCGTTTCTCGTTACTTTTTGCATCACATGGGTAAGTTCGATAATTCGTGTTAATAGAGTTAACAAACTATTTTTGAAAAATACATGAGTAGTAATTTATTATTCATGTGGCTGACATGGCAATACCCTCTTGAAAATTAATACGCAAAGGAATTTCGAGTTAATTGTTTAATAGAATGAATTAATGAAGTTACAATTTTTTGTTATTTTTTTGTTAAACAGGTTCTACAGGGAATGTACTACACGTACTTCGTCTCAGTGATAACGACGATAGAAAAGCTCTTTCAGATACAGTCGAAGACAACGGGTATAATAATGTCAGCGACTGAGATAGGACAGATAAGTTCGTCTCTGCTATTGACCTATTACGGCGGTCAAGGCCACCGTCCAAAATGGATAGCGTGGGGTATGATTCTCTTCGCGGTCAGTTCCTTTACCTGCTCGATGCCCCACTTCATATTCGGCGAACAGCTGATGCATCAGAACGAGCTGCTCGTCAGTGGCGTCGCACCCGACGGCACAATCGGCGGACCGAATTCGACAAGTCCCGTTCCCGCTAATCTCTGTCGGTTTCCTGATCATCATGATAATGGAACTTTCGGTCCTAACGGGTAAGTCCAGAAAACATTTCTCAAACAACAAATTTCTTATCGGATACACAAAAAACAAACTTTTTACCCACAGTCACGTCTCATTAACCAACCCACGATTAACTTATCGATGAGGAAAAAAAAAATGCTAGTAAAAAACCCTGTTGCACGTTAGTTTTCATGTGTTTTATGTTGCGCTCTGGAGGTTTCAAAGACTTATCGACATCACCACGTATCACCTGCTCTCGCAAGGTCGTAGGTCATGCGGGGCCCCGCATTCGTTAATTACACCGATCTTTATAGCAACGAAAATTTTACTCCCGATATGCGTCACGCGACACCGTAAATTGGCTCGCGACTTCCCTTACCCCGTCTTTGAATCTATCTCGAACGAATTGTCGGATATTGATTTATTCAAATTTTTTCTTACAACTTTCAGATGGATCAATGCGACGAGTTCGCCGAATCTTCGCTCCGACTCGCCAGAATACTGCAAGGGGGAATTTCTCAACGAGCAGAGAATACAGAGCAAGATCACGACCGTGGTGTTGGCAATTTTTTTCGTCTCGTTGCTGGGCGTCGGTATGGGCCAGACGGCGGTCTACACCCTCGGCATACCCTACATCGACGACAACGTTGCCAGCCGCGAGTCTCCTCTGTATTTCGGTGAGTTTCTCTCCTTCGCAGTGAACACAAGCCTCGCCCTCTCCTCCACCGTTCTTTTCCGTCTCACACTTTCGAGCTTCCCATCTATTTCCCATCCCTTTTTGCACTCGAGCGCGGAGAACGACGTAAATTACGAAGCTCGAGGCTCGAAATTCCGTCGAGATTCGGCGCTCGTAACGTTTTAATGGGAAGAAACCCCAAAAATGCCTGTTGTTGTTGCTCGAGCACAGTGAGACCGGATCTTCCTACGTCTGGATGAAGCAAATAAGTTAAGAGAAAAATAAAAATTATGGAGAGACGAGCGAAATTTCAACGACGGGCTACCGACGGGACGATTCTTCAATAAATTATAACTTAAGACCTATACGTTGGGCTTTGTATTTTTATGTACAAACACAATTAAAAAAAGCAGACACTCCAAGAAAGTCATTCGGAGTGAAATTACAAAATAAATTCATCCTTGAAAGTTTGCAAACTCCGCTAATTATCGCTACACAACATGCCCAGTATTGTCTATTTCAATCGTTGATAAAGAACATGCTAACTTTAAAGTTCAGATTGATCAAAAAATAATTTAGTAGTGGACGCAATTTACTTGGGAAACTTGTAGAACGATTCTTGCTCATCGACGGAAGTGGACGAACTCCAGTTCACGCTAGTAACTAATTAATTTTTGTCATTTTTGTAGCTATAACGATAGGAGTGAGGATACTCGGTCCAGCGCTCGGTTTCATTCTTGGCTCGCTCTGTACCATGCTGTACGCTGATTTGTCGGCTAATCCACAAATTACACCGTCGGATCCGGGATGGGTTGGTGCATGGTGGCTCGGTGAGTTTTTTCTTTATTTTCCTCATTTGCAATGTAAAATCCATGTCCGAAACGCTGTACGATATACAAGCTATATCATTTTTTACTCTTTTCCGAACAGTTGTATTATTATTATTCGTCTTTCATTCAAGGTCTCGTCTTGATATCGGCTCTACTCTTACTCGTCAGTACGGCAATGTTCGCATTCCCGAGCCGCCTGCCTGCAAGTAGATCACCGTCGAAGATCGAGGATTCCAAGAAGCCTAGTCTCAGAGGTGAGCCAGAATTTTCTCATTCTTTCTTTCGTTTATCCTCGTTCATCGCGCGCGTCTCTCCAATCAGTGTCTGATCTTATCCACTCTAATCCGCCTTTGCGTTATTCGAATATAATTTTGCTAATCTTGAAAAAATAAGAATAATGCGCGACGCTGATGTGTCGAATAAAAGATTCGGATCTACCATCCAAGAAGAAAATCACCTCAACGAATAATATAAATCCTTAAAAAAGGCGTTAAATAATACTCAATTCGACGAGTCGCTACAAATTTAGTTACACCTACTCCCGTGTCTCCAAAAATTGTTTGCTCGTTGAAGATTGAAAAAAATTGAGCAACGCCCAACGACGCAACAGCCGAGCACATCGACAGAAGTCCAAAACAGACCGAAGGAAATCGATCGCCTACCGTTCGATTTACACACACTCATTCACGCGAAAGCAGAATGGAAAATCTATCGAATGACGAGGCAACAAAGCAAATAAATTACTTCTACCAATCAAGAGAAAAAGAATACAAACGCGAGGTTTCGTTGTCAGTCCGAATTGCGTTTAATATCATACGAAACTGGCAGCAATGTTTGTGTCGATGAAAAATCGCGATCCGTCTAGAGTTCGTTGAGACACAAGCGCGTGGGGGTCGTTATTCGTAGCTACGTAGAAAAATATTCGTGGAGTGCCGTTCTCGCGTACGGGGTATAGGTGTGTAGGCTCCTACAGCACACTCGTGCATTGGCTGGCGTAGTCGTGTGCGTAGGTGAGGACCGTGCAAGGACCGGCCAACCGCGCGTCAAGGACGCACAGCTCTCGCGACTTTCGGCAGTTCCGAGAATCCGACGTCGACACCGAAAAAAAAAAAGAAAAAAAGAACAACGCAGAATGCCAATTTCACGTGAGCTCCTTGTTCGACCGGAGATTCTCGTTGATCTCGCTGTGAAATAAAATAAAAAAATAACATTCGTCACATACGAACATTCTTGATTGTGAGGAAAATATTGAATAGTGGAGTAAGATTAGTTTGCCCGAAGGGGAGTTCCGAGTTCAGGTATAAATAGGAATTTAAATTTTCACGGTCACGTTAGCTTTCTCCTTTTCTTTCAATCCCCGAGACGCGGCCTGGCACTGTCGGCATTAGCTGGAAACGAACAGCGAAGCTAGTCCAAACGTTTCGTCTCAATGCGATTTAATCGAGAGATTCGTTCGCGCCATCTCGAAGAGTGGGATAATTCGCACGGACATGCACAAACGCCTCGCGCGTTCGTGTGCGTGCCGTGATAGTTTTTATACTCGTACGCTTAGCGCTCGTGTGAGTTACTAATAATGACCGACCGAGTGTGAAGGACAACAACGGTGTGGGCAAGTTCACGGTCGTATCGCTGAGAGAGCGGGTATAGGACCGCGAGGACACGTGCGCCCCTGCGCGCGGGCGCGTCCGCCCAACCAACGGGGAAATCCTATCTTTCTGTCGTGTTTGTCAGCTGTCTCGTATACACAACGCCATGGACTCGTTTATCCTGTATCCAAATTTTTTATTTCTTCTTCACACCTTCGATCTGGTGTATCTGTCCGTTTCATAAAAATAAATGTATAAAATATAAAAAAAATATATCAACCGAATTAATGGACAAATATACATACATATTAATTTATTTGATTTATAAAAGTGCTTTTAAATCAATAGTTATTTTATAAACTATGAGAATAGATAAAAATACGTATAGTTTTGGATTATATTCATTTTTATAGAATCGTATAAGATGGAAAAAGTACAACACTGCTAATCACCAATATTGCGCTGTACGAATAAAAATGTTCCCGAGTTTTCTATTAGTGGAATGAATTTATGGAAAAACCTCCGCGGGTAGAAGGTTCGTTTGGCTGCGCGCTATGCACGCGTCGGTAGCTATTCGTAGTCGCAGAGACCTTAGTCACGTATGTCTTAGCTCGCGGTGGTGGTCTATGGGCATAGTCTATGCGGGGTTGCCGTGAACATCGGACGTGCACCAAGCGTACGAACGGCACAGGGAAGTCTTCGATCTGCCTATGCGAAAATCGCTCGATCTGGCAACTCCGTTGATTCAACGACGAGCGAAACTATGGTGTTAGCTACGTACCGACTCTCTGTTATGTGTCTATAGTCTTCGCCTTCTTGCTTTTCACCTTCCTCTTCGTCCTCCTCTTCTTCTTCTTCCTCTTCTTCGTTTTCCTGTCTTTTACTCCTCCTCACGGTCCGCGGCGCGTTACGTGCTGTACGTGCCTTACCGTCAGTCTTCGAGACTTTTAAGGCGATCCCCCTTATCCTATCCAACTCAAGCTGCGACTTTCGTTGTACGCGGAGCGGTTTGCGCGACACGGTCGGAAAGATTGAAACCTCTCGCGCGAACCTAGTTCGCTACTCCTGGGAATACACCAAGGACACGTGCTCGCGAATGTCGTTACGACACGGCAGCCTCTGAGACATTCCTCAAATTACTTGAACTTGGACTGTTAAAATGAAATTTATTTTCTATGTAATCGAACGATTTTTCCAACGATAGCTTTACGATGAAATTATGATTGATTGCAGATTTTCCAAAGGCCGTCAAACGATTGCTGAAAAACGATATTCTGATGTTTCGAACGGCGAGCAGCGTTCTGCACATTCTTCCTATTGCCGGTCTTTACACATTCTTGCCGAAATATCTCGAGAGCCAGTTTCGTCTACCGGCACATCATGCAAATATGGTAGCAGGTACGGTAAATTAAATATACTTATTCCGGTTCTTCACGCAAGCTTTGTTTGTGAAGAAAATACAATTTAATTTCGATCGATACTAACGTTTCTCCATGCCAATATTTGTTTTATTTCGTCATCAGGTGTCGGTGGAATACTGGTAATGGGCCTAGGAATCGTAATCAGTGGTGTCTTCATTCTTCGATGGAAGCCCAACGCGAGATTCGTCGCCGCTTGGATCGCCTTCACCGCAGTTGTCTACGGCGTTGGCATGGGGGTTCTAATGTTCGTCGGTTGTCCAATGAACGACTTCGCCGGACTGAAAACTACCCCATCAGGGTAAATGCTATTGTCAATTCGAGCTTATCTTGAAAGAATCTCAAATGCAGTATGCCATTAGCGCGTCGAAAGATTTTTGGCTTTTTGAATTTAACAATCCCTTTTTTTTGCAGAATAACCCGCTTCGAGCCAATTTGCGAGGCCACTTGCGACTGCGATCCAAACAAATTTAGTCCGATTTGTGGAAACGACGGAAAAACATATTTCTCCGCTTGTCACGCCGGTTGTTCGAATTTCACGGTTGTCGATGGCAAAGTTTCAAGCGTAAGTTGATCGTTATAACGAAATATAATCAGTTGATCCTGTGGCCCCAATATTTTAAACTGAACTTTACTTACACGCTTTTCTATTTGTCTCTTTAGGTTTACAATTGTCAGTGTATAGGACAAAACGATACGATCACGGAAATGCCGGGCATAGCGAAGATCGGCTACTGCGATCTCGACTGCAACAGTTTCTGGGTTTACATAATTCTCTTCTCGGCATTCGTGTTTATACATTCGACGAGCGAGGTTGGCTCGATGTTATTGATACTACGATGCGTCGATCCACGAGACAAAGCTATGGCACTCGGTCTCATACAATTCGCCATTGGTTTGTTTGGTGAGTATTTTATTGTTGCGCGCAATTTTCGATCCCTCTGTCACTGGATCGATATTATATATTGCACGGTACTAATTCTTTGTCGTTTACACTTTCTTTTCACAGGCAACGTTCCGTGTCCTATAGTTTACGGTGCCGTCGTCGATACGGCATGTCTCGTTTGGGAATATGCTTGCGGCGAGCGCGGTGCCTGCTGGCTCTACGATTCGAATGTCTTCAGAATGTTCTTACACGGTAGGTTCAAACTTCGTGCCCAATTTTCGTAATCATTTGTAGTATTGCTTTGAAAATTTGCGTGCCTACTGTGACTTGTTAAAAAAATGGAAAAAGATTGTTGCTACACGATGGAGTCTAACAAAAATTTCAAATAATGTTTTCTTTATTATTTCAGGTACAACAAGTGGAATATTCGTTCTAGCATTTATCGTCGATCTTATAGTGTGGTACAAAGCCGGAAGTATAAACTTCGTTGATGAGCAAACTGGCGAGGAAGGTTCGGCCGAGGAAATGACGACGTTGAAGTCGCAGGATGCACAGGCAGTGGATAACGACTACCTATGAAAGGTTCGCGAGATTTTAGTGGGTGCGTGAAAAGGATCTTGATCGTAGTGAAGAATTACTACTAACGAATCAGGATCAACTTCGATGGCTCCGAGGCGACGAGAACCACGCGCATCAACGTGGTGCAGTATGCGTGGAGAAAAAAGAAAAAAAAATCATGGAAAATATTTTATCGCTATGCCGACATTCCTTGTCGTGTCGGTCGTTGCGTGACGATTAGTGAATTTCTTTCTTTTTTTTCCACGAAGCGTTCGCGAAAGCCGCCACGCGAAAAAGTCGCGAATAAGTCTTCGAATCGGCGCGTCTCCGAGGACGTCAACGTCTCGCTCGTCGTCGTCGTCGTTGAGCGTCAACGCTCAAGAGTCGAAAAATAATCGAATACGTACGGATCAATCGACTCGATAAGAGTTAAGAAACGAAAGGAAATAAAACGTTCCCCACGAGATATTCGATAATCTCGTGACGAAAAGCCACAGCAACTAATCGAATGCGGATGTAATGTTTGAATGATTATTTAGGAGTACGAAATAAGAATTGCCATATGAACGTACGCAGGCTCGAATGTTCGCGAAAAGTCGTTCCAATGATTTTTTTTAAATTGTATCTCAATTCAGGATGAATCTAAAAAAAAGGCATGCTCAAAAGATATGCATTTGAGCAGTCATGTGTAAATCTGCGGATCTGACATGGCTATTGTAGAGCGTTAGACGAGAGACGAAAAGAGCGTCTGCGTTTTGTGGAGTTAAATTGGGTAAAAGGATCCGCAAACGAGTGTTTTTATCGTAAAACAAAAAATCAACACAAACAATATAATTAACGAATTCGAATGGGCAATAACGAAATAATCGGTTCCGTGCCAAAAGGCGACGGTGCTAAAAAAATGCTCTGAACAACCGTTTCGATAATTATTCATCGTTAGGATCGATTTTTCAGTCACGGTGGTTCCAAATTATCGCTCGTCCACGAAGGCAATTTGTTTTTTTTTTCTCAATAACGCAGAGTAAAACCAGCGATAAGATATTACGCAACGTTCTTCTCGTTCAGCGTTATTGGACAAAAAAAAATATCTTGGCGCAGTCGTCGATTTGATGAGCTAACTTGAACAGATCGAGAGCTCGATCGTATTACGATAACGTAAGTAGAAAGATCAGTAAAAGGTAAAAAAAAAGAACAACGGAGGTACAGATGAAAAAAAAAAAATACATCCAACATATTTTTAGACGATTTGACGCAAACAAAAGTAATAATAATGATTATAATGTTACAGAGGCGGGGAGAGTAGGTTTGAGGGAGCTTGAGACGAACACAAAAGAAAAGAATAAAACAGAGTATAAAAGCTGTATTTTATTATGGTACACTTTACACACGTGACATAAACTCGTCAATGTCTGTAACCGCGACGCTTGTGCTAAGAGATCAACGCAATTTTTTCGGCAATTCACTGTATTATTTTTCATTTCTTTACATCTTCTTTCACTTTACAATGGAATAATACCCGGACTCGCGTGTCATCGATAGTTGGCCGTATTGTTTTTTTTTTTCACTGAAACGCGAGTCTCGATTTGGAAATTGAAGCATCTGTCGTTGGTAAACGCGCTGAACCGACGAAAGTTGTTTCTTATCTGGGCATTAGAAAAAAAAAATGTGCTTTACACCGGTTTGAAGTGGAAAGGAAGAAAACCTCATTACGAGTGGAGAAAAAAATGTGAAAAAATTGTGCGTCCTCGTCAGCGTCTTCGAAATTTCGTATCGTCGGTGAGTGTATTTGTAATGTATATATAAACGTGTAATCATCGATTTGTCATATACGTGGGAAGTAGAAAAACGGGAGTGATAAGTAAACAGAGGGTAGGAAGCGAAACGCGAACAAGATATGATTATTTAATCATCCTCAACACTGAGAAAATTGTATTTTTGTATCTCAACGATAAAACTTAAAGCCGAATATTTGTCTATCGTTTGTCTATCGAGGCTGGTTGTATCCGGATTGCAAAAAAAAAAAAACGAATAATGCAAATCTCAAGTTTACAAAAGCCCATTGCCGATAGAACAACGACAACCTGTGCTCCTGTCGTTAACGTCGATCTGGAATATATATAGAAATATATATACATGAATATATGTATATTATAAAAATGTAACGCAATGTACAAGAAGCACGAACTTACGGAGTCACGAAAACAAAGAATACCGATTGGATCTTCGATAAGCTCGATTCGAAAGATAATTGAATTACGTCAATCAGTGTTTATGCTGTCCAAGCATCAACGGTCTACGTAACAAGAAAAAAAGAAAAAAAAAAACACGAGAAAATAATAATAATATTCCCTTCTGTTGTTGTTGCCTGCTGCCGCTACCGCTGCTAATTGTTGTTGTTGTTTGTCTGAGCTGAATCGACGATTATTTTTGTTCTCAATATTTACATGAAAAAAAAAAAGATCCAATTGTGATTATGCGGCTGGCTACGGTACAGAGCTGGCCCCATGCCTGCTCACGTAGTTACTCGTAGCTGAGGTTTTTTCTCTCCCAAAATTGTATATAAAAGAGTACAATAATTCACTTTTTTTTTTCGAAACCGCAATTGCGAAAGACGAATTCGTATAACGCGAATAGCTGCGAATTTTTTTCGAAAAATGTTACTTTTATGCATCACACTTTTCGTCGATATTACAAGAAACACGGAGAAAGTTGTACGAAGTTTTCGCAGCCAAACCGTTTCATGCGACGCGAGCGTATATTCTGGTTAATAGTGAAACGCGTCGCGAACGAACGTTTTTTATTATAGATATCTCAGTTTTATACGTTTTTTTACTTCTCCAATAGTCTCGAAACGACGAACCGCGAGGAGACTCTGCAACACTGCCATTTTACTCGATCTCGAATCCCAAGCTCACATTCTTCATTCAGAAAACTGCCAAAACAAACTTTTCGGAAATTGCGAATATTCTTTTCCGAAACGTTTTCCTCTTTCATACACGATGTACTTTGCTGGGGCGGAAAGCGTCGTTGGTCGCGTATACGTTTGCATTTGTTCGTCGATACAAAAATCTACGCGTGTTTGACAGAAACGAAAAAAAGATGCTTCCATCCATCAACTTCTACACGTTGCTTGAGCAACAACGATCAGTGCAAAATATCACGATGTCGAGTCTTTTTTAAAGACACAAAAAAACGCTTGTCCGCCTCGGCTATTTCACAATTTCGCAGAACGCGCTCGAACGTCGTTTTTATTTTACCTTCTTTTAAAATAAATAATACGTATGGCCCTCGTTCGTTCTTGTTCAGATTATGAAAAAAAGAATCACCGACGAATCACAAACAAAAATAAGAAAAATATATACCACGATATACATATAATACTATATTTTAGTAAACCAATTTATCGATATAAAATGAATAAGATTTAAAAAAATAAGATAAAGTATATATACCGTAGGATACTTTCGCAACTCTAATGCGGTTTTACCTAATGAATACAGATTAGTTTTTAAGTGAACCATAATTGCTAGTCTCCGAATAATATATATATATATATATATATATATCTATATATATATACACACAAACACACGTAAATACAAGCAGACATTGTGACGTAAAAGAAAAAGTGATCGAACGAATGTGTGTGATTGAACGTAGATTAAAGCGAACGAAGTAAATATACGAGAATCGTGATTGTCAGATATGTACAAAACGATTCTAAACGCAGACAAGAAAGAAAACATCGTGCGCCAATCATCTCAATGATGATTAACATTAACTGCTATTATTATATCGAATAATTTTCAACTACGACGATTATCGTTGGTCCTCGATCGGACGAAGCGAATTATTGTTCCGCAAGCGACACTTTTAAACTTACATCAAGTTTTTGATTTTTATACATACGTTTTTTCTTTCTTTTTTCAACGAAACGTTTTGCTTGTCGAGAAGAGAAAAATAACGAGAAAGAAAGAAAACGACATAACGAGCAGTAAGTTTATTTTAATACTGTAGAGAGCGGCGGAGCGTGTATGTCATTTTTATGTGTAAATGTGGTAAATGAATTTTTTAGTGTCCGCAAAAAAAAAAAAAAACCTCCAAAAGTAGAATCCGGAGTTTAACGAAGAAGCGTAGGTGACGGACAAAGGCACGTTAGGCATTTGTAAAATAATTTTAAGAAACTTATTTTTAATAGATTTTACGTTCAACGGTTCGTCAATATTATTATTACTATTATTATTATTATTATTATTATTATTATTATTATTATTAATATTATTATTATTAATATTATTATTTCTCGTTGTAATAGTTATTTCTCAAGGCTGTAAATACACACAATCGTTTCGATGAATTTCACGATCGTACGTGAATCGTAAGATTCGTCGGAACGTTAAGGAAAAAGAAAACAAACGAATCCCGAATCACAGATATATATATTTCAACGTCGTCACATAATTGTTCGTTATTATACATACACAAAAGAAAAATCCGAGAAGCGTGTTACGATTGCACGTATCATTGCGATATTGTATAGTCGATTGTACGTACCGAGAGAAGAATGAAAGAAAGAGAGAAAAAAAGAACAGAACAAACAAACTGCATCACTAATGTACCTTCTACACGTCCGATAGTTTAATTAGCCGATGAATTACCGTACGAACGAACAAGTCACAAGCTCAACGCGACAAGTTGCATTGTAATTCACGTATAGATAAAGTAAATAAAGAAAATCCAGAGATACGATAACACTATTAATTATTATACGAGAGAGATGAAAAATGAGATGGCAATTAATGAAATAAATAAATAAAAGAGTTTACGCATTTTATCGTTTCGTTCGTCCGGCAATGCGTCGGTTAAGACTGATTCAGGAACACGCAAAGGCAAACCGACGTATTTTGTAATTATACTATCATTATTATATTGTTTGTAATTAATGATCGATAACGAATTTGTTTATAATAGACGGCAAGTGCCATAATTATTATAATCTCGAGTGTTTCGTCAATGAGAACCTCGCACAAAGATGAGTTTTAAAATCCTGTCTGGTCCTTTCAATTTTGATCCAGAGACATCTTTCGCATTCGCTTCGAGCGCGAACATCGAATTTTCAATGCTCACAGAACTTTGGCTGATCGTTGAAAATAGCTGAGCGCTGTCGACACCGCTCCACCCTGACGCAGCCACACACGCATTGTTTCAATACTAACGTCGCGGAGGAGAATAATCGAACTGCAACGCGGCGCTATGTTTTTGGCGGATCCTCTGCGCGACGAATCTATCGCTCACGCAGAAACGGCCGCAGTAATTTGTATAACAATCTATCGTGTGATTTACCTCGCGATTTCCTCGTAGGTCTACTTCAATTTCGATAATAATCAGACTTGCTTCAATTCGATACCAATGTTTTTTTTATTCGCGCTATACAACGTTGATAGTAATTGGTCTAACATTCAGTATTTAGGTAATCCGAAAATCGAAGTGTTCTCAGAATTATTCTTCCTACCGGCTTCGATTATCTTTGCAGTGTTTTCATGAAGCTGTACGCCCGCTTCATATTGTTGTGCTTTATCGATGACAATGTCGGTCAATTTCGCGAGAAATTGATAGAACTGTGGAGTAATGGGTTTCATTCGTTTGCAGCTGCTCTTTGGGGAAAGAGAACTCGAAGCCTGAAGAGTGTCTTGCATCTCGTGAATCTCTTTGGCCGCTTCCTCCTTATTGGCATCGGAGACCGTGTCTTCCGAATTGTCGGGCGCTACTTCGTGCACAATCTCGATTACGAGACCGCCTCTGGGCGATTCTGAGCCGGGCATCGAAAGTTCCTTCGCTGATTGATTCACCGCGAGACTTCGTATTGGCGCCTGGGAATTTAGGCTGTGAATCTTTCCGAAGTAGTTTCTAAAGAAATCGTTTTTCGATCGTAACTTCTCAGTCCTAAAAAAAATCAAAATCGTAAAATACACTGATATAAAAAGTGGTCACAATTTTTCTCACATCTAAATGAAATTTTACCTGTCGTTGTTGACCTTGAAATTAAGATACTTGTTATCAAAATAATTATCGAGCATATGTGCTTTCGGAGCATCGCTCACTGAATTAATGATAATGTCTTCGGGACGTCCCTGCGGATGAAGAACAGACAAATCGCCATTCGGATGATTCCGCTCGATGTGACCGGCAACGATCGGCATAGAATTTAACTCCAAATGCGTCCGCTCCGATGCCGGTCGGAAAGGTCGTCGAAGCATCAATGAAAGAGGCGAAACGTACAACGACGCTCCAGCCAGTGGAGGAACACCGGCAAGTGGAAATCTATCAGGGTTTTTCGAATAAAAAACATCGCGTTTCACATTGTTGAGAATATTCTTCAGCATCGTGAGCGACGAAACTCTGTCCAGCTGTTGGGACTTCGCGAATTCTTTCGCACCATTGTTAATCTCTTTGGTCTCGTATCCCGGCGATTTCTTGCTTAAATCAACTTCGCTATCCGCGTATTTGCGGGTTTTCGAATTCTTCGAATCCGACTGAATACTCGCCGGATGAATGTGCGTGGGCTCGTTGATAGAGAGTAACGATTGTTTCAAGAAATTTCGGGTCGCTGCCTCGAAACCGGACGGATAAATTGGCGAGAAAATCGAGGAACTCTTGGACGGAAGGTGGAAACTTCTCTGATGATGAATCTGAATCGACGGTACCTTACCGAGCGTAGGAAAGACCGGTGTAGTATCGATTTTCTCTCGTTTCTCCTCCGAGTACGATTTAGCGCCGGCTCGATCGAATGCTCGACGAGCGTCGTCCACGAGAGCCTGGATTTTCTCCAATTTCGTGTTTTCTCTCGAATCAGACGTATCGAAATCGGAATCGATTATCGTCGATACTTTGTCACTTGCCCGATTAGCGATCGATTGTTTGAAGGTTTTCGTAACTTTTTTTTTCTTTCTTGCATCGATTTTCGGGATGCCCGTCCAAGTGGACACTATTTCGCGAGATTCATCGAGCGAATTCTTCGAGCCGCCGTTTGTGCTCGTCTCGGACGAGGCAAGCACGTTCGACGATTCCTTCGTTCGACGCGCGGTATTCTCGAACCTCGTTGGAATTCCCACTGCCAGGTAGATATTCGTTTTTTCGCTCGGTACACCCGAGAATCCCTTTGCCGACGCATCTATCGTGTTCGGACGAATTTGGGAGGCCGGTTTCGCGTCCGTTTCTCGTTGACCTTGACCTTCGTAGTGAAGCTTGTGCTGCTCTGACGAAAGTGCGAGGCTCTCGGTCTCATCGTCGGTGGACTCGGTTTTCTCGAGATTAGGGACGCCGGTTCGATTGTGTCGCGGGGCGTTTTGGAACGTGAGCTTCGTGACTGCCGGCAGTGAATCGTCGGTCGTTTGATCGTCGAATGATATGATCTCGTAGCCGGTGTGGCTCAGCCTCAACTGCGGCGTACCGATCACCTTCAAATACGTAAACAGATACTCGCTTTTCGCAAAGAATGCATAATCGCAATTCATCTTCGACAATTTTATACCTTTTTTTTCTACTTACGCATTGAAGGCTCAGGAAAATTATCGTAGCCAAGAACACCATTTCTTTTGTTGTTTCCTCACGCGCGTTTACGCAAACTCGCGATCGCTGCGCTGTTCAGTTTCCGGCGTCGAGGTCTCGGCTGCAATGCTGATTACTCGGTCCGCACGTAGCCATTCGCGAAGTTCATTCAATAACTATTCGTTTGAAACAGTGCTTTGTTAACAACGTTCACAGAACCTGATCGTTCCTTGCACGCGACCGTAAACATTTCTTTCTTTTATCGACCGTAATTGAGGCTATTCGATCGGCGATAGTGATTTTCTCTCGTGTACCCTTGTCGAATTCGCGCAGCATTAGTCAACAAGCCAAATATCGTTGGGAATTACGTTATGCGGATAAAATCGTGAACGACCGCTGTTGACTACATGCAAATTATTTGAGAAAACGAAGAGAAAAATACGTATCATTATCGCAGTTTCGTTGAATGCGCGAATCACCAAGCGCGCTACGCGAAATTTAGTTGTCAATGATTATCACGAAGAACCAACAATACGAGATTCGCGAAAAAAATATCACATATAAAATATGTATGAAAAAATGATCTAAAAACAATTGGTAAAAACGTTTTTTTGTTGAACGTTAAGCATTTTTTCTTTCTCGATGGACATATAACAGGATGAAATTATTGTTGTCTAGGAATATTGCAGTGCAAGATAATTTATTTATTGTTGATAATTTTTCCAGCGACTCTGAAGCCCTCCGTTGAGACCAACGCCGAACATTAATCCTTCGGGTCCGTAGCCTCCGTAGATTCCACCCATAAGGTTGCCTTCCAGGGCACTCGGCCTGAAACTCCAGGGACGAAATGGCCAGAAGAAGAATCTTCTACTTCTTCTACCGCTACTCTCCGCATTTCGCCCTTCCGACAGGTAAACTTTTATCATTCTCATCAAATTCTCGACTTCCCGATTGATTTCGACCGGATTTGTGGATCCTTTGCCATTCTCCGATATTGTTACGATTTTCAAGATAATCCTCAGTTCTTTGTCGATACACTTTCCAAATATTGGTGTCTTATCGACCTGCAATTTGATATTTTCTGAAGATTATCATCCAGTGAATACAAGGATTCCGAATGAGCTTATTTACTTCTTTCTACTCAGGTTTCTTCTTTTCGATAGCAGAGACTTTCAGTAATAGCGAGAAATGCTAAATTCTCCACACGCTAAGGCAAATTTTGTGCAAAACTAGAACACGGCAATGCAGGCAGAGTTAGAAGCTTATTTAAAACTGTAATGTCTTTATTATTGCTTCCATTCGCCTTATGAATACTCTTCATTGGGTTAAACCGTTAAGCAAGCATAATAAGATGCTAGGAAAAAGTCAAGTATTTTTGCTCTTAAATAGTTATATTACCGATCAATCATTATCGACCAATCACTTCTTGTTTAAGCTCGAATTTACCAATCGCGTCGCCGTTCCTAGTAAATCGATTGAGCGCATAAACTCAGCAACCACGGTTTTAGATCATCTTCACTCCCGTATGCGTTGTCTTCTATCAGTTTCGGCATAAAATTTGCATTAACTCGCTGATAACTAAGTTATTGGCTATGAACCTGATGCCCAATCATTTATATTGAAGAGTAAAAATCTACGTGGAAAGAAGTGAACAAGCGTTGCTCATCCAGAGATCTTATATTCACCTATTGTTATAAACTAAAAGAACAAATGCCTTTATCCATAAATGATTATGCGATAATCTATAGAAACGAAAAGCTTTGAACTTACGTTTTTAAACGAAACAGCCCCGACGATGCAGGATATAATTAAAATATAAAAACTCGTTAGCCTCGTTGTCTGCATTTTTTCGACTAGAATTTTTGTCGACTTCCGATTTTTATCCGACGAACGAGTCGAGAATCACCAATCGCGGACTAAAGGCTTTGGCTAACATGGCTGGCGATTATATCAATTGTCTGAATATCTTGAGAAACATAAATCAATATTGTTTAAACGATATTTGAGTCGCGGCTTTCGTTTTGTATTGATACACCAATTAACGGTAAAGTGGCGAAGCTGGGACAATACGTACAACGTCGCGATTTAAACGTGCTGGAATAGTGATGTTGTAGTTCGCTTATAATAACAGTCATTATTGGGGATAATTTATTAGCTGTTGGTAGAGGATGACGATGTCGATTGAGTATCTATTTTTTTATTTGAGCATTGATGTCACAGGCATTGCGCATTGATTGTCATCACATGTTCGACGTTTTTGTATCAACCTTCGTGAAGAGTTTTCACACCACTTTCCATACCAATTTATCATTTTGATACCAATACTTTAATGATTTAATACTTTTGTTTTTGTACTGTCAAACGCGTGCCGCGAAGAAAATACATTCTATATGTATAAAATTGTAGGATGGTTGAGGGACAGCCTTGGAAATGAAAAGCAACTGATGGAAAAACAAATTTTAATTATAAAAATCATTAACTTGCAATTTTCTGGGGCGTCTTTTTATCCATTAAATCATCAGCCAGAGTCCACCAAATCGAGGTGCCCGCACGTAACTGGTGGTTAATGATCTGATCGATAATGAAGAAATTGCTTGGAGATATCCCGAGCAATTCTCTTCTCTTCTCTTGTTCTCTTTTTATGAAGTTTTGTCGCCCAATACCTGGTATATTAATAGTCATGGACCTTGAACTTTTATGCTTTTCTTTAAACAAAGAAAGTGCGTTTCCTTTTCCAGTAATGTCATAGGCGATAACTCGCGCGGATAATATAATCTAGTACTCAGAGAGCGCAAAGATATTTTATGAAATGGGCGCAAAGGAAGTCGAACATAAAAAGAAAGAGTAGCTATCGCATTAAATATTTCGCGTTGAACCAACAGTTTTCATCAATACTTTATTCAATTTTAGGATGTAACGTCGATACATTTTTCCGACAATTTTGGAGAGGACCAAGGTCCGCTTCAGTGAGACTTTGAAAAACTACATCAATTCGTCATATATCGAACTTCGAGGATCTTCCCATTTCTCAGCTATGGGCTTGGATGCTGTAGTACTTTTCGTCTTGGATGGAATCGAATCTTTAGGATTCCTCTTGTTATCGATACTTTCCAGCACATGTCGAAGGTTCTCCACGCTTCTCTTGTTTCTTCGCAAAAACGAGTTATTATTTGCCCTCGAGTTTCTGTTGCTACGGCGCGAAAAGATGTTCATGTTGGAGTTTGAATTAACGTTCCTATTTTGAGTCGATCCCTCATCTTGCAATTGATCTTCGTCCTCGTCCTCTGAGTCGTCACCGTCGCCGTAGGCTATAAAATGTTTAAAGCAATTTAATTAAATTGCTCTGCACTAAAATTATATTGAAGTAATATTGTATTTTCCGAGCTTTCGGAATAGAGTTTTAACCATCGTTAGGAGGTCTTCGGGTGTATCCGATCCCGGAATATCTACTCGGAGTGTAATCGTCATCATTTTCTTGCGTTTCGTAGCCGTTGCGTCCCGAGCGGGCTTTGCCATAGTCGGAGTACGGAGTTCTCTCGGATCTTTCATTTTCGTGACTCTCATCGTTTCCTCCGTACTGAGGGAGAAAAAAAGATATAAAATAGAAATAGCGACCGATAGTCGATCAGGATTGATTTTAATTTTGCTAAAACGTACCCCGAAGTCGTTGCTGTTGATATTGTAATTTACATTTCCTCGGCGCCCACCCAAAACGTTGTAGTTGGCGTTTGAATTCACGTTTGTTCCACGAAGACCCTGTTTTTATTTTCATGGTCATCATGTAAAGCAAAAAATCATTGAAATGGTTAAGGCGATTAGAACGGCTCACATTAATCTGACGAGACTCACTCTGTTGTTTTCTTCGTCATCTCTGTCGTAGTCCAGTTCTGTTCGGTCGTAGAGCAGTTTGTCCCTATCGTGCTCATATCTTTTCGCGTATCCACGGCTTTGTCTGTCATAGCCGCGAACTCGTCCGGAAGATGGACGAGTTATCCAAGTGTTCGATCGACGGTATTTCGGTCCAATTGAATTGCTATTGACATTGCCGTTAACATTGTTACCTCCCAAGAAACCAGAACTGCCGTCGCGAGGTCGATAGCCCAGGTGTCTTCTAGTGCTGTCCTATTTCACACAGATTTCACATCAATTGCAAGATAGCCCTATCAAATACATTGACCGCAGAGTCGTTTTTCGTACGTTACACGCCTTCTCATTAGACGGTTATTAGTTTATATCGACCGGTATTGAAAGTAGATCGATGCTGCATGTGAGACTTCCTCTTTTTGACTATCAGGTCGATAGTTCGAATTATTAACATGTTTCCATCGGATCGATTTTAACAAATGTGAGACTCTCACTTTGAAAACAACGTTGTAATTGCTATTGTAGTTGACCGATCCTTGTGGACTTCCATCGTCGTCCGTCGCTTCATCGATCACTGCTTGCTACAAAGCAGTAGATTTCTCAGTCGTCAAAACGAAATGGTCGTTCAAGCAAGCAATTTAAAATAAGAGAAGTACAGTAAAAATAAAGATAGAAATACAGTAGAAAAAAACATTCATTGCAGTTCGGATGGAATTTCAATGACTAAGACGCCCATCTTACTTCATGCCAGATACCCGAAATTTAGTATTGTTTAGAACTTCAATCGACGATTCATTAATATTTTTTTTACGTTCCAAGCGTTGACACGAGATGATGAATGCTTAGTTGATCCGTATCAGCGAGGCTTCGACATTACCTCATTATCGTAGTCGCGAAACAGACTGTCGAGTATTCCGCTGCAACTTCCACGTCCGTAATTATTGCTGCTTGAGGGTAGTTTATCCACCATGGCTTCCCTCTCAGATGCAGGATTCTTTATCAGATTATCTCCAAGACCTCCGGTTTCCGCTGGACGATATCTCGGCAAGTTAGGTTTGATGACTCCGATTCCAGGATACTTTATTAAATCATCCCCGAGGCCTCCGGTTTCCGTTGGATGATACTTCGGCAACTTATGGCCGGTACCTCCGCTTCCAGTTGGAAGATACTTTGGCAATTTTTGCCCAGGACTTCCGCTTCCACTTCCCACTACAACGTATTCTGGCAACCCGCTCCCGAGCCCTCCATTTCCGCTTCCCGCTGGAGGATATCTTGGCCTGCGCAAGTCTCGATCTCCAACATTCTCGACCTCCGATCCCGAACCGTATCCACCATACTAAACAATTAACAACGTCTCGATTATTTATAACAATTATTCACCATTCGAATCGGTTTCTTCGTTGAACAAAAAAAAATTTGAGTGACTCACAATCTCGTTGCGGTTATTATTAATGTTGTAATTTTGACTGTTTCCTCTATAAAATTCACTCTCCTGTGAACAATACTAAGAATTATTTCGGTTTTACAATAACAAATTTATTGCCGAGTAGGTTCTGAATTTTAGATTTTTTTTGCATACAATCTTACCGCAAGAGAGCTCCAGACTGTAGCGGAAAATAGGATAAACGTCTGACGCAACATTCTTCGCATATTTTTTTCGATCTATCGTTTCTCTCGGATACGTGGCTCAACGCGATCTCGTTCTATCGCGAGTATCGATGGTCGTTATATACCTTTTTCGTTCGCGCTCGTCACCGCGAAAACTTGCGAGAACCTCGCTCGTATATCCGTCAACAATGCAAGTTTTAATGAGTGCAACGCCGCGAGAGATGTCGATGAAAAGTCAAACAGAGTTTTAACGGGAACGGGTCTGTCGGTTGCAATGCAGTTATTCGTTGGCAGGCCAGGGCGCTATTTCAATTAGACCGTCAATCAAAAGACGAGTGGAGCGATCCGATAATTTAATTAGTCAACTGGTTTCGCGAATGATTTTTCGCGAGTACAGACCATCGTTGCGATAGAAATTTATTAACGAATTGCGATAAAAATAGCAGCGACAAATACGCGAATGAAACAATATCATTCTAGAATTGTTAATCGCATTCGAGTTTGCGATTGGATTGATGAAAAAAAAAAGCCTTCGCAGGTAATTTCGAAGTTAGACAAATTGTAACAGCGATTTACTTTTCTTATTTATTGATCCGGAAAAGTTAGCATAAATGATCTCAATCAATATACATAATAATTCGTTTCATCGACATAAGCGTATAATCGTCATAATTTGTGGGAGACGTCATTGAGTTTCTTTTCATTTGCTTCGGCGGGGACGTTGCCCAATCCTGTTGTTGTTGCTATTAGAGTTTATGTTTCGCCGAAAATGGTTGGTATTTGAATTCAAATTCGAATTGACGTTTCGACGAAAACTGTTGATGTTCGTATTCGTGTTGCTGTTGACGTTTCCGTGTCCGGACGACGGTCTCAGATGGGGATATTCGTATTCTCCGGCGGTTGGGTATTGATTCCGACGGCGAGACAAGGCGGCGTTCCTTGCGACTGAATCGGAGCTTTCACGTTTTGATTGGAGGCTCCCATCTATCCCCGGAGACACTTGGTCCCAAAATGCCTAAAAAAATGTTGTCCAGTTCGAATTCGTCGAGGTTATTACTCTTTCCAGCACATTGCAAATGCTTGATTTTTTTCGATTTTCATCCGATCGCGAAGCGTTCGTATTTCTCTCTTATTCCTCTCTCAAATTCAGGCGGTGGCGTCTTAATGGAGTTGAGCAACGTACCTTGTCGTCCACAATATTTGGCTTAGTATCAAATTTTTCGGTGCCGGTGACGCGTTTTATAATTTCATCCCACATCTCTCCGTCCGGGTGTCTTATCTTCTGGGGCACTTCATTCAATAACTGCGGTCTAACTGTTTGTCGATAATCGGTAGGGCGGCCGAGAATGGGACCATAATGCGTTGCACCGATCAAATAGCCACCGGAAGATCCGCCTCCCAAATCGAACAATCCGGATGGTTTGCTCTTAATCACGCCGTAGAAATCTATATAGACACAATGCAAAAATAAATAATTGAATATTGAATGTAAAAAACAATCGACGGAAGTTGAAGAACAATGAAACATTTGTCATTGTGCCTTGACAAAAGTTCGTCACTTCTGTAAAATAGCAAAAGGAAGAAAGTTGCGACAAACCGTCGAATGGTTCCTGCTCGCTATCTTTCTCGTAAATGAAATCTCGTGAGTCTCGGAGATCTCGGTAATCTCGTTCGTCTCTATCGTAATCACGACCACCTCCCAGAATGTTCGTGTTCGTGTTATAGTTGTAGTTTCTCCTGTTGTATCTGCTGCCCCGATTCGTGAGAATGCCGACAATAGCTTCGGCGACAGCGGCGGTTGCTTTTTCGTTACATTCGATTGCCATTTTGTCCAAAATCTCCTTAGCGGCTTCGCCCGCCGCTACGGCACGTGATGCTATTGTCGAATCGTCTTCCGTGAGGCGGGGCTTTCGAGAGAATAAAAAGTGCATTTTTTGTACCAAAGGTTTTTTCGATTCGTTTGGTTAACAATCGTTGAACTTACTTCACCGAGCGGTTGATCGAGCTCTTTCAGTGCGTTCCATTTCTCCGTTTCTTCGTCTAGCGTCGGATTGTCCTCGAGGATATTCGTATTCTGGTTCGTATTGATGTTTTGCGATCTAGCCAGCGGAATAGCCTGCGAGCAAATGGAATTAGAAGAAAAAATTCCTTCAATTGTAGAAGGCAAAAAAAGATAAAAATATTTCGTTGATTACCGCGCTGACAATGACACCGCATCCCAGCACCAAAAGTAACGTAACTCCGTTCATGACTTTCGTCTTTAGTCACGTTCGGCTTGAATTCACTTGGTTACCACGCTGTGACCAGACCGCGTTACGTGATTATATAGTACGGTGGCCGGGCATTAGTCTGGTTCCGATTTGTCGTATATCAAAAGGGTACGTGCCGAAATGTCGATCTGGCGATTGCCAATGTCAAGCCTGTCATTCATGCGTATTACAAGAAACTTTCGTCAACTTTTGTGCACAATTGCAATCGGTGAAAAATAATAATGATAGGCTTCAGGTCTGCCCATTCAAAAAATTGAGCAAATGCTTCTCTAATACTATATTTTCATTGATGAGCTCCGATGTATAGAATAAGCGGTGATATAACGAAAAATATTGATTTTCCTCGATGCTTCAGCTTCACGTCGGTTTACCGTTGCAGTGATGGAATAGTAAGGGAAAAAAACAGAATGGCAACAATTGGTAACGCATTTCATAACAATCATTATGGATACAAATGAGAATTTCATGTTTATTTTATTCGTCAAATAAGTTCGAACCTTCTCGGACGCAATCATTACAGCATTGGATCTCGAGCGATTTTACGCTCCGATTCTACGGCTAATGAATATTTGACATCTGGTTAATTCGTTCGTTCGTGGTCTCGTGGTTTGCCGACGAACAACCGAAACCATATCGGCGACATAAATTCTTCGAGATTGACTCTATCGAAAAGTTACATCGAGTTTATTCGTCGATCGCAATACTCTCGTTGCCTCCCCTCTCCGCGAGGATTTTTTCGTTGACTTATTGATTTTCCGATTCGAATTAACTTTGCTTTTCGCGCTAGACTCAGAAATTCCCTTGGAGTTAATTTTTGCCATTTTCTTCAAACAATCGTTTTTTCTAGGTTGGCTTCTCGACAACGTCGTTCTTAGATTCTGCAAACGATCTCGACCGTTGAAGAGTTTACGTTCAAAGGGTCTTCCATCGAAATTCATGTTATTTCGGTCTACAGATCTTCGATGTTTTTTCTCGTTTTCCGTGACGTTGATCATTGACTCTGGATCGTCCGAAAAAGCGTTGGGGGCATTGTAGCTTTTTTTCGATCGATTCAAATACCACTCAAGAACATTCCTTTTTCTTTCGTCGTTTTGGATGTTTGGAGAATATTCGATGTACTGTGAGCCGTCGTCATCCGATTGATACCACAATGGATCGGTATTGATGCCGTTGATCAGAGCGCCGGGTTTGAAATATTCGGGACGTTTCAGTTGATGTAGTCCGGTCGTTCGATCGTAGCCGACTATGTGATCGGGTCTGTCGTCGAAGCCAACCGCGCTTGGACCGTTTTGATCGAACGAACCCGCCGAACCCGAAGGATAATAATCCACTCCGTTGCTTGGCGATGGCGGAAAGACAGGCTGATAATTATCACCGCCACTGGGATGTTCTCCGACGTAATCGTCGCCTCCGTTATCCCAGTTATTGTCGTAGGACTCGCTTGGCAATTGGTGATGTTCGTAGGGAACCTGCTGTATCGGCTTTGGGACAATACCTGCTCCGGCTCCAATTCCAGCTCCAATTCCTACTCCCAGTCCCGGACGATAACCCCCGCCGATACCAGCTCCGATTCCGATACCAATTCCCGGTCTACCGCCAAAACCTGGAACATTCCCTGGACGATATCTTCCTGCTCCAATGCCTGCATTTATGCCGATTCCACCGGGTCCAAGACCCCCAAAAATGCCAGCACCAGCGCCGATACCGAAAGGCCTTGACCACAATCTCGGACGCCACCATCTCGGACGCCACGGCCAGTACAGAATTCTTCTGCCACTGCTAGTGTCGTTAAGTGGTGCTCGAGATAGCTTGATAATTCGGGGAGCTTCCTTGTCTTCTTGTATCGTTCCGGTCCTCGTCGATGGACTCGCATCCGCGATAGACGATTGAGAGGACAACGTTATAATTTTCAGTAGTGCGGTCAATTCGTCGCCGAGACATTTTCCAAAATGCGTCCTCGAGCTTCTGACCTACGAGATCGATACTTTGACAATTGACCGTAGCCCAACTTACACAAGGTTAATTGGCGTTAACTTACGTGTGCAAATGACGATATGATTACTGTAAATACTATGATCAGAATTTGAAGATCCGTTTCTACACGCATTCGCATTATCGACGATGGAGTTAGAAAAAAAATTTTGCGAATTCGAAAAGCCAAATTTCTCGATTGTGTTGATCGCATTGACGTGAACTGACGATTATACACGATCGGCATTCCAATTATACTGCACGGTAAAATCGATCGGAGGGTAAATCTTGTTTGTTTGAGCGAGCTTCGAGCATGGTCTCGTGTATTGATACAGCAATTAACATTAAAGGAGCGAGACTCGGAATACATATAGTATGTATATATATAATTCCGAACGTGATGGATTAGTTGAACGACAAATCATCGGGTTCTTATTGCCAAGAAATTATTATCGACAATAATTTATTGTCAGATTTTAACCAACGCTGCTTCAACTCTCAATCTTGTTAATTAATTATTCGTGTTTGCCCGGTTCTATACTTTTTTTAACGATTAAATAACGCGATAGGACTATAACGGCAGAGAATCAACTCGTTTAAATTCGGGTTTCAATTGAAAAATATTTTTCGCTTGATGAATTTGTTAATGCTGGTGATCCATCATAAGGGCAATGCGAAGGGTAGTGAAAAAGGAGTATGCAGCGGAAAGGAACTGAAAAATTGAAGCAAACACTTAAGACCAATACAATAAGAGGAGTTCGCAATAAAATATAGCGTTTCTCAATTGTACATACCGAGGCGTAGAAGCCCAACGAGAGAGTAGGAATAAAGCCACCGATTGAAATCTTAACCGGTCTCTGAGTTCTTCGCAAAATGATGAGAATATCTTTTCTCATTTTCGTGGATGCTGTTGTCCACGGTGTGTTATACACTGATGTTGCCATCAAATTGCACTAATTGAAAAACGTTTATCGTGAAAATTCGTTCGATTGTCACATTTGCATCTTTACCAGTTATCGGTATATCGTTTCGCGATTTTAGTACAAATAGAGTGCACGTTTGCAGCCGAATATACTATTAGTTTGTCAGAGTACCGACACAGATCGACGAGTAGTTATCATTTTACTATCTGAGGGAGGATTCAGAGCAAATGTTAATCTTTGGTGAACGACGTAGTTACGATAGACTAACATTAGCTACAAATCCGATTCCACGTCTCAAAGTTATAACTGGTTAAAATACAACTGTGCTAGTCAATTCAACGAGGTTTCGTGCAAATTTGAATGCCATCAAAAAGGTTACTCACAACCCTGAGTAAATTTTCCGCTGGCCAGGCTAATACGAAGAGATTCCCTATGCAGATGACGATCAAAGGACCGTATTGTACTTTCACAGCGATCGAGGAATTCTTCGAGGAATCAATAATGTGCGTTAGCGAAAATTTTTCGTTCATAAATTCTTTGCGTGTAATCGAGAAGGTAAAAAAATGGCGTATAATCAGTACTTTGATTACCAATCAAGAGATCTATGTATATAGATTACTTACGCCAACAAGTCGCGTGCAACTCATGACCGTTGCTATTCCGCTCATTACCGAAGTAGTGAGAGCTAAGTAGCACATCGTGTCGGATACTTCGTCAGCGTACGACAGGAGTCGCTGATGTTTCCGCACAAAATCGCGAAGATTCTCGACGATCGATAGATCCTTGAGCTCGTCAGCGAGAATTTCGAGTCTTGCGATCGCATACCACATAATCATCGCTATTTGGCAGTCCGACGTGATGGCAGCGGAATACTGAAAGAACCCGATTATCTGATGACCGTAAAGCGAGTACTTTGCCCAATCCGAAGCAACCGAGAACGGATAGACGGCAAAGTTATCGAAGGGTAGTTCAAAAATCAGTGGTCCAACGCCCATCGCAATGGCTGTAAGATAATTCATTGAGGTGATGACAACGTGAAAGATCCAACAGCCGTCCAAGTACGTTTGTAAAACGATTCTTTCGCGAGATCGAGCATTCTTGCAGAAATCTTCCATCTCGTACAGCAAAATCTGTTGATGAAAATGATTCCCCGTGATTTTACAACGCATATTGGTGTTCCGGTGTGGAAAATTGTGACCGAATCTACGATCTACATTCCTACCTGCATTCGCCTTCGACGAGCTCTGTACAAAAGCGTTTTGATAATGTAATTGAAACCGGCGCAGACGAAGCACGTCGACTGTGTAAGAGCAACGGAATTCGAAGAATAGACGTAGATACCGCTCATCAATGACAATACCAAGCAGGATACATTCAGAAACGAAAGGGCCCAGGCAATGTCGTACTTCGTGATTTGCCATTTGGTGACAGTCCTCGAAGGTGGCCAAGTCCATGCCAGATAAACGCTCAATTTGGTGAATCTGAGGGCACACTTGAAGTTAACTTTGCCGACCATACCGATGGTAATGAGTGTCTCGATCGCTCGGAGTTTCGATGATCACTGGGATCCTCGAGTTTTCGCCTCGGTGCTCTGACCACCCAGATACTAATTGTTTCGTATAAATATGAAAGCGATCGCGTTTTTACTATCTCGCCCCTCTCGTCAACCAATTCCATAAATAAGCCATAGAGCCCACGCGGTATTTCTAAATAGCTACTCGGAGTTCTTATATTTGGAGCTTCCCTCGCATGTGGCTCGCTCGGGTCATTACACGAGACTATAAGCACTTCATCGGAATTTATGAGACACGAAGGGTTGCGAATTGAACGATCCGAATCGTTCGGAGTAAAAGCAATCAAGTGGATCGGTGTGCTTTTTTTCTGTAGGTCGAGTATCATTCCATTTAATACTCCCCATTATTGGGTGAGAAGAAAGCGAAAGTTAATTGTTGAAACAATCAACAATGTATGGTTGATTTTTAATGTACTTTATAAACATTAAGAATTCTTTTTTTAATGCCATTATAACGGCACCAAGGTTAAAGTGACGATATAATGTTTGTAACGTTATGCTTGTCCTGGAAGAATTGTGTTTCGTGCAGTCTCGTGTGAAATGCATGAGTTACTAATCGATAATTAGGGCAGGGTCTAGATTAATCACTGAGAACATGAAGTCCGTTTCAAATACCAACTACAATAGACACTTTATTTAATCAGCGACGATACAAACTAATGGTAGATAAATAAATTATGATTCTAATTTGATGTAACATTGTATGAAGCAACAGCTTAGAATTGTCGTTAATTATTGGCATATGTCCATGAAACTGATCCCAGTGAACGGCTATTAACCCCGATAAGATCGTCTCGTTCTGCGGGCTTCAAAAATTTTCCGTAATAATGAACATATTTAATACGCGGTATTTTTCCGTTCTGATCCGCAATACATTTTCAGCTTCGAGCTAGAATCCAGATAGAGATTCGTAATTGCCGAAAACACTTTTTTTTTGTGTTTACCACCGCAAAATTCTATTGTGAACTGGTTCGCGTATCAGCTTCATGTGACAGTCAATCAGAAAAGAATTAATTGACAGCAATACTTTCGGAATTCTTTTCATCAGAAGAATGCATTATTCTTGCATTAACTCGTATATCTTCTAAACTCCTGTAACTGTTTTCATTTCATACTTTTATTTTTAATACATTGTTATATTTAAATGTTTCCCTAAATATTTAAATTAATTCAATTGCTACATACTGAAGTTGGTTACATTTCTTTTGAATTGAACATTGTGAACGGTTATTGATCGATGATACTACTTTTCGTGATCGGACATCAGTGCAATGCGAAGAGTAGTGAAGTAAGAGAATGCAGCCGATAGAAACTGAAAAGAATTATATGATAGGCTTATGTGACATCGATGCGATCGTACAGATTGGCAATGACCCATTATTAGTTTGTCTAATTCATATTTCACCGTGGCGTAGTAGCGCAACGAGAGAGTTGGAATAAAACCAGCGATCGAGACCTTGATCGGTTTCTGGGATCTTCGTAGTACGAAGAGAACATCTCTTCTCAATTTGATCGGCATTTCTGTCCATGACGTGTTGTATATTCCAGTTGTCACCAAATCACACTGAATGGAGCCATTGTTACGTCAATTTTATTTGTTTTAACAAGCGTTAAGGTAGACGTGCCGTGTTTGCCACTTTACGAATCGTAGTCATCACGCTCAGAAAAATAAAATGAGCGATTCAAAAAAATATACCGGTTAGATAAAACGGTAGATTCATGACACGTGCAAAAAACCAACATGCAATTATGGACAAAAATAAGTTAAAGAATTCAATAACAAAGGCGGCTACAAAATAGGATAAATGTATAATACGATCTTACTACTCTGAGTAAATTTTCCGCTGGCCAGGCAGATATGTAGAGATTCGCAGTACAGATTATTAGCAGAGGAACGAATTGCACTTTCACCGCGAACGGTTGATTCTTCGAGAAGTGGAACAGTAGAACGATCATTGATCTGATCATGAATTTTGAAAACTGTGAAGTTACTACTTACAGTGACAAGCTGTATGCAGCACATAACCGTTGCTATTCCGCACACAATCGCGGTAACCAAAGCTCCGTAACGGATTGTGTCGGCTACATCGACAGCGTACGAGATGATTCGCTGATGCTTCTGTACAAAGTCTCGAATATCCTTGGCGTTTGATAGATTCTCAAGCTCGCCAGCGAGAATCTCGATTCTCGCTGCGACATACCACAATATCATCGCTATATGGCAATCCGTAGAAATACCAGCGGAGTACTGCAATAAAGCGGTGATCTGATTGAGATAAACCAGATACTTTGTGTTACCCGACTCGATAGACGAGGGGTAGACCGCGTAGTTCTGTAATATCCGAGGCAGAATCAATGGTCCGAAGCCTAGCGATACGGCAGCGAGATAATTCATCACGATTATAATGACGTGAAAGAGCCAATAGCCGTCCAAATAATTCTGTAGAATGATTTTTTCGTGCGTCTGGGCATTTTTGTTGAAATCCTTCATGTTGTCCATCATAAACTAATAATTAGAACAGATTTACGACTTCTCGTGGTTCGCTACATTTTTTTTTTTCGTACGGCTTAGATCCGAATACGGATCTTGCCGATGTACTGCGTTTTATTTACTTCGCTATTTTTACCTTCATTCGTCTTCGACGCACTCTGTACAATACGGTTTTGACGAAGTAATTACAGGCACCGCATACGAAGCATGTCGACTGTGTTACAGCGATGGAATTCCGCGAATTAGCGTAGAGCGATACGACATGCGACAAGGCGAAGCACGACACATTAAAAAATGAGAGCGCCCAGGCAACGTCGTATCTCGCGAGTTGCCATTTGTTAGCGATTTTCGATGGTGGCCAAGTACATGCGATGTAAACGCTCAATTTCGTAAAGTACACGGCACTATCGAAGCTGACCGTGGCCTTCATGTCGATGATAATGGTATGTACCTCAATAACTCGATGGTTCGTTTACCACTGAAATCCTCGAACCCGACAGACTGCTCGCCCTAGTATAGTGTAATTGTTGGTTTAAAATAATTAACGAACAGATCGAGTTTTTGCGAGTTTGTCCCCTGACATCGTAAGCTTATTTGATTTAATAATCCATTGTCTCGTGCGATATTTATAAAGTGCAAAATTAGCTTGAGTCCGTTCACCGAATCATCGTTGCCGTGGACGTTGCTCTCATTAAACGGGACTAAGTTTCAAGTTAATTCCATCGCCGGGACACGTAATTACTGAACATTCTTGAGACAAAAGAAAACGAACAAACACGTCCTATCGGTATTTCGTGACGATTTCTTTTCGTTCAAATGAATAAAAACTCTAAGGCGTGTCGATGATTGGTTCATAATTATTCATTTAATTATTGTGTGTGAGACGTTGCGCTCCTTTTTTTTCTTTGTTACTGTTCTAATAATACAGACAAAGATCCACGTTTTCTAATACAAAGAAAACATAGAGAACAGCTTGTGACACTAAAACATACGGTCCGATCGGGACCAATTGCAGTGTTTCATAACGCTTTTTTTCTTGCGACAATACCCTATTTATAGGACGATAACAACTACAACAAGTGGTCAAAATAATATACGATCGAGAGCACTTTCTTGTGCCTACATTCATTAGAAAATAGCATCTTTGAATGACTATTCCTTGGAACTCCCCATCATAACTGCACGAAGTGTAGTGAAGTACGAGAACGCTGTCGACAGAAACTGCAAAAATCAAAGGCGTTATCGTGTATGAATGAAATTGCACATTTTGATGAAAGAACCAAATGTTTTTCAAAATCACTGTACCAAAGCGTAATAACGTAGCGACAGCGTGGGAAAAATACCACCAAGGGAGACCCGAACGGGTTGTTGAGATCTTCGTAGAACGAATTGAAGGTCCTTCACCAATTCCGTTGGCATGTGGATCCACGAGGCGTTGTACACCGCGTTTGCCATCAAATCGCACTGAGTGCAAATCGTTTCAGATCAGGTTCTCGTAATAAAAAAAATGTTCGTCAGACGTTTATCTTACTGCTCACCGCTCTGAGCAGATTCTCTGCCGGCCAGGCACAGGTGAAGAGATTCAGCATGGATATCACTATCATAGGTGCATATTGCATTTTCAAAGTAATCGGTGTATTCTTGAAAAAAAAATCAGTAATTCACAACAACGATAATTCCTCATATCTGCATACTTCTTGCCGAGAAGTGATACACGAGTATAACGACGAATCGATTATAAAAAAGTTATTCGTTACTTACACCTGCAATTTGCATACCACTCATGACCATTCCACATCCACAGTTCGACGACGTCATAAGAGCCGCATAGCCCATCGTATCGGAGACTTCGCCGGCGTACGATAGAAGTTTCTGATGCTTCTGCACGAAAGACGACAACTGCTTCACGCCCAGTACTTCCTTGAATTCACCAGCGAGAATCTCCAGCCTCGCCGCGGTGTACCACATAATCAGAGCGATTTGGCAGTCCGTCGTGAGCATTGCCGAAAATTGGAAACCAGCGACGCTCTGATGAATGTAGACCAGATACTTACCGATTCCCGACTCCACCGGGAACGGATAGATCGTTTTTGTCGGCAACGGTTGCGAGAGAAATAATGGCCCGCAGATTATTGCGACGGCCGTCACATAATTCAGGAAAGTTATGGCTGCGTGATAGATCGAACATCGGTCCAAGTAATACTGGAGTACCACTTTTTCATGACGCCGAGGCTTCTTGCAGAAGTCTTCCATCTCGGCTATCAGAATCTGGCTAACGGAACGAGTTATACAGCTTCCGCAAAGGTATCCGAAATCATATAGTTGAATTTTGGTATGCTGAGTAGAAGATCGAGATTCGTAGCTTCTGATAGTTTTGTCGATGCAATTTACTTCTTACCTGCATACGCTTCTGATGTGTTTTGTACATCAGCGCTTTGACGATGTAAGTGAATCCGGCGACAACGAACAACGATGTTTGCGTGACGATCACGGAGTTCGAACGATGAACATAGATCGTCATTAGCTCAGGCAATAGATGGGCCAAAACATTCAGAATGGCCAGCATCAAAGCGATGTTGTGTTTTGTCATCGACCACTTGTTAGCGAGTCTTGGAGGTGGCCAAGTCCATGCCAGATAAACGCTCTTCTTGGTGAAGCACACGGCACTCTCGAAGCTTACGTTGAGTTTCATACCGATGGAATTAGCAGTATCTGAATCGGTCGACCGTTCCAGAAATACTGGCATCCTCAGTTCTGGAAGGCTCATATTTTTATGTGACTGAGCGTTCCATGGATTTAAGAAATAGAGTAATTGTTACTTCAGGATTAGATAGGTGTCGTTAAGTAATCGAGTAAATAAGTCATCTCTGCCACTAGTGCAAATATGTGATGTCGCTCCTGGTAGCCCTTTGTTTTTCATAGTTCTATTCACCCTATTGCTAGCCTATCGTTCCTTCCCCCATAGCAATTATTTCACTGGGAACGAGCGAAACTGTGAGGGCGAGGAACGTTTGGCTATCACTCTTCAAGCACCGTTTGGCTTTTCTTCTCCATTATCACGCTCGCGTGAATAAAGGGTACAATTTAGTGACAAATGCGTGTTGGGCAGCATGTGACATTACCGAATAGTTAGTGTTTCTCAAATGTAGGGCCGGCCGAATACGCATATCCCGTACAATATTCGATAGAAGCTCTTCGATTTAAGGAAAATATAACTGTGGAAGCGAATAATCACACGATGTTATTGAGACAACAAAATTGTTAGTCATGCAAGCGACGTTCTCTTTTGCGTCTTTGTTTGAACGACATTATTTTCTCGTGCTTTCGGTGCGAGTTTTCATCTCGACTTTTTTTTCTGAAAAAAAAAAATCGTCTAACTCGATGAGAAAAGTGGTTTCAGCCAATTAAGACTAACCTTTTCTTTATTTCGTTGGGGCAATAATTACTTCTTACAATAAACGTTCAAAAAGGCTTCTTGCGGTTTGTAATCAATCGAGTATCGATCATTTCTGTAATGATTGCTTGGCCAAGCAATCGTTCTGCGATAATTCGTAGATAATGCTTCATTACAGTTGAGAAAATTCGTACACATTTTAAAGTATAGTCAAGAAGACTAAAAAGAAAATGTTGTGTTCAATGAGTAAATAATCTTTGTCGTAATTACTCAAGCTGACCCTACAATATAGTATTGAAAAAGAAGTCACTGCGAATGACATATTTTTTACTACTCTGTATTCAGAAGCACAATTCTTATCGAACACGCAAATTCTCAACGGTGTTTAAAAACAGTTTTATTCTCGCGGTAAAGCTTCAATTATGGGAACGAATGTAAGTTGTTTATAATTGACGGTGTTTATAATCCCGAGAAATTTCTTCAAGTTGTTACAAAATATTGCCTTTCCGATATCGCGTTAGTCGAAATCGGAAACGCGTATTATCCGCGTATTAATTATATGCAAGGCACACCCTTTCGGCTTTAGCCACGCGATATTCGCTGCACGCTAGTGAGCCATGGGAACGAGATCTCCCTTTGCCAGCAGCGCTTTAATTCGTTTCGAATACGAGCAACAAGAATTCCAAAGAGTCAACAACGCAATAGTGAAATTAGTTCCAACAGATGGTGTATCACCTCAATGCATATAACCGAAATCGAGGCTATGAAGTAATCACTGGGATTATCGTAATAACAGCCTATCTGGATAACGTCGCATGTATACAATTTAAACCGTGAATTTCCATGACGATACCGAGTGTTGTAAATCGCAGAAAGCCTTCAGAAGCACGTCGAAAGCACGAGTGAAAAATGAAAGATTCGGTTACAAGTTTGAGTAACGCGTAAACAGGCTGGGAAAACTGCTGTAAGCTCGAAAATAAGTTCGGCAAAGAGTATAGCGTTTGTGAATTTTGTTTTTAATCATTGGGCTATAATTAACGAGACATTGGAAAAAAAAATCGAACTTTTCATTCAACTTCACATTTTATTGGATTATTCCTACAGCCGTGAGTGGCATTTATCTTGTCGTTGAAAATATCAATGAAGATTATTGAGCAGAAGTAAATTTCATCGTTGACAAGTGTACAAACCAGCATGCTATTAGTATTCCATATTATTGATATTCGTGTTGGAATTGACATTGCGATTGACATCTCTCGCGCGCGAGAGACTCCGGGCTCCGGTTCCATAAACGCGTCCACTGCTGATTCCCAGCAGGTTGTTCGGTATAGTCACCGGAACTGCTCTGTCGTAGTTGCTGTTCGTGTTGGTGTTCACGTTGCTATTGACGTTGCTATTGACGTTGCTGTTTTCGTTGCGGCTTCGAGATTTCCCAAAGCTTCTTCGATACTTCTCACTCAATCTGGAACTCGTTGAATCGAGGAGAAAAGGCAAAACGTCATCCTCGACTTGTTTGCGGTTTCTTTCGTTCTCGGGCCCGTCGAAATTGACGTTCTCGTTGTTCGACACCTGGGGGAGAAGCCAATTTGCGGTGCTCAGCGTCTGAGGTCGTCGCGCGTCGTTGGGGCTCGAAATCTCTCTCAAAGGGTGCCTTTGCAGATGCTGGAAAAATAATTCGATCAACAGTTTCGAAAACAAACTACTCTAATTAGAGTGTTTATATAAACGAATATACAAGAAAAAACATTGATTTTTTTACCCCACGGAGGTCTTCGCTTTTATACGGAACGGCATTTACCGCGACTTCACGCGAGGGCAAATGGCGAGGTATATTCATAATTACATTTCGTCCTACGGATGATGTCAGGTAGATTGTTGGTTTGGACGACTCTCTGATTATATCTTCGATGTTCTTGAGAGAGTCGAGGATTAGCTCAAGAACGGTGGGTTGTACCGTTGCCTCGCATGTCCACACCGACAATAGCGACTACAATCATAGAATAGTAATAAAGAGCAATGAGGAATAAAATGAAATTTAAATATTCTCTAAGGTATATCGATTTGATTACCAAAAATCCGAAGATCTGAACCGATGTTCCCTTTGACAACATTGCGACGTGGTGGGTCGGAGCTTGACTGACTCTTCGAGTCAATACCCGGCTCCATTTATTCGTTCATTGCAAACCATTAAAATTTTTCAATCGACGGTTGAATTACTTTATGATGAACGAAATTCTATTGCACGATTTCGAAAGCGAGAAACGATTGGACTCGGATCGTATAAATCGTTCGACCGCCGTGAAATAGAGATTAGGCGAAAAAAAAACGATTGTTAGCATTGAGTATATTCAGTTCCGGCTGTTTCGCCGATGTCTGTATAGTACGTGTGAGTTGATAGTGCAGTATTAGGTGAAGCGCATACACGATTTTTTAATAGCATCTTCAAATTTTTATTTCTCCTCCTACATTTCTTCTCCATTTTCGTAGTGCAGATAATACAAAATATTGATTTTTTGTTCGATAAATACATTTTTAGAAAAATCCAGGTACATCAAAGGATGTTAGTGTTTAATATTATTTTAGAAAATTGAAATCTGCATGAACCTTTAAGAATTATCAGCTCTGTTTTTTCTTGCGAACGTATGATTTTTATCGAAATAACTGCAGAGTTACAAATTAACAGGACGAGTCAGTTTTTACTTTATTCTCGTGAATTTTAATCTTGCCAATCTTCAACAATACAACTTTTCAATATCAAGAATCGTCGTCAGACGACTGTGTCGTTCCCTTCAAAAGTTCGCTTTTTCGTATTCTCAAACTAACGTTTATAAACTGATCGTCATCACTGTCTACGCGTTCATTATTCTGCACGCTGTGCATACTCCTGGCCCCCATTGAACCGTACATTCTTTTGTCGGCATTCTCGCGGTTTTCCGTGATTGATTTCAACTTCAGCATCATGCGCGCCACAACGTCACGCGTAACAATCTCATCGTCCAACGTGGGTCGGTTCATTCGATCACCCATCAAAGCTTTTCTCGTCACATGATCCAGAGCGTAGGCTACTTCGAAGGCCGAGGGCTTTTGGCTTCTTCGAGTCGGATTCACCACCGGCGTTACGATTCTTTCCAATTCTTCTATCGTGTTCTGCGCAACGGCCGCTCTACGGTTCGGACCGACATCCAAACGATTTTGGATCAAATTGAAAAGTTCCTTGGCCACGTCCTTTGGATCGACGTTCACGATAATGTTGACGTTTTTATTCTCGATTACAGTATTGCCCTAAAAAAGAAACGACACTTTCTTTAAACGAAAAAGCATTTCTTCCTTTATTTGAAAACGTATTTCCACATATCTATTATTAATTATCTAAAAATCGTGAGAAGAATATTCGATTGAAATATTAGTTATAAGCAATGGCAAGATTTGCAGGTATCGAATATTATTAATGTATCTTTTGTTGCCCTTGAAAAGTGGGTCTGATGAATAACGAAAACGCTGGCAGTGTTGCCAATGTTGTTCACACGCATGCGGGGCGTCAGTACCCACGGGTCCGCGCGCGGAGGAGCATGTGTTCGATTACCGTTGTTATTTTTCCGTTAAAAAACGACGCCCGGGCACGTTGACGTCGCGAAAACGATTGCCGAATCTCCGTAGAGACTCCGGGAACTCGCAGGAGTGTAATTCATATCGGGAGATACGCAAATGCATCGGAATCGCGTAAAATACGTGGCGTTGCAACGCGCCGGCCGGGGGGGACGCGTGCGCGACATTTTTAACCTCCAAACCCGTTGGCATTGTTAAGATCCGGTCCGCGCGCGGAGGAGCATGTGTTCGATTACCGTTGTTATTTTTCCGTTAAAAAACGACGCCCGGGCTCGTTGACGTCGCGAAAACGATTGTCGAATCTCCGTAGAGACTCCGGGAACTCGCAGGAGTGTAATTCATATCGGGAGATACGCAAATGCATCGGAATCGCGTAAAATACGTAGCGTTGCAACGCGCCGGTCGGGGGGGACGCGCGCGCGACATTTTTACCCTCCAAACCCGTGTTGACATTGTTAAGATCGAAGCCGTTCCTATCTTCCTGTTTTTCATAAATTCGTTATTTGTTCCTTTTTCGAGAACGTATAAGTAACGAAAGGGTTTTCCGCGAGTTTTTCGTGATTTTTCGTGTCTTTGCAAGTTGGAACGCCGGGGTCAGCTCGACGCGACCGAACGGCGTTGGCTGCGCGCGCATACATCGCGGCATATGCGGATTCTACAATAAAGAGTTAAACGTACGCCGCGTCATTTGTAACGGTTGTTAACTTTTCAACCGCTTACGTTTGTACAATTATGAGTGATAAAACCAGAACGACGTGCGACTATAATTAACGATGTCCCTTCCTGCCAGTTGACAGACCGTGCGTTTTTCGATTCATCTTTTCGTCATTCTTTGTCTTCTTATCACAATGAATTAGAGGGAGATGGAATTATAAAAAGCTGAATTGAAGAACGCACTTTGAGCTAGTTTTATTCATCATGAAAGAACGTTCCATGTCAATGACGTGTTACTAATCATTGTTTTTTATGTATTCCACAGGTTCGGTGAAAAATTTTAACGAAAAGTGTGTAACGACGGGAGAGAATACCGGAAAACGGCAAGAAGCCGTGACGAGAGATTTTAGAGGCGTAATCTTCGTTGTTCCGTCGAAAGATGCCTCAATTCGAGGACGAGTCGTTGATGCAACGACATTCGATAATTCAGCTTATGTCTTGATAATGATACCGAAATGCACCCAGACACATCGTAGACTTCCCATGTCCCTCTCGTCCCTGAATCATGCCCCAGGATGTCAGGTACGAAACATTCCTCATTAACGTCAGTCAAGAATGCATAGAGATTAAATGCGATACAATTTTTTTCGATCTCAACTCGTCATTGGGTAAAAGACGAAAGTCATGCATTTCATGATATACATGACAATTTGCGTGCTAACTTGCCGTATACCGAATCAACAAAAAAATTCTTAACAAAATTTGGCAAACTTTTTTTTTTAATGCTGTGGTCTGCGATTTTATTATGATGATTATTTCATTATGATCGAGTAAGAAAGAGCCAATGCGATTTGCCTAGGAAAGCCCGTATTGATTAGCTGTTAGAAACGAAAATAATATTTTTGCCAAGTTGCGTCAATGCGACGTTTCATAAATTGCGTTGATGAAACCCTCGAATCGTTTAAACGATAATGTTTTAATCAATCGATCGATAAAAATGTAAACTACCTTGGGAGCCGAGTTTAACGGCTGATTCATCATCCATTCTTGCCTCCCGCTTCTGTCCAACCGTGGATCAATCGGCTGAAACGAGTAATTACGAGATCGCGTATTAGTGATAGCGAGTTCATTATTCATTTTTTTTTTCGGTGCTAAGAATTAATCGTTCGAATTGATGACTTACATGCACTTGAGCGTCTACAGCGGCGAGGCAAGCGACGAGAAAACCAAGAAAAATCATTATAACGACGAGGCGGGCAGCCGAGTCCGATCATATCCTACGAAAGCAAAAGCATAACGTTCTTTTATATAGTTTAATCGTAACCGAGACGATGCCGAGACGACTCGCGTTTATGAGCTTCCTATTGCATTCACAGAATCGCATCCGAAGTCGTAACCTTCGCGCGGTTACGATAGGCGAGCCAAACATTAATGCACACCACGGGGCTTACATATCAATTGATAATTCACGCCGCGTTGAATTCGTCGCTCGTTTATCGTAACCCACAGGTGGGCCATATAATAAAAACTATTCTACGCTACGAGTAGTGGTTAATTCGACCGCGTGCGAAAGCCAATTCGCGAAAAGTAAACGTGACTCGCGAACGATTTCTTATTTCTTCAATGTTGTGCAGTGAATTTGTAGTTTTTTTGGGGTAGAATTATCATAGTAAAACTCTTGAAGAAATCTTCAAAATCATCTTCAGATTCAGTAAATCCATTATTCGTTAAATCTTTATTGGAAACGATTCATGTCGTCTCTAAAATAGTGTCTAGAATCTATACAGTTCCGAAAAAAATCGTCGAGTTATCGCTGTTTGCGTTTTTCTAGTCTCACAGGCGGTACGAATCCGTCGTGTATATTTTCCTGAATTATCGGTTCGTCCTTGTATTCGTTCTTAAGCGCCCGCGACAGAGCTTTGTAAAAATTCGCTTCCCACGTGAGTTGACCGTTGCTACGCCGAGTCGCCACGCCGAAATTTCGTTCTCGTTCGTTGCTCACCGAGTGCTTTGCGTCATCTGAAAGAACGAGACAGTGTTACGCAACTTCCGTGTCATTGGCAGTCGCGACACGCTTTGTTTAACTCGAGATTGAACGCTCGAATTGCCTTCGCAAACTTCCTATTCGTATCGATCGGTTTTTCCCGACGATGCTTCGCAATGGTCTATCGATCGTCGTACCTCCTCGTCTCGTTGTAATCTCGGAGCTTCTTGGCGAAGATACGCGGAAATGTCGGTACTGCTTTCCTCGATAATGTTCTTGAATCTGAGCGACTAGATTGTTCATCCGTTGAATCTCATCGTTCAATCTGGCAAGAAGATTCTCGCCATAGTTGTCGGCTTTCTGGAAAAAGAAAGAAAGAAAAAGAATTGTGGAAAACACTGATATTTCCGATGATAGCGTTGTCTAAGCAACGTTTTTCCTGATTTGACTGACAATATTGGGCAGGAGGGTAACCACCAATGAGATTAGTAAAACAACGTTCTTCATCGTCGTTCGTTGTCTACGTGAATTTTAAATTCGTATCGAGACAAAACTACTTTATATAGACGATATTGAATAAACGGAGCATCGAAGGACCGAATTTGTATGCGCTTCGACGATACTGTATCCGCAACGGTGCCGAATAGGCGATGTCAATTTAGAATGTAGTCGAGATTTTTTTTAAATCGATTCCGTCGGTTATCGATACGTGTATTGTTATTAAACAGGTTTGCTTGATAAGCGCGAGGCATTGATTCACCTCACATCGATTTGCATCGGTCGGCTTTGGATAGTCGCATAACAAATGTCGATAAAAAATTCTTTATGGGTGTTCGACAATAAAGTTTGAAATTCACTGAGTGTCGCGGCTTGTAGATTATTTTTGAATCTGTAACGACATTCAGCACGACGCGTTAAAGAAAACAATCAGGATGATACATTTTTCCACGTGTTTAACGTCTACTATCGAAATTAATTTTGATAAGTAAGCGTAACTGATTGATCAAAACAATGCAAGTGTTTGCCTTTGAATGACCAGATGTTTTTATGTCATTAGGAAGTTGATTGATCATTGTTCTCTTACCTATTAACACATAACGATCCATCCACGAGACGCATCTAAGCGGCGTGAACAGATTACCTTATTGTAACAGCGATCGATGGATTTATAGCTGAACTGGTGGGCTCGGGGTCTTTAAACAATTTCAGGAATTTCTAAAATCATTTTATTTCTGTACTAAATTCTTTGAGCGATTCCAGCAATCTACCGATTCTTTCACTGTTCAACCGACGTCAACTTCATTCCAATTTTGGACATTTATTCTTTGGCGCTTTATTGGACGTTTTATTTTATTAACAGGGCTATTCTCGATTAATATTTGATCCAAATTGCTTTTTAACCCGTTGACCCGATGGGACGTAGGGCATTTGCGAATTGATTGGCGTACTCTTGCAGTTCCAATTCAGAAACTCCACTTTCCTCGTACTGTCCATATACATTGTCGATCGTTAAGTCGTCGACCCCCGAATCCTTATCTACTCCTTTTGGAAAATCCTTCAACCCCTTCTTGGCTTCGGTTCCAGACCTTTCTACACTACGGAATTGGTCTTTGATATCCGGAAATGATCTAAAAAGAGGAACAGTGCCTATCAAACTCAATCCAACTTGGCTAACTCCATTACCGCCCGGGCTCATCAAAGCAGAGGCCAAGTTTCCTTGTCGATACCTTATTTCAAGAGGCGCCTTTTTCGTTCCTTCTCCACGTTCTAAAACCAATCTTCCAGTCTCGGTCAATCCTTCTCGTATTGGACTAGCCTGCTCAGTCGATCCCCGCATCACGGACATTGGTGCATTCGGTTTTTCTTGAAAGAATCGCGTGCCACCATTTTTCGCAACCTCCGCCGTTAATTCCGACGGACCTGTACCGATATTCGTTACTACGGAACTGGTTTTGCCCAGATTCGCAAGCGACGCCCCTTGTTTTGTGGCGAGACCCGTAGATTTGGCATCCGAAACAATTCCTTCAAAGTTACTCAAATTCGAGATGCTAGAACTCATCTCTGCGGTCTTTTGTACTGCTTGATTTTCATTCACAGGTGGCGTAGTGTTAGTAGAGATTGTCGATACTGCATCTTGAAGCGAACTTAGTTTTTCCAATGGCAATGATTGCATGTTCGAGCCTAGATCATCAGTTGTGCCCGCATTGTCTTTTCCGTCATATTGAGCGATGGATCTTATTATTTGAATCGATTGCGGCAATCTCGTTGACCCAGACTGAAGATTCGAAGCTGCACTCATAGTTTGTTGAGAAATTGATTCCGCTGCAGTTGCGTTCTGTGCTCCAGTCGAGGCTAACGCAACATTTGAGGCTGCAACCATGGTTTCCCGTGCAAGTCCGTCTTCTGAATTTTGACCATTCGCTGGTAGATCTTGGGCTGTATGCGGCAATCCCGTTGAAACGGCTTGATGACTCGTAGTTGGATGGATGGCCCTTACTATTGAACTTTGAACGCCCATTGAACTTTGGCCTTGGACTGCACTTATTTCTCCCTTTGTTGCTGATTGAATACTCGATGGATCCGAAATGATCGTTTGTCGAGCGATTTCCGGATCTGATTTTCTACTTTGATCTCCCGATTCAAGCAAAGACGGAAGATTCGATGCATCGCTCGCAGACCCCTCATTCGCTGCCACGTTTGTTCGATTGTCGTTGCCCTCGCGTTTGCTTCCATCTGATCCTGATGATGCCGTCTTCGGATTCGCTATCACCGCGCCCGATTGGAGAGTTCTCGGATCCGTTCCTGGTTGATTTGGAAACGCTGCGTCGTTCATTGTGGTGTCGGTGTTGCTGGTGATACTCGAGTCATTGTCCTGATTATTAGTCACTGCATTGTTCTTCTCGGCATCGAAAAGCCGATTTTCAATAACCACGGGTTTTTTCGCTCCGTTCTTCGGATTATTGGGTGGTACCCGGTCGCTTTCTTTTCTCGCAAGTACATAAGGAACCCCGTTCTTCTCTGAAGCATATTTGTTGTTCAGTGAATCTTCGGTAGTGGTAACGTTGACACGCTCGGAGTGTTCGTTCGCAAGGTCATAACGATCGCGTGATGGCTCACTGTACGTCGTCGTGCGTGGGTCCCCTCCGTGATGATAACCAAGGTCTTCGCTCTGGCCGTTGTACCCGCGATTGGCGATCTTTTCTTCGGATACGCTCTGGAATAATCCTGTACGGAGCTGCGACGGGTTACTAGCGTTTGCGACGAGTTTCGATGCTTCACGCTGCTTAGCCTCGCTCTTCAAGTGAATCAAACGATTCGCCGTGTGCGAAGCGAGTCGCAGGAACAGCCGAAGAATCTTCTCGTTCTGGACTATCGAGTTCGGATCGTAGCTGAACGAACCGCGGCCAATGTTCGGCGGTGATGTTCGCGCCTGTAACGTTACGCAAAATTACCGTCGACGACTCAAAACCCCAGCGAATTCTTGGTTGTTATTCTTGCACAATTATTTGGGACACAGAAGAGAAATTGGGGGAAAAAAAGAAAAACAATACATCAACGAAGTTGACTGTTACGTTGTACCGAAATTATTAGAGCGGCGATAACGACGAGGACGTTGTGGCACCGTCGCATTGTACCATTTGCGAGACTAGCTTTGACGAATGGAGCTCTTAAATATCGTAGGCTCATTAGAGGCGAGGCCGGATGGCTCGCCAATCAACGACAATAATGTTCGTCGGTGCTTCGCGACTGGCTTTTTTCTTTTTTACGACCAGATTTCTCTTGTTTTATCGCGCGCGCGAAAAAATTCTTCTATCACGCTTATCACGCAACGAGAATACTCTGAATGTCGACGAATACCTTTATTGTTTTCTTCAGTTTTTTTTACTCGCGACAGCTTTATCGGCGAGGAAAAGTTCATCAATCGTCTCGCATTTCGACACATCTGAAAGAGTTGTTCGATACTCGATCTTAATTTAATTCGAAATGGCCGGTGTTTTTCTCGTATTTTATCGCTCGAGAAACGCATTAATCCGTAGGCAATGGTCTGCTCTTCAATACCGCTTGCATATTACGAATTACCCGTGTCTCGAGATACGCTGCAATTCTACTCGGCTTTATCGTAAATCGACACGCTTCCACGCTCGTTGAACGACCCTTCGACATGACACGACGATCGTAATGACATTCGTGCGATTGCTTCGTTACCATCGTCTCGACAAGCGTAAACCATTGTTCGTGATTGATTAGCTCAATATTTTCGTCGCGGATTCGAGATATTCGCTCGTTTGATATTTCTTCATTAGCCTTTATTGTACAATCTCATTTTTATACATGCGAATAGGTGGTCGATACATTTTTGGACAGAAGATATTTTTTTATTATCAGCTTCACGGCTGCAAAGTGGTTAGAAAAGCTTGACAACTCTCCTCGGTCGGCAAACACTGTCCAAAAGCTTCGAGGAGCAAAGGTTCCTTCTTGATGGCCGCCTCGTAATCTTGAAAGGAAACTTTTCCATCGTGATCTACGTCCAATTTTTTCAAAGCCAGCTCCGACAAATCCCGAACACCCTCGTCCGGATCTTCTTCGCCGGGTTGTTTTATCAAGCAGTTTCTAAAAAAAAAGGAAACAATCGGTATAAATTTTGATAAATTTCGTGATTCATAGCTGTTTTGAGTCCTTGGAAGTTGCGGCTTACTTGAACAATTGAAACATTTCGTCTTTGGTGATGTAGCCATCGTTGTTCAAGTCGTAAACGCGAAAGCAAAATTCGATTTTGTCCCGAAGATTACCGCGCAAGAAAACGTCCAAACCGAGTATCCACGGCTCTAGTCTTATGGAACCCTCGCTCTCGCGATCCCAGCAACAAAACATACGCTCGATCAGCGTGTCCTCGGTTATTACGTCGAAGGTATTGTGCAATAATTCACGAAAGATCGTTCTATCGATACCCTTAAAGAAAAAAAGAGGAAACAGCGAACGTTAATTCCAGTTTTTGGAAACTTCGAACTGGATTTTTATTTTGTCGGCCAAGAGCGTAATTACTTCGATAGTTTGCGCTGATTGCGCTCCGTTTTTGCCATCCAAAGTCGATCCAGGTCTTTGCCCGGGAGTCGCCGTTAATTTTCGATAAATTTTGAACAACGCCTCGAGTTCTACCCTGAAAACGAATTACTCTTGCAAACGCATTGGCGAAAAAAAGGAAAAGACTTGTAGAAAGTCGTGAATTTCTTTGACCTTGATTTTACCTGGAGAATCTTGTTTTTTTCTTCAACGAATCGATGATCTTGGCTTGATAGGCTGAATTCTTCATGTTGTTGTCATCCGGCATTCTTTTACGTCTACGTCCTCGCGTACCTGACGAATTTTTATCCGACGCGCCGGACTGTTGTCGCTGCTTCGAATTGTTCACCGAGACCCTGCGTCCGCTCGTCAGGAAGATGGAAACACTTCTCATGACTATCGCACCGGTACGACCGGTTATTACAGGGTTGCGAACAACCGCGCCGACGTCGTTCCCACCCCCTCCCGATGCATGCATTCTCGTCGACGGGGTTGTGCTTGGGTTCTCAGACATCGTGAAGAGCAAAAAAAAACGCCTTTTCTTCGCCAAGTTTATCTGTTGACTGGTAAAAAGATTTAACGAGTTTAGATAGGTTTGCATCTAATTTTTGCCTCGAATATGCAATCATTTATTCGCAAAAGACGGCGATAGTTGCATTGTAAAATTTGATGAATGCATTTCAAAGTCAATTAACAAAACGTTAATCGCATTGAAATTAAGTCCTATATCTTCACAGTTCAGCTAGACAATTAAAATGTATATCTATATGAATATTAAATGATGCTTTGTTGTTTTTACTTTAGAACTGCATTGATTGAATTTTGGATTAAAACATTATTTACCGGATTTTGTGAACTAATTATTGCGTATTTGGGTTGAAATAATATCGCAGACAATGCAGTTAGCAGAGCAGCGGAACGATCGTTAAATTCTCAAATACATTTTCCATCCGTGATCCGAATTTCGGTTGAATTGTTATTTCACGTCGATAATCGATAAGTGCATTACTCGCATTACAGTCTGTTTATTATTTGTTTCGTCGAGTCCGCGAGGTTGAGCCTCGTACGGCAATTGATGAATGCTCGTAAAATGCAAATTTATCCCCGGAGTTTCTTTTTATTCGTCGGTGACACATAAAACGTTCTCGTGTCTTTTTGTTATTATTCCCAAATCCATCGCATTTGCGTAATTCTATTCGTATACTCCTATGGATAGTTCACTATCCAATGTTTCGGAATGTGGTACGGGAAAAATCGACGAAATATGTACGAAGGGTCACGAAGGATTTTTCGAAGGAATGATATAACGTTGTGCGGGGTTACCGGTACTATTCAATCGTTCTTTCGTCGAATAGTAAACGATAAGCTTCTTTTTTAACAGTTCTTAGTTTACCTTTTTTTTTAGGAGTCTCGCGCATCGGAAACTCTTTCCGACTCATTCAATTTTATTATTAACTCCGTATCACAATATTATGAAGATAAGGAACATGGATTATGCGAAATCGATTTTTTTTTCATGCAATTTAGAATTTTTTTTTTTTTAGCAATGCAATACAGATTGTTCTGATTTCCTTGAGAAAGCAGAACTACATCGCCGGTGCAATTTATCGAAACATTACCAATGTTTTTTGGAGCCGTGTAACACGTTAATGCTAATAATCGTATTAGCATTTCAAACGTATTTCCCAATTCGTCTGCCAATTCCGAAAAATAAATTACTCACATCGCGCAACTGTGTTCCGCGATATCTGAGATAACAAACGGGCATGCATGTTCGAGGATCGTTATTTTCTCCTCGAAACGAGAGTAGAACTTTTATCATTAGACGAACCGAGATTACGTTGTACGAAATAAAACCGCAAGAGCTTCCGTCCGTGAGTGAATTCAAACGTTCGTGTTCTATACTTAGCAGTACGAAAGTTTCTAAAAAATTCCGCTATTTTCGCTCTCCACGTGTAAGAAAAGAAGCAAGACGGTGGGATTAAAGGCGGCAGGAATAGGATGTATATGCTCGTTCATCGCGCTCCCATCAATCGGCGAACGAAACGGCTTCTCGGCTCGTGATTATCGGCAGAGAGATCGAGTGGCACAAGGCATTCGAATGATTTAGCGTCTGGCCAACTTAGGTCACGCGAATCGCGGCGAAGTTTATCAACGGGTACAGACGCTACCCGAGGCGCATTGACGCGCTCCGAGCTTTCGTGCTGAATTATAACGTGTAACGTCGACGCCCCGAGACGTGGCAACCCGTAATACATGGGACTACGCGGGCTGTATCGATGGCTTGGAAGGCACTTTATTTCCGGAGGGCTTTTGATACAATGCTTACTTTGCTCGGCTCTTCGGAATCAGTTTAATTCTGCACAGCTCTGTTTATTGAGGCATTCAATTGAATTTCATTGAAAAAATACCATACTTCAAATACATTTGAGCGGGCCGGAGCTACTCTTCAAACAGAGATGACTGAAGATCTTTCCGTTGAATAATAATCGTATTACTTAAGGTATAGAGTGCGATCAGCTTTTTAAATTTCATTGTACGATGGATTCCGAAGAAAAAGTGTATTTTCTCGATGACTCTCCGTCGTACCCGTAGTTGGGCCTAGCTAGTGATCATTTAAATGAAAAAATTAGTTAAGCTAAAATTCAGACCGGTTAAAGGAAGTATTGTCCCAATTTAACTCAACTCCAAGTACTATACGCGTACTGACTGTACCACCGGCCTATACAGTACAAAATCATAGAAGCATACGAAACGATCTCAGGCAAACCACTTTGACCTAGGCCCACTTAATTCGCCTCGTGTACCCTCAAACCTCAATGATTTAACGCCTAGTGTGCGAATCTCCCTCAAGGTGCGCATGATCGATTAAGCTGCATCAACATTACCCCGTCCGTCATTCCTGTTCCCGAATTTATCTTTTAACTAGATTCAACTGGTTGTTGCCGCAAACTCGTTCGCGTGCGTTGATACAAAAATATTGCGTTAAATGCAACGAGGCAACTTTTTACAGAAATTCGCCATTGTATTTTTTCTTCTCGCGTACATAACGCTCCGTCGCGTTTATTCGCAAACTCCGACAGAATGACTAATCGCTGAAACAAAACTCGAGTTTTCCCGGTTCTACGACAATTAATTACAAAGTCAAACGGGTCGCTGCATTCTGTCGTGGGATTTAGTCTTTTCTTCGAGCGTCCGAGTAATTGCAATGGCGTATGAAACATGGAAAAAAAAAAGAATATTCAATCTTACCTTTTCGTCGTACCTGCTCACTTCCGTCGTGACAAAGCTTCGCCGAGGATAGTGCGGGGGAGTCGCCAACGGCGACCTCGGTTTATCGATCAAACCCGCGAATCCCACGAATTCGCCCCACTCGTCGCGCGGCAGCAACGGGACGACGAGGATTTTTTTTTCAAGTTTGAATCTTAACGACGCAATTACGACGTCGGACATGAAGAATTCGGAGGTGGCGTTGAGTGATGCACGTTTCGTGCTTTAGTTTCGCAAGTTTCTTCCGCCAAGTTAATTGAATTACGTCAATCTTCGAGTAGTACTTCAAGGTCGAAAATGAAATCGCGTGGTTGTAATTTATAAGTATCTCGATTGCGTGAATGGTATTCAATGGAATCGGAGCGTTTTGGGGAAAAATGCCGATCTCATTCGGGAATTATTTTGTGCCAGGGCCGTGAGAAACGCAACACATGTGGGCGAGATAAGAAATAGTTTTACCGTCAGTTTCCAAAATTTCATATCGATAGTAGTTGCTGGGTGATATTTTTTATTTAGAATTAGTTTTGATCGCATTTGTTATCGATTAACAGCGTGAAAAATATACAAGTGCCGACATAGGAAAATAATAGATAGAATAATTTGGACCACTATTCGGCGGTAACGCGCAGGCAGACTCGGGTTCGAAAAAACAAAACTATTCTCAATTCTTATTCTACATCTTTACTCGAAAGTAATGCATATTTTTCTAGGTCTGAAACTTCTGACATCGTACTCCATGGTGCCTGTTCTAGGATTCATGTGAGGGTAATATCTGAAAGACAAGAAAAAGTTACAATAATCAATCGCGATAGTTAAAGGCAACAAATATGCCACTCACGGCCACGAATCTTCTTTCTCGGAACTCTGTGCATCTTGCACGTTTGAGTTTTGATTGAGATTCGTTATGGTATTTTGTATCGTTGGACTGAAAAGAAATCTGCGGGATTGGGGCCTCAGAGTTGCCGCCGTTTCTCTCGAATGGTCCTTCTTGTGGGTTCTTTAAAAAATATCAACTTTTACTGAAATGTCGATTGTCTTCTCAGGACGTAAAAAAAACGATACAATTGAAACGATAGGTAATTCTGCGACGAAGCGTGTTTGCGTTAACAATCTACATGCGTCTGTCTTACGTCAATGAATTAATGGCTCGCCGTTGCTGCTGTGTATTCCGTTTCCACTGATCGAAATTTTCCCACAATCGTTGAGTCGCGAAGTTGGTTGGAAGTTGTACCAGCATCTGGAAACATGCACGAGAGCGAAGCGTTCAATCAAAAGGTACACACGCGGGTGTCTTCGTATAAAGCCGCGAAAGTTTGCCGTGTTCAATACCCCGTGGTACGCGCGCCGTTCCAACGATAATCTGGCTCAAGTCAAATCACTTCGGCACGTGTGCGTCATAAATAATAGAAAGTCTTCCAACAGCCGTTTGAAGCTGGATCAGCCGTCGAGACACAATCTAAGTTCTATGAATTGGCACATGTCGTATAGAATTCCTCTTATTTAATTTTGTACTCTCTCGTTTGCTTGAAACTATTTATAGCAGTTAACACAGGAATGGCTTATTGAGAGGTGAAATAAAATTTCCAGAGTTAGAAAAATATTATTTTCGAATTTAATATAAATAAAATAGAAAATTAATTCTTTTTTTGTAGTTACGAAAATTTGAAAATTACGGATAGGTAACTTTTTTGTAAGTTCGAAAATTTTATTCATAATTTAATCTTTGAAATATCGCGAGAAAGTTGCGAAGTTTACCTGGTTGTTTGCGAAGTTTGCTGAAGTGAAGATCGGAACGCACATTAGAATGATTGGCGTGCAGATCAACGTCCAGATAGACATTCCCTATTCGCACTGATCGATCGGCATCCGTTGTCGAAGGCTCACGTTCGTAGACGAACTCGGCCTTCCATCGCTGCGGCTAAATATGCCCTGCTCGGCGAAATTACCGTCGCTACACTTCTATAACTATTGTGCTGTACACCCGACCGTGGCTTATCGGAACTCGAAAGACCGCTCTGATGCACCGAAGTTCCGAGTGGCACGCAGAGTTTGTACGCGATTTATCGTACACGCGCGATATGACGACTATTGCAATCGTTTATTATTCATATTAATTACGCGGTTACTTAAAAAAAGAATACTTAAGTAACGGCAAATAACACAACGTTCGCCTCTCATGCACCACTACGGTTTAATCATTCGATTTTAATAAGCGGCAAAGACGAGATACTTTTGGTATTTTAACGAGTCGTCGAATCGGAATTAGGCCTGTATGTTGTTGATAAAGAAATGAGATTCACATGGACATATTTTTAACTTATATCGTATCTATTCTATCCAGTCAATTAATTGACCGCATCTACGACCATGATTTATTCGTCCCAAAAAATGGAAAATATTTGGTTCAATAAATCAAATACGGTTTTCAAAATTTTTTCTCGTGAACAATATTTGAATGCCGCTCGTGATTATGATTTTCTGAATGCATAGACATCGAGTGGTGTTTGCTAGAAGTACCAAAAAACAGAAAAATTGTTATTTCCATTTGGATCGTACCAATTATAAAAAAAGCATTGTTTTCAGTCTTGACAACAAATAATAGTCACCTGCACAATTTTTCGAAATATCGTCGAATAATCCCCAGCTCGTTCAGAACACCGACGAGCATACTGTCGAATTCTTCGGCGCTGTAACGATGGGATTTCTCGTCATCGTCTTCATCACGATTTTCATTGCCCAACGAAAACGACGTTAGAGAGTCTTCGAATCCTGTAGACATTAATCGAGAAATGGATTCAATTTTTCAGTCTTTTGTTAACCGACTTACAGGTCTATCGTTCGTCAAACGCAATGCTCCATTATTGCTTACGCGACTTTACGTGACTCTTGTTATCTTCCGTGCTCTGCGCTTCGATATCCTGCTCGTCGAAATACTCGAGTAGATCATCGAGCAAATTGTCCCCAACGATTGATACGATCTTTCGATATCTCGGTGGCAAAGTTGTTTGCGCGTCTTCGACGCCGTCGAGCCGATTGTCGATACGCTTTGACTTCTCCGTTTGATAATCGTTCGACAGTAGGAGCAGCATCAGCTTCAGCTGCTTGAGCCATTGAGACTGCGATAATTATTGATGAATATCAACTCGAAGAAACTTCGTCGCTAATACAAAAAGTTGCAAACTACGAACCGCTCTTTCTTCGTAGTCCTTGACATTCGCTGTTTTTGCCGCGAATTCGGTCAGGAATTTTTCGAGGTTCAAGCCCTGCGCGGCGACGAATCGGCTCGAATCCTCGGGACTGAGGGTCGAGGATGTTCTGTCCATGGAATCCTGGTTGACATTTATCGAGTCCGACGTGTCGTCAATGTTTTTGGATACGGAAAGAAGCGACGTGGACTCGTCTTTAGATTCCAGAATCTTACCGGATGTTCTGACTAGTTTAACAAATACAAAGGAACAAATATTGATGCGATCTGTAGGGTTATTGTAAAGTAGACTCACGAGCTTCGATCAAATTTGATGAATCTATCGTCCGACACTCGACCTAAAGTTCAAATAATAAATTAAATATCGATTTTTGTTTGTTTTCATGATTGCAGTCGAATATCGATTTCATACTTACCGCGATCAGTAGTCCGGCGACGAACAGCGTTAAATAATGCATTTCGTTTTTTTCGTTATTTCCAATACTTGTGAATATCACTCGGCGTACAAATGATCGAACCATTGAGAGACTCGGAGCTTTATAGGAATCTTCGCGAGCGACTCGAAGACGTATCGACGTATGTCGTGTTTCCGACAACAACGACGGAAGCGAAAATACAACGCGACGGGTTTCAAACGATGTTGGAGTTTTATACAGTCGGATATGCTTTCACTCTAGCCCGAGTCATATTTCTCTAAACAAAACGTTATAATGTTGATGCTTGGTAGAATAACGAGCGATCGCTGTTGCTTAACGATCGATGAGACAGGATCGTCTATAAAGCTGGTAGCGGATTGTCGTATCCGGCTGATATTACGAAAGGAAAATAAACTGAACTTCTATTACAACTTGAGCGAATATTGCATATCAGGTGAGCTATTCTAGTGAATTTCTCCGGGGTGTCAACTTTGAGGACACCATGCTGTTCAGTAACCTATTATTTTTATGTTATGAAACATTATCCCAGTTCTCGCGGGTGATCATCTGAACGATAGTTAGGAAGTAACCGGTAATGATTCGATGATCAATTACCGCACCGTAGTGGCGAAAAGTCCGAAAATTCGAAAAAAAAATTGATCGCCGTAAAATCTTTCACTTGCATCTTACCATTTTCAAGAGAATATTCCAGACGGTGTACTCTGACATATCGTTGTTAATCGTTGTTAAGAGTGATAAATAAAAGTAAAGGATGGAAGTAGAAAAAATCATTTTTTCACTGTGCGAAGTTTAATACACTTGTTTAACGATCCATATTTATGCAAAACGCTATTTAAAGCTTTATTCTGCCTCTGTAATGATTCTTTGCTTTTCTATACAGGGGAGCCCTCTTATTTTAACTCCACTCAACTTAACTATCCGCGTATTTCTACTTGTTTCCATGGTGACGAATCTGCTAAACTGAATTTCTTCGATGTCCGGAAAACCCAGTGCAAGCGTCCCCACTCCTCTACCCGTGTAGCTTAAATTTTTTACTCAGTTTCGTGTCTTTACAACCCATGGTCTGTCGAATCATGGTCTACAATCGAAAATGATTGAGATTAGTGATAACAGAATAATACAAAGAAAAAAATGGTTGTGACTTAAAATACCCTCCAGGAGTTCATAAGGACAGCATTTATAACGTCCATTAGGTGTTGAATGCGGAGTAGATGCGTCGAAGCTAGTGTTGCTTGGGAAAGTGCACGCGTTCTATCAAATGCACATTTGAGCCTGTATATAGAACGTAGTACCGGATCAGGATCATTTCGTTTCACGCTTCTTCCGTCAATCACTACCACATCTGACCACAAAAGGAAACAAATATTTTATTTATTGACACAAATTCGGAGGAGCAACGATACTACTCACTGAGTTCGTAACCCAATAAATTCATGATTCATACATTGTTGCAGAATCAACAAGTTATATCGTGCGAGTTTTGTTTCGCGCCAACAAAAACAAAATTTGGACTTCCAAAAACATACGTTAACCGAAAACCGTGACAGTTTTTCAAATTTTTTCAAATTTTTTACCTCCGCAATCCTTGACAGGAAAAGCCATAGCCGCCGAAGCGATGATGCTGATAGCGAGAAGCACGAGTTTCACCATTTTTCAAATTATGGTCTATCAATTCTCGATTGAAATCCGCTGAAAGCACAATAGTCGACCACCAGTCGAGTCGAGCGAGAAATTATGCGAGTGGCGAATGCCACCCGGACTTATATAGGATCCCATCCTGTCGGGGATATATCCAAATGTCTTTTGCGCTGAACACTCGAGAGAACAATTTAATAGCGGTGCCACCTCGCTCGTTCCGACTACATGAATATTGTTATGTCATTATTGCGATTATTGTAAAATATTTGTTTCAATTATTATTTCTAGTCGAACCACGCTAAAAAAAAAGAATGCTGCAATTTTTCGTCTAATCGTCGCGTTTTAACGTTATTAGCCGACAACAATTAACAAGCCTAATTAGAGTCATAAAACTAAAAAATAAATGCGCAACTGGCACGTGAGTGTATAAAGCCTTGAGCGATACAACGGCCATTATACATTCATTACAACTAAACAAGGAGATAATGTGAAGCCCGGAATTTTCGAAAAGAGACGACCGAGCGTTCAAAATGTGATTCGCGGAAATTCGTCTAAAACAGTTCGTCTCAAACAATTTGTCTACAAACAGTTCGCCTTAAACATTTACTTTAAAACATTTCGTGTGATAACAATTCATTTGAAATAGTTCGTCTAGAAGATAATTCATTTATTTTTGTTAACGTTAGCAGTCACGAGGCGTAAAGGTACTAGTTTCCTCCCGCTCAGACTCGCTTTTCTTTCCGTCGTTTACTTTTCCTCCAGCTGATTACGAATCGGTAACTTTCCTCCCGCTTCGCAGTCATGAAACATGGTCATTTTAGCGTAGTCGGGAAAACTAATTTGTTCACTGTGCAGAGTTTAAAATACTTAATGGTCCGAATTTGTATAAAATTCGATTTAAAGTTATAGTTCTCTCACCGCAATAATACTTTCCCTTTGTATAGATCGTATGAGATTGAAAACGTAAAAGTAATGTTCAGTTAAGGACACAGTTTTTCATGCGTAGATTCAATCGTGTTTATTATCCATTGAAAAGAAACAATTAACAGATTTGGCAAATACACGCCGTGAATGGAATGCCCAATTGGTGTAATCAAGTTGAAAAAAGTATAACAAGTCATTGATTTATACGAGATTTTTTTCACATTTTTCACTCAGTCTTCTTGTCTTTCGGGCTCACTTTCTGTAGTAACTTCCTCTGCAATAGAAAATGATTAGATTACAGATTAGTGATGACAAAATAGTATATTATGCCGCAAGGGAGGGAAAGCGTGATTCTCGCGGGGGTGAAGTTTGCGGTTCGAGTGAAACGAGGGTCGAAATCACACAAGTTTAAAATCCGTACCCTCCGGTGTAGCACGAGATACTTTTTTTCCTACTAGGTTAACATGATCCAGGAACGGGATCCGGGCAGGAATTTGGCTGTTATAGTCCGGTAGGTAAGCTACGAATCGAAATATTTACCCAGAATTGGCAGCGGAACTAGCGCTTGCGTAGGAGGCACTTCCAAACGGTGTATTTATCGCGCCAGCAGACGCGCTGCTTTCGGCGTTTGATCCAACTTGGGGATGATGATTGTATCCACCTCCGTGATGATATTGGGGTCCGTGACCTCCATATCCGTAATTGCCATGATCGTGTCCACCTCCGTATCCGCCACCGTATCCACCTCCGTATCCACCACCGAATCCACCATGTCCACCATACCCATCATATCCACCTCCGTACCGGTGTTTACGATGGTGATGAGGTGCCGGACCAGGATCTGCTGATCTCACGACTCTTCCCGGAATCAATGCCAAGCCTGATCACACGAGTAAAATAAATAATTAATTTATTGACACAAATTCAGTGAAGCAACGATACTAATCACTGAATTCTTTATCCGGTAAATTCACGACGTATACGTGGTTAACACAACAAAAAAAGTTGCACTTCCCAAAATCCACATTTTCCGAAAATCGTGATATTCAGATTTCTGAAATTTGTTTACCTTCGCTATTCTGAGCGGGAAAAGCCATCGCTACCGAAGCGATAACGCTAACAGCGATAAGCACGAGTTTCACCATTTTTTGAATTATCGTTTATTAATTCTCGATCGAAATTCGTTGAAAGCACAAAGACTTCGATGGCTAGTCGAGTCGAGCAAGAAATGATGCTTATGGCGAACGACACCCGGACTTATATAGGACCACATCCTGTCGGGGATATACCCAAGTGTCTTTTGCGTTATTACATAGTTATACTAAACCCATCATCAGGTATTTTCGGACGGCGAATCGCTGTATCTCATTAACACGGCAACGCGCGCTCTTCCACCGCGGGCACTCAACCTCCGTCAAGGACAAGGGACCGTTGTATACTCGAGAGAGTAACGTAATTTTAGTGTGATCTTCTTCGCTCTGACTACGTTAATCCCGTTGTGACGTTATTGCGATTATTCTTAAATTTTTCTTCCAATTGTTTCTTCCAGTCGAGCCATGAAAAAAAGCAACACCGCAACTTTTTTTTGTCGGATCGTCGTTTTTTTTACTCTATCGGCCGTTGACAACTAGCGGACCTGTTTAAAGCGACAAATAAAAAAGAAAAAACGACACTTGTGCGAAGCCAGGACGCGAATGTGGAAAGCCTTGAGCGATATAACAGTCTATACAGACAAACGACTAGTCGTTTTCATTACAGCTAAACAAGGAGATAATGTGGAGTCCGGAATTTTCGAAGAACAAAGTTCAGATCCGAGCGTCGAAGATGTTGCCGCAAAAAAATAATTACTCTCCGCTTGGAAGAGACTCGCGGATCTATGTTTTTTTGTGATAGGAAGTCAGGAAAATCATCGTTATCGTTCTTAACCCAGAAGCCAGAAAGGTTTTATTTCAATCCAAACAATCGCCTTTTTCTAATTGCTTTTATCAATACGGTACAATTAAGTTGTTTTAATCGTCGTTGCTACGAAGTTCATTTGCTGTAATCGTCGGATCTGCAATAAAACATAATAGACGCATTAGTGAAGCAGTCAACGCGATGTTCGTTTAGTAAAATTCAGCAAATTTTTTAATCAGCCTAAACTAGTTAGAATTATTAGATTAAATCAATTACTCAGAACTCGAGTGAGCGTGAGCGTACGAAGAACTTCCGTAAGGTGTGTTCTCAGATCCGGCGTGTGCACTGCTCTGGGAATAAGAATTTGATTCCTCGTTTGGATAATTGTTGTACCCATGACTGGATTCGCCGTTTCCGTAGTCGCCCACGGATCCGCTGTGAACATCTTCTAAATCGTCTTCACCGTGATTCTCGTAGTCACTATTCTGGCGATAATGATGATCATCGTCGCCACCAAAATCTGACGACCTGATATTTCTTATCGGCGTCACGTGCAAGCCTAAAAATTAATTGAATCCTCTTAGAACAAATGCCGTATCAGCGGAGCACACAATCAGCGTATCGCTTAGTTGCCGCGCTAGGTTACTTTCCGAGAATTTTCAAATATTGTTTTAATTCCAATTTCCTTACCTTCGATGTCGAGAGACGGAAACGCCAGCGCTGCCGACGTTGCCGCGACGATGAATATTATCAGAAACTTCGTCATTATGGGCGCTCTCGGATGACTTCGAATATTATGTTCGTTGAGTTCGAATTTATTGTGAATACAATATTCGGTTGATGAATTACTTATGCGTTAACGTTCGTAGTCACGAGAGAAGTGATGCTGCAACAAAGGAACATACAGGCTTTATATACATCCGATTCCCATGCACTGTACACGTTGGTGTGTCTCGCCACGGTTGTTATTCCAGACCCTCGAATAATGATCAGCTAATTTTTTTATCATTGGAACTCCATCATTGTATACGATTAAAATTCGACTTTTCGTAGTATCGATTGAGCCAGAAAAACTAGACGGGCGGAGATCGAAATTCATAAATTTTTTTATTACCATCAAGGCCGAATTCATCATAAGACTCATTGGAATTATTCGCATACGGAGCTCCAACGAAAGAGTCTGAAACTTTTTGTCGCAAAAATTGAAACATGCTGCTGTCATTTTGAAAACGGATGAGTGAAATTAATCGTTCGAAAGAAGTTTAATTTTCGACTGAGAACAATCATCGAGGGCTTGGCGCAGAAGACGATCTTCTGGAACGTGCAAATTATAATATATCCTGCGATCTTGCGTGCGACCGACGCGTCTACGTGACCTGCACCAAGGTCGGAATACGCGCGCACGATATTTCCGCACCGGCCCCGAAATATCAGGATACGCATAGAAGAAATACGAGTAGACATGAATTTATTACGAGGAAAGTACTTTGGAGAGATACAAATAAGGAAACGTTACCGATAACGAAAAACCAATTAAGTAACGACACAAAGGGTCCATTAACGAGGAGATCCACGTAAAAAAAACGAAGAAGGAAAGAGAATGTCTCCGGAAACTCGTTCTGGGAATCCCCTTGAAGAGAGATGCGTCATCGTCCGAGGCGATAAAATCGTCGGCGATATACTACTGGTTTATTTCTATGGTAAACACCTCATTGCCCATTCGCGCCACGAGACTGCGTGTAAATGATACAATCTACTCAAGATACTCACGAGCGTCCACTAATTTTCTTTCACAGTCATTGGCGAGAACCAAAGCGTCCGTGACTTTGTCAGTCATTGAACTGTATGGTAATTTTTCTTCGTACGAGAGGTATTTTAAGGATTTCGAGATTTTTTTTAGTTCGGATGGATGTCGATTATTGTACTCGAAAGATGGCAGATACTACCGCGAGGTTTGCTTAATAAATTTTCACTCGCAGAGAGGTCGCGAAGCGAGGGTGACGGAGAATAAAAATAAAGTATTCATTTCCTTGTCAGTTTACATTTTGTTTAATCTTTGAAAAAACAGTGGTTGGTGCGTGCAATTATCATCGATTGTGCGCGTAGTGATGTGGTATTCGGTGTTATAACCTTCGATAAACATCGGCAAGGTCTTTCCCTCTATTTTTGAAAATTTAGGGTGATCCATTTTGAGTTTGGAGCTCATTTTCCGTAGCCCTTGTATCCTCCATAGTAGCCGCCGTAACCACTCTGTCCATATCCCGTGTTGTATCCAGTACCGTATCCGTCATAACCACCATAAGATCCGCGGTTGTAACCGCTGTAGTCCCATTTTGCTTCGGCACTAGCTTCGGCGGCCCTGGCGACTCTTTCCCTGTTGAATGCGAGATCTGAAAACAATAATGATTAATTCAATTAGAATATGAAATCGATTTAAATTCATTCTTGCTTATCGTTAGTTAAAATAAATTAACTTACTTCCCGGATTCTGGGGTGGAATTGCAAAGATTGCGGCGACCATTGCAAAAAGAAAGATTATCACGAACTTCGACATTATCAAGCGTGAAGCAAGAATAATTTGGCAGACTATATGTTCAACGACTGGCTGTACAGTTGCTTGCGACTCCGAGAGAATTTCAGTGAGATTTGATGAAAATCCTGATTCGTAGACGCGCTTATATAGGAATCCTTTTAACCGGAGATTGACAAAAACCGTAAAAATTAGGTGATCGAGGAAAAATGAAGAAACTTATGCTGACGCATTTGAAATGAAGCCTGCGCCCACGATGCGTGACAATTACTTTACGGCGTTCTCGTCGATACCTCACAAACATCGTATCGTCGTTCGGATGACCGTGAAATAACGACAAAACCGCCGAAACACCACGGGCAATTCAATTAAATGCGTATCACTGCTCCCGGCACTATCAAGAAGAAGTGAATCACCGAAGGAATTGTTGACGCCACGTGGTGATTCACATCATCCAGAGAGTTATTGATTAAGAAAAATGGTCGCCTTAATTCTAACTCCGCGATCCCTCGACGTTCGTGCGCTTCCCCTTATTTCAGATTTCAGGAATCAGGAATGTAATAAAAAATGTTTCTCATTCTATAGTTTTGCTGTATTAAATGGCATGAAACGCTAATGAGTGGACATTCACCGATGAATGGACAAAATTGTATGTCCTGAAAGATCTCGCTGACACAGCAATTCAATGGTCTGGATCTTTTTTTTACATCGAAACCCGATTATCTAAGATCACTGCGAGCCGTATCGTCGCTCACTTTCGATGTCATTGTTATAAAAAAAAGAGATAATAGCCGTAAATAGTCATTTTTTAGAAAATCGTATCAAGGAGTTGATTAATGGAAGAGTTTATGAAATATTCGAGTGTCCATATATTGGGTTTCGTGATTGTCCATATATCTTTGTAAAATCACGAATGATAATAATAGAAAACATTACTACAAAAAAATCGTGTATTGTATAATTTGTAACGTTTAATTTACATACAGGTTATCCACATATTCGTTTGCATGTTCATTCAACGTACAGAAAATATGATTTTCGATGTCTCGTTTATTAAAATCCATTATCTGAAGATTCAACGAATATTATGGTTTTAAAAAAATCATTTGCAACATATAATGAAGTTTTGAATGAACATTGTGAGTTTTATACGTTTTTGTCGAATAGGTTCACTATTTCAGTATAGACGTCCTTAGAAATATATTTTTTCAACTACTTGGGCTTAGTCGTAATTATCAATGATGTCCCCGGCGATTTCCACCACGACGGTCGTGATGATAGTCGTGGTGGTAGTCGTATCCACCGTTATTATGCCAGCGGTCTTTGTGGTGGTATTTGTTATAATTTCCTCTGTTGCCGTGTCCGGGATCGGGTTCAGCAGCTCTTGCAACCCTTTCTCCCACTGTCAAAACATTATCTAAGTAGGAAAAACGAAATATTAAAGACCGATTCGAATAATACGAGCATATAAAAATTCGCTAGTCAATTTAGTCTTACCTCCGATAGGTTGTGTGGGTTCCTGCGGTGATGGAAGCGCAGCTGCGACCACCACGATCGCAACTAGGAGAATCAGCACGAACTTCGACATTGTCAATTAACACCCAAAGCAAGCGAAATCTTTACTTCAAGACTCTTGTTGTACCTTCGAGTGAATCGTAGGTAGAAGTAATCAAGCCACTACAAGATCCGAGCTTATATAGGACTTCAGCTTAAGGATACTTTTGAACACGAAGAAATGGAGGAAACCTGCGTCAGCGTGTTATGGTAATTGAGTATCATCGCGGCTATTCATGGCTACACGATAAATATCTTATTTGGGTCCACCCGTACACCATTCGCGTGTGAGATGACGGAGTTAACGATTATACGAGTCGTCGACGTACAGGGCTACAGCGTAGTCGCACGAACGGGTATAATAGGACATAAGGAAAAATATCTGCCAAGTATCGAAAGGGCGTATAGCATGTGTGTAAATCGTGTGGAACGCGCCCGTGCGTTTCTCAGCGGGATACAAACGCGACGTGAGAATTTTCCTCGTACTAAGCATGGTCTTGAGACGCAGATTGAGTCACAATACTGTAGCCTGGATTCTTTGTAAACCCCATTAACTTCATCGTACGATCTATGCGATGCCAATGATCTAACGATCCGATAGTAACCACTACGCAGATTTCAAACCTTCAGCAAAGTTTTCCTCATACTGTAAAGTGAATGGTCATCGATCAAGGTAGAAACACCTTGGTTGCATTCCGTCGAATGGGAATACCTAAAACTGCTGCGAATCGCGCATACGTGTAAAACCCCTTTGTTCTCCACAAAAAAAATTTGGTCATGTACATTGATTCTCGAGTCTTTGCACTTGAACGTCGTAGAACGTATACAATTTCTTACAATTCTAAACTATACATTCATTCCATTTTTTTTCGGCGTACTGATCTTAGCTAATTTTTAACTTGGCTAAGAAGTTTTCTGGCTAAATGGATCCACTTTGGAAAAAGAGTGAACAAGCTAAGTAGAAGGAAACAAAATTTAATTGAATTTAATAATAAAAGTAGCTACATTCTACTCCCCACTGTCAGCAGGACAGGAACGCAGGAATGAAACGTTTGGTTTCGATTCGGAGAACGCGCCTTAAATGTTCTTACTGATAGTGTTAAGAGAATACACATAATCTCTTGTTAATGGGAGATTTCCACGCATAATGACAAGTGAATCTCTCGAATATAATAAACAACTGATTATTGGTTCGTTCCCGCGTTTCTAATAATACTCCCAATTTTTACACTGTTTATCCTGTCTGGGTTTCTGTAATTCATGATAATTTTTTTTACGATTATCGTTTATGTTTTGGGCTTCCGACGTTTCATTTGCGACTTGTTCACAATCTTTTTTGAACTCTCCGTTATCTTATAATACGGTATTAAATTCTTCCGAAAAAGGAGCGCAAACTAGTTCTCAATAAGGAAAAAGTAACAGCAACTAAACTTTAAGAAATGAGCATCAACGACGATGAACCGAACGTTTTAGTGTAGTTCGGTGACCATATAACGAGGTAGTTTTATTCGTCGAAGTGGTCCATGGTTGTGAACGACACGAATAACCAAAAATGTTTCAATAATGATGATTCATTGAGAATCGTTCCTGCATTTTCTGTCGTTGACCCTCTCAACCAGCCGCAATTCGTTGTCGTGCCGAACTCGTTTATCATACATATTAACGAAAGGAAAAAAGGAAAGAAAAATCCAGAATATTATTAATAATTTAATTCGTGTGGTCCAATAAAATAAAACAAAGTTATTACGTCGGGTTCCTTAAATTAATTATTTTGAAGTCGTCAATTCGCTATTCACTATTGTATAAATCGTCGTGGGTGGGTTGAAGAAAAAAAACACCATCATTCGCAGGTGACTTATTTTCTACTTTCTTTGATATAAAATAGTTCTTTACAAAGTTTTTTTTTCTCGAGTAAGTTCTTCATGGTTTTACGAGTGCGAAGGTATTATCCGTGATGATGATGTCCACCTCCGTGATGGTGGCCGCCGTATCCTCCATGGCTATGATATCCATCATAACCGTGATGATGATGATGGTGCCCGTAGCCACCGGGATATCCTCCATAACCATATCCTCCATATCCACCGTAGCCGCCGGGATATCCCCCGTATCCGTAGCCTCCGTATCTATTATATCCGCCTAACCCAACGTAGAGACCACCGAATTGAGGAGTGGCTTTCCTTGCAATTCTAACAACTGGTGCCATATTGGGATCTGAAAATAATACAGCCGTTACGTTATGAAATCCAATGCTGGGGTAAAATGTCAAAAAAGGGGAGCGAGGAATTCTTTGATCCTATAAAAAAAACTTCTGAACTATCAACATCAAACTGCTGGCAACGAGCAAAAAACTATAAATGTGAAACTAGCTATTACTGGTACAGTGTTCAAAACCGATGCATCTCCTCGATCTAAGTTTGATGCGATTGATAATTAATAATAATAATATTTACCTTCAACGATTTCGGCCGGAAAAGCCACCACTACGGAAAATACCGCAGCCAACAAAATCACTACTACTTTGCCCATTGTTATACAAATTTTGTAGGGAGAATGAAAGAAAAGTGAAATTCAAGTTATTCTCCTAGTCGAAACGGCTGTAGAATGATGTAAATCCCGGAATATGAGCGATATTTATATAGGATGTGGCTTTGCTGCGGCGATAACGAGAAGAAGGTAAAGGGGATGTCGCATCCAAATCGGTGGTAATCCCCTTGAAGATAATGGGGTCATCGGTGTGAGAAGGTGATGAACACACCAATACAAACGTATTATTGGTCCATCAGTGAAACTGGCGTGTCCTGAATCTCCCAAACGGTGGAGACACGCCCCTGGCCATGACTGAACGGCCGTTTAACTGATATACAAATAACTGCGTCGAAACCTCGTGAGTTGGCGGTGTTTCTATGAGGAAAAAAGAAGACGTGTGTCTATTAATGAGTTGTTGACGATACCTTCCGAGAAAGCTGATCACACGTGGCCGAAGATTCTTTGTTAAAGAAGTGAGAACGATTTTTTTCTTCTTTTTAAGTAAAAACAACACTGAGGGCCTACGTAAAGAGTGTCCTCAAAAATCATTGCGGTCCTGTTGCAAAATTACGTGAGAATATCTGGCTCAATCCTACAATTACGGAAGACGTATTTACATAAGATTCTATTTAGTGAATACACATAGTTGACTCAGCATTGAAGAAAAAGCAAAACTCATCAATGTCAACGAACGATCGAGGGTCATTGGTTAATACTCTATTGACACGGCAATAGTCGTGGAAGTATAGAAATTTCTGTTGGTCACCGGCTCGTTTCATGTCTTTCACATTCGACAGTACTTTTTTTCCGTCCAATTCCGACAAGCCTTTCAATACATCTACGTTATTATCGAACACTGTCGCACCTACTCGGTATATGAAAGATTCCGTAAAGTGGCAAGGGCAACAACGTCACAACGTCGTCGACCTTGTCGGCGTTGTAAAGAATAATCCTGCAAGTTATGAATACAAGATGGTCAGCGTTTACTTTTGTTTCTGTAGTTTCCATGAATTTTATATCCGGATTTGCCGACAAAGCAATAAGTCATACGTATATTTCAACATCACTGATACCCGTGACCAATACCGGAAACCGATTACCGTGTTTTTAGCTGATCGAAGCGAGTTTTGCGGCCAACAGAATTTCGTATCGATGAACGCGGCGCGTGCCGTGCGGCACGTGCGCGATTGCTTTCCTCATTGGAGAATGTCGAAGTTTTTTATTTCACTACACTGTTCCCTGCGCTACTAAGCTCATGCACAAATGGAACATTCGAACGATGTCTGTTCTTTCGAGTGCAAGAGATTTGAAGGATAATCTTCACCGCGTTCGGATAAAGGATGAACAATAAAACGGCAAAGTCATAATTTGTTGATGAGACGACTTTAATGTACCATTACTACACCGGGATTAGATATCAAGTAGGTTGCGCATAATTAAGAGAGCCAGTTACTGTTTCATAATGTCTTCTGGCGTTATAGAAGAAAAACATCATTGGCTTGTAATACGATGTACAGTGATGACTATCCACGATACCCTCCATAGCCTCCACCGCGTCCATGTCCATAATGACCTCCGCTATGATAACCACCTCCACCGCCACCTCCACCATGATGCTTATCGGGTCCACCGTGACATTCGCTGGGCTTTTTATATTCCTTTTCCGGAGCTTTCTCAGGAGCTTTTTCCGGTTCTTTTTCCGGTTCCTTTTCCGGTTCCTTGTCCAGTTTGTCTTCAAGTTTATCGCTCAGTTTTTCTAACAACAAAAATAGCTGTATTGCTCCGATAGTGGACGAAAGGAATGATAACTACCATCATATTTTTATTATATTTTTACCTTTGAGATCAACAGCCACAGCCATGGCAATGATCATTACGACGAACACCAACACAAACTTCGCCATACTTGAATCTCGTTCAGTGCGATTTTCCCAAAAAAGAAACGTCTGCTTCTAGTATTGTGGACGCATAAACTTCGCGGCTCGGTTTCTCGCTCTCGCCACTGCGAAGTGTTGACGGAAGATTGGTACTATTTCGGTTTATATACAAACTCGTCTCTGTCTTGATGAGCTAAAAATGATGTATCTCCATGTTCTATCAATACGTGTTCGTTGAATAATGAGAGTCGAGACGCGATGAATTGGAACGTGCGCTGCTGACTTACATCGGGGACATGGTTTCGCATTCGAATTCGGTATTTGGTTATCGGACTAAACGCTCTCATTTTCGACGAATTTTCGCCGACGAACCGGCTTATGCGCAACTCATACTATCGGAACGTGAGGAAACAGTCAGCTTGGTAATTCATGCAACTCGGATAAATCAACTAAAGTTTGATACCAGGAGATTTTTTTTTCAAACTCGTCATTTGGTTTCCGGTTCCTGGAAACCAATCGCACTGGCGCAATTTTCGATTGATCTTTAATAAATAAAGTAAATAATAGCTGATTAATATAATTAGTACTCTTGGGCTGTCCGTCTTAAAGTTTCAGTTCAAAAAAATTAATGTTGTCATCTCAATCATAGATCAAGAAAAGGAACGGATTTGTACCTTTTTCGCCTGTTTTATGGTCTTAACTAAAAAAGTATTTCTCTATAATAAATCATCATTAAAGTAACGAAGAATTTGAAACTTAGGGATATGTTTGGATTTATTTATTACATTTCTTTTTACTGAATACTATTTATATTGCCGTACAACGATTTCGACGCTTAAACGCGATATTCACTGTAAACGATTGGAGAACCGTAAACATTGAAGCGAAATTGTTCATTCCAAGAGTCACGAGCGGGTCTTCGTATCCAACGATAACTAATTCCTGGCTGTTCGTAATAAGCGCGTGGTCTGACGTAAGTACTTGAAGGAGCACCGAATCTCAATGCTCCGTAATATCCGTCATATCGTCTCGGAGGGCCGTATCCAGCGTGATATTGAAGGTGATATTGATCGGCAGCTCTAACCGATCGTGGTCGAACCCCTGCAATGTCTTTTAAAAAAATAGAAAAAAAAATTCGAATTATTTTGAACTCTTTCATGTTACGATTCTCATAAGTTAAACTTCGCATTTAAATCTACGTGATTAATTTTACTAATTAATCATTGAATAGTTGACCTCACCTTTGTTGTCTTCAATCGGGTTTGTCGCAGCCGCTGAAACCACCGCGACTACAAGGATCAGCACGAGTTTTTCCATTATCAATAACTTTTTTCTACCAATAGTATTATGCAACACGCTATATTCAATGTCTTGGGTGACAGTGGGTGGTTTAACCTTCCCGAATTAACTCGAGTGAACTAATGATTACCATTTCGCCGGCTCCTTTATATAGTAATTGTCTTCTTTGTTTCAGGTAAGTGAAAACGTGATCGACGTGAATTTTGCAGCCAAGCACGGAATCGGTGAATAACACTTACATTCTACGTCATAGCCTTTATAACTGCGCTGGATATTAATGTAACGTAAACACATCAGTTGTTGAAACGAAGAAGGAAATATCTCACATCATTTTACATGCACAATGTCGTGAGATTCGCCTCTCTGTTTCTTTGCAATCGATTGCAAACGTTAAGAAAGTTTACCCCTTCGTACGTGTTCTGATCGGACGGAGTTTATATTACAAAAAATGCAATTCTGCGCTAAAATTTAATAAGCGACGAGCGCACGTTTCCTTGCACGTTTCGTCTTGTCTCGCGTCGTTGTCACGTGGCACATGCATACAGTTCATTCGATCGTAATGTCGCTAACTTGGATTATGTGCAAAAGAAAGATTTTACACAGTATTGAAACAAAAAACGACGAAGCCTGCTCAGTGATTTAAATATGTGCTATCGGAACGTGTCCACAAGACGCGGGTGGATGTTCGACTTGTAAAGTTGGTCTTGTGGCATTTGGAATTGCCGAGCAATCGGAGTTGTTTGAGTGATTCGCATCGCAATGCAAGTGAATCTAGGTTTAATCAATTCCGACAAATTTCTCGATTGCTTCGAGACATTCCGAGAATTGTTTGCATGCATTGATGTGAAATTCTAACGTCGGATTTAGTTCTTTGTAGGCTTAGTACTTTTACTTACAGCAGGACTCGTAAGGAAGATTGGAGCAAAAGTTTCTGTAAAAACGGAAAGCCCGAAATTCATAACAATTTGAAAACTATAAGGATATGAATCCAAATGACATTGCATTGAAGTTCCTAGTCCAAACGTGCGCCAAAGCGGATGTGACGCAACATAGTAATTTCATCAAGATGTGATGAGTACGCGAACTGTTTTTAACTTTGGCTATCTGGCTGAAATATCGCAGAACTCTGCGACCATTTCGCGAAGTACGAATTGCCAATACCTTTCTTTTTTCTTTCTAACGGTACATATCGAGACACCTGTTAGATTTTATTCGCGCGACGCTATGTATAGTATTCCACGAAATCGGTCTTGTACTTTTTATTTTCTCTCTTCGAGTCTTTTTCGACGTGCAAGACGTGTGCAGTCTTCCTGGATCGTGTCTGGTATCGAAGGTCATCGGAATACAATTAACAGAGACGTTTTATGGGTTCTATCTATTATTTTATTCCGCATACGCTACAGCGCGATATCGTCGCTTATTTTAGCTATCGTGCACGTCCGATTGGCGACGATCGTGATCGAAATGATTCATATACGATTTGTAAATTTTTTTATTGATCCGGTTACTGATCCACTCGCCTATACTCGTGTCGCGGCGACGCGAACGGTGAATGAAGTACAGTGAACGGTTGCTCGGTTGGTATTCATGATTCGAAACTTCAAATCGATCATCTCTTCTAAATTGGCTCATTCGGCACCGACGTGCCGGTCGCTTTCGATGAGCCTCGATTATTCTTGAGCTGGTTGAGCGCGCCTTTGTTTCTTTCTGTGGAACAAGAAGACGCTCATTTGCGAGTTCATTCTTCAAGAACCCTCGACTGTTGAACGTTATTTAAGCATAGTGAAAAAAATTCGGTAACTTACCCCTGAGGCGATCCACCGTAGGCGGTGGCTACAGAGCTTGCGACTCCTCCCTTGCCAGTCGAGTAACTATTGGCGATAGCTGTGATCATGCCAGGCGGCGATCCCGATGAGGACGAACCGTCACGAGTTATGCCTCGTGGAAAACTGAATACCATTGGGAAGAAGTTATTCAAGTTGGGAATGTTGCCTTGGCGACGATTGCTCTTGAAGGGAACGTAAGGGACTGCCGGCTCGTCATCGTCTTCGTCATCCTCTATTTCTTCCGATTCATCGTCTTCTTCAGATTCGACGGGAACTGGGGTCTTCTTGGGTTTTTTTGGGGTTTGCTTTTTGGCTGGACGTTTCGGAGCGTTGGTGTGTTGCACTTCCGGTTCTTGAACTGTGGGAGCTTCCGTCGTGTAGGGAGTAGGCTCTTCATCTTGTTCCTGCAGAAGAGAATGATAACGGTTCAAGTTGAGCTATCGAATCATATTCCAGCGGAAGATCGTTTTAGAGTTGCAATGACAAATCGTACCTGAACAGAGTGAGAATCCGCCTGTTCGTGTGGTTCTTCCTGAGCCGGCTCATGCTGTTCCTCCTCATCGACATGATGCTCCAGAGGATTGGGAGCCGCCTCAGCTTCCGCGCTCGACACTTCAGCCTCATCTATCGGCTCTGGACCGCGCTGAAGATAATCCGGCTGAGCGTCGCCGAGGTATGCGTTGCCGCTCACTGCGTTGCCTTGCGCGAAGACTCCGGTCGCTTGACCGTCGGTAGTACGGACTGGGCGATAGTACCCGGTGAACATCATTGCTCGATGTGGGTACGGACCAGCTGGCGTCCTCTTCTCGCGCAAAAAGATCACTGGATTGCCGTAAGAGTCCGCCATGAGAGACACTATCGAAAAAAAAACAAGTTTCCAATATGATTCATTAAAAGAAATACTAAGTGCCGAGATAATGAGGGTGATGATCGTTTGCGATTTGATAGTCATCAAATGTTCATGACTTTCAATATACTAATTGATTGTTGCCGTCGAGCGGATGCTCATATGTCTTTTTTGAAGAGTGAACAATCGCCAGGTTCGTTCGAAATTGACCCAGTAAATTCTTAATTCGATAACAATCCTTAATTCTCTGGAGTAGTGAATTTCCACTACCTCATTTGAGTCTGCCCATCAAACGGTGCAATGAGACGTTAAAAAAAATGTGCGCTTCGTCAGATCATTAATCTGTTTGTGATATTTTTTTCTATGATGCGACACAATGTATTGTTTTATTTATTTGGAAAGGGTGGCCTTATGCCTGAAGACTTAAGTGGACGATTCATTAACTTACCAGGCTCGGCAGGTATAACTCGCGCTTCCGCAATCGTAGCCGCGGCCGCCGCCGCCAAAAGTACGAAACTCAACCACGAAGTCATTGTTTAATCGAATTACGGAAAAAGGACCTCTTCGACACTTCGTAATCCCCTCGAATATAATACGCAAAAGCAAATGAATAAACGTTGATTATTGTAAACTCGTAGTCGACGCGGGAGAGAATCCAAGCACTATTCGCGAGAAAAGATCTACCTGGTATCGCGAAGAGCAACGTTTGCTCGATGATGGTCTTCAATGTCGCAATTGCTTTTATACCCACGAGACGTAGACACGCGAGCCACGTGCGATTGGATGATACGAGGGAGGGTGCCCACATGCCAAGAAGCATGCGGGATTTCGATAGGGTGCTATGGAATCTCTTCCATGTCTCCCCCTCCCCCGCCCCCCCTCGATGGGGGGAACACATCAGCCACAGAAGCAAGGATGGACGCATGGAAGACGCACACGTATCATAGAAACCCGTAACCGAACATAAGTACTTGGTACTCGTACGTTCGAGGATCCCTCACTCGCGCGCGCGAGCTCTTTGGTCAACTGATACGTGATCGGGATTCACAATAACGGAAGGAGCGGTGTGTTCTCCAGTCGGAATTTAACGAATTAATTGCGTTCGCGATTGGCGTACGGTACGCAAGCTGCCGTCGTCTTCGTTTTTTTCGCGAAAGGACGAGACTGCGAGGCGAGCCAAGCGATGTCGGTGAACCTCGTATGAAGTCTCGTTCAATGTCCTGCCCAGATTTGACCGCGGAAGGGAAAAATCAGTCTATATAATGCAATGAACGGTTTGAACGTTTCTTAACTTCCTATATAAATTACATATATACTTTCAAATTTAAATCTTGTGAAGAAAGCCCTGTCTGATCCTTCAGTTTTCTACTTATGAGAAGGTTCACGATTATTTACTATTTGAAGCTCATTAAATCAGACGCTGTGCCATCTAATGAAAGATTCACCTGCACGTGGCTCAATCCAGTGACTCATAGAGCCTACGCACTTCGATGAAAGTACAGAAAAAAAAATTGGATATCTGCGATCGCGACATTGTGCCTAGACTACGATGACGTGGAACCCTTCGGTCTCGCGTAAACAGGCTACCCTCGTCGGGAAACGTCTCGAATGTTGATGCGTCTGACTGACGAGCAAGCAAACCGATCGCAGTCATAATTTTCCATGCGTTTTGCCGATGGCATGCCTAGGTATACTGACTCATGGACCGTGATCGTTCGCTTGATCAAAGATTCCAAGACCATCCGGGGAGTTTCACGCCCAGGGAGGTTCATAAATTGTGTAAATTTCTCTATAAATATATCTACTGCGCGTTTCGCAGAGACCGCTACGATCCATCGAGGACCATCAAGACGATCGTGAAATCCGATAAGGATAAAATAATCGTCAGGAACGAACAATTCGTCGAAACAGCTCTTTTCTCTTTCACATTGTGCTTTTTTTTTATTAGTAATAAATTTTGATACGGGATGACGGTTACCGATGCCAATCCGGGAAAGAATGAGATTCTGACGAAGAAGGGCACGGTAAGAGGCGAAGAAGGCGGATCTTTGACCGGTCTTATTGTTAATTCGAGACGCGACGTGAACGGCCACCGCGATTGGACTCCCGCGGACTTTTGATCGTGCATCGAGGAATTATCGTCGCCTCTGACCACCTCATACCCCAGACGCACTCGCCGGATGACTGACATAATATTAATATATTAACATGAAACCGCTTTGATCGGATGTTACGTCAAGCGAACGTCACTGGTTCTCAGTTGTATCGGCTGCCGGTGAATCTTTTCCTTTTTTTTCGCTTGCATATTTTATAATATGAATTGATATAGCTCCAGCTCCTTAAAGCCTTCCAGATAACGGGTTGTTCAGTGAATAATGAATTGCGATAATTGGTTTCCGAAAGCGATGATTAGCGATTGTATTTTGAACGATTTCCGGGCAACGTCCTCTTCATGGTAAGATACTGATTCAAAAACGGAATTAGTTTGCGACCGGCTTAGCAGTGTCTTTCTCTTCCAGTCCACGTGTAGAAAAAAAAGTTAATCGTCTTCATCATCATGGAAGAATCAGGATTATATTTCGTCGCCGACGATCCCGTATCTTCATCTTCTGAAACAAATCTGAAGAGTCGAAGGGAAGCCGATTATGCAATTCCCATAATAATGAAATTCTATGCTCGTCCGTTCATCCGTCCCTCCCGTCAGCTTCGTGTTTGTCCATACGTCTCGAGGAATCCCTTTGTTTCGTCGTTTGCACAACGTTTCCATATTTCGCGCAACGCAGTGCGCATCTCCAGGAGCGTTGGTCACCAACAACGTGCGCTTTACGAACCCGAAAGGAATTTAAAAGTCACGGTTACGCGCTTGAAATTTCGAGTTACCTCGCGAGATGTTACCATAGGCTAGGCCGGATTCCCAAAAAAAAAAACGGAATCCTTTCGTACCTGTTTTGTGGATACGCCGACAGGCCATCATCCAGTTGCGCCTTGCGAGAAGTTCGCGTGACCTACCGCGCAACACTTTTTTCTCATAATCTGAATCTTTTGATCTTCCCTTTTGCAGAACCGTATGTGATGGTTCTGGGACCTTTTGACGCGGCCAGTCTTTCAGTCTCGAATTCATGTCCAGTTCAATAATAAAATTCCGCATGATGATTTTTCTTCGACTCGCCTATTACAGGCATTATGATACACGTGGACAATGGAATGAATCGACGAGACAACAACCCGTACGGATATGAGAATTATTCACGATTCGGAAGCGAATCACGTGAAGTTATAAAAATGCGCAAGCACAGTACAACGAATAGATGAGACAATACAGAGAAAGAGAAAGAGCGGGCCAACGACCCCTTTACATCTCGACCGGCACGGTACACCTGTGGCGTTCACCATTTGCCAATTATTCTTACGCACAGTTGAGGAACACAGCGACGTATTGCTTCTATTTCGGTTTCCACTCGAGATCTCTATCTTTATGCCAGACACGCGGTTACACGATCTACGTGCACACACCTGCCAGACTTGTTGACACAAAAAGAAAAGACCCATCTACGGAATAACTCGAATTTCCAACAAAAAGTGTCTAGCATTTTGTCACTGTAAATCAATTCTCGATATTAATGATCCTGCGTATAACGTTCATCGATGGACATTTTGTCATCGAGTCAATGTCCTTTATTTTATTACTTGATGCCTCGCCGCATCCGGATTTACTTTTTTTGTCTGCACTTTTTTGAGTTATATTTTAAATGAAATCGAGCCATAAAAAATAATGCGAATTAGATTACAAAGCTTCTTCTGCCACGAAGCCAAAATCAGTTAGGTAACGTTCCCATGCAGGAGCATTGCGAGCGACGTTGAAAACAAAATGTGGAAGCGATATGCAAATCGAATTAGCGTAATTTTTTTACAGAAGTCCGTGTAGTCGTCCCCAAGTACCTCGTCCATTTTGTCTGTAAGAGATGAGAGTGAGACGTCAATTGTACACAGAGTCCTGGCCTTTTTTTTCGGACTGCGTATTGCCCACCGTTCCGTGGCTAATCAGTAGTCAAGATGTCCATCGGGCGAGTCTCAGATGTAACGCCCAACATACTCCCATGGGAAGACGTAAAATAGGCACAGGTGTATCGGGTACGACATAAACGCTCGCGTACCAACGCTACGATCGCTGAATCGATAACGATCGTCGAGAAAACGATTGATTCGAAAACTTTCGATCGGACCGTTGATCAGTCGACGGGATCGTCCGCTTCTTCTTCTTTTTTTCTACTTTTGTCTCTCACGACGACGATACTATAATCGACGTATATCCACTGTCGTCATCAGTCTGGCCACAAAGTCTGGTGCATCCGTTCGCGATGCGGACTTCAGATGCTTCCAGTCAATCGACTCGTGACGTTGGTGCGCTTACGTTCGATGCGATAATTTACATTCAATCGATGCACTCTTATTTATCGGATGCAGGTATCTCTTTGGCTTTCGCGGATCGAAACCGGTGTGACAGACAATGAGGAAAATTGCTATACGCACTGTCTGACTTGTGCTTGTACAATTTGCCGAATGCTGACCATTCCTATGTTACAGAATTCTTTAAATTCGGCCCAATCTTCCAGGTTTGCTGTTTTTACCGATTCTTCTACGCCACTGTAGGACCATTTCGTTCTGCTAATTACTTAGTTCTGTGATTCATTAATGAGATTCATTGTCTTAGAAATTTTAGTAGTAAAACGAATCGATGGTCAGACGCTAAGAAAGAATAGGACGAAAAGCGCATATTTTTTAAGTCTGGCTGCGATTTGTTTTAAATTGACTTTTCATTGGACTCGGTAAATCGGACGCGGAATCCCTAACAATGTATTCTATGAGATTTTTCACGTACGAGAAAAATGCGTAAAAACGACGTACTTACAATGGAGAATGGAGCGGGATTGCTTACGAATAGTCGCATTTATTTGTTACATCTCCACAATGTCGTGTATTTAGAAAGGGAAGGTTGAAGTCACTAGTGAGGATAATCGTGGTTAAACGCACGTGACCTTGATGATGAAATTTTTATCAGATACGCGATTTGATGTCTATGTAGACATGTCGATGGAATTATGTGGAGGACGCATTATAGTGTATAGTGCGCTCTTTGATAGTTGGTGTCACGATATATATCGACTTTCTAGTTTGGCCTATCGGAAGTTCGATATTTGACGGGAGTTGTTGGGCGCACACGCCGGTGTCGTTGCTAGTTTATCCAAAACGATCGTGTAAAATATGGATATCAATATTTTTACTGCTTTTTTTCGCCTTACTATGGATGATATTCGACATACGCTCGCCAAAGTACATTCGTATCGTCATTGATCGATTGATAGATCATTTTTATTCGTATCGTTATCGGTCGATTGATATATCATATTTTATTATATAAATTTTTCCAAATCGGAAAATTCGCAAATTAGAAAAAAAAGCTATAGAAATGCATAGATATTCGGTAAAATGTACGAAGCAATTTTCAAAAAAAAAACTAACAGATTTCACAACGATTCTTTGAAGAATTTTTTTAATTTAATTTTCCAATACTTTTTCGGCATTATTATTCAGTAAAATTGATATCCCTAGCACCGCATTCTAATTTTCCTTTCGTAAGGTTGATTTTTTTAGCTTTTTGTCCCATCGTTCCATTTGTTTCAAGGGATTTTTCACTTAACAGTAAAATTTCTGAACAAAAGCGATGCAGCAACATTGCAACGAAACTGCTTACGAGTAGTCGCATTTGATCGTTGCATATTTTGTGATTTCCATGGCGAAGCATTTACAGAAAAGTAAAAGTCCCAATAGAGGATATCATCGAAATTTTAAAGTCGAGTTGGGATTCGTCCGGGATATTTTCTCCAACGAAACGGAGGAGGTAGAAATACATTTTGTAACTTACACGGATTATCTTATGAGACAGAAAAAATTTATTGTTTCTTTTGTTACAAGCCGAAGTCCAAAAGCCAAACCAAAAGGTGTGATCACAGATGAGGGGTGAGTGCCGTGCGGTTGTCCTCGCAAGACGTGCGTCAATTATCATGATTTTTTTTTTCCAATCATTTTCGAGAGTTCAGCAAGTATCCAGCGACGCCGAGGTCTAGCAATCTAAAACGAAATCGAAAAAAAAATTAACATTGAGAAAATTGTCAAGTACAGTTGTATTATAGTGACGATCGGTAAGTCAGCGTGCGAATTATTCGATCGATGTTCAAGAAATATTTTTACGAACGAATCTTCCAACAGTCAATAGATTGCTTACAAGCGAGCTTCCCGATTTTCTATCCGGTCGATAAAAATCATGAATCGACCTTAAAAACATCATCGAATAACCAATGTAATGAATATTGGTCGAACTCACCTGTTCTTTGCGACTTCGCGACGTTCTCTCTTCTCTGGTGAAATTCTACTTCCGTCGCTGGATACGAGCCTCAATACATTTTCCGTTGGATTACCAGTTGGTCCGGTAGTCCCTGACGGCACGTTCGTCAGTAGTTTTTTACCCTGACGATTTTCCTTTGATTTACGCCTGACATTCAGATCCGATGAAACCACGATTTCATCGAATGCCTGGCCGATAACAGCTGCGAATTCAAATGAAGAATTTAGATAACACCCTATCGACTTAGTAAACCCTTTGTCGATAGTTTTGATATATATATTTATTTATTTGAAAAAAAAAAATTACTCACGTTTTTTATTAGTTGCTTGACCCCGGACGTTGACAGTAATGCAAACCAATCCAATCACCAAAAGTGCCAAAAGTTTCGTCATTGCGGGATAAGTGTCGTCTATGCCGAGATGAGTTTATTTTTATTTTATTTTTTTCCTAATGAAATAGAAGATTGTTAGAATTTGACAAAAACAGCGACGAGTTCGAAACAGACGAGTCACACTTGTAACGCGCAGTAGAGAAATGAGTTACTGCAAATCGCAAAACGCCGAGTCGTCGAGGTCATTAGAATGTTCGTGTCAATATTATTATGTATACATTAAGCACGTCTCACAAAGGCCTGCGAGAAAGACATTCAACGAATAATTTTCATTTTACAACTTGGCAAAAAAATTCCAATAAATTTCGTACTAATTACATTTGTATAAACGAGAGACACTAAAAAGTAATTAGATTGAATTAATTCGTATACGAAGTTTCTTGCACGGTCACAAAAAAATATACAACGAGTAGTTCTATTTCCACAAATAGTGTTAATATTTGGCACAAAACTAAAGTGAATGAAAAAAAAGAACCGCAGTCTTCCGTTCAAGAATTGTAACTCGAAATAAGAGAGTGTTAAAAAAATCAAATAATACAGGCGACGATGGAGATGCGACGATTTGACGTGCTCGAATACAAACACTTACCGACAATACCCCGAGGATACTTTCCGAGTCGACAACCGCACGAGAAATGCGGGCAGGATCGAGACGAAGCCTTCGGGAGAGCCAGACTCCTTCCTCCCGACGCACTGTACCATCCCCATCTTTAACAACATGTACGAACGCACACACATGCATATACACATATATATACACAAAACAAAAGTGGAGAGAGAAAAACAGGAACACGGCAAGACACGACGGGAGTGCGCGCTTTAAAACGTCGTCGTCAGACACTGTAGGTTGTTGCACCGGACGGACCACTTTCTATTTCTATTTTTTATTCACAAACCTATTTCCATCTCTTTCTCACCTTCTCGGGCTCGTCGAAGGACTGGTTTACCGGCTGGCAGGGCCGTAGCCCACCCTGCAGGACTTTGGCACAGCTCAATGTACACGAAAGGGTTCAATTACCTTCGTACATTAATCTTCCCAACAAGAATATTAATTTAGCGAATTAAGAAGAAAACTCATCATTTTCAATGAAACATAAAACAGTTATATGAATTTCGCTCTTTTTTTATTGCATAAAATTGCAAACAGTAATCAAACAAATTATTAACATACAAAACGCAGCATTTTTTTAATAAACTTTAAGTAATCTTGTTAATTTTTTAAATCGGTGTTATCGATCGCGATTCCCGAAAAAAAGTACGAATGACAAACTTAGCCGTTGATTGCCTTTTTACGTCGAGAAAAAAATTAGATATGATCTTAGCGCATTAGTTTAAGCATCGGGATCAATGCGAACTATAGAGTCGATAGGAAAAGCGTCGTAGATTCGTGAGGAGTAAAGTGAAAGAACTAATAAAAATGTTCATTGGTACCTTCCACCGTTTGTTGATACATTACTGGTTCCCGAAGATCGCGTGTCCAGATCGCCCGGTCAATGCACGCTCTTTTCGGATCTCGATATCGCGTTTTTTCCTTTTTACCTTCTCTTTTTTTCAGTCCTCTCTCCCTGCTCTCCTCGCCTTTCTTACCACACGGGCGTTCCTCTTTGGTTTCCCTTTGTGCCTTGCTAATCCGCAGAAGCCTCCCTCGCCTCGGGTAAATTTTTCCGTTTCACTTTAATGCTATGCCGCATCCCTTTTCTCCTTCGTTGCTTCGCAATCGAGCTATCTCACGCAACTCTCGTTTGTTTCTTCTCAATCTCGTGGCGTCTCTCTTCTTCTTGCTTCATCCCTTTCCCTCGATCGCCTTGTTTCCAGAATTTTTTTTTTTCTTTCATTGCATCTTAACCGTGCGTCTCGAGAGAACTTTTGCCTTTCTTATTTTCGTGAACATCTGGCGGCTGAGACTTGTCGGAGGCTGAGGAACCCACCGATTCTTGGGACAAAGGGCCGGTGCACTCTCTCTGTCTCTCTCTCTTTCTCACTCTTGAGAGAGAGGAGAGAATGGGAGGAAAAAAATCGCGAAGAAGCGTCAGGGGGTGGTTTGGCCATGCTGTACTGTATTTAACCGTGCAATTTATTTTCTTATTTATACTACGATGTTGTGGATGGTTCGGTGGCTACATAACGTATTATAAATACTGTATACTCTCCCGCATGTTATATATACCAGCGCACCAAAAAATAGAGGTAAATTCTTCAAGATTTACAAGGCAAAGTAAAGTACATGTAAATCCTCATTTTATCACTTATCGTAACTCAGATGAAAATGAAAGAATCAGACTCGGGTGTTTATCAAGTAACTGCAATAATCCGCTTCACGGGATAAATAAATACAATGAAGAGGAGAAAAAAAACGCGTATGAAAGAATCTCATGACAAAGGGGTCATCGCACTCCAGAAGCGTGGCGGGGGTTAAAAAATCGGGAGGGAAGAAGTGAGCAAGGGGTACCGGGGATGCGCGATATACGAGTACACTGTTTTGCTGTATTTACACAAACTTTATTTCTACTTCTTTTCATTTGCCTGCAACGCTATATATACATCATTTGTATTTTGACACGCGATTTTTTTTATTTACAATGAAAAGTTAATAATGATACTTCGATCAGCCTTGGTCTCTTGACGCAACAGTAGCCTTGGTCCATTCAGTAGTCATAGTAGCTGAAAATAGCAACGATATATTTATTATTCTACTAGCGTGACGATGGCTTTCTTCGTATTTACAGCAACTGGCGAGAACTTATCGAATAAAACAATAGATATCAAAGTAATTCTAAGTTATTCATTACTCTGACGAAATTGATGTATTTGCAAAAAAATTAACGGATTCATTTCTACGAGAAGAGTGGAATTATCGGGCGATTTCGTAATCAGCTTTTGAAAATGACTTCTTTGAAACCATTTTATAATTATTATTGTGCAAAGTTAACTTTCGTAGAAGCGCCTTTTTAAATTTTTATGCCATTGGGAAGTATTCAAAATTCACTCTACATGTCACCATACATTTCGAGCGATTTAGATTAAGAATTGATTATTCTGGAAAAAATTGACCAGTGATCATTTAGTAAATATTTTTTACATCAATTTTTGGTTGATTTTTGGTTGTCATCGACAACAACATTGCATTGTTTCTCGAAGCAGTTCAATATGATTTTTTAATCTCTGAAATTCATGGTTAAGAAAACAAAAAAGTGCAAATAACAATATAGGGATTGAGAAGAAGCGAAACTCGTCAGTAGTTATGAATTCGTGCATTGGCCCGACGCGGCTAGCCGGTCGAGTTTCTTCGTCGACTCGATCTCCAAGCACACGTTCGTCCAACCCCGATAATATTCCCCCAGTCTCCGTCTCATTCGGTTTCCTTCTCGATCACTCTTCAACGATATGCATTCGCCTGCCTACCCCTCTACCTCGCTCTCTCATTCCCGAACTGTTCGAGCATTCTATCTCGCATCCCTTTAAAACGAGTTCGGTCTGTCTGGCCGTCTGCGAATCGTCCTGAGAACCTGAGAGAAGATTCATTTTCTCTTTGTCCATTCCTTTTCACACGTTTGAACTAAAAAAGCATTCACCCCGCGGTACGTTGAACAATGAACAAGACCATTACGACGTATACTCTGACACAAACTCCGTTTCTATCTCTGTCGTTGTACACATAAATAAACACGAACGTGGGTACTATTTACATAGAGGAGTCGGTGCGACGAAGAAAGAGAAAGAGACGAGCAAGGATCGTTCTGTATGGGACGAGAAGGCGCAAGGTTTACAGATGCGAAATAACTCTTTAACCACTGCTATGGGACTCGCGGGGCACTGCCCAAAACTGTCTAGACTGCAGTACTCGACCGGACGAAGTATTTTACCCCCCGCGGAGTGGAAAAAAAAAATTGAAATGAAATAAAGGTATAGAGAGCCCTCAAACAATAATCCGCTTATGGGCTTGACGTTATAAGGTTCCAATGTTGTATAATGAACCATGAAATTTTTTTTTAAGTGAACTATGTCAGTGGAATCAGTGATTTAAAAATTATAATCGGTAAATAATAATTTTTCTTTTCGATACCAAGTTTCGGCAACGAGTAAAATGACGATTTTTCCATGTTAAAATACAGGAATAATTTAGTTTCGATGTGTGTTAAAGGATTATAAAACCAGCTTTTCTGCACTCTACGAGGCAATGAAAAATGTTAAACGGGTTTTAAAAATAAAAATTTACGTAGGTCTGCAAGACATGTTCAAATATTTTGCGTAAAAGTCTCGTTCGCACGATTCCATTTTTTGTTTGCGTTGAACATGAACCCAATTAGCAGTTGTTTCATGAAATGCAAAAACAAATAATCGAAAAAATGAAGTCTCCTGAAGGCTTTCTAAATATAACTTAACAGCGGTGAACCCCAGAAATTGTGAAATTTTTTCGCGAAAGAAATAATACACTTACTCTCGAATTCCATCGTTTTTATTGCCGGCGGATGCTTGCGCGGCACTGAAAGTCGCGGTATAAGGACCGAGGCTGAAGCTGGCGCTGTGCGCATTCGCTTGGCTGTGTGTTCCGCCGTAATGAGGCGAACCGCCTACGGATCCTGCAGAAGCGCTCGCGAAGGATCCTCCGTGACCGCCGTGGTTGTAACCACCGGTCTGAGGCTGCCATCTAGAAGCAACAAATAATAAACCACCGGTCTCCGAGATTATTCGCATTTAACGCTTGATTGTCTCGTCTTCGACTGTTAATTAACGGCAACGTACCCGTGACCTCCGCCACATCCGTGACCACGGCAACCGCCTTGACCTCCGAGAAGAGACAGCAGAAGTGGTTTGCGATGCTTCTTGTGCTTGTGGCCGAGCTTTAGATGACGAGAATCTGAATAGTCGGAGTAATCGTCGTAACTATTGTAGTCATTATAGTCCTCAGAGTCGTATGGCGAACGCTGCTTCCTTGCTAAAGCTGCAAAAAATAATCTAATTAAGCATGTTTCGTTATAGACGCTGTCGATACGAAAACAAAAACACAATGTTTATTATTCGGCTATCCTTCAGTTCGATTCATTTAGAGATATCGAAAAAATCAGCCCGTACATATATTCTTACAAAGATTATTATGAAACATCAGATCTAGTGACTTCACAAATTGAAGAAAATTTGGGCGAAACTCATTACCGGATTTTTGCGATTTTTTATAAGCCGAATTTCTTTTATTCCACTTATTCATAGACGATATTTTAAAATCGACTTACCATCAGTTAATTGACTTCCTTCAACGCTAACGGCAGCATCATTGTCCAATCCCCCGACATTCTGAGCAACTGATGATTCTATCGATTGCGTGTAGGTTTCGTCAACGAAACCGAATGTGCAAATTGCAATTATAAATAACGGAGTAAACGGGGCCATCTCTTTATTTGTCGTATACCGATTTTCTTCGAGCAGTCCGTTCGTTTCCCCGCAGAGTCAACATGTGCCGATTGACTTTAGTTCGCGAATTCTTTTATAAGGTGAACCACTACTCTGCGACGCTTCACTTTTGGGAATATTATTTTTGGCGAACTGAAGAAGCGGGCCGTTATTACCGGATGTGAGGATCCAATTGGTCAGTCAACTATCGAGTGGACGACCTTCCGATTCATGGACATACGGAAACGATTGGAATCACTCGTGGAGCCGAGTATTTGCGATATATATTCACATATGTGCTATATTAACGTGTGAAGAGTTTTGAACTCATGAATTCTTTTTTTCCTTCCGGAGAAAGAGTTTCGCAATTCGAAGAGGCGCGAAGGCCAACGCGGCGAAGTCTGCGGTACGCACAATTAAGCGAAGACTTTCATAGAGTAAAAAATTACGATTTTTATTTTATGAATACAACTTTCCAAGTTAATCGCTAAACATTAACGGATGAAAATATTGAATAATTGGGCTGGCTTACAGAAAATAGGGAAAAAATATTTAACAAATTAGCGTTACGAAGAATGAATTAACAGCTACGATTAAAATTACTGCGGACGATGTAGTCACGACTTCTAACAACTAATTTCAGTCTTTCTCCTGATTCATATGCCACCATTAACAAGAAAAACATTTCTTGTATCCGTGACATTTTTTAAGTAAAAAAAAAATGTCGATTAAAACGTATTTACATAAAACTCAAAAAAAAATCTAATTTATCAATATAATTTGAATTACTGTTAATAGAATATTATTTAACGAGATAATAATTACAGCTAAATATAGACGTCACTATTTTCAAAAAATGTTGAATAAAAGTAACAAAAAAATGTGATAATAAAAGTTTCATCTAATTAAAGTATATAAGAAGTCGGTGAACATAGACTCATTGTTTTCGCCGAAAAATATTGTGCTCTATCGAATCTTGCGTCACGAACAATGGGCGTGATAAATATGCGTTTGTTAGACTTGTAAATTCACTTTCCATGCGTCAAGCCGAGGCGTCGATTGTAACTGGTATTGTAGATACGCCGGCCTAACGGTCCTTTGATACCTGCTTCGGAGGCTTTTCGATTTGGAGTGTGAGATAATCCGCTGCCGGGCCTGTACACAGGATGGCCTTTTCGCAGACCGCCGTGGCGCTTGTGCACTGTCTTGTGAGTCATTTGTCTCATGCCAAATTTGTTTTCAGGACCATACAAAGAAGTTCTTAAAAAAGAAAAAAATATACAATTTTAATTAACCATTAATTATTAATAGTGTAGCTATTGAGTATTCATGCGGGTATCGCGTTATTAAAGCCGTCTAATGATATGCACAGCTCTGATTTCAATTAGGCAATGAATCTTGAAAAAGTTTCGATAACAGGTGCTTCTGATAGGCCAATAGTAATTTCATCACAGAACCACCTCTCACGAACATTCTTTTATTGAATGCTACAAAATAAACAGTCTTACCCAAAGGCTTGCATACTGCTGCCGGAATTGACCAAGCGTCGTTTGTCTCTCCCATCGTCGATGCTGAGATCTTGTAGTTCTTTTCCGTCAATCCGATCGACTAAAGAAAAAAACAGTTTTTACTGCATGTAAAACACAGCACAATCTACCGATTCTTTGATGCCCATCGCAGACGAGCGCGATGCTCAGAGGCCACTGAACTCGTACTCGAGAGAAAAAAAAGAAAAAAACGTAATGGTAGAGCCCCCTTTCGAGTCTCGGAACTTTGCGTACAACGCACATGGTGAAACGTGTACGAGTATAAATGGTCACTGACCTGTAGCTGTATTGTCCGACAAATTTCAATAGGCTTTTTTTACTCACCCCTTCGGCATTCCAGAGCAGCAGTCATGGCTACCGTAGTCATCAATGCGAGAAGCAATACAATCTTCATTTTCTGTCTTGCAACATTGGATGTAGAAAGAAATGAAAATTGGTATTCGCGATGTTGACGGCACTGTGGTCACTTTCGTTATGGGGTAGCTTTCCCTCGAACAGAGGTATTTATGTCGTCTAGAATATTAGGGGTTGCCACAGTATAGAACTCGTAGACGACTTATTATTGGTCAGGTAGCCCTTAGAGTCCAGCTTTGGCAACACAGAACTGTAGAAAATTCTCCGTTTTTCTTTCGGCCCCCTCTCCCTTCCCCCTGCGGATGGAATTTCCGCATTTTCTACCGACGCTTTGTGGATGTCTACCTGCTCGAACACAAACCGAAAAGGTTTTCGCCGTATGGGTAATACTTTTTCGTTCCATTCTATATTTTCGTTTGAGGATCAAATTGTTAGGTAAAATTGCCAGTTAAAAAACAACAACAAAAATACCGGTAAGACAACTGAAAAAAAAAAGACATTTGCATGCAATTAATTTTTTTTTTTATTGAGGAAATAAAAGCGATGTATGAACACGGAAGAGAAGAATACTGGCATTTATCATTCTTGAGACAGCTCAAGATCGTCCGAATGACGAAGCATCTTCGCGAATTATATTCAGTTTCTTTTATTACTTTTTAATCATCCGATCGTATCATCGTCTGAGCTACTATTATCGTTCGCGTAGATGCGAGAGAATTCTCGCAAATTGGATATAACTAGCAATGTAATTGATCGAGAATCAATCATGATCGAAGATGATCGATCAGATCTGCGTTATATTATTAGTCGCTGTAATGTTATACCCGCGTAGCTCGAAACGAGAGTCAACAGTGCGGCGAGGAAAAACAAAAAAACAATGCAGTATAATATCAGGAAATTTTTTTATTTTTATTCTTAAAACAATACAAGGTATTTAAAATTGTAAAGTCGTCATTGCACGTTGGCGCTTTCGTAAGAAAGCGAAAGGAATACGTTTGAATTTTCTTCCATTCTTGATACATCGCGATTTCCTCTCAATCTCTAACCGAAGGAATTTTTTTTATTCTTCATATACTTAACATAGAATTACGCAACGATGTGATTCATAGCATGATAAGCGTATATCTGAGATGTTACGAGGTCTAAAGATGACCGGAAATCCTGAAGGGTATTGCAATATTTACGCACCAATGTAACCGTTGAAATTTACACTTGCGATACACACATTATGCATATGCATTTATTATCAATCGCTAATTCTGTATACTTAGCAGCATAATAGTTATTATTATTATAATTATTATTTTTAATAATCACACACGAGTATTCAAGGTCGACTTGAGTCGGTATACGTTTGGCGTCAAGCACCTCTCGCAAATCCCTCCACTATACGGCAGACACTAATATTTCTCCTGTGAAACAGGTTATTCGGGATTTGTATACCGCCTCTTACCTGAGTAATCCGCCTCCTATGTATTCTAAAGATTCTTTTTTTTACATTATTTACGTTCGATGCTCTTGACCATAAAACTGCTATAGACTTGCACGTACGAGCAATTCGTATAAATAGACACTGTTGGCGAAGCTCAATCCGACAATAACAAAATTATAATCAATTCTATCAGCAATTAAAAAAAAGGTAGATTTTTTTCCTGTATGAGATATTCGTAATTGTGAGAGATGTAGCAAGAAAGGCTCGAGTCTAAAGTGCAGTTCCCAGGAAAAAAAAACAAAGAAATATGGCAAGATATACATTTTTTAAAGTTCGAATCTGCGTCAGCAACAACTTAAACAAATCCTCGAAATTCTATCATTCGTCTTGTTTTTTTTTACCGAACTATCGGTCAATATCTGGCAAGTCATGGATACAGTTCGTTTATCGAATTAGATAAAAGTTAATCAGTGAATATAAGCATATCTCTTGTATCGGCGCTAGCTGCGGCTTGGCTGGAAGCAGCTGCTCTGGAAGGGAATTCACCGGATCCTCCCGCGTTCGCGCTGGCGCTCGCATTTGCGATCGCACTGGCTCCACCGTGTCCTCCGGCGTTTGCCGAAGCGTTGCTGTTCGCAGAAGCGGACCCTCCACCGTATCCTCCAGCAGACGCGGTCGATTTTGCGTTCGAAATAGCATTGGAAAGTCCACCGGCATTGGCGTTTGCATTAGCAGTGGCAGTTGCCGATGCGTCAGCCTTAGAGCCACCAGCGCCGTGAGAGCCTCCATAGCCACCAGCGCCGTGAGAGCCTCCATAGCCACCGCCGGTCGGGTAGGACGTACCCGGAGTACCGTAACCTCCTTGACCACCGGCTGCTCCACCTGCACCTGCATTCGCATTAGCAGTTGCGCTGGCAGTTGCCGATGCCCCAGCAGAGCCACCACCCTGAGAGCCACTATTTCCTCCTGAGGGAATTGGGTTGTAAGATCCTCCACCGGACGATCCACCGTAGTTGCCTGACGATCCAGTCGAGCCACCATAGTTGCCTGACGATCCCGTCGAGCCACCATAGTTGCCCGATGATCCAGTTGAGCCACCGTAATTGCCTGGCGATCCAGTTGCACCACCGTAATTGCCTGATGATCCAGATGCGCCACCGTAGCTACCTGATGTTCCTGAAGACCCACCATAGTTGCCCGACGATCCTCCGTAAGTACCCGAAGCACCTCCAGTTGGAATTGCAACGGGGATTGAAGTTGGAAGTCCCTTAACACCACCGCCAAGAACAGTTGCAGAGCTTCCTGATCCTGCGCTAGCACCTCCATAACCAGATCCTTGAGAACCACCATATGAGCCTGGGGAACTGCCAGTTGGCGCTGCGCCACATCCGGAAGCACCACATGAGGAGCCACCATAGCCAGTTCCCTGCGAACCACCATAGCCAGTTCCTTGAGATCCACCGTAGCCAGTTCCTTGTGATCCACCATAGCCTGAACCTTGCGATCCACCGTAGCCTGAACCTTGCGATCCACCATAGGTCGATCCCTGAGAGCCACCATAATTCATTCCACTTCCACCTGCAGGCGTAGTTGGGACTTGAGACGGAATTCCTTTGGAACCACCACCAAGCACCGAAGAACCTCCAGCGCCAGCGCTGGCCGCAGCGTTGGCACTCGCAGCGCTATTTGCTCCACTCGATGAACCACCATATCCGCCACTTGGAACGGACGTCGGAATTGACGCGGAACCTCCATAATTGCCACCGCTGCTTCCTCCGTAATTGCCAGACGAGCCATGCTGGCTGCTGCCAGAGCCGTAATTTCCAGACGATCCATGTTGACTGCCACCAGAGCCGTAGTTACTACCAGTTGATCCTCCGCTCAAGAACGGATTCTGACCTCCGGAACCACCTGATCCCGCTCCAGCTCCTGCTCCCGCACTTGCACCGGCATTCGCTGAAGAGCCAGCAGAGGCACCACCGAGGAACGGATTTCCACTTCCGGTAGGCACGCTGCTGCCGCCGTGTCCTGGGCGTTGATAAGATCCACTGCCGCCGGAATGTCCGGCTTGGCTGCCTGCACCTGACGAAGATCCGCCGTTCAAGAAAGGATTTCCTTGGTAGCCTCCGTGGCCTTGTCCCGTACTACCGGTTCCAGTACCAGCGCAACCGTGTCCACAGTTCTTCGAAGTTCCATAGGTTCCAGAATTACCGCCATACGAGCCACCACCTGAAATATAAATTGAGTTTATAATAATATTTATATTCGACGACATCATCAAGACTGGAAATGACATAACTCGCTTTACATAATTCGTAGAAAACGAGAAATGTTAAGAAAAATACTGCTACACGGAAAACATATATTTCGTGATTGTGTGCGCCGGTGTATAAATAGCACGAGTCGTAGTGGCAGTTTCAGTGCATAACCGGATTTTCATCGAGGAAGATTGCCTGATCAAATAAGCAGTCATAAACTACCAAGCATTACCTCAAGCAAGAAGCATCTGTACACCATTAATGCGTTATATGGCTGAAAAAACTTTGAAAACTTTAGCATGATAACGAGGAAAAAAATGATTCTGGACGCCTCTAGAACGGATATCTCGTCTATCGTCCTAACAATGAATATCCATTGTCGATTCGGATGTTTTGGAGAAGCGTCACAGTAGCTTTTTGTTCTCCGATGAAACGTCACAAGAAGCACAGACGATAAGTTGACCCGTAGTAAAAGCCCCTGGCGTGACGCTCACCTTGGGGCTTGGAGGGAACAGTTTCTTCAACGACGATGATCTCAATTGGTTGACCACCTGTAGACGGCTGATAGGACCCGGATGGGATTGACTGAGGGTATTGGCGATTGTGGTGATGGTGATGATGGTGGTGGTGAGGACGACGTTGCTGAGGTGTACTGTCGACAACGACTATTGCTATATCATCTGGTTGTCTCTGCCCATAAGTGGTTCCGTAAGAGTTGCTGTGCCCGTATGATCCACTCTGACCATAGCCCCCACCAGATTGACCTTGACCATACACTCCGCCACTTTGATGTTGACCGTACGCTCCACCACTTTGATGTTGACCGTACGCTCCACCACTTTGACCTTGACCGTAGGAGCCTCCATCAACTGGAACAACAGCGATAACGCCATCCCCCAGAACACTAGCGATGCTGCCAGCATCAGCTGCGGATAGAGATGTCCCGTAAGATCCTGGAGACGCTGAAGTTCCAGTCGGATATCCTTGAATGCCACCCTGAGTGTTAGTCGATGCTGCTGTCTGTGCACTTGCCGCTGATTGCGCTACTGCAGACCCTGACGGTCTTCGATAGTAATGAACGGGTCTTTGATTCGAATGACCGATATTGATGGTTATCCGTGATCCGCGACCATTATTGTACATATAAGGGCGTCGTTGCGTGGGTACATATTGGATTGTGCGTTCATGATTGTTAGGATTGGGATTAATGGGAGGTTTTACATAGATGGAGGGTTGAGACGGTCCGAGACTGTTAATTGAACTTGAATCATCATTAATTGGACGATTTCCGGCAAATGGATTGTTCAACTGTCTGTTAGAATTTGCATTAGATGCTGCCTGCGCTGTTGCCAGTGAGCTCGATTGTGAATTCGAATATCCGCCATACTGCGGACGAACTTCCGAATGATCGACGTTGATGTTTGATGGTTTGCCAATGGTTTGTGTGTTACTGTAGCCTGTTTGAGTCCCGCCGTATTGGGAATTGTATGATCCTGAATTTGCCGCATTGTCGTGTTCGTGGTGATTATCATAGTCGTCGTTGTCAATAGTAATCGTAGGCTGGATTGGCGTCACCGGCGTATGCTGTAATGGAATTCCGGTATGAGCGTTTGAGTTTGCGCTCGCGGCTGCCGATGCGCTGGCACCGGCACCCGATTGGAAACCGACGTTCGGGGAAACACTCGGATTTCCGACATTTTGAGATGTAGACTGCTGATCAGGAGTATTAAAGACCGGAACATTGGATGCACCAGTATTGTCTCGATAGTTATCACCGGTGTTATATGTAGCAGAATTTGCGTTAGAAATCGCCGATGCACTTGAAGCCGCACTAGATTGCGAAGTACCGGAAATGCCACCGTATGGGGGCTGATCTTCGGACTGAATATTTCCAGAATCGAGAGTCGTTTTTGAAGGACCATAGCCATCAGTAACGCCGCCATATTGTGGCCGAAAGTCAGATTCAACATTCCCTGTGTTACCAATATTCGTGTTTGTGTTTGAAGAACCGTAGCCTCCGGATAAAGGCATAATATCGGACTTAATATTCGCAGGATTGCCCGGATTCGCGCTTGTTTCACCATTGTATTTTGTTGGCTCAGTGGGAAAAGCGTTATTGTTATTTGCAGCGTATGTGTTAGAACTTGCTGCTGCATTTGCAGTTGCACCCGAATAAGTCGCCCCGAAGTTTTGATTGTTATCTGAATTTGTGTTCATTTGCTGTGGTGATCCGTAGTCACCGGAAGCTTGATATTGCGGAGTAACAGCCGTATTTTCGTGTTGATCATTGTAATTTGACGACAAAGAGCTGTCTCTGTATTGACTGGGCTCTATCGCTTGTTCGGTTTTCCCATATTGAGGAGAATTGTCCATATTAGCATTTGAGTATGTGTTAGAGGTTGCAGCGGCATTTGCACTTGCGGCCGATTGCAAAGCAGCGTTATATCCACCGGAATCATCATCATATTGTGCCGATGACGGCGAATTATCAAAATCGTACGATTTTTCGTCGTCATCGTTATTATCCGCACCAGTCTCGTATTCCGGATGAAATCCTGTGTTAGCGGTGTTAGATTGTGCGTTAGATGCTGCAAGCGATATGGCGTTGGCGTTTGATTGAGGTGAAGCCTCGTAGGCCGGTTTCATTTGATCATAATGAGGCGGCAATAATCCTACGGTAGGAGCGCTGATAACGTCGTTCATATTATAATTCGTGTTAGCTTGCTCGTTGACGTTAGTGTTAGAACCTCCGTCCTGTTCATGGACAATGGTTGGCGACGGCTCACCTTGTTGAGGAACACCGTATCCTGTGTGTGTTAAAGAGGCAGAATGCACTGTAGCTTAATTCCCGAACAAAATGAACGATCGCCAATAAGAAGAAAATCTTTTTTCCGATATGATCGAACGTACGTTAGTAAAACATTTTTTCCGTGGGTAACAAGAACTTGAATTCAGTGAAGAATGATCAAATAGCTATAAACTTAGTACTTCGATTCTACATTTGTATAGACAATGATAAACATCTGAAAATTCTATTTACCTTGAGCACCAGCGTTTGCCGTCGACTGAGAAGACGAACCGGAGCCTCCTTGGCCATAGGAGCCCTGATTTCCTTGACCGTAAGATCCTTGGTTTCCGTGTCCGTACGAGCCCCCATGGCCCTGGTCGTACGATCCACCGCCTCCATGACCGTAAGATCCACCGCTTCCTTGATTGTACGAGCCGCCGCTTCCATAGGATCCGTCATTACCCTGGCCATAAGAGCCGCCGGTTCCTGCACCACCTACACCACCGGCTCCGCCTTGAGCACCCGCGTTCGCCGATGCTTGAGCCGATGCCTGCGCAGATGCTTGAGCTCCAGCGTTTCCTTGACCGGCACCACCGTAGTTTCCAGAACCGCCGGAACCACTGGATCCACCGGATCCGTGTCCATGACCATGACCATGTCCGTGACCGTGGTTATGACCGTGACCGTGAGATCCTCCACTTCCTCCATGACCACCGCCTCCGTAATTGCCACTACCTCCGTAGCCCCCGTTGAATCCAGTATCATATCCACCCCCGTATCCACCATCGCTTCCACCATTATAGCCACCGCCGTATCCTCCGCCTCCACCACCTCCGGCATTGGCATTCGCATTGGCTACAGCCGAAGACTGTGCATTGCCGTAACCTTCAGACTTGGCGTTGGCATTTGCTGATGCGCTCGCTGAACCGCCACCGTTCGCCGTTGCCGACGCCGAGGACGATGACACAGCACCGGAAATTCCTATAGGGCCAAGGTTTAAGTTCGTTCCGAGGCTGTGACTGTCAGCTTCAGCATGATTTCCCCTCTCATGTTTGTTAAACAGACCCAGTGGATCTAACAATGAACCGCCTTTGCCATGCACCAAATTTCCGAGGAGACCTTTCATGAAAACACGTAAAATGATTTAAATTAGTTATGACAGCGTTTTTTATATTATTTATTACTTTCGATTGATACTCGATTAATATTGGATGTGGTACTATTTGTGATATTCGAATAATGATCTATAAAATTAGTCACAATTTTTATTCACTTATAACGATTTCGGTTTTGGCAATACTGATTATATCGAGTGATAGTATTACGTTAATTATTGCTTTTTCATTTAGTAAAAGAAAATGCCTATTCGAACAACAAGAAACCACTAAATTGCAATATTAATTGTTGGATAGTAGTGGTATCGTGAAACATTAAAAAAGTTATTTGTTCATGTTTAATCAGATGCTTGGGTCGATCATTAACGAAGATTGATGATGATTTTTTTTTAATCGATTTTCGAAGACAAACTGAATTTTGTGTATCGTTTTCGAAAAACGAAAAGTAATTTTTTCCAACGTTTTACGTATTGATTAATAACAGATGATATGCTTTTGGACAATTGACACAATGACGTTACTTTGATCGGCAAAAATCTTCGATTGGCTCACCTGGTCGAGCAAGTGAATTGTTCACCAGCAAAAGTACCACCAACGGCACTACACACTTGTACGTTTTCATGTTTCGACACTCGTTATCGTTGCTCACTCTTGTATGTACGTATTTTCGATAGTTATAATTGTCTAGAGATCGACGCTCGTCGGCGAAGAGTCAAGAGATAGACTGAAGCTCTCGGTGGAAGAAAACATCTTATATACGTTACACGCACGGTACGAGCGTCGGATAATTATTGTCCTCCCGCATTCCGTCGAGACCCGAGAAGAGTTAATCATTTTTTTTTCTCCTACGTCGCATCGATGCGATCGTGGATTTTCCGCCGCAAAAACCAAAAGCACCGAGCAATTTCTATTTTACAATTTTTTTTTTTTTTCATGAAATCGGATATCCACAGTTTGTCGGTACAGTTGAACAAGTTTAGTGGCACCGGTGACCAATACATTTGCCGTCTATCCTAACGCACGAAGAGTCCACGGTCACGGTCCGTTCACTTCGACGAAGCGTTTTGCATTTTTTCGAATCTTGGGTTATCCCTGTTCTATGATTGGCGGCTGATTACCAATACGGACATTGCGACCCATGCGCGAGATCGAAAATCGCGGAATTAATGTAGAAACACATGTTTCGATAAATTGTGACTAAGTAAAGTTCAACGCGACTTGAGAAAAAAAAAGTTCTTTGGCCTCTTTAGGTTTATTGTCGACGATAATTCATCGATTTCAATGTGGCTTTATCGGTGCCTTTTTGTTATGATGACAAAAACAATAGATCCGAGTAGTTTAAACAAAAATTAGTTCATTGAAGAAGAAAAAATTGTTTTCACACTTCTATCTCTGCAAAACGAATGGATCTTTTGTTTTCTTCGCGATGCCAGAATTGTTACTGATACATTTTTTGTTCTACATCGTGAAAATAGCAATTCTAACAGCCGGTGTAGTTGTATGAGTGCTAGAGATTTTGAATGATGAACTGTCGAGACATCGTAAACAATAGGTCGTACGTTCGTCATTAGTGATAAACTGTAAACCGGAGTCATCATCATCCTGTTGGTTGGAAGGAAAGAAATTATACGTGTCAGATGCGTAATGAAGATAAACGCGGGAAAACAGGCAAAGTATTTTTTTTTAGGTATATATAAGATAAAGAGGAATAATGCGTGTGTTGTATGGAGGACGTGCGGAATTTGCATTCGTAAAATCTTGCAAACCGATGCACGTCAGAGGATCGATGTTAATTGCATTTGTACGATTCTTCCTATCCCGCATAATCTATATGTGTTTTACAAACGGACGAAGCTGTCGAGAGATTTCTGAGGGTAGATAAGTTAATGATGAAGAGCAGAGAAGATGATGAAGAAGAATCAAGGGGATTCATTCCGGCATGTTCGAAGAATATCAAAGGTATATCCAGCCGTAATAATGTCGGAGAATCGGAGAAATGACGGTAATTCTGGGACCTTCTTCAGCCACCGTGACCACATTTAAATATTCATATCAACTATTATATAAAGCATCGATTGATGCTTATAGCACCAAACGAAAAAAAATGATTTGATTAAACCGATGATTCGACTCACAAAAATATACAACATCGTTGTTTTTTTCCTGACTCAGTAGTTTATCCGAGAAAAAGATTAAAGCTGAATCAAGGGCATTTCGATGGAATATCCAGCATCAAGCGTGGCAAGAAAACAAAAACCTACGTCGATACCATTAACCCGAAAATACCGCAAGAGGGATCGATCGTTTCGCGTCTTATATTAACACGTTAACAAAATTGTTGAGACTCCTTCGCAGAAAAGAACGCACGGAACAAACCTGTTTTTCGATGATTAGCGATAAACTGGTTTTATCCGATAGGTTCAAAGGATTCGTTGCCGTCGGCAAAAATATCACTGAAGAGTCTCTCGAGACGGCATCATACGTCCTGGATCGTTCGATTTGTTGTACGACTTCGGCCGGAAAGACGAGCCGTCGAAGTAGTAATAAACGACACGTGGACCATCTCGCTCCGTTACCAATAACCAATGCAAATAACCTTCAATCTCTCGGTATTAAAGTCCATGCGTTTATCACATTTTACTCGATATAAATCAGATTTACATATGAAATGTCAAAAATTTATAGTTTAACCCTTCATCCGCTCCGGGTGCGTCATGCGTATATGATTGCTATCTTCAAACTATCCGTTCGGCTGTAAAAAGTAGTATAAAAATTCTTTTGAAAAATCGCGGTATAATCTTGAATTATTGTTATTATTATTAGTTTTTAATGATCGAAACAAACATTTTTTTAACGTATTTTTCCCCCTTGGGTTTGAAGTTGGGTTCAAATGGGCGGACAGGATTAAAAAGTTCTTTATTAAAACAAACTCAAGCTATTGAAGCTCTTCCCGGAAAGCCATAGATCTTTCTTCGAGTATTTTGGCGCGAGGGCAACACGTTGCCAAGACCTCGAGTGTTTTCGAAGAAGACATTGATCGGTAAGAACCCCCGGGGAATTTGTACTTGCGTAACCAATCGGTCCCAAATCGACGGTGTGTTATTCCCATCAGGTTCAATGGTTTACGATTAATGCTTTGTTAGATGGCCCGGTACCGATTCCTATACATTATAGCTTCTACAGTAATGACGCTGAACCGTGAGTAGTTGAAAGTTCCCGTTCCTCAAGGTCAGGTTCATTGACTGTGCCGTGGAAGATTTTTTTCTGTCTTCTTATTCATTATATTTTAACCCTCTCGAAGCGAGAATGGCAGAGTAAAACTTCGTATTACAATCGCGTTTGCAACATTTAACACATGCAAAAAAAAATTAACAAAACACGTTCAAATGCGATTTTAACTCGACCGATCGAGATAACAGATCATAATTGTGTGCATTCAATACGGTCCGTTTTATAGTTCTGTATGTGAATAATCTACAATTAGATCCTTGAGTCATCCCATCGGTGTTATTATAAACACCGAGTTTCTATTGTCGTAAAACCCATCGTTAGTGAAACCTAACGCACGCAATTCGAGGAATTGTGAGTAAGTATGTTCATAATTAGAAAACGGTGAACAATGAAAAAAATTACAATGAGCGATGAGCGAGTGAAGTATTGTAATGATACGACCCGCGGGCGTTCAATCAAGGACGTAGATCGAGATATCGACAATGTCGATTTTTAGCAAGAACTCCGCGCTGTCTATACGCCATTCGAAGAGTTATTAGTTATTTAGTATAGAAATTGCGGCGATCGCCGCGGGCATCGGGGAATCCCCTCTCGGCGAACGATACGGTGGAACCCCGGAGTCGAGCTCGGTCGTTGGGAATATCCAAGCAACCGCAGGCAGTTTTTGTATTATTATTTGAAAAAGTAGTACTCCTCGCAGCTTCGATAAAGCATCGTAATTTTCTTAATCAAATATCGTAAAATCAAACTCGACGTTATCTTACATGTGACGAATAATAAAATTCCGCGAGTCACTTTTACAACGATGCTTGTGAAATTTAACAATTTTTTTTTGTACACCGAAGTGCATTTTTTTTTTACGAAAAAAACAAATTTGGCGATCATAGAACCACCGGTAAGAATCGCGAATGAATCATCGTTGTATTTATTTGTTTCTTTATTATTTACTGTGCGGCTCGTGAAAAAAATATATATATTTTGAGATGGTGACGATAATTAATTCTAATGGGTCTGCGACCGTGAGTTCTCGTCCGTGACGCTCGGGGTATCCCCATCGAGACGTTGCTCGAGTTCAGCGATAGAAGATCGAGTGTAGACTGTGGATTTACATTTCTTATTCTCTGTGCAAAGGGATTCTCGGGAAAACCCATGTAACCCTGCTCCCCTACAGCTTCACTTGTATCTTCACGGTTATGGTCACCCCCTGTAAAAATTGGAAAAACAGGTCCAGTATACATTGATCTTGTGTGTTTCTTTCTGAAGACCGCAATAGGCACCTGGGAATCCCCGCTGTACCCGCGGGAATAGAAGAAAAGAAAATTGTTTCACGATTTATTAATTAGTGCAAACAAGTTTTCGCATAAAAATATTTTTAATATTTGCATCCCATAAGATATTTGAAAAATTCAGATAATAATGTTACATTTATTTCTTTACGTTGTTGAGAAAATTGTTCAACGAATCACCCGATAGCCTGACATTTTTATCGACATTTTTAGCGATTGTTAATTCGTCAAATCTTTCCAATGCATATAATTCTCTTTATAATTCATTGTAATGATTGAAAAATCTGTTGTGAACTTGTTAAACGATATTTTTTATTATTGATATGCGAAATGAATCTTCTCAGGGGCTTCTGTACAATCCACTTCTTTTCCTTTTATATTTCTATTCCATTGGGAAATATTCGAAATTTGTTGAGAACCTCACTTTCAGCTGGTGCTGCGCACCCTCCTTAATTACTGGATACAAGTTTTTGAATGACGCTATTTCAAAAATAAGCAGTGCAACGCATCAAGAACAGAAAAAACAAAGAAAAAAAAGAATGTACATCCGACAGCACGTAAAACTATCGTGATCGGATTTCGCCGAGACGTGACAAAAATTTCGTGTCATCCTGAGAAAAACCCAACCGCTACTTATAGTAGCTCGAGCGCCTCTTGCAAGGCTGAGCGGCTAGCGTAGGATACACGTCATTTAAATTGTGTGTGCGCTCACGCGATTAAGTGTACGCGATATAGTACGTCCAGTGGTAACATTATACAGCATTTGTGTTATAATGGATCCCGATTCCAATCGCATCGCTGAACATACGTTGTTGTCCCGGACTACACACAATCCCGAGTCTACAATACATTCTACCCAATAAGTATGTGCACGAGTTGGAGACGAACGTGTAATCGACGCGCACGTGAATGAAGTATGTCCCGTCGTATATCTTCGTCGTCTATATTCGTGTGAAGTTTGAGGCCTCGCGCCTGCGTTACAAGTCGCGGCGGCGTTATGCCGTCATCGGTATCCTCGCGAAAACGGATTCTCGGTAATCGGGCACGGGGGGCGCAATGAGACATTGGGAAGTTCGAGCCGGACGCATAAACCAACAGTAATTGTGTGATTCCCATTCAATAAATTCTCGATACTAATCTGGAAAAGCATGCGAGACTTGTCGGAATTAGATTATGTAAACTCGATTTAATAATTTAACACTAATCCCGCCGGGTAAAAGAAAAAACGAGATCTTATCGTGTGGAAAAAAAATTGATAAAAATGTAAACAACGCAACGTTCGAACATAAGTACAAAGTTCTCTGTTGATAAGTTCTCAATTCTATAATATTTTATTGAAATATTCCAAAGGAGAAGATTGGCTACCCCGGCATTATTTACATAGTAAACGACAAGAGGTCCGTTCTTCTGTCGTTTGGACGTCGATACGGTACTAGAAATTGATATGCTCCTGTCTTTTAGAAAATTAAACTGTAATTTCATCGATAAGTAATATATGTCTTCACGACAAAAAAAAATCTGACGGATCGTTCGATTGAATTGGTGTTTTTTTTTGTTCCGGCGAAAAGCAAAGAAATTGAAGATTTGGCAAGGATAACCATTGCCGATTCATCGGGCATATGGGGAGAAGGTAAAATCCGGCTTCGGCGCCGTCTGGCATTCGACATTCGACATTCGATAATTCTCTCTCTATTGCTCGTGTGGATAATCGACCGCAGGAACGTCTTTAATATTCTTGTTATTGAACGCACACATCGAAGAAATTCTATATACGTAAAAATAATCATGGCTATTAATCGCGGCGCGTTCGTTGTCGCGCTGGCGAGGATTATTGATTTTTCGTGACGTTCCACGTATAATGACGACAGTATAAATGTTATAATGACTGCGCCAGCGATGGAGGAAAGAGCGCGTAAACAGTGAGAGACACGAGGACAGACGGAGCGGAAGAGAGACGTCGTGTCAGGGCCAAGGTCGCTGCACGGGTCGCTCCCGGGATTTGTCTCGAACGATAACGCTCTAACCCTATTGCATTGACCTCTTATCGATTGGATATACCCGTGGTACATTTTTCTTCGTATCTATCATCGCTTCGCGTAATCGCGGATATTCGATCGGCGAATAAATTTAATTCTTGACGAATTTATTAAAGAACGTTTTAATTGACTATACAGACAATTTTTATTCTTCAACGTAGTCACGAACCGTTATTTTGTATATAATATTTCACGTCGAACTGAAAAAAAAAATGATTAATCTATCAACCTATCTCTATATTGACAATGCAATGTGCATTACATTTGCATAAAATACAGACGGATTCGATAACTTCGTTCAGGCATTGTACACATCTCAGTAATAATACTATTATTGTCTTTCTTCCGTCAATTAAGTATATGGAGGCATGACATTTGTTTCAAAATTCTTACATCAAATACGCCGACATCGGCAATTGACATCGCGCCGCGGTAACTCGATCGGCAAAAGTTTGAGAGGTATATACGTATTGTTTTATTTATTATTTAAGCTATCAGCAGATCTTTCGTTTCGCAGCATTCATTTTTTATTGGTATCTTCGATAAACGCACGAAAAAAAATCAGGGTTACCATAGAAAAAATATGATTGCTGTGATCTTCGGAAGTTTTACGGATTTCATCGATCGCAATGATTCTCGGAAATGAAAATTGAACGAATGACTAAAAAAAAATCACAGATTCTAAGAAAAACGGATATTCGATCTGAGAAATATTGACACTTTTCTTTTCATTCTATTATCAGAACTTGTTTTTTTCTATCAATTACTTATCTACAATATCGTCCTACGGTAGCGGTTGTTGATCCGCTTTTTCGGGATCCTTTCCGGAAGCGGCGCTACTGCCGTTATCGTTACCGGACGTTTTGTTGCTATTGTTACTATTGTTACAATTATTATCAGAATGTTCGTTAGCCTTCGCCGTCTGTTCAGTCTCGTGGGCAATGGCAAAGTTGTTGAGGTACTCGACGACCTGCGAATGGCCGAAAGTTTGCGCCTCGTCCACCGGTCGATTGCCCCATCTTCGATGAATGAACAGAACCGGAAACGTTAGATCAAACCATTAATTCGCTGCTTATACTTCCTTATGAACCACGTACAATGGTCGCGTACACTTTGGACTCGTTCGAAATTTCGGATGCTCGAACTCGCCGATTGTAAATTGAGTTCTTACCTGTCCTTGGGATCGTGAGGAACGCCACAATGCTCGATGAGAAATTCGACGCAGTCCAGGTGGCCTTCGCTCGCAGCCAAGTGTAAAGCTGTTCGACCGTCGTAATCCGATAGCGTCATGTCCATGCCGCTCAATCGATGCCTGCCAATATACGTACACAAAACGTTATTTTTCCAAAATATTGTGATAAAATAAATAAGTAAAAAATGCAGGTCCCTCTAAGAATTTGTCTATAGCTTCAAAGCCTTGCGCAATGATGCTAGTTCTTTTGCTCCTTCGCAAGCATTTTTGCATCAAAATTTTATCAACGATTAATGCTTCATTGGAAACTCACCGTTCGAGACACTCGAGTAGATTGAATTGTCTGTTTCCATGTGTTCGTAGAGAATTTTTTGTATTTTCAGTGTACAATATTGAGTTTCGATTAACTATTGTATGAATGATGACGATGTGTGAGCGACGACTAACTGTCGAGTGTTATTCCTATATATTTTTCCGTTGTTTACTACGATGTATGGGATGTAACTGTACGTTTTAGGAAATAGGCAAATGTGTTTACCTTCTCATCGCCGTTACGTCACCGCTCGCCGCGCTGAACAGAAGATTTACGATCGAGAGGCCCTTAGTCTCGTACTTGTGTCTCCTTGGATCTTTCTTGTTCGTTGCATGCTTGAGGTTGTCGTATCTGTCGGTCGTTCATTGAAGAATCAATAATAATGACGAGATAATCTTGAAAACTTAGCAACTAATAATCGAAGGAATAACAGACTATTAATAGGAACGTAAAAAAATAAATTCTTAGTACGAAAATGGGTTACCGATGAAAATTAAATTCCTTAACGAGTTCTTCACAAAATTGTACACCTCTGCAGGAATTCCCGAGGGGATCCAATGGCGGTGACCACGTGCATATTCCCATTACATTCGGAATGACGACGAGAAGACTTCCGGAAACTCCAGATTTTGCCGGAATGCCGACCTGCGCGATAGTTAAAAATTGGACAATTTTTCATCATTTCAACTGCGACAAGATAAGGTAAGAAAGAAATTTATCGCCATCCGAGACCGAGTAGAGTCTTTTTTTCTTACTTTGAATGCAAATTGTCCACTGTAATCGTACATGCCGCAGCTGTGCATGAGACTCAAAACGTCCCTCACACCGTCCGGTTTCAAAACTTTTTCTTCCGTAATCGGACATATTCCACCGTTCGCCAAAGTAGCAGCCATCACGGACATGCTTTCGCAATTAGCTTCCATAGAGCAGCACTGTTAAAGAACAAAAAGAATCGGCAAACAATTAAACACCACAATGTATTTTTTTTTATAACGAAAAATCAGTATTCAAATAGGAATCGCGTACTTGAAAGTAAAAGTCCATTATCTCGCGAAGATTCGTCTTTTCCGGATAGCACTTGTGTTCTCTCATGTAAAATCCAAGAGCGTAATTCCTGTCGGCCGCTTCGCGTTCCGACAGAAACACGGCATTGTTGAAGCCCAAATTCTCGCCGCCGGCGAGTCTTTTGAAGTAATTCATCGTGAAGTCGAATTTTTCCGCCAATGTCATTTCCGGCTTTATGAGAGCTTTTAGTAACGAACATACCAAAATAGCACCCGCGTTTATCATCGGATTGTGTGGTTTTTCTAACAAAAAGAAATTGGCACATTAATTGACATTCGATGAAACGTTAGAGAGTCGAGCCGTTTCTTAGCTCGTTATCAACTTCATCACACTCACTGTTGTGGTCGAGTACGAGCTCGTTAAAGTTTCGACCGGAAGGCTCTTGACCGACATATTGGTGGACGACATCCTCGCCGAGCCTCTCCAGCGCGATAGCGTATGTGAGAGGTTTGCTGCAACTCTGAAGAGTAAACGGCATCGTCGTCTCACCGATGCTGAATCTTTGGCCGTCGATCGTGCAAACCGAAACGCCCCAGTACTCGGGATTCATTCGCGCCAGTTGGGGAATATACGAGGCCACCTTGCCCTCGGTATTGGATTTGCACTTCCAATAAAAATCTTCGATGTGCTTCGTGAAGCCGGCCCAGTCGGGAATTATGAATTGATGCCTGAAGGCCCGCGATATCAACACCAGATTCGGAGCTATTATTCTGAAACGAAAAAAAATCAATTGCTTCGTCGACCCTTTCTAATAAATATAATAGCAAAAAAAAGATATCTTGAATTTGTTGATTTATGCAGAATAACATCTTCCTGATACTTGAAGCTTAAACCTTTTTTTTTAAGAACGCAGACGAGTAGATGAGGAAATCATTAATAATCGCTGAGATACACTTGAGTAGAAGCAAACGATTTTGACCTTGACATTCGGCCCAATAGGCGTACATCACGAAAGATATAATTACTACCTTTATTATTCATCGTATGCGAAAAAGGTTCAAGTTTATTGGTTTTTTTTTTTTTTTAGAAAAAAATTCGACTAAAAGTAGAAAGCGATGAGCTTTTATTAAAATTATTCGTTATTCTTTTGAATCGCTCCAATAATAATCTTTGTTGGTACGTCTGAGTCTGAAAAGTTGCAAGAATATTCTTCACTAACGCATCCGCTTTTTTTTAAATACACTCCCCTACGAACCTGCTAAATTGTTCTCTATCCAGTTTTTGAGTTTCGTGAGACACACCTTCGTGGCCGCCAGACTTGAGATGTTCACGCTTCAAGTTGTCGGTTAATTCCTGAAGTCGCGGATCATTTTTTCTCAATCCGGTGGTCCGCAACGCCTGAAAGAACGCAATTGAGAATTCTATGAAATTCAGTCGAACGAAGAATATTGAAACTTCACTCGATTAATTACTCACGGCCAAAAATTTGCCGACAGACAAAAGTCCCGACTCTTCGTTCTTGAACATATCGAACATGACATCCTCGGCATTTGTCGAATGATCTTGATCCTTCGTACTGCAATTAATACGCTCATTTTATTATTCGTAATAGCAGATTTGTTTTCACATCGTAACGAATTACCGATAATTTGAGTACCCTACGAAACCGGTGTGCAATACTTTACGGAACAAATAACATTTATGCTGAGGGTGCAAAATCATGGACTGTGATTCGTGACAAAACTGAAATACTGCAAGAAAGACTTTGACGTAATGTCGGTGTAGGATTGTATCGAAACCACATGCGTGAACGTAGGCATAAAAAAATGCTAGCACTGATTGTTTTGTCTATGATACGTTTTTCGATATTCGGCTAATTGTAGTGACGTTGGCTAATTACGATAGTGCAATGAACAAAAGTAGGGAAACGATGATAGTAGAACAGAAGGACGTTTCTCATAAGATATAAAATTAATGTTTCAACAGTTTAAGAGCGTAGACAGAATGTGCAAAAAGTTTTTCTTTTCCTTCTATATCGTAGATAAATAATTCCATGCAACGGATATTTGGCGCATGGTACTCACTACATATAGTGGCTGTCGTGAATGAAGCTGTATTCGCTGCAAAATAGTTTTTGAAAAAATAATACCGATTAGATGATTTTTCGATTATCGATTATTAAGAATTTCAGAATTTCTGTTCGCCGCTTTACGATTCACTTATTTATTCGTATGTAAAGAAAATGATCATTTGTTCTTCGGAATAATTTCAGCGATACTGATATCTCAACTGTCGGGAGTCGGGCTTATATTCACGACAATCTGTTCTACTGTGCTCGATCAATTCTCAATAGAATCGATAACAGGGTTTAATTGAACGACTATCCATATACCCTTGAATCGTTGCGGATCATTGGCAAGATTTTTTTGTACGAATGAATAATACTACGGTTACTTCTGATTCAGTTCGTCGCGGTTATGAGGATCGACGTAGAAAAAACTTCAATTTTTTATGTATACGGGATGGTAGTTATTAAAAAAAATGTTGCAAAGTAGAATCTTGCACAATGCTTCCTAATTATTTTCTGTTTCACGAAATTCCCTGCGCGAGAGAGTGCAGTAATCGGTTTTTGCTTCCTCGCAGAGGAAGCTTCTCGGAAGGTAGAAAATAAAGAGCAAGCAATGTGCAAGTACAATGTACTCATAACTTGAAGTACTATCCGATATTCCATGCTTTTTTTAAATTAAAAAAATGCCACAAATTTGGAAGATTTGCCCAATTCTAAGACTAAAGTTTAAAACTGAAAAAAAATTCAAAAAATCTATAATTTTCGTACGCTTTGAAAAACCGCGCGAAATTCGACGTTTTTAGGCGATTTTGAGTGGCCTGACATGAAAATCCCGAAAACAATTTCTTTTGCAAACACAAGGCTTTGGTAAAGCTTTCGCCGAGAGAGAACGATTACAAAAAAGCAACGAGGCTTCGAGTTCTAAGACAAAAACTGACGCGACGCAATCACAGCGTAAGGCGAGCCGTTAATGGAATTCCATCGCCAGGTGGATTCGACGCCCTATTAAATCGATCCACAAATCGATCAATACTTATCTATAGACATCCATAGATACAGCGTATAATATACATATGAAGAATAAAAGCGTTAACCTCGTGATAAAGATTTCGTACATTACGCAGATAATAATAGAACTCGTGTTTCTTCGTTTTGTCAATTTGCCAAGAAAAATCATTATTCACATCTCGTTATTTATTGGCATACGATGACGAGGTCGGGACTCTTGGATCGCGTCCCACCGAGAAAAGTCGCACGCTGACACTTCAAAATCCGAGTCAACATCTTGCACTCCCTCGTACAATTTACATTGTACGTACTTATTTGTAAACAAATATTGTGAAATAAGACGGGAATTGTTTGAGCATATACGACCAGCTGAATATACGCTCGAACGAGTCATTTTTTTGATTGTTTTTTTCCGGAGATACTAATCAGAAAGTAAAGAGAAACTGTTGTCAGTACCGAGTTTGCGAACGCTTCTTCGGATCGAAGTTATTTCCTACAACAGGTGCATCCAAGTAAAACTTCGCGGCGCAAAGCTTCTTCGAGATCGGTAGATGCGCCCGTTGCTAAAAAAAAATGAGAATAACATTATGTAATTCTAACGAAAAATACGTATGAATTAATCTTTATTTATGTTCATTTATCGATTACAAAAAACGAAATTCTGCTTCTGGATCGTCATAGGAAAATTACATGCAATAAACATATTGAAACAATAATTCATTCGATATTTTTATTGTTGCGGAAAAATGATTAATGTTACACTGAGAAAAAAAAATTGTTTGACTCAAATACTGGTTGATTGTTTAATGCAAATAACTGTTCCCCAAACTAATTATCTTCTTAAATGAATTAAATATTTCGTAATCAACCGAGCATTTTATTAATCTAGTCAATTTTTTTCTCAGAGCACGAAAACAATTTTGATGATATTTCGATTTGCACGACATTAATAAAATAATTAATGAGAGAAATCGAGAGTGTTGAACATGGTTGATATTTGAGGAAGCGTGTTATAAATGACAAAACTATTCCCCAAGAAATAAGAGCCGGCGGCCGTTGCCAGGGGTGGCAGCGTGTATTGATCGTTCGATGTATCAACCGTAACCCTCCAGATTTCTAAGCCGAAACCTTCGAGGTGTTATCAAGCGTCCCCTGTGATTCGTATTTTCGTATTAACTACGCAAATCTAAGATCTCCGTTTGCAACGAGTTTTGCTATTTATAATTTAACGAAACTCCTCTCTCGTATCTTGCATTCTTATCTGCGCTTGAACTTTCTTATCGCGATGCCCGATGCGCCAGCGCTACTTGCGTCCGGCATTGAAAATCTTATTTTATTTCTCGTCTCTCTTTCGAATGTCTCGAGCTTCGCTAAAAGCGGCTTGAACGCCGATAAACAGGCGTGCGAACTCGTTAACGCGCTCAAATTTAAGACACAAAACGCGCGAGGTGTGGAAGATATTTTCGTCGTCGAAATACGGTCACTGCCACCGCCCACGTGGACTCGCTCGCGAGAAAACGTCAATCACTTTTCTGAAGAAAAAAAAATTAATTCAAAGAAAATATAATTTTAGATATTTTTAAAAAGACAAACTCGTCGACGGTGTGTTCGTGCAAATGTGCATTTCAAAAAAATGTATGTCCGTCAATAATTCAACATTTAATCAATTTTTATATCTTCTTACTTTATTACTCGTGTGAAATTTTCTGAAAGAATTCGCCGGTGCTTTGGAGACCTGTGCCAGCCTCACGGTGTGAACTATCACTTCCCTATACATTTTTAGCTTTGATTGCCAATCTACTATACTATTCGAAAAATACCTCTTCACTTCTATTCTTTTATCGAAAACTATTTCTTCTAATTGTTATAATAATCTTCAATGATTTTCAATTCATGCATTCGTTTGGCTGTCTTTCACACACACGCACACACCCCGACCGATGGACGCTCGGCGTCCCAACGACTAGAAACTACTGGTCGTCGGGTCGAAATACGTAACTGCAAGCGAAGCAGATAGGTGTAACGCGAGGGCTCTAATTCAAGACATGCGCGATTTGAGCATCGACAACGTGCGTGTGCACTAAAATTAACACGCGCGACTCCTGTTTATTAAAATTTTCGAGTCGCTAGACCATAAACAATTAGCGCAGCTGTTCCATTCGCAGTCGCGAAGTTCCCTTATCGCGATTGAATTCTACTCAACTTTAGGTTATTCTGAAGAATGAACAAACGAAAAACCACGTTTTCAATGCATCCGTAGATTAATATTTATTGTCTCGTAATTATTGCTCCATAAGTACAGTATAATGTGTAGCAAAATTGGTTGGTCGTAAGAATAAAAAGTAACAAAAACGATTTCGCAATCTTAATCGATAGTCGAACAACCGTGATTCATTTTGTTTTTCTTTTATACAAAATTTACGTTGCATCAAAGAGGCGCACTAAAATTCTACGCTATACGATCGAAAGTGGCCAGAAAGCTGGTGCCGATCGTCTAAAAAACATTTACCCCCAATTGATCGGGTACAGTGACAAATGTGCACCACTTAAAGATAATTAAATCGAGCTTTGTACAGACGATAGTCACGCAGACTTTCCCAATTATGCATAGAGTTCAATTTTTCGAGAACAGAGTTGAGCTCGGTGCTATTTTTTTTGAACATTTGAAAAAAAAATTGTATTCGATGCATCACGGGAAAACGCTATAGACCTCGAAGTTTACCACATTTAAGGAGGGAATTAAAAAGAATAGCTGCCCGACGTGCCCATTGGACACTGAGATTCGTTATCGTCGTAATTAAGAAGAAGAAAATAACTATCCTTAGCCATGATTGCAAAAAACGTCGTCCGAGTTTGAAACAATTCCTAACTCACTCGTGTAGCAGAATCGTTTAAGTAGCTACCGCCATGTGACCTTACATGCTAGATGTAAAATTATCTGCCGATGAAATCGAGTCGATCTTATATCATACGTTCCAGCAGTATATCGAAGCTTATGTGTCTAATGATATTTAATACTTTGGTTCTCATCGTGTCACTTCTTCTGCGGTATTTGTCTCACTCGTTATCGTTATCGATTATTACACAAACGTTATTAAAGTCCCGTATCGACCCTGTCTTTATTTTCGCCTCTGTTCGGCGTATTAGTTTCAGTCAAGTGAAACAGCAGGGTCAACTATTGTTTCCGTACTTTTTGCTTCTAAATCTACATCACAAGCTTCCCTAGTGCCGTTAAAATTGAGCGTCGAAGGAAAAAAAAGGTTTTTGAGTTTCATCTTATTGGCCTTAGCCGAAGAATGTGATAATCTCGTCGTTTGAATCGTCGTTTTGGAAGACTGAATCGTAAATATCGTGTATTCGGGCTATTTATCCGAATAAAAATTGCACGCTTTGCAATATTCATTGAAAAAAAAGACTCAAAACATTCGCAAACACGAATTATTTACGAATGGATAAGATATCGTGATTGTCACTGGTCACACCGGCGATTTTTGCCTTAGTACCGCTTACGATGATTCAATGACACAGTTTCATAGTATGTACATTTGACCTATAAGTAACGATAAGATTTTTGATTGAAAATACTATCTTATTGAGAACGATAATGTCGTATTGCCTAAAGATTAATCCGAATCCGGACCTCATCTATCGCGAAAACCCGTTGTTCCGTTTCTCCGTATCATCGAGGTCCGTTCGCCACAACGCTCATCTATTGTTTAAGTAAAGCTTTGAAGATCAGTCAGAAAATCTAGTTGGAAACACGAGCGAGATGTTCTTCTCGTCGTGTCGCGAAACGCCGTTTCCGTTACGTTAAAATTAAGGGTGAAAAAACGAAACGACTTTGAGCTGACTTGCACGTTGCGCATTCCACGCAAGTAGTCGAGATCAAACTTGACTTCTACCCTCGCGGTAGAGTCCATAGCCACGGAACTCAATGCGTCAATTAGTTTTCAGATCTCTGGTTGTCTTAAGGATTAAAAAAACTACGGCGACCGTCTCAGTTTGTGACAATGCCCCAATTTGTAACGGGGTTTACAATAACTTCGAATCTGTATCGGCTCATACAGAAAATTATGATTCCTATGAATTCATACGGTCGTAGTCGGAGTTTCCACTTGTACCGTAACTGGACCGTTCGCCTAATCAGTAATGTAAGTTATGTTACTGCCGGCAAGTAATTTCAAATAACGGTATCTTGATAAGCGGGTGGTCCGCTGAGAACGAATTGTCTCTGGCTCTGTCTAACAATGTCAGTTCTGCTTGGAACTTGCGGTGTGGCTCGGACCCCGTGATAATTGCTGTAACTCGATCTGGCGCTCGCCGGCCGATTTCCGTACAGATCGTCCATATCCTCGCCGTTCAGGCTCTGCGTGCTCGTCTGTTGAAAAGTCGGATTGCTCTGTCCCTGCCACTGCATCGGGCTCAATTCATTGTTCTGCCAATTGTCGGTCAAATTTCTCGTCGAGCCGCAACTCACCGCGGCGCCGACGTTCGGTTCCCAATTCGGTGGATTTTGCTTGACGAAATTACCGGTGTTCGAATAATTCGGATCCGGATTCCACAGAGCCGGCGACGACACTGCCATGTTCACGGCTTCCGGTTGCCAATTCGAATTTCTATCTCTGTCCCAGGTCGACGCTATTCTGTCGTAATTGAGCGTCGTTTGCGACAGCGTATTGACGTTTTGATTCGTCAACGGGCTCGGCGTCGTGTTCGCGTAGAGGCTCTCCTGCTGCTCCATTATGCGATTAACGGGATTCTTTCGGCGGGACTGGCGAACCGAGCTCCGACGACTCGAACGTCTTGTTCCGTCGCGCGATATTACCGAGCGACGTTTCACCCTCCTCGGGGTCATTGGCTTTGGTGACACGCTGTCGTCTTGGATCGGCACCTCGGGCTGCGAATACTCTATGCTGTAGAGCGGACGTTGCTGCTTTTTCCTCTTTTTAGTTTGTACTGCTCACAGAACAAAAAGAAAAACAAAGATATTCGAGAGTGAGATAGAATTGTTTTCGGTGGATTTTTACGATTGGTAAAAAATAAAAACTACACGAAATCACAAAAAAATTGCATTCTGAAAATTTACAAGCAAGATCGGTCGATCCGGTTTTTTTAATAGTTTTGTGAAGAAGAAAAATCATGAACACAAAATGGGTAAAAAATGTGTTTTTTTCTCTTGTTGCGACTTGTTAACTACTAAAGTGAAACAAAAATACCAACAAAATCCATGAATAACCAGCGCGAAACACCGTGTGTTAGAGAAAAAGAGAAGAAGTGTGAGAGGGGTTAAAAAAATAAATAAAAAAGCAAGCAGTAGTGGTTTTTTGCATTGCAACGTTTATTCTCAGTCATCGGATAGCACCAAAAATTAAAAAAAAATTGTAACAGTATATGACATCGAAACAGTATAATGCCGATTTTTGCGTGTCTTTACGAAGAAGTGGTAGAAAAATTCTTTCGCGCAATGAAAACGTTGAATGGTGGGAAGCTATTTTTGCTTCGTAACAATCGTCAAACTTGTCGAATATAATTGAGGATAAAATAAGCCTTCTTGGCTTTCGTCATTTTTGACGATTGGTCCCGAAAACTATGTTCGACAAGCTACATTTTGTTCGTTCGAATAATTAAACTACCGATAGCAACACACATTGAAGTTCGGTTTCGTTCTACCATGCACAACTAAAGATCGTTTACATGTGCTTAAACAAACAGAAAAAAAAGAACAAAAAAAATACTCTAACAGTCTGAACACTGGTACAGAAATATAAACTACGAATTTCTAGACAAATGCGATTCTAACATTATATAGAAAATATATATAGATATATTCTTATAAATATATAATTTGCCACAGCAGAGAATGAAATGTCTGATGTGCTGCAAGTCCGTGATGCTTCGATATTCGAATCTTAACAGATAGTATCGTGATTGAAAAAAAGGAACAAATACTACTGAAAGACACACGCTACCACGTCGACACGCCAATAAATAGAGGATAGAAAGAATGTTCGAGTGATGGGATGTATTCGAAGTTTGCAGCATTCGTCAAATTCACACACAATTATTGTTATTAATTTAAAAATGTGAAGAAAATGCATGCTGTGTTTGAAACCAAAAAAAAGGAAAGAACGAATAAAGAGCGCGAATCCTCTATCTATAACGCGGATATCACAGAGTGCGCATTATTTTATTATCATTTTTGTAAGTCTAAGTAAGTGCATCGTGAAGAAAAAAAACCAGCACACATTTCCCCATAAAGTCGAAAAGCAACGATTTGAAAAGAATACTCGTCGTATGATTCAGGTCGTCGCAAGAGAAAAAGAACTACGTCAAAGATGTTGGAGCGTGTGCGAACTCGTTGTTCGACAAATCGTTAAGTACCTAAGGCTGAGGAAAGCGTGGCCTGATTCACGAGACTTTCTATTCCATTTCGCGTCTCTAGTCGATCGATCAACAAATGCGATGACAGAAAAATTCTTTCGTAAAATAGTACTCTATACGTATATGTGTAAATATATCTAAAGAAAAAAAAAAAAAAAAAAAAAAAAAGGATTACATAGACGATTATAAGTCTGTGATGTTTTTGTATGCTATCAAGTAGATATATAAAATATATAAAAATCTGTGACTAACGTAGAAGGAAGTTCGTCAAAATTTCCCTACGAATAATAAATAAAATCTAATCGTTTGGCAAGTTGAAAAACAATACATGTATGTTTTCTCTAGCGATCCAAGTATATCGGCAGTATATAAAATATTATATAAAATCCATTAGCACCTTTCATATATATTCGTACGCTATTTCAGTGCAGAATCGTAACCCAAAGTTTGTTGCTGCGATTTTTGCGTTAAAAAAAATAGAAAATCATGCGAACGATTCGTTCAGCATCGTTTTGTCAACGAATTACTGGCATGAAGCGACAGAGGTCTGCTGTCTCGATTGGCTCGCGTATTGTCGACGATCGGTTTGGAATTTTGTTGCTCGATCGCGAGTCGCGGATCCGAATAAAATGTTCTCAGCGGCTGTTCGCGAACGTGATCCGTGAATATTCGCGGTTTGTACGACGAGTTTCTATTTGCGTTTTGTCTCGTAGGCGATGGACGTGCTCGACGCATTTTAGGCGACACGACCGGACTGTAACGCGAATCATTTTGTGCATTGTGAACTTTGTTCTTCTGATATCTCAGCCTAGCCGCGCTCTCCAGGGAATCGTACTCGTCGCCCGGTGACATAGGTCTGTGCAAATGATCGAGCGGATTCGAATAATCGTTCGGATAATCAATCTTCTCGACGATACAACGAGCCGACGCGTTGCTCTTGTTACTTCTCGTCGTCTCGTTCTTGAAAGTTGCCCTAATACGATGAACGCTCTCGAATGGTTTATCACCGATGTTCCTCGGCAGCGTTGTATCGCGATAGATCGACTGATGCGAACTAGAAGTTCCGCGGTTATAACTTTGGTTAGACGAATTAATCGAAGGATACGCAGGCGGCGGAAGTGCCGAGTAGCTAACGTACATTGGATGCAATGGCGTGTGGCCAGCCAGACCAAAGTCACCGCCTCCGACAAAGTCAACTGAAAATTTTATTCACAATCCGTAGCATTAGATTAAGAGACGTGGATGTTTTTTGTATGAAATAGATTTATGATTTTTTTTGTTTTCTTCCAAACTTGTCGAAAATGGTAAACGAAAAATATTATCGAAAAGATGCATGTGCGACGAAGGCATACAGGACACAATATTACGAAGATCTACGCAAGACAAAAAGAATAGTTCTTTTTTTTTAACTTTTTTTTTTATCAATCCGATTCGAGACTATAAGCCATTTCCTTCATGCCCAACGAGAATGGTAATTTGCTCTCTTCGAACGAAGTCTTTAGACTTACCAAAATGGAGGATCAAATCCACCAATGAAATCGACTGCAACCGACAACCCGCTTAAGCAACTCGCACTGATATTTACGCGTTTTTTAATGTATATATTTCTGTTCAATAACGGAATATAATTAACTGATCAACTTGAAGCGAGACTAGAATAAGCAGTAGTGCCTGTGCGTAATGTCCGGAACACCCAGTGAACGTGAGTCGAGCGATGAATTCTTTTGAACTTAAAAAACAAGTTGTAGAGCTCGAATGAAAATTCGAAAAGACGCGTGTGATTACTATTTGTGAAAGGAAGCTAACACGAATATCGCCATTTCTTTGAAACGACGAATCAAAGCACCAATGAAACGTGATATTGTCGAATTTTAATGATCGGTGATGGTGAATTAAAAAAAAACCAGATAAAATCGCATGATACTTACAGCTGTCGTCTTCTTCGAGAAACACCCGGCTCAGGCATATTCCACCGACGATTGCCATCAACTAAAAAACACGAAGGTTTACCAGCCGAATGTTTAATAACGATGTTGTTGAATACGTTCGCTCAGTAGTTGGAATCGTTTTTCTTACCCCCAAGATACATTGCGTAGACGCGTGTAAAACCTCGACAACTTCGTAACCCAGTACGCAATCTGTGACATTGCTCGGTCGCGAAGGCCTGTAGATTTCCGGTTCGGTAATTTCGTTCACGATTTTGCATCCCGGACCGTTGACCTGCCACCAGGAGAAACTGCCGGTTCCAAAGTTCAGAACGTCGCTGTTCTACAATCGTGTTTGGAGAAAACAAAATCAATCAACGCTCGCAAACAAATTCACGAATGAACAATGAATAATCAAAATTTCGAAGTAAAAAAATACTGTTTCCGACTAATTAATTACAAAACATTTCTATATAAAATATAAAAGGTCCTTAGAAAATTCAAAGACATTTGCGTGCCTCTTTCAGCACTTTTCCCAGGAATTTTCGACACAGCCAAGGTCATTTAAGAATGAATAAAAATTTAAATTAATAATATATATCTTTCCATTGAGATTTTCAGAAATATTCAATACAACGTGTAAAGTCTTCGCATTCAGTGAGATTTTACTGTTTCATGCATGATGTTAGATACTTTTCTCATGGAAATGATAAGAGATTGTGAAATAAAAATTATCTCCGAGTCTTTAAAAAAACGACCCTTTGACACTACTCTACTATTTTCGTTCAGATTTTCTTCACTAAATTGTATAGTTATGCAGACCATTTGAAGGAAATTACTGCTATCAAATTTCGGATGTATATTTACTTTATCAGTATGTGAGGGATTAAAAAGTATTCTTAAACAATTGAAATTTGAGGATCACAGAAAACATTTCAAGGACCCACAAAAGAGTTGCAGGAACCTTTAAAAGATGTTTCGGACACGAAAAATTCAAGGATATTTCAAATCAACAAAAAACAAAAAATCAGAAATAATTTACCTTATCTAAAATACCAACGTCGAGGTAGAAACATATCACAAATACGTTCCATCCGAGCCATAGCGTATTCCATACGCAATACTGAAAAAAAAAACTTTGTAGTCAGTTCGGAACGCTCGAAAAGTTTAACCGAGCAAACAAAGTTCTCGGATGTAAGGAAATAAGTTCGTTACCGATATGATATATTTAGGTCTGTACTGAAAGGCCCCGAAGAAGCCAAGAATGACGAATATGATATTGAAGAAGTTGACCAGTATCGGGGCCCACATAAAACCAAGAAAGTCGAATACTTGGCGCTCTATCGTAGTGATCTGAAAAGTACAATGCAAACCTTGATTACGTCGTTCTCAACAGCGATGCCTCGTCCGACGAATGAATCCTAACGATATCACAGAGAGTCAACGAGTGCTTTCAATTGTCGAGACACTGCGGTCATCTAAATTCGTGTCTTTCAACTTTACGCTCGAGCTCAATTCGTTTCAATTGACTCGTATTCTAAATACTTCGGTTAATTAAGATTCCGAGGGACGCAATCAGCTGATTCGTCATCGGCGCTATAGTCATTGTCGAGCCAACCTAAATAAATTGCCAAAATTTCGTCAAAATTCAATATCATCGTTCTCGCGTTATGTAAACAAAACTCGAGTTTATTTTAGTCTTCGCTGTAACAGCACAGTAACGGTAATAAATGACGGTAGCAATTTTCGTGCGTGTAAATTGAATTGCAATTCGAGTAACCGAGCATGAAATTCGATTATACACGAGGATCGATATTAAAGCCCTCGTAAAACGGGCTTATCGTATAATTCACTGATAACGAAGATACTTCCGATTTTTCCTCGACGAAAATAACATCCGCGACGTGCTGTCGCAACGAGGCAAGGAAGTTGTGTAAAAGCGATACAACGTTTTTTTTCATCAACCCGTTTAATCCTAAAGGTGACTCAACGCTGAGTCAAATTTTTCATTTTTTTTCGTACGAATATCCGCGTGAATGAGCGATACCGCGAACTGGTTTCCCCCGTTGAAACTTCCGTTCGCGTGTCTTTTATTTTAATTTTCTTCTCAATTGTGTCTTCTCACATCGCGTGTGCTTTGCTTTTGTTTGAAAGCGGATAGAAAAAACTCACGAGTTGTAGACTGCATATTGTCAGTAGAAAGTGTCTTCTGCTGCAAATTCCCATGTCATTTGGCCGATGTTAATGGCGGTTCGTCGATTATCGTCGCGCAACACTTTCGAAATTTTCGATTCACGTGACCTACGTTATGATTGTTTGTTTGTTTGTTTTTTTACGATTTAAAAAACTGCATCACAGCAACAGATCGTTCCGATGCGCCGCCATCTTCGACACTTGTTCCTTCCCTACGCTCGCCGTTTGCACACTGAGTGACATATCCGTTTGGTTCTCGTAGCCAGGCAACCGCAAGCCAACACCACCTTGCTCTTCTACCACACAACTAAGAGAGCAGCGACTTCGACAACCTGCGCCTGCAGCTGCGCTGCGGCATCCGCGCCGCTGAGCATCGCACAGTTTTGCCAATCTAACGAGAAAACATCGCCCACGCATTCCTCGGACACGCTCAAGCGTTTCGACGCGAATATCTTCGGTCCGAATATAACAAATAACCCGAAACGCTAAACTTTGACTCTTTCCACGGTTTGCGATAAGTCCAAAACTCGATCAATGTAATTTCGCTTCTTCGAAGCCAAATTTACGAAGACGTGGATTGCGAGCGAAATGATTACTTTGGTTGGTCACATTGGGTCGATTTAATCAGATAATGAAATTCAGGCAGTATTTTCGAAAGTTCGCACATACATTAGCGTAAATTATCTTTTCTTTTTACATTATAATAATCTAATAATGCGCAGGATTGAAGGGCTATGATTTACAGAACGGTAGAAAAAACTCGGCATGATGCGGAACATTTTTTCTTCAATGAATGCAATTTTATTCTTTTCAGTTTAACGATGTTATTTATAACCGTTGCATTTCGTTATCGCTAACCGTTCGCAATTAACCGAATTTATTATGTATAAGGAAACGCGTGCGTTTAAATGTTCGAGGTTCGTTCAATTGTCTTTGCAACCTGAAGTTCGTCTCTCCAAGTTCACTGTCAAAGACCTCATGAAAAAAAGTAATGTCAGAAATGATAACTCCTTGACCAATAAATTACATTCTCACGAAAAGCTTTTTGGCACCGGAAATGGACGAAGCATTTTTCAAAAAACCTGAAGTTACAAACCGGAAGAAGTGACGGACTGGAAAGTTTTTCAAAGTTTTTCGATAGCCCTTCTGAGAAATGTTTGCTTCCCTTGCCTATGGTGCAATTCTGTGTTGACTCGTATCTTCGAAGACTCCGATCGGCCCGATGGTTCGACGAATTCACGCACTTACATCGTTTCTTTTAGACAACGCTGTAAAAAGTGTTTGATATTCTCGCGTAGCAAAACCTTTCGAAAACATTAACGATTACGTATTATTTGCCAGTGTGCAAGCCATATCAGCGTACACGAGAAAATGGTAATCGATGTGGTGAATCCACAGAGTTTATCTACGAGCGCGGTGACAGCAAAAGCATCGACATTGTCGCCAGAAGAAAATTGCGCGTCGAGCGCAAGAGTTTGCCGGATACCCGAAGGGTTTCCGGTAGGAGAACCAACGCTCGCGCTGGCACGACAAAGCGAGTGCGAAAACCACGAAAAAATAACTCATCGGTTAATTCTAAGAAAGGTTGCAACGATCTACTATCAAAAAATGTGCCCAAAGCGAACTCGTCTATAAGTTGGTTGATCATATTCCAATTATCTTTGTAGTTACGGCTCGTCTAAGATCGGCGGAAGGCACGTTCCGCGTGCACAATATATACGGCGATGGGAATTGCTTGTTTCGCGCCGTTAGCTACATACTTTGGGGCAACGAGGACGAGCACAGATTCCTTCGTACGCTCGTTAGTCTTCATTTTTTGACTCTCCAAAATACACATCCGTCTCGAGTCTAAAAAATGTTTACTCAGAGAGGTCTCAACTGACAAAACTCGACCGAGATTTAGGCATACATTTTTTTCCATTCCCGTCGAAGGTAACTCATCACATAAGATCCCACTGGCGCGAATACGGCCCATTCGTCGCTGCCGAATGGAACATAACGAGTCCCGACGAATACTTCGACTTCATGATATCCGAGGGGATTTTCGCGACCGAACTCGAGTGCACGGTAGCCACGAAAATTCACAAAATGAATCTCTCGATCTATCGTGAGATCAACAACAGGGGTGACGTCAAGCGGGTTTTTCACAACCGTCTTAGCGGTAACTACGAAACCGCTAGACTGTTGTTCAGCGGACGTTCGGACAGCGGTCACTACGACGTTCTGTTTCTCGATTCTTGAATCTAAAAATTCTCTCGTAAAGAACAAAGTAAATGAACACAATGTTGCTTTACAAATTTCGCCCCGGACAAAGCTTCAAATAACGTTTTTGGCAAATGAAACAAAATTGCTTTTAAACGACGTGATGATATTTATACAATGACAATAAATAACGAATCAATTTTGACATATAATATGCGTAAATATAATACACATAATATATATTGATGAGATATGTACTAAAATAGTGGTACGTCTCGAATTTTGCATGAATTTTTTTTGCAGTGAACGCGCCACAGCATGAGTTGCTTATTACTGTTCGACGAATGTTGATGAAAACTATTTTATATGAATATACGCTAATATTAAGAAACAAGAGTCGCGGAGGAAGCGATTGGTGCGCTTTTGTTCTTCTTTCAGTATGGATAATCGCAGCCTTGCGTGTACAACCATCGAGTGATTGTCGTTATGCCTGCATGAAGCGCGCAACTGAAAACAAAGAACGATGGTAAATTATCGTGTCGTTCGTAGAATTTTATTATTGATTTATTATCGTGTTTTATCACGGTTTGTTACCTTATGGGATAGAAGATAGATGAAAACAAGCTCGCATTCAAACTGCATTGATTCCGTCGTATCGCTTCAACGACTTCCTTGGCTACTTTTTCCTCGCTTTGCCTGAGCAATCTTTCAAAGAAAAAAAATCGGTAAATCCATTTGTCGTTAACTCTGTTCCGATTGTGACGATCACGTGCGAAAAATAAAATGTGAAGAATATAAAAATGAAATTGCACGTTGACGGTGAAACAGTCGACAGGCGACGAGTTTAATTCGGGTATCAACAAAAAAACATTCCACGTTAGGCAATACAAACCTCGGGTCGGCCTTTGGTGCTACAGTGATGAAATTGAGATTACTGTTGCGGTTGCCGAATTCTTGTCCCAAACTGTCCATGAGACCTGAAAGGAAAAATTCTTCGAATTACGGGTTCAATGCAAATAATGCCCATAAATTTCGGTGGATGCAACACTGACCAGCGATAGCGGCCCTGGAACCGGCGTAAGCGTCCTCGGTCGAGGCGGTCGGCGTCACGCCGACAATGTGAGCTCTTCGGAGTTGCAGCATCGACGGGAGGAAAGCAAGCACGGTCTAATTGAATGAACAAGCGAACAGGTGCAAATATAGTACAGAAGTCATAATATCTACAAGCAAAAAAATTGAGGGACGGCCATAGCAAATTTAAGTATCGCGTAAACAGCGAGCGAAAAAGATAAGAATAATACGAGTTTTGCTTTTAACACTTTTATCCAATAGAATTATGATAAGAAAGCGAGTTCAGTAAATAAACATATGCATAAAAGTGTCAACTCGATAGCAGCATTTAATACATTTGAGTAAATATCGTTAATATCTCAAAGTAGACAACAAGGCAGCTAGAAGGAAAGTTTAGAGATTCTTCTGCGTTAGCATTCTAAGTGTGCAGCGACTACCGCTGTTCCCCGATTACAAATCGTTGCCTCGTACTCGAAAATATTCAAAATCGCGTAGTCAATCCAAACACAGCTAAGAGTTGGCCGCGCAAATACAATTTTTCCAGTAAATGTTAATGCATGGACATAATGTCGTCAACTAACCCAATAGTGGCTCATTAACGTTGTATTGACCGTATCGAAGATGTCCTGGCATGAATTTCCCGCGCATGTAACGAGAACGTCAACGTTACCGACCTCGTCCTTGACTCTTTTGGCGACACCGCGTATAGCGTCTCGATCCCACAGATCGCACGCGTAGCCGTAAGCTCTTGCCTTGAACTCGGTGGCGGCATCCTGTTTCCGGTGATTCGGAGCGATTCCCTGTACGCTCGGATAGCGCGAAGCTAAATCGCGCGCGGTCTCTCGTACTTCATTGACATCCGCGTCGACGCAGACTATCGTGCAACCGCTTCGAGCGAATTCTTCGGCGAGGCACCTGCCCAACGTCGAGGTGGCGCCTGTTACCTGAAATTAATGTATTTCCATTAATGGACGAAACACTTTTATAATTGTTCTTGCGCGAGTCTTTCGAAATGCCAAATGAAGCCTCTTCTTTTTTTAAATCACGTTAATAATAAAAGTTAATAATTATTAAAAGTCGAAATTGCGACGAGCTGGTGCGACTCACCAAAGCCACATCGCCTGTGAGATCCCTCGGTGGTTGCGGTAGAAAAGACTTGACGATACCGAGAAAGGCAAGAAAGCCGGAGAACGCAGCACCGATGAGAAATTCGCCGACCAGGTAGAGCCAAACGATAGACGATGGGCTGCCGATCCTTGGACTCGAGACTAGGACTTCCTCTCGGATCGGCACCATCATCTGCTGTAAAAAAAAAACAAAAATGTTATACAATTATAAAACATAAAAAAGACAGATATCGCGTGCACGGTTTCGAGCAATCTAATTTCAGGCTGTTGTTTCTTACGAATTCCGTGATTACATGCATGTCAAGTTGCGCAACTGTTGAGATTTACGACAGAGCACAATAGAGTTTGAATTGCATTCGCCGAGTAATAAAGTGCACGAAACGAAAAATTATTCGACACGCGCAACGGATCATCGAGCATACTTTAGTTCTCAGGAGCTATTACTGCCTCGATGGAGTGCATGCTCGAAAAAACCAGCGTTTAATATCGGCGAAAAGACAGTTTTAGCAGCTAGTCACGCTTCGCTGAAATTCGCGTTTGAAGAAATGCTATTCGAGTCACGTGTGCGAGGGCCGTTATTATATATTAAACGAAACTACGGATCTATGACTTTCAGGTGAGAAGTTGTAGAAGAATTTTGCATCGGTAACAAAATCGTTGGCTGAAGGAAAAAGAGCACAGTCTCATCGCTAAATTGTTTGTCGTCGAAAGTATCGGTTTAAATTAATAAATTACATATTTCTTCGCAACTTTCCAGTGCAGTAACAATAATATTGCTAGATATATCAATAAATGTGTCTTAGAGCTAATATAAAACAAAATTTACCGGCCGCTTGTTACATAAAAACCCGACTTATATTTCCTACCGACTAATGTAGATTCGTGCCATTGGCATCAGTTCTGACAGGCAAAGATTATGCAGCCTGTAATAAAACGTTTACGAACTGGAAGTGATTTCTTCTTTGCAGATCACGACGACAGGGCGCACAACCAGAAAAATAATGTACCTCGTAACAGTCAGTAAAATCATAGAGACTCGTAGGCCGCGTTCAAAAGCGTGAAAGTACATAGATTACCGGTATTTTCGTGCGAATTCGAAATGGTCGACACGCGGAGCAACCGTCGATAAACAGTTCTTCGAAGGAAGATTAAAAAAAAAAAAAATAGCTGCGGGATCTTGTGCAAGCCTTGAGAAACTCTGATACAGTTCTCCAAAAGCAATATTGAATTTGAAGACTAGTAACCAAGCGTGGCATCCCGGCCGTGAAGTACGGAATAGAGAAGAGATCGCAAAGTGTTATTTAAACTAAGCAGGATCTGCAGTTATATCAATTCGGGCGAAAGACTAATATGGGCCGAGATCACGAGGAAACAACAATTTGCAGTTAATCCCCGCGGTCAGTCTGTGTAAAAATCGCAAAAATAAGAGAAGAAACGATTTGGGTGTTAAAACAAAACCAAAGAAATTTAGAATTCATCGCATTAGCTATGAAAAGGAAGGAAAAGAACGAGCTAGATATGAAATCAACACAAAAAAGGTGGCCTTCGCCAAACCGGATTAAAATGCATCTTTTTTTGGTCCATTCGCCTGTCTCTTCGGAAACGATGTCTATTCCCATTCTCATTGAAAAATCGTAGTTTCTCGCAGCTCAGAAAATGCATTAATCCAACGATACGAAAAATGTTAATCGCCTCTCTTCAAAACTCGCATCGGAGTTTGAGGACTTGTGGAATATATAGTGAGACTCGCGTGCGTCACACGTTACAAAGGCTGGAAGCTTCGAAATACCAGTTTGATTATCTCTGCGTGTGGCTTCGCAGCCGTAGCGGCATTGACAAAATCTTCCATAATATAGCCTTTCGGAGTTTCCGTTACAGTAATAGTTGTCATGATGCGCGGTTCGAATAACAATAGCTTTTAAAACAACACAATGGGCACAACAAATATACTTATACTAGGATACAGTTACTGGAATTATGACTTTTATTAACTCAACAAAATTACTGTTTTTCCCGTTCGCTGTTGCAAATTTATATCCGCGTTTCTAACATCAACCTATGTTCATTGATCCGACGACAAAAAGTATCGCTTTTCAGCACCCAGCAGATCTCATCAGTTGAACGTTTTGTATGATATAAGATGAGAATACAAAACGTTGCGTTTAGCTTTCTTCCGTCTCACCGGACACGCGTTGGAGAGTTAATTAAAAAAAAGTCGTCAATGGATCTTAATACTAGGCGTTCGTTAAGATAACCGCTACGCTTGATTAGTCTGGAGGCTGTGAAAATCGTTAGTTATCGATTTCAAGGTTGACGAGTCGGTAACGAGTGTAGATAATTACTTGCGAATAGCGAGTCTCGAATGGCGATCTTGAAAGTAGAAAAAAAGTGTCCTTTACCGGGACTGAAAGAATAAGTATTACATCGCGCTCTTGTACTCATTGAAAATCAAGGTTTCGCGAATAAGCGAGAATAAATGAGCTTACGCGAAGTCTCAGTAAACAAACAAAGATCAATGAATAAATACCATAACCGAAAATAAAAGAATATTATTAATATTAACAACATATAAATAATAATGTTGTTATTATTGTTGTGGTTTTTATATCTTCTGAATATGAAATTTATGCAATTGGCCATTGCATTACGCAAATCAGTAGGCAGTATTTTAAATGTTCATCTATCGAAATAAAAAAAGACGCTTTTGACTTCGGTCACGCGATATTTTGATAAGCCATAAATAACGTTGTCCATTAGATGAAGCTCTCACTTTCGTCTGCATCCGCATCGCTAAGTAATCTCAGACGTCAATTAGTATCGTCTCTTCAACACTGCACCTTCAGTACAAAAAAGTTAGAATAAAACCAGTTCTACGCGACCTCACTGATTTGGTTGAACATCTCGTGCGGCTGACGTACTCGGTTTAATGGTCGGCGTGCAAAAACTGGAGAATTCCCAAAAAGTTAGAATACATATAATAGGAACACTTTAGTCGATTAGATAAAAAAGTCATGAAAATAATTTTTCTTCTGTGAGTTTCCGTCATACCCATTTCGTGGGAGAAAACAATTAACCGCAAAGAAGATGAGCCTGTCTTCTTGTATAACAGCTTTCTTTTCTCCCTTTCCGCGATCATTCGCCGAACACTAAAATGTCATGATTACAATTTTTCGTATCTTTGTCGCGGTGTAAAGCGAAAAGCTCGTAAAAAGTAATTTCTTTTCGCCGATACACGACGAATCATGCGAACTACTTCCTCCTTTCGTTTTCGTCGAGAGAACAGTTTAAACTTCGCTCGAAAGTCGAGACTGCGACTGCAGCGTTAACTTCGGTTACCGCCACGTAAAAAAAAATAGCAAAAATACATATGTTTACAAAAACAGTTATTGTCTCTTTTCTCACAAATTACTGGACGAGAAAAAGTTTCGCCGCAGCTTTGCGCTTCATTACCTGTGAATATCGTAAACTACGTAATTACACGTCGGCATATTCGCAAAAAAAAAAAAAAAAATTCTAAACGATAGTTCATTCTTTCGTAGTTCCTATTGTCGTCAATGAGATTATTATCACGAACCGAGAGCGTCGTTATAGTTTACGCTCTGATTGTTTCGTCTATACTCTTTCCAGAAAGCCTCGCTGCGTTTTACTTCCAAGTTGAGTACATATTTTGTATAGCTCTATAGTAAAGAGCGTATTACGTCACATACGTGCGTGAAATGAGTTATATATTTTGACTTTAAATTAAATAAATACATAAATTCTGAGCGCGTGCACGATTAAGATGATTTTTCTATCCAAACGTATGTATGACATTCGATAGCGGAATAATTTAATTATAGTGTAATTAACGTAAATGTTTAGTGCGTCGGTTTCTATGTTATGATTACTATTATTGATATTGTTATCATCATCAATAATAATGATGATAATATAAAAAAAGATATAAAAACGACACATCTCCTTTTTTCGAAGATATAAATCGGAAGCGATAATGACTGGATAATTCCATAGCTATGAGTTGTAAACCCGAAGTTATCGCGTCCGATCTCCAGTTCTTGCAGCTTCCGGCCGTGGGGATGAGAGCCGACGATTCAATACGCAAAACATTAAACGAAGTCCCTTCTGCTCTTGAATTTACAAACGCCGTGATTTTACAAAGGCTGTGTGACCAAATCCTAAACGCCGCAGTTCTATTCTAAATCCGTGCGATTTATCTTATTTATAGAATCTTTATTATTATGAAAACGCGAGAGGAATACACCTGTCCAGTTCCTGTTAAAGCGACATCAAAGATACACATCAAAGTGTTGACGGGACGTCGAGATTTCGACAACTTCCGACACTCGGCGCGTGCGAGAATTAGATAGACAAATAGAGACGATCGTTATCAGATATGGCAGCTTTCACCAAACAAAGATATGTCGCCTACTTTAATGTGCGCGGGCAGAAATTTTTTTCATTGTTTGATCCAAGCACAGTTTCAATCGAAGACGAAATGTATTTGAGCGTTGTTTTTTTCATCGTAGTTGAACACATTAAAAAAATGGTTTTTTTCGAAGTAAAAATGAATGAAGTAAAAAAATAAGTAAATAAAAATTATAGGCGCTTAAGTTTCTGGATCGATTTATCTGAATTTCATAGCATTGATGTATCCCCACGAATTATGCACATCGCTTCAACACCATCACAAACGACGAAATAAAAGCTAAATAAACTGCAGTAAAAATAAATCGCTGCTGACAAATAAAAGAAAAGAGTTAACCGCAATTAAGCCGTAGAAATATGTTGGCGCGCAATTCTCTTTGCAAGTAACCTCGTTGGATCGTTAATTTCACACTCGATCTTCGACCATAGTTTCAACTCTTATATGTACCTCATGCGGTGACTCGAGAAATCTTTTCTTCCAATTGCGAGACGACGTATTGAATGAAATGGAAGAAATAAATTGAAAAGAAAATGAAAAAAAGGATTCGTGCGGTTTCGAACATCGTAAAAGACAATGCAACGTTATTGCGTAAAATTTAATTTACGACTGATTGTACCGCGAATCCCGTCTCGCAATTTTTTGACGCATGTTCATGAATATTACTGGTACGAAGTGTCGAACATCTCCGAAAATAACAAAGCGTTTGTGATAATCTTTTAAAGGCTGTGGCGTGTCAGTTTGTGACAATGGCATTCTACATGAATTGCTTCTAGTTATCCTTCGTTACACGCGACGCACTTTGTCGTCACATCTAATTACACTCTCGACAGATTGACTACCCGTGTTTTTACAACTACAAGATTCGCGATAAATACGCAAGAATAATTGAGAAACTTTGAATGCACAGGGAACAGTAACGGCGCGCGTTGCTTATTTGAAGTAATTGAAGGTTCCTCGCAAAGGAAACTTTTTTTAATCACGTCTTTCGTTACTCGGTTCTGTCTGCAAGAAATTTTCAGATGATTAGACTGGAAGCCTTTTTGAAGAAATACTATTGTTGAATTTAACTGAATTCAAATTATACTTGCGACTGTTTGTACCATAGTTGGTAGAAAAGTAAATGTTAAAATACAGGCAGTGTGGCTTTTACTAATGGAAATGTAATATTATGCACAAACAGGAAAAAATTGCACGCGGAAACGCGTCGAACAGTGATTAATCTAACGATACGCGAGAAAAATAATGGCGCGACACGTGTTTCTAATTGTGCAGGCCTCGGATTCGCTAAAAAGTCATTCCCATAGTTCCATAACAAAAGTGGCGATGGCGCTTAACAAAAAAAAAAATAGTCGCTCATTATCTTTCGTATTATTCGCGCAAAGTCTGATTACGGTTTTTCACAAGTCAATTAAGCGTCGCTCCGCGTTGCATAAATTATAGCGCAGTCCAATCAAGCATGTTTTTGAATCGCAACGAAACGAATCTTCGCTTTTTTCGCGCGCATACTTGCTTTTTGCTTTCGGACGGTATGTTTTTATGCAGCACACACGTGGTAGATGAACGAATGCGAACGTGAAAAATACGTCAACAGCTTACGATAAGCCGTCACAATAATAGTAAACAGATTCGCCTTAAACGCATCGCCACACAATCTATAAATAAACCTTAAACTCCTACATTAGAATTGTGTGATCGAGTAATTTCAGTTGTTAATACAAAATTGTTGAATAACGAGGAATAATTATTGATTATTATAGAAATGTTTTATATAGTAATTTTTCAGTCGCGATGTTGAAAAATCAATTGTAGCTGGTAATCTAATATCCAATTAATCTATTAGCAATAAAAAAAAAATGGTACCAGCAGTAACTTAGAGAACACGTATTCAAATCAACTCTTAAACGTCTTAGTTGAGGACTAATCGAACTAAGGGAACAAAGATCGATTAGCGAGACATAACAAGCTTCTGTTATTTAATTTTTATGCGAAGATCACCAAAGGTCAACCAACGGTCAGACATGAGAAATAATGATCAATATTTCCTTAGGAAATGTGCTCGATGAATCAACATTTTTCCTTAACGCCGAACTTCGGAACGTTCTCCGTCCGCAGACGTATCGAGTTAAAGGAAAAAACAAATGAGTATAAAAAAACCTCATTCAGAAATCTCGAGGCCACATTTTAAAGGGTTATAAATGCCGTATGCCATCTTAATGATTTACACTCCTGCTGGCACTTTTTTCAAACCACTAAATTTTTTCACTTCAATCGCTAAAAAATACCTTCGAGCGATTAAAAACGATGAATGCGTCTATCGATAAAGTTGTTACCTCTGTTTCTTTCTTCGTCCCCGAAATAAAATCTTCCTCGAAAGAAAAATTTTCACTTTTCACTAATTAATTTTTTTAAATCCTTCCAACCAATGCCTCGGTATTCGATGTATCGGTTGAAAATGCAATGTTTACTTTACAACGATTTCGGATAATTTCGATCGACGATCTCGAGGATCGATCATGTTTCAATACATTGGTATGAGCACCGCACGTCGCCGGCGAAGGCAGGTGAATCACTGGATCTCGGGATTCCGAGTCTGGCGCGAACGCGACTCTTGGATCCCGCAGCAGCAGCAGTTCGCGGTTGTCCCACACCCGGACTTCGAGTACCACACAAGTTTAGATGCACATTGCGAGAGGGCGGGAACTCACCGAAGCGACGCGAAGACAAGCGGATTAATGGGAATTCTGAACTTGACTTCGGGGCGCTCGATCCTTTCGAGACATCAGCTGCAACCAAGGTCACCTTCTCCTCGCTTGATCTCCGTGTATACCGGCACGTACCGTTCGTCCGAATTCGCAAATCGCGATGCATGTAGCACTCAACGATGTCGTCATTATCGAACTTTCGGAAGATGTCATCATGGATCTATTTTTCTGTTGGAAAAAATATAGATTAATTCGACAGAAAATCTTTTCTTCGTGATAAAACTTGAATTTTTTAAAATGTTTTATGAGCCATTTTTTTATATTCAAGAGTAAATCGTGAAACTAGAATATTTGTCGATTTTACGAGGAATGTCTGTAGCTGTCGAAGTTTCGATCAAGTTCAACGAGTTATTTTTCGCAGCGGTGAGAATTATAGATATTTCTGCAGGCCAGACTATTACGAGTGATATGCGTGCTGGGTGGAAGGCGCAAGGATTCAAGGTAAGTCAAGTGGTATGCAAGGGTTTACAATCACTCCGAGGCTGGCGGAAAATACTCATCATTGCACCTTGGTTCTGTGGGTTGTTTTCTGCAATCTTCCACTGGCATCTTGGTGGAATACGTCTCAGTCCAGAAAGCGCAGAACCAGCATTGGATCCTTTATTGAACGCAATTGAACAGTACTTATGTTTACTGCACAGCATCTGAAAAAACGAGTAATTACAGTTACTTTATTGTTCTAGTAAGTAAAAATGCAATATACATTATAATAAGTAAAAAAAAGCGAAAGGTGCGATCTGTAACTCAATGAAAATCTTTACAGGATGGAAATTTACGAAACGACGATAAAAAGCAATAAAACTCTGTGATGGTGATTGCGCTTCGGATTCCGAAATCCTTCTCGGTTTTGCATACGCCATAAGGAAAGTCTCAATCGAAGAGTGACCAACCTTATCCTCTCTAATTGCCCTTAGTGCTATGCTAACAGTCGCATTGCCATTCACCCCAACAATCTTCATTTCTTTCGTCTCAATAAAAATTTCCCAAATTTTCTCAACTCGAAGGCGCGAGCACTTTAGGGCCAATCTGAAGAGTTCGAAGTACGAGCATCCTCTGCCAGGATTTTAACACCTCGCATTCCAAGCACGAGGAGCCCGACATATCTCGTAGAGTTCATCGCACTTCGCGCATATGAAGACTCGTGCTGCTCGTTCGAGTCCAAGATAAATGAGCTGTTTGCAGATGCATTGTACCGCCGTGTTCTCGAGGAACGGAGAATCCTTGAACGTTACGGTGCACTCACGAAAGAAAAGAAAAAGGGAGAGAAGAATTATACCGCCAACCGGTTCGCCGTTCACAGTCAAGGCCAACATTGGGTAATTCCCCCGATCGCACTCAGAGTTCTCGACCGATTGGCTGGTGTAAAGGACAAAGAATAGAAATTTCCATGATTCTAATTCCGACATCGACTCGGATTTCTATTGCGAAGCGAAAATGTCCACTATTTTCAGTCTTCGTCGTGGCCATACGTGCTTCGAATCAATTTTCGCTCTATCATCAGCAGAACATTTCTGACCCGTTGAGTTTGAGACGAATGTTAACAGCACAGAATTTGCATTGTTTCGAATTACGAGAATTACGTGCGCTTATCTGCATATGGAACTTTTACAATTAGCTTCTTTCAACCCTATGAGGTACGATAGAATTGTATCACTCGTGTCGATTCAGATGAACATATTGATAAACTATCATGTAATTATTTTCAAGGTTCAAATTTTTTGTAAACATTTTCAAGGCGGCCTGTTCGATACTCTTCCGCTTGTTCGTCGTATTACGAATAGATAATCAAGATCGCGTTGCACTTGTAAAGTCTCACTGATCGTGATGTCAATTATTTTTATCGCAAATCATTCAACGTGAATGCACAGGCGCATTAGACTTTATGCATATCACCTCGAGTTTATAAACTGTTTGCATGTAAATAATGAACAAAACGCACACCGCAATAGGGAGTCTTATTACCGTTTCGAAGAGCAAAGACCTTCGTCTCTTGTCCTTCGCTCGGTGCGCACGGATAACTAGATAAAAGAAGAAAAAACTCTCGGTATCTCCGATATTGACGATTCCAAATAAGGATAACGATGCTCGGGGATTAAAATGCAGTCAACGTAGAGCCGAAATTTCGTCAAGGCTTACGTATTGCTAGAAAACGGAGTTACGATGCATCTAATCCGGTCGGAGCAAGGCTCATACATTCAAAACAAAAAAACATTGAACGTGTAGAAATTCAACGAATTGAATTGCAAGAGTCGTCGGTCTGGAATAAATTAACTGAACCGATTGAGCGCATCGACGACTTTAGAAACGTACTATTCACGAATAAACCCGAAACATTTGCTTGTTAACTACAATTGGCTAAAAAAAATTCGACGCACCTCAAAAACCCGCAAGAATAGAAGTTTCGAAACTCTGATCACCCGTAACAGATGTCCTTATGGATTCGAGATAAGACGGATCTCAGAAAAACTTCCGCTATGACAAAAATCGCAGCGGTTTACACGGTTTGTGCGAACACATGGTTGGTTTTTTAAATGCTTCCTTGGAGCCGTTAGTCACGCGATACGTGTATGGTATAGGTATTTTAGAGCCAAATCATTGTAATTTGTGAACAGCACTTCACGGATCGTGGTTGCTCGCACTACGTGCTCTTAGTAATAGCTGCTATTACTGGAATATGACCGAATAGAATAATAGGAATGGAAAGTTTGCATCTATAGTAAAAACTTTCGATAGTTCTAAACAGCAAAGCAAAGGCCTCCTCCATATTTCGATTTTAAATGCTCGAATGATCGTGGAACAATAAATTACTATTAATAAGAAGTTACCCATTGTATTCTATGAAAAAAAAAAAAATCTAAATGCGTGAGATAGGACTTTTGAGCATCGCCGACTATCGAGACTTCACACTGTGCTAACGCTGTAATATTATAATTCTATACCATACATTTATACTAATATTTCCTTCAGACTTAATGAGATATGTGCTTTAGGTTGCATAAGCGGCTTTAGTGTAACTATCTCAAGGCAACATAAAAAAAATCATGCATTTCTTGAACTCGCGATGATTTAACGAGATAATACTGCTCTATCGAAAAATCGGTAATTTTTGGATTTGTTTTAAACTGTTGTACAATTCGTCAAACTCACAGATTTGATTAATTATACGTCTGTAAACATGTGTGAATTTTTCAAGTAACAGAAAATAATTATTACCATCACCAATTTTTATACTGATTTTTGAACATTAACATTTTTTTCTTGAATAAAATAATGCATGGATGTGTGCAAACATATCAAAGAGACACCTTGCGGAAAACGTTTCGTTCTAAAAAAAAATTCTGGAAGATGAACCATTTTTCGTCAAATTAATAAGACTGCCCCGTCCGATGTTACAAACGAATTGAATTAGAGAACATTATTTTTTCGTGCATTCTTGCACGTAATGTTCGCGTATCGCACTGCATGAATCTCGAAATACGTGATGCCACGCGTGTTCAAAAAAAATGCAAACACAAGTGCTCCAATGAATTCTTTGCCGTTCGCAGCGCAGAAATCGAAAATGAGCGTGCATGAACGGTTATTGTTACTTTATCATTTCGGTATACTTTCGTGCTGTCCGCACGACGCAGGGTTAATCGAACACACTATACATTATCGCTGAGTTGCAACAATACAGCGATTACGAAAGAAACATCAAAGCGTTCCGCACTTTCCTTCTCCACAATTGTGTCTCGAGGTGAATGAGCTTGAGGAAATATCTTCGTTCTACGTTCGCCGCTCGAAGTACAGATAATAACTTCCTGGTGTGGGAACCGTTTTACAAGCTGTTTCGGCATACGGTAAAAAAAATTTACATACCCGCACCGCGAACTGTTTCCTGCTTTTTTCCATCATAAGAAAAGAATTTCGTTTACCCCTTGAGAAAAATTGGAAACTGTTATATTTCGTATGAATGAACGGTGCATTTTTTTCCATTCTCGAACGCCTCGCAATTACGATTTTATCGCCGATTCCGTCGTGACAAAAGTTTCCCCATCGTCGCATGTATGGTTTCGTTGGTTAACTACATTTATGTGGATTATCAGTGATTGGCGCGTTATCATAGCTAAGCAAAAGAGCGTTGGCGTCGCGGTAAATCGAGCGAGAAATCGCGCTTTCTAGAAAAGTCTCTGTTACTTTACCGGAGAGCCATTCTTCCGGTACGGTTAACTATTCGCAGAGTATACACGGAGCTTGTTTGCTATTGAGACCGTAACGTTCGAACGAGGCCTAGGGCTGGTCCTCGAATCAACTTGCGAAAAACAACTTCTCCGTTATGCCGACAAATTGTGCAACCTTCCAGTTATGCTTGAGTGTAATAGTACGTCAGGTTCCCGAATATGATTCGCCGATTATCCCGAAAGTGTCCACTTTTCTCTCAACTGGTCTCGTTCACCTTTCAATACATTTTTAAATGCATTTTCAATACATTTCTTAAAATATAATAACGATGTATACACGACCCACCTCTGAGTTTTTCGGGTTGTCAAAATGATCAATTATTATTATTGGAAAAACTTGCATGAACAAATATAATTGATTCATAAAATTCCTCCATCACGTTGTAGAAACTAATGGCCTCGTGGCTTTCGGTGCACATCCGACAAAAAGTCGAGGATCTGATTCATTGCCGATTCTGGCAAAAGTCTGGCAAACAGAATTATCTAGGTTTTTATTCAAACATGATTACTGTTTTTTTTTTTCAATCAATGATTTGTAACCTTTGAGTGGGTCACCTGTTAATAGTATTCAACGGAAAGAGACATCGTGGTATCGTATATTCGGAGTAATTTCTTCTCAAAGCACGAATCACTTCCTCGGCGGCGTATTTCGATGTGACGGCGCGAAAAATATATGGAAATCTATTCGAATTGATCGTAAAATGGGATTATTGATATAACGATACCTCGCGAACGCAGTTAACGAAATGTGCACTACCCATGTCTACCCGAAAATTCGATGAAATGAATGGAATCCAATGAAATCTAGTCGTGTGACAGTTCTATACGAAACCCGTCAATAATGCTTTCGAGAAAATCAATTTGTTGGAAAATTACGTGCACGGTCTTAAAAATTTATAATTTAAGCAACACCCATTGGAATAATGTATAGTCGTCAAGCGTGTGATTATCAATAAAAATTTGTAGTTGCGAGCAAAGTCGGGCCGGAGTCTTAATTACATTTAACAACGTGACGGTAGCTTTCTCCTGACGCGTTAACCGGTCAGTCGTAATAATAATTTACTCCGTAATATCGATTACCTGTATTTCGGATCCTCGGCTAATCCCGTGTCCACGTAGAACGGATATATCGTGGTGAAATGAATTTTTGGGCGGGATGGATGATTCCTGAATTCTTCGCGAATACCGTCCATTAATCCTTCAATCAATGAATAATAGAAACAGTTATCGGCGCTTAAGATTTGTAGATCATCGGTAAAGTAAAGAAAAATTGGTTAATTACCGCGAACAGCGTATTTTGACGAGCAATAGGCAACTTTTTGCGAAACACCATACATTCCACACATACTGCAGATCGACACAATGTGACCTTTGCCATTTTGGAGCATGGTTGGCAAGAAAGCTTCTATAGTCTGCAAATAAAAATCGTCACAAGGATTCGCATCTCTGTAAATTCTATTTTTTTTTTACTTGTTCAATATTTGTCGACTCACATAAAAATTCGACAAGACGTTGATGTCGAATGTTTTCTGAACGTCTTCGTGATCCTGCTCCAAGAACGGCCGTTGAACGAGGATTGCAGCGTTGTTAATGAGAATTGTCACTTCGGGTATGTGATTTCTTCTCATCATTCTCACGGCTTCTCGAATTTCGAGCCTCTTGGAAACGTCGACGAGATAGCCGTACACCTATCGATGGAAAAGTAATTAGTTTTGTTTTTCCTGTCAAGTATTTCACTTCTTTTTACAATTTTTCTGCTTACCTCTCCACCGTTCTCGAGTATTGCGTTGATCGTCGAGCGATTAGCCTGCTCGTCGACATCCCAGCAAACGACTATGCAACCAAGTTGAGCCAATTGGATTGCCAGTTCCCTTCCGATACCGTGTCCCGCTCCTGTAATCTGGGCACAACCGAATATCAACGGATTATCAACGAGGCAAATTGATGTTCGGAGGACAAAATGAACCGTATATTATTTCATACGCGCGACATGAAATTTAGCATAGAACTATGCAGCAGAATCGTCAATTGTGCGATCACCGTTACGGTTCTGTTAGTCCATTTCATCCACGATAAAAATTGAAAAATTCTTACCACCACAGTCTCGCCTATGAGATTCTTCATTGGGGGTGGGACTATCGTCCGAAAAGCGGCAAGAAATATCGCAAGAGTCGTCTTCATCGAGAGGACAACGAGATCGCAGATCAACCTTCCAAATCGAAGAGATCTGAAGATTCCTCGTACATTTGCGACTCTGAACGCAACAAATCCATTGAGTAGATACACAAAGATAAATAGTTACTACGAAACACCGTGCACATCGTCGATTATTACTTTGGAACGATGGGACCAGTTTTTTCATTCTCGAGTGCCTTGGAGTCGGACATGCCGGACTATAGTGTTAAAAAATCTTATACGAAAACGTTTCTGACGTGCATCAGAGCATCAGAATGAGTCGACGTTCTTTTTTTTCTTAGATGTGAATAAATGGATCGTCGTAATGCCTGTCTCTTGTCCAAAAAAATTCAAAATATATTTAATATATACATTCGGTTTTCATTGAAACTTATAACGGAGCACTGCTCACACTGGGCTTGAGACACTTATTAACGAGTCGACAAATAAATTAGAACGTTCATTTTACAAAAAAAAAACACCAACTATAACATTTTTTTTTTCACCCGACAAGAAAGTCGACAAATAGGATCTTATATCTTAGAAAACTTATTTTTTCCTCTTGAGGAAGGCTTGATGTGTTGCTTAATCGACTTCTTTGCACCTTTTTTCATCGCATTGTTGTTGTACTTGACCTCCTGAAGATCTTTCAACAATGCCGCATGATCATTGCAAACTTCTGTGATATCTTTTTCATCCGATTCGTCGGAATCGGGATGAACTGACCGATCGTTGGCTCTCTCGTTTTTATCGATACCGATAATGGTTTTTTGAACAAACGTGTTTTCTTTGATGATCGCACTTATATTTTCTTCCGCAATCGCGGTCAGAGCTGCAGATTCGGGGATCGGTGTGCTGGACAATAATCTTTCGGTCGAACGGCCTTTCGGCGTTGTGAGGGAATTGACGTTAGTGTTGGCTGGCGGTGCGTTGCTTCGTTGCCTCTGTAATTTAAAAAATTTCGGCCCTGCCAAATTGGTTTTGTCGTCACGTTTCGAAGGTTTTTCATTATTGTCGGCCGGCGTTTCGCTGCTGACTCGCTTCGGCAATTTGAAAAATTGCGGTAACGTCGCTTGTACTTCGTTATTATTGTTCGACGATTTCGCGGTCGTTTTACGCAGTTTATTTTCAAAGCTCGAGCCTACAAAATTGTCGTTGGAATCTTTTAAAGGATAATCCTCTGTCGTGCCACGACGCGCCTCGGGTGTATCGGGCAATTCTACGACGGGTATGTTTTCACGGTCGTTCGTCGTCGCAACGTTGGTTCTCTTTACAATAGATTTTCTTCTGACGCGATTGCTTTTTTTAACAGACTTCGATTTGTTGTCGCTAATGTCGACTTCGCAAATTTCGTGGTCGGGTCGGTCGACGGTTTCGGCCCTTAAACCATTTTCATCCCTCTCATGCGCACTTTTGTCAACGTCGGCTCTGGCCTTACCACGTTTTGCTACATCGTTGATTTTCTTCGCTGTGGATTTTCTCACGACCGGCTTGGCTTTTTTATCGGTCGCGTGCTTCGGTCTTTTAGTGCTGCGACTGCCGACCTGAGGCGATTCAACTTCGTAAACTTCCGGATCCGATCTTTCGATGATTTCGGAACTTAGATCGTTTTCAGCTTTTTCGATCGCACTCTCGTTCACTTCGGTGCTGTCTCTGCGACGTTTCTTCGGGGTTCGCGACTTTTTCCGTAGAAGCTGTAAAAGACTACTCGTATCCATGTTGTCCGGCTCCTCACCCTGTGAACAAAATCCCACAAAAAAAATGCACATATTGTTTTCCACCACAAGTCGAGAAGACGTGTAAGATTAGTTATTTTTAAAAAACCCGATTAAGATCATCAAAAACCCTTCCAATTACAAAACACGGAACAATTACGAAGCAAATTCCTTGTTTCTTTCAACGACAAGTTCATAAACGTCTCAGCAAAAATTTCATACGTTCATTTCGATAATGCTGTCATCCTTTGACGGATCTTTCCACACAAATGGACTGTCGGATGACGCCAACGTGTGATTCGCTGCGTTGATCAAGCTCATCTCTTTGAAGCAGTGAAAAAAATGTCTCAATTTCCTTTTCCAATCCTCCGACAATTCATTGTCGTCTTCAGAGTCGATCTTTATTTTGGTAGGGGTCACTCCGTCTTTTTTGGAAATCAAATAAACGAGAATGATGCGAGTTTTGTCCAAAGGCGAGCCGCGCTTCGTTACTAGCTTGATAGTCGTGACGGTGTACTGGTAAAGTGCCTCGACCGTGCATCCGTAACGTCGCATATGATTCATATGAGCCTAGAATATATACAAAAATGAATGTAATAATTGCAAGATTAATTGAAATTAAATAATTAAATAAATTACTTAAAGTAAATAAGAAATGAATTTAAGAAATGAAAATAAATTACTTTAAAATAAAAATAAATTACTTTAAAATAAAAATCAATGAATCAATACAAAGTGTGCATCTAAGCCCATAAGCACTAAATTCCGTCTTATTAGTCAGTCCCAAACTGATTAGTAAAATATATTGCAAAAAAAATTCGATAAATCGTTTCCGTTGATTGCAGAAAAAATTGTGTTGTGACAGAATGTGACATAAAACTTAGATATTTAATAAATCCACGAATATATCAATTTTGTCTAAAAATGAATATTGAAAAAAATGCATACCTCAAGCATTTTGAATTCATACTCTCGACGAACGTGACACTCTAACAGGTGTTTGCATTCTCTCAAGAAGAACTTTATATCGGTGTGCGAATCCATGGAATATTTGACAAAAATCGTTCCGACATGAATTCCCAGTGGCATTATCCAATGTCCCAGTTGCCAGCGTTCCCCGACTTTGAGCAATTGGATGCATCCTTCCTTCACGCGTGTCCTTCTGTTGAGTAACGGAAATGCAAAGACGAGTTCGCCATCCATTTTTTTGCAACAGAATCCTGCGTAGGTGCACAAGTCGTTTTGGAACGTCGCCTTGACATCCGCGAGTTGCGAAGAACCGCCGAACGGAGACATCGATTGAGTTTTAGTCATCCCTTGTTGTAGGTCTTTGAATTTCGTCGGCGTGAATTTACATTCCGTTTGAGCTATCAGCAACTTCAGAGTTCTTATCTCCATCAGTAATTTGTTTTTTTTCAACAACGCGTCAGTTTCTGTGGAGGTGCAGAGATTGCGTGTGCATAAAAATTGAAGACTTTACGATGCGAATTTTCCTACTTCTGTATCGATTTTGTTTACGATTACTGTACGATTTATCATTAATATACTATATCTGCATGGAAGGGTCGTTAGCGAGTTGTTTTCGTTGAAATAAATAAACATATCGATCGTTGTGATTGAATACATATTAGTTACCTTCGACGTCCTTGTCTTCGGGTCTTGGTTTCATTTTAACATTCTGTTTCGATCGCTCAGACATAACTATCGTGATTAAAAATATTTTGTCTCGTAACGGGCGATGAACGATTGTGCGAGATTATGTTTAGATCGATCGTCAAGATGAATGATAAACCAAGAAAAGTACAATAGCGGCGAAAACTGACTCGTCCGTTCGCGCGCGAACTCTTTGTTTACTACTTCGTTTGCATGTTTACATTTTTTTTTCGTCAACGGCACAGCAGTTTGAACAATTTGAACTGCGCGAGGAATTGCACGGGAGCGCCAAATTTCTGCATGACCATGCGAGCGTTTTCCGAAGCTTCGGCTCGGCACGCGCGCGCACACATTCACGCACCGCGCGAGTAATCGTTGGCAATTCGTGGATCGGGCTTTAGAATGAAAACCACCGTTCATATATCAACATGGCGTATAATGTTGTCACATCTTGAGTTTCGTTACAATTTTTTCAATAACAAAACTTTCGAACGCGATTCCAAGTGACGCAAAAGTTGATCAAATCGAACAGCAAGTCGCGGGCGCAATTATGGATATACGCGGCATCGAAGTCACCAATCAACTCAGGGTGAGTAACAACTCGGTTATCAATCTCACTACACGAGTATTCGACAAAATTATCAATTAACATCTCGTTTATTTACGTTCGCGCCGACACCGTCGAGGGCGAGAACAAACTTTCGATTTCGTGAAGACGCTTTTTATTGCTCATTTTGCGTCGTCGTTCATCTTTTTCTTTCGTCGTCTAAGAAATTCGATTTTGCGAATGTCCTGTTTTATTCTCGATTTTTTTAAATTCGGCTCCGATCCGTGAAACAACAATATCGAATGACGACGTTACTTATCGCGTCGATGATTACTTTTGCAGAGTGCGATACGCGCCAAACTCCTGGAATTGGGCGTTCGTTACGACGAAGAATTGCCCGACTACATTCTCGTCATGGTTGTAAACAAGAAGACTCGTCAGCAGATGCACGAAGATCTCCATCTGTTCCTCGAGGACAGCACGACGCCGTTCGTCGAATGGCTTCACGATCAAGTACTCAAGAAATTGCAAAAAGTCACGGTGGCGAAGAAAAAAGCTACTCGCGACTTTGTACCCACCGTCGTCGTGAAGCAGGAAGAGGAACGCAAGAAACGAAAGATCGCCTCCGTGGAGGAAGCAAACGCCGCCCTTGACGCTGGAAAAATTGCGCCCTTCGTCGCCAAGGAAGAAAAACCCTTGCAAAAAGTTCCGGAAAAATCATCACCGCCGGAAAAACCAACTGGAGACGTATCCGGTACCGCGGTAGATCAGTCTTCGACTATTGCCGGCGTTCGCGAAACTGACAAAACGATTCCCACCAGAATAATTCCTTTCGAGGCTCCAGAGCCGACGAAATCGACGCCCAGCGTCGAAATTTCGGAAAAAACGTCGGATACGCCTGCGGAGCCGAAAATCAGCGAATCTCGGACGAAAACAACGACCAAGAGGCCGCTGGAAGTCGGCGAGCAGAGTTCGGAACGACCGGACAAACGAGTCAAGCCCGCGTCGACGAACGACGTTTCGACCGATCGCGAATCCAAATTGGAGGAGGACGAGAACGAAACTCGGGAAGAGAGAAAATTGAAGTCCTGCGTTAACAAGCCAAAAATAACGTCCGTCGTATCGGTGAAGAATCGTTTGGGCATCGTGTCGCCGAGGAAGAAATTCGAGATCCACAGAAATCGAGATTTGGAGTTTCGTCGGCGTCAGGCGGACAAAAGATTCGAGGCGAATCGTTTCGAGAAGAGCTCGTTCGAAACTCTCAATCGTGGAAGTCGCGTCAATGCAACGCGCGGCAAGAGTCACGAAGAGGATGATAATTTTTCGCGCAATCGCGCTATCAACGACGCGAGAAATCGTCAAGCAGGACGAACGAACGAGATCAGAAATCGACCGTGTATCGCGAGGGAAGATGCGAGATTCGTTAAAAATACCGATACTAACGATAAGCTCGTAGTCGCGACGTCGAGACCGAGAAACACCGATAAACAAGGATCTACCGTTAAGGATCGCTTGGGCATTAATAAGAGTCTCGGGAACGAAAAGCAATCCGCAACGATCGAAGATTCGCCGATGAGAATCGTCAAGAATACGATTAAGAACAGACTCGGGCCTGTTAGAAATCACGCCAGAGTCGCTAATGCTCATGCGGGTTTCGTTCCGGCCAAGAAACGTTTAGAAACGAGTCTCGACGACGACGACACTACGAACGTCGAGGTGGAAGACGAACAGGACGACGATCAGTCGGTGATCAACGTTGGCCCGGTTAAATCTCACATAATAGCGGTCAAGAGGCCAGAAATCGTTGAGAGACGAGCGGGTATAAAAACATTGGGCAAGATCGTCAAGAACGGATCGGAAGATCACGAGGACGACGATGAAGCGGACGAAGGCAAATCGATCGCGAGCAAAGTAATCGTTACACCACGACCGCTGAAACCTCTGCAACCGACGCAAAAGCGCGCAACGCAATCGTTGCTACTGAGAGCCGTTGCAGAGGCGAATCAATCGGTCGTCAAGCAAAAGAATCCGGAGCCCGCATTGTCGGTGAGTAAGAATAAGCTATCGCGAAGAAGTTACGATAATCGGCAAACGTGAATTCTTTCTACTCATTTTACTCTTTGCTGAACGCCCGCCTTCTAAACGAAAAAAGAAAAGTTTTACAAAAACAAACACTGATATATATGCGTGATGAGCGAGTAAACGTTGTATGTGTACAATAAATTATTTAATTATTCAGAAGAAATAATAAGAAACGAAAAAAAAAAAAACAAAAAACAAAACTGCGTTGCAACACTTTTATTCTTCCTTTGATCTCAGTCTGTAATAAGTATTCGCATGAGAGAGAAATTCGTTTCGGTTAATGAAACGATAAATTTCGATAGGACAAGAAGCCAAAGTTGAAGCGTCTTAGGCCACCGGTAGCGAGGGAAATAGGTAAAAATCTTTCGGTACATTTGAACGCCACAAAGAGGCTCGTTATGGAAAAAATTCAAGTTCAACTGAGGACCGCCGACACGGAGGACAATGGCAACGGCAAGCCGTGTACGTAAATAATACAATTTCTTTTTCATTTCCCGTACGCGCGGATCAATCGTCGTTACCTTAACATTATTTCACAAATTTGAACTGTAATTGCAGATTCCCCGCATCCAGTTAACGAGGAACACATGGGAGTCGTCATGTCGCTGTTTCAGCGCAGCGACGATAATCAGAAATTTCTAGTCACACTTAATGGATACAACAATAATGTTATTAAGGATAAAATTATAACGGAGGAGGAAGAAGAACGTTTGGAAATGGAGGTAAACGATCGATGAATTTTTTTTTTCACGGATTTCATTACGCGATAGTGCATGTCTGAAATCGTTATGTTTGCCTTTCAGGTGACCGAAGATGACGAACTCGTGTTGTCTAACGTGCAAAATGATTCATACGAGCAGAACGAAGTGTCGCCGACACCTTCGCAAATAAACGATACCGAGGATAACGAGGTCGTCGAAAAAGTCATCACGGACGAGAACAACGAGAATCACAACAGCGAAAATGTCGAGATACCGGAAATGGTGACGCAGAAAAAGAGAAGAAAATTGAGTCCTATAGTTTACACTAGATCGCGATCGTCGAGCCCTTTGGCAAACACAACGAGACTTCCGGCTTTAACTGCGTCTGTTAAAGACTCTCTGGACAAAAGACCCGCCATCGATGTTCCTCTGTTAAACGTGAGCGATAAATCACGGGAAAAATGTCGTTACTGGCCAAATTGCACACTGGGTAGCAAGTGCGCTTATTACCATCCTCCGGTTCTTTGCAGGTAAGATAAATTCAAACCATCGCCCGAAAGCTTCGAATTCCGTTGATTATGAGCTGCCGTACAGTTAATTTATTCTCGCTCTCATTTATACTGTTTCAGCGCATTCCCGGCTTGCAAATTTGGAGACAAGTGTGCCTACAAACATCCCAAATGTAAATTCGGCTTATCTTGCACAAAATTGGGATGTGTTTTTTCGCATCCGAAGCAACAGTGCAAATATCATCCGTTCTGCACGAAACCTACGTGCCCGTATTCACATCCGTCGACAAGTCCCGTTATTGCCGGGGACGCGACAAGAGCCAAATTCACTTGGAGACGACGGGACTGAAGAATTGATATTAAATAATACAAAAAATATCAGTGAATAGTGAAGAGTCGCGAAATCGAAAGAAAAAAAACATAGCGAATCGATGCGGTATCGTGATTTCATAGAACTGAAACGTGTACAGAATGAACTCTTTTTTTCCTACTTTACGTTTGTCAAAGAGTGAAAACACGTGTGTCGAAATTCGGGCGATTGAACGTACGAATGAATTTTTTTTGCACATAAAGTCGCGATAGAAGATTCGATCTTTGCTCGCCCAAATGAAACGATCAATCGCCTCGAGGCTTTGAAAATATATTTTGAGTTCGCTGTTTCCTCGATCAATTTTGCAGCAGCCTATCGAATGAAGAGGATTCAACAAAAAAACTTTGCGAATGGCGAGTCGATTTTTAAAAGAAAGATTATTCGTAATCGAGTGGACATTCGAGTATTGTGTATCGATCGGAATAATTTTCCCCGAGTTTTTCGAGAAACGATTCTATTATGTGGGCGCATCGTCTCTCGTGCAGCTTTTTTTTAGTATTAAAAAAAGGAAAACCCGAGAATGTATGGTGATGTATATCTAGTAATATTATTGCGCTGTTAAAATTCATGAAACAAAGATAAAATTGTTTAGTTGTTTTTTTTTTCTTCTTTTTCGAGTAATATAATATCTGTAAATTAATAATCAGTATTGAGTTTATTGACGAAAATACTACGAATAATCTATCAATCTCTTCGTGTTTAACTTGTAGCCGGTACTGCGAGTTCGGAGTTTTGCAAAGTTTCTGAAAACAACGATGTTCGAGGAACGTCTGAATGAAATTTCCTTATTCCTCTCTTACGTGTAGATTAACTGTTCGAACAGTTCTCTCTTTTTTTTTCGTCTTCTCCTTTGAAGCGAAAGTCACGGAGATTCGAGAACGTGAGATTCTTTCTTATCTTATCGATATTTGTAGCACCGGTACCGAAACGAGAGATATTCAAACATGAGACACGAAAGTTTAGCTCAGTGGCCTCAAGATCGTTGGTCGGGCTCGAGAGCGTGCGTGGATCGGCGACACGTACACACAATTGATAAGTCGTAGTATATAAGTAGACAATAAGAATATGTTTGTATTTAATACAATTACAATAGACGCTACTCGGAAGATCGTGATCGAAGTATGTACCCGGTGAATCACAGCCACGAGTTTGTGTATCCTCAGGAATCGTTTGATTTCGATTAAAGCGAGAATTAGCCATCGGCAGTTCGTCCGAAAAACAACCGGAGAGAGAAAGAGATTTTTCATTTCTTTCACGTAGAGTGTGCACGCTCGAAGAGGGAGGGGACGCCTTGCATATCGTGTCTCCTCTCATTGGCGAAGAGAAGTTCTATGGTAGTGCATTGTGATGCACGCTGCAAAATAGCCCGACCGAGAGGAGGGGTAAAGGGACCACCCCCGATCGGTCAGGGGTTGACCGTTTGAAGCTGCTTCGAGATACGAGACCCACGGTCACTCGCATCTCTGTGTCCGACTGGTAGATTCAACGACGAACACATATCTCGATACCTCTTGTGTACACAACGCAGCGGAGATACACGCTCGGTATTACGCGCAAAACTTTGTTATTGCCCAGTGATATTTCTACGACAATCGGGACGAGACGATGGATATATTTGGTAAAAGTTGCGAAGGACAGAAAAAAGTTTACACATCGAATAATCCCGAGGTGAGTCGATCCGTTTCGTTAGTGAATATGCATTTTTGGAGTATGGGGAATTAAAATGCTCAAAGGCATCCTTCAGCATCATCTTTGTGGATATAATTTGCTTTTCCTTTTACAAGAGATTAATATTCCGGAGGACTTTTGGTTTTTCTATGGAAAATCGTCGTTGAACATGATGTGATCATTTGAAGATTACATCGCGATCAGGGCGTCGAGATAAACAGCTGAGATTTAGAGATTAGTGGGATCGTTGCGGGATACAGAGAACAGCGTTAGTTTCGTGGATGCTCGCTAGATTTTGAAGGCTGTTGAATTTCTTAGCAAGGGCTTTCATCGCGGCGGTGTTTTATTGCTTCGGAGATCAATGTGTAAATTGGATATCCCGACATTTTAATTATGCGAATATTTTTAGAAACCTTTTTTAAAAAAAGTAATTTGTTTGCTTCAAGAAGTTATGCCTGAGTATTAACACATTTTTTTGAAGGATCAGTTTTTTTTAATCTCATCTGCACCAGAAGTAAAAACGATTTTCTAATACTTTGAGCTTGTAGACGATTTTTGCGCGAGAAAGATGCATTTCTTCAGTCAGCACTATGCAAATTTGTATCGTCAGAATTGTTTATTCAGTGCAGTTTGATAATTCAAGTTTCGTTCCTTTAGGATTACGCGAACCGCGCAGCCGACATACCGGAATGGCAGCCAGACGGCGATCCTTGGAAGGAATATCACGACTATCCGGAGGAGAGAATCTGGAGTCCCATACCCGAGATTGGCGAATGTTGGGTTCCACTCTTCATGTTCATGGCGAGATCGGCTTTGACTTGCGCCCAAGAGCGGCAGGGCGTATCGAACGAAGAAGCTATGGAGAATTCGTGCAACGGCTATGCCGAACAATACATATCCGATGTGCTTCACGATTCCGCTTACATACCGGAAGTAGCTCTAAGAAGATTGGTGACGAAAGAGTTGCCGGACAAACTTTTCGATAGATGGACGCCGTCGGAAATCGTAAGTCTCACAACGTCGCAAAGATCAATTCCCCGTTGAATTGTTTTGATTTTTTATCTCATGATCCGGCGCCTAACAATTCGTGCATTGTTTCAGGCTTTGTTCGGAAAAGGATTGAGTCTCTACGGGAAGAAATTTACGTCCATAAGAGCGAAGCTTTTGCCACACAAGACTACGGTAAGAATCGCAATTGTTCGCTATTGTTCAGTAGGGAAAACGAACCATGAATACCCTTCATTGCGCCGAATGCTTACAGATGGAACTGGTGGAGTTCTATTACACGTGGAAGCGCTCGAAAGAGGCGAAGGGTTTGGTAGCTTCGCGGGCTCGTCGATTTTTGCGACTTCGCAATAAACCGACGAATCTCATTATCGGTCCGCCGACAGCTGCTGGTATGTTGACGCGCGGTCAATTGGCAGCGGTCGAAACTTCCGGCACACCCGTCGCCAAAGTGCGCTCTTCTCGTCCGCATGTTTATACCGGAATCAAGCGAAAACGAAGAATGACGAGACAAACGAGGTAACTAAAAAAGAAAGGAGTTCGATGTGATTTTTTTACTCTTCGATCGAATAGAACTTGAGCCCACAAAGAAATACATATGTGGCGTAGCACGTCATTTATAACATTTGTAACTATTGTTTGATTGCAGGCATCGTTTGATAAAGGTCTGATGAAATTGTGATCCGCAAAAAAAACTGTGGCAACATCGATAGACTCTCAATACAAACGTAGCAAAAATTGTTAATGTGAAAAAAAAGTGAAGAATTTTCGACGATACGAACGTGAGTTTGCTGATATGAACAAAAATTTTGCTCACGTTGCCTCGGTCTATGAGAGAGATGCGTTATTTCGTCGATGAAAACTGTACATATACATTTGCTTAGTAAAAGATATTTTGGATATTACGATTAAAGGAAGCACCAGCGTTTATACAGAAATGACAATATTGCTTTATTCGTTACATCAATTTTTTTTAACGCTTTTTTTTGTTCTCGTCTACACTTAAGTTACGACGGCCGTACTAGAAGCCTATAATCATTTGTGTTCTGTTTTTTTTTCTTGTTCCATTACAATAATAATATAGTTCTTTGGTTGACTTGACTTTTTTGTTTCGTATTTTTTTTTTTTGGCATTCAAGAGAGACATTAGTTTACACATCATTGGTTTACAATTTTTCCGTATACACAACACCTCGTCCCGCGGGCTTAGCCGGAGCAAAAATAAATATCGAGTTCATGGTAGTATTTTTTTTCTCTCTCTTTCCTTCTACTTTTCTATGTCGTATATACTACAAATTGCCGAACTCACTGTTCATTTACGCTTTCACTCGGCTCTCAAAGCTTTTTCTTTTCGTCCTCTCAAAATACATTTGGCTTCTTCGTCGCCCGCTTATCATACTAATGACTATTTTCTTTTTTCTCATAATATTATTTATGCTTAGTGATTGTGACGCATTTTTATCCTAACTCGCGCGACTGGCGGACGATAAAGAAAAACGATAAGACCGCGCACACGTGCACAGTGTCGTCACGCCGGTGGATATAGAACGAAGAACGCGATGAATTGTTCGCTCAATGGATAACATCGATGGTAAAATTAAATAATAAATAAGAAACATATAATGATCACGTTGAATAGGTATTCTTTGGTTTCGTTAATTAACGCAGTCGCAATCGAACGAACAACTTTCGATTCGCGTTTGTTCGAACTCCGTCGAGAAATTCGGTATAATCTCGGGTTGGTCGTCGTGAAAATGACTACCTGCATTCTCGTTTGTCACCCTTTTCCGGGGTTGAAAAATCCTGCATACCTGCTGGCCTCACAACTCCGGCCGTAACCCCGGACACAAATGGCCTCAGCAGGTATAAACGCTCTTGCGTCGAGGAAATTGGAAGGTTTTTTCTTTTCTCACAATTCCACGAATCAACGCGAACGTTTCCCTCGACAATCAAACTTTTCATACTCCCAATTGAATTTCATTGTTTTTCCCAGAGGAAAATTAAAAAGTATTTGTCGATCGTTTGATCTTGTCTTTTCGAGTTTTCTTTCCCTTTTTTTTTCTAGTTTCAAGCTCAACATTCTTCGTGGTCGTGCTCGTGTACAAGAAAAGTGTCGCGATAGAGCGAGCTCGGTGTGCGATTCATCATCGTCACGAACGATGTGCCAGACGCTGGCGTTACCGCCGGTCCACCGGCTGTAACGGAGACGGCAACACCGACGCTGGGATTCGGTGTTGGAGTCAGAAGCGGCGTACCCTGAAGACTTATCGCAAGAGGAAGCGCGCCGGGGGTGCACAAACCCATTGCGCCTCTTCCACCCTCCGTCACCGAACGATAGCGCGGCGGTCTGGCAGATCTGTTTTGAATGAAAAGAAAAACAAAAAAATGTTTTATCGTTCACAATACGTTTTTTTGTCACTTTGACAATATAGACGCTATTTCATGTTTTATTAGATTCCAAGCAATAACGTTCCTTTGCGATATTGTATTTTTTTTCAACATGCTATTTTCATGGAAATGCTTTCAGCGATGTCGAGCTTGAGGAGAACAATATTTTTCAGTTTAGAAATCGATCTTCATATACTATACTTTAGAACGATCTGAAAGAAATGTATTACAGTCCTATGATTGTGCATCAGTTCATTAACGAATTTCATAGTTTTGTATGCGGAAATCTTCGATATTATTGTTAGTTTTTCTCGACAGAATCGCAAAGATTAATTCAGCTTGAATTGCAGTGGGTCGTAATTCCTTTTTTTCTCTTTTGTTGTACCTGGAGCACCTGCACTTTAGCAGTCGTATGAAAGCCGCCCTGAAGGTCTTGTTGAATACCGTGTAAATCACTGGATTGATAGTGGACGAAACGTAGCCGAGCCAGAGGCAGGTGTCGACGACGTGTCCGGGAACGGGACACTGTGGACAAGCGGCGAATAGAATGTTGAGTAGAAAGAACGGAGCCCAGCAAAGAACGAACGTGAAGAACACAAGTCCCAAAACTTTGCTGGCTTTTTGTTCCGTTGCAACTGCGTTGGCGGCCAATGATCTTCTTTTCGATCTTCCTTGCAAGAACCTGTTGAAAAAAAAAAAGATAGATCAGAAAATATAGAAAAATAGATCAACAGTGATGAACAACGAATTATCGACAATTAATACTCATGGTATTCAATTAAAGGTTGGCTAATAAATTCACGGATATTTCCAGGACATTTTCGAGGTAATCCAGGACGAGACAATTAAGGCTGTTAAAAAACATTACACTAATAGAAAATTATAGAGCAATATAATTTTTTTATTTGAGACATTAATACGCAGCATATAATCGACTCGGCGGGCAACATAGGATTAATTTCGAGAAGGGCACGATAGAACTTAAGGTTTTCAAAAATATACAGGAAAACATGTTGACTCTTCACAAACGGGATACTTTTAACCTTCCACATACAGCCTTTGATTATTGAACTTGTTACAATAAATGTTATTGCAGAAAAAAATCATCTTTAATCTATCAAGGAACTTGACTACGCGTTATAGTCAAGCTGACCATATGAAGTGAGTAAATCGGAAAAAATCGAAATTCAACGGAATAAAAAAAGTCTGCCAGTAAAGAAATTCAAGGACAATTTCAGAATTTCCAAAATCGCTAGAAACCGTAATAATAATAAATAATTAATCAAAATGGATCATTAGTAATGGAAAAAAATGTATTGATAATAAATTTTTAATAGATGATTAATTGAGGCAGAGAGTGTTTCAATGGTCTTAACGAAACTTCGGTAAAGCCGATCGAATAAGATTGTTATTTACGAGGATAGGGGAGAAATGTAGCAGCGTACTCAGCATGATAGATGCCGAGACAGGTCGAGAGTTTCTTGCACTGGCAACGTGGCCAATGTCTCTAACGGGAGCCTGATTAACCGCGTTCCCCAAACGTCTTGTACGCCGGCACACATTGTGCGGGTGTAGATTCACTACGGTTGTATGTAGATAGAGAGATACTGGGTCACGACGGTCCGACCCCTCGTAGTAATCCTCTCGCATAAGCGCTCCGTATTGTGTACATGGTGTTCCAGAAATTACTCTCTAAGACGACACGCGTGCGAGATTTGGATTAGTCCGAGAACGAGAGCGCGTTTATTTTCGTTTTCGCGTGAACTGGCGAACGAGGTGTCGGAAACATGCCAACGATCGGTTCTCCGATTAAATAATTACTCTTCGCATGTTCCGGATGTCTCGATCATTCGACTGACTTTTAATACCGGATAAGAAAAAACTGACGAAGCATTACGAAAGCATCGTCGCTAATCGTGAAGATTCAATGTTAACGGCTTAGGAAGTGATTATTTTTTGAACCTGAGATTAAGATTCGTCGGTGCAACATTGAGATGGAGCTTGAGCGATCTAAGCGTGAAGTTCCTCGTTTCTCGTGCGATGCTCTCCGGCGTTTGAGTGCCCTGATCCATTTTCGTGCATTTTCGACCGCTTCCACTCGGCGCTCCGTCCGTCTCCTCGTTTCCGTTGAGCTCGAAGCTCAGCTGCGATGCCCCGGTACGTCCGCTCGTGGCTCTGCTGTTATTCGCAACGGACAGCGAGAAGCAAAGAAAATAAAGGAAAATACTGTAGTGTCAGCGCTACGTTGTTGTTGAATACATTATGACCAATGGCCGCGTGCCAGGAGCTTCCCGAAGTATCGAAGATTTATGCGTCTCAGTTGTTCATTCGCGAAATATGAGAATTTTACAGATTGTTCTATCACTCGTTGCGACTTCTGCTTGTCGTTATGACGTTTACCGCGCTAACGGCGCTTGTAATGATTTGTGATAACGGTTTTTCTTTTCTTTTTTTCTCGTTAGTGACTCGATTCACCGATCAAGGCCGAGGTCGCCGATCGATCGTCGACTCCAATTTCAATTAGCGCAGTCGGATGAAAAAAAGGAAAAAGAAACAACTAAAACGGAACGAAACCAATTAGCTTGAGTGTCATTTATTTTTCCGACAAATTGTCTCGAATCAATGCAGCAAATAGAAACGGATTTTTTTTTTTTCCCGCCGATAAGTCACACACGATGCATAGTCGTTTGTAATATTGATTGGAGCTTTGGGAACTGATGGAAGTCGTTCGGTACAGGGAATAGACGAACGCTTCGAGTGATTTGTAACGCGATGGGAGGATAAAAAAAATTGTCGTGTAGGCGAGGAAAGGAAAAACAGAAATTACTGGTCCAGACGCAGATTAGAGGGACGAAGAAAGAAAAACAAGTTATATCAATTTTCGACGATAGTTTTTTCTCTCGAGAATCTCGATGCATCGAACCAAATACGATTTAATCAATTCAATTTGCATCGAATCCATTCGAACTATATGCATAGTTTTCGCCACTAATTACCTCGAATTATATAAAATATATTCGTCGGTGAAAAAAGATCTATAATTTCTGTGATTGCATCGACAATTGATGAGGGCAAAAAATTCTTTCGAATATTTCGAGTCGAAAAAACTTCAGATTTTTACACATTAGCTGCGCAACAATGCATGAAAGAAATCGACAATGGTTTTTGCTCCGACATAAAGCGGGCCTCGGATGCTCGGTCCACAGGGCATTTTTCTTTCCTCGAGTATGAGGGCAAAAAATAAAGTTGCGCGACCTTCCGGGGGCATCGCGCAACAATGCGATTTGCGATGCAGCAAAAGATTGCATTTATATGCAGTTGTGGCAAAGCGCGTACGTATCTCCTTGACCTTTTTTTCGTACGACTCTTGAATCCCCCTTGCTCAAGAAAATGTGTCACATTATTTCGTTTTATCTGGCAAAGAAGAGACAAATTCAAGAGGCAATTTTTCAAGGATTTTCAAGGAAGAAGAAAAAATCTCAAGGGACAATTTTTCTTTGAGCCGCCAGCTTCAGAAATGTAAATTTCCAATAGAAATCGCGCGGACGGCCGCTCGCATTAATTCGAAATTGATTAACATTTGTTTACCTGTCGCCGCCCCCGCTTCCGCCCGACATTCGCCAGAGTTGCCTGGACGATAGGGTTGACGTTCTCGAAGGCGTCGTGGCGAGCTTGGTCGACGCGTATCTACCGCCGAGTCGCCTGAAGTGATCGCCTTCCGGATGTTCCGCCACGAAACGCGCTTTTTTTCTCAACAGTTGAACTGTCAGAACGTAAGTTCCAACCATGACGATCATCGGTATGTAGAAGGCGATCAGAGAGCCGAACACGAAGAATGCCCTGTTATTTATCACGCACACTCCCGGCTCCGGCATGATATTCCGAGGGTTGATTAATCCTACGGAGAGACTTTTTACATGCGTTACTCGTACGCCTATTATTATCGTTATGTATTAATTCATTGTAAATAATTCGATCCCCAATAGATCAATATGTTTGGATAAAGAAAACAAACAAATCCTAAAAACGTTGATAATTGTTAACAATTGTTATTCCGTCTTGTCAAAGAAAACGCACTTTCTATGCTCCATAAAAAATTATAGGTACATTTGATCACATTTTCCTCTTTGCGCATTACCTTTGGTACGTGTTTGATTGAGTGTAATATTTTTTTAAAGTATTTACGCGAAGCCACTGAATCGTGAAACTCGACAAGCTTATGGTGAATGAAATACGAGCATTTTACTAATAGTACCGTATCGTGAATTTTGTAACAAGAATATAACTCGCATCTATTGTACAGGTGATGTATAGAAAGCGTTTGTAATCTCGAGAAAAGAGGGAGAGAGAGAGAGAGAGATTTACGATATACGAAACAGTTTTATCACAGCGATATGCAGTAGGAATAGTCCTGTAACTAACTAGCTCGAAACAGAGGCGTTCCCAGCATTGGAGCACGCGTTTATGCTGTCGCGGCAAGCCGACGTCCTCTGTACCTATGTGCAAATTAATTAGCCTGGTATTATCCCACCCCCTCCACCACACCAACGATTTATCGTACCCATATTGTACGAATTTCGGTTACACTACCTCCACGCGAACCTCTGCCCCTTCGCCTTTCTCTCGTTCCATTCCGAATATCATCCCTGATTCATTGATTTAACCTCCATAATGAGTCATCCGGAAAATTGTTTAATTGCCCATGTGTCTATTTGAGCTGCGCAATTAGTAATTACAATTAACGTTGAAAACAATTTCCTCCTCTCAGTTTCACGTTTGCACACCGCTTTTTCATTATCCACGTGAATTCAGTTTCGAAATCATATATTTTTTTCGGACAATCACATAGCAATAACAATAACAAAATACGCGGTCTGTGAAAGCTCGCGGTTAAAAAACTTCAAACTAAAAATTCGGTAAATAAAAGGATGCAAATTGTATTTGCGCGCAACTGCTACATTTTTTTAACCTTGCGAATAAAAAACTGCGACTACTTCAAATGGAGATAAAATATTAATTTTTCATTAAAATAAAAACAAACGTTGCACCTTGCAAAATTTTAAATCTTTCATTGATTCTCATTAAATTCGATACCAATCATCGGATAGAGACAGTTCATTCGAACCGAAGTTTTTACTGGAATTTTGATTTCTTTCGTGTCAAAACTAAGTTTCTTCTACGAGGAAGAATAGAATGTATGTGACTTAAGTGAATTTGCCTCGATGATCGACGACCCACTTTGTAGAATGTAAATTGCGAAATTACATTACTCGTTGCAATTACGTGAGCCTTCGTGTTTTTGTTCACCGGCCGGAAATAAGCTGTTCGTATACATGCTACACACTGTATGCATAGAGTGGTACATATACGTATAGCCTGCTTTGCTCGTCGCGTCTACAGGTCTGATCGATAAACGATTACGGTTTTTTTTTATAAGACCGTCTATCATCAGTGGTCAGGATGGGACGTTGGCGTGAGAACGATGGGGTCGAAAAAAAAAAAACGACGGTAAAAAGAAAACTTGGTCGAAGCAGGTATTATATCCCGAGCCTCAAACGGGGTCTATCATCGTTAAAGCACTTCGTCGGGGGGTTCGTCGAGCTATCGTGGACGTGGTGTTAACGAATCGACCCCGATGATGACGAAGACGACGAAGAAACGGCCCCAAGATTCACCCTGATGAACGAGTGTAATTACGTAAACAACCCCATCGAGTAAAATCCCTCGCCAAGAGAAAAATCATTAGTCATCGAGTTTTCTCTATTATAATCGTTCTTGAACTCTGCACTGGGGGTGTCAACTGCAGAAGATTGAGGAAAAAAAGCAGCAATTCAAAATGCTCAAAATTTTTTGAAAAATCAACCCTGATGATTGCACCCTTACATAATTAACGATATATAGAATAGATTTTTTACTTTTTCCTCTGCGATAATATTTAAGATGAGTCTATCTGATAAATTTTAAAAAATGAAAAGTTTCAATATTATGTTTTCTTGGACCGCAAAAGAATTGACTGGACTCTTTAAGAATTTTTTAAGGCCTCTTAAAAAAAAATCGTGATTAAACGAACCGATTTTCCTGTTTTATGATCTAAAGTTTGAATTGCCCGTTAATTTATTGGGCAAGAAACTCTCGGGATGTGTAAAATATCGCGTTAATTGAAAATCAATCATGAAAAGTCCTCTCAACATTGTGAAGCGGGCGATGGGAATAGCCTCGATAGTGCCCGACGGTTCTGTCAGTCCTTAGAGTCGATGCAATTCGACTCGAGTGACTTCTCCCCCATGTACAGCCTTCTCGTTCGTAGCACGAGTGGGTCAACAATTTCCCGCGAATCTCGACGGCTTCCCGATGACTCTCGAAACTTCAAAAGGCAAGTCTAAAACTATAAACCGCAATTATAAGAAAATTTTGAGTATTCCCGGAGGAGGAGTCTCGGCGAAAAGTAGTGCATGAAGTTGAAGATACCCACGCCCTCGACTTACCAACTTCCCAGGAACTGTTTGAAGTATCGCCGCAAGTGCGGAGGGGTTCGACGCGGCGCGGAAGAAAGTCACGACGTCGAAACTTCGTAAGGAATTACGAGGTCACCTACACGGCAACCCCGGCACTTTATGTTGCAACGCGATTGCATTCAATTACCGTGCATGCAACTCTCACCCTCTTTCACTCTCTCCCTCTCTCTCACTCTGCAATTAAGAATTATTCAAAGGGTAGTTTCCGCTTGTATTCACGTTTCGTTTGAAGCCCTCGTACTTGTTCTGCAGTTAGAGTTTTGGACAAAGCTGTGCACGCGTCGCCGCACATAGATTTTGTACCTGCGCCTTTGTGGGGGTTTTCGACGAATCTCCAGTTCGTTAATAAGCAAAATGGATTCACATTTGAATGAGTGATTTTTCGGCAAATCACGTATTATTCATAACATTAGCATGGCTTATGGCATGGATAATTCCGTGAATCAAAAGAAACATATAATTTGAATTGTGAAAAACAAGACAATAGAACAAGGAGCTAAAATCAATTAAACCTCGCCAACGCTTCGTCGACTTTGTTGTTTGAATTAACTTGGATCAACGTGAATCCCAATATCGCGCTAATTTAACTCATCAAACGGCAAACCAATGCCTCCCGAAGCATCCATAATCGGGAATAATCAAAATTTCAAAGTTCGCATGAATTATGTTTCGGCGGAAATTTGTGTTACAAAATTGAATATGATTACAGTGAACTGATAATGTCGGGACGTTGTTCAGTATTTGGTATCGATGAAACGCTAATCGACAGGTCTGTACCCAAGTGACGTACATAATCGAATCATGGAACGTGGGATGCTTCCGTTACTAACGGAAACTTGCAAATGATGAACGAAGATTCCGAGGCGCATGCCGGGATTTTCGGAGCGTTAGGTACAATGAATTGAATATAAATTGGATTTACCTAATACCGTTATCGAACTCGATACGAGCATGGCGAGTAACCATACCGCGGCGATCTTGAAGCCCACCATGCGTTTTGTCGATATGTGACGAGTGCGAAGAGGATTTCTTATGCCGAGATATCGTCCCAATGAGATGAAGCACATGTGCATTATGCTTGCCGAACACGCGAGAACGTCGCACGTTACGTAAACGTTGCACCAGGCCATACCAAACGGCCAATATCCTGCAACACAGAATCAAAGGCGAGAGTTAACAGTTTTATTAATCGAGTATTTTTTTTAATAAACAAAATATATATATCGTCACCGGTACGCGCCGATTTGGGGGTTGCAATCGATTTTTTTCTACTCGTTGGCGGTCTTGTGAAAGTAAAAAAACATTGAACGCCATCGATCCGCAATACCACAGAGAGTTTGTTCACTGGAGAGGAGTGCAAATGTTGATATCTGCAAAGCTCCGTGTAGTTCTATATTTTTTTTTTACGGCTGGAAGCGAAATGGTATTATTACCCTTCCAGGTAGTGAGAAAAGGCAAAGGTCCCGGGAAGAAAAGCAATTAATCGACCGCGTCGCGAACACGCCGCCTCTTCACTGTAAAAGGCTTTCCTTGTCGAGTAATGAATTCAAAGTCTCTGGCTCTCTATACCTAGAGCCTTTATGGCGGCTCTCGAGAGATAATATTGAATTCTTCGAGTCGAACAACCGAGCTTTTTTATCGCGGTGTTTGTTTCGCGAAAAAAAAAAGGATTCGCTTCCTCGATCAGTTAGATAAAAATGTTGTTCCTATTCTAAAGATTGTTTCTATTCGTAATCGTGAGTTGAAAGCAGTCGAGAACGATTGAACTGCTTTTCTATTAATGACGGTGGTAAAAAAAAGTCCTCATTTGTAGCAATTAGTAAGCGTTGCTTATTGAGTCCGCAGATAGACAGACAGATATTCACGAAACATACAGAAGAGAGAATGTCCTCGGAGAAGCCTCATGAAAATTCCGACCGGCGCGGTTAGGGAATCAGAGAATTTCCGATACCCGCAACCGGAATCCGGAATTCACAACCCAACGACAGCGGCAGTAGCAGTGTCCCATCAGCCGAACTCGATAACGAGCTGACACCAAATTTAATCTGATAACGAATAGCGCGAGCGCGACTACGGAAAACCACATTTATTTTTAGTGGATGACCGATTTATCTCGCTGTTCGTTTTTTATTTTTCTTTTTTCGCAGAGACAATTTATATCGAGAACCGAAGTATGCACAATGGAAGGGTGCGCTATTCGACGGTGGAATATGGAATCGATGAGATTGAACGCGGATTAATTTGATTCGAATACGCGTACGGTACAAAATACAATTTAACTTCAACCGGATGCATTTCAATGCGGTCGCAGGAACAGCAATAATGATACACAGTTCCGTCGTGCGATCGATAGACTGTTTCACACTCTAACATACGACGGCATGAATATATTTTCGCGAAAAAAAAAGTTCTTCAACACGAGAATCCAAGGACGAGAGTATAACAAATAAAATCGTGTCATGTTTCTTTCTGTTTCTTAGCAATTCATATCAAAATTATAACATTGTTGAAACTTCTGCAAAGTACTTAAAGAGACTACCAGAAAATTCTAATATGAACCGGAATTTGAGCTTAAAAATGGTCAAACGAGGCAAAGGGGTGTTTTGTTTTTAAGTTACAGCGCTATCGTATCTGGCGATCCGATAATTTTTCAAGATAAGGAACGAATGTGCTGTTTGCATCGGACGTAGGCGCGAGTGATATTACGCAAGGATCTCGTTTTGCGGCGTTAACTTTGCGTGAACAAGAGGCTAATATGAACGAAGACGGGAAATGAAAAGAATGAGAAATATATTAAAAAGCGGGGTAGATGAGCGAATGTGTGACGTAACGCAATACGTATATCGTGCTTTCACAGTAAATATGATTTTCTCGCACGGCTGCTCAGGCATGCTTGTCAGTTTGCGGTCCCGAGAGTCGTGACGTGACATTCCTCATTTCAGCTACGCTCCGCGCGCGTGGTCGATGAAACGTCAGTCACAGAGATCCGTCGGTCTACTTCGATACTCTTGTGGGATATCGATTTCGTTTTTAACTGGAATAGCTTGCGAGCTTGTGCATAATAATAACAAGATTGTTATTTTTGTGGCATGCGGCAATTGGCGATATTTTGTCAACAAAGTCCTGTAGCCTTTGTTAATTTAAATGTTATTAATTGCTTATTCGTGTTGATAAAACCAAACATTGAATCCGTCTTATTTTATTTTTCTTATATTTTTATTAATTTTTATAGATAATCTTTTTTTTTCATCTCTTTAAGTAAAAGATGCATTAAATTAGTAGTATTAATCAATCACATGACCCAAATTCGTCCGATTTTTTCACAGGAGTCTTCTCCACGGGGGTTAAGCGTTTTTCTCTGCGTTCGCTCTAGTAGAAAGTCTCTTAACAATGAATGTGCTCCGGAGTTCTCAGTGCTCTGCCGTATATTAATTCTCCAATCAGTCAGGAGACCTGCATCGATCGAAGCTTCAAAAGCGTCAATTAATACCGACAAATCGTCGAAAAAGTCCGTTGTAATCATTCGGGAGATTAGCCTCCATTCCCTTTTATTTCCGCATGACCCAGACTAATTAGTGCGCGATGAAGCATCAACTTCAGCCGGTTCGATTTGTCTCAGTGCGATTTCATCTCGTTCGTGGTTTCGCCATTGAATAGCACGAGATACGACGCACTTGCATATAATATATATGTGCAAAATGAATACACGGAAAACTCGCTTACACGGGAAACCAGTGGTAAAAGCTTCTCGAGTGGTTTAGATGCATGCGACGAGAAGTTTCTTGAATGAAGCCTGATTCTGCATTCAGTGATTCGATTTCGCGTGTGCGACAGACAGCAGACGGTGCGCGCACACGTGAACTGGAACCAAGAAAGGCGATTCTATTCCACTGGTACGAAATTAGCGACTGCACGTGTGAGCCGCGCCGGAAAACGTTCACTGGCCCTCGACCTTGTTTCCGATGTTCCGAAGAATGTTCCGAGGACTGGAATACAGGAAAATCCCTTTTCTCCAGGAATCATGAATTTTTACGAAAAATAAAACAAAAATATTATTCGCAATCTACCGAGCTCTACTCGAAATCTTTTTTTCTTCATTTCTCATCAACGCCTACGAAAAGGGACACTCGCCGAACATCCTGAAACTTATGCAGCGCGGTCACGAGAGGGTTTAGTACGTAGTAAAAATAAAAAAAAGTTCGCGGCAACTCAGCCTGACCTCGGGATGCTTTGACTGAAAACGAGATGGGACAAAAAGGAAATAACAGAAGCGTATGCTTTTCGAGGATCCTCGCAGGATAAAATTCCTTTGAATAATATTACCTTGTGTTGTTTTGACCCTCGTGAGAACATGCTTGTTTGTTTTCGTTTTCCTTTTTTTTTTTTTTGACGAAAATAAGAGAAGGGTCTGACCATGGGACAGTCTCACCATGAAGCCGGTGTAGTAATTTATTTACATAGATTATGTTTGTACTCCGTTGAAGATAATAAAGTCCGAGCCGATAAAACGCGATATCCGTTACAATGTTTTGCGGGCTCGATAAGAGAAAATACTCTATAATTCCAACGTAAGCTCTCCCGTAAGGTTTATCCTTGGTAAGCCACCTCGAACTTGACACACAGTCTGTATGACATACGTTACAGTACACGTGTGTACATATGGAAACGTGTCATCTCGACGTTACCAAGGTTTACACGGATCATTCCTCTCTCGCTTCTGCCTCTTTGATGTTTTCGTATCGAAATACGCTTCCGGTGTCGTTCTATCAATCATCCGGAAACACTTGTCGGAGTAGCTATCGAGCATACGTTTTATCGAATCGCCCGTTGTGCCGCCACAGCATCGATTCGGGCAGAAGAATCTATCTCGGGAAATCTCAGAGATTTTACAATCGTTGGAGATCATCTCGGATATCTTTTGCGCATCGCGTCACCGAGATTGGCGAAATCTATTTGTCGAGACGACTAAGAAGGAGAAGGGCACATTTCAGCGCGCCGTAAGCGGTGCGAAATGTGCCTCTGTGTTTCGTAGCGGCAGACATATCGATCGCGAAACAATCTTGGCGTATCGAATGTTCTTCGTAACTCGTACTTAGCGATTGGTGAAGCCGACGGCATCGTAATAACGCTATATAAAACACGATTTCCTCAAAGCCGTTTGAAGAGACAGATACGGGTCTTTCACGGTTATCGATGCGCATTCACCGAGCCGCAACGTAGTATCGATAATGGCAACTCAAGCGAATAATCAGAATTTACGATGGGTCGATATTACAAAAAAAAATCAAAGGAGATACTAAAATAATCTTTCCGATACTTTGATTTCGCTTCTCCGGTCGTTCGTAGCGGTTTTCGAAAGAACGTTCAAGGTATGCTCAGCTCCGTGGACGAGAATAAATAATTTTTGAAGAATTGCTCGCTTGTTTCTTCGACGTTGCATGAAATTCCACGATACGGGAACATCAACTAGTAACGCGAATATTAAATTAGATCGACGCGAAGCTCCTTTCTCATTTGAGCATAATAATTTCACATTGAACGACACAACAGAGCTATAATACGTACAGTGAGTATGCCGAATGCTTCTACGAAGAAAGAAACTTCTCGCAAGTCGTATAATAAAATAATACACGACGATCACGAATGCCGTTTGAATCTATAAGGCGACTCGACCTCGAGTATCGCTGTGAAAATACGCGGATCTCGGATTTTTGAGGCAAAGCTCGAATGGCACAGTTGGAATTCGTCCGAGAATGGTACATTAAAAGCTTGGAAGGACCAAATTGTTTTGTAGAAGTGGTTTTCAAGTGCCAAAGTTTGCCAGAGGACTTTGAAGTTTTTTTTTTTCTTTCCCACGGAATATTCTACCCCTAACATTTTTTTCATCTTTCTTTTCTCTTTCTTCTCTTTCATTTTTTTCCATTTCTTTTGTCTTGAAGAACGATGTTTCTGGAAGCAAATGTTTGGCGGAACCAGAGAGAAAGAAGTGGACAATTTCTGTACAAAGCAAAGTTATGAATAAGGCATCTGGAGAAGCGGAAGATTGTGCAGCAGGAAGTTATCTTGGGGAATGGGTAGCACGACGCATAGCACGCGAAATTAGATCGACGACAATGGTAGGCGGATGAGCACGAATGTCACGTTTACTCGATCATATTCGTGACACTGTTGGATATGCGAGGAAGGCTCGCAAGGGAGAACATAAGACGTGACCGAGAAATCAAAGTCAGCACGTGTAGGGAGATGACATACTTCCTCATGATTATTTTTATGTACCCCATCTGGCTGTTTCAGGACATAAAAAAGCCACTTATTGCTACGTACTCAAATGTTGAGACGCAAAAATGAACTTTCTGCCCACGTCTTATACGCTCATCTACAGAAGACTGAGAGCAAGTTGGTAGATTTAAAAAAATGGACCATGCGCCTCCATCTGACAATTATATATCGATACATTTACACAAAATTCATTCGGCATATAAGTTTTTTTTCAATGTAATTACTGAACATTAGATACAATTTATATTTATTCAAATGCATACCTGTAATGTCGTAATTTTTCGCTGCGCGGAGATTCGAATACGTTAATCCACAAGCCCGTTATCGCGACTCATCTCAAGCGAAGCACATAAGCCAGGATTGCAAGCGCGTTCATTGCTACGACAGGGAACTTGATGAGGGATTAGACGAAAGCATGGCGATGCTTTAGATTCGCGTGTAACTGGAATTTACGTGTGCGGCTCCGACTTTACTTAGTTTAGCGGTACTTGCAGAATACGCCAGTATGCTGCGAATGGAGTAGCTGAGTGGAGCAAAAGATACAACGGCTGCAGCGGCAGCCACGGAACCGTCGCACGCCGTACATGCTGAATCGCTTACATCTCAAAGAAGTGGCGATATGCATATATGCAAATTTTGTGTGTCTTTCCGGAGGAACAACGAAAGTTCGAAACAACGAAAGACGCTGAATCATTGAAATTTCGAAGGTTTGTCTCATAAATTCAAAACGTTTTTGGCCTCGTTCCGAAAATCCCACAGAGATTATGTATTGGAAAAGAAGGAAAAAAAAATTGAATGAATATTCCATTTAATCAATTCGGAGCTTCCAGAGTTGCCCTCAATATTCTGTGTGGGATGAGTTAACATAGACCATAAGCAGTGGTGATTACTTCTTCTTTCCCTTCCCAACTGCTAGCGGCGGTAAAAAAATAAATGAAAAATTCTGTCGAGTATAATCTTTTAATAAAAATGTGACGATTCTCGACGTCATGCCTATAATACTTTGTCACACGACAAAGTTGACCGGCTTACTGAAATATCTGCGGTGTCTGTGCAGGTACTCCGAATCCGGCGTGCCACCTCAATCGAGCTCACGTCGTTTTCCACCATTCTCTCGGGAACATTTGCATGCACGTTGATGACGCGTGGAACTTCGTTACTATGCGGATCCGCACATAGTAACATACCGGATAAAATGCATATGGAAGAGTCAATACAATTTTTTTGTCTTTCCCCAAACATATTTGACTGGATAGCATTTGCACATTGTGCGTTTATAGAATATTCATTTTTACCAAATGTTAGTCGTTTTGTACTCATTCAACGCGAAATCTTCATAGACGCCGTGTCGCTGCACGTAATCTCTTTCTTATTCATCAAATTCTATCTTTCAAGGTAGTATATACTATTTTTTGTTTACAAGACGTGTTGCCGAGCTTCAGAGCGTATTGTTAAGAAAAAAAAGTCGTCATTTAGTTAAGCAATTTCTTTTCTGTACTACCCGCGTGAAAATGTCGATATTCCAGGACTCCAATCCGTGCGCCGACACGTACTTTTCCGCACTACTGCTTGGTATTGCAAAAATCTGATATTACCATACCTATCACGTATCGCCCATTACTAGTATCCCGTAGTCATTTAATAGGTAGCCATTGAAGCTTTCAGCACCACAGTAATGATTCGTAGTATCATGCTCAGAAAGTATGAAAAATACGTAATCTGTTATAGTTGCCGAAATGGCAGTACCGCGATGAAGTAGGTTCGGTTAACAATCCATCTGATGCGAATTCGATTATGATCGACTCATTGACGAAGTACATCAGACACCTAATCGTGACAATATGCACACCCAACGCTCGCATTCGATACGCAATGGTTTTCGTAACAATAGTCATCGCGGTGCTGAATGATTTAGCGACGAAACTATTGTGTCGTGATGACAACCCCGTAATTTGTGTACGTTTGTACGTAATTTGTGTACTGTACAATAAAGTTCAACGAGCCTGACATTCGAGAACTCGCACAGTCCGTGAGTTTTACTCGCCATCGCTGTGGCAAGTAACGAAAGCGATAAAGGAAGCAAAGTGCCGAGAGAATGTTATAGAACTGCGGATAGAGTAGTACCTATTCGTACCGTTGGACGATGGATGGGCCAGCAATTTCCGCAACTTCAATTCCGGTGGCCGTTATAACTGCGAGGAGCCGAGCCCTCGACCGTTTCGAGGGAAATAGCCGCAAAATTACGGAAAAGCTTGCGCACAGAGGTCGAAGTTAGCTGAGCAAGTCGAGTGTAGTGGAGCATAATACTCTCCTATATAACACTGCGGGTATCATCGTATCGCGTAGTGTAAAGCAATGTAACGCGATGGCACGGAAAGTTGCAAAATTTCACCTCGTACAGCGGATGGAGTAGTGTAGTGTTACTGTGTGTGTAGATTTTCAATGAATCCACACGCGAAACTGTGGCAACTATTCAATCCTTTGTGAAGTGTGAATAGATACAGGCCAGACAGGTAATATGCGAAGTGCGATGTACAGCAGTCGGCAGTTTGATATACCTTTCAAATACCCTGACCGTTATTGGCCCAACTTCCAGCATCCTCTTTGGCAGCACCACTTCTGTTATCTGGCCTATACAGATTTGTTCGAAAATTACCAAGGTGAAAACGTGCGTTTCGTTTTTGAAAAAACATGGAAAAGAGTCTCGTGATTAGTAATTCTATTCTCTTCACATGCAGTACAAGAAACCAATCGATTGACTCCAGTGAAGAACACTTTCTTTTGGACCATTGGAACTTTCATAAGGAAAATAAAGCAAAGGTATGCTTACTTTGTCCTTGTAATACATTATTAAATACGCTTTCTTGTGTAGTTTTTTTTTTATATTCCATCGAAATCCAACTAGATTGCTGTTTAATATTATGATTTCTTTTTAAATAGGGGACAACCCAAAGATTCAAGAAAATATAACGATTTCCCCAAGGAAATGGATCTTCTTCACCTTATGAATGCTGACTTTTGAGCTTGGAGTTTTAGTGAATCATTAATGCCTCACAAGAAGTGGATTTAAGCAAGATTCTCTAGCCAGAGATGAGCTTCCCGGGGTGCAGAAGTATGGCCCTCTTTTGTGGATGATCCTGTTAACGGTCTTAATCCTCGACTGAAAGCAAGGCAAGCACATATCGGTGCATAACCCGTAACTAATGAAATTCCGTCTGGCAAACTCGCAGCACTCAACTTCGCGTATAAACGCCTCGAAGTCCGACAAGTGAAGCCCTCGGCTTTGCCCTTCCGTCTTTTCTCGAATTTTCTCATTTCATTAGTCCTTTTCTCGGTTAATCACCCCTATGTGAGTCGATAAAGATGGAGGAGCAAACTTCCATCTTGAGAAAAAATCGATGTTAGGAAATGATTAAGAAACGGCATTAAATTTTTTTCGTAGGATTCCTTATCAGTATAATTATCGGAGATTTGACCATGTAGAATCGGACATGAATGCCGTTTAAACCTATCGGACATCGGTTGCCTATAAACCCCTAATAAGGTGGATTGTGCGAAGAGCATGAAAGATAGATTCAAAGCACCTGCTATTGCGATTGCACTACGAAATATGCATTTCCAACTGATGAATGTAATAACAACAATGAAACAATTATAATAATAAACCACAGTTTCAATCAAGTGCGACCGCGCGGTGGATTGATCCGAGCGTTAACCACGGGTTTGCATCGTAGACGGGTGTACGTCAGCGGCACTGAGCGGTTCCCCGTCATATCAACTACAAGGTAATGCCGTTAAATCAACGCCATAACTGTTAATTCTCCCTGGGGAACGTTTCATTGCTTTCCGAGTTAATGAGGCATTATTTCTTGGCTGTGCCGTGACATAATAATAATAATGTCACGTTGAAAATAGAGGACGTTTGTCAAAAGGAATAATTGACGTTAATTGAATCGATGACCCAGTGAAGCAACGGCAAGCCAGCTACGGAAGAAGGACACGTGCGGGCGAATAAATCAAACGGCGTAACGAAAAAATGGCGAAAACGGCAGTGGGAAGATATTATTAATGAGCTGTTTATAATTTTCATCACCGAACAGTGCGGACACCGGATCAGGAAACGTTTGATCAACCATGTTGATTGAATCATTATCGGAACTCACTTGTTAGCGTTCGAGCGCGTTCCTATAATCACCAATTTAAATGCATCGCTCCGATGTTTAATCGACCCCAAGGGTCGGTTCAGATTCAACAGCTGATGGTTCCTCTTCGCGCAATCGCTTGGAATTCCAACGCGAATCTACCGACCGATAACCCGGCAAGCTTTTCAAAAGTGATCACAAACAATACACATCGAAATTAGTGTCATTATGGTTTTGATGATTATTTAGTCTGAAGAGCCGATGTCAATATGGGTTCACATTTGATGAACCCCGGTTCTTTGATCAACCGAGAAATATCGAACTTGCGAAATTCGGTGATGAAGAGTAAAATTCCGGATCCGTTTGGCCTTGTTATTTGTGTACCGATCAAAAGCTTCCGAATTCCCGGTAGCGAGAGTATTTGATACGCACGAAATGTTCAATTTCCGATGAAACAGACGAGAGAAACGACATCATTCGCGTACGCGTGTACGTAGGAAAAGTTAATCCATGCACTTCGAATCTGCCGATTGATTTGAACGCGTGATTCACTACATATCCGGACGGATGGATTACCTAACAGAAAACTAGCCGGGCTAATGGTACAGTTTGTCAGACGCGATTGTTCGCCACTCCCCGCCCCCTGTCAGGGTATTCCACGTGTTATGCTATCGGGCACATTGCACTTTTATGTTCCGTTTTTGCACGATCAAACGTCACACTCGTAATTTGAGAGAACGTTGATTGATCGATTGCTCGCGACGAGAGGTGATGGATTTGATGCGGTATTAATGGAATAAAAATGTGATAAACAAAAGTGGTTAATTGGTGCATCAAGAACCAAAAAAAGAGTGCCTCAAGTCCTTATGAGTGAAATAAACGCTAATATGGCAATTATGAAAAGTTTTACGGATAAAGGCATGTCAGCATGGTTGATCGCTGTTTTGGATAAGTGCCAACGATAAGCGGCAAGCGAGAGCAATTTCGATCGCGCGTACTTCGGTGTTTTACTAAAAACACCCTATCGCCCAAACTATCGTGCAGAGTGTCGGTGTTCTCGTTAACGTGTAATGTCACGTTGAACGCGCTCGGAAAGGAACAGTGGATTTTGATTGGCGATGAATGAAGGGCTGAAAACCCATCGCGTCTCCCGCCTCGGCGATAGGGTTGAGGTAGAAATTCGTGCTCGTAAAGACACCGATGTAGCTGCTACAGCTTTACTTGCGGTATGGGTAATGGAATGAAATTTATAGCCTATGAATATTCGAATGCATATCGGCAATTTACGCATATATTTTCATCGATCCACGATCTCGCACGATGCGTTGAGCAAAATAGTCTGGTTTGACCCAAATAAATTCAACGCTGCGCGCACGCGTATTACGCGTATGGAATTTTTTTCTCGTCTCTCTTTTCTTATCTCACACCCGACAAAAATAATGCCGTAATTCAATTTTCGTAAGCGATGAAGCATCTGTACCGCTGCCGATGAATTTCTCATTCGTTTCTCCCGCCCTTTATACGCCGTCGCGCGTATTTATATTCTTCACAAAAACGAGCATCTCCCCTCGACTGCTGTCAAGTCGCATACGAGGCGATTCTGAAGATCCACGAGAAAAAAAGGCCCTCGAGCATCGTCTTGCGTATTATTCGCCCAAACATCCGCGGTTAATCGGCGGCTCTACTGTATTTTTTTTCATCCTCAACACCCGCATCTGCTCTTGCTCATTTAATCGGCTATCATTGATATCTCGCGATATTTCAACGTTATCATGATCTTATTTGAATAATCGTTGATACAATTCAAATTGGCTCGTATATCCTATTCATTTATTCAACAATATTTCTCGAAAGTAGGATAATAAACGACGGATATTGCCGCAAATCTGATGTTTAATTAAATTTACCGATAAGCCCACGCTCGATGTTTGCGGATGTGCGACCGGAAATCGAAGGGCGGAAACTCGATAAATTGTATTTTGCGAAAGAGGGAATAAACCTACGGGGCAAGATATAAACCCTCGATCACCGCAAGGGCACGGAGAAGTTGGCAGAAAAGAAAACGATTCCTCCAGGCGAATGTACGTCTAGAAACACGCCGAGTAGGGAATATGCGAAGCAGATCGAAAAAAAAGAGGAAAAATATAAACTCGCGAAAATATCGAAGTAAATAGACCCTCGAAGGAGGCGCTATGTCTATAGGCATAATAGAAAGAATCAAAGATATCCTGCGAATATAGAATTGCTGACTTGTCAGGGAGCAGAATTGAACTGCCTAGCGGAACTAACCGTCGACTATACACAGACTTCGAAATCTCATTTTATTCGGCAAATGTTCTATCACGGACAATCTGGAGTATAAGGGAACAATTTTTTGGTATTAAAACCATATGAATCGGCGTTCTACTGGCTCTATCCGAATTCAAAGGTGAGACGAAGTGCTTCACCTATGACCGCTCGAAAAAACACGAACGAATAATTCCGTACCGCTTCTCACAATGAATAGCTAGAAAACCCTGAGTTCTTTTTGCAACTCATATTTCCGTGATTTTAAAAGTTGGGGTTTGGTTCGACGGCGATTCAAGCACTTGGCAAAAAAAAAAGAACGAGAATCCTTCTCGGTTTCATAATTTTTTCGTATTCAACGGCAAGACAGTTTTCCCTCACTTAACCGTTCATAACGATGATAATCGTCACGCTTGTTTCTAAATGTAAAATCCCATTAAAATACAAATCAATTAGAATGCCTTATATAACGAAATAATAGAATAGATCAACGACAAAAGATAAAGGTAATGACCCAAAGATCTTCGAGATTCGAGAGGAAATTTCGTAAAAATGTGGAGACTGTTAAGCCCGGTCCAGCGGATAGCCGAGGCAATACGGAGAAGGAACGGGATAACAATCTCTTTACAATTCAACCTGCCTGAAACATATCTCGTGTTTACTATTTGCCAATTATGCTTACGCAAAACAGGAACACGAGGAGGTTGCGTGTTTATTTAGGCCTTCACTAAATATGTATGACTTTTGTCCGCTCAAGTACGTTAGATGCTTTTACTCGTAGGACTGATCCAAAAGCGTAAAAAAAATTTCTTTGTACCATCAAAAAAACATCTCTTCAGGAGTACTCGACAATTATTTGCGCGTTTGCTTCTCGAATTTTCATAGATGAATGGAGCATACGAAGGTAATGATTGGAAAAACGCCGGATTTATATTTCCGTCACCCGTACATGAGGGGTTAACGTTGAATGGACTTTTCCACGGCCGAAATATTCAAAACCTGCCGGACCAGTCCATGAGCGAAGGACGTATTCACAAGGTAGTTTGAATTCAAAGAAAATCTCAAATCCGCAAAGATAATCGCAATACGTATGAATTGAAGAACACGGATCTATATTAATAGGAGTAAGCGATTGCACTTCGTTTCGTGAAGGCAAGAAAACAAATATACAATGCTATTTGTAATAATAAAAACAACAAACGTGTCGAGAAAAAATGGTTGCATTGCAACAAAGATTTTGAGACGATGGAAAAATATTAAATTAAATCCAAACACAGCGAACTCTAACAGAAGCGCGAAATATTGAAAAGAAGGGAAACGCACCGCGGGAAGCCGTGTTATTATTTTTTTTTCAAACGAGAATTTACGCGCACCGCTTTTCTGGGTCTCCCATACTTCTTCTCTCGTTCCTTCGGTATTTCTCGGTAATAAATTTACTGTGTAACACATATGTTCGCGGGCGAGTTGCCGTGTGTCTCTCACTGTGCGAATTTACGATTCTCTTTTCGTGCCCTGTCCCGCGAAACAGAAGTGAACGACAGCGGGGAAACAACCCCCGATAGATGTACCCATCGCATTGTATTTTATAGATTTTCTCCTTTCGGCCCTAAAGTATACCATCAAAAGTGTTCGTTCCCATTAGTTTGGCATTTTGGGTTGTCACGCTCGGATCCATAAATTATAACGAATAAACGATTATTTGTTGATTTATGAGTAAATGCAAAAGCGTGAAAAATCCACGGGCGTTTGTGCGCGGTGTGTCTTCGAAAAAGAAATAATGGAATCGATTAGGCTTTCGTATCCAATCCCTGCGATTTAGGGGAGCGTTAGGTGGGGAGGGGAAGATAAAACTCGGATAGAAATGCTTCGAGCCAAGGCATTGTAACGTGGAACGTCTTTGCTTCTTATTTTTTGTTAAATCAAAACTCGAAGCTGCGAAGCTTCTTATCCGAAGGGCAAAAACGAAGCAACAAATAATGTCTGCACTGTGTCCGTCGTATTCGTAGTGCGTTCATTTTTATTCACTCTCATCAATATCGCGACGTCTCTGAAAACCGCTCAGTTGACAAAAGGAGAATTGTAAAGCGAAGCCTGGCTAATTAAAAATAACAGTGGAACCGCGAGGTCGACTTGTAAAGGGAAAGGCACGAAGCAGGAAACTATCGATGCACTTACTTTGTTCGTCTCGCTTCTGAGCTGTTGCCTACTCCATTATGCCGTCACCGCAAAACGTAACGAACTCACGTTGCATGCGCGAGTGTAAGCGCGAACTTTGTAACTCTCTTAATATCATTAATGAGACGAGGCTCGCGGTGCAGAAGACTCAGTGTTCAAATATATATATGTATATTGTATCGTTATGAAACTTTTGAATTGCTTAAAAATGATGAGACCTTTTATTTTATGCAATTAAATTCTTTTTTAATGACACGACACTCATTGATAGTGATGACAGAAATCAGTAACGAGTTCAAGGCCATCGATGCTTGTTTTGTATTTACGCAACATTCCAGATTTCCAATGAATCAAATATCTGGTGAGCTTTGGGTATATTTCAGAAAGGTATAATGAAACGGACCGCACATTTTTGTCCGTCTGTTAACTTTGTTTCGGTTGCGGTAACCGAAAATAGACCAAAGACTAAAGTCTGGATGAATATTAAATTGATTGATTGATTGATTTTCTTTCTATTCGGTTCCTTCAATTGCAGGATAAAATTAAGGTGCTATCGATAGGTCCAGAGTAGATCGATTCATCGAAAAGAATTCTCCACCGTATGTGTCCGATTTTCGGTTTTCTTCTACGAAAAGCGACGGTAGAATAACTTGCTAGGGCAGTAAGTAACAGATTCGAAGGTGATGCAACAGTCGCAAATCCTCAAGGCCAACGTCCTTGGGGAGCACTGAAATTCCATTTCACGGTACTAAATAATACTCCAAAGGGAACGCCGCACAGATAAACCGTAGAAGTCACGTTTGCAGTGCGAAACCGAACTCCGCGAATGTGAAATCTGTCCCAAGATTGCCGTGCAAGTTTATACATTCGCGTCTTCTGATTCCGTCCTCTCGCTCAACGCTCGGATGCTTCAGCGCGAGTGGAAGCGGTAGATTTGTTTGTTTTGCCAGCACCGGGAATATTATTACTTGTACCTTGCCGCTCGGAGGAATAGAATTTCCGCTCGCTCGGAGAGTCTTTGAACCTAATAACATTTTCGCGCGCCATGAAGCGAGAACGAATTGATCAACTCTAGCGAACGATCTCGCAAATATTCCATCAAATAGCGTTAGTAAATTATCGCGTGTATCGGCAAGTCATCGAAGTGATGATTCGTAACATTGTCGTTGAGAATCAAAGTATCTCAATACATTATTGTTGACCAAACAAATTTAAATGTATGTGCATCGCGCGACATACGATCTCGCGCGCATCAACGAATTCACTCGAACCGACTGACCGAAACGATTTTGTGTTTGTAAAGAGTCGAGCAGGGTGACGAATGTAAGTGCAGGGTACATAGAGGAAGAATCCTGTGAGGATTCGCACGCTGCAGGTGCTGAAGGTAAAAGGATTTGCAAGTTCGGGAAAGCAAGTAGGCCAGAACGACGAGCCACGGATAACGTTTCCCCACATGGCAGTGACGACTTTGCTCAACCAACATCGGGCACCTTGGACGCAATTTCCCGAAAGTTTGCACAAACGGGACACGACCACTTGCTACTCGGCTACACTCTGCTACGTGGTTTGAATTATTAGCTTGAATTTCAGACTCCTCCGTTCTTCGCTTATTCTCTCTATTACATTGGAAACGCGAATTTCAAGAGCTCTTCGAGAGCTCTATAGCTTGTCGTTTGTCGTTTGGCACTGTCCAAATTTGCAAACTCTCTGAAGGACCAATTGCAAATATAAACGTGAAAATTTTATGAATATAATTATTAAGCGTCCCGTCAAGGATCTCTTCCATCTCTCAGGCGATTCTAAAGGTTTAATGGCCATCGGGGCGAGAGAGATAAAAATAACAGAGGCAAAATAGCGTTACAATCCACGAGGAAGCGTTACAATAGGTTCGAAGATGTGAAAGATGTTTGAGGGGTAAAGAAAAGTCCGCTCTCGACGCGGCAATGTCGTTTCCATTAGTGGGAAGGTTCTGTAAAGAGAGTTAAAAAAAAGGAAGACGAAGAAGGAAATGGAAAAGGGGCGCGGTAAGACTTCATAATTCGCTAGGCCAACAAAAGGGTAGCTCGAGAGTAAGGTTGAACAGTGTCGGTAGTGTCTCGTTGCTGGTATTTTAAATTTAACGGAAAGTTGCAAATTTCAAGGAGACTTTCGTGTAATAAAGTTATTTCTGCTTCTCACCGCGAATGAGCCGTCGGACGCGTGACGAAGCCCCGATGGACTTTCGCGATCGATCGCAACGAAACCTGAAAACCATTATCGAGCCCATCGGCGAGCGGAGAAAAATAATTTCGAACGGAAATTCGAGCAGAAGTTGGCCCTCATCGACTCGTTAATTGGCTACATTGTCGGGTCGAACAATTATTTGCGGTAAAACTTTCACATTCAAACACAGTAATATTGCTAACGCTGTCGCACGTGCTTCGCTGAGTAAACGCGAGAAAATCGCAACTCCGTCCGCCGCAATTACGAGTTGGAAACCAACGCAATGCCGTCGAAGCGTACTACTCTTATTGATTGTCACTTTTCTGTAAACTCGGGAAAATACTCGTACTCTATCTATCAACACTTCGTGCCTGAGTTGCGCTGCTTTGGCTTTGCTTCTCGATACGATGAAAGATAACTTGGCAATAGAATCGAGATGTAAAGAGTGCACTCTCTCGCCGGGCTAATTCTCGATAATAAGCTCGAACTTCGTTGCCTGGTACATCTTTTTTTTTCATCGGCTAATTGTGTCCGCTCGACTGAAAAATAAAGATAAAAAAGAAATATGCTTCATAGAGAAGTAAGAGGTTATCTCGCGAATAAATTTTCACAAGCGCGTACAGCACCGTCGTCGATGTCAACGCTGTTAGTATAATCTACTATCGTCGAAATTTTTATTATCTCATTAAAAGTGAGCCTCATCGAGGAGCACCATTTTTTCCCCTTGCTCGCGATCGCGAGCGTTAAATCTCGTGAAAGGCTCATCAGACGAATGAGGGGGTCCAGTCGAATCCGGATAAAAAGCGATGCTTCGGCGATGATGAGAAAAAAGAGAAACTGAATGCGTGCAAGTAGTGCAAGCTCAGTAGGACGTCTACCAGCATATCGCGACTAATGGTTCCTCCAAGTGGGTGCATACCCGCACGCTTCGATCTATCGTGGCATCCTGCACGCTTCTACCATCCCTCACACGTTTCTTCCACGGTTCTAAGGGGACCTTATCGAGTTTTTGTCGTCATGCGGCGAGGGAGAGGTGGGAGGCGCTTCTTAAGTTCTCATAAAATCGCCAGTACCTCGATGACAAACGTTTCTGGGTATATACTTCACACGAGATTCGTTTTTAGTAATGGGATGAGGAATAAGTACAAGATTAGTCAATAGTAGCTCTTGACTTTGTGCTCCCTCATAGAGGAAGCATTCTTTTTAAAAAAATTAGTTTTCGAGAATTGCATGCCAAAACCCTCATAATCGATAGTGAATAATAATTAACGAGGCAGATCCCATTTTTCCACTGTTGTGACTGATAATAATAGCACAAGCAAAAATAATAATCAATGGCGAAATGTAGCCCTCGGCCAAGAGCGGCATCTCTGTAGCTTTGGCAAGGTTATTTTGTCTGACAATAAGATCCGAAAAACAATATAGCGTGAGATATAAGCCTTATCATCGACGAACCGGGGACCGCAAAAGCTCTTTAACTCGTTTGTATCCAACGCCAATCCATTGAGGCTGCGAAACGAAGAGCGCATATCTTTCGCGTTTCGAGCCCCGGTCGCAAAACGCGTGACGTTGGTTTTTGTTGATAGCGCCTATAAAAAAAAAGAATAAAAAAGAGTCGAGTTTCCACGCGATTTCCTGGCCCGGGCGCGATAGCTGGTTTCCGAGGTTTCTCTTGTTATTCAATTTACGATCACGGGCTTTCGCACGTGGAATACCAAATGACAATGGGCACTGTCGCATTGTGTTATGTCTCTGGGCATCGGATACAAACAACATTGCGCGCGAACGAGAGCGAACTCTTCGGTGGTTTGTTTTCCCACGAGGGAGATAGCGAGAACCACGGCTCCGAAGGGCTCGAAATCAACTCCTGGAAAATTCATTAATGCTCGCGAACTTTCGCGCTCTCTCACGCTCCTGTCCCGTTGAGGGAACGACGAGTTTTTCACTTTAATGCGAAAGTAATTTTTTTTCGTCTTTTTATTTAGAGAACAATCTTTTATTTAGACTTCGTAAACGTTCTTCATCATTGCTTTTAACGCGAGTGCGATAGGATCCACGTATGAAAATGTTGCATTTCGCAACACCGAGATGGCACATGCAATGCCTACTTTAGGAATCGTTTTTTTTTTCTTTATCCTAAGTATCAATCAAATTAATAAGTTCACGTTATTCTCGTCAGGCCGAAGGAACATAACAATGGCCTTGCACTCTAATACCCCACTTCGCGTTCCTTTGTGATCGAGCGGCTTTGAACCGGCGCTGGACAGACCGGTAGGAAATTAATTCTTTTTGTCAAGGATGAAAACAAAACGAATTAGATCTACACTTGTGTGCGTAATCATCGTTACTGTGTGGCTATTTGAACTCTCCGAAAAACTGTACATTTTTTTATCAATTTCTTTTCACCCTTTCGAAATTGCGTAAGAACCAAAAAAACTTTTCCATGCAACTTCGAGATCGAATAAAAAATTATAAGTAATATCCTGTACAGTTTGAGCGAGGAAGATTGGATAGGCCGCACAATGGATAACCTATTTCCCACATATACTTAGCAAAGTTCCGAAGAGCCACGTATATACTTCGAGAATGTAGTGAGGAAAGCGAGATAACTAAAACACCGAAGCCGGGATTTCGAACACGTAGCAATTCTATGTCGTCGAGATCTCTCTCGTTCTCCTGTTCGCATCACTCCGGTTTAATTGGCATCCGTGGGTAGTCGGTTTTCGAGTTTAACGCAAGAGAGTTTCGCGATCCGCAATCCCCGTCGTCAGACAGGAGCTCAGACACTCGGGACCCTTCGATATCCCGTGTGGCTTATAGGTCTCAGCACTTGTCTGGTATCACGTAAATCCCATGTGCGGTGGGAACGGAATCATAGGAATTGAAGATTGTGATGCTTGTGACGCGATTCAATGAGAATCGACAATTACCACAATTGACTCGCATCTAAGTCACGTCTATAGAGTAGAAATACCGATAGTAGACATTGTACCGATTGTAGCTATTCTTATTTTTATCCTTGCCAAATTATCTTTCCCGTAATTGGTCTGCTCTGAATAATATTGGCGAATAAAAGAGAAATAGAGATTTTTTCTTGGTCGATGCGCTTCCGGATCGTTTTGAAAATGGTAATCGGCAAAAACAATATTTTTTTGTCTCTCATGCAAATTTTAGTATCGAGTACAGCCAGAAGGTGAACTAAACGACGGATTGGTCATGACCGGACAATGAAAAAAAAATTGGAACATATAGACAGGACGGAAAGAAAAGTATTAGCGCAAAGCATGCCTTGTGGGCCGATAAACGTAATATATTCATTTTTGAGTATTGCGTGTAATAGAGTGATTATGAAGAGATTCGATTGCGCACTAGCAGTGGCACCTGTCGACTGTGCTCACGGGTAAAATACCTTTTGTGTGCGGTCGGTATTGTTCTTTCCGCGCCGGGCGAGAACAGGTGTCGCGTGGCACTCTGGATCGTTCGCGTTCCAACGACAAACCAACGTTAATCAACATTTTTCTAATGAGTTTCGATATTTTTTAACAAGAATCTGCTTATTTTTTTGTCTCATTTCGGATTAATGGAAAAAGATTTTTTGAAGTGGAGCAGGAATGAACAAAAAAAATGTTAAGAATGTAATAACAAAAAAAGCCGCAAACGGTACAGTGACCACTAACGGGACATCTACCTATTCAATGCGATCGATGAAGCAATCAGAGCGGCAAAGGGTCGTTTGCGGATCAGACGATTGAAACGTCTCGATGTTCTTTCACGGTAGATACAAAGACGAAATGCGCTTAGCGGTCATGAACGTTCAACGAGATCGTCGAGATTGGCGTCGGCAAGTTCTTAGCTCGACCAGAGGCACCGAAATGCATTCCGTGCACTTTTCGTGCCCACGGGGGCTCGATATGTCCGCATAGAAGCGAAATTGAAATAGTCTCGACTGCGTCAGGTTGGTAACTCTTGCTGAAAAACTGCACACAAAGCCGAACGAGGGGAATCGTGCAACAAAGCATTTTTAATAATGGAATGCTCTTTATGAAGGCTCGACGATAATCGAACGGCAAGATATGGTATACTCTTTATTATTTTTGTTGTAAATTTAACTTCAATTTCTTACCGCCATGAAACTATCGAAGCGCCGAAGGCTAGAATATTCCGTTGAAAATTCCAAACAGGGCTCGGAAAGCATCGGTGAAAAAAAAAAGTATATGTATAAAAATAACAAAACGTGGACGCCGCCTGTGCCGAAGAGAGGAATATATTAACGTGACGTGTGCGCTACCTCTCTACCGTCGAGAGAAATTTTTCACAACGAAAAATGAAATGTATATACCGACGAGAGATGTAGCTCACTGGCAACGCTGCCATATAAGTAATTCACTTCCGGTACCCCGAGTGGTACAGCTTCGAAGAAAAAAGTGGGCTACGTAAATGTATAACCCGAAGGAAGCAGGAGAAGAAAAAATGAAAATCGCATGCGTTACAGAATGTGAAAAAAAAAACATAAATTGCTTACTTGAAGTGTCGTGAGGAAATCAGAAAAATGTTACACTCCAAGATTTCGTGAATATAGTACAGTGTCCAAGCTCGGCTATAAAACGTATCGGTGTCAGGAGGATCGTAAAGTCTTGAAAAGACGCCAACACGTGTGTATTTTTTTTTTGCAAAAAGGAAAAAAAGTAAGTCTACTTTAAGAAAGATCGTAAAAAAACGGCTTTCACGACGATATCATACATATAATAAAAATACATGTACACTCAGATTATTGACAGCATAAATTTTTGTCCAAAAGGTCCCATCGGAAACGGTTGAAACAGGTCGAAGGGTAATGCCGATTTCATCACGTCTCACTTCCTGTCCTCTTAGATACTATAATTCTCGGCCGAAGTACTTGGGCGGATCGAAGATCTTCCGTCCCTCGTCGAAAGCGAGAGCTGTCCAGATGTTATACCCTCGAAATTGTCTCGGCGCACTTTCTTATTCTCGTGGAACATCGCGCGGTCCAAGTTTTCTTCTTTCCATCAGAGGGACAAAAGTTTGTGCTCGAATTACGAGCTCGACGAGGGTCGGTCAATCGTATAAAGCTCTCCAGTGCTGTGTATTCGATGAAATTTCAACGGAAATAAAGAAAAGACTTCAAACCAATGACTCAATCGAAGACGCAAGTGCGAGGGGGGGTAACGGTTAGAACAAACAAAAATTGGATAAACATTGGAACGCCGATAGAATAAAAATATTACATTTGATTTGTTCGTGCGATATTCTTAGTCGAACGAAGGAAAAACAGAAGTTTTTGCATCGTGTGCTTCGGAAATCAATGTCGCGGAGGAAAATCGAATGAGACGGGTCATCGATAGTCGGAATCAATTGGTCGCACTCAACGATCCGAGAAAACGGATGATTGAGGAACGTTCGTTGCGATAGCACCAAACTGCAGTTGAGAAGAAAATCCCGAGGGTCGGCTTCTCTCACGACGTTCGCGCAATCACATAAATCAAATGGTTGGCGAGAGCCGAGTTGCGGAGCTCGTTTGATCATAGTCGCCGGAGCGACGGACGGTCATTCCTCGTTATTAGATTTTTTTTCCAGCCTTTTCATCTACGACGTGGATTTTTTTGCTTTTGCAGCTTTGCTAACGAAAATTTTCGGCTCTCGAACCCATATTGAACGGGTCGAAACTCCGTACTTTGCCAAATTCGACTCCTCTTTGCCATTGTGATCTCGTAATTCCAGAAACGCGAGAGCTTTGACTTGGCGCATCTCGTCAGTGAACCTCGCGGAAACGCAAGATTGGTCGAGGCCAAGAGAGATCACAATGAAAAAGGTATAAAGCGACGGGATAGCGGGAAGGCTTTGGCTGCTTTTTCTACGATGTTTGTCCCGTTGTCTCATTAAAATTGCTCGTGCAGCTGTGCTGTGAAAATATGGAAACCGAACAATGAACGCGCACAGCCAATAGCAAACGCGACAGGAGAGAAAAATATAGAAATATGACACGAGTTGCGATAACGCCGAAGAATTGTGAAGGGAGCAAATAGACGAAATGAGAAAAAAAAACCAAGAATTCGCGAAGCTTCGATTTGAAAAAAGTAAAAAATAAAATATACACCGATGCTCGAAGAAGTGGAAACGGATGAAACTGCGTACATTTCTCGTTTTTACCCGAAGCTCTTCGTGCACCGGCCGCGATTGCTCCGCGACAATTTTGCCACCGCTAAACGAACCGACGAAATGCTAAGGTCGACGAGAAATCGTGGCATCCTTATACGCATATTACTATTCCGTGTGAAAATGTGAAACGAGGACGATGCACCATTTCGTAAAAAGACATTTCTGTGACCGCTCGCTCTCGGGAATTGCAGCCGTTCGGATCGAGGATTCCTTTGTCAGGTACAGTGGAAAGCTGACTGAGAGATTTGTGAGAGTCGCGTATGTCATTTACATTCGAATCGTAGGGTTATGCAAGATAATTTTTTCGAAGTAGCAACATATGACGAACGATATTGTAGAAAAATCATCTTGACGCGAGACGTGAGAGAGATGAAGCATTATTGTATTTTCCGAAGAAATCATTCAATGGATTAACTGTAATATCAGTATAGCAGCAGTTCTCCGGTGCTGCTTGTACCTTAAAATTAAACTGCAAATTGAACAATGTCCCAAAACTCGAAATATGTAAAGTTCTTTATTCCTTTCTACCATTCTCACAGCCTCGATGGCTGAAATTGGTGAACCAGAACTCCGATTTTGCGTCGAAAAGAATTTTTTAGTGATCGAAAAAATCTCAATACTTTTGGTTTCAATTCAGAAACTGTAATGAATAAAGTACTATCGCTGCCGTTAAAACGAAGCAGAAGTGTCGAGGGAATAGTTATGAGGTTCGGAATAATTTTTTATCTCCCTGGTACAATTTTCCAGAGTACTCGATATTCTATCGTCCCTTCAGAGTGTTACACGCTTAAGCGAGCGCATTGAGGGCACATTCCCACAAGTTTGTTCTCTCCTATTGCTTTACATCGTACCGCACGTTCGGAACGAGGTTTCCATTCATCCACGGGGGAGATCCTGTTAGTCTGTCTCTTAATACTCTTCTCGCATCGTCAAGCCTGAAGGCAACTTTCGTAGCTACTCATTTCTTTCGTCCCGCGGGATTTAATGTATAATAATAGTATTAATACCGTACTGTTAAAGCATAATATACATTATATATATTATATATATAATATAATATCCGAGCGAAGGAAGGGAGCTCGCCGCCGGTAAATGGGCATTATATCACGGTATCGGATTTCCCGTCACGTTTCATGGACAAATGCCAGGGCCGCGTCCTTCCGTCTTTTGGCCCCTTGTCGTGATCATTTCCGCAGGATACGAGAAAAAAAAAGTAACTCACGGGCTTTGATTCACAACGCTAAATAAAACTCTCAATCATTTTTCTTTATTAGCTTCGAGCGATAAATCGACAGCTCGACCTTCGAGCAAACGCAACGACATTTGTTTCCAGCGTAATGTTTCGCTGTCGTTTCTTGTCGATTTAACAAAAATTTTAGTCTACCATTGCGGTTATATATTTTTCATGCGCTCATGTTTATACAAAATAAAAAAAATGATGTTTTTATGCAAAATATTCTTTTGACTTTATCTGCTATTTTTATTCCTTTTTTTTTTGTATTCCGTATTTACTCCTCCCTTGTTTTATACTGGCGCCTATATCCGGGATCAATCTTATTCGAGGTTCATCGCCAGGCGCGGGAGCGCCCACGCTCCCCTTTCATCTCCTCTTCCTCTTTAACGCTGAGAGCACGAACGACCCTTATCATCTTGCTTAATTGGATTCGAAAAGTCAATTTCGACCGCATGATCCTCCCACTATCGAAAGAAGAAACCTCGGCCCAATCCGCCGCTTGCAAGATTTGTCCCGTTTCTCGATCCTGTTCCTCTGCCATCAGATTCTAAGAAGTCTACTCTCGTCGTATCGGTACCGTTCGCACTATAGATCCGACCGTAGTACCGGTACACGATTGGCCTCGTTTTTTTTTGTATCGCAGTCACGAAATAACTACCGCTATATGTACCATCCACTGGGGCGTAATTCCCCCGATTGGGAAATTGGAACGCACCGTTCGACGACAGAAGAGAATGTTCAGACAAAGGGAAAAAAAAGAATAATGACAACAAAAAGGGTGACAGAAACAATGCGGCGGTAATCTGTACCAGACGAAAAATGTACGATTCAAATATTCTGGTGAATATTCTAGACTCGAGCTCTATTATAGCTCGAACTATAGAAATAGTTCAACATTTTCTATGCGCCGACTCCACCACGATTATTGTGAACGTTATTTAAACTCATTTTTATTTTTTTAAACTTAAATCCATATGTTTAGATATAATTAAACATGATTGAAATAATTTACATACTTTTTAATATTACTGCGTCGCGCTGCAATAATAGTTATATATGCACCATCTGTATTGTCGTTTATTGAATGGACGAAATGCAAAACTTACGTTTTTCTAAAGGCTTTCTAAAGGCTAGATTTGGAAGGCTCCATTTGTTTTGATAGATTATCGAGAACGAAATTAATTACTATATATCATTTGTTATATATAATAACAAATTCTGTTGATTCTTACATATATTATGTCCTAATAATTGTGTAGAACTCACTGTGGCGTACCGCGACAGTTAGACGGTAAGAATTTAAGAACATAACATTTTTGATTTTAACTAAGTAACGAAGAGTGAATTCACACGAAACCGAGTAAGCGGGTAGGAGCGAATTGAGTCTCAGCGAAGCGGGAAGAGCATTTGCGAGACGCGCCCGGCAGATCCTCTCGTCGGTGGATGAAATCTTCGCAAATGTGCGGTGTTAAATGAAGAAACGGGAGCGAAAAACCTTGTGGGAATAAACCGCGAATGCGCTCACTTAAACGAGAGTAACACTTTGACGGGACGACAGAATATTAAGTGGTCGAATAAATACACCTTTAAAAAGTGGAAATTATTCGAACGTTCGAAGATGAAATAAAATTGACGGATGAGGGATGGAAAAACAAAAAGTTTAAAGGGGCCGATAGAATCAATATGCCTAAGAGACTGAATTTATTTCTTGTGCGACAACGATGAAAATACATTAAGGCGACGAAATTTAACTTCCATTTATTCGCTTACGGTAACGCCAGGATATTTAGAAAAAATACCACTTTTTTGTTGTTGAATCAAAAGCAGTGCCTTTTTTTCTATTCGATTGAAGACGGATCGATTGTCAGTGATCGTTAATGCAATAAAGACGTACGATCGGTTAAGTACTATTGGAAGAAGAACATTTTCCAAAGAACTATCCGTCTTCGGCGGACCTTTCAGCGTTTAAGCGAAAAAAAACTACCCATCGGTGATACTTTATCTTTTATGCTAACGACTAAAGATTTTGATGAAAAAAGAAAGTGTGATATCGCCTTAATCCGATATAAATAATGTATCTCATTTGGGAACACGTACTTTTCTCTCGCGTAAACGGAACAGTAACGATTGCCAATTTTTGTATGTATCGAGTTTCGAAAACGAGGACTCTTCGTTCGAAATTGTGTTGATGTATTTGCCTACCGTGACGAGACAGCACAGACGCGCGCATTCAATGCAAATGAGACAATGCCGCAGAGACGAGCCGAACATCGAGCGAGAAAGTCTTCAACAACGTTATTTTTTGGCATGCGGGCCACTGTTCGCACTTAGAAGAGATGCCGAAGCTCCTGGAAAGCTGGGAAGCTTTGAAAGGCTCTCTCATTCCCCCTACCTCTCGTTTCCTTCCTTCCTTCCTTCTTACACCCGTGGCAGCTTATTAGCGATGCCAGGCAGGCGAGATTTGGGATACCCTCAAATGAATGGGATTCACGCGAAAATTTGCCCGAACCTCCGTTCACCCCAGATATCGCTGTAGCTCGCTACTATCGATCCGAGAAGAAATCTAATTTATACGAAAATGCGCTTATCTACGCGTTCAACGCGCGATAGTTTTTTACACGATCCATTGCTGTTACGACGGCCGCGACTTATTTAATTATCGGATCGGTCAATTTGAGTAAAAAAACCAACAAGAATTAAATACCATACAGATTTCGCTCAGAGATTGATCCATTGCGACTATTACGCCGCCCGAATCTCTACCGAAATAGAACGAATGGGGGCGGGCACATAACACGATTTACGACGGTAACGTTGAAGAGATCGGTGTATTACACCGATGTGGAAAATTGAACGACTTACCCAAAAATCCCGGTATGGCACCGAGCGGCATGACAAACAAGCTGACGAGAAGATCAGCAACAGCCAATGACAGTAGAAAGTAGTTGGTGACATTGTGTAGCCTTCTGTCGAGAAAAACAGCGAGACACACAAGTATATTGCCGAGACCGCCGGCAACGATGAAAACAGCGACGAAGAGAAAACTCCAGTCGAGTTTACGACCCTTCAAAATCGAATTGTGCCTCGAACTTTGCGAACAAGCCACTTCGACATCCTCCGACGTGACGTTCACCGTTGGCGAGCACTCGAGAATCTGAAGCAATGAAAAACAAAATCACATCGGATTCCACAAACGAAGTGATATCTTTTTTTTTTTTTTATATCTTTTTTTTATGTCGACCACGAATTTCGTGACAAAAAATTGTATAAGTACAAAAAGTTTCTACAAGTACAAAAATTCTTGCGGCGAGATATCTTTCGTCGATCGAGTCATTTCTTGCCTCAATGCGTCTCGAGATTCTCGAACCGTATCGGATACGTATAAAATTTTCATCAACCCTTTTTATGCTATCGCCGTGCGCCTCTCTCGCTCGGAGGATAACGCGTAATTTCTTTCCTCGATCCCGCGAAGCCCTTTGTAGTTTTGCGCAATCGGGAGAGATCTTTTCCACGATGCGACGGCGAACGATGAAGAAAAGAGCACCTCTATCTCTTACCGAAGGCCGTAATCGACGCTTCTCTTATCAGTTCCGGAAGAAATGTACCCACCGGAAAGTGGTACTCAGGAGACTCAATAAAAAACGTACATTGCCGCTCATATCCCAGCGAGTATATTATATCTCGAATTGCTGACCGAAGCAGACTGTATCTCGACGATTCTTTCTTCTTCGATTATTATTCCGCTCCATTGTAGTTTATGACAGTATGTTTCGTTTTTTTACTTTTCAGCAGAATAGTGCTGGAAACTAGACTTTCCATTCACGATCAATTATCTTCAGCATTTTCGTTCATTCTCGAATACAAAAAGACTTTTGAGCAAACGTTATTCGTTTGGCGATTCGCTGCAGCATAAAGATAAACGAAAACATAAAGATAGAACAAAAAGCGCAAAACAAAAACGTCGAAAAAAGATAAACGGTTGTAAAAATCTACATACTAATAAAAGCGACTGCCGCGTTGTTCCGGTTTGTTATTCTCAGAATCTATGCATTCGTCGATGGTTTCTCGTTTTTCATCATCCATGTTTACTATGTTTTTTTAAAAGTGAATATCGCGTGTTCAACGTATGAAGAGCAAGATTCGCGTGGGCGCATATATATAGTCAATAAATACACCCTAAAACCTTCAGTCGCGGGATACGAAGTTGAAATGATCGTTCAATAAATCCCTATCGACGTTCGCTTGAAACTATGACGATTCGCAGCTCAAAACGTCTTTTCGAGTATTTACGATTCTCGAACAGTTAGTTTATTTGAGAGAAAATGTGGTAAACGAATAGCCTTGAAAATATTGAAAGCTTTTTCCACGTATGAGTTTCTTATTTTTTCTACTAAATGCCTTAAATGTCGGCGAGTTTATTTCTGGTGTCAAGAAAATCATCGATTTCCTTCGTTACTCCTCTCATTTTCAGTTAACATTCGGCTTATTTGTAGATCTCATCCAGTTATTTCGTCTTTAACATATTTTTTTTAATGTGTTTAATTAGTTAAATAAATTCCGGTTCTTTCCAATGCATCATCTCGGCTCTAGCAGAGTTACAACTCCCGAAGATGCCAGTATCTCGGTATTTATTTGTTATATCTCTATATTGAAATTCGATAGTAAAATTGAACAACGGCGCAACCTACCTCGCCAATAAAGCTCGAGTTGCAGTCCCTAAATCGGGGTATTCTCGACAGGAAGGCACCCTCGATTCTCTCGAGTCCGTTGAGTACCAGTGAAACGTTAACGTCACATCCAGTCGCGAAATAGTCGCAAGGTCGACAAAGCAGGGTCGTCGATGTGACCGAGGTTGAGCCCGTTGCGACTGTACCAACGGCCGACGAGCCATTTACTCGTTCCACTGTGCACAAGTGGTCGTAACCCGTGAATATCAGACCGCACTGATCGGCGCAACTTAGAAAGTTACCGGCGCCACTGCCGGTGGTGCTAGTGCCTGCGCTACTGTTGCACGACACCTGGTGCAACATAGCCGTCAAATCGTTCGTCCAACCGGCGAGGCTGCTCCCCGCTGTTAGCATGACTATGGAAGCCTCAAACTTCGCGGCGAACTTTTCCTTCCGGCAGCGTTTTTTCTTCTCTTCTGCCTTGACTCTTTCGTCAATTTCACATATTCGAAGTTTGTACTATATCACTCGGCAACTGACGCGCGCGACTCGCGTCGTAGTAGTTTTTACGTGGGACATGCCGAGAATAACTCGTCAGAAAAGCTTCCGGCATTTTCGTCATAGCGTGCGACGGGTTCAATGACGAAAGTGGATGTCCTATATTGATTTTGTTTCGACACTTTTAAAATTTATAGTTATTTAGATATCGGGGACAAACAATTGTTTTTTTCCAATTATTTCGAGATACACTTTCCTTTTTTAATATCAATATCGATTTGTGATTAAACCATCCCCTGGTGTTAATGAAACCGAGTTACAGGGTCGTTCAGAAGCGAGGCGAAAAACGTTTGTAATTGCATTGAAGGAAGACATTTTTCTCGAGTGACTAGAGCGACGACAAATGCGTTCCAAGGATAATTTAATCCGGTCATTAGGCTTCGTTAAGTTCTCTCTCTATAACTCAATTAATTCGAAAGTTCGTGACGTATCTTTGCTTTCGAACTCACGTATGAAGAATCCGAGTTTGTTGCGCCAACGTGGTTCGAGGAGAGTCGAGGAAAGCTCCGCGAATCGTAACCGTTCGTGAAACCTTTGGGTTTTCAATTTTCGGCGTGGAGTTTCGAGATCAAAGAAAGTAAGATTCGCGACTGACTCTGCGACTTTTGTGTCGCGGTATTAAAAAAAAAAGATCAACAACTACGGTTCAACCTTGGTGACATTTTTTCTGTTTTGTTCTTACGCTCTCAAAGACTCTTTCTGCGCGAGTTTCAAAACGATTTTTTTCGCCGCCTTTGTCGAGCTCTTGAGAGGAGTGATTTTTTCCTTGCTCATCGTCGGCACTTCCGGAATTTCGATTCGTCGAGCCAGCGCGCTTGATGATAAGAGCCTCCGGAGACTCTCGTGTCTATACGTATACAACATATATGCATAGCTATCGCGCGGTTTCGATGTAGCCGAGCCAAGATACGCGAAGAGGAAAAAATATCTCCGGGGAGAAACGTCCTATATATTTCTTTCCACCACTTTCGCCTTGTCGACTTTTACGATTGACCACTCCGAACGCGAACGGATCTCGTACGAATTTGCCTCGACCACCGCTCGATAGTAACACGAGGTTTTCTCGTTCGAACGCGAATATCACGCGAGATCACATCGCTACACTATATACGAATCTCGTTCAAGATACTTCTTTCGAATCTTGGATCCCGAAATAAACCTCGCAAACCGTCGATATCTCGAAGTCTTCTTGGTGATAGATCACTTTGTATCTTCTTCTTCCATTCTCGGAACTTGCGTCTGAAAGCAGAAATAAATAAATTTCGAAGTTAGAGAGGTGTACAGAGTCCAAGAGTCGTGTAATTAAAACTAAGTTTCATTGTACCACCTACAGATCGTTTTGCCTTTGTTTTTAGATTTTTTTTCTTTTCTTTTCAGTGAATCTTTGATTCTCTTCTGTCGTTGCGGGTCTTATCTTTTTAATTACATCCTACTCGATGTGAAAGTTCGACCGTCGATAGTATTGAAAAACTTCGATTGCTTTCCTCGTGCACACTTGCCATCCGAACTATGTTCCTTTTTTTCGGTCGTGAAATTTTTATTCGTCAAGACTCAACGTTAGAACAGGGTGAGCGCGAGCGCGGTCCAATGCAATCAGGCTGCGACGTGCGAATTTCTACTCTCTACTTCCGGCATCGCCGAATTTGCTCTGATTGCGCGAAACTACCCGTGTTTCCGTTAGCCCTCAAATCTTCTTCACACTCCAATTTGTATTCTCCCGACTCTTTAATTCGTCGGATCGCATTGAAGATGCATTTGCGCGACGCCAAGGCCACATGGCTGAAACTAACGTTATCGCGAATTCGCGCATCGAGCTGCTAAATGGGGAAATAAGTTTCTCAATTCGAGAAACGAAATTCGTCCGTGATTGCGCCGGGCAATGAAATCCTCCTCATGTTATCGAGAAACTCGAAGTTTCGCGAAGAACGCGACAATTTGAACAATGCGGGATAGGACCACTTCGCCGCGACATTCCTCTAATTATCGGATAATCGATAGCACGGCCTTGGAACTCGAGTCCGACATGCCAAGGCAAATCGGAGCTTCCTGATACATATGGCAACTTTCCGCTTGCTTCGGAATGCAACGATAAAGTTTTCTGGCCTCTCGAAAAGAGGTTGTAGATCCAAACTCAACTTATTTTAAAAAATCGCTATTGCAAGTTACAAGACCCGAAGAAAAAGTTTTTCCTAATGGATTATTAATCGAAATGTTGCTCGAAATCTCAGCTTGAAAAATACAGGCGATCGGAAAAAATGATAGATGATGTTTCGCAGTTCATTGTTTTTAACGGGTTAAAAAGAAATATTGCAAAGATCAGGGCCAGTGTAGAAAAGTAACCGGGTCAAAGTTGTAACTCAGAATACGGCATTCTTATTTTCGGTGTCGGTAGTATCCGGCATGACGTTCGCAGTAACTCGTCGAGGTTCTGATAATTGAAAGATTTTCGGGTCAATCGTTGAAAAGTGTCGAGCGCGTGCCAGCAGGTGCCGGGAAAACTTACTTGCCCGTAACGAATGCATGGCCGGTAATATAACATGCACCCGACAGTCTGACACTTGTGGGTTTATCGAGTTGGCGATTTCTTGAGAGCGCCAGTCCGGAAGTTCGAGCAGCATCGATTACCATGGACGGGCTTGTATGAGAAACTTTCGGGGAAAAAAAACTTTCTCGACAGGATTCGAGACGAGCTTACCGCCTCAAGAGTTCTCCAGGGAATAGATATATCGCGTGGGTGTAAGTGGGATGACGAATAAAGTATATTGATAAGGAAGACCAAGTGCAGCGCGATAAAAATATGTTATAATCCGCAAACAAAATAAGGCGAACACGGGGTAAGCGACTGTTGTGGTAATAAATTGACGTTCGCCGTATTGACGAAGACATAGCGTACCAAAAACGTCCACCCACGAGAGGCCACTTAGTAGCGCCACGCAACGGCACAACGACACCGGGTGAGATGGGCAGGAGCGTTAAATTTCATGCTTCGCGAGACGAGAATAACGCGGGTTAGCTACAACACGTGTACGTATAACCGAAACGATGCAAGACTACGGCAATCACAACAATGCGATTGTATATTTGCAACGTGGCAGTTACGGTTCGGGGCATCACCAATCGGACCTTAACAGATTTTCCTCCCGATTAGCAGCCCATGTAGGTTTTAAGTTGGATTTGGATAACGCTTGAATGAAGCATTCAAGCTTTTTGGGCTATTCTTATTGAGCAAGTTAAATTGTAAGTAGTCAATTTTTATATTGATTTATGGACGCAGTTTTGCACTTGCGTTGCTACTTCTATTAACGTATTCAGCGACAGATAGCGGAAGGAAAGTTGTGTTTCCCTTCTCCACTGAGTACTCAGAAAGACCGTAGCCAGCGACGAATCTTAAGTCATAAGGTCATATTTTCTTAATTTGCCTGATAGCGTTAACGTATCTGATATTAATTTACGTAGTGTATAAAACTGTAGAGTAATTATGTTACACTTCATAACGCTATTAACGATAAAAGGAACATGAAGTGATGGTACAATTACCGTTCACATCTCGGAAACTTTCATGGCGAAATATATTACCTTTCGTAAAAAGACAATAATATACAAGCTTTGTATTTGTATTTATATAAGCTTTCGTAGAATTTATTTATTGCACAACTTCCCAGTCTACCGTTTACCGCCATTCTTTTCCGTGTGCCAATCAATGCTTAATTGATCACCCCCTTATACATTGTTTATTCAGCTCAGTGATCGCTTTGCCCATTCTCCATCGATACGAATGCAGTTGCAACTGCTACGAAATTCTTGGCAACTGCCATTCGGTTTCTCAAAGCGTTCACTGGCCGTTGGCGCGGGCACAGCGCGTTTCGAGATTGAGGTAAATTTGAAGATGGCACGGATAGAATTACAATTGGCCGCCGCGCGCGATGCTTTTGATGTCACTGCACGTCGCTCGTGTTCCAAGCGTTGCACTTTACGGCTGGAATTTCCAACCGTTGAATTTCCATCGATAGGAGTGGTATGGAAAGGGCGAAGGTTCGCAGCATGCCGTAGCTCTGATGGCACGAATAAATTATAGACGTTGCACACAGGTATGTGGAGCACGAGAGACCGTATTTGGGGTGTCTAACTATGGTAATCGCCGGATGTTAACACCAGGGGGCAAACCTAGAAGGCTAGATATGCCCTCTGGGCAATATTGCATCGTGTTGACCTTGCGTATATACATCGGCCATGTAATCGGACCCGTCGATCGATACAGGATCATTACACAACCGCGAAGATGTACCTGTGGACATATTCGACTGAATGTAATCGGCGTTAAGCTCAATTCTTAATGAATCACTTATACGCGAAGAAAATATAACGCTATGAGCGCATCTTCATTACTCATTACCATTTTCTGCTGAAATAATAAATAGTATATTTCTGTGGCTCGCAGAAAAAACTATTTTTTTTAATTATCGCTCGATTATTTTGGATGATTTACCTATTTTTTCTCTGTATAAAGCCTCACAGACAAAACCGGCTCCACTTTTCTGTCAATGTATTAACTAACAACAAATTGAATAAATAATAATCATCGTATCGTCAAGTGAAGAGAATCATGCAAAAATAGATTCGTGGTGCGCACGAAGATTTGCCTTAACTGTTGAGGGAAAATAAAATATGGGTAAGCAATGAGTGAAAAGTTATTGCAGACCTCATCATAACGGGTAATGTAAATGCAAATATTTACGAATAAGAGAAATTCTACCGTGGTTGACCTCCGCAGCATCATTCACAGTCCACCGTTTCTCGGATATAGAAATTTACGTTTACAAAGGGGTGGAAAGATCCGCCGGGGCGTAAATGCAACTTGCAATTTAATTAACAAAACTATCGTACCGGAATGAGATGCGCTTGAGGAATTTATAAATACAGAGAGAGAGAGAGAGAGAAAGTCAACGCCATGGCGAGCGTCTCAACGTAACCTTGATGGTTTTAGGGATGGGAAGGAAGTACAAACTTGAAATTGCCCATTTAAGCAGACATTATCGAGTTACCGTTTGGTAAATTAACTATCGTCGAGGTCATTTGATATAACCTGCCACCACTGAAGTGGAGAAAATTGAAAGCAGAAAAGTAATTTACGAAAGGACGCCTTTTCTATTAGATGACGGAAAAATAGATTAAGCGATCGACGTTGGATGTTGGAATTCCGCTGTGCGACGAAGATGGGCAGAGAGTCAAAACTGGAAAAAATCTCGGCAGGATAACAATCTTACTCGTAGTACCCATATTTTTATTACTCTTTTATCCTTGACCTGTACAATTTTTATCTCGCGCGGGAATTGGCATGGAATTGCCAATACAAAACCTAAAAAAAATCTAGGTTGCAAAAGAGAAAAAAAAAACTCAAAAATATCGGAGGGTATTGTTATCGATTCATTCGTATGCTGATTGACTGCCGAACAAGTGGCTGAAGGCTGAAGGCAGCGTCAATCCACGGGGAACTTTAGTCGGGGCGAGAATTTAAAAATAGTTTTTTTTTCGCGATTACCAGTGTTCCACTCGAGTTCAGGAGAAAACAGCTGTTGGATTCATATTCAGCGTGAAAAAATACATCGGAATACGTGAGCAGAGATATTTTTTCGCGACCCTTCGGTTTGACGGAAAAATACTTACAATGCTACCGTTATCGCACTTTTTTGTCACGTATTTCATCGCACTTTTACAATGCCAGAGTTAGTGTTGAAAGTTTGTCGAATACCTTATGTTTTGAATTGTTTCTCGTAGACCACGATAGGCCCCTAGATTTCTCCGAGATTTCAGCGGGATATTAATATATGTACAAAGAAGATTTTTCATACGTCGTTTCGGACAAAGTCAGCTATTCTCTATCTAGCTAAACATTAGTTACGGTAATTCGAGTGAAAACAATGAAGAATAAATACTATTTTTTTCAAATTACCAACCGAAAACGACTCTTTGTTATTATGCCTCACAAGAATTGTCACAATTTGTATTTCACTATTGTAGATTTGAAAACAGTTAAAGGCCACGTTATAGCTGTACCTCCCCGCTATGTAGTTTGCGCGAAACCTTTTTTTTCGCCATTCGATAACGAATTTTCCATTTTTCGACGCTACACTTTTACCGTGTACGAGAATAAACCACTTTATTCGGTGTGCATTTCCACGGTCTCGACAATAGTGCAAAGCACGACTTGCACAATTTTTGACTTCCCACAACGACCGAGTATTCTTCCCGTATAGCGAGAAGTATATTCGATTACCGAGCTTTTTCTACTACCTGCGCTCTCCATATACCGTACGTGTGCATTTGCCACGCAGGTCGCGTTCGACCCGAACCGGATACAGCCTCGGTTGCACCGCTGTCGATACGTTTACTTTCCTTGCCGTTCGATAGCGGTGAAATATCGTACCCTTTTTTTTCCCCCACGGCGACTGCCTTTATCGGTGTCTCGATTTTCGTTTATTTTACTTTCCTCTGTTCTGCCGTTTTACCTATCCAATCTACCATTTGTGTGTACGGCCGGAGAACATCTTTCGCCTTTTTCTTGTTACCGTTCAAGCTGTAAATTCAATTTTTTGTCCGCGCCCGCATCTCGATAGTATAAGTTGGCGATGAATTTTGAAATATACGAGTCTGGTTTTTTCTATCAACTGGATATGGAGAGTAAAGTAAAAGAGATTTCGAGTATACTTTTTTCTTTAGTCCTTCTCAGGGTCTAAGCCATAATAATGACCTGACGATGAAGATCGAAAGCTCTTTTATTTAAACAATGATACTGTACGGAATAGCGATTATAGATCTACTTCGAAGGGTTTCTAGCAGAAATTTCAGCATATTGTCGAAAAAAAAACTACTGCATCAGGTTTTTCCCGTTAATCGAGAAGCTGAGCGATAAATGTAGAACAGTAACATTGACGGAGAATTTTCTACCGAAAACGCCAGCTATGATCCGTCGAAACCTCGCGATTTTCCCGAACTCCATTTCAGGAAACCTGAAACGTAACCGTATCCGGTGGACTTTTGTTTCTTCGTTATGGTTGAATTGGCGAAATACGAGAGGTGGTCGATCTCAGCCGAAACGACGACTATATATCGCGAGTAGAGCGTTGCTACTTTCTTGTTTGTGAAAATGACAAGGCAGCGCATGACATTGCCAGAAACTTAACAATAGTTTTTCCCGTCCGCAATTCTTCGCCGGTATTGCCAGAAATTGGAGCGGTGTTCGCAATACGGCCAAAAAGTTTCGTGAACTGAAATATCCGAGAATCTGTTGTGGGATTTCGGACCAACGTAGTTGTTGATTGATTTTATACTGTGTGGGTATATCTGTATATAGACTATAGCCACCGGCGCACTATAGTTACCAGAGCTTGATACTCGGATGAGTTAAGGGACGGTGGGAAAAGCGGGAAATCGGAGAGGCACTCAAAAAGTTGCACGGGTTATCCAAATGTCCGTGCTCCATTCGGCTACGGTAACTCGGCACTGTCTCGAATGGCTCGATAAACTGGAATCGTACCTGAACGCTCGGGACTAGCAGCTTGGGATTAAATTCGCAGCGGGCGGGTTTGCTCCCTAGTTTCTTCGGAATCTCCGTAATTTTGTTCGTTGCGTTGTGTGTATTATTCTCGAGCCGCGAAGATTTTGCCCGAAGGCAAAGATGCTCTCGCGGTTTGAGATATTATTATTTTATATTGCTTGTGTTGACTTAGAGGAGTGAGAGATACGGAAGATGTTTTGAGTTTACGTACCAGCGATGAGAAGCAGGCAAGTAGCAACAGTATTAGTACGGTTGAACAAACAACAAAGCTCTTCTACTGGCTCTGCTCCAGTGTAAAGATATCTGAATGATTATTGGTGCAACTCGGGCTTGAAAAAATAATGATTCAACTCCGTTGAATTTATGATCAAGTTTAATTGGTAACATTATCAATCGAGCGGTTTTGTTTGGCGTTGTTTCAACGATATACCTGGAAACAATACCGAAGCATTATTACTTCGCAGGATTGAGAAGTAATAATGCTTCGGCTTCGTTGTTCCGTTTGTTTTTGTTTTTCTTCTATCAACCAATCACGATCTTTCATTGGCTTCGTCTTCAAACGCTGTTCTCAACCTACGTTTCTTTTTCGCTACTCCATTGAAACTTAGTTCTATAAGCTTGTTAAAACTGACTCGAGGTTGTTCGAGAAAACCCACAAACGGCTATGTTTCTTTGAAGGAATAAAACCTCAAGCAGTGGGAAAAGGAGCAGGGGCAAATTGCGTTCCGTTACGGAAAGAAGAAGTAGTAATAATCACGGGGTAGTCAGACGAAATTCTGCGTTCGAGTGATATACGTCGAGTTTTCACCACTTGCAGCTTCGATTGAAAGTGCTTCGAAAGAGCCACGGTTACTTACACACCGTGAAGAATTAATTAGAGCGCCAGAAAAGATTTTACAAAGATTTCATTCACTCGCGGAGCCCGGCGTTACTGGAACTTCAAAGTTCTCAGACACGATGTTGAGAGCAAAATTACATAACGCCAGTCACATTCACTCCGTCGAGTTGTCCCAAGATTTTCCAAAGCTGATATTACCGTTGTGTACTCTGCTAGAATAATATCATCAGACCATTCAGTTTAGATTCACTCAGTACGTCGCGATATGAACTGCGAGTTTGGTAACAGTACGAAAGACAATTATGAGATAAGTGATGAGAAACAATGCAGACGGTTTACATCGAACAACTTGACCTTAACTGAATCTATGAGAACGGCAAGAATATCTGTAATTGTTTCTTTCAGTGTCATCAATAAAACGCCGCGTCGAATTACGCTTTAGAAATATATTTATAAAATTGCGGTTTCACATGTTCACCATATTAGAATTTTTCGAATAATGATGAGTCGAGAATGTTGTGTTCTCCCTCAACGCGAGACAAGTCTACGTGCTGAGAGTCAATGCGATACTATACGATCCGATAAACGGCCGTAGGAATGACGTTGTTAAAGCGTATGACGACGAGGAAGCTGTTGGAAAATGATAGACGTTGACTAAAGTATCGCTCGTATCCTCTATGAATGTGTGCGCAACGTGCTATCGCATTAATTCAACGAACGAAGTATGATCGTTTAATCGAAAATTAAAATAGTGAAGGCTTTTTGCACGAGAGTGGCACAAGTTCGTTATCGTGTCAGTGCCGCTTTCCGTCTTTCGTCGAAAGATCATTTTTTCTCTTCTGTACTTTTTCGGAGCTATGCCATTGAGAAAATAACGCGAAAAAGAGGGATTCTCTAGCGTTAATATTATTCAAATCTGTTTAATCTCCAACCGAGCGATCGAATACGAATGCAATATTTATACGCCAGTTCGCTGTCTCGTGCTGCATCACCGTAATGCACTTCCATCTTCCATCCGTACGAAAGTACCTTGGGTTTCAATAATGTACACGACGTTCCATCGAGGTAACAAGAGAGTCTGTTAAGCTTGGATCGTAAAGCGATTTCCTGCATTCTCTGGGCTCGTACTCGTGGCAAAATGCTTCGCAGTTTCTATCGACTCAACCCTTTCAAGCATGGTATTGCATATATGCAACACCTTTGCGCGGACGGAAATAAGACATTACCATGGAAGATGACGTCGGAAAAAGTACAAAAAACATTAAAAAAAAGAACTATCGATCTTCCGAAAATATCGGCCAGATTTTGAAATGTTTTATGGAACTGTATAAAAGATACAACAAGTATTTTACAGCGTTTTTCATACGAATAACGTTACAATTGTATAAAAAATATGATGATCAGGGATCATTATTGCAAACTAACCTATCTCTGCAGTTTTTAATTTATACATTTTAAAACATGTAAGTTAATTGGGATTGCTGAATTGTCGCTACTGTACTACTTTTAACCGCTCTACTGAGCACCCCTATTATCCATAATAGCTGCACGTAATTCGGGCATGGCAAAAATTACACCGCGTGTATCTTTATAAGGCCAGACAATAATTCGGTGAATTTGATGTAACCGCAGCTAGAAAAGCAGCGTAAAAGCCAGAGGTGGCTCGCATTACATCGGTAAGCGAATAAAACGTGCTATAGCGGTATTTCGTGGTTTATAGCGTACGCGTGAAGTTGGTTCTTGCACCGTAAAACAGCGGAGTACTCTCTAGGATAACGTTGCCGCGAGCTGGCGGTATAAATATGTCCAGCTCACCGACTCATGCCCATTTCGCGTTTGTGTCGAAAGCCAGCTACCGGTCGAATGCGCCCAGGCTTTATGACGAGAAAATATTCAAGTGCATCAGTCTCACTGAACTCGCTTATACATACCGCATGAATTCAACTCGCAACAAATTGGAAAATATTGAAGTAGACCATCAACTCCTTTGAGGTTCGATCGAGGCTTTGATTCGGTCAAGGTTGCAACAATTTTTCATTTCATCATACAAAGTCAAAATGTGCTCAAAACGGATCAGCTTAGCGGTATTCGATAATCAGGAACATCAACTGTTTCTGTTCGCTTTTTGATTCGAAGTGAAAATATGACGCGAAACACATATCGAAAACGATTTTTTTAACGAAAACTTCCTTTATAAGAGAGGAAAAAAAAAGTTTTGCTACAGACTGTATGGTCTTTATATAGCTATAATAATACCGTAGTGTTATAGGATGAAATTAGCGGTTGGGATAGGTCAAAGGGAGCGAGATACGGATGTAATTTGTTAGCGACTCTGTTATTGTCTATCCCTATTGCCTCTCATTATACTCTACGTCGTTGTCTCTCCCTCTCGTCGTTGCATCGCTTTCTTCCTTTCTTTCGTACTTTTTATTTTCGAACCAAACACCCTCGCCGAACTCGACCGTTCGTACACCTTTGTCTCGAATCTCGTCGCGTCTCGACAAGGCGATAAGGCGGGATGGGTGATGAAAAAAGTTCGAAGAAAAAAGAATAAAATAAAACGAATCCACCGACAGAGGTGCTTGACTCCACTCCCGCCCCAGACGTCCTATCAACGCTCTTCAATCGTGCGTTTGTTAGTCGCACAAGAGCAATCCCCTTGCATCGAGTTTAAAAAGAAAAAGTGAGATACTTTCTCGAGCAAAAAAAGGAAAATCTCAAAGTGCGATTAAATTGCTTGTTGATGCGGCAAAAGATCGATCTGGTGTGTGATCCGTTTTACTTGCCCCGAGGAAAGATATTAAAGAACAAGTATCCAAGCGTGCTAAACCACGATCTTTAAAGCCCTTTAGAAAGAAGAATATAAAAGAGATAGTGCTCGACTGTTGTAGAGTACTAGTGGGATTCACACAAAGAGAGAGAACATGAATCTCGAAGGGAAACCGTGAAAGCTCACGTTTGTAGCGTTGCTAGTAGCCCGACTCGAATTCACCGGTTTAACGTAGTCTTAGCAGTTTCGTATTTCCGGTTAGACCGCTTTTGTGCACTGATTCACCCGTATAACCTTTCGTACACTTGCAAACTCAACACGAATGTCTAGTCACACGGTTGCATTTTAGCAGATGTTTTTTTTTTCACAAAAACGTCTTCGAATTACAAGTTCTACAGCCATCGATAGATACTGAAAACACACCGTATTTCCCGTATATTCGTAAGAAATGTCTCAAAAATTGCTTGATTAACCACGATTGAATATTGGATGCGATGTAATCCGGAAAAAAAATGAAGGAACCATTTTTATTATTGAATTGACGACTGTTCGCGCTTACTTAAACAGATAAATCTAATGGCGTCTCGTATAGTGAGTGATGAGACTCCGGAGACACGCGTACTAGCAGACGCGAAGAAGAAGAAGAAGAAGTAGTAAAAATAGAAGAAGTAAAAGAAAGAATAGACGCAGAAAGTCGCGTCGTTTTCCTTTCGAGGTTCAGCGGCCGTGCGAGCGGTTCAGCGGTTAAAGGACGACCTCGTGAGGCAAAAGTGGAGTTAGAAACTATCGGGAACTCTCTTGTAGACCGTCCAGATATGCGCGCGAGATAGAAAAGTAAAACAAAGAAAGATAGTGGGTAGACACGAGAGAGAAAGGGAAAATAAAGATAGGAATGAGGAAAGGAAATAAATAAAGTCCGCGGAGGAAAGATCGTTTTACCGGACCGGAAGTCGGCGAGGAATGAGCCTATTTCGTCTGCGGGATTAGGAAAAAGTACACCCCTGGGAATGGATTCTTTTTGCGATTGTAACGCGGCCCACTCGCATCTACCGAAGTCCATCGTAGTTACGAGTTGGTAACTTTTAACGGTTGCTTTTCCCGTTTTATTGACTTCTTCAGGGGTTTGTACAAAACTAAAATAAAAAATCAGTGCCATTGAGTAGTAACATTAACGTGTTTGCTATACTTTTCGATGTATCTAATGAAAAAAAAACTATGTACCGAATGATTACCAAAATAATCGTAAGTATCGATGTCGATTTATGGTCAGCCTCTGAGTTACGATAGCGCAAAACAAGAAGTGAAAGCGATTTATGAAAAAGATGTTGTTTTGAAGCCAGAAAAACGAAAAGAATTATAGTCATTACAAACGTGCGATTCAACTTTAAACGGATCGGAACATCGCATTCGTATCTAAAAGGAGATGATACATCGAATTTTGTCGAACACTTCGGAGTTTTGTAAAAAAAACTTCGAAGCTTCGTTATAAATTGATGTAGTTAATCTCCAATGGGCGGTTAACCTTCTAAATACCGGACAAAAAGTACTTAAAAATAATCTTTTAGTAGAAAAAACGATATGGTCAATAAAAATATTTCATACTACGGTTTGTATATTAAAAATCCACAGAAGAGCGTCGAGGGACAAGAAATTTTCTTTTCTTTTTTTATGAATGAAATGCCAAGGGTAATTTTACGACATTTTTAAATATCATCGACTACGTGCACTGCATTTCCCAAGTAGCGGCAATTTCGTTGTTGAACGGTGACGCGTGTTTACGTGCTCCCGCGCGATTTATCGTAGAACCATATTCTCTGGCACAAGCGCTCGCGGTCATAAAAAAGAACCCTTCACAGAGTGAATTTAATATATGGACCCGAAAAATAACACTGTGTAATTGCATTTTAGAAAAAATATTGAAACCAATTAATGTGAATTCGATGTTTACATTCTTTAGATTAAAAAATTGATTGAAAAAGGAAAACCATAATAATAACAAAAATTTGAACTTCCCGTCGAACAATGAATTCTTCAGAGTAATCATCATCGTAATCAATCGTGAATTCGTGATTTAATCTAGTATCGTGTTGAATTCATATTGGATATTTAATCATGCGTTTGTCGAGTGTACAAACACAATATTTTCGAACCATTAACGCATGAAAATGATTTGTATCTACTGTTATTTTAAAGAATTTCATTGTGTCCCAGCCGAAGCCCTCGGGGCCTCAATATTTTTGTGTCTCGTTTTCAAAACATTGTTAATAACACTTCTGAAAATTTTCATATCATTGAAATAGATGAATATCTCTCCGTATCCTCTCTTGACCGTCCATCATTGTCTGCGTTGTATATTTCATTGTCGTTCGAATACCAGAACAGAGATTTGAGCATATTGTATCAGAAAGCTCGATCTATCAGTTTGCTGTCACGAAGGTGTCACGGTCAACTTTCGTTCATTACTCACCAACGAGTATTCGAAGCGCAGCTTTTTTTTTCCGTACGTTCGAAAATCTGTGTAGTATAAAATGGTAAATTGAATGAGCTTTGAACTCGCCAAATTGGCTTGTTTCACATTCAGCCGAGTCCTTTGTAGAAATAATATTTTCTCATATCTTGGAACGATGAAGCGAGATATCTCCGGGTTCAGTTAAAAAGCAACGGGGTCAAAGTAATTAATCTGCTGTGACCCAACGGCAGTATACAGTTTCACATTCGTCACGTACTGTTTCATCTGCACAGACATGAGAATGTTATCACCGTAGCGTACGGTAGACATGACAAAGAGAACGTCCAACTGATTAAAATTCTACCTTGAAAAAGAAAAGAAGAAAAAGTTTCAAGAGCGACCCGGTGGAACGTTATCGTGCCACGAAAGAAATACCGTCCGATAAAATATATTCTTCGCGCCATGCAACGGACATTTCATAGTTTCCCGTCGTCTCCGTCATGACAGCTCAAATTGTTTTTTCACTTATTACAAACGCAGCTTGAACAAAAAAACAATTGAATCCCTGTTTGCAACGCTTCAAGAGACTTCGCTCGCTATTTGAGCCATTTCTCCGCAGAGACTTTCAGGATCTTAGCTGTGTACTCATCATCATTTCTCGTATGTTTAATCAGAATGAGAGTGCTCCCGGCGTCGCGGATACAGTCGAAGAATACACTCTCTCCGGCTTCGCGAGGCAAACAAACCAAAGAGCTATTTCCCTCCTTCTGTTAAATCACGAAAATGTCGTAGCTCCCATTCAGTATATCTCGCGACACTTCTCTTAGAAGTCTCTAAGAGTCGTGTATACACAACATTTTCTGATTTCAATACGGAATCAAATTTTCCTAAACGTTCGTCTACGAGAGTTCGAGGTTCGTTTTCGACAATTACTAACACGCAATCATACTTTTTTGTAAGTCGTGCAGCAAAAGCAGCGCATTTTGAAGCAGTTTTGCGGGACGAAAGTCGCTTGCAAGACAGTACAACACAAGCCCTCTTTTCTTAATTCGACGGGACACTTTTGGTCAGTTTTGCTCAGTTGCTGCAGTAAGGACAACGAGGTGCAGGGTTAGGGGCGCTTGCACTGGAGTGAACGGAGAAAGGACGAATTCAGTTTAGCGAATTCGTTGTCATGGTCTCGAGCTAATATAAGCGGGCGGTTAGATTAAGTGAAGTTAAGGAAAGAGCGCTTCCATCGTATTGGAAAGGTAGATTCGCGCATTTCCAGTTCACAATTGGTTCGCTTACGTCCCTTCTCAAGTAACAATTTGTGTGTTGTTACGCGAGAGTTATCCGAATGGGATTGATATGTCCGCCAGAATGTTAACTGCAAGCTATCCGATGTCCGTGAGTCAACTTTCGGACGTAAGACAACATAAAGACAACATTCTAGTGGACATACTATGTGTCCCATTCGGATAACTTTCGCGTAACAACACAAACATTGTTACCTGGGTAGGGCTAAAAATGATAAATCTCACTTTTCATTGAACATCCCTCAATACTGGCATGAAAGCGCCGCATTCCATCCACGAGTTACAAGAATTTTCTGCCGTCCATTGAAATTGTCGATAAAGTCTGACAATTAAAGGACGATTTCGAGGTATTTCAATTATATGGAATGATCTCATTACCATCGGAGTTTCCAATTACAGGAGAATCCTCAACGCTATTCTAATTGGTCGATTGCGAATTAAGGAGTTGAGAAATTTTCGTTCAGAGATCCATGATTGGCGACACGACAGAGAATGGCATGCGAGAGGCATAGGAACGGAATATGTCGGGAACTGTATAAATCGTCGTAAATTGAAGTTCCAATGGATGCACGATTTGTTCCGAAGTTACGTACATCTGTCTGTAATGTCTCGGCGAGTCGTAGGCGGGTGTTCGCCGCTTAGCCCCACGTCAACCTCAAAGTGGCAGGTCACCGAGCGGAGCAATCACAGCACAAGGTCTGGATGCTTCGTACACGAGATCCCCCTCGATTACGCGCGCCACGCGCGATTTCGATCTCCGTTCAACGATTCCGACGGGTATTATACGCTGATAAGTTCTCGCCACTGGGAGTGATTGACGGTATTGACATCGATTACAGAGACTCTCGACAATGCCTGTTTGGATATACGACGGCTTGAGCGTTGATCCAGTCGCGCGAAAGGGTAGGCACCGATACGCTCGGGCATATCGATTTCATAACTGAATTAAACAACTTGTTACGCTTTTGCGGGTGAACTCTTCTGTCTCGAGCATCACCAAAAATATGGACCGAATTCATAGTTCCAACTTTGAATTCGTGATCAAACTTATGTTTGAACTTCAATTGAAACTTAATTTTCCGATCAAAGTTCGGGCATAAGCATTCACTTTAGTTCAAACTTAAGTTTAGCATGCTAGTCGAACATCAGGTATCCGCATTCTACAGATAAAAACCAGGTGAAGTTTAAACTTTGGTTCGAACTAAAGTTAGTGATTAAGTTCGAATCTAAGTCCATGTTTGGACTTAACGCGACATTTTCGATGAACACGTAATCTAAGAATATGACTTTCTCTTTTTAGACATCAATATGAAGCATGTAATTGTCTCAGAGTGGAACATATGTCTGGAGGCTAGAAGATCGAGGCAGAGCCAAAGATTTTTGAAAAATGAAGGTGAATACGTCGAACAAGAATGAAACATTTGAAATTTGAGGGTGGAAGATTGAAAAAACATTCAAGAACCCACGCAAGAATTTAAAAGAATTCTGGGGCTTACATGCCAAGAAGAAATCATGGACGTTACAAGAATGCCCTCGAGCTTTATTACAACGATTTTTGAGTTCTACGAAAGGAAAACTTCTGCAACAATACCACAAAACTGAAGTTTATCGTGACGAAGTCACAGAAACATTTTACAGCTTCTATTTAGTGACAAACGATTGCGACCGTGACGTTTCTTTACTCGTAATATTCTTGCCGTTGCGACTCAACCGCCGCATTGGAACGCTATCGATTACACATAGAAAGTCGAGAGTGCCAAATGTCCGTGAAAGGGTTTGCGTCTGATGTGCCAAAATTGTTCGACGTACAGATATATAAATCCATTACCAGAAACATCAAAACCGAAACCGTCTGTCTCGAGTTTCAGCGAATTTTCGATCCCTGCCGAATCTCCCAACGTCGGTTGAAGCGTCAGAACGATCGAGCGCTCGAAGAGTCTGACACTTTAGCGTTCTTATTAAATGTCCATTTTCCCGCTACAAACTAAAACAATCGTTTCAAACTTGAGATAAAGCAATAATTCAAGATAATCGTTCTCGAGGGTGTACCGTTTCTTATCGGATCTCCCGTTTCCCCTTCCTTGAATTAAAATTAGGGGACGCGAGAGGCCGAAACTTTTGAGAAATACTTGTCTCAGACACAAAACCCCTTAACAAATTCGAAATTGCCCGTCTAACCGAGTAATATATAGTAGAACTTCGATTATCGGCAAGCAAGCTTAATCCGGATGGTGAATAAAGCGTGCCTAGGATTCGCCGCTCCTTGAAACCTGCAATTGTGCTGTTCATAATTCAATTACTGTCCATCAAACTGTTCAACAATTACGATGCTGATAAACCGATTAAAACCGCGACTGACGTCTACATCGCAAACCTATTTTTATGGCTGCACTGTATCTCAGATCCCGGAAATATAACGATTGAAAATTTGAGTTTAATCGGAAAAAGAAGCATTTTCGATGCATACAAATGTTTCATTTTTAGCAATTTCGCACGAAAGAAATTTCATTTCGAGTTGCCCACCGTATACCGTTATCGTTTTGTATCCCTGTCCCATTTCGGATAATCGAAGTTCAACTGTACTTCGTCGAAAAATATATACTTTGCGCAGTAAATTCGATCCGGTCTACAGACGTCGAAAAAATTGAATTGCGCCGCAGCCATTGGATAGATGGAAATGGAACAGGGTCTTGTTACAAAAAAAAAGTGTTTGCTCCCGTTACAATCGAGTGCTGGCAACAACACTCGTTTCTGCACACAACTCATTCTGTTATTTCATCGAATTCAAGACGATCGAGGGTATTCGTGAATGTGTGCTTGTACGTGGAGGTTACACGCGAACGATATCAAACCGTTAGATCAAACAAGAATTACGAATAGCCAACCACACGTTTTGGCGTGTACGTCGCATCGAACAAATTCCAATTCCAGCGTGTAACAATGTTGCCACAAAGTGCTTCCAGAGAAGTGGCACTTCGAGTGATGACAAAAAGGATCATTTGATTAATAGAAATAGAACATCATGTTCGAGCTGATATATGTGTGTGCGTATAATGATAACAATAAGAAAATCCTATAAATATCTGTGGTTCCACTTTCGTGGAGTTTCGACTTCGAGAAATGTCGGCACCGCGTCCAGACGATGGCAAATAGACGGATACGAAAAAAAAACTTACGAAAATGAAAGAAAAATCGAAGTGTTAACAATTTCGTGGAACGAGGACGATGAAGATCCCGCAGTCGGCCACATTTGTTCGCACTCAACGGAGACTTAACGGTGACGAATCGAAAGAAAAGGAAGAAAAAAAAAACAAAAAATTACGACGATTTTGCGAAAAACCAACGAAAAGCTTTGCGCCAGAGTCCTCGTCGAGGGAGAGGGGCTGGCTTTGCCTTGGAAAAACCTGTCGAGCGTTTTACGCTACTCAAGTACCGTCCCTTGGAGTTTCTCACTCTTCCAATTAGACCCTTGACAAATTGAGAAACCTAAGATTCTCACGAGAGAAAAGAGGAATTGCGGTATTTTCGGGGATTCGCGATGTAAGAATGAAGGAGGGTGGATTCGGAGTGAGAGGTGAAAGTGAAGAAGGATATATATAAAACCACATTAGAGAGGCATCGTCGTCGTTGGTTAAGAGGGAAATAGTAAAAGCAGAGAGAGAGAGAGAGAGAGAAGAATAAACGCGCGACCACCACCTTGGCTTGGTACTCACTCAGCTGATTTATCGAATCCGGGACAACTACGGGGGCCAATGTTATCGCGACGCTTTGTCAGGGGTAAAAGAGAGGCAAAGTGCCATACACAACCTTTCCCTTGTACGCTCATCATCGACGACGTTTGACAAACTGAAAATTTCAATTATGGCCCATGGATATACACAGGATCGAAAAAACAAATGAATTCGGTTTCCATTTTCATTTCAGCTTGATCTTTCATCTAGCTTTGAGCCGAGCCGCCAAAACGTATGAATCGAGACCTACAAGGTGCATCATATTTTTGATCAGTGTTTTTTTTCATCAGTTTTTTTGTCTAGCAGAATTTGAAAATGAGAGACTCTATGGATTATTTACCGGACCAAATATAAAGGCTAATGAAAATGGTTTAGGGAACGTGAACTAGATACGGGATTGCATTAATCCGTGAATTTGAAATGCTCACTTTTAATTAATTTCTTCCCACACGATACGGCCATTATATCTCGGCAATATCTCCATTGAAAATTAACTGGTTAGGCGAATGTGTACACTTATATTACCTCGCGTTGGTAACATAAGCAATGTCGTCCTAATGGCACGGCGAACGATAATTACGAAGTTCGGCGCCTAATTCTCGGGCGACGGTGAGGCTTTCCGCGGCAACGTTAAAGCTCGCTAGAGCGTGCAGGTCTCATCACCGCTGTGCCTACATGTAAACCTAACTAGATGATGCTCGCACTCAAGCCTAGGCTAACTGGCTATAATCCTCTACCCTTCACTCAACAAATTTCGGATATTTATAACGTTAACTTTCGTTGACAATAGTCCGATTAACATAATAATCGCGTAGCTCGTGAGAACATTCTATTTATTCGTTGCAGAAAATCGGTACGATAAAAAAAGCTTCTTATGTGAAACCAACAACAGCACACAGTGCAGACAATTTTAATAAGTAATTTGCGATCAATCTGGGGCGATGATTTCAATGAATTGTGCTTGATTTTATTGTACCAGAAAGCAGAAACAACAAAGTGAAAACAATAGTCGAAATCCTGCAAGAACATTTAGAAACCTAATTAATTTTCAAATGTTTTCGATCTCATAATAAATTTGACAGTCAACTTATATTTATGTCTCATTAGCGTTCGAGCCGAATGAAACTGGTGAAAAAAAAGCTTTCTTTTTTTTGTCTCGAAAGATCCAATTATCGCCGGTAGCGATTTTCAAAGAATTATGTTGAAATCGAGATATTTCGTGAATGCACGAAGCGGCATCCGAGACATCCGAGGATATCGTTTCGACAACGGGCAACCGCGAAAGAATTTCGTTGAGTGACAGTTTCGTTTATCTGACAGTATGAACTTGAAAGATACATATGTCGGTCAATCCGGAGTTTACATTACCACGCTTGTCGAGCGCAGACTTCGACGATCAAAGAAACACGAACGGAACGAAGCCAAGAATTCTCGTACTCCATCTGAAGAACCGGAAGTTCTATTTCGTAAAAACTCGGAAGACGTGCACGTGTCGCATCAGTCACGTAATCTTTCCGACGGATTCTCAGAACTTTGAGCTTTTCTTAAATTCTCACTTTCTTAATCGAAAACTCGTTAGAGTTAGCTCGATGTCTACAGCTTCGAAAACTACATTATCAAAAGTGCTTTTACTTCCTTTTTTGAAAGTACTTCTTTTGCGTTTTTACCCAAAACTTTCAAAAATGATTTTCCATAAATGAAATTATTACTCGGGACATTTTCGTTCTGTCGATTGCATTGTTGTAAACGTTAATCGTGAGCTTGCAACGAGGCATTATATTCTCGGAAGAAGCGCGCAATATCGCGTCATTGAAATGAAAAATGGCGGATCTTCATTGACATGACATACGTTTTTTTGTTTTTAGTGACGCGATCTGTGCATATGTCCCGTAATTCTATCGCGCTACTCAAAATCTATCTATAGATAATATAAAATCGAACGTTCCAACAGCGTGATAATGTCGCAAGACAATCGTGGCCGAAAGTAAAAGCGATCGACGAGAAATTAATTGAATAATTCACGAATGGGTGAGAGCCGGGTCGCCTCGAAAGTTTCGCGAGTATCTCCTTGCAGCACGATTGAACCTCATAAATTGCTATTAGAACTGCAATAGATCGCGAAGTTTACTTAATACTACTTACCAACTCGTGAAAGGATGGCACTTCTGGTTCGCACGGAGAATCGTCGAGCTTATGGGCCATCGGCGATTCTTTGTTACTTCCGACTCGAGGATTAATCACGATTCACTTATCGTCTTCGATCTTCGACGCTCTCATCGTTTTTTCACTCATTGTAACCAATCTCTCAATAAAGAATGAAGAATTGAGGAACGAATTGAACTGTCACGATACACGACTCTGATTTAATTATTAACGCGATCTGTCATCGACACTGTCACCGTTATTGTACGTGTCGTAAACACCCGTTGCAGAACGGACAAGATTCTTTCATGCGCAGTGTTGTTTTATACCGATTTTGCCCCGTGCCCTTTTGCAGCAATAATTAGTTCGAATACCGATTTATTGTCGCTTGTGCAAAGAAGCGAATTGAACAAAATGCGCGCGTCCACCATCCTCGTAGATTGTTACAGCAGGAGAAAACGCGCGCGACAGATCCGCGTCGACCCTCACGCTCGGAGCGCGCGAACGATACTAGCCTCCAATTCGACGCGCGGAGGCTCGTTCGCCCTACCGATAGACGGAGATCCAGAGGGAGCGAACGCCGAGAATTTCTCTCCCCCGGGTATCTTCACACGTGCACGGAACCTCGGCAGCTTGGATTTCTCTATTAACTACTTGTACTGAAAGGTTCGTCGTGCTTTTATTTAACCCCATAGGTTCCATCGGAACTGTAATACACCAGCAACAGTTCGCAGGTGATGCGAAAATTCGGGCTTCCATTGTTCGCGTTAATGAAAACAAAAGTAACCGCGCAGCAGAGAGTGAGATTCCCTGAAAATAACTAATAGTCGGCGGTAACATTGAACTCAAAACAGTGATTCACACGTCTAACAATGAAAAAAACGTTCAAGTTTAGGGTAAATTTTACACCCAATCATATAATCAAGTTCAGCACACAGATATTACGTAATTTCCGTAATTGATGTTTGTGTCCACGCGAATAACTAAACGTTTATTCACTCAAATATATTCTACGCGATACGCAACATTTTTGAATAATAGATAATAAGAGGGTTTGTAAAAGATTTCAAGATCAAATGATTGTATCTTTCTCTAGTGCCAAACGATCTCCTCCCCCCTCCACCGCTCTGTCGCTATGCTCAACGGTCGGCCTAGCCTATACGACGGTAACGTGTTTGAGCGTGTCAGTCGGGCTCGAACCGTCCCGCGAGATCGTCGTCTGCGCTGTTCGATCTCTCAATAGTTGATAATAACCCGACGCAAAAAAAATCTCAAATAACTTCTTCGTCATAATAAGTTAGCTGAAGATAAGCTAACTGCTTCGGGAATCCCGATCATTGCGTTCAACCCACAGCTATCTACTGGCTACAATTATTTCGATGCGCAATTGACTCGTCATTCGTCACGAAACAAGCGCTCGCGTATAAACTCGTTCAACGAAGGAAAGAACATGAAGCTTCTCACCGCCGTTTTTGGCGTTATCATCGTCGTTTTCGGATTTTTCAACGAAAATGCCGAGAGCGTTTTCACGAACGTGTATCCAAAGATGAAGGATCATCCTTTGGCAGCGGGCGAGGACGCTGGCAAACCTCTGATTTTAACGCCTCTTATCGAAAAAGGACAGATCGAGGAAGCGAGAAAGCAAGCCACCATTCAACACAAAGAAATTTACGACATCAGCAGCTACTCCGGATATCTCACAGTCAACAAGAAGTACAATTCCAACTTGTTCTTCTGGTTCATACCCGCACAGGTATTTATAAATATACGATATTTCGTGCAGGCGAGCGTAAAGATTTCTATTTTTCCTTTTCTTTTAATCATGAGACAAAACCCTGACTCACGACTTTTTCACAAATAATGCAATGGAAACATTTCGTAGTCTCTGTCGATACGAAATTTTCTCTAAGTGCGAAACGTTCTTTTTTTTCCACGTCATGTCGATGTTCTTTTTTTTTTTCGCTTGTACATGCAACTGTTGAACTAACTCAATTCTACGACTTTCTTGCGGTCGGCACATTTTTGTTCGCCGAACTCAGTTTTCCTTGGCTTACGATACGATTTGCGATGTACGTAGTTACGATTCTGCTGTTTGAGCTTATTCGTCACTGCGACTCGTAGCCCGAACCTTGACGTTCTTTTATGGATCATTTCCTTCGACGAATTGAAAAGATATCCTTGAATTCTTTACTTAGGCTGCTTCGGCTCAATGACGATACTACCAGATTCATGAGCATCGACGACAGTGGAACTGAATAATGATTTTTTTCTGTTTTTGCAGACAAATCCGAAAACCGCTCCCGTCGTTTTGTGGCTTCAAGGCGGTCCGGGAGCGTCGTCGCTCTTTGGCCTCTTCGTGGAAAACGGTCCCTTCATGGTAACGCAGAACAAGACCATCAGGCTGCGAAAGTACACGTGGAGCACGATGCACAATTTGATCTACATCGACAATCCCGTCGGTACGGGTTACAGTTTCACGGACAATGACGCCGGTTACGCGACGAACGAGACACAAGTTGGTAGAGATTTGTTTACGGCGTTGTCGCAATTTTTCTTACTATTTCCGGAATTGCAAAAGAATGACTTTTTCGTAACGGGCGAATCGTACGCCGGTAAGTACGTGCCCGCGGCTTCGCACGCTATCCACGATCTCAACAAGAGCGCGAAAATCAAGATAAATCTGAAAGGTTTGGCGATCGGAAACGGTCTGACCGATCCCGTGAATCAATTGCTATACGGCGATTATCTCTATCAGCTCGGTCTTCTCGATCTCAATGGTCGCGACAAATTTCACGCTCTCGAGAAGCAGGGACGCGATTTGATCTTGCAAAAGAAATACGACGACGCTTTCGAGGTGTTCAACAAAATGATCGACGCCGATTTGAACGGCGGGCCGTCGTTGTTCAAAAATCTGACCGGTTACGATTTTTACTTCAATTATCTTCGCACGACCGACAACGACGACATAGAGAACATGAGCGAATGGATACAGCGCGTCGACGTTCGTCGTGCCATTCACGTTGGCAATTGTTCGTATCACGCCGAGGACGAGCGTGTCGAGACTCATTTGATGAGTGATATAACGCAATCCATGGCTAGCGCCGTTGTCGATCTTCTGCCGCACTACAAAGTTCTCATATACAACGGACAACTCGACATAATCGTTGCCTATCCGTTGACGGAGAATTATCTTCAGAACTTAGCATGGCCCGGCGCGGCGGCTTACAAAAAAGCTGTGAGAAAACTGTGGCGCGTCGATGGCGAGCTAGCCGGATACACGAAAACCGTGGACAATCTCACGGAAGTTCTGGTACGAAACGCCGGACACATGGTGCCTTCCGATCAACCGAAGTGGGCACTCGATCTCATAACGAGATTCACTCACGGAAAATCCTTCTAGAATTTTTACACACGTATACGAAATATTCCATGACATCATCGAGAGTTATCAAATGTGTTATTTTTCTCGTCTTACAATAGGGTTTAAATAAAACATACATTTTCCGATCGCACGTCCCGTGCAATTCCTACAATAATACTAATCACATAGAATACATAGAATAGATTCAACGAGTTCGGATGCGCTAGAGTTCGTAAAAAAATTCGTAGCTCGCTCGTATTACCCGATTGATCGCAAGTATGAATTCATTGAGGTACAGAAAAAGATTAAGGAACATTTTTCATTATAATTCATCGGTGATCCACGTTTATTTACACGTTTATAGAAAAAGAAAGTTTCATCATTCAGTTAAATCCGATCGAGGTAGCAGCCAAGAGTAAAGAATTTGGAGATTGATCGATCGCGGATATGCATGAAATATATAAATCGTTATAAAAGTTATCTCTGCTCATAGATTTGCTCGATGTCTCGTCATGGCCACATGGAGATTTCTTCTTTCATTCCTTCAGTCTTAACGATTAATTACGTTATATTAAAAAATTTGTACTATTAATCGAGATGCGGCAGTATATACAGATCGACGAGCGTTGCATTCTTGTGCCATTCGAAATGCGGAATTCCCGGTACGGTGTAGAGTTTCAATTTGCCAGCTTTGTCGAGAGTTCTCAAGCCGATCGCGTCCTTCGTGTATATATCGCGATCGCGCATTTCGACGACTGTCTTGTTGTAGTCGTAATAACCGAACTGACTGCTCTGCCACGGAGTTATTACACCGTCGTCCGGACCCCCTATTAGTACCATTCGTTTCAATTTCGTCAGGGCTACCTTGAACGACGACGAATTCGACGACGTCAATTCGTTGTTCACGAAAGGCAAAAATTTGCTGTACTTGAAATAGAGTTTCTGTAAAGATAATGATAGATTATGAAAGATTAAAAGAAAAAAATAGTTTACCAAATAATAAAAATAGATAATAGTAAAAAAACAAGAAAAATTTGGCTAATGAGGATAGCGAGAAAAAAGTATTGAAGTTAAAATGCACTAGCGAATTTATCTGTTGAAAAATACGAATGGCTTGCGAACCTGTCGATAGGGATCATTCCAGTAATTTCCGACACTCGTGTGTTGTCCAATCTTCGAATAGAACAATTCATACGCGGTCTCGCATACCAAATCCGGGAAGAATAGATGCAGGAACTTGGCTGAAAAAAAAAAATGAGGAGAGAAACAATAGTTACGACATAATCTCCATTGTCATCGCGTCTGCTATTGTGTTTCTCATTATCGACTCACTTCCGTATTGTCCAGCTTGTGGCGAGCTCAACGATATGAAATTTCGAACGTTGTGTTCAGGGAATCTTTGCAGTATTGCTCTGGCTAAGAGTCCACCCTGGCTGTAACCTAATAAGTTAATTCCTTCTGGATAGGCTGCTCCTATAGCCATAACATCGGCTCCAATTTCCTCGACTTGATGCCACATTGGCTCGAGACTGCTCCAGCCAGCGTATCTCGGTGTGTTGTAGATCTCAGTTCCCGGGTGCATCTGAAATTCAATAAATCATTGATTTCGCTAGCATAATCAATGACCCATGACCCGTCTCGTCAAGGAAGAAAATTATTTTTAAAAATTGATAAATCAAGCGTTCATTGAACAGCGATAGAAACCAATATTTATCTTTTGAAGAAACAACAAGGCGATTCTCAACCCGAGCGCGTTTCGTCATTAGAGCGAGCTCGTGCGTCAATGAAATTCGGGCTTTGTCTTATCGCGAGGCTTCCTCATTACCTCTTGGATTCGATTACTGATGATTTCCATGCTATCGCTTCCCGTCAAAACACCGTGAATCACAACGACGGGTCTGTAGGGCAGAGTAGCGCTGTTTGGCACGCAGATAAAAGCGAGAGAAATGAGCAAACAATAACTGCGAGCGATCGTCATTGTGGGAAAATGATATTCTAATTGATATTTGCTAAACGGACGGCCGACGATCACGCCAGTCCGGGCAGAACTGTGTAGCAGACGCAGTTTGCATCGTTGGGAATGCTCAAGGCAGGCCGAGAGGCACAGAGTTGACCTTGTGTCGTGATTGTGGGGAGCTGGTACGATAGGCGCACAGCTCTACAGGATGGATATGAAGCTCCCTAAATGGTTCGGTCCATGATAATCAATTTGTTCCACATTGACAATCGTAGGTACACCGTGTATTTTGTCGACTGTAGGTAATTTGCCGACAAATGGTCGAGTAGGAGTTTGTATTACTGACCGAAAACTTGAGGAGGCATCGGACACGAAGCACCCTCTATCGGTGGAAATTTGAGGGATGGAAATATCCATTTAATTTTTCAAACTTTTTTTTTTCCGATCGGTTTATTTTAATTTGGTATGGATGATATAATGAAATCCCCTTTTTTTTCGTATCTATGACTTTTTGAAGCGTTTTCAACCCCCTCAAATTACTTCTACCCTCTCACATAATTTCTCGTGCATTGTGAAGACAAAACGGATTTTAAGCTTTCGCCGGTTTGTCTTCGAAAAAGACCGAGCTGATAGACTCTTACGTCGTCAACGCTCAGATCTCATTTTTTTATTTATTAAAAAATCACAGATGAAAAGAAGATATTATCAAAAATGAAGCCGTCGCAAAATACCCGCATCCCCGACGAGCGAGAATACGGTTGAAAGTATATTGGAGAGCGTTGCAGGATGGTAACAATGTAACTGGAAAACGATCTGGAATGCGGTGTGTCGTAGTCGTATAATCCTGGCGCGGAGTTGCGAGAGCACAAGCGGGTTAACGTTTACAGGGGGCGGGAAAGAGGGGCACGTGGCATTTCCCGTAGCGTTACCGTAGAGGATAACGCCATACATCACCGCCTCTCTGACATCACCCCTGAAACCGAGCTCCTCTCGAACCCCCTTTCGCAGCCTATATCTTCTATCCGACGCTCCGCTTTATACATACACACGCACGCCCGTTCGTTTTAACCCCCTCGATCCCCTTAACTTCGAGCGAATACCGTGGCGCATTGTTTCGGCTACCGTCATCCGCGATTATCATGGTCTATCCTGCACCACCTTTCCGCTCGCTCCTACCACTGTTTCACGGCTCTTCACCCCTTCGCAGTTTGCAGGAAATAGAGTTTAAGGAATACCATTCGATTGCCGCGCAAACCGGCGTTTAGGGTCGGGAGTATTCCTGCCGCTTGTCTGTGCGAAAAGCGTATGACACATCTTAATCTTGAAACACCTATGTCCTCCATTGCGCCCTTTCCTCATGTTTCGAGACCTTTCGAACGTAAAAAAATTGCCGCGTCAAGATAGCGATGATAGGAACATCCGAGGGTATCGATGAGACTTTCGGCATTGATAAATATTTAATACAATGGACCAGGATGCGAATATGATATTCTGAGAATTTTTTGTTTGCTAAATGAATTTTTTTTATTGACTTCAAATTCTCCAACCCGACAGTTCGTTTCACAATAGATTATCACCGGGTTATTAATTTTCGACATGTCGACTCAGAAACTGTTTCCATCCAATTTCGTTTGATTGTTCGTAAATATTCAATCTTTTCATTGTAAAAGTATATTCATGAAAATATTTTACAGGTACGAGTAAAAAATAGAATGTTTTCGGGCGAATATTATAAAATCGTGATATAAACAATTCACTTGAAGCTAAATCGGCATTGCAGCTCCGCAGTGGAGTTTTTGTCGTTGTTAACCATTAAAAGTTTATATGAAGCCTTCTGTGTTGGGGAGTATCTGAAATTTGTTGAATTCGTGCGTAGAGAAGCGTACGGTGGTTACGTTCAATTTTTTTGCTAGAAAAGATCGCGAACGAGCCCGTTGCTCGCGATCGTTAGCCGGGACGAGGGTGTGCCTGTATTTCCTGGCTCGCGCTGCCGGACCATTCTCGCTGTGCCGTAGAGTCGAGAGTTCTCCGGAACCCTCTTGAGCCTTGTCTCGCTCTCATAGCACAGCAGTCTCCTGTCCCTCGGACTCTCGTTCGCCCTCCGCGAAGAACTGAAATACGTGAGCCCACCATCTCCGCTCCCGCTCCGTATCCAGCCGACCGCGAATATCCTTGATTAAACGCGAAAAAAAGTCATGCTCGAGGTGTATCCTTGGCTCTCGCGCAGTTTCACCGGTTCTCTTTTTTTCTTTTTCTTTTTTCATTCACCTCTCGGTTGCTTCTTGCGCTTCGCAAAACGACCCTTCGAGCATGGCCATCAAGACGCGCGATACTGATGCTAGCCAACCCGCTCTGAATTGGATTGGTCCTTCTGCCACGCGGAGAGCAACAAAGAAGCTTCCGATCTCCCACGGGACATATACTCGATTTCCAGACCCTGCGACCCCGTTGTACTGTTGAAAAAAGAAGCAGATAGGGCCTGCGTTACATATTTTAAGGACAAGTAGGCAGACTTTATTTAACGGTGAAATGTTTGTCGAACGATTATCGAACTTACTTTTTGCAAAATTCTATCTGAATGTTTTTCGAAGTAATAAACTGATCACTTTGAAGTGATTGGCTGAACAAAATAGTGCAAACCTTATTGTAAGCTTCGCAGAATGTCCGACAGCTTTACAGATTTGTTTGAAAATGTTTAATAGACTAATGACATTTTTTTATGATCTCAAATGCACGGAGGAGTAGGGCTTAAAAAAAAAAAAATCGTGGATAAAATTGAAACATTTTACAAGAGTTAAAAAATTTCCGGCATAAAAAAGCGAGTAATAAAGAAATCGTATTGAAAAAAGAGTTTAAAATATCGATGAATTATTTACACATTAGTGTCAGTAAATAATTCATTTTTATTTCAAACTTTCCCATTAATGCACTTCTTTTTCCTCCGGGAGTATTCGGATTTTTGTAACACAGATTTCATTTATTTTGGATTCATAGCCAATTAACAAAATTGCCAATAAAATTGACGAAAATAGGATTGGCGCTCGAAGATCGGGAATGATGACAGCAGTCATGGTGGTTGAACGTCTTGCAAGCCGTCTTCGGCGTCTCGACGAGCTAAGTACAGAGATAGAGAGTAGGGTTGTTAAGACGCCCAAGAGGGATGAGACGAGGACGTCGCAAGAGAAGGTGTAACAGTGTCGCAGAGAGAGCCACGGAGAGATTAGCGTTAATTACAGAGTTGAGCCAAAAGGAGGGGGTTTTGGAGTTGAGTTTGGTAGGAAGAGTGTCGCGCGCGAGAAGGAGGAGACGGAGGGCTGCCAAGAGGGTCGGCGAGCGCGCCGCGTATATATAGCGGAAGGAAACTCCGAGGTATTTGTCACTCGGCATACTGCGTTTTACTCTCTGTACACTCTCGAGTCGCTCCTCCCTCAATTTCCTTCATTCTCATCCTCGTACTCGCGCGACTCCCTCGTTCTGAATATTAATAACCCACAACCGTGAGGCAGAGGAGAGCCGAGCGTCTCGGTAACCCGACAGCGCCGATGAATTGCCAGCGAAACAGACGACGCTACTTATCGCATCTACTATCCATCCCGACCCGCACCGGGCAACTCTCGAGCGAACCCGCTTGATTTCATCATTTCAGAGAGCGGCTCAAACGACAAAAATTAATTGTCTCAACGTGCTCTCGACGCTTCACACTTAACTCGCGACGGAACTTTGCCTAATCCGTTTTATCAGTCATTAATAGAATGATTTGTTACCCGCTCAACGATTTTCTATGATCGATGTACATCGAAATCGAATTGAGGCGACGAAAGGTCCAATGAGTTTGAAAGTAAAGCTCGTGTCGCGAGACTTGACCAATATTCACTCAACTTTTTCCATTTTTAGTACGTTAGAACTAAAAAAAAAAGATATCTAAGAAATGTAGACGTGATCTATAGCCGTGAAATTTTATATTTTCTATTTGGATGTCTTGCGCTCGTCGATGCCATATGTCGTAGAATCGTTTTCATTCGATGTAATTTTTTTGCGTCCTCCCTCCTTCGCCTCTCGCCCCATTCCTTGACTCCCTCGCGACAGGTCCGTTTCACAGTCACGGTATAGAATAGTATATATAGTAAAGCTCCTATACGTTCGCCTATCACACGCGTCCGTCGCATAGAGAAATAGAGAAGGAGAGATCGGTGTCCGCGTGCGAGCGAAAAAACCGCTCAGATATTCAAAGTCGGAAATAGTTTATTCATGGCCGGTCGGGAACTTGGAGAGATATTGGAAGCGGGCAACGCGAACCGTTCCGGCGAGTGAGACGATATTGGTCGGGCGGAAGTGTCCCCCCGGGAAACGGGAAACGGGTGGCGCTTCTCGCTGCTCCAAGTGAGAGCAACGCGTCTTGAGGCCGTTCCCGCTTCTGCTCCTCACCCTACGATCCGATAAAGCGAAGAGACACCCCCGTGGCGCGACCCCTTCGATCTCTCAACCCCCTGCCCGTCCCCCCCATCGGCCCTCCTTTCGGCTTCGACGCTTTTCACTCGTTCTCTTCTTCTTCTTCTTCGTCCTCCGCCACGCTCCTTCTACTTCTTTCCCATAGAAGCCTCTTCGACTTACCACACACGTGAGTCAAGTGAAAAAGGACGGGTGTGGATGTCACCCACCACACGAACTCGCGGGGACCTCCTTCGCCAATAAAATTCAAATAAACTCCGCTGTGCATACTAAATTATCACATCTTCCATTACCCACCCTCGAACGTGAGAGCGCGGTCTACGTTGGTCGCCGATGCGACGATCCCGGACCACCATCACTTTCATACCACTCCGACTCACCTACCGAGTTTTCTGCGCTACGATCCGTGTGAATGTCGGCTCGCACGTTCGCCATTTTAACGCGATCTTTGAAGGTCTTTTTTCTTCATCGATCTTTCGTTATTTTCTCTCTTGCGAAAACTAGGCCTCCAGTTATCATAAGCTTTGAGTTAATAATTCATCTAATGTATAATCAATTTTTTTTCGCAAATAGATTTTTTATCGTAGTGAAGATAGTGAGTAAATTTCGTGCTCTCCAGTAATTATTTTGTTTTTTTACGCATCAATCCTTTTGCCGACAAAAAAGTTGACAAGCATAATATAATAATGCATTTTATTATTTTTCTTTACTTTTACTTTTCGCGATATATTCTTTTTACGGAACTCTGTGCAGGTATTCGTAAACGCAACGGTAGACAAACTCAAAATTACGATATATCTGCATCTTTGAATTAAATCCCGAAAAAAAAACCGCACGCATTCGTTCCTCTTGTCTAGTGAGCCAAGCATTCGATTTGCGGAAGATTCCCCGAAAACGTAATTAGCCAAACGTCGGCAATGCAAAATTCGACCACGTGAGCTCGCGGCGCTCGACGCTCCCGCCGGAGCACCACGATGTGTTCGTGAGAAGAGTGTATTCTGGCAAAGTGCAAAGGGCTAAGATTGTAGAGAATATTTTATTTTCGAGAAACTGGTTATCGCGGGAGTTTCTGGCTACCCAGTCAATTTTTCCTTTCCCTAGCCTTTTTATTCGTGGTTTTTTCCCACCGGCGTTTTTTCATGGTCCTTTCTTTCACGGCTTATTTTTTCCGCTAACCCTATGAATTAATCCTCGAACGACGATCCAGATGCCGTTGAAAGGCGAAAGATAGGACCGATAGGTTTTTCTTATTCGCCGGTGTAACCCTTTTCCCGTGTCACCATTGCCGTGAGTAATTTGTCTCGATGCGACGGCAGCGGGAAGTAGACCAACATCGGTCAATGTCGACCGCGCGAGGGTTTGCAACAGTTTCCCCAATTCACGTGCGTTTGCACCATTGTGTTGTTGTGTCCGTGTCGTTACGGAAGTTGGAAAGAAGGCGAGGAAAAATACCTATCGGTTTCACGTGTAACGCCCCAGCAATCGGCAGTGACTCGACGTGTCGAGCGGCGGGGGATGGGGAGTCTTCTCTCGACGCTCGAGACGCTTCGCGCACACTATTCGTTGCGGGCAAAGTCCGCGCCGCTGATGTTGCGCCTCCGGTGTACACGCGGGTCAGCTGGACGTTTCCCAGGAACGCCCCAGATTTCAACATTACTCAACGAGGATCAACCTGCCAGAAACCCTCGAGCCTAGGCGGTTACTTCATTGTTCGTTGTTATACGCTTTCGCACCCTCACCGCTTCTCTTCCGCATCGGCGACGTCACGACCCGAGAAACCGACTATTTCTTACCGTGCACAATCGAGATATCGTCGCTACAGAGTTGCAAAAAAATCTCGAAGGGAATAATATAGAACAAAGTGATATATTAAGAAAATTAAGAATACAAATGTGTCTGTCTTGACTCGATGAATCTTCAATTTTTTTTTTTCTTTAATGAAGTTATATACAATCGGAAGAGCGTAGGTTTATCGAAAAAAAATCTTGATGCGGAATCGTGATGCGTATAGAAATAATATTGAATAGTGAAGAAGCGTGAGGGATGATGACTATGAGAATAGGGGGGGACGACGAGTCAGAAACGTAAAACACACCCTCTAACGATTATACTAATAGACGGGGCGTAGACGAGCCTTCGGATACCAGCGAGGGGATGAAGGCAGCGAAGTTGAGGCTGCTAATTGTTTTACCGAGTCTCGAAGGGTCACGGGATTACGACGGCTTTGCTCTAGGCGTATAATTTCGATAATTTAACACTTTATCTATCATCGTGAAAGGCGTACAGTGTAGGTGAATTCAAATAAGAATTATGATTTATATTCGGTAGAAATGCGTTTAGATAAATTTAATCGAAAATATTTCAATCAATTTAATAGTGTCCTATTTATTAAATGATTTCTTACAACGATCAGTAATGGATAAACAATAATCGCGTATTTTTCAAAGATTATTTTCTCCGAAAAAAGAAATATACTCTAAATAATGATCGACCCCGAAGTCCTTTGTAATCAATAAATCACGATGCGAATAAAATATCGTTCGTTCCACATCCATCGCGGCTCAATGACTGGCGAACAAACATGACCTTTTTCTCGCTGAACATTATCGTCAATGAATGCAATATCCCTTCGTGACTAATTGATTTTTTTCGGTGGGACTCGACCATGCCGGGTCGTACACATGGTTGTGCGTGGGGGAGACGTCGATTTCGTATATATCGTATAAAGGCGGTGTCCCCTTTCTATATAGCCTCTCTGCATTATGAATGCACCTGATTTCACACTTGTTCGTTCGCAGAGTCGATCCTATACCGTTCTCTCTTATCGCTCGACGTCTCCATCGTCGAATGAGCGTGCGAGAAAAATCGCAATTTGTTGGTCCATTGTGACACGGATATCGTCAACACGCTCCCTCGATCGTGGCTCATAAATCTTCGAACCAAAGGTCTATCGTGCTTTTTTTTCTGAAACGCTGCAAACTCATAAACTCACGCGAATTGTATCGAAAATGAGTCGAGATGAACCGGTCCCGATTTCTCATCAGAACAAAATCTCGCTAATGATTTAATACATCAACCCACTTTGGTAGATCGGAAGGCTTTTGATTCCCATCCCTTTTTTTTTAATTTCTCAATCCATCAAATATTTTCTATGTATATCCATACCTCGCGCACGACAATCTAATCGTCCTCGATTCGCCAATTGGCCTTATCCACCCCCGCATCAAGTCCGATATACGTACCGGACGTCCGAAATTGGCCGTGTAACGCGCGCGTAATCCGTGCCACGTGTCGGACGTGACGCCGCGATCACGGTGAAACTCAAACGTTACGAACAAAATCGTGATATAGAGACACGTGCACGTGTGCACTCTTCGTTTTGGTCCCCTTCGGTCGTACACAACGGAGCCAGTGTACGCGCACCCCGTTTTCGTTTTGCCTACATCAACTCGATATCCAATTTGTACTGTCGCCGAGATTACTCGCTCCGAAGTTTCGCACGCGAAAAAAATAAGTCATGAAATTCGAACTCGAAATTTGTAAAAAATCTAAGATTAACTCAATTTTTTATGGTATAATAATCGGGATGATAGAATATTGATATTGATTTTTTTTATTCCTCGATTCTTCATCATTTTTTTGCGTCCAGAAATTCCCCGGGAAACGGGGAACCCTCAGAAAGAGTAACTTTGATAAAAACTATTATAAATATCGTCGGAAAAGCATGCGGCGGAAGGGATGATAAAAATTTGCGAAAAGAAAAAGAACATCGACGGGTTCGCGACATATGGGCGAGGAAATTGCTGGTAGGGCGCGCGCAGTAACAATATTTACGAAAGGTCTCCCGCTCGAACCCCCGGTGTTTTGTCAAGACTGCACCGCCCCGGGGGTCGCGGCTGGGCCGATTCGACACTCTCGTACGGTAGTCAGTTGTAGTCGTGTTGGTAGTGAGAGCTTCGCGGCGTCACTTTACTCTCGCGCCCGCCCCCCGGATAATCCTCAACGTAATACTCTTCAACGTTATATCCCGCAGCAGTTGCCACTACCGCGGAGTAATAAACCACCCTTACATCCAATTTCTATGGACTTACACCTTGTACGCTGGTTCTCATTAGCATTTTGATTGTGGTTTTCCACGACTACCGATCCTCTCTCCTCGCTAAAGTCTTGCCTCATTCCCTTCTTAGCTCTTCGGCTTCGGTGGAAGACTTCCGTCGCTTCCCGATCCTCTCGATAATAGCGCAAGCAGCAGAACAAATTATTTTATAATTCCTATTTATAAATCATCAATTGATCATTTTTCAGTGGCTCGTGACAGCAAATTCTTGTCTTAGGACACAGAAATAAAAGGGTGGATCTGACACGATTTGTCATTAAAAAAACCATGAGGTTTTTGCGTTTTAGTGCTCAGTGCTACAAATGATTGCGATGTTACAAACATATTTGTCCGCTGAATCAGAAAAAAAAGATTCACTGAACTTGAGTCAATTGATTGGTATTTGTGTTGAATAGTTTAAATTTCTTAAGATCAGCAAAATCATTTTTGTGCGCACATGTGGGAGACACGATGAATCAATGCTAGTTTAATATAATACATTTGGGAACAGGATTCTGTATCATCGAAAAGTAGAATGATTATGAGATATAGAAAGCAAGGTCGTGGGATATATTTGCTGTGGAGCTTGGCAATCACGTCGGGTGTGGTCCAAGGCCCGCCGGCGACGTCGGATTAGCGAGATCATAATCAGCCAATCGCTCGTATATGGGGTGCCAAAGATACACTCCGTGTGTTCTCTCGATACCATACTGACGACGGCATAGAAACTGTTGTGTGCTCTCGTGTAACCAAGGTGTCAAATGTCAAATCCCGCGGGAACAAGTCGGCAGCCCCTCCGAGATAGAAGGGGAGGTTAGCGAATTGATTTCTCTATGGTATAACCTTGCACCAACGAGAGATTCTTTCTCTTTTCCCCCCTCAGCTCAGCTCGCCGATAACTATGATTAGCAATAAATTTGTCAGATATAACTATCGTATAACGCAACGATAATTCCCAATGAAAATCTCTTGCGAAATAACATAGAATTCGGAATTTTTATATTGCAACCTGAGGGCATTTGTGAAGCATTGATTTTCAATTCGAGCCAAGTACGAAGTCTTGTAACTTAAAACAATAATTCAATTTACGTTATTATTACAATGCTAATATATTATTTTTTTACATCCACAATGAAAAATATGATTGTTTATTTTGTGTCGCGGTTAATATTTGACATTAAATATATTTTAACAATAATATTGATCGATACGACATATCGGATCTTAATTCCGTGATTGACGAATATTCTCGCATGCCATGCAAAAATCTGTCCACTTTGCATCTGACTATCTTGTCGGCTAATGAACAACATGAAAAAAAGAAGCGCTTCCCACTCTGTTCGAGTCTCTGTATCATTCCGGTGACGCTTCGTGTAATTCCCGCGCGTGATAGCCATACAAGCCGAAGTAGCATAGATATTCCGGATCGAGGGGAAGGGGATCACTTGCTCTCCCGGTCAGGAGCGGAGAGAGGTCTCGTCGAGAATCAAGATTTGCGCGAAGCGTGAATGGGAAGAGGGCGTGGGAACGCGAGAAACCCGTCGAAGAATTGACTCTGGCCGGCACGGACGCGCGGATAGTAAGAGCAAGCATTTGGACTTGGTTCCCGACTGTGATGTGTTTCTGCTGTCGTGTACCCACCACTCCTCTCGACCCCTCTTCCGCGCTGGTCGCGCGTAATTGTCGTAATTGTGCCGAGTGATTCACACATCAGGATCGACGGAGTGCTGCTGTCCTCTCTGCCTTTTCGCTTCGAGAGCGTTTGCGCGCTTTTGCTCACTCCGTGTACAAGCTCTACGCTGGAGAACGCCTCTTCCCCTCTCATCGCGCTGTAGTGAATACTCTGCGATATTCGCGTACACACGAGATCCCCACATTCTCTATAGCCGTATGACCAAACGCCCGCGCTCAACCCGCTCTCCTCTCACTATCTCGTGGAATACACATATAATTCGTATACTTTATATGTGAAGAAATGTATACAGGCGTTTATAAAGTCCGGGCAGGCATCTGCGCGGGATTTCGGAAACAATTGCCGACAATTCTCGCCACTTGACTCGCGGACCGGCTATTGACGTGAGAATCCGCTTAGTCGACGTTGTTGCTGCACATCACAGAGTGTAAAAGCTTCCCCGTTAAAGATATACATGTATATACCGAGCGACCGTGTCTGTATGAGGTCATCTTCATTAAATCGTTCCGAGCGCTAATGAGCGATCTAATTTTTTTGCCACTGGGATTCTCCCACTGATCTTCGGGGTATGAAATATTTGGCGTCATCAACCCTTCCTCGTATTCGTACGGGCGTCACACGTTGTTTCCTATTGACAATATTCAAATTAACCCCAACATCGGCAGTGTACCTATTTTTTTTCTCTGTTCAGCTGGATTCATGTAAAAGAGCAATATTCGGTCAGACTATTCGGTTGGATTTGTATAAGCTAGCAATATTTTTGCAAGGTTGTAAAAAACATCATTCTGCATTCAAATAACCGAATGTAAAACTTGAATCGACGAATTAATTAATCTTCCACTTTTTGGCTGCATTTGTAATTCATTTCCATTGCTATATCAGTATCAATTGATATTTTCGTCTTGTTCTTCTGCTACTTCTACATTAAGGACTTCGAGTTCTACAATAGAAGAAACATTGTTTCAATACATTGCATAGCGTATCCCTATACACAGGATATTTGGTCCTTGTCGCAACACAGTCCGTATAATTGTTCCTCGAACTCAGTTGTCCGCTGTGTCAACGTCCGTAGAGCGATCTAATTGCGAATTTCTCGTCGACTCTCTATTCACCCACAGTGCAATGAAGTTGAATAGCTTATTCAACGTTCTACCGAAAGCGCCATCGCAAAAAGACTAGTCTGTCGATGTTCTCTCTCCCTGTCGCTCTCTCAGGTCTTTTCAGAAGCTGCTTGATCGGAACGTAACCAGCCGGTGCCTCTCGTTTTAACAATTAAATATCGTTACTCTTACCGTTGTGTGCCTCTTCAATTTTACGTCCCACAGTCGAAAGCTTCACAGACATTCGAAAGAACAACGCCCAGACTTCAATTACAATCGTTGGCCACGTTGCAGTGAAAATAGCGTAGGAAGCATGCGACACAGAAAAAGATACAAGCATGCCAATTCCCAATCATTTGCCGTGCCTCAATCGGCCAATTACTGTTCCATTTTTCCCCTTGAACGCTACCTGAGTTTCAACCTGACAAAATTCTTCTACTTTCGGCTCTCTACCAGTTTTCATCACATCTTCCACACGGTGAAGATGATTCTTCCAACCCATACACGGCCTTGAAATCCCTAAGCAAACGTATCATCGTGTCGATCAACTTCATCGCGTTCGAATCGGTAACGGTCTTCGCGTGTGTGCGCGCGTTAGTGACCACGATGGAGAGATCGTTTCTCCCGCCGTATCCGTTTTCGCACATCGGTATAAAAGCTCTTCTCCAACGGTCGGGCAGAGGCGATGGAGAGGTTCACACACGTTCGCGAATGTTCTGCTCTCGTAGCTCTCCAAGGGGGTTTGATAAGGCTATCGCCAGAATCCCCCGGTTGCATTTAGCATACATTTGAATAACGGGGGCGGCCGGTAATCCCTTAAACGGGGAAGGCCCTCATTCCGTAACTAGGTATCCTTTCATCTCCTCTATCCATTCGCGTCGAGCGAAGCAGAGTTAGGGTTTGTTCTCGTGGAAGAGAAAACGACTCCCAACGTTGGACCTCTTTCGCTCCGTATTAACGCCATTCGCCCTCCTCCCTCCTATCTTTCGTTCCTCTCTCCCTCGGATTCGCGAAGCCAGCCCGCGAGGGGTTGCCTCGGAGTCTTCTATGCGCCCGACGACCCGTTTAAAGATATTTCGTTAAAATAACAGTCCCGAGTCGCGCGCCGCGGCTACGACTCTCGACTACGCTACGGTAGACTTGCAACCGGGAAAACGGTAGAATCGAGCATCCAAGCTCACGAGACGGAGACCCGTTATTCTCTATCTGTGTAGCTCGTGAGCAGCCCCTCCTCCACTCACCCCACGGACCCGCGGGCAACGCGCTACGGCAAAAAGGGGGTGGCATTTGCAATGCAGAGGTTAAATGGGCAGAGACCGACGAGGGAAAGAGGGGAAGTCGTAGAACTCGCTATCCCACTACTAATGCTTATCCCTCCTCTGTTACAAGAAACATAAAGGGGCAAGATGGCACAGCTTGTTATTTCGATCATATTTCATTTTTAATCACAAAAAACATGTCCGAGGATATTTTCGAAAAAAAAAAATCTTGACAGAAACGTATTGGTAATCTTAATCGTTTTGCAATAAAAAATGAATAATGATTCATCGAGTTATTGAATAAATACGCTACTGGCAATCGAATTTAGAGTTCTTGCGATCCAAGTGAGGACCACTTATGGATCTTTCGGCTGTGTTACCTTGCGAAAAATAATTATTTTTGTACTTTATTTGCAGAAATTGGAAATGCCTCAATGGAAACTGGAGTCTGTGGCAACGACGTGATGGTTCGGTGAGTAATATTCGATTTGGTGCAGAATACAATGTCTAATTCCTAAACTCTGAGTACATCCGGAGTGAAGTAAAAATCTCCAGTTCCCGCTGAGAAAAATTAACTATTAGGTTAATAAACGCCTCGTCTATTTTTGTGGTGAAATTGTCTTCAAATTTTCGCAAATATTTCGCAAAGGTGTCGCGACAAATATTTTCCATCTTTGCCAATTTATGTCTCATTGCCTTCGCGTTGCTTGGCCGCGAGTGGGTAGAAAAGCAGGCAATGAGACTCAGCGCCACAGCCACCGCTGCACAGACTCGATTGGTTTTTTACTCCGGCTCTCCGAGAGCTACTCTACCTTTTTTTCTCTCTCGTCTCTACCTGTTCTCCGGTCGTTCCCTCCCTTCGTCTCGCCTCTGTCCGTGCTTTCTCCGCATTCTCCCTTTCTGCGGCTGGGTAGTTTTTTGCGAAAAACCCTCCGACCGAAAAAAGGCCACAGCGTATATGAGCCCAGGGAAAGCAGGCAGAGAAGCCAGGCTAGCTGGCCGGCCAGGCAGAGAAGAGGAAGGAAGAAAAGGGATGAAAAAAAAAATAAAAAAAAAAAAGGAGCGACGCGAGGCAGTGCGGGATCCGAAGAGGAACGGGGATGGTAGAGGCGAGATTAAACATTTATTTAAATGGCAGACGCTTCCACCGTCCCTACGCCCCCGTTGGAACATCGTCTCTCGCCAACACGCGAATATATATATCTTACCATTTACACCCAAACCGTATACGCGCGGATATACTATACATGCATCCAATCCTGTTCCTACTGCCGGCTATGTAAACACACGCGTTTAATATAGGCGTGACTTCTCGGCGGCGTTCGTAGTACACATATACGGGATAGCACCTTTTTTTCTCTCCACCCACAAGCGCAGACACGCAGAATTTTTGCTCTGCAACTGTGTGTGAAACAGAGAAAAAGAAGGAGTTTCGAAGATTAGTCCGGTGGTTTTCAATCCCATTTTCATCGCGCCTCGCGCGCCGCACACAGTTCTTTCCCCTGACGCTCGTGCGCTCATACCGTACCCCAGTCGCCTATCATTGGAATTTCAAGGAATACAGCATCCCGCCATACCACCCTATATCGTTGGACATGCGCCTTTTCCACGTAATAAGAAGATAAATCAAAGGTGGGAAGATTTTTACAGGTTTCTAACGTTATTTCTGTTACCGTTGTATTTTTTCTCGCGGTCGAATTCGCAACTCAAAACGATAGAACAACCAAATAGAATTCTTTATGTTCAACTTTCAGTTGAACATATTCAACTCATATTCAACTCAACACTGAATTTAACTTTCAGAACTTTTAGTTGTGATTTGCAACATCGGTACGAAATATTCGGATCTTGCTAATCTTTTGCCGCGTCAATTTTGTTACAAACGAGCCAAAAAGTATAATATTTTTGGCAATTCAACATCCTAGCGAAAACAGGAATCTAAGTATGCCCGGAATGTCTATTAGGGTTAATTGGCGAATAACAAATTGGCTTGGTTGGGTATTCGAGCAAAAATAGCGAATGAACTTGAGGCGTTTGCTATCCCGAGAGTTCGCCCAGGAGAGTAGTCGCGTGTCGGTTGGTACTTCATCCGATCCAAGGAAGATAGGAACTCGCGAATTGCTCCGAGTCTCGGATGTAACGGTCTCGAGGAGCATCGTAATGGGCGACGAAGGCCGCGCGGGCATTGAGGAATGAAGCATCCAGCAACGGAATGAAGTTTAGCTTTTAGAGACTGCGAGTCTGTGCACAATAGGGGAATATACATTGTTCTATTCAATTCTTGTTCCTCCGCTTCGATGCATGCAACGGCGACTTCTTTTTCTATCTTCATTCTTTCCTCTATTTCGCTTCGACCGGGGAACGAAGAAGAGAGTAAAGAAGACAGAGAAAGAAGCACGAAGAAGAACGGTAGAGAAGCGAGAGTCACGCTCGTCCCGTGGGGAAACGCTGGGTATGGAAGCTAAGCTTGCCGTATAGTATATTAGGCATACGGGGGTGCGACCATCCCCGGGGAACAACGCTAGGCCAACGTTCTGCCCCCCGTGCGTTACCAACGCTGCCTCGAACATAACACGCCCACTTGGTAATTGTTTAAAATCTGACGTTGTAGTTACTGCATACACGTGAAGCAACAAAGCCGGAGCATAAGCAACCTCGACTAATTAGTCGATTGCTTTAAAATTCCACGGAATCAGCTGTGAGAACGACACCAGGTTAACCGGGTGACCCACAACTTTCAATTATTCTACAAACCTACCTTTTCGCTTTCGTTATATGCTTTTAGGCTTTGCGTCTGTCTCGCGCATCCTCAAAGGTTCAGTGAAACACCCTTCTTAAAAGCACTGATCGTTTCCGTTGAAAAGCTAGTTTTCAGATAGATTGAACTAAACATGCACGTTTTATAAGAATTCGAATGAAATTGATTACAATAATGCGTTGTTTGCTTCGGTCGTGTATTGTTATATTGTTTTGAGGCGCTTCGGCATTGAACGAAATCGATTACAGCCGAAACGGCCGAATCGATAACGAAATTGATTACAGCCTCAGTTAGTCTCGGTCCAAAAAAAACGGAGCGGAAAAACTCTGTGCGCAAACGTATACATTAAATTTGAATAAAAAGTGTGGTTTTTTTTTGCGCGCTAAATTTCGCCTTTGTACGGGTAATTTATGGCACAAAAGCATTGCAAAAATGCATACGGCGTAGCTAAAAAACTGGCAAGACGATTTTATCGCGGCAAACTTTCGACTATTTTAATATAAACTATAATCACTTGTGGGCTCGTCTATTCCCTTATTTCTCTCGTTCCCACGAGAACGATACATTTTCGCTCTGACTGCTGACTTGATCCCGTTGCCGCCGCAACTTTCAGCCTCTTGTTCTTAAAAAAAAGAAGAAAAAAAAACGGCGAAAAGAAAATTTCAATTTTCTCACCCGCTTTACCTTCCATTTCAATTTTCCCCATCCGCTCCCCTATTCACTGCCTATCTAGTTCAAAAGGCGTCGGGCAAAAGTAATCCGTCTTCCGGTCTATAGCTTTGTAATTTGTCACGAAGCCAGAAACAAGGAAGGGACACGCTCGCTTGGTCCCTCGATTCCGCGTACGTGTGTCGGGCTTTATGGAAATTGAAAAAAATAAAATACCCATATGTGTGTGTGTACGTACGGATCTTTCGTGTATTAATTGGTGGGTTGGGACTTTTTCTCCCCGCGAGAGAAGGCCGAACGGAGTCTCGGGGGTTGCGTGTTGCATTCGCCTCGTTGTTGACCGTGACTAATTCAATTAGACTATATCTCCGTTTGTCCGTAGCTCCGCAGTCTTTGGGCCTTTGCCACGCAATTTCGTGGTCAGCCTCGCGCATCTCGTGTATTCTGCTTCAAACATCGGCAGACCAGCTCTACCGTCGTTGTGTGCACTCTGTCGTCAATCCTTTCTCGCAAGCATATTGTTCCTCTCGTACCATTTCCGGCCGGCGAGATATATGTCCTATCTCCTGTACCTACGGCTATCGTCGTATCAGCTAGGATGTATTCTCGTAGTAACCGACTCCCCGGTGTCTCGTTCGACTCTGGTCAGTTATAATAACGAGCTCTCTGGACCGTGGGCAGCTTCCCGGTGCCCTACACCATTATCAAACTCGGGTGTATACGTATACACGGGATTATTGCCTATCGGCGTGCATAAACCTACCGGCGAGTATACGAGTTTCGTGTACCGTTAGCTGTAGAACAACGCGGTGAGAGGCTCCTCTACGATGCGACGGTATATCTCGCATCGCTCCGCCAGTGTTACGGTCAAACAGCGGGTTAAACATTGTTACCCTCGAGGCAAACCCTCTGGTTCTACAATGGCAGCGCAACCCCTGGACACGCGGGAGAAACGCTCAGCGTGAGTGAGAGATCGTCGGCTATATAACAGCTTTCGCTGCCAGTCAGCTCCGTCAATTGGGACTTGTTCCTCGTTTTAATTAAAACCCACAGCTATGAGGGAAGATGACCACGCGGCAGGGTATGTGTACATAACTAACTCTCGTTACGATAGAGCCGCTGTAGGAGGTCGAGCCGGAAGTATATATATCGCTGAACGCTCATTGCTCTGTGTGAGATCCGCACGGTCAAGTCGACTCGGTATATCGCACGATGTATGGGAATAAAAATCGTGTTTATAAAATACAAGAAAAAATGTAGCACTAATAAGACTACGGATTCGATTTTTTTATATCGCAATTGATTTTTATACAATTAGTTTTTTTCTGATTCGGCAAAACTTTATTCGCGCTTTATTTCGTACCAAAATATGTTTCATTTGCCGGGAATTGGTTTATTTGTGGGTCAGAATTAGCCCTCGGTCATGGTACAGAAAACAGAGGCAATGTAGGATACTTTGATGGAAGACGGAAGAAAATACTCGTCTCGCGTTTAACTCCGTTCGAAGTGTCTCTTTTTTCCAAGAGGAGGAAAACTTCATTGCGGCAAAAGCAGTGTTTCCCAGTTTTACGAGGAACCGTCTTTCGCTTTTCAAGAAACCCGAAAATGGATACCGGTCTTCTGGAAAATGTTGCTGTTAAAACCGTTGCCGTGAAAAATATAAATTTTCACTCCTTCGGCACGGAGAAGCAGAGAAGCGGAGTTTCATTTGGTTTTTGTCTTCGTTTTTTATTTCACTCGCGAATGTTGCACTTTTAAAAGGCTTTTTGGCGTGAAAAATAGAAAATTTTACATTTCCGGCAGCGCGGAACAGCGGGTTGGGACATATATCCCGAAGCCGAGAGTAATTAGTAGTCCGACCTCTGATAGGGCGCATGCAATAACGCGTTAGGATTCGTTTACTGCGTGAAAACATCTGGACGAACTGAGAACGCGAGACGGGATGTGGCATGCAGTTCCGTTTATTCCCGGCAATTCCGCTTAAATTAACTGAATACACGACGGGGGCATCTCTCTCGCTCTCGGTTTCTGGGTCTCTGGCTCGATTCAGCCCGCGAGCATATCGCGCAGAGAAGCTCCCCCGACGCTTTTTACGTATTAGCGGGCTCGAGGTTCACACGTTTCGCATCGCACTTCTCTCGCTCTGTCTTTTCGAACCCCTCCCCCCCGCTTCTCTTTTTCCTCACAAACACTTTTCTGCCCTCTTCAATCCCACGAACGAGCTTCCCAGTCCGCACAATCCATTACAGTCGGCCGGCGTATTCGTATTTCTCTGTTTTAAATTCACCATAAATTTTTACTTTAATTAATCCGTGTCGATCGTGTTTATTCTTTCGTACATCGCGTCATATCGTCGAATATTTATGATTGTCCATTTAATTAAATCGATCGACTTTGTTTGTTAATTAATCACGACAATTGTCCTCGTTTATTAATTCACGGGACTTTCAGCGCATCGAAACATCAATTGATTTGACGAAAAAAAAAAGGAAAACGATATTTTTTTTGTTTCGCGCGTATCTGCCGCACCCTTGTAGCTCGGTGACCGGTCGCACGTGACCCTCTCGGACGAGTCCATCGGTGAAACAATAATTAGAGAGAACGAATTAATATCGAACGGCACCGGCATATACGTAAAGTTGATAAGGTCGCGCTCAGTGAATATACATGTATTTGATATCCGAGCGGGCACCGACGGCGCTCCCTTGTTTGCATCGCCCCTCCTCTGGCCGAGGATGCGACTACTCTTTGTAATATTTCACGCTAATATCGTGGCTAATCACTGCACCAAGATTTTCTTTTCTCCTCTCCTTCGTTGCCGTGATACTTATTTCCTCCCTGTTACATTTTTTTTTCCTTTGTCTCTTTATCATCCCCTGAAAAGCCTTACACTCGCCGTGGCCGAAGCTTTGAACACGTTTTTAATTGAATATATCCCGACACGCTGGGGAGACATCGCGAGCGATAAAGAGCAGGGGTCTGAAGGAAAAAAGGAATAAAAACTGTGGTTGGCAAAACGAGCCGAGATAGAATAAAAAAAAACACAAAAAAAAGAGAGATATGAAGAAGCAGCAAGGTCTCGAGTTCGTGGTTAAGCCGGAGAGAGTCTTACAGAACTCCGCTCGTCAAACTCGAAATTACCAAGCTTATTATTATCTCTTCGCGGGGCTCCACTTTCACTCTTCCTCGTAGAGTCCTGCACTCTCCGCTCGTCTCTTATTAACTTACCTCGAATGAGGAGACTCTAAAAGAAGACTCGAGAAAATGAGAGACTCTCCTCGGGGGGCAAGACCATCTCGCGCCCTCCCTCTTCGCGCCGACGAGGATGAAACAAAAAAAAAGAGAACGAAGAGAAAAAAAAAAGACAATGTAAACTCAAGAAAAGAAATTGTCTCGCACCCCTTTTGGCTTGCGACCCTTAATGAAAGTAACAGCAACCACTTGTGCGGCACGTACTTCGCGAACGTATATCGAGCGATTTTTTTTGTTTTAAACGTCTCTCGTTCCTCAATGTCCCGCGCCCAATACGTCCCGTATTAACGAGACAGCCCAAACATCGTGACGATAATAATAAGCGCGACTAACGATGGGACCTAACGATAATGATTATTGCTCGATGATTAAATATGTCGTGAGAAAAAATAGAAGGAAAAAAAACGCAAGATACGCTACATATTCGCGCTGAGCGAAATTGTCTATTTAGCCGAATGAATAATCAGTCTAATGTTTCGCCATGTGTGTACGGGATGGTGAATAAAATATATCATCTGTGTACGTGAAATTCGAGTTCTCGACGATGTGGTTTGACGGTGATGGGCAGTCGCGTGATTATTTATTCCACGTGCGTGCGATAATTAACCGTGACTTTATTGCCGTCGACGAGCTGTCGACGAGGTCGCGAGAGTTTCTCCGCGTTTCCGAGAGAACGATTTTTGTGCTTCTCTCTCGTACACTCTTGCCCGGCCGATAATTAATTGGTTTAATTAAATTAGAGATCATTAGAGCGATTGGACTTTCCGCGAGACGACCGTCGAGACCCCGGAGGAGAGGCTTTTTCGTCGACAACAGCGACGGGCACGGGAAACTTATACGTGTGTTTGGCTTTTCGTTTGGAAATCCCACAGGATCTTAACACCCCTGCCGATAGTTTATATTGTAGGTGGGATAAAGCGTGGCGCGAGGTTTATACCGCACCCCTGTTTGCCACTCACTACCCCTGATTAGGTGGACTTCCTGTCCACGAGTCGTTGGCATTGCCGACATGATCGTGGTGTGGACTCGGCTGGGCTCGGAGACGCCTCGGACAGGCGCACACAGCATCGTGTGATAGAGAAAAAAAAAGTTCTGTTCGTATACATATGTATTATATCGCGAGTTGCTGTAGAGGTGAAGATGTAGTGGTGGATTTTCCAGGGGTTAATGATTGGGCTTGATTGCTCGACAAACATAGGCGAGCCACGAGCCTACCCTCGGAGCCAAACCCCTCTCCCCCTTCCTCTTGCTTTGACCTCTGCATTATTCGATTCGCCAGAATGTAGGTAAATAATTAAGGTTCTTTTCTCTCTGCTGGAGAAGTGTACGACATGCCGGGTCGCGACAGAAGGAGGTGAAATTTTTCAAACTCATACTTTTTTTCGCGGACCCTTCTTTCAACAGCTGCAATGATTTCTATGTTTATATCGTCAATTTTTTCGTCATGCCATTGGAGAAAGGACATGTTCAACAATAACATAAATATCTAACGGCCGTCATTCGATTTTGGCCTCATTACCGAACCTCTCCAAAACCGTAAAATTTTACATTAATGCCCCGAATATAATATTTCTTCTGTGAAAACGACGCGATTTGCCGTGAATTTTCTCCGTAAGAAATTAAAGATAGTGGAGTAATCATTGTTTCTTTGTTCCTCTACATTGTCGTTGAGACATTGCTTTCACTGTCTCGGACTCCCTTTTCAATTTGTCTCGTGCCCAGCGAGATGGAGGATGAACGGCAGAATAATACAGACATCGTACGAGAGCATGCCGTCGGGGTTTTCTCTCTTCAGTTGACTATAAAACGGGAACGGCGTTTTGTAATTCGTCTAGTTGCCCGCGACACGAGATGCGCCCGGCTATGGGATGCTGCGCGTATATCTCTTGTTTCGTTTCGAGACGCGAGAACGACGAAGAATACGCTCGGTCGAAGACGCGATGACGATGAGTCACGAAGTTACAGTCGAGATTGAGAGAAGAGAGCAACCGGCAGGGTCAAATGGGGAAGGAAGTCGGACTTGACCGACGTCGTTTGACCCAACCGCGCTCTCGCCCCCGATGACTATTTCGTCGATCGTTGGTCAACTCGATGGCTTTCGACAACTGTTAACGATCATGCTTGAAAATACATATACATGTATGTTTCCGCCCCCCCCTTCCATTCCTATTGTCGGTCCGAAGCGACAACGGCAACGACCCATTGATCCGCGATCAATCGGATTCATTGACGCCGACGAAGAAACTCGGCTCACTCGAGCTACTGTCACTGCCCACAATCATCAAAACTTCTCGTCATGTGTCACTCGAGCTTATTTCAAATCGCAATCACGATCGTCGAGATACACACGTGAATTTAACGATATAGATTATTCGTGTATCAGAGTTCGTCAACCTCTCGAGTTTTTCCCGATAAGGATTAACGATTTCTACGATTCGGATGTATTGAGGGGATTTAACGGCATCGATTGATGCAAGGAAAACTTTTTATCGCGTGGAAAGTAGCGATATTAATATCGGTGATTTAACGACGCGAGAATTTTATCTGGCTCGAATGTAGATCAATCGTTTGTTTAGAAGAGATGACAATATTTTTTCATACTTTGCGTATTCGAAGGCTCAGTGATCATCGAACACAAACGATACGATTTATGAATAATACGCTTGAATATGTCGAAATTTTGTCGATATATGTGGCCATTATTCTTTCGTACTGTGCGATTTTCAATTTAAAAAGAAGGATGAAATGAAAATAAATCTAGCAATGTGCCTGATTGACAAAACTCAAAGTCCTTTCGCGATAGATATTTTTTATGATCTTTTCCTCGAACCGAAAATGATAGAATGTTCTCGGGCAATCTGCGAATGAATTTAAAATAAGCTACGTTGAATGATTATTGGTCACGCTTGCTTCTCTATGTACCTATACGTAGACAACGAGGAAGCTTTTAGAGGCTCAGGTGGCCGAGGCAGGCTCGACGGTAATATTATTTTAGTGTGCCCGAAGCATAGCCCTTTATCGAAGGGGACACACAGATTGCTCGAGGCTACTTGTGCGCGAGCGTTGTTCGACGATTTTCCAACGCTTTCACGTTTCTTCACACTCGACGCTTCCTTATCGGTCAAGGTTGAAAATATTCGCTATCAAGGACAAAGAAATGCAATTAAACGTGTGTCGAACGTACGAAATTCGTGACGACGAGCATTTTTTCTTTTACCACCCGATCAGCGTCGATAACATCGACGCTCGTCTCATTGATACCGCATCGATTAAACACGGTAATGTCGAATGATTCGACAAATCCATCGGATCTCTATCTCATTAAGCTACTGAAACTTCCGGCAAGGTCGGTGTCCGAAAAAGAAAATTCATTGAATGTAAGAACATTAATATTGAAGTATTCGGCACTTGTGAATCGATTTAACCGCCGTAAAAATCGGTCATCTTCTCAGGCATCGATATTAGTGCGAGAAAGCTTAGAATAATTGACTTTCGGCAAAGAGTTACGTGCCCGAGTGGTAAGAATTGAAAAATAACATTCTTCACCCTCGGAGAAAGAAAGTTTGAGTCAAAAGAATAAGGGAGCAAAACGTTGTCTGCAATTTTTCCCACGATTTAGCGCGTAACTCGGGCCTTAAGAATAAGGTCGCATATTTGAATCTGTCGTTGAATAGAGCATATAATATATATGTATATATATCCGCGAAGAGAACGCGCGCGGAGCTCCAGTTCTCGTTGATCGCGATCGTGCACACCCGAGCAGGGGCTTTGGATATCTCTTCGCTGCCGAAGCTTCTGGTCCATTCGGCAATGCTGGATGTTCCGCGGGTCTTTGATATGCCGACAGGGAAAATTATCAATTCAAATGAGCCGAAAGCGTAGAGGAGCCGAGTCACAGGAAAAGCACCGAGCGTCGGAGAAACTCCGCCCGGTGAAATGGGTGAGGTTCGGTCGTTTGGTAAAACTGCCGTTTGATCTGGTTCACCCTGTGCGAGACGGGGCCCCGGGCGTTTCATCGTCAACCTTGCTAGCCTTCGATCCTGCTCTCGGGAATATTTAAACCCCCATGAGAAAAGAAATGATTAGCGTATATCGTCGATTCGTTCGCGTTGAATCAACGGGATATGGCCCTGAGGCGTCGCAAGAAAAAAAGGAAACTGCACTCAAGCGATTTAACCACCGAGTAACGGGGTCATCTTAGAATCGGGCATATCTAACACGCTTTTTTCAATTTCTTCAGTCTCATATTTCGCCTTACTTTCATCGTTGTTTTGAAATTCAATATCAGCAATAGTTGTAATACAAATAGAAGTGCAAAGGGAACTATTAACTTATACAAATGATCAAGAAATTCCTACCGCAAAGCAACGAATAAAAAATCATCGTAAAACATTCGAAATATGTGAAGATACGAAAATAATTAATTATGGTTATTCCATGAAGGCACGACATAATTTTTTTGTCATTTAGTTGAAGTGGAGGGTTCGTCGGCCTTGTATAAACGATAACAACGACGACGACACTTATAAAAATTAATCGTTTTGCCCATTTTTCCAATTTCTGCCTTAACGAGTCCTCCCAAGAATTAGTTTGTATGCGTCGCCCGTGCGCCAAGCTTGAGGGACAACGAGTGTCATCAGAGTTTAAGCTAACTTCAGGGGGGGGGGGGGGGGGGGGGGGATGGGGAAGGAAGGGAAGGGGTTCCTCCGAGTGTCTCAGTGATATTTAGGTGCGGCACGATAGATAGAGAATACAAACGTACTGCTGCGATCACATATGCGGGCCTGCGTGTACTGGGCCTTGCCGACAACAACGAAACACTGGCCTGTCTGGTAATAGCTTCCACTCGCCGTTATATATTCTCTCGTATATTTCTTTTCTCTCTTTTGCGCTGCTAGGTCTCTCGACTAACGCCCCGTACCGCGCGCGCGCTCCCGCAACCCCATATATAACGCAATAATCATTTAATTCCGGCAGTCGTACGCGCAGCGGTTGGCGCCAAGTCAATCTAAGCCAACCGGATATGCCTCTCTCGTCTGCCTCGTTCGGACACTGACGTAATAGCCTCGAGATACCCCGTACACACATTTGTACAGAGAGTTTCAATACTCCGTAACGATCAAAACACAAAAGCACATCGACGCATTTGATCATCGATTCATATTCGACGAATTTCAACTAAAACAATAATCGCATGGATTAGTTAAGCGATAAGATTATGTATACACAATATAACAAATCTTCGGCTCCCCGGGCATTCATTTCTTTCGTTTCCAGTGCGATAAGTTACGGACTTCATTTGTTTATTCAAAGCGATTAGGGGGGAGTTAAAAGACATTATGTTCGTGAAATTGACTTTGGCAATTCTATTTCTTCTTACCGTTACGAATATATTAAAGAATACGACAGTGACAAGGTATTGTCTACATTTTTTGTCACAAAAAAATATATTTGTTGGTGAAATGAAATGGTGAAAAAATTGTTGGCCAGATGTTTTAACGGAGCTGTCGAAGAGGTAAAAAAAGAAAGACTTTTGTGCGAGCCTGTATACGCGTGCTTTCGTGAACTCGCGCCGAGAGACGTATCCAATACCTAAGCGCCGACTCACCGACTAATTCACTAATCCATTCGACCAATTTCCACGGACTTTGCGCTCCGCTAGGAGATCCAATACGAGCCCGTAGAGCTTGAAGGAGGTGTATATCCAATCTTCCCAATTCCAAGTTTCTTCCATTACAGATTACACACATAAGACTCCTAACTCGTCGTTGCCATCCGCCGACTCGAGAAGCATTCGTGCTTCTTCAGAAAGATTCGATCTACGGTACGGAAAAAAAGAGGTCGCCGAATTGTAACAGTTACACGAGAGAAGCGATATTATTCATTTCTCGGCAGAGTTGATCACGAGCGGTGTGAAACTGCTAATGAATATCGGCCCTAAATATCAGTCCGCCGGGAGCCGAGGGGGTTTTCCGGGAGGGGTGCGCAAGGTTTTCTCTCTCACTCTAGCGATGCATATGTCTGTACATTACGGTGGATTACACAGGCCGGTTCACCCCCAAGCGCCAGCCAACTCACCCCACGTTGTAACTGTACTGACCCTCGAGTGTGTCGAAGGGTGTAACACTCGCTTCTGTTATACCGCTACTGAGCACACTTTCACGTTCATCTACATGTATACGTTTGTAGATCGATGCTCGAGTATTCGTGCTCTCCGAACGCATACACGGAGAAGGGAAACGACGCGGAACGCGTGCGGCGAGGCGGTCACGCTCGTTTGTCCTTGCGTTAATTCACAGCGAGCCCGAAACCGTGGACCGACGGAGACGCAGGGCCATATGTTCACTTCCCACTGTGCAACGATATTCGGTCCAAGTGATTTTTTTTTTCGTACACCGTTGCGAGATCAAGAGTCAGGATTGAACGAGTTTTGCCAAATTTCGAGTTTTTCTAGTGCAGAAATTTGAAGATATATCGTTTAACGCTTGATGATCCATGTTCATAAGATTTGGTTGGTAAATTTGGTGTATCTTATATCCCGTTTAAAAAACAATACGTGGCGTATATTGCCATCAATAGACACGCGGAAAGAATGAAAGATCGATATAGATCCCGTTCCCGGAACGATCGATCTTTTCTTAAATCTAAATAGCACACCAGTCTCACACAACGCTCGATTAGATAAGAAACGCAAGTTCAAGGCGAGTCGATTATTTCTCCCCCGTATCGTCCCAACGCGCAGAAGAATTTCGTTGAAAGCGCAGCAATGGAATGTCGCGTCGATCGATGATTATCAATCAGATCATATAGATAACAACGAAAACGTATGCGCCTCGAATCATCGGAATCTCTCGATCTTGATGGATTTTCGAAGAATTTTTTTTATAATTGTTTATTTGTTTATTTACTTTCAACTCTGCTGGTTCAATGATCTCTCGCAGAGTTCATACGCATGCAGTGATCGCTGAATTGAGGAACGGAAGTGTTTTTTTTTCGTACCGGTAGTAAATTTCCTCGATCATTCAGTGTCTCGAATAATCGAAATCTCTCGATCTCGATGAATTTTCCAATAACATCCTTTCAATGTATTTTTCTGTAATTTATTTACGGTCTTTTTGTTAAATAGTCAATTTCATCGATTATTTGGCCTATCAATTAATCGCAATTTTTCAATATCGATGCGAATTCCCTCGAAATTTTTTCGCATTGATTTTTTTTCTCCACAACGTTGTTCGTTCATTGCACTCTTGCCGAGTTCAAACGCATGCAATGACCGTTGATTTGAGAAACGGAAGGTTTTTTTTGTTCCGTACTCAATTCCCTCGATCATTTAGTCTCTCGTTTGTCGACCCGCAGGGGTCCATCTGCCTTCGATCGTTTTTGATAAAAAAAAATACGCCACTCGCAGTTCTCACAAGCGTGTGTGTGTCGTTTACTCCAACGTTGTTAATGAAACGTATCAAACGATCTATGGGTATATTCGCGCGTTGATCTATTTATCGGATCTATTTATCGTCGTTTGGTGCCGGTAGGCGATCGTGGTCGCTATTTCGTCAGAGTGGCGCGCGAGCGTATGATGTATACACACAGCGTGTGTATATAACGACGACGGCTTCACCCACATAATCCCCAATTGCTAAAGACAATCACTAATAAGTTGTCTCTCCCTCGATTGAGGGACCGTGAGTCACACTCGAGCCTCGAATCGGAGTAGACAGCCGAGACAACTGTGGCGCACATAAACGGACACGGAGTTGAAGAAGCGTCGAATCGACGCTCTTGTAAAGCGGCCGGCGGCGTGTGTGGTGGTCCACATTGACCGTAGAGACCACAATACGTGGTATTATTATCATTAAATTTCGTGGCGCCGGTTATCGCGGCCTACTGCGGATGAAAGAGATGACGAACCAGCGTCCTTGACGCGACGATTGAAGAGTACCTGAAGCGGATTCGAATAAACGAGAAAGGGCAACGATTGGGTAAAACAAAATACTAGAAATAATAAATAAATAAAAATAAATAAACAAAGATTACTAATTAACACCTCGCATTTTGTTTCGTCGCTATTTTCTATTTTTCTCAAAGCTTCCTCTACGCGAAATTCTGGTTATGAAATTTGCTTTTCTCGTGAACGTCATACTCTACAAGAATATCCTTTTTTTTTTTAATAAATTTGATATTTTTGTTTATTAAAGGTCATTCACTTCAGTTCACACTCAACTTCAACTTGAAATTCGCGAGAATTTGAACGTAAATGGATACGAAAAGAGAAGCTCAATATTCTTTGAATTCTGATTTACTTGACGACTTGACGGCAACGTCAATCAAAACCTGTATTTCATAACTGTCAACTAGTTAAATTTAAGTCTTATATTTTAGAAATTGCGCTACTAAAAAGACGAACAATAAGAAGACGATACGTTTAAAATGAGAAAACATCGATTTGTTTCCAAAGTAAAACAGCGATGAAGACACGCGGTTGGAAAGTCGCGTGCAAATAAATGGTTCGCCTTCCGAAGGACCGATAATGAAGAAAGTCAAAGTGATTCTGACGTTGAGAAAAGCCCTTGCTACATCCTGAAAATATTAATCACGACGTTGACGTTACTAAAACATTGCATCGGTTATCGGCGAATATCGCAGCGCGAATGTCCATAAAGATTATATCGTGGAACATGCGCCTTTTCCATTGCCTTAATCTCGTTGAGATTACTGCAACGAAGAGTCACGTCGCATTTTCCGACTCGTCGATCCATCGGCTTTCTTGGAATTCACATGACCGAATATATATATGAATATAATTAATATCAGCGTGAAATGAAAAATATCGCCGATCGGATAAACGAAATAAGATCGTCGTTGTCGATGAATTATTGTCGCTGACATCGACAAAGTTTTCCAATAACATATATGTCTATATATATTCTCCTATTATCGATATATCGACGTGTATGAGAGAATAAAAAAATAAATAAACAACGATGTTAACGTCCTCGAGGTTCCTGTAGTTTACACGAGTGCGCGAGCAAGTAGGCTTCTCTGCTGCGGATTAGGCTATCTCCAGACCCGTAAATCACGCCTCGGCCCGTACAAACAACGTTCGTCATACACGAACCGGGCCATTCCTTCTCGGATCTGTGATACGGAACCCATCGCGTTGAACCCCCAGTCCGCGTGTTCTACACACAAGCGTTCTTCGAGCGATTGCAACGATCGATCGACAGGTAAATCCTGCGGCGATTCTCAGGAGCGGGATATCCAACATCGTAAAAAAACTTATTTATTCGGTGTTGGGACTGCGCGGAATATCAAATATTGGAAGAAAAATGTATCGATTTTTAATGGCAACAATAATTGTTATTCAGCATTAAGAAAAATATTCCAATATCGAAGTTTCATATGTTGCATATATGGCAACCCAAATCTCAAAAATATGATAAAGATAAACATTGTATATTTATACACGTTTATATATTGATGACTTCCATTTAAAAAATTCGATGAAAGGTTTCAGTGCTTTAACAATATAAATATTCTGGAAAATTGTCCTTTTGTCTGCTCTTCGCAAGTACGATTTTCCTATGTTCGGGAAAAAAACGTCCAGCTCTCGTCCTTGCCGCAGAGAGCGAAAGCTCAGCTTCCTTCCACCATTTTTTTGTACCGAGTTCTCGTCTTGTCGCCCGAGTTTTCCTATTTTCTCGTGGCAGCCAAAGCGAGCGACGTACACAGACATGCGCACGCGCTCACACACGCATAGTGCGCGAGCGAGTTCATAGCGGCGTGAGTAATTTTCTTGGCGAAGATAGAGCGGCCCAAGGGGCATCCGAGAGGCCCCGCGACACTCGAGGGAACGCGCGACGAACGCGAAGTGAGCGAGTATGATTGATGCGGCTCCCCTCCATGGTTCCTCTCTCGTGCCTCTCGTGCTTTCTTAGCGCGAAGTAGAGAGAACTCGAGCTTTTCTTCGTGTTTCACGTCGTGTAGAAGCGCGACACGCCTACCACCGGCCGTGCGAGAGTCGCCAGAAAAGACTGAACGAGATACGTGCGTCGCGAGGGATATACCGCTGTGTTTACGTACATAACTGGGAGAAAAGCTCCAGGATAGCACGAGGAATCCTAAAAAGCTTCGTCAACTTCCTTTTTACCTTCGTTCCTTCTTCCTCAATCGGCTTGCTTCCGACTTGCTTGAAGATCCATTTTCACCGGCGCGAACAGAGTGAAAAACCGATCCGCAATGGAACGACAAAAAAAAAAGAGCTCATATTATCGCGCAAAATAATGTATCAATCTTCCGTACATTGGAATTTTTTGCACGTAAGGAAAAAGTGCATGAAACACTGCGTCGTAGAAGTTGCATAAAACATCAGTCTTTACGATTTCTAATATTCTTCATGATTTCAACCAAAAGAGCAACATAAAAATAGAATTATGGAAATTAAAAAATGGGGATAGAAAAAAGCATTTTTCAATGGTTAAACTTAGACAATTTTTTGATTGCGCATTTTTCACTGATCTCGAGAATATGTGACTTATCCTTATTTCACCTTAAAATTTTATTCCGAAAATTCTCACCGTGAGTGAAGAATAAAAAGGATAATGTATGTGTATAAATAACCTTTGAATTCGCTTATAAGCCCTTAATTTTTTCGTTACGCATGTGTCAACAGCTTGAGAGACAAACAATTCTGAATTAAAAATAAATGAAGAAATTTCCAATATAACATATCCTTTTTATACATGATGAATTTCGCACGGACGAATTCGTGCGAAATCTTGCATCGGAAACGCAAAAACGTAAGTCACGCATCTTCGACGTATTGCATTCCGATCGGTCGTCGAACCCTCTCGATCGCCATAATGTCCCCTCGTCTTAATTTCACCGACGCGTTTGCTACGTTTCGCGCAACGGAAATTGAAAATTCGATATCAAAGTTTGCGATCAATCGGGATGAAGCGATAAAAAAAAGCGTCTCAAAGATTTCGATCGGTAGATCGTTCGCGTGGCAGACACGAAATAAATCCGTCTACGTTCGCAAGAAATTGATCAGCGACGAGCGGTGATTCAGGGAAAAAGGTCGCACACCTTTATTTCTTTTATTTTCTTCTGTGAGCTTGTAATTTATATTTTATCTCAGTGCTGTCAAGAGCTGTCGGTACACTTCGTTACAATCTTTTCGTTGAATCTCGCCGAAGACCGCGTGAGTGAAAACAAATTGCGTTTATTGAACTCCATTGACCCGCTTCGATGGTATCCAATCGTTCATACAATCGGTATACTCTAATGTACCTGCATCGTTGCTGAGTCGACACCAAACAACCCCCCTAAAGTCGGTCTATATACGATATCGATAACACACGTCAGTGTGTAGCTAACGCTAATAATAGCTAAGATCAATAATCTTCAATTCCCCGGTGTCGTATATCCTCAAAATTGAAACGATTGCAAAATCCCGTGAACATCGGGACTGCTTAATCGATCGCTGATCTCTGTCGATTAAGTCCGGTCAACTTCCTGATTCACGTAAAAAAAAATGACTTCGTGCTAGATTTATCACGTTTCGCGACCGCACGATTTTGATAACAAACCGCGAAATCTTCGATAACGGAGAAAAAAAGTGAGTCGCAGCGATTGAAACGCAATTTCGATCAACAAAGAAAGAACCAAAAGAAAGTGTAAAAATAATCAACGATCGAATTTTAATCTCCATCGGGTTCTTTTTAATCAGCAAAGCTTCGACTTTGTATTCATTTGACAAAAGCAACACTATTTTTCGTCTGAGTTTTGAAGGTTTTTTTTTTTTTTAAGTAATAGGGGGGTATGAAACAGTCGTGTGTCGAGGCACAAATATCAATCAGTGGAGTCGAGAGAGACCGAATCAGGGTGGTCGAGTGCGGTACGACCGCGCAATGCCAGTAGCAGCAGGAAAATGGAACAACCCCTGCGAGCTGGTATAAATGTTCTATTCGTGCATGTATGGAGTCTCCAACATAAGTATAGTAACTGCTCTACTACCTGTGCAGAGGTACATAGTACGTGCTGTACTACAAGCCAGTAGGTACAGCAAACGTAGACTGGACTCTCTGTGTCCTGTCAGCGCGAGCGTACGAATGCACGACTTGCAGCGAGGGTGTGTGGGAGGGGGCTGAATCGCGCGCATCGAGAATTTCGTTCAATGCGGGGTTAATACGGATCACGTGATAGATCGAATCCATGTCTGAACTTAGGTATTATTATTAAATTTCTGAAAAATGATCATTAATGACTGTCTATTGAAGACAACCATTAATTCTGTGCGATATTGGTCTTGATACAACTTCGTAAAAAAAAATTCAATTGAACAATACTAAAAATGTTTTTAGAAGTACAAAGATTGAGATATCAGACTTTTTAACTCAAATTATTTCAATAGTGTTGCAGCTTCATCATCGAAAAATAGAGAAGTAAAAAATGAATTATGACCTGCATACATTTTTATATCGCCCAAATTATTGTGAAGATCTTGTGCAATAATCGGCTTTCTCTAATTGATTTTTTATACAAAACATATAATTTTTTTTTCTATTATTTTATCGACGAATTGAATCTTAGATGGCTCTTATTGCCCCACGAAGAATCTTACTGTTTGGACGAGCGGGGGTGGAAAGCGAGCGAGTGAAGTGATCCAGACGAGAGTAGGGATGAAATGGGCGTAACCGTGCGAAGGCGTGGCTTGAGTTGAAAATCCCGGTTGCCTTCTATCTATCTGTCGAGCTCGAATTTTCTATCTTTCTCGTGTTCAACAACATCTGCCGTACGTTCGTCTCGTTTCTTCACCCACGTTTCCCATCTCTTCCCCCCGATGTACGGTACTCGCCAGCCTTCCCTCTCCCCGTTAGTTTCGTCGTGCGCTTTCTCGCTTATTCAACGACGTATCGTTCGTTATCTCTCCCTCGCTCACCGACTTTCGTCCGTCATCGCACGCTACCGCGTTTGTACCCACCACTATCAGAGATCCGTTAACAGACAGTCGGCGTCGAGGCACCCGCTATAAACCGTCTCTCCTCCCTCGCCGCCGTCGAGTACACCGGGGACAATCTGCGATCCTCTTCCGAGACACCAAAACTATACAAAGCTCGTCGGCGTCGTTCGCTGTCGGGTTTTTCGTCGCGCGCGCGCGCCTATTTTAACCACTTGACGCCACTAAGATTCAACAATTTTTCGTTCATCGCGACGATCGCAAGTTCGGTCTATCAGTCGACGAAAAATAAAAAAAAATCAGTGTGACTTTCAACCGGAAATACGGACTTTAGTTTGAAAAGACAAATACGCGGTGTTTTTTTTCCACCAAACAATACCCGTTCGAAAGGGTTGATCGAACAAAAAAAAGTGTAAGTCGATTGGACTCTAATCGTGCGCGTATAATAATTCAGGTGATAAGGTGATGAGGTGAATGCAAAAAAAATTATTCCAAGTCTGCAAAGATTCTTCGATGAATTGATTCGCAGGAGAATCGAAAGGATAGTCATTTGAGTTTCGATTTAGATGCGATGTGAAGTGGTCAGCCTCTGAGAAGGCGCGGATAAAAGTATTCGAGTATAAAGTAATTTTAGTAGACGCGCAGATTGAAATTCAAAAACGTTAGAAAACATGATGGAGGTTCAGCAGCAACACTCGCCGGTTGGCGTTGGACCGTTGGATTTTTCCCGACGCGGAGTCGCCGAGGCATCGGCGTTTCGCGTTGTAAAACCAAAACAACCACCTACGTCGTTGGTGCATCAGCAAGTACACGCTACCGAGACGAATAACAACGACAATCATCAGGAACATACGCAATCTATCGATGCTAATGGTATGTGACGAACAAAAACATCTGCTTGCTCAAACTTTCTTCATTCGATTAATCCGATATCTTTGAAAAAACGAATAATCGTTTGTCGAATTCGAGATAACCGAGAGTAAAATTATGCAGACAAATTTTGGATGGTAACTGCACCTGACAATCGTCGATGATCGTTAAATGCGACGTCAGCATCTGTTTTAGGTTTTTTGGTTACTCTTTCAACTAATTTTTTCTTATTGTTTCCAAGTCATTCAATGGGGAAGTCGAGCCTAGAATAATTTCGAGCTCTCTTTGATTCTTCTACACCTTAAGAGTTTTTTTTAACTATTTAAATCAGGGCTATATTTTTAAACTCTTTTTATCTCAAAGCTTTGGCGAGTTACCCGTCGCCATAGCCAACTTTTTTTTCTTCATTCACGACTCGGCGCCCTCCCCCGGAGCTTTTCATCGCCTGTCCTGTTGTGGGAAATTCTCGTGAGCACAAACTGTTCGGGCACTCCTCGAAGCTTCACACTTTCTCGACAATTCGGTACACGCGAATTTTTGTTTTATCTTTCATCCGCGAGAAGTCGGAGATAAGGAAAGTGGCAAAGCGTATCGAGGGTGGATTCCACGCTGTAATCGTTGCGTTGTTTTAACAACGGTTGGACGACACGAAATTTATGTTACTCGAGAATTCATGCCCCATGTTTATTCACGCTTTCGACGCTACGAAAAGCTCGTAAAAGCTCGAACTTGCAAAGGGGACAAGAACTTCTATTTTTCCTTTCGCGTTCGAATCTTCGCATGGTTAACCCTCTTGCCTGTCATCAAGGCTGTCCATTACCTGCCTATTAAGCCTGACGAATGCAGAGGATCGTTGCACCGTCCAGCTTTCGTCTCCCCATTCGGTAAACGCCGCGCTTGCATCGATAGCAACCCTGCACACTTGCATCCTCTCAAATCACTCAAATCTGCACCCTCTCGTTTACGAATTCTCCTCTCGTCGCTTTTCGATCACTCCTATCCGTTACATTTCCATAGTGTCACAAGCTCCGATGTCCGGGACGGGAAAATAAAAAAACAAACATATTCTCCAACGTCATCCCATTTCTTTTTTACCAAAAACTCACCAAATAATTATTAGCACGGTTTTTGTCTTTTCAATTTCTTGAGACGCGCAAGCCACTACAGCATTAATGAATTCTTGCCATCAAAATATCTAATACCGTTGAATTGATATTGATTGTCACTGATAACAATAGTGAACAGTCGCACGACGTGAAGTTATTTATAATAAACTTACGCACGTTACGTTCAAGAAACAACGCATCGAACTATATGTTCAATCCGTTTCTTAATTCGTTCTTTCGCACTTTGCAATTTTAATTATTCGAATTTCGGAGTGAACATTGTCAGGTTCTTGCATCATCTATAAGAATCAATCAATAATAATAGTAGTGCAATCCGAATCCCAATCTCTGCGATTCTCCAGATACAAGCTTGCGTTCGAATAAACTCAATATTAACCGAACAATCTCTCATTTTCTGGTTAGTCGCATTTCATGCCTCTTCAACGTCAATAATAGTTTGAAAGAGCAGATTTTTATTTGTGATAGTATAACAATATCCTAATGTCGGCAACTCGCGTCACCTTTGTTCGCTGTCGAGTAAACTGAATATTAATAGAAGAGAGCCTGTCGGATCTAGCTGGTCCAACGGGGCTTGTTGAAACTCCACACCAAAAGTGTGCGAGTGTTGGGTGCAGAGGGGATGGGAAATAGGTATAGAGGAGCGAGCTTGCGTGCAGGTGCGTAGGGCCGGCCGCAGAAGCGCGAGCTTAATACCGTTCAACAGGTGAAGGGGATGGATGGAGCATTAGACGATGCTTCGCTGTCCTGTAGTATATACTCCCCAGCTCTTCATCCCCTCCCCCTCCCTCCTCGTACTAATACCCGTCCGCTAATCGAGCTAACAGCCTGACGCAATAATATCAACCCTACACCGCTTGTCGGATACCGCCTAAACGGTTTAAGCGCGATAATTGCCAGGTGAATGGCAGGCGATCGTTCTCCCATGCGTGGGAGTTCATCATTTCCTACCTACCGTCCTATCCACACTATTATTCCCTCTGCTCATTAGCGTCGATTCGACGAAACATCGACTTTCGAACTTCGCTCGATTTCAACTCTTTTGGCTCACTTATCTCCTTTTATCGAACATTACTGCGTGTCATTCCAGATTTGTTATTGTATCTTTGCTCCTTCCTTCGTATATTATAATCTACGATCAATCCTGATAAGAAAATTTCTCACGAGGCGCATTTTTTCTTTTTGTTATTTTTCCAGTATTGAATACGTTGATTCGAGATTCTTCGTTTGTAATTGTTTCATACGAAATAATTTTTTTATGCACAATATTCATTTCATTTTTGCTGATGAACGTTGGATCTTCATCGGAGGAATTGATTTTTATTTTTCTGGGAACACGATTCTTAATCTCGAATAAAATTCATCCCAGTGATCAATAGAGATCCAATAGATAAGTTTTTCTTCCATAAATAGCGTTTCATTTTTTTCATCAACTTCTCTGAGTTCTCTTCGAGCTTCATCGTGTTATTTTCGATGTATCACGAATGCACTTATTTTCCTTAATCTCTTCTCGACATCTATCTCTCTCTCTCTCTCTGTCACTCTTGGTGCCGCAGAAATCACGCTGGATTTACAGTTTATAGATTTACGATCCTCGTTCCTGATAGCGAGGGTAAGCGATACGCACACACGAAACGTCCCCAACGTTGAGTCCGGGATAAGCGCGCGGATCGCTAACACAAATCGTTCGTACCTGTAGAGATCGCATCGTGTGTATGCATTTCTATACGTATACCTCACATACAGCTGCATCGAGAGCCGATGCCCGATGCCAGCTGACAAACATACCATGTGGCCCATCTCCAGCGTTGTCGTCGTTGCGCGCGCGTTATCATCGTCGCGATTCTCCTCTCTCGCACCTCGCCGAAGACCGCCTAGGCGGCTCTATAGGAAAATATATGATTTATTCCCTCGATAATCCGTCGAACGTAGATAGCTTTGCGGCACTGCTCTCTGATGGGCTTCGCTCATCTCTGTCTCTCGTTGCAACGGTACCGCTATAATCTGAGCGTATAAACACAACGACGCTGCTGATCCGAGAGCCTCGTGCCCGCACGGTCCTTCTATCCTATCTTCCAGATTATCCGTCCGGTTCTATTGCACGGATTAACAATTTTTTTCCGTCTTCGCTCCATTTTTTCTTCGGTTCAACAGATATGCCGTGAACGCGACTGTAACCGAATCCGTTCGAATTGCTCATCCGCTGAGCGAAGTATTGTTATATCTCGCGTTTTTTCAATTGAAGAATTAGAGCTTTTTTTTTTGCGAATATAAGTGAGGAACGAAGAAAGCCGGAGTGTTAATGGTCCAAGTAGGGTTGATATAATAGATGAGAGTTTTCTACCCTTCTTTCTAATAAAGACGCTCTTGTCGAGGGGTTGATCTCTCCTACGCAAGGTGAATACGAAATTCACGCTTTTTTTTTCTTCTCGTCTCGAGCGCTACGTTTCGCTGCTTGAGACGTATACGCCCCCCCCCCCCCCCCCCCCCCTCACCCTCCCCGCGTCCTTGACTACCAATGCCAGAAAAATACAGAGAAGAGATCTGCGTCGGCGAGAAAACAGAATAATAAGAGAAAACGAAAAAAACAGAATGGTGGTGATGTTTCAGACGGATGCAACGTACGACTGATGTTTCCGAGGCTCTGGGCGCCTTTCGGCAATGTCAACGAGATCACGAATCTTCCACCCCTTCGTAAGAATAACGCAGGTAACGTTTTTATCATTTGTTTTTTTCTCCGTTCACTGAATGTGACCAAAAGAACATCCGGACGAATCTTTCCACGGAGCCCTATTTTGCGATAACTGTGGTCAATATTTTATAAATCTATAGAATTTCTTTCGTTTCAGAACGTTTGGTTTCTTTGAATATTTACATATTGACAATTGTAAAAAAAATTTCAACGACAGTTGTGCCTTTTTGCTGACGTTATAGATGTTTAATTGTGGCCGGAATATTTCTCACTTTTACTCGCCAGTGGTTTTACTGAAATTACATTAATACCTAGCATTGTAAATCTCAGGTATTCCCCGGAAAAAAATGTTATACACTGGTATGTAAACGACTTTGATGCTTGATTATCCCAAAATCGATTTTTTCAAACCAAACTTTGAAAAAACCTTCAAATTTGGAACTTTCTTGATAAGCAAGCCCGTAGCATGTTTTTACTTACGTCCATTCTACTCAATGTCGCGCCCGCTTCCTATACTGGACCCGGATGACGGCGACATTCTTTTTTTTTCTCTCTCCCTCATCTGCTTCTTCTTTATCAATCATTAAGTACGTACGACCGGTTGTGTCCGATGATTGGTATAAATGGTAGCACGCGTCATGTAACGTTCCCGAAGGCATACACGTATATATATTCTTTCTCTGTCCGCGTTTCTCTATCGGTCTTTTAAAACCGAGAGGCCGCTAAGCATCACCGATGCTCGTTCTCTCTTTTCTCTGCTGTACCTCCCCCGCGGTTGCTCGCCGTCACCCCAATTGGAGCAGATTAGAGGCGCAACACAGGGATTCGGTCGGTCGCGCGGTCCCTTTGTACTCCGAAGCGCGCGCGAGCTCTCTTATACCGCTGCGCTCTTCGCCGCGTCGTCGGCAGAGAGCTGTGTACCAACCCTGAATTAGTAACGTCTTGTCATGTTAAACGCTCCCACATACGAGACCGCGTACAGCACCTCGCGCACGTGACCGCGCCATATACGTTAGGTATACATGCGTCTTCGACGTCGTGACCCTCCGCAACGCCCTCTTTTCTCCTTTTTTTCTCCGCTCTCAACTCTCTCGACACCGCGACGCGACATCATTGATTGGGGACCAACGGGTTGGACTGATTCTACTCTCTAATTCAACCGGATTAGCCTCCGGAATTTTTCTTTCTGCCAGAAGCGCAAATTACATCAAATTGTCTCTTGGTACATGTGACGACTCATTGAGGAAATAATCGGATCGTTTAATCTACACGTCCGATGCGTGTGATAAGAAAATTTGCAGATTTGTTGTTACGGTGACAACATCGTTGAAATATTGAAGGCGAGAGAATGCCAGAGAATGAAATATGTGACGGCTCTCTTGTAGTACAAAAAAAAAATCTTTGGTTCTTCCTAAATCCAGCGATGCAGGCGCATTGAGAAGATTCATCGAAAAAGAGTGGAGCCGACGCTCCACAGATGCGAGGGAGAGAAACTTTAAGTGTATAACAGCGCTTTAATAGCGGCATCGGATCGCTACGCAGTAAACTGACTGACGGACGACAGAGGATTAAAGTTGGCCCGTTAACTCGATCTAATTGTTCCCCTACCCGATTATGGCCTTCCTTTATTAATCTCTCGAGTCACAAACGCTCCTATCGCCATTTTCATTGCTCATTCTTCTCGGCTCTCGAACCTCCTTCCGATGTTTTTCACCTCAAAAAGGAAAAAAAAATAGAAAAAAAACTTTTCCTCACGACCCGAGGAGTCGATGGATAATACACAAGAGAGACCGACTTCGGTCAAACAAAAAAGTGCGAGAATCTCTGGCGAAATCCGGGGAGCAGAGAACCCGGACTAAGAAAGCTTGGAGCTGCGCACGGCAGAGACCATCTGCCTGACTCTCGCACGGAGCCGAGGCGACCATGAGGCGAAAGCTTTTTCTTTCCTTTCACCGCTTCGCCTCTCCCTTTTTACCGCATTCCAACAGCCTCTTCCAGACGTGGCATTTGCGTAAGCAGTTCTTCTCGCTTCCTATACTCTCATCACTTCAAATCTACTGCTACGAAGCTCCGTACACTTGCTGCATCTGCTGCACTTCTACTTCCGCTCGTCAAATCCGCGTTCAACTGCTTTGCAGTTCTCTCATTCGACAATTTCATCAACTCGTCGTAACGTCGTAAATGATGATTCATTTCTTTTTTTTTCAATGTTCGAATTGATAACTAAGAGTAGGGAGCGTCATTGATCGAGAGAATGAATGATTAATGGACTTATGAATGATTAAGTTCACACAAATTCATATTCACTGGAATAAATGATTTTTGTAATCCCTCTTCATGATTATCATTGTACTCAGTCAGGAAATGAAAGGATTGAAGATTTGATATCTGTGCCGAGCGTCCCCTTGGAGTCTTCATTAATCGGTGACATGCAGCAAGATGCCTTTTGTGCTCGTACCAACATTTTTATCTGATTGCCGTTGGAAAAAAGCACTGCGAAGCGTAACCACAGAATCTCGCGGTATCACCCTCCAATATCTGCTGGTAGTCTCGCCTATTGCCTCGGTAGGCTTTAAACGCGATTAGCCACTCGGCGTTATAATATACTCAGGCACGTGCCCTCGTCTCGCCCACACGGATTATAAATATGATATACAATACGGCATATATGATCGTCGTATTGAAGGGTGCGAGGGGTGGTCACGGGGGTCGAGTGAAAAGCACCTTCCGATAATAAGACGAGCGAGAAAGACAGCTGTTCCGCTAATGCCCGACTGCGCATTCGACGCCCGATGTTTCTCTCTGCAGGGACCATATTCGAACCTTCGTCGTTGCCCCTCGCACTTGATCACCAGAAGCGAATTCCTAGTGCCCCTTCGACGATCCTTCTTCGCCCACCCCATTGGAAATTGCCGCGTGCGAGACATACTATAGTACACTCCCGATTTACCAATCGATTTCCAAAGCTATACTCGAATCACGGACCCGCCACTTTGATATATCGTGCGACCGCCCCCCCTCCCCCTTCGCTCACTCTCTCTCAATCGACTCCCCATTACAGAATTCCTATCTCTTCTCTTCTACTCTTATACCTCGCTCTAAGGTTCCCTCGGTGGCTCGTAATTTTCCTGGTATTTATTGCACCGTGAGACCCATCTCGGCTCATCTCTCTTATTCATTTTGCCCTTCCAAAAGTTCCAATCCTCGGAACGTGACTTCTTCTATATCAAAGCCTCGAGCACCTAAATCGTAAATGTCCATTAGATACGCATTGTGAGAAACAAAGGTATTCTGTCACCGATTGTCGATTTGCAGATTATTTTTTGAACGACAGTTCTTAAGATTTCCACAATTCTTGCAATTACGCAAACCCACCCGACTGTTAATGTCTGTACATTGTAAATGGAAATATTAACTAATCAATTGTTCTAACAAAAAAACTTTCAGAACGTTTGTCTTTCGGAGTCGGACGCCTAGTCGGTTCACCGTCGACGAGAAGTCCATCGCCTTCGTCGCACTCGCTTTGTCCCGAATCGCCGACGACGTCGCTGGGTCATCGCGACACGGAGATCGACGTTGACGTCGAAGAAGAGATCGACGTGGACGTCGAGGAAGTCGGCGACGAGGACGAGCGCGAGGCAAGCACATCGAGTCCGCCGCGATCGAATTCGACACCATCGCCGAATTCCATAACGCGCGGAACACCGCCGAGCTTTCATCCGCCGACGAGAAGATCCGGCGACAGTTTCAGCGTTTCCGCCCTGCTGAGGCCCGACCCACCGTCGGCGCATCATCATCATCATCATCATCAGCACAACAATACTTCGCCGTTGAGAGATGCTACCACGAATTCGGTGCAGGGTGGAACGACGGCACATCATCAAGCTTCGGCATCCTCGGCGATACTCTATCCGCCTTTGCATCTCCAAGGCGCCGCTGGTCTGTTGCCACCTCATCCGCATCATCCGCTGAGTTATCTGCATCCACAGTTGCTTCCTCATCACCTGCTACCGCCTCATCTGCATCCACTACTTCGCGGTGTTCATCCGGGCCATCCGGGCCTTCACTCGGGTCACACGCCGCACGGTCTTCATCATCCACATCCACTCGGCGATGTCTACAGCTGCGTCAAGTGCGACAAGATGTTCAGCACACCGCACGGCCTCGAGGTGAGTTATCCTGCCGCCAATTTTTGTTCATGCCGCTCATTATTCTCCACCGAGCACAAGCCATTTTTTCAAACAATTGGTCACGTGAGAAGACTCGACAGTTTTTGATGGTATGTCGGGGTAAATTCACGTGTTCAAGGTTCACGCGAGAAGATCTCACAACGGTAAGAGGCCGTTCGCCTGCGAGCTTTGCAACAAAACCTTCGGTCACGAGATCAGTTTGACTCAGCACAGGGCCGTGCACTCGGCAGAAAAGGTCTTCGAGTGCAAACAGTGCGGCAAAGCATTCAAACGATCGAGCACGCTCAGCACTCATCTACTCATTCATTCGGATACGAGGCCGTATCCTTGCCAATTTTGTGGCAAACGGTTTCATCAGAAGAGCGACATGAAGAAACACACCTACATACATACAGGTTAGTTTCTTGATATATCTTTGTTTTTGTATTTCGTCATACAATCAACATCTTTCTCTACGATGTTTTGGAGGAAGACTTGGGTTCGGATTGGAATTAGGACAAAAATGTCATAACGGTGTTAGAAAAAATTTGCTATGGATTTCCGTAGAAAACCAATTTTTTTTACCTTTTGTTAGTAGCAGCTACTTTGATCATCCGAATCATGCCTCGATTAACCATAGATCAAATTTGAGTATTTTTATTCATACACACACAAAAGAACAGATGCATAGAAAATCTATTTTTTTCTTGACTTTGATGAGCAAAACATCACCCCGTTTAGTCAGAAATAACATTAGATGAGATCGATTAGTTGATATTTGACGGAAACTGCACGACGTTTCGTGGCTCCGAGCCGTCAGTTTTCATATAAAGAGCAAGAATACATATATATCCGGGAGAAAAGGGAGAGAAGTCGCGGGATCAATTAGCAGAGGTTCGCTTCGAGGTACACTACGATAAATAATGCAGTCGACCGTCTGGACGAAGTCAGTGCGCCGGGCACGAGAATTCATCCGGCCACCATGAACACATGTGGCTCGTGTGCCAGGCCTTCGTACCACCAGCGTAAAATCTACTACTTGGGGGGAAGGTTGATTCCGCCACTGGTATTGCCGCTGTATGCCACGAGCTCATCCCGTGCTACGGTAATAATCGTAATGCGCCCTTCGCCCTGCCTTGATCTGTACACGAGAAACAACCAGAGGGGGGTCTCTCGACTCTATTTGCTCTCTCGCGGGGACGATGATGCTTACTATGGCTGGTGCGACCGATACCAATCTTCAAATAGATTTTTACTACCCGACGAATTATAACCGAGCACCCCTTGTCGGCCGTGGGAATAAAAACAGTGAAATCTCAATTTGTTCCTCGCAGTTCTTGTTCTCACTTTGCGCGACTGTTTTACACGCGCTTGAAGCTGCAAACCACTCTTCGGAATTCGCGGTCGTGTTGTGAAAGAAAAACAAATTATTCTCGACAATTGACAATATCGAGATTGACTCTAAATAAAAGCTGCGGTCAGTTTTGAATTTGACACAAAAGATATATTCGCAAATACGTGCTTGTGAAAATATCTTGAAAATCTTACTTCGTCGGGAAAAACCTTCAAATATCGATGGTAATGAAAGAACGATAAAAAACGAAAATCAACGTTTGATCGTTGATATCTCTCAGTCTCCGATTTCCACTCCACCGATAAAATATACCGGCTATAAACCCGAAGCAATCGATAAAATATCCGCGATTGACAAATGGAGAATGAATCCGTGAATCTCGTAGGAAAAATCGGTCGTATGTATCAGAGTGTGTTCACCGAAGATGAGAGAGGCAGCAGGTGAAGTCTCTGGTGACCCGGCGTGTTTGTCTTCGATACTCAGTCCCCGGACGATTCAAGGCCGTAGAAAGAATAAGAAGGCCTATACGTAGCGCGCTGCGCACAGCCGAGAGAAAAATACGAAGAAGAAACGCGGGGTGGGACACTTGACACTCGGGTGTCCCGGAGTTGATGGAGCAGGGTTAGTCGCGAGGATAGAAGGAAAGCTTGATCTCCGAGCTTTCTCCGCGCGGGAGTGAGAATGATAGAAATTGAAGGAGGGATGAAAGTCCGGAGGGGTGGGACCTCACTCTCTGGGTTTTGTATCGTCTCCATGGTAACGCTCTCTGCTCCCGATGTCTTATCAAATTATCACCTTGTCCTCTCCCCACCTCGAGCGACCCGCGGAGTCAAGCTCGATGGTTCCAAACCCCGTACCCGTTACTTCTTCAACCCCAGCGAGAACGATCTTTCTCCTCCGTCGCTTCCCCATTCTCGTGTCTTTCTTTCGTGAAACGCACAGGGCGAGCGAGCCTTGGAGAGGCTCGGCGAAAGAGGCATACAAAGCGAAACCGATGGTCACTTGGCCGTCGGGTTTGCAAACAACCTATGGGACCTCCTATGCGCGCTGGGAGATCTCGCACAGCGGAGAAACACACGAGGGTACCACCCGCGTCGAGACTCAAACCCCCCGGAACATTTAATTCATTATTCAACCGAGGGGATGAAAAATTCAGTGAACCTGTGTGCGCGATACACTTGCGAACTGGGATACAATGCTTGTGCGAGCCGGTAATATTACACAGAGCATAGAGCAGTAGATAACAATTGTCGCGTCGACGAATATCTCCTATTATTTGAGGGGTTGCTTTATTCCTTTTTTTGTCCAACCTGAACAAGTTTATTTCTTTCTCTGAAAGCCTTTTGGATTTCTAAATTGGGAGTAACGAGCAACGAAATCATTAATAATAAAGCTGCTTAAACGATTGTCGGATCTAAGAAAGAATTAGTTTAAATTTACAACGCGTCTTTGCAGATTATTTTTTATTTGTTTTTATTATAGTAAAAATTCAAATCTTGGAAATCATCCATAATAACGATTGAGGATTGATAATTAAATATAAAAGACAGCAGACAAACTTTAGGTTTAATTATCAAAGTAATAAAAATCAGATGTGAATTTCGCTCGACCCCGTGAAGATCGTAAATAAAAACTGTTCTCTGAAATCAAAAAGTCAAGGCAATCAACAGTGACTCCGTTGCGAGTGAAAGCCGTATGAGAATGATGAGTCTCAATTTTTTTTGTTATACCCAAGCATTTTTCTTCCCTTCTACGTTGACTCGTCGTGGCGCGAAATCTCGTGGATCCCACGAGAAAGCGTTGCGTGCGTGCACGAAGGTCGAAGGACGAATAAAAAAAAACCGGGCAGGCAGATAGAACGAGAGAAATAAAATGAGCTGCGTCCCGGGGACTATGGGCGAGCTTCTAATGATAATCAGACTGGGTTGGCTTGGTCGAATGGCGCGTACTCGAGCACACGGCGGGCCATGTGCAACCGAGGGTGCGGCACACCCGTACGGGATTCCCCGGGGACCGGCGTGTGGCGTAACGTAAAATCATTATTAGGTGGGTAGGTGGGTTGCACCCTTCGTTGCACACCGGGACACAAGGGAGAGAGAGAGAGAGAAAGAGAATTCCTCGCTGTTGCGTTTCCTCTTTCGCTCTTGTACATCTCGACCGAGAGCTCTGCTAATATTGTTCGTTGCGACACTGGCCTTCGCCTATGCTGGTGCGTGTCGAGTCGCCAAGTCGCGAATAAAGAGCCGATGCATCACGATTTTATTGAAGAGTGTACGTTAAAGAAAAAACAATGACTGTATGAAAAAAAAGAAAGCAATTCAAATTGTTTTGTGCATTCTATTCTTTTTCGCTGACCATCAACATTTGCGTAGCGTTGAGCAGAATATTCCTAATTCCTTTTTCTATGACTCAGTGGCTTAATTGATTTTTATTGAAGCAATACTGCTCTTCAATTAATTCCACAAAACCTGATCGGCTGTCTATAATCAGAATCAGTCTGTCAAAATAACTCTCAACACCTCGCTTTCGAAGATTAGTTTTTGATTGTCCGAAGGATGACTCCAATGGTAGAGGGGTAAGGGTTAAATCGATTCTTCATTCGCTACCGTCGCATAATCGGAATTTACTTTAGTTTGTGCACGGTCAACGAGGCGTAAAGAGCTCGGCTTCGGGTGAAACGCGTGTATGTATATCTGTGTGCAAGGGTAAGGGTGTTCCCCGAAGTTTAAACAGCTTAGAGGGATGTTGCGGCGGCCCGAGGCCGACATCGACGTCGTCGCTTCGGAGGGGGCGGCAAGTCAGCCGGAAACCTCTAATAGCCCGAAGAGCGAGCGCACACAGACCACCGTCTCTCCGTACAAGAGAACCACACGCGACACGAGACACGGCAAAAGCAGAGCCTCGAGAGAGACGGAGAAGAGGAGGAGACCAAAGGCACTCCGTGAAGGACTCCCGGCGCTTTTGCCCTGGTCCTCTCGCGAGGATGATGGCTCCAACCACTCTCGGAGATCGTGACTCTCTCGACAAATAATTCAGCGATCGCATGCTCGGCCATAAATTTAGCCTACCACGAAGGTTCACGGCAAAAGGGAATGGAAATAATTTATTCAAGAATTCAAGAATATATATTATCCACCATAAGAATCCAATGGAAGGAACGAGAGCGGGGGAAAAATGACATTCTTTAAAATCGGTATAATTTTTGTCGAGAGTTTATTTCTCGACCGCTGCGCCTGGGCTCGTCACTCGTCACCCCCTCGGTAGGATGGAGAGGAACGCGCGAGGGTTGTGTTCACCGGTAGCTCTCGCGTGGAAGGGCTGCCTGACAGGTCGCAAACATTGCGCGGGTCTCCGCCGTTACAACTCGCGAAAGAACAGCTCGACTTTACTTTTGCGCGAACGTCGAGAGATGCCTCCCCCCCGCGCCGATGCGGACAGGTTGTGTTTATTGTGAAAACAAAACCGCGAAGGGATGAGAAAGGCTCCGCGGTTGTGAGCGTTCGATCGCGCGAGAATGGGGTGTGTATACGAGAGTTTTGCTGCACAATGAAACTGTCGAGTGGCCGAGACACACGGGCGTGCACATCCATACATACGTTGGTGGAGATACAGTTGCTTTGATCGATAACAAAGCTGAACAACACGAGAGACCCGCGTCCACCGATGGACACACACACAATTCATTGAATCCTCGAGAGTCTCGTGCACTTGCCGCCACCGAGCGTCGAATTCAAGGCGGGGTTCGCCGAATATCTGCAATTTCGTCAATTACCCTGATAAAGAAAAATATTATTGGAAGTCTCAAAGCGCCGGGCGCCGGGCGGTGTTGCGCCCGAAAGAGCGACGAATATACTCTCGAGTGTTGTCTCAATGATTCCCCATTTTCCGAGGGTTAACGAGTAGCCTTCGATGTTTTCATTTTGACAGACTGCTCGCCTTTTGGTCCGGACACTTGTCGTTATGTCGTTTCTCGGGACACAGAGTTTTTTGCTTTGTCGCTTTTGGGAGGATTTTTCAAAAGATGCAATCGATCGATTCGGAATATTGAAAATTTGGATCTTGCCGGTTTTTACCTGGAATTTCTTTCGGATGAAGAAAAAAAGATACTTTTCTCTATCGTCACAGATCCTGATAATGACGTCGGAATTTTTTTTCCCCCCATTCGTCAAAGTCGAACTAAGCGATTCGAGATATTCGAGCTTTTACTTCTTGTTGATTTTAATGTTCGAAACTATACGCGGAAACTCTTATCCCGCGATAAAAGAATAAGAAGCTTTTTACCCCGGCGACCCAGAGAACAAAAAGTACTTATTCCACGATACGCCATCGTGAACCTGCGGGATAGCCGAGACCGTCGTCGGTTATATATCTGCAGAGTGTTAACCATGCAAATTTCATCGTCATATAACGTTGCGCGAGAGGCGTGAGGCATTATACTCCTACTCGCTTGTCGAATGGCGGCTTGGCACTATATATCCAATGTGCCGGCGTAGTCGCATGATTAAATTTCCGCGGATATCGACATGCCAGAAGCCCATTATGGCGAAGCCTCTCCCGTTTCTCATTCTGTTACCGCGTAGAGACGCCTAAGCAACTTATCCGTGCATCTCTCGATTTATTCTTCTGCGTCCAGCATTTCGCGTAACGTTAGATGGGTCTACCGGCGATTGTTGGCCCGCGGAGGGTGAACGATCACGGTCAGCGAAGATCGGATTTGTCACGATTCCTAATGCGATCGACGCCGTAATAATTTAATAGCTATCCATCGTGGCTCGATCGTCGCAGAAACGATAATTCGGCAGAGGAGGCAAGAGATTATTGCTTGCACGGAGTGGCCAAGAGGATGGCTTTTCCCTGCGGTGTAGCGGAGTACGCCGAACCACTAAGGACCTAACCGACTTAGCTACGAGGTATCGCATTTCTCTCCTCTGATCCGAGCTTCCGTGCCCTTCACCTTCCCTCCTCTCCCCTAAATCATGATCATTCCTCGTTCCTCGTTCCTTCTAACAGTGCGCCGAAACTTCGTCACATTTCGTCTTCGCTCGGCACCCCCTAGCAGAGATATAGAATTTCGTATTCGTCCACCAGTTTTTTATCGTATTTTGTTGGCTAGTCGTAGAAATGTCCAATAACAGCCTATAAAAATGTTGAACGTTGCTGTTTTCAGAAAAAACAAACATTTGTGGAGGAAAGCAGCAATGTTTTTATCCAGAACTCCGTTAATTAATATTTTCTGAATATGGACGACTCAAATTCTTTTGTATTTTTGGTTTCCATCTCCAATTTAATATCAATTCGCAAGTAATTTCAATATCTACAATAGGTTTCCGATGTACATTCTGTGCCGTTTCTCAAAAACATAAAAATGCTCTGCTCCGATCGGACGTGGAAAATGCTTCGACCAGCAATTCCAGCAATGCAATCCCTGCAGCCTCTGCCATAGAGAAAAAAAAACTCCTAAAACATATATATGTTTTTCACTCGATTTTAAAAAAATTTCGATATCGATAGTCGGTAGTTTCGTAGGTGCGTATCAGTTCAGTGCAAAACATTTCCGCGGAGTTGGATGGTGATTCGGCGGGGGGGAGGTTTGAATGCTACGGGTCTCTGCCTACTGTTCGTTGGGAATAGTACACCGCAAATTCCCTGAACCCCTCGAGCGCGTTTCCGCACGTCGTTGCTCTTCGATCCTCGTTGCAACATCGGCCGAGCGTTTCACACGTCAACGGCGGTATATTCACTCGCTTGGATAAAGCTGTGATGTAGATGAAACGTAACGAGCAGCATCGAAATGTACGCGAGTGTTCGGCTATTCGATTGGCATCGAGATATACACACGGAGATATACAGATACAGAATTGGGTTGAAGGCAATGTGCGAATGTATCCTCTTGTCCATTGCACATAGCGCACGGAACCGCATCTCTTTCTCGTTGTACCACTCGTGTTCATCCAATGAGTCGCTACCGCTGGTAGCAGTAGTGGTGGTAGTGGTAGCGACCGGAAGTGTGCAGACCTAACGACAACATACTGTAACCCCCCCGTCGAATCCAACAAGCCCATACCGTTGGATACCGAAGGTTGATGGAGACCGTGCTCTCGAATACATAGATTCTATCCATAGTCCCAGGACGGCCACGTTTCATCGTGAAACATAGAGGCACGGCTATATTCGTGTACCGGAAATAGTGAATACAACGACCACGCGATGTTGAGCTCGAATCGGCGTGGTCCGCCGAGACTTGTACAGATAACATGCTACGCCGACACAGCGTATCTACTTTGTCGACTATAATATTCTACATACGAGCAGCTAATATGCGAATTGACGATATCTCCGCGTATCGCAAGTTTCGTATGAAACATTCACGGTGAACGTTTTCTTTTTATTATGGGATTGATATATATGTAGGAGAAATAGTTGCAGAGAAGGTAACACAGATGTCTGAGTACATTTGCTGACGAAGCTCCCGTAGGTTGGACGAGCGAAGCCTCTGGCCTGATTGATATCCTTCGGTAATCCTTGCACGAAGTTTCGAAGATGGAAGAAGAAAATCCTTGCTGTCCTCGACGTGAAATATGAGATGTGGTTCTCGAGGTTCCATCCCCACTTTCATCATTTTCTCGTGTAGGAGAGGCCGTTCGTTTTTTTTCTCTTGCCGCTCCGGTTCTTCGTCTTCTTCTTCTTCCCCGTGGAGGAGGTAAGCGAAGCTCCTCTCGCGGGGATTTGGATTGGAGGGCATGGCACGACCCCCAGAGGCCGGGGCGAGAAACGTGGTCGATGGAGAGACGAGAGGAAATCAATGCCTCCGGCATAGTCCGGTTCTCTCGTACCTACGGGGCTCCACCTCGTCGAAACTCTCTCACCCCATCGACGGTTCTACACGCATATATATGTGTGTTCATCTCCTATACTCTTTCTCGCCACAAAACCCTCCTCCCCGGCTCTTTTTCCTCCCTTGAAAGTTTCTCGCTTATATCGAGAAACAGCAAGACTCCCGCGGATTCAACGATTCAACGTCGATCAAACCTTCCGTCGGGGCATTCGAGTCGACTCGCAAAATCCTGCGGGATAAACCTCTACGACCGATTTCTCTTCATCTCCCCCCTCTCATCCCTTGCGATATTGAGTTTTCGCGATTCTCGGAAGAGACGCACGATATACAAGACGACGTTTCGAGAAGGACAGTTACGAATCTTCGAAGATTACTCGATTAGCTGTTATTAATTCTCTGGATTTATTAATAATCGAGCACACCAACGCTCGGTGTAACCCCGCAGTCGTCGGGCGGAACGGTCGCGTTGAAAATTGATGACGAAGACGCCGGCGAACTAATATTCGCTGCTTTAACGCTGAGATGCATTAATCCTCGCGTAATCACGGTGTGAAGCGAGTTAAAATTCGTCCCTGAAGGATCGTTCGGTCGCTTGTCGCGGTGAGTTAAATTTTGCCCTTATCCGAGTCGAACAAAAGAGCCCGTCGACGACAGCGATGATGAGCAGAGTTTCGAGAGTCGTTCGAGAAAAGCTATCAAACTGCCGTGATGGTTTTTTTTTGCTTTTTTTCCTCTCGCTTCAATGGTAGAAACTCGGAGAATAGTTGATGGCGGACTTGGTGAAGCGATGTACGGGGGAGAGAACGGGATGTTCTTTTTTTTTTCGTGGAGGAAAGCGCAGAGGGCTGAAGTTCGTTTCGAACGGACAGCAAGGGTGAGAGTCCGACGACGAAAACCCTACCGGAAGAAGGCGAGGAGAGGAATTCTCTCTTGCGGAGGTGAAAGATTGAGCGAGAAGGCCATAGAGCAAGGAGGGACCCTCAAGATTTCCTGGAGTTTAATATAGTTTTAGGGGCGGCGGCCGACAGCCTGGGGGTGTAATGGCGTCTTAAGTCTCAGAGGTTCTCAAACAACGCTGGCACTTTACTTTTCGAGCAGAACAGAAGTCCTTCAAACTATAAAACAACTTACGATGTATCAACAATATAAACGACTCGCGAGGAAAGAAATATATGCTGTACAGATAACTACGCTTAACCCTTCTAGGAAAAGCAAACGACTTTTTGATGCAAGAAAAATTCTTTGCAAAAAATTGAAACAATGCTTGGATCCATTTTCACGCGCACATAGTGTCTCTCAAAATGTATAGTTCAATTTTTCAAATGATCATTGATCTATTTAACCGGGAGAAGAGCTTCAATGCAGATTTCCAAGAGCCAGTGCTCCGAAAGCTCAAAATACTATTTGTTTCATCGGGCCCCTCATTTGCGTTTACATTTCTTAATGTATATATATATATTTTTTCGAAGACTCAAAACGGGAGCTTATCTGGTGCTGGAACCGTAGACGGCAGTACGTTGTCGCATTACGTAATTTTTACCTGCAGCAACGAAAGTGCTGTCCTCTCTACACATTCTCACGGTCTTGTAATATAGAAAACTGGTAGGGATATGAGGAAGAGGAGCTTCTCGTATGTATGTACGAACGCCGGAACCTCGAGAGACTACGTGCATAGAATAGTTATGCGAATACGAGAGAGGAGAGTGAAAAAAAGAAGCCGGGGAAAGAAAGCGTATAAGAGAGAAAGAGTCCTCCGTGCGAAGCACGGCATCAGACGAAGCGGAGGAAGCAGAGGACTGCGGGGATAAAGACGATAGGGCAACCTCGGTGCGAGCTTCGGACGGTTCTTGATTTTTACGAGCCCGTAAATTCCTGAGAGCTCCCTTGCTCTCGAGTCTCCGACGCACACAGCCGCCAACACACACAGACACAACTTTCGCCGCGTACACGCCGCGTATATAGTCTCACGTACAAATGATTCTCCTCGGCGAACTCCGTGTCTGCGCTCTCTTATTTCTTTTTCCGTTCGAAGCGCAAGCGCCTCGGATATTCAGTCTGGGATTCAACGGTCCCAGGCGTTGCTCTGATAGTAATTCGATAATGTCCCAAGCATCGTAATAAATAATCTTTGCTTGTCTTGATTCGCAATTCCATGAAAAATTCCCCATCTCAATGAACTTGGGTTTTCAATTGTACGAATAATAAGGAAAACAATTATCCTTTCTCGCGACGACTGTCGTACGCATCGGAAGAACGATTGTTGCGCCAATTGAATAATGCGATAAACGCGTAGAAGCGTACGAGAAACATTCGTACCGATCGGATCGATGGTAATCGAGAGAAACGCGGTTTTGCAGCTTCTGGTCCGCGCGTTTGGCGCTCGTCGTTCGTATCGTATACTACCCTCTACGAGATTGAAGGTTCGGTTAACGAGTTGTTTATGGATCCGCCCGGTTTCTCTCCGCGTTTTAACCCCCCGACTTTCTCTCTTCCTCATTCTCGTTTATGCCCTCTGCTAGTCCACTCTTCGCTCTCTCGCAAACGCGGGGTTAGAGCGCGAGAGCAGATAGAGCTCCATTAACTGGCACCGCTTGCAGGCACCGCATAGTTCGCATAGTGAAATCTCCTCTCTCGCCTCCCTTTCCCACTTTCATTCTCTCTCGACTCTCGGGCCTAGTAGCAGCAGCCGCAGCGGCTCCGATGGTAGTAGTAGTAGCAGCAGTAGAGTGTGCTCTGCCGTTCGTCGGTCCTCTCTCTATTCTCAAACCATCGCCCAGCGAGTAGAGTGCACACGGGGGTAGTTTGTCGGAGCTAGCGCTGCCGCCGCTGGTGAACAGCCGGGATATATCCGCGGTCGCTATGGTAACGCTGGGGGTTGGAGCCGCCCCCGGCCGCCAATCAGAGCTCGTGGCCGGGATGAGAGAAACGAGCGCAACCCCGCGCTCTTGTTCCACCCCCTCGAGCTTCCCTGGTCCATAGCCATCTCGCATTCTATCTCTCGCTCTCGCGTTTGCCGCAGCCGCGTTGCGGAACCATCCAATCCTCCAACCACACCCCCCGCGTCTCCTCTCATCCTCGCTGAGATTCTCGCTTGGGAGGAAATCTTGACCGGGCGTGCCCCGCATCCTCGATACCACTACCACTATCGCCTGCTCTCTCTCCCGTTGGGAGCAAATGCCGCGGCTCTCGTACCCCCCCTCTCTTTCCCTTTTTTCGTCGAGTATACTACCCGCATTGCCTTTCGCTGCTGGGATTCGATATGGAGTACCGGGATTCTATACGAGCCGCGCACGAGAGACTCTTTCGAATTAACTTCGACGAGAGGATAAAAAGAGGGAGGGTTTTCTACGGCTGCTTCGAGCTTGAAGAATCTCGATACTCGATATTTTCGCGAAGTACGCGGATTTACAGCTGTATGTACGTGCCGAACGGCGAGCAGAAAAATGCAATCGAAATTGTATGTTTTCGTAATAGAGTTTGAAAGTTTAGGGTTTTGTTGCTTGTCGGGAGATCATAAATGAATGGTATTGTTTTTTCTTCGCATATTTTTGACCCGTCTGCTTCGATCCAAATTGAAAGTATATATTTGGAATTTAAATTATAAATCCAGTTGTTAATCAAGAATCAAGTTCCGCACCGCGCGCTTTCGAATATCGACAGCGATCATGTTTTGCGACATTTTCACACTTTCTGTATTGAAAAATGATCTATATTACACAAATTAATAATACATTTTTTTCAAAGGCATTTATCCGTTTTGATCTGTGTACGATTTGTATTTCTTTTGTCAGTCATTTGCCTACGTCTACATAAACCATTGAAAAAGAGTGTAACGAGGTGGAATTTAATTTTTGTTTCCTCTGCTCTTTTTTTCAGGCGAGAAACCGCACAAGTGCCAGGTATGCGGCAAGGCATTTTCGCAAAGCAGCAACCTCATAACTCACTCGAGAAAGCATACGGGCTTCAAGCCGTTCGCTTGTGATCTTTGCGGTCGAGCTTTTCAACGCAAGGTCGATCTTCGAAGGCATCGCGAGACGCAGCACGCGGAAATCGGCACGGGAACGCATCGGGCATCGATCGGTACGATTACGCCGAGCAATTTGTCGACCACCAATCCGCCGATGCTTCAGTAAGACTGTGATGGGATCGTTTTGCAATAAAAAAAAACAAAAGAAATAGATATTCGCGTAAACCAAAGAAGAATGTTCGGTGAGACGAAGGTGGGTGTGTAGGACGACTGTTATTATTATTATTTTTTATTGTTTATGATTCGCGCACTTTTTACTTTAATAACCGATGATAAAAAATTAAGTAAAACGAAAGAATAGTATTGGTCTCGTCTAGTATTTCAAGGCCACCAAAGTAGAGATACTATTTATTTGCCGAAAGATGCGAAGGAGAAGAGAAAATCGACGTGCTATGTATAATATTGCATATCTCGTGCGTCGATTGTTGATTAATCAATCGAAAAGAAAAGAAGAAAGATTATTGAGGGCATCGAACCTAATGTTGTGTGTACGCATCGACATTTGAAACCTTGTAAATATTGCGAACCCTTCTATCCCCGTATCGTTCACGATAGACTTAAGCTTACATTATACGTGTATAAACGTAAGTTAAATCCCAGTATGAAGATATATATATATATATTATAAATAGAAAGTGAGATGAAGGAGAGAGTGGAAAATGAAAACCGATGACGTTGCAATGTTGCAATTTTACGGCGTTTCACGAAAGATAAAAAACATAATCGATACATTTTCTCCGAAAAAAAGAAAAACAATTCGTTAATATCTCGCTCTCTCAAACTTCTTATTGTTTCACCATTGATTATTATGTAATTATTGTAATTAGTCCTCGCTATTAATATTATTGTCATTATTATTAACAATAAACGCTGTTACCATTTGTATATGATTATTTTTTCCATACGACCTCTCGATGCGCAGTACGGTAGTTCACGCGAAAAGAAAGGAAAAAGATATTCGCCGACCAACCCACGTTCTCCACTTCCGCTTTTCCTCGTACTTTCGTAATGCATAATTTGCATGCACATAAATTTGGCTTTTGCGACCAAAGAGGCTTCTCTATCTCCTGTGCGCGATTCTCTCGACGAGAAAATTTGCATCGTACATCGCAACAGTTTTACATATTTTCGCGGATGAGAGAGAAAGCTTAACCCACCCTATTCGCCACCGGAAACAATTTCAATTTAAAAAGGCGCATCGTCAATTTTACATTTTGCTCGAAAATAAGAATAACTCGAGTGCAATGAAAAACAACGACAGGAAATGAAACAACGTTTTTTCGGCACGGTTTAAGGCAATAAAAAGATTATATACGTTTTACATAACGAAACAGTAGACAAGCTATTTGACTGTCCTAAAAAATCAACCCTGGCACGTTCTGTCTGACCATCATGGCTTTATCTACCAATGCAAGAAATCTGCAGTTCTTGACGTCGAGTTGAACGACGTTAAGGAAGAGAACACCGAAAACGCGAAACTACACTCGAACTAATTCGAGATAGTAATCCCCGATCTTGGCCGTGACTGTTGTGCAAGTGCGGCCGAGGGTAGTGAGGCTCATCTTTATCACCGAGGACTCGGCTGGGATCACTAATCCAAAGGCTCGAACGGTCGAGGAGTCGTTGCCAGTTAAGCAAACTGCCCTGCCCCTTAACGATCCAATATGTTTTCCTCTCCCCTTGTTTATCCCGCATTTTCCCCCTCGGGGCACTTGTTTCACGCAGCCGTTTTCACCAAGGCCAACGTACGTAGGTCTCTCATTTTCGCGATTAGTTTCGAGATTTTTCGCTGTCGACGATACATAGCACTCGTCCAGGTCGTTGCTTTCGTGGATTAACGGTACGGGCGAAAGCAAGAACAAGAAGCAACGCGAGGCAGCGGCGGCTTTAGCGTTGCGAGTAAAACTCGCCGAAGCAAGAAGCTCATAGCCGGGCACACTGTTGGGGACTCCGCTCGAAAGCGCATAACGGGGCACTCCCCGCACGCTGCACGACACCAATGACGCAGCCCACGGGGGCAGATTGGACAGTTATTGCATTCTGGGTAAGATTAATTGAGGCACAGGGAGACATAGCCGAGGCTAGGAAACTTCACGGTGAAGAGAATTCACTCTCTAACTCGCTCGCTCCTATCCTCGAGCTTATAATCGTCTGTCTCAGGCCGATTCCGAGAGGGATGAGCGGTGATTAACCGATTGGTCGCGTTGCCTGTTAAGCTTCGCAGAAAGAGAGAGAGAGAGAGAGGCAGACACACGCATGCCTAGACACAGAGAGGCTGAGAATCAATTCCACAACTACCTATGGTTTCACCTCGCTAATGGGCATCGGAGTAATAGAGAGACTCTCGTTATTAAATACGGAGCATAATGGAGAGTGAGGAAAATAGATAATCGCTAAAGCTCGTCGAGTTAGTTTGCTTGATGTATGGGAGTCGTGAATGAAAACCACCGAGTAATTCCTTTGATCGGTCACGCGTCCGTCTCACAATTTGTATTCTCTCTCTCGTCGGCAAATACAGCGGCTTTATCGATTAATAGTTCAGTATCGTTGTTAATGCATTCTCTGTTATCATCTTGGTAATTATAGCCGCTAAGCGATCGACTGAAATCGTATTGAACGCTTTGAATAATTACCGCGTATCGGCCGATGATGAGAATAGTTATTAACTGATTGAACGGAGCGCGGCGGATTATCGATCTCTCGACTGTGCAGTAGCGACGTGTAATAAAGAGCTTTTCATGCCTTCATTTCATCGCGCTACAATCCACAATCCACGGCGAACCAGAGTCACGATGCATTATCGAAATTTGAAGTATCTGTTTTTTTTGCTCGAGCGTGCAATGATCGCTCGATCAAGCCGGGTGTTCTGGTTCCGCAGCGTCAACGTGAATTATTGATTCGGAAGAGTCTTTTTTTTTTTCATTCGGGCATATCGAAAGAATAAAAATTAGACTAAAGGCAAAGGAGTGGAAAGAAGTCGCGAGGGTACGACTCCCGCCTTATGACTATTAAGGTATTCACGACTCCTCGGAGGCCGAACCCCCTTCTTTTTGAAATATTGCAACCGACATCGTACGCTACAGCCGTTTCACCCTCTACGGCCGTAGTGGGTTATACGCCCGGCGCGAGCACGGGTGAGCCCCTTCTACCGCCGTTCTCATATTATTTACAACTCTCGTCCCATACGCCATTTCGCAATAACCACGAGACTCGCGGTGTGGTCGTTGCTCTCGAAAACTCGAGAGTGGGACCGTTCGCGTCGCCAAATTGGTGGAAAACTCTCGGATACAGAGTATACTATAGCTGTTTTACTTCAGCGGTCGATCGGGGCGGGAGAGAACGTCGCAACGCGACAATCCCCCGCCCGACGTCACGGCTCCAATGTGATTAGATCGTTCGAAAATTGTTTTAACCCTGAACTAAAAAAATAAAGGCCTTCGGCGCTTGAGTAGCTCTCAAAGATATTTGTGCTCGTTCAGAAAGCACAGAACGCGGCGATCATAAACGGAAGCATATCCTCAACGTCGCAGGAACTATACGAGACAATAAAACTTCATATAGATTTACCTGCAAAAGAACGAAGTCGCAGAGACAAATATCAAAATGATTTCTGGTTCGAAGAAAAAGAGCTTACACTTCATACAAGTTTGAAAGAAAGATAGCAAAAAGTTTTGACGGTGCCAAATTGGGACCGGGAACATTTCGTTTCAAAAAACCATGGCGAATGCGAAAATTAACAATTCTAAACATGTTAAAAAATACCTGGCGCACGTGCCTAATTTTCTCAAGCAAACAGGGCTTCAAATCAAACACAAAAGTTTTTCGGCAAACTTAAAGTGCTTGGAATACAACAAAAAAAATGCACAAATATAATGTTTTTCTTGTAACAAATATTTTTATTTATAGTTGATTAGAACGCTACCGCCCCAAACTGTTGAAAGGTTAATAATTCTGTCCTATATTAATTGCATTCTAATTTAAGAAATAATGCGAAACAATATTACGGATAACTGCACATTTTTGAAACGCGAAGTTCCGTATTCAAGGCCATAACTATGCACAGAGGGAACGAAAACGCGTGAGGTTGGTCACGAATGTTAAATCTCACTCTGTCCGCTGATGCGAGTTTGTTTGTGGAACCGTGTCGAAAGTCGAAGGATTTACACATCAAGCGCTCCCACGCGAGTGAGAGACGATAGCGCACACAGGGCGAACGGGCCGGGGACGATTGGATTAAAAAAATGTCAATTTTCAATTATCCGTTTCGTGCGCGAAACTGGACTCGTTTTCGCCACGCACATTTCCAACGTTAAAACGTGCTAATGGAATTTTTTAGAAGGTAGATTAAGCTTCACGCGTACGCGATAGAGCCCGGAGGGGTTTTCGGCGCGTGAATTTGACGTTCAACCGGACGTTAGCTTGAACGCGGCGATGAATTAACTCTTTCCATCGAGCTTAACAATTCTCGACAATCCTATATGCGACCGTGTAAAAGAGAAAAATTAACTGCCATCCGAATGTGACATTGTGAGAATAATTAACCCGTTGATTGTTTTCGCAAGTTCGTTGATCCGTTCGAAAAAGGAAGAAAAAAAGAAGCGATCCGACTATTTGTCAAAGCGTTGATGACGCTGTAGAGTCTTTTGCGGCGTGTGTTTCGCGCGACGAAAAGGAATATAGTCGACCGTGCTAGTGCTCCGAACAAGAATGAAACAAATGGCATTCTTCGGGTGGAGAAGAACGGCTACGAGGCACGCGCCAACGCGATTACTCAGTCGAGAGTCCTAACTGTCCTCGTCCCGGCTTCGACGTGCCTGTCTTCACCGCGAGTCACAGTCACATCCTCGGTCAGAGTTAATAAAATAGAGACGATTGATCGTTTGTTACCCTTGCCGAAAAATTTCATTCTCGATGCTTTGTCAATGAACAATTAAGCTCTTTCGAGACGAAGTGGATAAAACGGTATTAAAAACTGTGTTTAATTCTTTTTTTAAAACGGTGCTGAACGAACTCGACCGAAAGAATAATGCCTTAAGGGCTATCCGAAAGGAAGCTAAGAGCCCTGCAATTTTTGTTACCGACCGAGGTCCGAGTTGGAAGTCTCGCAAGGGTCTTTCGCTGCCTTAAACAATAATAGAATCTCCGATAGGCTTGCGTCCAATCCAAGATAGATACGCAGGTAGGCGATGACGACGCTCCCAAGAGAAACAAGTTCATTACCCATGTTGAATAAATGATGAGCTGATAGTCGTGAATCGACGAGAGATCGGCCGAGTAAGAGTCTCGATTCCCCGCGAAAGTGATTATTCGTCGTCGTGCCTGTTTCACGTGAAATCGACCCCAGAGGACGAGAAGAGAGCCTGGCGGACCTATCTTCACGACAGTATATCTCCTTCGGTTGCATCATTGATGAACTCCCTCGACGAGCTCGGCAAAGGCTCTCTCGTTCTCTTTCTTCTTGAACGTTCTTACTCCCCTGGCAATCCTTCGGGCAATTCGTTGACCGTTCGCCTCTGCAAGTTCGATTGCTATGCGTGCCAGAATTCAAAGAGTCTCTTCTCTGTTTTTATAATTGATTAGCTGCTATCTTAACGCTCCAAATGGCCAACGTCGATTTACAGTGGAATGTAAACTCGCCGAATCGGCACGTATACGCCTTAAGAACGTCGTCGACAATCGAATTTTCAGGGTGACTTCGTTATCCGTCGAATGAAATTCGCTTCAATTTGACTATTTCCTTTATCCTAAGTAAGTTACTATCTTTGTTCCACATAATCGTGTTTGGACTTTCTTGTTCGATGCTGTCGCACGGGGGAGGACTTTCCATTTGTCGCGCTGGAGCGTATACGACGCTCGTCGCGTTTCGCAATTCAAAGCGAAAAATTGTCCGGATAAAGAACACTTTTCAATTCTTCTACGAGCAGTTCCAAAAAATATAGCGAAGTGCGAAAAATTGCAGAAGATCGTTTCTAAAGTGGAAGAAAGTTGTGAAAATCTTGCGTTAGAAACTAAGCAATGTCGTGACTTGGATGCATTTTTTTAACGCGATTTCATTTCGAGTCATCTTCGTGAAGGAAAAAAGTTACGCAGAAGTTAAGCTGCGAGAAGAGGGAACGAGAGTATTGGTTACGCCACGTAGTCTCGTAACTCAGTTTCAACGGTACCTCGATCGACGCGTAGGAATACTTTATGCGAAACGTTTCGACGTCACCATCCAAGTCCAAAAGTGAAAAAGAAGCAGTAGCTACGGGGGAGGAAGAGCGAGACGGGGAAAAATGCGGTTTAAGTATTCTACGCGTCAAGCGAGCCGACTCCGATGGCTCCCTGCTGTGAAAAGATATCGAGGGCTGATGTCCCACGTCGAAAGGGTGGTTCGGGATAGGAGGATTGCCACCCAGGTCGTCGGATAATCGTGTGAGAGGACGAACTGCGTATAGATGATGCCACCGCTATCAACTCTTGATCCTCGAGAAACTTCCGAAACCCCTTGAGAGTTTCGAAGACCACCTTGAAAACTCAACCCCCGGAAAAAAGACAAAACAAAAAGTGTCGTTCTGCCTTGCTGACCAGTTGGGCGATAAAAGAAAACCCTCGATATCCTGACATTAACTATTGACCGATCGCGTTTAATATCAACTTTACCATTTTTTCTTCCATTGGCGCGACGGTTAAGCTTAGAGGGTCTATAACCTTGCGGCAAGTACACATTTTAGATTCCTTTATAATGAATTCGATGCAGTACGAGACCAACAAGTTTGCCGTGGTGTTATACCGATTTGGAGCAGATGATATAGAGTATTGAAAGCTTTGGAAACTGAATGCACAACATGAGCCGTCTTCCACAGTTAATGCGAAACCCACAACTAAACCACAATACACGAACTAAAAGCTAGACTAATGTGAGATAAAATTTCGACTGGCCTTAAAACTTTGATAGCGTATAACATTGTTCATCCAGAACCTTGTCAAGGATGCAGTTTTTTTGTCTTATGCGAAACATTCGCATCGAATTACGTTGCGTATGAACTCTTGATCCTCAACATCGAAGAGTGGTCCAAAAAAGCCCGAGACCTTCCCGTTCCGAAGCTTTCCTATCTACACGGAGCTACCGCGTATCGGTATTCAAACGGCTCTAACTCGATATAAGCGACGATCCCCGGGGCGCGCTCGGCTCCGCGGATGGAAAGAAGACGACGTCGACGACACGGATAAAGAAAGAAGAAACTGCGATGTTCCACTACTTCTGGTCTTGCTCGTGGTGGTAACCGATCGTACTATTGCCATCCACTCTTTTACAGCATCAACGGAATAAGAGTGTGTCCCCCAGATCGAATTGAATTTGCATCGAGTCCTCTCGGAGTGGCCGAGCCGAAGGCTCTTTTTCTCTCTCGCTCTCCCTTTCTCTCTCTCTCGGCCATCGAACGTGCATCCGATACCCCACGGGACTATCACGAGACGAGCGTATCAAACTCTCCACCATCTCTCGCATACCCCTCCTCATCTTTCTATTTGGCATGAAGGTACACCGAGGTACACATACCCTCGAACTTCCGTCATGCATATTACGGAAAAACGCTCTCCCTCCCACTACTTTTCTATCGTACGAACGGCGATATAGTTCCCTGGGTACCAGCGAGCATGACATTTTAGATGAGCCAAACGTGCCGATCTAACGAAATGAAATTGCGAGATGCTGACTATACACTTGTGCCAGAGACGCGTTGTGTGTTCGGCTCTGGACTCGCTTGTACGAACTTCTGAAATTTGTATCCACGAAATTCAAGTAGAACCGAAAGAAATTAACAATACGAGATGGAAGTTTATCATCGAAAGCTTTTTGTATGATCTATTTCAATGTAAAAAAAATCACTGAGGCTTTGAATAGAAAAAAAACAGCTCAGGACAGAAGATGTAAGGGGAGTCTCAAGCATTGAATGCTGTAAAATTCGGCTACCCTTTGATTTTGGGGATGAATGGGACCGAGCACCATCTACGAGAATTATTTTGCGGTAGCTCAATCGATGCGGTTACCGTATGTCGACCTCGTCTGTATTTCTCTACTGCATCGACAGTTGCGAAGCGTTTTACTTCGATGTTTTCAATGCCTACAGTAGAAATTGTACTTGTTTCTTCAACAATGGTGTAGATGGAGCTACGCGGGAATTTCTGTTTTACCTTCACCCTCTCTTCGGTGTCGAGCAACCCCCATCGATCCTACGGCAGCTGACCTCGCAGGGAAAAGGGGGGCGGGAGGGAAGGAGGGGGTGGGAAAACCATTTCTCAAAGAGGTTTCCCACTCGCTCTCCGCTCTCGGTATTATCCTGAGACGTCTTGATAACTGTAATTTAGTATTCACGAGATTCTGCTGTGGACGGTCCTTTGATGAATCGTTCGGATCGAGCCGGACCCCGCTAATTCGCAGGCCCGGGGTCAAAGGTCACGAGGCGAACGGGCAAATAAGTCAAGTTGTATGATGAATGATTAAAGCGACAAATTAAATTTACTGAATCGAATTATATTGATAATCATATTCAAGAGTTGGATGCCATTGTTCTTCTTTTTTTCTTTTGAATTCAGTATCTCCACTATTGTAGATTATGATATCTGTAAAATCGCGTGTGCTTCCTACGCGTAGTCGTGGCGCCAAGCGCTATTCGCGCCACGGTACGCAGGATTCTTCAACGTTCTCTGAGGGGCGTCAAGAAGAAAGTGATGGAAAGCGTATTGTGTTCTAACAGGGTTCTAAAAAATGTTGCGATGTGCTGCGAGAGCAAAAATTCATTTTCCTTCCCGAATTGAAAGTTCCAGTTTCTCATAGAAAGTGACGCTGGAATAAAATTTACGAGTGTTCATCGCACAAACGTAAAATAAAAATAAAAATTTTGGATTTTGTTAAATGCAACTCTCAATTTGGACGCGCAAATATAATAGCAAAATATTATTTTTTTCTACAATCAATAACAATCGGTTGCGAAACTTACTGACACGCTATGGAATCGCTCGAACTTCTCAAGGTTATAAGAATTACGCACGTGGTGGTTCGAGAGCTTTCAAGGGCACGTTTCTGTGAAACGCGAAAGTGGAAATTGCAAATATACATTATGAGGGAAATATAATTTACAGTAATCATGTCAATATTCACTGTCGTCTCGGTCGCGTGTTTCATCATCGATAGTGCTCGAGGCGATTTAGAATTTATCGAGATCATAGATAAGAAGAAAAATGCATTTTCAACATTATCCATGCATTTACCAAAGCTAATGTAATTCTTTGATTGTGTAAAGCACGTTGTATTGGCATAGTGGGGAATCTACGCGCACTCTTCGCGTCATTCAGTGTTCAACGGTGACACTCATCGTACCATAACATAAGACCCTTCGGTACAAGAATTTTCGCGATAAATCCGGGCAAGCTATGAAACTGACCAAGATTCCTATTGTGTTTGTGGTGCTAGCAGTGGACCTTTGTTTCGCCGGAATCGCCGTTAAGACATATGAACCGATTGATTCTTCTGAACTCATCGACGCAGCTGTAAGTTATTTCGACTCGTAGATCGGCTTATATCTTACAAATACAAGAACCATCGCGTGTGCCGATATTTTAACATTGTCCAGGTTCACACCTTATCATCATGCTACGGCGAGCACGGTCCCATCGGTATTGTCAGATCTTTGCCAAAAACTCTCCTCAGCAAGCTGTGGTCGAAGAAACCGATTCCTGTTATATTGATCGATGGGAGCAAAAGGATGGATGAAGAGTCGTGGACTCCACGCGGGAAGCTGAGTGTCTTCCTGCTTATAGCCGCATCACCATACGAAGCTTTCCGCGGTATATACGACATGTTAGATTCTCAATGGTACGATCGCCGGGCTCCTGTTCTCGTACTTCGCTCAGCGCCCAACATGAAGGCGAACGGATGTGAAGAATATTATTGGATATTGATGGTTTTCCGACGATTTGGTCTATACAACCTTAATCTGATATGCCGTAGTAATGCTGAGAAAAAGATTTCGATGTTCAGTTTCAACCCACATACGAATTGGGCACCGCCACCCTGGCAGTCGATCAGCTATGAAATACGCAATAATATGAGATTACCTAGACTGTTTCTGTTCGAACGACAATACAAAGCAACCTACGATATCTGCAACAATCTTGACTACGATAGAACAAAAGACATGGGCGGCGAACCAATCCATATTTATGACCCGGTGGTCCGTTCTTGGCACGAGTGGGAAAATAAGAAGCTAATCAACAGATTAGACATTTATAATTCGAAGTATTTGAACGTTTGGAGAACGATTTTACGTCAGTTGAACGCAACTCCCAAAGTACACAATACCGGAGATGGAAAGTTGGTTGTAAGACCAAGCATGGGGGGCGTGTCGATAGGACCATGTTCGGTAATAAATGTACCAGCCTTTCGCCCGATAATCCAACCAGTCATGTTATCCAGAAGTCGTATTCTTACGCAGCATCGCGGCGATAAAACACAATTAGCAAAGATCCTCACTGTCGTGGACACATCTTCGCGATATTGTGTGGGCGTCACCTTGCTTATAACGTTGTTATTCTTCAAATTTGTTGCCCATCAACGTTTAGTTCCGGGAATGTTGAACGTTATTCGCATGCTTTGCAATACAGGCTTCACAAATTTACCCGAAAATTTAACATCAAGAAGTTATCTAACGTGTCTATTTCTTCCTGTGGTGACTATGCACGGAATTTTCGCGGGTAATTTGGCTTCACTATTGACAACGAGGATACCGGTTCGACACGCGGAAACAGTTGAAGATTTGGTAGAATTCAACTACACGATTTATGCGGGTGATGCAATTTTCTTGGTACTCAACAAAACACAAAAATATAAAGCGCGTTTGAATTTGATCTATTACTCAAGGCAGTGTGGCGTTGTGCTCAAAGATCCGACAAATTCTTGTATATACAATGACCAAGCCCTGCTGTGGTTAGGAGAACGATACGACCTGCATGTGAGCCAGACTGACATCTTTATGACGTATGAGACGTTCGAAACTATCCTAGAGACACCTTACACACACCGATTCAGCGAGATAATCTTAAGACAATTTGAAGCGGATATCATGTCTTCATTGGAAACCAGAGTGACAAAGAATCGGGCAGATGAATATCAAGATTTCGTGCAGAGGGAGGGGGTGCCGCCTAGAGTCATGAACTTCAATGACTTGGCCTTCGCCTTTGTTATTCTGGGCATTGGTCTGGGATGCGCTATGATAAGTTTTGTTATCGAAATCTCGCTGAAACCCGCTCTTTCAAGGATCGTTAAAGTTCGAAGATTCTTGCGACATTGACGTCAGGAGCAAAAGGTGAATTTAATTGGACTGGAAATCCTCGTTAAATCTTTACACCATCTGTAATCCGAGGCTACAACAATTCAACTTAGTGCTCGAGTCTTTATCCAAATCGTGTCCGTTATTGCGACGCCTTCTTACAATATTAATCCGTTTATATGAGAGAGGGTAGTTAATTGTTTATTCAGTTCATATATAGTCCTGGAAATTGACACCTATTAAGCGAATCCACTTGTGCTTTTCTCCGAACGATTTGATCTCACTGCTTGATTGATTGACTAAAGAGACGCGGGAGCAACTACTACTTCAGAAACTACTATTGAACTACGCCAACTACTTAAAAAAAAGTTACGGTTACTCATTTATGTTCTGTAGCACTTAATCGTTTTTTAGACAGAATCGTGTTTTAGACAAATTTTTAGTGTTCAGCGAATCAATGTTCATCCCCGAAACACTCTGAGATGTGCGCACGCTTTGAGTTTTATATCATATATGTATACTGAACGTACGAAACAGTGGTTTGGGTTTGTAATATCTGGAAATTGAAAGCAAACGTTGGCTATATTGTTTATTTCGATGTTTGTGTACCGAAGCAAAATGATTGATACGAATACAACAACCACGTTATCGTCTTATAGAGATGTCTTCCTTTGATTCCTTCTTCTGTTCACATACATCTCGTCAGTGTCGTGGATAGGTTGTAGAACCGATGTACATCAGCAGATAAATCGTCGTCCGCGGATCACAATGAGACGTGGCAATGAAGTTCAACAAACTAAAACAGTAGCTCTGAGAAAAATATTTAAAAAAAAACCGATTTATTCGTTAATAACTGTTCATAACAGTGGCATTACTTTGCATGAATAAAAAGCAATCCTCAAACCGGCATTAAAGTTTCAAGTCAAAGTGATCCATATTTTGCGGTAATGAAGAAAAGACACTTCCCTGTATCTGGGAATGGAATACAGTGATGCTTGGGTCTTCTCGACGTCGAAGCCTTTGCTAAAGGCTCTCTGAAGGCGTGACGACAGGCGAGACTGAGGTGTTCAGCACGTACGTCGAAGGCAGGTCCAAATCCTCGGCACGATCATATAGATAAGGTGGAACATAATTATCAGCCGCAAAAAGAACTTCACGACTTGTCGATGTTTTTCCTGGACACCTACTTTTTTCTTCTTTCATGAGGCAAAGTAGATTGTTCTCGAGGAAAGTTTTTTACGGGTCGGTAAGTCAGTTTTGCACTCTTTGACTGCAAGTGACACAAATGAAAATAGGATTCTGGAAAGAAATGTAAAACAATGGTCGTTGTCGTAAACAAAACATAAATTACATAATATCCAAAAATGACGGCGCTAAGATTGCTGATTAATATGCAGAAAATAGGGTTTTTCATTTCTTTTATATTATTATTTTTTTGTCAAACAAGTCAAATCTCTTTTATACATCGAAACAATTGATAAATAAGGATATATGTATATATATATATATATATATATAATCGAGCGTTTATTATGCGGAAGGTTGTATGTCTTTTTCTTCGTTTTCCTGCTTTGGTACAGTTTCAAATACCATTTTTCTTTATTATTATTGATTATATCACCGGAGTTTCGTAATTTGGCAAGTGTTTTTTCTTCATTTATTTTTTTGCGATTTCGATCGATGCGTCATAGATCAATCGTGAATTCCATTATGCAGAAAGTAAATGTAGTAAATTTACGCTCGGGCGACATTTTCGAGCATACGAACGAATTTTCGACGCCGCTTAATTCGCTATCGAGTTCGGCAAATTTTATCATCATTCGAAAGGATAGGAGGAAGAATTTCGTGAACACAGGGTGAAAAGCTTTGTATCTCTCTCTTTCGTTCTCATCGATTCTCCCGCAAGCTCGAAATCACTCTCAGTCCTTTGGCCTCGTACCTAACTCTCTCAAACTTAACTTATTTCTTTTCATTAGCGAAGAACAATATCCGAGAATGGTTTTGCTTATTCTATCTCGGCTAGCGAATTTCCACCATAGAACATCGAGCCGCCACAATCGCGCCCATGTCTCTCAACTTCGCTTCCGTCGGTGAACCAATGAATAAATATTTTTCAAAGAACCAAAGAAAAACCGTTACAATATTTCTCGATCGTTTTTGTAGGCCTTCAGTTTTTCATCTCGAGTTTGAACACGTTTATTCTCTCAATCTCACTGAGCTATCCAGAATACACATTTACTCTTATATGTATGACGTTATTTCATTGGCAAGATCAACCTTCGCCCTCCCGAGCTCCCATGAGATAAAGAAGAATATAACGAGAAAAGCTCTGATTAATATATTTCACTTTTCATTAGAAAACAGTTGGTACGATCGAAACGTGCTTCCGGTCTGCCGGATGCTTCGAGTTTTTGTTTGCAATTCGTCGGGATCGTATATAAACTTGTCTACGTCGGTGTCGATGTTGTGAACGGTTTACTGATTTACAGTTGACACATTTACGATCGTCTCTATCGGTTGTCGAGTGTTGCTGGGCCGTGTCTGAGTTTGTTCTTATTTTTTCCCTTTTTCTTTCTCACTTTCGGTTTCTCGCCTCTCCCGCAATGTGTCTTCCCTTTCCTCATTTCCTTCCTGGGACATCGTAGACCTGCCAATGTCTCGCACGTCCTTTTGTTCGTATTCCGTGAAACGTCTCGTGCCGTTGGCACGTAGGTTGAGAGATGTCCGCCGCCGTGGGCGATTTCGCCACCCTCGTTGAAGCGGCCACTGCTGCTGGTAAAGTCGTCGAGGATCTCTTCGATCGAATCTTCGGCTAGAGTTGCCACGACAGCGACGTCCTTTCTCGTACACGCTTTATCGTTATTGTTGTTCTTCTTGTTCTTCTTCGCCTCCTGCCCGTTCGTACCTTCCCTCGCGGATTTTCACGTTGAAGAACCTGGCTTCGCTACTGTATGGAGCACGTAAGTGGATGAGACAGAGCATGGTCGAGGAGTATCGGTGTACCTGCTGCCAATTCCGATCTTGGATCCCCGCAATCGTCGTCGCAGTCAAAGTAGTTGCTCTGCAACAAACAAAATGTTATTAGCAAATTTATCATTTATCTTTGACGCTAAAATGAAAGATCTTACATTACGTCGCACGTAGTAGTTAACTTAGGAAATAAGTCTTCGAAAGGCTTTATTGAATTTCTCTGCTACAGAAATCTTTTTCAAAGTGATCTAAAAATAAAATAAATCGTTCATTAATCTATTCTTTTTTCTATACACATTAAATCTTTGAAAGTCGTGACTATCTTTCTCAATCTTTATTGCATCGGGCGCAAAATGTCGTTAAATCTTAATTGAAACTCTTCACCTTATGTTCCATACGAATCCCACAATCTTGCAAAATCTTTTCAATCGCCATGTCATTCCGTTGATGTAGAAATGTATTCCACTGATACCGAGAATGAAATTACACGTGGTTCTACCATCTAATCGAGCTGTGGTGAAACGTGGTTTGGAGCTCTATTCGAGTGTCTGTTTGGTGAGGTAGGGCGAGGGTCAATCTCGTCGGTAGGATCGAATCTACCCCAAGCGAGGATATCAAGCGGTCAAGTCGGTTGGAATCCTTTGAAAGACCTTCGGAACAGAGAGTACGAAGCTATTCGGAGCGATTCGCGCTACAGCGGCGCACTGGACGACTGAGCTCCATCCGCGTGAATCGCGTTAACTGTCTCTTCGCTCACGGCAATCATACTCGTTTCGCATTGAGTGCGGTCATCACAGTCCTCGAGTCAGTAATTGGACCGACACTCGTAATAGTCGTCGCAAATGTGACCAGCACAGTGGCCGCAATGTCGTCGCTAACAAACTTTGGAGTTACCACGTCCGTCCGTCTGTCCGTCTGTCTTTCACGCGGTCGAATCCCTCGCGGCTCGTTTTTGGTCAAACTCTCCGGGTTCTCGGGGGCTCTCGAAGAGCCGAACAGTCGAAGCTATCGAGTCTCTCTGTCCTATCGCATACACACACAGACACCGAGCATATCGAAGCGTCGTTCACGTCGCAGTACAGTAACGAGAGCGATGCGGTTTACCCGCGCGCCAATTCGATTACCGAGTTATCGACGCCAATCTATCGTGGACGAAGGGATAGAGAGAGTTGAGCGAGACTGGGGAGACGGAGAGCGGGGTAGGGAGCTGTGCGCTTTTGTGTGCGGTGAGAGCGCGTCATTCCATCGTCCCCCGTGTGGATATATAAAGCTCAACTACTGGAGTAGTAGATATAGGCTGTGTATGCATAGCCCCCACCGTTATTCCTCGTAACCGCGAGAGACTCTGGGCGAGAACGGGACGAGATAAAAGTTTACATTGACGCCGGTACGAGTGTAATGGCACTTTGGGAAAGTGGATTCTGAGAGAATCGGGGACAATGAGAATCATCCAACCATATTTCATGAAAAAATTGACTTCTTCGTTCAATACCCCGATTTTACCCTTGACCTTTCGACGAATAGTGTCTTCATAGCGTTAATAATCTTTTCAATGTAAAAAAAAATGAAAACAAGATACTTTTCTAGTGAGTACAACGAACTTGAGATATTTTACTATGCATTTATGAATCACCTGACAATCGAGGCACCGACAGCTGTCGGTGAGGGAACAGGTGAGGCCAAGTATCTCGACCGCCTCCTTGTACAATTCGGCGCTGGATTTCCGTTGTCTGGGCGGTGGAGTCGGTACACCAAACGTACTCGAGGTTCTCCTGCTGCTCTTCGCTCTCGCCGAGGACTCTCGAGACAACGAGGTCGACGTCGATCCGCCCCTCGTCGTTGGCCGGTTGTCACCCGTTACCAGGGCACGACCTGCCGGCGACGCGAATAGTTGCAGCATGTCCATGTCCTGAACAATAGAACAATAATTATAAAGTGTACGCAGTTGCTTCGGGTGCTTACCTGTAAAATCGTTATCCAATAATACGAACACTACTCAGGGAAATAACGTCCTTCACAAATGTACGCCGAGCATCGGCTGCAGAATAGAAACCATGGTTTCTTGTTCGAAATGTTTTTTTTCAAGACTGAAAATAACTATTTTTGCTTGAAAATGTTCGTTTTTAACGATTTTAGCGTCGCCGTTTGTAGAGAATGTTTTGTAGACAATATTTCAACGGATAAGTGAAGAATCATCCGCAAAATAGAATGTTCCATTAAGACAATTTAGGATTGAAATTTTAATGTTATGAAACAATCTTTCGCAAAGCGACCAGCATATTTTATCTGGAAAGGCATGTCGCCCAATTTGTTCGGGATGTTATTTCGTGTGTATTTCCGGGAGTGGAGACTCGAGAGTCCACTTTCAATCTGTATAACTATAGTCTTGGCTAAAGCTCGAGAATCTCTTCTCGCGAGTCCGAGACGTTCCAGCTGAAACACTCGTCGACGCGAAACGTATTATTCTCTTAACGAGCTGAGAGGCAACTCTGCGAGCTCTCTCTTTTAATTTTCTTTTTCACTCTCTCCCTTCCCTGGCTCACTCTTTTTTGTCGGGGTGGAGGGTTTTTTTTTCCCCTCTTCTTTTACTCGGTACTTCCGTCTCGCAGTGCATTTCGCGTGCTGTGGCAGGGTAGAATGGAGGACCGCTTTGAAAATTTTTCTCTCTCCTAACGAAGCCCTACCCTTTCCTCGTCTACGCGGCCGAATCGAAGTTGCTGTAATTCGCGCGCTAAACCACAAAGCCTCGCCACCTTTTATCGAGATACGTTTATATATAGCCATAGACAATCGAGAAAATCTACTCGCTGTAATAAAACAGTTAACGAGATTGGATTAAACTCTCTTAGATGAAAAATTCGCGAAGCTTTCGGATACCATCGTAAGCCGTTTTTACGATCTCTCCCTATTACCGAACTTTATATTCTTCCGAAGGATAGTAAATTGACAATTTCGTAAGAAATTTTTTTTTCATAAAATCTTCTCAGAATCTTCATTAACAAAAAAACGTGCTTCATTGTGATTTGCATTATTATTGCTTTTCGGCATCAATTGACCGCCCGCGACTCGATAGCGTATTCTCGTCTGCCCGTCCGTATTGAATCATTTTCGACGACGTCGGTTATACAAACGTTGTAAATTTCCCGCTGGCAGAAGTGCTAGAAGGATGTCGCGATGTCGGGTCGACTAGTGAATTTCCTGTCAGCCGGAAATTGCATTTGGCTCGGTGTCGGAAGAGACAGAGAGGGACAGAGGCGCAAGGGTGAGAAACCATGGAAGAAGGTATCCGGACGGTCGAGGGTGAGGACGGGCAGGGTGTAGCGTACGTGCATCTGGAAACGATGTCGATAATCATAAACACGCCAATATCGGTGGCGTCACGCGTGCCATTGGGGAATATAACATCGATACTACATTGGCTGTTCGGTTATGAGTCGAGACTACTAAACAAGCTCGGAATGTGTCTGCGAGCTTCGCGCCGCTCTCCAGATAACCCCGCATCTCTGCCGTTACAATTTCGCTCCCGATATATAAGCCCGAGCGCCGGCTCGATTCGCCAAACTCTCGCGATAAAGTAAGCAAATTTTGTACCGAACAAAACGGTCGATCCTGTAATTTAACGAAGCGCGTATCGATTCTCGGAGCAATTAAGCTAACTCGTCGGAAGGGGTTAGAGTCCAAAGAGCCTCGACGATAGCGCGAACGAGAGGTGCGAGAGGGAACGAGAAAGGTGGATAAAGCTCCAACAGCTGCCGCTGCAGTACCGCTCTCGCATAACTATACACCGGTATCTATAGATATATGATAGGCGGGGGGTATGTAGAGGACGCGTGTATAGTCATAGAGTTGCTTGGATTGCACAGCGAAGCACGAGAAATTCACGTTTCACGCCCGAACGAAGCACATATTCGGTGATCGAGGCTCGATCCTCTATCCAATTATCGTCGAGAGCACGTTTCGTCACACGGGTGTACGCTAATTAGATTAATTGAAAGCTCCGACAGTATTTTTCATTTTTTCTTCATTTTTAATAAAACTCATTCTTTTAATCTCGCGACAGTATCGACACTCTCGTGTTACAGAGACAAATTTTTTTAATCGTGCAATCGCATTGTCATGTGCAGCAGACAATTTATGGGACGAGAAGTGTTTATATCATCGAACATGTAACGATTTTCGACAGTAACACGGCTATTGAAAAATAGAAAAGTTGAATCTGTCGATTTTTTTCAAGTAATGCTACCAAAAATTGTAAAGTAATTCGCACATATCGCCACTCACCGGTAGGGATTCAGGTGTGTGATCCAGAACGTATATGCTGTTCGTGTAGCCGTACAGCATGGTGTCGAGATCTGTAAGTTGCAAGACATAACACAGATGAGTTCTCGGCGCAGTTACTACACTTCAAAGTTTAACGAGCTTTCGGGTTTCAATGAATCTTCACGAAGTCGCGTAACGCCTCGCGATATTTGCAGTTTGCGATATCGCGCAAAATAAGCAGACCTTTCGGGCGAGCTCGAAAGCGGGAACGTTATTGAGCGAGAATCATCGAAGACGTTTGACGCCGAATGATAGGGTACAGGGGACGTTTTCGATCGAGCAATATTTACCTCGTCCCGTCTGTCTCGGGATATAGAAATTGAATGTATGCTTCGGAGAAGCGCTAGAGAGAGGTGAGCACCGAAGAAGATGTGAGAGAAACGCGCATCTGCCACCCCTATTCGCCGCAGAAGGCGCAACACAAGATCGTAATTCCACAGCCGCAATAACATTTCCAACGTGGGCACGGTGCACGTTCTCTAGGACCTTCCCATTCTTCCTCCACTTCGGATCGCGGTGCTTCAATGCTACCCATGTGTCTACCCTCGGCACCTCGCGAAATAATACCCTTTATCCCTCGCCCATGACGATTCGAAGGATCGTAAATCGTTTCTCTACTTCGCAAATGTCGTTCACACATGCATACACACTGATCACTCAAATTGTAATTATCAATCGTATCGCTGAGCGATTCTGCATACTAATAATTGAACAAATGTTCAGTATTGTATTTGGAAAAGATGGATTGAGCGATAAAATGTCCATAGTACATTGTTGATACGTGGCGATATAAAAATCGAAGAATTCGTATGGTTTATTAGCGAAATACCATTCATCAGTTTTAGTGTTGTTGAAAAAAAAGCCCCAAAGACTTCTTCGAGAATTTTACGTGCCATGTTTCCGACAAACTGTAATTACAAATTGCCGAGACCTTAACAATAACTCCGTGATGTGTGCTAGTACACGAAACGATAAATTGAAACATCGCGTTGAATTGCGACGATAAATCGTGGCATATAGGACAGAGGAGGCGGCCAATAGCGAATTGGAGCACAACGAAGGTGGAGCACACCCGGTGAAGGAAAAATAAATATAAAAAATTTTTTTGCGAAAGCTCGTTCGCCGCGGCGGAAGTCGGACGTGACGGATGTACGAGCGAGGGCTCTATCGTGTAAACCGGAAAAAGGGGTTGTAGATTGTCACGTGAGTGAACACTCCTCGACCGAGAACGAGAGCAAGATCGCATGGAGGAGGGATTTTCCAATATTTATCGAAGTGGCTTGAAGTGGCGAAGTGACGTTGTACGGTCACGTCGTTACCATCGATTCGCCACCCTTGCCTGTGGCAACGCGCTTTCCTCACTCGAACTAGAGGGTAAAAATAAACGGATTTTTCTGCACTGCGGCTCTCTCGTAGCCAGCACCTCTCGGGCCTCTTCCACGCGCGTTTCGCATCGTGGCAAAATTAATTTTTACCGAAATGAAAAAAAAAGAAAAACTGATGCACTTTTGCCGGAAAGCATAGTCAGGGACGTTGGGTCGAAGGGGTGGATGCGAAAAAACCGTCCGCCTATGGCAAACTCGACTTTTTTGAAACCTTTTTTGTTGGCCCCTTATTCTCTCTGCTACTACTTTTATTCTACAGACGGTGTTTCTCTGTCGCTCTTCCAAACCCTATCGCGAACGCGCTGCATCTATCTGTGTATACGACCTACCGATTTTTATTCTTTTTTCTATTCGCTTCCATCTCTTTTACGACGATATATTTCACTGTCTTTTAAAATTCCATATCGAATACGGAACCTATAAGTCCTCGATGCTGCTAGGAATTCCTTCGAAGGCGAGCGTGATCTGCGTTTTTAAATCTACGCGGAATAGAATAAATAACGAAATGCTGAGTGAGAGCGTTGCTGTTCGACTCGGCGGACGAATGAAGTTGGCTAGAGGGTTCCGATGTTTATTTTCGCTCTGGTTTATGAAAAAGTTCACCATTATGAAATAACATCCGTCTAGAATCTCGATCCCTTCATTCAAAAATACGACTCAGGCTCGATTCAGCCGTTTTTAATTTAATTCCAGAAACACATAGTAAAATGTTCCCATTATGAAATGGAGAGGGCAGCTCAGGTTTTTTTTCTCGAATGCCAAGAGAAAAGAAGCAAGGGAGAACAGCAGCGAGGAAGAGAGAGGGAGAGCTTCAGTCTCGAGATCGAAGAGCAAAAAACCAGGAGATGTTCGAGTTACGTAATGTAAGCACGCGTTCGATATAAATGTATATCTATAGTACAGAAGAAACGAAGCGAGTGGGTGAATCCGCTTTGGACGAATATCCGACTCTACTCGTGGGTAATGTAGGGAAATTTATGAGTCCTGGGTCAGCTCTCCCAAGTTTCGACCTTGCAAGGGATGCACGTCGTTCGTACTATACATATATAATCTCGTATACGCGAAAATTCACCGGTGGCAGTAACTTCGGCGTGCGATAGACGATACATTAAAATAATTAACAATATTTCTCGATACCATTGGGCTTCCGGTACACGAGCACGGAAGGATAATACTAGCAGGATTGTAGGATTGTCGAAAGAACCATTACCGAGTCGAGTCCGCCCGATCGGTAGATTGTCCAGTAGCAACAGCATCAGCACCGAGCAATAAGATAAATTCATTCGTGCATCATTTCCTGCTGGAAGAAGGAGCAAAATCGGCTGACTGGAAATTGATCTTGTTTTAATGCAATGTAATGTGCGCTGGCACAGCAGCAAACGCGAAACTGCACAACGGCAAGTGGAATAACGAGGGATGAAAGGGAAGGAAAAAGGTCAATCCCGAGGGCGCGGTACCGGGGCCGTGCTATATGCAACTGTAACTACTGGCTCCTGCTGGGAAAAACAGCAGCAATTGTACTTTCTCTCGATCTCTCTCTCTCCCTCCATTTCTCTTTCGCTCTCTCTGCCGTTATACGCAGCATTCAGCAAAACGTGGCTTAACGAGCATAGTGTTTTGTTCGAGCAGCGTTGCAGAGTTTGGTAACGTTTGCGCGATTAGCGCGGGCTTTTGCTGCATCGAAGAGCGGAAATCGATTAGGAAATAAAGCGAATTTCCTGATTCGAATCTGCGGTGTTCGTACTCGACGTCACTCGGTCAACGTAATGTAATACTGTTATTTCGTGGATTAATAGAATCGTTGCATTTTATTTTACACACATTTTGGTAAGTTGCCCGTCTGTTTTGTCTCATCTTGGATAAGTGCTAAATCGTTTTTTTGTATAAATTGTTATTACGGCACACCTTACAATGTACGTATTTAACGTTCGATGTGTCCAAGAAAGAAAAAATACAAAGACCTGGTATAAGAAAATTTAAAGAATGAACGGATATTAATGTGCAAAATCGTGTCAACAAAGTATCAATATTGCGAAATCTGATCGATTAGCAATTGCCAATGTTGTCTTAAATACACACGCAACTTTGCAAAAAAGTTGAAGAGCTGTTTCGAATGCTAAGACCTTGCAGTATTGTGACAACGTCTAGAGTTGTAAGGTCTTGCCCTGCGATGCGTCGTGTATCGAAGCATGTGGGCTCATAATCGGATATTGTACTTCGAGAATCGCCTTTTCGCGATTTTTTTTTGCTTCTAAGGGATTATTCTACTCGGCACTAAAGAAACTCAGCTGCATTGCAGGTGTATTACAGTCAGTGCTCGCGAACGTCGAAGACATAAAAAATTTCTCGCGGCTCCGATGAACCCTGCGTCGAAGGTTCATGCGACGAAATAAGAGACTTTTTTTTGTTTGTATTTTCCTAGCAGTAACGTCTGGTCAGAGTCAGCAGGAAAAAACAATTTTGCTCTTACCCTCTCGTAAACATTTCTCCCATCTACGACTTTTTTGCGTTGTTGTTTTCTCTTTTATTATCTTTTTTTCCGCAGTACATTTCGGTCGAAGGCACGTACCATTTCTTTGCTCTTCGAAAATTGAAACTCTCCGTCTCTCTCGCTCGCTCTCGGGGAGCTTCTCGTTCTCAACTATAAATCGGAATCGACGCCCCGACGTCCTCGCTGTTTCGTATGATAGAAGAATTTCCCCGGTGTTTCCAATGCGACAGATCTGGATTCTTTATCTCTGATTCTACGAGCACACTTTTCTATTTTGTTTTATTCTTTGCACATTCGTACGATCTCGAACGAGTAAGATAAAAAAGTAATACAAAGAAACGTTCGTCGACGAGGTTATAATTCGCGAGATATTCCGAAACGCGGCATAATAGAAGAGCGTCGTTGGGACGGCCGGGGAGGATTCCAAGAAGCGATGCAATTTACATGCAATCAAACGGCAAACAGCCCGCGAGTACGAGAAAGTGCGGGAGAAGATCACGCCGGTGGAGGAGAAGTTAGGATCCGACGACACTGCGGCTGTCAGCCAAGATTGCGAGGTACGCCTTGTAATTCCATATGCAAATCCCACGCGAGCTTACCGAGCCGACATCTACGCGGTAGACAACCCCTACGTGTCACAGGATCAAATCAATATTCCAATACAGCTCACGGAAGAAGCCTAGCATGCAGCCTCGAAACGCCGCAATCAAAAGCTGACATTAGATATTATAAGCGGATGTGACAATTTTTTTCAATAAAAAAAGACGAGACTTTATGATAATCGAGGGATTCACATCAATTTCCATTCGGGCAAATTGCGGACGGACCGAATCGTTGTGTTTTGCTCTTCTTTTTTTCATTTCTAGCAATCAAGGCTTGAAGTGAATTTCTTCTTTAAGAAAAAATGAAAAGGCTATCTTAAATCATTAGGAATCCTCCTCGTGTAATTGCTGTCTGATTACGCATTGAATAATGCAAATGGTACACTGAATTGTTGTGTTGTTTTATTCTATCCAGCGCGGAATCGTTATTCTGCGACGGGAAGCGAAAAAGAAAGCTCGAAAGAGTTTCTCCGATAGTCTCGTCATAGGGACGCGCCGCGCGCGCGTCTTTTTCTATTCTCTTCACTGATATACCCCAGAGAGGGCTTTATATTCATTCGATTGTGGAGCTTGCCGCTCGCCTGGGCTCCGAACTCGGTGGAAAATTATAAATTTATCTTGGTCCGTCGTGCACGACAGAAATGATTCAGCTTTAGAGATAGGGAGAGATGGAGGGAGAGAGAAAGAGCGAGGCGGTGAGCGTGAATCGAGTCAGGCTCCTTCCTCGACGAAGATATTCTCTCACGGACAAGGACGGTTATAACGAAGCTTCCGCCGTTCGAGGCAGCGCCAGGATGCCTATATATATAGCGACAGTTTCACCTCATCGTCGTCGCACTCGCTTCTATCTACCTTCCTGATATTCTTTATTAATTCAATTGTAAACTCCGGTCTCCTCGCCTCGTGGCGCGAACGAACGCACCGTCTTTGTCCTTCGAATATTCTATTGCCCTCTATCTAATTTTTTTAAAATCGCTTCGATCACTGTAAGCCTGAAGGACGTGCGCTTGTTTCAAAGAGAGTTACGGAATGGTTTCCCGGCCTTTTTATTCGCGTTGTTACAAAGCGCGTAATTATTTTTAGTAATTGCTACGCCAAGATGAATTTTTGCATTTATAATTGTAATCGCAGAGCTTCGGGGTGGAACGTTACAGCGCCGTTAGTGATACAATATTTGTTTAAAATTAATTTGCTTCCTGAGTTAATACCTTCCAAAGTTACTGCCGTTAATTATAAACAACATTTTTTTTGCAGACAAGGGTCGTCCTCGGTGCAGCGTCAAAAACTAGAGTTAACACGAGAGAGCTGGGGAATAACAATAAGTCGAGAGTAGCGGAGCAAAGTAGTGGTACCGTCTCAAGTGTGTGTCCAGTAGTCAGCACTGCCACTAGTCAGACCACGAAACGGCGCTGGTATAGCCGAAGGCTTAGCGAAGAGGAAAGAGGAAGAGAGAAGGCCAGCGTGCACACACATCCGATAACCAGGTTGCGATAGGTTAAAGGGTGAAATCAAGCGAGCTACCGTGCGAGACGTCAGCGGTAGTGGGGAGGGGAGGGGTACGACGTTGGAACGAACAGCTTCGAGGTTCGGCTCGGTTTGAGGGCAAATACACTACCGGCGAGGGCCACTTCGCCGACGCTAAATAATTCATGGAGCAGCGCGCCATACCGTGGCAAACAACCCGTTCGAGTGAGAGAGGTAGAGGAAGATAGTGTCTATAAACCCTCTTCGATGCCTCTCCCGAGGCTTCTGTCCCAGTGGCCAATGGATCGTTCATACAAACGCCTATTGATTGGCATTCGCCGCTTGTGCTCGGCGGGACTCCTAATAATCTCTGCACCCATCCCCAATTTCACACAGTAAGAATCATTCGATCATCCAGCGATGGATATTTATCCAACATAATAGAGCGATTAAGATTCTTAAAAATTGACGATCGATAACAAATTGATCATCGGGGTAGCGTTCGTTTAGCGATTCGATATAGATCTTCATTCAAGTGAATAAATTCCGGTATTATTGCTGCGATGAACTTAGAGTCATTATCAATAAGTTTTCTTCGGCAATGATCCTTTTACATCACACATTTATGTTGATGATATGCGGACGTACGAGTTTACGATACAATTTAACGATGTGACATTGCGAATTTTTTGTGTGCGCGTATTCGCAGTAGATACAGCCGATATAGTTCAGACGCAACGATATCTCAGTCTCCAGCTCCGCGTTGCTGCTGCAGTTCCATAAAAAGTTTTGCCGCTTAGTCTTCTTTCTACTCAAGAGAACTAGGGGTCGAAGTGCTCCGTCTGTGTGTGTAGGATAGCGAATGGAAGAAGAAGAGGCTTGAAGCCGCTCTGGAACTTTGGTAATTACAGTAAATTAAACTCTTTAAAATTTATAAGGCATCCCCTCCCTTCCTCTCGTTTTCTCCGGAGGAGGTTTCCTCGGCTGCCGAGCGTTTGACACGGCTCCGCAGAACTTGGAAAACGGAGGCTAAGCGCCTCACGGGCAAAAGTGAAACGAACACAGACGAAGAGAGAGAACAAGAAAAAGAATTTTGTCGCGAGATATCGGCGAAATTGTATCCCTACTTCTTGCGGATATTTGTTGCACCATTAACGTGGCAAGTCGTCGACCGGGGCATTTATTGCGAACCCTTATTGCCGAGGGCAACGACTTCGGTGCGTCGTTTAATCGGGCCGATTCCATCGGAAAGATAAAACTCTATAGAATAGCCCGTGGCAAAGGAGCGCGATGATATTCAACGCGTCAAGGCAATTTAATTAAATTCAATTGAAGAGCTCCGGGTAACACGGTAGGGTTGAACAAATTTTCTATAACGCAATCGGGCGCGAAAGGGTTAATAGTACTTTTTCACTTTGAAAATGTTTCCAGGCGAACTCAACTCGGTCCCGAAGGGTTGAGAATTTCTTTGTTCTTTCCTGCATGTACACAATTTTCTTGACATGCAGTCCTCTCCCTATTATCCCGCACCACGAATAAGTTTCAATATTCTTTCAACGAAGCGTATAAACGTTTCAGTTACAGCTGCGAGTGTGTCCCGTTTGCATCGTGTGTCCCACTTGCCTCGTTAAATGGCACTGCGAGCTCAGCATCTGCGAATGCTCGCCGGCTACAGAGAATACAGAGGAAAATATCTCTCCGTTCTCTCTTTCCTTCTCGTTCGAGTGAATTCTACTCTCGTTTGCGAAAAGTTTCGAGAACAGAATAGTTTGGAGGGAAATTTCATAGCCCTGGCGTGGTTTCCGCACCGGTGAACTTCACTGCGTATGCTCTACTTTCGAAACTGTCGAGAGACTTTCGATATTTGGATGATATGAAAATTGGACATTGCGTACGTAACTGTCGGCAATGGATTAAATAAAAGTATGTATATGGTTTTATATTTAAACGGATTCATAAAAATAATTTTTATTAAAAGTTTTCATTTCATTCGATACGTTTTTTAGTTCTTTGAAGTTGATATAATGCATATCCAACGATATTCGGAAAAATTATTCTTTGTAAAGTAACTTTTTTGTGGAATCATTTTTTTGTTGCTTAAATTTTTTATTTGATATCGAAAACAATGTGAAAAGCAATATTCTCCGAGGGCACGTCACGCGAATGTTGAATCATAATATTCTCGTGTATGGAAATTCGTATAACGATCGGCAAACAGAGCACTTGGTGAAACAGGGGACATTCATCTCGTTGCGTTTCCCGACGTAGCGAACGCTATGACCGTGGCGAGGTATAGGAGACTAGCATGTACGCAATCGGCCAGGCGCAAATAGTCGTTAACCACTCGGTAAGCTCTCTCGCGATTTCCTTTCTCTCGCTCACTCCCTTGTGGGTACAAAATGATAATGTTTGGACATGCTTGCGATAGCAGCCGGCACGCGGGTATAAATTAATACAATTTGTGAAGCTCGACGGTTTCCGTAACGCGGCGCTATTCGTACTTGCCACTGGAGCTCGGTCTAAAAACCCGGAGGGCCGAGATCCCTGGCGAATATTAAAGCCCGTTATCATATTTATCGACTTCACCCACCGGCTTCAATATGCAATCAAGCCGTTTGTACTGACGTCCGCTCGCGCCACGCAAGCACGTTCGTAGAATTCGCTCGAGATTCGTTTTTATTTTCCAGGCCCGTTAGAATTCTTTGTTTCGGTAGTCCAAGGAAAGGAAAGAAAGAAACTTAATCGCCTGGGAGAATTTTTGTTCTCTCCGATCTTAGTGTTATCGTCTCAACGCCACGTGTATCGAATGTCGATTTTACTGGCTCGTGTTACTATGAAGGTCGGATGAAAAGTGAAAAGAAAATCCATCATCGTTAAAGCACAAAATCGATAGGCCACCGAGAGAAGGAGATAAAGTTTCTTATACCGCGGGGTCTCGTGGCTCCGGTGGTAAAAGCGGAGTTTCTCAGGGAAGCTGTTTTTCTGCGGTGAATGATTGCTCATGGGACGAAAGCGCGGGAACTGGGATTTATTTCAAGCATTACAGCGCCGATTACATCGAGTTCAATGGCTTTACCTGTATCTATAAGGGACAGTTAACGTCGTTCGAGAAAAATAATAACTTGTTATATTGCTTCAACCTTAGGTTTAGTAAAAAAGAGAGAAAGAAGAGTCTCGATAAGTTATCGCGATGAGGTAATATAAGCGGAAAATTGGAAACTGCTCGAGCTTGTGGCTGGTTAAACGGTGTCAATTACCGACATCCACCGAGGATCGTCTTCCCGGAACTCTGTGTAGCATAAATATTTTATAATTATCGCAAAATGAAAAAGCTATTAAGCTCGTTTTACCGCGAGAGAATTTATTGATTGACCGAAATAAACTAGTCTTGTAAATTACATTCGCGAAAAACGAATTTTTTTCGTTCTTTCGACACGATATTTCGAATTTACTTGAACATATAAATTAAGTGAAATCATTTCCATTTATCACAATACTTCCCTAATTAAATTTTAATTAAAAAAGAAAAATTTTCCATCTGTATCATTGTTATTATCACGAAAGTGTCGAAATATGTGTCGGAGTTAATAAAAGGTTAATTCTTTCGAAATTTCTGCAAAGTTTTCGCTTAGCCCGCATTCCGCGAAGTATCAAAGACCCAGCTCCATTAGTCAGCGTCTACGTTGGCTGTTGGCTGTTGATAGAGGGAGAGAAGGGAGGAACGCTGCCGGTAACTCTCTCGTTACCGGATATCGCGACCTGTCAAAACATCAGCGAGATAAAACCCGACGCACCCGCCCCATCGGTGGCTGTCGTCCTGGGTTGCGGAGCATCGGCTCGCACACTCTCTCAACGGTACGATAATGGGGATACCGTCGAAAGAGAGATGAAGGGTTGAACGACGGAATATAGAAAGGGAGGGCAAGAGAGGGGTAGATGTGCCGAGGGAGAAAGTGGCGGGTTCGAATAAACGTCGCCGGATAGACGCGCCGCGTCGGCGCCTCCACTGTCGCAAATGCCACAGAGCATCGGCTATATGAAAGTACTGAATCCCGACCGAGTACCCACCCAACGACACGGAGCCAAAATTGCGTGATCGATGGACCCCCAAACACTTCCGCGTCTCATTCTCTCTTCGCTCTCTCGCCCGTCCCGTTGATATTTTATGCCACGAAAAAAATAACGCGCTCGACGAGGGACATGACTGAGCGCGAAACTAAACCGAGATTGGTGTCCCCTATGAGACAAGGGTTTGCATGGGATTTCGTACACAGCTAAAACTTCATTATTTCCATACTTTATCGTGGCTCCATAGACACACGCGTCAAGTCGTTTTTGTTTTACGCCCAAACGAGGCGGGTTAAAGCGTCAACACGATTCCGTATTAGCACTGCTGACACGTAATTTACTTTAAGCGTGCCTTAGTTACATGTCCATCGCGCTCAGTACTTTTTCATACTTTGCGCGGGTCTTGCTCTTTCGGCGATCCCACTGATATTATATTGCAGGAACGTAACGCAGTTGACGAGGGACATCATTGAGCACGGAAATAAACCGAGATTACTGTCCCCTAATATGAGACAAGGGATTGCTTGGGATTGCGCACGCGACTGAAGCTCTAATAGCTTCATGGTGTCGAAAGACCATAGATTTTCGTGTCATGTTATTAAATATTTAATAATCTTAGTAATAAAAGGATAGTTAAAATTAGAATCGATCTGACCAAGGAAAAATGTTCGCTGTTTCAAGGATCAATCCCATGATATAAAATGCTTCCAATTGTCTTAGAAACAAGACATAAAAATCTTCCAAAACAGTTGGTTCTTTATAACTCAGAAAAACGAAATGTGAGAATTAGAGATTGCTCTAAACACCTCAGAGACTCCAGGATGTTAAATACCACCATGTTTAATCGTGATGAAGGTTGAAAATTGACTCACCCGTGGGTGTGCAGGGGGTTCTGGCAGCTTCCACGAGATCCTCGCGGCTTCCGGGCGGTGCTTCAAGCATCGCGGCACTAGACGAGAATGTCTTGACGCAAAGCAGGCTCAAAGCTGCAACAACAACAAAAAAAACGTCAGTGGGTAATCATAAATTGGTGAATGAAATGCCGAGAAAAATAGTAGAATATTTAAGCGTGACTTTTGCACAGCAACAGCGACGCCGGTATCGCGTTTGAAGTCTCGGTTTCGTTTTGCTCACCGAAGAGAAAAGCTCGGTGAAACTTTCTTGTGGAGTACTTTCTTCGCGAAGCATATCCGAGCGAGTCTCGACCTACTTCCGGTAGGTTGAACGGGTGGGCGGTCCTCGTAAACTTTGCTCTCTCATTCTCTTTCTCGCTCTCTCTCCCTCCCGCGCCATTCGCGGAAGGCGGCGGAGGCACCGGCGTGCATCCGATAATTTTCATCCTTATCTTTACGCGCCTCATCTCTTCTTCTTTATAAAACGTTGCCCCACCCGGGCGGTTAGGTACGTAGATAGGTAGGTAGGTAGGTATAGTTTATTATTTGGTGAGGCGCGAGCGTGCCAAGCGAGAGTAACGATGCCAAAGGTAGCGGAAGATTTTTGCGAATTCAACGTCAGACGCTCGAAGCTCGTCGCTTTTATATCCCTTGCCCAATCTGCGATCTCATCCACCATCGGTCCACGGTCAAAGATTTTTCTCGTATAACGTACATTCCTCAGGCAAAATTTTCGCTGCGTCTTCTTTTTCTTTTTTCTGTTACTTTATCTCTCGCTCGAATGACTAGATAAAGATACGCAGGGGGATGATTTTCAGCATGGCTCTTGACGCGCTATACAGACCGTAAACTTTTCTCGTTCACATAACCCCGGACCGCTTCTCTCGCGTCATCTAGGCGGAGTTATCTTCTTGCTTATTACACGATACTCGTCGTGGGGCGATCGTAAAAAAAGACCACACCGGATTTACCGCATGCCTATCTCGAGCAATATATCAACGATAAATTCAAATCGGAGAAATAAAAGGTAGTGAAGAAAGTTTGTTAGAAAGATGTCATTAAACTTTGCGCAAAGTAGTGAAACAAAACAGGAACGGTTGACGAAAATTCGCACACAAAGTTGCAGATGTTCGAAGATATTATCGCACGATCAGGGAAAAGCTCTTCCCCCATAAATTCAAAGTTCGCGATCGATTTTTGGCTCATGTCCCATAGCAATTTCTTCGGATCGTGGAAAATCGTGGTATAACTTGGCAAGCCGCGACGTATACGTGCTCTATTACCCCGACTAGTTTGCCGCAGAGGCTCGCACAGCATCACTGAAAATGCGAGACGAAGTAGGGGGCGAACGGGAGATGGGGCGAAGTGGGTGTTCGAGGCAACATGTACAGTGCAAGCGTTGCACGCTCGGTTTAACTCTGCACGCTTAGTAATGGTGAGGTTCGATCGAACAGACAGCGAAACGGCTTTGGAATAATTATCGTTGCGCGCGAGTGGCTTGCACCGGCAAAGTGAGGGGGGGACGCAGGGATCGAGTTGGATTCTGATCGTACTGGCTGCTGGACCGACCTTGTTTACCATTTTCGGGAAAAGCACCGCACGAGAACTGTATATTGTACGGCCTCGCTGGAACTCCGCTCTCGAACGTACGGCGATGTGCTTTCGTATCCGGGAAATGGGAGGCAACGGCATACATATTTATGGGAGGCTGGGAGGGCATCCCTTTGGGAATTCGAACGGTGTACGTCCCAGAAGCGACGGATGGAACGGCAGTACCGTCGAACACACTACTACTGCCTTCTGGCCGCGACTGGTCTGACCCGTTACGTTCCCCTTCTACTTGAACTATAATTCGCAGCCTCTTCGACGCTCCTCGTATATATATACGCGGTAAACGGTGATTTTATTCGATCGATGATACGATTTTACTACTTCCTACTGCATGTATAATAATACGAGCGTATACTATAGAAACTCGGTGCACTTCTATTCTCGTTTACTAATATTTCATCCTGTCGGATCGTCTCTAAATGCCATTTTTTTTTACATGTATATTCTATATTTTTATGTTTATTTATTGTGGTCATTGTTAAGTTGATGCATTAACGTTTCCCGCGGCACAGTGCGACAGATGATTTTTTTCCTAACTATACCATTTTCACTTAAAGATGCGGTCCATTTTATTTATTGTTTAATGTGCCGAATTGTTTTATGGTGTCCGTAACCTGCGGAGGCTTGAACGTTTCCCTCTAAGTCAAATATGTTTAACATGGAGTTAAGAATTCTCGTTTGTTTCAACCTGCATTGTTGATTTCCTTTTTCCTTGCGTAAGCTTCGTTACGTCGAGACTGCAGCTCGTTGATTTTTTCACCGAAGAATCAACACACAACGTGGCCGAGAAACACAGCGGCGAAACACGGTACGAAGACGAACTCGCGCGTTAACGTTAACGCACGGCTCTGAGTTTCTCAGTCACCTCTTGCGGCATACGCTGGTCCGGCCAACGTTATAGGAGACCCGTTGCGGTTATCCTCTCTTACACGTACGTACTTTGTGCGTTATTCGGTTGTTTGCCGTGGCGTCGTCCCCCTGTGCGGGGGTTCTCCTTGCACCGGCGGCGTGTTTTAATTAAATTTTCACGACCACAGACGCGCGGAGAATGTTCGTATGGCTTCTCTCTGCGGCAATAATGTACAACACTCCACCGCGATACATATGTTGTACGGAGTTTTGCGCGCAGACAGAGAACTAGAGAAAGAAGAGGACGCTCGTGCGTCAATGCGAAACGCAAGAAGTTCGAGGAAGACAATTCTCGAATGCTCCGTTGGCACCGCAGCGAAGTGAGAAGGATTTCGGCTCCGTATGCAATTACAAAAGTCGGAGATACTGAATGAGACATTTGCATGGAAAACGTACTTACGAGAAGATTCCGGTCTCACTGTAATTCGTATCATTGAATAATAGAGGAATATCGTATTATACACAAAGTGTAGTACGCGCGACAAGAATCTATTTGACGAATTCATTAATTGATCGAAATACACGAGGGATAGGATTAAAGTTGTATATCTCAGGAAATTCGATTATTTATACAACAATCTCGTTTTTTTTTTGTATGATTAAAGTTCATGCGGCTAATTAATTCACTACTTTCCTAATTGGCTACACTGGCGTGTGAATTGTTTTTAATTATCTCGACTTCTCATTCTATGTACTAAATACTTCGGATTATAGCAAAGCCACGTTAATTTTTTCTGTTGATGCATACATTTGACGGTGAAGCGTACTTTTTCGGAGTTCCGTGATAAAATTAATTTAATATCTCTCGCTTGCGATATACTATAGTATCAACAGAATTTCCGGGCTCCATCCTTTATTAATTAATTTTATGTAATTAAGCAATGCACGGTTGGTTTAATTGGTGAAACTCGCGTATGGTGGTTTTCAATTACTCGTTATTCCTCGTGCGTAATAATAATGATGCGGCGTATTATCGTGAAATCGTATTTTTGCCAACATTTCTCACGAAAGGTTTATAATTCGGCGATACAAAAAAATGTCAACAGTTTTGACCGATATGTATTCTTTTTTTTGAGCCCCGTGACAAAATGAATAGACGTTTTGTGAAAATATCAAACAATTCATATATAGATTTGATGGATGTGTTTACTTTATTCGAGTTCCGTGACAACATTAATTTAATATCTCATGTAATTTTCTATCATCAACCCACCGAGCCTGAATGTACGTGTTATTCAATTTTGTGTAATCAAGTAATGCACAGACTGTTTAATTAGAGATAACGGCGTACAGCTGGTTTTCAGTCACTCGCCGTCCTTGTTTGCAAGAAAATATACTTCGCAGTATCGTTCATCTAAGTTCGCGATACTGCGTTTTTTTTTATGATGGCTATGAAAAAAATAAAAATGTTATCAAAGTTCGTGAAAGTTTGACGAATACGTGAAAAAAATTCGATTTCGTGATTACAAAGCTGTTGAATAGAAAAAAAAAAGTTGTGTGATTTATCGAAAAACTTGTTGAAAATTTCGCGATGTTTTGATTGACGCTCGTTTACATTTCATCCGGTAAAAAATGTTTAAAACCTTGATAGATCGTGATAGCATGCTGTGTCATCAAAGAATCTGTACGGTGTGCGAGAGCTGAAACTTGTCATGTATGCGATGAACGTTGAAACGCTTGAGCAAAGAGTAATTTTCTCGATTATCGACGTCGAGAGAAGCAACGGTTGAGAGCCCCCCGGAACGATTAATCGAGTTTTAATACCGGCATTAATAGGTCGTTTATCGTTCGACCTTTCCGCGGCTTGCGGGGTTTCTCTGTCCGCAAACTCTTTCCCTATTCCCTTATTACCACTCAACGTCGGAAGCAAAAATGCTCTCCATTAATTAAGTCGATTTGGAGAACACGGGACGATCTACGCTCGCGAGAATTTCGCATTTTCAGGCATTAAAATGATTCTTTTTTCTTGTTAGATTTTTTTCCCCTCATTGCTCCATATCTCACTCGATGTCGTTGAATAATTATTCTCGGCTATTATTTATCTCGCGGGAATTTCTCGGCTACGATGCTATCCGTACAATTATTGTCCCGAAGGTAGCCCCGCGGGGGTGGAACTGAGCGAGAGAAGGATCCGATGAAACTCTCACGGACGGTTTCTCACTTCCCTACCGAAGCGAAAGCTCAAGCAACAATGGATGATTTAATTTTCGTGTCTCGACCGAGTTTCTCCGGAGCTCCTCTCTCCTCAACTACACTCGCGCGCCTGGGGAAGCCGAAGCGAAATTGTTTATTTTTACGCGGAGAACTCCCCGGTGGAGAATCGAGAAGGATTCTTCCTGCCTTCTAACCCTCTACGGCCTTTTCTCTTTTCATCGTTCGTTTTTTATTTTATTTTTTTTCGAATTCACGCGGACCTGTACGATTGTAAAGAATCGCAGAGTGTTCCGTGAAGACACGAAGCATATCGAAGGGTGCGTCGATGTATTCTTCCCCTCTTCGACACAAGCACCCCTTTGTCTTCCGACGCTTTGCTCAACGATTCTCATCCTCCTCTCGGTTCGTTCCTATTTTTCTTTTCAAATCCCGAAGCTTACAACTTTCCCTCTCACGCACTCACTCTCGTCTCATCGCCATTCGCAAAATTTAACTCAGCCCCGACGAAAAGTCTCCTTTCATAACCGCGCGAGGAACGTGAGAAAAGAAAAAAAAAAAGAAGACAAAAAAAGAATAGTCGAACACCCCTAAAAACAAGCTCTCGAACGATATAACTTTCATCTCTCGTCTCTTCGAGGGGTGGAAAGATAAAAAAAACTCACGGTTTTTTCTTATTTCAACGCTTCACCTTCATCGTAACCGCAGAATGTACCGGAACGTGTATTGGAAAAATACTTCTATTCGTACTCCTCGTCGTTATTTTATTTTATGTTTCTACTTTTTGTTTTTTTTCTCTTTTCATTCTCGTTTTGATTCACGACCCTTGGAATTTTCCCATTAAAGCGTCCTGCCTGTTGCACTTGCGCATCGAGTCAAGACTCCTCGTAATACTTTTATTTTTTTTTCTTCGCTCTCGCATTCTATTTCTCTCGATCCTTTAGCTTTTCGCTTCGGCGTTCTCTTTCGCTTCTTTTTCATCCCGCAGAGAGCCAGAGGAGAAAGTTTCATCTGTGTCGAAAGCTTCAGTGGCGAGCGAACAATTTTCCTTCGGTTTCCATGCTCGTTCTTTCGTCTATGGGAGGAAGAAAATTCGGTACGACGTACCGCAACCCTTTGGACTCTGCGATGGCTCTGCGCACGTTTCACGAGTACCTACTTCTACTCTTGGCTAAGTCGATCCTCATTCTACTCCTTTTCTTCGTCTTCTTCTTCTTTTCTCATTCTACTTCGACCTGCGATCAAAGTCGCTTTGTCTTCAGGCTCCAACCCCCTACCACGCGATCCGCAGATCGCCCGCATTTGGCCAGAAAAGAATCCTCTCCAAGCAGCGTCGCTCATCTCCTTCTCAGCTCTTCGTACCTCTCGCGATCGAAGCAGAACAGACTCTCCCAACCCCAATTTCTTTTCGCCGCGCAATCTTTTGTTTCCGGATCGTTCTTCAAAGGCGATTCATCTCTCTCGAATTCTCGCCAAAACCCGAAGATTCCATGGTGTCAAAGGATTCATCAAAGGGATTGAGATACTCGATGCAAGATCGTGACGAAAATGCACGAAGGATCCGTTAGAAATTACTGTGACACACGTCCAAATTTGACTGTGACGCTATTGGTCACAAAAAATGCTTGAAAATACTATAATTTTTAGCTCTTTTGTGGGAACTTTTACCATATTTTATTGTTAGAGATCGCATAGTCGTCCTGTTTTTCGTAAGATAGCGACATTGGCTCCGCACTACCAGAAAGATATGATGTTTTTCTATTGGATCTATGGTAAATTGTGTCAGATCCTTCTCTTACTGCATCGTTTATTTATGCGATTTGGATAAGATAAAAAAAATCGTCTCATCGCGCTAATGAACAGAAGGACACTTCCCCCATGTACTTAAACCCAAAACCGATCCGGCAACTGAGAATGACTTTACTTTTTGTCGTTCACTATACCATCGACTCTTTCGCATCGACAAACTGCTCTCGACCTCGCGAAACTTTTCTCGCTGAACTTTGGCCCCGCGATCGTCGTGAGAAAAATTGTGGCGAACCGTGAGCTCCAGTTACCTATATAGTATATACTGCACAGGCATATACAGATATACAGATGCATAAAAACTGTAGAGATGAAAACAGAGTTGGGAGAGATGAGTGTGGGAGTTAATAAAAATTCCAGTGGGAATCCGGATACTTCGCGAGACGGAGAGAAAGAGAGATAACAGAATCGCGTTCTTCTTCTCTCGTCTCTTACCGGCGTTGTGGAGCTTTTCTACTTTCCGAGGAGACTTGCCGACAAAACGTCATGCGCCGAAGGGCAGGAAGCTGCCGAGAGTCGGTCCCGGAGAAACGCGCGTACGTGGACTGGAAACTTAACCGAGAGAAGAGAACAAGAATTTCACGAGGGCCGAATTCGGAGAACTTTAGTCCTCACTCTCAAACCCCCTTCTGCTTTCTCTTGCGCGGCGTTCGGAGGCTCGGGAATTTATTTATCGGAATACCAGGGGGTTTGTCGGCAATGGAGAGCCGCCGTGGAAAGCCCTCGGTCGATGCTGGACAATGGGCAGCGGGGAATATAATGAACCGCAAAGTTCCACCAGCAGTTTAACCACGAAATTGTCTCGTTGAGTAAATGGACTGCGGAGTTCTCAGCTCCTCGGGTAGGATGAGGCTGAGACATACGATAAGAACGTTCGAAAAAAATGTCCAATTACCAGAAGATCGCGTAACTTGGATCGTTAATGAAAATGGCTATGATTGGACCGTATCGTTTGCCTTTTAAAAATGGCTCCAGTCTAATTAGAATAACTATAACATAAGAAAAAACTTGCGACGTGGAACCTTGCACATCTTCATGTTTGGACACTCAAAAAGATCCTTCTATACAAAATCTGGTATTCAAGTTTGACTTCCTCGTAGAGGTAGTAATGTGCAAGGTTCTACTTTCCAATTTTGTTTATGATTGAATCTGTTTATATAGAAAATATTACCCCACATCCAGAAAGTCGCAAAGTTTCAAGCAGAAACAACCATTAAATAGTACGCAACTGTACGTTCTTGAAACCAACTTCAACTCAAAATTTGCAGTCATCACAAACAATCACAAACTTGATTTAATTTCAGTCTGTTTTTGTGCGGAATATCTCAAAACCGCGCCAACAAGAGGAAAAATTAAAACATAATCTGATAACTTCACAAGCGTGACCACGGTAAACCTGGGTAAACTCACCCCGCTTGACGTCCCGCCACGTGTTCGTGATTTCTACGAGTCTTCCCTCACTCCGGGTCGGCTCTTCGCCGCTGATCTCTCTCACATCGTGATCCGTCTTGAATTCACCGTTTCTGTAACAAAACCCAAGCCAGAGTCAGCGTTATAACACCCTTCATAATTTACATTCAATTTTCATCGGCCGGCATTGAAAAAGCGTATAAATAAGACAAAAAAACACATTGTCGAGAGTGGTTGGCCTGCTCTCGGCATTCAGGCGAACACGGCTTTTTATGTCGGTCACACGTACGCTCCGTTGAGGGGGTCGTGAAGGGAGAGGGATTTCGCGCGGCCTGACGGAAAGTGTGCACGCGCGCTCGACTATTCGGCGCAATCTGGACGGCATATGCTATCCTACTGTAGACAGAACGCGGGTGGGAGAGAGTTCGCTGTGCACATGTGTCAAATGCATAATGCATCTCGTGTAGTGAGCCGTTGGTCCACGGCTAGCTTGCACTGGCTTTACCGCGCGGATAAACCTGCATACGACCTGCATATGTACATCAACATGTGTGCCTACCCAGTTGCGCTTCTCGCTTGTACGCCACCTAGTTTTGCTCTCATAATCATGAACCGTACGTGTCAACTTTCGACATCTCTTTACCGCCTGCTGCTAATTATAGTGGAAGGGGGGAAAAACCAAAATTATCAACTAAATTATGGATACGACCTCGGAGCAATCGGATAGCTCCATATTAAAAAAGAATACGCGACGAATAATTAGGCCGATATTTTTGTGACGTATTTTTTTATTGCCGATATTGGGTGATGAACCAATTTAGCCGATGGCCCGAAACCCAAAGGCGCTTTTCAGTTGTCTATTACTGAAGAGGAAATTCCGATATCTCTTATTAAATCGTTCGCATGGAAACTCGATGATCCTAATCGCATGAATTCGTATAATTTTACATTGCAGAGAACTCGTGACAAGCATGACTTAATGTCAGAGTATATGAACCGCAATGTTTCGTCAAGATAATCGTGGAATGTAAAGTACACGGTTGAGTTAACTTCGCGAAAGAAGATAATACCACCTCTAATTGCTCACCTTCGCGGCTCTCGTTAATCCGTAGTTCTGACGTATTAGCGAGAATTATATCGAGCGTGGTTCTTCACCGGTGAGATTATATCAACGGGTCTACCCGCGCGTTGGACGGCTTGCATAAAAACTTAACTCGCTTTTGCTCTGTCTCTGTTGTCCCCTTGGTGGTAAAGCTGCGAGAATATCGTAGTTGTTCGTGAAGCGTGGTAAGTTTTATCGCCCGGTCACAGCATCGGGAACCGCAAGCAACGAAAGTTAAGCGTTCAGCCCGACTGCGGTGCTTCTACTTCCTCGCGCTACACCCGAAATGTCATGCTAGCAACGAATTCGCCCGCGCCCTTAAAATGAAATTGGTCGTAAATTCGCGGAATCTTTTATCTCCTAATGTGACAGTCTGTTCACTAACCCTCGTGGAGGAGCGTAGCAATGGCACGTTTACGAGATAAGCGTGAGAGTCACTACGCACGAGGACCCTTGTACGGGGGGTTTTTTTTGCCTGTTATAGTTGAAGAACGGAACGCGAGTGAGGCTCGTGATATCTCTTTTAACCCCCAAAGAGTTTCTCGAGAGAGCGGGCGAGCACGGTGAAGAGCCATGGGGAGTTATAGGCCACGATCCGCGGGGATTGGGTAATTGGATTTGAGATCGCGTCATTTGGAAGTCGAAATGATTGGGATATCGAGAATTGAGAAGATTCGAGTATTGGAAAAGAATCGGTAACGATCGACGTTAATAATGGACTGATTTATCCCATTGGTTCGCCCGAATAGCGGGAGAATGAGCGCGACGCCTATATCTATCTCTCAATCTCGCATTCTGGAATTCCTCGATCGAGAGGGAGGAACATCGAAGAATGGATGACTGATGAGGACAGGATTTCCGGGGCGAGTGTCCTTTCGATATCCAATCGAGTGGGACTCGTTTATTTTCCCGGCTGACGAAGGGAAGAATGGACGAAATTCAACGGTCTGGCTCGAAAAATCGGACTGCGCTCACTCTCCATCCACTTCTATCTGAGAAGCTTTAGGTTGGACATTATATCTTCGCTCGAAGCTTTTAACCAATTCCATGCGCGGCGGCTCGATAGCAAATGAATTTTCAGTCGAACAATGGCTCATTCGCTTCCATATTCTCGTTAATAACTCTTGCGATTTTACTTCACAGAGATATAGATATCATATATTTCGCAATAGCACGCAAGTAAAGCTTTGTGACTTATTTTTAAATGAATCCGGAAGCTTTTGGCAAGCGAAAAAATGGCATTAGGTATTTTTTCTATACGAATAAGATATAAAAGCGAATCTGTTCTAAGCCCGAAGGGACTCGCCCGTAGCAATCTGAAGAGCGTTCCGGATCTCGTGGAACATGAAATCCAACGGAAAGTCCGAAAGATTACTCTGGCTAATACATTACAGTTTACCGATAACCGAGTAACAAGGTTTTTCTGCGACGAATCGAATTTATCTAACTTCCGGGTTTACTTAGGCCAAGCTGGCTTGCGTAAAAACGTCGGGATGACCGATCCGTTCGGTTCGTATATTGGAAAAACGTTGCACGATCATATTACATTTGGCGAACGTTAGCAAACAGTATCATTAGGGATGCTGGGTTATTTCACCGATGGAAAGCCTCGCCCCGGGTCCGCCCGAACTTTCACTCTGCTCGTGTGTCTTTCTCCATTTCGTCGCTATATCTATTTCAACGTTCGTACTCTATCCTTGTTCCGCGCTCCCACGGTCCACGGCCGACTTAACGGCTCAATCTAATTACACCAGTCTCGTTAACTCGTCGGCAACCCGTGCGGTGATCGTGCTCACGGTCCCGGCTTGCCTTCAAGCCCGACTGGCTTGCCCCCGCCCCCCTCTCACGCGAAACTTTTCGAATCCGCACGAACTCTACTTGTCGTTAAGAGGAATTTTCCCAACGATTCGTCGACCAATGCGAATCATCGACGAAAATCGTAACGCCGATCTGTTTGCGTTTTATTTTCTCGTTTACGCGCGAGAGGAAAAAAAACGCTTGGCATTTCCCAAAATGAATTTAACGATCCGAATCTCTCGATTCTCGTTCACGGATCATTGATCCCGTTTGAAATTATCCTATAAATTAGAAACGCAGATTAATTTACGTGCTTCGCGTTCGCATAATATAACGCTGAAACAGCTCGGAAGCTCCTGTAATTCTATGAATATTATAATCTCGCGTGAATGGGGAGGTTCGAAGAGAGCGAGAAACCTTTGACCTTATCCCGTTGAAGCTCGGATAGCAGTTACACGTGGACTGGGCTGCTAGAGAAAAAAAAATGCAGAGGTGTATAAAAGGTGAACGGAGACGGTGGATTTATTCAACAGATCCTCATCCTCTTTTTCTTTCCATCTCTTGAAAGTCCGACGCCGGACAGAAGTTGGATGGAAAGGTTATTAGACTTTTTCCACCCCGGGCAGTGTTGGCCAGCGAACCGAGATATTTCACGAGGCATTGGACGAGCCAGTACCAAAGAGAGTTATGCATATGTATCGCGAACTACATAATCTGTATAATCTAAAGTTGAAATTTCGTTTTGATACCTCAAGGGAATAGAGTGCGGAAAGACAAGCCGAAAGTTCGATGAACCAGTTCTAACGCGGGAAAAAAATGGCATAATTGTTTGTAAAGAGTGCCCACGAACTTGGGCTCGGAGAACTCATATTGAGATGAAAAAGAATTGATAATCACACACGCGCCGCCTCATACTATTTTCAAGTAAGAGAACGGGAAATATTTTGATTATAATCGGATTTTATTGTCGGAAAAGCAAATCGGCCCCTAAGACCCACTCATAAGGAGCGCGCAGACGAAAGAAAAGTCCAATGAGCCAAGGTGGAGCACAAAAAAAAGTTGAAAATTTTTGGACAGAATGCAGTCAGAAGAAAGCGCTGCGTTGACGAAAGATCCCACTTTCTCATCACGCCATCGGGCAAACTAGTGACATCCTTCTGTAGTTGACCGCATGCTATAGGAGATGCTTTCTTGCTCAAGCTTGCCCGTGCTCAATTTGGGACACGATCTACGTCCGTCTCTTCGATACCCATGTACCGGGTCAAATACACAGCTGACTCCACATAGGGTCGAAGAAAATCGCGCCGTGCTTCAGCTAAAGGAAGAGAGAGGCAGAACAACAAGCAGTAAAAAGAAACTGATAGGAAGCCACGACCAGACGGTCAGCTATGACCCTTCTCTTCTCTCTTACCTACTTGCTCTACTAGTAAAACTTTACCCGATCGCCGCTTGACGCACCGGCGACCTCGATATCGCGATACGTTCGATAAATTGTACGGTAATGTTACCATCACTTCGTAAACTCCGAGAATACTTTATAAACTTGCGGTTCGTTGCGCTCAAAAGTACAAATATTATTGGCTACTTTTACTTTTGTTCAAACTCTTTAGCAAAATTATTTAAACGCGGTTCGAGTTAGTTTTCATCTCATTACCGATATAATTCTGTTTTCCCTCCGGATTGGCCTTTTTTTCGCAAATCTTTACAGGGAAAACTGAATGCTTCTCGATAAATAGATTTCCTGTTAAGAAAATACTGGGTAATACTTTTTCATACGAAAAGCTTCGAATACGAGGTACTGATCGTGTTAATAGAGTAAAAGTACATGAAAATCATCAAAGCAGAGGCAAAGCTTGCGCACCTTATCCTCTCGCATTTATCCAAATGAAAATTGAATGGTATTCCATTACTTCGCGCGCGTCAACGACGGAAGTGGGTTCTCCACATCTTCTCTCCCGGTAATCGCAACGTTTTCCTCTTGCGAGTGCAAAGTACCGATGTAAATACGCAACTTCCGGGAGACGTTCAGCCGCGCGTGCGAGTGTTCGACTACTTAATTAGCAGCCAGTCGACGGGACGGCGGTTTATTCAAAGGTAATTAACAACCCGCGCAGGTAGACTCGTCGACGAAGGTTACCCTGGAGCCAGATTCTCTCTCGGTTGAGCAGGTGGTCTGACTCGTTTCTCCAACCGTCTTGCCCCTTTTACTCAATTAGTCTTCCACTCTAACACATAACGCTCCCGCTCTCTCAAACTCGTCCCCTCTCTCTCTCTCTCTTTCATCCGTTCTCGCACGACTCGTGGCGCCTTTCCGAGATCTACGTTAATTTTCCCTTCGTGTTCGTCAGCTATTCGCGGGCCTCTTTTCATCCTGAATCTCAATTAAGAAACTACCTCAAACACCCAAACTTTGACGTTATAGTTTTCACTAAATCCTAAAAGGTGAACTGTATCATTGTAGCCGGAAGTTTTATCGCCGTTGTGCGAACGATTCCAAAGCGCATCCGGGTGAGAGGCGAGGAGGCAAACGGAGATACGGAGGGACCAATTTTCATCCATTCGTCCGCCTGAATGACGTTGACACTCTGGTGAAGAGCCGTTAATCGCGTTTCACCGAGGCCTCCCATATGTTCTCATCCGTTAAATGACAGGCCGGTCAGCACAGAAACGTTGACGAGGGCTTTAAAATTGTCACTTTTCCCTGTCGACCAACCGACATGCCGATGCGATCAGACAAAAGTGTTTTTGATTGATAGTTTTCAAAACCCGACTGACAACGAGGACTGTGCATGCATTTCAAACGGATTGGCTCATTAAAATGAAATACATAGAGAACAAATAAAAAATAATATAAAAACAATGGCTTCTAAAAATGTCTGACAGCAAATAATGTACTTCCAAAAATAGTTATCGCTAACGATATTTCGATGTTATTTTGTTGTTGATACTTATTTGCCAAATCGTATTTCTCAATCGATTCTTATCCTAGATACGAAAGTTCATAAAAAAATCACCGACCTATCGAAGCTGGAAGGGGTGCATTGGCGCCAAGTGAAGTAGAAAGGGATACGAGAATGACTCGAGAGAGTATCGACCTTTTGTCGAGTCAAGAAAGAATATAATAGGAGGGAATGTTGGATATATGTTAGTAGGCGAGACGAACGGAGGAGAGGGAGCGGGAGTAAACGTCCAAACGGATGGAAGATTTATGAACAGGCAGCTTTTGTACAAGCAAGAAAGCTGAGAGGGCCTTTCGTCCACATCCTCTTGTATCATATAGACGCGACCTCTTTTTAGTCTCGCCTGATACCTGCCTGGCAAACACGATACACGGGGATCATCTTCATTCTTCTTTCGTAATTTGATAGACGAGAAGACGAAGAGGAAGATGAAGCAGGGACGAAGATATCGAGAGGGCTACACACGGCCTTATAAAAGCCCTGAAGGGGGTGTCGCTGGCTACGGTAGTATATTATACGCCTCTCGGCATCATCCTCTCCCTCGGCGGAGTGTCTACGTCGTTTCCTCAGCAATATTTTTCTATATAGCTTCGTGTACAGAAAAGCCGTAAGAAAACTTGGCCGGGGTTCATTCATCACTGAACAATAGAAATAGTTGTTATCATTGTTATGCCACTGGACACGCTCTCAATAGAGCGTCGGCGTGTAGCCGCGTGCGTGTATATCCATACAGTTTGTGGATTCTCCGATGGAATTTTTTACAAGACTGAAACGTAGCTCATTAGCATTCAACGGCCAGGATCCCTTCCGGTCGGTGAAGCCACCTGGAGATTCTGGAATACTTCGCATAGAAACACAGAGAGAATGGTGGAGGTCAGTCGCGGTTCCTGCAGCGTCCGGCTACTGTGTGTGGTACACCGTTCAACTCCGACTATCCCGGAAATCGATATTCCAACTCTGCCATTGCTCCGACCGCGACTCTCTTCGCTATCGCCACTTCCGGATCGCAGATTTAGGAATGGAAAAAAAAACTCCGATAAAAGCGGTAGAATTCGCGACAATGAAGCGCTGGAGAGAGGGCATTTTTTTATCGGTTCGCTTGCAAACGGTTCAGTTAGTTTCGCCAATTCAAGTTCCGGTTATTTGAAGTGAAACAAAAACGATTTACTTCTAACGGAATTTAGGATTACCGAACGATATGAATTATGGATATGAGAATTGGGGGCCAGATCACGGGAATTAATAGAATCGTGGGATAGAGATGAATTCTCGCGAGAACCTCTGTGAATGTCACGAGACGCTATACGAGGGTAGACTCTCGTGCCTAAATGCCCCCGACCCGGCGGAGAGGTAACTAAAAGCTACCTTCGCGCACCCCAGAGTCCTCAAGTGCATGCATAATTGGTCGGGCACGCGTATATTCAACTAAGTTATCGGGTTTCATGTGTATACTGAATTGCATCTGTGTACGCATCTCAACGCCTCTCGCTGCGGGTGCATTATACGGTACACTCGATAATTTGAGGTTGAAAGCCAGAGTCACGAGATAGAGAGCAAGCTGCAGGATTAAGATAATTAAACATCGCTAATGTATTACAATATACGAGCTGCGAAACCGTGCATATGAATGGGCTTAAGGTAGAGGCCCGCGCAAGTCTCTGCAGAGTCTGTTCTCGTTCTTCGGAAAATTATTCGAAAACGTCCCTACTAAAATAATTTTCATAACAGTGAACATAGAGAAGGGACTATGATTATTCACATTACTTTTTATCATTGGTAATTCTTGATTTCATTTTCAACATTACGAATGTGATTTGTTCTTTGCACTTGCGCAAAACGTTGCAGAACGATAAATGAAATAAAAAACGGTAGTAAACGAGCACTTAGATTATTTGATTCATTCTCAAGATGAGTGTAACAGCTATTTTGCCTTTATTTCAAGAGGTACACTGCTAAACGCAACAAAAATGTTGTTCTAATGTCCAAATCTTTAGATGGCGAATTGGAGCGTTAAGCGACCCTCCGTAGAAAAGTTTCTGGGTGAATATATATATTTTTTTATTTTATGATGTCACCCCCGTCCAATTGGCAGCCGCGAGTGTATGAATTCTGAGAGATATGCTACCGCTATAAAATCCCAACTCCAAACCCCTCCTTTTTTTCAAGCGGCATGTCATTCCACGATGTCTCCATCCTTATCAGAGAAACCTCATCCTCTCATCTCCTTCCATCTTCTCTGTATAAAGCCGAGACTGCGAGTACGGACTCTATCACCGAGTGCGAAAGCAGAGCTTTTTTCAACCGGTCCTACCCCCAGCGGTTTCTGTACGTGCTGCACAACGATGGAATAGACTCGAAGAGGACTTTAACGTTCATGCCGAGACTGAACCTATCTTCGCAGAGGCACGAAGGACGATGAGTTTTCTGGCCTCGTCGTCAACGACATCTGTCTTCCTAAGTAGCTTACGAGACCCGGGGATCGAGCAATTCGCGCGGGCGTACGTGGGTACACAGAGGGTCTTTCGGAAGGGTATAGAGCTGCTTCGCGTCGTAGCCGTCGCGTGTACGGCTATACGAAAGTCCTGAACGTTATATACCGCGAGGACGAAACGGATTCGAGGACGACACGACCGCTGGGGGCCCGTTGGGTCGGCGGTAACCCTGATGTATCGATGGATTAGGGAAACCCCCGGCCCAGGCGTTCTCTCACTACTCCGTTTCCTCTCTCCCTTTCCGGCTATGGCGCGAGAGCTTTGGATTTTCCTTACAACATATCCCGAATCCAAGGTCAGGACTTACCCTTTCCCCGATTCGTTGCTCCTCGGCGGAGGATCCCTATCGCTAACACCCACTCATGCCTACTACATTCACACGTCCCTCAACCCAGAATCAGCTTTGCGTAGGTCTAGATAACACGGCTAATAATAACCCGACGGACCAATTACGTTCTTGATTTTATAATCGACCCTTTGAAGCAAGCACATTCAAAAGGTGCTGTGCGAGACGGTTTAACATTAAAAAATGAGAAATTGTAGTACTGAGACTTGAAAAAAACAAATCTCCAAAAATTTTGGAGACGAGCTAAGCCACGAATGTAAATACTGTGGATAATTTTTTCCATCAAACATGTCCCCACCGCATTTGTACCGTTAACATCGCGATATTGATTGCCAAGAAACAGAAGGGCTTTATCTGTACTACGTATCATTCAAAACAATGTGCCACACGCCCTTCTGTTTCTCGCGCTTGATATCACGAGAGGGACAATATATCTATATATATGCCGATTGCAAAACTTCGGTCGTAGAAGTGAAAAATGGGTCAGTGTCGAGACGCGAGGCTGGACGACGTTCGATTTCTCGCGTAAAACATGGAGTTGTACGCGTATATCGCTGGAGGTGGATAGGTTGAAGGGAATGATGGGGGGGATTGTAGAATCGGTTGAATAATAGCCGCGGTGCGGAATACGAGAGTGCTGCCGCAGTGCATTGTCGTCGACACAATGAGCCTCTCGTTGAACATTCGCCATGTCGTGAATTCACGACTTCGTTCGGGACACTGTTGGATTCGATTCGATTTAGTAGGGTAAGACATAAGTTTATATATATGTATAGAAATGATGAAGAGATGAAGAAGTTCAAATAACTCGTCGCGAAAACACAACCAATGAAATAATCAATGTTATTGTTTCTCCTCTTATATCGATGACTATTATTTTGGCATCAATGTCTATAAATAGGATCAAATATATACATATAGAAGATCGGTGCTTGCCACGGGGGAATCAACAGAGCCAACCCAGATCCAACGACATCTTGGGTTATTTGTCGAGGAGCGATAGACGCGGTATCGAGAGGGATGCTGTGAGATGACATCCAAGGAGAAACACTGGTAGCTGGACAAATATTTTCACGAGCTAACGATGCACGTTTCCTGGAGGGTATTCGAAATCGCTCTACACTTGCATTAGACGCGTTCGTCTTTGTGCGAGTTGCAATTTTGCAAAAATATAGATTGTTTAAGATTGTTTCAATATATTGAAATCAAAAAGAGAATGAAAAATAGAAATAGATTGAACTCCAATAACAACGAGCTACAAATGTGAGGACATTCTAGTGTCATTCCAATAAAGGGTCTATGGATGCAAAAACATAATTTTTTTTCTTTTTTCTCAATGCACAAGGGTATTTAGAGCGTTTTTAACTCACTATCATCGTGCTGGTAATTACATAATAGACAGTTTCCTTTGAGACGATTAAATAGTCTTTCTTTTATGCTCTCATCTAGCTTTGTAACTTTCGTTTCTTTAAACCTCTAACGCCTAGGTACCTCATAGTAGCATGTTCAAAGTCGCGTGTTTCTCTCTCCTCGCCTGACTCGTTCGCCCTTCCGCTGTTAACACTCCGGCAAACACAAAGGGAATCAGAGATAACACGACATTGCGTTACATCACTTCCGAGAGATAGCACAGGAGTGCTTCTCTTTACTTGCTTGCCTTCCGGCGTGTTTCTACTGTCTTTCTCTGTCGCCCCCCGGCTTACATAATTTCACGGCATTCTCCCTCGCGCGGGAATTCAGGGGGCTCTGCTAGTTACTATGCTGGAGCATATACGGCTCACCTCAAACTGTGCACCGAATGTAAACTAAGGCTCTACCTCCCTTCCATCCTGTCTCCGCAAACGCCGAGAGACGATAGCAGTCACGATACCTGTAGGATATTTACGCAATAGATTCGAACGGTATACATCGGGACATCTACACTTGGCCTGTTCGTCGTGTTGTCGCAAGAGCAAAGAAGAAACTACCTCTGTATTTCGATAAAACTAAGTTTTGGTTTGACATAGCAGCATTGATACTTAAGCGGGGGTAAAATGAATATTAATTTCAACAGCAACGGGTAAAGATTTCAAGTATTTGCAAAAAATGTTGATATTTGACACTAAAAAAGAGCAACAACTTCGTTTTTTAATCAACAATCGACGAAACTAAAATGTCTATGGCTTTCTACAGAAAAAAAAATTACGTAAGATGAGACTTTTGACGGAGTTTTAAAATCGTTTCTCCTTGGTGATGTACAGCGATGTAGAAGGGAAGAAAATACAACAAAGGTGTAGCGGAGATCGTGTCGAGTCAAAATCCCGCAGTAAAAAGACGAAAGATTCGATCTACCGAGAATGGAACTCTGAGGAATCACTTAACGAGTTACGAATACTAATTTCTCAAAGTGCCATAGTCAATGCGTGAAATTTTCGATTTTTTAATAGTTTAGTTTGAACTGGCCCGGTTCCCAAACCCTTACAATTTTTGCCGAAAAGTTGAATTTTCCAAAAATATTTTCGTCCACACGACTTCGGGTAATTTTTTACCCGAAAGATATTATTCAGAGCAAAGACAGAAAGATGGGTGTATCGTTTGTCTGAATAGGATCAAGGCTCTGATACTTTCGTGTGCCATTTTTCAGGGTTTCCTCGCAGATGTCCATAGACTACCGGGGTTTCTCGGTCATGCCTCTCGTTCGTTCGTGCCGTTTGTCTCGCGTACGTACACGGTAATGCGAAACTATACAATGTAACGTGTGCGGTGAGCATAAATCATGCTCGGAGGGTGGACGAGCGGCAGAGAGATATTTCTCTCTCTGTTGGTGCGTAGTTATTGTGATATCGTGGGCTATTCGAGATAGCGCAAAGGGGCGGTGAGGAAGGGGGGGGGGGGGGGGGGGTGATGCTCGGCGCTCGGCCGTACACCACATACCGCTACTATTGCTGTCGCTTTTACTGATGCCAGTGCTGCCACTGTAGGCAGGAGAAGGAGGGATGCTTTTCCGAGCGGGATTGAGGTTGTCAGACGTGAGACGAGGTATCGGCGAGCGGGAGATTTATACCGCGGGCACCACGAGCTAATGCTACTCTTCACAAATCGCTTATCTCATATATTCCAATTGTAATCCTGTTTATCTTTCGTCTCACGCAGAGAGGATTCGAATCTTGTCCAAACCGAATTCGAAGAAAAAAAAAAAACGTGACAAATGAAAGCAAAAAAAGCCTCTACTTTCAAATTATTTTATGATCCCCGTATGTATGCGCAGCACGGCGTGCAAAAAAACAGACAGGGATACAAATAAACGAATGGACGGACACTGATACACGACTTTCGAAAGTGGTTTCTCTTCATTTTCGAAAAAATTGAAATAATTAATCTGGGACGTAACATTCTGCTTGGCTCGACAATTATTCATATTTATAACCTCGATGCCAAACGATCCGACTACAAATCTTGTGGAGTTCACCCATTTGATTTAAAAATAGAACCTGCTTTCTGTAGTGAATGCATGAAAAAGGAAAAAAATGTAGGCGCGTGGCAATACCGGAAATTCCGACACTTCAATGATATCGTCGAGCGGCACGGGAGTAGTCTATCAGTTTACCCATTTGGTTGAAATTTGTGGGAAATATCAATGATCACCCGAGTCGATACGTCGAGAAATCAGTTATCACCTCCGTCCTACGTTCCATTGAATCACTTCGATATATTCGGTCTTTCTCGAAGCATCATCAGCAACCACTGCTTCTCTATTTGCTCCTCGATTTTCCGCTATCTCACCTTTCCGCAATATCGGCAGTGGCACAAGTACAGAAGTGAAAGAGCGCAGTTTTCGCTCGTTACTCTCGACGGCACTGATGTGTGCCGTGATACACGAAGCGAGACGTCGGTGCCGGTCTACGAAGCTTTGAGCTTCTCTTTGGACCGACTCGCAGTTTCTGCAACCAGGCTACAGAAGTCCACAACGTTCCGGGGCTTGCTCGTAGAATTTATCGAACAAAGGGGGTTTATTGTGCAGCTCGAACTAGAGAGCGAGAGAAATAAAAGAACGGTGAGTCCTCGACCAACGATGAACTACATAGCTGCAGCTTCATACTTTTTTTCTCCTTTTTCTACTGGTTCTGAACGACTATCACATGGAATTCTTGTTTCTCCAGCGGACACAACGCTAGGAATTTTGGTTTTTCAACAATTTTATTTCATTTTCAACGTTTAGCCTCGATTTGTTAATTAATTTTTAATGTAAAATGAAAAATCCTTCTTCCCGAATACAACGACGGACGGCTTGGTTTTTCATCTATGAGAAATGACTTCGCATGAAGAATATTCAAATAGGAAGCTCGAGAGTCGAACAGTTCAATGGCAATAGCGATCGCGGAGTGGATGCATAAGAGGGCCAAAGTGCCGGGGGATGGGAGGTGGAACAAAATTGCGGTAAAGCCACGATTTCTCATGAACGTTGCAACGAACCGCGTTGATTGCGGCCCATCAATCCTCCCTCTGTGCGATCCGAGGTCGTTTCCTCCGCAGGATATCGACGCGGGAGAGAGAGTGAGAAAAATCGAGCAAGACCAACGCGGTTGCAGATGCGAGCCGACGAGAGAAAACAGCAAAAAAAAAAACGCAATTAAAAAGGACAGTGCGATAGTAAAAGGTTTTTTCCTATATCCTCTCGGCCATTCGTTATAATTTCGTTAATATTGAAAGAAACAAAGAAAAATATTCGACGAACACGAAATTCCAAACAGCAATTTTCTGTTTCGTTCCTGTAAAAAAATTTCAACGAATAAAACGACGTACAGCATTACCGAAAATGATAACGCGTTATGCATTGTTAGCATCGTTATTATTTGTAAATAGAATTCGGGATAAAACACATCCTCTGTTACAAAATGGCGCAACACGATTGTCCAATTAGCAATAATATTTCACGACTGTTGCAATGTCCGTACGAAAATTCTCGACGAACAGACCGAACGAACTGCCGTCATGAAAAATGATAATGCCGTACGCGAACTTTTAATGGCTTGCACGGATTATTATCATTACTATTATTACGAAATGAGTACCGGAAATGGGCTTTTAGAGGGAGAATGAAAATCGCGCATTTGCTTCCTGCAACGCTGTGTAAGCCCAAAGAGAGTTACCGTTCGTGATTTCGGCATGGTGGAATTAGAGATGCGGAGAGTATGAGAGCGAGATTGAAAGAGAAATGTGTTTTAATTCTCTCGATTCCGGCGCAGCGGCGTTTCGGTCAAATGCACTTCGTTCTCCCGAGGGATCTGGCACTCTCCTCTGACGCGCGCTCTAATCGACGGAGAGTTAGCTCGGCTAGCGCATCAGCGCTTTCCGCGGCTACCCACGAGGCAATCTGGCACACGAGCGTGTAGCCCCTCCGAACGGTGGTGAAACACGTTGAATTTTATAGCGTTAAAACTGAACGCGAAACGCCATGTGGCCGAGCGCGAGTTTCGCTCTATCGAATTTGTGAAGTTTTCACGCGCGGTTAACTCTCGCGGCTTGGCCACTGCGGTCACGCGTTGATAACGAGCTATACGCCGCAGGACGATGCTTGACGGCGTAAAGTGTGGTCAAGGACCATCAAAGTGCCATAAACCGAAGTAATACCGCGAAATAATTAACTCGTGATCGATAAGATAAGCCCAGAAAAAAAAACGCTCTTCCAGCAGGAAAATAACGATACGATAAAAAAAAACACGTATTAATAGTTTGCTGGAAAAACCGTATTTAGAGTTTTGTTTATAGTCGATCAGTTCATGGCCGTGGTATCGTATTTGTCAAGCTATTTGCACCGGGTATATCGAATCGGGGGGTATACAATTGCTATTGCTGCGCGTTGTAGTGTAGTACAATGTGCTCTTGGAACTCTGAGCTCTTTCGCCGGTTGCAACGGGGTTCAGCTAAGGTTTATTACCGTGTGCCGGAGAGCGCACAGCCTTCCAAGGCCGATAAAGGTCGAGCTTACAATGGTGACCCGGGTCGCTTGCACCAGCTATTTGTCAGCAAGGGCGTTCCACTTGCCTCTTTCACTCTCTTACTCCCTATATACGTCGCTCGCGGTGCCACAAACTCTCGTACGAAATCGTAAACCTCTCGAGATTCCCAGGAAACGTAAAATATAATTATAATTAACGACGAAGCTACGAGTGTCCACACACGGAGAGCGATAGAGACCGGGCGAGGGAGAAATTTCATTTTTATTATTTTTAATAACCCCAAGAGAGTGGCTAGAAAAAAAAAGAAAAGGTAGCTCGTATAATTCGTGACGTTAGCCATGAAACGAGTTTGCGATCTTCGCGAGAACGACGAGGGTGAAAGACTCTGTCCGCATTCATCGTCGGATGCTGAGCGCGTTCGGCTCGTACGTTTTTCAAGGGATTTTCGCAAACGACGATGCGAATTGCCGGGGTGGTTTCTGCGGATATATGCTCCAGTATTACCGTAGGACGAGCTAGCTCTGTCATAAGAGATGTAGAGAAAGCGAGAAGTGAGGAAAAAAAAAATTGAACAAAATTGAGGAAGAGAAGAAGAAGAAGACGAGAAAGAGAGGCTGACTCCATTGAGGGTATATACATATACATTCGTATAGATAGATATACATGTATAGAGGGAAGCTTGCTCGCACAAGGACGATGGGGGAATGCAAACGGGCGTTAGAGCAGAATCGCCGCAAAATGGCTTCATTTTTCGCACGGTAACGAGACCCGAGAGACCGCATGTGCATGCGACCAAACGGTCGGCTCCTCTACATATGGATATGCAAAAGAACGCGAGAAGGAAACGTCACGTCCGTACTAGCGCGGAAGAGGCTCGAGGCGATAAATGCACACGCGGCTAGCCTCACAGGGTTCATTGTATTGGTTTAAAAAAACAGCTTATAAAATCATTACGGCTAGAAACGACGATTTTTCAAAATTATAATTTGTTCTGAGAAGACTCTTTCGGAAACAATGAAACAAACTTGTCATCGATTTCGTTCGTAGCAGTGTCCCCGAATATTGAAAATAGTAAACAGACAAGCTAAATGGCGGTAAAGCGTAGTATTTTTCGGATCTATCGTGAATATTGGGCGATACGAAAATGTTTGATCAATCATAAAACAAAACCGGGGGTAAACGACAAATTGACCGAGCTTGCGAAATATCGGCAGTACATGGAGTCTCCTGTGTTCATAAATTTATGATTGCGAGCTGTGGGACAGAGAAAATTGGCGAAATTCATTCGGTGAATTCGCTCCGGTGAAAAAGCGATGGCCAAGCGCCATACGTGAAAATACGCTAGCGCGTTCTAGAGAGGTTTACGAGTACGGCTTAACGCTGATCCGGAGTCGCACGTACAGTGCGGGCAGCGAGTAAAATTTAATCGGCTGCCTCTCGTCTCTCACTATCGCGTTCTCTTTTCTCGTGCAACGCTCTGCGAACCCCGCGCGATCGGGCCACGCGATGCCAAATTAAATTCAAATAACGCGAGCGGTTTATCCCCCCGCCACCTCCCCCGTTCCCCGCCCTGTTACGACTGCGTAGCCACGGCTACGAGAAAACAAGACCGAATTGGCGATCGTCGACAATTGAATCTTTTTTTTTTTTACGCATCGTTTATTGACGACACGCTGTTTACGATACTTTGGCGTGAGGTACGAGACTACACTTTTTCACTGAATCCAAGAGTGCTGAATGCAATAAGCGACGAATGCAATTAGAGTTAGAGTGGCTTAGCGGCGTAGAGAAACACATTTTCTTAATACAATTGAGAATGCCTAAGAAGATTTCAGCTAAAAGTTGGATTCAGAGCGAATTTTAAATACGGTAACGTTCGATTTCGTTAACTTTCTTCGATACATACACATTGTTACCGAAAATGTCTGTTCACATCACCTCAACCCCATCAGAAAGCTCTATTTTTCCATTCGAATATTGTCGTTTGTGAAAACCTGTATACACGAAGTTCAGAACGTTGATGTTCCTACGTCGATAAGTGATTTTTCTTCACCATCGTATGTAACATCTGTGATAAAATATTATCCTAAGTTTTATTTTTCAATCGCCATTGCAAAAAATAATAAAAGCAATCTTTCAACCTGCCTGTAAACGTTTTTTTCATCGACGAGAAAAACGTACGGTGTCGGTTGAATCAAAGTTTTGAATGATTGAAAACACAGAAAACGATTGCTCTAGTTGATTTCCCTTGTGCATATTCTACGATTGATTTCGTCGGGGCGTATTCACAGCGTCGGGGGTAACGAGGAGTAATTAAAATCACCGGGTGAAGATAGTAATTGCTCCAGGTGTGGTCCCCAAGCGATTGTGTGTGCCTGGTTGTCGGTGGTATGGGCTACCATTTGGGCGTTTCCTGGCCTCTGAACCTCTGACCCGCAATTTCGGGCTTCGACCGTTAACGCGTCGTGGAACGACGAGATGACGGACTATTCGGCTGAACGCGCTCGGTTAGAGGATTGAACGCAAGGGAGAAAGTGACACAGAGGAGGTGGGAACAACACGACGGAGTGAGAGATGAAAACGCAGCTGAAGCATCACAGCAACATAGTAACATCAACGGAGACCAAGGGTTGACTTGTCTGGCGTTCGAGCCGCTCAAATACACAGAGTGTCAACGTATTTCCGTTATTCGAGCCTTTGCCAGAGCAACGCGAAGCATTTGAGCAATCGCATTCAGGCCCTGAGGCAAATGTAGCTGTCGACAAGAACTCCAAAGCCCTTGTCTATCTCACACTAGGGGAACTGCGCGAGGTTAGGTCTGTGAACAAACTTCGTACCGCGTGTTTTTAGGTATATTTCCGCGCTGAAGATGGCTCCAATGGCAATCGTTGTTTACGGTGATGGGAACCCCGGTAAGCACCGAAAGGGATTATTCTCTACCTTCATTTATAGAATGTCAAATAAAGTTGCCGTTACTGTAAATTTACTTATTCTCTTCCGCCATCGGACCGATTAATCGGGTGATCGATGTTGATATTTTTCTGCGAGATCAACACGGCCTCATCGGACACAGTCGTGGCCAGCACGAATAAAAAGAAGCGACAATGGAAATACCTTGGTGAATTCAATTCAACAATTCCTAGATATTGACGCAAAGAACAAACATATTTTCCTACACGTTCGCGAGAATTTCGGCGACTTTCGCATCCGATCGTCGGTGAGAAATGATGTTGCAAACTCTTAATAAACTTTTAGTAGGCGAACATTTTGTACTTGTACTGTGCATAATTTTCTATTTACTGAAAATAACGTTTCGCAAAGGTTTAATGTATATTTTTTAATGTATAAACTTCACTATTGAAATGACATTCATTTGTGTAAAAGGAATACGCAACTAAGTGTGAACTGTCCCTTTGAATGTCGACGGGTTGAAAAAAATGTTTGAGCCTTTATAGAAATGAGTTTGAGTACCTTCGTTACGAATGGTTATGAATGGCATGCAAGTCAGTCGCAAATACGATAATGAAAAATTTAATTAAAAAACAATTTTAAAAACGACAAATTTTCTCTTTGAACAAATAGCTCACTTTTTTCTCGTTCCTCTGCTGCTCGTCCCGGCAGCGTTAATGTTCTTCGTCTCTGCGAATGATATTTCCACTGGTCTCGTCGCTTTTGCTTCCGGGAAGCCTGAAAAAACATCATAATTCCGCCTATATTAATGTTTTATTCGCGAAAAAAACGTGAATTAAATATATACATATTGAATTAACTCTTGCCCATTGTAACAATGTTCCTCGACGTTTCGCGATGTAAAAAGCCGCATGAAAAAAAAAAAAATTGCGGAAACGCGATACTGAAAATGTCGAATGGAATTTCGCACAAAAAATTCTACGCCATCCTCGGCACATACTATTCTGTTATTTAGCGGCATTGTGAATGTAGTTAGTTCTGAACAATGAACAGCTTTTATTTCACCGTCCCCTTTTAAATTGTGCTCAAATTCGGCGCAGAGGTTTTTTCGGTCCAACATTGGTTTTTTAATTCTTTGTCCGCGGAGAAATGAGAAATAAAAGCGAAAGTCTTCGGAATCAAAGAAAGTGCGATGGAATTGCGAGTTTCAATATACAAGAAGGCCTTATTAGAGCAATTTTGACAATCCTTCGTCTTTTCTGTTGTAAGCGGAACCTTTCGATTTACGGCGGAAGATGTGTTCGTCTATTCGGCCGTAGCATTATCAGCTGGCCGAAAATAAGCAGGGCGAAAGGAATCGAAAGATAACTGATGTCGTCAAGTTGCCGCAAAAAAAAAAACAGAGAAACCATTTCGACGAAATGGAATCTTTTCGCGTATGGTCGAACGTTGCGAGAAAAGGAGAGGAAATTTCGTGCGGATTTGTCGGATTTTCTACGTCGCACAGTCACCGAGTGAAAATATACTGAAAATATATGTTTTCCAACGCTGGAAAAAGCAATTTCCCGACAGAGCGCTGAATACGTTTGCTCGTGCCAGAAAGAGCATTGCCCACGCGAATGAGAGTTACTTTTCTCTTTCTCTGTGTACCGCTCCGATCCCTTCTGCCCTCTCCCCTCCCCGCCCCTACACCCAGCGCCTCCCTCGTAACTATCCTGGAAGAAAGACGAAGGTGTGCGAAGGTGGAAAGTGAAAGAAGCTTGCCAAGAGAACACGGAAATTGGAAGAATAAGAAAAAAACATTTTTCAGCGTATTGCGAAGCAGCAACACTTTGTACTGTGATACATTTTCCGGTAGCTGGGGTGTCTGAAAATGAGAGTTGATCGGAGGCGCGATTCTTTATCGAACGATCGCTGTCTCATTCACCTCTCATCAAAGCGTCCAATTGCCTATTGACGTCTGCATTTTCTCGTGTGAACATTGGAGGGCTCTTCGAGGTCAAACAGTCGTAGAGGAAGCTCTTTTCTTTCGACTGATGCGTTGCGCACTGCGGATGGGACGTTTTTTTTTTATCGAGAAAAACAATATACAATCGTCGAGGGGGTGAGAAAATTTACACGAAGTATTTCGATGTCCGTGAGGTTCATACTGTCGTGGGAGTCCTCGAGTTCCCGAAGCAGAGAAGTAGCATCATAATCGTCAACGTCGCTAATTGAAATTTCCGCGATGGCTGCTTTCTTACGAATCATGTCAAAACTCTCCTCGCTAAACTCCGTAAGCATGAACGTTGGCTCGTCCAGAATAACGAAAATCCTGCATAGTTTTCATTCCGTGGTAATCTGCCTCTTATAATTCTAAAAAATGTCTAACTAACTAACAATTGAATTGAAAAAATCTCAAAGTAATTCATAAGCTAGCATTCTGGAATTATTTTATTAATCTCATCGAACGTCGAAACATCTTTAAAAAATGTTGAATGCGTGTGCATATTAAAGAGTGCATGAACATTCTGCACGAAAACCCGTAGGTTAATACATTGTTGGGTATCCAATCTGGATAATGATATAATTCAAGCAAATATGCCCCGACTAAAATACGAACGAAATACTTGTTGGGTATGAATGCACAAGATACGCTTTAATCTTACGGGTAAACCCCTATTATTTGTTTCCAGAGTGGCTTGTCCATCCCATTTTGTTTCTTGTTTTTTTTTTTTTTTTTTTTTACTTTCATTTTATATAACCGATCACTTGTCAGTCGAGAGCTACTGAAACGAAAGCTGATGAAAAAAAATCTCACCGGGGTTTGTACATCATATTGAGCGCACCCTTTAACCCGATGTGACCGTAGATTGGCAGATAATGTAGTTCCGTGACGCGCCAGTAAATACGATGCGGTTCACCGCGGCATAGTGCCCGTACCTGCGTGTGCGAGTGGCGATTACAACAAAACGAAAAAGCCATAGCGGCTTTCCACAGTGAAAAGCGATACTGAATTTATCTTCGAAAACTAATCAACGAAATGGAGAGAAACAAGTTTCATACGTCATTCGCGAGTTCGTGTGAACTGGGAAGGAATTTGTTCGTCAGAGTTACGACCGCTTTTTCGATACACAAACTTGGATTTCCAACGATTCTCACGTCTACGTCAACTTCCAAATGGTCCGGCATCGTGTCGTACATTTCGCGCTCTTTCAAACATGTTTTACCCGGGTCGAGAGCGTAAACTCTGTTTCCGATAGACTCCAAATCCCCCTCCAATTCCGGTTGGATAGTGGTCAGGGCGCAGCAATTTCAAGGTTCACAGAACAGGTTACACGGCACACTCGGATAGAAACGTCAAAAACTTTTAACCACACCCGGAATTCGCGCTTCGATATGCAGATATATTCTCGATATTCGTTTGGTATCGGTGTGCTTTGGACAGCCGAGGTGCCGGACGGAATCTTTTTTTCTTTCTTCGCTAGTTTTTTTCTCGTCGTTTGCACTGTCGCAGCTTTGAAATACGAAACGGCGGTGGTATCGAGTTTCAAGAGAGAACATTGTCACCAAGATTTTTTCGCGTCGAGTTTACAGAAGAACTCCCGACGAGCTAATTGTAACTCGCGAGTGAAGCAAACCAAGATTTCATGGGAATTCTCGACGCTGCAGCCTGTAAAAGGATCTCATTTAGCACCTTTTATCGAGAAGAAAAAATTCATTAAATACTGAAGTTGAACGATGCTAGAAAATATAAAGCGACGCCGTGAAAAATATTAATAGCCCTTTAACTTCTGCAAATACAATTTTTTTAACAAATCACTCCTCAACATATTTACTCGTTGCTCGAGTTAAATCCAAACGATTTGCTCGTTAAACGGCACTTTGTAGCATTTGAAAGAGTGTGTCCTTCGAGGAACCCCTAGAAAACTTCATCGCGTCATCATCAACACGTTTTCATCGCTTGCGCCGCCATTTTTTTTCTTCTACAACTTTATAACGAAGCGACGCGATGAGTAGTGAGTAAAAAAAAATTAATAGCGCTTCAACTTCTATAAATAGCTTTATTTTTATTGCCGTCGACGTTGCTCGAACTGCACGATCTACCCGTTAAATGCCACTTCGCACAGCCTGAATTGAGTATCCCCGGAGCGATTCTTCAGAAGAAGAAACAAAAAAAGTTGTCCCCCGACACGTTTTCATCGCGACAAATTTTCTCCAATTTCTTTCTCATTATTAGTCCTCTCTGCGTTCCACGAAGGAGCAATAAGTAGAAGAATGTAAAAGAGAATAACAGAGATGTGACCGGTGAATGAACGTGAAGTAGTACGAATTCCCCGAAGCGTAAAAAGAAAGTCGCATAGGCTCTCATCTCTTGGACCACGCTAGTATTATTCGTGGAATTTTGAAGCCCTGCTTCTCTCTCTCTCTCGCGCGCGCGCTACTCGTTGCAGCATCCCCGTGGGCACTCGGCCTGATAGTACTCAAAGAGCGTCTTGGGCGAAAGCTTCGGCGACAACCCCCTGTGTTGGGGGCAAAGATCTGCCCGGAGTGGAGAATATCCCGATGAATACAGAGACTTCGTGTCTGCTTTAGAGACGCTGTTCGTCACAGGTGTAGTACCAGTAATGGTAGTAGTAGTAAATAGTGAGACCAGTCCTACCTACGGTAACATTTCTGTAGTAGTAGTGAATAGAAAGCGTGAGAGTTGCCTCTTTGCGAAGTGTCTCGAGCGAGGCATACATATTCCAGTGGCGTTCGCCGGAGGCTTGATCCAGGGGGTAGAGAACCATCGGAGACGTAGCAAGCTCGGAACGGAAAGCGACTGTGTCTTTGTAATGGAGATTTCGCCTTGGTGTTGCTATATCTACCAGTAGATTTCTGCCAATTTCGCACCGTACCAAACGGGCTTTCGTCGTTCTCCTCTATTCACACTGATCGTCCATCGATCACTTTCGCACTCTCCGAACTTCCGGTCAGAAGGAGCTTTTCCATCAGACGAAGGATTCTGGCAACCTCGGTCAGGAGGGTCTAACCAAAGAAGCTCCTAGGAGTCCTGGTTGGATGCACTCAGACTGTCGGGAATGTCCCCTCGAGTACGTTCGTCGAACGGCCGGATGCGTCCAAGGAACTAGAGATCATCGCAAGTGAAGTAGACGGGAGAGATGAAGACTAGAAACGATTCTCCTTCGCTATAACCCCAGTAGCCGCAAGCTTAGAACGGTATGAATACGGTCTGATTGCGCTTTGATATATTCAGACACATATACCTGTATCTATGAGGAAACCGGCCGGGATGGCGAGGAAAACGGCGACGTACATACGATGTATATTCAAGAATACGCCAAGCTCAAGCATACGTGATACATAGGGATCTAGGGGAGCTTTGGGGATCGGTAACGTCCGTTAGAGATTCCGTGTAGACATCGAGAAAGGTATATAAATAAAGGAAATGAAAGAAATCTCCGTGAATGAAAGAACGGAAGCAAGAGTTGAAGATGATACGAAAGCAAAGCAGAAGAAGAAGCAGAAGGAGAATTGCTAGAGAGGATGGGAGCGAAACACGGGAATCTAAATTGGCTGTTCCTCTTCATCTTCTCTATAGCTTCTTGTACGCCGACTTTAAATTCACGAGGATCCGTAGCTCGGACCGCTGAGGGGATTCCATCAATTCTTTCCCTCTCCAATCTGTGCCCTGTGGCCCTGTGGCCTTTCGTCTTCCACTCTCGTCCTTTTCTCATTTCTTCATATCGATATCGTGCGGAAGAAACCGCGAACACATTTGCCACTTTATTCAACGTCAGGATCCCCCGTTGAAGGAATTCATAGGATAGCTGATTAACTTGATCGATTCATCTCGTAGGTTATGGGATTACGTATCTTGTTCGCGGGTACGGCATGGGACCAGGCTGACCTGGTCCACGAGTCGTTATCCACGTTCTCGTTGCAGTGATTTCTGCGACGTGATGTGGTTGAGAGCGACGCTGAGATGGTGACTTGCCGAGTGGAGGAGAACCTTAATTGCGCCCGTGGCAAACATTTGCATTTCAAGTGGCCTTTGCTTGCCTGCATAATGTTTGACGCAGGGAGAAGCGCGATCCCCTTCCCATATACTCTAACCTACTGTAGTCTCTATAGCTTTAGGATGACGAGCAAGTACGGTATAGCACTCAAAAAGGGGGAAAGGGGGGGAGGGAGAGTATGTATGTATGAACTTGTGCTTGACATAACACACGTGCCGGACGCTCTAACATACTGCATATGCTAAACTACTGCCGGTACTATACACAAACGGAGCTTCAATTGTATACAACCGGAATCCTCGTGGACCTAATATATGTATATTCGGAACGTGTGAATACGCAGATGTGTGCATATAAATATTCACGACATTGCGTTTTGACAGCTTATCCTTAACGCGACCCGAACGTTCTCAGGCTTGAGCGGTACTGTAAATAGTTATTAATCGTTTTTCAAGAGCACCAAAGCTTTCGCATCTATGATGATTTCCGTAGTCATTCTAAGAACAGAATGGTAGTTAGAAATTACACGTTGATTTTTGTAAAAAAACAAAAAAATACAATTGGGAACCATCAAGACCGCCGTGATGATCGAGAAATAATATTCTGTATTGTTATCGAGCATGTAAAATATATGTTGCCATTTCTAAACTCTTGAAAAGGACGATAATTAATTAATTCTGAGACCTGAATACGCAAAATTGTACCGCATGCACGACGACGTCGACGCGACTCAAATTACGCGAATGCTCCGAATAATGAAGAGGCCTTGCCAAGCGAGCCCTACGGTAAAGCTGGAAGAGTGAATTTGCATGCATATATGAGTACAGAGAACGTCGAGAGGTAACAAAAAAAAAAAGGTTCATATACTTATACGATGGACAGTGGAGTATCGCGAAGTAGAGTCTACTAGAAGCTCGAATATCGCAAAGGTAATTCCACGTAGTATAATATAACATACGAGTTCGCAACACGTACGAGGCGGTACTCGAATGCTGACGCGCGAGAGTATGCATCTATGTATTCAACATGCTCGCGTATACGACGAGAAGTACCGCGACAGCGTCGGAACACTTGGATGCTGCGTTGTGTTTAGCGCTATACGTGCAACATACGTATGTATAATTTACTAGGGTTGAAGGAAGTACCACAACCGAGAGGGTACTCTCGGTTCCACCATCACATATTCAACCCTTCATCATATCGCGATATACTGTACCGGAATACCATAGGACGACGCGTGTTTCTGTACCGGCACGCAGTGGCAGCTCGGCGCTACTCCGACTACGACATACGAACCGACTTCTCTCTTGCCCCTCAACAACAACTCCGAGGACATAACGTCGAGCTTTCGAGCTTGAACTCTCTCACCAGTTGGCCGGGGTGAACGAGAGATATGCAAAGCGACAGGATGACGTTTCTCCGCTCTCTTGTTTCCACTCCACTCTACTATTTTCGTCTCGTGGCTACCAAGTACCGTTTATCGAAGTGTCCTTTCAACTTCCCAGACAGCTCCAGTCAGCCGTCATATCGAGTTAAGCGAATAAATTTTGAAAGCGTAAAGTGACTACGAGATACGTTCCAATTTTTCTTCAACTGTTTTTTCGTTGTACCATTCGAAAAGATCTCCAGCGCGAATGTCACCGTCAATAGCAGCCTCGAAAAAAGTAAATATAACACTGCAGATACTTTTTTACTTCTTTTGTTAATTCCATCAAAAAACTAAAAAAGCTTATCGGTTTTCGTTTCGCAATTGAATACAATTTCCAAATGTGTTGCAGGCTTTATTTCCCATTGCGCCAAATGATCATTGAGTACATATGCCACCCGACGTTGAAACTAGTGAATCATATGCTTTTGTTTATAATTCTGTACCGAGCATACACTGCCGTATGCACGGCTATTTTTTTCGTGGGTATTTTTTTAATAAGTTGCAACGATACTTGTTAACAGGCAGCTATGCAGAAGAGTCATTTGACGAGGGTACACGCTGGAGTATGTGTTTGAGAGAATATGGACATTATGTATTCGACTACACAGCGAAGTAGATGTTTGAACAGGCTTATGGGTTCGAGGGAAGCCTCTGAGTAGCTCGGAGCTCGGTTTACCGTGCACAGTGGACGTTTAACCAGATACTGGCATTTCCGATTCACGAGACAACACCCGGAGTCCCAACAGACCTAACGATGGATGTTTGCTATTCCGGGATTAATCCCACGATAGGGCAACGGCACATATGAAATGCCAGATGGTACAAATTTTAATCGTTCCACCGACAACATATAATTCAATGACTAAAATATCGTCAATATTAAGTTGATATCGAAATTATCAAAACGTACATTGATTTCCATCAACCATGCTCAAAGTGAGAAGCTGGAATTGAATAGCTTTTTGTATGTCAAGGAAAGAAAAACTTGGTAATTCCGCACAAGTGAAGAATTTTCTGTTGAGCACTGCCATGCCCACAACTATTTTGTTCTGCCTGCACGACAAGTTCGACTCTTCACGCACTCAGCACAAAAAATGTTGAATACTGTTTGAAAAATCATTAAATTGTTATGTTCGATAACATTTTATTAGCAACGTAAATGGTGAATAACATTTTGGGTCGTTTTCTTCCGAACGCAATGGCACGGCGACTGACAAGATAAAACCAATTATAAAAACTGATCGACCGACAGATTAATTTTCAATGCGTTCAATTGCCACATCGAAACAGCCCTTAATTTTGTATCACGTACGAAAAATTTCGATATACCAACGGTAATGTATTACTCACAAGAATAATGCGCAATCACCGAACGCCACGGGTCGCCGAGTTATCGCTGAAACTTCAATTTTACACAATGCATCGCCCACGCGTGTAACCACTGGCAGTATCTAATAATAATTGTAAGTCAAAACTGGAACGCCGGCGCGTAGGTGGGCGTACGTGACGGTAATAAACTACGATTAAACTTCGTCTGTGTTCAACTCACACTCTACACGATGAATGGCGTTATCGGTCGTTCCATTCGTGAATGCAGCTGTGATTGTCCACCGAGCTTTCGCGCTCTCCTGCCACCCACGACCTATCGGCGGCAGCTCGCTGATATGCGAATTTCAAATTCGATGAACTTTCACGCGATGACCAACGTTATTTTACATAAAATAAAATAATATATTACGTAGATATAAATATTAAATATTGTCGGATACTCTATTACAGGAAGTTAATATTTTCTCATAACTGCACTCAATATTTCTGATTTATCTTCGTAATTTTGTCAAAACCCTGAAGCGTCATAAACTATAATAATGCCTATGAGTCCGAGAGTTTTTCGCAAAGACGATAAGCTTCACCCCAAATTCGACGATAGATCCTCCGCCGACTCGAAGTTCTTACATTAATGGGTCAACGACCGGTAACATTAAGGCTTATCGTTCACGAACATTCCTCAACCTCTAACCTTGCCGTAAAATTTATCTCCGCTACTACGGATAAATCAAAACTTAACGACGAATGTAACAAGCCAACAGCTTTTCTCGCGTAACGACGAAAATCTAGGGAGGGATGTATGCGCTGTATCCATTACATTTCATGTATTCCGCTGGTATTAAAAGTTAACGAATCCGGAAAATACGAGGCTCTTAGAGGGTCAAACGAGACGTACGCGTACATACTATCTCGAGCCACGCGTTATAGATATTATATACACATATACTATATATATATATATGTGTTGTGAGGTAAGTGTGGGTTATACGAGCCGTAACAGGGAGCACGAATTGGCGGAAGTCTAAGAGTAGAAGACCGAGAGAAGGAGAGCTGGTAGAGCTTGGGGCTATAACCAACGTAAGGCGATATCGACTTTCCGTCTCAGCGCCGCCACCATCCGTAAGCGAGACTCTCTCTCGTTGAGAGCCGAGGTACCGAGTTAACGCCAGGTTATAAGGCCCCAGCATCCGATACGCGTTAAGAATGTACCACGAGAGCTTTATCTCGTCTCGTCTCTTGCCTATCCTATTCTCGCTTCTCTCATACCCAACGCGAGAATATAGATCAGTTTCTGTGATCACGTCGACGGGCCAGATGCACACTCGGGAAATTGCTTCCGACACGAAACATCCAAGCAACGTCACGGGGAGGTGAAATCTACTGATACGAAGGGGCATCGGTGTGCTTTCTGCAGCCAAATTGGTATACGTTCGCCTCCACCGGTATGCACTTGGCTGTAATATCAGATAACGAGGATACGGGAGTCATACACGCGGACTAGTGTTCATTTCGGCAAAAGCTTCCATCATGATTTCGCGCCGATATCCTCAATGGAACATCGCTCTACGACTATCATAGAGCTTGGAAACTCAGAACGACATCCTTTCCCTGTGTATAGCTTATGGCGCAACTTTGAGACCTTAATGCGCCGCCTTTGACGGTCTCGCGGAGCTTTGCTATACGCAGTTGGCAAATCGTTAGAAAAAATTGAAAAACATCTCGATTTACATCTCTTTTTTCTACTACTATCCTGTGCATTATGCGCTGATTCGTGTCAGAGTTGTTGATTTGTTTATGAAGACTTTCAGGAGTAGTGAGAAGATAACTTATTGATTGATTACCCTTTCGATCGGGACTCATTGAGGTCATCAAGGCATTCAAGTTCAGAAAATTAGTTTTTTTCGAATTTTACTATATACAATAGATGATTGCAGAACAAAGAAGGAAATGATTTTTTTCGCCCAATATATCAACGTACTCTATAGTTGCAAACGAAGAATTGTCAATCTCCTTCGTGAGCATTGGAGTGATAATTAAGCACGGGGGTGCTAAATTCTATAAAAGGATTTCACAGTCTCACGACTTAAGGGGTTAAATTTGGAAACTGCAGAATCCCGCGTCAGCGGTGCAACGTGAAATTTATCAGAGATGCAGAGAGCAGCTAGTTTGGATCGCACGAACCTTTGATATATGTCGCTGACCCAGTTTGCAGCTGGTTCAGTCACACCGGCTGGTAGCTATGCTACTCGACCGGTGAGAAAATAAGTATGGAAAGAAATTTCGCGATAATTCGTTGTAGCCGGAGTGCGCGCCGCGAAATCGCGGTCCAGCTGGGGTGGTAGAATTTCGTTCGAAGGAGTGGAAAAAAATGTAAGAGAAAAAAAAGCTGCGCAAACACGTTCGGAAAGTGGTGTGGCACGTGTATGCCTCGCAGAATGTTATAGAGATCTCGAGAGTACACGAGAAGTGGGATGCGAGGAGGAAGGAAAAGAGGCATAGGAAGAAAAAAAACGAGGCGTTGAGAAATTGGAGGAAAGAAGAGCGGTAGCTATATACACTTCCGCTTCTTCGAATATGCGACCTGATGCTTTTCCAATAACGATGCTCCAACCTCTCTCGCTCTCGCTCGCCTTCCATAAGTGTGCCATATCTCTTCTTCCTATCAGTGCTCGAAGCCCTCGACTTCTGAATTGCGCGAGCTCCCGCATTCGACCGGAACGTCGTGCAGAAAAGCATCAAAGATTAAAAACATTTCCGAGCTTCCCTTTCATTTTTCGTCAATCTTCGCCAGAAACGCACGCGAAAAGTTTGATTCGTATAAGTGCAGCGTTACACAAAAAATATTGAAACTTCGTCTGCGTTTGATAGAGTCGGCCGCGTGCGTTCGCTTAGTTCGAGAATCGATTTCTCTCCGGCTCGGAGCATTGATTTTTCGCCAATCAAGAGTACAGCCGTGGAAAAAAACGGCGATGGGCATCAGCCGGGGGAAGAAGCCGAGAGAAAAGCTCGTCTTGCTCTTACAGGGCGTAACCACTGGCGCGAGTAATTCCTTGGAATCAGAGTCCAGTCGTTCGGAAGAAATCCAACCCACGAGTCTTCATCCTTCTCACTTACCGCGATCTTTTTCACAGCGCTTCGAGGTGTGTGTACCTTTCTTTCCGCGAGGAAAACATCGGCGGTCCCTTCGTACGGGAAAGGTCGAGAAAAAGTTACCTCAACGTTAGCTTTTTTTTCGCTCTTTCTCTCTCTCTCTCCCGAATCCTCGGAAATGCTTGTAGTTCAATCGACTTTTTTTGACTCATTTTTTTTGGTTCAAGACTTTCGGTTTTTTTGCAGTTAGAAGAAGGGCGACGCGCAGTTCACGTCAGAGTACCGGCATTGGTGTACCTTTTTCTTTACCAAACGGCCGAAAGTCTCTGGCGAATGTGATTTCGGTTCTCGTAGATCGCATCGAAAGGGATACACTTTATTCTTCAATGGTGTACACTTCGTAGTAACAACCATGTCCAACTTTTATATTAATTTAGACTATCGTCAAACACACTATTAAAAGAGACATCAAAGCAGCTGAATATTTTTCTGAATCTATTTTATCATATAGATATCGCTTCGATTGTGCGACAGAGTCATAGCCCTGCACAACGACAAAATAATTATTGCAAGCTGGATACAAAGAGACTCAACCGATGTTCAAAAGAGAGAAAGTGGAGAACGCGAAGCGATGTTTACTTTCGTATTTATTTTCTATTCAATACCGGGTCTCGTGTCAAAATGGAAAATAAAAAATTTGCACATTCTGCAATGGTTATTGAACACGATGAATCTGTTCGTCGCGATCGAACGAGGGTATACAGCGATAAGCAATTCGTGTAAACTTTCAGTCCCGGGCTTCTTTTTTTACTTTAAAAACATACGAAGTATCTTTGACGCGACTTCGAATGCAAATCTGTCGCGCGGAAGCCCGAAGCTCTGTTGATCACTCCTCGGAGTACTTACGTATACGACGTGAGTTTCGAATGTTTCATAATCTAGTGGAATGGAAGCCGAAGATCGTAGAACTTAGTCGAAAGATAGGATCGTTCGTGATATCACGGAGTTGGCTTTACAGTTACACCGGTCGAAACTGGCAAAGCTTTAGAGAGAACGAGGAGAAGGCGAGTCGACGTTCTACCGTTGCAGCTTTGTCTCTTCTCTCCGGCGAACTCGAAGATAATTCGATCTACAGTCGGCAAACTGCTCGGTCTGTTAGCGTGTAATGCCGAAGAGAGGGATGAAGACGGTACGTATGTAGGTATAGATGGTACAGTTGTGAAGCAAAACGTGCGGCTACAACGTCCCAGAGTCCCGAGGCTCTATGGCGACGAGTAATACGCCAGTACGTTACTTCACTACAGTCCGAAGGGAACAACCCGAGACATGGCAAGGCTAGCGCCATAGCACGGCAGGCGGACACAAAGTCCCAAAGTCCGTACGGCACAGGCAAAGGAGACTATATAGTTATCGCAGCACACGTTAACGGGGCACGGAGAAGAGCCTCGGGAAAACAGAGGCTTCTGAAATTAATTAGCGTAAAATAATCAGCGCGAACCTCAAGACTACCATCACCGCCTTTCCTATCTCTTGCTTCAGCGCCACATTGGAATTGACTCGCTCGAACGAGGTATCCAGAACCCCTCTCTCCGCCACGACGCTGCTGATACAGGGATCTCTCACTCGCGTCGAAAGACAAGGTTACAACGGCGCCGTATACCCTCGGGATAATTAATTAAGGGTTACGTAATTGGACTGAGATATATAATCCGCGGGCGAAACGGTTTTGCCAACGGTAAAAAAAGAGTGAAAAGGAAAGAAGAAGAGTTTTCCCGTTCAACGATGCAGCAGCAGCAACTTTTTCTTTTTTGTACTTTACTTTTAATTTTACATTTCACCGGGAGTGCAGTGCAAGCCACGAGTCGAGCCTATCATCTGAATAATGTAGGCAAAAAAAGTTTAATTGGCCGTGCGCGGGTCTTATACACTCGTTCTCATTCTCTCCGAATTTTCGCGAGCGCACGCGTGTTGCAGCCGCTGCGGAAACGGAGCGAAGAAGTTTCGGTGGACAAAAAAAAAGAAAATGTTTGTATGCGCGACGGGCCCGGCACACGGTCGTGTTTTCAGAAAGTTTTCGATTAACGAGACTGCGACGCCGCGAGGTTCATTCGAGATACGTTAGTTTTATTAGAGAACAAAAAAAAAATTAGATTGCTTCGTGGCAACTTTGCGACGTAGTTTGTTTTTAACTCTGGCCACCAGGGCAAAAGACGGAAGTTTTGCATTTCGCGGAGATGAGCGTTGTGTGCGATATTTCCTTGAAAATGTTTTTCGATGATTCTATGATTAACAATTGGTATCGTTTTCAATGGAAATGTAAAGTGCATTGAATAATCGTACAGAAAAAAGCATTTCACCAAATAATCCTTTTCATTACTGGATGCTTTACATTTTTTAAATACTTCTATTTTTTACCCTTCTGCTGTAGTGGGGCGTTTTCAAATTTCTGTACAATTTTTTTCACGCTGGTAAAAAAAAAGCTTGAAGTACGTTTACAAAATCGGGAATACGTTATTTTTTAAAAATGCTTTTAAAAAGTGCATATTTTTTCGTATAAGTTCGTTGAGCCATCAACGAACAAAAATCGTCATCGCAGGCCTGAGAGCGACGAGGCAGCGTTGCAAAAGCCCATTTTTTGTAGCAGCAAGATACGAAACGGCATTGTTGAAGAAAATCCAAACAGTATCTCGTTGGCAAACACGCGCGTATCCAGAACGAGACGTATTTTTCATGGGCAATTTTTTTCGCCGTTGCTTGACGTTGAACTGCTCGCCAAATTGGCTCTGATATTCAAAAGGTTTTTTTTTTTTTTTTTCGTTCGCTCTACGTTCTATCTGTCTGTTTTGTGTGCTCGTCTCGCTCTTTCTCTCCATTATCTTTCATTCTCTTTTTGTATCTCTTCGCATTTTACTGTCTCGCATCGCCCGTGTGGTTCTCTCACGATATTCTATAGTTTCCGGGACAGCGACCTCCTTACGCGTGTCCCTAGCCCGTTACTGCGCCTCGCTTCTCCGACTCCACTATATTTTTCTAGTGTAATGTCCTCTTTTACTTTGCTTTTTTTTTCTCTTTGCTTTCTCACTTCTCATCCCACAGAGTCACCTCGTCCCGCGGCTCGTGTGTACCAACGAGCCTTTCACGAGGCAATTTGACGCGAGTTTGTCCTCGAGCAACGACGGCAGAGGCAGAGAGCGGGGTTTTTCGCGCTCATGTTTTCCCGGCGAAAGTAGTAACGGAAAGGAAGAGAGGTCGGACAGGTAGAGAAACGTTACAGCGTAAGCGTCATGGTGGGGAGAGAGGTGAGAACGGAAGTTGCAGGATGGTAGTCGAAATGAGCCGCTTCATAGTGGCAAACCCTTCGGAAGCGGAAGAGCCCGGGCGAGGAATTCTCCATCCTCGGGTTCTTCACCTCGAGTGCAAGCTTCCGTTTTAACCCCGCACTACCCAGCGACCACTCCTTCTGTTCCCTTCGCACTTTTGAAACTGTCGACAATGCGAGAGGCGGAGAATCGCGACGCTATTCGGAAAAAACGTGTGTGATTCTCGCTGTTTATCAACAACTGATATCAACGCTGTTTAAAATAACAATAGCCAAAAACGACGATGATTAATATATGCATTTAGGAAATTATCAACCAAAAAAAATTACCGATGCATTCAACAATGAATCTGTTTGATAAAACATACTTTTTATTTATTGTCGACAGACGATAACAAAACAAAATTGATGAAAATACTTTCTCACGTTCAAAGGACTTGATAAATAATTGTAGGATTTGAGTACAACGATCGTTTGGCTGATACATTATTTCGTGAATACATCTGAAATTCTTTTCGCGTTTCGTAGTAAAGCTTTCATCATTTGCAAATTGGAAAATATGTTTTTCATCCGTACCGTCGTGCGTGAAAGGGTTATACGGTAATGATAAAGGATCGAGCTTATTCGGAGCAATCTAATATTACGAGGAAGAATATGAAAGCGGATGATAGATGATCGGCCGTTAAGGATATCAACGAGCGTCGTATATATGCGAGGAGATAATATTCACGAAACTTATGCTGCGAGTAATGGAAGAAGATAAAAGTGAAAAGTTGGGTCTCGATCGCGTTATTCAACGTCGCGTGAAATACACGTTTCAATTATACTGTCCCAACGAAAGCGCCATGATGAAGAACAACTTCACTGGGAATGCATTACAACATTTTTTTTCCTCGACGTTTCTCCTCGCCCGAGCGAAAAGAGTGCTTCAGATAGGTCCCCGAGGCTTTTCCTAAGCATCAAAACTTTTCGCGAATTCTCTTGGGTCTTGGAGTCGGAAAATCCGTGGTAATATTCAACGAGAACGCATAAACTTGGACTACTAATTCTCCCAATTCCTTCCTCGGGAACAAAAAATACAAAAAAAAAAACCGGGAAACTACACTTTTTTGTCCAATGGCTCAAAGTCTCAGGGGAGAAATTATAAACATTCCCGACACTCGATTCCTATCCTAGTTCGAGGTTGCTTCTGGCGAATTCCCACAGTTATATATACCGTCTACCTATCCAGCGGAGTGTTACAGCCGCGCACAATTTATCAGAAAGCGTAGGCAAGAGTTCGAGTTTTGCCAGAGTGGTTTTACGAGCAGGAGAGAAGAGATATGTACGTTGACGCATATACATTTTTCGTCGCGCCGTTCCCTCGGGCGATCCTGGATGAGATAGCATTTTTCGTTACCGCATGGGCGAGCTTTTTTTCCCCTGGGCAGAGCCGACCGCGGCGAAGAGCTATTTTTCGTCGAGCCACTACGCTACGGACTGGCGTACATATCCAGGTAAAAGGCATCACTTTCTATATACCGTGAGATTCCTAGTTTTTTTTTTATCTCAGGGAAAGAGCATCGACGTACGCTAAATGTATGTTTTTTTTTTCGACACCTTTTCTGCATCGCTTTGGAATGAGAACGAAACGTACGGTCAGCCGAACCCGACTAAAGTTACGTCTGCGCTACTGCGGGCGTTATCACTAATTCTCTCTCTCTCCGCGCGCTGAGCTGGAGAAAAAAGCATCGCGTCATATCTATCTGCCTTTTCCGAAAGTGTTTCACATTTATCTCGACCGCTGCTCGCTCGCTCGCTCGCTCGCTATTTCTCCTCGTCGCGCAGCCCAACAGCTTCACCCTCGACATGGCATACGTTATCTCGAATTAATTTTCACGCGAGTTCACATAACGCTCGGGCTTTCGGACGGATAAAGGAAAAGAGAGCAGGATAGGCGGAAATAACGTGATACTTTCTGAGTGCACTCCACGGTGGGCTCTGTCTATCCAATGATTTATTAATCCCACCTGGCGTACGAGATTGTGCCGTGTCGCTTTTGGATTATTCATGCCGAATGTTCAACTGCAATGGTTGGTCTGTAAACGAATTTTCTATTCATCGTACGGTATTATTCATTTCCCGTACGATCGAAGAAAAAGGCAGTCATGGATTCCGAACGATGCAACAGTAATGTAACCCAAAAAATAGTTACGCTGGAATATAGAATTTCTTCGAAGTTGAAACTTTGGCGAAAAAAAACGCCGACAGCGTGAAAAACTTTCAATCGCTTTTTCCAGCGTGAAAGATAATTGAAAATATGTATAATCAATTTCTGAAGCTCGTACAGTTCGACATGAATCACGAGCCATTAAATCATCATTTATAATTTCCCAACAACGAACTCTCCGATGGAAGTTAAATGCGGCTAGAAAAGCCTTCGGGCGTGAATAAAATTTTGCATTCTCGTTGAAAAGTTCCGTACTGATGCGAAGGGAAAGAAAAGGAAAATAAAAAGATGAAGAAAGTAAACTAGCGTTGAGCAAGAAAGTAGCTCAGGCTTGTGTCTCGCCGGTGCGCGTGAGCGAGGTTACACGCGCGCGAGGCCAAGTTTTGCCTACTTTAAACTTTGTTCTCCGGCTTCCGGTCTCGTTGCGTATCCGGGGAGGCCAACGTGGGGGAGAGTTCACACTATAAATATATGCTATAACGTCGTCCATAATGCAAACGCGACACAAGAGAGAAAGTTGGTACCTGGAGGCTGTTCATTTTCCGTTATGTCGCGAAATTCCGATATGTTGTTCTCTCCATCCTAGATCGGCATTTTTGCTTTGATCATCATATTGTGTACTCGTTTTTTTAGCTCAAAATTTGTTCAGAGACCAGCGGGCAAATTTTGCAGCCAACAGCAACAGCGGCAACGCACGATAAAACCAAAATAGATAAGTGCAACGTGTGTTCGATCAGAGCCTCGTTTAATCGAGTTTCTCGAGTCGATATTCGGACGGCCACACTGCCCTGCTGTGTGCTCGGCTTTGCTTTGCGCTCGAAACCCATGGAAATTACTCGACCACGAAATTCTATCGTAATTAATAATTAATCGGCGCAGTTTGCGCAAGCCAAACTGTAAATCTGCAAGGAAACCGCAAACAAGAAATCAAGCGAATTGATACTATCGGATATTACGATTTCTCTGAAGCAGGGGATGTATTGAACGTGCAACACTCGTAGTTATAGAGTCATATAAATATCATTGGTAACATTGTCAATAATTGATATTTCTCACTTTGTAACGACCGCGAAAATTGTCGCAAGTCAGAGAATCTACGAGAAGAAATAATTAAATCCTTTCGTTCGGGGCAAATTTGATATTTTCAAACTCTCGCGCAATGTAAAATTCAAATACTCTGGACAAGGAATTATTCATTTCACCGAAAATGTATATTTATCCATAATAACAACATATTTCTATTAAGCCTTTTCAACCATTCGAAGGTTTTGTAAACCTATTTTAAATTGTGTATATACAATATTTTGAAGGTTTCACTGGAAACAAAAGCTTTTGGGTGTAAGAAACCCTCGAGTTTTCCGGGTTAAAAATAAAGGAACGAAATCTACTTTTCATTGTAATGAGAGCATCTAACGAGTGCGCCTTCTCCTCTTTTTTGGAGTCTGAATCGTCTCCGACACGATACTTGGTTCCAGACAAGTTCTCGTCTAATCCTCTCTGTCGAACCAGCTCTCACGTTCGCCGGTTTCATTCGAAAGCTCCCTTAATAATGAAACCCTGCCATCTACACGGAGAATCCTACGAGTCGATTTTCTTTAACAGCCAGCCAGCTGATACCATCCCCAAGAAACTTCGAGGACGAAAAGCTCGAAAGGTAGAACACGGGGCTCCGAAAAAAGCCTGTGATCTTTGCTCGTCTTCGTATTTTTACTTGTACTCTTCCTTTTTTTTACAAAAGGTCTTTCAGGCAGCTCTCGATAGCTGCCTGCGAGAACGTCCTACGCGTCATTATCCCTGCTCGTAGAACACGACCAGTGCAAACCTTGTGCTTCAAGAGCGGCATATAAAAAACGAGCGATCACAAAAAGATGCCTCATCGCTTTTTATCTTGACGTTCGAAGTCTAAGGGATTATAATATGGCTTCCGTACAATGGGACACGAAAAATATACGCAGCATTATTTGTCCCAAAAACAAAACAACAACAATGTCAACAAGTATTCTTATTGTTTCCAAGTGTTTCTGAATCTCAGGATTCATAAATATGTATCTTTCTATGAAATATAAGAAAAACCGTGTATTTTTTTTGAGTCCGGCCCTAAGATCTAAAAACCGAAGTGATGATATAAAATAAAGGTCAATGGAGGTTTTGAATGCTATTTTCGAAGCTTTGTTCTGGATATGCTAAAGACACGTATGAGTCTCTGATGATTTGCCGATCATTTTCATCGAATATTCTCTGACATGTGCACGGTTTGTAATTAAATTGGTTTAATTTAATGCAATAATCAGTTTTGGTTGCATACCTGTACAAATAGTTGGTTTCCATCGCTCTGTTGATAGAAATGATTCATTTACACAATTATTTATTTCGATATACCACAGTGAAAAGGTTTCCTCATTCAGTGATGAACGAAATTATTCATGACGAATAAAATGTTCGTCCTGGCCTCAATAGGGATGGCGAAAATGATCATCGAATATCGCGAGGATAGATTCTCGAGAGAAATATGTGAACTCCTCGTTAGCTCGATGCACGGCGCGGCGTCATCGACTCGGTTCGCTAATTGCGTAAGGTCATTAGCGGCAATCATCATTAATCCAGCACGTTCCAGACTCCCTCTCCCTTCGTCGCCCTATCGATATGGGGAAAGCGCGCGACTGCTCGTTTACTCCGTGACCGCGTCATGTGGAACCTCGACCGTACACTGAACGGTTTCTATACGGAGGGCTAGGGGATATACAGCGGGCTAAACCGCGAGACCCGAAGTAATTTTCTATTTGCCAACTTCGAGATTGTCCCCCTCCCCGTGTGCTCCGGCGTCTCAACTCCGCTCACTCACGCTCTCTCGTCCTCGGTCCACTTTCCACTTCCGTATACTTGGAACCGCAGGAGCCCGACTTCTCTCCCAGATATCCTCGAACTCTATCCTTCGCTTTATCCAGTCGAACGAAAGTTATTAATTTTTTTTCTCTCTCTCTCTCTCCCTCTGTCTCTATGAGTTTCAGGAGGATTCTCAAAACTATTCGAGAGATCTCTGGCTCGCAACGTAAACAGACCCTGAAATTCCTCTCGATGAGTCCTATATACGTCTAAATAATTTTTTTCTCATTGCATTCTGTCCATCTTCTTCGATAATAATAAAAAAAGAAGTTATTTGTCGAGATATTTTTCTTTCCCCTCGTCATACGAAGATAGAATCGATCGTCGACTTTCGCTAAATCGATTACTCATAGCGACACGGTTATCGGAGCTTCGAATAATTTTTTAAGTTAGATCTCGAAGATATTCGACGGCTGGCGCGGAGCGATAAAAAGAATTTCACTCACCGTAGGGAATTTTTTATTTATTTAATTTTTCTTGCGCGGAGGGTTCGAGAATCACGTATTCAGGCCAGAAGGGATAATCGAGTGCCCTATCTAGTTTTCCTCGCATAGCTCGGGGTCTTCGTACATATTGAATCATTAATTACGCTCCACGCATTCTCACATTGTTCCGATGACGAGGGGAGGGACCGAAAATTCGATGCAGCACATATATCGAGATATAGGATCGGTTACACTTGGTACGCGGTCGGTGTACACCGAATGAATATTCGATCGTTTTGCGCCGTGCACGAAATGGTGAATTCTTCATCGGGTAAATTCCCACAGGCGAACAAAACGTAGGCAATCGAGAATCGTCGTCGCGACTACGTAAATTCTGTTCTCCGCACGAATTTCAATGTTGTATTTCACTCGGAAATCTGTTTCTCACATATCGCGAAAACAATCGGTGAGTTCACGTTAATTCCCATCTCGCGTCGCTACTGCATTTTCTAATATGCCCGGACGATTTTAATTTGTGGCCCCTATCTTCGCCTTGTTGCCCGGGGGAACTATCGAGGGCGAGCAATAAAAAATAATTGGTTGACACTCGAGGGTTGCGGAGAGCGTTATAAATCGTGTCGTAAAACGTGTCGGGGACGCGGAGAAACACCATCAAGGAAAATGCTCGGATCGTTGAGTTGCCTGTTCGCTTCTCGGAGCTTCAGATAGGAATCAAACTACGAGGCGCACCTGCTCTCGCTGCAACGCGGCAAAGGATAAGCGTGGGATGCGAGCTTCTCGGGCGAAATGTAACCTGGGATAAACGTGCGAGGCACTACGAAAAAGCAGTAAACCATGCTGGGCGAGACTTCGTATATTGAATCGAATGGTGTATAGCTGCAAAAGCTGGCTTTGCACACGCGATAAAACAATCCTTTGCCGCTGTGCGCAACGCAACGGATATTGCCATTCGAAAGCCGGCAGAAAATTCTTTATCCCCGAATGCATTTTCTCATATCGGGAGACATATTTTCACGCATCAATGAAACGACACATATATCCTGAATGACATTAGATCTGACAATAAGCCGACAATTTATAAAGAACGGCGAATCTATCGAATGAGTGTTGACTGAGAAGAAAAAAAATTGACAAGCTTTTGTAACAAAATACGACCGCGAATGTTATATCATGTAACAAGAAATGCAAAATATATCACGAGCAATTTCTGGATAAACAATACCATCGAGAATCGTATAACCTGCAAAATATTGTATCTGAATCTGAAATACTTTTCGATTCTGAGCGCAATCATTTTTCGGGGCTTCAAAATGAAATATGCGATTTCTTGATAAGAAAATAAATGTTCTGCGCTATAGAAAAATAGTATATTGTGCAACAAGGGTCGAGAGTTGGCGATTGCGACGAGTGTGAGGTTTGCTGCCCGAGCGAAGCGAGGGCTGCAATCACACGAGTCGCAATCGCCAATTCGACCCTCGTTGCACATCATATTTTTCGTAACGAGTGCATGAATCTGCGGCACTTGGAATGGCAGTCGCGCGAGACGAACACTGAAAAGTGAGGTTATGACTCTAGGGGCGAAAACGTCGAAAGTAAACTCCCAAGGGCCGAAAGTGAACAAAATACGAACTGCGCATGCGCGACTTTATCATTTCACCACGGGTTCGCGACTGGCATGCTATTGGCCACTTGCGGCTCGCAAGACTGCCATGGAAAGTGCCGCGATTCATGCACGAGTTACGAAAAAATTATTTTGCCTCGAGATTTAGTAGAAAAATGCTGTATCGAGTTAGACACGCTTCCACAACTCGGGAAGCATATTTTTACAGGCCTCTAAAACGAACTATAAGATCGACATACCAGCAAGTTAACAAGGCAACAACGGATAAAGAAGATTATCCATGAAATATCGTTTCTCTCGTCGAGCATTAAATAATCGAGGATAGACTGCATCGCGCTACGAGAACTAGTAGAAAAATGCTTTTTCGTCGGACACGCTTTCATATCGCAAGTAAAATAATTTTACGAGTCTCCAAATTGAAATGTACCGGCCCGATACCCCTGAATTTAACGATACCTCTGTAAATTATTATTGAGTGTAGAAAAACTTCCGCAGTAAAAATTTAATCGGATAGTAAACACGCCACGACGGATTGAATAAACTCTACCGAGTCACCGTTGTGTTGCGAAAGCAAAACAGTGTTCGCCATTAACGCAACTTCTCGAATACGTTTGTGAACCCACACACGATGTGCTAGGAGCCACAGGTGAACTTTCGACTCTCGTAACCGAATGTGACTTTATTATTAATATCAATTTACCGAATTTAATTGGCGTTGATAAGAGACCCCGAGCGAATTGCCGATGATCTCGAAACAATACAGATACAGTATTATCACGCGTACAGAGATTATTGTTATCTGAAATGGAAAACCGTAACTGAAAGCTCGTGTTTCGGCTGCAATCGAGTTTATGCAATGTTATATGAACGCATATAGAATGTTTGTGTGCGTGTGAGTGCGTGTATGCGCGCAACTGTAGGTTTATAGGATATTAATGACCGAGTTTATTCGAGTAAAATGCGCGCAAAGCGGATGGAGAGCCCAGTGTCAATTATTAATTCGTGACTCTCGAGCTTGTTCATTGGTCCCTGTACTGGTGAGGGAAGGGGCGGAGGGGCAAAACGAGAAAGCCACGATTACATTCCATTCGGTGACTGATGGGAGGCTAAGTACGACATTGCGGATTCCGCACTTTCCGATTAGATTCTAACTCATCCCTTGGCTCCGTATCTGTAATAACAGTGGGTGTTACCGTCTTCGCTAGCACCCGTGGATTAATCGTAATTCGAGCTTGATCCCTTTTACCCAGCGCACTTCGCTTGGATAGTAGAGCACGAGACCGAAATGGGTTTGCTGTCTGACGTCGCAACCAACGGGATACTGTCTCCTCGAGACAGCTGCACTGACGGATAATAATAATAATCCTTAACCCAGACTCGAAACAATCGGTCCCTTGTTGGAGGAAAACAATGTCACAACATGGACATTCTGTTACTCGATAGCGCGACAAAATTAGTCAAAAATCTATTACAGAAATGTTGTTGGCCTGCAAGATGATCGATTTGTATTTCCTAATCAGACGGAAGCTTTCGGATTCGTCAATGAAGAATACATTTTTTTGGATGAACTTAAATTTGGCTCTTTTTTCCGGTACGACCGATATTTCAAAAGGTCAGAGACGCAACATATCGGTGAAGAAAATTCGAGTGGCGTTAACATGACGTGTATAATAAAATTTACTCGGATCGTGCAGGGCGCGAGTGTGGATGAGAAACATTCGGTGAAAATAAAACGCGAACGACAACGGGAGTTAGCGTTTCGCAACCAATCCCAATAAGTCCCGAGGCTGAAATAGCTCGAAGGATCGAACGAGTGTGCCCACCACCCCGTTCTTCCTCCTCGGCCGTACACACGTACGAACTATTCTTCGTGGCATTCGCGATATATCTGTCTATCTGTGTTTCTCTTTCTCCATCTCTATCGCCACCCAAAGGATCTAAAATAAAACGGAGTTTCAGGAAGTTCGACGTTACCCATAAAAGCTTCCGGTCGAACTCCCTCTCGAAGGGATGCTTACGGGAGCTTCGTCGCCTACTGACGCTGTGCTCGCGCAATCCCTCCATCCAAGCCGCACGTATGTGATGTCCGACAACTTTGCACTCAACCTTGCACTTTATACTCGATCCTCCTTGCGCCTCTACAATATCTCAACGTGATATAAAGCCCCCTCGCTGGTCCCATACTTGCGCGAGTTTTCGCATCAAGTTTTTCCCGTTTATGGAAAAAATAAAAAAACGTGTACTCGCGGCTACGGCTTGTCCTATGCGCCTCGAGTCTCCCTGAACTCGAGCTTATCGTGTCAGTGAATCGATCGATATTCAACCTATTGAAGAAGGTCATTTCTCAATGAGAAAAAAAAGCTCTTCGTGCCAGCCTCGCAAAGGTGATTTTTACGATAATTAGAACTAAAATGTGTAACTGCGAGAAATTGTTAATCCGGCGAATTCGACTCGTTGATGTAAAGAAATGTGCGGCTGCGGGTCGAAATGATATTTTTCCGATGGTGAATAGCCAGCTGGTAGCCGAGAAGTAATTCCATAAGCGAGAGGCGTTCGTTCTCCGGCAAACGTGACCATCCATTCCCACTTGCTGGCTCGCTGGTCCAACGGACATACACACACACACACACATATGTGAAGTTACTTTTAATTCGGCAAACCGTGTGGCTTTTCTCGTCGACGGAGTGTGCGCACGGGTGAGCTATCATTACTTTTCTCCGGTCGTGCTGGCGTGTTAGCCAACAGCGAAGCGGTGCCAGGAGCTACGGTATGGCAACGCCGGTAGGTCCAATTAATCACGGCGATTAATCACTTTATATCTTCCCGAACGGTCCGGCACGCCAGAGCCGAGTTAACTCGGCCCCTCTTTAGCCTCTCCCCACCCGAGAGGCTCCTCGCTTTTCCGTATATCCGGAAAACCTCGTCACACTTCTCTCACTCTCGTGAAAAAAAATGTTGTGCTAATTGATTCGTGCCATAAATAACTATCTCGGGGGTTTGCGAATCGCGAGGAGTCGTGAGATAATTCGGATACTCAATATCGGAGGGGCGCGCTTCATAAAATCTCTTTGAAAGAATAAAATATAAACGGCTGACAGTTGTATAAAGTACACCAATGTGTTGTATCTGTTGAATAGCTCAATGAGTAATCACCACATTTTAATGAAATTCTTCAACGAAGGAAGAATTTTTTTAAATTTTCTACGACAAATCTAAAAAATATCGATATAGTTAACATGTTTTTCTTCTCTCAAGGGAATTTTCTTTTTTTCACCTTGACAAGATGGTCGATACATTTTTATGTTTCAAAGTCCCCCCTAATTTTTTTGCCCCTGCTATCATACTGATAGATAAATTGAAAAATATTTTCGTACAAATAAGGTTTAAGGCTGTTTCTTAGAAAAGTCAATTGCTCTGTATCTAAAATTCGTTGTTTTTTCTGATTACAATATGCCTAATAAGGTGAAAAAAGGAGTCAGCACAAGCACCGTTAAAAGTAATACGTAGGACTCTGGGGGTCGGAACACTGGTGTCTGACTCTCACAGTACTTTCCCGATTCTCGAGGGTACCGTATCACGTTGTCGTGTCGTGTGTTACGTCTGCATGACACACACATACGAACCGCACTGGGACGCAGTGAAACGAAACACGACGAAACGGTACTAACAGTTCTCGTTCGTCCCGTAGTCGGGAAGCCGGAAAGCTCACTCCTTTCAGTGCAGCTACCACCCCCTCCACCTTTGTACGCTGCCAAGAGAATGCGCTCGATTGTCACAGCTTAATTCTCTTTTCCCGTAGAAGCAAATACGATAACGCACACTCAGCATCAATCGGGCGACTCGCTCCGAAGACACGAGAGAACTTTTCTATTTGCGATGCGACAGAACCGGAGCGCGCAGGAGCCTTGCTCGGTAACGAAAACGGCGCAACAATATCAGAGAGCAATATCATCATTACCTTCATCTCTCAACTTGCCATTCCCCTAGCCAAGGCTACAAGTACAAACCCCTGGCGTTGCGAGCCCCGCAAGACGAGAACGATTCGTCATCGTCGACTGTATCTCTTACAGTTCTGAAAATATTTTGATGATAACCGCATGTCGTCGGCGAGCGTTCATTCCGGAGAAAAAAAACTGCCTGGGGAATGCCCTGGGGCACTTTGCAAAAAGACGAATACGCCCGTCACGTATTTATACAATTGGTACAACGACATAACGAGAGGTGAGGCTATTAATTTTCTTCGCCATTCTCATTCTCTGCAAGCGAATTTATAGAAATGATTTATTTTCACGGTCGACGAAAAAATATTTTTGCATTTTTTGTAACGCAAGCGGGCGTACTGCGAGTTCGCCGAGCGAACTCTGGACTATGACGTGTTATTCGCCTACCGCGGCGTTACCGTCTTCTAGAATTTCCAATCTCGAGAATGTCGGAAGCTCCGTACCACTGACTCGATCGCGATGGGAGAGTAAAAGAAGGATCAGGCAACCGTAAATGTGTGTGGGTATATATGAAAAAGATGGGAAAATATATCAACTTGGATAAAAGAGGAACGATACGTGGAATGCTTTCGGAGGCGGGGGAGGGGAGGGGGGCAAGGAGAGGCGTAGCTGCGAAGCATCGAATAATACCAAAGTCTCTCGGGACTGATAGGAGGACTTCTCAACCTTCAATTACCAGTTTATCCTTTACCACAGTCAAGCTATCTCGCGACCGTTAGTCGCCTCTGTATCCTCGGAGCTCACGGATAAAAATGCGCAATAAGAGGGTTGAAGAAATATATATTACTCTCTTCCCCTCGACGAGCCTTGTATATGACCCTCTTAGTCGTCTATTACATTCGGACCGCGCAAACCTTTCCGACGTTATTGCCTCTTTATCCTCTTTATAGAATTCGATCGTTCCTCTCCCAACTTTCAATAATTCCATAATACTTTCCAATTCCGACGTATATGATTTTTATTTCGTTTCGCTTCCATGCTCGATAAAAATGGATATAACCGTCAATTCGTCGTAAAAACAAGCATAACGCTCGATTCGTCACAGAAATAAATCTAACGTTCGATGCGCCATGAAGATAAAATACAATGTTCAATCCATCGCGGAAACGCATTGTCCAAATATCCGTATGATACACGCTTCGAGATAGAAAAATAATGTGATGAGGCCATAACCGAGGAATTGTGGCACGAAAAGTTTCTCGAAGTTACACGAACGTTCTGTATATCTCCCCCTTAACCGATTACAGTCTCCGTCTCCTTTTTCTCTGGCTTCCATCTCCGTCCCTCAGTCACAAACTGGCTGAATTCAACGGCCGCAAGTACCGAAACTTTCAGCTGCAAAGTTCGGTTGGCTCTGAATTTCCAAGCTCCCCTTTGCCGACGCCTGTCTCTCTACTACCACTCGGATGTGCAACGTCATGATGTACGAGCATAGACAGTGCCGGTGAGTTTCGAATCGTCGACGAAGTGTACGAACACCGGTAGAATGCACGATGAAGCTTTCTTACTATCTATCGTCTCACGATACACCCTCGACGCCATTGTGTGTACGTATAATAGCTTTTACGGAAAAAAACGTTTCAATATTCTGTTAAATAACATAGTGCTAGGAACTTAAGTACAGCTATACAGGGCAACAGACATACAGATCGGTAATGGATCCAATTTCGCGGTTTCCTTTTTTTCGTGTTGGCTGAAACATTCGCGTTTTCATACTAGGTCCCGCGGGGCACAAAAACGGAAGCTATAACAGCTGAGAGATTGCGTGTATTATATATATAATTCCATAGAAAGCAAGCGATAGAATTAAGAGCGATAGAGATAAGCATCGATGTTAGGTACTATGTGTAGAAGGGTATAGGCAAGGGCAGGACGAGCGGTGGCGCATGGAATTGCAGATATCGGTCTCCACGCGAAGTCACCCTTTATCAATGTCACGTTACATCCGTGAGTGAGGGACAGAGCGAGAAGACAAGTTTGAAGCGTTGCACCAACAGCAGCTGTGACGGCATGACCTGTCGGTGATATTTCTACTGGGGAGTCTGCACGAACAACGATCCAAACAATCGTTAAGCGGAGCCGGCACAGCTCAGATGAGTTCAGTATACAAAAATAACATCTTTTGTTTTTCACTCATAAATAATTTATGCGATTTTTAGAAAAAGAAATTCGTTATTGTCAAGTAGAAATACTTTTAAGAAACACGGTTTTTTCACGGCGGTTTTTATCGCATGCGCGGACGAAGGAATTATATTTTACGCTTTGGAAGGATCGTACCTTGGATGTTATTCCTCGTGGAACACGATAAGCACGTCGCTTGTTCGATAATTCCAAAGGAACGGTAATTTATAGCTGTTTGATGTATCATATTTTCCGACTTTTCTCGGTATAACGGAGATGAATTATTGAAACCTAATGAAAAAATTATTGATTCAATGTCGTATTAAACGTATCGCTGCCCTACTCGTTACTGTCTGTATTTTGAAACTTCAATTTCTCAGTTTCATTTCATTTGTTGATTAACCGTAGCAAATATACCCCAAATTGTAAAAAATTATTGATCGTTCCGTGCGCGACTGCGATACTGCTCGTAAATCATTCGAATGAGCCCCGATTGCTGACAGTAATGCTCCTGGAACTTCAATCATCTGTTCTCATTCATGTCAAAGTGATTTCTGATTTCCCGCAGGGTACACAAGTCAAAGGAAACGAGGTGTGCCTACGACGGAGAGATGTGAGATTACAAGTTCCAGTCTCCGAATCTCGCTGGCCATGGTTCCTTTGGAATCCCCACTCCTCTCGTCTGATTATACTGACCAACGGTTTGTGACTTTCGATGTAGCGGGTACGCGATCGGGTAGCTTCGAGATCGACCGAGAAATACCGATCCCTTTGAGAACTTCTAATCTCGACGAAATTCGAAGAGTGAGAGAAGCCCGTCCCATTGATCTTCCCAATATCCAGGAGAGAAAATCATCTTCATTTTCGCGAATCGCCTCCGGCCCCTTTGAACATTCACGTATCCTTCCACCTCATGTAGTAAACCCAGATTGAAACGATTCTCGTACGAAATTACATTTTCCTATTAAAAAAAGAAAATCCACCGTTCGAAAAAAAAAAAAAAAAAACTTTTCAAACCCTCGGGAACAAGCGTTAGACGCTAAAAGGTCGAAATCAGTTCCATTCGCCCGGGGTTTAATACAGCTAAATTATTTGATCAAAGATTAACAAAGCCGTGGGTGGTTTTCTCGACTAAAAGCTATGAGCTTTTTACCTCCCCCACTCCGCCAGTTTCAATAGTTCCGGCCTCGAGGCCGGTCACCACCCTCTCATCCCCACCTAACGGCTCTCTTCTCTGTTCTCTCTCCTGCCACAGCATCCTTAACGATTTTCTGTCGTCGCACACGTGTACGTGTTCTCTATACGTGTCTCCATGTATGTGTGTGTGTCGGAGTCCGGGGCACACCGCCTCCTCCTCTTTGAACGTGAACAGAGAAGCCCACCGTTTCTCTGGGTATTTGAATTTATCGGGCGATATCGGAAACTACTTTGCCGGCCCGACAATGGAGGTTATTGTGGCCGGGGGTTTTTCCAGTCCCCGAAGTGTATGCCGCGGGTACGGGAGGAACGGGGAGAGGGCCGGTGTGAGCGTATACACGACTGCATACTCGGCAACGTTAATATTGAAGAAGAAGGGAGTTGGAAGAGGAAAGCTTTTGCCAGAGGTTGCTCGAGGCAGCAACACGGCCCGGCAAACTCCTTCTCGCTACTGCTCCGCTCCTCGATGCGCTTTTATATCTCCGGTGCTCTATTTTTACATCCATGCGGCTGGTGCTCGTCACCACGAAATCGTACCCGGGAGTATCCCTACAGGAATTTTCGAGCCTTCTCTCTCCGGACGCGTGTGAGCCGCGGCGGAACAGGGCTTTTTTCTCATGCGCTTTCATATATCGTCACTGATAGTGGAAAACGATATCGAATCCTTTTTCGTCAGGTTATTAAACAACAAGAAGACTTTCAACATTTAAGAATTTGTGCAATAACTGATGACCCCACGTATACATTCCGTTGAATTTTACATCGAAGAGACGTTCGTGAATTCGTATAGTCACCATAAATAAAGTTCTGAATGTTCATTACCGAACAGAGAGATCCATTGTTCCAATTATGACGCCATTTGGCTCACACCATTGCGCAAACTTCGATTACTAAACTACAAATGTGTCTGTTGCAGCAACGAGAGGATATTAATTGAATTTAAAGATTAAATCGAGCCCGGTGCGCGGGATATTAATTGACAAAGCTGACTCTCTTTCCCCCTTGCGCTCGTATATACCAAACCTTCTCCTATATTCTGCATCGGGTATGGCGCAAGCCGGGAACGCGTTTCACGTGCGGTCTCGAATTTTCATCCAACATCCGGAGGCTATAGCTCGTGTACCATGAGCTCTACAACCTGTTACTTCGTTACTCCTGGTACACACACACACGCGCACGCACACATACAGAGAGCTCTTTGATCTCTCCAGTATATCTCGCTCTCGCGGGCGACCTACAGACATCATCACGGACGAGACGAGCACGCGATCTTTCGCGAACTAAATTTGGGGCGGGTAAAACCTAAAATAGGTTCTCATGCTCGAAATGCAACTATTGCCTTGGTTGCTTAACCGAATGAAAATAATACGCGCTCGAGACGTCGAGCTTAATGTCAACCACAGAAAGAAAAAAAATCACGTCGGAGAATGTACACAAGGTCAAGTAAGGATGAGCGATGGGACATGATGAAATTCCGTCGAGGTTCGCACGGATAACTCCATCCATTATCAAAGAATGAGATGAGACCTTGCTAAGTTTTTTGCTTTCAATTCCAAGACTATTTTTTTCTGCACCATTCTCGTGAGAAAAACATAGCTAAAAAATGTAATTTCTTGAGATTACAATCGAAATTTTTCTTTGGCATTCGAAGAAATCTGAATTAATACTGATTTTTCATACTAAATCTCATAAATGTTGCCCTTTCGTGTACGTTTGATAAGGTGCATCTTGCGCTTTTGCCAACAACGGTGAATACACTTTTCTCTTTAGATTCGGTGGCGAGTACGGAGCGCGCTGGGTTTATCAAAGAGATAAAACGAGAAATGTCCAGCTGTGGCGTTAGAAAAAGAGAAAAACAGTTCTGAAGTTAAATCCGATCTTTCAGCTCGTCGCTACGAATCTCGATTGTGCATGAAAGCCCTCGAGAAACAGAAGGCGAACATCCCGAATATCCTCGGGCTTAAGCCGCTCGAGATCCTGAATTTAACATAAACGCGATGTTCGAATGTGTCTCGAAACCCTCGCAGGCGTCTTTTTTTTCTTCACTCGGCTTTAAATTGTCATGTAACTTTCAATTCTTCAAGCCCGGATTCTCGTCCCGCTTCGACGTTCCGTCGGCGTGGAAAAACCTTCGGGATTGTACTCAGCCATTCGCGAATAATTCGTCGCCGCGGAAGATTCCCACGGACTTCGAAAGGATAAAGAATAAAAAACGTTCGAACGATGGATTCTCTTTGTGCGGGAAGAAGGGTTGATAAATTATTAACCAAACGTAGACTGAGGGTAACAAGAGGATAATATCTACGGTGAGAAAATGAGGAAAATCGCGGTTTTTCTCGGAGGGATTTTTCATTTTTCTACATATCAACCGCGTATGCCTCTTCGAGCGGTCAGAATCGGGTTGTACTCTGTATACGAGGACTAAGTGCTCTTTCCACTCGTGAATGAGTGTGGAAAGGACCGCGAGTCTGCAGGCCCGAGTGGAGCGTGCTTGCTCGTGGTTATAGTTCGGGAGAGAGAATTTACACACGAGAAAGCCCACTACTAAAAGTGGTTTACGAGGATTGCAGGGACGTTCGTAATCCCTTCTCCCCGTTCACGCTCTGACTGTGTTATCCACGGACAGCCGAGAAAGATGTTATGAGAACGAGAATCGGGGAAAGTGCTCGTAGAACAAACGGCCGCGATGTTGGCATCTCGACAGTGAATGGCCGTGTAATAGTTATGATTAAACGTAAGAGTCGACAAAAAAAACTTTTCAAAAAATAGTTTTTTAAATGTGTCGATCGCATATCTGACTCTGCTAATAGGAAAGTAATCAGGTTTTCACAAACTCCCTGGTGGTCCAGTACTATCGGGGATCCAGATTTTTGGGCGAAATTTCGATCGCGTATTACCATAGGTTTGTGAACCTAATATAGATTTTCAAAAGTAAGTACTTCGCTTGTAACTATTAGATTAGACGCACTATGTTAAAACTTTTCTCGGATCTATCCTCATCGGATGCCGAATCGGCATTAAAAAAAAAAATCCATCGAGGATCATTCTTCATTAGCATCGACACACGTATACAAGGACAAACTTCTCGCGATAATTCATCCATCGCTCATTTATCCGCATAACGGTAAATAAAAAAAAAAAAGATGTTCAGGCTCTCGGTCACGATACAAAGTGTAATCGAAATCTCTCAACTGCTCCATTATCTTTTTTTTCTCCCTCATCACCGACAATTTGCGAAGTTTCTTCTTCCGTTTTTCTCAAGAGGGCGAATAGACGTCGAAATTAAAAGTCTGTTAATACCGGAGCGATTCAACGTCGTTTCACATTCAACGAGACACTGACGAGGGTGTCTCCTCTCATTCCTCTACCAAGGAGCGGCTAGTTTGAAATTAATTAAAAAGAAATCGTCGTACGTTTTTTTTTTCCTCTCGTCTGTTCAAGAGATTCCAAAGACCCGATGGTAAACCGGATGAGACAGCAAGAGTTACCGCACGACCTACCAGCACGACGATCTCGGCTGACGAATGACATTAGAGGACTCGAGCCGTTGGCGGATTAAATAATACCTAGCGCTGGCTTATAATCAGCCGCTCATCTCCTTTTATCACCACCCTCTGTCCTTCGCCCTTTCTCTGCTTTCCCTCCCCTTTGAAACGTTCCGCTTCTTCGTTTCGCAGAGAAACTCCTCCCTTTCGGTTGTCCGGGGGGTGACTCGAATGTGCACCACACAGAGCCCCTCAGAGCGTTACATTTTACTCGCGACCCAGACGCGCGAACCTTTTTCATCGTGAAGAGGGTCGTTAACGGCGACTTGTGCCGGCTCCGCGTCGAAAAACGAGCGAGTTACAATGGCAAACGATGCCTGACACTCGTCTCATCCTTTCTCTACATCGTAAGCACACGAGATTAATTCAATTTTCAAATTCAACCGAAAAAAAAAAATGTATGAGTTGTCGAATAGCACGCGGGCTACTATATTTTTAACATCATTGTTTATTCGTCCGCTCTTTGTGAGACGAATGAACAACGAAAATATTGACACGAAAAGGGAAATTAAAATGAGCACAAATTCAAAGCGGCACGCGCAGTAAATTCTTTGAAAGGAGAGAGGCAAAAAAAAACGGGAGGCGCGTTAATTTCTTCTCTACATTCATCCTCGATCCGCTGTTCTTTACAGGACAACACAGAGGGCTCTTTGAACAATGGCGAAGTCACGAGAGCTTCGTTGTACAAAGCTTGTTCGCTTTTTCAAGCCGGAACGGAACCTTTTAATATCAGCGAATGCGTCCGCACTGTATGCCCAGAATGCACAGTAGTAGTTGAGAAAGAGCATAGAGAAATAAGGCCAGAGGAGATCCTCGTTTTTGTGAAGTGAGAGAACGAAATATTTTCTACTCCATGCTCCAAGAACAATCGGGACATCAGCGTTTATACAAAGTCAAGAAGTCCGAAGAGCTTTTGCACGGAATAAACTAATGAATCTCGGGTGAGAATGAGAATTCAGTGCGAACTAGACTGCGTAACATACACCAAGAGTGTACAACAAAGAATAAGAGCAAAAAACATTACAAAAAAACATTAAGTTGAAAATCCATTTCGACGATGTTGGATTTAATTTCGAGTTCTATGCAGTTTTAATTAGCGACCAAGTCCCCGTGGCGGAGTTGGTTGTACAATTTGAGCCCCGTAGAAACGTCGGTGGAGCTTGAGAAAATATTATACTTCAAATGCAGTGAGGTGGAGGTGAGCCGGTGGGTGGATGGTAGTGTATAAAGTAGAAACGGCACTGGATGGTCAGCCACGTTCGGGCTTTCTATGGGGAGCACTTTCTGCCTCGGGCTAACGGTTGGCCACGATGGAACAGGATGAAAACGGTACAGGGAGCACACAATAACGGACCTCGTGAAGTAGGAGCAGTTGGGAGAATACGAGAATGAGAGAAGGGAAAACTGCAGCGGTTAAGTGAGACAGTAGTTACGATACCTTTCCGTTCAGACACAAGACGAAGTAGCGGCAAACGGTCGAGACCCCCCCCCCCCCCCCCCCCGTTCTCCCTCGCTACCGATGCAACTATCGGAGATTTATAAACTCTCTATTCACCTACTGCGTTCGCTCTTTCGACGAATTACATTCTCTTCTGGAAATTTACCTTATCTTATACCTATTAATTTTTGTTCTATATTCATACAATATACGGCCGTGAGTTGCGACGAGCACGAAACGAGAAATAAACTTTTTCGAAGGTTCGCGAGAATTTCACAGGTATCCATTACCATTTTCCAATCTTTGCAATCGAATTTTTTCAAATAATTTACAATGATGTTAAATGGCATAATGTCCGAGCTAATGGGCCGAAAATTGGGTCACAGCCGAATCCGGAGAGCTCCGGGTAATTGGCAATACAGTTCATGTAAAATCGATCATGCGATAAAAATTCTATAGCATTTTCGAGGGAATCGTTATACAGTTACAACATTCGCGCTAATTAAAGATAAAATGAAAAAGAACAACGTGTACGAGTTGTTCTATATTCTCGATAACGAAGTTTTCCAATCGAGGCGGTTCATTTTATCACAAATTGCGAATTGAATAGTATGGTGAATGGTTTTTTCTCTCGTAATAGGCGACTCTCTCATAAATGGCTTCATATAATTAGAGAACATCGGAATTTCGTCAAGGCAAAAAAAAAGCCTGGGTGAAAAGCAAGTAGGTGGATGCGGACGTTCGCCGGTGTCGCTCGTACGCGATGCCGATAGTAGCTTTTCTCCATTTCCTCGACGTATCGTATAACGAATTTCATGGCACAGCTGTGTTGGCTCCCGGGAATGGTAACGTAACACGAGAGGGCGAACGGTGAATAGTTTGAGGTCTATATAACGGGCGGGCTTTTCCCCGTCTGGGGATGGAACATCGCACCGTTACTTCGGCCTATTTGCCGCGAATCGATGCCCGGCCTCCCACGAGGCTTTTGATGAAGATGCGCGCCGGCTTTCGTGGGCCGTATACACGGTTCTCGCTCACCTCGTTACCTCGATGCACCATCCATTTCGCACAGACGTATATACAAGAGCCAACAACCCGAACTGGGAGTTACTCGCGCACGGTGTGAGCGGGAACGAGTTGAAAGCAACGGAGGGCCTCCGTGTGAATTCGACATTGCGTATCATTACCCATTAAATTTGAGAGTGCATCTCTAACGAAGCATCCATTATTCAAATTTATTTGTTACCATATTCTATCCATGCCGTAGTACCGATCCAAAATTCGATGCGCCAACGAGCCTAAATAAGCTCTATCACCTCTTATTATCACTCGCGTTCACCGACGAGACGAATGTTAAATTGAAATACGCGTTTTTGCTAACGAGATGAGAGGTGAAAATGAGACATCTCATCGTATCCGTATTGTAACCTCGTAATTGAAACCTCGCAAACTCGCAACTTCGCCCGGTGAATATCCAATAGCTCGTTAAAATGTATACGAAATCAACGGAGGCTCGATAATTATCTAGAAGAATTCTTTTGTCTACTTTTAAAAAAAATTCCAATACATTATCAAGTTTTTAGAAGTTTCCATCGACAGGCTTTACAATTTTCGTTCCCTGAATTATACCATTTTGCTGCTCAATCTCGTTACACGCAACAGTCGAAAATTATTAACCGTTGCTCGAGTGGCTCCGATCTAATTTCAAATAGCAAATGATCTTTTGGTTCACTAGGAAAATCAGGTCATCAAGCATAATCGTTTGTCTGGAGGGTTGGCATACATTGTATCCACGACGGTACACTATATTACTCAGCTGTGCTAAGCCATGGAATAATTTACACGAGTCTTAGGGCTGTAAACGTTGACTAAGCCTATCGGAGGTCGAAATTACCGTGTACACGTAACAGCGATACGGCGTAGACGTAGCGGCTCAGGAAACGCGAAACTTGCTATAGCAACAGCACCGTCAGGAACATGAGCAAGACCCGAGAGAATGGGGGGGTTTGAACTAGGATCTAGCTATAGATATATAGGAGAAGTTCCGGTTGAAGCGGGACAGGATAAAGGACGAAAGGGATAACGTACGTTCTTCCGCCACTGGGTTGAAACGATTACCGTAAATTATTCCATCTTTCGTCGTCGCACTACGTCTCGCCCTTTCCGAGCTACCCTTTCGACTTCTCTTGAAGTGGCTTTGACTGAACATCGTGCAACCTTCTATCCGTGATCCTTTCATGAAAAAATTACGGATACGAGGTTGCACTTTGTGCAGTTAAAGCCACTTCCTTCTCTTGCAGTCATCCGTTCCTACTCAATGCAATAACGAGAGAACGATGCGCTTTTCACAAGAATCATCAAAACGCACCACGTTACTGGATCCATTCCTACTCGTTAAAATACAATTCTCGCTGCTCGCATGCGGCGAACAGATCTAACAGTTTCGTAGTTTATACACGGACTGAAAATTGAAAATGTCACCGATTATTGATCAGTCGAACAGATTGATTACGAAGATTCGCCGCGACGATCGCTATCCCATTCAATTTGCGATAAACAATTTATTAACTCTATTTGCGACGAAAATACGTGCGGTGAATCCGAAGTGAATATTTGCGCGTCGATTAATTACACGAATTATCGATTTAACGTTCTCGTTTCGTTTGTCCAATTCCTGAAGCCCGTATAAGCCCGGAGAGTTTCTCGTTCGCGCTGTCCCTCTCCGTCAACCATCGAGCTTATTAGAAGTGGAGAGAGAGGAAGAGAGAGAGATGAAAAAAAAAGGGAAAATAATTCGAGAGCGATTCGGCGTGAAATCACTTGAAATCACTCGAGAGAACGAGCGCGGTTGAATCTCTTTTCCTCTCGCTCTATCTCTTGACTCCGCCGCGGTGAAGAGCCGACCTGCCCGGCCGTGAATCCCGAGAGATTTCGCTTCCAACTCTTCCACGCTATGTGTACTATATATATCTTACTTTTCGCTCTTGTGGACCCTTCGGCCCCCACCCCCCGCCACCACCTCTTCCGCAGCCGAACTATTCGAACCGAGAAGGCGAAGCGCCTGGAATTAGTACACCCACTCGGCGAGACTATTAACTATCTGATCAACCTCTCGAAGGTAGTAATATACGATTCTAGTCGATAGTCAAGACACACTCGGTAGAAATGGCAAGAAACAAGGAAAAATCTCTATAGACTTATTCGAATTACTCGAGTCTATCGATGATGGCTTTTTTGTGTTCGCCGTAGATGATGAAGTTACGATTACTAGAAATCAGTTTCCCATCTATTCAGTGAAAGGATTTCCAGAAAAAGTGATTCATGAGAGTCGTATTTACATTTATTTCTCATTACGCGCAATGATTAAATTTCACCTAAACCATCACATGACGGAACTTTCATTTTTTAATCACGTTTTCTCCCTTTTTCGTATTTGCAATAATAGAGTTGAGAAGAAACGACCAACGTTAATTGCATGGATAGCGTTGTTGTTTAACAAGGAGTAAAAAAATTGATTTTATTTTGTCCCTTGGTACGCTGTGCATTCACTCGCATTGTACACGCGTTTCACATTGTGCGGTAGCCGAAGCTTAATTAACTCGTTAACATGGTCAATACAATGGATTTCCGTAAACTAAGAGCAAGCGAGCGAGCAAGCGAGCGGGCTGAAGAGCCGTATTCTCGGGGCTGCCTCGATATTGGGATCACAGAGGGATCAAACACACTGGCGTAGGCCAGAGAAATCCTGCGAGAAACACGAAATTGGCATACCCACACGTCACAAGCCCGCAGTGCGAACCAAGTTTTATTGTTTGAACGAACCGCGTCATTCAAAACTCCCTTCCATTCATGCCACGAGAATTTGTGATTCATTGAAATCTACATATATACTGGAACCCCTGAATTGCGATCTTTTCACGCTTAGACAACATAAATAATCTTGAACAATATCGATACGAAAATATTAATTGTTTCATTGCGACAACCATTGAGTGCAATTTTCAAAAAATCCCAGTTAAATTAATACGGTTATTGAAATATCAATTGCGTCATCTCTATCACGAAAAAGATGAAACCAGTACATGCTAATTATTTTTTTCTTTTCAATCCTGTTCCAAGCCCTCTCGACGAAAAAAAAGTATTGAAAATCACTGAAGAATGAGTTTCGAATGGTAAATTCAGGACGAGCAAAAAAACCCGACTATTTCGCCATTAACAAGTGACGTTGTAATAATTTTTTTTGCAAAAATATTGCTTTGAAACGAATATCCAAACATTTTCATCGAGCGTAGAATTTAATCCCTCAAGTAGCGAACCAAAGTAACATCCACTCGTTACCGGCCCGACGGTTTCATCATTGACAAGTATTCCCGACCCCATCGGATTAAAACTTTGCATCGCAATGTCCGTTTCCCAATAGTAAATACAAAGCCGTTCCGGGAATGAAAAATTTAACGACCTATATATATGTATACACGTACATACACACACACGTGCTTATAAGCTACAATATCGTAACATTTTTATTGACGAAGCTTTTTTTTTCATCGTGAAAGTAAATGCGTTTTGCAGTTATAGTGCTCTCGACGTAGACAGAGATTCGAGTCGAGTACCGGGGTCTACGCTTCGGCATTGTTTACGTTCGGGTATCGCGAAACACGAATGGGTTAAGCCGAGATGATGAATAGCCGGGCATTCTTTTATTTGTATTTTGTTATACACAGATCTCATGCGAGTTTAACCGCTTTAAACGTGAGCGCGAGATACCCTTGGTGTACGTTCTGGCGTTCTATGAGATATCCGTTCGATTTGGCAGTAAATTTACCGTTGGAATCCGTTGAAATATGTAAACGTAGAAGCTTTCAGATGGCTCGAAGCTTCCATAAGACACGTTCTCCTGTACCGAAGGGTTCGTCGGGATGAAGCGAGGCGTCGAAGCAAGTACCAAGCACAGTGTGCTCAAGCGAATAAGAGAAGAGGCAGCCCCTGCCGAAACTCCTCTCAGGCGCGAGAGATTATGCTAATGCGAGATTACTTCGCGTTTAGTCAGAAAACCCACCACCCCGCCAGTCTAGTCGCTGTGTATATGTGTACGTGAACGCCCACCACTGTGCCGTAGGCGTGATTGGTAGATTCGAACTTTACGTTCATCGATGCTCACGTTTCTACAGCTTAGAACTAATGCCAGACGATTAAACGCACAGTCTCGCGATCGGGGAAGACGCCTACGTAAACGTGATACCGCGGTATATTCATTGAAGTTGAAAGATCCTGGAAAGTACATCCGACTGGGGAAAACGGAATAAAAAAATGAAGTTGCATTGTAGCGAAATTAATCGATAGCGGATTATAGCATTGAAATACCTTCTGATGTACATAAAAACAACTGTTGCTCTCGGAAACGAAAATACAGAGAACAGAGTACACAAGCAAGCAAATGTACGACGATAACATTTTCATTAACCATTCGTAAGCCACGTAATCCGACATTTTTGCAATCGGGGTCGAACTACACGATGTTTTGTTAAAGCTGGGCAATTACAACATCATTGCGACCGATATAGGATTTACAATTGCCATGTGATGGTTTCGATCAACAGTTCATACATATATATTTCGGAGAATTTGCAAAAATTGTATCAAGCTTAAGGACATTTTTGTTAAAAATGCACTTTTTTGCATAAAATTTCGAAAAGAATTCAGGGCAGTCCCGGCCACATATGTAAGCATACACGCATATCCACTTCTGCAACTTCAGTTATTAGGGCAACATACCTTTCAACATTTTTTCAGTACCTCATTTTCAAGCACGTTATTAGCGTTCGAAACATTTCGCCAGAGCGAGTAATTGACCCTTGAAGGTACGTCGCCGTTTATTTTTTGCCCAAGGCACGCGGCATTCGTTAACTTTAGTTACATACCACTATGCAAGTATCGATAATCAATTTCAGTTTGTCACAAAAAAACTGTATTATGAGATACTCTTATGAATTATTTTAAACGATTTTTCTTTTTTTACATTTTGAACTATATCTAACCTATTCAAATATTCTCAATCTCAGTTCCGTACGTTCTCGATAATGGTTAATTATTTAATTGGCAAAATTTAACATAGTAATTTTGTGACGAATGCTCCGTGCCATTTTCGATTCAGGAGTAGAATCAGTTGACTATTCGTACAGAAAAACAGCATTTCATGCATTTTATGATTACATCGAAGATTCGCGCCATATATTTTTTCGTCTGATGGCTGCTCGCTAAGCGCTCGATCTCTGTGAGGTATAACCTCGAATGCATGAAAAGGCTTATATTTAAGGGATTCCTGTTTTTATCTCGATATTATAAACATTTAAAAAGACTAAAAGAAATTGCGAATCAGAAATTCCTGACTGAAGGCGTGTAATGAAAAAAACGTTGCATCACCAAATGATTTTACGAGACATCTTATTGATTTTACCTATTCGAAGATTCATTATGTTCATATCGGTGAAATATACAGGGTCGAGTAAATACTCCAGTTCAAGATTAATACCCAACGACTATGACTAGACAGTGAGCCCCCGATCGTAAATGAGGCTTACGCTTATCGCAGAAGTTATTGAAGATGATCTCAACGATCCCTTCGGCAATAATTTGCTGCTTCAAGCTCGACGTTATCATTACGAGAGCCTTCATGAATGGGGATTCGACTCTATAGTCCCTGTAGTTCGGTGAACTCTCTTAGGTGAGAGCAAGAGGCGACTCTTTCAAGCTACGACTATGTGGATATCAATAATAATATTTTTTTTCTTTGCCACCGAGAAAACCGCGTTTCGAGCCACTCCCATGATTTTTTGCGCCATTATTTTGTTCACACCATCGTCTAGCTGGTCGTTGGGTGAGAAAGGGTTAATACCATTCGGCGATTCTATCTCAAGGAAAAAAATAGCGCACGTTGAAGAAATTACATTTCGTATGCATGTGGAATTGAGAGCGGTAACGTTAGAATAATAAATAGAAACGAATGAAATTTTCGTCTGAACGTCGGCCGCGAATTCATTCTCAAACCCCCTTTTATTTCCAACTGTTTCCACTGTACCACCCCGCGAAACGTCCCAATTTGCATGATGGTGAATCTAATTAAAAAAATCTATCTCTTCCCGCTCGCCGTTGGCTTTTCGTGATATTCACGGGGCGGAAGCGAAACGACGAGGTAGATTGAAAGCGTCCAAGAACCGAGCGAGTAAAAAGACAAAAACATGAACACGAATGCCGTGGCAAAATTCGATTTCATATAGAGACGTTGGACTTGGCGAGATATCAATTGTCGGTGTGTACAGAGAAAGCACCATCGTGAATATGCGTTTTGAATATCTAGAGTGTTTAAATCCGCTATCGCCGACTCACTGAATCCCAGCAAGTTCGTCGGAGGGTTTTGAATGTGAATTAAGGGATTTTCAGAGATATTGTCGGGTAAGAGACGAGCATAGAGTGCGAAAATCACTCGAGAGGCTACGGCAAATAGACTGCGAGGGTTTTAACGCTGAGACTAGAGCCCGAAGCGACCCATCGAAGAAGCTCGTTATCATTTCTTCGCCGCTTAACATATCAAAGTTGAATATATAATGTAAGTACAAAAATATGGTGTAGCAAGGTAAATGTTGGATTATTAAATGGTGAAAGAAACATCTTTAAAGTCGCAGGTGGTTTTTACTCTTTTTTTTAATATGAAAACGGGAATCTTCAAAAGGAAGAAGTGAGATTTCCTAATCGGGCGTTGCCGAGGTAGCGCGCGTGTCTCCACGGAAAGCTCGTTACAGTAAGCGAAACAAAGCTCGAAAAGGTGCAAGAGTGAAGAGGCGAGAGAGCGAAAGAGAGAGACAGAGACTGCAAAGAGTCAAGGAGAAAGAAAAGCACATGGGACGGGTCTTTTTCCGGGTGGAAAAAAAACCGTGGGGCACTTCGCATTATCTAACCCTCTCTTCCCTCACGACCCAGGTTCAGCCTTCTCTTACGGGGGCACTCGACGCTAAAAGGGGTAAACACGCGCGTACCGCGCTCACGCTCCGCCGAGCAAACCGCCTGTGTAACCCCCCTTGCTCTCACACTCTCTTTCTCTCTCTCTCTCTCTCTCTCTCTCTCTCTCTCTCTAAATAAATAAATGACGCTTCTCTATCTCTCTCTTTTTGTTGCTCGACGCAGCGCGAAAGCTCGTTTCATTCTTTTGCTCCATATTTTCTTTTTCCGTCGAGCTCCGCTTTCTCGTAATGTTATGTCGTTGTTGGGTTACACGGTATAACGTAAAAAAAATCCAATAGAACATACTTTTGGTAAGCATTATTTTGATTAGTTTACGACATATCAAGAATTGTCGAACTGCAAGATAGAATGATGCGAGATTATATTCCGAAGTTTTCAAATTTTAAATCACGCAATTTTGTAGTCCTAGCTTTAATATTATATTCTGCTTACGCAAGTAAACCAACTGAATACATCAACTTGTACTCGTACATTCCAGCCTCACTCATATTAGATACATTTGCAAGTTTTTTAAAGATTCTTTCTTGAACGCGTTCGAGTCTTTCTCTAGTGGGTGCGAGTCGACGAATTTTCGAGTTCGATTCTTCGAAGCTCGTTAAAGTTGTTCAAATCTTGGGTAATACCCTTGAAGGCAATAAAAACAAATGTTCCGGTTTGAAAGCATGCACGTTGCAGTTAAACTCGGTGATGCGAAATAAGCTTCCGAGTGATTCCAGTTGTTCTCGGAGAAAGTGCGGTAGAGAGAACGAGAGTACATGGGGGGAGGAGGGGGGTACCTTGTCACAGTATTTTACGTGAATAACGACCGCAACTAACAAGTACACGTGGAAGACAAGCTTTCGTAAAGAGAATATGCATATACCCGTTAACTCTTCTGCTACGCTCGCCCGACCTAGTCGGCTTGGAATGCCATACCGCTGGGCTGTTGGAATACAACATCGCGAAGCTCTTGTTTCTTTACTTCTTCTGTTCTCCACGATTCTCATCTCTACTGTTCCTGCTTCCTGCACACGGTAACGTAGAAAAGCCTCTTTGCAACTTACGCACGAAGAGCTTATTTCCGAGAAGCTTACCTTATCCATACTAACAACGAGACGTTGGGAAAGGAAGAAGAAGCGAAAGGAGAAAGAAGAGCGTGCAACTACAAAAAGGCCGTCCTGATACTCTCAGGCTATCCGACATTCAATTCCATCTAGCTGATGCCCTACTCTCGCCCCTTACGACTCGAATTGTATATCTATCTCGTATCGTATTCCAGGATTCTTTTCCCTTTGCCGGAAATACAATCGCGGCACTCGCGACAAAAGTCTTGCGGACTTTATTCTACCCTCTGCTAAGAGGGCGAATTCACGCAAGACTTATGTTGAATAATCGTGCATTCTTGTAAATTGGAATCTCGATTTATCTCGTTGCGCGCTTCCAAACAAAACGATTCCGCCGACTTTTGTGTTCGCTATAAAAACGGCAACGTTTTTGTAACGGAATTTCATTTTCTTTGTTATATAGAAATTAACGAACGACGAAACGATACATTTTTAGGTGTTTATGTTAACTTTCTTTTCACGTAAGGCGTTTGTTTTTGTTAGCAATGTCCGAAATGGATTGAATTTCTTTTATGCTGAAGATTGACTCTATAACGGACATTGGGATTTCGCCCTTGGGTTGTTGTTATATTTTTAAGGCTCCTCCATGACACTCGAGGAACGTTAGTTCCGCCGGGCCGGAAGTCACCCCAGCAGATGGACGATTATCTCCGTTTTTTATTCCCGCTTCCTCACGTATGAGCTTACTTATCCTCTTTCAAATGGTCCCTTGAACCTTTCAATTTTCTCGCCGTTGGCTTTTAGAAGGCTCTTTTGATTATTTTTCTCACGCGCGACGCAAGTTATAATAACAATAAGTTAGTATAACGGGGGGCACAGTTGGCGTCGTGACGCTCAATGATAGGCCCTTTCCGAGGGAGAACGACCTCGAAGTGAAGCTTTTTTTGGACGATTTATTTTTTTCGAGGCTATGGCAATTGGATACTTGAACGCTAAGCTTCGGGGATAATGGAACGATTTTTTTTGTCGTATGGAGCTTCCGCGCATGGCGGAAGGAAACAGAAGGTTGTAACGTGATAACAATAGTAATGCCACTGGCTGGTTAACAGCAGTCCACTTGCCCGTTGACTTCTTAATTTTATATCATTTATCTGTACTTCTCGACAGTTGAATTGGGCAGCGTATTTCACAAGACCCTTTTACGACTCGTACGTGACTATTGTGGTTTCGTAATATCACCGTTTCCATTTTTTTTTCTTTCTATTGATCATGGCTTTGTTTGACGAAATATCGTATAAGACATGCGAACGTAATTACTTTTTTTCCTCCACAACCAGACAGAACTTGTAAACGTTTGGTTCGCGGGATAAAAACACCATTCTATAGCGATAATTGCTATAGTCACTTAATGGGTAATCTAGTGGCGCCAGATCGGACGGATAAATTGCGAATTTACTAATTTACCAGACCTCCCTGTTTTACGCTAATGGTTTGTTTTTCTCTCTTAGTTGGTTAGCTAGCAAGGGATTGTTAGGCCAATTCCTCGGGATAAATATTACAGTACGGTCTATATAGAAGGCTCAAAGTTCGCGGGAACGTTAAAGTTTCATTACGTGCGTGTATCGAGGGTGAAACAATTTTCTTAGACGATTGATTAGTCGACTATTGGCACGGACTGTTCTTCCCAATGCTGCGTTAGAAAAACACGTCACTGGGTGAAGCAGCTATAGAACAGGGCGTCTTCCTGACGTGTAAATAAAGACCAAGAGGGAAAAGCTATCGCACCACCTCCGACCTCTACGGCCCTTCGCGTATATTGCGTTTCGCCGTGCCGATGCCTCGACGTCGGTAGGAATCACCCGGAGACTTTCGTGACCGCCGAGCGAAATGAAAAAAGTTCATCGTCGTTAGGCATTAGGAAAAGTCTGCGATGCTGGCGGCAACGGAATGTTGATGGAATAATAATAATAATAATAATAATAACAATAAAAATGATAATAATAGGGAAAATAAGAGATCTTAAATCTTTGCTATTCATCTATGAATCCAGACCGATGAAAAATTGGTCATACATTTCAGTCGTTTCTGTAAAATTCTGATAATAAAAAAAAAATTCTGTAAAAAAAATTGATGGATGATTAATTAACGCGGATAACATTGACTTTGCCATAAATTCATTTTTAACCTTTTATTCGTGACTCCCGTTAATGAAATTTCGCGAAGATAAAAAAAACAAAAAGAGCCAACTCATGGAAAATCTCGGGAGATTTGATATTTGAGTGGAACGCAGCAGTGCGGTGGAGCGAACGAAGTGGATAGAGGGATCCCGAAGTGCGCGTTTACCTTTTTAATGAAAGTGCCGTTGAGGGCGCAAAGAGATGCGGACGCGGGTATATAGACAAGTTTGCGCGAAGGAATAGAAGTGAAGAAAGTGAAGCAAGGGTGAGTGGCCCCGGGGCTGGACGTAGGGGCGAGAAATATGAGGGGGGGACGCTCTTGATGGACGGCCGGTTAAAAGGGTCTCTTGTAAATCACGAGTCGTTCAACGCCCCATAAAAAACGAGGAGAAATATATCTGGAGAAGAGAAGACGTGGAAGGCGCGAGTGAGGAAGACAGCAATGGAGGAAAGAAAAAGAGAGAGAAGTCTCCCAACAAACGACGAGTACGAGATGGACAAGGTGGAGGAGGTGGATGACGAGAAACTCTTGTTCGAGTGGACCCTCTCGACCGTAACGTAAAAAAAATCGAATTTTTCCTCAAAGCTTTCACAAAACCAACCTTCATTTCAAATACCGACTGCACCAGCAACCACTGTCATATTTATATACACCCGCGTATAAAACATAACGTACCAGAAAAAAAAAGATACGTTGCATAAAAATCGGTCACGCGTTCATGTAGAGTAAAGAAAAAAACGACGAGCCGATTTTTACGATCGAGCTCTATAGTTTCCGCGCGGCAATTCGCTCGCGCAGTTACGCATAGAGAAAACGTAAATCGGTGGATCGCTTCCCATCTCTCTCGTGGAAATTTTTTTGTCATGCCACGGATCAACCAACTCTCTCTCTCGTATACATACATTTTTTTTCACTACGCATTCGATAAATTCAATCGAACCTCTCGAAATGGATACTCTGACGAGGCTGCGCGGGTGATGATCTATTTCAACGTTTATCTTGTATCAAGGTCGCTGAAACGAGAATTTTTTACACGCTAGAACGCAAATTTATGCATCGACTGATTGAACGATTTTTTGTTTTATTAGCCGCATTGGAAAAACGGCAACAGTAGAATTCGTATCACGGGATTGCAACGTATCAAAACAATATGTATGTATATTTTTTTTCCATTAAAAATGGAAAACGTATACTTGTGTATCTAGGATTTGTTTCGGAAGCTACGAGAACTCTGCGTTCTCGCATTTCTCATGAAATTGTTACGGTTCGACAACCCTCGGGTCGTCGACGAGACAGAGAGAAAGTGATGCGCAATCCCCTCTATGTATATGGATTTCCGACCCTCGGCGAATCCGATTTTCATGAATACGGTATCGAAATTCACGAGGTACACAAACTGGAAATAAGTTTGATAACGAAAACAAATAAAAACTAAATGTATTCAATATCACTCAAAGTTATCTTTTCCTTTCAGCCTACTCGTATATTTTCCTTGGACAGAACCGTTGTAGAGGTGGCGTTGTGTATTCAAATGGGAAAATCGATGTATTAGAGCGACGATACGTATCGAGCCAAAATTATTGCGAAAAAAATTGGAGACACTCAATGTATTAGAAACAGAAAAGTCACAACTAAACCGGTGTCAGAAAAAAAGATAATAATTACTACGACGTTGAGAAATTACTGATTTACAAGTAAAAAATTAACACTGTTTGAATACTGCGCAAACTTTTCCAGAGTACTGTGTATACATTACTATGGATACTGCATGAGCGTTCCCATGAAATAGTCATGAAATACCGCAGCCGCCGTGCGAATACACCAGAAATACATTTTGAAAACGTCCATTACGTTCGTCACCGACCTTAATATTAACCGAATAATAAACTATACCAGTTCGAGAGAAATAAATATTCCACCGTATCGCGAATATTTATTGGCGTGCACTGAAGTCCTCGGGCTGCCCCCCCCCCCCCCCCCCTCCCCCTTCCAACAGCGTATCTTTGTTTTCGTTGAACTATTTAATCCTCCCCGGAGAACGAATATATTACGCATCCAATTGATTATAATCTGTTTTTTGAATTACTCTCGCGGTAATCTTGAATAAAAACATAAAACTTCGATCTCAATAAAAGTATTGTTATTTGTTGGATTATTTGCGCAGCTCAAACTCGCGAGCCCCAAAGATATTCATCGCCGCATCGAGCGCACTGTTATTTCGAATTGTTCTCTTTGTTTTTCGTAAAACAACAGACTAATGTATTTATGCCGCGATAGAATAGTTTTTTTCTGGCTCGCATATCCATTGTGGCCGGGCTGCGGTGTATCGTTGACATTAAAGTTGCGCCTGAACGGTAAAACGAGTCGTTCAGTTCGCAGGTTTTTATGACGGAGAAACCTATCCCGAGTGTCGTATATAGAGATTCGTACGCGTCGTATACAGGGTACGCTCGTCTCTCGGTGGCTGAGCGGCACACACGTGTCTATACGATGCGCGTCACGCGCGAGATACCCGAACGACTATGCATGCATCCCCTGTGACGCTTCCTGCGGTTTTCATTTACAATCTTTTTTGCTCATTTTCCCTTTCATTCTAACCCGCACACAGTGGATACTTTTTTATTCGTTCCTTTTCTTTCAAACTTCGCTCCCGGGATTGGCGTTTTCAAAAAGAAAAATCACGCGAAACACATAAACGCGACTAATCAACGCATTTCAACGGTTCTTGCCTCAAGCAGAACCATCGATCGCAATTTCAACGTTTTCGATTCGAACTTCGCGAAAAAATAACCGTCTTTAGTCGCGAACGCGTTTGGACGCGATCTACCGGAATTCATCGCACACGCGTCAAATCGGAACATTCGCAAGAATTGTCGTGCGTATGTAGCAATTATCGTAACGGATTTCGTAAAAAATGTCTTTGTCTCTCGCGAGAAAGAAACATCGCTGTCGTCCGCGCGGTATTTCGTATCGAATATATGTTCACGGTGTACTTACATGCGACAGCAACGAGACAGATTTGATACAGTTGCGTGACAGGGTTGCGTGTTGTTTTTCCTCGTTGAAGAAACACTTCTCCGGATGCCTCGGAGCACTCGGAATCGGACGTGTGACAAGTGTAACAACGCACGATGAGATTCAGTCGTTGGCGTCGCGGTGGCACAATACGACAGCCGAGAATGTCGTTGGATTTATGTGTTTTATGGAGAGATGAAAATCGCGGGAGATTTGCATCCGCAACGAGCACGGTACGGGCGAGCGTTGCGAATGCGAATGAAAATTTTCGATAAACCGAGACAAGCCACCCTCTCCGTTAGAGGGTGCGCGGACGACTGAGCCTCGACACGGTTGCATCGGTGGGTGTAGCCTCCCGTGGCTGTAGCGCGGTGGCGCGCGGCACCACTGGTAGTAGCAGCGGCAGCGGTAATGGAGTGGGAGAAGGACGACGGGATCCAGCGTAGCCGTTGGCGAGAGGGGGAAGCCGAGCCTGGGTCGTGGTCGTGTGCTCGGGCCGGTTGAAAGTCGCGCGTTAGAGTGAGCACGATAAAAAAAGCCTGCGACCGACGCTTCGAGAGCTCGACGAAGATAAAATTCGCGCAGTGAGTGTTGGGCCGAGGCTTGAGGTACGACAGCGATAGAGAGACAAAGAGCCAGTGAATGAAGAAAAAAAAAGGAAGAAGAAAAGGAAAAAACGAAGAACAACGCGGCATGGGGGCCACGAGAGCGAGAGGAGAAGCGGAACGAAAAAAAAAGGATAAAAAACGAGGTGTGAGAGAGCCAATGTTTGGGCGCGAGGCTGAGCGACGGAGAACCGAGACAGGTATGAGAAAAGCTTTGCGAAAAAAAGGAAGGATTTTCATAGATAAATATAAAAACCGGGTGAAGCGAAGAGTCGTAAGAAGTCACCGTTGAGAATATTGCAATGAAAGTATTAAATTATGAGCGCGCTTCATTCGGTTTTCATATTAAAACGGTGAAAAGTACAACGGCTTAACGCCGGACGGTATTGCGCGATGTATGATGAATGAATAAGTTGAGTTGCTGTTTTATATTGTATTGTTGAAACAGTCACACTGCTATTAGCGACATAATTCTTTAACGCGAGTTATTATCATTGCTCTCAACTTCTTTTGTGGAAATACGGGAAGACGTGAAATCTTGTTCGAGAATCCGTTAAAATAGTTTAAGTCGATGACATCGACAACCATAACCTCACCGCACCGGGGTGCCTGTATCTGTCGTAGTTATTTTATCGTACGCGTTCGAAAGACGAACCACTTCTTATTTATTTATCACTCGTGCGTGCTTTCGGCCCGTATCCCCTATAATTAGAACTGGGTTCTCGAGCATTTTTTTGCCATGATAAAGTTGTATCCCTTCGTCTCACGTGTCTATCGAAAGACAACGCGCGGTCTGCCTGGGTCGTGCGGGCGAATCGATGTCGCCTCGTACGCTTGGACGAAACCGAAGCTTTTTTCTCTCGTTTTTTGTTTCCTCCGCTACAAACACGACGAGGCCGATAAAAGGGACAATATCCAGAAAACCTTCCTTCGCGTTAGATGCCTAAGGGTATCGAAGCGTTGCAAAACGAAGACTTCTTTCTTTACTTCTTTGGCCTCGACGTGTCCTACCTTCTCGCCTCCCTCTCCTATTCGTAATACCACAACGATTATCATCAATCCGATGCTGCCTTTCGATTAGCAAACCAAATGAGAAACGCTAATCGGCGGGTCTTCGCGATTCATTCCGTAATTTTTTTACCACGGCTCTTTTTTTATCCAACCTTTATCCGCTTGTCTTTTTCTTTACTTTTCGGTCAATTACAATCGTCGCAATGTAATTTGTGTTTCATCATTAACCACAGCAAAATAGAAAGCTTACCTTTTTTTTCTTGAAATTCCGCGAATCTCGACGAAACCTGCATCGCTAATTACAACGTTGTTCATTCATATACAGCCTTGTTCTTGGACCGCGGCGAAAGTCGAGAGCTTGAAGACTCCAACGTTGTAAAGCGATACCACGAGCTATATATTCGTGAAAATTTCACGTACCCGTAACGTTCGTGGGAGCGCCTCGGGTATTTTAGTATAAACCTATCTTAATCACGAAAAGTACCTTCGTATCGAGCGTCTCGCGGTAAAATCCGGGAACGAGCGGGAGCACAGCAGCACCCTCGCGACGTAAATTGCCGAAACTCACTGAGTATAATTACTCAAGTATTCCATTAAACTTGAACTTTTGAATTTTTTTTTTCTTCTTTGTAGAGCTTAGGGTAATAATTTTTCGCGAATTACTTTTAAAGCTGTTTTTACTTCTCGATCAAATTCTGTTTTTTTTTTTGGCTGACGTTGAGGTGACGTAAGAAGGATTTTTGCGGCGTCGATAGTCAAGAATGGTTGTACTGCGTCGAAAAGAAAATCCTCCCTTTCGTTGTGTATTTTTCGTACAAACTTGGTGGAAGGTTAACGGACAGGAAAACAATGAAGGCGCCGCGACGGCGGGACGGAGTCTGGCGCCAGTGGACTTTCTCGCTGCGTTCGCGATTCTCATTTCCAACGGGAGCTGTGTGTTTTTCCCCTGAAACTGAACGACTTGGGGGAGAGAGGGGCAGTGGAGGATGGAGAAATTCTCTCGTTCACGACGAGCTTTTTCGACTGGGTCAGGCGAGAGGCCGGAAAGAGAATTCTGGGCGACGCTTTAGCAGGAAGGGATGCTCGCACGAAAATAGAGCTTTCTCATCCAGCAGCAGCAGCAGCCCTCGAGCTTTGCGCGCTCTCGGTCCTCCAACCTCTCTCGTGTCACTGTCCTCATAGTTTATTCAACGAACGCCACCAACCCCCCACGGCTTCTTCTACGCCTCGATGTAACAAAGATCAAAATCATAAGGGCGTAAGATTGCGAGGTTATACACGAAATGTACGTCCTCAACATTTTCGCTCGCACGATTATGGTACACCACTCGTAGAAGACGATACCCGAGAGGCATCGATGGAACTCCGAAGCGCACATCAAGGACGCTGCGACGATTCAATCATCATTGTTACCAGATTTAATTGTCTCCTCCAGTTCAGTTCGCATATATTTAGGATTTTTCCTTTAGGCGCTGATTTCCTCTCGTCTCAAATTCACGGAGACGTGGCTTTTGTAAACAAAAATGCTGCAGAAGACAATCAAATAGAAAAGTTTCACAAAATCTAGCGAGTATCCAATGGAAATAAGAGTAAAAATAAAGAAATCAGAGTGTGATAAAGGGCTTGTATCAACCGAAAGTAGTGAAATGAAAATTATTCATATAGTAGAGTTGGGCAATTTCCATACTCGACGAAAAAATCGCTCGACTATACCGTGTGCATAATTAATTTGTATTTCACGCTTTTTTTTAACACTATTCCTTTATTAAACTCCTTTTTCAGTCGGGAGTTTTTAATTTTTGTAATTTTTTTCTCCTTCTGACTGCTCTTGAGTGAAGCTTTAAAATAGATTCTTTCACCGGCGTGTTGAATAATGGATCGTTATACGAATAGAGCAGCGAATAAATAGGGTCGGATCGATATTCTACTTGGTTATTGAGGAAACATTTTTTGGGCTTGGTAACGATACTGTGGAATTCAAGGTATTTTAAAAAAAACGTAACAAATTAATGAGATTAATCATCTTTACGAGTTCAGAGTCTCATAAAAGAGCAAAGATAGCATTAAATATCGAATAGGAAACATCCTGTGAGAATAATTTTTTCAATAACATTCCAGGACACAAATTCATAATTTTCGCAAAAAAACAACCGAAACTTACGTATGATAAATTCCAATGATAAAAAAAAATCTGACCAAAACTATCTTCGCACATTGAAAAAAACTGTTTCGACGCGCACAAAGAAATGCAGCAAGCTCTCAAGCGGAAAATTTCACGGAGAGCAAATTCAGCGATGGAAAAAAAAGTAAAATATATGAGTATCGAGCTTTCCTTTGACGAAACATTGAAACAACGATACATCTAGTGTGTATCACGGCCCTCGCATTCGGCGCTTATCAAATGCATGATTAATGCGAGCTATTCGTTGGAAGATAAAAAAAAACGTATAAACGTAGCGTTTGTTTCCTCTCCATCGCTGGATGAAAAAGAGAGCGAACAAAAAAAAAAGCAAAAAATGCATTTAAAAAAAACGTGAAAGAGAGAGATGGAATGGAAGGCAGCACGCGTCAGTGGCGGACAGGGTGGACAGCTCTCGGATTGGTACGGGTGAGGTAGCGCGTAGGGGGCGAATATTTTTAATTGGAATCTCCGGGACCGGTGAATCCTGGTTGATGCGCGCGTTTGTATTCCAATTTTACGCGGCGAAGCGTGCGTTTCGAACGGTGCAACTGCATCGTTGCAACGGTGCAGAGTGACGTCGGAACGTTCGTCCGTCGGGACACTCCACCGGATGTACCAATCAACGCGGTGGAGCGTGTTCGCCAGCTCTTTTTCCCTCCCGTCACCGTCACTCTCGTCCACGCACACAGAGAGTTGCAAACGTTAATCCCGCGCGAGCCTATCGGAGGTAAAAAAAATTGAGCCCTCTCACGAGCGACCGATAAGAGGATCCGGAAGGCTTTTTTTTTATTTATCGCTCTCGTCCCATCGCGCGCTTCGCGCCCTTGAGATATATAAGATGCGGGCAAAAGCCTCCGAAGGACACAAGAAGGCACGTAATTCCTTAGAGGATTCGCGGCCGATATTATAAAAAAAGAAAAACACGGGACATACGCTTTTGCTTCTGTAAATTCAAAAGTAGCTAATACCACCAGATTCGCTTTACGGTTACCCCCTGAATCTTGCAAAACACTTGCACGAGGTGCATCAAAGATTGGAAAGTCTGAATTCACGATCCGTGCGTGGAAAAAGTGGAGCTATTTGAATTTCTAGTACATGATAGACATTTTATTTATTCGTTTATGATTTAAGTGATTATGGGTAAATACTTGCTTTCGTTTCTCTTAACCAACTACGGAACTTTTCGATTTTTATGCGACTCCGGTGAGAGAGTTGTCGCAAATGTATTCACTGTGTTCGCTTAACGTTCCGACGTTAATGTAAATTTCACGATTGACCCGAAAGTCCCACCACTCTCCGTGTGTAAGCAAACGTTGAGATGGAACCCGGAAGCGAATCTTCGGAGTAACGACGAAGCCATCGATGAAGTGGCTTGATGAAGGGGAAGCGGAGAAGCTCTCATCCACCTGGTAAACAGATCCTCCATGTCTGATGAGTCAGGAGAACGAGAAGGACCAGAGATCCCTCGCAAATAACGTTCGCTTCGTCCCTGGCAACAGCTCCTATCACACCATGTATACCAACCGAATAGATATACATTACCTTTTCGTTCCGAAAAAGAAAAATATTCCAGCATTATCCGAGACTGTTTTACGCTACGTTGAATCCGACGGTTTCCCCATTTTCCGAAGAAATGATTTTATTATGCGAACACAAGCCGGTCGACTCCCAAAGCGCCTCAACCCCCACGCGTGTTGACCCACGCACCCTCTTCTTTCTCCTCTCGTTTCCAAACTGTTTTCTTTTTTCTCTGTTCCTTCTATTTTTTCTTTCGTTTCGCTATTACACTTGGGATCTTTGCTTCTCGGCTACTTTCCCGTATAAATTTTAACGGAAACTTCCGCGCCTTGGCTAAACCTCTTCCCCCACCCGCATTGATCGGATAAAAAGATGTAAACTCGAGTTAAGAAAACTCGTCGAGCTTTCTCCGGGGCAGAGCGTGAAGATGGTACTAATTTTCCCGCCCTCGAAATAGCAATGTCGCTTCGCTGCTTCTCTGTTCCCCGTTCTGAGATACGTTCTATGTACGATGAAATTTTATCTCGTTATTATTAAAATTTAATTAAAACGACGGCGCAGATGTTGCTAATTTTCTTTTGCTTCTATCCGGTCGTGATGCAGAAGCGAGAGAAAGATGATGGAAGGCTGAATGGGGATCGAGGAATGGGAAAGTACATCGTCTCTTTTGTCGAAATTTTTAAATAGGTCCGCAAGCCGATGAAGAAGTATGATATTTTATTAGCTGGAAATCTGAGAGAGAAAGAAATAAGGAGAAGAAAAAAACACTTCCGTCGGGGCTGTCGGCGCGGAAGAGAAATAAGAAATCTATCGAGAGATCTAAGACTCGTCGCTCGTCCGTCCTTCGCTGTTTTTGCTCCCCAGCGGGCTTCGGCACATTTTTCTGTTCCCTCACACGTGGTTTTTTGCTTTGTTTTTTTGGAACTCACCGACGCGCCGCGAATCTATAGCCGACCGTTAGCGCACACCGGAAATTACGATGTCGCTTCGCGAAACTCTCATCATTTCCGGGAGAGTTTCTATCGCGGCGACCGATGAAAATTCGTCATTGAGGATACAAGACTACCCGGGGGGAAGAAAAAGGTCGAATCCTACTCACGACACGCGATAACAAGACATTAAGCTTTATCTTCGTGAGACGATTTTTTTTCCATTTTTCAACCCTCCTGTATGGGATCGTTAAATGTTGGGGAAATGATAAAGTGTATTCGTGAAAAGAAACAGAAATGCGTTAGATATCGATGTATGGACTATCTAAATGGGATCTTTGAATATTTTTCTCATATTCAAGTACCCATCGGTAGAATTCTAAACGATGTTAAAAACTACACGAGGAAGCGATTTGCAAATCTGATCTACATCGTTTTCCAAGTATTTTATGATATCATAAAAAAAGCCAGAACTGTTTAGCATACAATAAATTTATTATATCTGGGTGTATGACATTATAAAAATAATTTCTTTGATAATTTATCTGACTATACAGCGACATGGGTGCCTCAATCGCACACTCCACTCCACTTTGAATTTTTATCGTACACGATGTTCGATATGCTTATTTGTCTCTTTGTGATATATGTCACGTGAGAGAATTTCAAATTGCGTATTTTAATTACAGCTTATCGAAAATCACGGTAGCCTCATCTTTGTTCTTCCTCGTATACCGAATCGATATAAAAACAAAAAAAACATTCTCGCGAAACTGCTTTGAACTCGCCAACGAACTAATTAAAATCTCGGCGATAGGCGAGCTATTTACTTCCCGGCCGGCGCTCTCGGCTCTTGACGTAGGTTACAAGCTTATAGAACCCCTTCGACAATGTCGACTTTTAGCTCAGACTAATTATCCCCGTTCAACGCGGGTCTCTGAAATATTCTCGCAAATTAATTCTCGTCACACTACGGCTATTCATTTTCTTTTTCTTTCTTAATCCACGTTTTCTTTGTGGTCCGCCCGTAATCTTCTGAAGTCCTGCGCACTTTCTCACGCTCTCCTCTCTTGTCTCGATTTTTACTTATATTCTCTTCTTTATTTCTTTTTCCGTTCTGTTTTCATATTTTCGCTTGTCTCTCCTCTCGCGGGCAGAGCTGTGTATTCTCGTTTTCCCTCGAGGCACACGTCGTCCCTATTTCTCATTTCCTATCTCTCCAACATCTACTTCTTTGCAGTTTTCTATTTTTCAAAGCTACATATACATATCTCTGTGAGCACGGTACACTCACTTCACGTCCATCCACTAACACTGCTTTTCGCTTTTTCCTTTTCTTTTTTCGTTGTTATATCTTTTTTTTATTCTGATTCCTCTTCCACCGGAGTCTTACTACCGCTGGGTGGTAGTTTTCTTGTGGTTCTTCCGCTTTGCAGTTCTTACGCAACAGTGAAACCACCGTCTAGTCCGATTCTTTTTTTCTCGCCACGAATACACGAAAATGCGAAAAAAAGCGTTGCATCGCAGTGGGGTGGCAGTTTTCTTCAACGTCTGCACACAATCCTACAAGACTAGAGCATGTATAACGTTCGGCGAAAGAAAACATTTTTCGAAGACAAAGCGATGTGCGAGAACCGAGTGCCTCGGGGACTCGACTACATTGCCGACAGGCTTACGGATCTTCCTCTCATACCTTATTCAAGACACGCAATTAGCGCGAACGAACGAACGAGACGAGCGAAACTGGCTAATATCTTCCAGCATTGTGTTCTTTTTGTCTTCCTTTTTCGCACGACGTTGCGCTTTGTATGCGCTATGGCTCGTGTGGCAACGCGAGATGAAATTAACGAGGAATGTATTCTTCACTCTAATGAGATATTTCTACCGAGAGACAATTCTTGCAGCGCTTATTATTAAATCAATTAGTAATTTCGAGTATTTCGTTTCCAAAAGAAAATCTTTACAACTCTTGGATCAGGTCTATTCTAAGTTCAGACGCTAAATTTTTAAGTTACACTGATAGAAATAACATTCATTCGTGATTAACCGAAAAGTAGTCATTTCGCGTTACAAATTTCTACTCCCCAAGCTTATACCGGACACCTGTCTTCTGTCCTTCCAGCTTCAGGGATTTCACTCTTTACTCTGGCTGCTCACGTTCCTTTTTGTTTCATTCTTTTTCTTCTCGCACAGCTCACGCTTACACGAAGTTCCTTCGTACTTACAAGAGCCACGCGAGCGCGCGAGAACGAGGCAACGGATTAAATTCGTAAAAATGTCTTGAAAAACAAGACACTCAGTCGGAGCTTATGTGCAGAGTTCATCTCCCGCTGTGTAATTTTATTCAACTCGTTTTGAGGTGAGAAAATCCTCGCGATAATCGTTACAACGCTTAACCAGAAGGAAGACCGTGTTGTGCAATTGCCCGGCAGTGCTTTCCACGAGACACCGGGTTCTTTTCATTCGCGAACTTTTTATCGCATAATGCTCATGAGCTCGGTTAGATAATGTTCTGACAAAAAATATTGCTTGAAGCTAATGAACAAGTGATCACTGATAGTGAATAAAATTCATTGTTGGCTGAACGAAGTAATCGGAACGATAAATATCAGTGCAATGAATTCCGTTACTACGTATTCGCTCGATTGTTGATTCCATTAATTCGAAATTGCATTTGCTAGTCATTATTTTAGTGTATTGTAGAAAACGTTTTTTTTTTTTAGTAAGCATCTAGAGCGTCGCCAGTGAGTCACAAACCAAAGTTCTTTCTTTTGTATAAAACTATATTTGCGGGGAAAAAATAAAAATAAATCACCCTCCCTTATGTACAGAAGATTAAACCAGTCGATGACGAGCCATGTAAAAATCTCATTCGATGATTGAGAAAACAGTTATCACAGCCGGACATTAACAGAATTTTTCGACGATGAAGATTCAATCTTCGTCTCTTCGCACAAATCGATGTTCGTCGCATTCCCTAAACCATTACGCCTCAACGGATCTTCTTCCAATCTGATCTTATTTCAGATACAATTCCTTGAGCTTAACACGAAGAATCTTACCGGACGGATTTTTCGGGATCGATTCGACGAAGGTAACGCCACCTTTGACAGAGAGAGGAGAACAATAAGATCAATAATAGAAATGCCGTAAAATGGTCAAAGGTTCAGGGCCGCAGTTTCGAATTACAAACAATACCTTTGAGTTCCTTGTACTCGGATACTTTGCCGACGAGGAAGTTTTGCACCTCGTCTTCCGTTGGATTCTTGCCCTTTTTCCGTACAACGAAAGCCTTCGGCACTTCACCGGATCGCGCATCCGGTATCCCGATAACAGCGGCCTCCTCAACGTCTGGATGAGTTCTCAATATAGCCTCGAGCTCGGCGGGCGGTACTTGGAAGCCCTTGACCTTGACGAGTTCCTTCAGTCTGTCGGTTATGAAGAAATCCAATTCATCGTCGAAATAGGCGATGTCGCCGGTTTTCAGCCAACCGTCTTGAACCGCGTGTTTGGTTTCCGCCTCGTTGTTCAGATAGCCTTTCATCAAATGCGGCCCCCTGATCCATAGTTCGCCGGTCTGTCCCGGTGTCGTTATGTCGCGATTCGTCGTTGGATCGACCAGACGAGCCTCGCTGCTGCTAATCGGATGTCCGATACTCGCATACTTGCTGTTCGACGATTCGACGAACGATACGCCCGAGCATTCCGTCATACCGTAACCCTGCAAGAATCTCAAATTCTCGCCGCTGACACCGAACTTTTGGTACACGCGCTCAACGTCCGATTTCGCGAGTGGCGCTGCACCGCTGAAGACCCCACGAACGGCCTGGAAATGTTTCTTCGTAATGTGCGGCGAAGCTGCGAGAAACAGAACTATCGGTGGAACGCAGAATAATTGTGTGACCTGAAAGAACGAAAAGCAACCAAATCAGATTAAGAGAAACATTTAACAGACTACAAAAGCTGTCTGGATGCTTTTATTATAGCTTTCCTGACCTCATGATTTTCCAAAACGCTGATAAAAATCTCGGGCGTGAACCTCGGTATAGTGACGAGTTTCGAACCTAGGGCCAGTCTCGGTAGCATCAAACCATTCATGCCGTAAATATGGAATAACGGCAGAAACGCTGGAATCACGTCGTTACGGCAATCTGAAAATGGTCGAAGATTGCATTATAGTAGAGAACAAAAGTCTTCGCATTAGATTTTATTCAAAATAACTAGAAACGGATCGGTGAAAATCATTGTTATCATACCCTGATCGATTTTTCACGCTATATCGGAAATCGTCGATCAAAACTAGCAAAATACGAGACACGGGACCTTTGATCGCGATTCTTTAACCACTGCAATCTATATGACTTCCAGATGGAATATTCAAAGGTCGTCCGCATGAACCGCGGACTTTGCATAGTTCACATTAGATTTAACGAGCGTATTTAACAAACATTTAGATAAGATATGCCGAAACGTGTTGTATCACGCGGGCACGGGCGACTCTTTAATCATATTCACTCACGAGGTACTTCGCGACGGACTTTGCAAGTCATTTTTTTTTTCACCGATTTTTGTAAATTTAGTCTTCACGAGTGTACGACATTTCAAAAATGCTGCACAATGCAATCGAAAATACCAGTGTTTTTTCGGTATTCTTAAACTTCATAACTATTTTTTAAACAGGTTTAAACCGCTTTTGCTGATAATGTTCTAGCTCTAATCTTTCGTATCATCAAGAAGGACTATGTTTGTATGAATCCGCAACTATATCTTATCTAATTTTATCTGTTTTGCCTCTTCACTGCAACGGTAAAATCGATTAGCAAAATGATATCAACTCTTCTTTTTTTACATACTTTCAAACGTTTTCGCGTCCAAACTGTTGTGAACCATAACCATATCGGATACGAGATTTCTGTGTGTTAGTTGGACACCCTTGGGTAAACCGGTTGTCCCGCTCGAGAATGGTAACGTTGCAAGTTCGTCCGGACTCTGTCTCTTCGTGGGTAGTTGCGGTAAGCTCTTCCCTCGCGCAATAAGGTCCTACGAACGAAAAATACTCTCAAATTCATAATTCAGGAAAAGCTTGGAGGTTCAGTGTAATCGTTTATTCGTTAATTTACCTTGAACGGTATAGTTCCCTCGGGAATGTCGCCGGAGCCATCGTCGACTACGATTTTTGGAGCGCCCGGTGGCAGACAAGCCTCCGCTGCGGCCAAAACTGCACTCGCTATTTCTGTCGACGTGATAACGGCTTTCGCACCAGAATTTACCAGTTGTTTGGTTATCTCGTCTGAAATGTAAAAATTGAAAATTGATATAAAATAGCCTTAAAAAAGTATACACAACGCTTTTCTTTAAATAGCGAACATTGAAACTCTTATCTTAACGCGATCGCACGTCGATTGAGAAAAATACCGTTTTTAATTATCATCGTCTTATTATCTTTTAAAGATAGAACAAAAAAACGTTCAGAACGATACGGTGTCACGAGACCAGAGGCCCAATCTCGGTCAAATGTCGAGAGGCGTGCCCATACGCTATGATTCCTGAAGCGGCTTATCAATAAATTGCTCTTCTGCGCGATGATACGACAAATTTTTCAATCGTCTAGATCAAGTTGCGGGAATATGGTTTCAGCATCTATTATAAAAATCTAAGCATCGAGTAGTTGTGCATAGAAACATTGAATCATCGAGTGCGTCGAAGTATTATACGTGGACTTTGAGTATTGTTGTTTTTTGGCGCAATCCTAATTCATGCAAATTTCATCGTCGGTCTCGCGATTCAATAACATTTCATCAATATGCGAACGTCTGGCGGCGTACGCTGGAATTTCTTGAGCGCCCGAAATGCCGACAAATTTAGCAGCTAATTGGAGTCAATCATTGGTACAAGAAGGCGCGCTCGGTTGGCAAACATAGCGCGCACAACTCTCGAGCGACGCAAGCCGTCACAACAGATTGTACATTGAGACGAGTCGAGATAGTGCGTCCTTCGACGCACACTATCGGGCGAGCTTAATTTTTATCGAACGTCAACGTGACGGCGTCGAGACGAGACTAGACGTGCGAAACGTTGCATACTCGTCGCGATTTTTTTTATTTTGTGTGTATACTCGTCGCGGACTTTGCACTCTTGTTCTCGCGCCGTACTGGACTTAACTGGATCAGCTGGTTTCGCTAATTCGAATATACTTTATGGAATTGAAAGTGGACAGACTTTTTTTTCAATTAATTAACGACCATTGAAGGTAATGCATCTTACGAAAAAATAACCTATTTTTGAATTGCAAAATAAATTCTAATTATTATCTTGTTTTATATGTGATTCAAGGGTAATTGCGAGTGAAGGAAATCGATTCCGCAGATGAAATTCGATAGCGATAAATGTTTTTTTCCGGTCTGTGTTCTTTGTAGAACGTGGAAGATTTTCAGCATCTTTATAGAGGATTATACATTATTGTTGACGGCATTTTGAATTCATTCCAAAAATTGATTTCAAAGAAAACGTACCAACTGTGTAGAAAGGATTGACCGTTGTGACGACAATGCCGGCTTCCAGACTCCCCAAAAAGGCGATCGCGCTCTCGGGAAGATTGGGCAAAATAACAGCAACGACGTCGCCCTCTTGAAGACCCAAATTTCTTAAGCTTCTCGCAACGTAATTTGAAGCATCTCTCGCCTGGCTGTAGGTAAATTTTCTTCCCGTTACGCCACATTCCTGTTTACAATCAAAGTTCGAAATTTCACAATTTTATGACCGATGTATTCGTTCCGCGCGAAACTGAAATGTGCAATAACGCGTAACAGATCCGTCGCGATTGTAACGAACTCGTTGAGAGCTCCGTTCAAATTCCAAAGGTCACTTAATGCGAGGCGTGCAGCGAAAAAAACGGGGAATGAATCGCGACACGATAACCTTGGCATCGGAAAATATAAATATATATCCCATAATTACGCACATGAACGATAAATAGGCAATTTATTTATTTTCAGGCCGAGCGATAGCGCGAATCGCAATCAAAAAACATTTACGATTAAAACTTTGTTTCTATTTGCAAAAAGATAATGAGCTGAATTTATGGAACATCCGGGAAGCGGCAATAAACTCTTTTTGAGGACAAACAATAATGCAAAGAATTCAATTGATTAATGATATTAAATTGTGGTGATGACTTACCAGTGCAACACTGTTGGGCCATTGGTCGAGCTTTGCCCACACGTATTCGGGTATGGTCACGGACGGAATGTCGACATCACCATAAGGCGATGTGAAGATTCGCTCGCCGTTGTTACCCTCGATGATCTTGCATTTGGTTGCCGCTTGCGAGGCGTGTCTAACGTTTCTCGAGCTCAGAAGCTTCGAGCCACTTTCCAACGTTAAAGCTAGACGTCTTGTGCTACGTGCGAGGCTCACCATTTTTATCGTGAATAAATTATTTTCCGCTGTTTTTCTGCTTTTCGCTAGCTTTTTTTCTTCTCTATTAATTTATGAATCTTTTTATCTGAGCGAAGGTTCACTGCATTGATTTCCTTCCCGAAGCGAGTCTAAAGCAGAGAAGCAAAAAAATTTGAATAAATATTTTTTTTAATATACAAACTTATTCATAGAGGTTTGTCTGCGATTTCTTGCGAAATCTAATCGCGCATGATCGTGCTTAATGGATGGTTATTATTGTCATCGGTCGAGTGTATCGATAAGGAACCGGCAATTGGCCCCATTGGAGACTTTGATGTTGGTTTCATTCGATAACGGTAAACGAGCGCGATGCATCGGTACAAAGTACGATCGAGTCCCTGACGTTATGCTTATCTAACCAATGTATTCTTTCGTCTCACGAGTCAAAATCATTGTGTACACAGTGATCAGCTCGATGACCAACAATTTTTTTGTTTACCTTACGTGAAATCATTCATTCAAATGCTCTTTTATCGTTTTACAGTACGTGAATCGATTGATAATTTCTTTTTTGTTGCATACAATTACTTATCCATCGTATGGAAATTTCTCGAAGAATCGACAATGCGATTCAGCAATAATAAAAATTAGCAAAAACAAATTTCAATCAAATTACGTTGATTGGGCTGCTGGTTCATCAGACGCTAAAACATTATATTCATCAATTTCATGCCTGCTAATTGAATATCGTTTCGCGGCTCCATTGAATCCAAAATCAGACTGATCACGGATGTAAAAATATTCGATAGTCGCGTAAACGAGTTTGCGACGAATGAGCAAAATCAAAGCTTCTCGCGTATTCGCATCGGTTATTCGGTAATACGTGCAAGTCCAAAGGTCGAAGAATCGCAAAAACGTGGACAGGCCGTTTGGCTCTTCGTGCGACGTACGCGAGCTCACGTGTGTATTCGCGACCGCGAGACTGCGGAGTCACATGTGTTGTTGTTCACCGGCACTTCGTAATATCGAAGCCCCGCGAGCGCGGAAGAACGCCGACGGCATTTTTCGTCTTGCCTCTTTCTCGCTCTCCCGTTAATTCAAATTTGTCCGCGCCCGATGCAAGCCTTTTTCGCATGTGTAATGCTCGCTCGACTACCTGTGTGTACGAACGGCGCCGTTCGAATTGCCGCTAGTAGCGGCGTATTCGATCGTGGCATTGAACACACGGCCGATGAACTCTGGATGCACCGATCTTGCCAAACCCGCCGTCGACTTTCACCGTCGTTGTTGACAACAGCCGGATCTCCTCAGTCTCGGCTATACCATCTCGATATGCGCAGTTGAAAGAAAAATAACATCGTCCACCCAAGTTACAAAATGACAATTTTGTTGACTACTGAAGCTTTCCGACCGACCACAAACTTGCATTTCATTCATTTCATTAACGCCGCATCCCAGTCTTATCAATCCCTCGTTGCATGTTCACTTGTTTCGCTTTCGAATGGCCCACTATACCCAAATGTTTATTTTTCTATTTTTACGTTTCTCAACAACGTTTAAAAAATGTACAATTTTTTATCAATAGATCCTTATATTTTATAAGCAACGAGCTTGAAAAAAAAGCACTGCTTGATCAAAGACTCACCTGCGTTGCAACACGATCGCGGGATTTGGATGTGCGAAATTTATCGTGTCACAGATACATACGAACGATATTTGTGGCTACGCGATGTTTTTTTTTTAATTGAGATAAGAAGTACTGCAAAGTCGATCGTTGCGAGAATCGATCGCGGACCGTTGAAGTTTAACCGGCAGACTGGCGAATTCTCTGCGAGACGAAGTGTGTTGAAGGAGATTGAAACGACTTCCCCCACCACAACGGAGCCGTGCTTTTTTTTCACGAACGTAAGAAATTATATACACAGAATATGGTGACCGTGCCGTTGCGCTCTCTCTTCTCGACAGTCGAACGAATGAATGAGCAGCGCTCGGGTTGGTAGTCAAGCATTATACACACGCGAACTCTACGCTTCTGTGTTGCACACGAGGTTCATCTTCCCTCCGCCGGCTAGAAACTATAATCAGGTTGTCGGTCGCTTCTCGCTTCTGCAATCCGTCTCTCTCACACTCCCGAGATCACAACACGAGTCTCTTGCTGTACTTTGATCCCCATGTGGGAGGCTCGAAGTTCTACTTCCACAGACTGCTCGCGCGTTGCTGCGACACTGTAATAACTATTCATACGGTGCATTATGGATTAATTTGTAAAAACGGGACGAACAGGTAACCTTGCAATTTTTTTTTCGACTTGTAAAACCTCAAACATCATTTCGCCATTGCAATGGCGAAAATATATTTCCATGTATCTTGCCGCGTTGAAAATGTATTCAATTGCTGCTGTGTTGATAACAAAGATCAGCATGACTGTTTTTTTTCTCGATTAACGATTGATTCCGTTTTGAGCCTCACGCGACAATCAATTGCTATGACAAATTATATGAAAACGAGGTCTTCAATATTTAAAGCACTTGCGTTTATCTCAAAATGTTCATCTATTATTACAGTCTTCTTTTTCAATTGTCATTAATTATTCTACAGGCTTTCACGGCCACGAAACTTCGTTAACGGGAGCTTCCAGTTGCAAAACTACTTTTCGCACTTAAATGCTATCTTTTTCGCCTTTAATCTGCGCTACTTATCGTCTTCGTATGCACGGTATAGCGTCTCTGGAAGTGCGATACTGCCTTGGTTTTTTTTTTTCGCGCTCACTATAAATTACACGCAGCTCTTAAATAGTTCACAGCCCCTCGGGAATAAGAATTCGCAACGATAGAGGAAAGCTTTATGAAACTTTCAAGTGCCGTGACGCTTAGGAGATTTTCATATCGGATCGACACCAGTAATATTCATTAGAACATATGTCAGTCGAAACGATTTTGTACGTGAACCTTATAATTAGCATAATAGATTCCGACGGTAATGATAATGTAAGGTAATGATATATATCAGGTGACTCAGCGTTGGCTGCACTAAATTATCTACAACGTTCTATCCGTCATTTTTCGAATCTATACGACCTTCCGTTTCCTTGGCTTTTTTAAATAAAATGTCTCTAACGCGCAGAGGCCCTTTTTTTAAATAATGCATTCAAAAAAATGAACCTATATGTGAATAGTCAAAATTTTTTTTTTTGCCTAATGCGCAGGGGGCCGGTGCATTATTAATTGGTGATCTATTAGACCGTCGAGCTCTAACTATTCGATAATTAGTCATCCTTGAAAATGCAGCACGCTTCAGACAAATGGCAAACATTTCGGTAATGGCGATGAACGTACTTGGTGCACGGTCAACGGGCTTCTCGTTCGCGTCGCGGTTTGCCCGTAACAAATAAACCGCTCGACGCGACCGTATCGCATATTTGTCTGTGACAACTAGAAGCTCATATAATTACCGTAGATTTAATTTTTTTACGCTCTTCTTTTGCGAACGGTTCCCGCAATTATTCAGTTTGTCATTGTCTGCGTCTATGGAAAAACAAGAACGTCGAACTGTTTCGTAATATTGAACTCGACCATTTCGTACTTTGAATTTATGAACAAAACAGACATTTCGAGGCGAGCGGTTATCCTTTTATCGCAATGGTACACCGAAGCTCTGCCGCGTAACGTCCGCTTGCTGTTGGTAAGTCGGAGAATCCCGGAGAAAACGCGCCCAATGGCTCAGAGTCGACATCTGTTGGAAATCTTGCGTTCGCACTGGCGTTCGTGCAATTGATAAGGAAGGAACGATCGATGCGATTCAATAGCCAAAAATGAGATTGCCTTTGCCCCAATTGATAAATCAAATATTTCATAATAAACGTTTGGTCTATCGATTTATGACGCAATCTACATTGACTGCGGAATTCCGAATTTTAATCCGGTCGATCAACAGATTCGCGTGAACGCATTGAACTTTGCTCATCCAAAGGGAAATAGTGCTCAACCAATGATAGATAAATCAATTTCGCATGGATTTAAACACCGGGTAGATGAATTTCTCGGCTGTTTACCGGAATTTAGTCCGGGCTACAAAGCAGTCCAATGTACCGATGCATACATGCACGCGTGCATATATGTGTATGAACTCGAGCGTTTCGATCGAATCGTCTGTTTTAGCAAACAAAACGTTCCTGTTTGCGACGGCACACTGGCACTTCGAGCTTTAATTAGATTCTGATTGGCAATTTCCTCGCGGGATTACGTGCCCTGCCTCGATTGTTCCCATTCGATTCTAAAGCCTCCCTAGTTTACGGTCTGGTGGACATTTAGTTGAAAAAAAAGGCTTTTGGAAGTCGCGGCTTTTTTTTCAAAATTGCGCGCGAAATTTAGGATTTCTGGAAATTTTTCGAGTGTTCTCACATTATGAAGCGCGGAATCTTCGCGATCGGTCTCTTTGGTATCCTCCTTGTCTGCGAGGCGTACGCGCCCGCCGGTAAGTAGAAACTTTCGAAATTCGAGCTGGAGGCATCCTGCAAAGAACAAAAAATCGTATAAGATTGTCGATTCGGTCACAAATTCTCGTTGAATTTTCAGCGAATCCACCGTCGCTGACACACGCGTCGATGGACGTTGGTAATATAATATCAATCGTGATACCAGAAAATCCCGACGAGAATATAAATGTCGATCAATTGACGGGGGAGTTTAGGCAGCAGTTGGAGCGAATAAAAAAGCAAAGCAGAGCGAGCAAAGTCGAGCACGGTCTTGTTACGCTAAAGCGGGTGCTTCCGGAAATGTCGCGCGAAGAGAAACGCAAGACTCTGCCGCTGATTCGTCGGGTTCTTCACGGTAGACGAGTAGCGAATCCCGGAACAATGAGGAATTGGACGAGAGATCCTCGCGACGAGCAAATGAAGGATAACGGGCAGTACGTCCGCAGTCGTTCAGCGAGTCATCCCGAAGAGCGTCAAACACATAGAGATTACGAGGAGCTCGGAGTCCGCGAAGCGGCTACAATGGGTGTCGAACAAATCGCCTTGGACAAGGAAGAATATCGTCGAATGAATGCCGAGCGCGCTTATTCCAATCAACAACAAGATTTCGCGAGACGCGACGAAACCGTTCGCGACGAGCATATCCGGTTTTCCGAGGACGATCAACAATCTGCAAAATCGTCGCGTTCCGGACAGGATTGGAGTCCACATTGGGAAGATCAATATCGCGGCGAAGATCGAGTCTATCAGGAAACATCGACGGTGGACTGCAATTACAAACTAGATCGCGCGGTACGTCAGAAAGATCCCGTCAACGAGATCATCCCGAGCGACAGATACGAGAAACCATCGAGGCTGCCCGAACTCGCGGCCAACGTGCCTGAAGAGAATCCGGATTGCCCAAAATTGAATCAACGAATGGTCGGTCGATATTCACCAGTATCGCGATCCGAAAGCATCGAGAATTCGAAACGCAATGCAAAAGATGTTCGAGGCTTCGAAACGGCCGACATCGCGACCTACGTCAATTATCCGAGAGACTTGGACGTCAACGCTGCGTTCAATTCGAACTGCGATAACGTCGGGAAAAATAATAATTCGGTGCAATCTTTGAGAGATATCGAGCGATACAGAGGCGACTTGTCGCCGGAAGAATTCTCGCAGCGTCAAGAACGGACACACTTTCAGCCGGAGGACTACAGATTGCCACAGAAAACCCCTCAAGATCCTCGCGAACAATCGAGCCGTTTGAATGCGTCTGGACTTGACAATATCGTCAACGAAGCAAGCGATAATTACGGCGGAAAGAAAAAAAGAGGTCAATCCTATCCCGAAGAGCTGAAAGGACTTTCTGCTATTCATCCATCCATTGAACGCTGGAATGGACCAGTTTATGAGGATCGTTCAGTTTCAAACTCCTCGAACGAACCAAGGGATTCGTCAAGCTTTTACGAGTTGTACGGCGAAAAAATCGGCACTCCTGGGTTGTCTTATATCCACACGGACCAAGGAGACTTCCGGCGGAATTTGAATAAAGCGCCAAAATCTACGGGGTCGCGAGGAGAGACGAATTATGGTGCTGAAGGTGCGCTTAGAATTCAGAGATCCGTAAACGACGCGTTTTACAAATTGAACACTTCAGAGCTCACAATCAACGAAAGCGAGCCAAGAACGGTAAATGCTGGAAGGATTGACGTAAAAAACATTTTCGAGCGCTTGAGGCATTTATTCAAAGCTCCCAAGCTACCGCACGTTGCGGACGGTCGAAAGAAATTCGATAGAGAAAATCAGAGCGAAGGAAAACAGAAAAAGATTAGGGAAACGTCCACCGAAGACGGCAGATTGCAGAGCACACTATCGCCCTCCGTGGCGGAACCATCTTCTTCGACGAGTCATCAGATTCTGGGATCAACGATTGATTACATAGTTAAAATCTCACGTACTTGAAAATATTTAGTCACTTTTTGGAAAGTTCTTTATTTAACGTTTCTTTGAGCTCAGGATGAATGTAAAATAGCCGAAAAATCGTGTATTGCTCACTCATACCTACCCTATTCCGTTTTCGCGCTTTATATATAAACAATCTCCGGTTGATTTATTTCATCAGAGCTGTTGGTGAACTTACTAATACTAGTACTGGTAATACTGGTGAAGTAACCAGACCTATCGTTGTCGCCTTCATCGTAGCGACCAAATATAGCAAATAAAGAATTCTCCCAAACTTAATCCGTTCAATGCAATTCTTAGAATATAAGTTTCAAGTACGACGAGATGACGAAATTAATTTCAATATGTTTATTTTTTTTATAAAAGCACCGATTTTTATGTGTTATCGATACAATGATAAGGACATTCTATTAATCGGTTGATGAACAGTTATACTTCTTTTCGAAGTTGCCATATTATTTGTTTATTATCTCATACATTAATGTTCTGTATCTCCATAAGATTCGTCCGCATCATTATCATCGCCGCGTTTCTGTTCTTTGTTCTGTTCTTCACTAACTTCTTCTTCTTCAGTATCTTCTTCCGTATTTTCCTTATGCTCTGCGAGCTCATCAGCCTTCCAGTCTTCTGGTTTTTTATACGAGGCATCTTTATGATTGCGTCGGTTCACGTTGACGTTCCACGAGTTGCCTTTTTCATCGTTGTAGGAAATACTGTACGGTGAGCCGTTTGTTCCAGCGACCATCATGCCAGGCGGAAGAGAACCGAATAAATCAGGTATTCGCGGTGGCCTGATAGCCAAAGGATTCGGAATAGGGACGGGAGGAATTGGAATCGGAAGAACGGGAGGTCTCAACCCCACCGGAGGGTGAATGAAAGGGAATCCAGGCATCGTGGGAAACAATGGCTGTGGTCGCAATTTGTAACGATTTCGTCCCCGACCGCGACGGGGTCTGGAAGGACGTCGCTTCCTTTTCGTACGGTAGCCTGAGTCTGAAATAGCATTAATGTAATTGATACGACCCATCTAAGAGAAAACGAAAGAATGGTTAGTCACTCACGCGGGTGAACGACTCTCATCAACTGATCGTTTATGTGCTCTTGAAGTATTTTATTGAAAGCAAATGGATTCATCTGTGTCCCAATTATGGCTGCGTCCTCGTCACGAATCGCCAGCTCGGTTCCAAGAGTCTCCATCACTTCCTCCGGCTTAGCTTGGACATCGTAAGTGGCACTTTCTACAAATCGGTAACGATGTGAAGTTATTCGGTTCTCTGCAATTTTTCTACCGGCCACAGATTATGAAATGTGATGCAGGAGTAAAAAGTATCATAGATTGTCAAATATTGTATTCGTTGATGCTATAGAAGATATCAGGCATGGAAGACTGATAGACTCACCGTGAGAAAGATTATCGTCGTCTTCGTACTCCGTTACATTCATTTTATCAGAGTTTGTGGAATTTTTCTCTTCGATCTGTGATAACTTCGATGGATGAGATTGGGTTAGCACTATTTTTCTCTTGTTGGTACATCCCTTACGTTTCTTCTTCTTTTTTGTTTTTCCCAATGAGGTCTTCGAAAGATTAGTGCTTCGTTCAGTCTTATTACCGTTAGAAAGGCTCCTTCGGGCAATGTCCGGCAACTGGATAATATCCGTCGTCGTTGTGATTGTCTGATTCGATAACCCTTTGACTGTAATTAACGATAAATTCGTTTTCGATGATGCCACCGATGAATTCATTTCCGATGATGGAGGTTCAGGATTGTTTCGAGCAAGTTGTCTCAGAGATCCCGACGGTTCATCAGAAAATTGCATAGAAGATTGCCCCTGATATTTGCGTTTACGGGACGGTCGTGCTTGAGTCCTTGCCGTTGTTATTCTTTGAGGTCGAGTCGGAGGTCCGACGGTAGGTCTTACAGGTAAATTCGCTGGAGGCCTCGCACTCGGATTGCCAAACGGTTGTCCTGGTAGCGGTTGAGGACGTGTAGGTGGTCGATGTGGCGAAAGTTGTGGTGGAGCCAGTTGAGGTCTACCCGAAGGCTTGCCGTGTGGTTTGTTCGGAACATAAGCTGGATATTGCCCAGGCGGCGTAAATTCTGGTGGGTTAATTCCAGGTCTGTATATGGGGGGCCGTGCAGGTGGTCGGATAGCGGGACTTCGATCGTCTTTGGAGTCCGGTCCGTACCATGGATTGATTGGATAAAACTGATTCTGGAAGTTTACACTGAGTCTGTTCATTGCAGCAACAACCCCGGCTACTGCTAACGCTAACTGATGCTTCAGATCTTCTGCCAAATTGCTAACGTCTACGTGGAAGCGCAATACTCCGTCGAAGAAGTCGTAGATTTCATCCTTAAAATTTTTCATCTGTAATTTCATATCGTATTCGATTGTTTCTACCGCCCAACTAATTTCCTGCGTAATATGTTCTCTGAGTTGATCACAACATTCCAGAGCCTCCTTCGATGCATCGGGCTGTGAAGGTCTAGGGGATACCGGAACTTGCCCATTCACTATTGATGGACTCTGTGTTGTCGTTGGCGTAGTCGGAGCCGGCGGACGTTCGAACACCGGTACATAAGGAATGGAAGGCCCTGGAGGAGGTTCAAACGGAGGTATATGGGGACTAGACGGCGTTGCCGGAGGCTGAATCGGAGGTACCATTGGTCGAGTATCAATTATTGTTGAAGTTCGACAGGGACAGGAGCACAGACATTGACACTTTTTACGCATATACGGGAATCGGTGGTATCTCGATTGTTCTATGGCCGATTGAGCGGGTTCAAAAACCGGACAAGTACATTCACAGGGACAAACGCAAGCGCAATAACCGGTAAATTCGTCACCGCAACCGATCGGTAATCCGGGTCCAGTAGGACCTTGGGGAAGTTGTATTGTTGGATGGGATGGATATACTGGTGATCCTGGCAAATGAGGATATACCACTGGATATGTGTGTGGTGTCGATGGATGAGGATATTCTGTAGGATACGTTTGAGGAGTTGTCGAATGCGGTGGATATATTGGTGGTATTGGTGGTTGTGGGTATACTGGCTGTACCGGCGGATAAGGATATTCGGCTGGATATGCTTGAGGAGTTGTCGTATGAGGCGGATATCCTGGCGATATAGGAATTTGTGGATATGTCGGAGGCTGTGTTGGTGCTATTGGTGGTTGAGGATATTCTGGCGGTACCGGAGGATAAGGATATTCTGCTGGATATGTCGGGGGTATTGACGGATGGGGATATTCTGGTGGATAAGACGGGACAGTCGGGACTGGATGTGCGGGAGGAAGTTGAGGACGGGGATATAGAGGTGGATATCCGGGCATCGGTGTTGGCGCGTATGTTGTAGTGGGGAAATGCACAGGTGGATGCGCAGAAGTTGTTACGGAAGGATACTGATGATCAGGTATCGGTGTCGGCGCGTAAGTTGAACTCGGCGGAAATGGATACGGATCAGCCGACGTGGTCTCTACAGATGGATGTCCGTTGATCGGATGCCCGTTTATCGGATGTCCGGTGATCGGATGCCCATTTATTGGATGTCCGTTAATGGGATGTCCGTTGATCGGTTGTCCGTTTATCGGATGTCCGTTTATCGGATGCCCATTTATCGGATGTCCGTTAATGGGATGCCCATTTATCGGATGTCCGTTAATGGGATGTCCGTTAATGGGATGTCCGTTGATCGGTTGTCCGTTTATCGGATGTCCGTTAATGGGATGTCCGTTAATGGGATGTCCGTTGATCGGTTGTCCGTTTATCGGATGTCCGTTAATGGGATGTCCGTTAATGGGATGTCCGTTGATTGGTTCTCCGTTGATAGGTTGTCCGTTGATCGGATGGCCGTTGATCGGTTGTCCGTTGATCGGATGTCCGTTGATCGGATGCCCATTTATCGGATGCCCGTTTATCGGATGTCCGTTGATCGGATGCCCATTTATCGGATGTCCGTTGATGGGATGACCGTTGATCGGTTGTCCGTTTATCGGATGTCCGTTAATGGGATGTCCGTTGATCGGATCTCCGTTAATTGGTTCTCCGTTGATCGGTTGTCCGTTTATCGGATGTCCGTTGATCGGATGCCCGTTTATCGGATGTCCGTTGATCGGATGCCCATTTATCGGATGTCCGTTAATGGGATGTCCGTTGATCGGTTGTCCGTTTATCGGATGTCCGTTAATGGGATGTCCGTTTATCGGATGTCCGTTGATCGGATGCCCATTTATCGGATGTCCGTTAATGGGATGTCCGTTGATCGGATCTCCGTTAATTGGTTCTCCGTTGATAGGTTGTCCGTTGATCGGATGGCCGTTGATCGGTTGTCCGTTTATCGGATGTCCGTTGATCGGCTGTCCGTTTATCGGATGTCCGTTGATTGGTTGTCCGTTGATCGGATGTCCGTTAATTGGATGCCCGTTGATCGGATGTCCATTAGGTGGATATCCCGTAGTCGGATATCCATTAGGTGGATACCCCGTAGTCGGATGTCCATTAGGTGGATACCCCATAGTCGGATGTCCATTAGGTGGATACCCCGTAGTCGGATGTCCGTTTATCGGATGTCCATTAGGTGGATACCCTGTAGTCGGATGTCCATTAGGTGCAATTTCATGTGGTACTATTTCCGGATCATAAACATCACCGTTCGGAGGATAACTGGGACTTTGCGTTGTCGGAAAAATACCGTTCGAAGGAGTTTCAGGTGTCTCAACAAAAATATGTTCTGTCGTTATGTGATCTGCAATCGGATGAGGCCATTCGGGATAATCGAAATCGTGCGGCGGCTCACCGCCGTCAATTCCAACCGGTGCTGGAGAACTTTCGCAAGAGCTTTCACATTTCTCCGCTATAACCTTCCTTATATCTCTCAATTGAACCTTCATTTCGTCAAGATCTCCTCTCACCGTGCTCACATTCGATATTATCGTCTCATGCACGTCTCCGAGACGAGAGTGAACTTTATTGAAATTATCGTTTACCGTTCCCAGAAAACCGATAAACTGAGTTCCAACTGCACCCATATGATGTCCCATTTCGTCGAGCTGTCGACCAACATCCCCGACCTTGTAGTCGACATTGGAGATCTTCTCGTTTACTTGCCCCACGTTACCGTGAAATTCGTTCATCTGATTTCCAACTTTGAGCATGTTCGTACCAACCTGATCGATGTCACCTCCCATGTGCCTCATCAAGTCCCATACCTCGTTTATCCGACCTGAGAATCCTATCAGGTTGTTGCCGATATCGGCCACGTTTTCAGTTATCGCTGTGAGCATTCCGTCGTGTTGGGAAACTTTTGTTCCAACATCCGACATGTTAGCAAGAATTCGATTCTGCGCACCGTTTATGTAGTAATCGACTTGTTCAAATCCCTCCATGACGCTGTCCTTAATGTCAACAGTAGTCTGCGACAAATGACTAACGATGTCCCGAACAACGTTCAATTCGTTGGACATCTTTGTCGAACCATAATCCAAGCTTGTCCTTATCTGACTAAATTCCGAACTCATGTCTCGAAGATTGTTCGTGAGTCCGGACACATCGGCTACGTTATTAACCGCTTCGGTCAATTCATGCGCAATACTTTCGTAATTGATTGCCATATCCGTTACCTCTTTCGACGTTTTGTCCACCTCGTCGACCACACGCGTTACATTGCCAAGTATCCACCAAAGTGTCTTGTTCATACGCTTATGATCTCTACGGGTGTCCGTGACGTTCTCCCATATTACATGAGCTTGGCGCTTTATGTACATTACCTCATTCTTAATAAAACGCACATCGCCGGCTATGCTAAAGAAGTTTCGATTCATGTCCCGGACATCAAAGCTTAGATTGCTCGCCAGATTCGGTAGAAATCTCTTCATGTCTTTCACCTCGCGGCGAATTTCCTTCCATATGCCTCGCTTCCCCGGTTTTCCTGGCTGTCCCGATTTTGCTACGTTCGCAGTACCAGCCCTTCGCGCCCGCAACCTACTCGCATCGATACTCGATAGATTCAGCACCAATCCCGATCCTTCGAAGGGACATTTGTCAGGTGCGAACGATCAATTCAATGCCGTCAAAATTACGAAAAAAAAAGAATTTACCAATTTCCTCGTAGTCGTCGGGGTAATCGACGTTGTCGCCGCTGCCTTCGATAGTGGGGGTTTCCTGAAGGCGTGTAAAATTGACGAAGAGCAAAGTACCAAAACCAAGTAACAGAGCCCATCGCGCCATTTTTTCAAGGATCGATATTCACTTGAGGGCTCCGCCTCGGAACCATCCGTTACAGATATGATTCTTTTTCTCCCTGATGTTCCACCCTCGCAGGGCCTATCGAGACTAGGTACTCCGGATGTTCGATTATACAATGCGCAAACAATGAGAGCGTTGAATTTACCTTTCTCCTTCGTAAGATTCGACGCTCTCGTGAACAGCGATCGAGCATAGAATTGAAAATCGGCGACTGTCGTACCGTTGAACGTACTTGACAATTCGTTTATCGGAAACGAGCGTGAGACGTTAACGATTTTTACGGTTTCACTCCAATTTTGACGACGCTACGTCTGCGATGTTATGAGAAAAAACAATTCAATCTCCATGCTTTTGTATTTGATTTATCGACGCGTAGCATTGATAAATAATGACGATTACATCGCATTCCGCCGAAAATTGTGCAATTATTGTTTTACCCGGAATTCGATCTCCAATTAATATTTTATAGAATGGACAATAATAAGTAATACTACTATTATCTGCTAATTAATAGCAGTAAATAAGGTCTGTACAACCTCATTGATAGGTATTCGACGTTTTTATTGTATGAGTTTGTGTCTGACGTTTAATAATGGAAAAAAAATGACGTTATGGAATATCGTGACCGATAGTAGCAGAACGATATTATTTAATAAGAACCGCACGGATACGAATACCTTTGCCGTAGTCATTGAAGATATTGTTTGATCGACGAGTAGAAGCGAGTGCCAGCAGCAGTGGCAGACAAGAGTCCGTTCTCATTCTCGATTCGGCGATTGACTCGCCAAATTGAATTCTTCTTGCGGTTCCTACTTCGATTCATTGCCAAAAGCGTCGCAAGGACAACGATAAAATTTGACCGTTTCACAACATCGCAGCGAACATCGATAACGAATGATTTACCCCTCATTCGACTAATCGATGAAGCAATTCAATCCAAAAGAAATCTTATTCTTCATCAACGTTGCAATTAATTTACCAATTATTTTTCAGTTCAACCCAGAAATTCGTCTCCGAGTTTCAATATTCTTTTAACTTCTTTGTCCTGTTTTTTAATTCCCAGAAATAAAAATAGCGAGTTGAAACTATTAAAAAATAATGTATGCTTTCAGAATTCAAGTATGCATCGTTCTATAGTTTATCGTTCTTATCGCCGCGGCGATTCTCGCTCATTGCCCTCGTTAAAATTATGATTTACAGTCCGCCAACCGCACGCGATCGCTCGCTGTACCGTATTTTAATAATAACCAAACAGCGAATACTCGTTCCTTATATGTTACCAAAACATCGAACAATAGCCAATTAAGTATCGACGGTCCATGAAATCGTTACTTCTGTTTCTCTATCTGGCATAAACGCTCAGGCCTCTTCGTTCACTCGAAGCCAACGATAGATTCGCGCTTTGGCGATTTGGCGCATCGAAACTTCCCCATCGCGCAAATAACGTCGTATACGCGCAAGTAGAGCGGATTGCGTCGGCGCGGCGCTTACACGGGAGTCCTCGTGTGGCTCTGCGTTGAAATGAGACCGGCGCCGATGCAGCAAACGCGGAAAGCTTATTGATCGCGAGAGAGTTAGGCCGGTCTGTCGAGGGCAAAAGTTCTGCAGGTGGCCTCTCGGTCGCGTCCAACCCCGTAACAACTGTTTTCCGTACAATCATTGGCCATCCCCAACTCGTCGGCGATGTCTGCATGAAATTTGACCGGAAAACGCGCACGACATAACTATGCCAACGACTGTTCTTCTCAACTCGATCCGCTTGGCGTGCCAACCGCTATGAGCCTTCAGTCAACCTCAGCGCGCAAGCTCGTAGCGAACCGCGAGTTTCCCGAGTCTCGACGATCGCCACGCTTCGGCCATAAGTGCATCCGCAGTGGCAGTGCAGTGAGCGCCGGAGACTCTCGGCTTGTTATCAACGTGGGTGTCGATATACTCAGTTGAATTGAAAGAAAAAACAATAAAAAGCGCTCGTCCTGATATTAGGATACAAAGAGACACGCTTTGCCGATCGCTCGAAAGAGAATCAAGCCTACAGGCTTATAGCATTGGCGTTGTTCGATCCTTTAACTCTTGTGCGCTTTCTGTACGGCTGTCGAATCTTTTCTACGCTGGATATTTCTTTTTCTTGTAGAACCGAATTCTGAGCTTTTTTCCTCACATCCCTCTACAGTGCTTCACGAAGCTTTGGGAGAGATCTTGAAACGTGAAATTATAGCAAATGATCTCAAAGATTATTCAAGATTCATTGATTGACGTTAAATTTAGACATTTTTCTATCATCTTTCGTCGAATTATTCACTCGATATTTCATTTTTCATTAATACTGTCGCGAGATACCTGCTGTCATTTACGTTTCAACTGTACCGCTTGGGCCTCACTCGCAGACTGTGTCAAATCGATGAAACACCACATCGAGCGCACGCCGCAGTGTCCTTTGTATAACTGTAGTAAAGATTTGGGTCATTATACCGGCCTGCAGTTGAAACCATGTAGACAAATAATGCGGCATTGTTCTGCGCCCGGACAGTCGTTCGATGTGCACGCGACGAATGCTTACTGAATTCATTCGTTTGCGAGAAAAAATTGACCTGCCGCAACGCAAATTTCGCGACTGTATTCGCCTTAGAAGCAATGAAAAACAAAAGCATTCTCGAAAAATCGTGCGTAATTTTCAATAAAAATCTACAAGAGTTTCTGTCGATTTCAGAACAATTCGACTGTCGGTTGAGTAAAAAAAGAAAAGAGTTTGAATCGTCAAGATGCGGGAGAATCCATTGTCGTGATCGAAATCGTTCTTAGACACCCGATGTCCAAGGTTCTACATCGAAAAATGAAACTGAAGCATTGCAGCGTCAGTTGTCGCGTGACGTTATTTCGCGGCTTGCGACAACCGGAAGCGTAGAAGCTCCTTGACCTTGGTCTCGTGCCATCGCATTTCTTCCCCTCCAACGGAAGGGATCCGGGAGAAGCATCGAGAAGAAAGAAAATTGCGACGCTCCGGCTGAGAAGGTAACTAGTTTACGTAGCTTGATAGATTTAACAATTATGCAACGATTCTCCGCGCACGCGGAAGCCCTTAAGACTACAGTCACTTTACTAGACCGGCTTGTCGGGCTAAAACTCTTTCGTGGGAAGCTCCATCGAATCATCCAGTCACGCATGAATATACAGCTCCCGACGATTGAGTGAAATTCTCTGTGCAATATTTCTTTCAAACTCGGAAAGTTTAATTTTTGCTTCATAAACAAATCTCTATCCGCGGAAAAAGTACTCGATTGCGGGTTGATGAAACGACAATTTCGAAGTCCGTTATAACAGGCGTTTCTTTCGCGCGGAATATTTTAATAAGATTTCACTGAATACTAATTGAATTGATGCTCATACATTTTTATTTGTCGATTGTTTTTGACAATTCTTCTCGGAAAAGCACCGACCAAATCGCGTCCGATGAATTATAAGAAATGACATTGAACATAGCTTCTGAGCCTTCGCAGTCAATGGGAGTGATGAGATAATTTTCTCGTGACGGAAGTCTGATCGTCAATTACCTTATCCACTATCAAGCTCCCCTACCGAAACAGCTCCACTTACGCCGTTGCGTCGTTCGTTTTTCATGCCTGTCTTACATACGAAGAGGACCTTGCTTCCGCTGTAAACAGAATCGGCCTTGCGATCGTGCGGTGCTCTTGAACCTGATGAGATTCGCGATCTCGAACTGGGTCACGCTGACGTACACTTGATAAAAGAGCGAGCGAGAGTGGGAACGCGATTAAAAAGACAGAGCTTTGCTGTCATGATAACTGGAACGTAATTAAAAAGGAACGAAAGAGGATTTGGCCGGCAACATGGAGCCGGATTACGTTATAGCCGGTGAGTCGATAGTCCTTCTAAATCAAATGAATCATTCTTAATACCAACGTCATAATAGCGTTACGTAAATTACCATTATCGTCAATAATTAGCGAGTACATTGTGTGACGCATCTGTAGTGTAGATAAAAAAAAACGGAAAATGAAAAAAATGTATATGTATACGAAAAAGTATGTCGCAAATATATTTCTTAATAACGATTTGGAGAAAATTCGAGCTATCGATTGGCAGGTACCATCGGTCGGTGAGTCCTTAGTTAGCAAAAAAAAAAAAAAAATTAAAAACACACAAACACAAACACACATGGAAATCTGTAATGAGTAAAGAGACAAGAATAATGGGAGTTTTAGCTATATAGATGATTTAGCGGTAGCACTTTTCTTTTCGAATAAATGTTCGACACGTTGATGAAATATGGGTCAAGACATCGATATTTTCGTGCGAGCGTGCAACTGCTAAGATTCATGTCTATCGGACGATGTTCTTTTTTTCCAGCGGCAATAATACTCGCGGTTGCCAACGTCTGCAATGCGGAATGTCAAAGTGAGTGAATTACTGCGAGGACGTTTTTTTTTTCTTTCTTCGACCACTCTCGGTATGGTATCGTTTCGACCGCTATACGGATTATCAATTGATACAAATTTGTTTGTTGTCGCTTGAACAGCACGCTCGGTTTACTGCTACGAGTGCGACTCGTGGACGGATCTGAGATGCAAAGATCCCTTCAATTACACAGCTCTGCCGAGGGACCAGCCTCCCCTCATGACGTGCAACGGTTGCTGCGTCAAAATGGTCCGCAACGCCAAGTCTGGTGAGTCTTTAATGCGCCCTAAATCTCTCGTTGAAGCTCCGTATTTGTCACGCAGGACAATACATTGGTAGCAAATTCGCACGACTTCTAAATAATGAAATTTCCATTTGACAATTTGAAAAAATTTCTCTAATGTTCCGCTCTCATTCGCATAAGGCGCTTCGCGATTCTTGGAATGTATGCGAGATAATCGAATGTTAAACATTTTTTCCAGCGTACGAGAGCGTACGAAGAACATGCACGTCACAACTACAGATAAACTTATTCATGGTGGACCACGTGTGCATGATGGAAAGTACCGGCACTGGTCACATGTGCTTCTGTGAGGAAGATATGTGCAATCGGGTAGCCCCATCCTCGTGCTCCAACAAAGCCCTTTTCCTCGTCCTTTCGACATTCCTAGTTCTTAGCTCGATACTGAAGAGTCCCGGCTTGCTTTGTAGGTCGCTGTGATGAACACCTTGTATACCAAAAAAAACACTGGTTTACAAAAAGAGTCCCAACAACAACAGAAACAAGCAAAAGAACTGCTATCACTGAATGTATCCCGTAGAACATTCTTGTAAATCGGTAGAGGCCGTAGACGATTCACGGAGATAATTCTGGCTCCTCGAGCACCTTTCAATTAGTCCGTCTATACATTTTGTTTTACCCTTTTCATTTCAATTTTTTACAATTCCGGTCGATCAAATTTTTCAACCACAATCGCTGTTTTATCTATATATCTCTATTCCGCCTTTCCAATCCTGCGCAATATATAGAATCTTAATATACTTGTGTACCTTAACAAGATCAGTCGCTAAAAGACACCCACTCTTGCTCGCTCTGTCACGTAACGTTGGAGAAAAAAAAACAATCCCGTCTCCCGAACACAAACCGGCAGAACTAAAACATCACGAAATATATCCCACACAAGCAAAAAAGAAACGATAGACGAATTATACTCGTTAGTTAGATGCGCTTAGAGAAGGCGTCATTCACAAGGCGTGTTTATGGCATGCCCACCAATCTTTAGCTGTGCTGACGCGATGATGCTCATCGGAAGTAGCGCGAAAGTAAAAAGAAAATAGTTTGACAGCTATTTTTTTTGTTTCGTTCTATTTTAGCTTCGAATATGAACGACGTTCAATTTTCGAGTCATTCAATTTCAATTGAGATTGCAAAAATGAATACTTTCCGGTAGCACAATCGTCGATCAACAAACGTAGATAGTCAAATTGAATTAGATAGAATGGATATGCGTGTGGAATGGAGTCCGTAGGATTTCAAAGTGTTTACCGAGAAAAAGAGGAGGGTAAACTTAGTTTGTATACATTTTTTCGGATTTAATTTGCACCACGTAAATATCTCTTATAGCCTCTATTTTGAATTCTATCTGTTGAAATACGTATTTGAAAAGGATGTTTTATCCAGTTCAATATGTTTTTTCTCGTTTTCTCATGGACTATCTCTCAATGCTTTATATTCGTATCTTTACTTTTCCACATTTGGCATATCACTGAGTAGCGGTTATGATGAACGAAAAACAACAGAGAAAAAAGGAAACACCACTGCATGTCGATACACCCAACGAGACCGATCAAAGAAAGTATAATCTATCTGTCGAACGCGATCGATCGTCGGTGATGGCGATCGATTCGCGATATTTTCGCTTATTGCCATCCAAACGATTCACACCGGCACTTGCGCATGACTGCATGAATATCTTATACATTTGAATCTAGAAAGATACGTTGTCTCGGTAATGTACTTCCAGAATCATGACTGCTTGCTCGAAACTTTTGATAATATTTTGAAAATACGAAAGAAACTATAAATTTAATTGGACGATGAAAGTTTACACAACAAAAAATAAACGTTTTGGGCAAACAGTCGCGAACAACCCACCTTCCATCCTGATGAAGCAATCTTTAAAAAAACAACAAAAAAAAAAGAAGAAGAAATACCAAACGCACTACGTGAGCCTTCATCTTTTGGCGGGTGATGTTCAGGAGTTTCGAAGACTCGCCCTGAAAATCACAGACGTCGCAGGTTGAACGCTCGTGTCCTCACAGAAAGGCTTTTTTTTCAATAAAAGAGCCTTTTGCCAAACAAACTTCGCGTCTCGGGCGAAACAGACTTGCGAGGTTCCTTTGGCAAGCCATGCGGCATGTGTCCGCGTCATTTGTTCATTTTCGCACGCGCGCCTGCGAGGCCATTCAATCAAGTGTATATTCAATCGTTATATGAAGTTACTAATGTTCGATAAGGTCTGTTGAATCATTTTTAAATCAAAGAATTTTTTTCATTCGTTCATTATGTATATTGTCTGATATAATTTTGATATTTGAATATCGACAAAGTATTGTTATAAAAATTGACTAATTTTGTCTTACAACTAAGATATGCAATGTATCAGATTTTAAGTATTTAAAAAGGATACATTTTTTAAAATACATTCGAGGCTTGTCGATGGGTTCAGAGAGTTCCTTCGAAAATAATCACGATCTGAAACTTCGTTCAGCGTGATAAGTGCCTTGGATTCATTGAAAAATTGTTGCGTTTGGCTTTTTATTTTATTTTTTTCATTCATTGCATCATGTCTTGTTTGATCGATTGGCCTCGCAGCCGAAAAGGGATCCATGTGCCATGTGAGGTATAAATAAAATGAAAATAAAAAGAAAACAATATTAAAGAATAAAAAAAATTGTCGCGTGACATCTCCTTGGGTGTTGGCCGCCGAGCAAAGAAGCTTTCTATATTATATATTACGCATATTGTAAACAAATATTATACACATATATCGATGAAATATCGATTAACGATTGCGTAAGCATTGCGCAGGTGAAAAATGTTTTTTATCTTCGAAAAATTCAATCTCAATGTATCATATTTCTCTGTTGCACCCCACCATTGAGTGTCTCGCAGCGTTTGACAACAGAAAAATTGCAAAAAGAAACATTCACCGAGTTTTTGTTCGTCTTTTTTTTGTTCAATTGTTGCTAAACGATTCTCGTAGGGCGAGGGCGATGAAAGAACCTATTTATAGGAAAAACGCGATATTCGACATAAGCAAATTTAAAAAATTGGTAAAAGAAACACTACGAAAGTGCGGATATGTCGGAGAAGCATGTTCGATGACGCAGACTTTGTCAAATCGTTGTCACAGTTATATTTCTCTAGCCAATAAGCAAGCAACAATAATATTGAATATTATTATCATAACGTTGATAATTAGTTGATACGAGGCCATTTGAAAATTCACAAAAAGATATATATGAAAATTGTTACGAGTCATTGATGAAACAAAAAAAAATGTACAATTGGCGCGTGATGTGCAAAAAACTAAAGAAAATGAAGAGACGAAAAAGTAAAAAGTGAAATGCCGACTCGTTGCGAGATCCTGTGTACGATGTAAATTTTGTTATGTTTTTTTTCCCGAAAACATGTAAATCTCGCAACGAGACGGTTCGACCGACGTTATTCTTCCTCGGACCAAAGGTCCTGATGAGATTTAAAAAGGATATAAAAAAGAATTGGCAGGGAGATCGTGTTCCGTAAAATATCATAATTATATACCAAATAAGTGCTCACTGGAACGCGATCTGGTTTACACGACGAAACGATAAGAACAAAAAAGGTAAAACTCGTTCATCACCGCGCGTCACCGACTTGCGCGATTTGATCGACACTTAGATCTGGTAGTGGAAAAATATCATTAGCCCATAAGATTCGAAGAAAAGTTGTGTTGAATCGTTCGACGATGAAAGAAGAGGAAAAAAATGTGAAATTTGTAAGAGAGCCGCAAGCTCGAGGTTGTTACTCGTACAGATGGGATTGTTGAAAATAATTTCAAAAGCTGTGAAAATTAGCGAACTTGTCACGTCATATCATCGATCATATTAAAGTTTATGTCACGAATTTTGTGGGATTTTATGTATACCATTTTTTTCCGAACGTTGATATCCAAAATGATTTTTTTACATTCTTACGTTTTGTTTGCATTCCCTGAATTGAGTCTCCACAACGGAGAAACGTAGGTCAAAAAAGTTTCAAAAGGTATCTTTTGAAGAGATCTCAATGTTCACATTTTTTATTTGTGATCATTCTGATACATGATCGATTGATTCGTCTATTTTGTTTTTTACAATTTAGGAACAACTTTGTTAATGAATCATTCGTTAAAGATTCACGAAGAAGTTTCTTAATGCCTCTCCTCTAACTACTTAAATACTGATATTTTATTTCCCGGAATTACATTCTCATTATTTTATTTTTTTCGTAGAGAACATTAAAACAAAAATTATAGTTCCTTGTAATGACCGCACTTTCGGCACACGTTGCTGCCGTTCTCCTTGGGTATCTCGTTGGCCGAATGAGACTGTGGCTTTATCGGTATCGGTGAGTCCATCGTCATGCTGCTGATCGCACCGATCGTTTCACTCTTGGCAATACCTTTATCCACGGAGAACTCGATGTTACCGACCGTACCGTTCGAGACTATTGTCACGAGCTTATCGACCGTCGGCAAGATACCCTTTGGTTTCTTCGTTGCTTCCTTTTTCTTTGTCGCGACTTCTCTCGGGGCTGACTCGTCGTCGGACTCCGAATGTTCGATCGAACTCGACGAGTCTAAAATTATTTAAAGGTGCGCCAGCACAAATTTAAAATTATAACGAACGAGAATCGAAGCTTCGTGCGAGAGATAAATCTAATTACATTTTTCGATAAAGCAATAATGCGAGATCTTGAGTACGTCGGAGATACGATGAGGTTTTTTTTCACCAAGCAAACGGAAGGTCGAAACAATTATAGTCAATTTATTTGTCTTCAGCGCTTTAATCACTCAACAATATAACTAGCGATTACAATTTGCATAATTGTACTCAAGATACTCAAGATTTATACAATAAGCGGAACGTTTGTTCAAACACCAATTACAGTCCGGGCTCCGAGATGAAAATTTCGTCAAATCCGTGGGCGTCGTACGGCTAAACTGTTTTGTTCCGTTCATTCTTTCGACGGGTTTGTCAAGTACATGTTTTTGTTTTATCGTCTTCGTCTTCGGTGCGCTTAGGGGGGTACACCCTTCGAGACAAAAGGAACGAATCATTTTTTCTTCTTTCTATTTTCACAAATTTTCGATGGCGGGACGTTTGCGAAAAGCTTCTATCGATCCATCTGCCTATCTATGTGATGCGACTGAAAACTTTTCACCACTGGAATAATTGTTTAAATACGTTTTAACAAAAAGGCCATACGTAAAATTAATCACGTTTCTTTCTACTTTTCGTTTACGTCTATGTGGTGTACCCCCTTAACGATGGCTCGCCACACTTATTACATCGATCTCTACCAATCACAGACTTACAGCTAAAATAATGTTTATGCTGGTTCTTTTTTTTCTTCGGTTTCGTTTCTTTTTCGTTCCATTCAATTTTCTTATTCCTTACCTACGGATGTTCCGGTCTTATCGATGCTCAAGGTCGATTCGGTACCGGTGCAAATATCATCGTCCTCTTTCATAAGAGGCAAATTCGTTACAGGCTCGGATAGCGGTCGACCGCATGACGCATACCCCTGTACCAAATCCATGCGCGAGTCGAGAGAAAATTGTTTTCCGGACATTAGAATTCCGCGTATGCGGCGTCTCATCGCTGAAACATTTAAGTCACCACAGCTCAGTTCAGAAAAGTTCTTTCGCTATGAATTTGTTAACTTTGTTCTTTTTTTTGAAATATCATATCTGAAAATCTTGCACTTTTTTACCTGGACTGTCCCGCGGCTCAAGACGAAGTTGTCCAAAGGTCTTCATACAATCGTTGAAGACATCGGCCGTGTCGTAGATGGCTGCGAAACTTCCGTTAACGATTTTCGGTGACATCGGCGAATTCGCCAGCAAGAGACTGGAGCCAAAGTTTTCGTTCTTCTCGCGTGTCTCTGTGTTGAAGAAAAACAGTTCAATTAATTCAATATCTCTTTCACGAACGATCTAAATTACGCTTTTTATCATAATTATTTACCTGCTAAAGAGACCTTTACTCTCACGGGTGAGCCAGTCGTTACTTCCGTGAGAATCTCACTCGCCGTGTTTCGTATTTCGGCCCAATCTCGTAGAATATCGTCATTTGTAGTGCTAAAAAAAATGTTTTTTAACTTTTTTATTTACACAAATTTATGATTCAATATTGTTCTCCTTTGGCCTTCGAAGGATTGAAAAGTGGTATTCGAAAGAAATACATAATTTGTAGAATTATACATACTTGGTGGAAGTAACCGTGAATCGTATTACGTATTTGCCATGCAGAGCCGCCGGAACACAGTGAACCCGTCCCCTTGTGTTCATCTTTTTCAGCAATCTCTCCGTCAGCGAATTGTCACCGCGAAGACGAAAAACTACCATTCCGAGATGTCTCGTCGCCGGTATCTCGAATCTAGCGTCTGCCAGGACAAGGGCCTCGAATTTTTGAGCAAGTCTGACACCCTGCGAGCGAATAATCAATGTCACGGCATATGTTAATTGAGCATTCGATATTGTGTATTGTATTCGCATTTTAATGCGCCGATGATGAAGTACCTCGCGTATGTGCTTCTGGAGACCAGTTATCCCGTAGTTCCTAATGACGAACCACAATTTTAGAGCTCTGAATCTCTTCGACAGTGGTATTTGCCAATGCTGCAATCGACATAAAAAAGACTAATTAAAACCTTTAGTCAAGTGCAAATGGTTTTTTATTCGTCCGAGAAGAAAGCTTTTTACCATGTAATCGATAGCAAGGCCTGTAAAATTGCTCGACATTAATATTTGTTTCGTTAATTAAAAAAAGAAACCCGAAACTCACCGGAATTCTCGTGTTTCAAATAAAGAGGATCGACGTTGAAGGTTCGATGAAGTGATTGGCTGCTTTTCACCCTGTAAAATTACGAGCCCTGTGATAAAGCAAAAAAATACTCATCCGAACATATCGATCGATCGCTTAATCTTGAGAATAGTCGGATAAGTGAATTTCCCGGTGGCAACGACGACGAGACGATTATATCCGGGTGATCACGGCGGAGAGAATAGATGAAAAAAATGAAGGAAAAAAACGAACATCACGGTAACGACAAAGGTGAGCTGGCTACAAAGATCCTGCGATCGATTCCTGAATTGGCGAACCTTCAGAATCACCTGTGAAAAGAGACGCATCTCTTAACCGGAAATTATAAATGGGAGGGAAAAAAACTCTTTCTAGCCACATCCGGTTTAAAGCTGAGTACAGCAAGAACGCCGTACAACTATGAGACCCCCTTAACACTTTCTACGTACTGGAAAAAATATGAGTCGCCTTTTTTTACCGAAAATTACGATGTACTTGTTTATGATCCTTTCACGTGCAACGAAATAAAACACACTTTGAGGCTTTTTGCCGAACTTTCTGGAGTATCTTTTTTATTCTCGAAATTTGCGCTGTTTAGATATTGAAAATCAAGAGTAGTGTTTATTTTTAATTTCCAACTTTCGCACTTCCGTGAAATTGGGATGTACAAATTATGGATGTATTCACAAAATTGTCCGAGCTACCGAGGATTAAAGAATGTCGGAGCGGACCTGAGACACAGGCAATGAGTATACACGTGCTGTAATACCTCTGTTATTGGCACTAAGAACTTTAAACGCGTTTTTTTCGAAACTTACTTTTTGCAACTAAATACCGCACTATCTCAGCAACCAATGAACAGATCGACTCTAAATTTGGAGGGCCTATTAAGACCCCATCTTACTACCGTTCGATTTACGGACAACTTTTAATTCCGAAAATTACGATTTGTAAAAAAATAATGCATTTTCCAAAAAAAAAAAAAAATTGAAATTGTGTCAACATTTTGTCTAATTCAAAGGAAAAGAGTAAGCCTGTATTTTCTTCTTGAGCTAATTACAATAGTCGCAATCGTCGTCCAGGCCGTATAACAATTGTTCTCTGTTAAGGAATTATTTAATATTGTGTAAAAAAAACTTCCGCATAATGAATGTTATTAAAAATATTCACTCTGTTTCATTGCAATAAACGCAAAGATTTTGTTGAAAAAAATTCGTCAAAGCTAGACAAAAGACTATTGTAGATTCAATAAATTCATGTGATTGGATCAAGCTATGTAATATTCAACTCACCACATGGCTGTACAATCGAAATGGACCATGAGCCACTTGCTCGGATTGAAAGCGATAGAATCAGCGAATTCGATGCCGTGAAGCCACCCACGAAATTCCGGACATACGAAAGCACTTCCAGCATAAGCCGCGTCAATGTGCAGCCACAAGCCGTTTCTTTCGCCTTGAAAATATCATATGCAAAACTCGATGTTTATAGTAGTTAAAAGATTCGAGAGGGTGTTGGAGTAATTAACTCACAAATTGGACCGATTTCTTCGAGATTGTCGAAGGAACATGCGCCTGTCGTGCCCAGAGTAGCGCATACCTGCAACCGAAACGTTGATACATCTATTTTGTTTTGACTTTTAGGACAAGCGAAGTTGCAAATTAACAATTCGAAATTTCCGGAAAAAAAAATGAATAATAATTTTAACAAAAACGGTGACATCACTTGTATTCCACAACAGATCAATTGGCAATATCGTTCATTTAACTCCCATAATTAATGTGAAAAATTCGATCTCATGGTAACGAGTGCTTTCGTTCCTTGGAGAGCAATTAGGCTGACAACTTGATCGGCTCTTGGATCGAATAGAACTCACTGAAGATGTACCCCCACTCGTATCAGAGACAAAATTAATTGGACGAAAGGATTGCGAAGCTTTTGCGGTAAGAAGATTGCAGTCTTTTTATTTGTCAACTGATTGCTTGTTTTCTTGCTTTCGTGCAGTGACTTTTATCAACTGTCTTATACTCTTCCGCCGGTCTTGACGAACAGCGCTGATGTTTTCACATTCGCATTTAATATCCTTTCAATTTCTTGAGAACCTCGTAAAGCCAGGCTCAAGCCAGATGCTCACCGGTATTTCAAGTTCTTCGTAAAGCCTCCACTTGACACACGGACTCGCGAAGGTTCTTACGATCTTATATAAATAGGTTTATCAAGTTTATTGAAGCACTCACGAAGAATGGGACGAGTCCTTCCTCGCGATCGCGAGCCAGAGCTTCCACTAGCATCTCACCTCGCATACTTAGTTGGTCATCGGATTCGATATATCTCATACGTACCAAGCCTATCAAGCCGGCTTTTTCCACACTCGAGTGAGCCTGAGAAAAACATTCGTTAATTCATATTGAACACATCGATCGACTTTACTCGTTGCGCCCGTGCTATCGTTGTATCGTTACGATACGACACGAGTTATTTTCATTTATGCAATTTATATAAAATTTTGCATTTTTCAAATTTTCAAATCACTTTTGAAAAACAAATGGCTAAATTACCTGATCGGAGCAATAAGCAACTAGCCGAGAGTTGATTTCCGCCGGCAAACAATCAGGTTCGTTCTGCTGGACGTCCTTTATGGCTCTCGTTCTCGCAGCTAGCAAACACACCAGAGTCGCTTCGCTGGCTGTAGTCTGAATAACTCCGCCTCCCGAGCCTCCAGGCCGATGCAAAAATTCTTCCGGCAAACCGATCATTTTTCCGAGCCAATTCATGACAATTGTCTCCAGCTCGGTACAAGCCGGACTCGATGCCTTTTTTCCGACAATACAATCAGTAACAACGATAACTATTAATTTTTTCAGTCAATTGTTAAATAATGTTTTTCGTCTAATTCACAAACAATGAATAATTGATTATCAATTAGAAAGTAAACATTTCAAAGGCGTTTACCCATGTGAAACCCAGGCAATTGATAGCATCGGCGAGCATGTCGGCGAGCAAACTCGCCGGTGAATTCAGAGCAGGAAAGTAAGCGTGCATATGAGGACTCTGCCAATGCGTCACACCGGGCATTATGCATCTCTCGATATCCTGAAAGATATCTTCCCATGGTTCACCGTCAACCGGTGCCGATACGGGAAGGATATTTCTCAAATAACCGGGCGAAACCGCCGGATAAACTCGTCTCGATCGTATCGTCTCGAGATAGTCAGCGATATAATCCACCATCTCCTTTCCTGTTCGTATCCGCGAAAGAAAAAAACATCAACAATGACTGAAAGGGTGAAAAATCGATTTAACGAAAAACAAAAGACCCAAGCTCGATGAGTTGCTCAATCTGGTTGAACACTGCGAAAGAAAGCTCTGCAATCTAAGACAATGCTGCAATCAGTTTGTCGTTTACTCAAAGCTTCAAAGAACTTTTTTATTCTGGACATTATAGAAGATTGTTCATCGGTGACGCGCTTTAATTCACCATTTCAAAAGTTGATTGAAGGAAATAAATACTGAGAGACTGTTCCGTTCGATTTTCTCCGGGATAAAGACACGAGAATCAATTCTGAAGCTTTTATTGTAGCTCTTCGTGTAGTATTCTTCCGGATGTATCTAGAAGACTGAACGGACACACACGGAATCTGGATAAACGCTATAAAGCCTCACGGAAAAGACAGTATCAACCTCCTATAAAAATGCCCTTAAGCTACACCGGTTCTGCTGTGCTTACTGACTTGGAGAGATTTCCATCTATTTGCAAGCTCGTTTTACTATCATTCTAAACAGCCGTTGACGCAATTTTCTAGTCGTTCTTTCACAATCGAAAATAATGGTTATCGACCTCTGTATATTTTCTCATCTACGTAAGAAACTCCGCACCTTCCAACGGGACAATGTATTATTACATCAATAATGAAGGTAAGCAACATTTGCGAGAGCCTTGAATCCTTTCGGTCATGCATGAATCCCATTGTTTTAACAATATCAACGAGTAAATTTTTTTATTTCCTCTTACTTACCGTGTTTCCGATATTCCTCGAGATTCATGTTCGCTGGAAGAACACAAATTGTTAACTCACGTCGAAGATTCTCGGTAGGAATATTACAACATTATTATTATGATACGTGGATTTTTGAAACAAGATTCTTCATTATATGGTAACGATCGATGAAAAAAACTCACACGCCCGCTGGCCGATCGCGGCTCCAGATTTTCGGCACTAATGCGAGTAACGAGTACCCGCGTCTCCGTCACTATTCGACTCACAGTACCCAAATTTCAAAATTCCGATCGCACCGTTTTATGCGCATGTGTATCTCGATTTTAGTTTCGTTCGCGAACGACGAAAAAAGAACCAAGATTAACGATTGACCGAACTTTTTGTTCAATATGTTTTCTCGGACGATCGCCGGGGCTCGAAACGAGTCGAAAATTTTTTTAAAGGGTTGCTACACGAAGGATCAGGATAGTAACGCGCTCCGCGGTTATCTGAACGTTCGCCTAGCCGAAGATCCGCGTTGACCTAGCAGCCACGAGCCGCGAACTTAGCCGGAACGAGAAACTCTCTACCCCAGTAACGAACGCGATTTGTACGGTTTCATCATCGATCGTTCGTCATTCGACTTCCGAGCTTATTAGGCTAGTGTCACAAGGCTCGTCACGGCCTAGAACTAAAGACATAGATACGTTCACTCTGCTAGCTCGTCTCATATTCATAATTCCCTCGCAAACTTGCCCGATCGGCAATTTTTAACACGCGTGACCCTACTTAACCAGAATTGTATTAGACCAAAGACAACAATTTAAAGCGTTACGGGCCGTATTATTCGCCACGACAAATGTAATTAAGAGGATTTTAAAAAATGGCCGCCGATCTCATTTCTCATGACAGTTTGAACTTTAATCAAAATTAGATCAAACTTTGTTTATATCAATTAATTTTGAGCCATAAATTAAATCCACATTCTCAAAAGGACTATTCAGAATTTTCCTTCATGGAATATGTTTTTAATGTTTTGAATAAAAAGAAATTTTTCGGATGATTATTATTATTAAGCGAATTAGTTTTCATCAGATCGAAAAAAAAGTTATGATTTTTGGCAAATTGTGAAAATTGCGATCCATTTCGAGATTTCGCAGAATCGAAATGAGCTCTGCGTTCTAGAAGTTTCATTCCGGAGTAACCGTGGAAGAAAAAAATTCATATGTAAAGCTTGGCAAGTACGAGGAAGCTGACGAGCCCCGACGAAGACGTAAAAGTGTTGATAATAGGAAGAGAACGGGTGTTCGAGTTCGTTGTTACTCACCTATCTGACTTATCGTCGATTTTCACAGAATATATTGTCCGATCCGAGGCTAATTCAATCAACCGATCCGCCCTCGCTTGACATTCAAATTACGCGAGACCGCTCGTGCTTTTAGGGTGCTGTTTATTTATTTTTTCCCTCCTTTGTCCACCAACGCGCGACACACGTGACGTCTACGCGAGAAGTGCCACTCGGTGCGTATTCCCGTTGCGGAAGGCAAATCGCAACTGAAATACTCACAGCCTAGCGCGAAATCTCTCGACGGAATCAAGGGCTGAGCCACGGTCGGTTACACGGACTAGTTAGTTAAGTCAATTTGGCGAAACACAGAATCCCACTTGAGAGTGCCGAACCCTCGCAAAAAATTACGGGCCGAACAACGTTCAGGCATTCAGGGACGCGCGGGGGGCAGAACAAGATTTTTTGATCGTCGACACTAATTCGATTTCGGAAGCGTCGATCGGGCCCAGGACAAAAGCGGGGTTACAGAAACTTCTAATAATGCGGAAAAAAAACGGAACAACACATTTTTTTCCATGGCCAACCAGAAAAATATTTTCTCCATTTTATGAAATTTTTTTGGAAATAAAAAAATATTTTTTTTAATCCGTGAAAGGTATTAGTAAGGTATTTTCCGAGTTTAAGGTATTTATCTCTGATAAATATGAATAAAATACACTTTTTTCTAGATTTATAATTTGCACGCGATAATTGAGAACTTGATTGCTTCACTCCAAGTCCACTCTTGCAGATCTTTACTTATTTACCGTATCGACTGATGTTTATTTTTATGTTTTTCGCCGCGATAGATGCAGCGAAGCAGAGAATCGGACTTCACCGCGACGATCGTTCGAGCTTTCATAGTTAAAAAGCCCGAGCAAGGACAGTCGATATTATTAAAAGCTCAGCCGCGTCCCGTGCCTCATCCGCTTCCGACTTTTCTAATTTCCGCGCTCGCTTTCAAGGAACGAAAGAGCAGCATCGCTTTTTCCCCACTCGTTCGAATGACTGATCGTTCCAATCTTTCCATTAATTTTTTCGTACAATATTTGCAGACGCGCAGCCCCTACATTTTTTTCGGTTCACTCGCAGTTACTCGAAGTATTTTTTTTTACAAACTTTATACGAATCTTGCGACACTAGATCATGATTTTTGTCAATAATTTAGTTAATAGAAAGAGGAAAAAAAACGAGGATAATAAAAATTTATCGGCTCTGCTGAAGATATTATTCAATTTACTGACCTTGTCTGACCGAGTTTGAGATCTATCCAACGATGAAATGGACGTGTCGAAAAAAGTTGGACGGTAGGTGGTTGCGAATGATACCTACGGTGTTGTGAAGGTATAAAGGCATTGCTCAACAAGTGGCGGCTTTTATATAGTCGGGTTACCACCGTGGAGAAGGAAAATTGCGCAAGCGCTCATTTTGCCGAACGAGACACGGGGAGAGATGGGGGAGAGTTCTCCTCGGAACATCCTAGTCTTCGAAGCTTTACGATCCTTCGGGAATCGAGAATACTATACCCTCCGCGCGGCAACCCCTTTATATACACAACCGGGATTTACAAGACATCTGCCGAGAATAGAACGGATGTGGAGACAATTCAATTCAGGACAAATCAGTGACTCCTGTTTTCTCATCATTGCCCAACGACTTCCGACTCTACGACCTCTGAAAACAATGTCGGCTTTGGGTCGCCACGCACACACACACACTCGCGCGGATCAATTGATTTCATGGAGAATGAAATCCGGGCAAAGATTCTCTCGTTGTATTTGCTTACATCAGTCTGTATAGTGTGCGAGAGTAAAAAAAAAAATCATTCGAACGGAAAGTCTTTCTTGCTTTTGATTAAATGTTCTCCGGAGGATAGACGGTAAATTCTCCAGATACGCTCGCAATGGTAGTGCGACGTTCTCGGAAAATCTTAGACTGGAAATTATTGCCGATGATTTATCTAAGATGATGCACAAGCTGGACTACTATCGTCTCGCTACAGATGCTAGTATTAAAAATACAACTTCGCGACTGCGCACCATTTATTGTATTTCTTTTGATTTGGTAACATTTTTTATAAGTCCCTGGAATAATCTTTCGTACAAATGTTTTGATCGAAACATTTCGTCTTTCATACGTAAATTCCACTGTTTAGATGTATTTTGCGCCAAAGCTGGGATTCGCTTCCTATTTCAAATACGTTACAACGAAATAGAAATCTGAAAAAAACCGCCATGTAGAAGGTGCTAAGAACATTGATGAAGATTAAGAGTTTGGCTTTAAAAAAAAATTGTTATCTTATAACAGATTCTAAAACGATCGCCAGGGCTCACGCATGTCTTTTAATACAAAAATATTTCGATAAGTATTATAAGAAACCATTAACAGTCTAATTACTGGCAACTTGAGTTGATTTAAGTGCGTCAATAAAATTATTCGTTACTTTTGTGATCCGTACTTTTCTGTAACTTCTAATGAAAGGCAGAAAAGAATATTTGAAAACGAGAATTACAAAGAACCGACTTTCTTTCGAGGGTTTACTAAAAAGAATCCTGCATTTGACCGCAGTCTTAATTAGAGATGACTGTTAATCAATCACTCCAAATATTAGACCAACGGTCGATAAAGAGGAGCGCAAGATAAACAGTATACGATTTACGTTTACAGATTTGAAACAACTCAGAGAATCGAATTTCTTACAATTGGTGTCATTGGTTTGATCACTATGTCGATTTTTGTACAATTTTCTTGCATCATCCAGCGATAGGTAAAGGCTCTGTTTCAACTCGCTGCTGTTGCAAACTTTCGTCGTTGGGAAGCAGCGTGTTGGACTACTCACAGATGGTACCACACGCGTTTCAAGATCGATAGACTCGATCCTTCGTGCGGTATGTGAGCGATAAAAAGTGGCGCATTTATGCTGCAGAACGAGCTTGCAATGCACTCCATTGGCTCATTAGATGTATAAATAGGAAAACAACTATTGTTGATTGTTCGTTGAACGTAGGTCATGATAGCAAGTTGCTATCAAAAGCAATGCATCGCTTCGTTCTCGTAAAATGTTAAGGCAATCATAGCATACTAATTCTTACACACTAAATCAATTCTCGACTAAATAAACCGGCATACAATCTATTGTATCACATTTTCATACGCAATGTATAGATTATGTTGTAACGCAATTTGCATTCGTGTTCATACGAAGAAGACTAAAAATGCTCTCGTCTTGCAAACGCTGCGAGTTCACCTGGACACTCCCATTGAATACAAATCGTTCGAGCAATGCAATGTTTATAAGTAGACTCGCGGTAAATCAATGATTCGCAATAGTTTCGGGATCACAGTTCATGCACTGGAAACGAAAAAAAAGCTCCACTCAACATCAATCGTGGTTAGAACTATGAGTCTCTAATTGCCACTATCGATTATTTTTTTAATCAGATATTAATACGTAACAATTTCTGAAACCGAATCGGAATAAGATTGCAGAAACCACACTGCTTGCACACAGAGTGGAAGGAAACCGAACTAATCGTACTGGGCACTGGGAATATATCTGACTAATGAAGGATTAAGATTCGCGCGATATAAATGTAAGGAGCAGAAATAGAGGGCCATACAGAAAATGTTAAACTTCATTAGCAGCGTCGACACTCGCTGTAATTTCCTCACAATTAACATCGTGCTGCTTTACTTTTAGCCAGTTTCATTGAATCTCCGTAATCCTTCAATAAAGATATTGAATGTTTCGATCGTTTAAAGACGTTTCACTGATTAAACTTCTGAGAAATGCCATTGCTCGACTTAACGAGACGATTCGCTTCCAAATGTAATGCCAAGAATTTCTATGCGATTTTCGGCTGCGATTTTCCAAGTCGTGCAGCGTCGCATCTCTCGTATTCTGGTACGTATACAGAGGAGAATCGTTATTCCAACATCGGGAGGCGCCGATCTCTATCAGGCTATTAACTAAACACGGGCAGATATAGTTGAGCGCGAAACGAGCGCCGGCTGCTGCCGTTGCCGGTTTCGCGAGCACGATTGCACACTCGCCTCGTCCGCTTGTCCCGACAGCAATTTACCGTACGCCGTATCAGCGTTAAATTCCGCTTCGTCAATGCGACCCGCGCGATTGTATGTATAGCTAAACTATAGCAGTTATCCGAAACACTTATTGTTGTCCTCCCTATTTTTCACCGCAAAATTTATGAAAGATTTGGCGCATAGGTTTCTTTTTAATTCTTTAGACGAAAGGACTCCAGAGTCCTTTAATAATATCTCAATGTTGCGGAAGCTCCAGATTAATCGCATTGCTAATTGGAAGTTTGCCGTCAGCGCATGGTATTTAAATACCAATTTGTTGTGTTCCCTTTTACGGTTTATTTATCTCCTAATTGCAAGTCTTGCAAGCGCTTCTGGCTATAACGGTTGTATTTTCAAGATTAAATATCACGAATCTTATGCGTATTCAACGAGAAACGAGATTCGAAGTTTTGTTCAACGAATTGTTCGGTACCTGCATCAAATTTCCCGAATACATTCTCGTAGGATTTCTTTTCATTTTCATAAATGTCGGAATCTACATTTTGGCGGGGTTTGTAGCGAATGCCCTTTTCGACGTCCATCGATTTGATATGAAAATAGTAATAAAAAACGAAAATATTGTTCTGTTTATTTATTTTTTCGGAAGGTTCTTGCAATGCTTCGTATTTCACGAAAATCAATAACACTAGCATTTGAATGACATTAGACCTTTTCGATGAGAAGAAAAAGAGTTTCGACGTCCATAGCTGCGCGATTCGGCCACCACGATCGGGAGTTTGATCCTCGAGGTTCGATAGGCCGCGACGCCGGCGGGTTTGTACGTTATGTGTACGTTATACCGTGTTATGTGAATGTACCGTTGATCGCCCCGAGCTGCGCACTTCCACCTCGCCACCAGAGAGCTCTTTGATCTTGGATCTTTCCAACTGTGTACACCTATATATGTCTACCGGCATTTGCACGAACGAGACTGCAAATGGTCTGGTATACAGATTGCACCGAGCTAAAGAGAGTCCATCTAACTCGCGACTTTATTCTTTCTCCCTTGTTTCGTATTCTGTATTCCTTCGAGCACCTCTTAACCGCTACGAGCGGCTTCTCTCGCACGACCCCGAAGATGCTGCCGAAGCAACGTCACCGCCTCCGCAACGCGCGCAACGAATATCATCCTCGACCTCTTCGACGTTCGACCTACGGGCGCCGACAACGATTTACGAGCTATTCGACGCGTTCTTCATCCTCCCGCCTCAAAGCCACAACATTACCAATTTTATAACGTCACGAAGTAAAAATTTTACAAGCGACTGCTTCGATGAGCGTTGAAAAAAATCGGTTCTTTTTATGCCTGAAGATCCGTATGCTAACGAAATGTGTTGACTCTTTTACTGAAGGTGGTACTCGATGTTTTTGAAAACACGAATTCTTGCATTACTTTGCTTTCTCACAGAGGAGGCTTTGTTTACATGAGACATATTTTTTTGTAGATCTGAGTGAAAACGTGTTCACGATTTTACAAATATCGCAAAATCAGATCTAGAAATGTCTCGATGTATGCGTGGATAGTTTCAAAAATGTTCAATCGGTATAATATGAGAACATCTTCAGTTATCAAGCTGGACTGTACATGTAGCTGGATCGATCCCAATGGTTATTTCAATTTTGCCCATATTTAGAATTGAATTGAGCTTTAAAAGAATGATGGACATTACACTTGGACGTCACTTTCCCCATTTGTTTTTAAGGCCGTTTGCAAAGCTGCCTGTATTAGAAAACCAAAATTGATTAAGTAACTCTCACACGGAGTAGCTTCGTAACCGACTGTCAAAAATGTGAAAAAGCGATGGGCATATTTAATTTCTATACTTTTTTGATTAATTTCTTATTATTTGACTAAAGGTTGAAAAACCAATGTTAGGATTAACCATTATGGAACTAATCAAGATTTTCTCAATGAAATTTACGGCGGAAAGTAGGGAAGTACTATACGGTGAAACGGCACGTTGTGTCGTCGCGTGCACCCAGACAGCGCGGAGTTCCACGGGTGAATCCCGCGGTACATGAGAAGGAACGCTGTACCGCTAGTCGACGGTGTTAAGTGCCAATTACACGGGACTTGAGAAGCGCGCCCCCTCGTCTCCCCCTCGCGACGCGGGCACACACGATGATGCACTTGAATCTCGCGAGCTTTAATTTGCGAGCTGTTTCAATTAAAAAATACTGTACTCGACGAGCAACAACTATACAGATTTGATTCGACGATAATTACTTGCAGCATAGGATGCTCGCTCATTAATTGCATAATGCGCATAATCAGTTATCTATCGAGCTATCTCGGAGGGTTGATTTATAAAACCCAGTCACTCTCAAAATCAAGAAGACTCTATGACTTCCGGTATGAAAAGCAAAAAAAAACTGCGTGATCACATCGAGAAAGCCTTGTCTTCACAATTTAATCTTTCATTCCGGTCATAATATCAGTATCGCCAAGTTGCAGCAAGGCATTATTTTGTGAACAAAAAAAATTCGAATTGCCGATAGTGTTATAAAATTGCAATAAGAAAAACATACGAGTGTAGAAGTATTCGTTCAAATGAAACTAAATACTTTACAATAAAATAATATCCAATTTTTCTCGTGTCTCGAATGAACCATTTAGTAGGTCGATCGAAAAACAAGTGCCGACGTACTTGTAGTGAACATGGAAAATAAACATTTTTTCATATACAAAGTTGCGAGTGACCGCAGAGTACGCACTAAGAAATGTCGTGAAGTAGCGAACGAGATAACAGCGTTGCAAAAACGCCGTGTATTGAAAGAAAAAAACTTTTGGATTAAAGCAAGCCAAGACGGGGGAGGGGATTGAGGATGCAATATCCTGAAGTATTTATTGCGGGTAACATCGAAGCAACCTCGAAGAGTATTTCAAATCCGGGACTCTGGTTCTCGTCGTTGGAGGGGGTTCTTTACAGCTAGACGGCAGTGTTACATCGATTCTCTCTTCCTTTCTCTCCCTACTTCATCATCATCATCATCCTCGTCTTTCGTCTTCTTCGCCTCTTTAAGCTTCCACCTCTCTTCTCTATCCTGATACACCCGTCCTTATCTCTCTTTCGCCCTCTCCGCATCGCTGTTCTCTTTATCCTTCCCGTCTCGCTTTTACGGCGTGTCTATCTCCGTCTCTCTGTTGCCCCGGTCCGCGGCGCACACCGGTAAGTTTTACCGTTGCCCGGCTCGCCGCGTGTTTTGCGTCGAGTCGATCGAGGAACGACGTCGCTGCCGTTGCTGCTGCGGCCACCACCGCTGCCGCTGGTTCTGGTGGAAACTCTGTGCCGCCGTTGCACGATAGCTCAAGCCTTACAGCATGAAGCAGTCTCCACGGTCCACAGTTCGTTCAACCAGAGATGCGACGAAGACGCGCCCGAAGAAGAGGTTCTTGACTCCGCTCACGACCATGCTTCTGCTTGCCGAAGCTGTACGGTGCCCCTTCCGATACCGGGGAACCCGCCGCTGCTGGCTACACACCGGCCTCCAATCCGGTATCCAGCTGGGATCCCGCGCTCAGGATCCTGTACTCTCCTACTCTTCTTTTTTCTTTCCTTCATTTCTTCATCTTCATCTTCTTCTCGCTTTTTTTTCTTTCTCAACTTCGGTTTATCCTCATCCTCCAACCTTCGTCTCCCTGTTTCCTCTTTCTCCTCGTTCACGACTTGTACCTTAACACGATGACGGACATATTCGGCTCGCAGCGACGATCATATGACGCAACCGTTACATTCGAGATACTCGACGACGATATAACCGAGAGATACCCGGAAGCCACATGATTAGGCTTTTACACAACAAGTCTAAAGGGATATACATGTTGAATAGGTAGAAAGTCTTTGGATTGCAATTGATCGATTAACGTACTTCAGGTAATTCGGTCTTCGATGCAGGTATTGTTGTGACAAAAAATAGGAAGTAGACACCGAAAAAAGAAGGTTGGATCGTCGGAAAAATACACACAGATATATCGATTTCACCACGATTAAGCCGAAAGATCCTAGGCAAAGCGATTCTCCCATGAAGACTCTGCTGCGGAGATATTGTTTTCGGGGATAAAAAGCGTCCTCAAGTTTCTCCACTTCAATACGCAAACGCATTCTTTCAAATCTGCTATTTTGATTCTACGCAACGCGACTTCGCAAACTATGTATTACGCCTGTGTTGTCAGCACTGTCTTTCTATTTCGGACAGAGAAAAAAAAATTGACTCACGGTACGAAGCCATGTATCGTTGAAAAGCTACAACAATGCGGACGGAAATGAAAAAAGAGAAGGCTCGATGGGGGAATGTTTTGCTGGCGACTATACAGCTCTCGTAGGGGTAGTTGTGAGTTATAAGGGTATGAACGTCACCGAGACTTCGAACGACGGATGAACCAACCCCCACGCGCCACGTCATTGGACGATGTAGTTGCGCGCGTCCAAAATCGATCGTCGCCGAGTTCTTCTCCGCGTTTCCGGCCTCTCTGTCACCCACTGTACGACGGTTCGGTCGCGTCGATTTTATCGTTCGTCAGGATCGAAATTTTTAATTTTTTTATTTTTTTCATTTACCTCCCTCCCGCCCCCTCCCAACACCCCATTCTGAAAATCTAATCATACGAAAGCGAAGTTCATACGGAACACACATTTCTTTTTAACGATTTCCAGACGTCGAGGGACCGTCAGCACGCCATTGACCGGGGGCTACCCTTAATGAGTTTGGCAAAACTATAAAAGCCAGACGGAGAAGGGCTATAATAAAGAGTTACGATGTCGTCGTCACCACGAAGCCCTTCAGCATCGAAATCACAACTCACCGCGATGTAATTATAATGATATGAATTTCTTATCTTTTCACTATATGCATATACATTTTTTTTTTTTCGCAGCTTCAAAAATTTCGTCGAATGAGGAAAGACGAAAAAAAATCGGCTTCAAGACCGATCGAATCGATCAGAGGTTCATTCACCTTTTGCCAGGCCGTGTACAGAGGAGGCACGAGCTCTCTCGCGAGGTATATCAAAGTTAACGGCGCTGCGCGACGCGTTCAACGAGATTCTATATAGTATAGTATACTGCGAGGTGGAAAGGAGCCGAGGAAGAACGTTAACTGCCCACACACATGTTATTGAATCTCGCGTCGTTATTGCAACATATCGATGAAGATTAATGATTATTATTATTATTATTATTATTATTTATTTTCTTTTCTTTATCACGATGTGAGAAAATTGAGTAGTCTCTACAGAATGTTCGTTAATGACGAATTAGTCAAAGTGCGGTAAGGCGTTAATTTCGAAGTAGGAGTTCGATTTCGTGGAACTAGGCACATGATTGTTGGCAGATAATCGAGTAAAGCGATGTATAGGGAAAAAAAGGGTGAGGGGGTATAGATGGAAGTAGAGAACGAGGAACGAGACTCGGACCGCAATTATCCCGCCTCGTAATTGCGCGGCTAATGCACAAGAGAGTAGCGGAGTGTACGGTTTGGCGCCAAAGGCCGGACTGGGGTCAACGACCATCGGAATATTCACGTTCGGCCGTGAGGCCGACGGGGCCCGTGCTCATGCTTCCCCACCTTCTTCGTTCAGTTCATTTCTTTTTTTTTGCTCCAATGTCTCACGACCGATTTCTCCGCAGGCCCCGTGAAGTGGAGATCGATTATGCCTCTCTACCCTTTAAACGATCTTCCAATTGCAGGAGGATCGATGAAGTTGATCGGTGATCTATAGCAGATCTTTGACCTTGCATCGTTTCATTTTTTTTTAATATACTGTCTCTAAACTGTTCTCGAGTGAACATTTTTCATGATCTTTAAGAAAAAGTTTTGTACTGATGCTTCGTCAAATACGATGCCGAGATTTTTCTTTCTGGAATATCCTTTCAGTCGGCACGTCCACCTTATCGATCATTCAGTTCTATGTTCTGTATGGTTTTTTAACTGGATGCCCATCTTCAGCAAATCCGTGATTTTCTCTCACTTTTCATTCAACGAATTAAAAATTAAACGCGCTGACGACAATTTTGTCGCTGATCAAATGTGATTCGATCATAGTTTAAAAAAAAAGTCAACAGGACGATGACATAGGAAGTATTATAATAGATATTGCGCAATGTTACATCGAAATATGTATTCTGACGAGAGAATGAGACGTGTGCGTGTCATCTCGCTAAAGAAATCCTTGAGTCAGGTTGGAACTTTGAGGCCGTTTTTCGTGGAACGAGTCATACCAGCCGTCCGGGGTCAACAATCTCCGAATCGGCGCCATCACGCTCACGTATCCCATATAAGAAATGAAAAAAACTGTAGCTCAGTATGTGTTGATGTGCACGTAGCGATCCAAGGATTCGAGTCAGCGTTATACTCGGCTTCGATCGAGAAAAGAAAAAAAACCGGCGTCGAATCCTTGATGCGTTCGGCGGTCTCTCGGTCCTCTCACAACCCGGAGATCCTTGGGGCTACCGTAGAAAATCGATTCTTCTTCTTTTGTCAGATCCTGCGCAGCCTCCGTCCTTCTTTCACACTCGCTCAGCGTCTCCGCCGGCGATCCTCTCGAGGTCAATGTCACCGAGCGATATCTCTGAATGTATCCCAGGATACACTAATAATATAATCCTCGTATCTGCCGCCGTGAGAGCGCTCGAACTTGTCGAGTGAATAAATTAGACTTCGTTAATGAACTCGTAATTGCCGAGGAAACGAAGATGTCTAAATATAATTATTTCCAGATAGAAGCGTAACCGGGAGAAAATTTAATGTGACCAAATCAATTTTCTCGATATTTCTTTTCGTTCTGCTTTTTATTATTTTTTATATTCACGCCCAAATTCAAGGAGGGTTACGTGTTCCGTGAGCCAAAAATAGTTGGCCAAGGATCCCCGAGCCGGGGCCTTTGGTTGCGCGCACACACAAACTCTCTTCGGACCATCGGCGTTGAGGTCGTCGACCGTAGGTTAAATATCGGCGTGACGTAGCGCGACATTGACATTCGGTAGCGTAGCCTTGTCGCGCCTTACGCCTACGACACGTAGAACACACTCGTTTTATTCGTGATTTTTCGGAGGTGAGCTTTTTCTGTCTCTATCCGTATCTCTTCGGGCAGCATCCCAAAATTTTACAATAATTCACATCAAAGGATTCAACTGTGATGAACGAAATCTCCCAAGTAATATATCATTCTGCTGTTTATTGTAATGAATTTCATAAAGATTTAAGAAAAGTTAAAGTATCGTTAAAAGAAACACAGGACCGTCCTCAGTCTCCAAGTGACAGAAATGGAATTCCTCAATTTGTAAACGTGAATAGACCAATTCTCCTAAATAATAAATTTTTGTTCGTTCATCGCCACGGATTTTATGAAAGATTTTAGGATTTTATAGAAATGAGTTGAAGAATCGTAAAAAAAAAGCCAATGTCCTTAGGCTCGAGATGAAAAGATTGGAATTCGGTGGTGGTCCTGGTGGCCGTCCTCGAACGAGTATGATTGGACGCGGATGTTTAAGATTTCCACCTCTGTCTCTGGTTGTGTACCTTGTATACGCTATACTATGGATAAGCTAGATATAGCTATAGCGTGAAAACGAGTGGAGGAGAGTGCGTACACGGTGTTTCAAAGTTAAGAGCGGTGTGTAGCGTTCACGGTGGGGCTGAATATGACTGGAGGGGGAAATCCCGGACGAGGTGTACAGCAAGAGCCGCGATGGAATACTCGAACGAAGGGGGTTGTAAGGGGGGGTAAGGGCCACGGCAGTCACGAGCACCTGTGGATCTCTGTACCGTGAGCCACGGTAGAGTCACTCACCGACCACCACCATCGGACCTCCGAAACTCTCGGCACACCATCGAGAGAAAGAGACCAATGACTTTTGATCGGTGTGCTGAAATTGTCGCGTTATAATCGCATCACCAATCAAACGAACGATTGCCGATCGAAGAACGTCTCTGTGAAAATCTTAAAAAAAAAAAATAATAAAAAAAAAACCGTGAAATATTTTTCAAAAATATTGCGTGAACCGCAAAAAAAGTTTTGTGCAGGATTCGCGAACCGGTGAAGATAAATTGTTCGAGGTTTTGGGGATTGAAAAAAAATCTCTCCTCGTCGATCGATCGAGAATCGATAGTTTAACTGCGAATGAGGCGAAAGTTCAACGTGGTTTAAACATAAACAACGCGTGTGTGAAGTTGACTCGACCGTGTGCTGTGATTGAGAACCGTCCAATTTTTTTAAATTACATTTCTCATTTCTCGCGACAACAAAAAATTGCTTCTTTTTTGTGTTTTCTTCGATTTTTTTTTCGTTTATAATAATTAAAATTGAAGTATTATTTTTCGAGATTTTTTTTCTGTTTTGTTATTGTGGAAGTAAATTCAGTGGAACCGGTGAAACGGCAGCTGTGATGATCGATTGAAATTCTTGCGGGGCCTGCGAAGATAGTGGTCCGAAGCACGTGTCGATTTCCGAAGCGAATGTCGTCGACCTGCAACAACTCCAACTGCCCGAGACTCGACCGCTGTGCATCGATATACGAGTTATAGAAGCCGCTTCGTTCGCTGTTCTCCATGCTGAGAACATTGCCAGTGCCGCTACTGCTACTGGACGTTAAATTAATTATCGTGATTTTTCAATCCTGACGACGCACTGCCGCGCGCAAAGAGGATTTACCGGAAGTGTACACGGCAACAAGAGATATCCAAGATGCGGTGGAAGTGCGTCTGACAAGAGTCACCTTTTATACGATAGCCTTCTTCGCGCGAATTTTCATCGTTACGCTACTTGTACGCGTTGAATTCAGTGCAGTGAAAAAAAAGATACTTGTGTCGTAAAAAAATAGGGTTTTATCACTCCCGAGCACATTTTTTTTGGATACCAGGATATGCCATTGCGGACAACATGCCTAGCACTATAAGAGGTGAGTTAACAAAATGCGATCTTCACACGATAGTTTCACAGTTTTTCGTATAAATCCAACGATTTATGCTATATTCGATTGTCGATCATTCGTGAAAAAGTTATGTTCAGACAAACGAATAGATCATTTTAATTGACATGAACAGACGATCTGAAATTCATTGATTTGATTAAAAAACAGAATTCGTGAATTTCTGTGATTACAATATTTTTTTTTGTACAACGCAATTCAACGTGCATTTCGTTAGTCTATTATTCGCGGATATTAAGGCGAAACTCAGAAGAAAAATATATATTCCAAGTGAATATACGATTATATAAATATGTTCTGAAGGAATTGTATCGATGAAAAAATTCGATAACATTTATGAAACTTATTAATTGTCGGTGTAACGTTTCATGCTACAGCGTAAGGTATACCTAATAATTTAAGAAATGTTAACGATAAACAATAAATTATCGTTTAAAGCGAGAAGTCGATGAAGCTTCACTAATTCAACACCGAACTTGAAAAAATTATTCTTATCGTTTTATCAGTAATCAATGGCTCGACAAGCCATCTAATATTAAAGCAGCAGAGACACGGGATACTGACCGCTAAAAAAATACAATATTAATCGGTCTGATCTCCGGCAAGCCGTGACCGCTGACCAATCGACGATCTTAATTTTTCGTTTTTCTTTTTTCTTTTACCGTTCCTGCAAGTCATTCGAGCGTCTCATAAAACGAACGGCGCATCTTCCGTTACATGACGAATAAAATGATTTCTTATTCCTTCCTCGAACAACGCGTAATAAGAATGAGGTGAATAGCTCGTCGGTAATCTCTGATGTGAAGGAAAAAAATCGGATCGATTCGGTTCTTTTTTCATTGTCCGAGATAATTCTCCTCTCTCGTCGGAGCAACGTGTGTGCATTCATCGATCGTCGGGAAAGGTCGTACGTTGAATAAATGAAAAAAAAAAAAAATTTGCGGAAGGTAACAGTATCCGTGGTGCGTTATAGTGTCGTTGCGGCTCGCGATGGCAGGGTCACTCGGGGTCAGTAACACACTGAAGGTGGACGGTACGGACAACCGACGACGTTGCACATATTCGAGCGCTTGCGGCTATGTACGATGTAAAAGCTTCGCCAGCGCGCGAGAGACCCGAGAGTACCGATTCTCTTTTGCACGCGCACCGGCTAAAAGTCACGTGTGGTCTATCGCGTGCAGAGTCGATGCACAGAGTTGCACACGCGTGTCGCGTCCTCTCTGAAACTCGTTCAATGCACATCGAACGTTGTCCTTTCGTCCACATCAACGCGACAGGTGTACGTGTATTTGTATTTGTGTGTGCGTGCGTGCGCGTGTCTCGGTGTAAGAGTAAAAAAAAATGAGTAGCGAGAGAAACGAGAACCAAAGAAACCACGGAGAAGGAATCGACAAACATAACCGGCGCATTAAATCGATCGCCGATCGCCGATCGTTTAATAATGCACGAAACGAACGGGATTATTCTCTTCTTACTTTCTGCCTCGGCTACGAATGACACAGCGTTGTAGTTCACTTGTCAATTCGGCTCTTCTCATACATTAATTTTTATCAGCGTTATTATCGCGCGATCTAAAGGACGTATTTTCGATGCCTTCGGAGAGCGCGGAAATGAAAATTAAATGCCTTCCATATGGACAGGATTTTTGATGGATACAATGATCTTCCGTTAATTCTTTTTTCTCCACATCGACGCTCAATTATATTTTTTCTGCTACACAACACGACAGCGAGGCAACATTCGTTGTAGCTTTGTGGGTAACATAATTTCAACTCTTTGGAGAGTAAATCTTAATGTACCTCTTTGAGAATTGTATCTTTCAAACGGCACGATAAAACGTTACGAAAATTGTATTCCGTCGTGGGATGTCGTGAGATCTTTGGATAATAAACAAAAATTCTCCCGCAATATCGTTTTTTTCTTCGGAAATATAATTTGTATTTTTCAAAGGGTCAATGCCTATAACGCTGTACCGTTTTCGTGTATTTCCATTTATGAAACATCTTTTTATCCTTGTAAGTGATCGCGATAAGGGAACAAATCGTAAATGATTGCCTTGACAAATGAATTTCATTCGCGGGTCTCGGAGTTCAAGAGGGGTTGAAGAACCGCGAGGTAAATTTCACGTCGAAGATATCGGCGATCGCGGAAGCCGGTCGTCGGTAGCGCGTTCACGGCAGGTGGCAAAGACCTTGGTGCGTTACGATCGATTACCCAACGCGGTGGAGTTTCGGTCGTCGCCGCGGTTCCACCGAGAGGAGCCGGGGCACCGCCGGTTTCGAAGCCTGGCTATGGCCAAAGCGGAGAGCGGAGGCCCACCTCGACAAACCGCACGAGGCAACATAAACCGAAGCAACTCGCCAGCGGCACAAGCAAGAGCCCGAGAGCTCTCGCTGCTTCCCGGTTCGGCCACGAACAAAAGCCCGGGGTCAATGAACTCACCGGCACGTACGCTTACGGACTCGGGGGCCGATTATACATGCCCGACCGACACATACGCGGCAAACACACCCACGGACTTCTACCCCGTATTATTTCCCTTTTTTTTTCAATTTTTTTGTTTTTTTTTCCACTACCTGGATCCCGAAGACGGTATAACACATACACAAAGATTTTTCTCGGCTCTCAAATAATCGCCGATGTAAAGACTTAAATAATAGACAATCAAACTGGCAGGGCACAAATTTATGCGGAATCAAGAATGTTCGGTAACGAGGAGATGAATATAGTTATGTTTCATGTAATATTTGTACCGGCAGGATATGAATTCACGCTAGGATGAGGATGGATACAGTTATTGGCGCACTTGTGTGTGTGCGCGCGCGTGTTTTTCTATCAAAAATAATAGACAATCAAACTAGCAGTTCATAAATATATGCAGGCTCGAGAGTGTTCGGTAACGAGGTAAAGAATATAATGGAATATTATCGAGTAGAAATCATGCATGGATTAGAATTGATTAGCGCACTTGTGTGCGCATTTTTTTTGTACCGCGTTCGAGTGTTGATTATCGAAACAATGTATACTACACGAGCAATTTTTTCAAGCGAAATATAATTGTTTGTCCGGCGATCCAGTAGATCCTTCGAATAGGTTGGAAGACGAGAAAATGCATAATATTTATTTACAATGAAGAAATCTTTTTTCACGCATGTCGCTTGTAGATAGTGCCAATGACTGTGCCTCTTTCGTGGTACTCGTGCGTATAGGTGAGCCAGGTATGGATCTGGACCTTCACAGCATCCAACGTGGATAGACAAGGCGACTAAGCTTCAAAACCGGTGTGTAGCCCCCAACTGACCGAACTACCAGCCCCCTTTTTTTCCGCTCTTACGCCGTCTACCAGGAAACGACCATTGAATCTTCATTTCTCGACTATACCAAGAATCTTTTTCATTTTAAAAACGAATTTTCTAAAACAAATTGTTTTTTTTTTCCTACGTTTAAAATTTCATATTTTCCATCGATCATCTGTAATCTGTTTCAGCTTGCACGCATGGAGTCATTATACTAACTTGAATAAACAGTTTATAGGGAAGAGCACTGGGAAGTTCAATATTATCGATAATATGCGATAAGGGCTGCAGCGGACGCAGAAAAACGCCGTAGGCGGTATAAAATCCTTATAATTACTATTAAAAAAAAAAATAGTAAATAGGAAAAATATCAAATGCATCCTCCCCGCTTCTCGATCGTCGTCTTCTCGGAGACGAGGATGAGAACGACGACGAAGTTTCTATTGCGCGCCCACTCTCGACGGCGATTCTCGTAGTCGCTCGCTTCCTGGACTGTTCGCGAGCCTTCGGGCGGCTTTTATCTCCCGTGGCGATAAGGCTCGCGCGCGCGCGCGTACGCGATGACGGCCTCTCGTCTCAAGATAATCCACCGCTTGTAGTAGTTCCCTTAACACGCGTATTCCTCCTATCTCTCTTTCTTTCTTTCTTCTCGATCTCGTGAAAGGAGCATAGACCCGCGCGAACGTATAGATGTGGCGTGAGATAGTGAAGCACAAGACGAGCGCGAGAGCGGCAGTGACCCCTTGTAACCTTAAGCGAATGGTTCAAGAGTCATTTCTACGATACAAACCAGCGAAACCATATAGCCCACCTCCACACCTAGTTTACCCTTGGTCTCTTTGCCTTCCTTGTATACATATATACATTCAATCTTTTCTGTTTCTTTTCCTCGTTCAATCGCACACACTCGTTTTTTCTTGTGTACTTTGCAACCCTTCGACGTTCTGACGCTTCTTCCTCGGTAAATAGAGACTCTATCCGATTACGTGTATAGTGCGGTAAACGAAAGATTTTTTTTCGAACACTCTAGAGTATGAAAGATTCAGCAGATAGTCCGTTTTCGATTCGTATAGCGTAATCGTGAGATAGAAAGTTCGTAGCATATCGAAACTAATGAAACCTTTTTGTAATTAAAGGTGAGGGGACAAAATTAAGATGATAAAAAAAATTTGGTAATCGTTTCAACGTTTTTTCGTAATTAAGAGATATTTTTGTCTCTGAGTATAATCAATTTTGTCGAATAACGAGGAAGCTGACGATACAGACGGTAAATGTTGAGATTACTCCGTAGCAGCGTGACGTACCACGAGATTGGATTTTTGGTGGTCGAAGTGCCGAGCTCTGTTCATCGGTCGTTATATACGCAGTTACAGAGACCGCGAGAAAGATTCGAAGCCGGTAGACCGGTTCACGCTCGAACGATTCTTCGCGGCCGGCGTCGAGAAACCCGACGGGCCAAACCGATGGGGCACTCTTCGTTCGCTGCCGGAAGTTCATAAGAACATACCCAAATTACCGTCCCAGCGGGCAAGCGTTATACCGTTACGAGGAGTGGGGGGAGAACGAAAGGCAAGCCGGAGTCTCGAAACTTTAAGGGCCTTCTCGGAGAGGCCCTTGACGCCACTAAAACGACCGTCTCGACATTCCCAGGACTTAACGACGATATAAATCGACTTGGATATTCGAAACTTTTTTTCTCTTTTCATTATTTCTTATCGATTAAACGTTCCCATCTAGTCTTCTATTTTATTTTCATTGCTTTTACTCTTTTATCAATTAACCCTTTTTAGTTATCTTCGTTTTTTTTTTCCAAATGCATTTTTCAACAGCGTGCAAAAACAGATAACCGACGTTCGCGTTTTTTTTTCTTATAATTCTTTCAAGTTCTCTGTTGTATTAATTTTTTTACTCATTGTTTAACAGTTCGTATTAGAAAAAAAATTGATAGTTTATATACATAGGTTTACACGAGGATGCCCAACACCGCAACGATCGTTGTGCACAGCGATTTAATAAGCGCACTGCGTGCGTTTAGTTACGGTCTCGTTGCGCCTATCTGGAAGCGCGTATTGCGTATTATATTCGGCCCGGCAGTGATTATCGTTAGCTCGGGTGTATTATCCCTCTTGGCTCCGTAAATAGCCTTTCGGAAAGCGCATTAACCGTGCACGACGTAATACGTGCCCGATGCCCGTTAGCCACCGCGCTCCACCGCTGCTGGGCTTCAACGATGTGCACTCTCGCAACCGTGTCAATTAGGTGAAAATTGTTGGATGACCCGCTAATTTTCAGCTAATTAACGTTTATACCCAACTCGTATCTCTCGCGTTCGCGAATTTATCCGATTTCCCGCCGATAACCTCGTCGAATATGCAACTGTGTGCCCGATCTCAAATTTATTGACACGTTGAGTGAAACATCCTGCTTACAAAAAAAATGTGCAAAAAAACACGATGAGAAATTCTAACGTGCAATGCAGTTCGGCTTCAACGTAAGTTCGTCCACAGATTTTTCCGGGTTATAAGCAATCTTTCGTTATTATTGTTCGATCATAATTGGGTAGGAGATTTTTTTGCTGAAAAAATTCAAACCACCTCAGCCATAATTATGCACGATTCATGGCTCCAAATTACGAAAAACATATTAAATTTGTGATTAAGAAAATTATACAAATTAGATTCGCACATGGCTCCCTCATTTCGTTTTTAACGTGGTTTATAAAACTGCTCTACGAGAGAGTTATGCAACGGATTTTAAATTCCATTCTTTATGGCTATGTTGAAGTCGAAAAACGAAGAAAAAAACGAAAAACTAGATCAAAAATATGACAGTGTGCGTCCGAAGCAAAATATCAATTTTTCCCTAAAATGAAAAACCACAATCTCGTAAAGTTGAAATGCCGCACTTATTGTTGAATTTAAAATCAATTATCGGGTGTGAATAGTCAGTTTGTGTATACATTTTCAGTTTCATCGATTCTCGTCGCGTTCAATATCGCGCATCCGATAAAAAACCTGTATATAAAAACCGTGTAAATTCTCAACGACTGAAACGATTTTGATACAATTTGAAAAAAACTTTCTGAATTCCCTTCCTCTGTATGCCCTGTAAATTTGAACTTGATAACTAAAGACGTTCTGAAGTTATAAAGGTTTTGATTTTATGACTCTCGACAACGCGTTTTTACAGAAATCTCCATTTTTCTTCAATCATAAGAAAGTTACCTCTATAAGGAAGCAGTTCAAATAGCTTATTTAGTTATTAATAATATCATTTTATCTTTCACCTTCACATTAAATCACTCTTGACCACACAAAGAACAAAGTGAAACATATAAATACGATAAAATAAAGATTCTCGTATTATAAATATACTCATCGTATCGATATCGCTCAATAAGACAATAGCACAGTCCGTAAACATGACAATAAATCACCGCCCATCGATATTAAATCGTAATGGCCTGTAAAGCATTATCATCATCGACGTTGGAGTCGTGCCTTCATCGCAAACGTCATAGATACTTCTGTACGGAGAGTCGTAGTATTATCTCGGTTATGGAGCGCGCGCGGATAGTGACGAGAGGCAAACGTTCGAAGAGGAATATCACATGGTTCGTTCGGTTAGCGTCGATCGCGATTTACTCCATAAAGAAGAGAGAAGAAAAGGAGGGAATGGACGAGAGAGAAGACTCCGCGGTAGTCGGGGCGAAGAGTCAGCACACGTAAGCCGATACTACGCGGTATCGGCAAGAAAGCCGCTGCACCGTGAGTCACAGAGATTCCTCGTCGGGCTGCACAGCCAGAGAGTTCTCTTGGTTGTGTCGCCGCTATGACGAGGACAGACCGGGCAATAATACTGCACGTCCTACGGTAGAAGGGGGGGAATCCACGACGACGCGAACAAGACAGCGAAGAAGAAGAAGAAGAGGAAGATGGTGTATATCCTCGAGGCTCTAGTCGATCCCTCAGTCATTGAACTCGCGGCTCGTTCAACTTACCAGCTGTTTCTTACTCGGCGAGTCCACTCGTCTCCGGCCCTCTTGTACACCGCGTTCGCGATGCTTCTTACTCCTCATTCTCGCGCACTTCTTCGCGCTACCATCTCTTCCTCATCTTTGACTGTGTTTCTCCTTCGTCTTCTTCTTTGACTTCCCAGTGTTATATTTCTTCTCGTCTCGAGACCGGGGTATCTTTCTCTCGAGCGAAAGAAGAAAGATGGGCCGCGTTGCCGTAAGGAGCTCTCACTCGCTTAACGCTCATTGAAGTCACGAAGGACGGGAGCCAACGGCGGTCCAACATCCTCCCCATGGGCGCGCTTTCGTATCGGCGATTTTTGTTTTTCTATGATTAACGCCACGGTTACAACAGCTGGTTTATTACGTTTTCCATATCAATGTTTTACTGCTCATAGAGTTTATCGTAGTATGAAAAAAATTACAAACGCAGTTGCTGTCGTTTTTAGGTTTTCTTTGCTGAGGCCATCTCGAACTTTATTTATGAATTTGTAACGAAATTTTGTTCGAACCGGCCAAAGATTTCCTCGAAGATGAGCAAATCTTCGGTTCTCGAGAATCTTGAAGATGTTATCTTCGAAAAAATATAATGTCCAACATACATTGAGTATTCCCATATTTGTTATTATTATTATTCCGTACAAAGAAATCAGCTCGAGAGAAGAAAGAGGATTAGCGTCACCTCGAGAATTCGAGTCTCGCCTCGCGGATGGGGTGGGCTAGTCGTAAAATTTTGGACACTCGTCGGGGTTACGTGAGTCCGATGGCATTCCTACGGGCAGCAAGCAGCAGCCGCAGCATTGTCGCCGTGGGTTCCAGCAGAGCGCTGCTGCCCCGAGGTATTCGATAGCACAGCTCGGAGAGCTCCGAGGGTCGTCGACCGCAGGTGCCTGCTGTGTTGCTTGCTTCTGCTCGCCAGGTCGTGTACAACCGGCCTCCCGAAACCGAGCCGGGTGACCACTTTTCTTGCCCGTGAAAATCATCAGTTACACGATGAATTGCTCTTCCACGATCGGTCTTTGATCTCGAAAATTTGTTTCGTTCGCAGAACCACCCGAAGTTCTTCTCGAAATGAATCGGTTTTAGTTTAACTGAACCGAAAGCTTAATTTAACCCAACTTTGTCTATTCAAACTATCTATATTATTGAAATATTAGAGTATCTCAGAAAAATAATAAATTGTCATCATTGTTATTCAGTATCCTAAATCATTATTTCCATAGATACGGAGCGTGCCTCAATCATTTATTATTATTAAACTTGTTTTTACTTTCTCATCGTAATGACTGCCTATGTACATTAAGAAATTGTATTTTTTTTATCGTTCGAATACTTTTGTTGCCAAAAAATGAAGCGATTCCTGTCGAATATTGAGACACATTAATTGTAAAATTTCTTAGCTCGTAACTATTATTATAGAGAAACATAATTCTTTATCACGCCGAATATTTTTCTCATCCCGGAAGCCTTGACAATGTTCCCCCGGGAGTTCGTGGCATGCAAATCTGCTCTTCCGCGTGCCCGAACAACGCTCACGGTCGTGTAGAATTTCTCGAGCTCTCGCGTCCTTGCGTATTACATTCTCGTTCGCGTTATCGCCGCCTCTCCGTTTCTTCCTCCTCTCTCTCTCTCTCTCTCTCTCTCTCTCTCTCTCTCTCTCTCTCTCTCTCTATCTTGCGGCAAAGAGAGTCGTTAAGTTTAAACAGAGAGAGTTCAAAGTCACGGACCTCTGAGATAGTGTTGGGCGACGTGCCCGTTGGAACGTCGAACTCGAGCGAGCCCCGAGAGTCGCGTCACTGGATATCGCATTTCGATAATGAGAGGACGTTGCTCTCAGTGTGGATGAAACTGAAGCGTCACCGACGCAAGACATTCGGCGTGACGCTCGAACAGATTCTTCTTATTGTCTACTACGCACTCGTGAAATTTCTCAACGATTACGCCAACGCAAATCTATGGCCCGAGGGAAAAAAAAAATCCTACAAAGTCGTCGTATTTTCGACTATCGGATAATAATTAGCGAGAGAATGCCGACAGGAAGTCTCGTTAGGGACAGACGTCTATCAGTTATTCAATTACTACGCGAAAATTCACGGCGGCTAATAACCTCCGGAGTTTTAATGACTTTTTAACGTTCCCGAAGCTTCAATCGATTTTATCGATTACGTCAATACGTTATGAAGCGACTTTGAATTTTCCGTTCGACGGTGTATAGAGAAAAACGATTCGTACACAGAATGTCGGGGTACACGTTGCAAAACGTTCGAGCATCGCGAAGACTTTAGGCAAGGGCTCGTCGTCGCGCAGGACAATGACCTCCAATGGCCAAGCGGACCACGTGACTCGAAGAACTCTTTTCGAGTCGATCTTCAGTCACGCGGCTTTATCGATTTGATCGCTTGGCGAGGAATGAGAGAGGCCGAGAAACTCCGAGAGAGATCAATTTTTACATGTAAAAATATCGCAGCTCCCGCCTGATCGATTTCAGAATCGTGCCGGAGGGCGTGTAAAATTTTGCCGTTGATAATAAATCAGTTTCTCTATTGTTTTCGGAGACTTCGCATTTATCTACACAGGAACTTCAGGTTTTCGTGTCTATAAATTCGCATACGAAACTGTACTTGGCTTTATCCTAAAAAAACCACCGCTTATAGATCTTTCAGATTCGTAACATTTCTGTTTTTCTACACAGCCGCACGAGGTCTCGTTAGCAGAAACGACGTGCTCGACTCAACTGAGTCTGCTTTAATCGGGTTTATTTCGCTCGTACAAATCTCTCCTGTGCGCAGTCCGTTTTATTTGTTTTATATCCCTGATCTCTATTTGAAATGCAAATGTCGGGAATAAACCGAAAGGTGAAAAAAAAATTTGTCAAAGGACCTCTATGCAAAAATATCAAACTACGAGACGGATCAATGCCAGATTTTATCACTCTATCTCAAGTTCAAAGAGATATACATTCGTTAATTTTTTATTCGTGCCGAAGGTTTCTACAACGAAAATGCAAATTGTAGCGTGAAGTCTCTGACGAGGGTCAAGAACCTTTCGCGAAAAAAAAAGAAAAAAAATGCTGTGCCTCTCGGCCGTCGACCCCTAAAAAACTGCCCCGAATCTTGCCTCCGTCTCTCCTTTCCCTTTCACAACCGACACGATGAAAAATGGCTCGTAGATGTCTTGGCCGATTGCTTCGGTCTCCGCACGAAGGCCAACTTTAAACTCCTTCGTGTCCGAGCAAGGAAGAATTAAAATAGAAATCTGATTAATCCTCATTTTCATCTGCCGTACTATCGAGTCGCGCTTTAGTCACCGAAAAACGATCTTCAAATGAACTCTACGAAGCATAAGTACACGAATGAGTTGATATTGAACACTACCGTACATCTAGCTTCCCGAGCAAATAATATAACTCTACTGTCCATAAAGTCCTGTGCAACCACGGACGAGTGTCTATCTCCGACCGTAACTTCGAAAGTTTGAGCCACGGCACGATATGCTTGCTCGAGTGAACGCTTGCCGAGTTCAAGAACACGAGCGCGTGTGACGCAATTCTCGTTATTCAACCTGCCGAGAGCTCAGCTGCTGTTGCCGCTGGCCGTGGTTATCATCATGGTCAAGGTGGCGCGTTACGCGCTGTTTATTCCTTCGCGGCGGTGTGCATTTTCTCTCGATAAAAATCGAAAGATCTTCATCTCGCGCCGTTCGTTGATTGCGCGAAACTCGAGACGCGGAGAAATACGGTACAAGATTGATTTTCATCGTTTAGACGAATCCCGCGAATATCCGTACTTGCAATTGTTTTGCGAAGATAAAAAGAAGTTGATAACGCAAGGGAACGAAGAGCGAAACGCATGTTTCGATTAAGGAGCGGTAAGAATAATCAAAACGAAGCGGCATGAGGAAAATGTGTACACGCAACGCGCCGCTCACAATAGTGCATTATGCATAAACGCGCTGTTTACTTAACTGCCCCTGAACCCGGACATGAGTCTCTAGCCCGTGGACCTCCTTCGATATATCGCGCGTGTGCAACGCGTAAATACTATATACAGATATAGTGCATCTTTCTCTCGCTCGTACGTCTCGTACGTAATAGAAAATTGTGTACTACAGTTTATAAAGTATAAAGGCGGTAGTGGTAGTTTCAGGTAAGAAGCAAAGCTACAACAGCGCGGAGGCACTGGCCCATAAGGCGATTTACCGCTATGTATTATCGCGAGACAAACGTTCCTTCTCCCGCGGCGGCCAATGCGCTACATCGCCGACCGCGCACGATCATTCTTCTTCGGCTATCTTATTCTTTATACTTACTTCTCAAACACTACCGGGAAAAATAATTCAGAATTACGAACGTTCCGAGAGAGAAATAAAGCGATTGCATTCTATTCCCTATCAAATTTATGCCTCGAGAGAGGAAGAAACAAAACGTCGCGCGGCTTAGTAACGAGACGGTGGTTTCCGGATAGACGGTGAAGAGGTGTGATTTTTTTTGTGCCGGATAGCTCGGAGTTTCATGCGATGATTAGCCCGCAAAAAATCGGGAAAAAATTGACAGTGTTTCTGAAAGATAGATGTTGACATTTTTTTGGTCCTTTTTTGTCAAGGCTGCTACGGGAAATATATATATTTTTTTTTGGCTGAAATGTTGAAACTGAAAAACCGAATTTTCTTTAGAATGTCATAATAGAACATTAAAGATCAATCAAAGTTGCAGCAAAGGCGATTCTCGATTCAATTGATGTCGATTCGACATGTATTCTCTGTGCCAGACTAAAATTATGAAACAGAAAGGATGAGGTCAAAGAAACACTTAAATTTATAGAAAAATAAATAAACAAGGAAAAGCTCGATTGAATCAATTGTAAACGGCTGAAACTTCATTTCAATTCACCAAACACTCTGTTCCCTATTTGCATCCGCACATACTTGTTAACTTAGTCTTTACGAAGTCTTTACCTGCGTTCGGCAAGGACGAGACACGAAAATACGACCTTTACCGCAAAGTCACAGCAGACAGATTACAACGACATTGCGAGTTTTAATGTGAAACGTCAGTTTAGCGTTAGACGAGTTACATTTGTTGATGTTGTCGCGTAGAGGTGGTCGAACTCGCGGCGACCGGGTGACCCAGAGTTTCCTTCTGTTGCATTGGCGAAGAATACGCGTGTGTTGCATGCTCGCATCCTGAGTCTTCTCTCGTATTCTCTCCGTCCTTTACTTAATTCAACGGCCTCGCCTCGTCGACGCAATCTCTCTTTCTCTCTTTTCTCCCTCCCGTGCGCATGTTTCGCGGATCGTTTGCTGCGTTCGTCCTCAGTCAACGGTGCACAGTACAGGCGGACGCGCTCGGCTATGTCTGAGCCGTACCGCCTTTTCCCCTTGCTCCTCCTAGTCCTCATCGTCGCTCGTTCTTGACTCATTCCCTCCACCTCTTTTACTTCATGTTTCTCCTCCCTCTTCTCCTTCTTCTTCGTATTCCTCTTCTTTTCGCGATCCCCACTACGAAACGAAGGTGGAACGCGACCGGTGTACCCTTTCCCTACCTTGAGCAACTTACAACGGTAGAAGAGGAACTTCTTTCGCTGCCGCCTCTCTCGTGACGTAACCCGTGTCTTGCGGTACCTTAGCCGACGAGCCTACATTACGTGATCGCTTGAGACTCGAGTACACGCACCCTATTCTAGGAGTCACCGATCCGGGGGACCGCTATTCTCGTGATTCTCTACCGGCCAACATGCCGTTTTGTCACCAAGAGTTTTTTCTTGGGTGAGCCATTTCGGGACACCTTGAACGATTTCTTTTGACTACATTGGGGACCTTCGGTCAGTTTTTGTCAGAAAGTCGTTCATAAGGAAACTTTGGATCTGGAAAGACAAAACGATCAATAGTCTACTAGTTGAATCATCCGGTTTTTTTGTACGATTTGATCTTTTTGTCTCCATGATGACTGGGCGGTTTCTTTTTCGTTGATTCACCAAATCGGCGGTAGAAGATTATTAAAGTAACGTTTCATCCTCGTCACGGTTACCAGTACCGATTCGCTGGTACGTCGGCGGCGCGGCGTTCTAAGTCCCATGGTCACGTGGCCACACGGATTCAAGAGCCAAGCGTACCCGATGTACAGTTAGAAGTACCGTTCACAAAGTGTACACGAGCCTCTCGACGGAGCGACGAGGATAACGTCAGCCGAAGAGTTTGCCCGGTGGTGATGAAAACGAACGAGTCGAAGAGGAGATAGAGAGAGAGAGGAGAAGGGATTCGATAATTTTATGCGGTCCTCATCGGCCAATCGGAGTTAGTTTCGCAGGTTGAAAAGAGAGGCGGAAAGTGCTTCTCGAAAAAGTAACGGTGCGGAGACGCGGACGATGGCCTCGCAAACAGCGCCGACAAGTCTTTTTACTCTTGTTACCGTATTCTCCTCCTGTTTTTCTTCCTCTTCTGCTTCTTGCTTCGTCTTCTTCGTCTTCTTTATAAAATACATTATCTTTCCCATCACGTATCGTCCTCCTGGCTTGTACGCGCTCCTCGGGCACGCGGGGGAACCCGCACGACACCGTGAGCGATTATGCCGAAGGAGTGTGCGTGCATGAACCGTTTCTGAGGTGAAAGTCGCGCGGAGCTTCTTACACGCCAACCCGACGATAGTCCGTTATGTCAACTCTTACCGTGTATACAATTCTGCCAGGTTGAACTTGCGTATGTGAATGAAAATAAATAATAACACAATACTTGTCGCTTAGATCGAGGGTTAAAAGCGAGCTCCTCTCACCTTTGATTTCCTAAGTATTTGTCATTGGTTCTCGAAACTTGGAGCACGTTTTACCGGATTTTTTTAAAGAGTTATGCTCTTTCGGCGATCTAACAAATCCATGAGAATTGTTCGAAAGTTCGCTCTGTAAATGCGAAAGCGACCTGCTAATCCAATTTGCATCATCTCAAGTTCTCAACTGTTTTAAAAATATAGAACTTATATAACAGAGGTTGTAGCGATAGCGATTTGAAAAACCGGCAATGACATTTTCATTGCACATTATTCGATAAAAAACATGTCTCCAATCGATCGTGCATAATCTTATATCGGATCCAAAAGAAGAGTAATGTTCGCCATTTAATTTTTCATTATTCACGTGTATTTTATTTATTTATATATATCCGTGAACCAAAGGCGCTTGCGCTCTCACCCCGATCCACGATAGCCCACGTTTTTGAACCCTCCATCTATATTTTCTTGGTGATTATATATATATATCACCAAGTGTGGACTCGTGCGCATTCTCGTCACGAGCTTTTTTCGCGAAGCTCGCGATATAGCCAGCAGCGGCAGCAGCAGCGCACAAACGGCGAGGGTGCCGGCACCGGGGGTATAGAAGCCTGGGCTCTTCGGATCGAAGGAGTAAACTCGAGCCCCGTTCGACGCTTACGCGCATGCACCAGGATCTTCTCGGCAACGAGCCGTTGAGGCTCGATTACACTTGCCAGCGCGAAAAACGCGCTTGGTACGTTGAGAATTCGAAGGCCCGCCGTGCGGATTACCCATACCATTCCAACGCTGTTTTCATTATAGATGGCAAGGTCGTTTCTAAAGAGCTTACCACATATCTACCACCCTCTTACTCTCTTTCAGGGCAGCACGATGCGATATACATATTCAAACCGCGCCAAAGAGTACTCTCACTTTTTACTCTGCAGCGGGTATAACTTCTATAGCAACAACTTTGTCCGTCATCTAACTCCCTACTGCTGCTAACCACCTTTATCGGCACACCGTGCCCTTCTCTCACACGCATACACACATCGTCGAACCTTTCAGCTGCGAAAAAAAAAAAAAAAAATGAAAAGAGTAACATGAAAAAAGCAAAGCTTTCACCTACTCGAGATCAAAAAGAAAAAAAAGAAGCCGAGCACTTGAAGAACTCGGCTAAAAAATTGTGACATGAATTTCGAAGCTTTGAAGTTTTGCGAGCGACCAAAGCGAGAAATAGTTTTCATCTATCCTGAAAGTCGGATGAAAATAGATCAAAACGAAGAAGTGGCATTTTTTTCTTGCGTAACGTCGAACATTTTCTTGGACCTCGGGGATTTTATTTATCGAGAGGGATTCATAGAAAATAATCGTCAAGTGTAATAGGTACGTGCTGCGATTACAGGGGTTGTATCGGAGCCGGGCGTGTAGTCGCGACATCTCGCGGTCAAAGCGCGAAACCCTTTGCGACGTACACCCCGTAAGTGCAACCCCTCCGCGAACGAAACGTCAGTTCCGCCCGCCTCGAGGTTTTTCCACCGTGGATATTACCGAAGCTTCGTCGCGTGTACTCTCCAATCGCGTAGACGAGGCGTAGTCCGTCGAACTTTGTTCGTTATTTGTACAAAGGAGTTCTCGGGTTTTATAACGTACGGAGCAATCGACGTTTCGGAGTGCACGTCCGTTTTGTCGTTGTGTTAAAAGGCGGTTACGAAAGCTCGAAACAACTTTCGTCGAGGCTCCCGAAGCTTTTCCGGGGTAAAGTCAGTGTGGCGAGTAGAAGAGGCAGGTAGCAGCAGGGGTAGCTGCATCGCGGGGTGAAAGAGAATACGGAGGCGCGAAGGGCGAGAGTGTGACAGTAGAGACAAGGGGTGAGGAAACAACCCACCGAGCAAAGCAAAGACCGGACGGAAGCTTTTATCCACCGCATTCGTCGTAGTTAAAACGCGACGAAAGAGAACGAAAAAGCGAAATAAGAGGGAAAGACACTCGAACGACTACAGCGTTTGTCTCGCTTCTGCGTTGTCCGTTGATTTTCACCAATCCGGCGAAAAGCTCGTCAATTAATTTTACTCGGTGAGCGAATTAAGATCTGGAATTGTATCTCCGCGTCGATCCGAATCTCATGAGCGCAAGAGAGAAGCATTTTTTTTCCTCGTGACCGAGTCAAAAAGGTTTTGCGGCTGTGGGGAAAGAAAAAGAGGCGAGGTCTCGGAAAATCTTGGATAGATCGTTGGCCAATTGGGAAATTTACTCGCTAGTGAGTAAAGCGTCCCGGAAAGCGCACGTGCCAACATTTTTTTTATGTGACATTCTTCTGTGAACGAATAAGTGAACGAGTGACAATTTTGAGGGTTTTGTCAATTCTATTCCGAGATTCTCGACGATGACGGTGCCTTGTATTTTTCGCGCGTCTTCGAGTCGCCCCTCGTCGAATCACGATGAATCGACCTTGCAAACATTGTTCTTTTTTTTTTAGCAGTTTTTTTTTCGCCATTGGAAAAAGATTGCACGATTGCAATATCGGGATTTCGTTGTTGTTGTTATTCCGTATCGGCCGTAGTCGGGAAGCTCTCTTATTGTAAAATCGCCGTGGCGATAGACAAGCCCCACTGACCTATTGACTCTCTAGCCTGGTCCCCGTCGTTTCACCACCCTGCCGTTGAAGGCGCGTTCGTGCAAGCTAAGGTCGAGTACCCACCAAGGCTCTCCGCGTCGCGAGCGGCGCGCGTGAGCCGAGGGTGAATATCAACCCCACCGTCGTTCCCATCGCGCGCCTAGCCGACCGTAGCGTCGAGAACCTCGGAGAAAAATTCACCGAAGTGGAAAAAGTCAATTTCGATGAGGGGTAAATGAATTTTTCCCCAACCGTGCTCGAGAAGGGAAAAATGCTTTGGCGTTCACGAGATTCGACTGATCGACGTCGAAAAAGAGTTAATAATTGTCGATCGTCGATACCGGCGTTGATGATAACTCAATCAATTTTTCGATAATTGAATGCAAACGAAAGAAAATTGGCATCAATTTTATTCGTCGATATTTTTGTGTAGATGGGTTTCTCTGAGAGAGTGCTCACTTCTCGTGGAACGAATCGCCGCTGAATCGGGAGTACCGACGACCAGTGAAAAAAAAATAACCCACAAAAAAACTCGATAGTGTTCGTACAGGGAACGTACAACGGAAAATCTATCTATACATTTATCCATTTATCTGTATTTAATCTTTCAATCTCGGCGAATTATCGTAAAATGCATTCGAACCGATCGAAACGTTCGACCGGCGTCTTAACGTCAACTCAGATTAGATCTTTCGTGTCGGCATGCGCGGGAAAGTACCCGTCGAGTCTTTATGCTTGTAAAATCGATATACATTAACGACTTGCCGCGTGGGCGCATCGTTGAGCTTTTTTGGCTCGCGCGCTTGAAGCCCTAAAGAAAATTCACTTAGCCAAAAATTTTTAGTCCAATTTTCACCGTTGCCATCGTTGAATAGTCAATTTGTTGCAAGCTTTATCCGATAAGCAATACAATTCCTTTCTCTTCTCGACCATTCATACGAATACGAAGTCGAAACCTTTCTTTCTTTTAAATCTCGAGAAAATCAAAGTAGGTCGGAATATCGAGGAACGATTATAGAAGGAGATGCGGCCGGTTCTCGCGTTACCGGCGACAGTGCGGCCTTTAGTATAAAGCCGGGAGTTTCGGTGCTGGGATAACAGAGATTGAAGAAAAAAAAAAGAGAAACGATAAAGTGCAAATACGAAGGGAAATAATGGCAGAAAGCGCGGGAAGCCCGGGCTCTGTAGTGGCCGCGAATAGTCCTCAGCAACAACAGCCGGCTCAGCAACCGTCGACGCCTCAGCAACAGTCGCAACAACAGAACCAGACAGCCCCGACTCAACAACCACCGGACATAAGCAGCTCCCAACTCGCGTCTCCGCCGATCACGGGAACAGGTATATCGGCGATTAGTTCTTCTTGCAATTTTCCTTTTTTATTTTCAATTCGGCTGGAAGCCTTTGGCCAAGAGTATAAACCGGCAATCACCGCGATTGCATGGAAGTGATAAGAGAAATTCTCGAGCTTCGAACTGCAACGTGCTTATCTCGGCAGCATCCTTTGCATGCAAAATGCGCCGAGGTCCAACGGGGCTTGCGATAGAATTTTGCAAATAAAACGATATTAAATTCCGTCCTATCGTTCCCGCAAAAAAGAACGCATTGATCGATTCATTGGCTATGAGATCGTTCAAATACAGAAATTTGAACAATCATGCGAAGAATGGATCAATCATAAACATTCTTTGAACTATCATATGACGAATAGATTGAATTGTCGTGTGAAAGATCGACGCAATTCATAAAAATCGCCGGGTCTATCGTGCGTGGATCAAACCTTACGCGGGAAAAATAACACTAAATGAGCCATGATAAAAGTAGGAAAGATAGATGGACAAAAAAAATGAGAGAACGATTGAGGGGGTTGGGCGAAAAGCCGTGCGAAGTCGTGAAGTCGGTGGTCCCGCGAAGCGTTAGAGGATCTCGGTCAAGTAACGGATCCGCGGCTGTGCCGGAGTACCGCTATGCCTCGAGCACACCAGCTCTCTGACGCGGTTACCGGACACCGTTATATCTTCTCTTGCTGTTCGCCGGTTGCGCGCTCCCGGTACCACTGCCAACAACAGTACACCGGTACGAGAAAGAGAGATAGAGAGGTGTAGAGGGAACGCGGGGCGGGGTGGAGAACGGGGGTAAGGGTACACGGCATATACCATCCCACGTGGTGTCTCACCATCCGCGACCGGCGATCGAAGCTCGTCCGCAAAACGAACGAACAAACCGTACGAAAGAGAAGTCAAAGAGAGATACAAGGGAATTCCACGACCGCGGTAGGGAGTCCAGCTACGCATCGGGCTTAGAGAAAACTATACGCGATTTCATCAACGCTGCAGTTAAGGATAAAAGAGGATATAACATTGCCGATTCGAGAGGCCGATCCGCGAAACCGTTATGAAGCCAACAAACAATTTCTTACAATAAAAAGACGAGCGGGGTAATTGAAATATTATCATTGCTCGAATAGCATCGGGCGATTGAATGCAAATGCTCAAATAAAACCGCGTAACAATGCAATTTAAATGAATAACATTTCAGCTATTTTAACTGATCTCTTGCCCGCTCTGCGAAGCGGCAAATTGAGATACATTCGGCAATGATTTATCGAGTCGTTTATAAAATATGGAGCTTCAATGAGACAGTCGCGGCGGGAACATGCTCGAAAGTATTGGAAAAAAAACAATTAGTTTTGACGAATTTGTTGAATCACGTATTGAAGCGTTTTTTCAATTCACTTAGTTGCGCGTTTCGCCGATAGGAGCGCGCGAAAATTCGAGAAAAACTATGGAGAATAACGACTATAATAGCGTTATTTTATAACGACGCATCGCTGCCACCGCGATGCGCCGTTTTAATTGACCGTGGAAGAAAAACGGTGAACGACGTGACTAGCGTTGCTCCGTTACGGTATTTGCACTCGCCAACTCGCCAAAGAATTAAATTTATTAAACGAAAGCGCGACTGACGAACGAGTCTCTTACGTTTTTTTTTTTCTTTTTTGTTATTTCTTTTTTTGTTTACCATTACGTGGGAAATGAAGAAAGCCTTGTAGTGTGTGAGTGCCGCGTGGGAAAGGTCGTAGGGTCTATCTCGAGGGTTTATTTTTTTTGTTATTGTACGGTACACCCGCTTGCGCACCAGACGAATTTAATTATCGCACAACATGAAATTACCGATAAAATGATCGTTAAACATTTACGTACAATCGATATCTATGTGCAGAAAAGGCGCCGTGGAGTTGAATATCTTCGCGATGCTCAATGAATAATTGATCAATTCAAAGCTCGAAATCGAAGTTTATCCATCGAAGTTTCTAGGCTAGAAGGTTCAAGCCTTGTCTATGGAGGAATCCAACTTTCAGATTTGTCGGGTTTAACAAGCTTAAACGTAGAAAAAAGGCGTGCCTGACAGTGAAGCCCCGCTATCGTGAACATCGTAACGTGGGTGTAGATAATAACATCAACCCTGTAAAGAATCTACTAATTACTGTGAGCTTTACGCCTACGCGCCCTTCGATTTCTACCACTACCACGAACTGCCACAAACGTCAGCTACAGAAATTAAGTAACGCGAAGGAAAAAATCGTTTCCTCCTATTGATAATCATAAGTTCTCGATATAAAAAATTAAAGCCATGATAAGAATGTCAGCCGGAAAAAAAACTACGTTAACAAAAAAGCAAATCCGTGCGACAGAATTTTTCATAAAAAAATCTTTTTTTCTTGCACGCGTCGGTTGGTCGATAGAAAAAAAATGCAGGATCAAAGGAACAATGATTTGAAAGAGTTCTTTTAAAGCCAACGTTCCGTTACATGATTATTTCAACAAGCTTGAACCCTTTTTATCTTTCGCCATGCTAAAATTAAAATCTCATAATGATAAAAAAAAAATAGACGAAGGTACGCGAAGAATTTCATCGAAGCGCGGGCAAGTGGTGACTCGCGGTTGATGGTCCCTGTGTCGTCCTAGCCTTCCGTTCATCCGATCTCCCGGAGGGTTTCGCCACCCTCGTTTCACGCACGCGGCCCTTCGAACGTATTAAGCGCGGGCAGAGAATGCCGGCTGTGAGGGTATATTCTCGCTGAGAAATGCACTCGGTATTTTCCCCCTCGGTTCTCTCTGCTCTATCTATAATTCTATCCTTCCCGCGTCCCCCGCCCCGTGCTCTCTCGTGTTCGTGAGCATCGGGGCGTTGCGTTTACGTGGCCAGCAACGAAGCGAGGGGGAGGAAGGGGACACGAAGAGAGAAGACCAGGCAGTAGGCCAAGAGTTCGATGGCCCGCAGCCTTGCAAGGCCGGTGTTACAAGGAAACTTTAGACTCGCTAATGTTTTAATGAAACGTCGACAGATGGCGATTCAATTCGCCTCGTGCGAATGAAAATATTTACGCGGGAACGCTGTTTTACCGACCAAGAAAGTAATTCCCCGCGTTGCCGGGTAGACAGAGAGAAACATACAAATGTACACATACAAAGCGAACTTCGCGAGTTATAGAATTTATCCTTACCGACCTGAAATCTCGGTTCTGTTTTTACTCGAGCAAATGTTTCTAATTCTTTTGCTTATTTTTTTAAAAATCTTTCTATAGTATTCGCCAAGTAGTTGCGGTCGCGTGAAGTCTCAACTGTGTTGGATGACTCGAGAAAGAGAGCCTCGAGGTTTGCGTAACGAGACATCGACTCCGTGCACGCGGGACTCCGCGAGATCCGCGGAACTTCGCTCCCGACTATCCGTCGCGAATCCCCGACGAACGATGTATAAGAACGTTCAACCGGCGAACCGGAGAGTGAGAGAAATAATATATTAATAGAACGTAGGAACGGTGTCGTGAGCTCGGCTTTTGCCGGGAGTCGATTTCCCGTCAGAGATTCTCAACCGTGGGAATTATGCATTTTCATTCGTATTATTAGCGCCGGTCGATCAATGTTTCGATACTGTTTTGTTTTCTTTTTCTTCCATGCAATACGCGGATCCAACGGTACGCGACGATTTTGTATAACTGAAGGTGAAACGAATGGAATTTGTTGAAAATCTAGTAAATTGCACCAATGAAAGTCTTGAATTAGTTACATTAACCATCCACGGTTCCGTGATAGAGATTTCGAATTTGCATTTTTGACCGATTTTATTATTCGATTTGACTCTCGGCTGCAGAGTTATCCGTCCGTTTTCGGAAAACACGGGTCGGAGCTTTTCCTTTGACAATGTCAACTATACAGAAATACGATGACCGTGCAAAAAAAGAGTCTCAGATTCACAGAACATCGAATTCGCTGATTGTCGTAGATGGAAGAGTTGTATGTTACCGGTAATCGTTCGACTGGCAGCGTCGCGGTTTGCCGAAGCGAAACAACGACGGCGTGTCGGCGTTACTCGGATTGCGAGACAAGACAGAGAGAGAGAAAGACTTCCCATTGCGACACGTTACAGCGCCGACAACAATCGCCTTCTTACGTTATAAGTAGTACCGGTCTCCGAAACCGCGGGGCTCGCGCGAGTTCCCGCTCGTAAGAAGATAATGGTCTTAGGAGGTGCGCGCGGGCGATCCGCCAGACACGACTCTGTTCAGCTAAGTCGAACACGTGCCTGGGCACTTGGAAGTTTCTCATAGTAAAAAAAAATAATAATAAGAAAAGAAAATGAAGGAATCGTTTGTATGTCGCATATATATACATGGACGAAAGAGCGTTTCAGGGAAACGGATTATGAATGGCATCGAGTGCGGGGCAACAATAACGCTCGTTTTGCTGTTACTAATTGTCTTGGTTATTAGAGAAAAAACCGAAAAAAACAAGCTTTTATGACCGGTTTCGCGGAATACTTAAAACATCTCTGCAGAATTTAGGTGCATCCGTTTCGGAAAAACAGGGCAACCTCATAGCAAAGAAAAATACTGGAGCTAATTGTCGTTCCAATAGAAAAAAAATCGACAAAAAATTAAATCCACCTACCATTTTTTGTTGAAAAAATTCAATTAGTGCTTCAGTAATTGGCAATTAACATCATAGAATTTTAACCAAATTTTTCTAATCGACATAAAAGTGTTCCAACTACCTGTAAATATTGAATTTGGCATGGAATTTGTGAAATGCATTTTTGCGGTTCAATTAAACGATAATGGGCTTTCGGAGTTTTCGGAGTAAATGTCGATTGTAGATGAATTTTCGAGCTACTCGTAACAGCAGCGGGGTGGATGAGTGACGAAAAAGAGCGAAAAGAAAAAATAAACGAGGAAGACAGAGAGTACAGAGTACAGAGAGTCGCGATGAGAATGTAGGTCAGGATGGAAAGTGCTCCGTCGTCGGTTTATACGTATTTGGAAGTAAGGACGAGCGTCGATTTATGCTGTTATCACGTTTATCTTATGTCTTTTTTTCTACCATTTTTTTGTAATATTCCGTCAAGTCCCACCCCCGCGCTTGAGATCTTTTATTCTCGTTCGTCGTCGCGGCGGCTTTAACCGACGTGCCCGAATGAATTACGTACCTGGGATCCTTTTTTTTTCGTACCATCTCATTCCATCGTCGGGACGGGAGCGAGAGAGCGAGATGCTATAAAAGGCCCGCCTCGAGACTCTGTGGCAATATGAAGGTCCGCTCGCGCCCGAGAACGCTGAGAGAAGAGATCCTTACTTGGACGCTGCCGAGAACTCGCGATCGCCGGGTCGTGACAAGGGGTCGCACAGCTTTTGCGCAACGTTCCGAAAAATCTCTCGGCAACGAGGCTGCCGAAGAAAAACAACAGACGAACATTCCATTTGGCGAATCTGCAAAATAACGTTAAATATATGTTATTTTTCCAACACTCCCGTATCATATGCTGAACAAGTTATTGTTTTCCATATTTACAACTATGAGGATTAGTTAAGAGAGATGTATCGCAACAGTCTCAGCTACAAGTCGGATTTTGAGCGAAGTTCGAACATTTTCGAATGAAATGAAAATCTGAGAGGAATCAACCATCCGGAAGAAGGTGCTCAGAAAATCGATTGCACAATAGCAATGCCAAAAAGTTATTCACTAATTACTGTTAAAAAAAACTGGTCAACCGGCCCGGCAATCAATCAAACATATTCGGAAATATAAATGTATTTCTATTAATTATTTACAAATTACGAATATATTATAAGTGGTACCGCGAAAATAATTTAGTCTGCACATGTAATTTTTTTGTTGTTGTATTAATCGAATCTTTCCCTTTGTGTATTTCAGGTAAGTCTCAGTTTCGTATCCTGTTTTTGAAAAGAACGCGAAGAAGGAGTGTTGGATGAAGCCAAGAGAGGGCTTCTCCATCCGCCCTATTCAGCCCAATTGTGGGCGTTTACCACTTCGAGGGTGAGTAGACAGAAGACTCCAGGAAGTACCATATTCGTATACATGTATACTGTATATAAGTAACCGAACCGAGAATCGGATGTCTCGAAGAAGATCTTAAACATTTTTCATTGTCCTTTCGAATCATCGGTCTCGATAGTTTTCCTACTTTGAAGCACACAGCGATGCGATCCACCCGGAGCGCGTTAGGAGTTTGTAAGACGATACGTGAAACTCAAAGTTTCATCACGCCGGAAATTCTTCCGTAATCCAGTTATATATCTCAAAATATAACTTTCCTCCGCCTCGAACTATATCGGAGATAAAAATCTTTACTGCTCGATTCGTCTTGGTTTCGCAGATATAGCATCGAGCCTTTGGTAACGAGCGTGTCCGCAATTAGCTACAGGGAGAGCGTAAGAGGAACGATAGGTCGGGACGATCGATCAAGCGACATACCGATTGAATAATCGATCTCGAGACACCCAGTGGCATCCCGCCGGCTATATGTTTCTTCTCGCCCGCGCGATTGAGTAATTTCCAACCTCGCGCTCGCGCACAAGAGCCTCTCAAACACTCTCGAATGATGCATACTTCTTCAAATATCGGCGCAATTTATAATACAACTGCTTTCAAACTTAATTGGCTAATTGGTAAACGGAAAAAAAACGAAGCCGCGCTCGATTTCCGGTCAAAAAACTTTCACTGGAGCGTAAAAAAAAATGTAAACTGATTTTTCAAGCCGCGTTGGCATAAAGATTTTTTTTTCTGTCGCTGACTTTGTTCAATCGTGAGTCAACTCTTTGGTAGACAAAGCCCTAGCAGTTTGTCTTCTCGATAGATTTCTCGGTCTCTCCTTTCACATTCTTATTGTTTGTAACGCCGTCGAGAAGAGGCCGATAAAAGATTCCGAGATTTCTGTCGTGAACAAGCAGGTTTACACGATGGCCAATGGGGGAAGGGGGGCCTGGCTGCCCATCTGTCAGACAGCAGCAGCAGCAGCATGAGCAACTCTCGTCTTGCTTTCTCCGCCGGCGGGGTCCGAAACGGTTTCCGGGCCTGGCAAGCCCCAGACGCCATTTCGATGCCTCCCATTATGCACACTTTGTAACTCTTGCGAAATTCGCGAAAAAAAAAATCAACAATCTCGGCAATCGTGATATAGATTTCGAGAGAGGATGATGAAGAGAAGAAGAGAAAAAAAAATAAAACTGGCAGAGGAAACACGCGGGAGCGATGAACGCACGGATGCGTATTCACCTGTGCAGTTAGAGGAAGCTGATTGCGCAAATTCCCGTTCGTTTGTTCCATCGTACGTATCCTCTGTCTCGGTTGCTCCCCAGCATAGAGTTGCTTTCCGCACCCGCAGCAGGTCTTTGTATTCGTCGGTGCGTTGCAATGATGTTCTTTTTTTTTTCTACTTTTTAACATCCTACACGGATTCGATCGGTCTCGCATCTCGAAACAGGACGCGATAGAGGCTGTTGAATCGGTAACATCTCCGGCAAGTGCGATGTACCGAGGTACGAATTTGCCGTTGGCACTGTGGCGATACGCCGTGTGAGCTCGCGGTTCTCGCGAAGCTATGGGCTTTGTAAAGTAGGTGTATGTGCATATGTACGATTACATAGAAGGAATGAAAGTAAGTGGCAAGGTAACGAAGGTCGGCATTTGTTAATGGCAAAATAATTCTCCCGCGCGTTACAAACCGCACGCCTCCCGATAATATTATAATATTTATAATCGAGAGGCACGACTGACATCTGTAAGAATCGTATCGACAAACGCGAACCCTATGATTTGACCTTCGTGTCCAGGACGAGAAAAACTTTCCCGCTTAGCACGATACGATGATAAAGGTCTCAGTTCGTTGAACATGCTGTGAGAATCAGCGATTGGTTCGCATGGAACTTTATCTCACATCGTTAATTGACTTTCAATGATTAAAGAAAAAAAAATGGGATTTGTTCTATACAAATGAAAATGTTTACGCGCTAATCAGTGACGCGATATTAAAGTTAATGGTTCGTGACTGTGGAAGAAAAAAATAGACTTCGAAACGATGCGAATTGTTCTTCGCACTGAGCACGAAACTAATAGTTATTCTTACAATAAATCAAGCATTTTATTGGTTATCAAAAGGATTATGTTTTTATCATTGTAACATCGAATTGCAATTGAAACGATTCTTCTTTCGAATTGCATTACAGAATGTCTGACACATAATCCGATATGAAACGCGGCGATTTTTTGTCTTAATTTTTTGCACGATTTAAATATAGTTCCCGATGCGCCAGGTGCATCCCTTCGATCGATCTCATTAATCTCATTACATATTCATCTTTATTGCCCACGAATGTTTCTCGCGAACGAGTCTGGCGCATCGAATCACCTTGTGTTGCTGCAGCTCGATATACGTGAATTGCATTCGCAGCGCGTTAACCGTGTTTTCGTGCTGTGATAGTTGAATGCTCTACAGGTGTCGCATCTTGATTAAACAGGTGTGCGCGATTAAATCGAGAGAGGAGCAATGTCGCCGATGCTGTGCGCCTGTCATAATATTCACGGTTGATAACTGATTGACTGCGTTCATTATAGTACATTGTAATGACAACGATCATCGAAGTTCAATTTTGTTTGACAAAGCAATTGATAAAAAAAACAAACCCCTCGTTCAACAACAAGAAATTTGCTAAATAATCAGAAAAAAAATAACTAAACAACCGTGAAGTATTCTTCTTATTGGAACGAAAAGAAAAAATGATTTGTGAATAGATTGAAAATTCGTATTGTATTTTCTAAAATATTGCGAGTAATTGTTGGAGGATTTACGGCGAAAGATTGTCGGGAATCTTCGCTTCCGGAAATGAGTCACCGGTGTCCACGCCTAGCTCAAAGTCCGGAAGCGATCGCGAGTGATAGGTGTGTTCGGGTGACTGTCTTAGCCGGGTTGTCTCCAGAAGGAGACAAGTTCGCCGTGCGATATTGTCGGCGTTTCGGGCGTTAAGTTCGTCTCGCGTTGCAGAGGATCAGGCCTCGTTGCTCGAGGAGACCTAGATTTCATTTTCGTTGATGAGTTTGGCTGTGATCCAACCACGACTAAATATACTCTATCTCTCGACTCTCTCTCATCTGGACGCGAGACATGCTTCGAGGTATGAGCGAGAGACGAGACAACACAGAAGAAGACGAAGAAGTGAGACGAGTTACCGAAGAGAGGATGGACACGCGGGCGAACGATTACCCAGGTGCTCTCTGTGACGATGTTTCCGATTCTGTTGCCAGAGAGGAAGAAAATCCCTCGACGGACGAACCTGCTGTTTCGAACGCTGTCTTTCTAACGGCACACTCGTTAATCGTCTTACGTAAAAGCTGGAGACACGTGGGTGAGCTGTTCTTAGGGATACTCGAAGAAATCAGAGCAGATAACCATCTAACTGCACACTGAATCAACACTGCTTTCGTAGGAGTTCAACCCTCTTTCTTATCGGAATGCATAAATTCGAAATTTTATTAAACATTCAAGAAATCTATCTGAGTCCGAGTTCCATTGACAAATATGAAGAACAAAGTTCTTTTTTTAAGTACTCGACATTGGTACGCTACCACGTCTCTTGATAATCCTGTACAACGACACGAAAGAAAGGAAATATTACAAGTGAATAAAAGGGTTGATAATTGAGGGTTCAAATTTTAAATCAATCACAACCGTCTGCACGTCTATATCATTACTGCTGAGGGTCAGATATGTCAGCTCGTTTCACCAATAACACAGCCGTCGAGTCTTATATTCCCCCAGAGGTCGCGAGAACACGAAAATTTCACCTGTTCGCGTTGCACTGTGTCGCAACAGCGTGGCAATCGTCGACGTTCACAGAACAAATTGTCACCCTGCCGTTTGTTGTACAGTATAACGAATGACGATGCTGGTCCTACGGGTGAGCAAATTTACGAGGAAATTTTCTATCTCTGTTCCCGTGGCAATAACGCAACGTGCAACGAATTCTCCTAACGCCCTTGTCCAAAATTCATTCGTTCGCACGCAATACCATCCGACCAACGTAACTGTTTGCTTTACGACGCTCAAACCTGTACGGAAAGGTGTATAAAAACCAATCGGAAAAAATCGTGTCGAGACTGCAGTGTCAAGCGTTGGTAAAATCCCGTTATAAATTATTTTTATAAAGCTGCGTCTCGCGTTTGTGTTGCGTGCGACAAAAAAAATAACGAAAAAAAAAGGTTTAACGGGCGTGACGCTTTCGTCGGTAGATAGAAAGAGCTCGGACGAGCGTGAAAGCCTGTGTAGCGGTTTGGGATTCCGAAAAACGGTAAAATCCAAAGAACGGGTTAGCCGGGCTCTTGACGGGGTCACTCGTTGACTATCTTCTCTACAGCTGTTATTTAATTTACGACCGGTGACAACTTTGTTGACCGTCCAATTTTTGGACGTCACCGAACGATATGCACCGAACTTTCACGCTACACAATCGCTCTTGGCCACCAGTCGCGGGTAGAAGGGAAATCGGTAAATCGAGAGAGTCTAAAAATGTTTTTCACAGGTACGAAGAGTAACCCCGCTGAGAGTTTACCCGACATTGGTCGGCTCGGGAAAGAGAGTACGCAGAACATAAATGAAATAAGAATCCGACCGGCCTTTCGAAGCTTGTGCATTCGTCAATAGACATTCGACTGATGAAAGATTGTCTCGCTAATCCGGTAAGACAGTAAACAAGGCAATTCGAGCCTCGACACTTTCGGTTTACCTGAATTATCGAAACGACGGGAAATCGAGACGCGACATATTTTTCAAGCAGTGTATCACTCATGAATTCCAAGGTATATTATATAATATACAGTAAATGGAATATCATAAGAAATTTTAATTTGTTTCTATCAAGATTCGGTCCACTAACAAAACTTCGCGATAAAAAACTCACATTTTTTAATAAAAATTATGAAACTAGTGCCCGAAAAAAAGAGTGTGATAATAAATCTGCAGTAAAAAAAAAGTGTATTAGCAATTAATAATTCACATAATACAGTCGGGCGACTTCTTCGTAATTGAGTCTCCCGACTACAATGGGTAAATAATGAATCGTTACTTTACTCTTTTGTGTATATGCAATTTCGTTATTCATACGGGAGCTTTTGATATTTTGAAAAAAAATGTCTACTTAACTATTTGGCTATTTTTGAATATTTTCACACGATTTTTTTATTTCAAAGTCCTTTGTGCATTTAAGTTTATACCACATGCATATGAAGAGACTAGCGAGCCTAGTGAGACGTATAGCTCCCGTCTATTTGCCCCAGCGAACAATCGGCATTAACAAATGTATAAAAGTACAGTGTTTTTTTTTAGATTCGGCAGAGAAACCCATAATGATGAGTTCTCTTCTAGGATTGTAGAGCCCTTACTTTCATCTATGTTATGATGCTTCACATTATGACGACTCTGTGTTTGAATTGAAGAAAATCGTTGATAAAACGGATCTATTTAATTCGTCAACTTTCCCCGCGATCACGTATTTCATGCTATGCGTAGTTTCTCATACCCGCAGGCCCGTTTTACCGTTTCTCGTTCGGAAAAAAAGCCAAGAAGGAGGTGGTAAAAAAAAAAGAGCAACGACGATTCTTTTAACACGAAAACCGTTCGCGGTAGCCACAGTCTCTTTCTCGCTCTCTCGGTCGTCAACGTCGCTGCTTTCACGGGGTGGCTTGCGTAACATCGCGAGAGCTCAACTACCAGTTTTTGGTGACATGAATTTAAAGCGTGGCCCGTCCAACGTTTGCTGGCAGACCCGCGACAAACCGGTGAACGTTTAACAGTACTTTCCACAGGCTTCAGTGAGCTCTCGCTACGCTAAATGCAACCACTCGTAATGCCTTCGAAACTCCCCCGTTGTTGAATTTACACTAAAGACCTAAGCTCCTTTTTTTTCTCTTCTTACGTTTATCATCATGCAATAAGAAAACAAAACGAAATGAACAAACGGCCGGTACTCGGTGAGGAATTGTATGTAGACAAACATTTAATAATTTTAGGAACTTAAGATCTGTTTGAATCAACCACCCTTCAGCATGTCAAATCATATCTATCAAACGGTTTTAATCAATCTGGAAAAATCAGTGAATTAAAAAATGAAAATTAACCTGAGACATCGCCACGTTAATTGCAACGCGATATGCAACAAGCTTCACATTTCACGTAAGAAGTAATTCTATCCGATGGCGAGACAATGCCAGAAAGCAGTTCGACGTTCGTCTAAGCGCATACGATCCAGAGATGAGTAATTTTTTTTCTTTTTTTTTCCTACATAAAGATACCGAGAGCGCGTCGAGCTGACGAGATCGAACGTCGGACAATCGGAAATTTTATCGGTGCGTTGACCCCCCAGTCCCGAACGCTGTACATACATATACACACTTCGATGACGTTTACCCGCGCGATGCTGAGACCACCAGCAGCAGAAGCAGAAGCAGCAGTATCGAGCTAGCAAGCTATATCGCTATACAAACCGCCTCTGCCGAGCGCATCAGCGGAGAGTATGTGCTCGCTCGATTTACATCCTCTCTCGCGCGCGAGAGAGCCTCGCGTTCGTTCGCGGGTTGAACGACCACGCTTGCCAAGCTACTCTACTCGGCACAAGGTACCCATCGCTTCGTACTACGAAGCATCAAGGCATTATGTAGTACGGTATATAGCAGCCTTCTTACCGCTCCTCCACTTTACGCTTGCCATCATCTCATCGATCCCTACCTCGCGCCAACAGCCACGCGCCATAAGATAATAATGGTAATCGAGTGACACTGATTGCCAGTGGAGACGATATTAATCGATTCTTGCCACTGTTTCTCCTTCTCTCGCTTTTGAAGAGAGAAGCATTTATTCAAAACTCTCCTTAAATATAAACGTTGTCACTGTTCAAATACATCGTAAACGCGAGATCACGTGGGCGTTAAAAACAAAATACAAAATAATTTTTATATAAAACCATTAATGCGGAAAACTGTTGATAGTAGCGGTCGATAGGGAAATTCGAGACGCGACTCTCGTTTACCGATAGGAACTCGTGATTCCTTTATTCGAATTAATTTATACCGACAAACGTATAAATAGATACGGATTGAATTACGTAAATCATTGCTGCGGTTGTAGCGAAACGGAAATCGGTGCGTATCAATAGAACCCATTCCTATGATGGAATGGAATAACATTCGGATATTTCGGTATGAATTAGAGCTATCTTTGACGTTTCGGTCATGGTATAACAAGCCAGCAAATTAATAAAGGAATGAACAAATAACAATAATCGAATGGTAATTGCGTTGTTCATGTAGCGAAGATGAGTTCCGAATGTACACTTCCGATAGGAGGAAGCAAAAATCGCAAAAGTGCATTTTTTTCGGCCGCTTGACTGGGTTTAATCCTAGTAGAATGTCGAAAATATTGTTTTTTTTTTTAGCCGAGTTCACAAAGAGTTTGACAGACCACAGAGAGATCCGCGGACAACGACGACGATGTGCCTTTATCGATTGGCTCGGTGCATGTGCCAGGTTGAACGACCCCCGGCGAAGTTGAGAGTGCGAGAGACGTACACACACGCCGTCTTGGAAAACTCTCCTCTCTTCTTACCTCTCTCATATCTCCTCGACATAAGATAATAGATAGAACGAGTGACGCTAATTGGACGAGGATATGTGGTTCGTTGAATTAGATACTATATGCAGTGGCGACGTTAGGAATATTCGCGGAAAAGCCCTCTCTATCGATCGTCGTCACTCAACGTAACACCGGAAGTTGTATTATTGCTATTAATTGTATGCACTAGAAACGATTGGCCGTATTTTCTTTTCTTCTTCTTCTTCGTCGTCTTAACTCCTATGTGCGCGACGCATGTTAGATAAGTCAGCACTCATCGTGACGCTTGTTATGCTTTGTTTGGACTTGTGACTCATGGATCTATGTTTCTCCCCGCGATGTTTCCAGTTTTTCGATCGTCGACCCCAACGAAAGATGCACGAACTCTACACCGCGATATTCGAGCTTATGGCAACGACCCGCGATCGAATTCCGTTTCCCTACAGCTGGTCACCGGTAGCTAGACGATTCCTCTTCCTACTGTCCCCAGTCTTTTTCATTACGCGAAGACATCTTTACAAGGATGAAACGCCAAGCGTGTCTCCCAATATGCGTAACCGGAATCGGTCGAACAAATATTCTACTGGGTTTCAACATTTTCAATGCTGATACCGGCGCATACAATTCTTTAGTGAATTACGCGCAATTGGCTCGCTGCTTTTTTTCCCCTTGTTATTATTACTTCGTTCACACAGATCCGACTATATTGAGCAGTCTACGACCTTGACTCGCCTGCTGATTTGACCATCAGCTCACGAAAAGAGCGCTCGGCTATCTCCGCTCCGGATATTATCTCACGCGGTCGAACACCAAATAGACGAATGGAGTTCGATACGTGTCGGACAGGTGCGCCGGGGCTTACAAACAGCACGGTGGTCGATTCTAAATTCTCTGGGAAGGTTCCGGGCTACGCTAGTATAATACAAAACACACCGGCGAGGGACTGTAACTGTAAGCCGTAGGGTCGACGACCCACGCGTGTTGGCCCGCAACGAAAAATCCTTGATTTTTTATATTTATTCCGTGACGATAATCTCTCGAATAATAATCGGCTTATCACTCTATTCAGCGTTCAGGCAATTACCAGTGGGAAATTGGTTCTTTTTTTATCTCGAGGTGAGATGCTAATGAATTATTGATTATATATCGAGAACTATATCCTATAGTTAACTATCTGAGAGCTTACTGAAATTAATTATATTGAGCAGGTATCCAAATGCAACCGAGCGTTGGATAATTTATCTGAATTACACGTTATAGTTAGCTTCGATCAAAAGCATCAAGGGGCTAATGTCAATAATCAAATTATCGAATTATTAGGCGGATTTAATGATTTCTTTAAAATTGAGAAAATCGTTTCAATGAATCGTCGTCAGCGCGATACAGGATTTACAGAATAATCGTTTATTCCCCCGAGAGAATGAGTCAACCGACCGGGAGTTCCGGTAGATCCGGTCTTACTTATTTTCGCGGTGGGCCCCGGAACGTCGCGCATTATTCACGCTAGTTCTTCAAGAAGGAGCAGGACAGAGAACGAGAAGATATAACAGTACTGCGCGAGCGGGCGGTTAACGACCTCGTCGAGCTAACTCGTACGACAGTCCCAAAATTCCGTTCCGAGGCCCGATAAGCTGAGGGAAAAAAAAGCGTGACCGCACTGTTCGGTCTTATCGATTTCGTGCGCTGGAACTCTAATACGAACCAAAGCTGAAAGGCAGGAAGCAGGAGCGTGCCGCTCAATTCTTCTTCCGGTCTATCTGCTCGCTGGACTTCTAATACACTTAAACCCGCTCTAGATCAAACTGTACATTAGCCGATAATTCAAATTCGACGAATTGCCGAACCGAGAATATCGACGTTGAGTTTGCCTTGCTTGAACAACGACACGAACGTACACAACCTTTTTTGTAATTCATAAATTAGACTATAAAATAATTTGTCGATTTTTCATCATATTACGCAAAACGTAATGTCAGTCTGTCCGTAATGCACGTTTTTTTAACATATTTTTTCTCTTCTTTACTGATGGGCAGGTCGGAAATTGAATTAGTTGAAAATGTATGAAAGTCGCGGTTCGACGGGATTCTGGATATTCCCAGAGAGATTTCTTTATTGAGTCACATTGAGTCACATCGGCTCGGTTGCACGGAGAATCACGAAGCCACTGAGAAACGCGTGTTTTACCTATTTCACAATCGAGACACGCCAGCGTCTATGTGGTCATTTCTTTCGCATCAACGACGAAGGTGGGTCATTGACAGCGAAGCCTCCTCTGTCCGGTCTATGCCTTGCTTCGTAGATAACTGTAATCTGCCGAAAACCACTCGGCTCATCCACGTAGCTCGTTATACACGCTGTGAAACGGCCTCGTCGCGTAGCCGAGCCTTCGCGGCTACCGACAACCTCGACTGCTAACCTCTCGTTGTAGCGTTAACCGATTGTCGCTAGAGTCACGTTTCAACTATTGTATTCTTACTTATTCTTCCCAGAAAATACAACGAAACCCTTTTCTACAACACACTCGAATTCTAAATTAACTCACGATCTTGTCGCAGCGTGAAAAGAGAAAAAAAGAAAATTGTGTCAATCACTGATTATTTTACGCGAGAAGAATCATCGATGACTTCGTTGACAATCGAGACAAATATCTCGAGTACAATCCTCGTTGCCGATGACAAAAAGTCGCCAATTATCGGCTCGTTGGGACGACCTTGCGCCTCGAGTACGTTCAAACTCGCGCATCGACGATCTTCCGCCGGGACAATATCGTATTTTCTAATACGACCACTTATGAGTTCACACTTTTCTTTTAAATCCAATATCCGTTACAAGAAGAGTCCATATGGCTCGGATTCACGATAAAAATACGACTCAGTCATTCGACACCAATCGACCGCAGGTACAGCGAAATCCTCTCAAAGAAAAGAAAATAAAAAAAACCGAATAACTCATCGGCTTTTCATTTTTTTTTGTGACGGGCTCGTCTCCCACGCTTCTCGATACTATCCGATAGATCACAGAGAGATCGGGCGCGAATCGATAATACAATGGGTAACCTAACGGTGCCGATATCGAGTGACCGCCATTTTTTTTTTTTACCGCTAGCTATTGGATATGCTTCTCGTATTTATTTTCTCATCGCGTCTCTTTCTCTGGCATTTTTTTCCTTTTTTTTTCAATTTTTATTTCTCGCTCGTTCTCTATCCCCGTTGTCATCCCCCTCCGGGCAAGGGGCCTACCCTGTGACGCGTGCATTGTCGAGCCGGGCGGGGCTCTGCCTCATTGTCGACGACGGCGAGGAGAGCACACGGATCCGCAACGGCATTGTTGAGGGACTCTTTATATTCCCGCGAGGCGCATAGAGGCAGCCCAGGTAGGCTCTTCCTCGGGGCGCTCGTCCGCCCCCTCGTTCAATATCCACGGCTAGTACCCCAAGCTCTATATAGCTCTATTCGATGCTCTTCTATCGATCACCGTTACCTATCGATCACCCATCGGTCATATATAGCCACGAGCGTTACGCATCATTCCCGATAACGACACGAACCCCCTTCTCGAAATTTCCAATTTGCCATCAAATCCATTATGATTATTGCGCAGATATCAGCGGCATTTAATCATCTTGAGTGACTTGAACTCTAATATAAGTGATGGTTATGAATAATAAATATTGTTAAATCATTTGAATAATTATATACTTTTCGATCAGTCTTTTACCGTTGAAACCACAATACTATGATGGAACAAGTTTTTTCAGTAATATCGAAAACATTCACATATGTAATTAAACGTCTGAGAAGGTTATCTTTGATTTGTGATACGCTTTTGTTGAAATCACGATATTTTAACTGGGCTCATCAAGATTACGCGTTTTACATGTTACGATCCATTCAATAGACGATTCGATTCATAAAATAAGAATGAATCTGACACTAATTCTGTTTTCCGTTCGAAAAAATGTGTGCCGATGAATTCCGCGAAAACTTTACGATTTGCGGCCGCATTAAGGTATAAATTGGAAGCCATGTTTCTTCCAGCTTCGGGCGAGATTAGGTCAGGGGTTGTAAAGCGAGAAAATTTGCCACTCCCGGCCCGATAGAATTTTCGGGTCGTTCGGTCAAAAGCCGAAGGTCGCCGTAAAGCAGGCAAAAATTCTGTCAGCGCTCTTATTGACCTCCGCACATTGGATGTCGTTAAACTTATCCGTTAATTTATCGTTCGACCGCTTCGCCAACATTGTCAAACATCCTTTGTTTTCATCTCCAGGAATAAATCACGGAACACCTGATCTAACAATTGATAGAAACGAATTGTTTGATTTGACAAAATGCCTTCGAGTCGCATGATTGCTTTACAGTCTGAGTGTTCTCACAGTCTGGTAAACCGATTGATTACACCGAGAGACAACCCGATGTACGGAATTCATTTGAATAAAAAAATCTTTTCTATACAGATGGATCAATATATTTTTGTACAATCGGGTAAAAGAAATCTTCAGGGTTACATCGAGTCCCAAATACGCCTTGTCAAGGCGCGATTCGATGCCCGAAAATATTTATCGATGCACGAATATACGCGAAACTTTCGCATTTCCGTCCTCACGTGCCGCGAAATTCTCATGAATGAAACCGAAGGGGGTTGTTGACGATTTCACCCTCTCGCCCTCGTTCGGTTATGGTGTCTCTGGGACAGCCAGCAGTGAACTTTCCGAAACATACGGAGTGCTGCCGTGCACTTCCATTCAAGCACCGGCGATCCTCCCTTCTACCTCTTGCAACGGGCTTCCAACCCCCTCCTCGGTTAAATTCACCGTCCCTCTCTTTCTCATTCTCTCGGTGTATTACCGCGCGCGTGTACCGTCTGTATCGAACGGTAGAGAGGTTGTGTGCGGTAGTGTGAGGACCTACCCCAACGGTCCTCATGCAGCAGCAACCCTTCTTCATCCCTCTTCCTCTTCGCAACCCCTACCGACCCAACCCCGTTCCACCTCCCCCTCCCTTTTGGCTACCTTCCAACATTACTATATAGATCTATAAAACAGTTCTTTATACATCTATCCGTCTCGTTCTCTTTACATATTTTCCATCCGCGTCTTTCACTCTCGAGCTTAACCGAGTCCCTCTCACTCTGTGTAGAGTTTCTCCCTTCCCCACCTCCTCCTCCGTCACCGTTCTCTTCCTCTTCACACTCTCACTCTATCTCCGTTCCACGTCCGCTCGGGCCTCTCGTTTCACGGAGGGAGCGGACGCGGTTGTGTGTTGTGACTCTCCTCTATATTGCCGAAGGGGAAAATGGATGGTGGGGCTTTCTGGTCTTGCGCGGCACCAGTCAACCCAGAGCCACTGGTAGCGTAAGAACCCGACATCCAGAGGAATCGGAGTGGCGAACCGAGACCCCAACAACGCGTCTGTCAGTCACGAACCGGCGTACCGGCCAAGGTGGACGGTCACGCTCGCGATAACGCGTTAATATTTCGGTGTTGTTGTTGTTGTTGTTGTTGTTTGTTACTGTGATTTTTCTCTCATAATACGTTTTGCCCGTTAAACATTTAAAAAAATAAAATAAACATTGTTGAGGGATGAGACAGTAATTTTTTTTTTTTCAACTGAAATCTAGGGGAAAAAAAACAGTGAAAGAAATAACAGTGGAACTATGATTGTTATTGAAAAAAGATTAATATTCGAGAAAAATGGATTACTGTGAAACGTGAATTGCGACGAAATGTTTCAGTGCTCGGAATAGATTTCTTTTTATTCGTTTGTATTCTCATTTTTGTTATTCAATGGAGTTTGGGATTGCTCGAATCGATAGCGCGTGCTACGATCTCGGGTAAGGCTTGCAGTGGTTACGGAAGCTTCGCGTTCTTCGAATCGGCGATAGAGAGAGAACCCCCCCGCAGCCACGAATCTGTAGAACGGCGAAGGGGTGGAGAAGAGACCGTAGTGTGCTGAAACTCCTGGGGTTACCCGCGGAAATCTTGGGACCAAGTTCCACACGAGATTCACCATCGCTGGTGTCCTCCCGAGGGGTTAATGCGGTGAAAAAAGCTCCGATAAATAGCAGTGATTAGTGAAAAAATATTAATAGTAAAATTGGTGCTAAGTTTTTTTTTTTTATGCACAAAAAGAAAAAGCTGTAGTGTGAAAAGAGAATTGTGATATAAAAAAAGTGCTTTCACTGTGAATCGAAAGATTTTGTTCCCCACATTGGATTATTCGAATTTTGTTTCGAAGTGTTTTTTTTTTTTCTATAAAGCTTCGCGACGTTTACGATACGAAAGTTTCGGCAGTGAATATATGCATATACATATAAAACGAGAGATGTGGAAATAATAATCATCGGTGGGTTTCTCTCAGATGTAATACTCATAGAAGAAGCGATCATATATTCACGCTCTCTTTTAATATATTTTTTCATTCGTCATTCTCTTTCTCTGGTACAAACCGAGCGGAGGGCAAAGAGAGAAACGTTAATAATCTCTTTCTCGTTGCACCGTGGTATTCCCGTTGGGCTATACGTTTCTCCGCCTTCATCATCTCGGCACACTCGTTTTTTCTCTGTCCCGCCCGACGACGGTGTCTTCCCACCCTCCTTACCCACTCGTCAGTTATGGATATTATTAAGTAATACAGCTCTCCGCGAGCGCGCGAACACACGCTTACCGTTACGTTAACACAGAGACCAACATAAAATCCTACGTGTTCACTTCTAACACCCCCCACCACTCTGACGTCTCCGGCACTCTCTCGAGCCGCACACCACGCACGTGAACGAGAAAATACATGGGTTCTCAAACAGCGGATCGGGTTATAACTCGATAAAACTATTATTCTCATTGATTTGTCCCATCTAAAGGTATAACACGTCCCGAAAATATGAATATGAGACATTTAAAAAGTCGAATTCGCAACAAAATTCGTAGATAAACAACTCTTCATTTACCATTGCAGCGTCACGACTAATAAGTACCGTATAGTCGAATTTGTCTTTCACGAATAAGCAATCTACGCTTAAGCTTATTCATTACCATATTTTTTTTAACAACGCGATAAACAACGTTAATAATTCTCGGTGCCGCGCATTATTTTCTAATCTAAATCATAGGTCGTCTATCAACGACGGTTCGTCGAATGTAAAACTTCAACCTTAAACTTATAAATACACTTGTTTCTAAACCTTATCACACTTGAAAAAAATATGTATATAGGTTCAACCTGCCGTAAAACCGTATATGTAACACTCAATCAAATTTTTAATTACCCGTCGGTCGTTGGGCATGACAATTTTTTCGTTTTTCGTGTGCATCGAATAACGTTGAAAGAAGCAACTCCTGTATAGATTATTCGTCAAATACGCGTTCAATAAGCACAGATCGATAGTTCTGTGTAACATCGGTAGGAGTGATTTCGAAACGAGTTGCTGCCTCTGCCCCCCCGTCCTTTAGCACTCTAGCGGCATTCGAATGTTTACACGGGATCTCGCATCCATTTACACGCTCGACGAAGCGAGAATTCGGCATGAGTATTCCCGATGCATCAGAGTTCGGTGACTGAGAGGGTTGTTTTAACGATGAGCGAGCCACACGGATGGCAGAGTATCGAAAGGGGTGTGGGCGACGAGACGAAGAGAGCATATAATAGAGACTAATGTACCACCTGCCGTGAAGCAATTGCAAAACCACGAGCTATAATTGTCACACAAAAAGCACGGATAATCCTCGCGAATGAAACACTCTCGACTTAACGACCGACTACTCTCGAAAAGAAAAAAATTGTACTCATACCCTGTGTAACAATTTTCGTTATTCCGTACCCAAAAATCTATCACACACTGCTATAATTTGGCTAATAGGTTTTTTTCGATATATTCTGGAAATGATCTTAATTATCGATGTGTGTGTTTCTCTACAACGTCCTCGCAATTAAATTTCATTCATTATTTCGTAGCCCATTGCGCACCAACGAAACCGAGAGTTGCGCCATGCGCGCATTGTGTAGTAAAAAGAAAAATGTTCTCACGAAAACGGAACGATAGAAGCGTTGCGTGCAATCGAGACGATGAATAATATAACTATAGAGCGCAAAGATTCGCGATGAAGTCGCGTGGCACATATTTTTCGAGTTATCGATCGTTGACGAGAAAGAGAATAGAGAGTGAAGAAAACTATATGGCGAGAGGCCGCGTGTTCGAAGCGAAAGCTCTACGAGGGTTGAAATGAAGTAGAAGGAAAGAATGAAAAAAAAAGGGCGAGGAGGAAAATATATGACGGTTTAAGGGTGGTGGGATCTATGCTATAAGCATTGTAAAGTCGGTTATTTCCGTGGCTTTGAACACCGCCAGTGCAACGATGAATTCTCCTACTATAGAGAACCATCGTCGTCGTAGTTCGTAGTTGTACATAGCCACTACGTGTACACGACCTAAATAAGATGCGATGCCCCCACGGCGAAAATAATTCATACGCGACAACTGCGAAGCGGCAGCAGAACACGATGCACGAACGCCGGCGTTGCGCTTCCGCGCTGTCGCAACGATCTATCCTCATAGAAACGTTTGCACACTTGTTTTGTCGTACGTTATATTCCATGGATCGCGCTGGGAAGAAACGCTGTCGTAAAATTCGACTAAGAGATTACACCCTTAAAGCCACTTTTATTGCTCCAAGATACGAATTCTCCAGCTTAAAGGAACGCATGTAGGCAGTGCTAAATATTTTTATTCCGTTCACTTGAAAAATAAAAGGAAAAACTCTCCGTATTCAATTCTTTTTTCCACGACAATAACGAAGCCGAAGATATCATTTTTAAAGGTCTCTAAATTTATGTTACTTAATATCTTCTTTATGCGCCAATAATTCGGGTAATATCGTTGAGATTGAGTGAAAGGTATTGGTAAAAAAAATCTTTCGAGTCTGAACGTTCGGGTGAAAGGAGGGACGAATAAAAAAGTTTATTCGTTATTCTCACTGGGGTAGTTGGTATTCACGTGGAGCGTAAAAGGTCTCGTCTCGCGGTGCGAGAAGGACGCTGGAGCGTCGTTTAATTATTCGCATTGGGGTGTACTCCCATTGGTGTGGTGTTAGCGGCTATGACGAGGGTGGGTTTCCCCGTCGAGGGGAGGTAGCGTCCGTTGCACCAGAAGCAGCAGCAGCAGTAGCATCGGCTTTGGCACGGTTCGCCGTTAACTGGGTCGCGTACGTGGCGTCGGCCGCGATTCAACGCTAGAGAGTCCAGCAGGACTCTCCGTTCTCCTCTACACAGAAGCTTTAAAGGTCCCTTACGATAGATGGTGAGAGCCACGTGGCGCCGTGGAGTTTCGCGCGCAAGTAGATAGACTCCTGTTCGGTCAGCCGGTGGCGCATGGTGTGTGCAACTCGAGAGAACAGGAACACCTCCGGGAGACTTCGAGACCTCTCCGCTATATAACTATACATACAACACCGGTATATAGCACGCGTACACCCGACCCGCCCTGGATTCGTTCGCTAGAGCTCTTCGCGCTTCGCACGCCTTCCTTTAGTTTCACTTTCCATGGCGATAAATCTCGACGGTAGAATTCGTCGTAAAATCGATTCATTCCTCGTATTTAAATCCAACACTTTACCATGCAATTCTACGTCATAAAAATCATAGAATGCTCATTATGAACGTTTCAAATTCGGGTAATAGGCTTTTTTGAATGAGCAGTCGAGAAACGGAATTTCATGCCATTTTTTGAAAATATTCCAAATTTAATAACAGGATAATTAAAAAAACTCAAACTGTGTTGACATGGATAAACATGTTCCGGATAAGTTATCAAATGATGCAATCGTCTCACGACGATCGAACTTCCATAGTACGATACGCGGTACTTCTAAAGCTATCTTGGACACGCTAATCGTAAATTTGCTCGTATGGATATCATTAATTTTTCATAACTACCTTCCGTGACGTTGAACAAGAAAGAAAAAGGGAGGGAGCGGGTGGGGGGGGGGGGGGGGGGGAGACAAGTCAGTAGGCTAGTAGGGTCCGCTGCTGCGACATACAAGCCAATGCACTTACATCGCGATCTATACCTATAGCCTTCGTTGCATGCACGTACATAATGTACGATATATAGTTCGTCTGCTCGGAGTGCTCGACGTTTTCTGTGTGTTCGCAGACACGCTTAGTGACGCATACTCAAACAGCACCTTTCTATATAATACGAATGGCTGCACGAGTCTCTCTCTCGCTCCTTATTTCTCTTATACGTGTAAGAGAGTTTAATATATATATATGTATGTATATGTATACACGCGAATGGACGTATAGAGTAGAATCTGTACGTTATAGACCGGTGGCATAGTGGCAGCCTAGCAGGGGTAAGCAAGCTTCATACAGGGAGGTACACCCTGTCCTAGAGAGAGCTTTTGCCACGTACGGTATAGGCAAAGACAGGGAGGTAGGCTCGCCTGCTGGTTTCTACTCTCTCTGTGCCGTTGCTGCTGCTGCTGCTTGCTCCTACTGGTCGCTCGCAAGCTTCGCTCGATAGCAAAGTGCGGTTCCCCTCGACGAGCTTTCATGCTTGCAACGCGCCGGTGGCTGCTGCCACTGCTGCAGGCTTTAAAGGGGAACGGTCCGAGTCCACTCTCGGTACAGAACTATGACGACGGAATGAATATTCTTTCGCGCATTCGACCCATCGTTATTCGCATCTATGAACGCGAGGGTTCTTCAATCTATCAATGCGTCCCTTCCGCTTCGGTAAATATTTGTCGCGATAGAAAAAATTCGTCCATAATTGAATAAAATTTTACAGAAAATTTTGAAAATATTATATTGTTTTTTATATAGCGCCGCGAGCGAAATGTCTCGATGTATTTCGTCTGAAGTAACAGCCGTTGATATTCGTTGCGATTAAAAAAAGAGATTCAGATGAAATCCATCATCAACTGAAAATCGTATTATTTTCACACAATGTGAAAAAGATTATTTATAGCTTAAGGCGGGGAAGGGTCTTGAGATATTTTTTAAGCACGAAACATTCCAGTTTCGGTTTGAACGCTCGAAGCGAAAAATGTTTCGGTTCGTCGTCTTCTACGCTCCATGCTTTTCTGGATACCACGAAAGCCCCGCAGCACTCTTTCTTGCTCACAATTTTTTCTTTTTTCTCTGCTTCTCCGTCTATTTTTCCTCGTCGTTACATTTGCCATTACACTCGGGGCTGTGCATTCATACGCAGATCGAGGAGCGTTGAGAGTTTTGTCCTTCCACTCGCGACGTTGCTAGAGATCCTGGCAATATCGAACCCTTAGAAACACAAGGGCGTATCCGAGGCATCGCTTTACGTATTAAACGTTTTTCGTGCACGCCCTTTTGTTTCTCGGCCGTTGATATTGTAACGACTGCTCGAATTCGCCCTCGGGCTAGTGAGCTCTTAAAACAGACTGCCAGCAGCAAGAGCGGTTCACTTAATTTAACACATTCTCGCAGTCGCGTTGGACACAGATGGAGATACATTGACTACATGTTCCAAGCGATAATAGGCGAATGACAGTTAAATAGTTTTTGCGTTGCTTATACATGGACTATATGAAACGAGCTTTGCTCCGACCTAGCTTCATTTATTTTTTGAATATATGTGTATATATATTTTTTCTTGCTCTCTCTCACTTCCTTTCATTGAACCTCTCACACGTGATTTTCGCAATACCCAACCGACGGCAAAATTCTCTCGTTTGCCGGTTGACGCGTATACGAAGATCGCGCGGTCGCGAGAGCGAGCGAATTCAACGCGGGTAACACAACGTTCACTCTTCGAATCGCCTGAGGGTGGCTGCTCCACTTTTGCCAGCGACACTCTCGCGTATAGGTACACGCGAGGCCTCTCTCGACAAACGTTAAAATGTATACCATCGACGTGCCACGGTGCTATGCAGAAAATTTATTGAGCTAGAAGTACGGGAGACTTGGAGAGAAAAAAAAATAAGAAAAAAATTAAATAACGATGCGGAAAATTATTCGAGGAATCGTCTTTGCTACAGCAGAATTGTGCGCTATTAATTGATTAGTCATAGATCCTTTAACGATCGGAAAAACGATTCATTTACACATCGCTAAAAAAAAATGGATGGGCCATCTTAACGAAAAGAAATGTATTCGACACCACAGAATATCCCAAGGGAGGTTTTCTTGCCGTGAATAAAATAAAAATTGCAATGTATTCATGCAATTTATTCTATATGAATACCGCAAAAGTAGAAAAAAGGGTTAATTTTCTCCGTCCAATCTCCACGAAACGATGAACCAGAGATCGAAATGACGAATGACAAAAATGAATGAAAAGAACATTTTTTTTATGAATTGAATTTTCAGGTTTGTTAATGAAAAAAAAAGACACACGGATGATAATCAATCAACGGCTCGACATCACAATGAGTGTCTTCGCGTTCTCGTTCTCAATGGATACGAGAAGGAACGAGTAGACTTTTCGAAATTCTCGCGAGTCCGAGAGAGCTACATCTCCGCGAATCGTAACGCGCGGACATCGTAGTTATTGTGTGCTGTTAACAGTGTTGATGAATTATCTGGATACAATCGTCGTCACGCGATAATCGGCAAATGGTTGGAAGTCGCGTGTCGCTATTGTCGTTGGTAGTACAGTGGAAAGGCAATCGGGTGGGAGAAGTTTATTTATGTGCTACGAAGGAGGGAGGATAAGGGTGACGGAGAGGAATAAAATAAGGAAGAACGGTCACCACGGCGTTCAACATGTTCGAGATGTGGAGCGCGGTGAGTTCCAAGCTGGAACACTCCGCGACCTCCTCGGGTTCGCCGTTACCGCTGACATCGCATGCACCACAAACGCCTCACACATCGTCCGGCAGTATAAAAGGTAAAATCCTCTCACCAGAGTTTCAGACAGACATATACCTACGTCGGTAGACAGAACCGAGCATCGCGGAGAAAATTCTTCGATATATATACATACAGAGAGCTAACCAACACTCCGCCAAATGGAATGCAATTACTAAATTGAGTTAGAATGGGAACCCTGCCAATCGTTAGAGCGCGAAACTTGCATACGCTAACCGCTATGCTAACCGAAGCCAGTCTCTCTCTCTCTCATTCTCTCTTCGCCGCGAGGAGAGATTAAAATTTTATCAAGGAAATATGCAAGTTATACAGTAATCCTCTCTAAAAAAAAATGATACAAATACTTTTCATATTTTAATCTCGCCGTAATCTCTTACGGTATCGATACGAACCCGAAATTACTAACTCGAATTTCTGCGGCAATTCAAATAATGCCGTGAAACGTGATCGAAATAAATTGAGGAAAAATTCATTGAGACATCTCAAGCTCACGCATTTATAATGATGGAGAAAAGGGAAATTGCAAATAACCATCTGGTTATTATAATGAGTAAAAGGCTTTAAAAAATCTGTTTTCTCTGCGTCTTCTTTACATCAAAATTCGTTAAGGAAACAAAGTTTCGTGCGGGTTGACTTTACTGTTATCCGGTTCATCGATCATTTGCGATGTTTGGGATAGAGAGAGATAGAGATTTTCGAAGCGGCTAGTAACAAAAGCGACGACCGGCTGGGTTATAATCACCGGGCACGGGGTTCAGTTTCGTAAGAGTCCATATAGCCGAGAGCCTCACTGCGTGTTTCTCTCGTCTTGGACCGGTCTCACGAGCCAAAATTTACGGTACCAATGAACTCTCTCGGCGCGGTTGCTGCGCGTATAATCGCGCTTTCACCCGCGAAGAAAAAAGAGAGAGAGAGAAGTGAGAGAAACGAGAGGAGGCAAGAAAGAAAAAAAAACGAGCGTGGCGACGAAACGGTAAAGAGGGATCCGGCTCTTTGCGCTTGACGACACGAGATCTGCGATGCTTCGTCCTCGGTCCTGATTCCTCTAGCTCGAGCTCGCTTCTCTTCTCCAGCGGGAAGGATTACGGATCACGAAGAACGTTGTACCGTGCAACGGTACTGACAGCTTAATTATTGGCTCTTACTGCTTGCTCGGGCTGTGGAATCGGATCTGCGATGAGATCAGCCAGGATAACGATGTCTACTGCGAAGCGCAACCCCTCAGACTTCGTAACTCCTTTTCCGTATTAACCTATTCCATTCCATTATTAAGTTTTGAAATGATTTATATCCTATTAAAGGATCAAAAACGGCAAATCATAAAAAAAGAACAAGAAGGATTTTATTGAAGAGTAAATTGTATTTTCACTGCTTTCTATCGTACAGATTAAAATACTGCTTACGTCTAATTCGAAGCTAAAAGGCATAAAGTCAGCCGCACAAACCTGCATAATATTTTTTCGAAAGCTTACGTTTTTAATTGTTACCGTTGTTGAAATTACAAGTTCCTTACATTCTATTCTAAGCTGAATGTCGTGGGATCACCTCAAGAAACCGACACGAATGGAATGAACAGAAATTTATTGGAGTCAAGATTTTATTTTTACGACCTCTCCCCTTAAAGAGATAACACCCGATTCCCGAAGCTCTTACACCCTCAACAGACTCGTATCGTTAGACTCGATGTTTTATTGGGAGATTAGAGCTTTCTCCTGAATTGCCCCGTCGTTAATGCTCTTATTGGACTTCCCAGCACGCGCTCACACTTCGTGCCCTCTTTTATATTCTATTTTGTCACGAATCTTTGTCAATGTGAAAATATCCTCGATTTTCCTAGAAGTTTCGCTTTAACGCCCTCATAAGAGAAACAAACGAATACCATGATATTCGTGTGGTTATGAAATTGCAGCGTTAAGTTTCTATTCGCGTGTTCCTTTTTTTTTTTTTTTTTTAGTTTTTCACATTTTTCAGCAACGGGACGCGCCCGATAATCCCGCTCGAGTTCTTCTCTCGACTTCTCGCGCTGACTGAGTGTGCTGGTCGTTCCAACCGATTACGAAACACACACCGGCGGCGTGCGCGTTCCTCGCGACCAAACGAGCGAGATATTTGTAATAACGTGTATAATGGAGACGCGAGAAACATCAACTCGATAGCGTCGTGAAGACCATGTTTTCTGACGAATGACTAACTCTCTCGCCCGCGCGAGTCTCGCGTTATCAGAACATTCCACGGACTTTTTCCGAATCGAGACCTACTTTGCACCGCGGCGTAGTTACACTGGGGCGAATTGTCTCTTCCCGTATGTAAACAAGTGACTGTTTACCGATCGTACACTGCCCCATTTTTTTCTTCTTTTTTTACCAAGTGTTTTTCAGCCCTCTCATACTCGTTCGCGTTACCCGACAAATCAAATATTTGGCATTTTCATCCCGTGACGAATGGTAACATCTTCTTTTTCAGTGCAGTTATTTTTGTTGAATCAGAATTCACCGACAATTTCGATTTTTTGCTTCGTGAGCCGCGGAGCAAAAAGAAAAATAGAAAAATCTGCGAGTTTACATTTCGCATGTCTGCCTCGTTGAGTCGTGAAATGGCTAGACCGAATTTCCTCATTTCCGCATCTCGAAAACATAAAATTAACGGAATTTCGCGGGGCACAAATTACGAACATCTGAAATTTTATTGAAGTTGGTTTTCGTCGTATTAAATAATAATAACGATGCAACTTTAATCCCCCGTTACCCAAAGGCAAGACTAACTTCGCGCCTCTCTCAAGAAATACCGCTACATCAAAACTTCTCATGAGCCAAGATTGTATAGGGCTGTGTATATTCGTTTTTGCTCGGGAGAGAGTGAGAGAGGGTTTTAGAGAGAAATATCCCGCGGCATTTCGAGACATTTTCATTCGAGCGTGATATTTGCTGGAAAGCATGGACTGTCGCGAGTGAGGGTAGTGGATGGATCGTAGCCGAAGTGAGGGAAAGGGGAAAGGCGAAGCTTTCCAGCGAGAGAGAAGCGAAGCCGAGTAGCAGCGAGTGAGCGAGAGGCGAAGGAAGAGCTGAAGCTTCGCAGCGTGGCTTGCAGCGTCGGGGGTGGTCTGGAGCTATAGAGCTCTAGAATCGCGCGAGAAAGCAAGCCAGAAGGGTGGGTTATACTGCTGCTGCTGCTGCTGCTGCTGTATGGGGTGGGTGGGTGGCGAGGCACGGAAGCGTCGGTTCCACGATCGATAGACGCGGCCGTGCAACTGCGAAGCCCCCGTGTCGTCGAGACATCAATACATCCGCACGTGCAACAGTAGTAGCAGAAGCAAAACCCGAGAGAGAGAGAGAGCGAGAGAAAGAGACGGAGAGAGTAAGACCAGAGAAAAGCGGAGAAGAGAGGAGGACCCTTTGTGCAACGACTCTCAAACAGACTACGGCCCTGAAGAAGAAAGGGGGGAAAAAAAAAAAGATTCGTCGTGTCGAGCATGAGCGAGTAGCCCGATTGGTCGAGGCTCTTCTTTACTGCGCCTCTATGAAAAGCACGTATGTAACTACTTGCGAAAACTCGAAGCTATTATTTCGTCTTTTGCCCGTGAGAAAAATAAGCATCGCTACGGTAATGTTGCTCGAGAACGAACGGTTGAAAAAAAATATGAAATTACCCGTATTTTGCAGAATGAATTGCTGCTTTTAGACTTAGAGAAACTCCTGACGAAGGTAGTCATTTGAACACGTTTGCGGCCAAGTCTCGAGTCACGCGGGTTTGAGCCTAAAAAGAAGAACCTGCAAATTATATTCTCAATTCTATTGGGATAAACATCGATGTTATCGGCAATTGAGCAATCACAAAAACAACCACAATTAACCGATGAGACAACTAAAGGACAAATATATATCTATGTATTTTTTTTCGCCACACAGAAATTGAACGGATTCTCTGATATAATGAACGTAAAAATAGTTATTCTCTGGTAGATAGTTTGAATTTGTCTTTTTTCGCCTACAGGCCACTCCCTTGTGTCTCGGGAAAACTATGCTGTAGTAGCGGTACTGCGAACAATCTACTTCATATATATGTCTATATGGTATATATACATGTACATACATTTTAGTATAGACGAAGGGCCAGAGGGGCGTGAAACACGACGTTCTATAGTCACTCTTCGCTATCGATCGTACAATATAAACGTATATGTATACAGTGGAATTGAACACCCGCGCCCAAGTCCGACAGCGAAAAGCAAAGCGTTACTATGATCGACGGCAAGTGGAAACTACTCGCTCTTCCGCTTTAAACGCCTTGGTATACATAGAGCGTAGATTGTATACGCGAAACACATCGAGCGCGCGCGGATACCACCCTCGGCAACTCCGCGCCTATTCCTCTCACTCTCACCATCCTCGGCAAGGATACACACGCGCCGTTGAGATCCTGCGAAACTACCAATCGATTTCGTTCAACTCGCCCCCGCGGGAAGGAGAGACAGAGCCGGAGAGAACGTGGCTCAACGGGGTTTGACCGTGGTACGTGGCCCGCGTGCTTAGAGTTATAGCCGCGAAAATTGAATTAAAGTGGAACTCGGCATAAACGGTTATAACATCGTGAAATTCTCAGGGTTATATCTCGACCATTCACACCGGACTTTGTTGACCAATGATCATTCACGTGTTACTTTTCTTTTTGAAATTTCATTGGTATTCAATGCTGTTTTTTTATTTCGCCTATTAAGAAAGATAATTGATTGTTCAGTAATTCGATGAACGAATTGATTCGATTCGTATCATACGTGACTGAGGAAAACTTCCCATGAAAAATTGAAGCGATTTCTTTTTCCGTCGAACTGAAGGAAAATATTGTTTTTACTACCGGATTGAATGTTCGCCCGAATATCTCGGAAAGGAGTTAAAATTTCGTAATAATTATCCCAGCGCGAAAAGTAAAGAAATCTTCATTTCAATCGTCCCGCATATTTTATGCAAAAAATGCCGACTGGGTTGAACGCAGAAAAATAAAATGAAATAGAGATGTCAGGGGGGAAAAAAATGAGCGAGCGAGGGTGGGAATATAGCTGGCATTTCGACGACGCCTCATAGCCCAAGAATTCCTTATATTTCAGTCGGGCATCCCTTGCGCCGCTTCGCCCCCGAAGTTCAACGCAAACCAACGAGAGATACACACTGCAATCGTTCGCGCACTCGCACACTTTTTATATGTGTGTGTGTGGATGCGAAATGTGTGTACGCTTTCGATGTTGAAGTCGAGAGAGGGTTTTCCATTCGTGTTGGTGTGCCAAGTGCATGTCTCTCTCAAAGCTCGACGCTCGGAGCTATAGAGCTCGAGCGAGCCGAGTAAAGATCGATTCGAGCTAGCCTTATACCATCGCTCTATACGTAGAGAGGCACCTAGGGGGTATACGTGCGTTATATCTATCTATCTCTTGCTGTATAGCGAGCGAGAACTTGGTGGGTGAGCTGATAGGCTCGTTTCTGAAATTGCGAAGATATATAGGAAGATCGCGCGCGCGGCCCATCCTGCTTGGACTCCGCGTCTCGCTCTCTCTCCATCTCTCTCTGTTCGGTCGACTCAACGTTCCTTCACGTAGACACGCTAAAGGAGAACTTAAAGCGAGATATGTCGATATCGCGAGTAAAACGTCGACGCTTCCGGGCGGCCCACTAACCGCGAGACACTATCGAACTCACGTAACTCTAACCCTTTTATATTTATTTTTTTATTACTAAAGCAGTCTCAATTGAACACAGCTTGAAAAACCGATCTTTTCAATTTGAGCGCCATTTGTACCATTTGATTTTATAATCTCTTCAATATTTTTTTTAATTCAATTTTTACGATTAATCTCATAGCGAAGTGATATAAGAATCGACAATAATGTTGCGAAATCTTACGGCGATCAATTTCGCGCACGTTAGAGATAAGAATCTACCGGCGAATATAAACTTTCGAGCTACGTGTGTGTGTTGCTTATGTTCGATTATGCGGACTTTCTATTGAATGGATTGTTCCGTTTTTTTTTTTGCTTCTTCGATATGTCGTGTACGGTGAATGGCGTGTGAAACGCAAAGATAGATAGAAATATGCCAATAGCTAGTTTATTGATGTTCAAACCGTCAATCTCTATATCGATTAGTTATTCCATACGGCAGTAGTGGGGGAGAGTGAAAAAGAGAAACGGCCGGAGTCGGACACGCTGATGAGAATTCGAACGGCTCATTGTCGAAGAGAAGTCGTCGATAGTCGTTTGAATCTCGAAGCCGTCCGGTGTCCATACCCGCGTCGATCTCTTTCGGCCGAGGGATTCTCTTCGCGGGACGACGGGGTTCGCTTCTATGTTCGACGTACGCTTCGACCTATCGATCGAATATGTAGGCCAGCTCAGAGAATACAATCACCCTCAGCATCGTCAGCAGATGCAGAAGTCTACGTCGTCCGTCATCTACGTATATAACGACTGTAGGACTTCTTGGCTCATTACCACTGTCGCTAATTTAGACGTGTCCATTTAGATGTATTTGCGTCGTGTCGTTAGATACGTTAGAGCAAACGGGAGCATGAAACTCTCCGATACAATCGTCAATTCACTGTTGAGCAATCCTTTTTTCTCTTTATCCAAATAAAATTTTTCTAAACGATCAATCTGAACCGGATTCAAAAAATTGACTTTCAAATCTGTTCTTCTATCACACTCGCTCAGAACTTGGGTTTTTGTTTTCATCGCCTTTACCAGGGTGTAATTGCTGAACGTATTAGTCAACTTGCATATCCAAGGTGCAACGAATTACGCGTCCGCGGGTAATGGCACGCGCGAGACGTAGAACGTGTGTGTCACAGTACGAAACGAAGGCCGTATATTCCCGAGTGGTGCGTAGAGATTCGCGATTGCCTTAGCGTAATATACGTCTCGTCTACCATCGCAAACTTTTTTTCACTACGTCCAATGATTCCTTCGCTACTCGCTTCTATCTCGACAGCTCGCGGCAGTAGTCGGGGATCGTATGTGGTCAGACACTCTGGAGATTTCCCGTCGACATCTTCGTACTCGATGAAAAATTAACGAGCGAAACTGGTGTTACGCGCCCCGATATCTCGTCGATCGTTTGCTCGGCGTTACCACCGTGACGAACGCTTGAGAATTCTCTCTTCCGTTTTAAACTCCATTGCGTCCTCGTCAATTGAAAGAACGAGACGAGACCTCGGCACGTACCTCAGACACCCACCGAGAAGCACAGAGACCTTGTTGTCCTGCTTCGGCTGTACACCGAATCGCAGACGATTCAAACACTTTCGTGCGCTGTTTGTTTGGCCTTGTTTACCACATGTTTCTCGAACCTCAGCTATACGCATCCCACTTATTATATTTTTTCGCTAATTCTCTTTGGGTTTTTCTATTCTTCTGTGGACGTAAAATAAAATCCCGAAAGTTACCACATTTCTCGTCGTTATCTCGTAATCTTGTTATTGTTGTGTTATCTCGATGTGTTGATCTCGTGTTTCGCTGCACTAAATTTCTGTTGAATTCAACGTTTTTACGAGTTGTTTTTTCATTCATACTTACGAAATGTTTCCGTGAAATCAACTGTGTTCGTCCGATACAAAAAAAAAATTCCCAAAGTTTCTATTTTTCGTAGAAGCTGCGTCATGGTTCGCGGTCGACGAATATCCATTCTAACACTATCTAATATGTGTAAATTGCAATAATACGGGGCTCGCGGCTCGTCAAGCTAGCGGATACGAATTACAAATTAGTTCACGCGGATTGTCAATTCTCTCGGCCCGTTAATTTTCCATCGAATCTCTTAATATCTTGCACAACAACGGGGAAGGGAGGCTCGGATGATTGAACGTTACCGACGCGTTTTGCTGTCACGCCGCGTGTGACACCTATGCCTCTGAACGACGCTCATTTGTAACCGTACAAGGTACCGGGGGATTATTGAACGAATAAATAACGAAACTTCGAGCGCGAGAAGAGATAGAAACTGTCGATGTCTGACTCATGACACCATATGGCCTTTCCAAAGGCCACGATGAGAGTTCCTACGTATCGCTGATTGCCAACAAAACGTCTCGGAACACAATCGAACCGACCGAACCTTTGTTGTAACTCATTCCAACCGACGTGAAACGATGATTTTTACGTTCGTCAATGTTTCAACGCCGGCACAATATTCGAGAACGATTGACTTCTATTAATGCTCAATTGTCGTCGCGCTCAGTTCGTAAAATATTTCGAGCGGGAATCACAACGGTGACTCGTGAGTTGTGTGTTTTCTTTTTTTTTTTTTTTGGTAGCCCGGACGTTCGCTTCGGGCGAAAGTTTTCGACGCTGGAAAAAAAGAAAGTTCGAGCTCTCTCGAGAGACCTCTACGCTGCGGGATGATGAAAAAAAACATAATGGAAAGCAAATGAACGGAGTATTCTTCCATGGAAAACATTCGCGTCTAAGGCCATTCGATTGGCGGGAATTTGTTTATTGTGACCGTAGCGAAAATAATGAAAAATGGGTGCTAATCAGCCCGACGACAAAGTTGCTGCCGATCGGTAGTTGCGGCCACGAGCTCACCGCGGCTCGTTTGGCTCCCGGGGGAAATGTTACGCAATAATCGTCAGCGTCGTTGGCCAGGTCGAGCGGTGCATGCACGGCATTTTCAAACACGCCCGAGTGCCGCGACGAGTTTTTCCAGGATTTTTTAACGCGCGACCAAAATATCAATGAGTATACACACACCGAAAGTGAGGTACAAACCTGCGCTATGCGGAGTCACGTTGCGTAGGAATTAACCAAGACTGTGATACCATTGTTTGTTGGTGAATAAATATATACGCGAAGGCGAGAGAGCCGGAGGCGAGCCCTTGAGAAGTGAAAATCGCGGGTTACTCTAATCGATGCCTTTTTCAATCGATCACGCAGCTGTATCGTAGCCTTTGGAACATCATAGTAATGGAATTAAGGGGGCTTTATCGTTACAGTCCCAGCTAGAAATGAGATTGCGAGCGCATTTCGAGTATTTACCAATGGAATAGAAATCGGACAAAAAGTCAACTATACAGAAGGTCCTCAGATTAATTTTGCCCAATAATAGTGCCAAAAAGTTATTGACGAATCAATATCCACAGTAATCACTTTCTGCGAATTTCTACGCAAAATAATTAATTTCTTTGAATTGAGCAAATTTTTTTATTTTTTCTAACTCTCGGATTTTTTATCTTTTACGGATGACAGATTTTCATCCACTCTGGAAGTCTTTGCAATTCTCTCCAAATTTTCGCTGAAATTATAGCGATGCGCCCGCCGTAAATAAAACGTTTGGCATTTAATATCGCGCTTTGTGGTATTGTAAAATTGCAATTTTATAATCTATTCGTAACGTCGTAACAGCGACACAAATGGAACGATTGGTCCGCGAGCCTTTCAGACGGTAATTTCTTCTTTTTCTTAACGAAAAATTAAAGCTTAATTATTTTATGTGAGTGGACACGACGCTTCGCGAGAGATGCAACTCGATACCGTACCGACGTTGCGACTGTGGTGTACCCGGACAATTTCAATACAACATCCGAAACGAGCTCGAAGCGAAACAGCTTTTCTTTGATATTCAACAGCCGGGAGTCGAGCGAGTCTCTCGACACGCGCTCGTTGAGAATAATATGAAAATCTCCTGAAACATAATAGCCCGCGAGGGAATCATTAGTTTTACTACTTCGCGCTGCCTTAGCCCCGTTCTTTTTTTTCACCTGACTCTTTGCTACATCGTCGTCTACGAAGAGTTCCCTCCGCTCGCTGTCGCCGGAGAAGAATGTTTGAGTCGCTCACGGCAACGATTCTTGTACGACTTCGCCCCGAGGCATCAAACGAATTTTAATCGTTTATTAATCCTCTCAGTCACTACGAACTCTTTTTTCACCGTCTTTTGCAATATTCAATCAAAGCTTCGAACGCTCGAGGGAACGAAGAAATTTTCGATTCAAATTTTTTCCTCTTATATTCTCCGTCCCCGCTCTTTCGCGATCGTCTAATAACTTTCGCTATCGCGAAGGACTTTGATGGATCATCGCAATAGCGCGGAGGGATTCACGGTTGAAAGTCCAGGATTCGTAGTACACCGCGCGAGAGAGCTCACGCGGTTTTAAAACGCTTATATATAATCTTTGTTCGTACGCTCATGCATGGGCACGCGTGTGTGTGTGTGTGTGTGTGTGTATAAAATGTATGTAAGCGTACTTGGAAGCGGTAAGCGACACACAAGGGGGTTGCGTAAGATCCTGAGCCGGCGGCCGGTTCTCTCTCGCCGGCTACTCGCGGGTTCTCGAGCTATCGTTCCCCAGTCGTTAGTATATAACGATTACCAACATTGTTGAGGCACCCGCTTTGCTATTTTATTATATACACACAAGCGTGAGACTGTCAACGTTGTTCGTCAACTCGGGACCCGGCGGAATCGATACTCTCATTTCTTCATTATATCGATCGATGTACAACACGCTAGTGTAAACTTCTCTCATGAATGAACTATTCCCGCAATTGTAACACATTCGATCAGCATGCGAGACAATGACCGCTGCATTTTTTATGGTTTAGTGGAGACTGGTTATAATTTAACGAACAAAATAGGGAAAAAAAAGTGAGACGCGGTTTTTTTTCTACAACGAACGATCAAATTTCCTAAAGATTATAGCAGTATCAACGATGTCACTCAACTCTTTTCGGACCGGCAGACATGAAAACATTTCGATATTCTATGATTGACCAAGTTTTGAATCGCTCAAGTGTTTCTTTTTTTTGGTGGTTTTTGTTATTACAACTTATCCGATCATTGTTCGCGAAGCAACGAAAATACACGAGGACGCGAAAATGAAGAAATTGTTCATACGTCGAAAGAGGAAAAAGCGTCGATTGTGCATCTCGACGGCGATGCGAGAGCGTCCCGAACGCCTCGCGGCCGAGACGCTGCGCCTACATAACACACGGACTCACTCGCAACAGCATGCACGCGTTCACAAGCTCTTTGAAATATAGATAGATGCAGGCAAGCACGCTGATGTTATGATAACGCGAGTTTCAGTGGTTCTCCTGGTCCTCGTCTAGGAATCGTCATCGTCAATAATTGCCAAACCCCGTCTCTGCCCCTTGAGTTTGGCGACCAACTTTTTCAGCTACTTGCAGATATTTCTACTTTTATTAAATATCTCACTGACGGATCTTCGTCGTTCGCTGAATACTAATTAAAGTTTCTTCTTTTTTTTCTGTTACAGGTAAGACGATACTTCGAAAAAACTTCTCCACGCTTCGAATTAAATGGGCATGGGCGAAATAATAGTTTGACGATAGTTTGCGAACAGTCCCGAGGCGGTAAGTGATACGGACGTCGGAAATAAAAGCTTCCGCACGTCCGATGAAAATCTTCGAAGTTTCTTCGGTCAAAACTTTCAGCTCTTCTTTTCGCGAAAGAAAAAAATCAATTGAAGATTGATTCATTTTTGACCAAACGGAAAAATAATTTTTTATATTCAAGCGCAAAAAGAGCACACGCTTCTGTGAAAATCCGACCGCGTCACGTAGTAATTTTTACTTCAAATGAGTAACCGCGGATATTTTTGAAATGCATGGTTTTTCGCTCGAAATAACCCATTTTGCTGAAAGGCATCAAAGATGTATTCGAAAAAAATTTGCAACGAACTTTCCCCGTGGATCGACCGAATTTTTCGCGACAAAATTAATCGATAAATTTACAGAAATAGCTTTGAAAATGTCTTCGTCATGATCCTCGTAGGTGCTAAATTAAATCTCAAGAAAAAAAAAACACGAAATAGCGCGAGTTCCAAGATAGGTCTCAGAGTTCCCAATGATGACGACAACGAGGCTATCGGCGCAAAGAATGATATATAAAAAAAGGTAGAAAAAAAAAGAGCGAAGTCGCTACGAGACTCGTTGCGCGCTTTTATAGCTGTAACTATGTGAACGAACGAGTGAGAGCCACTGTCGTGGCAGCCTTGGCTGAAGTTGTCGAACCCGCGACCCAGTTACACGCTCGCGCCAACACACAAACGCTAGCGCTAGTCACCCACACTCTTGTGCGTTGCATGCACTATGCGCCGATGCACACACAAGCAGTAGCGGCAAGCGTACCGCCAGAGCTCGCACGCCGGCCGGTCGGCAGCGAGCAAGGCGATCGCTTGCGCGCCACGCTGCCGGAGAGCGAAAGAGCTCGAGATATATGGCGAGAATAACGCGCGACGGAGAGAAAGAAGTATGTAGACAGCGGTCGCGCGTACGAAACACGTATACAAGCTTGATAAACGCACTGTACACGTATGCATATCACAAACACACGCACAGAGGGAGAACAACTCAATACCAATGAATGTTACCACGAGAGATCCGTGCGTTCGTGTGTTATGTATACGGTTACGAAGAGAGCCGTGAGCTTTCCGAGAGATAAAAGAGATGGATATATATATATATGCGTATCCCAATGTAAGAGATGTAAAAGGAGAGAGTCGCGTGAATAAGAGTGGCGAGAGAGAATCGGTAGAAGGCTGTGATGCTGATGCTGCGAGGGTGCGAGATCGGTCGTCGAGGCGAAAGATATAAAAATTGTACCGGCAAGTGCCGGGACGGTGAGGAGAGCCGACGTCGTGGAACCGCGACACGATGCGATCGGTTATACGAAGAAGAAGGGTCTATATGTGTGAAAAGCGAAAACTGTATGCCGATGGGATATGCGCTCGGTCGACGGTGAGCGAGAACGACAGAACTAATGGAGAGAAAGATGAACCCGGCGAGACGAGGAAACTCGAGAGAGATCTCCACTAATGGTGCGCGTGACGAGAGAACAGCATCTTTCCCCACTCTTTAAAATTTTTGTTTTTTTCTTGTTTTCTATATCAAAACGAGCTGGAGTCGAAGATGTTTGGTGAAGTGGAAACACTAGGGAACTGTAAGGGATTAACTACGAACTTGTGGTTTTGGGAAAAAAAAACAACTTTAGGATCTATGACTTGACACTTTTTGCCCGTACGTCGTGACACAATTGTCTACGTAACTTGATCCGTCACTTTAAATTCGTCGTGGAGTTGAAGAATTTCATAAACGCGGACATTTTTCTTTCGATCAGATACCGTACTAAAAATTTGAAGTAATTTCATGGCATTTTACGATGCGACGCAATATCCCAAAGAAACAGAAACAACGAGAAGAACAACATGCAAGGTATGGCCATCATTCAGAAGTCTCTGGCAAAAATAATCTTTTATTTATTTCAAATTGAGTTATTGATAGAGAAACGAAAGGACACGAAAAACTTGTCACAGGACATTCTAACGCGGAATTTCTGTAAATGCTTTCCATAAATAGTTTGAAACGTAATCGTCAACGTCACCTGATCCTCGGTGCTTGAAAAGCGTGCAAAAATGCTATTTTGGCGATCGATCGAAAAATACGTATAAAGTCTTCTTGGTGTAATTTTTTAGCGATAGACGCGACGAGAAGATCGAAATATCGTAGGTTGACTTGGTCGAGAGTACGAGAGTATCTATCCGACGGCGTCATCGCTATTACAACGCTCAACAGTGACATTAGTGGCCCTCCGCGCTCGTCGTGCGTACCTAATACACTCACGAGAGAGAATCGAATATACTGTGTGCATAACAGACGCCTATATCGTAGGTATGAGATAAACTGTGTATGACGCTACGAAACGCGTGTAAACTCGTGGTTGTATTAGGACGCGATGTTTGTCTGCAAGCAGCGAGCATCAGCGGTATACAAGCGTGGCTCGCTACCACCTTCCATGCGCGCGCGGTGTATGCAATAAGCGCATCGTAACCCCCGATGCAATTGGTCGTTATCGCACGCCGACTCCGGCCGGAGATAGCGGACGCTCTTTTTTTCTTTGTACGCTGTCGTACTCACAGGCTTGCTCGCGAAAACGTTATTATTACTAAATTGCATCGCTCTATACCATTTTTTTTTAAATTATTTTTGATGGAAAGCAGATTGAAATTCTGCGTAATCCTAAAATCAATTCTTTTAAAGTTACTCTCTAAATTTTTGGTAACATTTTTTTTTTTAATGATTCAGGTTCGTTTCATTCGTCGACTGTGTAATACCATCTCTTGGGAAGACTGGGCTTTTCTCTATTCTCAATTTGGCATAGCGGCCAGAATCGGGTAAAGAGTGTCGCTCGTTCGCTGACTCGAAACCTCTCTGAATCTCTCTCTTTCTCCCTCTTTCTGACTCTACCGTGCAGTAACGATCGTATCTGTATGCAGCGAGAGCTCGACGATGACCGAGTGACGCCGAGCTCGCGGCTACCACTTTTATTTCCAACTGTCGAGTTCGCTCGCGAACGTCGCGACGCGGGGAGCGTAGATACGCAGGAGGAGTTGCCCCGGCGTAAGTACGCGCGAAACACGCCGCGAATGCGTAATGCTTCGAAGGCTAAGCCGAGAGGATTACGCGGTCGAGCAAAAGATTCAGGGGAAAAAATTGAAAAAAAAATGTTTTAAGGAGAAAAAAACTCCGAACGGTAGGACTTGTTTAATAAAATACTTGGAGAGCATTTTTCAATAATTCAATGCTGACGATCGTCAAAAAAACTCTCTCGAATCCCGTGACGTTTAACAACGAAATGAAAATAATGAATATAAAAAAAGACATCATGAAAAAAACGAAAAAAGACACGATCCTGACACTCCCCCCTGAGGCGTGTTAGCGCGCAAGGAACGCGTGTATGCCCGATCGCTTGCCGCCTTACCGCCGCTGCTTCTGTAAGCGCAGAATGTGAAAGTCGCGGGCGAACGTGCACGAATCCGCGAATCCCCGCGCGTCAAGGGACACAACACGCTGCGTACACGATGATCGTAGTCGTTATTTCGAAGCTGGGACGAGGTACGGGCGAGAGCTATAAACAAATTGATAAATTCATCGAGGCCAGACACCAACCAAATTCGGGTTGATATCGCTTTTACTAAGATTCGTTATAACCGAGTGCGTCACTCTTGTTACGTATCTCAAGCGGTTGCGGAGCGGAAAAAATTATGGAAGAAAAAACCATGTTAATGTCGGACAATATTGATTAAAAGATGTTATTATAGTTTCCTTTTATAGACAACGGGAGCATTGAAATTATTTATTTACATGAAATTATCTTGACTCGATTGCTGGGATCAAATTCAATCTGACGGGAACTTTTCGAAGATTATTTTTGAACATTGAAAGAATGACTCGAAGGAGTTGAAAGGACGGTAGAAGATCGGATCTGTTATTGGACGCTCGAGTTTCCTCGCGACTGGTTTCAAAATCTTCGTCGACTCGGGCTATTTTTGTGATTTCTCGACATCGCACCAATTTTTCGCGCGCATTGCAGAAAACTCTGGCACTCCCGGAGTTTATTGAGGTAACGCACAAGCCGATATTTTTATCCGTCGCTTGCAGCGGATATGCATGCGGGGCGGTTTGGCGAATTTTTATTTTTTTTTCGCGAGGTCGTCGAACGCTTCGAAAAACAGACGCAGCTTTCTATTTATGCAAATATAACAAGGAGAGATCAAATTTGCTGAGATGACGAAATCGCGATAATAGGGATACCGTGATTTCTCGGCTACGGCGTGTGATAAAATTTCGATGATATTGCGAGTTGATAAGCCGAGCGATAAAGCAAGGGAAACGTCGATAAGCTTCGAAGTAAAATGATAAATCGACACTAATTTGGACACGGAGTGAATCAGAAACGCAATTTCATTGAGCACGCCGTATAGGAAAGGGGTATTTTTTCATTTGGGGGAATTCTCAAGGCTCGACGCGCGCGTGTTGTTGCAACTTCGAATTTGGCAATCGGAGCCGAGGTTCGACGACCCACGAAAACGGGCCTGTCCTTCGTTCGAGCACACGCGGTCTGTCGGTATAACATTGCGAAATTCTACCAACGACACGAAAAGTACGATTTCGCAATTACCATTATGATTGGCCGCCTGTTAGCCCGGTAAGGATTGGCAAAACTTGTTTTGCCAGCGACAATCGGTAATTGAATCATAAATCGCTTCTGGTGAGACCGCGATTCGCCGATCGAGTCTGATAGGACAGTTTCGTAAGGGCTAAATCATCCCCTGAAGCAATTTAAACGAAATTTGCATTTTTGTCGTCAATTAAGACGTCAAGGCGGAAAAAAATAGAATGAAGTCTTTGAAAAAGGAGAAAAACATGGTTTTTCCGCCAGTTTTGCGTTTTTAGATATTTTTACGCGGTAATATCGTCATTTATCAATGGAATTACGAGAAAAATCAGAAAAAGAAAAATGAATTTCCGAAAAGGTTATTCTATTTCAATGGATTTGATTATTTTCATATATTTTGCGATACAGATTTTTATTGTCGATTAAAAAATCGAATCAGGAGCCGAAGATAAATACACCGTTGCGTTTATTTCGTTCTCGAAAATTCCTCGGATAAAACAACGTTCAATATGCGATTCTCGTCGATTCCTGTACCACAGACTTATTGCGACACATTGCGTACGGCAACTCCTCGTGGATTGTGGACGTGGTATTGGCGATTACGATTCAACAAGGCGTTCTACGCTTGTCTTTTGTTTACCGGTTTATATATCTCTTCCCCCTGCTTACAACCATCGATGCCAACAACTCACCGGCGGGAAGCCTCCCGACAAACGCTCTGCATCAAAAAGAAGTAGCAATCCTCGTAACTCGCTCTATCTCGCAAAACTTTCGTAACACGCGGGCCGGGTTCTCTCTCTCGCTAGGCTCTCGAGGAATCGCCGCTATTTACCAACTCTTCTCGTTCGACAAAGCAACTTATCCTATCCCGCGAATTTTTAGACAGAGTAATTAAGTACCCGGAGAAGATAATGTTCGAAGAAGTACGCGAAGGCTTTTGCGGTTTAGTTTCGACAAAACTGGCACGACTACTCGTTATTTTTCTCATGCCCCTATTTGTCGTTTGTCAAACCGTTAACGTTGAAAGCTAATTGTTCGTTGTGATTATCATTGCATTGAAACGGCGAACGCAACGAAAAATCGATTAGATCATTCGATAATCGATATTTCAGAGGCTGATGCAAAGCACAAGTAGAAAATGCCCGCGTGTTTCGAACATTCGAAAATTTCGATTGTTCATTTTGTAATTTTTCTTATTTCTTTATGAAGTAAAGACGACTTCACCTCGTCGTCCGTCGCCCCATGACAATACATTACGACCGGAAAAAAAGTAACCTTTGCCAATGCAAACGACGCTGACGCACGCACCTTATAGCACGTGGCCGGCGTAGTTTCGCGCGTTCTCCGCCTTGAGCGGGTGGGTTCTCGAGGCAATTGCTTTCTAAAAATTTCACCACGCGTGATTTGGCATTCGGATAACGAGTCACGATGAATGGGCTTCGTCATCAGTGATTTTTTTTTATCTTCACTTCTCTCTCCTTAAATTGGCGTGCGTTACGAATCAGGACGAGAACATGCATGTAATGATTATGCGTTACGTGTATGCTCGTGTATTATAATAAATCTTCAACTATTATCGAGAACTCCTAGATGTTATCGAGTTTTCGCCTCTCCCATGAGGAATTGTCGGGAGAGTGGGTTGTATCGAGGGAATCGAGAGCTGACGACCAACGGTTACTATTCCGGAACTTTCTTTACGCGAAGGACGTCGAAGCTTTTAAGAAAGAAGGGGGAAGGGAGGTCCAAGTGGCTGAAAAGTAAACAAGCAAACGTTTAACTTTTTTCTCGAATTGCTTCGGCCGAAAAGAAAACCCGGAGACACCTAGCACCTTTTTTTCCTGCCCAAAAAAAAAAAACTGCAACCAGAGTGCGTAAATAAATTATAATTTAGACTTTCGAATAATTTTCTTTTCTTGAAAAAGTTGTTTTGACTGAAAAAAAAAACGGCAACTTACGTCTCATTGTAATTCTCTTCAAGAACATAGTTGGAGTCAGAAGCTCTTTAAAACTTGCGCATTCAAAATTTCGATTTCACCATCAACGAGAGCAGCAGCTATTTCCACATCATGCATTATTCACGCGGTTCAACCATGGCTAAAAAAAATCACAAATGGACCGAAGATCGAGCGGAGATCGATTACTTCGAGAATGAACCGTTCAAGAATGAATGAGAAAGGATTCGCAGACGAGACGAATGGCAAAGATAGTAGAGATTGTGTAGTGTGTAAAGAAGGAAGCGTGGTTAGGGAAGATAGAAAAGCTGAAACGGCACGGGGCGTTGAAGGGGGGGTTTCTGATGCTGTGCCGGCGGCAGCAGGCTCTCCGCAAGTGGTGAGAGCCGATGTGGGTCAGCCGCGAGGCGCCCGTCGACTCGTCGTTGTTGCACTCTGCAAGCCGAGCCTCCACGGAAACTACCGAGTTGCAATCACGTTGTGCATCTGGGTCAGCTGCGTCCCAACGCATGCGCCCAAGCTTCCCGGTCGTTCACCGTCGGAGTTACTAACCTTCCGGCGCGGCCACGCCAGCCTCTCTTCGTATTGACCGCCGGAAAAACGTTGGCTTTTCGCAACGAAGCTGCCTAGCCTAGCCTAGCCTAGCTTCGCTTCGCTTCGTCTAGCTGACTACCAAAGCTAGCTTCTCTATGAATGCTTCTGTATATAAACTCCGTTGCAGCTTTTGCCACCGATGTAACCCACTGCGTCCCGCTTCCCGTTACGCTTGCGGATTACAACGTTCAACGTCGCGTGGAGAGAGAACGCCGGCCGGAGTTCCGTTCGCCGGAACTAGCACGGTCTGTAACTGCTTGCCGAAACCGGCGAACGAGTGAGCGAACGCAAGAGGGAGGGAAGCGAAGGGAGCGGGGATGCGAGTGGAGAAGAGATCACGGAAGTTGCGCAACTGCTGACTCCCCCAATTCTTCCACCCCCTCTATGCGCAATTTTTCGACAATTCTCGAGTGAAAAACCTATAGCCGGTAGATTGAAAAAAATAAAAGTAAGAACGTAAAAGAAAGAGAGATTGGAGGGCGAGTCCTTGGAGAAAATTGAACCGAATAGAGATTGAGTAGTAAACAACGATGTGTTGTTTTGCACGAAACACGTGCTGCAATCTTCGAGTCCTTGGGGAATCCCCCGGCGTCCTTGCTTACCCACCTTATATGGGACGGGAAGCTCGACCCACCGTTGTGGTAAACACGGCGAAGTACCGAGAACTTCAGACTTTACGATTACGAAATATCTTGGGGATAATAAACACTTTGATTTTTTTTAGTGTCGCTACAAGAGCTTATCCGTTGTTTTTGAGACAGCATTCTTGTATGTCGTTAAATTGCAATTTTGACCGATAGATTAATGAATAAATTCGTGTCGTGGAATATTCATTGGATCTACGGAGTTTCATTCTCATTAGTTAATCATAAATTTAGAGTTCTAATTGAATGGCGAGACGATGTGTAATATTATGTCGCGGAGCAGAATTTCGTCGATTTACAGTGTAGTCTGGCCAGTAATAAAATACTTATCAAAGAGTAGTGTTTTTTTTTCCTCAACCGTTGACTTGGTGATTACGACGAAAAACGTAAAAATACGTATTTATTTTTCGATTGGCCGACGAAGGATTAATTTCTAAGTGGGAAAAAAAAATGGTACAATTCGCGTCATTCCGATTGATTGATTAACAAAAGATCGAAGGGAATCGTTGCGAATAACGCCGGAAGCTCAGGGGAGCTCGCTGCAATCGATCGTTGCGTCTATCTATTCGCGTCTCTCGCGACCCAAATTCAACGATCCTCTCGACGAATGCCTGACGATCTTGGCATCGAACCGCCGATCGAGCCTACCTGTAAACGCGACTCGCGGTGTCGCAACTCTGTTACAACATCGATAGTACTCTTAAGGAAACTGTAACGGTCATTCTTCTCGAATTTGCAGCCCCAGCACAATTATCTTTCGCCGGTAGAGCGATTCACGATTCGATTCTCTCACGAGAGATATTCATTGAGATATAATATAAATATGATTTACGAATAGATCCTTTTGCTCAAGAAAATGTTGATAGAACAACTTTCAGGAATATGTGCGCGGTAAACAAATACAAAGTAAGGATTGACGGAGTTTCATTCAGGCATTCTTGCCGATGGACAGACGATAATTCGTCAGATTGGACATTTTCCAAGAGTTCTTGATCAAAAGAATACCGAGGAACGTTAACGAGCACTAGTCTCTCTCGTATGGTTATCGATTGACTTACCTACTTGGATCGAAGACTCACCTCAGGCATGACCCACATTCGCGTTTCACGATTCACCGTCGACGTTGTCGTCGGCGTCGTCGTCGTTGTCGTCCGGCCTGTGTTTACATCTTGGCTATATCCACTTATCCTACGCGCGATTGATGTCAGGACACTGAAAAATTGTTTGTCAATGTTTACTCGATTGTGCAAGAAAACCTCGAGAAGCTCTAGCTAATCTTCGTTACTATTCCAAAATGTTAGTATATAAAACTACATTGATGTGAAAAAGTCTGTATAAAACCATACAATTACGGCAGAAAGTTTTTTTTTAGTTGAAAACACAAAATTTTGTAATTTGAGTTTACACCGTAATCTTAAAAAGTTCGGTTTTTTTTGGCTAAGGACAACTGTGACTAAAGAAGACGATGTGACTTTTTCTTTGGCGAAGAATTTTAAGTACACATTGAACATTGAAGATTATTTGTATGCTAAGTGAATATATGATTTGCATTGTACGATCGATACGAACTTTCGAAAAAATTTGCAACGTTAGCGCGGATGACGTCGTTAATCGTGAACTTCGTCGCGCAAATCGTCGATACGGTCCTATCGACGCATATGACTCAAGTTCTCAATCAGAAACATCATCGAAGACTTTCCCTTCGCGCGACAATAATATCGGGGAGCATAGTCGGTAGCTTTCTCTGCGAGCATCGCAAAACGATCGGTGTCTCGTGATAAAAACAACAACGAGAACATGTGTAACAGAACGTTCATAAACTCTCGTTCGTACGAGAGAGGCGTACGATAGCGATCGTAATCCTTTGAAACATTACAGAGGATAGGGAGCATTACAGGGGAGTTTGTCTCGAGCGCGATCTATCCGCGAATCTATTACGTCCAATGTCAAACGAAGCCGCTCCGGCTGGTTAGACTTTCCCGCCGGTCGTGCGCGAGACTTTCCCATTCGATCGATCGGATATCGAGCTGTTGAGCGCAGTAGAAACGGCAACGGCAGTGGCACACACCAGCAGCGGTGGAAACAGCAGCTCTAGACTATCGCGACGAGCGGAGAGCGCTGCACGCTGCACAATTATTTATTTGTGGTGGATATTTATAGAGTATTACGCGGCGCGCAGGTTGGCAACCTCGTGAGCGCTCGCTCGGTTATGCAACTAATGAGAAGGAACGAGAGAACGAATACCGAGAGAATACGACGAGGAACGCGAACTCTTAAACCCGAGTTCGATGTGCCTATGTGTGTATATGTGCGATGAGAAAAAGATAGAGATGGAGAAAGAGAGTTGTGAGACGGCGAGGAGAGGATGGATTTTACTTCGGAAGGGGATAGTCGGTAAAACGTATTTCTACTAGTCTGCACGTCTGTACTCACTATGCTGCAAGTTCGCAGTGAAAAGTACATGCTTTTCTTTCTTTTTTCATTTTTTGAAATTCTCCAATGAAAGTAATATATTTATCAAAGACTAATTCATACGCGTGAGATCTTACTTTTTTATGCTAATACCCGGTTATCGATTTTCAAGGAGTCACCCGAAATTCGTATAAACCAATAATCAAATTCAAATTTAGAAGCCATCCAAAAGGCATATATCGAATGTGGAATATATACAAAATATTCCTATAAGTTTCATAAATCGAAATATGATAGTAAATTTTTTTCATTACTATTATTGATTGCATTGATTATTCAACATCATGTTTTGAATCTTTACATACAAATTAGTTAACTTGGTTAGCACATCGATCGTTTGAACGCGTGAAGTTGCTATTTTAATAGCGGCAATTTTGGACGCAAACCACTTAGAAGACGAATAAAACGAGTGGATCGGATTAACGAACGGGTAGATCGGGATTAATTCTAACCAAAATTATTTGAAAAAATCCTTTATATTATAACTTTAATTGCTAATTGAAAAAAAAATGCATCGTCTGTATCGACGAAAGCCAATGACTATGAAGCTTGGAGAGTCGCGCTAACAAACAATCGCCTCGATTGAAATTTCGTGCCATTGAGTTATATAGCCGAAACGTCGGCGAGCACGTGCGTTCGCTCACGCTTTCGGCTGCTGGGCGTAGCCGGTGAGCGACAGTGAGGCAAGCTCGAGCTTACATTGCGCGTTTGACCAGTGCGCCGCTTCTACTTGCGGAGCGTATACGACGAAGCCGAGATGCACGACTCGACGTGGTCGACGAGCGTCTGGTTGAGAACGTTCGTACATAGTCACCAGCGTGAAAGCAGAAGCTGCAACACACGCTCTCCTTCTCGCTCCACCGATAAAACAAATTTCTTCGGAGGGATAAATACCAATTCTCGGTGAAATTGAAAAATAAACAATCATCTAATTATCAATATTCTTTTTCATTATCGATCTTCGTTGAAATGAGCTTTGATTATAAACATAAACGAACCAAGATTCAGACCTTTCGTTGATCGATAGATTTATAACAAAGCTCTATAACATAAAAAAATTTAGTTTATAATAGGCATTGTTAAATTTGAAACATGAAAAATGTAATATTCGATGTTTTCGAGATATAGAAAGAAAAAGTAATAAACGATAATAAAAAAGAATTCCGGCCATTCAATTAAAGTTTTGTTGTCGTTTTCTTCAACTCCGAAACTCTATAATTCGACGATTGCGACGATTGAAATCTGAAGCCCCCGCGCGTATTTGTGGTATTCGTCGAGTTTCGGCAAAGTTCGTTGAATCTCGTGTATGTTTTACGGGGGTGTTAGAGTTAGATAGTGGTAAATAGTGGAAGGGGAAGGAATTGTTGGATAAGAAGTGGGGGGCATTCGAGGCACTCGGCCATCATCGGCGGTGGCGCACACAGTTCAGTGACCTGCCACAGCGTCGTAGGTTGGGTGGTGGGGGCTTCTGACATATTGTGAGATGCCAGGCAGGCGCTCGCGCGCGCTCCTCTCTCTACACTGCCGGTCCCCGAAAAAAACACCTCTCCTCTCGTGCGACACCACTGGCCACAAAAAAATCGTGTGAAATAACTCGAATAAGAAACAAGGAAAAAAACCCGACAAAAATCACTCCTTTTTCGCGAGGTGCACAGATATTTTTTTTTCTGAACAGTGCTTCGGATTTACTGAACGATATAGTTATAATAATCGAGAGAAAGACCGGTCAGTGTTTCCGGAAGTCGAGACGCGTGGTCGATAAATCGATATTTAAAAAAATCATAAGAACTCCAAATTTTCATTCAACACTTCTCTTAAGTTATCTATAAATCAAGTGTGTGCGTGGGTTTAAAGTTTCTTTTCAACAGTTCTCCTCTCTTCATCTTCCTGCGATCGTTGCTACTTTCACCGAGCGTGTTTTACCATCCTCCGCACGTTTATCCTTCGATACGATTTCTTTCTCTATCTGCATATTCATAACTGCTTGTATTTTTCTATTACTTCTAACCGAGTCGTCATGACTCTCCGGACGTCTGATAGAAGTGGCGCGTGAGTGATCGTTCCTAGTAATCGCGTTTGCCTGCCGTTGCTGCTACTGCCGCTGCTGCGTCTCCGTTTCGGTGGAGTATATCGAGGAGGAGGGGGCACAATTTAACGCAGCGAACGTACAAAATTGTACGCTGCAGCTAGCTGTGTAATCGTCGTTAACGCACAAAAAAAAAAAAAACAAACAAACAATAAAGTATCGACGAAAAATATACGAATTATACAAAGTTGTGTAAGTGCTGTGGAGTTTTCCTGGATGAGAGCGGGCAGGAGAGTGTATGCGTGCGGGGACACACGAGGCTGCTGAGTCGTGTACGAAAAGAACGCGCGTGCGTGAGAGAGTGCGTGTGGCGGTGCGGGAGTTCGAAAGTGCCGCCCCCGGGTCGGAGAGCGTCAAGCCGCCTTCTCGTCCAAAAGAGTCGGAAAGTGTTTTTTTCTGTTGTGTTTTTTTTTCTCTTCTTCTTCCTTTCTTTTTTTTTCGGCTCCTCCCGGCGAACCGTGAAAAGAATCACCGTTTCCGGCAACCGGCTGTTGAAACGCGAAAAGAGCCCGAGTACAGAAACATTCGGCTTACAGCTGTGATTTTTGTTGAATCGAACCAAACTACCGAAACTCAGAGAAAAAAAAACGAAGCTTTCTATCTATATAACATCCATACGAAGCTTTCTTACCAGTTGGGATTTATGTGCGTGCGCGTGTGCCAAATGCCGTGTACGCGCCAGAGACGACGAGTTAATACGTGGAATGCCTGCGAAACGTCCATGTAAGAAGAGTGCTTATTGTTGCGAGATCTTTTTTCACCCTCGACAATGAAAAGAGATGAAAGAACAAACTTGTCTCGTCAGACATTTGAACTGTTAAAACGATGGATTGGAATAACGGATGAATATTAAATTCTTATAAAAACAACGCTTATTGACAAGACGAACTAACTAAAAACGATATTTAGATACCCCGATGAGTCAATTTACTATTCAATTATTACGAACGGAATTATATTAACTTCCCTCCCTGAGTGAACAATTCACTTGTTACTTTATGGTACATTTTCGCTATATCGCGATGAGCTTGGAACTCAATACAATAAACATATTTCTTGTAATATAGTATCTAGCAAGAAATTATTGCCAAAGATGCAATTTGGAGGATTTCATCAGTTCTTCGCTTCCTGATTCATAAATTCTCCGCGCTCAAGACTCTCGTATATTTTCGGGTAACAGTCTCGAGGTATCATTTTTCAGCGATACTTTTTTGTAATACGAAACTAATTCGTTACATTCTTTCCGAAACGATCTATGCATATCTCAGTGGATCGTTCGTGCAATGAGAAACTCTACTTCCTCATCGATTATCTGGAAAATCTCGGTTTGAATCGAGCTTTCGATCGTCTATGAGCGGAGGCTCTTCTTCGTCTCGAGAGGAGGCTCGTGGCTATAGATCCTCGAGACCGGTGGCCTCACCGGCCTCCAAGCCCCCCGCGCTCGAGCGAGCGTGTTGTACGTGGCCGTTGCTGTGTTCCGGGTTTTATTCGAGACTCCCTACTCTCAATCCTTCGCGGTTCTTATACGGCGCGCCTCTATCAGACGGGGAAGCTGCGCTGCAACCAAAGTCTCACTCGCTCGCCGAGTCTAGACTCTCGAGACTCTCGGCTCGACTATCGAAACTAATGTCGAGATTTCGAAAACCTCGCAGCAATCCTCGATCGTCGTCCTACTTGCCCAAGGGACTGAGACTTCGTGTGTTATACACACGATAATACATCGCTCGGCACTTCCTGATACAGTTCGAGACCTCGAGAAATTTAGTAAAAAATACACTGTACCGCCAGTGGAGTAAGCCCGCTTCCTTCTTGCCGTTCGTTTAACACCATTGAACACGATCAAACACTACAAATTGGACGGTTACGATCGAACTCTACTTTTAACTGATTATTATAATGAAGGAAACAATTATCCGGCTTACGACATAACAATTTTATTTCATATTAAAGCTCTTACGAGTGATTGCTCATCATCATTTTCTACGAATAAATTTCGCAAGATTGAATATGTATTCTGTGGATCAAAGAAAAAACTATGGTTCACCTCTGCATTGATTATCGCGATGGGAAAAACAATCATTTAGTTCGCGAAATAAACATTATTATCGTCGAACTCTCAATTTTCTTTTTTATTTCAATGAACAAATGTTCCTCAAGCTTCGTAGACAATTTCGAACGATGAGCCTAAGAAATATTTTTTCGCTACGCGTATCTCATGAGAAACGTGCGAAAGAAATACGCAAGCGATTTATGTATTTTGGCACTGACGATTCGTAGTCTCGATGGGGGAGAAGATTACTATTTGACTTTCGGTAGTTCTTTTTTTATTTCATTGTGCAGCTGCACTGGTGCTTTGACTCGGTAACGCGATTGCGCCCGATAACGCTGAGCGAGCGCGAAGATGCGCGCTCGTGTGTTGGGTGACTGTACTCTGGGTTCATCGTTCGCGGTTATGTAATGTTTGACTATATGGTGCAAGCGGTTCTCGACGCGATATATATCCCAACAGCAGCGCTAGAGAGACTGTGCCACGATGAATTTTCGACTTACAATTCTCTTTTTTTTTCCCACTTCACTACTGCCGCTTCATTGATAAGCGATCGAGTATAATCAAAGGTTAACGCAAAATTAGTCCAGCGGTATCGAGTCGAATGCTGTACAACAGATACTATATTCTTTTCATCGCTCAAATCTCTACGTCGTCAAAAAGAGTTTTTAATTTCTTTTTTATGGCCAACCTTACCAACGTTATTTTTTTATCCGGTTACGAGTCTGCTGTTTGATTGTGAAAAGATGAAGGGAAGAAATTCGTGAGTCTCGTCACATTCGAAATACACTTACGATCAGCTAATCAAACACCGAATAGTCGATGTGAGTGTCGTTTGCACTGTCTGCAAGGTGTGCTACCAAATAATATCTCATCGACGTTATAGACACTGCGACGGGGACGTTCTGGTACACAAATGATGAAGTATGCATCAGCCGTTGGAGAGCGTAGAGAGCGCGCAAACATTTGCCTTTCGACACTCTTGATCGTGGGAATGATTATTTTCTAACCATTGCCCAGATCATTCAATATTGGACACAATGCCCGAAACGAGTGTGACAAAGAACAGTTCGACTAGACCGTGCAAAACGAAGATGACGAGTATTACGTCGAGTATCAGCTACGATTTTGAGGCAAAGGTCAATGACTCGAAGAATTATTCACCGGGAGAGCCCGAGATTCACTCGGCATCGTAACCAACAACCGAATGAACGTGAAAAAAAATCGCGTGTGCGCGTTCGATCATAAAGGAATATAAACACAAAAAATAAGTAAAAAAGAAAAATCCGTCTGATAAATTGTAATATGCTGCATGTCTCGTCGAGCGACGAGGTGAGACGGGAATGCGATGACTACCCGATAATAAAACAGTGTAAATGGAGGGAAATCTGTCGGTTTTCGACGGGCCTACGTGGGGCGCTGACAGTACGAGCCCGCAACCAACGGACGCTAGAACACGAACAACCGTACAGAGCGATGCAGCCGGAAACAATGTTCTGGACGACAGAAGGGTCCAGGCTAATTCCATACGAGGTAGCCAAGCCGAATCTTCGATTTATTATATTCAGCAAATTATTTCGCAAGTATTCATCCAATCGATAAAACAATGCGAATCGTCGCCGGAACTTACGATTTTCTCGCATTCGCAAACTTCGGTCAATTCGTGCGAGATAATGGCTCGACCGTCGTTTAATTTCATGACGTTAATTTATTTTTTATTATGAATTTGGGAGAGTTCCAATCTAAAAAAAAAGAGAGTTTGATCGGCGATTAATCAGCGGAGAAAGGTTTTATCGGATAGCGTGTGTACTCGTGTACAAAAAAATTATCCAGCAGTCTCTTCGTAATTGACACGACGGGTCGTTGCGTAATCGAAAACACGTTTTCCAAGCGAGTGCGTTGCCGGTTGGGCTTTACAGATATATAGCTCTTATCGACGCCGACGTATCGTAGCGTTTCATCTGTCGGCTTAGACGCGATAAGAGCCAAATTTCGTTAATCGCAGTGGCGAGATAATGTTCAAAAGCTCAAATTTGTTGTTTTATCGGCAGTGTTTCGAACGTCACTGACAGCGCTACATCGCGATTCACTAATGACCAATATGAAAAAACAAAATCTGCAATCGGATGTTAATTTTTTCTCTGTTTTTGCTTGTTCACAGCCCAGATCGAGATAATCCCCTGTAAGGTTTGCGGCGACAAAAGCAGCGGCGTACATTACGGGGTGATAACGTGCGAGGGATGCAAAGGTTTCTTCAGGAGATCACAATCGGCGGTTGTGAATTATCAGTGTCCGAGGAACAAGAACTGTGTCGTCGATCGCGTCAACAGGAATCGGTGTCAATATTGCCGGCTCCAAAAGTGCCTACGGCTTGGAATGTCCAGAGATGGTGAGTTTGGTCAATCAACATATTTTTCAAAAAATTACAATCTAACGTCGTATGAAACGATCACCGGAATTTTTCCTAAACCTCGAACTTGAAACAATCCACAATAAATTTGTGAAAAAAAGATATAGAGTTAAAAATCGATTGTTTTTTATATCGAAACTCGATTATTTTGGAAAATTCGTCAACCGTACCGTCTCTGTGTACGCATTCGATTTTATAGATTTTATAGGATTCAAAGGTGTCCATTCATTGGACAAATAAGCCATTCACGCTGCTACCAAGAAATTTTTCTATATTGGAAAGTATCCAGCGATTATAAACAACAGTAACGGCCACTCAAGTTTACAAAATTTTTCATTTTCTACATAACACTTAAATATATCGTTTCAGTTCTCAATTTTAGTCCCCGATTAATTAAAAAAAATGTTATGCCTCGGAAGTTGTAACACGAAAGCCGGAAGTGGTTAAAAGTCGTTGGCCAGACCTCGTTTATCGAATGGCCAAACTTCCCGGCGAATTGCGCCTTTTTCGGCGATTCTCGAGACATTAGCTCAGAGGGTATCGCCCTGATGCAGTCATAGCTTCGCTAGGGCAATGCGCCAGCTAGTTTTCGACTAAGTCTCTCGACTACCGAGTCCCACGTATTATATGCGTAAAAACTTTGTATAGTTACACGTTACACGCGCACATAGGAGGAAGAAACAGCGTGTAGTTTACAGACGGCACGCGCTCAACTCGGGGTGCACGACCCCTTATCAGCGAGAGAGTTGCTTCCCTCCTTCTGAACTCGAGGCTCTCGCTCGCGTTTTCTTATCAAAAAACCTCTAGCCGCTCACTCACTCTCTCTCTCTCCCTCAAATGCTTCCTCGTGTGTAAGCACACACACGCAGAATTGCGGTGTTACGAAAGCCGCGAGAAACTACATAAGATGAAGTTGAAGAAATGAGAAAAAGAGGAAACGATATGGAGAACCGCGTGGAGAGGTCCATTTGCCACCTATCTCGCGATTAGAAGATTAACTCCGAACTCGACTAACGAAGCTTATCAGATAATTGCACCTGGCGAGGCATTATCTTTTTTTTTTCTTTCAATTTTAATTTCGATTTCCTATATTATATTTAGCCATTCCCTCGGGCGAGACTACATTCAACTAATTCGCATTCCTTTTTTCGTACAGCGAGCCCTGTAGGGTTTTTTTTTTTTCTTACCACTTCCGGTGGACGTATTATTCGACGATAAGATACCGAAAACTTTTTTTTGGATACAACAGGAGCTCGAACTTCAATGAAAAAAATCTCTTTGAAGTATTCTTTTACTGTTTATCGTGACGTTGGCCGTGCCGCCCGGCTCGGCACAACGGTAAATAATTCTGTGACTAACAAAACTTCTTCGGGTACAAAGCCCACCGCGAGTTTTTCGTGGATAACGGTACAAGCGAGTTCTCTCGGGCACGCCCGCACGATCAACCGCCGCGGTTCTGCCACGGTCGTCGACCGACTAACGGTCTTTCGCCTCTCTCGATCAAAATTCCTCGTGTCAATTCGTCCCATCGCGGCGATTGTGTATTTGAAAAGAAAAAACTCTATTACCAAACTAGCTTTCAATTTTTATACGTGTAGACGCAAGTCACCCGATGAACCAGGCCGAGTCAAAGAACTCGCCGATGTCAAAGGTGAAAATTCGACCTTTTCTTCAATGCAAACCCGCGGCAATGAAATGTCCCAACGAATTCTCTTCGGGGATGATTTTTCGACCCTTCGCAAATGGTTACTAAAAATAACTTCGACAAACCGGAAGTAAAAGTTTTCCGAAATTTCGTGAAGAATTTATCCAACAAATTTTATTAACGACAAAACTATGAAATTAACTGTCGTAAACAAAAATATATAGGTAATTCTATGCCGGCTCAAGCTTCGACTTCGCACGATTTTGAAACTGCAATAAAGTGACGTTGGCGCGCGCCGTTTCACATCGTGTAAACTCCCCGCTGCCCCGCCGAAGAGTTTAGCTATGGATATTCTCGTCGCTGGGACGTTCTAATTTCGTATTAAACTCGGCCCATTCTGAAATTCGAAGAGAGCCGAGAAAGATGATAGCCGTTTCGCGTTTAGAATGAACTGAGTTCTAATCTATTTCTCCTATCCTCCGTTTGTACATACTTTACTCGAACGCTCTTTTTTTATTCGGACGTCATTCCGTACGTTTATTCCGTAGGCCCAACCCCCGACGGCCGAGAAACGTTCTATGGGCGCTACGACTATACCAGCGAACGAACGCAACGCGTTTACTGATAAGGGGACACGTATTCGACGACTCTATATATAGCGACGAGAAAATGCATCGAGCTTGCTAGGCTGGCTCGTCGTAGAGTGCGCGTGTTTCTCTTCCTGGTTCTTCTCTCCCTCTCTTCGCTTCTTCTTCTTCTTCTTACTCGTATATATAGATATACATTTGCCCGTACGCGTGTGTGCTTTTGTGTGTAATGCATGAACACGCGCCTCACAGTTTGCGTCTCTCCCCATTTCTCTTTCTCTCGAGACTCTCGGTCGATCACCCTTCGCTTCTCGCTCTTGCCTCTTTCGCATTGTATCCCTCTCGCTTATTCTCATTGTCCAACGCGATTTCTCCGACTCTTCATATGCACATTCTATCTCTCCTTATGTGTACTCGCACTTCATTGTCTTGTCGCGCTATTCTTACTTCTGTCGTCTCACTCGCTTAGACACTCTCCAATCCGCCCTCTTTGCTGTCTACCTTCCATATTTTTCAACGATGGTCGATAATCTCTCGCCGATGGCACGTAGACGCCATGAGTGCTTCTTCGAACGAAACAAATCTTAGCGAGGAAGCAAGGATTTTTTTTCATAAACACCAACAGCCTCGGTAAACCGGGTTCGAAAATCAATGTCTAGACTTCCTGAGAATTTCTTTATATTTATTAAAAGATAAGAATTTTTTTTATATTAGCTATTTCATCCAAAATAAAGACGGTAATGAATTAGAAATCTTTCAATTCATCTATTAATTTACTTTATACTAACTATACTACATTTGCACGTTTTTGGCAATGAAAAAATATTTAAAAAATTCCAAACCTGCCTCAGATTATTTTCATTGAGTTTCGAGTTAAATAAATTGTTCCTTGCAAGTGCAATGCCGCGCTAATCATCACTTCAATTGGCAAACAATTTTCAATTTCAATATTCTATGTTGAAATTTTTGAAATCGGCGTTGAATGAGGCTTGCCCTTATAGATTTCGTATTAGTTAATTTCACTCGAGGAGATTCCCCTCGTCGACCCACGTCGCGGCGCATCGCTTCAGCTGGCCTGGCGTCACGTGGTCGAGTTTCCCCTCTTATACGATTTCAGAATACGGGCTAGAAAATACATATATACGAATCGCATAATACGCATGTACAGTACGTATACGTGGGCGCGCTTGTCCGTGAGTGTCCATGCATACGTGTGTATCGTGTATGCGGTGGTACACGCGAGACTGCTGCGCCACTACTATAGCGGTCCGGCCCGAAGTCCGTGACGTATGCGATGCTGACGTCACGCGTACCGACCCGACGCTTCCGCGTTCTCTGTCGGCGCATGCGCGTCTACATCGTTTTAACGACGCAAGGCGTCGGAGAGCTTGTGTTTTGCTTCTACCCCCATCTCCGCCGTGCAAACCCTTCATAACGTGACCGATCGCCAGCGAAGAGTTCAAAGCAACAACGTCTGACAATAGACGAGCGATGACTTACAGAAATCGGGCATGGGAATACAAATAATTTCCATGTGTTTCTCAATCGATAATAGTAACCGAAGAAAAATCTATATGTTTCGAAAAATAATACTTTGATATTGATTTTTTAAAAACCAAAGTCAGCCAGTCGAACGTAACAAAAGATACGTTATCGGGGAACGACAATTGTACACTTGCCGGTCGGTAAAATTCGAAAAAATATTAATGAAATGTCTTGAAACTTAATCCGGAAGAAAATTCGCTCGGAAAGATTTATGGAGTTGCATTGATATAGCAGAAAATATATTACACTACAAATGTTTTCAATCGTGTTGTAACTAAGAATGAGGAGTCAACACCGATGTTCGTTGGATGATATAAAAAAAGGCTGAAATGGTCGTCGAGTGGCTCGCGAACAAAGTGGTAAACAGGCTTGTAGTAAAAAGATCTTATGTCGGAGCGAGATATATGCAGAGAGCGCAGTACGATTGGAATCAGAGTGCACGTATGAGTTTCGAGGGCACGCGAATCTCGTTCGGGCAGCAAAGAACATGCAACGGCTGTATGAATACGATAGAGTGGTAATTGAGTGGTTCGTTGCGAATAGTTTCACGGGCCACGCTCGTGAATTAGGGACCGACGTACTCGGTTGGGAGAGACTCTCAAGAAGAGAGGAGCGAAGGGAATGCAAAGAGAGAATCACGAAGAGCGTGTTGGTATTTCGGTGGGGGATCATTTACCGTTCGTGCATTAGTGTACAAGAGAGCGTGGGTCGTCGTCGTCGTTGTCGTGTTCACCTCTCTCTCTCTCTCCCTTTCTCTCGCAACACTGAGATAATCACCCGAGCACGTTTATTCATGCTCTCTCCGTGACGGAAACGCAAAACGAGAACCCACTGACGCCTGCAGAGTAGAAACTCGAGCCGTCTGATCACTTCATTGATTTTCCACTGCGTCGACGGAGCTTGAACTAATAGTAACGACGCGTATGCGACGTACGAATCGGACATGGAAGTCAGGTTTCGGAGAAAAAAAAACTTAGTTTTTGGAGAATCTCGCGACGTCCCCGGTCGCTTCATTAATTTTCCCCTGCGTTGACGCCGCTTAAAGAAGAGTAGTAACGACACGCACAGCATGGTAGTTTAACATAGAACTTGTAAATGAGAAACAATGTGTCCTTTTTTCTTTTGCTGAGAAATCGAGAGGTCGAGGGGGGCTTGATTAATTTTTTACTGCGTCGATGAAGCTAGTAAGTAACGCGCGATAATCAGGGATTAATTGCGCAAACTCGAGGCGTCTTCGTAATTCGATAATTACCTTCGACGCAATTTTGATCTAACATTAATGAACCGCGCGCGTTATCTTAGACTCTACAGATTAACCAGCTCCCCGATCTTTTCATACGAATTCTCATATCTACCGATATATCTAGTTGATATATTATCTGCTTTTCATCTAAATTCGTTTACATACAACATAACAGGTTATAATTATAGCTTCGCGTGATAAATCGTTTTGTTTTTTTTTTCATTATTTATGGTCAGAGCTATCAACGTCTCTACCCTACATGTCGTCATGCACACGACCACCACTACTGGACCGTTATGCAAAATATCTTTGAATATTCATAAAACTCGTTACTGTTGCGCCAAAGAAAATGAATAATAATAATGAATATAGCTGATGATCGAAGCGGTGCGGGGGTCGTGTAGGGATTATTCGAGAAATTTTTCATTCTTTCTCGTTTCTTTTTTTATATTTTATTCAACTTCTTTTAATATCAGTAGGAAAGTAATTACGATGTTTGATTGTTTTCGACTCATTAGAGAGGGCTTTTGTTCGATGGGCGATGAGGTTCCCTCGTGGGGGCATTGAATGAGAAAGAGAGAGAGAGAAATCTCCAGCCAACCGGGCCGACGTCTTCGTGATTGAGCCACGCGGCGCTTTGTTTCGACTAATTGCGCATATTCCATCCTCTTCGCCGTTCCTCTCGAAACGCTAGAGCCTCTCGCCCACAGGAATTCAACGATTTCAGACGCTTCGCTAGTACAATCTTTAAGGTCTTCGAAGTTCAATAGGGAACCTTTTTAATTAATTAATTCGTATTTCGTTAGGTTCAATTCTTTTGAATATCCCACGTTAATGTATTTTTCGATACAATTAGAGGGATGAATAAAATACCCGCCCGCTTGACTTTGACCATAATATGAATGCGAAAAAACCGTTATTAAATTTCATTCAATAATTCATGTGATAACAAACATTTTGAGCAATTAAGGTTTTTCGCTTAACTCCACGTTAAAAATCGATACCCTGTGTGAACTTCAATACCGTCCATTAAAATACTTCAATTTTTTGAAATCAATCCACGGATGCAATAATTTAACGAAACATTTCATTCTCGAATTTCAGCCGTTAAATTCGGTCGCATGTCGAAGAAGCAGAGGGAGAAGGTCGAGAACGAAGTAAGATTTCACAGGGAGCAGATGAGAGTAGCATCGGAAACAGCGCCCGACAGCAGTGTCTTTGAGCACCAAACACCGAGTAGTTCGGATCAGCATCACTCCTACAACGGCGGGTCAGTATTAACGAAAAAAATAATTCCGTTTCCGCGATCATCACTATCATCATCACAAGATATTATCCCGAAATGTTCCACTGCGCGGATGAGCCTTCTCTACCGTCTATCCCAATCGCGTAAATCTCGAAGTTTATTACAGACATAACTAACTATCCCTAGCGATGCCACATCGTTTTTGGTCATCCGGAAAGCATCTCTCTCGTTGCCATCTCTTGGAAAATACGATTGGAATTCGTGATGAAAACATCGGAGTTCTCCGTGACAGGAAACGAGAGAGCGACAGTGAGAATAAACATGATACAGAAAGCAATGAGACGTTGAACAGCCCTATGTCGATGCGGTGCGAAGTGAAGTGAGAAAACTTCTCTTATCGTCGACGCGTGTTTCTGCGCCTTTCTTTGTCACGTTTCAAGAAGTTAGCAACAACACACGAGCGAGACTCTCGCGTGTTCTCTCTGTGTAGCCATTGCCTAGCAGCGAGGTGATTCGAACCATGCGAGGGAACGTTCCTTTCGCGCGTCACACCCTCGCATCTCGCCTTTGTGCAGCAACATCAGCAGTACCACCAGTGTCGCTCATCATCGTGACTCCTATAGCTTATCAACCAAAGAGAATCATCTCTCGCTCCTTTCGACTCCTCATCTCATCGTTTGAGATTCATCGGGAATTTTGTGCCGACCCACACTTCATTACAGCAAGCTAATTCACTTCGCATTCATCAACGCAATGATCAGCCGATCGATACAACTAATTAGATTCGACTATCGATATGTCGTAATCTCGAGATACCCGCGGGATCGACATATCGAAGTCATACGACACTACTGACGAATAAAATGCCGAAACGATTTGTTTGTATCGGTATATTTATAAGTCTGATGAATTTTACGGGGATTCTTTTAATTTTGTATGGCTCTTCTCGTGTGAATCTTCAGCTATACGTACGGTGGAAGCGAGTACTCATCGCCAGGACCCGGTACCGGTGGCTCGAATTACTACAATCATCAGGCAATGACAAATTACGAGCTGAGCGCCGACTACGTGGACAGCACGACGGCCTACGACCCACGACCGACGCAGAACCAGGTCGACGCCGTTGCACCGGACACACCCTCCGTCAACGCGACCGGAGTATTACCCACCGTTGTTCCCCCCGGTAAGTCCTTTATTTGATTTTTCTTCACTTTTATTCGATTATCGATTATCGATTAATACCGTGCCTGAGACCAACGCTCTCAATACGGCGACGAATATCGGTATTACATGCATGAACATATCGCTCGAGGACAACACACGGATAGAGAACGTAGAACATTGAAAACAACGCCACGATTGCACACCACCGTGCTACCGTGCGAAAGTTTCGCGTGAAACTCTTTCGATCGCGGATGTAAATCACGAGAGACGGTATATAAATAAACGCGTGGGATAAATTTTAAATACGAAGATAGCGTATGCCGCGATCCTTGTAGGATTCAATGTTACATCAGTTTCTTCTGCTGCTTCGTCTTAAGTCACGTTTGGCACGATTTGATAACCAAGTCATTCATAACGTCATACGAGGCGGATGAACCAGTCGCGAATAAATTTAGAAAATGCCATAGTATATTAAAGAAAATAAGAAAAAGACCATCGATTTCAGACAACTGAAATCAATGTGATCAGAATTTAAAAAATGTATATAAGTTTCGGGAAATTGTTTAGCCTTAAGACATTCGTCGGAGATTGAATTTACAAACAACTTTTTTTTCCAATCTGATGATTTTAAAAGCATTTAACCATTGCAAGCATAATTAAATTCGCAAATTTTTCGATAACGCGTACTTGTTCTAATCGCCTAAGAGAAGACAAGAGTTATTTACATGATGATTCTGTGCCCTTCGTCGATACCAGGAAAATCGCTGTCCGCCTCGACGACCGGAAGCGGAACGAGTGGAGGAAGTAGCGCAGGTGGAGGTAGTGGTGGTGGTGGGGGTGGTGGTGGTAGTAGTAGTGGAAATAGCGGTGGTGGAAATAACGGAAATGGTAGCGGTACGAGTGGGTCTAACAACGGTGGAACCGGAAGTAACGCGAGTGGTGGCAACACAGGTGGCGCTGGTTCGCTAAGCGGCGGTGGAATTGTTGCCGTCAAGCAAGAAACCACGGTCGAATTAGCGAGCCTCGCTCATGGTTCCTACACGATGGTCGACTCGACGACCTTCCTCAGCGGTCAACAACAGAGGGTCAACAATCCAACCGAGGACGACGAAGTCCCTAGTCTGCCCAGTATGTCCCACTCGAGATGTGAGATTATGTTTGTGTCCCTTCGCATGCGCATGACTGTCTTTTAACCCTTCAACCTTCCCCCTTTAACCCTGTAATACGTATCATCCTAAGAATAAAGTTGTTCGCGCTTCTGCAATAACACAAATCATTCTTGCCTGTATATTTTTCAATGCATGTGGACCCAGAGAAATTATTCATTTAACCTTTAAAAACGCAGCGCAGTTCTTTGTCTCTCGGCGACCTAAAATCCATATGGCGAGCAGACTCGCGAATTGGATTTAAGGACATTCCAATCAGTAAAATGAATAATCTCTACCAGTTTGTGACTAAAACCACATCGATTTTTTCTGCACGCATATCTTTTTCTATATTTCGCTAATAATAATGTGTGCCTTGCCTTGAATGCTTTTAGCCTTTCGTAAACGTTCGCCGCATGTCGAGGTTTAAACGACAATATAAAAAAAATGTCAAGCAAAATACGATTGCACGGTTCTCGATATCATCGATGTGGAACGCGTGAACGATTTACTTTCACAGTTTAGATATATTGACATGAAAACATTGGTATTCTCTTCCGGCTGTCGTCGCGGCTATAGCGCAGTAGAACCAATATTAGCTAATACGTTGTCTTTTTTTTTTCATTTGTTTGTAAGATGACAAGGGAGAATATTTGTTCGAAAAATACATTTTAATTCTTCCTTTTTTTTTCATTATCAACAGATCCGGCAGAGTTCAGTGAACTTCTCACGAAGACGATAGCGGATGCTCACACGAGAACCTGTATGGTTTCGACCGAGGACATTCAGCAAGCGTTTCGACGACCTCCGGATTTCAACAAATTGTTGTACTACAAGAACATGGCGCACGAACAATTGTGGCTCGAGTGTTCGCAAAAATTGACCTTCCTCATACAACAGATAATTGAGTTCGCTAAGATGGTCCCGGGATTTATGAAACTCTCGCAGGACGATCAAATCGTTCTCCTCAAAGCCGGTAAGTTTATGTGAAAAAAAATGTGAATAAATAAACTCAAAATAACGCAGACAATACCGTTTCAATCAAATCAAATAGTAATATCGTAAATTTCCGTTTGAATCGCAGGTTCGTTCGAGTTGGCTGTTTTGCGTATGAGCAGGTACATCGACATACAAAATAACCACGTTCTCTACAGCGACATGATGCTGCCGCAGGAAGCATTTTACACCGCCGACACAGCCGAGTTTAAGCTGGTATCGTGCATATTTGACATTGCGAGAAACGTCGCTGCGCTCAAGCTCACCGAGACCGAATTAGCGTTATACAGCGCCGCGGTACTCCTCAGTCCTGGTAAGTTTGAAAAAAAACTACCGGATAAAAAAGTCCGTTGGGTCATGTCGGATAAATTTGGCGTTCGGCGAGCACTGTTCTATGACCGGATATTTTAACTCTTTTGTAAACGCATATGTCAATGCAAAAAAATGCATACTAAAGGCATTCGATATGCAAACGAGTTCACTGATTTTACACCAACTAATCTATGTCTCGCGCAAGTATATGAACTCAGGGTTACGTAATGGATTTATGCGTGGCTCGCTCAGCGTACTAATATCGTGGAACAAGATCGATAATGATGTTATGCTCAATTCTTTTTTTTCTTGTTCGTAGATCGGCCAGGACTGAAAGGCCTTGCAGACATAACGAGGCTCTCGCAAGCAGTGATAAGAGTACTGAGGTCAGAACTCGATCGTAACCACGTGGCGCCGATCAAAGGCGACGTAACAGTTTGCGACGCTATGCTCGCGAAATTACCACAGCTCAGAGAGGTATCGGTACTTCACATGGACGTACTCGCGAAGTTCAAGAGGGCACAGCCCCAACAAGATTTTCCGGCCCTTCACAAAGAGCTATTCAGCGTCGATAGCTGAACTACCGATGCGGCGCAGGGCGACCCGACGCTGGCAGACGACGCGGAACGCGAGTGATACGGGGCCTTGCTCTGTCAAGGTCAGCATTTCATAATATCTTCCAATTCCGATTGAATCGATTTTTATCGAATTTTATCTAATCGCACGAACCCACTTATCTGTTACAGATTATTTCCTTCGTATTGAACATATTGGGCCTTAAATAAACATAACATTGTTATAAATAAAGTATACATAAAAAGCAACGTAAAGTATATATGAAAGAATATATAGAAGTATATATAAAATATATATAGATGAGCTATCGGTTGTTATGATACATACACAAAGTATATTATTGACTAATTATGGTTGAGAAAAGAAAAAAAAAGTAATATCACGCCAGGCCAGTTGCGGGGACAACGAACGAACAATCCTCGCGCGACGGTTAGCTCGCAAAGAAGCTATGGGAGAGAAACGAAAAATAAGGGAAAATAAACGGTTCTCGAAGCTCGCGATCCTTGAAAAGGATCGCATGTTGCGTGCGGAACTCGCGACGGAACTCGTGAAACGTTTCGTTCTTGTCCCCGTTGCCGTTTCTGGCCGCGGTAATAAAAAAAACACCATCAACACACACAGTAGCTAGTATCTTAATTGAGATAAATTAAACGGATTAACGTTTTGGTTAACGCACTTTATTGACGCGCTTCTCAAATACGTAAATATTACTTCCCCCCACCCCCTCGACCGTGTGTGTTTACGAACGCGGTGCAAAAAAATCCGAGGCCCCGCGATTACGTTTGCGCCGACACTCGAAAACGAGCTTTTTCGAATACGTAAAAACAAAAGATGTTAAACAAAGGAGTGCAAACGGTGAAAGAAAAATGAAAACTGATCGCCGGGTCTCGAAGACTGGAAGTAATGTTTGCACGTACGTACAAAATACAACAAGTAAAATATTTTAAAAAAATGCGGATTTAAAAAATGCGGTGAAGGATAGCGATTATGTAGATAAATGGTTTTACGTGAGCGAAAGAAAAATAAATAAACGCGGGCGAACGCCACGGTGCGCCAACTGATACGTTAATGGTTAAAGTATAAAGTGAAATAAATAAATAAAAGAAATGTGAAAAGCGAGAAAGATTAAAAGAAAATAAAACAAATAAAGAAGAAACGAGAGCGAGATAAATATAGAGATTTGGGGAGAAGCGGACGCGATGATTATTCTATTGATTAACGAATAAATAAATAGAATTCATTTAATTGTAGACGAGAAATAAAGAAGAAAACAAGAAAAAAATCACAAACACACACACACAAGCTCCCACTCGCAGGACACGGCGACACGGCGAATGAAAAAAAAAAAAAAAAAAAACAAAAGATATATACACGACGTCTCGTGGATTCATTAAATTAATTAATTAAAGAAAAAGAAAACGTACATAAGGAACAAGAGCTCTTCTAACATACACCGAGATATATAGATTTAACGATGAAACGAAAAAAAAAACATCACACCAAAACACACGAACACACACGTTGCAACTAGGAGTTATTATCGCAATTTGGAGTTAAATTTTATAATAATATATAATAAAGAAAAAGTTGACGGATGAATATAAAGTTATATTTAAATGATTCGAGAGAGAGGGGAGAACGTGGACGAGACGAGTCGAGGGGGCTCTCTATTTCGATGTAACAATCGCGTTCTCATATTTTTTATATAAGTCGACACGAGTTCATATTCGGACATTCTCCGTTGAGAATTTGTGGCTTCTTCGAGCTTCATTTCGCGTAAAAACATACCCACGAAAAAATCTCTTCGGGCTCAGTTTCTGATTAAGCATTTTTGGAAATCGAATGAAAATTTTCTACACAATTTGGTTTTGCGCTTTGCTTATTGATAAAAGACATGTAATGATCGTTTTACGAAGCAGTTTTGATAGCAAGCTCTAGATTATTGATTGATCGTGTATATCCATGATAGTTTTTGAAACTTATTTATGATTAAAAAAAATGTATGGACCTATTCAGAAACTGAGCCTTCTATCCCTCGGTCCTCGTATCCTTCGATCAATCTCTTCTCTCACTACCTATCGCGATAATGCGCGCAACCCCTCGCTCGACGTGTCACCCCCTCAGCAGGATCGTGTGTGCGTGCGCGATCGAGCGCATTCGAGTTGATCGAGAATCTAGCTTTAAGAATATGGTATTCGTAGACGATAATTGAAAAACGAAAGAGAAAAAAAAGATGAACAACAACAACAAAAACCGAGATTGTCCGCGCGGTCGCCGCGATGGTCCCACTGACGCAAGAGCAGAAAAAAACGAATGCAGAGATGTTACGAAGTGAAAGAAAAACGAAAAAAAGATACGCTATCATAGAACGTGACTAAAACGGATATGAGACAAATAAGTTATTTTTCAATGTAACGTTCTGTAAAATAAGTCAAAATAACAGCATCGCAAGATTGTGTCAAAGGGTCGGAGAATATGAAAAACAAACAAACAAAAAAACACCAAACATGTGTTCTCTTTGCGAGGTACGAAAATGCCGCGCATTTGTGATGGGGATCCGAGCGGTTGCCGAGGGACAACACGACGAAACACACTTAAGAGAAAAACGTAATGAAAAAAACATCACACGCTTACACGAAGAATTAAAAGAATAATTAATCACGAATTACAAAAGGTACCTGTCGCGGTTGTTGAATTTTAAAAGATGAAAGAAGAAAAGTGAAGTTTAAGACAAGAGAGATGAGAGAATGAACGGATGAAAGAGATGCGTTTGCAGAGATTATATTAAATGAATCGGGTGCGTATTATATATAATAATAGATAACGCACGAGGACTGGGACCATCGTGCGTGCACGTTCGGACGGTTGAAGAAATAATGGCAAAAAAACAGACGAACACAAACATACACAGACACACGGGCAAGCCCTAGACTTAACTGAAACCTCCCTCGCCCACTCCCCCTTCTGCATAATGATACGCATATTTAATCGAGATTATAATGTGTTAAAAAAATGCGGCGAATCAGCGAACAAATGATAACGTAACGTTCGTAAGGATTATTTTCGAGAATTAAATTTAAAAAAAAAGAACAGGAAAATCGTTGTTTCGCGCGTACAGACATTATACTGCATGAGAGTGAACACGAGTTATGAAATATGATATGTATGAATGAATTCAACAGGTCTCCAAATTGCTTTATCTTGACTTTCATTGCATTTCTCACATTAATACTTTGTCCATTATTATATGTTGACTACATTGACTGTACTTTTTTTGCGCCAATTGCTTCGAAACAACGTAAATAATTGTTTATTGCGGACAAATTATATTTTAGTATATTTCATGTTGTTCAAGCTTAAGCTAAACTATAACAATTTTGTATGTGAAAAGAAAAATTGTGGAGAAGTTTTTTTCTAGAAAATGGGAAGCATTGATGCAGCATCGCATTTCGCAATGCGTTTCGTGCGGCCAAAAACACAGAGAATATTAGGACGAGATAAATGCAACGATAAAGTCACTTTAAAGCTCTTTCTTGGGGACACGAAACTTCAAAAACCATCACATGTATGACTGAAAAGACGCTTGGAAAAATGCGCTAATCCACAAATTATCGGGGGTTCTCACCAATTATTTCGTGCCGTGCATAACGCACGCAAAAAAAATACAAACTTTTTCGTGAGCTCTCGATCGCGGTTAGTAGAGTATAATATTAACGAATGCTACGAGTGCATGGCCTTTTGTACTAAATTCTAAATTTCGATTTATATTTTTCGACGACTAAGAGCGATTTAACAACGCACGCCGAGAATGAGAGTAAGAAGTGTGAGGAAAAAGAAAAAAAAACGTTGACAGGATTCGATCTGTGTAAGTTGAACGCGTGAAAAAAACCGCGTTCGGAACTGAAGTCTGGACTATTGTCCAGCACTAGCTAAGGCTGCCCTCTGCTCCGTAAATCCAGCGACCCCCTCCCACCAATGGAAAAAAAAACAGTTATCGAAATGTTAGTTATTTTAGCGAATAATTTTCCGGACACATTCATTAAAGAATTCTGGAGGTTCAAAAAATGAAACAATAACTAGACTAGAATCTCCTGATTTTTCCTTTCGTCTTTTGGGTGTATCTTATCTTTCCATGTCGAGGGGGTCGTAACTCGGGACAATCGTGTCTGCGGCGTCAAAAAATTTTCACGGCCTTGTCGCCGAACTCTCGGACTGATTACGTAATGAAAACAAACTTTAGTCTTAAACTCGTCTAATCGAGGACAAAAAAAAATTACGTGTTGCGAAGAAAAAGTAATACAAAATCTCGCGCGGTAGGACGACTTAGCTGATAATGAATTTCGTGTATTTTTCATTTTCGCGTCTATCGCCTTATGGACAGTTTGCTCTAATGTTATACGAAACAAGATAGTGAGAAATTTAGATTTTTCAATCGTCATCCCTCGCTCCCCTTCCCGCCCTTTTGTGCACGTGCGTAGTTACATAATTTTATCGAACGATCGAATGGAGTTTACGATATGTAAAGTAAAAAGTCGGTCGAATGGCTCCTGCGCAATTCGACGTTTAATTCGTACTGCAAATTCGTAAGAGTGGTTCGATCCTCGTTTGTGCACCCTCGCGCATTCTATCCCCCTGCGCGCGATCCGCGATTTCAGCAATAATTTAAACGATATGAAGTTAAATGGAAGAGCGCGCGACGTACAACCCAACTGCGATCGATGTTATTCTCCACCCTGTAGATATCGGCTTGTATAATTATTAAATAGTTGCTTAAAGAACACGGGCGTGGTCGCAGGTTCTCGACAAAGAAAACGCCATTATTTTTTTTAACCAACGATGACGGAAGGAAATTGGCAATGGGCATGAAAATAGGATACGGATAATTGATTTCGCGAAGGCGTTTAGTTTGAGGGATCTTCGACCGCGTCCATATCTCTCATTGTTGATACAAGAACTGATGCTACTTCGTGAGACTGCCGTGGGAGCCTTATATATTGATGATGAAGATGAAAAAAAAAGATATAAATAATTAAATAAATACACATACACACATGAATACACGGATACACAAAACAAAAAACGTCGTGGAAACAGAAAAAAAATTATATATATATATAAAATGAATGCGAAGCGTGAAACGTGTGTTGCGAGTGTGTGTACGATTGTGCGAGCACGAACGTGTAATATTCGAGAGCGATTGTGATCCGGATTAGTGAATGGGGGGTCGCGGATGACACGGCCGCTGGTATTTTGAGACTCATTGTGATATTATTAAGAATGAAGAAAAAAAAACGGAAGACACAAACAAACAAAGGAAACAACAAAACAAACGGATGATGGGGGCGAACGCGCGCGTGATTGTTAGAGATTAGAGAGCGGTGTGAACGTCTGAAATGTCAGAGCGATGCGAAAATCTTGTCCTTGCGAGATTCAATAAACTTGTTGAGAAAATTACATCTTTCTTAAACATACCGAAACGAGACTGCGGTTAACAGAGTAACGACAAACCGATGTTGCGACAAAACTGAGAACTAGGGAAGGATGGGATTATTACCGTGACTCATAGAGGGTTAATCGAGTTTCAATCTGGGAAGGAGAGACGATACAACTTGTTCTATTTTCGCATCGCTTCAAGGGATACGGAGGAGTAACAGAAACAAAAAAAACTAACGTATGGTCTACTGCTGCGACTGGATGATCTAGGATGATTACGACCTCCCCGGACACATTCACCCATCCCTGCCACTTCTCTATTCCTCAATGGATTATATAAATACAAGAAAAAAAAAACAAATAAACAAAGCAAACAACAAATCGTACGAATATATATATAAAAAAAATAAACGTCGATCAGCATAGTATAATAATGCCATTCGCGCAGTAAACGCCTGAAATCAACTGAGGTCTTTGCTGTGCGCCGTTCTCCTCGGTAGTGAAGAAGAAAGCTTTTTTTTTTAATCTAAAAAGCGAACTTATGAATAAGAGACAAAATAACAACAACAACAACAACAGCATTAACGATGTAATAAACACCTTCTCGACTCTCGAGGCACGAGTGCGTTTCGCGAATAACGCGCCTGCTAACTCAGCGGTTTAATAATAATTAAAGAAAAACGTTTGTATGTTCTCATTTAGCTTGCGTGAACTCGTCGATCGACTAATTAAGATTATTATTATTATTAATTAATTAATTAATTAATATTATTATTACATTATCATTATTATTGATTAATTTTGTTCGTTGTAAATAGGCCAAGGTGCAGCTACACACACGTAGTGAAAAGAAAAAAATACAAAAAAAAAAAGATAAATAAATTTACACTGTAAGTACCTTTAGAACGAAACTCTCGTGACGTGCTGCGGTGAGATATCGCGAACGAGTTCGATGGTATATTATTAATTAATCTGAAGTTAAATAGATAACCACATGTAACGTCGACACTTGGAAAAAAAACGATTAAATACAGTTTTTTAAATGCAGCTATAATTTTTTTTTCATACATCGGTCAAAGTGTGTATATATATATGCTGTTATCGAATCTGTGTGGTTTTTATATTTCACGCGATTGCGATTATTAATTGTTTTCGCATTTCCATGGAGGCGGTTTATGAAGAAAATACCGAAAAAAAACACGATCTCGATAACCCTGTCTTCCTTTTAATCCTTACGCGCATTACGTTACTTTTGTCACGGTAAGTCCACACAGAAGATCGAGTGGGAGAACAAAAAAAATCTCACAGAAGAGCGCGCCTCAAATTGGCTGGAGAACGCACCTCGTCAACGATGGAAGGTTTATCCGGGATTTCGAGATTTTTCGATATAAAAATATCGGCTCGATTGTTCATAAAGTAGAAATGAAATTTATATACACACACTATATCAGCATCCACGGTTGAAATCAGCAGTGGTGCGCGATAAGTACGTTCTTCGCCGGTAGTTACTACGATACATTGATGCGACAATGGGAGAAGTGCGAGCGAGTTGTGTGAATTAACCAACAAGCGAGAGGCGAACTCGATAACGATGTAATGTATATAAAAAATATTGGTTACTTATTTTTTTTATGAAACAAATACGAATATACGTAAAAAGAAAAAAGATGCGCGACTATTTATAGGAAAATTAATATATTGTAAAATAGGTTATTCTTCGTCATCGTAACAAACGATTATTATGTTGCGTGACACAATAAAGCGTTGTAGACGCTAGACGATGCATACGAGCATTACGATTCATTTTCGTTCGTTTTCATCTTCAAAAGTTAGACGCATCGCGCGAGCTCGAAATTATACAACGAAGGATCCGACAAACCGGCAGCTCATACTTCGCAACGTTGTAGCTTTAATGTGCACGTGTCGCGTAATTGCGTGCCGTTTTTTGTATTTCACAGATTCGATCGATTTATCGTTGAATAACCGAGACGAAAAAGATTCAGCGGATCCTTCGCGAACGCGATGCGTGAAGCGCGAGAGAACGGAAGTGTGACACTTTAGCAAGGTATATTTTACCGAATCGAATGAATAATAATGTTTAATAATATTATCACAAACAATGGATTTTAATTGTATGAAATCACGCTAATTGAACGACAGGATAATACTATTGATTACCTTACACGATGCCTGCTTCTTTACGGTACCCACTTTGTTGTTGTTTATCTGTCGCCGGAAGATTCTCGGCGACCGCGATGTTTTCCTTGTGCGGTTCGGCTTTGCCCGGTTATAACACTCATACACTCGCGATACTAAGCCCGATCGGTTGTTCGCCGAATAAAAACTGTGCGTAACATCGTATGGGACAATTCGCCACAAAAACATCGTTCACTACGTATCGAAATGACGGTTGAAATTCCACGCGCGAGCCGAGAGCCCATTGTCGTCAACGCAACCCGACGCTCCGAGCAGTACTGCCACCCGCAAGACGCGAAACAGTTCACGAAAAGAGGCGCGCTCGGCACGCCACAGCACGCCACAGCACGCCACAGGCAAACGCCGCATTGAATCGTAACCTATCATTTCTCGACGGAATCAACGGTTGAAGCGTACACGTGGTTTATCGATTCAGGTAATTAAATTACATTATTTATCGCAATAATAATAGTTTTGCTATCAAAAAGTGTTGCGATTTACCGCAGAAACGTCTGGATTTCACGAGCTATCCGAATTATCGATTAATTCTTCACGAAAGACTATTGTTAGATCGAAATATTTGTGCGACGCATTTTCTCACGCGTTGCGTTCGACGGTAAAGTACAACATTTTATAAAAACGCGTTAAAGAATTGAATTATGATGGTCGGGCTGTAGTTTTTGTAACTTTCGTAATACCTTCAAGTTCTTTCGACCATAATCCGAGTTTATTTCCACGATTCGAGTAATTACGGAGTATGGCGTGTTCGAGATTGAATTGACGAAATTAATGCATCGTGTCTCGATCGAAATTGTTGAATGTCCGGATTTTTCATGTTTCAATGTACATTTGTTGATTAGTTATGGCAATCAAGAAGCAGAACAAGCGTTCCCTGGAGGAGTCGGAGTCCGTTCCTCTGCAAAACGGTGCGCAGAACAAAAAGGCTCAGAAGCCGGCGAAAAAGGTTAAGCTAGAGAAAGCTTTGCCCGCGCAAAACAATGGTGTGCCTGCGAAGAAGGCGCAAAAAGCAAACAAATCCAATGTCAAAGTCGAAGCCGTTAAGGGAGCGCCCGTCAAGAAAGAAGGTCAAGCTGCAACCCCGGAAGTAATTGCCGCTAGGATCGAAAAGAAAAAATTGAAGAACGCCGCAAAGTTGGCCAAGAAAAACGAGAATCGCAAAGAGGCGCGTAGGGAGGAGGGACAATACAAGCCGGAGAAAATTCTCATGACCGCCGAGCAGATACAGTTGAGAATCGAAGCCATCAGCAGTCGACCGGAACTGACGAAAACGGCCAAGAGACGATTAGGTGCGCTGAAGAAAAGATTGCAAATCGCCCAAGGTACTTATGTTCCCAAACCCAAACCCGACGCCGAACATTTGGCGCTTACCAAATCGCAGAAGCGGCACAAAAAAAAGTTGCGCCAAAAGTTGGAAAAGTTGGCGAGCAAAGAAGTTACAAAGAATAAAAATGTTTCAGAAGAAGGCGCGACGGGAGTAATTCCCAAACAGGCCGCCTCGCCAACAAAACAAAAAGGGAACGCGCCAGCTTCGCATCCCGCGGTTAAGAAGGAAAAATTGGCCAAAGAAGCCAAGCAACAGCAGCAACAGGCTAAAGGCAAGCAAGCTAAGCAACCGGTAGTGAAGAAGACGGAACCGGAGGTTGGGGCGAAGCAACAGCAAAAGCCAAAAGGTAAGCAAGCCAAGAAATTGAATGTGAAGAAGGAAGAACCGGAGGATGAGGTGGAAGATGACGATGACGAGGATGCTGAAGACGAAGAAGACAGCAACGAGGAAGTCGATACATCTGCAGCGAGTCTCATGGACGCGACCGCCGAAGATTCGGAAGAGGATGACGATGACGACGAAGAAGACGAGGATGACGAAGAATTCGAGGAAGACGACGAGGACGATGATGACGACGAAGACGGTAAAGAGATCACATTGGAGATAAAAAGAGTAAAACCTGAACCCGTCAAGAAAGGCAAACAAGAAACGGAGAAGAAGCCATTCGCCAAGAAGGCTGACGTTAAAGCACAAGGCAAGAACGGACCGGCCGCGAACGGAGATTCGGAGGATGGAAAGAAGAAAAGATTCGTTCTATTCGTTGGCAATCTTTCCTACGAGTAAGAGTTTCATTCATTATTCTTCAGCTCATTAAATTTTGCAATTTGTGATTGAACGGTTTTTTTTTTTGTTTTCTATAGATCGACAGCGGACGATATAAAGAAACATTTCCTCACTAAAGTCGGCGAAGTATCAAGCGTGAGAGTACCGACTAAGCCTGGCACGAACTCACCTCGTGGATTCGCTTACGTAGAAGTCACCAATAATACCGATTACGAGGTAAATTGCTCATTATTTTTTATAATTTTTTTTTACACAAGTATCTTGATATGCGAAAAAAAGCGAAACGTATTATTGCTTGAACGTTTTAAAAATGATAACACGTGACTTTATCGTTTACAGAAAGGACTGTCGCTGCACAACACACAATTGAACGGCCGACGGCTCAACGTTGAGTACACTCGTGGAGGTTCCAAGTCCGTGGGTAACAGGTCGGACATCGTATCGAAAAATAAAAAATTGCACGCTATGCGCAAGCAGGGTAAGCTTGCCGGAAGCCAGAAGGACGGCCACAAACGCAACGATCGCAGACAAAAAGCTAGACAACAAGGTCCGGCGTAAGATGTCTCGGAAAAAAAAGAATGAAGACACGAAGGAACGAGTGCAATGCGATCGCCAATCCAAATATTAATTTCAGACGATAAATACACTGTAAAAAAAAAAGAAAAGAAAACAAAAGCGACGAAATACCTCATTTCACGCAGGAGGACGAACGGCAATCAATTATGTTCTTCAAACATTCTTTTATCGGGAAACTGGGCGTCATCTGCGAGCCCTCTTATATCTGTATAGCAAGTCGCGAGTAAGCTTACTCGAAACCACACAATTTTGTCTATGGCAATTGCATCGAATGACTGTTACTTTCAACTATTTTTTTTTTTTCATTTCATTGTAATAAGATATATTACGTTCATAGGAAATAAATAGGAATTCTATAATCTTTGCATTTCCATATCCACCTTCAATCCGTTTCCGTACTTCAGAGCTTGAAGTTTTTTCTGTACGCGTGATAACGCACTCGAGAGCGGCGCAAGAGGGCGAGGAGGAAACTTTGTTGGGTAAAAAAAGTGGTCAAAAATGGAATCGTACCCCTGGTGGGACTCGAACCCACAATCCCCGGTTTAGGAGACCGATGCCTTATCCATTAGGCCACAGGGGCTGTTGACTCATGCGCATTTCGATACACCCAAGGGCCTTTCGTACCCAACTTAATAATAAACCAACCCAAATTTGCATTTGAACCTAAAAATTTGTCTTGAAATTCACATTTTATCAAAAATCGATGAAAAAATTCCAATTGGATGTTAACAACTTTTCTGAATATTGCAATTTTTTACTCCAACTGTTGCTCAATGATCTTATGAAATTATTTACTTATTGTTCTTTGTCGAAAGTTGAAAAAAATGCTGCATGCAGTTCAGTCTTCTTACAGGTCTGCAAAGACTAGGCACCCTCGACACGCTCACCTCTAATTTATTGACGGGAGGGTTGACAGCTAGCCTCGGAATGTCTCGCTCCGGGAATGAAAATAATCGTCGGGATAACGACGAAAATGTAACTATCGATCTGGAGGATCGTGAGACTTCCGAGGATTCCGTAAAAGTATGCGCCAATCGCCGTTATCTCTATAGAAAGTGTCTTTGTTTAATTTCACGATTGATAATGAACATTTTACTCGAAGGAACCTCTTCCGGATGACGTTATTTTTCCATCCGAGCTGAATACATTTCTCCTGGACCGAATAAAAGTAACAAAAAAAAACTACAACACGTTTTTCCATAATTTCATTGATTTTATTCATTCTGACGCATCGAATGGTATTTTTTTTGCAGGATTTGAAAAGGGAAAATGGCAATCTTCGTCGTCAAATCGACGAGACTCGAGACGCCTTGGAAAAATTACGAAAAACGTGGGGACCGAAAGATCTTCAGGAAAAGGAGATCGAAGAATGGAGCGAAAAATACAGGCATCAGACTGCAGAGCTGGAGGCTTTGAAGGCAAAGTACAAATCATTGGAAGAAAAACTATCCATCAATGAGATCGAACTGGAGAAAAAGATCCTCAAGGACGCGGAGCACATAGAAGAGGAAAAAGATTCTACGGAATCACCAATTTCACCCGAAGAGGCGCGGAGTCTTCAAGCTCAAATTTCGATGAAGGAGGAACAAGTGCGAGTTTTAACGGAAAAACTGCAGCACAGCAACGCTAAGCTTTACGAGACCAAAAATGCGTGCACTTCATTGAGACAGGAAGTCAATAAAGCTCAAAAGGTTTGAAGGATTTTGAGTTCAATGTTCGGACTTCAATAATCAAATTGAACAAGTAATGATACAAGAATTCGTGGAATATTAATTCTTTGATATCGAGGTCAGCTATTGTGTCGTGAGATCGGCGAGAGCGTTACCATAGCGAGCTTATCGAATCGTCCGAGCGGCTGGCGTGGAAGGGCCGAACAGGTGCAGTACTTGCAGCAAAAAGTTGCCGAGCTCCAGAGCAAGTTGTCCGAGACCGATAGATCGTTCTCTTCGTCAAAGTCGACGACAAATTTTACAGGTACGAACAACAAATTCGCGATTGAGAGATACGGGAAAAAATTGTTGCGACGTGCCGAACGCGCAGACTAGCGTGAAATTGAAATAGTCTCGTCCGAACAGAGAAACATTGCGTATCTGAGAAATTTGGAAAAAGAGAGAAGAGTGCAGATGGAAAATTCGTCAAGAGAGCTCAGACAGGCGGAGATCGAGCTCGAGGCTAGTCAAAAGAAACTACAAGCAGCGAGAGCAAGGATAAAGATACTGGAAAACGATCTTAATAACGCGAAAACAAATGTGGTACTTCTCAACGAGAAAAGGATTCACGATGACCAACTCATCGAAGCGCTGAACGTGAGCATGAAACTTCTTGGACAGAAAAGTTTTTAATGCGGCAAAATCGCATAGTTTATTCTATTATTGACAGCAACTATGAGGATCATAATATTCCATTTGTTTTCTCTTTTTTTTTTCATTGATGAGAGTACAGTTTTCGGACCCCTCGTATAGATTTTTTTCCTGATACTCTATGAAAATTTCACTAATTCCTGAGTTGAAATTAATAATTTATTTTGAGGACCACGTGTGAAAACTTTTGAACCCACGAAAACAAACGAATGTACATAAGTATCTTTGTTCCGAGCGAAAAAAAAGGTGGGTAGTAAATTTGAATGATATTTAGGGTCAGTTGAGAGCTGTGGAGGACAGATTCAGGGACCGAGAGCACGAATTGCGATATCAGAAGGAAAAAGCGCAGGAAGCTTGCAACGAGATGAAGAGTGAGTTGAGTAACGTCAAAATGCAAGTCGAATTATTCCGAAAAAAGCTCGAAGAGCGCGAAACGGAGATCGAAAAATTGAGGTGCGTTTTTATCATGAAAAGAAAGGAATCGCTTAAATGTATGGAATTAAAAAATTATATTCGAAGAGAGAGGAACGGAAGAGCAAAACCGGAAAGAGTCTGGCAATCGCAACCGATCAAATCGTCGCAAGTAACCCCGGTGTCGACTCCGCGAAATTCGGAAGATCCAAACGAATACGTGACGATGAGCCTCGCCGCCGAAGCGGAGAGACAGAGGCTTTTCGAGCTCGTGACGTTGTTAAATAGACGCTTGGACAAGGAAAGAACGGAGACGGATCGCATCAACGTACCGTATTCCCTTATCGCTCATCAGCTTTAAATTATATTCCAATCCTCGCAGAGTGAAATTTTTTGTTTTCTCGTCAGTGATAAAAATTTGCGTCGCGCTTTCAGGAACTCTTGCGCGAGGAGAGGAACAAAAATGCGAGATTAGAAACGAAGCTGCAAAGATCGGAGTTGGATAGAGTGGGTATCGCTAGAGTAAATACCGGCTACCGAGCAAAGTCTTCGAAGTCTTTCGTGAATCTGGCATCGAGGGAAAGCTTGAACGCTGAAAAAATTCAATTCAAGTAAAACGAGTGTCGATGTGAGACAATACAGAATTTCTGTTGCCTATTCTATGGTAAATCGATTGAATTAGGCTGGAATTACTCGAGGAGGAGTGTCTTGCTCTGAAGACAAGATTGGCCACGGTACAGCAGGAAAAGTCGAATGATTTGGCGATTTACAAAAAAATGCTTGAGCAAGCACGACGAACTTTTCAAGATGCAGTCCGGTAAATTTTGTGAATTGTGTTTGCAATGTGATTACTATAATTTTTTTTTTTTAAATAAAAATGCGTGAGACCTACCAATTTTTACTTCATTTACGACTTATCCGTTAAATTCCATTATGTTTTTCTTTCTTCGCTATTAAATTGTTCTTTATATTCACAGAGGAAAGGTGAGTTACACAGCTGGATGCCACTCGAACGTAACAATTTGACGGAACGCGAAGGTGAATTGAGCAACGCGAGAGCCACGTTTTTCCTTTTTTTTCTTTTTTCTTTTTCTACTCGAAATAATGCACCGATGTGTAAAAGTGTCGGGGGATAACCCGGGTGTGATAAGGTGCACAATCTTACGTATATAAAGGCTTGCGCGCAGCGAGTCGTGCTCTGCTGTAATTTTATATAACGTGTTTGCCGAGCGTCGTTTGTGCGCCGAGGCAATGCGTATCTCGCTCCTGAGCCCGCCGAGCCAGAGAGAGAGAGATCTTCTCTACGCCGTAAATTTATTTTGTACACCCTGAGATTTAGGAAGACCAAACAGAAACACTTGCAAGGAACGTGCGGTTCGTATGGCAACGTTACCAGGCGACAGAAGCGGGACGTACATTTTTGTATGTATATTTTTTTTGTCATTACGACTTTCGGAAGCCTCAATAATACATCCCTTGACCCAATTAATTCTCCGTATCTATTCCGGTTGAGCAATATGAAAAATTAAAGAAGATGCGATGAAACCATTGGAAATATCGAATTCAATGACTTCCGGCACGGTGTCGAATCAATTATAAAAGATGCTCGATTATTTAGCTCATTTGCCGCATCGGTCGTCAGGGAATTTTAAATAATGATTTCGTGCCATTCGTGAATTTAACCGCGAGGCATAACGGCAATGCCCTCCGGTTGCTAACGAACCGCGGAACACAAAAACGAAATATCCGAAACGAAATGAATTCCCACGTTCTTTTATCAAGTCTTTTTTATCAAGCTATTATCCCTCAAAGTATTACACAATCTTTCTCTCTATCTACCAAAAATGAAAAAGAAAAACCTTTCTTCACCTTACAATAACGTTATCTACGATATAATCCATAAATAAAAACTTTTGCACCAATTGGGAAAGCCGACATTTTTCGTGTCAACGATATTCCAAAGCATTCGAGAACCACGAAGCCTCACAATGAGGCAGTTGGCGAACGTTTTCAAGATATATATGCAACATGCGTGTTGGGTCCTATACGATGTATATGTAAGCGGGTTACACATAGGCTTTTATCAACAATGCGCTCGCCATGGTGTACCACCATACAGTATATGATGTACATACACAATATATATGTACACAACGACGACGACTATGTAGAGAAGGTTGCTCCCTCGTTCGTTGCACGTCGTTCATAGAACTCTCTCGCGGACATATGGAAGTCTCCCACCTGTAAGAGAACTATAAAGTAACGCGGCAAAAGAGCGAGATCGCTTCGACCCGAGCGTTTGTAGGTATACTGAAAAACGCTATGCCGGTGTACGACCAAACGTATATCTCTCTATACGTGCACATCGTCGAACGAGAGCTCTCTCGCTCTCCTCGCTCGTTTTGTACCTGATAAGAAACGTGCCCGTGACGTCATGTAGACGCACAGGTATATGAACCAACGCGGCGAGTACTTCCACGTCACTTGTTCTCGAGCTTCACGTTTGTTCGTTTTGCCAACGTTCGTGTTACGTTACGTCTCGGCGCACGCTTTGCCGGATGTCGCACCCGGCGAACATCTCGCGGTATACCGGAAGGACCATCGCACACGACGGTATCGATATTTTCGACAATGAAGAAACGGCGGCTTCGCTCGCGGGGGGTGAGTATTTAAATATCAATCATATCGAGTGGGACTGAGGCGAGAAGGAGACGACGGGTAAGAAAAGAAAAGTGTTCTACGCATCGGTAAGAGTGAACTCACTTCTGGGCGTGAAAAACCACGTGATTCGAGAAAACCGCGTCTCTCCCCTTAACCGACGACGGCATCGCTTATGTGAATTCTGCGTACGAATATATCTCGCCTTCATGTGCAAATTTTGCTGGATTCCTACCTGCTACGCGAAACTTTAACTTCGCGACGGACGTTTCTTTTTTCTTGGTGCCTTATGGCATTGCGTAATGTTTACTTGGGAGGGCAGGGGACGAAATAGTTTCGCAAAATGTCAGAGAACACGCGGAGATTAAGATAAGTTAGCGCAATGTTGGGGTATTAATTTTGTTTTTTTTCGTTTTTTCAGAACATAATTGAGCCTTTCTCACGTGGGCCTTCAGTTCAGTGTGTTTTTTGCTCCTATCTCCGCTATCTTTGAAAACAGATTCCCTTTTCCCCTATGAATGTTTGTCGTCGGGCAAACAGGTTACGGATTTTCGGTGATACACATAGGTGTAAACGGGCGCGAGTCAACGAGAGAATATCGTTATCGTACTCGTTATCATATCTCTTCGCCCAGGAAACTGATAATGGGATCGTCACCTCAAACTCGCGTTATATATCATGCTTCGCGTATTATCAGATTCCTCTCCTAAATTGGAAATGTACTAAAGCAGTTCCGAACTTGCTCGTCGTCCATCGTTGCCTGTACTGAGTCGGTTTGTGATCGATAGTTTTTTTCCTTGCGAACGGTAATTCAATCGAAAAAATGAGTAATCGATTTTCACCAATTCATCGGTGAAATTATCAGTTTTTTCAGAAATTGGCGTAAATGATGATTGTACGACAATCTTTCGAGGTTGAAGAAAGAATATCGATGATGAATTTTGCTGATCGATTCGGATCGGGAATCGTAATTTAAGAAAACGTTTTGGGCTCAAAACTTGAGACATCGTCGATACTTGTGGAACTTTCGAATCCGAAGAATTTTATTTTTCTTATCGATATGTAACGACGCGACGGAACGATGTTGACGACGAGTCGACGGAATCTTATCGCACTTCTATAGTCCCCGCGTGTTTCTGGCGAGGTAGCTTTTCGATACACATAACCGCGTACAAAACGCACTTGGACAAGTCACGAGAGCGAACGAGCGTTAGAAAACGACCCAAAGGATACCGGGTGAGAGCGCTATGCAAACATCGAACTTTGCTGCAAGGAAACACTCGCGATAAATTTGAGAAGAGAAAAAAGAAAATTCAGACCGGTTTTCCAACCTTTTGAGTGAGATAGTTCATTTAAAAAAAAAGTCTCCCGTTCTATTAACAATTGTGTTTTATCTAAGTATGCATTGGTGCAAAAAATTGAACTCATGTGAAATACATGTTCAAAAGAAATAAGCATAGTTTCTTCAAAAATTGAACTTTAAACGTATACAAAATGCTTACGAAGAAAAGAATACGCCTATGCCAGTAAAATGGTGTCGTTTCGATCGAAAAATGCCTCGTCAACGCGTCCGACAAAATTTATTATCTGGAGCAATCGTTAAAAAAAGGTCGCGAGGTAACAGCGTGCAGGACGAGAGAACACGAATACGTTCGTTTCATGCTATTTAAGCAGTTGCTGGTAACAGGTGAAAATATCATCTGAACAAATAATAGATTCAAAAGAGGGGACGACGAGACAACGGAGGGGAAGAGAAGTCTATACATCGTGGCGAAACGAGAATGGGCTCTTGGCTCGTCGCCGTTGCTCGCAGACGCCCAGAACACACCACCGCAAGCTCCTTCTTCGTCTTCGTTTGTTCAGGCATTAGGAGCACCTCGATAATCGGGAACCGGCGTTCGGAACGAATTTAACGAGTCGTTCTTGATCTTACGTAAAGAGTGGCCTGCGGGGGGGAGGGTAAAGGAAGGAGTGAAGAGGACTATACGTGATGTTTGCTACTCGGCCGTTCTCCAGAGGGGGGCTCGAAACGCCTCGTGGTCCGGAGTCTCACTTCGGATCTCGGGGAAGCAAGTCCGTGCATCGATCTTCGTATCGCTCCGTATCATTGAAAAAAATCATCAAAGTGACTAAAATTTTTGCTGATCATTGCCTCTATCAAAATTCTCCAATAGTTCGATATCGCTTTGAAGCATTAAAACAAAAATCACCAAAGTGACTAAAAATGTCGTTCAATTGTATTTTAAATTTTATGATAATTCTGTCACGGCATCTTATTTTGATAACTTTATTTGTGATGTTTAAATGTAAAAAAATAGATATTGATATTTTTTAATTATTTCGTGTGCCCGAAGAGCACATAACGATGGAGTGGAAGAGTTTCCGAAGTGCGAAAGGGGATGGTATATTGTTTTTGACGCTCAATCTCAGGTAAGCGCTAAACGAACGAGACGCCTCGCACCGATACGATAACCAAGCAAAGGTTCCGTGTTCGAAGCTCGGCCGCACTAGTTCCGAGATGCAATCGAACCAAGGAGTCGAGAGAGAAGAGCCATTTCGGTGAACGTTACAAGGACGTCGACGCGTATAACATTGGACGATAAAATTTGCCTAATGAATATCGCGATTGTGGACTATCATTATTCTGAGAAAAAGGAAAAGTAAGGCGGGCGCGATGAAGAGAGCTATCCATCGACAGTATGGTAAAATAGACACTGTCATGGAGTTGCTCTCTTTGTGGACGCCGTCTAGTTCATCAGTTTCCTTATTCTCATTTGTGGAGAAATCGAAAATAAGATTGATGATAAAAATTTTCAAAAAGGCCGAAGAAGCGAATCCAATAGCGCGCATCATCGGTAAGTTAACCTTTTATCGATGCAATGGAAAAAATTGTCACTACAATTTGCAATATTTTCCTCTACGAGTACAAGAAAAATGTATAACAATGTAATTTGATCTCATAAAAATTTGATTAACGTATAACTCTGTGAATTTCAATTCGTATCGATATAAAAATTCCGAAATTTCCTTTGCCGTCGGAAGTATGAATGTCTATAATAAGAATAGAACATATAAATCTATATTTCTTCGTTCGATAATGAAAGAAACATTTTCAAAGTCATGAAAAACCGAGGTTACCAAGATTTCGCGTGGCCCTACGATCAACTCCGGGTTCAACGGTCAACGACACTTTCTGCGAATAGTGAGATCGTGAGAGGGCCACCAGTCACCCCGGAGGCCAATGACCTTCTCCGGTTGATTAGAAATGTGTACCCAACGGCAGGAGCATTGCCGCGACCTGCAGTCGCGTATATGTCATGCACATATACACGTCCTCGCCCCTCGACTCGGAACATTATGTGTACCATGGTCTCTAAACACCATAAACTCCGAGCTTGGAAGCCGTGTAACGTGTATACAAGAGCGAACGATGCAATGGAGTTCATGCGCGAAAAAATTTCAAAAAACTTGAGCGCGTACCGACGTTATCTTTTTCTTCTATTTAACCCTTCTGCATGATTGGTAAAGTATGCTATAATTCTATTAACTTTTTGAAAAAAACATCTTCATATACACTTCAACGACTGTCTTGAATACAAATTCTTTTTTTCTATTTAAACTTTTCAACTATTTATCATACCGTTTTATACACTTGTTCGGTTTTCGAGTCTCGCTGATTTTTCGCGATGTTTAATTGTCTATTTCGCAATTCAGGGTATTACGAGATTCGGAATGACAAAGATACCATCGACAATAGAGATTGGAGGCTCTCCGTTTGTCGCGGTGCAATTAGTCTAAGCCTCTCTCATTTACGACGTCTTAACTTTTTTTTTCTCTTTATTCCCCAAGACCAACGAAGACGCAATGGCAGAGATCGCGGGGGCGTCGCGCCGTGCCGCCTCCCCCCCGGCACCAGACAGCAAATAAAACTACGCGATATTCACCGCGATAGCGATGCAATAAAAGAAAAAAGCGCGCACCCGCACATATCAACCCTATTTAATTACAGCGATAAGAAGACCGCGATGTCTCCACTGCGAAACATACACGAATTTCAATTGCCTCGTCGCAACTGCAAATTTGCACAGACGAAATGATGAGATAATTTGTAGAACGAAAAGAAATGAACGTTTGTAACTCAATTCGCGGCGATACGTAATCGCGTATGGGTAGAGGTGTACGGGTAGACTCGACGAAGTGATGCCCGGGCGCGAATCTGCATATGTCCTTGTTTTTTTTCATACGCACAACCGTACGGTACCGCTAGACATTCCGCTACTGAACGATGTATCTCTATGTTCGCTACCGGTATATAATCCACCATAAGCTACATGCAACACCATTTACGGGCCAATTTTTACACATCCGCATTGAGTGCGAAAAAAATACATTTTCTTTACCAATTACAGCCGTCGAAAGCGTGGATTCAATTTAATAAGAAAACAACATTTTGAAAGTGCGCCGTTTCGAGAAAGAAACTTTCTCTTACAATGCAAAAATGCGGGCTTTTGTTTGTCGCCTCGCGGCAAGGAACTAAGATGGCATAACATGTCGCGAATTGTACTCGAAGTTCAATGACGAATGTACACGCGTCGCGAAAAATAGACTATTGTCTAATAACAGTTTTTGCATTCGGAGGCGTCGCGTTTAGACGACGATGAATATAGCGCGAGCGGCTCGTCTGTTGTATTGGCCACGGAAACATAAAGAGCCCGCGGCACCTTGCCGCTTCGCTGTGGATATGCAGTAAAAGCGGACCGGCTGTAAGCGAGCGTATAGGCGAACCGCCTATATATTGTTTCGTAAGATTAGAAGAACGTAGTAAGAGCGTTCTTTTAACGAAAAAAATTGTCGGCGTGTATTGTCACGAGAAAAATACGTTCCGTCCGTTTCAGTCGTGCATTGGCGGTAGAGGCGAATATTGTCCGTATTTCTTTCGATACTTTGCCACAAAAGTGTGTCAGCCAGCCGAGTTCTAGCGTCAATGAAACATTTGCGGCCTTGCGGTTTTCAGCGCTAAAGTAAACGTTACATTACTCTGAAATATTACAGTCTTCACGTCCCGATGGGTTTTCGCGAATTTCTTTCGCACGAATCTATAAACAGCGAGATGTATGTGCAAACGATATAATTGGCCGAAAGTTCGTTCGAAAGTCAAAGATAGAGAAGAATGAGAATATTGAATATGTTGTTATCCTAGAACGCCGATGATCTCTTTCGTTCCGACGATTTGTAGGCGTTTATGCTTCTTGGGACAAATCTAACTCGAAGTATATTTCACTGCGCATTGAGCAAAGAATTAAGAAAGTTTCCGTATTCGGTGTCGAGATAAAAAAATAATGTAAGATTTCGTTCAATGATAGAACCCAGAAGTGTTTGGAAAGTTCCGTGGCTCACGATAGCGAACCGTGTTATTGTAAGGAACTCAGGTTCTTCGGGCGAAGATTCGTTGACAACATTGATAAATTTCAGTTGCACAAATAAAAAATCAGATACGGCATATTCTTAATTAACGAAGATTCACGTACTTGTGCGACAGTGGATGGAAGAAGAAAAAAACTCGAGAATAACATCTCCTCGAGAGTAAATAAAAAAAAAAACGAAAGTAAACAGGGGTTGCGAAGTGCGAACAGCGAAAGCCAGCTGATGCGCAAGTCAGTTTCAGTGCGGAACTGCGTCCACGCAGGTCGGTCGGGTTTGTCGTCGCTGTCACTCGACTAAAAGAAATCAGTCTTTTGCGATGTCGGAAATGATGCTGTCGAGTGGATCGCTCGGTCGACGTTCCAAGTACGATAAGACCCTTTCATTTAACCCTGTTATAGTTTGATAAAAATTAAATTTCGTCGACGCGCTTCCGCCCAAGTGTTTTGATGTATTTAGGTTAGAATTCGGTGTTTGGTCTGTCGTGACAAGCAATCGCAACTCGTATGGTTCAGATTCAATTGTTAATGCTAATTGTTGCTCTTTGTTTTTTTTTCGAATTAATGAAGCTTGAAGATCGCCGCGGGAGCCGTAATATGCGACGAGAGTATTCTCAAAGGAGATATAACGATAGGCTCGAAAACTGTGGTTCATCCCAGAGCGAGTATCATCGCTGAGGCAGGTCCAATCTTTATAGGTGAAGGAAACATCATAGAGGAAATGGCGACTATTGTAAATAGGCTGAGGCCCGGAAGCAAAGAGTCGGACGGCGTTCAAACTCAGGTCATAGGAAATTATAACGTTTTTGAGATCGACTCTACATGCGAAGCTCTCAAAGTAGGCGACAACAATATTCTGGAAACGAAAGGTAAATTTCCATGAAATAATCTTTTTTCAAAAATCCAATCTTACGAGGAGCGAAACAATGAATCACTGTTCGTTTCCAGCTGTGGTTAGTCAGGGTGTGGAATTGACCAACGGATGCGTAATCGGAGCTGCCTGTTCGCTTCTGGAAAACGACACTGTACCGGAAAATACAATAATTTACAGCAGCCAATGCCAGCGTAGGGAGATGAACGACAAACCCTATGTAAGAAAATTACATGAAACGTTCAGAAGTTACGCTCGTTCGCTCAATGAGATAATACTCGATGCGCAACTTATTCGTTACAGCCGCAAGTAGGTCAACTGGATTTCCTGATAAGAGTTTTGCCCAACTATCATCACCTGCGCAAACCCAACACTAAGGCCTCGAAAAGCGAAGCGCTCACGTAATTCGGTGACTGAGAATTTTCTATATACATATTCATACTAATTAGAGGGCATTTAATTTATACAGCTTGATCGTCGCTTTTACATGAATAAATTATATTCAACGAATTCTTTGTCGAATCTCTTTAATTTCGCGCTCTATCGATACCCGACGATCGATACCACAGTCGATAGGATAGAATTCTATGATATCTTCGATGGATATTGAAGTAAATGTTGTGGAGGTACAAAAAAGAACGCAGAACTTTGAGCAGAGATGTCACTCGGATATCCAAACCTTACGAAAAATAATTGTACGAACCTACAGCACTTCTTAAGGCATTGCAAGACACTCGGTCGGTAAGAAGAACTATAATCCACTTCGTTTTTTTGAGGGTCTTTGTTACGATGAAATATCGAAAATTGTCAATTCAGTATCACGATACTCAAAATAGTCCGGAACGTTAAGAAACATTTGAAAGTATTATTCGGAGATTTACATTGCCTTAAGGAAACTCGCCTTATGGACGAGACGAAATAAAAAAATGTTAAGTCCTCTTCTACTGCCTAGTTTTTTTATGCGACGTGGTTTCGAGTTGTGTATTTTCTTTAATAAGATACATTAACGACTCTTCACCCGTAATTACTGAAACACTCAATTTCTTAATCTCCGAAAGACTTGAGAGGCTCATTTATTCATTTAATCGTGAGCGGTGTGGTTTATTATTTCAGAAAATTTTCAAGCCTTCCGAGAGATTCTCTCTCGCGGCAGTTTATTTCAATGATTACCGTCGCGTCGAAACCCCCCGCTGGCGTGTGCCTTGTAGCGGAAAGTGGTGACCCGGGAGTGCTGTCATATTTTGACGTCCGTGGAGGGTACAGAGAGAGGCAGAGAGAGTGAGTAGAGGCCGAGATTATTTTTCGCGGCGATGGCAAGGGTAGCGGAGTTGAAAACGAGACGAAGGGTGGCAAACGCGAGGGTGATGTATATATGTGTGTACGTCTGAAAGCGCGGGCAACAAAGTTGAAAGAGGGGTGGAGACAAAACCCCTAATGGCACAACGATTTTACGTAACTATTTCTCGCTTTGTCGCCGAGCTAAGGGTGTTTTTACCCTTCGCTGTGCGAGCATCGAGATATCTCGTGGTGTACAAAAAAAAAACTCTAATATTCAATACAATATATGAACTAGCTCGCAAACGATGACGAAAAAAAAAACCTAAATATAATGCTCCGCTGTCAAACCCAATCGTTCTTATCGCAATTAACGGTAATATTATATTTCATTAGCTCGATGGCGTGACGTTAAATGCAATTTAAACGTTATATCGAATAAACGATATTAGAGTACAAGTCAAACGTTAATTCGCAACGATCAATATAATATCTCGTGAAAAAAGCATTAAACGAAGAATCGTCGTAGCCTTTTTTTTATTCGTCTAATTGAATATTCAAAGACAAGAGAACACGGAGGTGGCGCGAATTTTGTATAAATATAATGGAGGTATATATAAAACTGCTGGGTTAACGAGTGACTGACGACGCGGAGGTTGATAAACCTCTATCGTTTTATAACTATTATTTGAAATGGATAAATCGTAATATCGATAGCGCGCGACGGCCCGACGTACAATTTATCCATCTCGAGAGAATCTCCTCACGGGTTTGGTCCGCCGAGAGTCGATGAATTTTACATTGATATCAAAGTCTTTCGGCGATATTATCATAAGTAATTGGTGTGACGGACGGTTGACGGACACGGGACTCGGGGGGTATATTTTCGCATCCACCCCTCTCGAGTAGCTCGACTGTGCGGCACTGTCTATCTATACATACGTCGCTCTCTCTCTTTCACTCACCGAACCGCGTCAAACCGCGCGGATCAACGAGTCAAACAAATGACAAGCGTTGCGAATTCTCCAGCTCGCGTTAACGTTTCTATTGTGAGCTCGGCGTATATCATGACGAAATCAACATACACACACACATATCCACCCCTTCAATCTCGAGAATCGTGGCGTTAAGGGTGTTCGAGAATGTACAAAATAAATCGTCCGAGGAGAAAAAGGTCGGGTTCCCGACTATGAAATGGACACTAATCTGGAGTAAAAAAATATTCCGTTGGATCGTTTGGTCATATGTAATGTAGAACCAAATGAAAAGAAGAGTATATAGATTAAAGAGACACAACGCCAATTCGTTATTTAATTGTTAGAACTAGCGAAATTGCGATACAGATATACATTGTTCGCATCGCATAATGGACAGCGTATCCCGAAAGTGGATTAGCAACAGTCTCATCTAAACTTCTCGACGGGTAGTTGGGCGTTAATTTATGCTGTCTCTATTAACACCATGAACCCTCCATTTCGTAGATGGTCGAAAAGCCATTTAACATTTGATGACCTACCAACCCGTTCTATAATTTTCCTGCAATGTCGGCGTCGTATCTAATTTCTATAATAAAATGATTCAATTACAGGCAATGAATATTTTCGGAATGGCCGAGATTACGAGCCGGGAAACCGGGTTGGATTTGCCGAACCGCCCCTCGGTCGCGAGTCGCACGGGTGAAACCACCCGTAAAATCAAAACGGGGGTAGAGAGACTTGCCGCGGTGAGAATGAGCGAGAGAGAGGAAGGATAAGCGACGGCTAGCACATCTACCGTAGACGACTCCGTGACGCGATTATGCTAACGAAGTTATTCTAACGTGACGCTGTTTACAACTACGCCGACTTAATGCGAATTAAGGAAGAGGCTCTAGCCGAACAATGGCGCCGTACTTTGGCGTACAACTTGAGTGAGATTCACGACGGCGAAAACGGCACGTCAAGAACTCCCGCTTAAAAGGAAATACCGCCGTAAACTCAATTGGTGGAATATCAACTCGTCGGCGTTTTGTAATTCCATAGTTGTACAATGAAAGACGATGAAAAAAAACGATGAAAGTTCGATTTGCACATCGCATCTTCGTTTTGTTTTAAACGCCGTTTACAAAGCGTCTCCATGGGAAAGTTATCCAGACAATTTTGGCTTCCTGGAATTAGGTGACATATCGATGGAGATAGATAAAGACAGAGAGCTGTCAAAAAATATTGGAAAACTGTTGATTTAGATGGGGATCAATACAGAGAGAAGTGCGTAAACATTGCATCAATCCCTCAATTCTTATATCGCAAAAAGTTGGTATTCCAAAAAGTTTAACCGCCTGGCAAGATGTTTGATGACCAAAACAATTTTTGTCTATTTTTATTAATTTTTTTCCAACTCTGTAATATCCCGTGGCGCGTGATACATGGTAGGATGTCTCTGTAATGGATTTTTTTTACCGGCGCGGCACAAGGTGAACTTCTCGACGCGTTAAAAGATCGTACAAGCTCTCTATCCCTCTTTCCGTCTATTTTTCCTCTCATCTCGTGGAGTTTGCCCCGCGAGCAAGAAAGCTAACCGGGCCATTAGCGCGGCGTGGAGGCGAAGCGGGCAAAAGAGTATAACCGAGATAGAAAGATGTCGCAGCTATTAATACGGAAATTAATCTGGCAAGACGCGACAGCTCGGTTCTCGTTGTCAGTTCCTCTCTGGAGCGTTAGCAACCCGACGGTTCTTCGTCAATTTGACGTCGGAGCCGCCCACCCTTGACGACGTCTACACCCCAAGTTCTTCCTCTCGCCTATAACTGTCTCACCGTAATCTTCAAGTTCAAAAGATTTTCCTTATTCGCAAACCAAAATGACGCCAACACTCCTCTATCATAATTAATAATTATTCATCTCTTCGAGAATCACAATATTATGAAAACATAGTCGGTACGATTGATGACGTGTCACGGTTTCATCAACATTCGAATTAATCATTTTCTTGCGCACTTGTTAACCACAGTCTCCTTATATCCATCAATTATTACGTGATAGCATTAAACAAATGTTTTTGTCGTTTTTCACGTAATAATAGATCTTTTTTTTTCGCTAAATGTATTCTACAATCCTAACTGCACGCTCGATTGTACTACAGTCATGACTCTCCGCGTATTTAACTTTCAAATATATATTTTATGCCTTTCACATTTTAATACTTGTCGACGCTTCCCTTCTCGCCGTTTCTCGGGTTCTCGCTCTGCCCCGAGCCAGCCTCTCATTCCACCCCGTCGTACTCACACTCCGTAGCGCATAAATATTCCGCCGATGTATATAAACTCGGCGGGCATTCAACGGCGATGTAATTCCCGAGGCGAGAAATATATACACGGCTTTCGGCGATGATGCAGTGCTCGTGCGTGTTGCAAGCGAGTTAAATTGTCTCGAAGATAAGAGACGACGAGACTTTTAATTCGCGATAAGAATAGTTCGAACGTCGTCGAACTCAGGAAGAAAGCGAAATAAAATTGTTGAAAATACATCATTTTTTCAGGATCGATAGAAGTGAGATCGATGGATCGATGGTACAGGGATAAAAGAGTTATATCGTATATACGAAGAAAGCCCCAAAATATGAAAGCATATAATGCATGCTCGAATGGTCTCGTGCTCATTTATGTGCCCGACGAAGCGTGCCGACACTTCGACAGGATTATTTGTACGATCTCGCCGTGAACCCGACGTTTCCGCCGAATCCTTTGTCCTCTCCACGGTAGCCCACGAGACGTTTCCCGGTATTTAGGGAGCGACAATGTCGAGATTTCGCGGGGTGTTTTGCACACGAGAATAAGCGATATGTTCGTGTATATGAAAATTCCCTTGGAGTCACGGTGAATATTCGAGTCACGCGCATGAATAATAACTCAACGAATCGATATATTCATTTTTGAGTACGATAAAGGCCATAAATCATGCTGCCGATCCACGAAAGTTGAAATAAAGAAATTATACGATGGTTATTTTTATACCTTTATAATGTTTATTTATTTAAATAATTACGCTGCATATTTTTGCAAGCAGTCCAACGAGGACCAAAATTGTTAAAGGACTTGTAATCGACGAAAAAAGAAAATTCTTAGTATTTTTTTTGTTTGTGAAATTTCGTCCCACATCATGACGCGCGTATGCTTTTTTCCGCAGAATACAATTGGCATCTCGATTTTACCAATATTCGATTGGAAAATAAAGATGTAACTCTTCAAAAATAGGGAAAAATGTAATTTTTCGCAGAATCGATCGGAAAATCAAATTTTGTCATTCGTCGTTTCGATACTATGTCCGATCTATTTTTTCTCTGCTGTTCCCGAATATGTCGATTATTCCACTCTCGTTTTAATATTTGACACGAAAAATTGGGACCGAAAAACATAATTCGTTCGCGATTTACCATTTTCGAAACGTTGTTCGGAGCATCGACGCTTCAAGTTTTAATGGACAATTTCAGTAGCCAGGATTTTTTCTCATTAGATAGAATCCAAGTGGAATAGCCCACGAGCTATGACGGAAACAATTTAAATATCCCGAAATCCGGTAGCCGGTCTCTTCGTCATCCGATAAATTAAAATGCGTCCTTCATACTAGAGGACTGCGAGTATTTAGGCGGATAATTGCTTTTTTTCCCCCTTATTGACTCGCGCTACTTCACTACTAGTGACGCTGTTAAGAGATCTCATGCTGTCGGCGGAGATCAAAGAGTCTCGGCCGGAGCGCATTCGGATGCATCGAGCGCAGTCACAGCAGCCCCCGGGCTTGTCGTCGCAGATAATCGTAGGAACAAGCCAGTGAGAACGAGAATAAGAAGAAAACGAAGAAGAAGAAGAAGAGCTAGAGGGGTGGAAAAAACACGCTGACAGGAAAGTAGGATGAGCTGTGATAGCATTCCTCTAATTTGTCGGCTCGAGCTCTTTGTCGGCTAATCAATTGTGTTCGTGATTAACATACGGTATTGGGAGGCGAAGAGGCAGCAAACGCGACGACGAACTGAGACGTCTCGTTGCAGGCGAGTATGCATACGCGTGTTGCATACTCGCACGTACTTAAATCCTACGGCTGCCGAGAGCGCATCCCCCTTCAAGCTTATCGTTAAATCGAGCAACGAGTCCTAGATCTCTCTGATGGGACAGGAGAGTTTTCGCATACGAAACTCGCGAGCCAACAATACCCATTGCTTGTATTTCGTTAAAAGTGCATTCCCATTGCCACAGACGAGACCTCGGAAATTAATAGGCTCTACGAGAATTCAGGCTTTAGTTATCTTTATGTAAATGCAACGGGGGGCCTTTTTTTTGTCGTTGCAGACCACATCGGAGATACGGCAACGAGAAAGTTTGTCTACAAATAGTAACATGCCAATCGACGCTTTGTCGGCGCATTCTCGATTAACGTACTCACGTCGCCGCAACGCTTCCGCATGCTGACATGGCGCGTTAGCCAGTGACAGCAGGAAGTAAAGGAAAAGTTGAGGGAAAATTAATTAAAGAACGAAGAAGTTTGAAAAAAATATGAGGCGTACGGAAATATTTGATGACGAACGGCCGATTACATATCTGATTCGCTAAATGACTAAAGGGAATGGAATTCCGAACTTTAGAATCCGAGTCAAATTGTCTTCAGGAGGGTGCAAAGATTTCTTGGAATTATTATTATGTAACATTAATATCGTTAGCACCTTCCACATGATCGGTTTTTTTTTCAAATTTCTATCCCATTTGGAAATCTTTGAAATTTTCACTGTATCTCAGTTTTGGCTGGAAATTTAATTATACGCCCTCCTTAATTAAACGAATCATTCTTGCTATATACAATATCAATCCGGGCAACATCGAATGGAGCTGACTTAATGAAGTTGGTGCCTCCGGCCGACGACAGTACGAGAATGTGAATGAAATTTTGCCAAAATCGAATTTCCTATAATATGAATAATCATACGTAATTTTTGTTCGCGTGCGTCGGGTTCTCGCTTACCGATTCACCGCGAGTCTATAATTTATTTGCGCGTATGGTCCGAAATACACCCCCGTTAGCCATGTGAGGCTACCGGTTAATCCATTACAGCGACAAACCCGCGTGCATGCTTCATCACCGCCCACCAATTTGCCAACCATCAATTTCAAGACCTGCTGCGTTTCTCTCGCGCGACACGCAATTTCTCTGTCCGCAGGTTTCCGCGGCACGCATCGCCAGCCAAAAGTGTACGTTACATTTGCAGCGCTGGTTATCGCTATGTCACATATAAAGGGTCGCATAGTGCAGAAGGCAATAACTGTTATCATTTTGTCGAAAAAAATTAAAATCTCTCGTTTTCATTACTTCTCGCGAAAGCGTTTACAAAGAGACGAAGCTCCGTAAAACGACGATTTTCCAATGATTCGATATTCGATATTTGATTGGATATTTTAATAACAACGATAAAGGATAATTTGATTCTCCTTTCCCAAAAGTCCTTTTTTCCAACACGATCGGATACTGGTCAATACATTCGTTCCAATCCAGATTAACTTCGCGCGACTAAAGTTAGCAAATTGCCTGAGGAAAACTCTCGTAAAAACTCTTCGTAAAAGTAAATACGAAAGACTTAAAAACGATTTTTATCACTCAAAAGTGCAACAGTGTATCACCGGAGTACTCTGGCGAATCTCGTAAATTTCTTCGGGAGAGAGCAATGCAAGAAATACATAGACGAAGCGCCCGGAAGGCACTCGACGGAATTTCGCTCGTTAAGCATATCGTATGCATATCGACCACCCAGCAAAAGTTGCATCGACGAGAGAAGCTTGCTTACGAAAAACGACGGGGAGAAGTTGAATTTTCGAACCGAAAGCCATGAGCGTAAGCGACTGTCGGTTGCGGCCAAAAAAGCGTTGAAAAAAAAAATTGTAGTAGCGAAGCGAGGAAAAGCATAAAGAGAGACCGGCGATATGGAGAACGGGAGAAGCTTGCCCGCGGAGGCTGTGGCTCGTGAACGCGGGCGTAAAATGTCGCTCTTCTCGGGTCATAAAACAGCGGGCAATTAAATAAAGGGTCTCTCACTCTCGGGTTCTCGGTGCGTGTGTGCCGAGTAGTTATACATAAAGCATAGCTCTCGGCATCGGTCGGAGCTAAAGAGGAGTGGAAAGAAGAGGATCGAGAAAGCCAAGGCGCGAGGTTTCTCGGCTTCACACGTGCGTAACCGTGTGTGGACCGCGAGAGACGGAACTCTCGCTCTTGGTTTCCCGGCTCTGCATATCCCGCGTTCTATTTTTTTTTTTCTTTCCATCGTTTTTTTTTTTATTTATTTTCTTACGACCTGCTCCGGCAAGCCGCCGGGACGCCTATGGTCCACGAAAAGAGACACGACCGTGACACAAGATTTAGAGCCGTCTGAGCATCTCTCTCGCTTAACCGAATCGACTGTATCGCTGTTTTGCGAAAAACGACCTGTCCACCAATTTGTCAGCGCATGCATTACGCTTCCTTGCTGTGTGTTTTGTGTGCAACATCATATTCAAGCCTGTCGCGGGACCGAGTATAAAGGCTAATCGAGCAAGTTAGTAAAAATGCATCGATCACCTTTTTTTTTTCATTGTTGTTTAATTCGCGCGGTGATTGCAATACAATGGAAGCAAAAAACGGTTTCCAGGAAAGATTTGGGAGGGCCATTGAGTATTCCGCAGGAACACTCGCACCCGGGTGGATCCTTACCGCGAATCGCGACGCCGTGGTTGAAGAGGTCTTGCCGCGAGGTTTATTCGATTTCCAGAAACGAAACGCGAGAGAGTGGAAGGGACACGAATACGGATTTTCGTTGTAAAATATGTGTGTGCGCCGGGCAGAGAAACCGAAGAGAATGAGAGAAATAATGCGCGCGTGGAAGACCAGTAGCGATAATGCCCCTAGTCTTTTACGACGCGTTAAGCATATTCGTTGCTCGTAAGTGATGCTGTAGGACATTTCGTGTTTTCGACGAAAATTCGATTCCCAGTGAGAGGCCGGCACTCGGCATTCTACAAAAATAAACGAATATGTGCCTCGAGAGGGGAATTAATGAAGCTCGTTGTTCATTTAATAGAGTAAAAAAAGAATATCGACTGAACCTTTTTAAAAATTAATCCTTGGGGTCAATCTGCATTTTTTTTATTACCAAAAAATTTAACTTGCAGAAATTTCTCCAAATTAAATATGATCCGGTGAACAAAATAAAATGTTTCTTTCATACGTGCAATAATTTCCTCTTTAAGATGTGTGTATCGTTACATTCTCAGCCAAAATACGATTTGGAGAGAATTTTGACGACTTCCTGGGGCTATAAAAATCTTCCAAAAATGAACTATACAGAAGGAACTGATAGCATTACTAAATATTTACTTAATAATAATTCCAAAAAATTGTTAACATGTTAGTTTTAAAAAATCTGGTCAACAGATTATCCGATAACCTAATTTTTTCCGAATACATATGGATTTTCAAACCTTTTTTTCTTTTATTGAAAATTACGATATGGAAAAAATATTTGATTGATTGTCCAGAAAATGTGTAAGTGTGCAATTAGGATGTGTTCGGAAAAATGAACGGATCAATTTCTGCGAAAAAAGTTCGTTTACCAGATGATTTGTTAAACAATTTTCTTCAACTATTTGGTTAATAACTTTTAAGCACTGTTCTTATACGAGTTCAATATTCCTAGAAACGTCTAAATGGTTGATTCTTTCATAATTTTATCCCATCGGGAAGAACTCGAAATTAGCTCCGAAATTCACTTTTTGCTCAGACTGTAATAACACAGCCAAATTACATTTTTGATATTATTGGTTCATTTATAAGATTAAGGTCCATGCAAAGTTGTGATTTTTTAATAGAAAAAAATCTGAAGTAATGATTCCTTTGCTATCGAAAAATATAAACGTTCGGATGATTTAATTGAATTCATTTTTTCTGAATATACATAATAACTGCTTCTCTTAAATTTCAAAGAAATTCGATATAGCTATAAATGTATTGGCTTGCAAGGCAATGAATCCGCCGATAAATGCACTGTTCGATATTCCCCGAGTTCACGTAATTTAATACAACGGAGAGATATCGTACACTTCATTCCATCCTAGACATTTCCTATCTACGTGTCAGATAAATATAATTAAATTTGTTACCGTCTCGAGATTGTTTTATGCATTTATAGCATACGTGCGATCGTTGAATAATCGAATTTGAGATAAAACGTGAGAGTCGCTTTGTCGGTCGGGATTCTTCGCTAGACACATCTCAATTGCCGTCTCTCGTGAGATGCATGAGACGAGAAATCACGGTGTTTAACTTTAGACTGGCGTGTACGTTTAAGGGACCAATCAAAGAGGCGCGCTAACGAGCGTCGAAATAACGTCGACGTTTTCCGAGGCTTCGCGACACTGATTAGTCGAGTCTCGTTAGTCAACGGCAAACGTCTACCTTACCGAATCTCCTGTTCCTTAACTACCGAAAATCCTTGGCTAATTTGATGATTAATAACTGCATTAAAGACGTGAACATCGTTGTTAACATAACGAAGGAAAATTTCTTTATTCCCCAGTACCTCGCGGATCGAGTTACGTGGGCGTAAGAGAATTGAGAGTGAACAAAAAAAAGCCGCCTTGACGGATAACTCGACGTTCTAACGAGACTTTATGGCTCTCGGAGCACCTTGCGCGCGTCCTCTCAGGATTATTTTTAATGTTTAACGAGACGCGAAAATACGGTTTTGACAGTGTAGCTGAAGGGCCAACGTGTTTCCCATTAACCAACGGAAGATTCGTTGTCTTTTTTGGTGACAGGAAACGCGCTTAACGATCGTTGCCTCGTCGGCTCGATGCACCGAGATAACTCGACGCATTAATTCTCGTTGCAAAAGTAAACGACCTACATCGATTTTCTTGCCCGAACTGGGAAACAAAGTTATTGAAATTAACGAAATATTTCCTTTTTCCGAAAGGTCAACTATATATATATATGCTTTTGCTAGCATATTTTGCTTTCATTGCTTTCATGAAATTATAGATTTTATTCAGACATATTACGATGAGTAATCGATAAAAACAATTTATTGATTCCTACCATTCTGTTAACAAAAAAAATAGAATAAAAGTGACTCGATTGAATAACTCTCCGTGCTGTTAATACTGAAAAAATTAATACGACTATAAAATCTACTTCTATCATTAAAATCATTCTATTTTGTGTCTACTAATGTCTCCATAATTAAAAGAATAGTATGAAATTGTCTACATGCATGCAGACTTTCTCTACTTTTGTAATGTACACATTTTTACAAACGGCTCATTGCGAAAATAATATATAAAAACGCCTCTCGACGTCGGTATTTTTTTGTATTTCTCGTTCGTGAAGTACATTTCAAAAAAAATTAAATATAACTCGACTGCTATGATTTTCGGTATGTTACAATATCGAATTCTTGATTTTCCGGTGTTAATCGAATAGTCGCCGAAATTCCCAAGCGGATATCCTAGATCTGTGTACTTCGCGAAACTAGCGATTTCGGTTGGATCCTCGGGGGACGTTTTATTCCCCCTCGTAGCTAATGCGGGGGTGCGCTAGCTTAGCTGCAACGCACAAACTAGTCGGCAAGTCAAATCGAGGCAGGCAGCAAAGTGGCGTGACGCCCTCGTAGCCCCTAGGCGATTCCATTGTGCCTAATTGCGGCTGAACGAGCATCGACAATCGTCGGACGGGGGGATGAGAGAGGGTGTTATATATATGGATATATGTGCAGCGACAGTAGCAGCAGCAGCAGGGAGCCGCGCTCGACGCTTCGGCGTCGGCGCTTCTTCACCCACGCTCCGTGGACCAAGATGGCGGTCGTAATGCGGGTTAACGCGCAACTATGACGTCGTTGGTTCACCGTCTACCAATCGACGAACGGAATAGTCGACCTTGGCCACGCCCAGCCACGGGATCATGCCGCGGATGTTTAACAGCGGAAAAACGGGGGATAGCTCCCCCAGGTTAAAGCTCCTTAAGCACCGGCAGTTGCCAGCCGACACGGCCCTGGCACGGTCGATCTATATCGCACGTTTTCTCGCAATCACGTACGTGATCTTTTTCACACATTGAATCGTGACGAAAAAAAAATACAACAACATTGACTTGTTTATGTTAAAGAAAATAAATAAAAAAATAAAATACGTATAATAGTGAAGTGTAGTGCTTTTGTTTCATTACAATTTTAGAAACAGTTATAGTTACGGTGATTGTAGTTTGTAAAGTGCGAGAGTGTGACGAGTGTTTGGCAGAAAAAAAGAATATCGTGTTGCCAATGATCGAATTTCAGTGACAAATAGGAGAAGACGCTCTCGGTTGGCTAATAGATTTTAGACAAAATTAATAACAGCGCGACGATGGATTCGCCGATAGAGGAGACAGAGTTGGACGTCGGTTCGGCGAGCGACGAGCTCGATACTGTGGAAACGCGGCGGGCTCACAGACCGGCTCCGAAACCTTTTACCATCGAGAGCCTAATTGGCAATAGAGCTCAGGTTATTAATTCGGATAAAGGACGATCTATCGACAGCGAAAAATTCATTAGCGGAAACGGCGATGATAATGAACGGGAGAGAGAGTTCCTGTATCAGCAGCATTGCCTTGCGACGGCCACAAGCGCGCTACCAGGTTCGTTTTTCATTAATTTTTTTAATCTATCGTCCAAATAATTGTGGTACCTAAAATCTAATACACTGACTCCAAAAATAAATAAATGTGTGTCCGCAATCATTATTTATTTTATTTAAGTAAGTGGATTTCAAATCGAACCTTCAATGTAAATGAATGTTGTTTTGAGTATTTTATAGAGCGTGTTATTCATATAATAGCCCAATCACCGACCTAATATCTGGAGTTAATTTATGTAAATGCTTTTCATCCAAGGCCAATTCAAAATTGCTGAATAATTAAATTTTTCTTTGACACAATTAAAATGAAATCTTGATGTCTCGGAGGTTCCTTTGTTTACCTCTTCGCTTGAACATTTTTAACGTTTGTAAATCATCTTAATCCTAAGATACTTCTTGAGATGAGAATCACGTTAAATTTGTCTAAGATCCTAATTCGTTTAAACGATTTATAAAGAAAATCCATAATGAACGACCGTTTAAGTTAATTGTCATCGCGATAGAGAAATGAGAAATTATATCTAAAATTTCAGTTCAAATTCAGTATTTGAATGATTAATATTTACCGGTAAAATTTATCACAAGAGTAATGATTTGTTGTTTGTCAATAAGGTTTCGCGATGCCCCTCGGATTGTACGGCGCGTGGCTACCGATGAGAATGTACGGTGGAGGAGCATCCGGTGGTCCATTATTGCCGCATCATCTAACCTCCGCTACCTATCCGTCTCAACAAAATCACCAAAATCAGATATCGCAGCATCTGGCTTTGGGTCTGAATCATCTTCAGGGTGCAGCGTATCCGGGACATCGGGACGGCCAGTCGGGAATAAATTTAACCGACAGCGACGACGACGGTAGTCTCTCGCCTGTTCACGACCTATCCAAATCTCAACACGGTGAGTTTATATTTACTTGTAAACTAGCGAGTGAAAACAAATGTGTGCATAATAGAAATAATATAGAAAATAGCTGCACGGAGATAAGCGGTAAAGATAGCGATCGATTTTTTCGAAACATAATTGATTGTCATTCGATCACAATTAAAAGTCTATTAGTGCTGTGCGGGGACACACACAGCGGTATATGGCTAGCGTGAAAGTCAATTAATAACTAGCGAGGATTCGTCAACGGCAGTCTCGCGAGTTAATGACGTCCAGCAGACCGACGAGACGTGTATTCTTCGCTTTCGATTCTCAATTAATGTCGTCGATATACTTAAACGATTGTCAATACCCGGTGAATTGAGATATCATTCGTATTATCCGTGTATCATAAAAAAAAAATAACCGATGACCGAGACTGGCATAATCAATTTTTCGATCGCCAATGCCTGCGATGCTCTGAAACCTTTTGATTTTTTTTTTTGAGCGCTTAAAATCAAGCGCTCCGTCGATGACAACGTGTCCAACGTTCCTCGATGAGCTACGGTTGATGCATAAAATACTTGAGAATATATACGTGGGGAGAATTTGCCCGTTTGGAATTGACAATCGCTTCTACACGACTGCAGAGGACTACTAAGTCCAATGTCACGATGCGATAGATAGATTGATAGAATTTTTTTAATTAAAAAAACAGGATTTTTGGAATTAATTATTTCGATTGTCATTTGGAAAATTCGACTGAATTATAATCCGTTATTATAGTAATTTTTTCTCCACATTTTGTTGTTATTTGAATAGTTTAAATACGTTTGATCTCGGATACAGCAATAGATCGAAAAATAGATTTGAAAAAAACAATAAGGATATCGGGAATCAATAAGACAACTTTATCTGTATCCTCAAAGAGACATTATGCCGAGGTATCTTTTTTCGCGAGAATTTTTTCATCAAACTGTCTTCGTATTCAAACTATCCGAAAACTTCGTACGAGCGAACGTAAAATTTGGACGATATTTCCGCAGTTGAGAGTTAAATCTGTTTTAGCTCCAATTGTTTTTCTCCTATCGTGACGAGTACTATAGTTCCAAATGTCATCACACGCGATGTGTCCCATTAATAATTTTGTCTGTGTATGGATATTTCCGTTTGTTGTACTAGACGGTATTATAACTGAATATAATGTCTTTCTCACATTGCATTATATCGATTATTATTTCACATTCGCGACAATGCTGCCGGTAATATCCTCGAAATAATCCTTATGTAATATTCTGAGTGGATGACAAAAGTGAGAGAGAGAGCAGTAACCGTGCCATCGTGAACTATCTGCGGAGTCTGTCGCCGGAAATCGGTATTGAGAGTAATAAATCGAGACTCTCGAGGAAACACTCTCGAATCTATGTGACAGTGCAAAGCACGGTACAGCTTTTGCCACAGTATTTTGGTGCACGTATGTGTGAACCGTTGAGTGAAATGAAATTTTCAAAGGCTTCATTTATGGCTCCTCGGTTAATGCGCGCGAACCATTCGTACTCGTACCTCAGCGCGGCCCGCGTTCATTCGGGTTATAGACGAGGGATATACAAAAAGGTATGTCGCATCGTATGACATGAGTGATCGATTCCCAGAAGGATTTTCGTGGCGCATACGAAATCGTCTGGCTCGCGTCGGCGGGACATCAATAAAAAGCGAACGAGCTCTCGAAGTAGCCATCACCCATTCACACATCGTCGTCGTCTTTTTCTATACGGGTCTTTCTTTATCGCCCGATACGTGATCGCGAATCAATGAGATTTTTTTTCTATTCGTCCATCCACCGAAGATCGACTCGATAAGAATGTAACCTTTTACAATCCGTGCAATTTAAGTCGTTTAACAAGGTCAGCAAAATATTGAGTATCAGCTACAAAAGTAGTGAATAATTCGTAAAAAAAAAAAATTTCGTTGCTTTCCTTGGGTTCTTCGCGGGAAGGGAAATTGCTTGCGGTTTTTTTTTATCGAAGACTATTCTTCGACTTCCCCTCGTTGTGTACAATTTCTTTTATTCATTGACCCTCGACCAGAGCGTATGTAGTCCGCGCCGCTACACGACATGGGAGGATCATAATACGAGCTTTCCGCAAAGTGCGTGGTCCGGGTAAGAAAAAAAAAACAGAGAACCACGCAGGGAATATCCCAGAGACGCGAATAAACGTCGAAGCTCGGGGAATGATCGATAAGCCTCGACGTTTCGTGGAGTTTCTACATCGCGATGAATCGGTATCTCGGCCAATTGCACGAACGGCTGTAGAAGTGATTTCTTAATTATACAAATCTGGCATAGCGGCTTCGCGGTTATTCGTGATTCATGCTCGAATTAATTCATACGACTTGCCGTACAGGGTAGCGGCACGAGATATCGTTAATTCAATTGATGAAGGAGGTCGCCGTATTGAAGCGAATATCATCAACGTGAGAATAATTATCGATCTCGTTCTCTATAGTAACCGTAAATTTCATTGAATCAATTCCTCCGGATGAGTAGCGTTTCCCGTGTCGAGTTGGAATCTCTCTTTATCTCGCTCTCCACCTCACAATAATTAATCGTCACATCGGCTCATAAGTAATTTCCATCACCTCGACTGCAAATTTCCCCAAAATTCGTCGAAATTTATACGATGTGTCGTGTCACCGGAACTGGAGAATCGGAACAGTTGCGATTTTATGAATGGGATTTATATAGATCGTGAAATTCACTAGGTGGCACGATATCGAGGACGAGACGAGCGAACATCTCTGATTCGCTTGATATATATCCGTGAAATATGGAGACGAAAAATGAATGAATTTGGTTTTGCGGTCAATTTAAAGAATCAACACATGATTATACTTCTATTCGGCATCAGATTCTCACAGTGTGAAAAGAAACAATAGAAACGTAAGAAAGGTTCTATTATTTTTTCATGTAAAGCGACGAAAATGTTGCTTCATATGAAAAGAAAGTTCTTATTGCGATGTACGAAGAAAGAAAATTTGGAGGCACTTTTGAGATCTATACCACTCACTATACTGTCTCATTTTTATAATTTTTCATAAGAGAAAGATTTACCTAAAATGTCGTGATTTTCAAAAGAATTCTCATCGAACACTTCTGTTAAAAATTATACTATGAAAATGTTTTTGCATGGAAAATAAAAAAATAAGCATGCACACACATTTCATGTATTCACAATCGAACTTGCTTAATTTGATCTTTATCGAATTACCCGCAAACTCTCAGAACTTTTTATCAATTACACGTTACTTGTTAATTAATCGGACAAATTATTTGTGACGTTTTTCCTGATGAAGACAGCAAACATGTGCTTGGTTTCCTGAATCGAGCTTTGCGAGCTATGCATTTGTTATGAAACAAAACATTGGAGTGGTTCAAAGTTTTATAATCGTTTGTGGATTATTGAGTTGTAGAGTCGCACATGACAAGACGGGAAACACTAATTAAAAGCCCATAACGATCGGTTTCGAGATAGAGGCCAATTAGAACAGTCGCTGATGAGGAAACTCTTAATCGGGTCTCCGACACTCGTTTCTGTTTAAATATCCATTGAAATAATCGATTCTCGAACTTCGACGAGCCTGACACAGATCGGACCTTGTGGCGTTTCGGCACCTTTCGCCTGGCGCATTGAAACTTTCCCATGTGGCCTTGAATGTCTGATTAAGGGACTATACTGCGAGCAACGCATCAGACGGTTATGACGACCGTTAGGATACTCAATTTGGCAATTGGCCAATTATTTATCGAACCACTGGATTTTCATACATGAAAATGGCTCCGTCGTTGAATAAGCCAGACGCGTATAAAAAAAAATCCACAAAACGATCGCATCCAGAATTTAAAAAAAATCTCTGTAAATAAATTAACTGAATGCTGGCTTTTTTTAACCAAATAACCCAGCGTATGAAGAATTCCCGGTAATTCAAATTGTTTTTCCAAGCCGTTGGAGTTTCCGACGGCAATTAGACACGTGTTCGTCTATCATTCCTCGACTATTGAATCGATCGGACGAACAATAATAAGTGTCGTGTGTAAAGACACTTCAGAAAAGCTGCCTAGTCGACCGCTACTTCCGGAAAAGATTATTAATTTTTTATAATTTTCTTCTCCCGTGATCCGCACGCGGTTGATACGCGGAAGTTGGTATGTTTTCTTAGTTAAATTTCAAAGCATCTCTGCTCCATTACGTTAGAATCTTACCGAGCTCAATGCAGACGTAACGTTCGAATGATAAAAAACGAGTTCCGCGTTTTTTTTTCGATTTCAATTCATATTAAATTTAAATCTCACGTATTCGTCGCAATTCTGATTGTTTCAGGTTCGGAAAGTGGTCGAGTTTCTCCCGAGAGTGACGACGAGGGTGTTGGAGGAGATTCCGGGGCGGGTCATCAGGGTTCTTCGTCGAGTAACGGTGGCGCCGGAAGTAGTTCGAGCAAAGCTCGAAGAAGAAGAACGGCGTTCACCTCCGAGCAATTGCTCGAGCTCGAGCGTGAATTTCACGCGAAGAAGTATCTCAGTCTCACGGAACGTTCGCACATAGCTCATGCGCTCAAGCTGTCGGAGGTGCAGGTGAAAATATGGTTCCAGAATCGTCGAGCAAAGTGGAAGAGAGTTAAGGCCGGCTTGACGAGCGGCGGTGCCGGTACAGCCGGACGACACAGCGGTCACAACGGTGGCACCGGACACACGGGAAATGGACCGAGGATCGTCGTACCGATACCCGTTCACGTTAGCAGACTCGCGGTAAGATCGCATCATCATCACTTGGAAAAGTGTCCGACGCAATCGTCGACGCAGGCCTCGAGGCCTGGCAACCCTCTCGGCAATGCACTGAACGTACGACTTGGTGGCTCAACGATAACGGCGGGGGTCGCACAATTGGGAACCGGAGGTGGTCTACGAGCCTTCACTGCACCTCAAACTAACAATGCTTCTAGAAGGTAGCCCGTACACTGATTTAATCGTTAGAGATATTAAATGAATGAGTAAATAAATAAACGAATACTGTACAATATTCGGGAACTCAAATTCGAAAAAAGAAATCTTCTCAAGTTTTACTCCAAAAACACACGACGGGAAATCGATAACTGAAAGTGGCATAACCATTTCTTTTCACATACTTGTTGTGCTCAACATTTTTTCGTAATTGAATCGTAAATGGGAATTTCGTTGTAATCGCGTAATTGTCGACAAATTGACCAAAAACTATTCAATCAATTTCTGATTTAATGAAAAGAAAAAAATCGCGAATGATTTCTACGATTGCATAAAAATCGAAGCGATGTATGAAGAGACAAAGACCGGAGGATAAATGTTGATTGCGTCTGAATTCTCGAATCGTTACGAGGGTGATGTGTATGTCGCGTCGTCGAGGAATTACAATAACCGTTGATGGGCGAACAAACGTCGAGGGGTACGAATGTGTTGAATTTATGTATATTCCTGTTTGGCCGCGCCCATTGCGCCTCGTATCCGTCCCAATCGGAGGGGGGGGCGATATTATATATTATTCGTCCCTCGGGTTGTAATCCGTTCGAAGCGGATTACGCGCCAGAGTGAATTTCACGAAAGCCCAAAGACTAAGAAGACGGAGAAGATGAGTGGAAAAAGAAAAATTAAACAAACAAACAAACTAACGGATTAACAAAGTATTATCCCGATAAAGAATATCCGAGATAGCCTCGAATGGTGTTGCAGTGAAGGGGCTTTCGCAATTATATTGCATGAAGGTGCGTCCCCGTATTTGTCGATAAATTTTTCAACAACGATGTAAAAAATGTTATATTAAAAAATCAACGTCGAAAAAAAAGCTTAGCAACTGTTATTCGCGGACAATGCAGCGACAAGCAAGGCGGAATCCACGTACAACGGTTGCCGCGTATATGCATTGACCCTTTGCTGGTCGAAGCAGCCAAAAGTGTATCGAAACGTTATGGGATGTCGGCGGTCGCTATAGTTGTGGCCGAGAATGAATTAACTATTGCCGATTAACAGCTGTTACACATTTATTTTCGACTTGAAAAAAATGTACACCGTGTGGCATACTTTTTTTTCGACAAAGGCGGATAGTGCCTCAATGTAATAATTTCGAGGAACCTTGAGGCACACCAAGGCAGGTCAGTCCTTGGGGATATACTGCTCGGATGTTATCCACTTGATTCCTGCCCACGAATAACGTTGCATCAAACGGATCGTATGAAATATACAAACGGGAAGAACGAAGGGCAGAATATAAAAAAAAGGAGAATGAGAAAAAAAAGAACAATGATGTAGATAAATCCGTGTACTGTAAGATAATGAGAGGATTCGAGGGAGTCTATCGTATACGTTAGAAGCCACAACTTGTAAATAGGTCGAACGTGTACGGCTTACAGTCAACGACGATGAAATAATGTATAGCCAACTCGTACACAGCCAAACACACGACACACACATGTATAGCATATAACGTTTAAATAGCATTTAGATATCCGGGAAAAATGCGCGAAATACTTTATATCCAAGATATCGATCTTAATATATTGCTATTACACGTTAATTTTTTTTTGTTTTTTTTTTCTGTCGCATATATTGTGATTAATGAATATAATAAGAATAAATGGAACGAGCGATGCCAGAAAGTACCTACGTATACATGTATATAAATATATATAAATATATATAGCGCGTGATATATAATATTTCCGGTTATGTACGAGAGCGCAATAAAACGTGTTATTCGAAGAAAACAAAACGTCATAGTCCACATTATTCGTCTCTAAACAATTCCTTCGACTTCTCACCTCTCGAAGAAAAAGAAATGTTAACAGCTATAAAAAAGAATCTACATAAAAATACACGACGATGAGTCGACAAAGAGTCGCTCTCAGTGGTTTTCGAAGCGGTCCGGTAGCAGTGAGACTCGAATCTCAGTGAGGAGGAAAAGAGAATCAACGGCGTTCGAGGCGACAGATCCAAAACTCGAAGGGCGTGAACGTGACGAAAAGTTTCGGCTTTTTTTTTCTATTGAAAAATTTTGAACCCCGACAATGCGGCTATTTTGACAATTTGTTATATTGCACAAAGAGTCGAGATGGGCAGAAGTACATCGTAGGTTTGCGAGCCTATTATTCGTAACCAAAGAAAAATCACCGTTTGCCTTTTTCCCTGACTATTTGACTCTTCGGTTCGGCTTTTCAGGACAACTGACTCCTGTGGCCTCGAACTTGGCTCTCGAGCAGCAACAGAAGATACGCACGTCGGAGAAGAGAACGTGTCGGAGGCCTTTTGCTTTATAGAACCAACAAACGACGTGGCGGACCGCGTGCCCTCCCGTATAAATCGAGGGTTGACACTGAGCATCACGTCGGCATCGTGTATATATCGTATTCTCGAGGGCACCAAGGGCCAAAAGTTTCTCTTTCTCGCTAAAGTGACATAGGTATCGCGTTACAGAAAACAGGGACCTCGGGAAAACGAGCCAGGCTGACATAAGGCCGTACAACTCGTGGGCGTGACACCCATATGCCGGTTTGGCGAACCCGAGCGAGCATTAAACTCTGTTATATGCATTTCCATCGTCTCTCGTAACTCTCTCTGTCTGTGTACGTGCCCGTGCCGAATATTGTGTATGTTACATCCGCACGTTTGTGTGTATATGCGTCAGTGAGCATTTTTAGGCTCTACATTCGTGAGACCAGAAGCTAATTCGTGTACAGTAGCGGGCCTTCCACGAGGGCGTTACTCTGTGTTCATCCCCTTTGACGAAAATTCGCCTGGCAGGCGCAAGCGCAACAAAACTCTTCAACCCTCATTACAATTCACGCGCCAGGTGTGTTTGTGTCAGTGAAACTTCGGCAAGTTCGAACGTTTTAGCGAACGAGGACATTGTAACGTTTTATTGAAATGACGAGGGACATAATATAACGGGTAGGCGAGAAGTTTAGAGTCCTCTGAGCGATGTAACTCTAGCTTTTCAAAAAAGGAGTATCGGCAGTTTAGCGAGACCGTGAAACTTTCGAAAAAATCGTTTTTTCGTAAACCGGGTTACGAACAGGTTATTTAGGTGCTATACATTGTATAACAGCGAATAAAGATTTTTTTCATGCATCATAAAATTTTCAAATAAGTTTAAAAAAGTTTTTCCAGTTTTACAAAAGGTTGCGATATTTTTGTATTTCTACCAAGCGATATCTTTACTATTTCAAGGATTTGCGAAGAAATCGAGACGCCGGTTTTGGTCCCAAAGCGTAACTTTGTGCCCTTAAGGACTGGAGAAAAACGTACTTCGTATAATTTATTAATGTAAAAATTTTAACGATCCTAAAAATATGTACCACATAAATCCATGTACTTTTGCAAGCTAAACCGTCCGCGGTTTCGCCAAAATATCTAAATCCAATTTCAGCTAAGAAATGCACCCCTCAGTTCGCTCGCTCCAATCCCGGAAGTTCATACGCTGAACTCTCTTGGTTCTCTTTCCCTCACGAAATCTAATCCTGTTCACCGCTTGTGAATCTTTATATACAACGGATCAATTTGCCATCGCGACTTGTTGTGCGAAAGTTAGCGAGTGATGGACGAAGTTGTGACGGTACTGAGAATCGATCACATTGATAATAAATGAAGCTCTACTCTTTCTATCTCTATCTCACTGAATTTCGAGTTTGTGCAAGAGGGATCGATGTTCCACCCGACGGGATCGAGGACGGGATACGTATACACACATTTGTACTCGTCGTTTTACTTACTAGCCGAAGTCTATAAGCCCGGATGCAATGGCTGAAAGGCCGATGATGCTAGGTAGCTCGCGATGAAAGCAAAATATGCCTATATTATGATGTCTCATCGATCAAGAGCCCGGGGGGGTTAATGACCACCAGTTAGAGACATCATCGCATATCGCACACATGTGTAAACGGTTCCATCCAACGACCACTGTATATGCATCCGAGTGACGAGCGACGTATATCAATTTTTTTTTACCTATACACACGTACATAGATAAGCGGGCTCCACACGTTTTAGCTTCTGGTCGTGGAAGTCTCGAATGCCGCATGGACAAGCTACTAGTGGTGGGGTCATAGTGATATTTTCGAAAGCACAATGGAGCATCACCCGACGAGGAGTGCATTACGTTTAATACACGAGAGAAAAGAGCCGAAGAGAGAATGAGAAAGAACCCGCGGGGTCGTTTAGCTGAGGCGATCTCGGCAGTTACCGTTCCGTCGCGGAAGGATAAATCATCTCGTGCTTTCCACCACGCCCAGTCGAGGACACAGAATTTCCTACCCCTCGTCGCCGTAGCGCGAGGCACAATTTTCGTATTATAGTTTGAACCTACACAGGGTGTATCGTCGAGGGCTATACAAACATCGCCAGACTTTTCGCCTCTATCTCTGACATAACATCGAAATGTATGTGTATCTATATATCAAGGCAAGATTTGACTTTTTTTAGACACTTTTACATGCATTAACAGCATTTTTTTTTGAAGACACTTTCATTGATGTTTATTGCAATGAAAATAAGTAAATTATTGATGTTATTGCAGAATGCAAAGAATTGTGCAATAAAATACAATACAGTATGCTCAAAAATGCCTTGTAATACACCTGACAATGTCAGAAAAAATGCACCTCTGGCCTTAAAAAATAAATATCTATATATCGTATATATACATGACAAAATAAAAAATATTTCGTCTCGTAAATGTGATTTCGCTAGCCAAGCATTCACACACTCGCGTCTCAACAGTCTCGTTGAAGATCGATATCGTCGATTATTAATTCACCCTAATAGAGGAGAAGCAGAACTGTATTCCCGAGTATGTGAGTTATTAAATGGTTCAATGCGCCGCGACTCGTAACGCGATGTCGCATTCAAGCGAACGAGCATCATTCACCAAAGTTGATTAACGACGAGGATAACGCGGACGATATTGTTTCGGATTTGAACGTTATTATTAATCGCTGACCTGGAAAATTTTACGTATGTCGAAGCCGATGACTGACACGGGTGAAAAATTGTGTTGCAGGTTTTTGTTACTTTTTTACGAAATGAAAAAAAAGCTTCGAGCGGAGACATCTCTGTGTTTTTCATATCAGTTCTGAAAGAGCCGAGTGAGTTATATTCGCATTTTTTTTATTGTCATCGCCGAAGAATTTTTTTGTTAAACGTATTCGAATCGCATTGACTGTTATGCGAAGCAGTATGGATAATATGAATTTTGCAATTTACGCCATGTTGACGGAAGCACAATTTTACGGCTTATTGTCATTGATCGGATAATTCATGAGTTCCGGAAACTATTGCGATCTCGGGTTAGCCGCAAGCACGTGACTTCCTCCAATCCCACTCTGTATCTATTGCGTTTTCGAGGGTGACGCGTAAGTATCGTCGGATGTCCCGCGGCGTTTCTACCAAATGGGACGCGTGTCGTATACTTCCGTACCGCGTGAGCGGTGATTGCCCGATGTGGTCCAACAGAGTGAGTTTCGGTGGTTTATGTGAGAACGGCCCGGAGACAAAAATGTCTCGAGGCGAGATCTAACTCACGAGATTAAGAAAAACGCGTTGGGCTCGGTTGAGACTGTTTCTCGATAGGCTCAAACGGAGAATAGTATCTCTTCCGGCGACGGGTGGCAAAGAGTATCCGAGGCCTATAGGGTATAATGGCCTCTCACGCGGTCGATTCTTCGACCGCAGAGCACAATAACAATTCATCGAGAGCCCGCGCGCACACGGTTGCTACGACAGCGCAGCACGAGATCTGTACAAATTCGACGACAAAAGTCGAGCAAGAGTTCGTTGCATGGTAGGGATATGCTATAAGAGAAAACTAGAGGCACGTGGACGTTGCGAACTCGACTCGGGCTCGGACGTTGAAATATATTCGCATCCCACTTCCACCCACCTATATTGATGCATTGTGCGGACATATGTATTTGTCGGCTATAGGAAGTAAACCCAGGAGTCCAGGAACTACTGCATAACGGACGAGAAGAGAGTAGAGCGTGGCTAAAGTTTTTCAAACTTCGGCTTCGAACTTCGGTGAATATAGTGTATAGATAGACCCCCCCCCCCCCCCCTGAGTCCTCGCTCTCTTGGTACGAACTCGGCACAATGGTCATCGGGGGGCGCGCGGACGATTTGTCATCGATGATTTGCGGCTTTGGGACAACTCCCACTATAGCTGATTTGTCAACGTTTCCCCAAACAAGTACTATGACATTTCCGAGCAGCCCCGAGCTCTGTACTCTATATAACTTCGAAGGAAAAAAAATTATTCTTCCGTCTTGGAAAAACATTCTCTATAGCGAGACGCACAAAATGATCGAGAATCAATTGGATGCATTATCTCATGGACTTATTGCGTTAATATATTAATGGGACAAGAGTAAAGAATGTATTGATATGTACATGTACTTTTTAATATCGAGAAGCTACCACGAAGTGTAAAAGATTGATTTTTTCCCAATAAATTATGCCTCAATGTATCAAGGATACATGTTAATGTGACTCATTCGGGAAACAATGACATGTAATCGATTGAACTTTTATATTTCTTAGCTTTCGCAATCACCTCCGAATGTTGAGAAAGGAAATTTCGTATAGAAGATTGATACCAAATTAGCCAGACAGTGATAATTTTTCGTTGGATATTGGAGAAGTCGAGAATACGCCGACAATCGAAATTGTCAGTTTGCGAGTGGAGGGTTTGATATTTAGCACGTTCAGTACTTGAAATCAGATCGTTGTATGAATTATTGAGAGGCATCCGGGGATAGCGGAGACGAATTATATTCTCGGTGCTATGAGAACGAGAAACTTTGGGAATCGCAGAATGGTACGTGGCATTCACAGTTGGTCGTAACGAAAAATTCGTCGCGCACTCGAGGTTAATGTTTGCGCAATTTCACGGCCACTTCGAGTCAGATCCCGTCAAATTGATCCCGTGATCCGTCGGCACGGGGTTCGAGTGTGGGAAAAGCGACTCTCCGCATCCGAGAGGGGGCAACGATTATTTCGACGTTTAGTTCATGGGTCGAATTTTGTGTTTCCTTCGGTCGGAGACATCGTTTGATCCATTATGCGCAATAAGTGTACATCGAGAAATCCGTAATGCGAAACAAAAAAGACGTTTTTTGTTTTGGCGATGAAGAAACTCATGGAAATTCTGAGCCATAGAAAATTGCCTGGGGTCTCTCAAACCCTGATATAGTAACCCGTAACAAAGAGCTGTCAAACTCGTCCGCATTGCGGTGGCGAGATATCGAACTGAACTCGTTCGAAGTAACAAATTAGTGGCCAAAAATACACGAATTGATTGCTCAATCTGATGTTCTACACGAATAACTTTTTCTGACCCGCAATCCCTGTGATTTATTTATGACTTTCATAAATCGATAATAAAGTGAAATTTTATGAAATTCGGATAACTATTGATCGATTGTTGTACAAAAAAACGACAGAGATAGTCGAAAGAATATAACAGCTAAAGGTTCGAAAATGAAACCATTACAATAGACAGTAATTCGAGAATTGTCAATTCCGAACTTCCCACTGCGCGTGCTTTAGAGAATGAAAAGATCCCAAGCGTTAAATCCCGAAACGGATAATCGTTGGGCGTCGTGCCAAACTGGTTTCGATTTCGCGTCCGCGAGATACTTCCAAACTGCGGAAGAAAGAAATTTCCACGCTTCTCGGACTATACATTCCCTGGTGAGAAAAATGTCTCATTCTCGTAATTCTACCGAGGCGTCGCCTCCCACTGGATTCAGCGGGCGATTTTCCTCGGTCGTCGGGTCGGTTAAAAACGATCTGCCAAGAGCAGACAATGGCTATGCTCGACAAAATTTTCTCAACAGAATTTCGCTCTCTGCCAAGTATCGTCCTTCATAAAAATGATCGACAGACCAAAATCGCTATCGAGTATATTGAGAAAAAGAACAAATAATCGACATCAAATTGGTACGATTTTCGTCGACGAATCATCGCGTCGGCATCTTCTTTAATTGTGACACAAAAGCGTCCCCATCCTTTTAACAACATAGTCGTGAAAAGTACGAACAGAGAAACGTCGAGTACTGTCTTCCGAGTTAATTGCCGTTGGAAAACGAGAGAACGAGCGAGCACAAGCACTCCGTCAGAATGTTCTAATTGAGACAAAAGGAGTTAGGGGGACCGAAGAAAATCTCTACCTCTTGATGACAACGGACTCGGGCCATAGGAAGAGAAGAGGAAGGAAGGAAGTGTTGGTAGAGATCTCTCGTTTCGCCTGAAACTACCGTGGTAAATAAAGAAAAAAGGAAGATGAAGCTCTTCGTTCAATTCGCCCGTCTGTGTCTGTGCCTGTGTGCGTCTGTATCCACGAAATTTTCGCACTCGAGTGCGAAAAGCTGCAGCGGGCAAGTGTGAGAAATTGGGAGAATTCCCACCTCACCCGACGTTGGAATTATATACGTAGGGGGGGGATGAAGTCTGCGCTCGTGAGGGTGTTGGGAATTGCAAGATAGAGACAGAGAGAGTGGGAGGTCGAGTACATTCTCGACGAAGGAAATCCTCTGAAGTAGGGGAAGATGATGCTGGGATCTCCACGGTCCCCCACCCACCCCTCCTCTTCTCTCCTTTCTATCGTGCTCACTGACTTCGGGATGTAATTGCTGCAGTGGGCGGTAACTCTGTTAGGAAAGCTTCGTGCCGATGGGCGTGGCTCACTGATTACACCGCATCGCGTCGAGAGCGATACTGATATCTTTTGCTACCGCGGCTTTTGTACAGCTTCTATCTTCCTCTCTCGCTCTCTGGGTTCTCTTCAACCCCGGGGCAGAGGATCCCTCTAGCCCCCTCCCCCCCTTTCAACGACCACCGCCTGGGACCAGCTCGAGTATCACGCGGCAGATCCTACGCTATCAACCCCCTGAACCCGGCGCCACTTCGCTCGACGCATATAAGACACTCTCGACCTTTCGCAGACATCAAATCGTGCTATCCCGATTAACGGATTTCGACAACTTTTTAATCGCCGAAGCAATTTTTTTCAACGTTTATTCAATTTTTTTTGTACGATATCGAAAACGTTTTGAGGAAAACGCTTTGCATTAATAAACTCGAATGATCAATGTCGGAGTACTAAGCGATTTCGACAAGAAAATTTGTGAAAACTTTTTTTTCTATCCCATTTTTTTTTTCGGCTTTCTCATAGAAAATGTAATTCTGTCAAAGAACCGAAAAAACTGAGTTGTGTCGGTTGTTCAGTATATTGCAAGACGTCTCGAAATTAATTATCATACGGGACATTTTTTATGCCATATTGGCAATCTCTTTGGACATAAGAATGTTTCATTTAACAAAGAAATTTATTATTAAACGGTAAATAATACGATTAGCGCTTCTTTAAATAAAAAAATCATTAGAGACTAATTGAAATAAATTTCCGATATCGAATTTGGTTCACTCTTCATCGTACGATATATGGTAACGAGGGAACTGAAAATTCGCACAGACATCAATGTAACTGTGTTATGGGATAAGTCAGAATTATCATCTATGTAATTATCGATTGTTCACGAATTTTGGGCCGCGGCGAACGGACGGCAATTAAAGTTGTAAATGAAACGAATATTGGATTGCCTGAGCTATTTAACGTGTATCGATAATCGTGTGGCAATTGGTTTGAATGAAAAGTTGCCACTTTGAAGGACTATTAACTAATACGTTATATATTATTAATTAATTTTTATATAGTCATCGAATAAGAAATTGAATTTCTCTGATTCAGTTGAATAATTCGGAGGTTGGTTTCCTCCTTGAATAGAGATAAAAAGAACTTGCGCGAGCTTGAGAGAACGGAAGAAAATGCAAACTGTCGTGTCAGACCACACCTTTTCGAGGTAGGTAGACAAACGTCCAAGAATTTTATACAGTGCGGACGGGAAGCCGGTGAAATCTTTAGCTGTTTCGTATTTAAATTGCAAACTGCGGAAAGAGTTTAAAAAAAAACGAGAAAACGAAGAGAACCGAGCGTTTGAATTTGTTCTCTGTTCGACTTCCGGAAAAATTTTGGCCGTTTCCACGGCAAAGTCCGCCCCGGGATGTCCGCGGGACCCCTCGCACTATCGGTCCACGCCCCGCTGACTGGACTGTTTTTTATTGCTTCGGCGCCCAACTCGAGGATGAAAGAACGAAAACGAGAGAGAGAAAGGGAGAAAGCGTGTGTCTCACTGGCAGAGAAATTGTCCGTTTCGTGGTCGCAACGGGGATTCCCCCGTGACGTCTCGGACAATTTTTGAACTGGCCCGCTCGCTGTATCTCGCAACGGTGTTGCCCGAGGCTCGATAAGGGGGTGGAGACAATCGCGAATCGAGCTTGAGTCAGCAATGCTTCGGGAAAAGACTTCGACAAAATTGATCCTGCACCGGTTGGACGCATCAATTTTTTTTTCGGCCGACAATCTGGCAATGATTATTGATAAAATCGAAAAAACCGGCGAAGAAAATTACATTTATCAATTATGTTAACGTTAATTAATTTTTTTTTAATAAGTATTCATTTTCATGTTGAGAAATTACGTTAATAAATTAAAAATCAAGCTTTGTTTTTAATTCATCGACTTATATTTCAATGAAGTAGCGTTTTATCGAAGATATGCACCGATCGATATGCATTATTTGCCGCGGGGTTGTAACGAGTCAAACGAATTTCCGTTTATTGACGACCTAATTAGTGACCCTCCCGCAATACACAGGTTGACCTGTCGCCTATATCATTACGAGCGAACATAGAGGGCGATAATGTACAGCTCTGAGTAGTTAAGACACGCGTCGAGAGGCTAAGCGGACCGATAACAATTATGCCCTGTTAATGTCGCCGCATAACGAGGAAATAACTACAGTGCGTACGATCAAGACACAAGCCCAATTTTCTCGTGAACCTTAATCATATTTCACATAATCGATCTTCACGTGAAAGTAGGTATTATTCGCGAGAATTACGGAAACGCGTGATTAACGCTGCCGGTGCAGTATTAATTTTTAACTCATCCGACAATCGTTTCCGCTCTCTCGTGCCGCGACAGGAATTATTCTCGAGCACCCTGTTCAACCCTCGCCTCGGCTGACGAATTCGAGTATATAAATGCCCGCTCGTAAGAATGTCCTTTTACGGCTCGTCCGCCAGTCGTAAATTAATTTCTCGTTCTTCACGAGATTAAATTGAAGTCGGTCAATTTAATAAATAGACAATCGAATTTATCGCAGCGATAATAAATGGTTCAAGACGAGCGGAGGATGAAAATTACAAGATGCTAAATGATCTTCCAACCGGGAACATTAAAAGGTAAATTTGGAAAAAGTGCTCAATCAATGCGGCGTCGACTTTACACAGATATTCATCTCGCATGGTGTCCCACCCTATAGTAAACCTCTCGACACTTCGCAATCTTGTAAATCTTTTGGAAACTATATTATAAATGAAATTTAAAAAACTCTATTTCCGCATAAATCTTACCTCATCATTTTCTTTACATCATGGCGGATTTTTTAAAGCATTCGAAGGAATTTCATAATAGTACATTTGCAAAAAAAACAATCAACGATGCATTTCGAAGCGAATTCTTGTTTTTTTAAGCGCAGTCTCGTTTCGTGTTGGGACGGTCTCGTATCATCTGGATCGGCCTATTTTGCATATCATTTGTAATATTTTTACTCCACGTGCAAAGACGATTAGTACGCATTTTATAGATTTTGTTTTCCCGATCTATTTTTTGACATAAAATATTGTTATTTCGATGAATGCGGTGTCGAATTATATACGGTTGATGCTTAAAAGTGGTCGAAAATACAAAATTATCCATGTAGCCCTTCGTTGACGAGGTAACTAGATAGAAAAAGTGTGTGCTATACGTGATATATTCATTCTTCGATCGGATATATATCTGGCTCGCTCGTGCGCCGGGCATCGAGTGGGCGTATGATCAATTTGCCAGAGGACGGTGACTCTGGGCTTTGCACGAGATATAGCCCGTTGAGTGTCTTCCTTTTTTTTTTTTCTTATATATAATCCCTCGTCTCGGTTAATGAAAGCCGATGAGACGGCAAGAAATCTCGACTTCGGAGGGGGTCCCCATCGTGATCGAAGGGTGTTAAATCGAATCGATGTATTTAAAAAATACAATTTGTTTCTACGCTAGGTATTTAAAAATCGTTAGAGCTACTTCTCCGCGGCCGGCTCTACGAGGCATGAATGATGAATTCTCGACAATGGTATCTCATTCGTGTCGAGTCTCATGCCGTATAGCCGTAGATAATAATCATCGAGTATAATCGCGCCGTGCTATAGCGCAATTAAAAAGCCACCGTCGATTCTTATAAAAACCCGAGTCGTACGTGCTGCGGTACGCGCGATATGTTCGCGAGGTGGCAGAAGAATCGTGTACAGAGAGTTTCATAATTTCGTTACTGAATTTCACCTCTGCGCTCATAGGAACGAGAGACGGCGGAGAGGTTTTTTGCTTTGGTGCGCCGACGACGACGGGGCAACGCGACGCGTCCGAAACGACGTCTGCATACGAAAAAACTTTATAACGCTCGTGGAACGTAACGCTCTTCGCATCTTTCTCGTCTCAATCTTCTCGCTCTATCATTGTTCGGCTACATCAGAAACTCTCTGTGCGTCACGCGCGACAGACAGGCATGTGTCTGAGTTGAAGAATGAAATTCCATTACCGTTCCGAGTCTTCAATATCAATTGAACACAATTTTTCGATATTTAGATGAATTATCTAAATCACGTAACAATATTTTTTTCATCGATGCCGAGAGGCAAGAGAAGCTAAATGAGCCGAATAATATGGAGAACCAATTTGTGGGTCGAAACAAAACGGTTACAATGATTCCATTATTCAGGATTCAATATACAAAAAACTGCTCTGCCGATAATGTTTTTCACTGAAGTTCGCAAATTGGAAGAGTTAATTGACGAACGGGATTCTCTGGATAAAGAAGATTACATTGTCGATTACAAAAAGGGAGCTAATATTATTCGATTATCGGTGGTTTTGCGGGCACGCGGAGGGATCGGAGTCGAGGGTAGATACGATAATAATTCAAGGCATTAAAGAGCCATAGGCTATCGCAGGAATCGGTCTAATGTTGTAAGGGTTCCCACTTTAGCGAGGGGGGCTCACTAAGAGGGTTGGCAACGCGCTGCATCTCTCTTTCGCTGTCGTATACTCATTCATAATTCACGTGTGAGTTGAGCTGCATCGCGTATTGCCTACACGCGCCTACATAATTCAACAACTATCAATTTTCATTGTATAGATTGAAAGAATAAAAATTTAATTTCCACTCGCGCATTGCAAGCGGTTAGACGACGACTCCCCGGACTTGTGTCGCTCGTGTCTCCAGGGCGCGCATATTCAAGGGCTGATTAAACCCTTCCGAGTAATGCGAGTGCCCACGAGACAATTTATTAAGAATAGATATCAAACTAGTTCGATGGAACAGAATACGCGATCGGTAGAAAACGCGCGAAAATAATCTCACGATGAATAAAGTGGGAACGTGCACGAAGGAATGAGAGACCTTCGTCCGAGGGCTCTTTTTTTCTGTGCATCGTAAAAAGAATGTATACGAAGAACAGGTTTTTAACATTGTACATTACCATGCAGATGCTGTATAGATTTTTTTCCTTGTAATCAAAATTTTCGTTAAAAACTGTGGAAGCGTACTCGGTGGCGAGCGTTGAAAAAATGAAAAACAAGAACTACCGAAGCGGAGTGTCGACGAATGGGTGTGACCGGCAAAGTGCGCGATACCGATCACGCTCGTTTTGTTCAAATAATTGAATGTTTTTTTAAACGAGCTCGATACTATCGCAAAGTCGGCATCTAAAAAAACCGAGCCAATATGTATGATAATTTGGACATGACTTCACCTTATAATGTAGTATAATAATGAAGGGGGACACGTGAGTGATTCTCGTGAAGATCGATCTCTCACAGCTTGAAAAATTGGGACCGCCCAATCTCTTATCTTGGAACCCTTTTTTTTTAACTGTGTATCCATCGCTCTCTTTCTCTCTTGCAGCTTCCTTTCGAGACTATTCTTATCGCGTAATTGCATTAATGCCGAAGAGACCGAACGAGAGCTCATTCATAAAACGATTCCATTTAGAGTGTCGAGGCTCGATCGTACAAGATGATAGCGACGCTTGGACAATAATTTGTCTCCAACTCGTCTGTCTTTCTTATTTTATACTTTCTTTTTTACTTCCGGTTGAGAGATTTAGAGAACGATCTCCCGGTAGATTTATTGCACGTAATCTTCATTACTCGACTCACCTACTGTCGTTCCTCCGGAAGCTCCTTCGAAGTTCCTCGGGCTCCTCTGGAATGACAATATCTTGGGAGGTCCGGTTTCGGGAAAGGAATTATTATGGAGAGACCTCGCGAAGACGTTTCAACCACACTTTCTCCGTCGTTCTCCAAACCGATGCACTCTGGCATCACGAATAAATTTCTCTCTTTTTTTTCCACCTCCGTCGAACACCTAAAATTTTTTTAATTCTTTATTTTTTGTCAATTTTTTATTACCGCTGCAGTTTCGGAATTGAAAGAACATCTTGACACATAGAGACGTACTCTTGAATTAACTACCGTGAGAAGAACGTGAAGGGAAAATAAAATTTCCTGACTTTCGGACCGGGGAGGATTACGTGAGCGGATGCACCGGAAGCAGCGCGGGGACTATCCATCTTTCGAGAACAGTATCTCGCTGGTACATTGTATATATTACGACATACTCCACCGACGATACACTTCGGATACACTTAAAATACAATTGCATTATTACATTATTAACAAACATAACGCCGTGCGACAATTTAGATATTTACTTCGGTTTTTTTTCCCCCTTCTATCTCTCTTTGCGCGTGCGATTTATCTTGACTAACTATACATCGATCGATTACGCGATTCAACTTTGTGTGTCCCTCTTTGAGCCTTCGAAATTTGCGAAAAATGTACGTACCAAACAAAACAATGTTTGTCTTCGACGTAGTAATTGTTCGAACTTTGCAACTCAAGTTTGTCAGTTTTTTGCACAGCTTCGTCGCAATTGGAGACTCAACGTTTCGCGGAACGTCGACACACAACGAGACGTTGGAAGGAAAAACAAAAATCTCGTTTAGAATTCGCGTATAACATTAACAATATAATTTTACAGTGAAGCGTGAAACTCTGTTGGCGCAGAAACGATGACTCGTCGACTCGTCATTTAAGAAAGGACCTGCCGTTTACAAAAAAAAAAAATAGACCACAATGGGAAAGTACGATATTTAATCTTAACTAGAATACGCTGGTTTGGCAAGCCTCGAATATAATCGAAGCTGAAATTAGCTATCAAAGCTAATAACTTCGATTAGTCCATAAACCGATAAAAATGCGACTACGTAGCGATCAAAGTTGCGCTGAGGAACTAGCGTCATTTTCGCGATAAAGAATAAAGGAAGAGCTTAGCATATTTCTTTCTCTATATTTTATGCATAAAGGACAAACCGTCGCGGAAAAAAAAACAAATCGAGACTAAACTATCGATGTATAATAACATCGACGATCGATCGTCGTTAATAGCTAACTTTTTTTTGGCTAATAAGATACGACTTTTTTTTTCGCGAGGTCATCGACGAATCATCTATTTAAACGAACGTGATCCGGTCACATTCCGCGCCACGCGTTCAAAATATCATATATCATATACATAATTATAATATATATACTTTCGACGATACGAATAACAATAATTTACGATGATTTTTTTTAGTTTTCTTTAACTTATCGATCTACATATTGATATACATGAGTATAATACTAGCTTCGGATTTGCCTCTTTTTTTTCTCCGCGCGAAGGGCAGAGATAAAAGCGTAATGCCGCGTTCGCGCAACACGCGGATTAGTCTATAATTACAATATTAACAGAATGATTATTTTACAAGGACTCGTTGAATTAAGCTTCGGCTCTTATTGTCGGTATATGTGTTGCTTTCTAAGCATAGTTAGTCGAAATCGTTGCATTTCACATGATTTTTTTAATTGTTCTTTAACACAGAGATTCACGTTTCAGTAAATTTCATGTGTTAAAAAAGAATCAAGGAAAAAATGTGCCAATAACGATTGACTGTCTGTATATGTTTCATCGTGTGAAGCTAAATAAAATAAATACTCTTACGTACAATGACGATATATATTAACGTCGGATTTGACTGGAATTTATGATTCTCAGCTTCTCGACACGTAAGTGAAGCGTTACGGATAGACTCATCGGTAAAGGTCATCGCGAAGTTTGATATACGACGATTACTTTCTTTTGCAAATAGAAGAATCTTTCTTTTCCAAAGTATTTACACAATCGTGAGGCGAGAGAGATTTGGTATTGATCGTCGATATTTATTTTTTTGTCGACTCTGTTTAAAACAAACAAACGATAAACGCGATTTTCACTTTTTTGTTTCTTTTCGTACTCACGCCTCTTTTATCCTGCTACACCAACCCCAAACCTTGAATTGCTCATAGAGTTTGAGACTTCCTCGAGCTTACACTCGTAGGCCTGTGCGACCGGTTCTTCTCGAAACGATCGATACCGGGAGAGAGATTGGGGTTAAATGAGAGATGAACATTTTAGACGTTGAAGCGAGTCTCGGAGCCGTCAGCCAGCATCAACGTGACCGTACGATTGTTTATCCAGATTAAACGGGCCAGCCGCATTGGATTCAAACGGGCAACATCGTTTATCGGCGCTGTGCTGTAAGACTTTACGCAACGAGTCTGGGAGTTTCCAAGACCGAACATACCGCTGCTTGTTTGCTGTGAAAAAAAATATAATATGTTATTTTGCTTTGTATTATTAATAAGCAGCACTTTCATTCAAGCCCACTATTTTCATCGAAGAACTACGTTTTGAGATAACGCTCCGAATTCGTTCACGATTTTTTGTTCGTCGCATAGCATTGATGTCCAAACAACACGGTGGCTGTTGACGAGTGCAATATTTAGATCCTCAGCAGACGAGAGAAAACTGCTATGGCTTGTATTTAAATATGGAAAGGACGCGAGTGTGCAAAATCAATACATCTCTGTGACGTCGAAAAGATAACACGATGAGGTATGGTTATCAATTTTTTTTTACATTTTTTTAGACCATATATGTATTGTTGAAGACTGAGAACAGGCAATATTGAATTCGATAACCTGCGAATATTTACCTGCCAGAAGCACAGCTTGTTCTCCGAGCACGAATAACTGACGAGGAACTTTCCCTCTGGCGAAAAACCCAATGCCGTAACCGGTGCTTGATGAGCCGATACAGTTTGACACTTCACATTGCCCCGAAGTTCGTAGAGCGCCAATTGGCCTCCGCGACCACCGACTGCTATTCTTCGCGTAGCCGGACAATGGCTCACCTGGAATTATCGAAGAAATAAAAAAAAATTGATTCTGGGATAAAGAAAACTATCGCGGAAAACTGTATTCACCTGATTAAATCTGCAAACGGCAGGGAAAACTTCGTTGAGCGGTTTCGTCTTCAGATGTCCAGGATCGAGACAGTGCAGAATAATATCCATTACCTGTTAGAAAATAAATTGAGATAACAGCCAAAATTCGTTAGCGTCATTTCTAATTAGTCGCAGGTGTTCAGTGGAAAAATCTAAGGACATTTTCATAAATTTCGGAACCACTGGAAACCCCGTCAGTATCACTCAAAACCCTCACCTCGACGAGCAGGTCGCTCATCTCGCTCTGCATCTTGTCGATCAATTGCTCGACTATCCTCAAAATTTCCGGTTTGGCTCGTGCCAAAACGCTCGTGCCCAAGTTGACGTTCAACGTTTGAGCATTCTGTTGAAGGGTATTGAATCTAGCGACCTCGCGAGCCATCGTTGTGATGAACGCTGCCGGTCTTGCTGTTGCTATTAGCGTCAGGGCATGACGCGACGTTCGGCAACTGTCCGCCTGTGGTGTCAACGGCAAGCCGTAAGTCATGCTCGGTACGAGCTTGTCAGCGTCACAGCACATCTCCAATAGTCCCAGGAGTACCTGAAACACGATTGTTATTTTTAAAAATTCATCAATCAGAGCAATGAACTCATTCAGAATTTTGCGGAATTTAAGCCTAAGAATTAATCCACCGGATAGTTTACCTTGGAAACGTCGAGGTAGGGTTCCCAGACCGTGAATCCTCTTCCTATGAGATCAATGGCGGCCCTCCTCAGTGACGTGTGCATCGGTAATTTCGCCGAATGCGGAGCGTGAAGGAGATGAGTCAGCGCCATGCTCGTGTGTCTCGCGAGATTGTTATTGCCGATACCGAAGCCCTCGGTAGCGGAGGGCCTTCGTTGATCGCTGTCTCGTCGTTGATTGTTCGTCACAACATCCTGTCCGAACTCCGCTCCGATAACGCCCAGCAGTACAACAGCCGTGTTCTGTTTGCGCTTCAGTTCTGCAACACTCGATGGTTTTCTCGTAATACTGATTTCTTCGGCTAGTTCTTCTTCCTCGTCTTCTTCTTCTTGGGCAGGCTCGCCCGGCGGTACCGGACTGCCCGACGGTGGGCTTTGATTCTGCGGCTGGGGCGCTATCGGCTCTTGGGTACTGTACATCGGCAAATATTGCGACCAATTGTCGACGAGAGATTTTCGACCTTTCGGTCCCATTCTACCCAATTCGGCGAGAAGCAGAGCTTGGGCGGCTTCTCTTACCTTGATGTACCAAAAACAATTAATTATGTGAAATATGAGTAATCGGGTGAAGTTAAAAGCAAATTAAGTTAGCTCAGAAAATGATGAATCATAATAAGAATTATCATTAAACACTGTTGTATCTAACGAACCTCGAGACACTGATGTTGCCATCGTCGAGCCATCATCTCGACTTGAGGACGTTTGAAAGTCTTCGAGCCTCCCTGGGCGGCGACTTTGTCCGGAAGTAGAACGCAATGTAGAGTCGCGAGAAGTGACCATCCTTGTTTTATCTGTGCCTGTTGTACCGTAAATATTTCCTCGTTCTCCTCCTCGGCTTTGTTCCAATTTACACCAGCTCTGTTTCCCGGTCTATCGGAATACCAAAAAAGTATCTTAGAACAAACCACGTTCAACCTTTAATTTTACACGTGGTTTAGGCAGCTTTAGCTTCGACGTACCTGTGCATCTTTCGATTTCTCTCTTGTTCAGGAACGAAAGTCGCGTTGTTCATTGACATCAGAGTATTCGCGAGAGCAACGACAGCCAGAAGATGATTGCTCGTCAGAGTGGTCGACAGTTCCCAGTGAGCTCGAGCCGTGAAGGCTTTCGTTAAGCGGTCCTGTCTCACTAGTTCAACCGGCAATCGTTGCTCCAATTGCGTAGCCGGTTCTCCGGCTGGTTCCAACTGTGTTTGCCACGTCGGCAACAGCAGGGACATGTATCCTGAAGTGACGACAAACGTTATTTATTACAATATGGCTAATCTCATTTTTATTTCATTTTAGTATTTCATCGGTCTACACTCACCTCCTTTCGACAATACTCCAAAAGACACGGGTACCATGGGTCGCAAAAGTCCAAGCTTGCCCTCGCAAACTCTGTCAAGATCGGGATCCATGCCCCAAGCATGAAGCAGACTCAACAACAATTGTGCAACTTCCATCGTTGCGTTTGGCTCGCTGAACGCGCCATTGCGTTTCAAGCTATTTCTTATAGCGTCGTTATTGTTCCAACCTTCACCTAAGAAATTTCAAAACCGTGATATAATGATAGACAGCGAACATTGTACCGTTGCTCTCTATGCAACATGAGGCAAACTACACATGTGCCCTTACACGATGGTAGCGTGCTACAATAGTGAATTAAAAAAAGGACTAGAAAATAAAAAAAAACATATATAAAATATTAAACACTCTTTTTGTTGTTGTATATCTCAAAGCGAAAATAAAAATACAATTGACACGAAAAAAAAGATTAACTGAAATAAATAAGTCTCATTATGACATGGGCGTGTATGGTTTTCTTTTTAGATGAACAAAATGGAATATTAGTGCTGCAACGACACATTGAAAATAAGTATCGTTTAGTCGCGGTAAAGAATTTAAAAAGAAAACAACTACGCTATGACATATACATATAAAATGTCTCAAGCAATAGGTGAAATCGAGGTATCAAATCCATGCGACACGGAACGATGAGAGTACTGTAAACTCATCGCTCGATTTGTTCAACTTTATTTTTGCAGTTCTGTTACAGCCTGACCTTTGCCGTCGAGAGTCGACGGCTTGAGGCCAACGCTTTCCGCTTTGGCCTGCAACTTAGTATGCACATTTTCCGCGCCTTCCTTCATCTTAGCCAATATACCTAGAGAAAGGAGAGACTACCTTGAAACAACAATATTTTTGGTTGTTCCGATAAAAAATGTTAAGTCACTAATATATTTGGAGAAATCCTTCTACGCTACGAAAGTAAGAAAAACTGTAATTACAAAATTGGGATCGACAGAAAAAGTTGAGATTTAATGAGGATTTCGGGGATATCAAGGGAATTTTTCCTTCGGGGCCTTGATTATTGAAAAAAAATGTTAATAATCCTATGCTTTGTTAAGACTTCTCGTAACAGTGCGTCAACTCGATTTCCGTGTTGTGGATAAACAAAACGTGGAAGAAAATTACAAAAATAAAACGATCAAACTTCAAACAAGAGAATGGAACACGGTACCGTGACGATCCTTCTCCTTAAGAATTCTTTCAACGTCGCCGGCTTTATCCTTGACGCGACCGAAAAAGTCTACAAATGGACAACGAGCAAACGTTTTTCGTTCAGATTATAATTGATAACAAAACGAAGATTTATAGTAGAGACGAAGATTTGGCAAAGATAACATTTGTCATTCATTGTTAATCATTTACTTTAATAAAGGCAAAGATCCGCGTTGGAGCGTCGATCTTACCTGCAATTTTTTTATGTGCATCGGGACTGGCCGACTGCGTGAGGGCCGCAACTTTCTGATATTCGGAAGCCGAGATGAGGCCTTGTGCCTCCAGCGATCCCGGTGACATCGAGCCGTACTCGTCACTCAATAATTGTACTGCATACGAATGTTTCACGTTTTGTTTCGTTTGTTATGTGACGAATATCCCAGTTAAACCCCATACGATTGTATTTACAGTGGAGAGCGAAGAATGAATGAAAACGAGAAAGAAAACAGCGTCGGATCGTGGATAACGTTACCTATGAGACCCTCGATGTCGAAGAAGAGTATGTGACTTTCCGGGTCTTTCGGATTGCTTCGAAAACCTTGAATCATGAGCGGGGCACCTTTGGCCTTTATCTGATTGCCGTGTTCGTTGCCGTGGCCACCGTGCAATTGTTGAAGCTGGTGAAGACCGCGCTGCGTAGCATGCCGGATCGCGGATAAATTTCGATGACGGAGACCCCTTATTGTCGCATAGAAGAGAAAAGTTATTTACAGTTTTTCGAATTATGAACATTCGACGAATCCACAAAGTAATCCATTTTTTTAAGTGCGTTAATTCATTTTAAGTATTTAAGTAATCTTGATTATAACATGATGCTACTGTCATGCCACGCTGCAATGAATAAATGTACCTGAAGAAATGAACAGCCGGATTGGCAAGACCAAGCTCGCCGCCAGTTGCCGATCCTCCGGACGCTGCTATCGTATTTTCATCGCAGGCGTACAGCACTTCCTCGGCAATAATACCTAGCAAAAATAAAAAGCCACTGAAATTTCTGCCCTGAAGAGTTCTCCGAACGACAGAATTGATTAAAAAAAGATCGTTCTACCATGTAAAACACGATCCAAATGACCAGTCTCCATCTGCCATACATAAACAGCTCCATCCGAGCAGCCGACTATCATAAAATCATCCAACGGCCTCCACTTTATCGTCACCACGGGAAACAAGTGTCTCGACGCGAGAACGACGCATTTGCGTTCGGCAAGCGACAGAAGCGTCACGCTGTGATCCGAGGCCACGCTGCATACACACTTCTGTATACGAGGCTGCAAATAAGAAAAAGGAAAACCGATTTCAACGAACCTCTTCGTTTATGCATTACGCGAGGAAAAACAAAGACAAAAAAAACACAAACTCACACTGCAATTGTCAGGCGGCACCATGAGTTGAGTTATTTCACCGGCATGAACGCAAAAACGATGAATCAAAGTGCCAGCGTAGAGGTCCCAAAGACAGACGGCAAAGTCAACGGAACCGGAAACCAAATGTGTGCGATCGTAGCGTGAAGCGGCGCTGTGAGGATACAGAAGACAATTGACGCGCCCGGAATGACCGAGAAGCACTTGGTGCGGTGGCCAATCTGCGAATGCGTCGTGAAGTTACAATTCGTAAGCAATCACAAGATAAGAAAAAAACACGAAAAACGTAGCTGGACCAGAGGCAATGAATAAATAAACAGTTGAAAAAGTAAGTTTTCTTAACTAGTTGTCGTATATAACACGTAACAGAGTTTTGCGAGATGTAAACCTTCTGTTTTATGTGTGACAAGATGTTTGTATAGTTAATTATTGTATAGGAGGCGAAATATTCGTACCGTCGTAGTGTTGATGATTGCCGTGCAACAGCTGCAGCATAACAGTTTGCGTTGCCGGCACGATAATAATGCTACCGTCTTCGCGTCCAACGACCAGACGACTCTGTTGCGGCAGATATATGCAAGCGGTGAGCTTTATCCCGTTCCCGTCACCCGAATCCAGTTGATCGAGTATTCCAACCGGTGGAGGCTTCATAGCTTCCCAAGCCGCTGTTAAACTCGTCTTTATCGTCGGTGACAATGTGGGTTGTGTTGTTTTCTCGTCTTGACCGATTTGCGAAAGTTGCTGCGGCGTTATTTCCGGCACTGTCCAAAGCATTATTACTCCCTCGCTGTCGCCGCGCAACAAGTATTTGAGAGTTTTGTTCTGACGCTGCACCGTCACCAATCGCATTGCCGGTGGGCAGGATAGCGGCTAAAACCAAGACAATTGTGTTAATTTGAACTTTGTTTTTCGTTCAAACAGACTTTCTTTTGTAAAAATATCTGTATGATGTTTTGGTTCGCAATATCGACGAGATTGAAAGCTTATTTTATTTACCTTGTCGCCAGGTTGGGTCAGGGTACAGTACAAGTACGGTTGATCGCACTCGGCCGAGGGTGTGTGAAAGCTCTTATTGTCCGCTACACTACTGTACGATCGTACAGAAAGAATGGAACGTTAAATATCTCACTTGCGCAAGCCCTGAATTGTTCAGGCAGCATTATTAACGTTTTATTATATTTTTCACTATTAACGGAAGAACAGCGCTCGATCTATGCTAAGTAAGAACAGAGCTGCGTAAAACATATTCCAAGATCGTACAGTGCGGATTTTGTTCTCATTTTTTTTGTAGTATTACTAAGGATCTCAGCAGATAGTGAACGCATCGGAATTTCGTTAATATTGAAAGACACACAGAAGCCTGCACAGTCGCGTAAAAAAAATTAAACAGTTACAGATAGATAAGAGATAGTACATTCTTTCCTAGCCTGTTTTTTCCTATTAAACTCTTATTGAATTCCGCGCTTCTTATCTTTATCATATACTTTTGTGTATTCCTTTTAGTTTTTTTTTCTGCAACATTGTGTGTTGGTGTCAGTGGTTGCAGTGCAAAGCAATTCGTTCAAGCCATCGAGAAACGTAAAAAAATAAAACGCAGAAGCGATGCCGTGCTGTGGTGCAGTAAACATGGAAAATATCTTTGGAAAAACATCGATATAGTTAGAGACAAAAGAGTAGGTCATTGTTTCGTGAGTTATTCGATGTCGGATGAAATGATATATTCACTGATAGAAATGTTAGCTAACAACTTATCCCTGCTAAGATCTATATCTTTCAACTGTAGATAGGAAAATCCCGAAGACAGAGTGAAAAGTGTTAATTAGAAAGTTTACACGGCAAAGAAAAATGAAACGTGAATACAGGAAGAACGTGACAGAGACAGAAGTATATAGAAAAGATAAATGAGTAAATGGTAATTATTGGGGTTACCTGCTGAGAGCCTTGCCCTTCAGCTTGCTAGAACAGACCATGTCCCCCGTAGATTTGTGGTAGAAGTAATGTTATGTGGATAGGCACATCACCGTAAAAAAAAACACAAATGCGTTAAGTGATTGTTACGTTATGAATTTAGTTTTCTTTTCGTTCGTGATATCGAGAGGAGTATTCAATATGAGTATATCGTGGCACTAAAAGGCACATAAGCTCTTATTAAGCATATAAAGAAAAACTTTCTGCCTCTCAGTAACTCGATTTACTCGTAAAGTTCAGACATAAATCTAGGATTATTTTCGTCGTATATTCAAACATCCTAGATGACGGCGAATGAAAATGATGAAACAATGCAACGGGAATAGATTGTTACGGTTCTTGGAGTTAAAGTAAATTTAATTGTGCATTGCGAGCGGGTGGTCTACTACCGAGCAGCGGCGGTGTCTCTCTGTTATTAATGTTGCGTTATTCGATAGCGCGTCATAATAATCGAAAAAAAAATTCACTGATTAATAGATTAATAAAAACACAATAGCTCGGTTATGTTAAAAATTGTATAAAAAAGATATCGAGGCTAGTGCACGATGCCTCTTATCGTTAAAAATATATTATTGGAATTATAGAATTTAAGAGCTTTCTACCAAAACCCAACTATATCGTACCAACGAGTGCGTTAATAATTTTATAGATAAATATGTATATTTCTGTGCAATCATTACGTGCATGAATCTACCTTTCGATGTGTACCAGAACCCTATAATCAATGAAGAAATAAAGAAATCAATAAAAAGTGTCGATATCGTTTTGTAGACGAAAAAAAGGTAGATAATTTGAAAAAAAAATTAAATAAACAATCAATCAATCCAGCCCGATTTATACAATTCTTTGTGCACAAATTTTGAGGATATTGGACATTTGAATCGCACGCGTTGTATCGAGACTCTTTGTAATCCACTAATAAAAACGTACTTTGCTGGTAATTTGTAGAGATAACCGTGTCCCTCGTCGCTCCAAAGGATTACCCGATCGGCAGCGAGAAAATCACCGGCCATCCATCTCTCGCTCGGAGGCGCAGTCACTGAGCAAAGAACCGAAAAGTCTCCGGCGTCGAATATCTAATAAAGGCAGAAAACAGGAAAGAAATATTCGGTTTTATTGAGTTTTAGGACAGAGAAAATCGATGTGGGATGTCATCTGTTATTGAATTAAAAGATAATCAAATTTAACGTTATACCTGCCAATATTTCGAGCATACGATGAGCACTGTACGCTGATTGTAAGGGCAACAAGTCAACGCTAGTGCATTCAAGCATCTTATCTGCTTGCTCTCGTGTTCGTAGAGAGGCTCGCTGTTACGATTCTCGTGACCCAGCAACGTCCAAACTTTCACGGTTCCCGTTGTCGTCAGTGCGAGCACAACGTCATCTTTAAAAAACGCGAATTCGGGGTTGCGGCGTATAAGAAAATCTCTCTAATTTTTTTACCGATATTTCACATTCAAAGCTTCAACATTAACGAGCACAATTTTTATTCAAATTCATCCCGCAGTATTAATTCTAGATTAGTATGAATAAGACATTTTCATAACAGAAATCGCGCTAGATTGACCCTCTGGAAAAAAAAAATAACATGCAACATGAAGTTTTGTATACGCGCAATTTTCACAGCATCGAGTTTCATCAACATGCAGATCGAAGATGAGATGATCGGTCAGGTGATGTTAAAAAAAGTAAATTATTTACAGCATACCGTTCGTATCAATTAGAATGTTAATGATGGCGTGTGAGTGTTCGTGTGAATGAATTCGGGAGGGTGTAAAAACTACATGATATAAAAAAAAACAATTGTAATAAAAAAAAACCAGAATCGACAATTGAATGAATCAAATTAGAGTATCGAATATGTGGAGACAATGGAGTAAGTAAGTCGATCGACAGCAACGATGAAAAAAAAGGATGCACAACAGTAATTATTAACTCGTAGTATGAACATCACTCTACAGTTGCAAACATAATTAAAACGCATTTATTTTTTAATATGGAGATATCCATGCGCGTTCTTTCGTACAGCCAAACCACCATTTAACTTCGTAATCAACGAACAAAAATACTCATCCTGCTTTGGGATACTCGATAGCAGCAGTCAAGTTTGTGTCTCTTGTGTGTATGTGTTTGTTTTTTTTTCTGTTTTCTCATACTTACGTCAGCAATCGTAATTGCTCGCGTGTGTGACATGTGCAGATGTAAAATGAATGGCTCAGAGGATGTGTTATTTAGTCGGGTGTTAATAGATCAAATGAAGAGAAATTAGTAAAGATAGGGTGCCAGATTAAAAAATAATCTTCAGAAGTTAGTGAATTTTGTTCCTTCCGATTTTTCTTTTTGAAAGTCTCGTAGCACGAATAAAGTGATATTTTTGATAAAAATTGAGAATAAAAAGCCGGCACTGCCGCAATGTCAGTGCTCTACCCGCCCTCTTTTCGATGTGACATGCTGCAAAATTGTAATTTACATTAACGACGGATTAAACATATTGTTTCATAATTCATTTTTGCCCAAAGTTTCGTATCGAACATCGCAGGCAGTTAGTGTCGAATGGCCACACATTGTTTATCTCGAATTCCCGAACAGACGCGTCGAAAATTAAGCGGTTTCTTTTTTTTAAGCTTCCCACATAGATCGTATCGTCGTTTCGACACGCGACAATAAAAACAAATTCGCGTTTCCCACTTTACAAAGGCGATAAACAATAAATTACATAAAATTGATATAAATTTTTAAAAAATTAAAATAACTGGGACTAGTAAAAAAAAAAAAAAAAAAAGAGAAGATTGAGGTTGAAAGCGTAGGTGCGATGAAGTGTAACTAACTTGTGTGCACGTAGAACCGACCTTTCCGTTTGGCCGGCCTTAAAACGTGCAGGGCGCTGATCCAATCCGGATTGACTCGAGAGCTCAGAGTGAACAGAACCTCCAGACTGAAAGGATCCATTACGAGAACCTCCGGATAATATCTGCAACACCAAAATGTTCTAAATAACCAACCACCATCGCGCGCTAGAAGGTCGAAATTTCTTGATATTTCGTACCCGGAACAAAATAGTCTGACGTCTTCGCCTCCGGCCGAGACGTAGGGAAGCATCTGCGTATGGATGTTGTTGAGTTTGACGGCTTCTCGACACTTTCCGTCTACCAAATCCCACGTGCACATCTCGCCGCTTTCGCTGCTGCTGACTATGTAATTTTGCTCCATTACGATGCTCGCTCGACTGAGGCACATTATCGGCGCCGTGTGACCGACGAGAAGACATCTTGGAGTCATCTAAGAAAAAAGTATATACGTCGTCAAACATTTTTCTCATGCATTTCTTTTCAGTCGAAAAAAAAAAATTCTTGCGTATGCTGCTCGAGTATTGTTTCCCTACCTTGAGAGTTTCCGGATCTACCTGCCACAGGCATATCTGTCCGTCGTAGCATCCCGTCACGAGTGTTTTCTGATCTCGCGAGAGATAGACGCAAGATATGCAGTGAGTAGGAGCGATTCTACCCCAAAGCACTATCGGCACTACCAGACTCGGGCCAGCCGTCATTTTCGGTCAACCTGCGCGGAAAAATGAAATTACACTTCGATAAAACACGGATGTCCCAGAAATAAAAATCATGTTGATATGTTGGCGTCAAAATTGTGCAGCGTGTGTATATATGTATAGATATATACACGCACGGCCAACGTGGCTGAGGGGTGTCTACAGAAAAGATTCCAAGCGCGTCATTCAGTGATAAATAGAATTAGGCGTCGCGAACGAGCGTACGAAAGAAACGATTAACAGATAACAATGACCACATTTACTATACTGGCTCGTATCAATTCGCGACGAGAAAAAAAAGCGTCTGCTACATCACGTCCGCGATAGACGTCACTGACAGACGTACACTCGGTGAAAAAAATCCCGTATTATGCAGTGCTCCGTTGTGCGCGCTTGTTTTCGTCTTTTTCCCCCCCGATATCGTTAAAACAATAGCGACAAGTGGCGAACGTCGATTGATTACCCAAGTGTACCCGAACGGCGATGTCGAATGTTTTGATTCACTCGGGAAGAGCGGCAAGGGATTGCCGTTGAAACGGTCGGGAGGATTGTTCACGGGCTACGATCTTGATCCAAAAGCCATCTTGAAAATCTTCGTTGGCTCGATCAGCTGTTTTCCGCCTCTCGTTAGTTGGGTTAGTGTTCCTGCGCGTGGGGCTACGCGCAGTATGTCGCGCGCCCCTCCCCCCCCTCTCAACGCCGACTAAAGGGTTGAACACGCATTGACTTCTCGAAGATTGTCCCCAAACCTCGCAACAATTCGGAGAATCCACGGACACTCGTGCCAAAGGCTGACGTAGCGTGGTAAGAAAAATATGGCAAACTCCTAAAAAATCGTTGCATATTTTTAAACTATTAATATGGTAAAATTTAAGCGTCGCGATTAACATTGGAGTAAGTCTGTCGAGAAAAAAAAGAATGTCATTAAACCCGAGCATGCTTGTTGTTTTTCTTGCAATACCTAACAATATTCATCGTTATCCTACCGTTTCTCATCGTTGAAAATTTTTTGTAAATCGCAGTGAAGGCCCAGCTGTGTTAACTTAAAAAAACAAACGAAAAAAAAACAAAAAAAACGACCAGCGGAGTCCACGATGAAGTGTCACTACGAGGTGCTCGGCGTAGCTCGCGACGCGGACGACGAGAAGTTAAAAAAAGCTTACAGAAAGCTCGCTCTCCAATGGCATCCGGACAAGAACATGGACAATGCCACAGAGGCGAAGGAGCAGTTTCAGATGATACAACAAGCCTGGGAGGTATTGAGCGATCCGCACGAGAGAGCGTGGTACGATAATCACAGAGAGGCGATACTGAAGGGCGGCATCGGCGAGGACTACAAGGACGACTCCATAGACCTCTTTCAATATTTTTCCACCAGTTGCTTCAAAGGTTACGGTGACGACGACAAAGGTTTTTACTCCGTCTATCGCAGAGTATTCGAAACCCTGGTCGCTGAGGATTCTGAGTTTTCCAAGGAAGGCGACTCTGATGCCGAGATACCGAGCTTCGGCAATTCCACAAGTTCCTACGAAGAGGTCGTTCACGATTTTTATGCCTATTGGCAAAGTTACTCGACGAAACGCAGCTTCGCTTGGCTCGATCCTTACGACATTCGTGACAGGCCTCATCGTCGCGTCTTGCGACTCGTCGAGAAAGAGAACAAGAAAGTTCGCGACAAGGCGAAACGCGAGAGAAACGAGCAAGTTCGCAATCTCGTTGCCTTCATACGCAAGCGTGACAAGCGCGTGCAGGCTCACGCGGCAAAACTAGCCGAGAGAGCAAAGGAAAATGCGCGCAAAGCACAGGACAGAAAGCGTCAACAGTTACTCGAGAGACAGAAGGAACTCAAGGATCACAGAGTATCCGATTGGTCGAAATTCTCGAATATCGAATCCGAGCTGAAGAACATCGAGGCGAATCTCGCCGCGGAGTTCGGCGAAGAATTGTCCGGCGACGATTCGGACAGGGAAGAATCCGTGGAAAATTCAAATGCGCTTTATTGCGTAGCATGCAACAAGATATTCAAGACGCAGAAAGCATTCACGAATCACGAAAACTCGAAGAAGCATCGCGACAACGTTGCCGTAATGAGGACGTCGATGGTGCAGGACGAGGATGAACTCGAAAGCAGCGACGACGAAGCGTCTGACGAAGAATCTAAGCCCGAGAACGGTAAACTCGCCACCGGACCGGAAATGCCGGATTTTTTGCTCGAACCACCGAAAAAATCAAAAACAAATGATAATGACGGAAACAAGACCTCGGACGAAGAATTCAACTCGGATTCCGACGAGGATTCTAACGAAGAACTTGCGAATGGAAGTAGAAAAATTCCGGACACAGTTGAAGCGCACAATAAGAATGAATATCTTTTTCCCCAAGGATCAACGAAAAACAAAGATCATGACGACGACGAAACATCGCCGGAAGAATTACTGTCTGACGAGGAGGACGAATCTTTCGCGAACATTGCAAAGAAGAAGAAGAAGAAGGGCAAAACTATACGAAAAGTCGAAGCGGAACTCGACAGCGATGAAGACAACTTCGATTTGGATTTGGGACTTTCGAAAAAGCAGAGAAGAAAAAGGCGTAACGTCGACGATTCGAGGAGAAAAGACGAACCGGAAGTGACCGAAGACTTACCCAACGATCAGGAAGCAGCGACTGTCGCGGCGACTGAAACTATCGAAGTGGAGACCAATAATACGCCCGTAGCCGGAAAAACGAAAGGAAAGAAAGCTAAAGAGTTGCGAAAAGCTCAAAAGCAGCAAACTGCCGATAGCAAAGTAAAGCCTCAGCGCAGCAACAAGAGAGACACGAAAGCGTCGAATGTCATTGATACTGAACACTTCTGCGTAACTTGCAAATCCGAATTTTCTAGTAAAAACAAGCTATTCGATCATTTGAAGAAAACCGGGCATTCCGTGTATCTTCCCGGTGCTGCGAAATCGAAGAAGATTAATGACAAAAAATCTCGCGGGAGAGCTCGATCGTCCAGCGAGTCTAGTTAGATATCTATGAAAATTGTTTAGACAAAAGAAAGACGATTTATAATTTATTGCAATAATCGAAACAACTTCTCGAGAGATGTTAGATGTACGAAAGCTACTTGTAAAGATTATCATTGAATAATTTATTGATCGAGGTAAATAAACACACGTTTCTTATAGTATCAATCTTGTTAATACAGAACCCTTGTACGTCCTTTTTTCAGGCGGTTAAAAGCTATCCGAGGGACATTAGGATTTATCAGAAGGCAAATAAAAAGGGCGGATATGAATATTATCCACAGCGCCGCGACTCATAGGTGAGACGCTGCGAGTTTCATTCGAACGCGCAAAAAGATACCTCAAAGTTGTGTAAATTATTTGCTTTCTCTAATGCAGAAATAAAATTGGATTCTAGAACGAGTACAATGGCAGCGAAAAAGCTGATATATCCCGCAGCGGATCGTAACAAGAATCCGATCTTGTCGGTATTGAAGATGCATATACGTCGCGGTGCGGATCAAACGCTTCTCGAGATAGCTTCGGGTTCGGGTCAGCACACGGCACACTTTGCTCCGCATTTTCCGCAAGTAACGTTCTGGCCCTCGGAGTATGAGAGTCGATTGTTGGAGAGCATAGCCGCTCACACGCAAGGTCTCAGCAACGTTCGCGAACCCGTTCGAATCGACGTTACCACGAATTGGAAGAGCTGGGCCGGCGGTTTACTCAAGGAAAAGAGCTTCGACTATATCTATTGCGCGAATATGATACACATATCGCCGTATCGATGCACCGTCGGTCTATTCGAAAACGCTGGCGCTTTATTGAAAACCGATGGAATTTTATTCACCTACGGTCCTTACGCTATCAATGGGACAATCAGTCCCGAGAGCAACGTGAGATTCGACGAATCTCTCAGGTCGCAAAACACCGAATGGGGAATACGTGATGTTAACGATTTAGAAAAATTGGCAAACGATAATAAAATTCGTCTCGTTGAGATGGCGGACATGCCGGCTAACAACAAGACTATCGTTTGGAAAAAGTATTGACGATACGGAGCTTGAAAGAATGATAAGTACCTGTTGCAGCGATCTTAAGCTCAATGGGTGTAAAATATTGTACTATAATTGACGTTGAGACTTATTTTTTCCAAAATAAACGTTTTGAACTTATTTATGTTTTGAATTCAGAGAAAGTGGAGACTTCCAGTAAGAAAAACAAATACTTTTTAATTTCTTTGCTACGAAATTTAAACGGCTCGCGCGTTATCGCTACAATACACTGCCGTTCTGAAAAAGATTAGATAGAGTGGCGATAAGCGTATCCAGATAGACAGGCTCAGAGATAATCTCGATAATCGGAGTCGAATCCTAAAACTGTTGAAGTTGCAACTCCGACAGTCATGGTTTCCTTGACGAGTCGAGTAACATCGTTCAAAACAACAATGACATGGAGAGGCCTAGCAGTTTTTTTTCTAATTGCGACGAAGACCACCGAGGCATTTGATATCGAAGATATGGCCTGCACCCTCGAATATTGCGCGGTATTTATGGAAATATACATGCTAATCTCAACGATTTTTCGAAATTTCCGTTCTTCTCAACAAATTATTTTTCCAAAGAAATACATCGAGGAAAAAGGTTGTCCACCGTTGAGCGAGGCTTGTCGTGTACAAAATGCTACCCACAACGGTGTTTATTTGCCATATCCGGATTTCTGCAATTGTTGCGAATATTGCTTGACGAATCTCGCAGAAAACGAGCCTTGCTTTCGCGGATCGCCGGGAATGCCGGTTCCAAAAGAAATGTGCGGACCTGGGTTGGCGTGTACCGTCAATGCAGACGGTTCAGCAACGTGTCAGCGAAGTAAGCGTTACCTCCATTTTAAGCCACATTAATCGAAAGCGATCGAATCTAATAAGTGAATGTGATTGATCCACAGTGGTAACGGATTGCACTACGGCCCAAAAGGATTGGGATCAACGTAGAGAAGACGGGACTCTTGGGATGACGGAAGTGCGACCACAGTGCGACGACGACGGTCGCTATGCTCCCGTTCACTGCATTCCAGGATCACTGTAAACAAATTCGCGCTAAAATCAAAGATTCATTTTGAGCACAAATATCTCAAGAATGTATTTTGATGAGGTGTTTCTTTTTTTTCTTACTTTCACGCTCCAAAGATGCTATTGTATTGCGACGAATGGCCAACGGATATTCGGAGAGATACCGTACCTCGATTCCTGGGACGAGCATAAAATGTCCTGCGGTAAATCTATGACGATAAATCACTAAGAAATAAACTTGCTTCGCTCTATCGAAATCCGTCATAGTGTCGTCGATGCAATCGTTTTTGCATAATTTCAAGATCGATTTCTTTTACGAAATTAGAATGTTCATTGAACCATTGGAAAGCTATGAATACGATGGATCCCAAGTTCCTCTACACGATGCTAACAGCCCGTTGCAACGATTACGGCCTCTACGATCCGCTGCAATGCATGATGGGCAGCAAAGCCGACTGTCTGTGCGTCGATCCCGTCACTGGCGAACCGAAAAAGGACACCACCGTTCCTCTATCCGAATTGAAAGTTGGGAATCCTTCGTGCTGTAAGTTTTTGTAACGGATATAAAGAAGAAAGAAAGAATGCCTTACCATTGCCTTTTCTTTCTGTTATAGTCGATCCATCGATTCACTCGGTTGGCGTTTACGAGACCGAGTGCGAAATGATGAAACTCAAGTGGATCGAAGAGACGAGCACGACGACAACGACCGTTGCGACTTTGAGAACGACCGAGTTCGAGAAGCCAGAATGTCAGCCGGACGGGAAGTATCATCGAGTACAAACTCTCGGAACAAAGTTCGTACGCCCGAATAATTGTCGCAGTAAAAAAACGAAAACTGTGTACAGAGTTTGTTATTAAAGAATTATATCTTCAAGGCGAATATGCGTCGATCCATCGGGTCAACAGATCGAGAAGTATGAGGCACTGATCGGCTCTGCAGAATCGAATAACATGGATTGCAGTGAGTTTAGCTTCGTTTGCATATCTCTGGGTTGAATTGTTTCATTTGGTTTATTTGTTTCATTTACCTACATCATTTAGATTGTGCGAGAACCCATTGGCTATTGTCGAAGGCCGGCGTTACCGAATTGCCGAGTTGCTGCCCACATGGAAGTTTCGAAGCTTGGCAATGCCGCAGGAACGAGTGCTTCTGCGTCGACAATAACGGCGATCAAATAGGCCGGGAAGAGAACGTGAAAAATATAGAAAAATTGGAATGTTACAAAAAAGAGGCCAATGGACAGGAACAACCCTGTTCGGTGCCGTCGTCTTGAAGGTGATAGAACCAAAGATTACATACTTTTATCGAAGTCACATAGTTGTAATTTATAATAAAAGTACGTACATTCACGAACAAGATCTCGATCAACTGTAATAATTAATCGAAAAAGTGATAAACTTATTGGTATTGAAATTTAATTAAACGTACTAGCGATGCAACGATATTCATTGAATCGCCTGATTCTTTTTACATTACGTATAAATATCTTTACCTCTTATAATGTAATTAGGCGAAAATATTAGCGAACGATATTGGGAGAATCCAAAGACTCCACGTGCGCGATAGTTTCGCTCCGTTGCGATACCAGTGAGCGAACAAGGCTGAAAAGATTGTCGGATTTTCTATGATTACAAGGTATTCCTGTCGAGTTCATTGATAGATCAAAAAAAATGTTATCTATTCTATTCGTAGAGATAGATGCGACAAACCTGTGTCCTCCTGACTCGTTATCCAACCAATGACCGGCTCCATTTGAATCTGACGCTTCAGCCACGTGTTCAACGGCTCGAAGTATCGGAGAAGAGCTCCGGCGTCGATTCTGTTGGTCTTTCCGCGAGTCATTAATCTCGCTATGTCTTGCCAGTTTCTTGACGATCCGGGCGACAATACCTCACTGGATAATAATATGTTTGTTTTCATTAACACTTGTCTTTGTTTTTTTGTTTTTGTTTAGCCTTTGGTAAATTATAGTGTTTCAACTTTTCACAGACAATTAATTTTTATCTTCAAAGGTCTTATTCGCACTTACGTGAGTAATCTGCCGGCTTCTCTGGATCTGTAGAGATCGCAGGTGTGAAGTTCATCGGTATGACCGGAAATATCGCACAGAGTCTCGTACAATTGAAACTGCATTACGACACCGACGAAATACTTCGCGTATGGTATATCCGCGGGTACATGATACTTCGAGGCTGGATCGAAATCTCTCTCGGTTCTCGCTATCGGTGGTACGATGCCTTGATACTGAAGTCGCAATTCCCACCATCGGGTTGTCATGTCGACTACACCGTCGCTGAACACGCGCCATCGCCACTGAAAAAACAATTTTTTTAAGGGCTTTCTCGGAATTTGAGTGATTCAATAGATCTCGTTTTTATACGTCATACAAACCTGATCTACGATATACGCGAAGGGCAGATAAGCGACTTTTCGTAGAGCCACTAGCATCAAGAAATTTATATTCGTTTCGTAGTCCTCTGTTGAATTACTGTAGAGACCGATTCTGCGCAAGTGACGGGGTGTCATTATCGAAAGCTCAATAGCATCGCTAACGGCCTCGTGGAAACCTTTGAAAAAAATTCATTTCGTTCTAATTGTGAAAAGAATTATTGTAAACTGTTGCATCGAGAATTTCCGTTTACATTTTATTTAGATACTAAATAAATAAATGTTTCGAGGAATCTGAAAGTGAATCTTCAATATCACAGATAGAAGTTGACTGCAGACGTTGGTCTCGTTGGCAAAAACTATTCCGTGCAATTCAACAATCAACTAGATAATTTACCCGGCATAGCTTCGTTCCTAAAGAGCAAAGGCTGATCCTTGTACTGTAGATAATATTGTACGTGAGCCATTTCGTGATGCGTCGACAACAAATCTTCCATCGTCACTCTCGTGCATTGTTTTATACGATAATCGATACGATTGCAAAAATCCCAAGCGCTGGCGGTGCATTTGACGTCCCTCTCGATTGGTTTCTCGAACATCGACGACCTCCAAAATTCCGGCGGCATGGGTTTCATTCCGAGGGACGTGAAGAACTCTTCGGCAGTTTGGAACATCCTGAAAAAATATACAATTGGACCTTATACTAACCCATCGACATTTTTATTATTTCTCGAATTATTTGTAACTTCTCAGATACCTCAATGGTGTGAACCCTTGAATCATCATGTCCAAAGTAACGTCTAATCTTCTTGCTGCCGGAAATGGTTCCACGAGATCGTAAATTCCTTCCCAATTTTGGGCCCACATGTTACCGAGCAAATGCGCAGGCAGTGGGCCGTCGGAGCGAACTTTGTCGCCGTATCTTTCGGCCAATTTAGCACGCACGTAGGTGAAGAGATTTTTGTACAGTGGAGTTATGGCTGATATTACTTCGGCGATGTTTTGTTGGAAATATTCGTCCTCGTAGGATTCGCGCATCTGATCACCGGCGTCGGCGAAGCCTGAAATAACGAAAGATGGACAACGTTTATGCGAAGAAAAAAAAAACACTGTTACTGGGTTTAAAAAAAAGAAAATTCTTAATCACCGTTGAGTCTGGATGCTTGATTAGCAAGTTGCACGTATCTCATGTACTTGTTCTTCAAAGGTGGACCGACAGCCTCGTGCCAAGCTCGCCAGTAGTGCAAAAGCTCCTCGTAATCTCTCGATTGTGCCATTATTCTCGCCACGTCTGTGAAACAGATGAATAATTATGTTCGTTCTAATTGTAGTTCGGAAATCTTCAGGCCTCTTTAATGTTCGATAGGTGAGCCAAGACGAACCGTGATCCAAATCTAAGTCGCACGATCCACCCATTTTCTTCCAAGGGCACAGTCTCGTTCGAGTGTAGAGTTCTTTCATCTCGACTATCAGATGGTGTATCTGTAATCGTCAATTGAAATAAAGGTCAACATTCCAATGGACTAGAAAGAAAACCCAAAAACACAAAATATTTCTCACAAACCTCGTTGAATTTGTCATCCGTGAGAGCGTTTCTTCCCTTCACTGCTATCATCTTTAATTGTCTTCGAGTAATGGGATCGGGTATTCTGCTCCATGCGAAGCTGATAGCTTTACGCCATGATGATCTTTCGAACTTCAGTTTCAACGTTTGTTCCTCCAGCTAAAGATGATTCATTTTATGTTTGTTTTTAGACCTCTCCGGCGAATTCAAAACGAAGAAATGATTTAATTTTGCAGGTCAGAGATAATTTTACCATTCTTCGACGATTGTTGTCGGTAATGTTTGTAGCAAAGTTCCACTGCGCTGTCATCAATCGACTGCAAACAGACGAAGCTTCGCGATCGTATTCACGAAGAAATTGTAGAGCTTCGCCAAGATTTACATTTAGACCCTGGAAACAGAGTGAAATGCATTAAATGAAGCAACGAAGCCAGTTCAGTTGTAAACTTCTTCGGTAAATTGAACAAACATTCCCACTAGCCGAGAGTTCATGGGTGCGAGAAGCTCGTAAAGGAACACAGTAGTTGGAGCAATTAGAATGTTAAATACCAGACGACGAGCCCGTAACTCACGAATCTTGGATAACAATGGAGAATCTTCTTTCAAGCGCGTCGCGGATATGCATACAGACGTTATCTTTATGTATCATCTACATTATTGAACCTCGTTTGTTTAAAATTCAAGATTAAAGATGAGAACTTGAAGAATATTGACATTATTAAAGTAAGCTTAAAAACGAATGTAACAAAAAATAATCTTGATAATATCAACGAGTTATAAAAATCACATACGAATGATGAGTTCTTTCGATAATCATCGATTATTGTTAAACAAAAAGATTTCTCACCTCCAAATATCGAGCTTGGCCGATGCCGATCATCAAAAACAAACTCCACAGAGCACCGATTATCTTCATTCTCTTTTTTTTTTACGAGGCTTGTCAATTATAACGAGTAATTGCTTCCATTTCCGTACACCGAAAGTTTCACAGAACTCGCGTAACTTTGTTTTTCTCTTAATTTTCGTCTACATGCGTTGGTTGTGAGGCTTCTTTGTTTCCTCGATCTCGAACTCCCGCCGCGAGGGATCTGCGTATTTCGGCAGCGTGACCAAGAACTGTTATGTCCAGCGGTTTATCGAGTTACCTGGAAACACGTGAAAGGCCTTAAGAGAATGGTACACCGGGTAACGCGAGTCGCAAGGGTCGTTTATAGGGGAAAGAGAAAAAAATTGCGGATGAGTCATCGGCTCATGGGGAAAGGGTGGAATCCTGTTAGAAACGATCGATGAATGCACGAAAGCTTCGACTGCAATTGCACTCGCGATTGCACTTTGTAAATTTATTGTACTGTTTAATAATTTCGAAATAGAGTCTATTAAAAAATTGCTCTTTATACCTCACAGTGACAAATTTGTCGACACTTTTTATTATTTATTTATTATCTTGGATCATTTCGAATTGAGATTTGTATTTGCTCATTTTCTCTTAACATTCAACTACGGGAATAAAATTTTCCTAACTTGAAAAAAAATGCTTCGTTTTTCTTTTATGCCAAATTTTTTCGTTGTACTGCACTTGGCAAAGTCGCGTTAAAACTGAAACGCCACGAGGTATAGCCAAGTTTTCCCCGTACGAGTGTGTACGACCGACGACGAGAGGAAGGGACAGGCATCGTCGGAGCGTGAAGCGTGACCAACTAACGCACCATGGCACGAGCCAAAATCTTTTTACCTCCTCTAGAATTTATACACTATGTATTCCGGTCTTTACGCGGCGACAATTGTTGTGTTTTCTCTTATTGTATTTTATTTTCTTCGTGGAACACGAAGTTACCGTTCGAAGCGCTTCAAGTTCATTCGAACGAGAACTCTAGTAGAATTAGAATTGAACATATTTGCCATGTATACTTGAAATATTTTACGTGTTCGAGCACGATTTTTTTTACATAAGAAATATCGAAAGAGCCGAGAGACGCAAGAATACAATCTTTAGTGTCATCGAACGGAAGAAAACTGGGGGAATAGCTTATTTCCGTCGCGTGTCCCTCGGCGAGAGTCGCGTAGGTAACCGCAGGATGAGCCTAGGTCTCCAATTATCCCGTGGCGCAATCTGTGACGGTGTATACGACAGAACGGTAATTGCTCGGACTCTTGTAATTGCGTCCACTCCTTCGAGTACCAGTCCTTCGTACGGGATGACGATACTCGGATAACCTTAGGCGGGACTGGAAACGACGCGACGTAAATAAATTAAGAGATGAAGAAGGAAGTTTTTGTTTAGCTCCGTGACGCCTTGGTATTCGTTCGCATGTGTTGCAACTGTTCCCGCTGTTTATTGAACGAACGCAGAGCAGTCATTTGTATCTTCCGATGTCTCTCCAGACGCTTGTAGGTTTTCTTCATCTCTCGAAGCTCAGCTTGAACTTTCACGAAATCCAGGACGTCTGGTGCCTAAACATGAATAACTCTAGTTACTATAAGAAATTTGGATGCTGGGAAAAAGCTCACAAATTCACTAATTTCCGTTTGAGGCATTTATGAACTATTTTATAGAAACATACTGTGTATTCTTCCATCAGTTGCATAATGTCAGCCAATTGTTTCTCAGCTTTCTTGACCTCGAGGTGCGTCGTTGCATGATCGGTACGTAGCTTATCGATTTGGCTCTTTCTCGTACCGATGTCCTTTCTGATATCTCTTAATGCTGCCTCTTGATCGGCGAGTTTCTGCTTGTAAGTCGTCAGAGCTATGCTGTAATGACCTGTAATACATGGTACGTAGTCGACTTATAAGCAAATAGTTTCACTAAAGAAAAAAATGAAAAGCGAAGTTTCAAGCGTACCCGTGATTTTCTTCAGATCCAGTAGATAACGATTCTTCTCTTCTATGGTCTTCACGTAATCCTGATTTTCTATAGCAAGCTGCTGAAAGTCGATCGCGTGAAGCGCCTCACCGAGCTCTTCACGCTGACGCAACTGATGCTTCGCCTTTTTTATTTGGGACTTTATAGTCGAACTCTTCAATCGCAACTTCTCGATTATACTATCGGCGGCTTTCAGCCATTCCTCCATAAATCTAAAACAACGAAAAAATTATCCAAACTAAACTAAAAAAAATAAAACTTAGCGAGAAAAATAAATTAAAAGTCATTTATGGTGGTACTTTAAAATGCGAGTTATTCGATTCGAAAGAAAAATTACAAATATCCACATCGTCGTTTAGAGCTGCAGTGGCTTGGGTTGCGTTTAGAATCACCTAACAAATTTTTCAGCCGGTATTTTCCCGGTTAGAGGATCGACGCCCTTCTTTACAACATTCTCTTCCAACTCTTCTCTCGCTTCGTATGTCTCGCGGATTCTCAATTCTATCTCTTCCATCTGAGCTCGAAGATTGGCTCTCCGCTTCATGCTCGATTGCTCCAATTCGTTGAGATTCTTCTTCATCTCCTCGATTTCTTTGTTCGCCATCTCGATACGATGAGTCAGCGTTATTCTGTGTTTATGAAAATAATAATCACAATCGTGACAATACGAAATTTCGAAGCTTCTCGTCGATGGTGCAACTGACCAGGAAGTTCGTCACGTCGGTTTTTCCGGACGATGTTGTGGAAGATTCAGAGAATCAGAGATCTACGAGGATCTCACCTGTAAGCCTTGGAGGATGGCAGCAGAGCCGATGTGTAACGGCGACTTCCGCTGAATGTCTGACTACTACTTGTGCTCGGTGAAAAAATTGGCCTCTCACGTATAGTGCTCAATGCGGCACTGCTGCCGGTCAAGCTCATTGCCGAGGACATCGGCACCAACTGCGAGGTCACTCGTTGAGCGTGTCGGGCAGTTTCCAAAACTTGGCTCATCGCTGAAACAATTATATTTGACCGGGAGTGAAAAAGATTTTTTTTTGCTTTTGTCAATATTTCAACTATTTTGTTATTTAATCATGAACATTCTTATTTCATTGTTTGCAGAATGCATCGCAATTTGTTCGGATAAAATCTTCTATCAGATTCTTTATGGGCACGAATAAATGTAACTGAATCGTTTAAAATATTTCGTCAAAACTACAGTTTCTCCCTCATAATCACGGTTCTGCGTCTTATTCTATTTCCCACTTGCTATTTGGTTGAAAGATGTCGAGTACATATTTTTAGTCGATATTTGAACTCACTGAGAAGTGATTGAGGGTCGTGGCGATTGAGATATCGTTCGAATACGTCGTTCTCCAGAGCCAAAACTTTATTCGTTCTTACGGCAAGTTCCAATGACTGCCGCAGTTCCTCATCCGTCATGTCTATCGAGAGTTTCACGTTAAAAAATTTAGTTGATACAATATCAGGTAAATCGGTGAATTTTCGAGGTAAACGTCGTCTCCTTACCTTCGTAATGAGGTTCCTCGTCCGGGGCGTAAGTTACCCGAGATCCGAGACTGACAACGCTGCCTCTTTTCAGCGACGACATTTTTCATCACAGGAAAATTTGGCTTTTATTGAAATCAACCTCTTCCAGAAACACAGATCTCACCGTTTCGGTATCTAACGGCAAGATAGACCGGTGAGAATCCCCATGACACAGCAACCTGCAAAAGTCGCGAGAGAAGGAGAGGAGGAAATTCCTGAACGAAAGGGTATCGATTCGCTGTTTAGTCGATAATTTCACACACGCTCTTCTGCTATTTTGTCTCTTTATTATCATTACGATAGGCACTTGGAGGTGATATACAATGTGAAAAACATCTAGTTTTTGGTACACGTGAATATTTCAAAATATAATTTTGTGTTTTTTTTTTGCAAAGTTCTTCACGAATCGTTTGGCTCCGTTGACGTTAATAGACCTTGCTCCGTAACTTCCAGGCCGTCGACGTACAAAAAATACTTGATTCCACCGCCTTTTTGCTCGGAACTGCACGATCTGATCACAGCTGGCACGCCCTCGATCATGAAAAGCATCTCTGCGCCTCCATCCACGAATTCGTTCTGAAAGGAGACATTCAAATAATAAGAAAATTGTGGTGCAATATCATTGGGCAAAAAATGTAATTCGCGGAGTAATAACTATTGTTGTCATTATCAATATTGTTTATTCACCTCAACGTCGATTTGTTCTCCGTTGAGCCACACAGTTTGCGTCGTTTTGTCTGTGCACAGAAATGGAAATTTGTATAGATATTATTTCTATGTTTATATTTTTCTATGTCTTACCGAGAACTACACGATATTGATTCTCTCCAACTTTGGTGACCCATGTTTCCAGTATCTTCGACTGGGATTGTACAAAATTTTTGAAGCTCTTGCCGTTGACCCACAATGTATAGGAATATCTGAATCCTGCGATTAGTCCCAACGTTTTGTCTATTATCAGATCCTATCTCAATGTTCCTCAAAAAAAATTTCAGCAGGTTTATTCATGATACCTGATATAGCGTCGACTCTGATAATAAACTTCGTATCTCCAAATGTGATAACTTCGTCGCCAACGAGACGAAACATCCAGTCTCTGTGCAGCAATGTTTGACCGTCGATTTTGACGGTACGCCTTCCGGTCGCTGATCCGTGCTCGAATTCGACAACGTGATTGCCGTCGGCCAACGGAACGGTCCAACGCGCCGTTGGTTCGTTTGCCGTCATCTCCAGAGCTTGTAAGCTCCTTGATCAACGTTATTGTCAAAACGCGTATAATTTTTTGTTTTGGGTGTAAATTTCAGTCGATAAAAGTGAGCTTCGCCTACGATGTCGTGCGCTTTTACTTGATTATTTTACGAAGGAATTAGCGAGAGCAGATGGATTGTTGAGCTCGCACACTGCATTGCACATTGCACTAGCACTATAGAAGGTGTGCGACAACTTCTCATTTTTTTTCTCTCACTTACCGTAACAATGTGCACGCCATAATCACCTGTCGACTATCCCGGTGCCTCCTGTGTACGTAACTGTTATTGATCGTTGCTTTCAAGGCCCTTTTCCGACAATCGATAAGCCCCGCTGCGCCGCTCTTCACGCAGGTGACAACAATAATGTGCATAACGGAACAATTGTTCTATTGAAGTTGAGTATTTATTTGTTTCTCAGCTTATTTTTTATTTGAAAAAAAAAAGAGTAAAAAATGTTGAGCCTTTACTCTGGATTAGCTGGTAGCAGTTTTCCTTTGCAAGGGCCGAAACCTACTCTGTAGCCGTCGCCTTGACAGTATCCTGATAACAAAACGACGGTTTTGATTAAATAAAATCCAGGTTTATTGAAATTCAAAGGTAGCAGATGCGCAATACTCTTCGACTTTTTTGGGTAAACGTTACTGTGTTCGTCGTGAATGGAATTACCTCGAATAGAAACCTCGTCACCATCTTGTAGAAACTTTCTGGTACTTCCGTCTTTCATAGGAATCGGCATTGTTCCTTTCCAGCACAACTCGAGCATAGAGCCATATGAATCCGATGTCTGCAAACGAAAAATTCATGGAAGCTATCAATAATCTTTCAGATTGATTTTTTAAACGTTCGTCATCAACGCCTCTTCTCAATGATGATTTATAAATCTACTGTTCTCAACTGACCTCCCCGCTTATGGTTCCAGAAGCCATTAGATCGCCGGGATTGAGATTGCATCCAGTGACGGTGTGATGCGCCAACTGTTGCTGAGGAGTCCAGTACATGTATTTGTAGTTGCTGCGCGAAACGGTGGTCACGGGTCCCGTAGGTGCTGAATCATTATCAAAAGAATCCATCGTTGAACAAAATAACATCGGCATTTTGTACATCATTGTCGTACAACTTACGTTTTATGTCGATTTCGAGATTGATGTCAAAGTTGCAAGAGTTCTCATGACGAAGATACGGGAAGGGTGTCGGATCTTGAACCATGTTGGCAACTTTGAATGGTTCCAGAGCTTCCATAGTGACGACCCAGGGAGCAATAGTAGTTCCAAGATTTTTCGCTCCGAAAGGTCCGAGAGGAACGTATTCCCACTTTTGTATATCTCGCGCTGGAAGTATTATATCATTTTACTGATTAAGCTTATGTGAGCGAAGGAGTAAACGTTTGAAACCTTTTTGGAAACTTCATTGGATCGACATTGTTCGGCGCCTTGTTTCTCGTTCAATAGAAGATAACATAACTAACCGCTCCAATCGTTCATCGTGACCATTCCAAAGATATGATCGTAAGCTTTGCTCGCCGGTATCGAACTTCCAAGTTCGGTCGGTTGACCGCCAACGAAGAAGGCAACCTCGAGCTCAAAGTCCATGAGCCTGCAGGGTCCATAAACTGGTGCTGCACCTTCGACCGGCAATGTCTGACCCCGAGGGCGTTTTATCGGCGTTCCGGAAACCACAACAGAGCTCGCTCTTCCGTGATATCCAACGGGCAAGTATTTCCTACAAGTAATTAAGATTTAAAGATGCTTTATCGCCAAGTAAGATTGATTAACAAAAATGATCTGATCTAAACTATACCAGTTTGGCATCAAAGCGTTCTCCTTTCCGCGGAACATTATTCCGACATTGGTAGCATGATGAATCGAAGAGTAAAAGTCGGTATAATCGCCGATCTTTGCCGGTAAATGCATCGTTGCAGCTTCCTGCGATACAAATGCTCTGAAACGATATGTAAAACAAACTGTATTTACTGATACTCTTTATTGGAGATTGCAATAACTTAATCGGAAGACAAAATTACATACTTGGCTCGCAGTTCTGGTTCTTGAAGAGTCCTATTTTCGATCGACAAGAGTTCTTGAATCTTTTGTCTTGCTTCTATCCAGGCAGGGCGACCAAGAGACATGAAATCGTTGAGACTATCCTGGCGGAAGACATCTTCCTTGCCGGACAATAGTGGCCCCGTGAAGAGATGCGACACGACGAAGAGATCCAAGATTTGATCTCCGATTGCGACTCCTATCCGTTTCTTCGGCTATTCGATCAACGTAAAGTGAACAGTGTCATATTATTTTCCAATATTGCGAAAAAAATGTAATAATGCCGGTTTGTCCAATTGTATGATGGACCAAGTAGTTATCATACGGTACTGTTTGATGTTATCAGTGACCTTAATATGGTACTTTATCAGCAGTCGGTAATTTTAAGGCAAGTTACCGATCTACGTTATCATATCGACCGTTACGCAAACCTTATCCAATCAGTCAATCGACCTCTGAGATTCAGCAGTCAGCACTTCGCCATTTGGCCGATAGTTCGCAAGACACGGCGAACACGCGATCCAACGCAGCAGTAATGATGAAAAACAACATCCAAAAATTGATAATAGATTATTTTTCGGATGGGAAGTACATTCGCTTGGATAGAAAACAAGGTGGCCCATTATTTGCCTAATCAATTTGGATTGCTGACATTTATTCGATTCTAGGATGGTCAATTGTACTTTACAAAAGCGACGATGCGAATGCGGGTACCGGTGTTGCGAGGGACAACAAGTGGAAACGCACAAACTGTTCAGACGAACAGTAAAAGCACTTCTTTTTTTTTGTTACTCACGTTATCCGCCGTGGAGAAAACACCGTAGGGTAGATTCTCGATCGGGAAATCGCAGTTGGGCGAATATTCGATGAAGGACTTCATATTTGACGATGCTTGAACGTCGTGCCGCTGCGAGATATGGAATCGAACTGCCTAGAAGCACGTCGAGGTACGAGCGTGGCGATAAGCGACGCTGGAGGAGGCACGTCGAGGCCGACTAGCATTCCCGGATTAATTTATGCATCTGTTTACAAGTAAAACCTCGACGATGGAACAGGTTTCCAATTTCTTGATTTTTAAATATTCAAGACGTTTCCTACATCGAATTTTCATCGAACGATGTCTCTGCAAATTCCTCGTTCTACGTTTAACAGAAAAAAAGCACATTTTTGAAAAATTCATTGATTATTTTTTACCATAAAGAGAGTATTTTGCAGTATGCGAACTAAAATAATATTTTTATTATGTTCATTGGGATAACAGTTGTTTATTAGACATTGATATACAGAGGGTAATATTCGGACTATTGGGTTGGCAAGGGGTTAATCAATATGGTACAACATGGTTACAACACAACATAAGCATTATTGTTACATCGTCGTCGTTATTTCGAAGATTTTTCAGCCAAATATCCGACAGCTTCGTAGATGCATGTATATATTCATATATATGTAGTGCATGGTATATTGGCATCCTTATATGTTTTATTATCTAACAGGATAAAGGTCAGCATTAACGAGAGGGGTTTTGCTTAAGGTACCTCCGAACGTTAACGTTCAGAGGAGATTCGACTAATCTTCTTATCATTTGGAAGACGTAAGACTTTGTTGTCATCGTTCAGAGTTATGTTTTTTTTTTTTTTTTCATTTTTTTTTTCAATTTTTTTCGTTACAGAATTTATACTTTGATTATAATTGTAACAATACTCGCGAACCGTTGAGCACGATTCGCGAGACAAATTCATAACAAATCTATTGACATCTGTTCGTAATTCTTGCCAATTTCTTTTTTTGTAACTAACTCGTTCATAGTGCAATCACTAAACGTTCTAAGTGACATACATTTTTTTCTTGTAAAGTGCTTCTTAAAAGAACAAGTGCGCGCAGTGCAAGTAAGTAATAATAAGCGTGTAAGTGCGTTGAAAACGAAATCAAACAATAAAGTGCCGAAGGTGAGAGATCTTTATATACAGAGTGATTAGCGTTGAAAATGGTGCTCTCAAGAAAACGATCAGCGTGCTTGGTAATGCCTGTCGAAAAAAGAAATTGGCAAGAGATCTCGCCTAGCTTAAAATTAATGCGTTTCATTGACATATGAAAAGGGTAACGTCAATTTTTTTTTCTTTGAAAATAAAAACAGCAAAAACTATCGATAATCGTACGATTATAACATCAACGGTAACACTAAAGTGGCTCTGTTTATTTAACTTATGTGTTTATTTTCAAGATAAAATAGTCGATTGCGTGGTAACGTGTTAAGGTAATAACGAGTCGATAGCGAATAAAATCTCTTTCTCTCAGGTAGCGGATTCGTGGTCAGGCGTGCTTTTAAAAATACATTTTTATTTTGGCCATATTACTCTTGTTCCGTGTTTGTAAACCGTTTCTCTCTCTTTATCTTCTCCCATCGTTAAACAATAATAAATATCTGTAATTATTTGCGTTGTAATTTTTCTCTTCGTCTGATATCTATTCATTTCTCTGGACTCACGTTCGTGTAGCGATTATGGAACATATTCCTTTTCACTAATAATCGCACTAAGTTTAATCCCCGTTCACCCAAAAACAATACTTTATTGCCCTGCTATACACATATATTTGAATATGTTTCCTAAACGCAAACGAAATATTTCGCGATGGCATCGGTGATTCGAACGGAAACTTCAACCGCGTAAATGTACATAAATACATTTATATTTATCGTATATATATTTTTTATGTATATATATATAATATATCTGGGTTTTTTTATCATTACGCCTAATCTTTAAATTTTATCGTTCTTATAGTTCCTCGTGTTTATTAAGTATATTGGCGAGTGTGTCGAAACCTATAAAGTCGTTCGATATTTCATACGAGAAATCATTAGTTGCAATCGTTCATTTCTAGTTCTAGCGACGATCGCTGAAATTGCACAACCAAATTGGCGTTAAATGAAAAATGATACAACAATCGAGGTCTCGACTACAATTGGCTATGGGAAGTTCAATTTTGTTTTCCGTGTGCGCGTCGAAGACATAATAAATTCAACAAATCAACAAAATTAATTGCACATCTCTATTCGGATTTTTTTAACATGCAGCGCGCAAAATCAACCGTAACCCAAAATCGACAAACGATTGATCTGTATCGAAGAAATAAAGTGATAAAAGTTTTGCACGAACATTCGAAAAAAGCATGTACTTTCATGGGTTTGTGTTTGTATTTTAAAATCTCAACGCTAAATATATATATACTCCTTGATACTCGTTACATTTATCATTTAATATCGTTATAATTCTGTATTCATTTTTATCTTCTTCCTCGTTCGTGAATATACCTTCAATTGTCAACTATTTAAACAGGCAAATGATAATGTGTATCAGGGCATAATTAATCGGCAAAACAACTCGACAATTTTCCTATATATAGACTTTTTTCTTTAGCTCTTTAGGCATTCAACAAAACGACTATACGTCTCCACCTAGCACGTCACTTGTTCGAAAATATTACACTTTCAAGCGAGCCTGCTCACTCCTGACTAGCTAATTTTCGTTCGAAATTTCGCAAAGTCTTCGATCGAGTTGTATTGTCTAGGTCTTCAGCTTTTTTTATCCGAAAATTAGTAGTGTTCCTCGCAGGACGGTAGCTCGTTCTCTCGTCTTCCTTGTCACACGATATGATGCATATTTTTTCATTACTTCTCATTAAGAGACTTCGAGACCACTAGAACTATTCGGATCATCGAGTTTCCATACTTTATAACTTGACTAATGTTTATTTTGAACCGTTCCTTCAACATCGTATCTCGAAACTTGTCTCTATTCCTCCGGTCTTCGTCCGACGAGGTTTCGACGGATTTCAAACACTTACGATCGAAAATAATTCTTAACTTCTACAGCTCTGATCAGCGGCAATTGTACGGCGCTTGTTGTCTCGAAATCTTGGATTTGAAAAATGTTCACGCTTGCTTCATCTAGTCAATCGATCAATACAACCCCGCCGGAAAAAAAATCAATTCGATTCCAATAATTCCGTTTTTCAACAAACCCTTTTACAAGGCATTTGATTTGCTGTGAGACATTTTTTGTAAGAAGGGAGACAACAGCGCTGCTCCTTACCGCGCAACAGAGTCATATGTCTTACTTTAATATTCATGGTTTCAGATTGGCCTCGGGATTCTTTGTACACGTTGAAGCGCGTTGTTGTTGTTTTTTGTTTGTTTTTGCTCTCATGGAAATATTATTATCGTTAGACTACCTGGATCGAAGGGTGTTACGAAGAGCGCGATCGGCAGCGATATCCGGGGTGGTCATGATGAATTTACAGATCCTGACCGAGTCGGTCGAGTTCGGCCAACAAAAAGTCCACATCGGCTTCTGTCACAGCCGCGCTGGATATTATGTTCCTGAAGAAATTGGGTCTGCGATCGTCGGGCTGATATCCAACCATTAGAGTTCCGGATTCCATCATACGAGCTTTCAGGATTGGACATATCTGGGCGACACAAAAAAAACATACACACACATATTTTCCCTTTCGCGGTTAAGTTGAAAAATCAATCAATTCAATTAGGGATGTATTCTTCGACTTTTTCGTACAACAAAGAAAATGTGGAAAAAAATGTCACCTCGGCAAGGATCTTTTCCCTCTGAGGTCCATGGGGCATGTTTCTCACGCGAGTCGGCAAATACCAGAAGCAAACGTTGACTAATTCCGGTTCGAGAATCAGGTAATACTTGTCTGGCATCTGTTTGATTCTCTTGACCATGTACTCCGATAGCTCCATAAGTCGATCCATCAGTTTCTCGAAGCCTTCGGTGCCCTATTAACGATATTCGACGTATTCACCAAAACGTACATACTTATTTATGTAAAAATATCTTCAGCGAGGCGCAAACACATAGTCCTCAAAAAGGGTCACAGCGCTTCTGGGAAAAAAGTGCAAAAATGCAGAATTGTCCACCAAGAGCGTTACGGTCCTTCTGAAGGAACTTGGAGGTATTGAAGTGTAGCGTGGGTTTCAAAAGGACGGACCAATGGCTATTGCTGAGTGAACGAATGAATGAACGAGTGAACCGACTGAAGACGTCTTCACATAAAATGTTCCTGTGTGCACGCCGATATACTGACTACTGTTTTTTAAATGTTTTTTGTCAACACTGTAGATTAGGGATTCTTGAATGAGTTTTTATCGACTTTCATACCTTCGCACGCCACTGCAGCCACAGCTTGAAGATATCATTGTGACGTCCGCACTGTATGACCTTGTCGCCCGTGTCGTATTTTACGTCATACAACTTGTCGGTCATGAAGAGATACTCGGCTGACATTTGGTTGCAGCTTATCAATAAGCCCTGAAAGAAAAAACGAAAAAATCTCCGGAATTCGGTAAAATCGAAGAAATGTTTGCGACGTTTTATGTTCGGTCTCAAACACTGATAACTGCTGGCACTATTGTTGGAGTTCGAAAGCCAGTGCAGTTATCGGCGGAACGCGAAATGTCCAGGCATAAACGGCGGAATGTCTGGGCATCAACTATCCCCTACTGCCGGATACCACAACCCTCGAATAGCTGGAATATCATTCCTCTGCCCGGACTCTGCAAGCATCCCGCTCGAATATATTCCAAGGATCTTTGACATTAAGCGATATTCTGTGTCCGACGATTCCATATCCGGGGCATCGTCGATAAGACTTTTAATAGAAAAAAGGGGTTTCGAATCGTGATATCCAAAGGTTCTGTGACAACAGAGAAGAGGGGAAGCGGGCATTGCGGAAACGCTCCTCGGAGTTCCGGTCGATACGAAGCGAGGAGGAACCACCTCCTTCTTCTCTCTCTCTCACTTCGGAGGACACATGCGCGAGATACTCCTTTTACTATAGCGAGTTTTCGAAATGGCGGACGGAAATGCTCGTATCGAACCTCCGCCATCGCTGTAGGGAAACGCATTATAGCCTCGTGGACTCCGAATAGGAAATTACGATTCAGTTTGTGGAAACCGAAAGCCAACAATTTTCGGCATGGTCTTAATTTATAAATCGTTTACTTAACTTCATTTGTTCGAAATAAAAATAAAATAAAAATTATGCTGTTTCAACGATTCAGAGTACGCTCAAAAGTGAATAATTTTTCTTTTCGTTTTGACCAGATCTATGGAACAACACTGATTCGAATGTGAATTATACGTAGATCCTAGAAAAATGAAATGCAGAAATATAAAAACAATTTTTGAATTGAACCAAAACAAAAATGTAATGTTAATCTGTGTCTTCCCATTGACCGCGAGAGAGAAAACAATTAATATCGTTTCCTGAACCGATTGACGGAGTGTCAACGAAAAAAAAAAAAACAGGTCCACGTGTCACACAGCCGGTGTAACGTTAAAATGGAGCACGTCGAATGCGCCAAGTCACGGCAATCTCAGCTTGGAAAAAGCTACAATAGTAAAAGTTTGAAAAGACGGTAGGGCGGAACGAAGTGGATAAAGCCCCCTCCAAATATGTTCTTTTTTTGTGTGCCTCGGCCGGTTCGCGGAGCAGCCGGTGTACGGAATTTTAATATCTCGAGGGGTGTGTTTCCCGAGTTAGCAATAACTACCGAGAACTGGCGCGCGCGCCTTCGTTGGGCTCGAGAGGGGGTCGCGCCCTCGGCGGGCATCCCCTTCGTCCGCAAGATAGACGAAGATAACTTGAGCGAGAAGAGAGAGCAAGGGACGCCTGGCAACATATGTTATCTCTTAGTTTAATTAAATTCCTGCACTGTCCCGTCCGCCCAGACGCTTCTACGGGGCTGCTTTGGAATGCCACGAGCGAACCGCGTTCGCTACGTCATCCGCGCCCCTTGCCTCTCTCGGCAGACAAACAGCCCCTCATCCACTGGCTCTCTTTTGCGCAACGAATTGACGAGGCAACGGCTGTGTGTTTAACTCCAACTTTCCATCCGTCTTGTTTGTTATATACAACGCTGAAACTATTGTTGAGACGTCGCGTGTGTTAAATGGCCTCGATTTGGAACTTCGCTCTTTTTTTTTCTTATCCATTAATTCGTTTATCCAGAAAAAAGAAAAAAAAAAAGTCGCTTTATAAAAGACTCACCTCCTCTTTGAAGTGGATCGTCGAACATTGCAGGAGAGCCCCCATGAGCTTGTGAGGATTCCAGGTCACCGAGTCCGCTCTGCAAATCAATCAAAGTATGTTGCCATGTGAGCAGAATTTCGTCCATCAATTCAAAAATAACGAAGATAGGATTTTCGTTTGTTTTTTACATTGTTATGTGTAAAAAGAATTGAGTACTTTTACAGGAAGGAAAGCCGTAATTCTTCTTAGGAAAACATGAATTTATTGTACGAGGATGCGAGTTAATGGAAAGAAGGATACGATAAGCTGCGACAGTCAGTGTCAATCGACTATTTTGGAAAAAAAAACGAAAAAGTCGAAGGGACTCAGCTGGTCGTCCGTCTAGCTCTCTTATCCAGTCCCGAGGGAGTCACTGCGGGGAGCGATGAAGCATATCCGTTCTCTCGATGTTATATCTTCGTTGCCCTCCACCACCGCGAACCACCGCGAACCTCGGGGTCCATCAATTCGAGAGCTACTATTAATATCGCCGCGGGAACGGATTTAGCAGCCCCTCCGGCCGACGCTTCGGTAGAGCCCACACCCCTGTGGTTCGATCAACCGCCAACCCTTCTCTAATCCGGATCCCCGCACCGAAGACAAATTCTTCTATAGGGATTTTCGCACCTTTCTATATTTCAATTCAACCTGCTTCCACGATATGACACTCAACACTGATCATCAGGAACTTTAGACTCGGTGAAAAGAAGGACTTCTTCATCCATATGGGGTATAGCTTATTCAATTCGCGACCGGCACGAAAAAATGGATCAAAATGTTCTAAAATATTCTTTCGCAATTTATAACTTTTATTATTTTTTTATCTGGAAATCGGGGTATCGGGAAAATGCAGAATCTTTGTTAGTTAAACAAAAATGTTTTTGATTCTCTGTAACGAGTTGCAAAGTTCATGAATTTCAGAACATTTTATAGTAGATCAGTCTTGAACTTCAAAGGGGATAAAATCCGATCCTTCAAAATCCGACTCTACCTCCGGCACTTCGACGTGGACTTATAAAACAAAACTAAGTACTCTATCGTCAAGACGCCACCGTGTCTCTTGATAGACACCCCTGTTATTAAAGATTGCGATATCGAACACTCGGAAAAAATTGATGCTTATCGTGTTCGAAATGCACTGATTCTCCGTTTCAAAAGAATAGTATCGTCCTGCTCCGAGGCAATTCAGCTCGCAACCAAGTTCAGACGAGCATTGATTTCGTATCTACAAAGCGTATGAGGCTCAATAGGATTTATCTCCATCGCATAATGCGCAGTTTGGCAGATGACAAATGTTATCGATACACGGCGAGTGACATGTATATGCTCGTGGCCGCGTTCGCCCTTTCGCGCTCGTGTACCGCGCGCCTGCGGCTGATGCCCAAGGGTGCTTCGGACTTGAAGTGCCACTGGATGGAGAGACATTCGTGTCGTTCACAGGCGCACTCCATTAGTTACTCTTCAGCGTACTGTACTCTTCGACCCGCGTGAAACTACGATAAATCTGCTTTACTGTACCGTCTGCAACGAACGATCCGGATGCCATAATTTTCGTTCATCATCGTCAAATTAATTATCATAATTTTTCGTTGCTGTAGAGTTCAATGGCGCTACTTAAAAAAAACCGATCACCACTTGATCGTCATAAACTTTGCCCTTTTAACGCAGAGAACTTTGTTCTTTTTTTAATTCAATGATAATATTCCTTGACCCCCCCGAATTAGGGCACTCAAGCTTGAGTGATTAATGTCCGATTCGCAGCTGGCTCTGGCGCTATGCAATCTCCCTCTCTCTGTGTGTACGATGTTCTCTCACACCCTCTCTCTATTATACATGCCAACCCCCAAAACCTTCGCGATATATATTACCGTGGATGCTAATTACCCTCTCTCGTGTAGAGCGCATAGAGTACCACGGCACCCTCGCGAAAATCGTACGAACGAAACCGGCGTGACCTCGCTCTCATGAATTCTCCCACAGCACAGTGATTTTCTCGGAAGCGTTTGCTGAAAGAAACTTCGCGATGTCATTGTTGAATAACCGAAGAATTCGTAAAATAAAAAAGGTACAGAAAGCTCGTGAACCTTGAATTTTGAAATTCGCCCGGTTGAGACTCAGTCGAGACGAACGTTTGCAGAGTAATCATCTCTCTCTGACTTTGTAGCGGCGCCTCGAATATCCGACGATCTTTTTGTTTTTCCTTTTTTGCTATTCTTTTTTTTTCGCGATCCTATACACGCACAGAGAGAATCGCTGCTGCTACTGCCAGCGGAGAGAATCGCGCCGAATGCTGGTATACGAGTGAAAAAGAAGAGTAGCAAAGCGGGGGCGGACGTTCCTTTGTACGAGTTTAATCCAGCATTGTCGAGGACCGGGGCTTTATTTCAGGCTCGCGTACGTACCGTACGAGAACGGCGTCGCGTCAATAAGAGCAGAGTTCTGTTCCGTAAATGCGCTCGAGGGAACCGATCCAGCTGTTGCTCCAACTACCAGCACCCAAAGCACCAGAAGAGCAGCAGCAGCAGCAAGCATCACAGTCGACAGACTTCTTCTCTCTGTCCTTCGGCTTTTCGCGTTTGCCATTTTAATCAAGAAACTCTTCTGCCACCCGCTCACCAGGAAGGAAGTCCTGCGAGCTGTACAGTCTACTGGGAAAATTAAAACGTTGAATACTTGACGTTTTGCTTTTTCTTTTGTCATCCGAAAGTTCGTACAGGTTTGCTTGGCATTGATTGCCGAGCGAATTTGAAATTGTCGCATAGAACAAAAAGACGAATTATTTGGAAATAACTTCCGGGTTTCTTTGTATTGATTTTTCAATCTGGAAATAGATTTTTTTTAAATATATTCTAGTGAATTGAATTATAATCATGGTTAGCTAATGAAACTGAACGTTTAAAAAGTTCGATGTTTATCATCTATTAGAACGTCTTTCGGAATTGAGTTTGCCTCGCTTGCCGCGAAATCGCTCTCGTGGGATATATAGATTGGGCACTTTTGCGCGTACGAAACGTCGAGACGACTGTCTACGAGTGATTCGAGGGGGAGCAGATGCGTCCGGATGCAAATCGTGGATTAATCTCGCCGTGGCCCCTCGAAGCGACGTAGCATCAGCGGGCGAGCAAGCTCCCCTGGTCGCTCGCACGCTTCGTATATAGTTCTGACCTCCCCCTCGTCCGAGAACGGTACAGAGGATCGCACAGGGGGAGACCGCGCCGACGAGTCGCTGCATAGCACGGATGCGAAAGTTGGCATGTGCCGAGGACAGGAGTCACTCCTTTCAAGCCCGCCAATGTCAGAGATTACGACACTACGAACTGGAACCCTCTTCGTTTCGTCTCTGTACACTTTCTTCCCGTCTCTTACTTCCGCAATCCAACATACAGCGACTGTTTGTCCAAAGAATAACCGAAATCGCTGAATAGTCATTTTTTCGTCCTTCTTCATTCTTGTGCAAACCTTTAATGAAAACTCAAACGATTCGATTGGAAAAGACGAAGCTTCAATTTTGCAGTCCGTGCTGTTCAAAAATAACAATAACAATAAGTAATAAAACAACGAAAAGTGGTAATTTCAGTTGAAAATATCCCGAGAGCGATATTCATGGGATAATCTCTTCGATCGAAAATAGAAAGCTTTCTCCAATCTATTAGCATAAAAATCCCGAGTTACTTCGGAGCTTGGATAAAATCACCTTTCGCTCTTCTCCTCTAATCGCTGTTTATGCGAGCGATCCATTACCGTCAAACTGCCTCGCGTCTTCATTCTTCGGCAGGGCCGAAGTGTTTCCGTAGGCTCGTTCTCGTGTAAAGTAATTTTCGCGGCCGCGCGTTATGTATGAGAATGGCTGCCATTGATTTCGCACGGTGGAGAGCTTCGACGACTTTTTCTTTACGTTCCATTGGTCGGGGGGTGGGAAGTGTGTTTTTCGAAAGACTCCATCAAACTAAGCCCCAATAAACTATAAAAGTAGCTGGCGGGATTAGGCTGAATCCCGGCGGCTGACAAGAGTCCCCGATGGGATGAAGAGGACTAGGAATAACGTTCGGGGTGCATCTGCAAGCGAAACATTCGGGAGATTCTCTCGGCCGTTCCTTCGCCGACGAGACGAATCGATTCGCCGAACGTGAAACGCGCATACACATACAGCCCGGTAGCTTTGGAAACGTTATTCGAAGAGCTCGACATAATTCACAACAAATCTACCGTAAATAATTCGATACAACATAACGACGCTTTCCTTCTTTTTATCGAGACTGAATAGTTGGAAAATCAAAAATTCTTCTTTTCCGTGTCGAAGGGAGTTTGAAAAACAAAACAAAACAAAAACTCACCGTTCGATGCCGGTGAGTCTGGGATGCCTGTACTTCCTAGAGAGCAGCAGTCCACCACCCCACGCCGCCTGAAAGAAAGGAAGGAAAAAAAGCTTTAAGCGTGCAAAGTGCTACAGGTTGTACGAATTCGGATATGGAACTAAAAGTCCTTCTCTATCCGTGTTCATTGCAGTCGCATGACTCTGTTCGGTAATCCGTTCGTCCTACTTGTTTTATTTTCCCGAGAATCGCTGGCTCCAAACAATTTGGCCCGGATTGCAGGGCGGTGGAGATTTTCACACATTTATTATTTAAGCTAAGACTCTTTCGGCGTTCGGCATTTACCCGTTCCCCCGCGGCGAAGCTTTGCCAGCCGAGGATTTGAATAATTAGGCTTTTGCTAGTAGGATTCGAAATATTAAGCGGTAAATAAGTCAGTAAACTGCGAAAGTATCAAGTATCGTGATACAATAATTTTTTCTTTCTTAATGGTTTCTAATTCCCTTCAAACTATTTTTAATGTGCGTCTTATAACTACTGAGTTGGAGTATTTCGGAATTATGAGTAAGAAACGATGATAGGCGAAGGTTAATCGAATTAATAATCGGTACTCACGTCGATGTGTAGCCACAGTTTGTACTTTTCGCAAATGTCGGCAATCGGCGAAATCGGATCGAATGCGCCGATGACGGTAGTTCCAGCCGTAGCGTTGACGAAGAACGGGATGTGTCCTCTTGCTTTGCGCTCGAGTATCAATTCCTCGAGTTTCGACGGTATCATGCGCCCGTATTCGTCACTCGGCACCATTACGCAATTATCGGTACCCAATCCGCAAACGGAAGCGCAAGATTTGACGGAATAGTGACACTGATCGGAGGTGAACATAACGAGCTGACCGCCAACAGCGGCGAGGCCGCGTTCCTTGTATTGCGGGAACATTTTGTGTCGCGCAGCGAGAAACGCGTAAAGATTGCTGATCGAACCGCCCGGCGCGAGGATAGAATCACCGGTGTTCCAGCCGATTATTTCACGCATTTTTTGCAATACCACGTGCTCCATTAGAATGAATACCGGAGCTATTTCGTAAGTGAACATGTTCGTGTTCGCAGTAGCGGTCAACCATTCGCCGGCCATCGATACCAGATCCAAACCGCTGGAGAGTTGGTTGAAGAAATGCGGATGACCTGAAATTTTTTCGAAAAATAATGCCGATATAAAGCATATTCGATAATGTTTTTTTATGCATATCATAGAGTTCTTATGGGGGGACCTTTGTTGTACGAAAAAAAAAAATCAACTGAAACCAAAATGAGGAAGAGATGTTCAAATTCAATCTGCATCATTTTTTATTTTACTCAATCTGTGCTTATTTGCGACGTGATTGGTTGCTACGCCAAAACCCTCGCCGTCCCGCTTGGATCTGACTCCAATAATTAATGATATCGTAATTAATTGCCGGCACGTGACCGAAAAATTCGCATTTCAAGGCGTCAGTTGCCGGGTATGACTCCACGAAATAGCGTCAAAAGCCTCGCCGAGGGGTCACAGAAGGAGAGACAGAGGCTAAAGGTGTATATACACACACCAAGCTGAAAGGGCAACGGGAATTATTAGCTGAAGAACGCTATCGAAGGAGAGAGAGAGGAACAGCAGCATCAGTGAGTGGGCTTTAAGCTCCTCTGCTCCGAGTATGTTGTCATCCGCTCGGATGAACATCGCGCGAGGATCAAGCCTAATGCTTCTGTTTGATGGGCCTCGCCCTCGTTCTCTTTCGCTTGGCCTGTGCGTGCGACCGTAGGGAGAGAAAAACGGGGACGCTGCTTGCATTCAACTAGCTTTTCCGTTTAGGTACAGCCGGTGTTACGAACGCGCAAGCTGCGGATCATCGATACTTTTTTTTAGGACTGAAATAAGAAGAAAAAGAACGAAATAGCGAAGTATTTTTTAACCAATCCGTGGTAATTCTCCTGCTTGGAAGAGTTTGAGGAAGTAGATGGCAAATAATGCAGTAGAAAAAGCTTGTCATTAGTCGGGCGGAATTGAAGCACGAGGAGCGAGATAAAACGATTCCAGAACTTGCGCCGCGGATGGACGTAGATGAGGAAACTTGAGGTCGAATAACCAGAAACGATGCTTTAATCTCCAGGTATTAAGGCCTGATTGACGTATGACGTTGCTCTTAATAGTTACTTAGGGAGCTAGAATTTTCTCCCTTCCGTTGGAACCGAACCGGCTGCTCGGGGATTTATGCTTCGGACGCTTGTTGCTACGTTTCTGTAAGCAAGATGTACGATCCAACTTCGGTTGATACGTCCTTTGTGGAATATCAGTATTGTTTTTACGAATCATTTTAGCCCACGAAGAAACGTGAAGTAACTTATTTGGCGGATAATCAATAACTCGCTAAATCAAGATCGTAGAGGACCTCAATAAAAAAATATGTATTTACAGGTAACATTTTCTTTCGATTTTATTATATGTGTTTATATTTGCGAATCGATTTTGTAATTAGCCGTGAACTAATGACGTACATGTAGCTAATAGTTGGAGCGACTTGAAAGGCCGTTGTTCTTTAAGACATACTATAAAGTATTTTGAAATGGGACAATTTTCTTTTTCGTTTTATAGTTGTTGCCTCCGAACCCCGGGTTTAGTTCGCCTTAGTTGTTTCTCTACGAGAAAATTGAAGGAGTAACCGGAATAGATTTCCCAAAAAAGATATAGTCGGCCGCCGATATCGAAGCCGTTTGTCGCACCGGTTATATCCGCAATTATCGTGGTCGGGTGGCTCGCGCGAGGCACGCGTCCGGTCCGGGAATCTCGAGGGGTTGGAAATACATCTCGGAATGCTTTTTCTCGCTCTGTCTACGTTTCTCGAAGCGTAAGCTTCGGGCACGATAGACACGAGAGGACCAGAGGAGAACGAGGGGTCTGCGACGGTCGATGATCCGTAGAGCCCGCATTTTGCGCGTCACACGCGTCGCTGAACGACTAGATTGTTTGCAGAGGCTCTCAAACACCGATGGCTCTGGTTTTCATGGATCATGAGCCACAAGCGATGTTAGAACGAACATATCGCAATTTGTACTTTTCGTGTATTTTTTCCACAATTGTAGTTGCTATCCTGAGGTGAAGCGTTCACGACGCGAGCTAATTTATCACATCCAATCATTTAGAAGTGTTTTTCAAATGAGTCCTTTCGTTGTTTTATTAAACGCGTTTGATGTAAGAATTCGGTTAATTAAATTCTCAACAATAGGCATCTTCAATTGTGTTTGCGAATGTCATTTTTACATATAAATTTAGTACAACTTTTATACTATTTGTATTGTGGGAAAGTTTGTCGTCTATAGCCTAGTTAGCTATATAAATTTTACGGTTTCTTTCAACCGATGTATGAATATCCAAAACTAGGATTCATATAAAAAATAATTAATTTTATTACAAAATTCACTTCATAGTACGAGCGAATTCTTTTCTTTTCAAACACAGCGTCCTACAATTGTAGGCTTCCGACTATGGAAAAAAAACCTCTGGAATCTCCAGTTAGGTAATAATTTATCTTGCTAATTTGAGCTTGCGAAGTTGCCGGAGTCGTAAGACTGAGGGGCAACCCCGGAAAAAGAGAAAGAATGTGTACCGACGCAGGCTGTATAGCAATCGAAGCAAGAACGACTTCGCAAGCTGTGTAGTATATATGAGCAGGGTGAACCTGTCGCAGGCAGGCGGTGATAAATTAGAGGGTACCCGGGATTTGTATGAAGAGAAGTGTGTAACCGGGGCTCAGCGCTAATACCGCGTCATCAATCATACACGATCACGGCCAAAGAAATATCTGCTCAAGTTAACAGAGCGAACAGCGTTATCGAGCAAATCCGTCCAAAAACAAGAAAAGTATTAAATATTCTGATCGCGTACGGAATTGTATTCTGATCCTTTGTATTCGTTAATCTGCGTAACCTGAATTCCAAACTTTGAAACATTCGAATGATCCAAAATATCTTTCAAGTTTTTTTTCGAATTCTTGGGTCCTGTAACTCGCGGTAAGGCAATCCCAACATTCGTCCGGGAGTCCCCTATGTACCCGAGATTCTCAACAATTCTCCGTTGCTCACCATGACGCGTCGAAAATTTCCACCGAAATTCCAGAGACGAAGAAATAAGGCATGCGGAAAGCAGCCGCATCACGGGTTCGCAATACCGTCGATACCAATTTAAATTCCTCTCCCACCGTTGCTTCGTGAAATAGCTGCGTCCCGCGTGCGATGCTTCTCGGTATATTTTCTTCGTAGACCAAAGCCGGTATTGCATTCGCGTCGCAGAAGCCGGTAGGGAAACATACAACCCCGTAGTGCACCATACAGCTTCAACCCCTATTTACTGTTTCGTTCGGGCTATATATATATATATATATATTTCTATAGCGGATCAACAGCAGCGGCAAGCGGTACCGCTCGACGAGAGGCGCGGGGCCAAAGTCGTGTAGAAATGGCTCTTAATTACACCGATCCCATTGAATCAGCCACACCCCAGTGGAAAGACTCCCCTCTACGTCACGTGTGCACAAGTGCCACCAAAGTGTTTTCTTTTTTATTTCATCCCCGACACCCCTGGAACGGAAAAAATCCGAGAACAAGATAAAAAAAACCAAGAAAAACGGATCTCTCTTATCTCGCGGCCTTTCGTTATCTCCGCACCGCAATCTCTCGTCATCTTAACGGGCTCGAGCGGACAGTTTGACTTTCGTCGGGATGGGAGAAAAAAAAATCTCGTGAAATATCGTCGGTGGGTTATGGGGTTAGGTAATATGAGATCGAATATTGTTTTCGATAGTGGCGAGAGCGCGCGAGATATGTGACCGTGAGGGGTCCGATAGGACAGAAGAAAATCATCGCACTTCGAGGGGGGGGGATCCGAGTCTCGAGTTCTCGGGGTACATAATCTAATAACAAGTTTTTGTCGCGCACGGCCGCGTATCGTGCACGCGTCTATCAATAGTCGTTGAGGGTGCGCGCTTATACAGTACCTACCGCTGCTATTCGAAATTTACCCCTGGCCCCCCTCCCTTATCGGAAGCTAACGTTGGTTTAGATCCTCTCTCGCTTGCCGCAAGCTCGGTCAGAGATCTCTTCTCTTCACTTCTCTTGTGTTGTATGTATCTCGGCTGTGTCTACCCTACGGATACCGGCAGATTTCTCGCTCGCTCTCTCCTGCACTTTCCTGTAACACTCCTATTGTGCATTAGCATCTATTCAAGCCACCGGTAATCGAATACCGGGATTGGAGAGATACCACGTCGACGAACCGTCGAGGGATTTGTGGTCGACTTCCATCGGCGGATCTACGATCTCTCTCGCGGTTCTCGATTCTGAGCGAGGCTTCTGTTGTACGAGTCACGCAGTGCGAAAGTTTTCGCGGGCAATTTTACGCTGTTTGGACGATTCGTTAACAATAAATTGTTATCGATCATTTAGAAATGATGCATTTAGATGACAATTCATTACAAACATATTCTTCTCTTTGTGTATTCAATTTATATTTTTGATGCGACAAGAGTATTTTTTACTGTATCGCCGAAGCGGAGCTCGTTTGACTAAAGTTTGTTGCACGGAGGCAAAAAAATGCTTCACTTGCATCAGCAGAATATTTTTGCAATTATTATTTTACTCTTCCTCTCCCCTTTATTTTTTTTCTTTTCTTGTATCGTTTATCACATCCATAACGGGTGTGTGTATAGCGCTCGAGGGTTGATACTATGCAGTGAGGGTCTCCGGTCGAGTTCGCGTTATCTGCTTCCCGGCTCCGTGGCGTATGCTAAATTGAATATGAAATTATGCAGCTTATCGCCCCGTTGACTCTTCGCGTGTGCTCGAGCATCTCACCCGCCGCGTTACATTGTTCCCTCTCTTTTTCGTCGACGAAGATTACGAGCAACGTTAACCTTTTACCCGTTTAGTCGTGAGAGAATTTAGAATTCTTTTAGGAAGAAAAAAATGGGTTCAAACTATGCTACTCACCGGTCTTCACCTGATACTTCAGGGTCGTCGAGCAATCGAGCAAAAGCTGTTGAAGCGTCACACCCGTTTCCGGTATCTCGAGATCGAGAAGCTGCATCATGTCCGATGGATGATGAAATTCGAGAATCTTTGCGTTACGATCGTTTGTCGATTTTATGAAGTCGAGAAGGATGTCGACGACTTTCATCAGGAACTCCTTCGTAGCCGGATAACCGTCGACATTCTGGGGCAGAATATCTGACAACGAAGACGAATATGAATGGATGATTTATCAGAAATTGCGGGTATGATCGAGAATATTTGCAGTCATTTTATCCAAGAATCGTAAAATTTTTTCAAGCTTTTAAAGAAGCTTTACAATAATATATCGCCAATGTTCAATGGGAGTTGAGTTAAACAAATTCTGAAAAAAATGACATCCTTGATGGGGAATTAATATTATTATTCTGAAAAGTGCACAGCAAAAGAATTTTGAATTGTTTATATTACAGTTAAAGGAAAGCGCATTTGAATGACGTGATTTTGTGTCATTCATCAACTGCAATGATTCTTTTTTTTCGAGAGATTATTTACCATAAACCAAATGACGGCATGCAGGGCAAAGGTACAACCCTCTAATTGTTCGTAATCAAGTGAAATCTCTTCCACGAAATACGATCTATATTTTCCAATCTACGAAACAAAAATAACCAAAATATCGTTGTAATCTCGTTCTCACGTCGCTTGCGCATTAGAAGAAAGTTTACCGTGTTTTTATGAAAATGTTTGCAGTCATTTTTCGTCTTCAATTAATTACTTACACCAATCTCAAATGTGTATATTTGGAATGATTTCACCTCATCAAACAATTGAAAGTATAGACCTATCCTGACACACTCTCACTTGTTTGGTGGGATGACAACATCCTCGTTTACTTATTTTCCCCGTTGGCTCATGAACATCGAAGTCCCACGTTGTTCCCTCGTTGATTATCATCCGGTATCGTCGGTGGACGGGACGAGTAACGCGAGAACGAGTATCATGCATTTTTGCCAAGCTAGAGGCGAGACAAAACTTCGCAGTAGATTCGGCCGCAAGGAACAGACTGAGTTTTTTTTTCCTTCGTCGAGTGACTCCGTCTATCCCCAATAGCCAAGGCAAATCCTTCCTAGGATTAAGCTGTCCCTTTTCGCGGGCAAACTATAAAATATCCGGTAAGTAAAACGCAACCCCCCTCGACTCTACTTTCCATTACCGCGATCCCACGGATAAGCAGACACCCGGCAGCTGCCCCGACAAAGAGGGGAATCGCTTTTCACTTTCCATCTCCTCTACCAGACATGTCTTCCTGCTTTTCTCGCCGCCGCTCAATCTTGAACAATATTTCCGATGCGCGACGCTCTAATCTCGACCCTTTCAGCTTTGTCCGAAAGAACTATATATTCAGTTTTGTATATCTTGAAAAGCAACAGCGGAACTGCTCTGGTAGATTTTGTCTCTTTTCGCGCGAAGCGAGTGAAGAATTAGAGAGAAACGTCTTTAGTCTGTCTATTCTACCCACCAAAATCCCCTGTTATCTTTCCAATGGGATTCGGCTAATCCCGATCCATAAATCTTGCCGCGGCTTACCATCTTCGCGTTTTTTTCTTAACGCGCTGCGCTATTACGCTCAAGGGGATGAAAACAGCGCGTGCAGTAGAGTCTTCCCTGCGTGGTCAGACACCGTGCACAATTCGCGCGTGGTGGCCCTAACGCTATTAATTCACCGCGTTTATTCACCGTATTTAAGACAGATGTAAATATGACGGTGATTTGAGATTTAGTGTTTAGAGAATTTGTGACTACAAGGCCAAGTTATCGCAAAAGATTAATCTCTAGAACCGAGTAATTGTTTAAGCCTCATATGTAGCTGATAATAAGAGAGCTGAGTTCATAAAAAAGAAAGGCGATGAACTCGCCACAAACAAACGTTGCTATTAAATGTTAATTTACAAGTAAATAATATTATTTCTGAGTAATTCCAAAACGTTCAGAAGACGTTAAGTAAACCTTCAATCGTTGAGATTTTAAGCGGATTTGAATTTAGCGCGAAATGCATACATTACCTCCGGTGCAAGTTTATTAAATTACAAGTATACCGGTTTCCGGTGCAAATTTATTTAATTTACTTTTGTTATCTCGTGATTGAAGGTTCACGGTATGCTTATACGTGAGAAAATCTATATTAGGGAGCTTTAAAAACTCGAATAATCAAGTTCGACAAACATTAAAAGATTGATTTTGGCGGATTTGAATATGAAGGAACGTCTGCGACGACACGCGCGAGCGCTTATCTTTGCTTGACACTTGTTCAGAACGCGGAGTGAAATGAAAAAAAAGAAGAAGACGAGTAGATAGGATGTACGAGAGAACCCTTTACAGAGCCACAGCGAGTCCCCTGCGGCGTGTAATCTGTCCTCAGCCACTCGTCGAGTGGTATATACACACATTGCTTCGCAAGAGTGAGAAAGGCCAATCCCAAAATCCTCCATTATTATGCACCCTTCGCTACCGTCGGCCGTCGCGCGAAACCCATCTCACCACCGCGCAGTCTATACTCGCTCGCCCGTTAAATCACGACAATATTGTGGGCTTTCCAGATTCCGGTTTGCTCAATAGAAAAACAGAAAACTAATGCTTAAAGCCAACTTATTCGCGTGCAGCAGTTGCTGATCCTGTCCCAATTAATGAACATATCTAATGTTTTATCACCACTTTGACTTTCAATATTAGCCTGTCCGCGACTCTTGTCGTGTACAACGATGACGATACTTTCAAATCAACCGATATCCCCGATATTTTCTCTGCAATTCAAAAACCCGTATTTCTCAACGATTTTTTCTTCCCTCGATTTTCTTAATGCTTGAACCGTTCGAAAATGGTACACTCAACAATTTGGTTTTTATCTTTAACGAGAAATGCCTCGCTTTTAGGAGAATTGATCGGCGTCTATTTGATGAATTACAGAATAGAGTTTGCGAGCCGTTGGACGGAAAAGTGCAGTAACCATATTCACTCATATAACTATAGCATGCATTCCATGATTTTTCAACGGTAACAAAACATCATGTCATTCCTACAAGAAGGAAAGCCGACTTACCGGTGTACTTGAGATTGCAGTGCTCCCTGCTGAGGGAGTAAGTATTTTCGGAACTCATGAGTCTGGTTGGTGAGTGCGTTCGGGCGAAGTTCTGAAATTTCAACAAATTATTATTATTTTTTTTTTTTTCATCCCTGTTATCAAACATCTATATCTAATGTTTATAGGAAAAAAAATGTTGAAAAAAATGAATCTATGATATTAATTTTATCGATAAAATGCATCTGATCGAAGATTATTATGAGGAGAGTGAACGTGCACCAATGAGAATGAGTAACCTTCTCTTACATATAAGTATTCCTTGATCGCGGAGATTTTAGTGCCGATCATTTGCACATTGTCCATGTCTCTGCTGTGAGCCTCAGACCCCTACAACAGTCAACAATAATATCCGCTTCAGTCACTCGGGCGGATGGATTATTATTATTTGCAAAGAATTATTAGCAAACGCTGAAGAAAATTCAGCTGCGACTTATTCGCGATTATCACGAAAGCTAAAGGAGGCACGGCCAAAGAAACATGGACAGCGTAGATCACAGCTCTCTGGAATTTTTCTTAAGATTCGTCTTATTTATTCAAACATTTTTTTCCACGGCGTTAACGTTATTGACGCCCGAGTTACTTAGCGAATTATCGCATCGTCGAGCACGTCGTACACGATGGCAATAATGAACAAGAGCATGAGGGAGTGCGTCCTACGTGACTGAATCCTTTGATACAAATCCTGAACAGTCATACCTGTTGTAGTTTCACGTATCCACTTAATATATTTCAAGCTAGTTTATTTATTAATATTGCAAGAAATATTATTTTTTTCAAGTGTTTGCCAGCTTTAAAGCAGAAATTGAACTCGCAAGGATCTCCATGTACCTCGGTGTGACTATCCAGGACGATTGAGCGAAATAAAAAATGCATCGAAAAAAAGATGATAATGTAGCAGCGAAAATGTTGAATTTCGTGGATAAAATTTGTACCGACCTGATACTCCTGAGCGGATGCTGTGAGCGGTATCTCTTCACGTGAGAATGCTTTCTCGAGATGATATTCGTTCGGCGAGAATGATTTGGTCGAAGGGTGGCCGACGGTGTTGGTGGCGACGGACGGGCGTCGGGGTGGTTTCCACGGGACTGCGAGCGACTCAAGCCTCGACGACTCTCGAGTCTCTCAGCCTGACTCGGCCGGGCTCTGGATGACCCAGTTTCCGCTTTCGCGGGGGTGGTTTTGTCACGTAGGCGTGGCTCGAAACGCGAGGGTTTAATACCCACGTGGGCGAGAAACGGGCGTTTCCTATTTCGACCAATCGGGCAAATACCCCGACTAAAGTTTACCGTCCCGGGACACTGAACGAAAATCCGTCCCCCTTTCCTCCCGCAAATTGAGGCTCTGCTTTTTCCTACCCCTATGGCAGCTCCCCTCGTTCTTGTTACGGAAGCTCCGGGTATGCGGTTAGCCCGGTAAATTTGGCTAACCGAATACCACCGAGAAGATCAGGGATTATGACGTTTCGGCGACGTCTTGGCTTTAAACCTGTTTCTCATAAATAATTTGTTTGTCTATTCATCGCAGCTCCGTCGAGACTGAGAAAACAATTATCGGACGAGAGCTGATTATTTCCGTTACCGTGAAAAATGCATAATATAAACGATAGTGAGATTATTAAAAAAAGCGATAGCGGTAGAATGTATCTTTTTTTTTCCCCGTTGAATTTTTAGTATTGCCACTTGATTTTCTGAAAGAAATAGTTTTCGTGCTGCGAATTTGAAGCAAGCTCGATAGAGCATTATGCGCGTTTTTGCGTTCACCAGCGTCGCCCCTACAAGGCATCATACTCGTCCCATTTTTTTTCACGATACAGCTGCGCGATACGATATCAGCTCGGACAAATCTGGGTCATGAATCTCCGGAATGTTCTTCCTCCCAATACGAGAATTTGACGACCTTTTGCATCAACATAAAGTTGTTTTATTTTTATCCTTCCAATGTATACCTTTTCTTTGCTTATATACGGATTATGTGATATTTTTTTACTGCGAAAGCTGTGAAAAGAGCGTTGAGGCATAATTCTCTTCTGTAAAACTCTATTACTCGGTCAATTTGCAGTCCGCACAATGCCAAAGGGCAAACGAGCGAGGGTCATATCGCGAGTCGCGAAAGGCAGAAAAAGATTGCAAAGTGTAGCAAGAAAACGAAAAAAGAAATCACACAAATGAGAGATGGAAGGTACCACGTCCCGAATGCTCGACGGAACGTGTAACGAGCATTCGCGAACGATCCCACGGCTATATGAAAGTTGGAAATTCAATTGTGAAGCCCTCGCGGGTTGGTAAAATGTCGCGACGCCTGCGCCCTCAGACCCGCATCCGATTTGCAGTATTCAGAGGGATGAGGGCTTTTTCTGCGGCATCGGTGGTAACGGCCGTGGTGGACGATGCTCACGAGAGAGTGTGAGAAGCCCTCGGAGATCCGCGTTGCCCAGGTGGGTTAGACGAACTCCCAGGGAGGGTGAGAACCAAAATGGACGTCAGCCAATGGGATGCACTCGCAAAATGGCCGACATCGAGAATTTAATCAATACCTCCTACGGTCCTCCGGCTAGAGTTGAGGTCGTCGAAAGCCCTCCAGGAACGTAACTAGTTGCTGCCGGACGTACCGAGGATCTTTGTTTTTTATAGATGTAACCATCTCTCCCTATTTGCTGCAAATTCGAAAAAAAAAATTAAACTTGCCATAAACACATTTTCATTGTCGGATAAATAAATTTAAAAAACTCACAACTTCAATTCGCTTACTCGTTTGATCCGGTGTAAAAAGGCTTGCATTGTCAACGTTGTGAGAGTGTCGACTTCGTAGGCAAGACAGGATTCAATTTTCTAAAAAAAAAAAATCAGAATAGAACTGTTTAGCAGCTACATTTAAGCTCCACTTTCGAGCTTTTCTTGAGATTCACATCGTTTCTGTGATCGACCGCATACAAATTGAACTTTTTTGAAGACACGTAAATATTACATGAAAATTGACGTTATAACTTGATGTTCAGATTTTTTTAAATGTTAAAACATGTATGATAGTTTCTTCGCGAATGTCTTCCTAGAACCGTAGCATGTATCTCAGAGCTTTCAGGACAGCGTCGAGCTCGGATCGATCCTCCTCCTCCTCCTTCTTCATTCTTCTCTTATTCTTGCCCAACCCCTCCACGGTTACTCTCGTAGAAGCGGGCGTGGGCGATCGAAGACGAACGACAGGACGACGCGAAGTAGTCCCTCTTCTCTTCGACCGAACTTTGTACCTGTCAACCCCCTTGTGTTTGTGAAATAAACTTTGTGAGGCAAACACCGAAACGATATTCTCTCTCTTCTCCGCACTGGTTCGTTTCACCATGGAGAAATAATCTATGTGCAACGACCCGAGCTTCTTCCCTCACTTTATCAAGAAAAAAGATTGGAGGCGTTCAAAGGGCGGGTTGGATGAAAAGTATTTCCGACATTTTTCACTCATCAGGCCGTGGTTTTTCATTTCATACCTTTTATTTCTATTAAACTTCCTACTCCATATTTGCCGTCGCAACAAGGTTTCGGCCGTGTCTCTTATATTTCGCGCCTCCTTCCTCGGAGTCAAGAAATGCCTGTCAAGAAACTATTGATAATACCGAACGTGCACTCAACTTCCAGAACTTTTTATAGCGTTATTAATTCTCCGTCGAATTGACAACGTACGGACCTGGCGAATGTTTCATTTTCATCATTTCTTTTTCTCGTTGTTGTTGCGGGGGCTTTTTTTTTACTCTGATTTGCACAAAGGTAGCCTCGTCTGATATCGCTTTGGAGAGGTTCCAAATATCGAACGAGTGTCCCAAATAGCGATAGACACGGACGGATGCATCGCAAACGCATTGGGGAATAAAAAAAAATGATCACCGATATCTCGTGACGTCTGCTCGAGCCTACAGGCATCGTACGGAAGTGAACCCTCGACGATACTGATGAGTCTACTGATAAGACTCAACGAGATAAACTTCCACTCATTCAATCGAGACTTAACTGACTATACGGCGCCGCAACCGTCCGGATAAATCACAGAGATTTAACTCTGGCGCATTACGAATGTAGTATATCTCGAACTCTGTCCTACAAAAGATAATTGAATGTCGATCATTGATTTGTTTCGCATAATCTCTTTGTGAAAGGACTTTGGTCCAATTTGAAATTAACGAGATGCGATCAATCAGTAGACATTTCATAGCAATCGATCTTTGCTAGCTGCAATGGATTGTTGAACGATTATTAGAAATTTTAGAGCTTAACAATACTATTTAATTTCATACCTACTCTCTATTGAGAATTACGCTTTCGATTTCGATTTTGCAGCGCGCAGGCAGACGCAAATTTTGCGGCAAAAGTATATCACAAAAAAATTGAAACTGTACTGCGGAGTTGGATGAAGTTATTTGATTTTTTTAGATGATTCTTATAAACGTCAAACAAGAGATTCGTTTTGTCATGGGTCTTGAAAATTGTTCAGTTCCGTCTGAATAGAAAATGTATGTATGTTGATTGGAGTCTGAATTCTTTATAAACATTTTTATATCTCGTACAAGAACGGATCGGCGTTCTCCGAGATATAAATATAAATTTTGTCGGTTGTAACGCAATCGAACTTTCATCGTTTAGCAGCAAATGAACAATCAACGAGTAAAATTTCGTTTAGGAAAGGTATATTGCAAATAAATCACCTCTTTAGAATTCACTGTGGATAGGTAGATCTTTCCGCCACCGTCATCGCAGTTGTAAGTTGTCGCCTTTGGTGTATATAGACCGGGAGTACTCGTATTGATTTCTCATCGCTCTCAGATGACGCCGCGCAGGGAGTTTCAGAGGGTCGGAACTTCTGGATGCCGCTGGGCCGTGCCAACGAATTCGTTCCAGCCACTCGCTGGAGCCGAAGACCCCAAGGGACGAGTCCGCATGCGTGAGATGACGGTGGAATTTTGTACGAGGCTGGTTGAATCCACCGGCTTGAAGAGAAGCTTCGAGGATGTTGCTGTTACAGACGTGGATCAGTCGGCCCTCGGCCTTCGCGGCCTGTGGGCCTACCACGTACGGATCTCCCGACAAATCCAAAATCCTCGGAGTCACGCGATTGCACCACCTTGAAACAAAAAAATCACATCAGCTTCTGCCAAGTGTTGTTTTGCATAAAATAAGCTGCATAATAAAAATCACAAACAACCTAAAGAACAAACGGTGTATCAAACAATTCCGATGATTGACCGAAGCGCATCAACACCGGAAGATCATAGCTCCTTCGAGGAAAAGACCGAAGACCTGAAACTCCGTTTGCGAAGTTCCAAATCAAGTCGGGGGCAGGGACGGATCGAGGATGAGAACAAAAATCGAAAACAAAGTGTTGACGTGGGGAGTGTTCAACTAACAAGTCGGCAACATCAAGATTCGTGTGCGGAAGATGCCGGATGAAGAAATCGGCGGATGCTGAAGTTCGAGTTGAAATCGAAGGAGGCCGGAAAATTGGGACCGTGGAAGATATTGAAGAAAGTGTATCCATCGGTCAGAAGCGATGAATCAACATATCCTCTAGAAATATAAGGCTACGATACGCGGTGTTCGAAGAGGCTTCCAGCATAAATAATTATTATCGTCTGGACGTTATAACTTGTATACTTTTTCGCATCGTGTTATTGTGGCAATTACTTTTTTCAATTTCGAGAATTTCATTCAATGTCAACGCCCTTTGAATAATCTTATTACACTTTTCCGATTAATATCGGGTAAAAAAAAAGATAAGAACTTATTTTGTCTTCGAATGGAATCTCGATTCTCTTGAAAAGAGGATCGATATTGAATCTTTCACAGAACGCGAAAATTATTAAAAGTAAATTTCAAGGGTGTATCAATGTAGGCTTAAAAAAATTAAACACGAGGCCAAGTTCACACGGCGCGACTTACAACACAAAAACAACAACATCATATTCCGTAACCGAAACTCTGAAAAAACAGATGCATTGCAATACGCAATAAGAAAAAAGAATAATGCGCTGTGTGAATAATGCCGTGTGCAATGAGTGTATTATGCAATAAATAATATATTTATACGTAAGTTGGAGAAAAAGAAAATTAATTTCGGCAAAAGCCGATCAAAAATCAATTCATGTTGAGGGTTTAAATAATATTCATTTTGCATTGTATCGATAGATATGGATTATATTGATAACATTAATACAGCTTTTTACACGACAGAACATAACGTTGTAATTAGCTAACAAACAAAATCGACGTCTTCCATTTGTCGGATTTTAAGATAGAAATTAAGACCTAAAAATTGTAATTAAGATGTAATTCTTGTGTATTATCACGAATGAGTCTTATCATTCGAGCTTTTTCGTTAATGTTTATTCAGTATAAGACATAGATATTTACGGAACGAAGAGGAAGCGAGGAGCTGAGATTTTTATGAATCAACTTAGCTCATGGCATACCGTTTACAACAGTTGTGACGCGACAATAAAAAAGTAGTTTTTAGAGCCAACGGGCAGTGTCCCTTGCGAATGTGACACATTTATTATCTTGCCTGCATAGATAAAACACATAACTATATTATGTAAATAATAATCAATTAATCTATTGTGTAAATATTGTCTCAAAACTAATTCTTCTTGTATAAAATTTAATAAGAAATTGAATTGCTAATATCGTCGTCAAAATATAAAAATCGTGTAGAATTCTGACTTCATTTATTACCATTAAATCCCAATTGATATAGCTTTGAAGGTTAAATTCCAACTTCGCTGGCAGCGAACATTTGTTTAGATAATACGACTGTAGAAAAGGCAGGAATCTTCTTTAGGACTCAATGGTCGGTAATTTTTCAACTCCCGATTGCGCGCCGGGCAAAAAGGGAAGTTATCGATCGTCGGTTCAGTATCGATGTATTATGAAAAGAAAACTTTCTTATCCAAACTCTTTGGATATCGCTATACAATAATGATTAGCATTTGCACAATTGATGCGTTATTGATCAACATTTTAAAATTCTTCCGTTTTATCAGCTTAATATTTATTAGACATTTTTGTGGCAAAATAATGTTGAACAATGGCATAGTACTTCATAGCGGATCAATACGTTAATTTAGATTGAAACTCGTCGGAGAGCCTTTTGGTCAGCGATGAGAAAAGGCTTATTTCCCAAGTGTAACAAGACAATCAAAGCGGTAACTTCGTTGTCTTTTCCATCAGGACCCATGTCCATCGTAGACGTAAGGTTTACCCTTAGTTCTGTCACCGCATTTTCGTATAAAAGGACAGCCTTCTTGCTGAGGATATCACAGTATCCAGCTGACCAGTGTAACAACAGTATCTACCAGCATTACACAGGTATTACAACAAAAATAAAAATTCTTTCATGACAACAAAATTGTTGCATTATCTTTACAACATTTACGTTCGAAAGCCATATACTGAACATTCACAATCTCGAGATATTCGATTCCTCGTTTTGCGTAGGCTCAAAGGCGCCTAATATTTTTCGGTAACTACAAGTCCAAACCATCGATGCTGAATTGATGTTTCGTATTATTGGTTTTGCCTGTGCGAATAATGTTCTTACAATTTGTGTTTGACGGTATAATTTATCATGAGTTTCGTCGTCTACACTTCAACGGTATAAAAGCCGAAAGTTTCGCTTCAGGATTCACAGCGTTCTTTCGACAGTCGTACAGAAAGGATCAGTGATATCGTCGATAGAAGAACTTGCAGTTCTCTCAATCTACCAACCAACAAAATGGTCTCTGCACGTCTTGTTCTTGCCATCGCCGTTGTGGTCGTCGTCATCACTGTTATGGGGGTGGAAGCAGGATACAGGAAGCCGCCCTTCAACGGCAGTATCTTCGGAAAGCGTGCTAGCACCGTGACCGGTAAGCGAACAAACTTATTCTACTTTTCTTCGGGCCAGTTTATGAAATACGGGAAGAATTTCAATGGTTGGTAATTTGGCAGACTACGAAGTCATCAGCCGGGCTCTTACCACGATGTGCGAGGTTGCTAGCGAGACCTGCAACACCTACCTCGTTCGTCAAGATTCCAACTGAAGCTAACATACCTGTGGAGGCCTCTTTCAACCATGGCCAACAACAGCGGGCAACTGCAGTTTCGACCAATGATAAACCTCAAATAAGCTTTGAATTCATTCGAATGAAGATCCTACTACCCCATAGAACGAGCTTTGATACCCTCCGGAATCATTGTTGTTAAACACATATTTCGAAGAAAAACAAATTTCCCCGATCAATGTGAAAATGGACCAAATAAAATTTCCAACTGGCTTTGGAATTTAGCATGAGAACGCAAAGAGTTTCGATAAACGAATAAAGTATTGTAATCGGCTGCACCAAGTTGTACACACTTTTTGAAATTTCTGAATAAACCTTCTTCACAGTTCAAAATTGTCGATTATAAATATCTACCAATGTGTTAATAATAATTCCAATTGGAAATAATCAATAGTCTATCTTCCGGATTTTTACGCCCGGCGGTTTACATTTTTTATAAACAAATATCTAACTCTCATTCTTAAATTTGGTTAGCATTGTTCTTAAGTTTATTTTATTTCAATGAAACAATTTCGAGTCGATTGCGTGAAATTGGAATCACGTACTTGTTCCAGATGTAATCGTTAGATATGGCACACACGTGCATGTAAACCACCAGCAGCATAAGGGCTACAACCACTATAAACCACGAAGAGCTTCTGTCTATATCGCTATCTCTTTTTTCCTATATTCAATCGTGCATCGAGAAATAAGAACTATCGACGTGAAAAAACTCACATCCGAACGATTCTCTCGCCCACATCTCTTGACGCAACATGAAATTTACTTTACGTTGTAACATCGTCGGAGTTCGTAATTTATCGACTTTTGGCAATGAATTCACCGATCCGTGCATGATCGAACTACCCAATTAGAATGAAATTTGGGTATAAAAAGAGAGCAACGCGAACGATCGGAATCAGTAATTTTCGGAACTCCCACAGGTAAGATATCTCTTTTTGCATTTTGTTTGATCGCATAAATATGTATGTGTTTATTTCGAATATTGAAATATGCATTTACGCGTGGGGAGTACGAACGGACGACCGGGGGTTGCTAATAGAAACTATCCGGACGTGATTCTGTGGTTGTAGAAGCGACGATTCTCAACCCCACTCAAAACATTCACAACCGAGACACTTTAATACCAGCTCTAGGATATATCGGTGCAAACACACTCGTCCTGCATTTTCTCGAGAACTCGGTCCAGATCCTCGGTATAATAGAAATATATTGTAGAAAAATAAATTCAGTCGATCGTCAACTCTTGCCACGAACGTATCGTCGTAGAAGAAAAACCAATTCTCAAGCAATATTTTCCATGAAATAATAGTTGAATCGAGCGTATTCATTGATTTTGTTTCTGAAGTGAAAACAGTGATGACCAATGAATGTCGTTACATTATCGAATTGTATTCTACAGGATAAAATAACGAGAAATATGGTGAAACATTTGCGTGGACATGTCGCGGTATTGGGTGAGTCGAATTACGGATATGTTTGAGCCTTTCAAGCGAACTTATTAGTACGTACATGCCTCATTAAACCTGAAACGTTGTTACGTATGATTTTGCGCCCCCGTCTTCATCGAACTATTATTCCGCCGGAAATCTTTTTTTCTTAGTCTGTGATTCGTGAAATTGATCTGTATACAATGTCACGAGCATGCTCGTTAAGGTGCCTTATCAATTCAGTAGATAAAGAAGATATAAGAATTACAGAGGCTATTGTACAGCGTTTTGACGCTTTATGAAGAAATTATCGAATTTGACTTGCGTCGTCGGTCGATTAATCCTTCAGTTTGAGAAATTGTTTCGAATTCGTATCGCATTCTTTTTCCGTGCTTGAAAGGCTCGAATCAAAGCTTCATAGTCATATCATAGACCAGCAGATGTTTTTAATCGGTTACACTTGTTTGACGATTAAAAGTCGGCTTTCTGGCTATCGCGTTGTTCGAGACGAGTTGGCCGTCTGTGGAGGCTGACGAGGTGCCGGCTTTCTTCTTGAAGATAGCCAAAAATATTCCCAGAGTCGGAAGAAGCGATCGTTTTGAGGACTACTTTCTCAAATCGGCTAAGAACATACCGAGAATTGGCCGTGACGCCGGATACTTATCGGTAAATGCATATATACAATAGGCTTGTATAGTCGTTTTATAATCAATTCTAAGCTAATGAGTGGATTTTTTTTCTTCTTTTTGTGTGCAATACGAAGCCCAGTGACGCTATGTCGGCGAACGCTGACAACGCGCAGTTCAACGGCCCTGCGAAGAGAATGATTAATCTTCCATCTCCGGGTGGGGACAATCCAACCTGGTCGCATTTCCCTCTCGCAATCGAAGGTCCTCCAGAGCTTTGGCGCACTCTAGCTGGTTACACAAACGACCGTCCAGGCTACGGATCAGACGAGTGAATAAAAACTTCGAAAGCTTTTAAATCTTTCGACAAGAAAAGAGTACAAAAAGTAAAATAATATCTTTGATTTTACGCAGCATCGACAACGAGATCTGGCACAGAGCGAAGCGTACAGGAGATGGCGCAGCGTCCTCATAAACTGATCGATACGTCATTCGTGGAAGCAAAGATATCGTCTGGCACATAGAGAAGATTTTTCAGCAAATGTTTAGTTTTACGAGAGGGCTATGGGAATATGTAGAAACCAATAGATTCAGATAGAACAAAGTTGAATTAAATTTTCTTCCATTCTGATCCATGAAACAAACCCCTCCCAGTATACAGAAAAAAAAAAGTAGAAAGTATTTTTGTGAAAAATGTGGATGGTAGCTCTCGTTCCTGCAACGAGAAATCGTCGCCGTAGTAAATGTCTCGAAGTTTAGCGTTTACGATCTTCAACCATAGGAATTTGAAACCGGAAATTCTAATTCCTGTACGAGTGTCCCGCTGCGTTTTTTGTCCGAAGTGTCAAAAAACGTAAGTCTTTATGCAGGTTATCAAACAAAACATCTGATACGCGGCGAAGTGAACGATGGTTGTAAATTATCAGCACGCGAATTGACTCTCATTGTTTCAATCACGCATACAAACCATTTTTTTGCAATGATGTATGGTCAGTCGTCTTATGATATTTTGTAACACCGAAGACGCAGGTGCTCCCGTATGACGGTTACAAAAAAAAAGTGATATCTTTGACAATGACATGTAAAAAAGAAATGTAAAGTACGGTTCGTGACACAAACGCGCGAGATGTAAAATAATCGACGAGTGTGTCTTGTATGTGATTGTCGCGTACTGCGTATATACCATATACTATATATGGCTGTTCGCCTCGTCGATGTTTCGAAGGACGGCCGTGCGAGTCTTTCACGTCTCACTTGAAAATTGCACCTCGGCCTTTTATTTTCTCTCGACGATTCCTCGTTGCAGGAACGTGCGCCCTCGTCCGCTCCGTACGTGATGGATAATTTCTGGATATTATCCGAAATATCCGAGTTACGAAGGTAATAACGTGGAATCGCAATGTCTCATCTCCGCAGACCCAGTGGCACACGAACGCGTTGTTGCTGTTCGCGTCTACATATTTTACACGCCCTTAAGTGTCGCGGGGCGCGCATGCGACTCGTATTAACTGCACGCGTCGATAATACTTTTTAATCGATAAAGTATCAAGTGAAAAAAAACTCAACATTTTCTTCAATCCAAATCAATGTGGCACAATAACTGAAAGAAATTATGCGTGGATAGACAATCACTAATCCTCGCAACGAGTAATACCAATTAACAATTAGATTCTCAACTTATTATCTTGAGTAGTTCAACATGAAAGTAACTGCAGTCACTTTATTTATTTATTATCATCATATATTGACGATAAAAATGTTACTTTAGAACATTCGGAAAAAATGGTCCATAGTGTGAAGTCTCGTTATAAAATATTGCAACCAATTCTCATGCCGCGCGTTGACCAATATCGTTCATTTTTTTTGTGATTCAAAAAAATGAATGATTTTTGCAAGTTTTATCGGCAAATCGTTCTCACGTAGTGCGAACTTCGATCTTCCACAAAAGAGAAACGTCGGAGTTGGCAATAATAGTCTCTGGTTACACGAACCTCCAGGTAAAATGATTACCCGAACTCTCTCGGGGCCCCCGAAGGTGTTTGAGCGGTTCACCGTTTATTATCATAGAAGTAAGCACGTGAACTGATTTTTCTCAACTCCGGAGGTGTGAAACCCAATGGTTTGAGACTTGGCTATTTCGCACGAGTTGTGTAAAAGTTTTTCGCGGAACATAGCTGTGCTGGCTGCCGAACGAGCGCGGGAGCCCGGGGTCGTCACGGCCTCCGTCACGAGCGTGCGCCGCCACGAGATCTCTCTTGGCTCTTCTCGTCTCTTTGGTGTATCAGCATCCGCGAGAGGTAAGCCGAGCTGGACCCCCACGGACGACGTTTGAAGCGGTTATGGTAATGAGGGGGCAGAGCCTCACTCGGCTGGAAATTCTCCCCACCCTTATGTGAAACGTATTCCTCTCCGGTACGAGAACTCGCGCGCGTGACGGACCCAACAAACTCCGCGCGGTGTGGGTGTATTCGAAGCTCAAACTCGAGGAGGAGTCACCGATGCTGCTGCCGATCTCTCTGCTTCGCCATAACCACGGCGTGAAAGTACACGAAAATCTTCATCGAAAATGCGACCAACTTTGCAATTAAATCATACCAAATAAAAAATGAAACAAACAAACGGAAAGAGAGATATTTACCGCGACTAAATTTTCATGTCGATAACAGTATGATAATGAGGCTCAGCAGTGTTCGTTGTTATAATAAAAAGATACGAAATAAATAGTTGAATATTCATCGATCTAATCATATAAATCGCATGCGAGATATTGAACGATAATTTATTATAATGATCGTATCGATCAGCTTAATAGATAAATTATAGGCTGGGAAAGTTTTGAGCGGCTTTCACATTATACATATTGAAACGGGACGATCTCGTTTGCAAGTGAATATTATGTAAAATTAATCAATTTAATATTTTTATTGATTATTCGATTGGACAACAACATTGCCGACTGAGAGAAGGAAAGAGGGTTCCAGCGAATGCTTCCAGATGGCATTGTATGTTCCGTTGAGTAAGGTTCGAAAAAAGGGGGAATCACCGCCAGCCGGCGGCACCCACCGGCAAAGCTAACGATTTCCCCTACCCCTCGAACGTCTTTCTCTCTCGCGTCACTTCTTCTGTTCGACGGGCTTCCCCGGTACGAGTCCCGCAACAATAAATTGTTGTAATTACAATAATTCCGGTGTTCGAGCTCTCGAACGCTTTGTATCCTACTATACCTCGTCGCCTCTCTCGGTGCCGCTCGGTAATTCCAATTCATTCTGCGGTAACGCGAAACCGATTCGCTCTCGTGCCACGCTGACCCAAATACTATCTCGATACGAGAGATTATACAGTCAGGATTATACTATCATAATCCTTGCCGGTATACGATCAAATGGAAAATGAAAAAAAGGGTTTTTATCTATACACTTGTTTGATCTACTTGTAATAACGGCACACGATTACACAGTCGAGAGGACATCGAGTATCCGTCATTACGATTTATAAGCGAGGCGTGTCTTTGAAGAAAAAAAAATGAAAAAATATTAATGGAAATACTGGAAACTTACGAAATTTTCATGCGATCCTTCTTTGTAGAATGTTTCATAATGAAAAAAATTGAGGAATTAATAAAACGACAGAAAAAGCCAAAATATGAATCTCCGTTTTTTTTAAATCATTAAGCAAGATCTCATTGAGTTGGGTTTCGAAAGTAAAGATTGAACCCGTTTACAATGCTGTTCGCGATAAAAATGTCCGAAAGAATGTGTAAATAGCGAGAAGAAAATACACAGAATTATTCAAAATTGAAGTTCACTCGATGATTATAGATTAACAAAATAGATTACGATCATCCGATCGAAATGCAGGTAGGGGAATTTGAAAAAAACAAATTTTGCCGTACGTGAACGGTGCCGTTAGTGTACCGTAACGTTATCGCGAGTTCTCGAAGTTCTCGAGGTGGAGACTCTCGATTGTCTCGAGAAAATTCATCGAACTACAGTAGTTCGGTGGAAGGAACGAGGAAGAAGAAGAGAGGTCGTAGTAGAAGTAGACGTCCCAAGCTCCCCTCGAGGTACACCCGGTTGGCTCCACTACGACCGGCCCACCTGCACATCCTACATAGCAATTTGCGGAAACCGCGCACGTAACGCGCGCCTTACAACTCTCGAGAGTCGTTTCAACGCTCAGAGAGCAACTTACGTAACGGATCGACGCCGGATCTCTCAAACGTCGCGTCTATAACAGTATTATCCTCGATGTCGAGAAGAAAGAGGCAATCCTTTCGAATACATCCTTGAGATCGAGACGGTACTCGGTAAATTTTATTAAATAGGATAGAAAAAAACATTGTAAACTTAGGAAAAACATTGCGTAAGAAACGTATTATACTAACTCAAAGATTGATGTCTTACCAAAAGAATGGAATGGATGAAGTTTTCCTAACGGTAACATTTTTCCAAGTGCCTAACTTCGCCAGTGAGTCACAATCGCGTAGCGACTAGCTCGAATCGCGTCCAACGAGCGTAAATAATCTATTCTAATTTTCTTATCGTATGACAATTGCGTAAAATATTTCGAGCAATTTGCGACATGCGATCCAATACTAGACCTTCACCCTTCCGGTTATCCAGACCACAGAAATACACAGAAACCTCGAAACAACGAAGAAAATTTGTTTATCGGGCCGCTAGTGTCATCGCGGCGCACAGTCGTCGTTTCCCTTCCTGTTTGACTCGTAACGACTAAAGAACGAGCTCAAAATTCATTCATGAGAAAATCATAAAACGCCATGGACTCAGAGGCTTCTCCGGTCAGCCGCAAAGGCGAGGTCTCTCCGGGCTTTGGAAAGGATGTTTGATCGGAGTAGTCGATAGTCGCTCTGTTCGAAGCGTGTGAATGGACTTCTCGAACGTGCTGAGATGAGAGTCGAGAAAAAAAAGAAAAGAAAGATAGAAGACAAAAAACTCGTAAGGGGCCAAAGGGGAGTGCTGAAGAAAGATGCGACTCGACCGAGAAGTCAAAGTAGCAGCAAGGAGAGATAGCGCAACGTCATGCGGAGTAATGACGATGTCGGGCGCCATGACGTTCTATACTCTCCCGCGCTTTCTCGCTGCGGTGCTCGAAAGTTGAAAAAAAATCTATACATATATATATGAAAAAAAAAAAAAAAATTGAGCTTTCTTTATCCGAGGAAGTGCTGTGAGAGTATGCGTCCGCACTCTGGAATCTTCGCTACCGCGACTCCCGTTCTCTTTGATTTTCAATGTCCGACGACTTTATCCCGCGGTTAGTGGGCAGTCACTACTATATACTATATATAATACCAACTTGGCATTCGGTAGTCTCGCGACTAACGCCGGACGATATCATTAACCGGTGGCAATAATTAATCGACCGGTATAAATTATAAACAAGTCTCGTGCTCGATGCTTATTATAAAATCGTGTGTATATACATAGTCACGACGAGGAAATAATTCAGGCGTAAATAGATGCCTGAACGATAGAGTCAATGAAGAACTAAAATTAGAAAATAATTTGTACAGTCGCGATCGATGTTTATTAGCGGACTTGTAGCTTGATTAATAAACCCGTTAACCTTCTACGGTATGTCTACTAAGAAATAATATTTCACTTCAATTTACGCCTCGTTAAATCGAATAATTTTTTGTCTCTTTTCAAATCATAGGTTTTTTTAAATCAATGAATCAATAATTGACTTCAAGTAGAATCAAACGTTTTCGGCGAACGAAAATCAATCGAATGTGTGTAATCACGCTTCTTTCTCTGGCATCGTGGAGAGCTTTGAATAATAGTTATGAATTTTTCAAGATTTTTTTTCAATTACATTTCATTAGCCTTCGGCGGACTAAAGCGTTGCCGGCTAGCTGCGCCGCCGACTGTCGATGGAGCTATACTTCGGGTGTCGTATTTTTGCCTCGTTAACTATATCCCTTCACGCAAGAGATCCTCCATCTCTGACTTTTCTTCCGTTACATAGAAATTTACGTCGAAACCGAAATCGATAAAGGTGGACGTTAACGAGGCCATCGAATTATTTTCGGTTACAAAATTTTCGTAAATTGCAAAAGCGTGTCAAGTCAAGTGTATATATTTCATACGAATAGCGTTGGCCAAGGTGGAAGCATCGGGTCACGCCCAAAACGCGATAAAGCGCCGAAATATTCGAAGGTTTGATGTTTGTCGGGTCCGAGAGCGCCAGGCGTTTTGAATTGTTCGACAGGTCGATGGTGTTCGACCCTGAAAAAGGGGTTGTGCGCGTGGATATCCGAAGGGACGAAATATCGACGGGACCGACCACCGGCCGTCTGTAAACCCTACGGGAGAACGCACTCAATAAACAACCCCCCGCTAGGCCAGTGAGCGAGATACGTCAGAGCAAGTGCAATAGTAGCTGAGAGTGCTCACGGGGGCGCTAAATGAAATTAGCGCGGCGTTTAGTAAATTTGTACAGGAACCGTTTAACCGATCCTCACTCTCTCTCGAGGGGTTATAAATTATTCGTGAATGACTTGCAACAGCAACGGTCTCCGGCAAGCGCATCCAAGAAATTCGGAAGCGTGAAGGATGAAAATAAATAAAAATCTGTCGACCCTAGCTCGAACTTCGATAAATTTGAGTCACATCGAGGAATCATCGTTTGGAAGTTCTGATTAACGATGCAATTAACGCTGGAAATAAATGAATAAGGAAAATTATCATAAATAGCTCGCGTCCTCAATTACAATTACGATAATGCCCGATAAAATTCACACCCACGGTGGTGGTCCAATCCCAATCGAATATTTATCGCGTTACGCATACTCGTGAAGTAATTTATGTCTTTCGTAGTTTCGAATCTCGGAACCGGTAAAGGAAGATGAGAGTTAGAAAGATTTCTGATAGTTAAGACAATTCCGAACTTTATTATTATGAGTGGGAGTGGCGTCTCATCGGCCTCAAGGTTTTCTCTAGGGCCGCGAGATGCGAGAGCGGGTTATAGTTATTGTAAGAAATGAAAAAAGATAGAGAATGAAGATGAAGAAGAATAGGAGAAGAGAGGATGAGCGAGAACGCGTCGGTCGTCGGGTCCGCGGCAGCGGTCGAGAAGGCGTGAAGCCGTGGCGCCTGGCGCCCGGGTTAAGGATAAAGGGATTCTCTCTTCTCTCCCTTTTCCGCGCTCGCCTTCCTATCCCCAGAGTCGTACGCACCGGAACGTTTTTGGGTAAAAGGAAATGAAAGGAAAGGGTCACTCGTACAGGCGCGTCTCTTTGGGATGAACGGGTATGACGAGGGGCATCCGTGAAAACGGAGGACAAATCTGGCTGGCTTCGAGAAAAAAAGAACCCGCGGTTGAAGATCCTCACGCGCGTCAACCTCGTCGCGAGGGATGGACCGAAAAATTTCTCATTTCTCTCCGGTTAATCCGAACGCAAGCGGAGAACTCTTCGGCAACCAGGCCCCCTCAAAAGATTTACCTGTTCCGCACCGGTAAATCATTAAGCGGCGTGTGGGATATATCTTCTCATGTATATACCTCTCTACATTATGTTACATCATAGGAACGGGTCAAAAAACTATACCCATTCAATGCTACGACTCATTCACCAAAGAACGTGAAATAATCGCGTTTGTATTGTATACTAAAATAATTTCTATTTCAGACAGTTATTGATATTTGTCTTCTAATTTAATATAAAATTTGAAACCCCATTGAAAAGAAGCGTCTCGAAACATGTCGCACAGCTAGAATCCTTTATCTCGAAGACTAAAATAAAAGAAATAAAAGAAAGATCTGATATCCGTGCGATTTACCAAGGATTTAACGGAATAATTCCATTTTTCTTTTTTTTTTTTTTTAATCATCTGTTCAACGTATATGCAACCGTACTTTGAGAGGATATTACGACTAATGGGCTTCAATGGTTCGAAGGCTTGAAGAATTATAGAAATGTAATCTAATAAAAAGCCAAACTCTTAATTGATCAACAACTTGATTTAGCTAGTTATAAAAAATCTACGACTCCTTATCCAATTTATCAATAATCAGAAATATTTAATAAACTCTAATTTACTATCTGCTTTCACGAACTCTCATTTATAGTGAGGATCGCCTCTTTTGATCGTTATTACCGGAATTCACAGTAGAATATCACACACACCGCCGAAAAGCGTCTCGGAAGCAATATAACCCAGAGAAGAGTTCTGTTTCTCTTTCTCTCGACATCCACTAGGGAGTTCTCGCTGGAGAAAGAGGAGGAGGGGAGAGAAGATAGTTCGAGGTACCTGTCGGCTTGTTTCACAAACGAGGTTAACGCCGGTGACTACAAAGGTCTATCCTCCTCGTTCTGCCCTCACCTTTCTCTTTCTATCTTTCACTGATTTTTCGTAGCCCGCCCGCTCTGACGACCTGTGCCTGGGGTCTCCAGGTCGAATATCAACGGAACCTCTGTATTACGATTCTTACTGACGAAAAGATAAAAGAATGAGAAAAGAGGGGGGGTTTCGTCCACGCTTGGGAGGGCTTCGAATTTTTTGCATCAAATATTTACACATTTTTATTGGGTGCTAAACCCATTCAGGACCGCATTTCGTGGGCTCTCCGTGTGCGCATCCGACACACTCGCCTTAGCTATATTCTTTTTCTGTCTTGTCTCTACGAAGGATCGGAAGAGTTGTTGGACGCCTCGTTAGCCTCTGCGAACGAACGAGAGGAAGAAAGAGAGGAACTTATTCGCTGCTGTTCCTGCGGAGACGGTCTTTTCCTAACAGCAGCGTAGAAATACAACACACAACAATACGTGCGCGATGCGCCTCTTCAGGTTTATTGTACCGGGGGTGAGCATCTTTTCCTTCACGCTGTGCTTCATGGTGCGTTACGAGATCTCGTCCTCCAACCGATACTCACTACAATATCCCTCTCCTATATCTATACCTGCTTCGTCGCTTATTCGTTTTTTCTTTTCCTTTTTTTGTGCTAAGCCTTATTCGTCGTTTTTCTTCTGCATTCGCTTCACCTGACTTTCCGGACAATCATTGCCACGCGACTTCAAGACGAAAGTGACCGGAGTTAGAACCGTGAACTTTTTCTCCTCAAGGATCGACCTTTCAGTGGTTTCGGTGGAGTTTTACTGGTCAACAGTTATCCCGAGTCATAGAAGCTCTTAAGAATCGTGAGAGAGACTCGAGAGTCTCTTCTAATGCTTGCTCCACTCCACCTTCCCCTTGATGACACCACACCCTCTCACGCTGCCGAGAACGAAACTATGGTTCCCTTTTTTTTTTGTTCAAGCACGAGAACAAATATTGAGTCTGCCGGAAGAGGCTTGGACAATCGCAGGCAAGATCCCAACTCGACTCGGCTAATTTTACCGAGAAAAACCACCTTGGCAAGCGCCGCCGCGATTCCTTCGAATCTCCTTTGGTTACACATCGATCGAGTTTAGCCCATGGCCTCGAAAAACGCCGCGGGAACAACAACACACTTTAATTGCAACTTCGTGGATTCTCTGGCCCCCAAAAAACGAGATGATTTTTAAATATCGGTTCGGTCGAACAAGAAAAAAGGAACAACATTTTGAGACAGCGTAGTAAAAGAAGGGAAACCAACGAGTGATCCTGACATGCGGCGAGCGAAAGGTGGAGAATTCTCCTCAATCTTTCGTAATATATTCTTATATGAGAAGAAGGATCAGCGGCAGGAGCGGCGGCCGCACACCGGCACGGCTTTCCGTGCCAACGTACGAAATGTTTCTTCTCTCTGCGTGCTGGCTCGCGTGATCCAAACGAGAGAAGGATTCTCTAACTCTCCGCGAAACGGCTACTCGCGCTAGTCAACCCTCGGCCAACTGATTCTCTTCGTTCTTGTTTCTCGCCTTAGAGAACTCGACAGAGAGAGAAAGAGAGAGAGAGAGAGAGCGAGAGGAAAGGTACGAAAGATGTGTACCTTTTTTTTTACGAGGCGATGGAAGAAGGACGCGGCGAAATGGATGGGTAAAGAGACGAAAGGAGATAGATGGATCCGGAGGGGGAGGAGGAACGCGAACGCCCGAGGTACGGCGCGGCACATCGAAATCCGGGACACGCGAGCCTCGCGGGAAATTCCTTACTCACAGGCAGCAACGAAGAACCTCTCTCCCCCTCTTCTCATTCTCGGTAAAACGAGAAGGATAGACGATTGCCTCGAGGCTAAAAGTGCTGCTGCAGCTTCTGCTACTCCCGATAAATCGACGGTTTTTTTCATTTCTTTTTTATTTTGCGCGGGCTGAAGGTTGCGTATGACCTGAGACCGACCGCAGCGCCATCGCAAGGGCCAAAGATGTCAATATTGGGATTGAATATCGTTCCTGCTTTCTGCTGGGATAAATAGTGTTAATGAAACTCATTTGATCAGGATAATCAAAGGTAGTTCGAAGAACCTTTAGATATGGGTATTTTGTGTGTATGTGTGTGTGTGTTATTATTATTATTATTATTTGTCCATGGTCGTTCAGTCCGCACTTGAAGTTCTTTCGTTGCTCCAGCTAGCTTCTTTCTTGAATCGCCTGGGGCATCTTCTCCGAGGTTTGCGCGAGGGATGGCTTCGGAGGATCCTCGTAGAAGAAGAAGAGGAAGAAGAAGAAGATGACGAAGAAGCTGGAGAAGAAGAGCAGCGGAGAGCCAAGCACTGGCGCCGCACGCGGCAGCCTCAAAGGGATCCACCGCACGCCCATCTGTCTCCGCTCCGCCCCCATGCCCGCACACCGTATACATCATGTAGGTACCGATGAGGCTCAGGCCCCCGGTTGTATCAACCGCGGGGCCTCACAGTTCTCGGACAACGCGCCGTATAGCGCGAAGAACTATGCCGCGAGGACGACCACCATCGGGACCATGTCCGACATCGCGTCAGCCAACGTCACATCACACCACCCAACGCCGCCGGGGGTTGACCTTTTTTCTACGATCGATATTTCACTGCGGTCGATCGACGTAGATTAGCAAAAATCGTTCAGTTCATCCCTCCGGTGCATCGTTCGACGATTGCGCCACAATACGACCTTGGCATTCCGGCAATTCACGGATTAGAAGCATAAATTTAATCCTTTTCGGTTTGAATTTTCATCAATACGATGCCTTTTTCGCTGGGTTCTATCAGCTTTGACGAATCAATGAGTGGACTCTGCAGAGTTGTCGCTGACCTTGAAATTTCGTCAATTCACAATAAACTTCACATATTCGCGGATGAAAAGGATCAGTATCAACGATGATGGGAAAAAATATTGTGTGGAGAATCGAGTGTAATCTCTTGGCATGGCTCATATCGTTGTGATTAATCGACTTTTAAGTGGTCAATTGCCGCCGTTCGATAGAAGCGCAGATTCTTTTGTTGGTTAGATGCCTTTACGTTGAATTAGTGAAAAAAATTCTGCGATATCACGCTCGCACGAAGGCTGCCGGGCGATGACGATGCTAAGATCGCGTCATGCTCCCGGGATGAGGAATAGAAGTGTTGCACCTTGCGCCGGGGGTCTGGTAAAGCGTCGTAGCTTCGGGAGTTTCGAGCCTCACGGCTCACTTAACCGAATGAGGCTTCGCTTCGGCACCGGGTATTTAGCCGCTTGACTAATGAACCCCCACGCCGGATGAACCAACCACCCGCTTGGGCTGTGTATATACACCGGCAGATTGGTTCTTTAATTCTTCGCTTTATCGAGTTCCGTGCGAGGAAAGACGTCGAGATATCTGCTTGCTGAAAGAAGATCGATGTCACGTCGAGGCGCCGGCAAAATTGTTTAATCGACAAACTTGCCGCATCGAATTGAATTATCCAACTGCTTGCTGCTCTTCGGTTATTTTTTTTGGCTTATCTTTACAGGCTGATTTTTTTCTTTCAACCACGGTTGATTGATTGGACGCTAACTAATGAAGCACGCTCTCTAATTGCCTTGCGGTGCGTAACGTTCGTCGAGGCAAAAAGTGCAGGTTTAATACACACACATAAATGTAGGCGCGCGGCTGACCCGAGTGACTTCCTAAGATCACAAGGAACCGGGTAGGTAACCGCGGCGCGCTTCCTGCCCGCGACCTTCCGTCCGACCTTCCTGATCCTCCCCGCTAATTTGGCTCTCGCTCTTCTGTGGCGGCAAAGTCCTTTTCTTTACTCGTAACTCTCGATATTTCTCTCTCGTTTTCATCTAGTCGCGTCCCTTTGTTCGTTCTCGCTATCCGGGACCAACCAAGTGCCCTGGGGGCTTGGCTCTTCTCACGAAGACGACCCAGAAAGCCCTTTTTTTCAACAACCCACCACCCCGAAGACACGAGAATGGACCGCTCTGCTCACGCTACACGATATTAACCGATTCTCGATTCTCTGAATTAAAGAGAAAAAATAAAAATAACATAAAAATCCATCGTTCGATTCCGACCATCGATCAAACGAGATCCGACTGTTTCGACATCGGGAACTCTCGCATGAAGGATTGAAAGAGAAGAAAAAAGAAACGATGTCTGGGCATTCGAGAAGTGTGTGGCAATATAAACTTGTTGGTCAATGAAACGTGAGCCTGTTAGGGTCAATCTTGGAAGACAATTAAATCCTCTACCAGTGAGACAAGAGTATGGAATAATTATACAATTTTGATCGGAGAAAGGATCAGTGAATTTTCGTGTCGTTTTACGAGCTAAACGAACGCGAAATGTTGCCGAATCTTCGAGTTGGCGCCGAGTGTTACAACGTTTCGGGGGATGGGCGGTTTACAACGTCCGAGAAGCATCGCCAACTTTTATTGTCGACTAGCGTAGAGAGCGAAAAGCTGCTCGTCGAAGAGCTCGAACGCTGTAAAAGTGAGGAACCCCGAGGGCATTCGCTTGTCGGGCCTGTTGCGAGAGAGTCCCGCGTGTCTGGTTTACCGAAACTGTATTCGCCCTGTCCGAACGCAAGTCGGAGGAATCCTTCGAACTCCTAGAAATCCCTTCTGGGCATGACGGAAAGATGACTAGCGCGAGTTTTGTAGATCACAGGGGGCCAATTACGCGAACGGCAAACGTGTAAGAGGTTCCGACCGATCCGGTCGGCCAAATGGAGGGAGGAAAACGAGAGAGGGGCCTCGCCTGCGGGAACGAAAAATATACTTCGCGGAGGGATTAACCCGCGGGCTTCGACGACGCCCTTTCAACTCTCGATTATGAATAGTAATAATAGTATGAACAAAAATTAACGTACAGTTCGTATATTTTTTATCGTATCTATTCGTGGACGTAGGATGCCATTTGTTTTTCAGGTACAATGTCCTATATGTATATGAAAACATGCTCTCCAAGTACAGATAGAACACAGCGCCTTCAGAAAAAAACTGTTCCAATAAAAAAAAAGCGACAAACAATTCTTAAACGGACCTATGAATTTCTTTAACATCCAATATAAATCTCGTACCGGTATCTTTTATCTTTTTATTATTTACTTGGAAGTCGAAGATCCTCGTTCTATTGTATACATACACCAATTATTTTCGAGCTCATTGTGATCTGTCGCGACCGTGAAAAGCGTTTCGCTCATTCGTAGACCGTCCTGCACAGTCTATAGCGTGACTTGATAGTCGGATACCGGTGTGAGAAAGAAAGCGCAGATGCATAAATAGCAACGATGCTGGTGCTGACTGTTGACATCCAAGGCTGCGGGCTAGAAAGACAGTGCAGAAACAGCAAAAGCAACTCGTCCAGTTCGTGGTTCGTCAGCAAGAAGACTCGATGCCGAGAGAGTCACGATACACGAAGGCATATGCACGCACGCACGCACGCACGAAAGTGGGTGCGAGCATGCAGGGAAACGACACACGCAGACCCAACGCGACTGATGCGTCCGCTGGATCGCGCGGTGTCCGACTCGACTCACGCACGAACACCATAGATGCACCCGACACGATACGAGACACGACAATAGAAAGAAAAAAATCGAATAACATAAATGTATCGAAACAATCGACGGAAATTGTCAGTCGACAATGAGCCGTCGCGATCGGCAATTGCGACAAAATTTTTGAAAAATTCATCAGAATAGATGATTTTAACTGTGTGTCGATGTAATTAAAAAAAAAAAAATTCATAATGTGGTTTTTTTTAAATAAATTCAAACAAGTGATATACTCATATACCAATGCAAAAACACCGGTTGTAAATTTTTTCCCTACATTTATCGTTATAAGGAGATGAAAAACACCGGCCATTATTATTTTCTTAAATAGATCCGTCGTGGGAAAAATTAATGATATTTAGGTAGTGGATGTTTGCAACCAATATAAAAATTTTATTTGCGATAACGTACCGTTTATTCGGCAAAATAAGAAAGGTATCCCAGAGTTGCTGGGGCCTTATCTCGATAAACTTTTTCAATCTACTGATCAATTGTTCGCTATTTCCATCACTTCAATTCGACAAGTTCGACAACGCCGTTCGTCAACAGATAGGCCAATAACTGAGTGTGTGTTCCAGAACTTCACGCAATGTACAAGTACGAAAGTATTGGCCGCCTGTAGCCTATTACAGCGCAGAAGAATATGGAATAGTAATGAGGAACAGAGATACAAGGCGGGTCTTTCCCCGCGGGGGAACACGCTGGTTCTGCTCTCATATATCTACATAGAGGGCACAAGTATACCTACGATTCGTGTGAATAGTATGTGAAACATTGAGCATGTATGGGAGATAGGTACAACGTGTGCGATGCGTCGTCACGCGAGAACGCGGCCAGCTGACGTTCTCCGGACGACGAGAAACTCGCGACTCAGCCAGAGCTTCGCTTTTGTCACCGTTTATGGGCAAAACGCGCGAGTTGGCGAGGCAAAGTCACCCCTAAACTTTGGAAATATCAGCAAGACTTGTATTATCCTCACCAAGAAGAAAAAAACAGAAAAACCACCCCGTTGCCTCAAAAGAGGAAGAAAAACGATTCCAGTTAAATTTGTATTACAAAAAAGAAACATTCGTTTATCGCACACTATGAAAATTGTTTACATTCGTTAACAATACATACGTATACTAGTTAACATTTGACTAATAAGTGCATTACAATGTTACTGTAGTATAGACTGCGTACATGCCGATTAAACAGAAGAGTAACGACACGAGACATCTATCGCGTACTTAACACCTATCAATTAATCAAACGAACTACGTTGGAATTCTTATGAACTTCTAATACAACTGCGGTTAAGTCTACGTGACTACCGCGCGGCAATTACATCGCCCTCGGTCCCTTTTTTTTCTGTCGCCCCTCAATTTTCTCCCTTGAATAAAAAAAAAACGATACGAAGTGAGGGTGTCGAGACTACACTGCTGTGTGCACGATATGCCCACGCGGGTATTCGATTTTATTCCACGGCTACTATAGCGAGCACGCCAAGTCTCGATTGTGACTTGAACTTCCCCGCGTGAAAGTTACAAGAAAAAAAGGTCCGAAGACGATGTGGTCTAGTAGAGTCGCCTTGCCGCAAAAGGGATTATGCCTCGCGGAATGGAAAGAAACAAAAGGCCGCCGGTGAGAGTATTTGGGTATACTACCCGTCAAAAAGTGACGTTCTAGGGGGCGGAAGGATGCGACTTGCCGCGCGAGGGTGTGGCAGTACCAAGGGACAGGGGGTTTTAGCCACGCGAGGGCGAGGGGTTAATTTTCTCTCGGTCGTTGAATGAAAGACCTCGAAGAGCCAGCGGATGTTTAAACCTCGCGCACGTACCTTATGCCGGATTTGAGGATGCCCTGTGACACGGGCGAACCGCGGCACCAATTTTCAAATGTTCTCTTATACCTAAACTCGAACTTTTGTCTCAACGAAACTTTCTTTTAAGGAGAAAAAAATAAAAAAGGTAAAAATTAATATGAATTCCCGTTCCGAATCCACGATTCTCAGGGTAGACACGCTCGACTTAATCGCGTTTCCTGCTCTTCGTGAATATTATGGAAGAGAGAACGACCGTGCACCCCTCCGACTTATAATCGGCGGTCCCTCGACGCCGGACAGCCGAAGAGACAAAAGCGAGACGATGGTCTTTCCTCTTTTTTGTTCTTTTCTCGTGATGCGATCGAGCGGAAGTCTTGACACACGGAGACTTTTTACTATAAATATGGGATTAAAAAAAAGAATGCCACGAACATTGTCGCTTTTCTTTCTGTTTTATTCCATCGACCGATAGTCAATTAGTTATGAGAGACAATAGTAGCCAATCGCAGAGCAAAAGAAGACGCGAACAAGGGTGCTGATAGGCGATACTCTCGAAGCAGGAACGGCTCTTTCGTTCATTCATTCTGAAGCATCCACTTCCTTATAACTCTTCGCCCATCCCTTCTCATATTTTACCAATCATCTCTCTGCCATCCCCTCATCGATTTCTTCTACCTTCTTTGCTTCCTTTCTCGCAGCTCGAGACTTCGATCTCGACGGAATGCATTGAAAAGGAACGAAATAAAGTCTAAAACCGACAAAAATGAAGAACGATATTTCGCCGAAGGACAAGGTTCGAAATTGGAACTCGAAGGACGGTTTTTTCTTAACCGCAGAAATGTGGTAATTTCAACTCATTTATAGCTTTTGTTTTTTCGGGATGATGGAGGGAACTTTTCGGCATTGTACTTGAGACAATCAAGTTCAGTTCTAAATATAGATAACGCTCGGGGGTTTAGTTTGGGATTATCAAACCGGGGATGATGATGACTAAAGGAAGCGAGAACGTCGACGACGGCGGGGTTGCTGGAAGCCCGCGGTAAATACTTGAGCAAGAGAACGCGGTCAAACGGATTGTTTGCTGGGCGACGCCCACCCATATTCGCCGTGGCTTTTACAACCTCGGCAGTAAAGTACGAAAATTATGATCCGCGGGCGGCGTGCGCGCCTTCCCTTGTCACTGCTCCGGGCGCTATGCGCCTCTCTCGCAATTCTGCCCAATGGTCGAAAGCGTACCGAAACGAGAACGTTATAGAGAGCGCAGCTATGACTCTTCGAGTTGAAAACGCTAAAACCTATTTACCACCGAGAGCACGCTCGCCCGAAGCTCGTACCTAAAAGTAGAGCTGAAAACAGCACAAAAAGAAAGAGGAAAGAGAATAATTGTGACTCATCGGAGTGGCGAGAATTGCGAAAAAAAAATATGATAAAAAAACGCGTCACGGTAATAATATGAATTATTAAGCGACGAAGTACAAGTGTTTGATGCTTGCGTGATTAGATTCTGATACGCGAGAAATTAGATTGAAGGTCAGTCATGAAGCCGTATCAAAGCTTTTTGGATCGGAGTGACTATGGTCCGCAATTACTCGAGGATATATATTTTCTTTCTCGCGCCTATTCCCGCTCTCATTCTCCTCCTCTATCCCGTCTGCTCTAATTGAATGGCGTTTTATTTAACACAGTTCCCTGCACTCTGGGATAGCCACCATTTACCTCAATTACGTAATTCGACCGGTACACACAAACGAACGGCCACGCAGCTATTTTCAACGTGGACAACGCGTGACGAGGACGAACTCTCCGCGAGGTCTGTGTGACAGCGCGGAGTCTCGTATAGACCCGAGACTCACACCGCTATCGTCGACAGACTGAACGTTTTCTCATTCTACAGTTGGCCGGGGTATGCGTACCGACCTGTGGTGGTTGGCTGATGACACGTGTTTGCCCGCTACGGCCCGCCGTGCAATTAACCATCCTCGTAATTTCGCACTGTAAGAGCGTGCCACCCTTCCTCAGCGCGGACAAGCCCCGAGACTCGAGAACTTGGTGGCCTAGTGACGGGCGTTGCAGCACCAGTTTCGATTTCACCCCCGCTGAGTGCTATGCCTATTTACTTAAAGCCTCGCGGCTCGCTGCGAGGAATCTCTCATGAAGAATAATCGCGAGTGTTAATGATAGATAAAAGAAAAAAATGGAATTGGAATCTAAAAACTTTTATGAATTGTTTCAACAATGTGTGTAATAAATTGAACCAGGATTTTGTAATCGGAAGTTTTCAAACAAGCGGTACCAATTAATAGACATTTCATTGCTGAATCGAATCATCGACAGGTGCAATTATACAAAATAAAAATACTATCGAATAGAACTACGCTTTAGAAATCTTGAATTAAAGCAACAACAAAGGGAGATCAACAACTTTCGGAATGATTAATGAAAAGCTTGTTCTTTTTTGAAACTTTTTCTAAAAAATTGGAGCAAGTGAAATGTAAACGTAAACACTCAATACATAGTTTAGAATTCTCTGTAAATGCGAATAATAAATATAGCCGTGACGTATAAGAGGTGATAAAATGTTATAATTGTCCAGAAAAAGCTCGAAATGCTTCAAACACAATCATTTGACATCAACGAATTTTTCGACATACTTTTGTGCGAGTTTTAAGAAGCCATCAAGTCGCAAACTACCCCTTCAAAAACGGCGAATTGCGCAATGACAAAACATTCGAACAGGCCATGATATTTTTATTCAACCCGATTGAAAAGTCAAGATTCTTCCTGAAGGCGCGCGCAATTACCTTCACCTAATTGACTCCCTGTCAATTTCTACGATTCACAATCTTCTCTTCCTCTCTCTCTCTCGCTCTCTCTCTCTCTTTCTTTCTCTTGGGTCTTTTCACTATCTCTCATTCGAACAGTTATAGTCTCTATGCCTACACGTGGAAGTCATCAAGAGGTTTGCGGTTGACTCGTGAAAGCTACGGGACGCTTTGGCTGTTACACGCCAAAACGGTAACTTTCGTTTCTCGTCATTCACGCGGGGATCCACGCGAGGTTATGCTATATACAGAACGTTGCGAGAGTTGGTCAACGAGAGAAGATGGGTGATGGGTGTCATCGGGAATTGCCCCACAGATTCCAAAACGGAAAACACAGCTATTCCTAATAACGCTGTTGCTCAGTTGTTGGTTGAAAATAATCGTGAGTGGCTTGAATGGCGAGGGGAAAGGGGGGCGGGGGGTCGAAGTTAATACTGCTTGGTGTGCACAAGCTCATTTTACTTCCGGTTCTCACGAGAAGTCTCAAGTGAAGACGTAGACGGCAGTTCTGACACGAGGCAACTTCGCGACGTTTCTGTGTACTAATAATGTCTGAGCGTCACGGGCCACAAGTAGCGGCATATCCGACAGTGTTGGAAAAACTGATGGATATGCGACTATCTGGAAATACCTCGGCAATGTTATGTACAAGAATCTTCTCAAGAATCTCGTGGACCGCAGTATTGGTGTGTCGTCGCCGCTCGTTGAATTTCTTACCAGTGAGAGGACAAGGAACGGCCTGCCAAGTGTAAGCCGGTGCCGGGGCTTACTCTTGAAGAGCCATCAGATAAGACACTCAGCAGAGTCAACAAGTGTTGTCCATTCTCGGCCGATTGGCCCGACCGACTTTAGTCCTAATTGATCCGAGTTCTCGTCAACCCCACCCAGTTTCAACTTCCTCCGTCCGGAGTATACACGCTTACAGTGAAGCGAGAGGGCCTCTGTCTCGAATTATCTCAGCGACACTCTTCTGTAGGCCACCGTTGAGTTGCCAGGACCGGGGCAAGGTGTCAAGGACGCCACTTTTATCCAATTTGTGGAGCAATTTGTGCCCAACAAACTGTCCGATTGAGGGGTAGATGCTGCTTGGCTTGGCTGGACCGAATTGGGGGTGATTGTACAGATTATAGCATTGCCCCCACTCCGGGAGTATCGCGAATTAACGCGAATCAATCGAGCAACTACCACGCTCGACGCTGTCGAATGAAGCCCGGTCTAACGGGTGATATCCCACGAAAGTAGTGCGCACGAAAATTCTAATCCGGAGCATGTAATATCCCCACTCTTCTAATCTGCGCGACTTTCATCTGCAGTAGGCATGGTCCAGAATCTTATCTATTCTCGCGACTCTGGTCTCACGATAATGGACGCTGCGCATCGCCGTGGCGTATCTTATCGTTCAAAATAAGTATTTAAATATATGAAAAAAAAAATAATAAAAAAAAAAGACAGAATTCATTGTGTACGAATTGGTCGGATGTCAACGTTGGACAACCTCAAATATTCTTAAGACTCTCGCGCCAGGAAGGTGCGCGCTTTGCCGCGTAGGGTAACTCTCGTCTCGCGGAGATGCAAAATTTTCCGAACTTCCCGAGTCGTACACGAAGGTAGAGTCCGAGCAAGAAATTCCCGATGGTGCGTGCGAACGCGTGTGACGCTCTTCAGCCGGGGTTTCAGGTAAGAGACGATCGGCTCTCAGGTGCCCCCAGGTGAATATGGGTGGATAGCAGCGCTCGTGAAACACGCCTATCGGACACCATAATGGCCTCCGGCCATCCAATCGTGACTACGGACGTCACGGAATTGTGGTGGGGCATCGATTATTCAGCCAATCATCGTTCAAGCTCGCTCGGTCGTGGGCGGCGCCACTTGTAGCGCCACTGTGCGGCGTCCATGAGAACCGTCGAAACGGGCTCGGGGAGAGGCTCGGGCTTCATTATGTATCATTATACCGGTCCGCGCCGCACGGTGTGCACTGCAGTTACTGACTAAGGCGCGCGTGTGTGCTTCTCCGTCGTATCCTACCTTCGATTTTATCCCTAAACGATACGACGTGCTCCATCGACGAGGTTTAACCCAACCGTACGTTTCTACCTTGTGTGCTCCGACGGTTTTTACACGTTTAACCGAACAGGATATACGCGCTCATTCGGCAAACGCGGTCGTAAAAAATATTATTAAATATACGAATAAATTATTATCCGTTTTTGAACTAAACCAAAAAAAATAGATAAATAAATAACCGGGAATCCTGGTGAAACGAAATTGTGCGGACTTGATGTGTGCTCCGTAAGGCCATCCGAGTAGATACGGGTCAGTGACAACAGAACACGATTCTATCCGCGGGTGTATTCAAATTAAGTAACGAATGTAACGGAGGTGGATTACTCGAAGAGTCCTCGTTTGAAGCCCTGGTAACCGGAAGTTCCTTGCAAATCGATATTTCGACTACGATACTTTGGGATTACCACGGATGAGAGAAATATAATAACGTGTTTAGTTTCAGAACCTTCGAAACGAGATATCTAGTTAAATAACACATTCCTGCGTCGATACGTCCCGAGGATTATTCTGAGGTGTGTGATTTTTTTAACAATTATTTGAATCTCCGGAGGTGATACGAAATGCCGACGGGTGATCGAGACTTCAGTTTCATCTATACAGCTGGTACCAGCTCCGTAGCGAGCTGACCTACGGAGTTCAGACATTGGTAGATAATCGTCGAGGATATCAGCAGAGCTGAACGCATCGGCTCTTTTGGCAGAAGAAAAAAGTTAAGAAACGAAGGATAGAAAAAAACAAACAACAAACAAAATTCTCATCGGTCAGAGGCCGTCGGGTCCAAGCCGACGCGTGTGCAGTGAGGGCTCTGTGTTCGACAGTACAAAGAGAATTACCGCAAAAAAATATTCGCCATTCCGATTGACCCGCCGCTACCGATCCGACCCCATCCGACGGGCGTTATTTTTTTCTACCAGTGTTTCGCGAGTGTCAGAGTGTTTCGTTCAACCCAGAGCAAAGAGAGAAAGTTATTATTGAAATCATTATGAACGTGGAGTGAAAGATTATTGAACAACGACGATCGATCATAATTCACGGATTAAATAAACGTTCTTCCACGTTTTCAACAAAATTCGGATCCAGTCGATTGAAAGAAAAAATCGTCCAATGTCTTTGACCGGCGGTACTGTGAAAAATTGGTAGCGCTAACGAAAAAAAATCCATATATCATCAGAAAAATTAAAAATAATCGAGGATATCGATTAATTCGATAATTTGTAATCTCGACGACCTGGTCGGTCGATCAAAAAAACCTCGAAGACCAGATCAGCAAGATTCGGGCTCCGTGCGGTGTCCGCACGGCGGCGACGTCGGCAAGGGCCGGGTGCGGCGTCGACGTCGCGACTAAGTTGGAGCGTACGGGCAGCACGACGACGCTCAACTTCACGGATCTGGGGAGCCCATTCGGGGCGGGCGACCCCTGTCCGTCGAGTACCCCGACACCGAACAGCATGTCCGGCGGTGGTGGACCATCAGCAGGCGGGGGTGGTAACGGTGCAGGCGGTGGTAACAATAGCGGCGGTACAGATATGGAACATCTTCATCACGGTGGTTTAGGTTCGGTAACGCCTGGACCACAAGGTGGCAACGGTGGTGACAGTGCGTCGAGTACGCCGGTATCGCAATCCGGTAAAAGCGCGTTTATCGAACTGCAGCACAATAATCTTTATAATCCGGCGAGTTTGAGAGGTGGTTATCCGGGTGGACACAATGTGCCAGGTGGTGGACATCAGTTTCCACATCAAGTTGGTTCCCTCGGCCATCAAGGTTCTGGACCAGGTAGCGGTAATCAACAACACGGTGATACGGGATTCCCGAGTCCAAGATCGGCTCTAGCTGGATATCCGTTCGCGCCTATGCATCAACACAACACGTACGGATATCACCTTGGATCGTACGCGCCACAGTGTCCCTCGCCGCCCAAGGACGGTGAGTACCCAAACTGTATGTACCGACAACTTTTATCACATTAATAGATTTTAAGAGCTTTACTCTCGTTAAGTTTCGAATAGTTGTAATACCTACATGAAATAAAAGTATACGCAAGAAATACATTACATACATATAAAATTCGGAGTTTTTGTAATAATTTATATATTCATCATATAGTTCGTTATACATTTATAAACACGTATTCACAGGCATATATTTGACGTACCATTTAATGTATATTTTGCGACATACTTTTTATCCATGTGGACAGCTAAAAGTTTATAACAGCGAGAGAGGGAGAGGAGTGTCTGGGGTTGAATACGTATCAGGGGATTGCTCCCTCACATTACGAACAAAGTGCGTGGATTAGTGCAATATCAATAGAACGCGTGAGGCTTATATTTATTCTTACATGCGCACACGCAACTTTTTTTACTCCGGAGTATTATCGATAATTCAAGTGTTTCCATCGAATGATTATTGTGTACTGCCGGCAAAATGAAAAATTCGCGGTTTATCGTTCCGCGGCTGTTTTGAAGAAAAAAAACGATGAAGAGTTTTGCTTCGTGGTAAAAAGGGCGGGAAGATGAAAAACGAGGGTTGCTTCTCAGTCTGACGTGCGGGGAAACAAGAGAATTGAAGTTTCCAATGGGAAATTGAAATAATGGCGCCGTTTTGTCTATCGTTGTTAAAGCCTTGTGCATACCAATCGTTCGATGAAACGAGGGGCTTGGCCATTTCTCGTTTCTCTTCTAGACAAGTCGTAGTTTCATTCCCCCTAGACATAATCTTGCGTGAAACCCCGCACATACTCTATCTATCGTCTGTGAATAAAACTGTTCTCATTAAAAAATGATATCGAATAACGTGCCCGGAGCGCGGTAACTTGCCGATATACAAACACTATGTGTCTACGCGCGTTCTGTGAAGTACGAAACTTCTTGCTTAGACCGAGCGTGGCGCGAAAAAATAAAATAGTTAGACGGAAATGACGTCGCGCTCTAAATGTCGGGGATAGAATTTCTCTTTGAATAAACACGAGGCGAACATTGCTTGATGAGACTATAACACAAGTGTGACGTTATAAGTGAAATTTCTATTTTCACACTAATCGATGATACACTGAATACAATATGCAGATAGGTAGATTGAAATAAGTCTTGCTGAAAAAAATAAACACGGTAACAATGGAAAAAAAAAGAAAATCTGAAAAGAAAATAAAATGTTTGAACTTTCGGGAATCTTTGACTTCCTGAAAACCAGAACATGGGGAGTGTCCTGAATGACAAAATTTTTCTTTATTAGAATTAAAAAAAAAAAAAAAACGGTACCAGAAGCTGAAACAAGTGCGGAAACACGGGGATGCTAAAACCTTCTTTTCCACGCTCGAACGGGCCGTGAACCATGGTAAATCTTAGGCAAATAGAGTAGGCACAAGATAAAAGAACGAAAGAATTAAGAAGAATGAAAAAGAAGAAAAAAGAATCTGGAGTAGCAGGTAGTGCGCGCGGCGTCGGTCAGTGCCACGAGAAAAGAGAATAGAGATATACGACCCGTCGGCCACCGTCTATCCGGATGCCGCAAAAGTCCCGCAAAATTCCGAGCATGGGGTGGAGAGGAGAAAGGAACAAAAAAGGTCTCCAAAGAATTAAAGAATCTTTGCATAACAGGATAGTCTCGCGTTGGAAAAGCATTGCCTTCCGTTTTTCCACGACGAGAGTTATAAAAATTTCGAGAGCAAGTTACTTCAAAATCCCGAGATCGTAATTCATAGTGACGTGCACTTGACTAGATTCGCAACAAAAATTGGATCCGTTAATAAATCTTGTCGTGAGTCACTCGAGAGTCTTTCATGCCCGAGCGAAAAATCGGATCTTAGCTGTGAGCGATTTTTCACCTGACCGTTCCACTTGACGCTGCGGCGAAAGGGTTCGAGGCTCGACACGTTCCCCCTCCGCCCCGTGGGGTCTTCGGAGTCTCGGTAGGACTGAACAGAAGGCGAGGGCCGCGTGGCAAGAGGGCAACGAGAGTCGCTAACCGATTTGAACGCAGAAAGCTCAGGATGAAGTTGGATTGCTAGCGAGCGGTAACGAGTTAGTCACACATTCACACACGCAAATTTACCATTATTACGTTTGAACTTTCCTCGGAGCCTTGCGACGGGTCTTAACTACGGCAAGACTGGCACGTACAACGCAACCCTTTCGATCCTCATGGTCGTAGAGACGCTCGCGATAAATTCGTAATGCTCGAAGACAATTGTCGAGTCCGTCGACAGTTATTATTTTTATTTTTTTTTTCTTTTTTTTTCGGAATATGTAATGAATCGTCGAGTTGGCGCACGGTTAGTTCGTGGTGAAATCATCCCCCCTCATAAGCAAGGTTGCGTCGACAACCCTGAACAGTTTTATATACTAGACGGTTTACTTCGCGCGGGCGAGAAAAAAAAGCTCCTCCACCAAGGGGTGAACTTTAACGCCGGCTTCATGGCCGTCGAGCCCCAATCTCGCATCGAGCTTTTCCAACCACGCGTTCTTCTCCTGCTCAACGTGTATATATCGTACGCGTCGTTAATTTATTGGCAATCCGACATGAGAGAAGAAAGTTCAACGACCAGCGGCTTTCGCGACAACGACACACGATCAATTTGTAGCTCGAGCGGGGAGAGTTTTCCTTTTTTTCCACTCTTTCTCCGCAATGTTTCGCTAGAATCTTTGGACTATAAACGACAATGCTCGCTCTGGTCGGCAATTGACTACTGGCAAGGGTTGAGTCCTCTGAACTATTGGTCGCCGAGCAATGCTCCGTGGAACTATTAGTCTCGACAGTCTCGAACGAAGTACGGCTCGCGCTTCTTTTCTCGAAAGCGAAGAGCTTTCATGACAATTCATTTATCTCGATAATTTCTTTTTAACGCGTTTATCATTGAAACGTGGTACGTTAAGATCCAAAGAGATGTGAAATTAAATGTGAGTGACGCTATCTCAATGCAGCGACGTTCACTATTATTATTTTTATTTTCGATTCATCGTAACTTTAAATACACGCGAACGATAACGCTTGGAGTATGGAGGGGGTTGAAGTGTAATCGGGCGCATAAACTCGTAAGCGGATTAAAGAATCATGAGAATCACGTTGGGTCGTTGACTAACGAGCTTTTCATCGCATGAGCTTTGCCGAGTCAGACTTCAACCGCGACAGCTTAGCGGTATCACTAGTGGTTTTTTTTTACTCTCACTCCTCCGCTGTGGTCCTTGGGCCGTGTGTGATATACCACCGACGCGGTTTTAATTAATTAAATAATAAGTATCACGAAGCAATCGCGATCGGCTTAATTGCGAACGGGCACGCTACACGGTTTGTGTGCATCCTCATTGTGTATGGCCAAGTTTACACGCCTCATTGATTCGGTATGAGCGCAATCCCCCTTCTTACAACTTTTGAGCTTATCAATTTTTTGGCATCGAATGCTCGTCGAAACTACCGACTATCAAACCGTAAACCAAGTTTCTTGTGGGTGGAACCTTGCTTTTTGTCAAACTCAAAGAAGCGTCAGATATTAATTTTCCATTGCCAAGCTTTAGAAATTGGTTTCTCTTTCTGTGTAACCTTTCGGAGGGGTTTATGATTACCTCGTTGAAGTGCTCGTATCGTTGCAATGACTAGATGAAACTTAGATCGTCGTTTGGAAGACACGGTACGATCTTTAGTGGATCTGACATGTGTTGGTCAAGAACTGTTTCTTCAAATTTTCTTAACCTTATTTTTCAAGTGATGAATCGTTTATATAATTGAGAACTGACTCGATGAGAAGTATACATTATTATAAAACTTATTATACCATTCCGTAATTACAAATGATAATCTAAACACGTCCCGACCGAATACGTTTTTCACGGTGACAAAATTAGTTCGTGCTTCTCTTCGTTTGCCCGTATCTCGCCGACAGTTATTCCTAGCGTTTATCCGCTACATAGTTACGATCGTTATCGTTAACCGAATTATTTTTATTTCGCAATCGCTTCGATGTCATAAAACTAGTTCTTCGTAATAAACTATATATACACCTGCGTTCACGCCTACTGAATCGATTTTTCCGGAGCAAGGAACAGGATAAATGATTACTAAGTTTTTTTCCCGCCTCGGTCTTGCGCGCTCCTCCATGGGCCTCGCGATTAAAAGAATAATTAAAGTCTAGCCGGCGTTGAGCATCGCGATGTAATGAGAAACGAGGCGTTCGGATGTTGGAAGAGATTTGCCGTTATCATGATTTTCCCGAGTAGAGGCGAGTGAAATGAGAACGTATAGTAGACACGCGTGAAAACGATCCCGCGTTGGAGCCCGTACGACGGAGACGGAGGTGCCGTATTCCCCGGCGAACGAGGAATTGAATTCTTCATATTCGCAAGAAGCTAGAAGTTAGATCCAAAGACGATAAGAAACGTTCGCGTCCGCGGTAGGCCGTGGCGGATAAATCGACAGGGAGCGAGAAGTTCCTTGCGATTTCTACGCGTGTGCGCGCGTACATACGAGTGTGTCCGCAAACCGTAGAATCTTTTATAGAGATCGCGTGATCCGTATGTATGATACGTACACAGTTCGTCAGAGCCCTCTATGTCTTCGACCAGTAGCTCCAGTTTAACTGGAAGTCGTCGGGCAAACATAATCGTGGACCCACCTATCGACACTGAGTTGACCGATCTTATCACTTGCTTCGGAAAATGAGCCATCTATCAACAACCAATGATGTCGGGGACATTTTTAAGCATGCTTAAGCGAATGGCAGTCTTCTCGGCGTAAACGATGAGCTTGGCGAAGCAAAAATAATATATTACTCGAGAAACGAGACCGACGACATTGAAAATAAATATTTACAATTTTTGCAATAACAATATCTACTTTGTTCAATATTGTGAAAAGGAAGCGTTAACGGAATGATATATAATTAACATCGACATTTGTCTAAATATGTAAAAAGAATCAAGAAACAAGACTTCACTTTCGTGTTAATTGGTAATTTCTGAATAATGTAGTTCGAGCATTGAGTTTGGTAAGAAGCTCGAAGAGAGGCGAAGAGTTGAGAATCCAATTAGCGACGAGCGCGGACGTTTAGTCACCGAACTCATCGAGTGAGAGAGACCTGCCGTTCAAGCGCCCCGGCAAATTAATCCGGAACAAGGGCAGAGAGGGGAAGGGAGGGGGGACAACCGAGAGAGGAAGACAGAGACAATGCGTCTCTCTCGCGGCCTTTCCGAGTGATGGATCAGGTATTAAACGGTTGTTTTCACAAGGATTAGGTCCTCAGGTTTCTTCGACCTCTCGGCTTCGTCTTTTTTGTCTTCGGGTGAAATATCTCTCCGGCACAGCAAAACGCGGCCCTTGGCTTTTACGATTAGAGTTTGGCTCCGGTAGCAGCTACCGGAATAGAATGCTTGACCGATGGAGCGCTCGCACGTTGCACATCCAACTCGTGGACGATGAGGTAGCTTCGAGGATTTACTTGCGAAAGTCGTGTTTCCCTCTTTGATCTCATTCGGATCCTTCGAGATAAGGCATGCTCTCGTTTCCCTGCGGCTTACGCGACACGGCGCTGTATCGACAGTTGTGGAGTAGCTAACTCTCTCTCGCGAACGATTATCGACATCACCGAGCAATTCCGCGAATCCTCGAAGAGAAATCCTAGCTCTGCACGCGTGAGAGTTTTTAATGCGCATCACGAGAATCAAACGCATCGGCCGGTGAATCTTCGCTACTGTCCACGTCCTGGATCACGCGCGATGACCCATAAATGTGATCATAGTTATGACACTTCGAGTTGCGAGGAATCGACAAGACGAACATGACTCGAATAGGAGAAAAGGAAAAAAAGAAACGGAAACGAGTTAACAAAGAGCGCGAAGATCGATTTCTTGTAAGCGTAAGTTCAACCTCGGAGAACCTCGGAGCAACGTGATTCCGGTAATTACACGTGCTAATTTCGTGATGAGCGGCAATTAATTAAGGAGAGACGATTAAATCGTGAGTCGGGGAGTCCCACGTGAGTTACACGGGCCTTCTGTACACGTAGAGAGTTATACGAGTTTCAAGAGTCGGTAGATGATATACATACACAAGTTTATCGTACTCCGACAATCCGGTAACTGTTTACTTAGTTAGAATGAAAGTTCTTTTTTTCTTTTTCTTTTTTTTTACAACAAAAACGATTAGGTTTCAGTTAATTTCTCTTTAGTTCTCGGGTCGCTGATAGACAGGGATTCTGAAAGTTGATGTCAGGGTGGTGCATGTTCGCAGACCTCTCGCCGCTCGGCGACAAGGGCGGAAGTCTCGTGGACGAACTCGGCGGCGGTGGCGGTGGATCATTGAGAAACGGAAAGGGAAAGAAGATGAGAAAACCGAGAACTATCTACAGCAGTCTACAACTACAACAATTGAACAGGCGGTTCCAGAGGACGCAGTATCTTGCGTTACCGGAGAGGGCGGAACTCGCCGCGAGTCTCGGACTCACGCAAACACAGGTTAGTTGATAACTTTTTTCTTTTTTCGTTAAATTAGTCATAGAAAACGATTGGACGTTTTCCGCAGTTTGAAGAGAATGCGAAATCGGAGACGTTCGAAGAATCGATCCTGCCCCGGTGCAGGCTTGGATTAAGAAATAGAATTAACTAGACATCTCGGCATTTTTTTACGGAGAGGCAAAAAGCATTTCTCAGCGTGCACCAAAGAATATCAGAATGCAACGCTGTAAAAGAAAAATTGGTCAAACGCGTAAGATCTCTTTCCACTGTGTTTGAGAAACACTCGATATTATGAAAAGCATACGAAATTTCGCCGTACACCCCGGAACATATCCAGTTGCGTTTCATAGTCTCCGCGATAGGTGAGAACTAGAGTCCGGTCTACGGTAACGCGATAGCCCGATGGACGGCATCTGTCAGCGTTATCGGCACAAATGACTTTACTAAATCATCGATTCGCCACGCCCTGGACATCGGGTATAGGGTTGCGCCAAAGTGTCCGATTTTACTCGCCGAAGAGACCCAACGGTGAGCTAACGAGCCAGTCATAAATTTTCTCCCGACCCGACAACGCGCGCGCCTCGACCGAGACTCTCCAGAGCATCAGCATCATAGTTGCTTCAAGTTCAAAAGGGGAGCGATGCCGCGATCGAGTTTGTCGGACTTTCCGGTCTTCCCCATTATTACAATTATCCTCTAGCAAACAATCGTCACCCTTCTCCCTGATGTCGAAATTCGCAGAATTTATGATATCCAAGAGATTTCATCTCTGATGACCGCGAATAGATTGTAACATCGAAAAATACTATGCGTTACGTTATCCTACGATGGAAGAGAGTCTTCGAGCTTCGCGGTTGATCTGGTTCTGTTTGATTGCCAATGGCGGTACATGTACTATATATAAACACAACGGAGTGTATTGCACTGTTGATACTGGATTTTATAACGGAGTTGGAAGTTGGCGGTAGGCCGTGATGGTACGTGATCGCTCGCTAACCGGCGCTCGTTGATGCATCACGCCGGGAGGGGTTGCCGGACCGGATAATTTCATTAGTATACTGGAGAGAGACCACGGGAGATTCCCCACTGGATGATGCTGTTTACCAGTCGCAAGCGAGGGGAGGAGGAGGGGCAAGAGAAGGGTAGAATTCAACGCGTAATAGAGCAACGCCGAGTTTGACTCGTTCACGTGCTCTCTGCGGCTTTCTGCATCAATCCTCAACGCGTACCTCAATTATTGACATATTTTATAACCCGTTTGCATCTTTACTTCTACGAAACTTCCACCACGTTCACCATAATGGCGCCTTGCGTATACTTTCCGGCCGTTGAAGCAGGTAGAGGACTTGACTCTCCGTACGGGATACGGTGAATGCTCACAGTCTCAACTATACATGGTCGCCATGAAAGCCTCGCTGACACGTATCTTGGGCGTGGTACGACCTTCTTATTGCTTTACTTGCCACTTCGTTGTTGTTTTATTGTCTTTCTTTTTCTGCTTCACTTCTCCGTATCGTAGCGTTTCCTTTTGCCACGGATTGAATTTCCATTAATTCAAGATTGAAACGAAAAATTCCAGCGGTCGAGGTCCAGTTTCTAAGATTATAAGCATAATTCCTTCTTAACTCCAGGCCGCCTAGTCGGGCAAAAAAACGGAAGCTATGAGTTTCGCAGAGATGAGCGATTTTTTGTCCGGTACGTTCTCGAAAAAGGTAAAAAGTTAACATAGTTTGACACAATTCCATGAATAACGGTCGGTAATGTTATCAACTCCTTGATCTTTGGGAGGTGAAAAACGCGATAATTAGTAACATTTTTGTTCGATATCCCCGTTTATGTCTTGAATTTTCATAACTCACGAGTTTTCGTCTGCTCGGTAACGGTGAAAAATTACGAAAGTTGTTCTCTTTTTTTTTCGTATTCAACAAAAATCAAAAGAGCTCGAGCTCACTCGGCCCTTTTCGACTTTCTTCAGATACTTCCCGATTTTTCCGTTGTAGGCGTTTTTCGGGGTAGGGAATTGTCACGCGATATGCGTCAGCGTTTCGTAGAAATCGCGCGTTCGAACCGCTGGAAAGACTGTGATGGTCGATTCATATATACATGTATATGTATTGACATGACATATGTACATACATACATGTTGATACTATATATAGTATATATGACAAGAGCGTCACAGATGGACAGTCGGATAATCGTTATACTCGTGTGCATGAATACATTTATGAGTCGTGGGCCAAAGCGGGTGGATCCCAGAGTTCACCAATATACCACACGCGAACGTAGCCACAACGGTTGAACGTAACGATTGTTCGTTCCGCGCATTTATACACGTACCTATATAGAGGAACAGTCAGGTTTTGTTGCAGCTTATGGAAAGCTCTAAAATATTCAACGTTTCGGTATCCCACGCACCGGCCCATCCCTATTAAACGCGTTGGGGAGTTACAACGAGACAGCGATATTTCAAGCTTTCACGAAATATTCAACAAAATGACGAAAATAACCATTCCCCGATTTCGGGATCCGAATTACATTATCGAGTTTACATATCGTTGTATAGATATCGATTCGATTCGAACGAGCTTTCGGCTTATTAATTCCACATTCATCGGATGTGTCTCTTTCTACATGGTAAAACGTAAATAGCAATGCACGTTAAAGTATTTACGGTACACATGAAACACGACGGAGAACTAATAGTAACGGATGGACTTGCAGCCCGTGAGCTCGCTATCGGTTATACTATATCTGCTGAGTGTCATTCGACGTCTACAAATGGGAAAGTTTTGCCTCCCGGCACGCGATCAACCCGGCGGTTACACAGCCTCGGGGTAGCTTGACTCGGTGGTCCTCTTGGTTTTACGAAAATCTACCCAATAGCAATATTCGAAAGATTCAACGCGATAATCACCCTTGCGCTCCTACTATCGCTATCCGGATGCCGACCTGCTGAGACAAAGAATAGAAGATAAATCTACGATCGGTTTTGTGACGAGTCCAATGCCGCTCAATCCTTACAGAACCATGATTACAGCTACAGAAGACATTCCACAAGCACAAACTCTCGTGCATACGTGTTGATGCTTTTTTACCCGATTTGAATCAAACGAATTTAGAAAGTAAATATTGAAATATTTCAAAATCATTCAATTAATATCGAAATGGCATCTTTTCTGGTGGAAAGCTGTACACTAACTGTTCTTGCCGCATTCAAGTACTCGCTGTGAGCTGACGAGTATTGCAAGAGAGAGTCAGAAACCACCAACAGCAGCAACAGCCGGATAGATCGGGTGTTCAATCCACGTCGTCGGCGTAACGACGGCGTGTCGCGCGGCACCGCGGGGCTTGATGGGACGGCTGTCATTCCGTCTTGAACGACAGGAGTCACGACAGGGAGAACTGGCGCTGTCCTCATGCCCAGACATAAACCGATGACGAGAAACAGAAAGACGTCCGAGTGAGAGTCAAGCTTTGCTACAACTTGCGCTACTGTACAGTTTGTTATCCTCAATTCTATGCAATCACGACCGAAACAGACGGCTGTCCCTAGAACTTCGAAAAACTTTGTACGTCCCAAGACCGAAACTATGACATTTTTTTTCTCTACAAATAACTCACGAATACACGCGAATATTTGTGGGCGGAAAAAAGCCTTGAGCAACATTGTATGCAAGTATTCGGGATTCTCGACAGGAGTTTCATTTGTACACGCATAGCGAAGCGACATTCCCCAAAGAAAGAATATAAGAGAGGCTATGCTGCGGAGTCTTATCGTTGAAACGTAATATTATTGCCATTAAAAGCGTATTCTAAGTTGGCCAAGTGCCTCGTGTCACTGTCGAGCGATAATTCGAACAATTCATAAATATTAACCAGCAACGAGATAGTCTTCATACGCGGTCAACGATCTGCACATAAAATTTTCATAAACGCACGAACACACAGCGAGTTCATTTAGTTGTTCTCGATAAACAACGAAGCGACGCAATTGACGAAAAATGTTTTCTTTTTCTTTGGCTATGACAGTACAAAAAAAGGGAAAGAATCCGTTTGGATATCGAGCCAACAATCCTGGAATATATTTTTTCGTTCCGCCTTTTTCATGATCGTCTTCTATGCGCCTGTTAAACTCTCTTCGCACTGTAGAACGCATCTGCAGTCGGGTTCTTCTGCTTCCACGAGAAGCTCGAGTTCTTCACGAATGCCCGTCGGAACGCGGAGGCGGGATTACGATAATTATTTTCACGCAGGAGCAAACTCGTACGCAAACTCTCTCGCGGCGAAGAGTGAGAAAGAAATATATGTACCTCCCAGAAGGTATACCGGGCTCTTGTTCCACCGCGGGCATAATTACGTTCGACAGGCGAGTTTGACGCTCGGAAGCCTTCGTGCATTCGAGTTAATTTTTTTTCTCCTTCATGACTCGAGCCTCGTTGTTATTGAATAAAATCAGGTAGCGAGATGATAAAAAATGAATTTACTGATTGATTATGAATAGAAGCTACGAATTCATTGACCTGTGGGAAAAAAAAATCTCGCATGACCAGTGGTCAAGGGGAAACGGTTGAGAATTCGTGCAAAACAGGCTGCGAAACGTGCCGTTCCTGGCAGCATCTTCCGATCGCTGCTTCTTCTTCGTCTTCGATATCCTCTAAAGTCTTCGGGCCATGAACGCCAAGAAACCTCGACCCATTCTCTCGTTCCCTCCATAGTCGTGGGTACTCACGAAGGAGATTTTCGCTCGAACGTAGAGGAAGCAGGAAAGAGACGATATAGATTAAAAAAATATATATAAAAGTTGGATGGAGTATGAGGGGGGTTTCGTTTGGAACGGGTCAGAGGCGCATCAGAAGCAAGAGCCGCATGCCTCATTCTGTTCGTCTGTATATAGACAGTGCATCGTTGGCGTACGTACTCCAACAGGTCAACCGGGCATACACGGATACACAGACACAGACGCATACACGTACACAAGCGTGCATTATTTCAATGTTGGCAGTAATGCCTGTTATTAAGCGATGATAATGATTGGTATTATCGCCGGGTTGGAAGCAGGACTGGTAGCAACGGATATAAATCATCCGTTACTTCCTTCTCGCTGGCACTCTCTCTCGAAGAACCAGGCCTCGGCAGTGTATCCTTCTCGCCTTGCTTGTAAGCTCGACGCCTCAACGGCATCGGAGCCGTTCTTCTACTATTCCACTACTAATGTCTACTACGACGTGCCGAGAAGCTGTAAATAATGGTCGAGTCACCAGCGAAATTTGCCTTCTGGCTTGTTATGGATGTGGGACGGACGGCATCGACGCGAGTAACCAAAGCTTTCCCCACCCCCTTCGCATGTCACTTCTGACATTTGTGTCCTCGATTGACAATCATAAACTTGGCTGATTCGCGTAAGATTTTCGTTTTTTTTTCTTCAACTCGTAGACATGAAAACGTTATTTTTGACGATCTCCGCCCTCAGTAACAGATTTCCTCTTACGTTTCTTGTAACCCGAGTCACTTTTTTGAGCTTTAGTTTTAAGCCTTTCGCATTTGGTAGTTTTTTTTTTTTCTCCACGGAATTTCGTTCGCGGCGAGACAGCCTATTGGGTCGCACAAGATAGCGTACAATAAATCATCGGTAGAGCGATGATCGAAGAGTTCGATAGAGCACCTTCAGGGATTTCCTAGAATGGGTTCACCTATAATGGACGAAAAAAAAAAAAGAACGTTGGTCTCGTTCACGAGTTCTGTTTTCGCGTTCGAGACTTCTACTCCACAGCAACCGCGATCTCACCTGCCGTCGGGGTGTTCTTCTAGTCCTACGCGGAACGTTGCGGGTGAAAGAGTGTGTTATGTTCTCCGGGCATACGTAACTAACGGTATAAGCCCTACCAAGGTAGCGAGAGAGGGTTGAGAGGAATAACACACGAGAAAGCCACACAAGTATATGCCAGCAGAAGCATGAGGGTGAGGGTTGCCTGCGAGAGAAAACACGCCCATCGCGTATCTCGATCTAATAAATTCAACATTTCGCCGGTAAATCCGGCGCCCTTTTCTCTCTCACTCGGGGCTCTCGCAAATTCTCAAGGATATACCAGATTAAAATACACAAAAAGGAAAAAAAATCTTGTTTCGCCATCAAAAACTCACATAAAACTGGCATTGTATTTTGCACAGCACACATTTTTACGGATTTTTTGAACTGGAAAATTGGGCGAGAAAGGTCTTTTAATTCTGTTATTGTTAACGAACTTTCGAATGAAATACCAGAAGCCTACAGCAATCGTCGTACCCATTGCGCTTTATCGATAACCACGAAGGCGAGTGACGATGAATCGAATGAGTCGAATCTAGAGAACGAAGATGGGAGAACACAAGGATGAGCAGAATAAGAAGCCAAGTCGAACCGGTGGTCCGTTACAGAAAGGTGGTAACCGTCGGCGTGTTTCGAGGCACGACTCTTCGCCGGCCCTTCTTCGGGGTTACCGAACCCTTTTCTCCCGATCTTCAAGCCTCGCTCCACGCAGAATCTTCTCTTGCTTCTCTTGTACGCCACTCTGCCTTTCTACCTTTACCCGCCTCGGGAGCGAAGAGCAGAAGCTCATGTTGCGACCCCCTCCGCGCCCCTTGGTACCCATGAAACACCGGAGAATTCAACAAAAATGAACAATTATAGGAATCCGGAGTAGGGAAGAAATAAAGAATAAGAGGAGTAAAGGGAAGAAGAGGATGTGCAGGAACCACCGAGACTGCAGACTCGCGGAGGGTCGCGGGGGTGCGCAAAAGCGGATCGTTTGAAGTGGCCAGGCGTCCGCGATTCTGTTTCTTCCTTCTTCTTCGCCTTCTCTCTTCGTCCTTCCATACTGTTTCTCTCTGTTTTAGAGTCTTCTTTTCCTTCTCGCGCACGCTCACACTTTTTCTACCCACCACGGACTTCTTCACTCCCTCCCGTTCGTTCGGCATTCGTTTGTTTCGTGCAGCTCGCGGCTCGCGGGCCATCGAGCAGCCGTAGAAAGAGCGAAAGAACAGAATCCTTTCTCGTCCTTTTCCATCTCGCGAGGAACTCACCGGGTATACCGCATAGTTTCAGCTCTCGCGGAATTGCCCTCTCTCGCCAACCTTAAGAGACTGTTCTCTCGGTTTTACATCCAACAGAATTTCTAATATGACCATAAAATTGTAAGCGATACAGAGAAATTCTCTCGGCTTCTTATACATCGCTTGTGCATGTTCGGAGATTTTGTTTTGTTTTTATGTTCTTTGTTGCTTCTGGACTCTCGCAGTTGCACGCAAGATACGAATATCTTTTGGATAAGATAGAAGTAGATTCCGACACTACGAACGGATCAATATGTTCCCAATAGAGCCGCAGACAAAATCTGATGCTGATGAGATCGAAATTTTATTCGAATATATCAATTCGTTTCGTCCCTTTGCCTTCTCGACTCTTTCGCGATCCTCGAACACATTCGTCCAGAGAGAGGGGCAAGAAGAAGAAGAGGAATCGCCGATACATATACGAAAGGCCCTACGTGGGTTCATTGCGTATTCAGGGAGCGCTTGCGCCAGTTGTCACCGCTGACACATCGTTCGTCAAGCCTTTCTGCACACAAAGCTCGACGCAGGCGAGCTACGAGCGGCTGAATAAAGAAATAAAAAAAAACGGAAAGAAAAAAGAACGTTTTCGAAGAAGGACGACGACGGTCTGTGTGTGTGTGAAACCTATGGCTCGCGGTACCAGAGAAGTGAGATAGAGAAACACTACAAGAGGGACATCTCAATCGCGGCATTGGGAATCGATCGGAATCGTCCAACGTCTTGTTCCCGTTCGCGCCGGTAGATCTTGATTCTCGGTGTATTTCTCGCAACAAGATTGTCGAATGTTTACACAGCGAAAATTTCTACCGTAAAAGGAAAATTGCGGTGGAAATTGCGCGTGGAATAGACGAATTACTTTTTTGTTTGTTTGTTGTACGGATGCTTTTTTTTGTGTGATAGTCAAGCAGAGAAAGGAAGAGACGAAGTGGGAAGCTTGTACGCTATTTCGCTGAAAGATGTAATGCGTTGATGCATCCATGTTTCAAGAGTACATAACACATGTAGAACCTGTACGTATATATGTTTACATATATGTAATATCATAGAGATGTGTGTTTCACTGTAAGAAGACGAAGACGAAGAAGGTGCGGAGAAAAGAGCGTGTATACCCGCGGAGGTTCCAAGGAGTGGATCGCCTTGGAGCCTCTGAGAGGAGCCGCCCCGCCCACCGTCTCGTCTCCGGACCCTCCAAGCCCTTTGCGAGAACGAGCTTTATTTCCTAACTCAGCTGTACAATTCTGGACCCAAAAACCCAATCACATGATTTTACCGTACATTTACATGTGAAAATCCCATGATACGCGAACAAAATTTATTAATAATTATCCCAAACTTTCTTAAAGAATTTATTGAATTGTTCTTAACTCAAGCTGGTTACTTATTTTTCAAAAGAGTTTTTAAGTTCTAAGATTACGAGATTCTGTTTCTTGTACATTAAAAAAAATGCCGACCAACCGAATGTAAACCCTATTTTCTAATTCCGATGCATAATTTTCGCGCCAAAACATTCGCAGAGAACATCAGTGGATCTTTAATACCATAATCTTCACACATTCACAACAATGTATCCGCTATTTGCCCCAAATTTACTGAAAGTGCGCCAATAATATTTATTGCGCGCGGATCAAATATGAACAATTTGATCTGCGGAATATCGCATGAGAGCAACGGCCACATGAATTTAAGGGACAGAAAAAACATTTCGAGGTATCATGAGCACGCGAGCGATGGTTATAGGGTACCGGGAGACCGCGAGATTCCATTCAGAGGTTCTGGACGGAAGAAATATGTATACCCTATAGCGGCCCTATCAGATGCCCTTTGTCGATCCCGTCTTTTTTTTCTCTTTCTGGTCTTCTCTCTCGCTCTCCCTTCATTCTCATTTATTCACCTTTGTTTTCTTTTTTTCCATTCTTTTTATTATTGTCGAATTGGATCAGGCTATCGTGTTACCTCGTTGGTTAGCAATCGGGCGTGAGTATTTCTGTTTTGTACCTGTACCGATTTTTATATTTCGTCGCTCTCGCGTGCGTGCCGTATAGACCCAATTTTCTCGTTTACCGCATGACGCTGGAGTCCAAATATTAAATTAGCGCATTATAACCAACACCGCTTGGTTCTCCCGAGTTGCCGCTGATTTCTCGGAAAGTATAGCTAGAGAAGTAGAGTTGACTATAGACAGTCAACTTTACCACGCGTTCATCACTGTTATCAACTGGTTGCCTCGTGCTTCGTGCGGTTTTCATGCTTCGTTAATTCATTCGGTTACGACATTCCTTCCGACAATAGTAGGAATAAAGTAATGGCGACCGACGGCAAAAAGCCAACGGTAGCGGAGCATTCAATTTGGAATAATCTAGTTTGCTTTCACTGTCGCGTAGCCACTGCCGCCACTGCTCTGTTCCTGCTGCTGCGACAAAAGAGCGTCGCTACTGCAGGCGGAAAAAGGAGCGGCGACTGATCGTAGAATCGTTCGAATTATCTCTCGTTTCGTGAAGCAAAAGAGTCTGCTCGGGTTTCCTTTCCTCGAATTGCTTGTAAATTTTTATCATTGCCCCGGATAATGCAAAGTTTCGCGAGGCGAAAATTTCATCGTTTTTATCGTCATATATGGGAAAGACTTTCGTTAGATGCCGGACTTTCGTTGCAACAATTAGAATAAATAAAAGTCCCAACAAACTGCAGAAATGTTTACGAGAGAATTTTTATTCAGTCAACGAGTTCGCCGATATTCAGCCGGTAGAACGTAAAGCGAGTTTATTGGACTGGTATTAAGTCGGAGCTGTGTATGATTTTTCTTGTTTTTTTTTTTTTTTCTAAACGATGAGAAACGAAAGGAGTTGCTATAGTCGAGCGAAAAGCAATCAGGCAATTTAAATAGCAAACTTTTTCTTGTCACCAAGGAGCGAGAATGACGATAGTACGTAAGTTCCAGGGCTCGACGGTTGCCTCGACGATCGATAAGGACTGTACAGAAACTGCCGACGATTAGAACTCTCTACTGTCGTGCGATATATCGATAGTTATGAAACAGAATGGCGTATCTCGCACGATTCAACGCACGAAATGTTATGTGATCCGCCCATTCGTTTCTTAACAGTCGATAGAGAAATATACTTTTCTCAATTCACGCTACCCCTTTACCGAGGTAAATGCGACCGCGACGGCGACGACGACAACGACGACGACAAAGAATAAGCGAGCCGCAGTTCACGGATTCCTCCTCGTTATTATTAACCCGACTGTATAGCGGTCGATATTATACGCTCGGGTTAAGGCTTGTGGAATCAGACATGCCATCGCTGTCTGTTCCATCGAGGCGCTTGTTCGTCCATGTAAATCTAATAACACGATTCGCTGACATGTCCGATCAGTTACGTACATAACTACTCGGTCCTTCGAAGCGCTGACTCGCTAATCTGTTCGTTAACGAAAAAATTGGAGTACATTCAGTGCTTGATGCAAAAAAGTTGAATCATTTGACTCTCGGTGCCTATTCAGACCATAATAGAGAAACGGGTCGGTGATTAAACAGCCTCGTTAATTCGAGCAAGTGGACCTTTCCACGAGGACCTAGAATTTACTAATTTGCGACCTTTCATGTGACTAAACATCTATTCGAATTATAAAAAAACCATCTCAAAATGTTTTCATCGGAATGAAAAAAAAATTCTGAACGTCGGCGTAGGGACCCTTCGGAGGGTTTCTTCGATGGTGCAGAAAAAAATGAATACCCGAGTTCCAGTATAGTTAGAAATTTGTCTTCATTGCTCGTTTTTCTGGCGTCTAAACGACGCGTGTATAGTCTTTCTCCCACGATGGGTTCTTCGCCTTCTCGCTATTATTTGACGTAGCCTCCGATACACCCAGCGCTCTGACTCAACATGAACGTGAAATGGTGTGTGCTTCGCACGGATACTTTCCCAAGGTGCTGTCGTAGAGTTAGCTCGACGTTAACGTCGTTGCTGGACGATCGAGCGCGCGGCGAGTTGCAACTGCCGCTGAGCTGTGCTCTATTCGAGCGGCTCTCGCAGCTTCGTTTTTTTCCTCTCTCGAGCGAGAGAGCGCCTTGGCAGCGGCGCGCAAGCCGAACAACGAGCGCGAAAGATTCGAACCCGTGGTATAAAATATATGTACGTAGTGAGAGTGGGAAAGCGAGATACCACGCTCTCACAAAGGCAGGATGCCGCGGCTCGATCCGCGTGCGGCATGACGTCGACCTCAAACCTGGCGAACCTCGGCGACCTCAACGCGACCGCACATACTTTCATATTATCATTTATCTTTCTATCAATTATTTTTTTTTTTTTTATCAACGGCTGAATAACGAAAATTTTCTATCACAAAAATAAATAATTTGACCTTGATTTCTTGAATGAGGGAACGTGTTTCTTAGCACTCAGAAGAGTTAACCGTACTTCCTAAGAGGGTTCCTCGTCAAAAGGAATCAGTGATTGCAATTGATGGCAATCGATTTTTTATATTCTGCTGGGTTATACAAGAAACAACATTTTTAGCAAACTCTATCAATATTCGATATTTTCATCGATCACTTAAGTTTCGTGTTCAAATTCTGTCCTGAAACTGGCTAACGGTACTTTCGTCTTTTACCGATTATTCTTATTAAATAATCAATCTCGAATAAAGCTCCAAGGTTTGCCTTGTAATATCGATTCTGCGCGAGTACCTTGCTGTTCTGTAATCCCCAGTGCGGAATCGAGTTTAATACAGAAAGAGAGTATTCTCAGCGGCATGGTCTTAACGCCGAGCAATTTCGCTGTTTTGTCAAGGCTGACACGCACGGGGAGAGAAGGGGGGGGGGGGGGGGGGGGGGTGGCTGCAATATACACGGGGCGACAGGTTGTACGCGGCGCTTCGGGTGAACGACGAAGAGGCGAAGTCGTTGCCTTCCCTCCGTGAAGGAATCCGCGACTGGCTCACGCGTCGACGTACGTCCCCGTCCTTCGGTTTAGCTTCGGAGTTTCAGCTCCCTGAAATTTCTCCCGTAACGACAACGAGAGAGCAACGAAGATAGAAATATAGAAGACGAGGGAAACGCAAAATGCGTTGCCTCTGGTGTATATAAGGCAAAGAGTCGAAGAGGGTGGGAGGGGGAGAGAAAGAAGCAGACCGCTCTCGAAGGGAAAAGGAGAGGCGTAGAGACATACGGCGGCTCGGAGAAATAATGACAGGCCCCCTCGCACAACCGACCGCTTCTGCTGTGCTGTGCTCTACGTCCGTCTGTCCGTGCGACTATACTCGCTGCTGCTGCTCGACCAGCAGAAACACTCGACGATCCTCTGCACGACAGACAGACAGACAGACAGAGAGAGAGCTCGATCCGGAAACGGGCTCACGGAAACTTTTTCACGACCCCGCATACTCCAACGCAAACCCGCCAACCCCCTTCCTGCCTGACTATATAGACCTTCTACGCTCTCTCGAATCGCCGTTGCGTGAAGAACAAATACATTTATATTGTACGTACCACGGGCTATATGGATCTCACGAAAAACCGTATCGGTATGCGTTTTTCATCAACACGTTACATGTACGCGGAACAAAAAACGAAAAAAACGGATGTGGAAGTTGACTCGGTTATGGCTTTGAAGAATGAAGAAAGAAACATAAACACAAGATTGAAGAATGAAATATCACCGCGTGAAAACGGCTGAAGCAGTACGAATAAGAGGTTATTATAAATTTGGATCAATGGTAAAAGGGTTGAAGAACCTCTTACATTTTATCGTTTTTTCGTCTCTCAACTCCCATGCCATGTCTTCTTCTCATCCCTTGAACTATGGCTATACCCTTCTACACTTGCTGTTGCGATTCTTCGGCTGGTTTTTTTTTCGCTTTGTATCCACCTTATAAACGTTATATGTTCTTACGATCCACGCTTTCTTCGTTTCATTCTTTATATTTCGTGGTTTTTTTTAATTCCGTTCGTGCGGCTATGCCACGGCTGCAGTATTGGATTGCAAGTCGGGGCATAAATATTCATGGGTTTAGCGGGTAGAGAGAGTCGAGCCGAGCGACGTCCTGGCACGAGGTGTGGGTGAATAAAAAAAGGTTTAGAACGAGGACTCGGAGAACACCAACGGGTAGGGGGGTGTCGAGGGTGAGACTGCAGCGGAGGCGATATTAACGGCAAGGTTTAATCGTCGAGCGGCCCGGACCCTGTCAGCTCGGACGCTCGCACCGGGTCAGCTCGGCATAGCGAGGTCAATTAGCACTGCTCAACACTTTTCGTACGAGCCGAAGAATACAACCCCCCCGAGACTTCTCTTAACTGTTGCGCTCGACCTATGAATATGATGCGCAGTTTTTGGATCCGATTCCCACCACTGAACTATTAGTGACACAAAGTGCGGAATAAGTTACTAATATTTTTAGCTGTTTAGGCAGTTTTCCGTGATGTTTAACATATGCCTTGCAGCTGTGCAATGCATTACTTGTCTTGCAACGTCGATTTGCTTCAATTCCAACTTAAGAAGAAGCATAAACAATAAATATGTTTCTGTACCTTTCTCATTCCCACCGCTGTCGCGCTGCCTCTTCGTTTTCGTCGTCGCGACGTTCAGGTCAATCGATTCTGAAACACAAAACATATTTTTTGCTTGTTTTTATTCCGTAATCCTCCGCCATTACGCCACTCAATAGTAAAATCGTAGAAATATATTATACATGAAATATTATCGAAAACACTAAAATCTAAAATCTCAAAGATATCACTCGGTCTAGCATAAAACAAATAGTTTGAAGACATTGAAATTTTAATGGAACAGCAATTGTAGATCTTGCATAAGTATTATATTTTTATTAAGTCGCTGCGAGTTTGAGCAGACACAAACGAAACCCTAAAATTTTCCGGACTATTCGTAAAATGTTTGCCCACTACCAGCACTGAAACTTTCATAGAATTATCGCAGGATGAAAATTGCATCGTGCTCTGTCTCTATTCGTTTTATTTTTATCAATCCCCAGGAAAGTTTTAGCTCTGCAGCTTGAACTTCGCAGACATTTTAAAATGAGCCGGAAGAAGTATCGCGACGTTGCTTGCAAAAAAAAAAATTGTTGCCCTGTCGTCTTTTCAAACCTTAAATTTTCCTCGTTAAATCGTTGATGAATTTGCAAACAGCGTTAATGTGACGCGAAATTGAGCTGTGTAGCTTATGATTCAAACTAGAACTGTTAGCTGCCATTGGCGTACATTGCCGCAAAAGCTTCATGACACCTAAAATAAAAGTTGTCCCTGTCTCGCGTACGTCATACGACTATACGCAGCAGCTCGCTTGGCTGGTAAAAGACGTGTATGTATATATATACATGCTTCAAATATATGTATCGTTGCCGCAGCGAGTACCATCATGTTACCCGGTAACGAGTTTCCAACTAGCTCGTCACGCGATCACCTTTATCAGCTTCTCGTCGCGGGCTAACGTTGCGAAGCTTTTCGAAGACTTTGGTACTTCGCTCAGTGTGTACTTGGCATTGCGATCATCAAAAAATCCACTTTCATCTTCGTCGGTCTCAACCAACATAAAGGGTTTGCTTTAGTTCCCGCGCAAGAAGATCGACCGGAGAGAAGCGAGAGAGGCTGTCGAGAGGCGCGCTTTGGGATCTCTATCCACGTGCAAAAATGTAATTAAACCACGGAGCTCGCGCGGCGCGTAATGAAAGTGGATGTTAGTAGGAGCGGGACGCTTTGTTGATGTAGACTTATACGAGTGAACGACGCCCGAAGGCCATATAAAACACTAGCGAGCTGTAGGAAACTCCCGTCAGTCACACGCATGCACGATTTTTACAAACATTCCGGCATTTTATCGAACCCAATGAATGATCGATCGATCGAGACGATGAACGATTTAAAAACGGGCTAATTGAATGGGACAAATAGTTATTAGGCTGTTGATCAAATGATAATTATAGTCCGCATATATCCGGTGTTAATATTCAGATCAAAAGAAAAATTTAAATCTAATGAGACAACTCATGATCGCCGATACGTTTTTGAAATAAAAATCGCACGATTGGTGTGAAGTCTGTAGATGCAGAAAAAATTTCTGTTAGAAGAATTTTTATAATCCTCGCGTGGAAAATCCGTACCACCGCTTTTGATTGAAGGGATTCACGTAACGACTTGGAAGCACAATATATATACATACCTTGTGAGTGTATATTCATATATTATACATCATGAGATAATAGGAATTTTCCTTAACGATGACTGAGCATAAATTAATCGCGTCGTTTGTACCGTGATTCAGTGAGGCAACGACGATCAATGTCGAGCTCTCGTCCATAACTCTTCCGCGAACTTGTCTTTTCGCAATAATAGTTGTACACGGATTTGTTGCCACTGAATCGTCTATTCATCGTGGGATTGTGGGAGTACATGCCGCGTTAGATTTTGTATGCAACATTATCGCTCTTTCAATTAACTACTTTATTTCGTGCAATGGCGACGATAACGTTAGCAATGACGAAGCGGATTATTTGTTTCGTCAATGATGAGTGCGTGGGAAAAATCAAAATAAATTTAACAAGTAAATAGTTTGTAAATTCTGGGTTCGTTACGTTTAGAAAATAACTTTCAGTTTGGTAACCCGATGGGGTGTGCACCCGATCTCATTTAAATTTAAACTCCTTTCTCGACCAACGATGGTCGACTTCAACCATCGTTATCTATTTAAAGTAGTCGCCCACATAAATTAATGTAATTGAAAAAGAAAGAAACGATATAAAATTCTTCCACACTTCAACATTCTATCACGTGGAAAACTTTGCACTCGTTTGACGCCCTGGAATGAGAGGGAGAGGGAGAGAGAGTCCGAAAAAAAACTATCGACGTATCGACTTGGTCTGCCGCTATGCAGCCTGTAAATAATTAATAAAGTCATCACCGAGCGTCCTGAGAAACGTCGTCGATCGATCCGCGTTCCACAATCGCATTTTCCGCTTCGTGCGACACCGGTCACTGCTTTGCACTAATTCATGGTCAAGAGAAGAAAAGTCGATCTCGCGCGTTCACATATATAAAATAGTGTATACTATGTATGAGAAGGAGAGAACTCTCAGTTAGTGCTCCATGCCGCCGGTGCCGATGCATGCTGCGAATGCTGCAGTGTAGGACGCTTCATTGATTGCTGTTTACATGCGACCATAAACAAGCCATTATGTAATTCCCTGTGAGTAAGCCTCTCATACATAATTTAACGAGTAACACATCGCTACTGGGGCTCACATTGTGTTGGGATGTTGCGATCCGGCTCGTGTCCTCGCTAACCCCGTTTTTTAGTCAGTGATCTTCGATTCATCATTTTTTTAATAATGCGCATCGACGATCTGCGAATGTAACGAAAACGAAAGAAATTCACTTCATCTTTTTCCTTTTTACTGTGTTCAGTCTCCATTGCGGCTTCCGGGGTTTACATATACCCCGATAAAGCCTAAAAATTCGTCAGTCTTTCGTCGATTATGATGAAAATAACGGTACACATGGCACTCGCGCTCGCTGCGAGTTCTGTAGAAGCTCCTCAGCCCACCTGACGTCAGACACCTGTTTCCCCCGCGGAAGAATTTCGTCGAGCGCGAAAAAGCGAGCATATACGGAGTAGCCCGTCGAGAAACGAATCGTTCGAGTAGATTGTGGAAAAGAGAGATGGGGGGAAAGAGAAAAGAAAAGAAAAGAGGAACGAGTATAGAGAAAGGCATCGAGGGCTACGTTAACGAATTCTCTGGGAAACCACCTGTGGCTGCTCTCCCTTGAGCGCTCGCGCGAACCTCGACGTCACGCAACGTCATCAATAATAACGCGTGCCTTTTGTTCTTTTATTCTTTTTTTGTCTTCTTCACGAAAAAAAAGTAATAGCCGTAGAAAGACTCAACGACTAGGAAACACTCTGGCTGTTTTATATCCTTCAATCGAATCTTTATGTCTTCATTTGCTTTTCAGAGATCGATTGAAGGGAAAAATCCTTCGACAATCGAAATTTCGACATTTTTTTTCAAGAGCAGAATTCTGCACAACTGGATTCTTTACGCGCGCGTACAGCACAACCGATCGCGGTAGATACAAAACCAAGTCCGGGATGCTTGGTTTACGTAAGCTGTGACCGGTATGTCCGCGTCGCTCGCGATCTTCCATTTTTGCCGAGCTGTTTATCTCGCAAATCTTCTAAATATCTCGGTTATCTTTCGCGAATGTAGTTTTCTTACGAGGATTCGAAGATATGCGGAGTGAGAATCGTGTCGTCGTATGCCGGACGAAGTCAGCGGCGAAGGATTGCATAAGTTCGAACAGCGCACGAGCTCACATCCGCAACGAAATTCGCCATAGCTAAATCGGGGTTTTCCGATCAATTCTTTGGCGCTGTTGCGTCACTGATTCGGAAATATAACTTATTTTTTGTTGCTTTTTTTTGCCTCTCAATGCGAACTTTGAACACATTTGTCATTATTTTTTGGAGTTGTTTGCCAGTGCGAAACAATTCGTCGATGTCGAAGTCACGTTGTTTAAAAACATAAAATAATTAAGGCCCAACGAAAGTGTTAAATCTGTTGCGATATATAAAAAGTGTGCGATTAGCATTGCGCGACACATAAAGCGTGCGTACGATTGCGCAATAGCCGTTCGGCCACGGTCCTTCTCTCCCCCACCCATTAATCTCTCGACAACGGTAATTAGCGAATGACGTTTGCACGAGAGAACCAACGAGAGCCGGGAAACCCGCACGCGCGTTCTTTCGTTAACTGTGTACTATACCTGTCTCCCGGTCTTCCCGTTGCTCGTACATATAGTCGTACATATAAAATGTACAACTATGTATAAAACAACACAGCGGCGCATTACCAGCGTGTGCACGTAATTTCGACGTTACGGTAGCGTGGCTCGATTAATTTATTCGATTATTATTTATACGCGGTAGCCACGAATAACCCGATTTGCATGTAGCTACGCAACGTATCTTCGCATCGTTTGCTCGGCACGCACAATTTTCAGTAAAAAGTTTAAATAAAGAAAAAAAAATCGCAAGATCATCCTGGAGTATGGTTTAATCGATTAACCGGAAAACGGCATAATTTAAGAAAAATCCGTAGGGTTGTTTCAGCTAAAAGAAGTTATAGCGCGACGCGCGAGTTACATAGATAAACGAAGGAGACCCCGAAGCGAATCCGACAAGTCGATAAGCTTTAACTACCGTAAGAACCTATCGGGATTTATCGTTTAGCTTGAAACGATTGTACGCTTGCTGAGTGGTACAGAGATCATAATTTACGCCGGCTGTCTCATAAACGTACATTAAACGCAACTACACGCGGTATCAACGACAAGTGAAGACAGCGGATAAACCACCGCTCGGCGCGCTCGAGTGAAAAAAAAATTCAACGAAATGACATGAAATAAATGAAAGTTAAGAAAAAACTACGACTGTGTATAAATCTTTGCAGTTGCTCTTTAACGATAGATGATTCGTCTTTGCTGTGAATAGATAATGGGTTTCCTAGATGTTGCTCTTGAGATAGTACGAGTCCCCGCTATTCGGCTGCGAGGTGAATAAGCCAGCGCATTACTATAGTGTACGCATTATCTACTTCGAAGATGAAGGGCGTATTTCACACCGTTTTACATGTTAAATGGTCCGGGATAAGCTCTTCTGTTTCTTCGTCATCGTTATATAGACACATACAGATATATGTCTGTATGTATGTTAAAGGAACGGACGTTGCGGTCGTGTGATGCCCCCCGCTACTGTTCGACGTATACATGTGTACCGAGCTTGTCGCTTGAATATTTATTACCGACCTCCCCGCTATAGGTAGAGGAAGGTACCAACGCGTCACATACCTACGTGAGACGTGCAGTGCCGGGATAGCGGCAGGCGCATTTCTGTAAAAAGAGTTCGCGTTCTGATTTATACGCGATCGAATAGAGGCGGCTCAGTGCCGCTCAAACGCGGTTATACTCGACGGCGTAGCAGTCAAGACATCGGGCGTCGTTGAAACTACGGCTTAAACAACAAACCCCCTTCGGGCTTTGGCTCGCGACGAAGGTAACGACGACGCCGATATCTATTGCAATTTATTCGCGTTTCGTCACGGGTCCTTCGTGTGTGTAAGCTCGACAGTGAAAGAGATACAGTACGACCCCTGTTTTCTTATCTCGGCGGGACCGCACTCTATCGCTATTCAGTACCTCCCCACCGTCCCCACTCTTGGCCAGTTGTTGCAGTAGGAGCGCTGCGGCGCAGGGGTAGGGGCGAACGCGCGTGGGGTGAACGAAGATAGGGAAAATTCAGTTACACGAAGTCGTTGCTATGGTTACGAGTTCAAATAAGTGAGCGGTTGAGTTAACCGAATTACAGTATTGTCCGTTGGTTGAATTGCTTCGTTCCAAAAAGCATCAAATTTCCTCTCTTCTCGCCTATCATAAAAGAATTTTCCAAAATTGTGGACTTATCCGGTAATGTGATCAAGGATGTTTAAAATTTTTTGAATTTTTATAGAGAATTACTTTACTGTCATTACCGTTCCCCGGGTGTTGTTACCAACGGGTTTTTAAAAATTTATTTTGTATCGTATTTGGACAGGCTTTCCTTTTATAACGTTCGTCTCAGAAAACTTGCAGAATTGAAACAAAATCCATGAATGTTCCTGACAATTCAAAGTCTGAAGAAATCCCCGGAGTTTTCCCGATTTCTCACGTCCGTGACAACCATAATCATCTGTGTAACTCGTAATAATTGAAAGATGTACCTCGAATTTCTTTTCGATAGCGAACACGGTTCGTCAAAATGGAATAATGTTAATAACATGCGTTATGTGCGCGTAATCATGCAAATAATACCGGATTTGCGTGAATTTTTTGTTCGGTATTACCAACATTTTTTTTATCCGTTAGCTCTTGCAAATCTAGCCATAACAATGTTCGCTTTAGCGTGCAAACTTGCGCTATCGATAATTTGCAAAGATCGAAGAGCCGGAAAAATAACAGAGTTTTAACGCAGAGATTTATTCTTTTTCCCCTTCGACCAACACTGTAAGCTACCAGCGGCATGTAAGCATAATTTATAACATTAAGAATCACGAGTTTTATAATCGCCACTGGGCAGCTAGTCGACATCATCAATAACAGCGTCCACGTGAGATCTTAATGACAGTATCACGTGCTGGCGTACAAGTTCGACCTCACAAAGTTGCCTAGGATAATCAGGTAGCCCTGGATAAAAAAAAGGAAAAAAAATGTGTGTAAGCTCAACGATAAAAGGGGTGTGAGAAACCTTGGCTGAAGATTTAATGGCTGGGTTTCGCGCCGAGCAGAGTGGAAAATTCATCAAACGAGAGATGAGATAAGTCCCGAGGAGTCCGAAAATCAGTTTGAGGATGGTAATAATTATCGACGCCTCGATACCTCTTCACGTATCTTCGAAACATGTGAACCTCTCGCTTGAGAGAAGGGAGACGAAGAAGATAGAAGCGCGTTTTGTGGGCCCTACTGGTCACGGAAATTTATCGTATTCTTTATACTACCGTTTAACGAGCCATTAACGAGCGGAATGGTTAATTACGAGAGTCGCCGGCCACAAACCCGCACCCCCCTCCACTACCTATATTCCTTTTCTTTCGACCTTGTATTCCACCGAGAATAACATTGTACCTTAACGACTCAATAGCTGAATCGTCTTCAGCCTTTCCATATACTCTTTTCTCTTTTCTTCTTCTACGGTAACTCTCGGTATTCAACGTTTTAAGTTGCATCGGTGCCTCTCTAACCATGCGAGATATATCTTTTCTTTTTCCTCTTTCTATCCCGATCTTTTACCCTCCTCCCCCCTGGCCCCTGTGCGTTGCGTATATATTCGTTTCTCTGTCTTGGCCGTTCGCAACAAACGGCGCGCGGCCCGCTTTACAGAAAACCAGTTTCTACGATCACCTTTTTTTTAGCGCGAACTCACGCGCGCGCCCGAGATCTCAAGAGAGGAGAGATCCACGTATATAGCATTATAGCAACTTGAACGTTACCACGACGGGCCGCTGCATCTGTCCCTGTGTGTGTTTGTGTTTGCCGACAGGCGAACAGAAATCGATTCTTACACTCGTAATTCCCGTCGGAGATTATTTCACGACGACGAGGCGCGAGCCCGCGCTCGCGACACTCGTACGCGTGCCCAGATAGATATATATATATACATGCTAGTTCACTTTCCCGCGCCGGGATAATTTTTCGATAAAATATCGTGCAGATGTTGTTATATAAGTTATTTATTTAATTTATAGAGAGGAAAAAAAACACTTCGTGGCAATTCATCGATCACTTTTAATCACTCGTAATTCAAGCCGAGCGTTAACTTCGTAGTTTTAGTTTTAGCCGCGGAAACTTAAGCACGGGCGATATTTGATTTAAGCATTGCAGCGTCGACGTAACGGGATGCGTTTATGAAATGAAAATCACCAAAAGAAAGTTTCGTTTTATGTTTCCACGACAAATTTTCGTATGGAACATTGGGATTAGAATACTAAAAACGAGAGATCGATTTGGGGTCAGGAGAGAGGAAATACATTACATACCGCTTCGTTCCGATAAGTAATAAAAAACTTGTTTATTTTATTACAAAATACTTGATGACAAGTGTATGCAATTTTTACGCTACACATTAACGTAAGTGATTTTCTGCGCTATCTAATAGAAAATTAGTATCGCATATCCATTGCGTGTCTCGTCGTATAAACTCGTTGAACGTACGCGGCTCGTCTCGCGGACTGCGGTACTGCGCCTAAACACGAAATCCGAATAGCTCGGCACAACTATATATAATGTTTGATGGTATATATACATATATATAGCATAGTATAAAAAGGTCTATAGGTACATGGGATGTGCCGGTGGTACGCCCACAATGCTTCACACAGTGGTTCTCAGTGATTTAACGCGATTCGATCGGGTCGAGCGTTGAGTCGAGCAAACGAGACGGCAAAAACGTGAAGTTCTAGGGCGTCAAGTACCACTGAAGGAAGGGTTAATATACGCGCTACGAATTATACGAACCCCGAGCGCGGTGAGCGTTGATGCACAGCCTGATTTTTGGCAAGGTGGGACCCTCCCCCTTCGTCATCGGTACGAGTTTTAATGCGTTTTACGGCCTCGGCTAAAAACCCATTAAAGCCACGAGGTAAGGTCCAAAGACGCGAGGCGAACGCGAGCCAAAGAGGCTTTTGGGTGGGAGGACAAATGATGAGAGGCCTCAAGCATCGTCGTGAAAACTATTTACTTTCTTGGCGAAAACGTTATTAAACTCTCCGATGCCATGCAGACGCGTTCTAATACGCTGAAACTCGTTCGGGGTGTTAAAAATTCCTTGAACGAAAATCGAACGGTTTTATTGCGTTGAAAAAATTCAAGATCTCTTCACATAGCGGTAGACTCTAGAAATATTATCGAGAACATTCCGACTAGCGTTATCAGACAATCTTTTAGGATTTTCTTTTTATTATATTTCTCGATTTCTAACAATTTAAGATATTGCTATGAAAGTTCGTTATGAACGTGTATATGAAAACTAGAACGATTCCTTTTTTTTCGTTTTAATTAGAGCAAACACTATCCATAGATTATTACCCGCAGCGCGTCGATCGCAGAAAGTCACATGAATATATTGCGTTCTGTCGAATAGAACACGCATGTCAGTTCAACCGTCATATTTCTCCGTGGACAATTTCCGACATGTATATTATTTTCTACCGGTGCACAAGCGCGGTTTGGCGAAACGTGCTGCGGGCACCTGCACAACGTCGGATTCCTGTACTTCTAAGAAACGAGTAGGAACGAAGTAAAAAGTTTGAGAAAACGAGCAGGAAAGAACATACAAGAAAAACGGGAAAAGAAATAGAGGGGTAGAAAAAAAAATAAAAGAAGAAAGAGAGTAGAGACGGAGAACCGGACGGTAAAGGTAGAAGAGCGCGTGGTCGTTCTACGATTGCCTTCTCGCGTCGCTTCTCTTCGTGTCTCCGCGACGCAATGAGAGCATAACCGCGTCACCGCTTGCGACTCTCGTAACGACCTGGGACGAACGAGTCCGGCGTTTCTCCGGAATTCAAGCTCTCTTGCGACTAATAGTTGCGCCGGGTAGACGAAAGAAAATAGAGATAGAAAAGAGAAAAAAAATGTGAATCATATACATCTCACCATACTGTACTAACTAATAGTTACACTCCCCGCCACGAGGCAACCGTTCATTATTAAATAAAGAGACAAGTGTATTTTTAATTAAACCACTCAATGAGCCTTTACGACAATCTTGGCTCAACGCGGAATTCTTTGATGTGATGAAAAAAAAAATATATCGCAACGATGCGTGATTTATCGGAGGAATTCGGAGGCGAGGAATGTCAGGCAGGAACGAATGTCATTCGATAAACGTCGGGTTATATCTTTGGATAATCAATTGCTGACGGCAAAAAATAATTTAATTCACCGTGAAATATCAACGTGCATTATATTTAATCGCAATAAAATTGGAATCAATCGCTAACGCAAATTATCTTTATTTGTTGCAGGTAAATTTCAACTTTCGTCTATTCAACGTTTTTGAAGTCTGAGTAGGGCTGGCGGTGAGTTGTATATCTCGAAATACCTGCAATTTATAATTATCAACGTGTTTCCGCAAAAAAATGTTCTATAAATCGTCCACCGCAAATGCGTATTATAACTCCCAATTATGGAAAAAAAACTATCGCACGACATCTACAATGAAAACAATAACATTTAACCGCGTGTATTAGCTGAAACTGACCTGGGACAACCCTCGACCGCTAAAGAACCGCGACGAGCGTGCGCGGTTGATATTCCCGTCGCTTAAGCTCGTTAAATCCAAATCCTAATTACTAATTAGCATGAACCACTGTCATCGTGTTCTCTCCGAGCGCTCTCACCGGACTCACAGCTCGGCGAATTATGTTAATGGGCTTTGTTAGCCGGTGTTCCGTACAACCGGCACGCGGGGTCTCTCTCTCACCACAAATGCTTGTGTCGCGAGCACGGCTGTGAAACTCGTGTTTAGGACAACCCTAAACTCGCCGGCGGTTCAAAGCCTACGAAGTGGCCAACTCGCAGTTGGGGCAAAGGTAGAAAGGGATGGCAATTATCGCGATGGACAAGATAGCGGACACCGATAGTACACGTACAAAACTAACCGTGAGCTCTTCGAAAAACTTCCAATCTTACGCACTAATCGCGTCCACGCGTCGCAATTCCCGGCCGCGTGTGTAACATCCAGCCGCGTTTCTCTTTCAACCTTGAGGCTTCCCCTCTTTCGAGCTATTCTGCACTCGTCGCGGATTGTTCGGAGTTGGAATTGAAAAAAAAAAAAAAAAAAAAAAAAAACGAACACGTAAAGAATACCAGGAACTAGAATTGCAATGCGTGCTGAGGTTCTCTTCTGCCATCTGTATACTCGTAACAACTGAGCGAAGAGAGAAAAAAAAACTCGTTCATTACTCATCACTCGCGAGTGTCATTGCCGCTGGCAGCGTCGAACAACTTCAAAATGATTAAATAATCATTCTTGCTATGGTATGAACAACAATAGTTCTATAGTCCTGGCAGAGGTGATAAAGCATTAAATGCGACCCGTAGGAGAGAAACAGGATCAGGAAGCTGGGATGTACACGAGTTTGAATATAATTAGGATACCGAGAAACATCTGTCACGGCAAAGTAGCCCATTAGTCATTCGGGTCTCAACATCTCTCTCGGTGACTCGACACGACGGTTCTTATCGCTTATTGAATCTAAGATTTACGATATAAAAAAAAATTATTACGTTTTCCGGTGACATTTTTAGTTGTTGAAAGGCTGCTTGGTATGGAGAGCCCGTAACAAGATCTTCCTTTTATTTTAATCATTATAAAATAAAAATGATCAACGTTCGGATCTCGATAGGCGAGATATCGAAGTGCTTCCGCCTCGAAGATCGGGATGCAACGCCAGTAGATCATCTCTCTGATGGTTCTTGAGACTCGTCTCGATCGTTCGCGGACACACGCATAAACGCATACATACGAAGTTCTCGAGAGATATATACACCTCGTCTCGCGAGGATCCATTGGCTTTAAGGTGGTTTTACCTCCGCTCACGTATAATCGGCCGTAAACAAGTTTCATCCATCCGCGAGCGGGTTAAATAAATAAATGGAGAGGCTTCACGAACAGTGTGCAAGGGACAGTAGATTGTGTATATGTGTATGTCCACGATATGTACACGATATATATGCGTATGTACATGCATATATATAGCCGTATAGTACCAACGCAGGTATATAGGCGGTATTCGCGGGCGCCCTGTGTTGCATACCGGGTGTTCACATCCGTGAAAACAGGCTTCGTAAATATGCACGTTTTATGCATCGAATATACCGGGAGAGTTTGCAACGTGGCTCGTAGAGTTTTCTAACTATCCCGGGTGTGCGCGCGTACGCCGGGTTCGACACTGCACTTCTGTATTACTTTTATATTTTATACATGCATGCGGTTACTATCTCTTTTCATTTTCTTTCTATGCGGATAGAAGAACTATACCACACTAAACCGTTCGTTACGCACAGGATAACGCGAATTAGTGGGTCAGACACCTGTTCACGTGCGCGAGGCGTAAATTCGAGAGTTTAGAGAAGAGTGAGATCTATCAGTTGATTGAAATCTGCATGAAGAACAAATTTTTCTTTCGGCGAATTTCATCAATATTTACTGGTCTTCGAATCAATCTTGACTCTTTATCGGTCCTTTCTGTTTATATTATTTTCATTCTATCGAAATTCGTGTTTTTCCAATCAAATCAAGGAGATAGGAGGGATAGTACAATAGAAAGGAGAATTCAGAGTTTCCAAAGATGCGACGAGAAATTTTCGCATTCTTGTCGCGGCGTTAATGCACTCCAGTCACCAAAAATATTTATAGTAAATTTTTCTTTTCTTCACAACGCATTCAGCGAAATGGAAGCTATTGCAATGTTAGGGCATGGGCATGCCAGAGTACGACGCGCCCGGTGCGGGTGCATTAGCGAAGTGCTAATTACCAACGGCAGCGTGGAGTTCGCGGCTAATGAGACCGGCTCACTGGTTATACGATCTATCGATTAGAATCGCTCGAGTGCCATGCGCGCGCGCACGCACATATACGCGCACGTAGATGCTTACGCACCGAGGGGCGATCGAATCGCCCGCATGTAGATTAACGAGCGATTTGTGTCGGATGTATTCAAGATCGTTTCGATGATCATCGTTGTGTACGCGCGGAATCGAGAGACCGCTCTCTCAAACTCCGCGGTGAAATGTAGAGCAAAACAAGAAAAAAAAGGGTAAAAATTGAGCGAAAAAATAAAAATAGAAATATAAGACGAGTTCTTCCCGGCGAAGGAAAAGACGGATCGCTCGAGCGTTCTCTCCGACTCTCGAAGTCATAGGCCTCGCGGATAGTTTCGGTTTTACTGCCCGACTCGGTGGGGTAGCAGCGCAGCATCTCTCTTGATGCACTATTGCGCGTTTTACGTTCTTCTCTCGCGTAAGCGCGCGTGGTATAACTGCGAGGTAGACCAAACGCGATTTTCAACTGTTGCGCATGGAAATTCACGATACACCGATCCACCGGGCTTTTACTGCTCGTAGCCGCGCGTACACGCGGGCAGTTTCTAAGTTATGAGGAAACTTTATGATCGTTGTATAGACTCTCTACCGGTGCACTTGTTTCTCGCCGGACCCTAGCAGCAGCTTCCCCGGTACAGAAGAATAGCTACGCCTACCCACGACGATCATACGCCACTCCAGCCTCCCGAGAGGTTCTTTCTCTTCTTGAGCTTCAACGCTGTCCACCATGCAGCCCGAAGAACAAAAGGAATACCTCAAATACTTCGATGTACAGCGATATAAAGTTTTCGCAAATTGTTCAATTCCAAATTCCAGTTCGTATAATAAAACGCATTTTATTAAGCCTTCAGCGGTACGAGAAATTTGTTTGATGATAATAAAAAGCATTTGCTTTTCGGTCGTAACTACGATATTGAACTTTGCAATCTTTTTTTTTCCGAGGTTAAAAAAACGATGCACTTTAATAACTGTTGTGCATTTTTTACCTAATCTTTTTTCCACATTATCTCATTGTTTAAACCGCCCGAAGATTTTTGGAATGATTAAAGAATGAATATATCAATGTCCTGACAAAAAAAAAATTCGCAGTCATGCAAAGTATATCAGAGATTGTAAAATTGCGAACGAGTTCTATAGACGGTAGAGTGGCGTCCCTGTGTCGGCGTCGGCGTTGGCGTGACGGCTTCGAGCCATCGACTTCTATATAACTCGAGCTCCGGTACGCGCCGCTCGATTTATTGGTCACGCCTCAGGTGCACGCTCTTTCTCGCGGTCCTTTTTATTTTTCGTTTTTCTTTTTTTTCCTTTCTTTCGCATGCAGTCTCGCTCGTCATTCGATTGGCTGCCGGGGGAAGCCTTCGGGTTAACGTTATGTCACGCTGTAAATTCGGGTCGAGAGCAACCCACGAAGTTATCCGTGGCGTATCCACCTCGTTTGAAGCGTTCACCAATAGCTTCTGAGAGTAATCGATACCACTCACGGGTGGATCCACCCACAATGTTTTTTTTTACCATGGCCGCCCATGAGTGACTCTTCTCTCGAGAATTAAATCTATACTTTTACGAAATCTTATCATATTGAAACACGAGAATGAGTTATCAAAGTTGTTGGTCTGGGTGTGCCGTATATTGCTCGGAACTATGCCGGGCTGCATGGAAACTACATCGGTGTATTAATTACCTCAGAGGGACAAATTAGGAAAAATTAGGATTTTTTTTTCTCGTTGAAAAAACGGAAAAGGGAGTTCATTTTACGGTTGCCTCGAGGCTCTACAAATCATTCGGACACCGAGGCGACGGCCGAATGTCCTGAAATTTATCGAGTCGAGAAGCAACCACGGTGGGGAAAGGCCGTTGAGGTCGGTCGAGGACCGCGACGAGCTCCTGGGAAACGGTTAATAGAACGAATTACGCTAATAAAAGGTAACAACGCCAGCCGTTTTCACGGTAGAATAACAATGCGGGGGCCTCGCGAGAGCACGCTTCGCTCTAGACGTATAAATATATATGTATACATTTTATACGTGTATAGGTTGTACGTCTCCCCTATTTGAATATTTCCCTAATGCCGTGCCCCCGGGCCGGACATGCTCGCGCTTTTTCGTACGCATCAATGCGTGTGCCTTCCTCGCTGTTCGTCTGTCATCCGGGCCGCTGCTGCTCATGCCACTCCATATCGCGGTACCAACTACCGTTTAGTGTAACCAAAAGTGCACAAAACGCCGTCGATAATAACGTTTTACACAGTGAAACTTCACATTTTCAAACAGTCAAAAAGTTTTTGATTCCCATATCTTCGCACGCGATTGTACGAAAGCCTAAGTCTTTATCCTTACGCGGTATTGACAAAAACGGTCGTTTTTTGTATGTTTTGTAGTACAAGGTACGAGATGCAATGATCGAATGCTGCGATGATCCTCGATAGAAACAAATCGGAGTCGAAAAGTTCATTCGTAGTCGTTTCTAATACTGGACCGATAAAATTCTAAACAATTCACGCAGGTCGTTAATCTATCGATTGATTGGTGTTACACATTCAATTGTCGCGGGAAAGTGATAGGTCAGAACTTTGACGAGATGCTGTTTAATTCGAAGTATAAGCGAACATAAATGTGTGACAGAGAACTTTTCTGTTGGAGCTGCAAGGTGAGTCGAATCGTCTGACGAGGTACAGAGAGTATCCCGTGAGGTGTACATAAACGTATGATGGTTAATATACACACTGCTTTAACTATAGATATGTACGTATACGGGTGTCGAGCTCCCGCATCGTACTTAGCTGTACGGTGAGCCGTGTACAGCCAGATACGGATCTCTCTCTTACCTTCTTCGCGTTACATAATCTCACCTTGCCGCTAAACATGAAACAATGGCCTCACACGTGTTGCGTATATGTGTTTGTTTGTGTTTGTAAGAGAGAGAGAGAGAGGAAGGCAGACAGACAGAGATAAGATGTATAGAAAGAAAGAGAGAAGGTGCCGAGCAAGTATGCAGCAGCAAAACCAGGCAGAGATATAGGCCTCGACACAGCGATCACTCGACTCGATAACTCGGGTACCCGCGAGCCCAAGAGAGAGAATCGTTATAATATAACGCGAGTACACGCCAGGATGCGACCCACTGACGAGCTCTACAGCTGACAAACGGTTTTTATAACACCTTGTAACCACGTAACGCGACATTTTCCATTCCGAGACGAGACGAGAGGAGAAAAAAAATGGTATCGAAGAATTTCTTGCCGGTAGATCAAATGCCAAGAAACAGGCAGGAATTACAGACAATTGGATTTGCAACCTTTGGATAATTCGAAGCTAGAAGTGTATAAAAACAAAAAATTGCTTGCACAAATTTTAGGTGCATCAACTTTTACGGAAAATATGGCTGTTCAAAAAGTATCGAAAATTGCTGTTTCTTATAAAACGAGTCGAACAAACTTTTTTTTCCGAATATCTATTCGTTGTTATGTTCGATGTATCTTCTTCACAGGTCACGAGTCCGTCACGCACTTTACTGATAGCCTTGACTGAAGCGAATATTAATGGCGTGATTCGATATGATAAAATTCTAAGTTCAACGACTCGCTGGAGCATAGGCCAACGAATTAGTGGAAGAAAAAAAGAACTAAAGACGAATGTTACTGTAACGTAAAATTGAGCCATTTCTATATATTCCTCTTGCATTTTCCTGTTTTATGGCTCTCGAACACGAAGAAGCGAAGTGCGTGCGTGCGTGAATATGTTCTCTAAGCCGGTCGCGCACGCTTCTTTAACCCGTTACTAAGCGAGAGGCAAAAAAATTGTCCGAGTTACGGGCTCGTAGACTTCCTATGCGGCAACAATAAAAGTCTCTCGGTGAAAGATTTCCAAATAATTTTCGTAGACAATGGACCTATAACGGGGTAAAAGTTTAAGCATGTATTCGTCGACAACGAGGTGTACTATGAAGTTTCACGTCGAAGGCTCTCATGGTACCCAACCTCTTATCTTTGCCTAGCTCGAGACTCACTGGACGGACGACAGTTTGCTTCCGTTCGGTTACGCATTGTAAATTCGATTCCAGCTTGTCTCAACAAACCCGTGCGACGAAATCATCTAAGCACATCATTGTTGCGAGTTGCTGCGAGAATAACGCTCACTTCCACAATTTACCTGCGAAAACATCGGTCAACCCTCGAAACACAAATATAATTCTGGAGACAAATTTCTCGACTCTCCGTTTTGTTTCCATTCAAATCGAGTAAAGCAAGAAATTGCATGTCGTCGATGCGAGAATGAAGTAAAAATGCCAACATTCAAAGGAAAACGTGGAAAATAAAAAAATCAAGTGAGTTCTTGCGGGGTATTGGAGTTGACTTCGGTTCGGGCGTATAATCACGAAACGGTAGCCGCCCCGTGTAGCTGTAGAATTTCTCGTGTTTGTCTCACCCGTTGCGCGGTTCGTGTTGGCTCGTATAGAACGTAAGTCCGCGTACGTACAAGGGAAGAAGCAGAGAGAGATCTTTAGAGTACGATAAAGGCTATAGAGTCGGAGTCGAGGGAGGCGCACGCTCCCGTAACTATCTTGAGCGGCGGTCGCTCTTCTCTTTCGCGTGAGCTGCGCGCTTCCAATCGTAGAGTGACGTGTATAGAGTGGCAAAACGTACATAGACACACGTATATATACAAACGCACATATACACATACGCGTATGTGTTTATAATCGTCTACGGTGCGACACGACTCGAGCGAGCGGACAAGGGGACGACATTTTCCAGGAGAACGATTGCGAGCGACTCTTCGAGTTTCTGGTAAAAGCGTGAAATTGCCGCGGAGAGAGAAGCATCCGTGCAACCCGAATCGCTTTTCTCGTCAACCCCGCAACGACGACGACAGAACGGACAAACGTGGAAGATGTATGTGTGCGCACTTGAATTATATTCTTAACTCGGACTTTTGTCGATCTCAATTAACCTCTCCATATTTGTAGGTAACTAAGTTTGTGTACCAATTTGCGGCTGTATTACTGAGAATATGCGTGAACAGCAGCTCACCCAAAAGACACGTTTGATAAAGACACGTTAAAATCTTTATAACTTTCGAAACCTTTTATCGATTTCAGCCGAAATCCGACTTGTGCGTGAAATTCCAGCTCGATCGCTGATCGCGCAAATACACGCAGAAATACACTGGAAATTTTATCTGAGTGTGACTTTTCGATATTTTGCCACATACTGAACACCTACTTTGACATGAAAATTTCAAGAAAAACAGTTTTATGAGACCTCTATGATTTATGAGGAAGCAAAAAGCAAGAGTGTCGTTGTTTTTTATTTTCGTGACCGTTAGAATGTATATGTGTTACGAGTAACGAAACACGAATTAACTAAACATTGGAGGGAGGTGGGACGATTTGAAATTAAATCGAATTGAAGCAGCAGCCGTGTGGGTCATAAGAATACACGAGTCACTTCCTGGAATGCACCGAGCCAAAAATCACGTGGTCCCACGACGAACTGCTACGGGTAGCCACAGAAGCGTGACGTAAATTCGTCGTTACGATGAAGCGAAGGAAACGTCGCGTTCCAGTGACCGAACCTCTCCACTGGCCCACCGACTTTTATTCCTAGTAGCAACCCACCGCGCACTTTATATCGCGATCTTTGCTTCGTGTTTCTCTTCTTCGCTTTTTTTTTTCTTCACTTCTCTCCAGTGCTTCACTCCATTTTTATATGCGATCACGAGTCGTGTACATTAACCGTCAAGGAACGCGAAGGACGTTGGAAAAAAGATAACGGTGCGAATTCGCGATATATTATGAGCATAGTACAGATCGCTCTCGCTTTGATGAAATAGTAATCGATGTTACGAAGCGTATTCATTGATTTCCACCGAATATTGCTCATAATTGAATGAATTTAATGCACTCAACGCATTCGGCCCTTTGACGAGGTTTATCGTTAAGAAAAAAAGATCGCTCGGGATAAGTGAGATTTTTCGATACGTTTTTGAAGGTCACCTCTCGTGCAAATAGAAAAATCGGACAATGGAAATAAAATAGAAAATACAAAAGAAAATGTCAGCAACGCGGTCTCTGCTAATACGACTTTGTCATCGAGTCATTCTGTCGCCGAATGAAGAAAAAAGCTACGCTCCTTTTCGTACATATCTGTGATCGACAATGGCCGTTGTCTCGGTTGGGTACAATTCATGGCAAAAGTACGAAGAAGGTGCAGCGAATGCGGCGGCACACGTGTTGTGTCAGCCGTTACGTATTCGCAGTTCGCAAGGTTGTGATGCACGTAGACCCCGCTATAGTACCACATTATTGTACAATGTCGAGGGATAAGATCATAACCGGCGACGCATTGTGAAGCCGCAAGTGAGAATATTTTCCGCCGTTCGAACGCGGAGCTGTTCTCCCAGGTTCCCGATTTCCGTAAAAGTCTTGAAAAGCCGAGAGGACGAGTGTAACCCGCGGGGGGATCGTCGAAGCGCGAAGTTGGAAAGAGGCTCGTAAGGTCGAGCTGCGGAAAGATCGCCGCGTGTGTACCCCTCTCGCGCACATGCTACCAGCTGCAAAAGGGCCTCGAACATTTCCGCGAATGCAACGAGCAGCGAACTCCCCGCGCGAGCTAACGCAGTTTACATCTCAATCCTCGACTTGTCGTAGAATACCAACGGGGGGAGGCTTCCTCTTCTCTATGAAAATTAACTCGTTTCTCCACAAATCTATTCAAAGCAGACATTCATTTCTCGGCAAATGAACTCCGCTTACGTCGTTTCTTTAATCGGTGAGGGTCGTTACCGCGTAAGAGTTTATCCAGAAGGACGCCGCTTCATTTTTTGTACCGTACGATCGAGGATAACGTCATTGCTCTTTTTTGCTGTGTCATTTAACCCCTTTGAAGCTAAGTGCGCATGAGGTACTTTAGAAGGACCGACAAAACATTTCCACGTGTAAACATATCCACGTGTGGACATCCACTTCCGAACATATGCTCAGAGAGTTGTTACGCGACAGTGTGCTTTTTACAGATTGTTTAAAATAGAGAAGTAATAGATTGACGTTAGAGTAGTAGCTCGTTTCCTAGAGAAGTAATATCATTTCCGAAGGCAGAGAATGGTGTCCGTCTGTATATCTTATGGCCTTGATATAAAAAAAAGAGTTATAGGCAAATATGTGTACTTACCGATGAGCCCGGCTGCAACCGAAATCTTGCAACATCGATCGGAATCCACCAGCGTTTGTCTAGAACATATCAAAAACAAGAATGAAGATAGGTTTGAAAGCGAATTTGTTGAGTCAGTTTCGTGAACGAAGGAAAAAAGTGTGGAATGGATGTCCTGAATCATACAATTCAGCGCGAATTTACATATGAAATGATCCGGTATGCGTTCTTTTGTTATTTAACGATTGACAACTGCTTTTTTTCGTCGTGAAGACTCCTTTGACCCATGTGAGGTATGAACTTTGAGCAGGAAATAGTTTGCAATGGTTCCACAAGTGGCACTGTTTGTGTGTACCCAAACAGACGACGGTGGCCAATAATTGTCTCATTTTCGTTGCAACGGACCGTAAGTTGTTTCTGTCGATCGTCATTCGTTTTTTTCGACCACCGCGTTGCGGTGACTCTTTGACGCACGCGATGTTCCTCTCGTAGGTAAAACGTGCAGGGGCGATCGCGCGTTGTACGTCTGCCGAGCGGAGAACGCTCAAACAGGCCCCGCGGCTTGTGCCAGCTGCGAATCGTATGTATCGAAGTGAGCTCTACCCGCTCGAGCGTAACTCTGTGCCGCCAGTTCGAAAGAAAAAAACAAAACAAGCCACTCGACCACGGGACCCAATAACACGACAGCGTACAAACCGATTCCCGCTACGAGGATCCTCGGGAGCCTTGTAGCAGTTTTCCATGGGAACGGACGTCCCCGGGGACTCACGGAGTCGTTAAACAGCGAGGCTAATTCCGCGTCCTACAAAATGACAGGGAAAATTTACCGTAAATATCCGCCCGTTCCTCCGGCTCGGCCGCAATCGTTATTATCAGCTTGAAACCAAGATAATGCAAATATAATTTTTCGAAAGTAAAAAAATATACCCGAAAGATACACGACATCTGAATTGTTTAGGACTTTTTCACAACGCGCCTTTGTCAGATAAGCTGTGTCGCATGCATCGATGTAAATCGATATCAATTCGATAGGATTGAGGAATGTTGAAACCAATTCGTATCTTCGAGAGCGCTTTGAGTGACTCATAGCTCTGCGCATTGTTACAATGTTGAACGGGAGGGGGACTCGAGACGATTGTAATCGATTGACCGATCAAAGTCGGCATGTTGATGGCTCTCGATCGATATTAGCCCCTCTGTGCACACATACTATTCGCGCTAATGCAATACAGCGCAGAGATACCAGTGTTATGTGGCAGTAACGTGTCACAGCCTTAACCCAGTTAACGAGTTGATTGTGACCCCATCGGGTTCGCGCCTTATTAACGTGAATGGAGCAGTTGCATGACAGCATATGGCTTCTCTATACCCGTAATTCATTGATACACCAACGAATACGTGAACGTTTGCGAGGGAGTAGAAGCTCAACTCTTTTATTGCATCAAACTGTGGTGTTGCATTGTCGGGGTTAATCGCCACAGGCGCCTGTGTCCGACGACCATCAAACCCATATATTTCAATCTCTCTTTATCTTTCGTTCGATAAATACGATTTAACTCACGATTGTATCGTACGCATCAGCTGCTTTCTCTGGCAATTAAATTAGGAATTAAGGATGGGAATTAACCGTGAATAACGTCCATGCGACGCTTATGTGCACGATGGTCATTGTATGATGAAAGATAGAGGACGGTGACAATGCGGATGCTGCGCGCGGTCGTAATCAAAAAGATCTTTGCCGAGATGAATTAGAAGTGAAAAGATTTTTATCTTTCTTGTTCCCGTTTGTACAGTGTGCACGAAAGGATCTACGAATCAAATCATCGTTTCAAGTAGCAATTAATTCACACGTTACTCAAAGACATCCAGACCTTCGGTTATCATATTAATCAGGTGTATTTGCTCATGTTGTTGTTTTTATTATCCAATCGCAGCTAGATTTTTTCTTATAGAGATCCGATTCACCCTGACAGAGGACACGGTGGCAAGTCGAAACACGGGGTTACCAAAAATATAAAATGAACGCCGATTTTCCACATACCAGGGCCAAAAAATGAGATTTTTTTTTACTTGTTAGCAAAGAGAGAAGAAGCTGAGTGCTGTCGGAGAGTAGGTAGGTGGTGGCGCGGAGTAATTTAGCGAACAGGCAAGGAGAACGGGCGACCGTGGCTTAGTGGGACGCTGACCACGGCTCGCAGGAACGACCATCCAGGGGACGAGGAACTACACCTCGATGAGCACGGCACGACATTCTCCTTGCTCCTCGTTTCCCCTCTGTCCTCGCTCCTTGCCAGGTTGCAACTTTGCTGTCCCAGCAGCAGCAACAGCACCCAAGAAGAAGAAGAAGAATAAGAAGGCCGCGCCACCGCCTCTTCGTCTCTTTCTTGGCATCGTGCGATGCGTCCCCTCCCTCTCTACCCATACTATCTCGAAACGTGGCATAGCTCTCTCGAACCAACGCCTGTCTCCGGAGAGCTTCGGGTACTCGCGAAGAACTCGCGCGCTCTCGCGATTGTCCCGGTAAACCACGACGATGAGGCTCGCTAACCGTGACGAAGGTACCCACCTACGAAACGGGAGTGTATAAGTATGACGAGGTGCCTTATTCTCGGATCTAACCTAGGCATCGTCGTGGAAACTGCTATAAACAACGTTCATGGGAAAAATAAACGAGATACGCGCTCCTCCATGTAGTTCGCTTCTTTGAAGTCCATTTTATAAAAATATAAAACACCCACAACGACGATTTTTCTTCCAAATTTGCAAATTTTTTGATACATCTACAATTTCTTTTTCTGGACGGTAGATGAAATTTCCTTCTCCTCAACCTTACAGGCATCGTTCTTTCATGGAGTATAAAAAATACTTCTCACGTGCGCGCAAAACTCGACTTGATAATCGTCAATATTACGTCTGGAGTCAAGAATTTTTCGACCTCCGTTTGATTGTTTCTGGACGATGTAATTAAGCATCAAGGGTGCGCCCCGTGAGCCGTGTAGGTCACACGAAGGGGTTGTCGGATTGAATATTTTTATACTCCTGCAAACAGGAAGCTATTATATTGTCGTTATTAACAAATTAAATAAATTTATCTTTAGAGGCATGAAACGGCGTATAAACTGCTTCGGTTTTTTAATGACGATTCCATTTGGTATATCTATACAAATATGTATATACGTATACTTTATGTATATCTGGTATATATATTTGTACTCTCGCGTAAAGATAGAGAATAGAGCTGGTTGGGGAAATACGTACGGTGCCGAGGGTTACGCAACGAGTCGACGTTATGAATATGTACAAAAATAACAAATGGAGATCGGTGTACAAAGGAAACGGTGACGGGGTTAGTACAGTGTGGCTTTCCGCACCCACACACTTAAGCAAGCACTGCCTAGCCGATTGTTTCGCACGCGTCGTTCCGAGTCTGTGTTACAGAATGAGAGCTTGTATGTCCATGTCTATATATATACATGCGGCGTTATATATGCCACTATATAGGGAAACACAGTGTGTGCTTTGCCCGTCACGGGTGTCACCGTTGCGTCCGTTTTACGTGAGCGCAATTCGAAATCTAGAGGAAGATATCGGGAAGAAACACCGTTTCCCCCTTCTTCACCTTGCTTCATATATTCAACCTCTTATCGTCGCTCATGATCGCGATATTCGTTTTATCGCGATTTCAAGCATAAAGATTTATGAATAACCGAGGCGGCAGGAAGCCTTCACGCGCAGAAACCCCGGGACCTCTACCGTATTCGATCCACGATAGGAAAGTGGTAAAATAGATTTTCCACGTTAACGCGCCGAGAAACTTGGACACGAGGAATTCTCGTAAAATTTATTAACCGTAAATATATGTGTTTTGCCGGGATTTGTACAAGTTCACGGTACGGTACAAAAGAGCTATTGATGCTATCCGTGCGCATTCAAAAAAAGTGTCTTTTTAATGAAAACATCTGTACTTTTTTAATTTGCATTTTGAAGCTGAATTTTTGAAAACCTTAATTGCATTCATGGATAATCGGAGTGAATAGTGTTGAATCAGATTGTTTGTTCTGCCGCGAAGTCTCGTTAATCGACCCGGGAGGTACGGAGCTTTTTTTTTTTAATTCTTCTTTCTTTTATCTATACCACAACCGTCCGTTACATGGAAGCGCGCTTCGTTGCCCCATAAGCTTCCTTCGTCCCTGTCCGTCACACTTCTTTCTACTTGTTCCTTCTTCTTATTCCGCCACTTCGTCTTCGTTCCAACTCTAAACTTTGTCTCCGGCTATTCCCTTTCTCTCTTGTTTCAACATTGCCCTATCCAAGTTGGCCCGTTTGAGCGAACCGCGAGCACGCTCCTCCTCGCAGCAACAAACAAGAGAAGTATCGAGGGAAGGCTGAAACGAGTAGCAAAGAAAGGATTGCCAACAACAACAGCAAAAAAAGAAATACTCACACAAGCGCGCAGACACAGATACACAAAGCAACAGAAACGTAGCAATAAATAACAAAAGCGAGAGCACGAGTGAGAAAAAGCGAATGAGCGATGAAGAGAGAAAGGGGGAGAGAAATCACCGGTAGTCGGCGAGCCTCTCGTCGGAATCGCGCAGGGGAATTTCGTCGTTGTTAAAGTGGCACTGCGCATCACCGATGCCCGGCAGGAAACGGGCATGCAAGAAGGAGGAAGGGGGAGGGCAGGGGATACCTATAACTCGGTACAAGAGTTTGTAGAAATATTTCGTCGACTATTCATTGTGAGAATCCCCGTGAAAATATAATGCGAAAAAACATTCCACGCTCCGTGAACATTATTGTGTGAACGGCCGGTTACTAGTTGCTTGCATGAAAAATCGATAATTAATTTTTTCATTCGAGTTTGTTTGAATCGGCGAAAAAAAATGCGTCCATACAAGCAGCGGGGGACGAATGGCCACTTTGCGCTATACTCGGGTTCTCTTATTGTCGGGGAACCCCCTAAGAACTCCCGCTGCTTTGTGTCACAACGCCACGTCACCGTCCCTCGCGAGTTCGGGGAGACATGAATGATCGAATTAGGAACTTGAATCAATGAGCGAGATTTCAAACAACTATGAAATTGCCATTTTAGACGATCTTACGGATCCCACAAAACGTTAATTTTCATATGGCTTCAAATCGAAATTTAGCGAATTTATTCGTCTGGACGGCACAAATACAAATTTATAGCTGAAAGCCTTAAACAGTCTGGGAGTCCGCGAGGCGAACAAACTTATTTCACTCAAGACAAACGTAAGTTAATCAAACATGCATTTTTTTTCTTCAAGTGCTCTCATAAGGTGATTGTTTTATCGTGTGTATATAAAAGTTAAGCGTGTACATAAAGTATAAGTTACATAAACGCATAACAAGTCGAAGGATTGGATCATTGCGGAAGAACGACGGGGATTCCCGCGTGCCGCCAGAGGGATCGACCATATAAATTTTGATCCCAACACTTCGATATGAACGCCCGGGTCTCTCCCCCTCGGCTACACTGATTTCCACGACCGTTCACACTCACTGCTGTACCACGAATAAAAATTAGCTCATAGAATTCGTGGAATATATAATATAAACAGCATACCCTATCGTTATGATATCTATTATGTGATCTAAAAAATTCTCACTCTATGCGAAGAGGTTTGGAAACGAAAAAGAAAGGAATATGTATATTATTTTTTTTCTTTTACGCATCCAAATTTCCAGGTCGCACCATAAACGTCCACGCCCCCGATACAGTCGATCGCTCAACGAGTTATCGGAGCAAAATTTCTTGTCGCTTGCGCACACATTGTCAGCTTGCCCTGTTTAGACTCCACGGTAAGGCTATTATTTATCGCGATAATGGTTGATATTTGATGTACCATGACATTTGTTGATAATCGTAACTTCGCTTCTATGTACTTCTATGTACATAATTGTCTTGGCAAAACGAGTAATTCGAGTTTTTTTTTTTCTTTTTCCTTAACACAGGTACACATTGTGATACCGCGAGCATCAATGAAAATTCACACAGTCCCAGCGATAAGATAACAAGCTTTTTTTAACCTTAATTTTTCTTTGCATACTCTATACGGGTAAAGGATAAGTCAGTTTATTGACGAATATTTTTGCGACTGGAGTTTTCTGTTTTTCATTTGTTTATCAACGTAGGCACTAAGAGATTAATTCCAGATGCAACAGCGATGTTGCGACTGAGCTCTCATGAATATTTACATCGATTCGCGGCTCGATCTGCGTTTTTTTACTCTCAAACTCGAATATAGACGTTTTATTTCCATTTTTCTATCCAACGCCAAGCGCATCGAGGTGATCGGCGCCCGGGCGAACATCGAGCTCTCATTCTCCCATCGGGTATTCAACGGCATCGACTATCGACGCATAATCGAGCAAGAGCGTTGCGAAGCCGCCAGTACTCAATAACCCGTGAGAGAATCGACGGAAGTAGTCTAATCGTGAATGTCCTTCAATGCTTGCTGAATAATGGACAAAAATGTAATTAAGGAAACGCCATTGATTTTAACTCGACTAGATTCGACACAGTTCTCCAAGGTGTTTTGTTTTGAAAAAAAAAAAAAAAAAGTATGCATCGTACAAACTTCGGACTGCAAGTTCTATAAGAGATAATACCTCAAAACTTGCATTAAAAAGAGGTTTTAATCGGTATCTCCTTTTTACACCGTTATAATTATGGTCAATAAGGACAAAATTTGTAATGAATCGCAGGCTATTAGTAACGAATTGCTGGATCAATTCAATCTGTTACCGAACGCTGTATTAACTTTGCACATATTTCATGATTCAAGCCCTTCCAGAAAGAAAAAAAAATTAACATTGTCTGACCGCGACTGCAACAACTTGCAGAAAGGGAGATTCGTCTTCTTCTTTTCAACTCGGGTATTGTGCGTGCAACAAGAGACGAGGTTTCGGGACGACAGACGCGCGTTGGCCCACGGGCCCCGAAGTCACGTTCTTTATATATTTATATATTCCACATCGTGGCGTCTGTGGTTCTAAACTTTTCACGGGATATTTGCATAAATTTGGCTCTTCATTTTTTTTTCAATTTTTTCGTCTTACCGTTGTCTGATCAGCCAACACCAGGTGTCAGCGTAGCAGGAATAAAAATAAAGTAAAAAAAAAAAGAAGCAAACGCACGTCGAGAAATGACTGCGAGCGATGGAGTTCTCGCTCCCACGACTGTAAATATCGATGAAAGGCTTAACGCCAGTTATAGCATCGGTTTCTATGGATCGCTACGACTGGTACGACTACGCAGTGTTTCCTATGCTATATAGCAGATCGGCTTGTATATGTCGAGCGTGTAGATACGTTACCAGGTAGCGCAACCGGAATACGAAACCGTAGCTCCGATATTATAAAGGGCACCGAGCGCCACAAAGCCAGATATAGAAGACCGACGTTACGGTTCACCGAGGTTCATTCACTCTCATTCTGTCCATCTAAATCAAGTATTTGTTTTATTATATTATATCAATATTGGCATGTATTCTTTCTGTCGCTGTGTTACCTCGAGTATTCTCTAACTCAAACACTCAAATTTCAACATGAGGAACATCTTGTTATGCATTGAAAAAGAATCCTCACACGTAAATTATCCTGCTGAAGGTGTTTTGCAAATTTCGTATCCTTGCATTCGAGGCTTTCCAGATTGAAAGGTTGAAGTTGAAGCCAATAGTTCATGAAAATTGACTTCTCGTACAGTTCAATACGTATTTCGTCGTTCTCCCACGGTAGTAAATATCGATATAAAAGGTCCAAAGAACGGTTGTATGTGCAGAATGGCAGGAAGATGTGCGGCTTCTTCTTCTTCGTTGCTCCGGCAAAAGCACAGGACGAAATATGCGGCACATTCGGTATATATATAGAGAGAGAGATAAAGAGAGAGAGAGAGAGAGACAAAGATAGAAAAGTCGCTCGTTCCCTCTCGACGTCGAACGCCGCCTTTGTCGGGCGCCATATACCGTGCAACCTCTCGCTTTTTCACCGAGCAATTAGAAAGAGATTTATTCGCGCCGGCACGCTGCTCGTTCGGTCGCGCGCGCGCTTCTGTCTACAGAAGCAAACCGGGAACACGACGAAAGCAACATAAATGCGAAGAAGCGGACTGCCGCGCGTGCGTGTGGACGCATAGGTCGGGGAAGACCCTTCTTTATTTTATTCTTGTATCTTCTTTTTTCATTGCAATACATTTTTCTCTCGATCGAATCTTATCAACTTTCAACGTATTCGTTGACAAAATATTTTCAAGGATTAGACAAAAAAATGTATAAATCATAAGAGCCGAAAATCGCGAACATGAAACGTGAAACAATGCGAGTTAACGAAAAAAAAAACTATTTTCGACGTATGTTGCAACTACCTTAAGGGGACTAGCGTTGATCTCGCGCGACCGCGTTTTAAGCACGCGGCCCCGAAGCGCAGTTTTAATGAACTCGTTTTGACGTGACGCCGCGCCCGGAGTTGTATCTCCGGGCGCGAGAGAGTCAACCGCGCGGCGCGCACCCCCTGTTGTACCCTCGTCGTGCCGATGGAGAGAACCCGATCGTGCTCCCTTCGACCTTTCCCCGCACTCTTCCTTCAGCCCCTATGTATACCGACAATCTCTCGCTCGCGCTTATATGTCTCTCTGGACTCGCTCTCTCTTTCTCTCTACGATCCCACCGCCCGACTTAGTTAATTAAAGTAACCGTACGCTTTTTGATTGACGCTCGCTCACGCGCCCACCACAGCCTCGGGAATATACTGTAAAGAAGGCGGAGAGAGAAAGCCGGCAAGAGATATAACACCGAGGAAAGGATAACGTCAATGAAAAAAAGAAAAAAATTGAAAAAAGATCGAGGAGTACGACGTAAACGTCTCCTCGCCTGTTACGCAATCACTTCGCCTTTGTATTTATTCTACATTTCGAATCTCTTTATTCGACAATCGAATGTAAAGAAAAATCAAATGGTCATCATATCTGTTTTTGTTTTACATGTAATAAATTTTGTAATTCATGAAGGAATTGCATAATTCATCGGGGAAAAAAATTATTTTATTCTGCGTGTATTTTGTATATGGTACTGAAGTTCGAAGCAAAAGTTATTATTAAGTCTTACGAAGGAACGTGCCGTCGCGAAAGGATGTTTTTTTTAAATTCACTTTTATATTTCCGCTGTGTATCATATACGTGGTTGAGTACGCGCACCTCGCGACGAAGCATCGATGAAGTTACGTAAACTGAAATACTCGTGTGCGCGAGAGAAGAGTCACGTGTTGGGGCCCGAGCGTGCGCGATGCTGCTACACCGACATAACTATTTGAGCGAGCGAGGTAAAAGGAAGATGAAAAAAAAATCACGACAGTGGGATATAGGCGGAAAAAGAGGAAATAAAAAAAAATTCCACATGTGCAATCTCCCTCAGGCGTGCGCTGCCGCTGATGCTCGAAGCTCATAGGAGAGACTTCGCGCGCTCGGCGCAGAGAGGCTGATGTTCGCTGTGGAAGAATCACGTACGTCCCTGTGATTCTCGCGAGGCTACGTGACCGTCTTGGAAAACCTGTTACGAAACGAAATAATCCTATTTCTTGCGATGCCTCTTCGTGGCTGGGGAATCGTTATTTTTTTTTTCTTGTTTTTTTTTTTTCCTCTTGCGTTCTTTACGCGCCAGCGAGCATTATTACATCTATGACAACGATTGCGATGGAAAAATTTTTCGCGTTATCGCGCGCGAAGCGTTGTCCTATGTTTGTTACGTCGACGAAACTTTGACTAATATATACCCGGTACTGTTTTCGTGTTGCAGGTTAAAATCTGGTTTCAAAACAGAAGAAGCAAGTACAAGAAGATGATGAAAGCGGCGCAACAAGGTGGAGGCGGTGGAGGTGGACAACACGGAAGTCTACTCGCTGGTGGTACCGCGTTACCCGGCGGGCCATCGCCTCAGCCTGGACAACCCGGAAGTCTCATGCAAGGAGGTGAGTCAATTTCTTTCTTTAATTTTTCAACTTGAGAATTTAAATTCGCGGTAAAATATAGGATCTACGGTTGGATTTTCAATAAGCCTTTTATGGGCTCTGATATCGATAAAAATGTTTAAATGATTTTTGTCGATAAAAATGTATAAACTATTATTTTTCACAAAATGACTTGGAATGCCGTAGACTTGTTTTTTTTTCGATTAAAAGAAAAAGCTTTAAAGAATCGTGAGATATAAAAATGTGGTTGATTTTATTGATGTTTCAGGCGGTGGAAGTTCCGTGTCGGGAAGTCCAACGACGGGTTACCTTGGAGGTATGGGAGGTGGAGGAGGTGGACACACCCCTGGAAGCTCGAGTCCCGGAAGCGAGATGTCGCCTCAGCACAACGAGAGCCCACCAGCACCTTCATGGCCCGGGGAGATGAAACATCATCCTCATCCTCACGCACCTCCTCATACCCATCATCATCCCCATACGCCTGGGCATCATCCGCCCCCGCCACCTCCCCCGCCACATCACGCGGGATACATGCCACAGTACTCCTGGTACCAGGCCGATCCTAATCCAGGATTACTCACGTAAGTTTCATTCAATTTTTAAAAATTTATAAATCGACAACACTCATAAATTTTGTCGATTTTTTTCTTTGCGATGATCTTTGAGATTCAATTTCTTTCCAAAAACTATTTTATTACTTTCCCTTTTAATTTATCGAGACGATCTTTGATGTATACTTCTTAATCTCGTGAATACTGAATTCCCATAACTTTTTGCGATTTTGGAAAAAAAAATCATAGAAAACTTTAAAGTGCTATGAAAGCGTGCTCGATAAATGAATTTGGAGAATTTAACGTAAGGGATTTTTCGCTTCATTGTTACAGGGTATGGCCAGCGGTTTAACGAAGAAGCCCCGAGCCGAACCCGAGATTCGGGGAGAACGAATAAATCTCTTATTCGGAGCTGAGCGCCGAGTCACCAGCAGCAGCATCGAGGACTGCTCCAAAGTGTGACAAACCCCAGACCGAATGACTACGTAAAAATGTTATAAAAAAGAATAAGTTGTTGTCTAATCGAGCAAAACGGAGATCGTCGCTCAAAAGTTCCGGTACTGGTCGGGCATCGTGTGATCGAAGTTATTAAAAGAAAAAAAAAACAGAAATAACAAAAAAAAATAGCAGCACTCGCTTCCTCGTTCCCGGTGTGTGACGCTCTCGACGACGACGTCAACGGGTCTCTTGGCTAACCGAGAACGGGCCGACCTACTTCGCCGTTGTACTCTCGCGCGACTCTACCATAGTCTCTCTCTATCGCTGCGTCTCGCGTCTCTCAAGCCACTGTGGACAAGTCGCCAACGGGTTGCACAAGAAAGACGCGATGACGACGTGACGACAAACGAAGCAGCCCTGGGCACAACCTCTCTCCGTTGCCCGTACTCTCAACCGCCGGCGGTTTGGATTAATGAAATCCTAATGACATTTTCGTGAGCGAAACGAGGCAATCGCGGTGGCAATGTAATCAGCGTTGTAACTCGGCTTGATGCTGCTTCTGCTTCTCCCGACTCTCGTGCCTTCCGGATGAGGCAACCGCGCGCCCACCGCGAACAAATAAGGAGTACGAAAGAACTCGAAAAAAAAAAAAATCCCCATAGCCTCAAGAGACTTGAAAATAAGCAGAAAAAAAGTTGAAAAAAAAAAAAAAAAACAAGCGTCGGGTCGTCCGATCCCGTGCCTTCATTAGAGTCGAAAAATAAAAGCATCATTTCAACTTTTTTTTTCACACTCCACACTTCTGATTTCGACCTCATGGAATAATTAACCTTTTGCCATTATGATTTATTCTATTGGATTCAAGTAACGTTTGTTTTTCCTACATTTAAAGTCGAAAGATTAAATTACGCTTTAAAGAATGAAGAAAAAAATCCCTCGGAATTCTGCATCTTAGTGTTACGCGTTGCTGCAGATCGAAAACCGCGAAAAATTCAAAGAGCGGTCGCGACAGCAGTTTCTTGGAGAGGATGAGAACGGGAAATGCGAAAGGGTCGCCGAGACGAGGGCCACAATCGCTGACCCGAATTCACCGAGTTTTACAATACTTCTCTGAATTCATGAGAAACGCGGATGCGGAATTCTTTGCTTCTTTCGATTATTTCGTACTTGTTTGTTCGCGGTGAAGGAAATCGAGGAAAAACGCATCGACAAATTGTCGAATCTACGAGTTTTCCTTCCTTTTCGTTTTTTTCAATATCCTTGACTCGTTGAAACGACAAAGAGCCGTAGAGTATGTATTAAAGACCGCGCCTCAAAAATCGATTTCAGTACCTCCCACGAGAGCTACGGGTAACAGATACTTAACCATAACTTCTCGCTGCACCTATCTCGGCTCTATTATAAAAACTCGAACGTAAAGTCTTGTGTAGCCACGACGCGTGTTGCGCACTGTACGACTACCAACTGTATAAAACCTCGTTTCCTCGAAAGTCTCTTCACACGCGTGCATCCCGATCGACTCGAAAGACTTCGAAACAGAGGTGGAAAGCAGGTCGCGAATATGACCAAGTTCACCGAGACGCGTCGCGCTACAATCGCGCGTGATTGTCGAGTTTTCGAAGGATACAACAGGAATTACCCAATTATCGATAACTCGAATAGGCGCGCGGTCCGAAGACTCTATGCGCTATGTGATTTCGTGCAATAAAAAAATAATAAAATAAAGGTGTCTCCGGGCGCAATGCAGCAGGCACAGGAAACTCGAGAATAAGGTAAAAGCGTACCAGTTATTGGCCCTTGAAGAATATTCACGGCAAAACAAAATCAATAATGACGAATGGCAATGGATTTTATTTAAGTGATTTTTTTCTATTCTAGCCGATGAATATTTTTCAAAACAACAAAAATTTATGAGATTTCTTTAACGCAGTGAAAAATACAATACAGATTCTTTTCAGTGTTTTCTATTTTTCAACTCTGGCTATTTTTTTATTCAAGATTTCGATCTGCAGATACTTTTTTGTAATCATCGCCGCAAGTTTAGATTTTTTATTTAAAAAAATAACCAGAAATTTTGAACACCATGAAAAAGTACTGTAAACAAGTTTGGCGCTCATATTTTTTTTTTTGTGATATTTTTATCAAACTGCCAATCACTGACGTATGGCCGAAGACTGCAAGGAATAAAAGCTGAAAGGGAAGAAGAAGTCGTGTATTGCCGCGGAAAGAGAGAAACTTGGTTGTACGCGCGCGAGCTCTCGACGAAGTCGAGAGACCCAAAGGGGGTATATTATAATAACGAGTACGTTGCAACTCTCGCGCGCGCTCGCTATGATCTTCTTCTTCTCCTTCTTCTTTCGTTCAACTCTTCCTGCGAGAGAGCGTACGGCAGCCGAGTGTTCACGCCCAGCGCGAATGGAATTGCCGAAGAGAATGTGAGAGAGAGAGAGACGACGTAAAAGCGGAATAAAAACGAAAAATCGAACGTGAGTTCGCGTGCGAGAGAAGTAAGCGCGTGTCTCCGCGAAGCCCGAGACTGGGGGAATAAATAAAAACTAAAAAGAACAGAATGAAATAAAGAAGAACATACAAAAAGAAAGGAACACACACACACCTACATACGAAGCGAGTGAGAATAGGCATCCCGAGGGGATGGCCTGGCGTAGAATTTTTTTTCTAGCGTTACTAGTCCCGGCGCAAATACGAGGTCGAATCGACATACAATCCTCGGTTGTGCGAAAATTCTCGATGAAGTTGGACACCGTCGCGTTATCGAAACTCCGACGCGTCGAGCATTCTCGCGAACGTGTAAATAGTTAAAAAAATTACAAAAGCGAGAAGGAAAATGAAAATCTGCACCGGGGCCACACAATTTAGTTTTTAAGTCGTAAGTGGATCTGTGTAAAATATAACGTCGTGATCTAAGATTGTAAAAAAAAATTATAATTCACACGTACAAGAAAAAATACACATACACACATGAAACAGAAACACGAAAACGCGCGAAAGACATGAGAAGCAAAATGTCGTCTATTATGGTATTAATTAGCGAGACCTTTCCCCGTCATCCCAATTATCAATTTTACCGGAAATCCCTGTCCCATCCCTCCTCCCTCCTCTCGATCCTCACCGCTCCTTGTACGAATATTAGATACTATAAAAAAACAACTAAAATACCTTAACTATGATTACTATTGTATAAAATATGAATAATAACTAATTAATTCAATTTAAAGAAACAAAAAGAACAACTGCATTCGCATTTCTTTTGAACCTCTGGCTTTCTCTCTCCGATTATTATAGAATAGGGGTATTCAACGGTTTCGCTGATTCAACGTACTTCTGTGTACGTTCGAAAGGTAAGTTGAAATTGCATTTTGTTCAGAAAGTCTACGCGAGAAATCATTCACCCTCGATTGTGTTCTCGACTTTCCTTGTGCACTGCACTTTTTTTTCTTCTTTTTCTAACGCGCGATGCAGTTAGAACGCCACCAGTCGCCCGAGCACGCGTACGTTCGAGTTCGATTTAAAAAAGCTGCGTGCATTATCACCACGATTCCAACTTGGCGAATGAAACTATGATTATATTGACGCAATAATTCAATGAAAAAGTTTTATAGGAATTGAAGACACGAGAAGATATATTAAGATCGTGTTATGCAAAGTTTAAAACATCACGCTTGGTGAAAAGTTTTTAAATGGTTTTCTTCTTTTCCTACCGGACCAGCTTGAAGCCCCGAGAGTCGAATGAATGAAGTAGCTGCGGTTGCTAGAACGCGAACTTGGAGGTCTCGAGAAGAAAATCGTAGCACGCGGACAGCGACAATGGCACCGCAAAGGTATACACAGAGATGGGAAAAAATCGGCGAGCAAAGGTTGAGAGAGTGATCGTGCTATATAACGCAAGAACTTTCACAATATAACGGGCGCACAATGATGGGAGCCTGAGGAAAGGGAGCGAATGAGCAGCCCGGCCTCCCTTAAGATTTCGTGAAGACCCTTTAGAATGGCCCCGTGCGCCTCTCATTCATTCGGGCGGTAAACCCTTGAAAAGATTACCGTCGAGTGGATGTTTATTTGGCTCTTCGCTTTTCTTTTATACTTCGTTCGAGGTACCAAAACTTCTTTAAAAATCCTCGAAAACGAAACACGACACTGTTCTTATTCATCGGCGATACAATGACGCACCCGCAATACCGATTTTTTTTTATCGATCAACTAATGCATTCTCTTCTACCGTGCTTCTTTTTCCTTCCATGAGAGTTTCCTTATGAGCTATTTATTTCAATTTTTTATATTTTTATTTAGTACGTGTCGAGGCAGCATCCGTCTTGTAGAACGTGAGAGACTCGTATCCGAGCTACGACGGTCATAACATCGGAGGCAGGATCGAATTGAGAAACGAGTGGGTGACCCGATGGAGGAAGCGGCCCATATAAATTCTTCGTAACGGAAGTTTCGCCTTGGTTTAGTCTTGACCCTCTGGTATTTTAATAATTCGTCATTATCGTGAAGAAAGGCACACTCTCTCAACTCTTCACTCTAATTTACGCATGCCCCCCAACGTAGTTTAAATTTCTTCGTAATAACATTTCTCAGCGTTTAAGGGTCTAACAAAAAAAATGTACTTTCTTTACGAAACACGAAAAAAATTAATGTTCAGTCTATCGAATACATTTTTTCAACTGACGCATATTTGATATCCCGGTTCAATATCTTTATTCCGAATGATCGATTTTCGTGAAACACATTTTTCTAATTTACTGCAAATATCTAATGTTAATGCGGTATGCATTGATTGACTTTCCATTATATAAACATCACTTTCTCCAATAAAAAAAATAAAAACAAAGTTTGTTGAATAGTTATAAACCGCAGCTATTGATAGTCGAGACCGAAGACCTCATAACTCACCTGTCACTCGAGTTTAATTGTTCTCGACTGATAATCGATCCTAATCGCTGGTACTCAGTCACAGATGTCGAGATACTTCGTTTCGCCACCGTTATATCTACCGTTGAATAATACTTGACCAGCCGAAAAAGAAACAAGTAGCGTCGTGAATAATGAGGCTCATTTTTATATCCTACTTACGCCACGCTCCGTGCCTTCAATTTATTCTCAACAAGCATTTTATTTTATCCGGTACATATTCAATCAATCTAGCAAATTTTTCGTTCTCTTCTGAGAATGTTTTTTTTCTGCTTCTATGATCTTCGAACTCAAGTAAGTTCAGGTGATTTATTCACGTCGAATAACTCGAAACGAGACTGGGAACGAGACACGAATGAGAAAAGAAGATGTAGAGGGTGGATATTATTCGAAGGGTTGTCAAAGGCATCAAGCGCGATGGAAGTAGCGTGGAAACGTCGCGGTGGTCAGGTCGGGCGCTAATTTGCGATTCCACGCAGCAGCGGCAGCAGCAAGAAGGGCGTGGCGAACCCCAACCGAGACTCGCATAGGGTGGCTCGTTTGAGCGACATTGTCGGCGTGGCTCACCCCCGCAGTCTGTTTCGTGCCACCATTTCTTCCGACGCATACGTCTTTACGACGCATCAATTCACTGATCCGTTAATTCTTTTTCTAATGAGGAGGATACTATAAGATTTTGTATAATTTCAATGAAACCTGAGAAAGTCGTTGTCAACAACTTTAAAGGTTTTTTACAATAATTTTCTCCCCTTCGGCGTAGGCAAGCTACCGTTACGCGGCAAACAGTTGGTAAATAAAGAGAAAAAAAGTATTTTCGCGTCGCAATCTGGACCTCCAGGTGGCACGAGAAGCTGCGGGTGCTGTAGAAGTCGCGGGGACAAAGGTTTCCTCGCGGGGAAGAACGAAAACGGACGTAAGAACCCCGCCCATAGTATCGTATGGCAATATACCGTGCAAGGGTTGGCGGCGTCCACGTGGCGACACAAACGTAAAACCTTCGATGAGGGGTTGTTTTTTTTTGCGCAGGCCAACATACACTGCGAGAAAGTAGCCCCAGACATGAGTGCGGTAGGGTATAAATAGTCCAAAAGAATATCCGAGATGAATCTGAACAGAATTGAAAACCCCACTCGACTTCCAGTCTTATACTGAAACTCAATAAGCTATTTTTTCGTCAACTAAAGAAACGATCCTTTCGATATATGGCTAAAAATGAAATCGCTTTTTTTAGCGAAATCGAAATAACAATTACAAAATGTCTGAAGTTACTCGCATCTTAACTAATAATCATTGAGGGGCTTGAAGTTCAGAATTTTTGACTACTGTCCTCTTTCGGGATGACAGTGATCCGCCAGTGCACTCTACCTGCTCACCAAAACCTTGCAAAATAAACAGACTTAGGGGCTCGAGCCAACCCCCGCGGAGACGGCAAGTCGTTTCGGGTCTCTTGCGAAGTAACCAGACGTTCGGGCTTCAGATCAGGACAGTGGAGAGAGTCGGTAAAATTTAAAAGCCGGTTGGACAGCGGGCGCGCGTCCGACCCCATGACCCACTCGAGAGTTGGGGTCTCAGCTCCCGGTGAAAGGGCTGGTGACACTAATCCGACACTAACGCGTCCACAGCTCGCTGCAGTTTCCCAGCAACGCTACGGAGATCGCTATCTATCACGAAGACGAGACCGTGAGTTACCAAAGGTACGAGACTCCCGGAATTACTCGTTCCTCGACATAGCGGAGGGTCCCTTTACTTTTATTTACTTCTACCGGAATTTCGAACAATTTTCCGACTCAAACTTCAAGTGCTCTCTTAGCCAAGTCTCTCATACGTGAACCGAATCCATCTATTCCAGCCAATCGATAAGAATAACGTACTTCCACGGAGAACATTTTTGCATCATTTTTTAGACAAATGTGCTTACAAGTATACTAACAAACAGAAATCCTTTTTTCGATATGCGTATACGCAAGTATGAGAAATTATCGAAACGGTAGAACATTTTCGAGTATAGCAATTTGTAAATCATTGACTGTCCCTCTTCAAAAAATCCGTGGCTAAAATATATCGCATTTTCGATATATGTATTGTTGTCATTTTATTCGTTCTCTGATTGGCTGTCGGAAAGATCTGAAGCTGAAACCGGTTGGTCAGCAAATTCAGCGTACGTGGGTTTTGACAGATATTACTAGACAGTAATAGTTTGGTTACTATAGCTGACAGTGGAATCAGTCGTCGGATCGTGACGAACGAACCCGCGCGAAGTCTTTCGTCGGTGAAGGGGAGTGCGGGATAGACGAATATCCTCGTCGGACCAACGTCGTTTAAAGTGATGTGAAACATTACGAAGTGCGAAAGAGATAGAACACGCGCGGAGCGCGCGGTTGCGGCTAGTGGTACATTAAATTAGCATGGCAATGAGTGAATTTTCGAGGCGAATTGGAAAATGTACATTAAAAATTAATTTACTATGACACATAAAAGTTATGGCCCAGCAAGGGACAAATGCCCAGGGCCATTTTTTGTACTTGTGTCGAATTATAAATGACAAATCCATTACCTTTTGTTGGTATAACATAAAAATTACTAACAAAGTTATGGATCACTCATGTCCTTAGAAATTATATTATTTTGGTATACTCGTTTATCAATTTTCAATGTTATTTCATAATTTAATTTTAATACACATGTGTTGAATTTAAAACAAAAATTTTAAGTTTTCAATGCAACGTATACGAAATCTAATTTTATAAACTGATTTTATGTACGTTCGATAAAAGATTTTAGTTTATTTATAGAACTTATATTCGTCATTTTGCCGCAATATTAACAAAACCGCAAAAAAGCAATGGAAGGAAAGAAAAAACAAATGCGGAGACCCGGAACTGTCTCCTATAGCTGGTGTAATGTTCACGCTCGTTTTCTCTCCTCATAAATAAATGAACTGGATGGAATAAGCTTCGACAATTCGTCTGAGAATCGACTTCCGTCGTTGTCTACAACATAATTCATGGGTCTTGAAACATCAAGAGACAAGGGGAAGCACGATTATTATGTATATTGTGGACGTTGGACAGCAATGTCTATCCCAAAATAACAATAATACGCTGTGGATTATTCACGAGAGTTCTGTAGCTGTTTTTGCGAATACTGCGGACAACGATTTTGGGGAAGGCAGAAAAATTTCCACATCACGCGACGTAGCGTACTGTTGTGAGAGTAGAGGGAAATGTATTCGACGGCCGCACGAATGCCTTACGCCCCATTTTTTTTTTTAACGCAAGGAAATATCTTGACACGCGCTCAGGCGCGGAGGTGAAAGCCGAAAGATTTGAAAAAAATATGAGAAAAAAAAATGAACCGAAGACTACCGGTGCTTCACTGGCAGTGGGGCAACTCACACAATGTGGGAGGAATTTTCGTACGAGTGAACTTTTATTTTTTTTACCACCCCCTCCTTTTTGCTTTCTCGTTTCTCTCGAGGCAAGCGCGGCTCTGCATTGTTGTGCATTTCCGGTAACCGGATATCGCCAGGCGCCCGGGGGAGGGGGCAGCAACGACGACACATTGACATAATTTATAAAATATATTCGCGACTACACGCCCATCGCGTTGTCGGTTCGCAATGTAACCCCCATGCTTACAGTACACGCCCCACGTAGACGATAAATCATTTTTACCGTCTCACCAAACTCGAAAGCAATTCTACAATTTTAATAGAAAAATAGGTTATAAAAAATAGAAGAAAATTTGCATTATGCATTTAAAACAGTAATTATGTCTATTTTCACTAATTTTTTAACGGCGTGTGCCTGATTTTCATTATTGACGTATTGTAGTATAATTATTAGAAAATTGAGATATGGATCAGAGTTCGTTGGATATAATATAGCTTTCAATAGGAAAGCAGCCCCTGAGCGTAGAGTCGTTGTCGGAGGGTGAAAGTCCCGTCGAGCTACTCCGATAACGAAACTTTTTTTTTTCGGACACGCCCGGGATCAAGATTTCACCCTATCGTCGCTTCCTATTTCAGTCTCCCTGCCTGGAGCCTGCACCGCCACGTGCCAACTCTCTTTTTCGAGCCTTTGTCACTCAAAAGGCATTGCGGCAGCCGGTTTCTTGTTAAAAAAAATTATCGTTTCGCACCGAGGTATTTCTTACGATCTACCAGAAAATATTTCACAACCGAGAATTATTATGAGGAGGAATATTGAAATGCACATTGTATCTCAATTGTAAAACTGTATGCTGTTGTATATATTTGAATATGTTCGATACATATTTCCATATATTTTACATGAATTTTTTTTCCACGTGGTATATCGCAATGAATTTATTCAGCCACCATACGTGTGTGTATCTATTTAGCAAAGAAATATACACGCTCCGCGAATGTAATTGACGCGAATAGAGTTGCGATGAAGCGTGCGAGAGTTGCGAGAGTGCACGAAGATCGACGTGGGGAACGTTTCCCGTGTAGAAAACGTTAGCGGTTAAGCCACACCGGGTGCCCCGTTAATTCCGTAATGCTCTTAATGAGGGCCCATTAATTACGCTAATGAATCCAGAATCCCATCGGGGTTACCTGGTGCTGCTGCTGCACTTGTACGGGCGGCTTCCAAATGGTTTCCGTTGCCTTGGCTTATAAGCATCAACTCAGTTAAGCATTCCCTTTCTCTCGTTTCTTGTTTCTCCTTTCTTCTTCCATGCCTTTTGCCTACTTCGCGGAAACGAGTGTACTCTTGAGTCATGTATTTGGATAGGACTCGTCGAGGATCCCTCGAAGGAATACGCCACCTCTGGCTTTTGCGGAAAAGAAGAGCTTAGCCGCCACATCGGGCAACCTCCTTCATCCCTCGCGCCAACTTGATTTAAGTCTTGCGCAGGCACATGGAGCGGCAAGGTGTACGAGGATGGCAAATTATCGTGTTCTCAAACCGACCATAAAGGAGGCCACAAGATCGATGAAAAAAGGAAAAAGCAATGCGGGCTATGCAAATATGGAATATGATCGCAACGACGTACACATCGTATTCTTAGTACACTCTTGCGGTTGACCGGTGGACTCTTTTTTTTTTTTCGACAAGTTCGCATATTACTGAACGCGAAGTGTAACGCGAAAATGCTACTTTGCTTGCTGCCGCTGTGTGTCGTGCGAGAAATGACAATGGCCGAAAGGGCAAATTACATCTGCGTGTCCACTCAAAGCGGACTGTGGTATAACCTTGGCTACACCGGTTGCGCCAACTATACTCTCGCGGGCAAGACCACCGCGCGAACGAGGGGATCAAGGTGAGGCCCTCTCCGCGGATGGATGGGAGTGCGTGGATTTCGCATTCGAGCTACACTCGCACAGAACAAAGTTTTTCAGCTTTAACAAAAAAAAAATTTAATTTTTTCTTTCGCTTTACTTTCTTTTCATTCGATTCCGCAACGTTTTTTAGTCGTTTGAGGGAATCGAGCGAGATGCAAGGCCACATCGGGAACGTTATGATGCAATTTCTTCACACGTTCATATCGAAATTTAAATCGCACGAGATTCTTCATCCTTCCCTTACGTAAAAGCAGTTCGTATGATGGCTGAAGTTCGTGCAAGTCACTCGGCGACTTCCGGTAAATTCTATTTCTTGTCCTTTTTGTTATTAATTTCTTCAATTTAATGTGAGGATAAAATAAAGTTCAGTGCATGATACATGAGAATATTAAAATTCAGACTCTTCGGATGAATTCTTTCATTGGAACTATTCTGAACACCGTACATTTATCTGTAAATACCTTTCGTAAGCTGAATAATTGAGTGAACTAAGGGCGGAACTGAAAATTAATCAGCAACACCGAAACAGCAAACGGGAGTCAGAGTTGTTCGTTATTTCGTTCATGACATCGCGTGGGTTTTCTATCTCGACTCTCTCTCCTTCGCTCGGCGAAGTTCTCCGTCGTTTTACGACCTTCGTAACAATTACACGCAATTAAAGTGGCTCGGGTAGGAGCGATCGGAACTTCAAAGACCGTGGTCTCGTTGCCTCGATTCCGGCTGTAGAAAGATATCTTCAAACGTAGCAATGGCAAAAAAAACTAAAACTCGTAGGATCATTCTCACAGTATTATTGTCGGAAGATGCGGATCATCGATGTTATAGAGTTCAGGGGCTATAGTAGTAGTGTATCACGCCCTGTGCGTCCCGCGGGCACGTCGAGTGGCGTCTGCACGACACCCCGCCGAGAGATTTCCTACCGTAGTACAAGGTCCGCGTAGTTGGCCGCCGGGTTAAATCCCCTTTCACGAGACCCGTAAACAGGCCATTGTGGCAACAGCGGGGAATCCCCCTTCGCTGCCAAATCCCCCGGACGCGTTTAACGCGATCATTTCCAAAATCGGATTTAGTTCCATTGTCAAAACTCAAGGGAACGACACTGTCGTACTGCATATCTATTCGTTCTCTAAGCTACTTAGTAATGCATACCGCCGCATCGGACAACAACCGCTGACCTCAAAATATCTTGCGAAAAAAGAAGAGGCCGGAAGTGTATTAAAAAAATCATTTTTATATTCGCATTTTTGGCCCTTGCTTTTTTAGCCTGAATTTATCGTATTTCTGTCGTTTACGAGTCACGTTACGTCCTTGCCCGTCGAATTCTGCGGCTGCCGAGTGTCCGTACACGCGAGCCAAAGTACCGTGAGCATCTTCGAGTGCATCGATTTTTTTTTCTTCTGGCGCAACGGAGGAGAAGAAGAGACGCTGCAGCCAGTAGCCAGAAAAATAGTGTAAGAGAGTCAGGTAGTAGGGAAAGAGAAGAAGAAAAGATGAACGTCCCTGGCTCGACGACATCCGACGTGCAGCGTGGCGCAAGGAGAGCAACCATGAGAGAGGAAGGGAACAGAGTAGCGAAAAAAAATGAGAGAAAAAAAAAATAGAAAGCATAGGGAATCGAGAGGGTGAGACGAAGCGTGGCCATTTTGTCTGCTTATTTCCACGCGGAGACACCCGATGTATGGAAGCTACGGCGCGTGTAATCGCTAATGCTCAAACCCCCTTATACTCTTTCTCCACGGTAGACTGTATGGTACTAGAAGGCCAGTAGCAACAGCAATAGTGGTAGAGGAATGAGGGTGGATGGTTAATCCACTGACAGTTGAATTCTTCGCGATACCAGTCAACGAGACCACTGGAAAACCGCGATCTATGATAAAAAGAGTCCTAAGATTTGATCAATCTATTTGCAATATACTGTACTTTTAGCTTTAAGGTTTTGGAACTTTGCAGATCACGGCAATGAATGAAAGACCAGTAAAAGTTGAAACTGATAATGCCTCCTATATGTTCGCCAATTTGCCACTCCAAAACAAATTTGTAATAACTCGTAACTAAAATCATTGCAAATTCAAGAAAATGCCTTAATAGGTAATTCCACGAGAATAAATCCATTGATCCAATCCATAACCATAAATCCATTGATTTAAATTTTATCAAAACTCAGATAGTGGAAGAAGATGGTAAAAAAAAGTTGAAAATGTATGTAGTTGCTTCAACGGTCAGTTTCCTTGATGCGTAGGAAAAACATTTATTATGAACATGAGAATCTTTGTTTTTAGTTTTTACAAATTAAAGTATTTTGCTCCAGGCACGGAAGTTTTCGAGAATTAAGAACAAAATCTTTTAACGCTACATAAAATATATTTTCTTCCTAGAATTATAACACATTTTTTTCTCTCTCTCTCTCTCTCTCTCTGTCGAGTTGTTTTTTTACAGTTTTCTAGAAAAATCATAGCCTAGAGAAGAAGAGAGAGAAAAAGACAGAGAATGGTTGGACTACAGCAAATCCGCTCGATCCATGTCACCGGTTTCACGCTCGAGTGGATCGAGGACGGCGCTCTCGCACAAGGTCGAACCCGAAGAATGCCAACGGGCGCGTGTATTGGTCGTGGCTCTCTTCCATTTTTGCGAATAATGGAAACCGTCAGCCTAATACCATACGCGCCTCTGTGTATGCATTCCCCTTTCGTGTCGTCTCGACTCATCTGCTTTTCGATGCTGAAATGAGCAACAAGAACTGTATCGAAAAACTCGAGAGTTTTGCTCTTTTGGGGAACGTTGATGCCGAAGAGTATCAAAGAGCCGCATTGTGTTTCCAAGTCGTAGTTATCGTGGGAAGCAATGCAAAAATTGTCTCCAAAGATTGTCCGTCGGATTAGGCAGATGGTGTTTACTCTTTAGAGAACGTCAAGCTCAAGTGTTATTCACGGATAGTGCTTCCATGATCCGATCGGAAAATAGGCTGGAAGTAGATCACAGCGTCGGGCTCTCTAAATACGGAAAGCGTGGAAGATACGGCCACGACACAGCGGAGACCGCGCAGTCGATTCCATTGAGCAACCAGAGGAATAGAGGTACAACTCGTCTCTGCATCGCCGTCGGCCTCTGATTGTCCTTTATTGGGTTAAATTGAACTTCCTTCTCGTGATACGCGGCTCGCATCAACTCACTCGTGTACGAGTAGTTGCTTGCCTCTTAAACATCTGGGTTGGTACGGGGTGTCCCCAAAGTAGCGGAGTCTTCGACTATTACCGAGTGTACGATCGCACACATGCAAACATTTGAATTATAAACGAGGACCATATATCTCGTCCATGAATGTTATTTCATCGCTGAGATTCATCGAAGACCGCTCGGTGATTGACGAAAACGTCAGCTCGTAACTGAGATAGAGAGATATTGTCTTGCGAGACGAATTATCGTTCTGATAGCATGGGACACCCCGTAAGTCGTTGTCGTCGGCCAAGACGACGAGTCATCCGAAGAAGAGAGTGAGAAACAGAACTGCTACGCGGAATAGAGGGGAAGCCAAGAAGTTTAAGAGTTTGGGCTCTTTGAGCTACGCAACGTTTCGCGAGGGGGCGAAAAACGAGGCAGGAATTCAGAGCGGGTAAATACCGTGGGCGTCTGGAGAGCGAACGCGATCTCTTCCGACGAACGCGTGATATGAGACTTTTGCGCTGTTCTTTAATTCCCGATGTGGATCTTTCAATTTAACGACATTTTCTAAATTCTCGCCTTGCAATACTAAGCATCTGACTCAACGCTCAGGTGGTAGTTCACATTAACTTTTTTTTGTGGAATCGAAGTTTTGGCGACATATCGAAGACTGTCACACATTCGAGGTATACGGCTTGGCAAGAACAGCTTCGTCTATTGTTAGCTTTAAATAGGAAAGACATAACAAAAAATTGTTTCAAAGCCTGCATTAAACTGAATGAAGAAAAAATTACGCAAGAATCCAATCAATGAGAAATGTCACGAAATCGTGATGAAGGGTTATCTTGCGATTTTTTTGGTGAAAATCGGTGTATTAAAAAACTAGGTACTATTGTTACAATTTTACAGCTGATCTGGATCGCTTGAGGTGACACAACAAAACCGATACTGACAGGCCCGGATCTTTCGATTATTTTGTTCCTGCGAATAACGGCGTCGGTTAAGATCAAAGTATTGACCAGCCGCCAGTAGAGAGGGGTATTAATTAATTCCTTGGTTCTCTCTTGACAACATCCCGCGAGTTCTATAGTTCCCGAGTTAATTTCAATGCCACGATCTTTCATTATTCTTTCTTGGTATTATAACCGCACTCTCCAGTATCATCTTCAATTGGGCATTGTCGAAGGAGGAGAGGAGAATACAAAAGAAAGACCCACGATAGAACAGCACACAGAGATATTGTACTACGGGAGAGAGAAGCGTGGCGAGACAGGGTTGAGGATCCCTGTCGTGGAATCGCACTGATAAGAATGAATTATGCAGATGAATGTTGCGCGGCGATGTCGCCGATGTATCAAACCGCCTCAACTAGCTCATTCTCCTTCGTTATCTCCTCATTGACGAGACCCGACGTGCGCTACGTGACGCTCGACCAGAAATCCGGACTGTTCCCATGTTCCACTTACGCGAGAAACGAACTACCCGTATAAATACATAGACAACAACCCTTAAAAATCTACTACAAAAGTTGTAATAGTTTCCTATAAATTTTGCTTTCGGTACAACTAGATGCTTTGGACTATAATTAAGCACGGATATTGAGTCACAAAATTTCGCAAAGATTCGAGAAAAAACAAATGATGAAACGATCGTCGAAGGTTCTGGAAGTACTGATTGTACCCAAAACTCCTACAGTTCACAGCCCGTCTCTAAGATACGCGGATGCAAGAGACCGCAAAGTAGTTGTTCCGGATCTCGGAAACTGTGATCGACAAAATGTTTCATCCCCCGTAAACCGAGGGTAAATTTTGAAAGCATTTCCTCGTCTCGACATCATCGATCATCTTTGTATAGCCGCGTATTTCGACACCTGCCAGCAGCTCGGTAAGCAACATAGCTTATGAGGATAGGAGATACAGCGTTACAGTGTATAACGAACCCGCGTAAACCGTGCCAAGGTGCCGATAGATCGTTAACCGGCCAAGCGAAGCCGCATCCCGCGGCTCAGCAAACGCACGCACACGTACACTCATACAAGACACCGCTCTAGCTCAGCTTCTGCTGCGGTAATTAACCCCGGTGAGTTAATAACCTCACGGCTTCTGCTGCGTGCTATAGCCGAAGAAGGTGTACATGGACGCCTCGGGGATTCGGACTCTCGGACCCGAAGTCTCTCCAACTTCGATATTTTGGGGGAGGGACGGAGGAAGGCTCTTCGAAACTCTACTCTCCGTTCCTGTGTGATATATTTTCGGCGCAAGAAATCAAGCCGAAGGGGGGGAAAGAGAACGAACTACCGGAGTTGTTCTCGTCACACACTCGGGCTCTTAATGACGCGCCGCATCCGGGAGTCCTCTCCACGCATAGGACATCGTGCCCTGACGTGCAAAAAAAAAAACAACAAAAAACGACTGCTTCTTATAACGCGTTCACAGCTGGACCCGCATTCTGCGGTCTCCGACAACTCTCGGACTCTACTCCACAGTCCATTAACGGCACTGCGTCTTCGACATTAATAATACGAGGCCTTTGCCACTCGGACAACTATGGTTCTTTTTTTTTTTTCACCATCTGCGTAAAAGTTCTCCGCGTGTCAAAGGTCGCTGACGCAAGAGACCCGATTCGCGGATTCTCTGAAAGTTCGTCTCGCGAGTGTTTTTCTCTAGAGCTCGACACGATTGATTGAAGCACGGCCGGCAAGGTCGGTCAGAATCAAAGGAATAATGAATCTTTGCGGACGGGAAAGACGAGCAATCGAAGAGAATGGAATGATTTTTATTGATGAATCTCTTTTTACATCGGCGGTGGCCCCGAAGGTACGCTGAGGGCGAAACGGTAGTACTCGTCGCCCTCCTGCCGCGAATGAAACGACTATGTATACGCCTCGCCGCTTCATTCTTTTCACTTGTCTCTACACTCGCGTCCGTTTGCCTTTTCTCTTTGAAAGAGCCGTATGGAATATAAAGGATCGCGCTGCTGTTGGTGCGCAAGATTAATAAAAAAGAGAAATAACAAAAAAGAAAAAAAAAGACTGACGAAAGAAGGATGAATAGAAAGACGAAGAAGTTGGAGGTGATAGAGTGTAAAGAAGATTTTGTACAGTAGGTGCGAGAGTTGAGACGCGAACAATCACGATGAGCAAGTTGCGAGGTGCGAGATACGCCGAGTTGGAAAGGCTCCCGGGCTGCCGACCTAATAAAGCAATTTGTCACGGTTGTCGTCCGAATGCCAGCCATACATTAACACACAATCTCTCGCGCGCGAGCGTTCCCTCACACCATATAGCCGCAGAAGAGAGTGAGAGAGACTCGTCGCGGCTGCTGCTGTCGCAGAAGCCTCTCCGATCCGTCCCCTCGATCCTTCCGTCTCTCGTCGCTCTTCTTACTCGCTTCCACCTTCTCGGATGGCTAACGTGACTTTTCTTCCGAGTCGCAACGACGATTTTGTACTTGAAGCCAAAGGCAGGAGGTGAGAGAAGAGTTCGCCAACTCTCCAGGGACAATCATTCGCTCAACTTTCCTTTGCCGCTTCGGAGGCTACTTCTTTCGACACTGAACCAATAATCATCCCTTTTTCCGGGCATTGAATTGAGTTACTTGTGATACATTTTCAGTGGTATTTTTGGTAACGTGACTAGAGCAACGAATAAGGGGTACAATTAAGGTTGTTCTAAAATGTTCATTGATTCCCTCTCACTTTATAGTATTTCTATTAATACATACAATTGCAGATGCTCCGTACGTATTAAAAAGCTTGCAGAAGCAAACACGAATGAAAACCCGGTTTCAAAGTTTTGATCTACTCAACTTTATCCACTGACCACATCTTCTTAGTTATAGATATGAATTGAGTCCGTCCGTCAATCTGGATTACCGTGAACTTCATGACTCTCGTATAATTGAAAAAAAAGTAACAAAGATTTGCACTGTTTTGCACTGTTTATTTCGATGTTAAAACGTAGAACGGAGTGCTCGAAGAATTATTACTTTTTGCGCGAGAAGCCCGTCGGCGAAGAGGGCATATAGGATAAAAGAAAAAAAATTCCTCTGTGTGACGCCGCGCGTCTCGCGGCCCTCAAGGGTTGTGCAAGGTTCTTGCTACCGGTGAACGGCGAGGTGCGGGACAACCGTGATTGATGGATACTCGCTCCGAGTGGTCTCTCCCCGGCGAAACCAGATGGGATACTTCGGCCCTTACGACGCGATTTTTTTTTCTTTTCTATATAACTTTGTTCTTGTCTTCTCGGATCGTCGTCGCGGCTCCCACCATCCGACAACGTAGTCGATGAATCGAGAGGATTTTCTAATCAAGCGTTATTGGTCACACTAGCAGACCACAAAGGCTTCCTCCCCGATCGACCATATACACTCGATGAACCGAAATAGAATGGGAACATAAGAAACGACGAAACGACGACAGCCATGATTAAATAATCTAGGACACACGACGGGGTATTCAGAGTATTATATAATTCATGGTTTTTCAATGTCTTTGCGATATTCGAATGAAGATTGGTGTTTCAATATCCGTGCACTCGGAAACGAGATGAACATTCTTCATCAACACTGTTGAGAACATATTCCCGGATCATTTCAATTCTACGTTCATGAAAAGAACGAAAAAATCTATCGGAAAAATAAATTTTACGACGATATTTTTATGAGGTATAGGTTATCTGATTTATCTCTACACTAGTGATTCGTAAACGCCACCGTCTACTCGTTCGAGGTCAAGGCCGCGGCAGAATTCCGAGATCTATCGGGGCTCTGAACAACTTTTTTTCTATCTCTTCACAAATATAAGTAATTTAACTCCAAATACCAGTTTCGGCAATCATGTTCATCGACGTCATTGATAGTACATAATCAAAAACCGACTCGAAAAGACGATACGGCATTGAATTTTTCGTATTCGTCACACTCATCGAGATTCCACTACTCGTTGCGGTGTTCACGTCGCATCGAGCGCGAAAACTCGAATCGTCCGAGGGGTCGAACGACAATCGAAGCGATTGGCTACCAAAACGCATGAGAGTTCAACTGGGTGTTTGATCGACTGTGTTCTGGGGCCACATGGTTAAATTAAGGGTCGTCCCATTACCGATTTGACCTCGGCTGACCCGTCTGTGTGTATACAGAGCTGGTTGCGTGCCGCTTGATTCAATTAACCCCCACGACGTCGAGTAAAACCGAGATAGAGAGCCACGCGCTTGTTGTTCCATATACCATACTCGTATACCCTGCATCACCAAATACACATACACACACGCACACAAGTTCGTCTCTGCTTTCTTACTTCTTACTTTGTACAAAATTTGTCGTCGCGTTTCAAGCGCGTCGAGTTCCTCGGAGCGCGAGAAGAAGCGTATCTTCGTTAGGAACTCGGCCGCAACGCCAAGACTTCCCGCAGAGCTGGAAGGGAAGCAGTCATCATCAGCCGAGGTAGAGGATTATCGCAGGGGCACACACAGGCACACACATCGTCTAGTGGCTCGAAACTTCCTCATCTCGTTTGCTGCATCGGGGACAGAAAGGGAACGTGGGTGGTCTCTCTCCGTGGCTCCACGCAATCCGTGGAAGCTCCTCTTACTTCTTCGCTCTGACCTTCCAATTGAATTCGAACTGGTCGCAGCGTTGGAATTTCGTTTCGGCCGGACGTGTGTGGAACGCCCGTGACCGGAAGCGAGAAATTAAATGCTACTCTTCAACTCCTTCACAATCTTCACCGCGGTTATTATCCCGTGTGTTTGTACTTGGATATGATATGTCTCGCGTGGTCTGCGACATTTGTTCGAGCTAATGTTACCTCGTATCATTAGTTCAATAATTCATGCTCGCGGGCCTTCTCCTAATGTATATTCTAGCGGACGCACAGGGGCTATCTACGAATTGTCGAAAATTAGACAACCGGACTCGTGATGTGGCTCATTTACTTTTCCTTTAGGGTAACTCCGATGCTCTACTTCAGGACGAAGAGAAGCAAAGATGAACAAAACAGAATAAAATAAGTGCAAAGGAGAATAAAGTGACGTGGATAAACTGCAAGGGGAGGACAGAGATTTCGGTGGTTCAAGTGGTAACAACAAATCAACATCTCGCGAGACTCTCATTGCATCAACGGGTTTGATAAGACCCCGAGGTCAATCGGTGAAACACAGTCTCGGCAGATGCGGCCAATTGGGCTTATACTCTCAATGCTATTTCATGCGACCGCATAGACCGAGAACCCCAGACGAATGTGATCAATGGAGATACACTCGACGGGAGCGGTAGAACGCGCGATGTCCTCGATATTAAAACGATAAACTAATCTACTCGATTAGACTAAGAGTTCTAATCAGAGGCCGAGATCAAAACGCGGTTTCTTCGACAAGCGCACTTATCACTTCAAACGGTATCGATGAAGTGTTCAAAAGTAAGTAAAAGTGAAGCATAGTAAAAAAATTGTTGCGCGAATAGCAAGACTAAAAAAATGAATAATTGTATGCCAGAAATAAAAAATAAACACAAACAAACGGATTGACACCCGGCTTCGGCGATCACACAAGTCAAGCAAAATTGCTTGGGGGCAGCACTTGGATGGGTGACCGCACAACCACACACTGGCTGGCGCATCAATCGCTCAGCGGAAAGCAAATATCTTTTTTTTTTATCGTACCGATGCGAGGAGGCGGGTCTGTAAAGCTGAATATGTAAATATTCCTGTGATGAAGATCTGTATATTCCTTCAATGGTTAAAAAATGTTTTCAAATCCCAGTGGTCTACGAATCCTATGTTCAAAGCAATCTCGCAATCCTTCGAAGGTTTTTTTTTAATTCTCTTTTTACCGGTGATCCTGCGCTGTTGTCATATACGGGTAAGCCTGAATGATGAAAGAGTTTAATGTCTTACCGTAATGTACGAATAGGAGCTACCGCGGGAGAGACAATTAACATTTGCAAGTTTGCCTGTACGCGGAGTTTTAGCCACTTTGGTGCCATTCATACTGCGAGGGAGAAAGAAAAAATATAATATTCAGTGTACCGTCTACACGTTGGAAAGTACGAGCCAAGCGTGTTAGCCCCCCTCTGTACATGTTGAGTAATAGTTTATTTCTCTCCCGAGTCCATCGAACTATTGAGAAAGGCGTGCACTATATGCAACCCGGCATTAGTGGTCATTCAGTTGCTCCAAGTTGAGGTAGCTATCGGATAGGGCTCTCGACTTTGTTCCCCGCATTAGTTACTCATTCACATTCGTTGGACCTTAGAACTGTTGACCCTGGTGATGCTCGTGCGTTGCACAGTGAATGCGCGCGTTACACAGTTCAATCGTTACATTTTTCTATTTGCTCGGCGCCTATCACGGATGACCAAGCTCTAATAAAGGAACCCTCATTGAAATCGCCTTAAGGGAAAAAAAATTAGCAAAAAATTCACAGAAGCGCGCCTCCGATCCACTACACCCTCGAAACAGACAGTGTAAAGAAAAATTCTAAGTAAATCTCACTGAAAGTATATAAAGATGTCAGAGACAGATTAGTAATGAATATTCAATCATCAGATCTCCTACATCGGGAGACGATTAATCAATTTGTATTGACAATAAATTCGATTGACTCTCGCGATAGCAAGGGATACGATCACGAGAGAGGAATAAACGCGGTCTCTCCAGTCGAGAATCGTATTAGGCTAATGCTCGTGTATACGCTGTCGTGATCTCGATTGAGTGCGGGTGCGAGAGATATATAGATAGACAAGATAGGTAGGAGGACCATACACAGCGGGAACACGAGAAGAGGGTGAGCTTTGATTGGTCCATTGAGTAGCGACACGTGCAGGGCAACCCCGCGGCCACCGATCGAGCGTGGGCCAGCCGCCCTCTGGCTGTGCATCTCGTTACGTACTTATTCAGGAGAACTCCGTCTACGTTGGGTATCGCTGAAGCAACGACGATGGCTTCGCCCTATGCGCGAGACGAGAATCAAGTGGGATTGTTAGCGGCATCGTCGTAACGTGTACCGTATGTAGACGTCGTGCAACATTGACGCCCTGCCAAGGCTTATATATCAACACAAAGATCCCGGGAGACGAGACTGTCTCAATGGGAATTACGATAGACGGCGAGAATACTCTTGATCTGTGTTAGGAATGGAAATTATTCCAAAGGGCCGCGCTACTGTTACACGTGTAACGAAGGCCGCGTATCAACGAGCCGAACGTCGAAAACATTATGAAAATTGAGGTGTCAACTCATATCGAAAAGGCACGTGGGAGAAAATTCATGTCTGCAGGAGTCCAGTTACGTTTGTAACGATTTTCATTATAACGAGAAACGCGCTGCGATTTCTTGGATTCAACGCAATCGATTCCAACGTGATCAGACATTCAAGAATTTCACAAAATTGTACCGCACACAGTGACTGCTAAGACGTCGCATCTACTTTTTTCCCTAAGAATAATGGTCAAATATATCAATTTTCATTCAAAATCAGAAAAAGCCTTGAAAATTTAAAACTTTATTTCCAAAGAACTAGAGATTGTAAGAAGTTCAAAATAAATTAATATAAAACAAACATACAACGTGATATTTCACCGTTCATATTGTTTAATTATTACTCCCCTAAAGTTTCACAGAGCCGAATTTTTATCAGGCCTCTTGTACGAAAGTCACAAGAACTCAGGCAGAAAAGAGTTAAGGGTGAGAGGATATGAGATGAATCGAATAAAATAAAATAAAAATTGAATAAGAAAAGAAGGAAGGATATATGTGCGGTAGTGCCGCTGCTGGCTCTCGTTCCCATGTGTTACTACGGAGTCGATCAGCCCGGTTTGTTCGAACGAGCATGTGGGCCAACAATGCCCACTTCGAGGGGGGAGTATATAGTAGTCGCAACCGCGAGAGAGACGCGCACTTCACTCCGCCCCATTATTCCGTACACGTTTCAATGTGGCCGAGCGTTCACCGCTTTGCGGACAGAGAACAAGAGAGAGAGAGACTTCCATACCGCATACTATATTTATATACGTATATGTATACACATATATGGATGTGTGCGAATCGCACATGTGTGATTCCTTCTCTTGGTTGCTGGAGAATTGCTGAACGGACCGCGAGCGAGGAGAGCCCGCGATCCTCGGCAGCGGGCAACGCTTTCGCATTGCACCGACGCCAGAGTTGCTGCCGCTGCTGCTGCTCCTCGATGCGGACTCTCTCGCGCATACCCCGGAGGGTTCTCCACCAGCAGGGACCCGCGACCACTGTGCAAAACCCTCAAGAGCCCTCGGCGAAATTCGTTCTGGTTGCAAGTAGCGCGAGTTTCTCTCTCCCTCGAGCACCTTCTCTCTTCGCCTCTTTCTAACTACATATATACCTGCCGCGGGACCGACTCGCGGATTTCGCGGAATATCAACTTCGCAAAGCTACGTTATACAATGTTAGAAATGAATTTTTTATTTTCATAAATGTATAGGAAGATTAAACAAATTAATATCTAATGACAATTAAGGAAACCTTTGGTTTATGACGAATCGAAAAGTTCGATCGATTTCAGCAATCTTGAGAAGGGTGTATCGGCTACATTACGCGCCAAAAGTGAGATTCGGTGGAAATTTTGGAGACTTGCCGAAAGGATAAATATATTGAAACATTTACTTTGCATAAGAAGGGACTGAAAATAATTGATTTCGCATTACAATAATTCCGAACAGTTATTAAAAAATATGTTTCATTGCAAATACTTTAACGAATTATCCGGGAATCCAAATTTTTTTTTGCGAATTCGTTATATTGTCCACTTACATACTATTTTTTTCGGAATATTCATATTTTTTGAAAATCCCGTTTTTGGAACAATCGTTGAGCGATATTTACGAATATGTTCAACCGATTACCCGGAAACTTTTTGCGTGTGATGCGCCGTGCTTGTCGGAATTCATACCCAACTTTCCTTAAAGCTTTGAATATCGAAAGAACGAAACGTCGAAAAAGAAACGATTTTAATCAATCGTCGAGGCAATGGTTGATCGGCGTTGGTACATTTGATCCTATTTGATGCCAACGCATTTACGTTCCCGTTGCGGCTATTTACAGTACTTTGCCGTTGTTACTGTTTGACTGTAGTGCCTTATTCTGCATGTTTGACCCGAGCACGTCCACTCGAGCTCGGGACCCTGCAGAGTTCATACCGCGTATATACCCGCGATGTACGGTCGTACGCGTATCTAGGTACGAACTAGCCGGTACTCCGGTTCGCCCATGGGATACTACAGAGTTATACATGTGTCAAAGGGAAACGTACATTCGTCGGGTACCCACTCTCGTATACCGAAGGGTGAAACAATAAGCGACGAACGACAATGAGGATTTAAGTGGCGACCTCAATGATATCAACTGCACGCCGGAATAGAATTCAATTGAATTGAAGAAACGCTTGAGGGGAGGCTTGTACTACACTTCTCTCTCTCTCGCTCTATCTTTCTCTCGCGACCGACGTTCCGTGTGTAGCCAACGAGCAACTTCGTCATTGACGTCTAGAGCAGTTTTTTTTTTCTGTCGATTAAATTCATTCGTAAGCGAGTGTCACGCAAGTAACCACCCGACCTTAGCGAAAGACAAAAAAAAAAAGGAGAAAACAAAAGCTCTGCACACCCTCGCATTCAATCGAGTCATTGAAGTGATTAACCTTTCCGTGGTACTCATAGTCGAGCGATATTTTCAAATTCGAGTTGCTTCAACGACGGAAAAAGTCGTGAAAATAATTCTTAAAAAATCATTCTGGACTCTTCAAGATCTCGATTGCGATCGGTTGAAATATTAGCCATGAAGACGTCAACGCTCCTAAGATCTTGATAGGTATGACTTTATTTGATATTGAATTTGAGTTATGTGAAAAAAAATCTGGTAATGAAAAGAAATAAAGATCAAATATCCAACACACTCCAGTGAGTTATTAAATAGCTTTACTTAACAGCATCGCCGTGTGAACAACGACTCAGAACAATCAACAATGTATGCGTTTCTGCTGACTGTACGAGATAAGATGTGTTTCCGAGAAAATAACATAGTTTTTGTCTAAATGCAAACTCCGAGCTCACGAAACTGCTATCCTGTCAATCTCGTGACATCTTCATGTGACACGTCGCTATTACGAAGAGAACTACAAGGTAGAGTTTAGTGGAGCGGAGAAATCCGGCAACAAAGTGTACAGTTTGTAGACCGCGTATGTATGCGTATATATTATTAATGGCATAAAAGTTTGAATTTTCATAGCGGGAGGCTCTTGCGCGCCTCGTTACATCGGCAAGCGTATATAGCGTATACCGCGCACCGCGGGATACTTTAATTACATAATTTATAGAGCGGTTGATACACTGTGTAACTACAAATCGGTATAGCATGCTGATAATTCGTATAGAGCGGCAAGAACGGTGCAGACCGTCGATCGCATCCGATTACCGGCTGTATTACGTACATCGTCGTTGAACACGTGCGGCTTTGTCGCATTCCATCGTTGCCCGGTTAGAGTACATACATTTATTATACTACAGTATCGCGTTATTGTTATACGAATAGGAACACGAGATCCCACCAACCCGGAACGTCACCGTTTCGAAGCACGTATATTAGTCCTCTCTCCTGTGCACTACGTGATTCCGTAGTCTCGGTGTACTACCATCTACCCGGTCACCCCCCCCCCCCCCCCCCCCCCTTTGGCGTTAAATTGACGGTGGAATTTACTCTACCAAAAGTCCCATCAGCCGCATGCACCGCACGATTTTCAACTCTTTTATCCCGATCTCTGGCACTGTAACGCTATGAAATGGTGAAAGTTGCATTTTTTTTAACACGCTGCATCAGGTACTCGCGCGGATTACTTTCTCAATGGCTCTAAGCATGATAACATCGCTATTATGCAACTGAAAAATCGTTTTGAAATCAATTCGCGAGACTTTGAGATTTAAAAACAAAATATTTTTCACGGTTGATTTGAAGTGGAAATTTACTAATTCAAAGCATGTGCGGAAACATAATAGCGCGAAAAAAATCGATATCTGAAGTGAGACTAATATAGATAATATGTTCCCATTGCAAAAACGCCATATCAATTTTATACAACAAATATATTGTGCATATATTTTTTCTGGTAGTTTTCTTTGTATATCAAATAGTTTTTTTTTTTAATATCTTATTTCTCCAAATTTTTCGCGAATGTTCAATACACAAAAAAGGGCGAGTTGGGGAAAAGGGCTTCGCAACAATGAAACCAAGTAGCGCCATCTCTTCAACAATGCGCGAAACCGCGCGAGGTATGATAGGAGTCAGGCTCTCTCTCTCTCTCTCTCTCTCGTATATAAGAATCTTGGAAGCGGGCGAGGTCTTTCGCCGTGGTTCCCGGTGAGCGCGCGGAGTAGTGGTATATACGAAGAAGAAAATAAGGTATATGTAGTAGCAAACGCGGCACGAATGGACACACTCGGTGTCTCGTAAATCAAGCACCGCCGAGAGACTCCCAATACGATCGCGTGTAAAACGCATTAAACTCGAGTCGTCCATTTATCTTGGATTAAGCTCTATCGCACTTCGAAGCGTTATATTGTTCGAGTATAATTGCCTCTCGCGAATCCGTCGATTCGCGAAGGTGGAGCGTCGAAAGGCTATCATTCTACGTCAATTCGAGATTCATTAACGGCTCGTTATACACACAAGATTTGTGATCCACTACATCGGAACCTCCGAGGCTTGAGATGCGGGTGCCTAATGCATTAATCGGAAACCACAGCGGAAAATTTGACAAAAATTGTGTTCAACGATTTTTTCGCCATATAAACGTTTGACAAATACGCGAGGACATCGACCAAATGAAAAATGATATCACTTTGGAAAGAGGACTGACGAAAAGTATTGGAAAATTCTCACAATTTTCAAGTTTCCGAGAGTATCGAATCGTTTTATCAAACGATTTGAAGAATGGGCTCTTAGCAATGTTGTTCGAGGTTCTTCTATGCAAAGCGTAGTATTGCAATGTATCGAAAAAAAATGTATCTAAGAATTAATTAGAACAAACGTGGTACAAAAGTGTTAAAACACTCCTTGAGATTCTATGAATGTCATATTCAGTTACGCATCCTTGAGAAACCGTCTACCGAAGAGATACGCCAGAATTTTAATTGCAATCACGCATCGATAAATTAATACAATTAGAACACTCGTTCTTATTGCAAACGACCCCCAATTTTTGAATATCGACCATTAAGTTCCAGTAAATTTGACCTGAAAAATGATGTTTCACCGTCCGTTTATCGTGTATGTTAGGAGTATGCTCGGGTTAGTGGGCATGTATAGTTGTATAGTTGAATTCTTGTTCTCGTCGAGGTTCGACGAAGTCGTCCTCGGCGTACGACTCGAGGGATCGAGTTCCGCTGTTACTCGCTTGCCGGGGCGGCAAAAATTTACGATCGGCCTCGAAGACGCTCTTTCGTTCTTCGGAGGAGCACGCGAGGACGCCCGGAAGAATGTCAACTCCGATCGTCGCGCGTACGCCGCGTTCTGGATTGCCATTGTGCGCCCTCGTGTGGAACGAAAGGAACATTTCGCGGTATACATGTATGTGGATACACACACATATATATACCTATGTAGTATATTTATATATCTCTTTTGAGAAGCGAAGAGAGAAAGGACCAACCGATCCTGCGCGAGGAACAGTGGAAGTGACCAATGATCCGCGATTCAACGGCACGCACGGTATCTCCACAGCGAGAGTTCAACAGCCATCGAGTAGTACGAACTGAATATAGTAAAAACTATCAAACGACCCGCCGCCGCCGCAGTCCGCTCGGTCCTCGTTCTCGGACTGCATTCATGGAAAGCACGACTTCAGAACCCGATCGGCTCTTCTATAAGTTGCGAACGAGATTCTATCGTTTAACGTCGTCGATATATTTTCGCAAAAATGTTCAAACTTTATGAAAATATACATAACTCACATGTAAGTGGTGACCTTTAAATAAGCTTTTAACCAAATCCGGTAGATTCCACTCGACAAAATTCGTTGTAATCGTTAAATATACGATTAGAATACAAATTTTCTATGTAGAATTCATCCGTGAGTCCAAACGCATGATCGTGTATCAATGTTGAAACTGCGCTTATGCAGTTTCTGGGTAAAAAAATTTAACGCTATTATATTGAAGGATAAAAACGTAGTAGTCCGCATCCTATGATCTTAAAGCCATTATATTTGTAAGTGCAAAACTAAAAGAACGATATTTTTAGTTGAAAACATTGTCACCACAATTGGAGTCTCGAATTCTCGCGAAAACAACCTATTATCCCTGTAAAAATCGATTAGGACCCTCGGTATATCAGTATAAATACTTCTCGAAGCTGACAATTCGTTTCGTGTGACCTCTCATCAGGAGACGTTAAATCTATGAGAAATGATCGTTCCGACGGAGTCTAAAGATACGTCTCGTCTCCACCTGGTGACCAGGGTTTAGAGTCATTCGCGGAGCTTCGGTTCCAATTTTGTCTCTCCGAGACCATAGTTTTGTCGACATTCTCGATTCTCCCCCCATGCGCTCGCGCACGCAGTCGTAGAAAAACACAACATTTCGTGAGAAAGAAGAATAAGGAGTGGGCGCATCGTGTGTATCCATTTTATACATATATATATAAACCCATAGACAAGAAGAAGTTTTTTGAAGGTCCGCGACGATGAAGTAACGACCTCGCGCCACGCTCTTCCTCAAAGTTTCTTTTGATCTTCGATGTGCTCTCCTGCGCTTTGCCCTGAGCGTCGGCGGGCTACCTTCCTTTTTCATCGTTGCCACTGGCTTCCTTTCCTTTGCCCCACCCCCCTTTGGCACTATCATTACGGGAAAACGAGTCCGGACATAATTTTAGGGTCCCCCCTCGTGTATTACCTTTCCAATACCGAAACGTTCTCTCCTCGGCATCCAACTAGCTCGGTTCCACAAACCGAAATAATACGAACTAGACCTATAAAAGGGAACGTGTTTCGATCGATTTAACCAAAAATATCGGAGATACGACACCTGCGATACCATAAACTACGGCTACGGGAAATATCATCGAAATAACTTTTTTTCAAGGTAATTCGTGTTACTAACGTTTTTCATCATTTTTTGTTCCGTCTAGTGTTTTCTTGACAATTTTTCTTTATCGACAAAACGAGTTGCCGTTTGTGAACAGGTTAAAAGCCGATGATTAATGGGTCTCGTGCAATTCTTAATCACTAAAGGTCACGAGTCTATTAATAAGGATCATTAACGAGCTGAGCAATTTTCCCATTTTCTTCTATCGCTTCTTGGACGTTTAACTTTTATCGCGTACATACAGGCCGTCGCGTCTTGCCTGTAGTCAACTGTGGGTGTTGCAAGTTTGCTACGGTCTTTTTTTTCCTTTTTTCACTGCCTGCCTACATTTTTCTAATGGGAGAATACGAGTCGAACGCTGACACGAGTGGGGTAATTCTTCCGCAGTGTCATCTATGCATACCCATTTTTTTCCTGGATATGTCTATAGTATTTCACTTTGTCTTTTTTTCGTTTAATATTTTTTCGTACCGTTCGCGATCTTGTCGGTGTTTTGCGATACCGCTAGCTTCACGACAGCTATTTTTTTTATGTCTCACACCCGGCCTATTGAGTTATCGAGAGTATCAACCAAACGAGATGCGGCGAACAATAAGACTTCCACTTATCGATAAACGAACGGGCGAATTATCCCAAGTTATTTGGCACGGTTACTCAAAGTGCCAAACCCTCTTCATTTTTTTCGAGTGTCCCAAACCGCGTAAAAGAACCATTGGTTTTCGTCGTACGTTAATTAAAAATAAAATGAATGGTCTGGTTTTTTTTTCAAATTTATCTCGGGAATATAAAGGAAATGCAAATGGCGTTTCAGACTACGAACATTTGGCAAACGATCATTAGAAAATTAGGGTATTTAGATACGCAGGTCACGTTGCAAGCCATGGATATGACAATTGTCGGCTGCTGCTCGGGACTTAAAAAAAAAATGCAAGCCGAAGTAATTCTTTTTTTTTTTTTTTTTTTTCAAGTATTCTCGTCACTTTGTAACGTGTTTTCATTGCCTACTCGTGTGCGAGCAATTATTAGCATGTATTCACAAATAAGCTCCAATACGTTTGCCATCTGCCCGAGGGTTTCTCTAATTAGTTGAAATTATTCACAAGACTGACTCGGAAATTATGCTTCCTCGTATTCTCACAGTCGTATACGATACCTTTGAGCCCGAGTGCAGAAGTCCGCAGAGCTGTAACAGAAAAGAAGAGAAAAAAATAATAATGTATGCGCTTTGCTCTCGCACGTGTATACATAAAAATTGCCGTTGTAATAAAGTATAGCAACGTTTCACGCAACTTTGCGCGTCTGCGTGTGCGGTAATGATAATGCAAGTAGTGCGACGTGAAAAAAAAAGTGTCCCAGTTGCTTTTTTCTTTTGTATGAAATAAAAGGTGTTTCTGCACTAAGGTCAAAATGTATTAAAACGTGAAGTGGTAGAAAATTACATAATGAAATATTTGGTTGACAGAACAAAGTTATTGTTATACAAATAGAAACATAAATTGTTATTCGGCTTGTTGTTAGAACGATGAAAATCGTGACTCACGAAACTATTCGTTTAATCAACCAAGTATTCTGTACGCCACCCGTAATCCCAAATTCAGCCGATTTAAGAAAAAATGTTTAACCGGATCCATCCTAAAATAATTCTTTTTTTATGCCAGCGAAGAGAATAATTTAATCTGGGATCAACGACAGTTCAATCCATCGGAATACCTGTAAAGGTCGTTCGAAAAACGACTGGGAGACTCCTCTCGTTATCGAACTACCGAGGTCAACGTAATCTATAATGCTATCACTTGTTGAGCATCTTCCGGTTCCGTGTCGTAGTTTCAGGATAAGCGGGACAAAACATCGTTAAACTACATTAAAAGAGGCTCATAAAAAAAAGAGGTCCAGGTCTCTCTCTCTGAAGGCGCCAGCGATTGATGCGGGAGGTGTGCGGCGAACGAGCGAGAAAGCTTGATTTCAAATCCCAGGAAAAGCATTACGAACAAGCTGAATTTTGTGGCTCGTATATATACGGGATATATACATATATATCGCTTCGTCGACAACGGCGGCTTGTCGTATATATTTATTGAGACAATAAACCGCAATTATGAGCATCATATAACCGACTAACTAACCGCTCGACTCGCTCGCCGTGAAGAAACCTTTTTTTTTACATAGCCACGACTTGTCCGCCTGTTGTACCCTTCCTCCGAATCATCTGAGGTTTTTCTCAGCAACCTTGTCCAAAGAGGTGGTAGAATATTATATTAACAAGACAAAAAATGATCTCCAATTGCGTTGCAGATGAACTGCGAAAGAAAAAGAAATTGTTTCCCTCTTCCATTTAGTGAGATAGTAATCCTGAGCTTGATAAATCCTCGCGATGCGTGCGTAAAAATGCATGATTCGATTTATATGAAATATTTTATACCACTCCGTGCAAGAAGAGCCGGCTTCTCGCACTCGTGAAATGAAATTTTGTACGATACTCGTGCGGAAAACTTTTTCTCGTCTCGTGTGATTGCAGGACTCGCCTTCTTGGCCCGTGCTGCAAACTCACACTCTCCAGAAAAAGTTCAATAGCACTCGTATCGTAATATACTAATGTCATACGCGTACAAAAAAACGCCGAATCTCCGCTTTTTGGAACACGTATTATAAAGTCCTATTATCAGTTTGTATTGGTATATAATTCAATAAGCTAAATTTGATGAAAACGCGAGAAATATGGAAAAAAACATTGGTATTCTGCGCGAGAACTGTTCAAAGATTAGATCTACGTTGGATCACGTGCATGTATTCCTATATCAGCGTACTTGATAGAAAAAATTGATTATCAAACTCGAGTATCGATGGGAGAACGCCTATTTTCTCATTATTGAACAACGGTAAAGAATAGGGAGGGCAAACACTATATAGAGTTTCTATCTCGCCGTATATACGTTATATCTGTAACCATCCAAGTATCAATCTGTATCTAACGACGTGTATAGTCTCGAAGCTCTCAGTACCGCTTGCAAAAGGATCTTTTTCTCTCTCTTGACAAAGAGAGAGAGAAAAAAAGAGACCGGGAGTCCTGCCGCCGCACCGCAGTTGCTATATACCAAGAGACTTAATGATCATTACTGCGCCGATGATTGCGTCATAAAAAACGATACTGCCGTACCTGGAACTCATGGTCTGGACAACCCTCTCTCTTTGCTCCTATCTTGAGTAAGCTGCTTGTATATCCATACCATCGTTATCAACTCTAAACTCTCGACGCACTACCCTGCCTCTCTCTCGACTCTCAACCCCGGAAGAACGAAAGCAAGATGACAAAACGGTCCGTTTTCTAGTTCGACAGAAAACGTACATTAGCTTCGGACTCAAACTTCACCAATTGGACTTGAGCTCAGAGAACATAACGAGACGAAGAGCAAAAAGTCGGCAGTTTAACTCACTGATGCAGTGGGAAGTTATACGGCGAATTCGTACAATCAACGAATTTCCAGGAATATTTCGGGCCAACACGCGATCTCAGTGGCTCACGAGTAAAGTCGGCACTTCGAGTTTGGTCAGTTTCTTATTGGCTTCTGTGGCCGCGAAGTGTGAAAGAAGTTGTGGTCCGAGCGACGAGAGATCGAATCAGTAGTGAGGCGCCGTTATAGGTCAGACGCCCGGTGAAGCGGACAACCGCGAAATCGTTCTTGTTTCCCGAGCCTTCGCAATTTAATAAATTCGGAATTGCAAATTAATATCGCTTACGAACCATACGTGTTTCCTATAGTTGTGAAGAATTTTTAATCGCATAGCGTTGATTTAAAGATAATCTAATTATCAGTGCGGCGGAATGCTTTTTTCGGAGACATAAAAAAAGACATTACGAAACGATGACGAAACGTGAAGAAAGTGTGATAATGAAATACCCTGGTGCGATTGATTTAGCATAAATATTCGAGTGTTCCAAAAACAAACTCGTCGCAACCTCATATTGTTAATAATTGCTTAGCAATGGTCATGTAACAAGTACCAATCCCGGCGTACAGTCTGTTGTTAATATTGATAATTGACAAAAGCTAGTTTCTATGGTTTATCGCAACCCGCTGGATTCAAATAACTCATGGATTATTTCGGCTCTAATAAATTCACCGCTGTGTATACTTTATACATACACATTATTATTGTTACTGTGGCAAAAAGATCACTTATTGACAAATATGAAATAACCACTATGTTCGCGATCGAAAAATCAAATTGTATATTAATCCACCTCTTCAATACCTTCTTCGGTGGCCTCTTGCCGTTCCGTCGGTTCTCCCGTGTATGCGATACCGGGTGCCTTATAAACTTATGCCGTTCGACGTGTAATACATCGTATACGATCTCACTGGACGCTGGGTTAATTCGCCTCGGAACAAGCCGTTCAAGAAGAGTTCGAGCCATACGTGGGCAAGGTGGTTGCGAGAGTCAAGGGAACCGCAGCCAGGACACTTGCGATCCTTCTCGTACGTGATGATGACTCTAATGACTCGATGACTCAATCAGAGGCGCGTGCATCAACGGTATAGAGGTATACATATATATGTATCTTGTCGTCGTCGTAGGCGCCTCGCTCTACCGCCGCAGTTTCGTCGTGGATAGATTACTCTCGTCTCTCCGGCAGGGCGCGCCGTTAACAAATCAAGTGGATATCGCGATTATTCAGATACACAACCCACGACAAGCTTACGAGGCAGCAGACACGAGAGCGAGTACATTATCCGTTCGTCGAACCAATCGCTCCTCCTGCAAACTCAACGTCGACGGGCGATCTTCTGCACTCTTATTTTTTCCGAATAAAGACTCCGATGAAAGAAGCTCAAACCTGTCCGCACCTTCCCAATTTTCTTTTTCCTTATAGAAAACACACTGACGGTTGAACAGGAGGTAGCTCGCGGATCAACCGGACAACGCTACGATGCTTGACGAAAAATATAAGGTTCGCTCGAATCGTGACTGCGCGATTATCGTACACCGGCTTCGATGTCATTACGATTAGCAGTCGTGCTCGGTACGTTCAAGCGCTTCAAACGAAGAAGACGCTGTTGCGTTTCGTTATATGACAAGTATGTAACGTCGTAGCTATCTGCCATCTAACAATCGTCACTGTGTACTCGAGGATTTTGATCTCGCAAGATTTTATCTATGGTCTTGGAAGGAAAAAATCGTTCCACGTAGTTATTAGAAGACCACAATATTTTAATGACCACATTTTTGTTGTGTATATACAAGATTATGGGAACGCCCAGTAAAGTCAAACTATGACAACAAACATTGTACAATGTTAATTTTGCTTATGAATAAAGGATATGATATTCAAAAAGTTCTGTCGCACTTGATTTGAGATGCCAATGGAATATGAAAGTATCCAGGCGTGTTCTAGTTTCAACGAATGTTTGTTTTTTCTATAAATTGATTTTTCTATATCCGTTAGACGTGAAACGCTCGCTCTCGCCCTTTTCTCATAGCTCGCAGCTTCGATCTTCTCGGAAAAACGTTCGAGACTACTTTCTCCTGCTACGCATTTACGATCTCCTCAAGGTTCTCCTTTTTCCGCGGATACTGCGGTCTCTTTCCGCTCGCTCGTTTGCGCCGATGAAGGAAAAAAAAACAAGAGCGAAGTAAAACCGTTAATGCGGAAACCGCGATTGCGTGGTCGATTGGCTCTCGAGACTTTTCTCTCCCCTTCGCGATTGGCAATCAATAGAAAAGATGCAGCAATAATATCATCCGGAGTCTCACGATATCAGGCGTTTCTCAATTCGCCGATTACTCGAAGTCGCGTTAACTTTACAACCCGTAATTGTCGAATAATCAATTGTCTTGCCAATTACATAAAAGTAATTGCCCGTCTAAAATAACTACTTGGGGAAGGCCTTATCTCGCTCAGCGAATTGCATTACACAACAGGCGAGTGACAATGAAGATATAGCTTCTTCGCGCGCTTGCTCGCCTCCTCCTTTTACTTCAGAAACTTCAACCGTAATACACGAAACAAACATCGCGGCAAAGTTTGTACGAGCTCGGTCAAGATATCAGGCGTTCGATTGCCGTGCACGTATGAGGAAAATTGTTTACAATGACATGGCATTATTCACGACACGTTTGTACCATTATATGTACACAAGGCGATACATCGTGCGTTTCGTTGTTGCCTTTAATAGCTGAAGTGTTAATTAACCGGTTCTTCTCGTTGATATTACAACTCTACTGCGAGGCGAAGATATCTTCACGCTCAAACTTTTTGATCAGACTCTTATAACTCTAACTTAACTTATAACTTCATTAAATCTGAAAGCAATTCTTGGAACTCCACAGCGTTGAAACACAAGACGTTCTTCGTCAGCATATCGGTTGATAATGTATATCGTTGGAAATTAATATTCTGGGAAAGTTCTGATGGGTGAAAATCTAAATCTGCCGTATTTCACCGCGATTGTATAAATACTTGAAGAAAAATACCGCAATCGAGTACACCGAATCCACGTGATCCATTGAAGCTTAAACAGAATATTTTGGCTAAAAAATGATATATTCAGAGAAGAAGCGTGCCTCTTCGGCAATGCCTTATATTGGCCTAAGTTGAGGAATCGAAGATGGCGTACTCTTGGAGAACGGTAAGAACCAAAAGAAGAAGAATAAGGTGATGGTGTATTGATGGGGGAATGAAGAACAGGCCGTATAGGTGGGGGGGTAAAATGTAAAAAGAGAAGAAGTAGAGAAGGCAACGAGGCCAGGCAGCAGCAGCAGCAGGATCGAAGAGAGTGGGAGCTCCACCTTCTCTCTCTCTGCTTGTGAGGTGGCTTCTCCGAGCGCGTTCTCTCTGGAGTAGGCATGCGAGAGCATGCAACCAAGCAGAGCTCGTGCCGGGACAGGCCCGTCGAATGTTAACGAGACGCGGCGGAGAACGAACATATAACCTCGACTCACCTCACCTAACCCCGGGTAACCGGCGGGCCGCGGTGTTTCGCTGATCCCGCGGTATGATTTCCAGCGAGACGCCGATTGGTTCTCCAGGTACGACCGCCTCGTCCCCGCCTTGTTTCAGACCGAAGCGGTAAACAAAACACTCGAAGCGGCCAACAGCCACACAGACACCCGAAATTAATAATTCGAACTTTTGGCCACCATTTCTTGTGCCATCCCCTTTCGACTGATATCATAAGTATCGCGCGACTTCTCATCTAATCTTCTTGCATAAACCACGGGAATATTGCGACGAGCGCATTCATATTTATTCTTTATTGACGAAAAATTTGATATATTTTTCAATCAGTGTTATTGGTACACTATCGAAACCATGTGCAATTTTGAATCGTAAAAATAAGTTACAGGGTATTTTTCTTATGCGTAAACAACTGAAACCTTCTAGAATTTATCCGATGAATTCATATGAATATATTTGATCCGAATGAGTCTACTAGAGGTCTGTTAATGCATTTTTATCTAGAGGGATTGACTCCATTGGTTTTGCCTCTAATTTAAGAAGAAAAAAAACTGAAACGCAACATTAGAGTTAAGCGTTCACTAGAACATGTAATCGAACTAGAAATGTTTTTTTATGTTTTGTCAACTTTCATAATTTATTTCTGCTATTTAATGAGTACATATGATTAAGTATATAGTTAACGGGATGAAGGACATCGTCACGTAACACCGTAAGGTTCCTGGTGTCAGCTGGTCGACATGATAAGAAACAAAAAAAAAGTTAACTCGTCTCGCAATTTTCTGGCCGACAGATTCGCGAATCTGCGTCGCCAAGTTGGCTGGGTTGGTCGTACGATATGTACAGTATGGTTCGAAGGATTCACAGAGTGGGGGGGAGCCTATCCTCCACGGTAATTGATATTATTACGACGTGGTCCCTCCCATTACGTTATAAATGTTACACGAGTCGATTATATCCCTCTCGCTCGCCTTTTCTCTCCAACGCTTTTGCCCCTTTAGTATGAAAAAGACCCCCGCCGTAATACAACCTTTCCCTCTCGTTTGGGGTTGCACGTCGTTTCTATACATTGTTTACGAACAACAATGCAACCAGCGGACTCGTTGTTTTTCCTCTTCTTCGCGCCGACCTTCCCATCGTCCTCTTCTTCCTGCGGTTTACCTTCGTAACTGCTCGGCTTCGTCACGATTGCCCCACGTGACTTCGAGAAAACCACTCGCGAAAGAGGAGCAGTTAACCCTCTTATTTGACCCGCAAAAGATCGCGAAAAATTTCACAAATTTCTGCATTATTCATTATACTTTTCGCATACAAAAAAGCAACAGAATAATATGCGTTACTTCTTTGATGGTTTCCTATATAACGGATGACAAATATCAACATTTTACGCTACAAATGTAGACCGGTACAGTTGAAGATTGTATCAGCAGTGATATTGTAGCGTGAACGTAACCCTAACCGCGGATTTCAGAGAAAATAAAAAAAAGAAAAAGGGAATCGTGACGAGCATCGTTTATTTCCGCTCGATGTCCCCGGTGGGTCGTTTATAGTGGGCAATCGAGAGTCACCACCGCGGTGGTCAGCCTCGTGCACGCTCCGACGTTTATACTCTTTGCCACAATGCACATCAATCGTTACATCAAATTTTCTAATCTTCGATTAAACGGTTCCGAGGCACCGATCTCTCGATCTCAATCGATCGATCAATACAAGAGAAATATCCAAAAACTACCCCTAAATGCACTCGTTCATGAATTTCATCTATCGGTAATAGAAAGCCACGTTTTTCTAATTGTATGGATCTTACATCTTGAGGCAAGACGAAAGAAGCCATCGAATGATACAAAATAGTTATGGAATACCCCCACATTCACGCAAACAGGAAATTTGCAGTCATTAACGCACGACAGTGTGAAACAATTATTTGTAAAGTTTCGGAGCTTCCTACTGATCAAAGATAAAATATTATCACCAGTTCCCACAGAATATCTGGTTGCCGTGCGTCACTTTGAAGTGAGAAATAAAAAAGTTGGTTCCAAATTACCACAAGAACGTATATTTGGAAACGTTTTTGAAAAAAACACCCTCTTTAATTAGTTGTTCTCAAATGAGAGCTTTCTATAATTAGAAAATAACCAAAAACTACCGGAAATCCGTCAATTCAAAGTTTTAGATGCTTCGTAAAGTAAAAACATGATCTTTAACCATCTGAATACATTTCCTTGGTGTTGAAGGTTTTGCAGAACGAGAAAGGGAATCGATGAGTGGTAGGCGCAGATTCGCCATTTTGAGATCGCGCCTCGGAGCAGCAATCGGGAAGGGATATATGTATGGGCCAAATGCGTACGTATCCATATATACATATATAGTAACCGTGTAAGTATGGATACGCCGGCGAGGGGAGGCTGGATTCGCTTCACCGTCGCGCTTGCACCATTCGCTTCGTCTCACATTATTTCTGTCTTTTTTTTTATTTATTTTTTATTGCAAATCCACGATGCCCGCGAAACCACGCCACGTCGAAATGGACCGTTCGTCGCGTTAATCATTGTTATTACAAAGGCGCACGGGGCGCATTCTTCGGTTGGTACCGAGCGCTCTCCCTCTCTCTCAGTCTCTCTGAGGTTCTCTCTGTTAGAATCTCGTCTTTGGAACTTCGCAAGCCCTCATCCTCCTCTTTCTCCTCCACCACTACCTCCTCCAGCAATCTCTCCAGCAACCCCGATATATTTCGGGACCGGGGTGCGGCGAATTACAATTTATTTTTTATCCGCCGCCATCGGCGAACCCGATGAGCAGCCGCTTCCCAACTGGTATCGATATTTCAGCAAGAACAAAAAAACAAAGAGACAAAAAAAATCATCTCGACGAGTTAGAAAAAGACTTAAAAAAAGATTGGATTAATAACGAATAATAGTGATCCGTGAAAGTAGAATCTGGGGGATAGATGGAGGCCCTCCTCTAATGCCAATAATCTTGGCGGACAATCCATTAACGTGAGATCCGAAGTGTACGCACACTTCCAACTAAAATTTAAGATGAGAACTCGCCGCGCGCATCTTCACAGCCATTTTGATTCCTATATTGTACCGTCCGTGAAGATTTTCTCGTGTGATCGAGCCAAGCGATAGAAGAGCATCATGTAGATAGACTTCTTTGTCCTTGAAAAAAAGAAACAATCTCCGGAGCCACCACTTTGTAGCAGCGGTGGAAGAACGATATTTCGCTTCTAGTGCCGTAAAACGCGTCGTGTCACTATTAAAAACGCATTAATTCTGAATTCGTTTCGAATAAAACGTCGGGACGCTCTCTTCGCGTGATATTCAAGTTTCGAGCTGTTTCTCGCATAGCCGGGAAGTGTGTGATTACCGTTCTATGTATATAAACCAAGACGCAAATCGTTTTTGTTTACAAACGCAAAGCCCCAAAATCACCGCCGCAGAAAGTGGATTCGTCTTCCCGGAGAAACTAAACTTTCATAGAACGTCGCATTAATGAAAATATTAATTTTCTGCAACCCATACTTAACTCGGTCTTTACACTCATGTTTTACAGTTATGAATGAATTTTATTGAAATCAAAATATAAACTCTAATCATTCCTTTCTTGTAGAGCCGCAAAAGTCAACAAACCAATACTGTCGACAATGATGGCATCTTCATAGAAATTACCTAAGATTATCGCATTAACCAAATAATCATTCTATCGGCTTCAGCATGTTCTATCAACTGATTATATCGCAAACTTGAGAATTCATTTTATTAAGAACAAATCAATCCTCGACTATTTTTTTTCATAATCGAAACTACGAAAAAGCTAATGTTCCGAAAACGGTTATGTGATCTTCTTAGAGAATGAATTCTTTCGGAAAGTCGCATTAATAAAATAACCATTTCTATGGCTTTTACATGATATTGACTTTTTCCGCTTGTGCGATTCGGGACGGAATGTTATTTGCTTCGAGTCTCAAGAACAATGATAAAATGACTGTGAGAGAGAGGCGCTTTTGAAATTGGCGAAGAGCAAACCAGCGAGGGTTGTTCATATATCTTCCTCTCTTGCTGCATCCCTCACAGAATTCGTACTTGTACGCTCATCGTGCAGTGTAGTGCAGTTGAGAACGATGACGATATTACCCGTCGACGAGAGCATATCCGTAGCTACAGCCGCAAACTCGAAAGAGAGAAAGAGAGATCGGGAGTGAGCAAGGGACAACGACGAAACTGCTTGCGGAGACGAGTCCCTGTGCTTTTGCGGCAGTTGCGGTCGTTGGAAGCTCCTAAAGTACTCGTCGTAACAGAACGTCCCGGCTCTACGCTAATGGGTGCACTTCTCCGTCACGATGAACGACGACGAGAGGGGACATTGAAAGCTCGTTTCGGGGAAAAACTGTTGATTTTCTACCAGAGAGATTGAATTGTACTGTAAACGACGATGAGCAGCTAAATAAATGTTACCGTAGTTTAAATCATTTTTTTTTACCATTAAAATTATCGTAGTTCGAAGCGGGTTGAACGATCTGTTAACTGGGTCGGGTTCTTGTTGCTTCGTTTCAACGACAATATAAGAATGTCTATGCAATATTCTTCAGTAAGAAAGCAGAAAACCCCATTTGAAGGTGGTGTATCAAATGTCAATGTGTTACTACACGAAGAGGTTAAGACCACGTACTAATTAAGGCATTCACAGTCGTCATCGTTGACACCTTGGTTTGAACTATTTATTTCATGGAAGTGCGCATTTGAACATATTTACTTATTTTGTACTTGCGAACTCGCTCTCATAAAAGCTACGGTCGCCGGTTCCGTTAGAAAATAGTGCAATTTGTTACTGATTGCTTCTTGCACAACATTTTTCTTGAAAGAACGCACTTTTGTTTTTATACTTTGTAAAACTGTTTTGTCGATTACAGGCCGGGTCTCCGACAAGATTTTTCCCCGAAGGGATCCATTAATCCATAAATGTCCACAAGCTTGTTCATCCTTCAATCCGATTTTTTTTTGTGCGTATCGAACTATGTATCTGTATGTATCGGCGCCGGTTCATTGCGGTATAATCAAAAGGAAGCGACGCGTCGTTCTCCCGATGGGATCCGAAACATCTATCCATAAGTATACACCCCGTTGGACGTTGATTCTCGACTTCCACCGATCGTTTTTCCCCCAATGGGTAGGACGCGCCAAGTATAATTAGGAGTCGCAAGCGGCCCTTGGCTTCCTCCGTAGGGTGTAGTGCGGGTATATCGAAAAGAACGCCACAGCCCGGTGGGCTGAGAAAAATCGACCACTGTCTCTGCGTTCTTCCCTCGTTGTTGTCCTCTTGTCTCCACAGGGCGCCCGCGCTTTTACCCGACCAATTTGCTCGAGCAGATTCAGGAGAGCCCGACGATGTCTGGGTTGTGTTGATCGTCACAAAAATTTCGAAATTCCGCGACATCGTTGAACAGCCTCACTTTCTGCACGACGGACCTTGCCGGAGAGAAGAGTCAACCCTCCTAATTCGATCAGCGCGCGAGCGCGGTGGCTCATTATAATCTTAGTAGACGCTACGCGGCGGCGCGTCCCATGGGCAACCCGGCTTCGTCGTCCACCTAAACCTAGCATTAGTATAAACGCGAGAGATCGAGAGTAACATTATGATAGAGTCTATATATATGTATATATCTATAGATATATAAAGAACCTAAGCGGCTTGATCAACGCTAAGATCGCTCTCGATCTCGATCCCGTTTTGAATGCTAAAGTGAACGAAGGGACTTCGGAAACCAAGCGATATTATGATAATGCTCTTCTCTTCTCCCTCGCGCCCCCCTCATGCATCTCGACTATATTACAATGGCGAACGAACGACGATAGGACAGATCAAGCGAAGAGAAAGACGACGCGATGCTTCACAGGAAAGTCTATAAGCCACCGCGAAAAAACGGCCTCCGGCGTTCCTGCATTTATGCGAATCTATACCATAACATCTTTTTATCTTGTTTTTATTCTTTTGCTATACTCGAGAGAGAGCTGCGCGATACGCATGCATAATAACGTGCAACGTAGATATATAAAAAAATAATACAAAACGAAAACAAGAGAAAATATATACCGCTGAAAAGGGAAAAAATTAAGAGGCGATACGGTAGTATATAAAAAGATGTCGAGCAACGTGTAGAGTTACCAGTACAACATTGAACAAAAAAGGAAGAGTGAAAATAATGCGTTGAAACTTGAGAGCTAATTTATTTATATTGGATAAGTAAATGGCTAAAGGCCATTTGGGGTTGCTTGCCGAGAGATAATTTATTTGGCAGTTGATTGAACTACCGTTACAGCTACTAGATGTATACCTTGCAGCGAGTTCCGCTATCCTGCAAATGGGTATACGGTGAAAAGTCTCCATTCACTAGCGAACGGTGGACGACAGGCTGCGTAACATCGTGAATATTTATCCGGGTCAGGCTTGACCGAATACCCAATTAAAGCGGTTTGGATGCTTCGTTAGATATCGGATGAACCGACAGATTTTGAAATCCGCGAAATCGACCTCTCATTTGTTATGTCATTATTATTTGCGTCGCGAGATCGCTCGAAATTAAGTGAGTTGTCGAACGGACATAAAACGCCGTTTCATTACTCGTTTAGCTTGAAACTTGCTGGATCAAAAGGTGGATAGAAAATGCACCTTGTTTATCTGGTTCTCTTACTTCGTTCATCCAGACGGTTTGATTTATAGGTTGCACTTTTTCAACTGAAATAGCAAGCGTTTTAGTGCTTAAACAAATAATCAGCAATTATTGCGCAGATGAGAATCTTCGTTGAATTACAAGAGAGCTAACAGAGAGGGAGGGTTGAGAGTACGGGACAGACGAGGGTATGCTGCTGGTTCGTTTTGCTGGTGTTGAATCAAGGGTGTGCAGAGGAGGGTTCGGCTACTGAGGGATCGTTGTTGCCATGGCGACACCAACCCCGTCCTCCGGGTACGCTCTCTTCGCCTCTGCACCCTCTGGCGCGACGAGGCAACCCTCTACCTCTTCCTACTACTGCTCTTCCTGTTGGCGCCCTCCACCACCCACGAGACCGCTCCTCGTCGCGATCCATATCTCCTGACTCCGTAGTCACGTTTGAATGGCCATTTTGTACGACAAAACCAACCGTGTAACTATCGCGTTGTCATTTTTGTGAGAAATCTCTTTAAATTCCAATAGATTCCAACGATTTTGAACGCTGGAAAACGCGAATCATCGGTGTGATCTACTAGCGAACGATGCCTTTGATAATCTATATGACAGTATAATTTAATTTGTATGTGTTTTGTTGATTCTCTAGCAATGATAGTTACCAAATTTTAAATAGCGTATGTGCGTAAACATGGCCAAGGGAAAAAATCTCATTTTTTATGTTTATCGCGTTTTTGAGCCAATGTCTTCAGTGTCTCGACAGTTGATTATTCTTATTTTGGTAGCTTTAACATTGATATTTCGGTGTATTCAGATCTGGCACTGATATATGGTCTTGAGCGTACCGAGTTATAAACTTATATCTCATAATATAACATCCTTATCGCGTCCAAATCACCCGTCCCGCTTACATCCTGGCGTGTAGATTACTCCACAAAGTCGAGACAATGTCGAAAGAGGACGAACACTTACAATTTTCCACTATGAAAACTATTTATTTTGTGTTCGGAAAGAACCCGGCTTCTCATTTCTCATATCAGTGTATCAATATTAAAAAATTCCGAATAAAGCGCGTTGCACCTAGCATAGAGTGACTCTCGATCATGTGCAAATCTCTAGTACCAATGCGCAAGTGTCGATGCGGGACAGTGCACCCCTATATTCCTCGACGAGATTTCTCGAGTGGCTGGCGCGCCGCTTGTAACCCACTCTCTCTCTCTATCTCGCCGGCTTCGCATACTGCCAGGGGGTTGAAACACGAGCACATGGTGGCATTCTCAAGGGCCCTCGAGACCAGCAACGACGTCGAAAGCTCTTCAACTTAACGCCAAGTCCCAGCGTGACTAATGCCCTGGAAACAATTGTTTTTCGACTTTCCGAGCTTTCTCTGTTTCTCCCATACACAACGAGCTAACTCGCTTCGCGCAACAACAATAAAGAAAATGAAGAAAAGGAAGTCTGCCAAGTATCATTGGTTCATTGTTTAAAAAGCCATTTGTCGATTCGGACATCACATCATGCGTGAAGCTACAGAAAACAAAATTCCACTTGATAGTAAACCTCAGTTAATTCGATCGAATGACAGCTAGAAATTAATCGAAGCAAAAACCTTGGCGCCTTGCCATGATGAACTATTTTAAATTCACTCAAAAAGTCTTAATCGGTGGCTGCCTTTTGTTGTTGAATTGCAGTCTTTTAGAATGTTTATGATTCATTCAGTCGCAAAATTAAACATTATGAAGTACTCATGGACGGAAAAGGATTATAGGCACAGCTGTAATCGGGTTCCCGCTTCGCCAAGGTGTGTAAATATAAAAACAATCACGAATGTAAAGTTAATTGTTAAGAATACAATCAAAGATCCCATTCTGTGATGATCCATGAATCCGCACCAAACAATGATGAGCGCGAAAAACCAAGCCAATTCAATCGAATTTCGACCGGCAATTAATCAAAGCGCAAAACTTGCCGCTATTACGTGCCGAACGATTGAGATTCCATTTACAAAGTCTCTGTAGATGATTGAAGCGATTTGTCTTTTCCCTGATTAATGATTTCGTTGGCTCGGGGAGTTCAGGTAAAGGACTGTACGGAAACTCTGTAGGGGGAAGAAAAGGGTTATATACAGAGGGCGATATGTGCGTGGCGAGGTACCATTTGCGATAGAGGTAACTCTGCAACCCTTCTCGCGGTGGGTATCATCCACCTCTTCTATATTCGTCGGCAGGAAAGTTTGAGGGCAAATCGCAAGCTAGTCCGATCGTTGCAAATATCACTAGGACTATAGGTACGATTTGTCAGTGTGTAGTTTGCAGTTGGTATCTGTATATGGATAATATATATACATATACATATGTGTCTGTCTTAGTATGTGTAGTGTACGCGATGCGGTTTCTTGGCTTAACGCGATCGGCGATGCATGTTGGAGCAGCCAGTGAGTTCGGTGTAACTCGAAGAGAGCTTGCTCGCGAGCACGCATACATATATACGTAGAGAAAGAGAATGAAGGAAGGGAGCCGCGAACAGGCGGGAACCTATATCTACCATGCACGATCGCTCGGTTCACTCGGTTGCATATAGGCCGAGAGACGCGCGCGCGCTTCGCGGGCACGTCATTACCCGGGCCGGAAAGGAAAAACGACCAAGTGAACCTTGCGCTTGGGTTCTCTCGCGGCTCTTACCCCGGCCAATCGCTGCTTTCGCGCTAATGAAACCGAACCCGCTCAGCCAATCCACGTCTGCAACACACACGAGAGAGAGCTCGAACTAACACGTAAATAAACCTCGTGTAAAAAGCCCTTTTGCAACGGGCTTCCCAACGCCCGGTACCGAGCCGCACGAGGGTGTGCTGATACCTTTGCTTGATCGAATATAGAACCCTTCCCCTTTTTAATTTTTTTTCCACAACGCCGTATCAATTTTTTTCACGAAAGATGAAGCGTGCATGCAATCAAAAATCGATGTTTTTTAACTCAAAGGTGTTTCATGTACCGCTAAAAAAAGTTGTGAATAAATGGTTCAGCTTAACTCTCTCACAATGTCACACAAGATTTCATGCTGTATTATTCATTCTGTATCATTCTTAAGGACACCACATGAATGAAAAAGTTGTATCTCGATCAATTCTTGAGACACTTTATGTACCAAATACTAAGAAAGATAGAGGCGCATTGAACATCGTTTGTCATGTAAATCGACGAGGATTACACCCTCCTGTCATTTGCGGTCATGGTGCGTAAAAACATTTCTGAACAAGCAAGTTCCAAAGAAGCATCATGGCCCGCTGAGAATGTTGAACAAGACGACACCCTTTGTTTTCTTCAATTCGGATAAAACATTAATGTAGAAAATATTAGTGACTATGAACATTTGAAGCACTATAAATATTTGAAGATTGCACCGACGCCTAAAAAAAAATGGTCAACCAAATGTATCAACTCTCCGTTAGTGTGATATAAATGATACAAAGTATGATCGTCACGTTCGAGAGATACGGTACTTTTAACGCGACATCACAGATTAACGACCGTTTCAAAGCTTTAATCAAGCCCGCTTGATGCACAGATCATGTTTACACGATATTCCAAGCAGGTTTTTAAGATAAGAGTGCATGAGCACGTAGTTTCGAAAAAAATATACAGTTGGGAACCTCTGAAACGTTGATGATATCTTTGAAAAAAATAAAAATCACGTCGCGCGATGAGGGTGATGTTTACGGATCGTGTCGGGCATCTTGTGAATCTCGTATATCGTCGACCGTAAGAGACATGCGTAAAAATAACGTCGCTAATTATTCGTCGCGTTGTGTGGATCGTCCGACGAAGTGACTGGGCTGTTGAAGGAGTTTCATCGACATGAGCATTGATGACTGTTAACGACATCCGAACGAGTTATTGATACGTTACCTCGCCTCCTTATGAATAGTCTGCGACTTAGATACGAAAATTAAAAAAGCGCGTGTAGCGTGTTGGACAGTTAGAATCTCTTTTTCCCTTCGGTGGTTTTCTTACATACCCGATAAGGTATGCGTCGTGCACACGACCGCGTGTTAATGCTCACGTGAACCTCTCTTCACTGTGCGCTCTCTTGAACGTTATACGTACATATACATTACCCCTGGCGTCGTTTCATGCGCCGCGAATATATATCCTTGGTTTACACGTTTGTATCTACGCCAAGGGAACGCCGCGACTGTCTCGGTGCGTTCGTTCGTTTCTCGTACAGAACGAGAAGAAAAAAAAAAGAAAAAAAAACAAGTGAGACAGAGTTGCACATGCACGCTTCGCGTTTCGATGTACGTCGTGCCGAGAGCCGCGGAGTCGGAGGCGCGCAGGGCTATCATTATGGCGGCAGTAGACACTCCCTCCTTATCGCAGGTTTCCAGCGCAAAGTCGACTCTCGAACTCCCTCGGCCTCCCCGGGTACACTCGCCTTCGCCATCATTATATTTTCCGCCTTGCCAAGAGAACGATATATGCTACTCGCGGTAACGCGAGAGAGCACCGCGGTTGTTGCAGAATGAAGTGAATGAGAAGACGCGGGAATATAAGGAGAGAGGTGCTAGCGACTAGGTACACCACCCTATATACTGTATATATCGTTCCAGAGAGGTCTGTCGTTCGCATCTATCGTGAAAACGGTATCTCGAGCTATTCTCTCTCGTGCGGTAAGAAAAGATCTGCTGATATATTATTCGCGGTCGAACGAAACAGTGGGAGAAGGATACCGATGGATAAGACTGCATGCAAAGCGGTACCAAAATGGCGACTCTCGGAGGCCGAAGTGTATACTCCATTATTGTTCTCGCACGTTCGGAAGATGCTTTGCGATATTGAGAACGTATAAGAATCTATCCTGATGCATGGATAGAGGAAATAAGAATTCTCGACACAGATAACCTCAGCGATTAATAAAAGTTCGAATTATAATTGTTTTTTTCGGATATTGTGTGCAAGACGATAATTGAACCACTCTATGAGAATGGATAAGATTAGTTGAAATTGATTCAGAACCGCGAATCGCGGTCAAAATGATTCCTTCCTCCTCGAAATGACGAAAAATAGAAAAACGAAGTAAAAACTTTGTGGTCATTTCAGTCCCTATAGCCGCTGTACCGTTTAAAATTGCCTGAACCCTTTCGATGGCCGTAAAATAGGAAATATATGAGTTTAAAAATCGAAACAAAACAAAATCGGAACTGACAAGTAGTAAAGTGAATGAATTCTCTCCAATCACTCAGCGCTAAACATAAAAATAGCGTACTCACTTAATAACAGACCGGGTATCTGCGAAAATGATTATAGATATAAAATCCCACGCAAAAAAAAACAACCCCCGCAAAAGAAATCTGGAAACGTAAAAAATAGTTTTAAATTGCACGAACAATTCATCCAATGATGAAAGTCGACGTAACGTAGCAATTTGCAGTAAAAATTAACTGTATATCCTCGAGCCATCATGACACATATTCTAGGAACGAATTTTCTCCCAAGAAAACTCTCAGTGGCATTTAAGAAGATGGAAGGATGCATAAGAATGAGCCTGCATGTTAAGATTGGTACCAAAATGGCGTCGGACAAAAGCCAACCCTCATTCCCGCAGCGGAGCTCATTTCTGCTCGCTCACGAAGCGATTAAGTCCTGAACGTATTCTTAAAAAAATGCACGAGATAAAAAAATTAAAAAACGAAAATCTGAGAAAAAGAAGAACCGGTATAGACAGTACGGACATAATGATGACGCGGACGTCCCGAACGCGCGTCTCCCGCGAACGCGCGCGCTCGCGCGTTTACTCTGCCATTAGGGAAGTTTTACCGTAATGCGCTCGCGTAACTCCTGGCCTACGGATAACAACTAGTGGCCGCGCGTGAATATATATCAAGAGTGCCATGGGGTTACTTAAAAACGCATAGAGTTAGGAATGGTAACGTCTCTACGGCGAGGCAATGGCCGCTCGTTCCACACAACCCGCGATAAGACTCTGCGCGATGTGTCCCGGGCTCTTATCGCGGAACGAAGTTCGCTTCAACTCAACCCCCTTGCCCCTCTCCAGAAGGCGTAAAATTCGCGTTTCGCGAGTCGTATAAGTTAGTAAGAAAACGACTTGGAAGGCTTTTACGACCGTTGCCCCAGCATCGGGCACAGTACAACGACAGTGAGAGAATTTGCGCTCCTGCGCCTATATCTTAGTACTCGTTTACGTTTGGGAAAGCGAGAAAGCGCATACAGATACCGATAAGGAAGTTTCGACTTTGCTTTTTTTTCTTTTCTTCTTTTTTCGTATTTCTATCTCTGTCATTCAACAAACCTCGGCTATATGCCGTTTCTACTCTCCAGCCACGAGAGCCGTGTGACTGCGCTCGTAAAAGATCCCCACGGACTGAAAATATCCGTAATTGTTATTTCTCCGCTCTCTGCCTACTGCTGTTACTGCTGCTGACTCCGCAGACTCGAACAGTATTCGAAAGATTTTTTCATATTATTTTTTTTTCCAAGCAATGCATAAGAGACTCTACCAGAGAGTCAAGTCTCTCGGCATACCATAAATTACAATATTCTCTCTCTTCTAACTGCCATTGATTTCTTTTTATCGTTCGCACAAGTATCTGCATGTCGCCATCCATAAGAAACACACAGAGCCTAAAAGACCATTTCGGACGGCAGTGAACAGCCCGTTTTTTTCGTAAAAACGTCCAATTAGCACGAAGGATTTTTCCCGCTGAAGGGGGTAAGGAATTCCGGGTCTTTTTTTCAACATTGAAAAAAAAATCACTGAACGATTCTTCAAATCTTTTTTTCTTTGCAAACCGAATTTTTTTTATACCAACGATTATCAATTAATTAAAACATAAGGTAATACACATTAAAACACTTTGTCCTATTAAACCACGCAATTTTTTTTTTCTTTCGTATCCGACGGCACGACGCGACGATTTTTTTGTACACACACCGACTTCCAGTCTCACACACTGATCGGTTTTTCTTTTTTCTTTAACGTGATGTAGAGCGTTGCAAAATAAACGACAGATCGGTTTTCGATCCGAAACTCGCAGTCTCCCGTGTCGGACAGAGGAGCATGTGACAATCCGCTCGCATCGAGGACCGAAGCGACTCTATAAGGTGGTTACCATCCCCCAATAGGCCCGCGCGGCGCGGCGTTCTCCGGCGCGGACCCGGCCGCGCTGCAATCATTCCGGTAATGATTGTCATTACCGAGAACGGGCAGGGCTAGTGAGCAAGAGCGAGCAAAGCAAAGAGCAGGACGGAGTTTCAACGTTGAAACGCGGGGGACTTGGAACTAACGTTGGCCCCCCTCAACACGGGTCGAAGAGAGGACGCAAGGATTGGCCTGCATTGCGATTGCGTTTCCGGCTGGTCCCATTGGCCGACAAACTCAACTCTACGACCTCTGATTCTGTCTGCATGTCTGTCTGTCCAACGGATGTTTCTTGTATCTTTCGATGTTTTACGAGGGCAGATGCGCGCACGAGTCCGCGGACTCTTCAGGGCATAACAATTCCTGTAAGTGATATTACAGAGATAGAACTGTGAAAGGATCATCGGAGTTTCCAGAAGTCGGATCATTCTGTGAATTTCATAGGGATAACCTGTTATTTGGACCATTCATTGGACGATTGAATAACATTTCGGCTTCTGGGTTAGAAGATTAGTGTTACCTGGCGCTTGTTATCTATTACGCCTGGGGGAGAACAATGTTTTCAAGATGATTTTGTTGTTTCTTTCTTTGCTTCATCGATTCATGAAATTGGAGCTCGGAATATCAACTATCCAATAGTTATTGGGGTTTGTTCGGTGACACTGCATAAAATATTTTCGAAACTGAACGAGGTAAACGATCCATATTCGTCATATTATATCCGATACTTGTATAGATTTTTGGGAAAATGTTTGCTGAAATCAAAAAAAGAACTCAGAATCGAGCTCTTCGTTGACTTCTGGTTGAATCAGTTATATTTTCGGGCTTTGTGATCGCTCATACCTGGACGTTTTTGTCTATCACGCCCGAGGGGAAATGTTTCGCCCATATTGATTACGCGCAATTGTAGAGATCCCTACAAGTGGCAATTTCTTTGCCTTGGCAATTCGTGGAATGGTATTAGGGGCACTGGTAACGAGTGCTGCGAAGAATCGTTTCTTCTTATCAATTTTCTGAAGGAACAAGTTCAAGATCGGACAAAAACACTGATACTCCAGTTGTTCTTCGATGTTCACTTGAATCGCAAATCGAAAAATGTTCGTGAAAATATTTCTGATACAAGTAAAAAAAGAGAGTTCGAGTGGAAATTTTTTTCGTTATCACTGATTAAATGGTCGAGGTCTCGTTTGTTGCCTGGTTCTCACGGAAAAGCAGAGAAAGATCAACGAGAGACCCCCGTCGGTGTGGATATAGTCGCGTAGTCCGCCAACGCGCCCATTCATTACGCGTCCAGTCTAGAGACTGTTCCATGCGCTACAGTGTATATGGAAGAGTGTTGTTACTCTATACGAACCAAGAACGGTGCGGAGTATTCACGTGTGCACCCATTGAGCGTGCATAGCAGAAGCGAATTAACCTGGGATGCGCGAACGACTTCAATGAATGGAAGATTACCGGGGTTCCCCCTCCGCCCCGGCTTCGCTCGTGTCCAAAGAGCCGACGCTTTATATGCCGGGTAGGTCTCTCGTCATCCTTCATGATTTACTAGCTTTTCGTCTCATAGAATTATCTCACTCCGTGGCACGTCAAACGTGAGAAATTTTCGCACACGTGCCCCCCCTCCAGTTCAAGCTCCAACTGAGAACTATGTAACTCTAACGAATTCCTGCTGGGATAATTAGACGAATGAAGTCACCCTCGCTCGTCTTGGAAGGACGCTGGTTTCGCTTGACCTTTTTTCCTTTGCTCGATTGGATTTTCAATTAAATCAAATAGACTCAGAGGCAAACACATTGTCATGCCAATTAATGAAACAGAAGTCGTTATTCCTCCAATCTGCGTCTTCGTCTTCGCGAAGAGACTTTTTTTTTTTTCTTCTTTTTTGGTTCAAAGTCACGTTGTTCAAAGTATAGAAAGGTGAAACGAGTTTCGACAGACAGAGATGTGTTATATAGTGGAAGAAGAGTAGGAGTACTAGTAGTAGTAGCGGCAGCGGAATGACGAGACGAGCAAGAGAAACGCTACGAGGTCGACATCAAAGCGGCCAGATATCACGGTGGGGCCTTTCACGGCCGACATTATCGCGTTACTTCCGCGTGGCCGAGCGTCATTTGCCTCACACCATCCGATGATTTGAGGGCAACCAAGCCACCGCGCTGTCGCCACCGTTCCGGGATACCCCCGAACCCCTTCATCCCGGCAACCCTCCACGGACAACGGCGGGGCTACTGGCGGGGCCATTATGTCGCTCTCCTCCGGCCTGTACCAAACGCGAACTAAAATATCAACGCCCGACGGATACGGCCGATCGTTCTTCGCTCAACAAGACTCTCGAAGCAGATATTCGCATCATATTTTGAACAGAGGAAACAAACATGTACCATTTTATTGTAACACAAGTAGCTCAAACTTATGGAAAATGATCGAAATTCACTAATTGGCTTTTTATCAAGCACGAAATTGTCCCTTACAAACATTTCCACACTCGACGTATCATCTTACAAAAAAAAATGCTAGAATTGTCGCTTTAATCAAACAGTATTCAGTTTTTAGCAAAGAACATATAAAATGGAATGTTTTTTCATAAAGAAATAAATGTTCTCAACTGTTGCAGAGATTGTTCAAATTCTTGAAAAAAAAAAAAAACATTCGACAACTCCAAATATTACTGTTTCATATTCACAATTCTAATTCATACATTTATCTTCGTCATCTACATGAAAATCCGACTTTCCCTCGTGCTCAATAATTCATCGAGGCAACCCTTTTATCCCGTAAATACTTATCCACATGAAAAAATTTCAATACTTTTTCGATTCGTCTCTCGCGAACGCGAGATAATTCATGGAAGCACGAGGCTTTTATATCGTATTTATCTATATGAAAATTCATCCTCTTTTTTTTTCTTCATTCTATCGCTCCCTCAGCGAACGCATGATAATTTATCGAAGCAGGAAGTGTCGGGAAGAGTATTGTAGAGGAAGAGGCACTCGAGTACTTGGAGGGTTGTTTCGCCTCGGTACTCTCGTACTCTGACTCTTGTCTCGTTGGGCCTCTCTATATAGTGTCCTCATCGTGTCGCGCCGCGGGCTTTCGCTCTGCACCTTTCACGCGAATTTTCCATCCTCATTCGCGTCTACATATCCACCGCGAAGAAACGTAACGGAGTATTCTGCACCATTTAACATGCAAAGTGACGACGCATACGCCCTTCTTTATCCGAGAACTCGTTATACGTATCTCGGTTGTTCGCGCGGCTGTACTATTCTAAAATCGTCGTCGCTATCACGCGGTCTCCGAGCAAATACACCGTTCGCCCATGGCTTCGAGAAGGTCTCACGCTCTATTATCTGCGACGACGACGGCGACAGTTACGAAACCATTAAGGTTATAGCCGTCAGACGACGTTCGTTCGTTCGGTGAAATGTCGAACCGCGGGAAGGCATATCGGGATTTGTTCTCTCGGTGCAAGATGCACGCGTGGTTTACAGCAACGAGAGTGACGAAATGGCACTTCGCCCTACTCTAATGCCGCTTCTGGATGATGTGGATGCTGGTTAAGAGTTCGCTCGCGGCTTCTTCCTACTCAAACCACCCGCTTCTCCTTCGAGTCGTTGGGAACGCGCGGCGCCGCTTCTGCATTAAGCACTTCGCTCTTCCCGCGACAATTTACGATACATTTGCGCGGACGAATTTAACTCACGCGGAAATGCGACTTTCACGCGGCTGCGACGTGTTATCAAGGATTCCGACAAGATGAGACTCCGTATTTTTTTTATTCATTGTTTTTTCTTTTAGTGGTATATGCATCAAAAATTCTGATCTTGCGGTGACTCGAAAGACTATGAAACATCAGTAATAGACTTTGAAAAAATGAAAACAATAACTGTTACAAATATAAGTATTGCATTTTTTAAATATAGGGGTATCTTCGTTTATTACATAGTTGTCGGTGGGCAATCAATTTAACCCTGAATAATGCTGGGAGCGGAAACGATGCAGTATTAAAATGATCATACGAAATCGATAGTGGTCGGATGGTAAGCCCTCTCTCATAGCTTATTATAAATTAGTCAACGTACACTCTATAAATATGTTATCGAATAATTCAAGATTGAAAAAACAACCCGAACGAAAAGTCATCAGTTATCAAAAAATCCTTCAAGATTTAATTGGTGGTGATTTTTTTAATTAATTCATTCTAATGTATTAAATATATCAGGAAGTAATGCCGATAAATGTTCAGCCGACACCGTGACCATTGCCGTACTTATTGCACGTTCAAGAGTTATACATATATACATGTCTATATAGTCGAATCAATGGTGAATTGGATTCATCCCTTCGAAATCGAGTGAGCTCGAACGAGAGGTAGGAAGGGACGTTGGCGAGGCATTTCCGCCCGGAGAGGCCGCAAGTCGGTTCATCAGTGCGACTATATACATATATATATATGCGAACACACCACGAGAGCGCACCCAGCTCCGTTGTCATGGGGATGATCCGCGTTGCGGACACGAACGAAACGCCCCTTGCTCCCAGCAACCCCATACGTGAAATCGACGACAACACATCGAACCTCTTCTACCCTCAGTTCCCGTCTAAGCTCTGCTAAATAATTGTTCAACTGCCGCTATTCGTTGATTTCCGAAAATTCGTTCATCGTGGAATCGAATTGCTCATTTCCTTTTTTTATGTGTAACATTTTGGAACGCTCCGACTAGACAGAGACATAAGAAATCCTTCGTCATCGCAGGGACCGCCTCACGGAGTTGGAAGCTACCTAAAAGCCCGAACGGCACGTTTAAACCGCTCGTAATGATCTCGTTCAAGAGTCAGAGCCGGCGAAAGCTTCCGCATTTACTCTCACTTTCGATGATTTTATTTTTCTTTCTAGTTCAATCTCTTATCCCCTGTACCGATCTCTTTCGCACGAGGATATATCGAGATATCGATCTACATAGATCCCGTACCCGCGGTAAATCTTATCTCGTCAACCTCGGATTTAGAACATCTTTCGGAGGATTTTCTGGCCGACCACAAATTCTAACGGAAGTGACTTTCCGTACGAAAATAATTCTTTCAGCTATCGACTCTCTGCTCTGCCGAAAAAACCTTTCTAATATGGAAAGTAAAGAAAAAAAACCTAATCTTTTCTAATTTCGGGCAAATATCATCAAATTTCGATTAAACAATTGAAACAAAAGGTATTTTCTCGGAGAATTAAATCATCTATTCCTTCAAAATTTTTAGGATTATATATTCGAAGTTGACAAAAAAAAAACGGATTTATCTGGTTACTAGAAGTTGCGTTAATTGACCGACGATAATTAAGCGTTGTCTGCAATTTGTTTTATCTTTACGCATACCAAACTCCTAAAGGATAGATCTCTTTCGACCGCATCGTTTACAACCCCCCCGCGAGAATTACAAACGTGTAAACTCTCTTGGCACGCAAACCAACCGCTTTCCGTGAAGTTTAACAAAGATGTCAAGTTTTTTAGTCCCATCCTACGAGGGGAGCATACAATCCGAGATTTTGTCCTGTTTACATGCTGAAACGAGCGATCGCCGGCTTGGCAGTGTTTCAAGCTTCGCAGCCTGTACAGCAAAAAAAAGTTACGTTGCTACTAATTAGCGGTAGTTATTAAGGCGTTTGATTAGAAAAAAAAAGTAGCAACAGAATCCGGTGCGTGTTCGTAGCTCCGAGCGCAAACATTGCAACACGCGGATCGTCCCGGTGGAAAATGAATAAAAAAAAATCATTATCCCGACATAGCGGAACTTCGTGATACAAAGTTCTTGATCTCGTGTATCCACGCGGGCTTTCAAAATTATTACAATCTCGCGGAACGTTTAACTCGCCGATGTACATTGATAATACGACAAAAAAAGGAAAAAGGAACAAAACAAAAAGTCAAAGGAGATCCAAGTCGTGTCGTGTCCTCGTATAACTATAGTAACAGGATAATGTTTTGCCATGTCTACGCTAAGCCACGGCACAGCCTTCTCCATACCGAGAGATGTTCAACCATAATAGGTTTTCCTTTGAATGCTAATTCGCCAACGTATACGCTCTGTTTATACAAGAATTTATATACAGAAAATTAGCATAAATTAAGAGACTATAGGATGATAGAGAGGGATAGAGAGAGAATGAGGCGCGTGTATGTAAATTGTATAAATAGTCATTAGAGAGTACCGGGAGTGGCTCGGGGTCGTTCATCGACGTTGCCTTTCGGGGAGGATTGAAGATATCGTGGGATACGGAGTTCCCGCGGGATAGCTTTACGGCGAGACTCTACTCGAGACGTCCGGTCGGTGTATAAAATCAGTGGGCGAGGCTCGTGTGTTGTTTCTCTTCGTAGAGAAACCAAAACAGGTTGATGCCATGGCGAATGCTTTGGCGACAGGAAACGAATCATTCGAGCTAGACTCCTCGCGATCTATGGCGCAATTATTTAGTGGAATCGTTTTCAGCGACTGTATTTAAGTTGGAAAACGAATCGATGGAAATAGAGCTTACTCCGTTCGTCGATTAAGACACTTTGTATAACGCACGGCGAAGCGTCAAAGTTGCCAGTAGTTGAGATTAATAGTAGACCATTAAGATATTAAAAACCGACAGTGATGGAACGAAGTAATACCTATACCGATATTAGTAATAATTATTAGGACGGTCTACTTTCGTTTTTTTTTTTTTTCAGTCGGAAACATGCAAGTCTTCGAAACGGCAAAGTCACGGAGATGAAGATGTGGAAAATTATACATAGTAGCGTATAAACTCGGACACGGTGTCAAGAAACGTAACGGCCGATAGGTAAATTACAAGAAATTATTCCTTACATTTAATTTTCATTTATCTGTACCATATGGTATTCAATTAAGTGGGTAACATATTTTTTTTTATTACATAAAAAATAGAATCGTGAAAATATTAAGACACCGAGCGTTCGTTTCGACGCCGAGGGCTTAAAAAAGAAAATTTGTGAAGTGGCGTAACACTAGCGTGCATACATACGGAAATATGCGGGAATAAAAATTTTCAGTCGACATACGTCGAAACTTAAATGTCGGAGAAAATGCTAACGCTTATTTAAAAATTCTGCGCTTATCTTTCTATCAAAAAGAAAGTTTGATATCAACAGAAAAAAATGATAACATATTCAAAAAAATATAAAATACTCGCCAAAAATTCTGAATAAGGTATTATAATTTCTTTTGTATATGTTAAGATCTATTATTCGTTTAATAGATGTTGCTGTAAAAAACTAACGTTCCACTACAAACTCTTTCACGCAGGACGGAAATCTTTCGTATCTATTTGCATTAAACAAACGATAGTTCTTGGGATATAAAAAAAGTTCCATAGCAATTGATCTATGTAATTTCATGCATTTAATAAAATATTTTGTTGATTACCGAGTCTTTTGACACTCACAGAACGAACTCAATTGAACATCGTTGACGCGAGAGAATAGTTTCGAATGTTCGATGGCTTTGGTGAGATTTAGTCACTACGTGCGCCTGCGATTGCGTCCACTTGTAAATTGTGGATCAGAGGCGAGAGGGCGACTAAAACCCCCCGCGGAGTGTTGTCGGCTACCTGGGCTACCTGAAGGCACTTCTCTTTCTTTCGTTCGTTGCCTTCACTCGCTATCTTTGTCTCGGCGTTATATCCAAAGCCCGCCCGCAGGGATTCACGCTGAACAACCCGACATCCATCATCGCGGACCACCTCCGGTGACACACAACGCCGATGAGATTAAACCCCATTACTCTCTTCCTCTTTCGCGTGTGCCCGACGCGCGCGAAACTTATGCGTGCTGTGCACTCATACATCACGCGTAGTTTTTTACGAAAAAATAAGAAACGAACGTACATATATATATATGCATATTTCCTCTGAATTTTTATGTCTTACCACTTACTCCGCCCGTATCATGTGTAGTTTACACTATAATTCAGAAGGCGGGAATTATCTTTCGTGTTCAATTATCTTACTTCCTCATAGAGAAAGCTTTGTTTTCGTGAAAAAATTTGGTTTCAAGATTTTTATGTCATCGTGTTCGGAATGCAATCTGAACAAGTAAACAATCACATTTGGAAAATCTATCGGGTGTGTGGGTTTACTAAAATACAAATCGAGTTTACGGCAAGGTTGCTTGGTATTAAATCCGGCCAAAGTTGATAGAAAGATCCGTGAGTTTTAAGCATTTTATTTTTTCAAATTTATCGAAAAACTGATTGGCCGCGTTGCCGTTTCCGCAAATTTTATGTAATGAAGCTCTAACAAAATGTTGCAAGTTATATTCGCACAAACCTTCCCCATTTCGTTTTCAACGCTATTGCAAAGCTTCCTCTATGAGGAACCCGCAGTTGGTCGAATACATTTCTCGTGGACGAGCTTTGTAATCGACGTAAAAAACAAAATGAAGGAGCAATGTGCGAATATCATTTGAAATATTTTTTAGTTTCTGTGGACTATTATGGAAACGAAACGAAAGACGACAGTAGCGGTGCAGGAAATACAAACTCGAATAGTGGCTAGCGCGATCCATGTGACCGGGTTGGCTTCCATCCCGTAGCGGGAAACAACGAAGGCGGTCTCCTCTATTCTCCATCGGGAGTCTTTATTTGCATTTAAACGGTTGCCCAGTTGACAAATGAGGCCGATATTATCGTATACAATCGATTGTTTGGCGCTCGCTTCGAAGCGTCGGCAGGTAATCGCCGGGGTTGTCGTGTTGGTCGCTCGAGAGCGAAAGGGGGACAGATAGATAAAGGAGGAAGGTAAGCGCGCGCGGCAAAACTTCTTATAGCCGTGTGATACAGATGCTGCGATGCTCACGGAGAAGAAGAAGAAATTGAAACAATCGAGGCGAACCGAAGAAACGCTCCGCGCGCCGAAGCCTCGAATCTCAGCTGTTGCGAATATCTTAATTCCTTTTATTTGCTTTTTGCAATTTTATTACATTCGCGCAGTCCTCGCGTTTCACCAATTCCGATCTCACAGAATTGCACATGGTGGCAATCGATTACCATAGCGAGAAACGTGAGCCTGACGTCTCTATCGACCGGAAAACACGCGGGAATACCTGCACAATTATACGTTATTCAACGTTCTTCGATCTTCGATTATACGTATATGCGTATACGTACTTCGTTTGGTTTTTTTCTTTTCTTACGTTAAATGAGATAAAAATTGATTCTAGGAATGTCCGGCAAATCGAGTGTCTTTACATCCTTGTACGTGACCGCAAGCAAGATATCTTAATCGTTAATTATGTAATGAGACGGTTCCGGATATTTGTTTCGCTTGGTGCGTGGAAAATATTGCTCAAAGTTCAAAATACTGCTGTATGAAGGAATGAGATACAGTAGAGATTCTCTCGAATTTGTCAGTTATCTTGATTTTTTTCGAAAGATGGCATTTTCTTCACGTTGAGCAGAGGTTGTTTTTTGCTCGAATATTCTTTATCCAACAATTGAAGGTTCGTGTCTTATTAATCGAAATGTTACGATTCTCTGTCGAGTACAAAGAATTAAATACTTCGGAGACACAGAGAAGAAGGCGAAGAACGAACAAGGAAGACGGCAAAGGGGTCTAGAGGGGAACAATTAGAATATTTTCTACTACGTTGTGAAAGAGGATGGGCTTGGCTGACACTCTGACAGGCCACAGTCAAATGTTCCACGCTTGCCTGCGTACGCGCGCACTGAAGGTCTTCGCTCTACGTCACGGCGATGCACGCTCTTCTTTATTTCTCTTTTTTTTTATATACATGAGAGACGCCTTGCTGCTCCCACAACAGTTATAAGCTGTGTATACACTGTGTATAACCGACGTCTACGCCACATTATATTATTCGCATTATATCCAAGTTTCTTTTGTGTGAGAAACAAAATTTGTATCCGGGAAGCCTTCGAGTAAAATTCCTCTGAACAATGTCAGAACATTGGTTTTCCTTCTTTTCTAGTTCTCGCATCGAACAACGAGACTCAGCGATTAATCGAACTCTCGTCAGTCGATTAAATCAGATAACGAAAAAAACACAATAAAATTATTTTCGAAACGACTAATGTCATGCGTAATTCTGGTCGGAAATTCTGTTCTCCAACGCGCGCTCGGCGAGGAACGATGCGTGAAAATATTTTATCGAGAACAAAATTTTTTCGATGTCTGGTAGACATTTCTTTCATCGTACTATAGTCGGGACCTCGACGTTTCTCTTCTCGCATATAACGAGACTCTTCGAATAATCGAACTCTCGCAGCTTATTTAATGAGGTACGATAAAAATACATAGTCGTTACACGTCTCTCTCGTCTCGCGACGTTCTCGAACGCAGAGAGCCGATGGGAATGATCGTCTCATGCCTCATCTCTGCCACGGGTCATTATTAATTTATTATTATTAGTATTATTATTATGGAAGCCGTCGCGGCGCGACGACTCGTACATCGAGGAAAATCTACTGGTTTCTCATCCATGGAGAACGAATAAAAAAATTGTCTTTGCCTAGCGTCATATAAGCAGTACGGATGAAGAAACAACAAAAACGAATCGGACCACGATAATCAAAGTTTTATAGTGTGTCGGGAGAGTCGAATGTTTAATTGGATTCAATATTAATTCGATTAGATAGACAAAACTTAATGTAGTTGGTGTTTTTTGTCGTCTCTTTTTTTTATCGAGTTGTCGTGCGAATGAAGAAATTCGTCGGATCAGAGGCGCGGATGCCGCAAACGAAATTTCGGTTCGGACGAGACGCGCCGGAGGGGCTCGCACAGGTGTATAAAAGCATCGACCGTACGAACAAACCGGAATCTCATTACCCGAAGACAAAGGTGAGTCGATCAATCATCGTCATCGTGTGCGAGTCGAGAAAAGTACGTTACGCGTATAACGCTACAAACACACGTTGCGTTTTGTTACGATGATGAAGAGAACGAACGAGAAGAAGCAAACGATCGGACACGAAAGAAAAGTAGCTTTATAAGCTTGGCGGGTAGGCGATAGTCTCTCGGTGGTCCACGGGGCAAAAGCCGCAGATGTAATCCAGAATCCAGAGAACGAAGTGAACGCGGAACAAACGCGTATCCGGAGTGTTCTTTTGTTCTTGGAGAGAAAAAGAAAGAAAAAAAACGAAGCGAGCGCGGTATATTTGAAGCGAGGGAATTCCTTCTCGACTGTATCAAAAGATACTTTTTCCGATCTTTCTCACTCAGCTCACGCGTGGAAAAAGAAACACGAGTCCGCGAGTTATTGGATTCTTTCACAGATTCGACGAAGCCCGTTCGCGCACACGCGTAAAACGCACGCCGAGCCGTACTTGCCACACGGAGAACGCGTTAAATTCGTAATTGCGATTATTACGCTGCCCGTGGATGGGTAGAAGATATCGCCGTGTCGAGGCTTCGTGGGTGTCGAGTTTACGGCTAGGGTCTGCAGGAATATGTGGTGGAAAATCACTATGAGTATAGTCTAAGTCTTAGTAAAGAAAAAACGTAGGCTTATTTTCGTTGAAACCAACATCGGGACATTTTAAATAATTTTTTCTTCGTGCTATTTAAGAGTTTTCCTTACTTTACGGTGCTTCCGTGCATTTTTTTCGGAAATTCACTTACCAGATTCTCTTGATCCTCGCAGCATCGACGGGCGTTCTGCAAATAATGAATACAGAGAATTACTATTTTCTGTTTATAAGGAGGATTATTTTTGCGAACATTGATCCAGGGATACAATAAATGACAGATCCATAATTAATGGGAAAGAATCATATGCAAAAAAGGAAATCAAAAAGTCGTCTTTGGAACTTTTGCATCAAAGTGAAGAATCTCGTGTCACTTTGGCGAGCGCGTAATTCGATGTTTATTTCCTGAAAATTGTTTTTGATGAATAATTTTTCACTTCCGACAGATTGATGTACGATTATTACAATTTTTTTTAAGAGGATGATGATATAAATTCTCTGCCTCGTTAAATTCGTACGCAATGAATTAAAAAAAATTGGTTCGCCTATCTACGTTTACATCACTCTAGTATGTATCGTTCATGTAGATAATGTACAATTCGAGGTCAATGCACCGACGCTAATAGATCGAGATCCTTAAATAATGAATCTTCGCTACGTCTCGCGGTTATCTCGATCTCAAAGGCTTCACCGCTCGGCCATTGTGTCCTCTCCAAGATTCGCCGTGCTCTCCCCTTTCTCTTCCCCCCTCTCTCTCTCTCTCCCTCCCTCTCTTTCTTTGTCGCTCTTGCTACTGTTAATTATGTCTTCGAGCATTCTCCGATGCACCACTCGGAATTCTCTTCGAGTGTCTCTCCCTTCTCGATTCAACCTGACTCTCGACCTGATTATCCCGCTTGCGTTCTGCTTTGGCTTTTGCCTCTGCGTCTGCCTATAGCTTCTCAAACTCTCGCACGCCCCCAACGCCTCTACGCTCGGTGATTTTGCACGAGTAAATCGGATTTTCGGCCCGGAATTGGGTGGAAAAACCTGGTGAAAAGTCGAAAGCGTGACACACCAGCAGTCATCCCCGCGTCTCTGGCGCTACGGGTGTTCTTTTCGGGGCTTCCTTTTTGTCCCCATTGTCTCTTCGAGAGAACTTTGGTCGCACTGCTCGGACCTCGGATTTGACTTAGAGGTATGCAGATTTTCTACCTGCCGAGGACATTCGTTACAAATTTCGAGCTCGAAGACCTATTTCTTTTTTTCCCGTGTAACTTTACTCGCTTTTCAACCTCTGCCACGAGTCTATCGAATAAACATCACTGTTAGGGAAGAAAAAAAACAAACGCGAGAATTTGTCTAAATATCTATCGAGGCGAACGAACGACACGGCAAACGATGTTTTTTTGTTTGATGAAACTTCTAAAAGCGAGAAGTTTGAGCACGACGGGTGAAGAGAAGTCGACAAGGGTACCATCGTTTTTGCTCGCAAGCATCATCACGCCAAGAGAGAAGCGACGAAGCTTACGTAATGTTGTGTTAGTTCGCGAGCGCAGCGACGAGTCGCCGGAGGGTCCCGGACAGTTCTGAGGCGGTCTTGGACGCTGAATGAGCCAAGCAGGACGTGCAGAAACGTCCAAAAACTGACTAACGAGATGATTTTTTTTTTCGTCACCGCTACCGTCGATTCTCCGCGGTGAAAGGACGGCGGGGTCTTCCGGTACGTAAGTCTCGGCTCTCATCTTCACGCATGACTTCTACGATAAGTTCGGGACGTCGAATTACCGCGGGATGGGACCGGACACGCTGAAAATTGTTTATCGTGATTGGTGTCCTCGGGCGGACTCATACTCGTTTCTTGTCAACGGAAGATCGGACAGTCCACGGGGTGTACTTAATAACACGAAGATGAACGGTTTCACGTGATCTCGCGCGTCAATCATTCGATCTTCGAAGCGCTATTTGTTTGTAGTCATCAATCTCGGTTTTTTTTTCCGACGGAGCGACGATCTATCATTCAAGATTATCGATCATCGATCGCAATTCGCGTCGTTCAGCGCGGCTCGAACTGTCCGGAACGAGCTCGGAACCTCTTTGAAACCCTTCAATTATGTTGTAACTCATTTCATTTGTGAAAATCGAATCCATTGATTGATTGGAATAGACAAATAATGAGACAAAAGGGTGGCCGTAATCGGCCAACCAATCAATCTCCTATTCGGGGATTAAAACAAATCAGTTCGTATCGCTTTTTGTTTTTACATTGCATTTTGAATGCGATCCAGTTCATAAACAAATATAGACTACTAAGCTCAAATATAAATGAAACCTCACTACGATTGTGTGCTCACTGACCTCCTATTTGAGGTTTTTAACTACTACCAATGAATGCGAATCGTTGAAAAATTTTAATGAATTTTAGAAAAACATTAAATTGCAATTTGTTCTACAAAAATGAACACCGACAAACCGGCAACTATATGACATCAGGTATCTGCGGAAGAGACCTCAGGCATCGTAACAAGAATAATACGTGCCTGTACATACGAAGAAGTGAGAGAAACTGTGATGTTTGAAGTCTCGTGTACGGTATAGAGAAACGGCGGCCTCGATTGATTGCGTTGCAAGAACCCACCGAGAGATCTCTCACCGGGCTTTGCCTTCCCACCGATGCGACGAGTTAAGAGACCGACGGACAGATGGACGCACGGCAATGCGTTCTACAGGTGCTGCCACCGGGTCGCGCGATATTTTCTGATCCCCGCAGGAACACAGAGAGAAATATAAAGAAAGAAAAGGGAGCATCCAAGGGGCAAAAGCATCAACGGCATTGCGTACTCTATACGATCGTGGAGCGGCGCTGCCAGAGAGAACGTTGGTAGAATGGCACGGATGCTGCTTTTTCCACGCGCCCACATTCCGGGCACGTCGAGCCCATCGACGTTGGATTTTGCCTTTTCGTCACACGCCCGAGCCCTTTGATCGACGCGCGCTCGCGCGATTCTCTCGATATCCTTCTACATGCTCTGTATCTATGTATATATAACGTGTGTTCGGAATATAAATAGCTATAGTAATCGCTTATATAGCTAGCCGATGCTGAATCGATACCCCAGTGCACGAGCCCCACGAGCCAATGCCGATTCGCGTGTAGCTACTACACACCCGGCTACTCGCAGTTCCGAGCTGTTCTTCCGGATATGGATCGGAGGGCAGTAGTGTGGAAAAAAAACATAGGCTACGATAGCTATCGGTGATTTCGATTGATCACACTCGAATCAGGAACACCTATAGAACTGCGATCCTATAGCGATATTTTCACGGCAGATCAAAAACTGCGATTATATACACGATAGAAATTTCTACGGGATTGACGTATATCGTGTCAGATAATCCATTAGCTTGGATCAATGGGACAGCCTATCACGGCGCGGTATAACATTATCGTCGATATGTACGCAAACATGTATTCTCTTTTTTCCCCTCAATCATCGAGTTCTGCGAATGGAAGGGCGGATAACGTAGCCAGAACAAAAGTATCTCTTCGCGTGATAAACAGAGCGTAGTTGTTTTAATGACGAAACTATACTTGTTACATATGAAATGTAAAACGATGCTGATTCTTTTTTAGGTGATGATTCGTTTTTTTTTTTCTTAGCGATCATAATTTTGTTGGCAAACGTTGATGTCGGATTTTTTTCATGATTACATGCATCACAAAAAACGCTTCTCTTTTCAGTCTAGGATTTTTTCAGTCCTTTACCGTATCGACAAGTGGATTTTTGCAGCCTCCGTGGTCATTTGATCCCTTAGAGCGCTTGAGCGTCCCGTACTATTATTGTACTTGTCGTTTCTACTTGCTTGCCAGAACGAGACCGAAGAGCCACCTCGTGGTCCACAGGAAATAAATTTTGCGGAATGAAGAGTCGCGCACAGCATGCAATTCGAGAGACGCAGCAACTGCACAGCGGAAGAGGCAGCGAGACGGCGAGAGAGCGAGAGAGATTTTGCCGAAGTGAAGGTATTCAGGGTGGCGAAGAGCGGCCACATCAAAGCGACAGAGACCGACCATCCGCGACTCCCGGGCGTCGGGGCTTCCTGCTCACGCTCGTGCATCGCGCATCAACTTCTCTCCTTATTTCTCGAGTGCGTGCATGCTTCCGTGCGTGAGGTACGGACGCATGCACGACTTTCCTCGACTGCGTGTACACGCAGCCTTTCTCGCTGCCCGTAGCTTCGATTTTTTTCTGCCGCAAAGAAAATCGAGGCAAATGCTTCCTTGATGCTTGGATATCGAGATCGGGTTTGTTTTAATAGATTTAATATGTTTTTTGTCTTTCCATCCGATCTACATTATCTTTTCGTAGAAATCCAACTTTTTTTTTTTTCGTTTCGAATTATAGGGAGAACCAAAGAATAGCTTTCTTTGCTCAAGCATTGCGTAAGGATAGATCGTTTTAGACATATACCTATGCAAAGATCGATTTTGTTTTTTTGTAAATTTTTGTCAAAATTCACGGGTAGTGGTAAATCGCCGATTCGTTTGAGATTTGAAATTTTCAGATAAGTTTGTTTCGCCCAAATATTCTTTCATGATCGTTAGGGTACTCATCTGAGTTTAATCAGTTCTATACTTTTTATCCCATTGATTACATTCCGTCGTATCCGATTCCATCGAATTTATCATACTAAACGCAAAACAAATTGTACTAAACAACGGGATACCTCGATAACAAGTATATAAAAATATCATCTTTTTCCCAGGGATACTAATTCGATACAATTAGTGTAAAAGAGTGACCCTCACTGCACCGGATTTTGTATACTCATACATGCGGATGTTCAAGGGTTTTCTCAGTATGCTCACAAGCTCGAGAACTCTCGTGAGAGCGCCAGTGGCTCCGATTCCGGTCGAACCGGTGCCCTCGCTGTCTCTCGTCTTTCTCGCTACGTGCGATTCACCGACTTATATACAAACGCTTTTGAATCAGGCGTACGCGAATCGCGTTTTCTCTTCCGTGTGTTTGTAAATCGCGCCTGCACGTGCACACCCTTTGGCCGGAGATGCTATAGCCGACAAGGAAGAAGGGATAATGTCGCCGTAGCGTTCCGAACACCGAAAACCGAGAGCGCCTCGTGCTCGAAGCATGAGAAATAACGCTTGTTTCTACGCCTTTCCCGATTCGCCGCCGACGATTTATGAGCAGCAAAAAATTGAGAAAAAATTAGTATTCATTTCTGTTGATTCTGAAATCGAGAGTGATAATGTTACATCGGTCAAAACTCGCCGCACATATCGATGAAAGAGTCGAAGATGTAGCCGTTCTAATAATTGCATATTATACGCCGACAACGAGACGCCATCGACGAGCTCGAGAAATCTCATTAAATACAGGCATTGATTTTTCACACGGCTTTACGCCGCGAAGGAATGTATGGTAAGGTGCTTCGAGTCTACGCACACGAGAATCGAAATGAGCAGTTGTCGAAGGATAAAAATTGCGCGCGCATGAGAATTGCGGAAAAACATAGTGATCAGAGCGATCCACTGTTATATCTATGCGAGTACATATATATGCTTGATGTCCGTAACGAGTTTGCGAAGTTCAATTCGCGAGGAATTATTAAAGTTGTGTATTGTATTAGCCGGGAATGGCAGATCGTAGCTTTCCGTATCGTTAATGTGCCGTTCCAGCGACCTTGAATAATGTAAATGACAAAAATAGATCATAAGTAAATAGCTTAATTCACTGTACAGGCGCGGACAGAATTTTGTTATATTTCTACGAATATACTGAGTAACCGAATTTGATTTTATTCAAAGAAATTTTACATGAAAGAAACAATAAAATCGCACGCATTAATACCCTGTACACTGAGCAAAAAAAAAGCATATTGTTAATTTTAATGATATTGTTTTTCGACAAACTTTAGTTGAACGAAAAGACCTACATCGAATCATTTGTTCTGGAGCACTTTTCACCGGAGGATGACGTCACATCCGGGACGTTATATTGTACCGTTCAGCGAATAATGAACGCATCGCCTCGGGATATAACGATAACATATCTCATAATGTAATTCATACGAGCCTTTTGCCGGACCCGTTTTGCGCGGGATGCAATAGAATTCGTTCGCGGTGATTGTGGAAGAAGAAAAAAAAGATTTTTTTTTTCTAGAAATAAATAAAAGAGAATCGTATATAAGCGCGTTGGAGGTCGCGCGGGACTTTCGATCGTGGCAAGTGGCAACCGCGTGCCGACGAAACGTGCAATTGAAGAGTCGAGACCCGGCGCTCTCGTGATTACCGTAATCAGCCAAGTTCAAATACCCGGCGTGAGCGGTTCGCACTTTCGAGGAACGTTTCTGCGATACATATACCTATGCTGGATGGAAACAGAAACGGGGCATTGCTACGATTTACAGGATTCTATCGAGTTTTATCGATCGATCGTGAATCGTCGATTGCAATATTTTCCCCACGTCCCGATGTTCGTTGGAAAAATCAAATTCAAACTGGACAATGGAACTGCATTTTTTCTTTTGTCAAAGAAATGTATGACATAAAAAAATTAACTGTCAATAACTCACGAATGAGAGTAATTTTTTTGATAAACAATCATAGGCGACGAATAAAGAAAATTCTTCCAATTTAAACAATTATATTCGTCGAAACTGCACGAAAACTTCCTGTGGGGATGAAATTAAGAAATGTCGTTCTGGAAGATAGAAAACGATCGTCCCGTAAAACTGGTGGCGACATCGAGCGTGAGATCGTTGCGTTATATCGCCTCGGATTTGCAGCTCATGGCGCCACCTTCTACAACATCGATGAAGCCTAACCGAGCGAAAGAGAAACTTTTGTCCGGTAGCAATTCTCTTCTGGACGTTCTGCCTTATCGCACCGAATATCTGAACCCTTTTACGCCGGTCGATTATCATCGTTAATTCGAATTTTTCTGGCTCGAGTAACGTGTCCTTCGAATACTTGAAGAAACTTTCAGTCCAAACATTCTATAAAATTACCTATGTCAATTAGAATTCCGGTTTCTCAAACTAACGCGATAATTCACTGTAACGGAATAAAAGAGTTACGAACATTGTCACGGGAAAGTTTTATTTCGTAACAAAAAACCCTTTCAGAATAATTACCGTGACGTTTTCAGTTCCAAAACAAATTTTCTCCGTCAAATCGATGCTACGCCTGTTTTTCGTTCACAATTTCTATAGGTTAATGTAAGGCGTATTACTGATTATGTATCAAATCGACTTAATGTTAAAGACATTTTTTTACGACAGCTCGAAAATTAACAATATTAAAAAAAAATGTTGTCCATACACGTTTCGATTTCCCGATCACTCGGCATCATTGCCGCTCAACAATGCTTTATTTTAATGAATGAAAAATGCGGTATACCGGAATTTATGTATGAAAATCGAGTTTACTCTATAAGAAAGTTGTTCAACAATAATGAGTTCACGGAGTGTCGCTTCGAATAATTGATTCGTATCACGCGTAGGACTTTTCACGCTCCCCCACCGAGAAACTGGCGCTCACGGTGTTGGACGCGACGGGAGAGTTGTGTTCCCTGCACCTCCTCTGCCCCTCTCTCGCTGCATAACCGCGCAACGTCCTCAACCTTGCAAGCCTGTCTTTTCCCTCTCGACACGACGATTCACACGTACCGGCCAATTAACGTTCGCCAACCTGCTTAATAACATAACGGTCAATTTGCCCACGATTAGCCGGTGTAATGATACCTCAGCGAGATCATTTATTGTTAATTATTCCCCTGTGCGCTCGTTTACCCTGCGTTCATCAGAAACGTCGACAACTAAATTGACAACTAATTGAAATGTTACGGGGGTCCCCCCCCCTCCCCCCCCCCCCCGCTCGCTCTCTCCATCTCTCCCACTCTCTCTCTCTCTCTCTCTCTCTATGCAATCGCAAAGAAAAATTATGTCGACGCTTCGTCAACATACGTTTCTCTCGCAATATATTTTGTCTCACTTAAAATCCCCCCGTTGGTTTTGCTCAATCAATCCTCTGGCTAATCATGATGAGAGTATGTATGCAACGACTTGGCAATAAAATTCTCGTCTCACTATGTTACACATTCCGATTTTTTTTCTTTCATCGGATTTCCATATTTTTTTCCGTAATTTTATTGCGGCGCGTGGCGAACGCGGAAAACTCTGGAGTATTACGAATTTTCAACGCTTTGCGGACAAAACATGAAACGCGCGTGCAAAGCCGCAGAAAAAGAAGAGGTTTGTGAGAGTGGTAGGCATAGAGTTGCGTGAATTATATCGCGAGAGGTTTGAGAGACTCTTGCATCGAGTCGGGATGCTGCATGTAACACACAAGAGCGCCGCGGCGCGCGGACTCTGTTGGTCGTCTCACGTGTTCTCGGGGAAGCCCCCCCAAGCGCTCTGCTTACACCCTCCCGCAAAATCGCCCGAGACTTCGTGCAAACCTATACTTACCGTCAGCAAGATGAACTCGCACAAGCTTAGAAGAGAATACGATACTCTGGATATTTTGTTGAAAATTGCAGTGTGTTCTGTGATTTTCTTTTTACTTCTTTTTTTTCATTTTTTCTTATTGTAGTCGCATATTTTGCATTGTTTTCTCCATGAGTGATACCAGATGCTTTAATATCTTGTTTAAAAAATGTATTTTTTTTTTGTAATTTTTTATTTGATCATTTTTATTCGAGCCTAAAAATCAAAAATCCCCTAATTTTTATCCTCTGCTTGCGGGTTTTTTCGTAACTTCAAGCCAACAATTACTACAAATTACGATTATCGATTCACACTTAGGTTTGTTTAAAATTAGTATCTCTAGCAAAAGAATTTGCCGAGACAGTAAAGATTTCTTGTTTACTTAAAATCTTTGTACGTACTCAAACAAAATCGTTAATGATGTTTTTATTGCAATTTAACAGCTTCAATTGGTGGTCGAGTCAGTAGTGATTAGTTCGGCAATTAATCGTCGCTTACTTGAAGTACCTTAGCGTTTAATAAACTTTTTTTTTTTATGTGCAGGGATGTTTGATGTTCTTGAATTACAATTTTTTTTCTTCCAGATCAACAAAGGCGAGAATGTGTAAATTACTCAGTAAAGCGTGTCGAGACACCCCGTAGAGTCCTGGCATTGACCCCCCGACTCGAGAATCGGTTGGCTGTGAATGCTGTTCGTATCTCACGGACGAGATCGAGAGGGCCCCACTCGTCGTCCAATCGGATTCTCACGTGGGTGGTTAGACCGGCTCAAAAGTATATTCTCGCCGGTCCTCGTAGCTCTGCAATACGCTGTGTGGGTGTTGACTGCACTGCAGAATCCCGATCTCTTCTTTCTTCAAAATGGTGGACCACATTGTACGTTTACCCCATAAAATTCTGGCGATTCATCTCGAAAAATGTGATACAGATTGCTCACAGCATTCATTTTACGATAGAGGTGTTCTTTTTTTTTTCAACTATCGATTCATTATTTCTATCTGGATGAAAACAGGTTTTTCCACACGCATACATACACACGTACGCAGGCATCAATCAAATCTTAACGTACAAAAAAAAAACGCACGGCGCCGAGTTCTTGAGGTGAAATCAGTTGTAGCGATCGATGTTGTATAGCGGGTCTTAACCGAGGCTCTGGGCGCTCTAGCAATTATAAAATAAGATCGTCGCGGGATAGTTTAGCCTCGTGACAACCCCGTAAGAAATACATATTTTCTCCTTCGCGCTTGTTCAACGTGAAATAAACAGCTTAGCAAAGGAGACCTCTCGCACAGATATTAGCTTTTTTTCTCTTGATCGTTGATTGCATCTATCGTTGGGCGTATATATCGCTCTTTCGTATCTCGCAGTTTCTATTACAAACGAGCCTATCTAGTCTTTTACAGCAAATAGGGTATATATATATAGCCTTGGGATATGGGGAAGGCGATCCAGGTGGCTTGTCCGATCGTTATGTAAGCCACAGCGTTTTATGGGCGTGACTGAATTAAGACGATCGACGCCATTCCGGGTTTTTAAAGCCGAAACAAGAAAAAAAAACATTTTTCTTCAGCACGCGCGCACGGACGTCGGTATTTATAGTATACCGCAATCAAATCGAAGCGAGGAAGATATTGACATAATCAAAAATACTGTGAAAATCAGGCTTGGGTACCATTCGAAAAGAATATTCCGGAAATCATACTTGCAATATGTTCTGACACTCTGGAGCATTGTGAATATGATAAGCACGGGGAGGCCGTTTTTTCACATAACGAAATTTACAGGATCAGATGTCTGCCGTCATTTCCAACCCTTGTATAGAATACTCTCGCAATTTTTTTTTTTTTACGAATGAGACCATGAAAAAAAAAGTTTCTAACCACATATATCTGTTATGCTGAACGCTAACTAGGCAAAAAAGTACGTTGAGGTAATTTACACAGTTTTGCTTCCGTCACTAAAAGTTGTTTCATTGCCAATTCGTAAATTTGGTCCGTGGTTAACGCGCCAATGAAATGCCAACAATAACCAATATTCGGAAGTATTAATCTGCAATTGCTCGCGGGTTTTTATATTATACTCAACCATGACTAGCTGTAGAGTGATAAGATCGATTATTTTGGTATATATCGCGGAATAGTTTTTCCCTCGTTGGAGATGAACGAATGCAAACATCGGCCAGCACGCAAATTCGCAAAGATTTGCATGTTATCCCGACGCCGCGTTAACATTTCTCCGTGTACGAGATGCCGGAGGATCGGAGAAGCGAACACGACATCGAAGCCAACGATACTAGAAGTCGTGACTCTTAGCAGTATAGTAAAAGGCTAAGAGTTGTAACACCCTGTAGGTTGTAACACCTCGAGGTTCCCAGGCAAGGTCTCTTTCACCGCCATGTCTCGGTTCCTTGGAAACAATTATGCTCGGGGATATAATAACGAACTGTGCGCGGGTTCTCTCGTCGGACCTCTCTCGTAGAATCATACGCTTACACACACACGCGCACACACTCGCTCGCAAAAGCTCCATCTCACTCTTCTACTCGCGCCGGCAACAAAACTTCAATATGGTTTCTTGGCGCAACGCAACGCTCTTGACTATATCCTAGGCTATGTGTGCAGATATATATCCATAAGAGACTCTCGAGTTTCGTGAGTAAGCTACGAAGACGGATAGCCTCGTAAATCTATTGAATTTTATACACACCCTCTCTTTTTCCTTCGCTTTTTCTTTACTTTTTTTATTTTTCTCTTTCCGTCTATATTCTCGTACATAGCACATGTGCGTACCATAATTTTTAACGTCTGCGCTCTGTTTTTTTCTGCTAGTTCGAACCGTCCTTCTTACCTGAGATTTATCAACACCTCACCCGTGCATGATAGAAACAAGCTACTAAGGGAGGATTAACAAAGGATATTTAAAAAACCCACCAGCAAATTAAAATAAATTTAAACTGTATCGGTGCCAACTGTAGTAAAGGATTTTTCAAAAAGATAAAAAATGCGAAACTCGGCATAAAAAACTGACAAATAACTTAATTTACACGATAAAAGACGCCAGGCTGACTGAAGTTTCAAGCATGGCATCGAAACATCTTTTTATTAATAGGCTAGGAGCGCAAAGTTTTTGAGGCGTTCTGCGGTGGTATTACGGTTGAACATCGTGTACCATCTTGTGATAATGAACACGTAGCCTTTTACGGAGGTTTCGAAACTGGTAGTTAAAAACTGGGGATTAAATTTAGTAAATTCTTCGCCGGTAACTAACTCACGCTGGAAGTAATTTTTTTCAAAGATATTTCACGGACAGAGTCGTGAATCGTGCTTTTATCTACTGTCTGTAGCGTACCTGACAGTTGTAAACCCGTACAGAAAACGTAATGGTTCCACGCGTAGTACTCCACGTCATCAAGAATCCGTCTATTCGTTTGTCGTCGTCGGTTCAACGTACGAGACATACAACCGCCGGGACGTAGTTGCGATTATAGCAATGACACGTTGTCTCCGTGTCGCCTGAACAATTGTATGAATAAATAAGACGCCGATGATGCCGCGCAAGGGTGAGTGACACTAAAAAAAAGAAACCTCTCTGCCGTAGAGGGTGTCTCGCACGCACAATCGGCGAAGACATACAGACGGACGGATTTCTAATCGCAAGTACTCTCCGGCGTTTGGAAATTACTTTGCGCGTGAGCTAGAAACTCCCGAAGAATTCACTAAGCAGAAACACGTTGCTAAAAAAAACATCAGTGTTGGATAGGCCATATTTTTATATAGATTCGGTGTCAAACCAATATTTACTTGATATCAAAGCTATATTGAGTTGTATCAACTATAATATTTAATACATCAAGTTCCGCAGATTCCGACATCGCACCTTCACTAAAGATAAACTAAAATAGATAGATTTTTGAGAAATGATTAAAACGACGAACACGTGGTAACCTCCATTAGTTATGCATGTGACTCCCATGCAAGACGATTTTTAAAGAAATCTTAAGCTGTTATATAAATTTGTCCCGATATTATCTCAATAAGAGGTCTCCCGAACTGTATTTCTTCGAATTTGCAGAATTTCCTGTGTAGTAACGAAGCGTTCAAGGGATGCAAAGGTACGGGTCTTGTTCTAGGATTAACATTTGACCTACTGCAAACCGTTAAATGTTGATTGCAATTGAAATAAAAAAAACAAACATTCTTCGGCAAGTGCCGAGTGTATATATCGAAGATGCATCGAGAGAAAATACGAGAGGGCTGCAAGAGAGCGTCGGGCACAGACCGCGTTCGCGCAGGGCACAAAAGTCTCTTCTTCTTGCAAACTCTTGCACGGGGGATCGGTAATAACCCAATAAATCAGGCAACCCCGGCGTTGCAATTACGTACCGTGTGAGCTGTGTATACCCGGCTCGGAAAGCCGCAACGTTCCAAAGAGAACCCAACCCTTCTCGTAAATATTATGCCCCTTCGCGCGCGCGTCTTTTTCTTAGTTTTTTGTTTGTTTTCGTTGGCTTTTTATTTTGTTACTTTTCATCTACCGGTCTCTCTCACGACCCTGAGACGCTGCAGAGAAACGTCTCTCGGGGTTGCCGGAGCGATCTCTTCGCCCCTTTGTCCTCCTTGTTTTTTTCTATTTTTTTTGCTCAGACTCTTCGCCGTTGCGCGCAACGTCTCTTCGGAAGATCGTCGAAGAAACTCTCTACGGATCTTCGCCTCTCTTCGTCTCGGCGCCTCTTCGAAAACCATCTCTCTCACTCGTTGCACCATGGGAACCCAAGAGGCATCGGTAACACACATCACTCGCGCTTTCGGTCTCGAGCTTTAATTGCCGACGGAGGGTGATCTGTTAATTCGCGACTTTCGGAGTGTCTGAGAAACGGGAACGGGAGGAACAACGAGTTCTCAACCACATAGCACTTATACACCACCGCGCGCACAATTTGCGGACAGACTCGTATCCACATCTCGCTGTGTGTTGTTTCGACTGCAATGAACTCGCGAAGTCTATCGCTCTCGGTTATATTTTCATTGGCTAAGTTGCTGAGAATCGAGATACCGATCGAGAATTATATATGTTCCGTTCCGGGTAAGTTTTTGTGTTTCTCGTGAGAACTTCGAAATTCGGACGCACACGCTCCTAAGTCGTTGTAACAATCGTTGACGAAATCATCGAGATAAGTTCTGACGATTTACGTGTACAGAGTGCATCGGGAATCGTCTTGTCGGCGGGCCGCGGCTACGCCATTTTTCGGTACCGGAATAATGATTACGTAAATTAATAATGCGCCGCCGGGGAATTGTAGATCTTTGGCTTTTTTTTCTTCGTTGTTTATTTTCATGCTTGCGCGTGCGAGCATCACGAAACGAAAATCACGAAGGGCAGTCGACGCGAAATTATAAGGATAGAGATGGCATTGATATACGACCGAACGAATTTTGATCGACCGAGGGGATACCCTCGAGGCAACTCGAGGCTTCGAAATCTTTTCGGAGCTCTCGAACCCCCCCCCCCCCCCCCCCCCCATATTCACCATCTTGGATTCTTTCTTTGCACATGACCTTACAATAATTTTGACCTCTGAAATTTAATTTGTTCTTTTTCATTCGAAAAATTATTTTTGGTCTGCACTGTCGAGTGCAAACATTTTTTATAAATATAAATTACTGTTTTAACATTTGTTAGTTTTAAGTACTTCAGAGTTCATATGAATATAAAGATTCTGTGCACATTTGTCAATGGTAAAAGGTTTTTCCCGATTAGGTTTTTCCAAAGCCCGTGAAATATCGTAGAATATCGTAGAATATCGTAGAATATCGTAGAATATCGTAGAATATCGTAGAATATCGTAGAATATCGTAGGATATCGTTCTTTAAGTAAATTGTGAAAAAATATCGGACGTACTAATTTTTATGTTGTCTGCGACGCTGACCTTTAAAATGAGGTTCTTGCTGTAAACTCACAATTTGTTCTATTGGTAAACCGTTTTGCATTTTTTCCATTCAGAAAGACGACCTTGCGAAAACTTTTTTTTTTCACTGTCGATGTTTACCAATGTAACGTGAATTCTCTTTACTTTTAGTTCGTAGATCGCAATGCGGTTGAATATCGGTAACTTGTGTGTTGGATATATAGATGCTCTCTGCCGTTGCAAACCAAAAGTGGAAAAGGAAGCCTCGGTCTTCCCCCGGAGGAATATAAATCTCGCGGTCGACAGATGCACCGCCCCCGCTGCTCTCACTCGACCAACCAGAAACTCGACGAGCAAAATGTTTCAGGGGCGACGCCCTCGAAAAATCGAACGAGAAACACACCGCAAACTCGCAAAGGGATCTTTCGCTCGTGGCTTTTATTTGCATGTCATTTTGTCGAGACTTTCATTATTGCTCTAACATACCCAAAATCAATGATATCAACCCGTCCGCTACAACTTCAAATACCCGAGATTTCCATCGAAAATTCTGTACATTCCATTAAATTACGAGTCTCAACGGTGAGTTTAATTCCAAACTCAATTTCATGAATGACAACGATTACCCAAGGTCGTCTTTGATCATGACGATAACCGTATTCATCACATTTTCAATATAAATCATTCAAAAAATGTTATAATTAGTTATGAATTCACCGATAAATCGGTCGAGAAGTTAATACGTTTTTGATGCAAATTGCTGTTGTTGCACGGTGTCCTAAAGTCGATAATTGTGTGATTTCAAATCATTCAATGATCGCCCGTGTCTTCCCGTTTATAATTTGTGCTTTGCAAAGTTTAAAGTTTACGGGACAAAAAAAATGGCAAAAAAAAACAAACGGCGAAAGACAAAAAAATTGTCTTTGCGGGGTACTAATACGAGGAAGGCGTAGAAGCGAGGTTGGTTTCTTTCTATGCTCGAGGTCGGCACGCCATCCTCGATATCGCGTGCCAGTCTCGCATCTACCCGCGGAACCCTCTGCATCAGTTGAACCAGCGGCAGCACACTGGGACGACGGAGTACGCTTGCCGTAGTTGTAGGAGGGCAAGGGAAAACTCGGGCGTAATGGCGTGCACCTAACACGAGCTCAAACTAAAAACACACACGGAAGGATCCCACGTTGCGGGGTAAACACGCACGAATACACGCAGAAAGGGCGGGGAGGCGGTGGATGCGAAGGGGGTCTATAACTATCGGTATATATGTTATACCTTTGCCTCTTGTTCCTTCCAATCCGCGGCAACAGAGCTCGTCACGAATGCGCGTTATGCGTAGCGTTATGAACTCTCTCACTGACAAAGTGTTATATAGTTGTCTTTATGTATATATATGGGACTCATATACAGTTCTCGTAAGTTGCTGTGCCACACCGAGGCACTAGGAAACCGCAGGGAATTCTAGAATCACGCGAACTCTATCGGTTCGGGGTTAACCCCGTCGCACCTACGTTAATTTCATTAATAACACGAATGTTACGTTTTCATCTTCGCAACTTTCATGTTTTTTCTTTACATTTCTTACGTATTGTATCGACTAATTTTCAAAGGAACAATATCGCTCTGTTTTTTTGTGAAGGATACCAAATTATTTTATGCGTTTTTGAGACTGATTCTCAAAATCAGAGAAATACGTTCAGAAATCAGAGAAATAATAGATGTATGAAATTCAATTAATTTTCGTTTTGCTACTCAGTAATCATAAATACGTGTGTGAGAAGAAATAGAAAATAGAATCATTATAAATGGAGGTATTGTGTGTTCGAAGATGAGGAACGAATATGCCGATGATTCATTGAGAAGTTTAAGAGCTGCGAAGTTTCAACGGATTAATCGAGACTGTACAAAGGCGATTTTATCGTCATCCTTAACTTCGAGCTCGATTGCGTGCTGAAGTTTGAAGTTTGAATTTGGCTTCGTACACACAACGATAAATTTGAATCTTACTCTTCTTTAATTCGCGGTCACAGTCGCATTTCAATGGGGGTTTTCAAAATTATCATCATGATATAGATTTGTGATCGATAAAGGGCTAATAACTTGAAGGGGCAGATGAACGTGCTTCGTTACTCTTAAATCCTGTACGTAATACCTCAAACTCAAGAAGGGGTTTGATGAATATTCAAGTCACGAAGCAGCGCCTCTCGAGGTGCCTCTAACGTATATAGTATACATACGGAGAGCCGGATTTTTCATGGTTACATTCTTACGAGGTCTCGCAAGATTAAGAATGACTGCGCGGTCGTATGATACTCGCTTGCGCTTTATGAGTACACTTTATATCTCCGCGATTCTCTCGTTCATTATTATTCTACTTGAAAAAGTGCCTTCGGAAGATTTGTCGGACTCGACGATAATCGCAAAGCTATGGGGGTATAAATTCAAATAATATTTGGGAAGGAACTCATCCCAGGCTTGCTAGATCGTAACTGTTTTCCTTTTTTTTTGTTCAATATATTTGTTTTTTTCGTAGCTCCGAATTCTTTACTGATCTTTTTATTTCACGATCGTTCCGTCTTGAACGTGATTCCAGCGAAAAAGATCGCCAGAGAGGGACGCTTTGCGGTACGAGAGAGATCTGGTGAACGCTCGCAGAGCGACGTGGTCCAGCTTGAGAGAAGCCGGGACCGCTGGAGGTCGTGCATCACAAGAGTCTGGCAGGATAATAGCCCCCGCGCCTTTTGCTTCGCGAACCGAGAGAGACGGTGAGAGATTCTTATTGCTTGAGACCAGCACAAGCCCGGGTGATTGATAGACACCCACGGGACCCACCCTTTCCCGCACAGTATCTTCTCACTCGAGCGTTTAAACTTGTTGCAAAGTACGAATCGCATGGGGCTTCATTACTAATCAACGCGGTACTCGATATTTTCTCAAATGAAGCGTGTATCCTTTTTAACCCTATGAAGCTATCGTGTTGATAAATAAGTAAATCTGACATTTGCAATGGTAGTTCAAATACAAGATACTTCTTGCACTCCTTACATTCATAACAAAGATATTGATATTTAGAATCAATTTTTCCTCTCCATAATAAAATTAACAAAATTATAGTTTATACGAAGTACGCGTTTTACCAATACAAGAGTGATTTCTACCTGGAAAGATTTGAAAAAATAACCCCAGTTCTGCAAGATACCAAGTAGCAGAATATAATTCGCCGAAGATCAACCAACAACACTTTAACCAACCGCCGCCGAAGAATCGTTACGCGGTTAATATGTTATAATATCATGGATCATCCGGGTATATGTGTTATTATTCAGAGATCAAAGTGTGAGCAGCTATTAAATCCGGTGAAATTATATCTGCCAAGGAAAGAAAAATAAGATTTTTGATCCGTTCTTTCCCTTGCACGTGACTTCTTCCGGGCATAAAATTCAACGTATGTTGATAAAATGTGTACAAGTACGAAAGTGCAAATTTCCCTCAAAGTCTCGCACGGATCCGGAAAGAGATCACAGGCATAACCGTCTGTCGCTTAGCACGAAAGGGCGGTTTTCTCCGTGCCACGCGCATTCTCGCAAAACGAGACAAAGTCAAAGTCAGACATATCTGACATGAGTCTTATTCTCCGAGCAACGCCGAAGTTCTCATTATCTCGATCTCGCAGTGTGGCCGAACAGGGTTTCACCGAAATATAATTTGTACAGTCGTAGAGAGCGAAGGGAGAGAATACTAACGGAGAGCCTGGACGGCGTCTGGTCATCTGGATATAGCGTGTTCGCCACTGTGCCAGGTGGAGCCACACAACGGACAGTACAACACCACTACTACTCCCCGCGATTTCACTGCCTTCTCCAAAGCATATTTCTTTAGCATATCATTATGATAATTGCATCGAAAAGGTGTAAAAAATATATATATAACGAAGAGAATGAACGGAACGCACATCTTTGTACTCGTTCGCGATGAGGAAAAGGGGATACAGTGATTGCTACGAAATTGCGAAGTCGAGAAGCTTGAAGAATCTCTGAATGGATGAAAAAAAAAACTTTCAAAACGATATTATTTTTAAAATAAGAATAAGGTTGTTATAATTTATTTCCAACTTTTCTTCTTTGCTCGAAAATAATACGCTCAATTTTGTATCGCAATTTATTACGTTTAACTTCGACATTTTTGACAATACTCTTTTTCAATTCGGATTTCAATTTTTCTCGCTTTCAAGATAACCTTCCGAAATATCGAATAACAGAATGAGAAGAAGACGAAGCAGAAGAAAGGGTTGTGGGGGTACGAGAACGCATAATATCGACCCGAGAGGGGTTGTGCGAGTTGCACGTATAGCTATTCTAAGCACCGTAGACTAGTCGGTGTGGTATCAGGAATACGTTTTACGAGTACGAACCACCGTCGGCCGGAAACCATTCCTCCACCGGCCGCCCTCTCGGTACCTTTTCCGGTGTTACGAGAGCTCGGTAAATCTTACAGCGGCACGCCAACCACGAACGTGCTGCTGCTGCCGCTGCTTCTATGTCTGCTGTACGAGAGCTGCTGAAGAGTGTCGCTCTGGCCCCATTTTCACTTCGATCCATATATCCCAATGAATAGTTGTGGGTTAATCGACCTACCAACGCAACCCGAAATACGAGCTTGTGGTCAATTTCTCTCAGCAGTACTCTGTTTATGTACATATTTATTTTTTATTGAACTTTTTTTTCGTGACTCATAATCCGATTTACTTGTAAATTCCCCGAGGAGATTCGAGCGAGACGAAAGACCGTTTACCCTGTAACTAATATTTACCTCGTACCGCACGTTTGCGGGGAAAAAGAGGAAAAAAATATAATGCGATTTTCTCGCGTCATCTAGACCATGAAATGTCGGTCGAACTGCGGTCGATTGAACTACGACGGCGACGTTAAAACGACTCTTTTATGCTTCGAGTACTCTTTAACGACGTCTTGGCTAGTCTCGATGCAAAAAAAATTTTCTCCCGCTCTCAATTATATTCATTTTTTTATGAGCCGTTTCGTCATTTTAGGTGATGAAATTGATGGAATACTTGAGGGCTTTTTTAATCGTGAAATTGTAAAAAGACAAACGGAGCAACGGAAATCCATGGAATTACTTTCGAACATGATTTCTTTCGCCAATTAAATTAGCCGTAGGGTAAAGAATCGATTTTACCATATATTTATGACTGGTGAAGCTTGTAACCAGAGAAAAGATATATTTTCGATTATTTCTCGAATTAAATTCTTTATGTCATCTCCGAATAAAATTATGAGACTTAAGGTCCTTTCACCTGTAAAATCATGAAAAACTATCGATAATCATTTTTTTTCAACTATATTCAAGGACTTTTTTTTACCTCAAACGAGACTAAAGCTTTGCTTCACAAAAATAATAGCGAAACAGACGAGAAAAATTGGAAAAAATGCACTACACAGAACTTTTTTTTCATCCGTCACGGAAACACAAGTGTTACGTTTGTATTACCTCGGCCATTGACATTTTTTCTCGGGTTCACCGTGCTCAGCGACCTTATTTTTTTTGCTTATCACGCGATTTTATTGTATCTCTCACGAGTGTGATATACTCGAGAAAGAAAAAACAACAACAATCGAAGCGCAAATTTGTTGCCTGCGTGCTAGAGAGAAGCGCGTGCGAGAGAGGGAAGAGAAGAACCGAGGGATACGCACGAAGCAGAGGCCGCAGGCTCGAAAACCTAGACTCTCGGACGTACGCGGATAATTGGGGATAATGCAGGGTTTGCGGCGACGTGGCCCTCGCAGCGTTTTCGGAGGACTCGTAATTGCACGAGGCCAAAGGGATCGAGAAAAGGGGGGGTCCCCTCGCGCGGCCCAAAACACGCCGAAGAGAACGACGAACGGGCCCCGTTTGTTCGTACGTTTTCGTTTGGTATACGTCTGTCGGCGGATTTCTTTCGATAGAGAAACCGACGAGGATGTATCTCCCTCGCAAATGCCAAGAATCCGACCATCGATCTAACATCGTCTAAATTCAGTTGCGACAGTTTTAGTTTCCTTATGTTCCAGCTCTGACGCGTGCCTGACGCGCGCATGGCCAAAATTGCGGAACTTTCGTTCAAATCACTTGGCACACATAGCATCAAACCGAAGCAAGAGTGAGCGAATACCAGCGACGCAAAGGAAAATTTTGTTATTTCAGTTTTAAAATGAAGAGTCCGCACTAATCTTGAATCGTTCCAAGCTTTGAAGTGTTGCTTATCATTATTAACAATTAAAAAAAGGTTGATTTCACCGGTATTTCTTGAATGGTCGGGATAGAAGGAACTACTTCCCGAATAAATTATTACGCGGTGTTGATCCGTGTTATGTCAAAAATGAATTGTTGCAACAATGGAAATTTGATATAACAGAGGGTATCGTGGCATGAGAGTCTGTTCGGTATCCTGAGAGATTACACATCTGGAGAACGGCTGACCGTTTTGACAAAAATCAGTGATAAACTTTCGAGATACGCCCGCCGCATCGACACCAAATGGATAACGCCGGTCGTTTTAGTCTGCGGGCAGTCGAGAGTTACAAACAGTAACAAAAAAAATTTCCGGACTAACAAAAAAAAAAAAAAATCTTCATCGCTTGTTTTTGCCGTAAGCAAGAAGGTAGTTCAAGATTTATCCCACTGTCCCCTAATGTCGCCCGCTATCGTCTTGGTAAAAAAAATTGTAAACCATCCAATTACAGGCTTTTTTTGAGCGACATCTACGGGCAAGTGTTTCGGGATAATTTTCGTAACTTGTTACGATAAAACTTCGTTGTCCAAAAGTCAAATCACAGTCTGTTATCGTAACAAAATACCTTGCAGAAGCTTGTCGACCCGTTATCGTACTGTTCCCAACCGACAGAACTCCGACAGAAGCAAATATTGTTCTTCGAAACTTCCAATTACGAACGGTCCGAAACACATTTATATTTTTGTTTTTCTATGGTGAATTTTCGAAAAACATCCAGATTTTCCTTTTTTCTCCAGGCACACAGTTTCTACGGTAAAAAATTGCGAGAAACTCGAATGACGAGCGTGACCGACACGAAAGAATATAATGAGCACGTTTGAAAAAGCTCAGCCGGAAATTATACGCGAAGAATGGCGTGCATTACGGAAAAGTCTTTTCCGCCAAAAGATAGGTCCTTCTAACGACGTCGGAGTTCCGTCCTTCCTCGTTACGTGTAGAAAGCAAAAAACGTCGGTAGTGTCAAGAATCGCGGTAGAGAAAACGCAAAGAGTCCACCATCAAGTTGGGTAGGAGAAGCGTTGAGAGAGCAAGGAACCGCGCGTTCCGCGGTGAAACATCTCAAAGCTGGGGAACGTTACAAATTAGCAGATAATCAATTAAGTCGGACTTCCGGTCGTGGTTGAGCAAACAAATGACAGTTACCCGCGGCTAGGAGCCGGAGGTATCGTAAAATTTTTGGTAATTAGAGGCCGCTAACGGAAGGCAAAAGGGGGCGGTATAGTTCATAGACGCGAGAGCTTCAGCACCAGAAACGAGCACACCAACATAAGATACCAGGTGACCCATACGGCAAACCTTGGAGTCAGAAGAACCGACAAATCTTTCCTTTTGTCGAACGAACTCCCGCTATTGTGGCCCGGCAAAAAGTTTTCCTGCATTTTTGTCTCTCCGTCCCACGTTGTGTAGTATGGAGAGTATACTTTAATTTCGCCTCGTTCGACAAGCCATTTACCCCTATCGCATCTGCATTTAGATGAACGAGTTGTTCTTTCCGCGTGTCCAATAAAGACGTAGAAATTCCTTCGAATATTCCTGCGTTTTCTTCGAACCGTATCTTTTTAACCGGAAAGAAGAGATGCGTATAAAGAATAATTCTGGGATTGATTTTTCGACGAGAACAATGAAGAAATCTAACCGGAAATTGAGTAGCTAGTTTGTCATTTTCATTGCTTAATATCTAAGGAAAACTAATTGGACAGCTGTGAATAAAAGAGGATATCTTTCCTATAATTACGGTTTCCTCGATTGCAATACGTTACTCTTGAGGACTCGAAGGGTGAATACAGTTCGTTGTGTCGGGATGTAATAAATCACGAATCGGGAATCGTTGGCGTTTAGGTAAAGGGATAGAGACCGGATAGGACAGCTGATTGTTACAAGCTGGAAGCGACGGACATCGAGTAACGTGGATAAAAGTGAAGCGCAAAGGATTGTCCCTTCGATTGAGCCTAACAACGATACCGGAATTCGAGATTTGTGGCGCCAAGATATTCCGGATCTTGTCTCTAATGTTATATAAGAAAAAAAAACACAATAAAAAAAGAGCCGACGGGGCTTGTGTTGGTCGCGCGCGGCAGCGGCGGCGGCACAGGCCGCGGGACACATCGCGCGCCCATCCGGGCTATCATTATCCACATCTGCCGACGACTCTTGGCTCTGGTTCCTACCGAAGCCGGTAATTACCGTAGACCTAAAACCGCGTTATATTCCGTCATCTTTACGTCTCGGTATCTCTTCTTTTGTTTCCTATATCCTAATGCCGCTGCTCCGGCTGCTGGTTTGCCCGCTATCCGACGGGGTCATCGCTTCGTCGTTACCAGAAGAAGAGCGAACCCGTAACTACTTCAAAGATTCGCCCTCCGGCACTTGGCGAAATCTTCTATAACCTTCCAGAAAAAAAATACTCTCGTTTTTTCATTCTTTTGATCAGCAAAAGAAGAGTATCCTCGTTGGATTTTGCTAACGACAGCCTTCTTCTTTTTACGCTTGATGACCTACAAACGAATTTCTAAGGATCGTGAAGTCACATTGACTGTCTTATTACCCTGTGCGCTGTTATTTTTCTTAATTAATTGCGACCTAATAAAAATAGCTTTGCTCCAGAGCGTTATGCGTATCGAAAATAATTGAGTTCGTTATTTATTGATGCTTCGTTTCAAACTAGTCATAAGCCGTGCCTTCGATCGCGATGTTAAAGATTATGCTGTTACCTGCGATAGTGTTTGCGAAGTGAGAGATTGCTGAGATATTTTTATGATATCTAATCTTATCAAATATGAAATAATGTTACTGAAAGAAAGATTCTAGAGGAAAAAATTACAGTATCACCAAAAATGAATGTATTTATTTGATAGTACGCAAGTTTTTATCTATATTCGAGTGTTGATTTTATGAAATTGTTTACTGTATGGGAGAATTTTTGTGTTAATTTGTTAAATAAACTGATAATTAGTATAAAAATTACTATTTGCCTGTTTATGTATTACATTCCGAAATAAACCCTCGACATCGATTCCAATTTGACAATCCAAATCAAATTCTACTCTTCTAGATGAAAAAACAAATTTTTTCGATCTTAGAATCGTTTCGTTCGTGTGAAGCTCGAATCTCAATGAAGAAAAAACAGGAGTCGGCGCGATAACTAGGAGGATCTTATCTCTCCGGACTCCCAGTTTCGTGCGAGGGATCGCACGCATCATAAGGGCCGAGCAACAGCAGCAGAAGCAGGAGCAGGATATCAGAAGCACGGTTACACGCTATACACGTTTCTCTACCTTAGTTCGATATAGCTGCTTTGAGATCTCGCCGCATCGCGCCAACCACGCCTACTTCCACCGTTATATTTAACCTCCTCGCATCGTCTCGTCCCTTTCGCCCTTGCACGCGTTTTTATTACGCACAGGCAAAAATAGTCTTATTGCTCTCTTGCACAAATCTCTCCTTCGACAGGAGCCCCTCTCGTAGCTATAAGACGATGCTTTTTGGCTTAGCTACCAAGCCCGGGAGCGATGAATCCTTCCGCGGCGTCGATAAACCCAATGCACCCACTCCCTTTAACTCCCTCGTTAATCATTTCTTTAGCGTGCTTTTTGACATTTTTGTTCCCTCGTAAAAATCTTTCAACACAAATGCAATAACAACTTTTTAAACTCATTAGGTACTTCAAAAGAAACAAGACAAATGTCTTGACATTCAGAAAATTCTATGAAACTAGAAAACGATCGGCATTATTGTATTTCGTTCATCGGTTATCGGAAACATTATCGTTTCCCCACGTATTTTTATCAAAACTTTATAGAACCTATCAACAAGAATTTTCTTTATTGTTATCTTCTTTTCCTCAAATGGCTTCGGGCCATTCCACCCAGTGTCAGCCTAGTTTTGAATTGTTCTCTGCTTAGTAACTTTTTTTGAAGTGATATAACCGCTGACTGCTAAAGACTGAGGTTAACGCATATTATGGTTCTGATTTTAATTGTTTCCCAAGTATTATCTGTGACTGACGGAAATGCGGAAGACTCTTACTAAATATATTTGTAAAAGTCACACAAGTCTCCAATGTTTGCGGCAGATAAAAATAAAAAGTACGAAACAAGGTAAAGTGCCTCGAGATACATTGGTAAGATCTGGCGACGTTACTCTCCCGTATATCAATTTCTGAACACTTGACACCCTCGCTTGACACGCTTGAGTTCAAAAGCCCCGTAGGCAATAACGATGGAGGAGAATCTTGGTCGTTTATTTTTTTCCGAGGCGGGGGTGAAGAGCCGAATGGTAAAGAGAACCCCCGTTTACACTCGGCCGCGGCAGCTACCAATTAAAACGCTTTGAAAAAGTTAGGAACCCCGAAGACAGCCCACGGCATGGTACTACCGTGATTCCGCGAATCAGCCCGCGAGCGTCTCTACATCTTTCCCTCTTTCTACCCGTCGAGTAACGCGAGATGGAAACGCGGCTATCGAACAATCTCAACTACAACTTTTACTTTTTTTTTTCTCTGTCACATTATCATATTCAAGAAGAGATATTGTCGCCAGGCAATGTATAATTAATCACTGGTTGATACATTTTATGCAAAACTTTATCACAGATTAAAAAAGGGGGAAAAAGAAATTCGTCACGTTATCACAACAGGCTGCAATCAGCGATCACTGATTTCCACGTTATATCCTCAAAGAAGCCTTCAGCACGGTACATTGAAATAAATAATCGCCGTTCGATGCGTTCTCGTTACGGCGCGAGCGTGCGCGCGCGCGGCGACGAGTCATCGTCTGCGTTCCGGAAGGTCACCAAAATGGCGGCTTGTCCTTCCTATCTCTCGCTACCGTTCGCATCGACGAGAGATCTTTCACGATTTCAGTCTTCCAGGGTTTCCGATAGACAGTACTATCGATACACAAGCAGAGTTCACTAACGTCCGATAGCGAGCACACCGGGATAACGAAGAATACAAACGTATGGTCTACGAGAGAGATAACCGGCGAATGAGTATAACTCGAAGAGATCTCACGGGGCAGGTGTAACGCGTTGCGGCAGTAGGCACCAACTGATCTCACATAACAACGGCCGATAAAATTGTTGCGTTTCCACCGAAAAATTATCCTCTTTTTTCAGTATAAAAAGTACAAAATTGTGGTAATTTAGCGTCCCCCACCCGGTCGAGTATGGTAGAGTAAAGGATCGAACGAAGAGGCGAACGAAGAGAAGCCAAGAAGAGAAGGGAAGAGAGAAGAAAAGAGGCAACGAGGCAGAGCAGAAAACCACGGGCTGCCCCGGGGGAGGCATATAGTCGTCGGCGCGCAACACACAGAAAACAACATCGAGACACACTTGGGGGGAGAGAAACTGCGATGGGGGCACCAGGCTTTCGACGCCGGGGGCGGGAGCAGACTCCACTATATACCTTTGCCTTGGCTCTCTTACCTTCGTGAATATATGTGTATGTAGATATATATATATGTTTACGCCACATATACTCCCCTCGCGCACTAACAACTACCGACAATTATGGTTCAATATAGCCTGACGTTAATAGTAATAGCCCGAACAGGCGACTTCACACGCTCGGCTTTTAAACATTCAAGCTTGGTTATTTCGGCTAACTTTTTTTTTGCATGGTCTTTTCTTTTCGTCTTCCTGAAATTTGAAATTAATTTCGAAAAATATAATATTGAAAAATCAAGGATCGATTTTTGTTGTTGTGAACTGAAGAAGAAGAGAGTGGAAACGGAAGGGCTGCTGATCTTGTGAAGCAACCTGGCGCCTCGCAAGACCACCGAGCAAAGTGCAGAGAGAATAAGAGAGAGAGAGAATGACGAGAGAGGGGGGATGGGGGGCACAGTATGAAATTAGTATAATCACGATCAAAATTACTCTCGCGCCGGGCGCGCGGAACCACCAACCGCCTCTCTCTCAAATAGCTCGGGCTTACGGGATCGCCAATCGGAGTCCGAGACTGAGAACGAAGAAACGCAGCCATCTTGACCCCCGCCGATCTTCTCTACTGTTGGTGGAGATTTTTTTTGCGCGGGCACGAATTGGAGGAAAAGAATAATACAAATTTTGAATTATTCGAAAATTTTAGTTTTCCCTCCAGATTTTACTCCCGAAGACTCGAGATTTTCTTACGTTTTCCCGTATCCTGTTCAATAGTTCTCATGGATGTTTTCGGTGACAATCGTCAAAGATATACTTTTCACGAGCTATTACTATCATTTCCATTCATTGACGCGGTTAGTCAGCAAACATTTCAAAAAAAGAAAGGTAGGCGTACAGAAAAAAAAAGTGTCTACCGATTTTGTTAAATCAATGTTCACGAGTAAATTGACTATGGCATATTCGGTCGTTTCCGCATTTGATAAAGATTATCACTTCATTGAAATAATTGCGATTAAATCAATTTCTTATTCCACCGCACAGTGGTCTTAATTCTCCGTGCCCAAAACCTGCCCCACCACAAATTTCGAACCTTTTGCGAAGAACAATATAAAGTAGCACACAAAAAACAGTTGAAGAAAAAAAACCCAAGACACATTCCTGAAATATACTTTCTTCAACGAAAGGAGAGACAAAAAAGATTCCAAAAACAAGTATTGTTTGCAATGAAAAGAGAGCAAAGCGCTTTTTTCTGAACACAATATTCACCAATACGTGAAAAAATAAATACCGGAAAGTATATCGCAATATATTTTAGTCTCTACAGAAATTCCTTGATAGCTAAAAATTCGTCCCTCATCTATTCTCGATTGCTACCTGACCTACATCCACCCTTCGGCATCCGAAAATCTCGATGCTTCGTCATCGTCTTCGGCACTCACGTCTTTTCAGGACTTCCCCGTAGGCTGTACCAAAAAAAAAAATCTAAACTCTCCGGACGCGGAGCTATGTTGTTTCAGAAATAAAGAAAAAATACGAAAGTAAATAACAAAAAAAAATAACAATATATATACGAAAAGAAGACCGATGGATGCGTATCCGTTGCAGCCCTTCCGTCGCGAGATTTTTTTTTCAAAGAAACTCGGCACGGTATCCTTGCGCAGTATCTATACGACTCTTTTTATCCCGGGGCACGAATAAGAATGAGTCGAGTCCAAGACCAGGGCGAGTTCGTCGAGAGCTCCGTCGATTTGGAGTATCCTGGCGCCTTCGGGGCATCGGTTCCTGCAAGTCGGTCTAGCCACCGAGCTCGCTCTCCTCTACCGGCGAAACTCCCGAGTTCTCTTGCGTTTTATTCTTGTCCTCTTTCGTCCTGCGTCTCGCTTTATTTTTCATCCCGTCCCGCAAAGTGAGCTCTGTGCCCAAGTCCTGTAATTATATAGCGTACACGGAGAGCGAACCTCTCCAGCACACTATCTCGCCCTCGTGTCTTTCTTCATTCTTTCGTGTTTTTTTCTTTCACTTTTTTCTCTCTCTCTCGCTCTCCTTTGCTCTGTCGAAGCGCTTTGGTCGCTTCGGCCTCATCCTTCGTCGTCGTTCGCCACAAAAATATTATTTCTTTTTTAAGCTTTGCTCGCTGGCTGCTTCTGCTGTTGCTTGCTGCTGCCGTTGCTGCTGCTGTCTTGACCGGCCCTCTTCGTGTCCCGCCTCACGTGTACGCACGCGGTCCCGCCGCCGGCTATCTGCCACAGAGTTTTGGTTCCTTCCACGAGAACACCGAGAACACCCCAACCGTCCGTACACTCTACTCCGGAGGAGAATACAAAAAAAGTCCAGAAAACTTTTTTTTCAACTTCGGCAAGGTTTTTTCGTAATTTTCTTCTTCCGATGGCTCAGCTTCTGAAGTTTTCTTATCTTGTACCATCGGTGTTAGTGGTGTAAAAAGAAAAAACTGTATAAAATTTCTACATTTTTTTCTCTCACTTTAAAAAACTATTTTACGCCTCCGAAGCTTTGATCCTTTTTGAAGTTTTATCTCGTGTGACGGTGGCAGTGTTAATGGTGAAAAAAAACAAAACATCAATGCGTCGATGCGATCTACTCTGCATAATTTTTTTTTCCTAATAGTTTCATCAGATTGAATTTTACCGCATGATGCGTATCGAAAGAAAACTTGACAGAATTTGCCCGAGTGATGCGCTTAAGTCGTCTAATAGATGCGGCGAATAGATCAAACTCATTTTTTTTTTCGTTATATCGCCAAAAGTATTTACGGTATACATCATGGGGCAGCACGCCTTTACAGTCGCGATAGCGTAACGTCCCCATGCCACGCTCTCCGAACTCACTCTCTCTCTACGTTGGGATTTATGTTTTATTGCGCAACGACGGGGGCATAAAGTTTTGTATAATGTACACAATCATTTTATGAGCTAATGAGCGTACGTTAACCGGTGTGAACACTTCTCTCGACCGTTCGCCCTCTACTCTGCCGTTCTAACAACAGGAGTAACGTGTATACATATAAACTTTCAACGCCAGATAGGTTTAACGATATAGTCCCCGATAGTGAGATAAAAAAACGCGCGCGACGCTCTCTCATACCCGGCCCTACCGTGTAAAATATTGCTCGTTGACACGAAATCCCGGAACTTTCTCTCTCACCAGATTAGACGATGTTACAATCGGCGAGAACATTTGCCACCTGTTTGTTAATTATTCGAAGTCATCTTTCAATCGGAAATTTTATTTCGTCGAAGTTTCGATAAGAGTAATTTTCACGTCAATTAATTTATCGGGTGTTTGTACGATTACTCTTAATTAGCTATAACTTTGTTTGAAAAACTGAATAAAATTGGAATGTTTTAAATATCGGACATTTTTTTTTTCGATTAAACCCTCAAATTGCCTCGAACAACCTACTGCCAAGAAGAAAGACTTTTTAAAAATGTTTACAATATAATAGAAGTTCAGTATTACTCATTGAAAACATGTTCAAAATTCCCGGTATTTCTATAAAAAATTATTATACATTTTGCGATTGAAGAAACAAATCAAACCTGTTATAAGTAATAGATGCCCAAGATGAATTTTTTATCGACACAAAAAGTATATAATTCTTGATGTCATAGGGTCGAGTTTATTTGGTCGAGGATAAACTAGATATTACTGAACCTCGTACGCCGTCAAAGTTTCACAATCTCTTTACATGTTTTTTGTTCCGTTTGTATTATTACATTTTCCCCGTATTAGTATACAACGAGAACTAAAAGCAGGAGTATACAACTCCTTTTCTGACTCCTATGTAGTACGAGATAGATAGAGCCGTGCGATAACGTTTGCCGAGTTGTTGCGGGAGCAAAGCGCACGCTTAGCGAAACATTCTCGCTCCGACCGCATTTCGGAACGTTTCGCAGAACCCGTCGCATCGACGAGTCTATATTTTCTTTTTGCGCCCGCGCGCGCGCACCTCAGCAATACCGTATCGCGTGTTTCCGACATTTCGTGTGAGCTTTCTATGTATCACGAATTGACAGGGTTGGAGGAAAAAAAAAAAATATACGAGAGAGAAAATTGAGTGAGAAAGTATTATCGTTGTGGTCGCGCGGAGAAAATATATCGACGTGTTTGTATATAAACATATAGATATATAATGTGCGAGCGCATATATAGATATGCAAAAGATAGATACGTGAGAGTGCCTGTGTCCTCTGGTCGTTCGATACGCAAACACGAGTTGTCGAACGAAGTCGGCACGCGCTTCATCCTCCTACCGTCGACTCTGTGTTTTCTTTCTGCCTTCTACTTACTACACCACAGTCACAAATACACTTCGCGTGTATCCGAACTAAACGCTTTTGTTGTAGCTTCTACGCGTCCCGATCAAACCGGCTTCGAGGAGTGTTAAAAAGAATCCCCCCGCCCCCCTGACGGGCTCGCTTTAGGCGTGACATCGTACACAACTCTCGCGCGAATTAACGTTTGGTCATGCGATACATTTCAATTTTCATTTTCCAACCCGGCGAATCTTGACGCTATCGGGACGGGACAGTTGCGATGAGTTTAATTCTAACTTGACAAGGCTTTTCGTCACGAACAGTCTTCACATAGACTCATTTCGCTTGATAACGCGATATCAGATTTTACACGGACAAAAAAAAGACATTATTAAAGCGGTACATTGTAATACGTTCGTCACATTATGCTTTTTCTTTAATGACCCCGTCGGATATCAAAGAGAAAAAAAAACATGATATGACACATCTAGATTCGGCATGAAACTACTTTGCAAGTTCACAATATATGAAAATTGTGCAGGATCAAGATTTCCAAAAAAAACAAAAATGTTCGTAGCTTTATGAATTGGTTGAATTATAATATCAAAGCGGATTTATCATTAAAGAGATAATTAGGCTTTGCAGTGGAAGGCTTGAAAAAACGGCGTCAAAGTCATAAATTCGTAAAATCATAATTGCCGCAATGAAGAGGTGTAATTAATGTGATAATCAGAGTACGTAGCATCGCATGTATCTTGTTTTGGCACGAAGCTATTTTTTGAATCGTTAAAATGAAGGGAATCAAACTTTTTTTCTGAGTGTTCAGCTGCCTTCGATTCTTTGGAGATCGATGAATCGACTATAGACAAAGAAAAGGGGATGAGGTTAATTCGCGGGTGAACAGAGTCACACCTCGGTTGCCCCTCAACCTCGGAGAATCGATTTCGCATTAGCAGCCGCGATGCCACGAGAGACCTCAATGTTTGTCTTAGAGCTATTTCCCTCTCTTTCGTTCGTTCACCCTCTCTTCTTCCACCGCGAGTGCGTGAGAGAGCGAGTGTTTGTGCATAGCACAACGGGCAATGCGGACGAGTCAGTCGGGGGTGCGAGCTCGCTATAAGCGAGAACGGGGTGCAGCACGCAAAGTCGAGGGCCAACATCATCAACCGTTGCCGACCGCAATATTGGATTAATGGCGGGCGAAGTTCACTCTCGAACGTTTGGCCACGATGTCTCACGAATGCAAATATCGAAAAACGTTCATTGTAAAAGAAAATCTTTTGCGTTCCTACTTCGAACTAAAGTCTGTAGTTTGTTTTTCCACTGTAGTAAGTAAGATGAAACGGCTGAATAAGCACTAAAATCTGATGAATCTTCAATAATCCTTCCGACAAATGAGAGCCCTTCGAAAGTTCGTCAAATCACTTGTAAAAAACGCGGAAACCCGGGGAGAATAAAAATCCTTGATGGATACAATCGATACACAATGTATACTGCAAAATAACGATTTCATCCCAGTCATTCGGTAGTCTTATGCTAATGTAATACGCCAGTAAGTATATAATAATTATAAGGCCCGTCGGATCGCGAACTTCTGCCCCGTCTCGTTTTTATTTTCATTTTTTCTTCTTCCTCTACGTTCTTTCACTCTCCGTTGATTCCTACTACTAACAGCACCGCGCACAACCTTTCGCCCCGTACGTCGCCTCTGTGAAATCGGATGAATACTTTTTTGTTGTTTTTTTTCTGAATCCGCGATCTTCTTATCTCGAATCTCAGTGTGCAAAAGTCGAGTTTTCAACGCTCGCTTGATCGACGTTCTCGACGAGATCTCGGGATCTCGATTTTCACGAGTAAGCCAGCAGCGCGATAGACTCGCTCGAAGTATAAAAGTGAAGTAGAGACAGGAGAGAAAAAAAAAGCGAAAGAAAAAAAAGCTCGAAGTGAGCGAAGAGTTATGGACGAGGTATGGGTCTCCGGGTACGGGAGAGAACGTTGCTCGAGCCGAGCGCAACCCGGTAAAACGCCCGAGGCGTTTGGCCAGAGCCTCCGACGGATCCCTGGGATACCCGTGCGATCGTGATAAGAAGCGCTGCGGCGTCGGTTGTCGGTTGACAAAGGGCCGTGGATACGCCCACTCAGATCGGACGCGCAACCGCTTGCGGGGGCGTACATATTAAAATTTCCCCCACCCCACCTTCCTTCTCTCGACATGTCCCCCTCACTCTTGAGGATCTTGTTTATTACTCCTCACATATCCTACCCGAGGTAGACAGAAAATTAATACCCTTAATGATAAGCCAAGTTACGCGATATCCTGAATTTTCGATATGGAAGATGTTTGAATAACTCGGGGAACTTGATACCGTAACAGAGGAACAAAAAAAAACTTGATTTTCCGATAGCAAGAATCCCGAGCGAAGGCGTACATACAGAAATATTCAAATTGAAAGCGGCTTGTTTATCGCTCGAAAAAACAAGTCATAGGTTTTGACATATTTTTCGTGACTTTCGAGAAAATATTATAGACAATAAAAGTTCAGAAGGCATAAAGGCTTTTTGTCTTAGAATAATCTTTTTTCACCGTAACCGTTTGGACAATACTATTCCTTCGATTCTCATAACTGCTCTTTGTAGATTTCTCTTTTACCAACGCCGAGAAACGATGAGAGCAACGTGGTTCCCTCTTCTACGAATGGGCTCAAACCATTCTCACGTATTCGAACACGACTTTACCAATGGATCAAGAAGGTATGGCGCGGTACAAAGATTGAAAAATCAACGGGGCTCACCTTTTTCCGGCGTTTCGAAGCGTCATTGTTCACCGGAACAGGAAGGATCGGCGGCGTCGATGAATTCCCTTACACTTTTCACACCATAATGTCAATAATCATCACTTCACTCGAAACACGAACATTGCTTTTCGTTACAATGTAAAACCGACACGACGCGAAAAATTTTACGACAGACTTCGCGGCAGCATCCCGACTGCGTACACGGACTTTACAACTTTCATGATTTTACAGCATCAAAACCGATACCTTTCGCGATAAATTCGAAACAAAGGCGTCGCGACAATAATCCGGCGTTTTGCCGGCACTCCCGAAACTCACCACGTACGGTCGACACGTCACGCGAAAAACGTCAAAACAAATATGTTGCAGCGGCAACCTAGCTCGATTCGCGAAAATTTTCGAGACAAAGACTTCGCGGCAGCATCCCGACTGCGTACACTGACTCTACAACTTTCATGATTTTACAGCATCAAAACCGATACCTTTCGCGATGAATTCGAAACAAAGGCGTCGCGACAATAATCCGGCGTTTCGCCGGCACTCCCGAAACTCACGATGTACGGTCGACGCGTCACGCGAAAATCGTCGAAACAAAGACGTTGCAGCGGTAAACTAGCTCGATTCGCGAAAATTCTCGAGACGAAGACTTCGCGGCAGCATCCCGACTGCGTGCACTGACTTTACAACTTTCATGATTTTACAGCATCAAAACCGATACCTTTCGCGATAAAACAAAGGCGTCGCGACAACAATCCGACGTTTTGCCGGCACTCCCGAAACTCACCACGTACGGTCGACACGTCACGCGAAAAAGGTCAAAACAAAGACGTCGCAGCGGTAACCTAGCTCGAATCGCGAACATTTTCGAGACAAAGACTTCGCGGCAGCATCCCGACTGCGTACACTGACTCTAAAACTTTCATGATTTTACAGCATGAAAACCGATACCTTTCGCGATAAATTCGAAACAGAGGCGTCGCGACAATAATGCGGCGTTTTATGCCGGCACTCTCGAAACTCACGATGTACGGTCGACGCGTCACGCGAAAAACGTGGAAACAAAGATGTTGCAACGGTAACCTAGCTCGATTCGCGAAAATTGTCGAGACAAAGACTTCGCGGCAGCATCCCGACTGCGTACACTGACTCTACAACTTTCATGATTTTACAGCATCAAAACCGATACCTTTCGCGATGAATTCGAAACAATGGCGTCGCGACAATAATGCGGCGTTTTATGCCGGCACTCTCGAAACTCACGACGTACGGTCGACGCGTCACGCGAAAAACGTCAAAACAAAGACGTTGCAGCGGTAACCTAGCTCGATTCGTGAAAATTTTCGAGACAAAGATCTCGCGACACCACGCCGGGTGTTTACATCGATATCATAACCTTCAAAATCTACAACGCATACATTGGTTACGACACGCGAAAACAAATTTAGAACCCCGATATCGCGATAGTAAGCCGGCTGCTTACGCCAAATTCGTAATCATGAAAAAATCTTTTGTTCGCCCGGCATTTTGGAAACGCGAGAATCGAGCACGCTCTTCGGCAAAAAGACTTTGGGCACCGAGCGCCGGTATTCATCCAAACACGAAAGAACGATAATTAGATATTACATCATTAACGCGATCTTTAAGCACGAATAGATTAATTTTCCGTAGCCGCTAACTTACTTTATTTCGCGATTCGCATGTGTGAAATCAACAGGTTCTAACTCGCATCGTCCGTTACGCGCGTCGACCTTGCGACAACAACGCGTCTAACGTATTTGTTGTTGCGTCTGCGCATAACCGCCGCTCGCGCGTGCCCGCGCTCGCGCATAACCGCCACTCGCGCATAACCGCCACCTGCGCATAACCACTGCCTGCGGGAAACGAAATAAAAACGCGTAAAAACACCGGAAGTCCGGCAAAAAAATTGTCAAAGTACTACTACATGCGCATTCACTGCATAATTGCAAAATTTTCTTATAAAAACAAATAATATAGAATTTATTTTATCTAGAAATGCCGGGAATAATCCAAATAAATCATTTATTAATGAGATCGTTTTTTGCGCGTTTTTTATTACCGCGATCGGGAAAGCAGTGCATCCGTAGTAGCATACAATAGAACATCCGGTTAGTTTCACTACGCCGCGTTATACCTTGTACGACACGCCGTTTTTGACAAACAAAATATACGAGGCTTTTTCTTGTCCCGGCTCTAGGCCGTTCAGCTAATGAGTGCCAGGTACGGAGTTTATTACAAAAAAGTGACCGGAATAATAACTTTAACATCGAGTGTTTTTATCCATTTTGTAATTGTATCGACGTGTCGACGGTTGTACCCGCACCGAAGTAGTGCGTCCGCGCCATGGACGCGGTCCTTTGTGCTTCGTTAGTATCAATCGCGCTCGCTGACCGTCCGCACTGTCGGCATTCATAACCAAAACTAACAACAAACAAAACTCGTGGATCCCGGTTCGGTCGTAGGAAACAACAGGTTGTTATGTGACAAAATGTTTCCGTTGAGTTCGCAAAAGAAGTATTGGATGTACAGCGACGAGAACGATCTCACGGTCTTGCGACAACGAACGAATGCCGAATTTATCGAGAAGCACGGGGCCAAAATGACTGTAAGATTTTTTCACATTTTCTCATACAGTTTGACAATATTGTACGTTACCGATATGGAAGAGAAAGGTTGTCGAATTATAATTGATTGAATCCGATCTTGATTGTCGTAAGCCGCAACAAAGGGAAGAGTACTTTCTCTCGGATCAAGAAGAGCGTACTCTTCTGAGAACCTACGAAATGCACCTGCGTGACTTTTGCCGAAGATTCGCACCGCCAATGCCTCGTGCGACTATCGCCACGGCGCTGCACTACTTCAAACGCTTTTATCTGAGGAACAGCGCAATGGATTATCATCCCAAAGAGATTCTAGTAACGTGCGTCTATCTGGCGTGCAAAGTAAGCTCTCATTTTTTGCGCTTTATTGCCGTAACAGTCGTTTGGCAAACTATTCTTTAACCAAATTTTGCCGAAACGAGAACTGCAACGTTTTTCTGCGCTTTTAGGTTGAAGAATTCAATGTCTCGATATCACAATTCGTAGCAAATATCAAAGGCGACAGAGACAAGGCCTCGGATATTATCCTAAACAACGAATTGTTACTGATGCAACAGTTAAATTACAATTTAACAGTTCACAATCCTTACAGACCCGTCGAGGGTCTCATGATCGATATAAAGGTAGAAAAAGAACATACCATTAAGAATACTGAGCTCAATTCTAGCGAGAGAGACTGACGGAAATGTGATTTCAGACGCGCTACTCTCTACTGGAAAATCCGGAAAAGTTGCGTCCGCACATCGATGATTTTTTAGAAAAAGTTTTTCTCACGGACAGCGTCTTGCTGTATGCTCCGAGTCAAGTGGCTCTGGCAGCTATTTTACACGCCTCTTCGACGGCAGCTGTTGATCTCGACAATTATGTGACGGACATTTTATTTCCCAGAGAACGACTCGGCGGAATCGTCGAAGCGGTGAGAAGTACGAATCTTATGTGCATCATTCATGGTAGTAAAAATTGGGAAATTAAGGAAATCGATTGGAAATTCTTATTGTATCGTTGTGGCATTGCAGAGATCAGGTCAATGACGAAATTTACCGATCCACCGGCAAGAGATATTATAAGAGCATTGGAAAAGAAATTGGACAAGTGTCGAAATCAAGAGAATAATCCCGACAGCGATATGTGAGTTTGATAATGGAACCATTTGAATTTCTTTTTACTATATTGGAAAAATCGATGCACTACGATATTGAAAGTGATAAGAGAATCGATAGCATTTTACAATCGGAGAAGAACTTTTTCTTTTTACGAGTTTCGATTTACGTGCAAAGTCGAGTTAAATATCGGGAAGCCGAAAGAAATGTTGGTGTTTACGAAAACAATAAGCCAATCCTTAAGCGAAGCTGCTATTGGCAGAAAACAGAGGCCTTTCCAATGCCGGCTTCACGAAACTTCGTAACCATAATTGAAGGGAAAAATGGTCCCATTGATGAACACTCATGCAATCCAATATCGAAAATCATGCGAAAAACGATCACGTTTATAAATGATAGTTTTTCCTTTCGTACTAAAAGTTACGAACGGCGCAAAATAATTGTTCAGATAACCGAATGCCTGGGCATTGTTGGCAAACCTTTTACGAATCTATTTTCGCTAAAGCCGAAGAAACTAAGAGAAAAAATATACTTTTGAAATTTCAGACAGTACATATCTAAAATTTAACCGTTAAAGTGTTCTTTAATTAACTTAAAACATAATATACCAAAGATAAATCATGAACATTTACTTCTCTAGTTACAAGAAGAGAATGCAGGACATGCTCGACGAGGAGGACATCCAAGATACTGAGAGATACGCTAAAATCGTGCAAGATCAAGCGGCCCATGACGCAAAGACGTTAGGCGTTAACAAGATACTTTCGCCGTCGGCGCTTTGACGATAATCCTTTATTTAACTTATTCTCGTCCTCAGCAGTCAACAACGCCACGTTATATAAATGCAGTTATCGAATAAATTGTGTAATCATATTTTAAATATAAAAAGCTAGTAAGTTTCTCGTTGGCGTGTTCTTCAGAGATCTTTCACGTGTCTTGTCGCCGAAAATCGAGTTGCTGAGCTAGATGGTGCGTTTGATGACTTCCCGGGACGTTTTGAAAAATCGAGTTCTGCGTGCCTACTGATAGATTGCTGGGCAATGGTTGAATTATTGGAAGGCCTGGCGCTAGTGGCAAAGGGCTCAAGTGCGGTGGTAGTAGAGACGATGGACCCTGCGGCTGTCCAGGATAATTGAAGAACCTGGAACATGTTAATGGTATATTACAATTAATTTACTTCAATGTGTATTTGTCACTGAATTGACTATTTTTACTCGTAAATATGTTTTTTTCAACTCCAATCCGTACTTTTACTCCAAAATACGTTTTTTTAAACTCCAATCCGCATTTTTGCTCCAAATCAGCTTGGAGCACATACCATAATTGTCGACATTTATTTTATCGAGATAAAGCAGGGGCAAAAAAATACTGAATTACGAATTTCTGTTTTACCGAACGAGTTTTTATCGTGTGCCTGAAGCCTTACCACAATCGATCCCCTACGAAAATAGGCCGAGGCGCTGGTATTCCTAGACTGGAGTAGTACTGTTGTGCGAGTATTTCAACATCATTTGTATACTTTCTCTTCCACTTTGTTCGTCTATTTTGAAACCATATTTTGATCTGTAATCATAAAGGTGTTTAAATTAAGTCTACATCTCTCAAAATGTCAAAAAGTAATGCCCCGGGTGAGGATCGAACTCACGACCTTAAGATTATGAGACTTACGCGCTGCCTACTGCGCTACCGAGGCGGGTGCAGGGCTTTAAACCGACCCTTATGGAGTACGCCCGAATGTGTACAAAAAAAAGAAAAAAATGAAAAAAAAATTCATAACTCAAACAATGATTGAAAAAAGCGACATAAAAAAAATCATTCGCCCCTTTACAGATTTTGGAGTTACCCCGAAATCACATAAATAAACGCTCTTTAAACAGTATATTAAAGTCTCTATTGAAAGCTGAGCAACCCTGAAACCAAACAATCAATTTGTGTTACATAACACATTTTGGAGTAACACCAAAAGTACACTGAAATGCTCTGTTAAAAAATCTTAAATGAAATGAGCTTTTAAGATCCCCAAAGTAATAATTCTGAAACTTTAAATCAACTTATTGATGTTAAAAAATCAATTGTTGATCCTTAATAATGTTTCTCCTGAATAGGTAGTGGTAATGAATTTCACGATACAACGTAAAAAGTTTAGACGGTATTGGGATGTCTCGTGAATAGCGCGAATGCGGTGGGCGCGATATATCCTAATTAAAAAATCGACGCCTCTTCGCTCCGTCGGCTCGACGAAACGCGACTTTCTAGAAAGACTGGAGGAGTCGTAGAGAAAGAGACAGAGGGAGAGTGGGAACTTACATACTCTATACAAGCGTTAACGCGAAGCGTGTAACCAAAGCTGGAACGGAGAAGACGCCCGAGAGATCCGGATCGTCGAGTCTTGTGGCTACCGCGGCTCGTTAACTCCGAGAAATATTGTGACATTTATGTCTGCAGCCCGACGCTGTTACTCGTTCCCTCTGATCTGTTGCTTCGCGCTGCCTATTTCACCAGTCCCTGTACCACCGCGGTCACCACTTCTATACACGGGACATTACTTTGCTCACAGAATCTCGTTGAAGATAATTATCCGCTCGGAGAAACGTTCGCCGGACGATTGACAAAATAATTGGCACTGAGCTTTGTCTTCGGCCTCTTAAATGTCGTGAAAATTTCGACAATATGATATTCATTCCACCTTCCGTTGAATTTTTGTTTTCCATATTCAAAAAGCAGGTTGCAAATATTTTTTAAAACCACTCGTTTATGTTAATTAATTAATGTATTTCGTGTATTTTCAGGTTGCCCGGCTTTCGCTGCTTCCCTACACTCACAAGTGCAATCCTTCAGAGTTTTTCGATCAATTGTGCTTCACGGAAAGGCTGCAAACGAAATCTTCTGGATTGAGACGATGGATTGCGACTGAACGTGACGATAGAAACACCTGCATTCCTTTAGGATGGAAGCAACCCACAGAAAACGTACGCCGATTATTGCCTGCTAGGCAATTCTGTGAGATCGAACGTTAATGGACTTTTTTAGACGCTTATACTGTTTTGAAACATGGGCTTTTATTGCTTTTTATCGCAGCAATTCAAACTAATGGAGAGTTTGAATTGCACACAGACATACTCCATAAAAAAGAAAGATTGATGGAGTATTGTGAAGATGCGAACTTTAGGGAGCTGTTTACGTGCTAATTGGCCTGGTAGGGTAAGCCTCCCCCATGGCGCCACGGCCTGGCGCCTAAGCACATGTGGTTTTATCCCCACGTACCAAAGTCCCATAAGCGTAAACGTGGCCCCATTATTCAAAGCTGCATTTTGAAACTCCTCTCGGCCTTCTCGTGTATCACGAAAAACCACTGCCGTACAACTATTTCAGGTGGCTCTCACCCTCCTGCGGAAGTACGCGACGTTATTGCGATTTATCGGATACAACGCGAGTGTTCTTATTTTTTTCGTTCTTCTTCTTCGAGATGCTCTTCCGGAATGTCCCGAAGACTCCATAATTTTTGTCATACTTGGACTTGGTCAAAATTAACGAAGAACAGACCAACGCGTTGAGATATCTGTTTATAATAAACATCGACGTTTCGAGTTGTGAGTCAAGCTTTATCGTTATGTTGATCATCATAACTTTGCAAATGCTATATAAAAGCCACGGACATTCGTCTCAAAGCAATACAATCTTGTGGCGCCAGGAATATTTTTTTCGTTGGTTTTTAGGGATCAACAACTCACGAATGCGATTAGGGGAACGCGTGCTGCTAAATAGAGGGGGGATAAAGCACATGCAGGCTAGACGCTTTCCTTTGCGACGGTCGCCAACTCGAAGTCTTTTTTTTCTTTACAATACAACAGCCGTTCCCAGAAAGATAGAGACTTCGTTACTTGTAAATGTAAGCATCGTTTGTGAGATTCATACCTTAGCAAAAGCATCCTAATTCGTAGTAATTTTTCCCTAGGTTACTGTAATTTCCAAGTCGCTAGCTTAACTTGTTGTCTGCTGTCTCAACACTGCCGAACAAGTCCCGCTGATATTTCTGTAAATTGACATATTTACCTGGGTTTCCGTCAGTTTCAAACTTTTGCTCAACTGCAACCTCTTCGCGACGCTCAAGTACTTGTTCCTCTCGAATTCGGCCTCCAGCGATTTAATTTGAGAAGCGGTGAAGGCAGTTCTCGGCCTTTTCTTTCTGTCTTCGTCGCTAGTCACACTAGCACTTCTCTCCTGTCCAGGTTCGGTCTCTAATCCGTCGATCCCCAAGATGGAATTTGCTCCCGAACTACTCGTACAGGCTTCTAGAAAAATATTAAATCACTGGTTAGAAAAAATCTGAATTAACCCGTTTGCGGTGAACGGGACAATAGTTGAAAGGGTCGGAGCGGGACAATGTGAAGAGGTGAATTTCCAGGAGAGAACAAAGTCGAAGACTAAGGAAGAGTGGCCACGCGCCTGCTTCGTTCGGTTCTCTGGCCAATTACCCCCAAACTATCTCCATCGTCATCAATCTCGTAGCTTTTTAACCCAACCCTCTTCTCCGCGTTCTATACTTGTTTATATTTATATTTATCCCTCTGGTCCTCACGACAAGAGTTACAAGAGACACGCCGCGCAGTGAGTACAAGAAAATGCCGACTTATAATATACTCTTCGCGGCGTTCTCTTCGCGCTGCTCATGAGAAATATGTCTTCGCCCTCTTAGCGCTCGCGGAACGCTGCGCGTTTTACTCTGTAGCGACAGCGTGAGCTCGCGTTAAGCGTCCCCGGTATCATCTTCTAATTATCCGCCCATTAATCATCCGGAACAGCGGCGAGGGAGAAACAGGGAGAAAAAAGAGAGGGAAGTTCGAGCTTAACCCCGTTGACACATGGTTAAATTCTGTGCCGGATCTCTGATTTACAGAAACGTGTAGTATAGGAACTTCGTGTACGCGATGAACTTGCGAGAGATCACTTCCGGTCTCGTTAACAGCTTCCTTACGAAATTATATCGAGCGTTTTGAAGTATTCGAAATATTCTTTTACGCCATCATTCAACAATCATGGAAATATGGTAACTTGTAAATTATAGGCATTTCGTTGTGTCCTCAAAATCATATGGTCGCATCGATATAATTTGATAGTTCATAGGCATTTCGTACGCAGAATTTTATAAGCGCCGGGAAAAGATCTTTCATTTTCGATTCACTCGGGTACAGAAGCCCGGTTTGATTTTACGTGAATGACGTGTCTGGTTAACGCCAATGGACAATTCTCCTAATTAATTCAGTTTCATGGTCTAATGTAATGAAATTCGCAAGCTGCAAACAATTTCGCGAGAAGTTGGGGGCATGAAAAAACTCTTTCGACGCTATGTTACGCGCGTCCTTTATTTTTATGCGTCGATCTTTGCTCCCAGGTATCCCTAGGCGCAATAAATACCTCTCTCGAAAACTTTACCACGCAAATACCGCGATGTCTCGAATACCACCGAAGAAACGTTTACCGTCTACTAATTGTCAGATGGCGACGTAATTGTCGGGGTTTCTCGAGTTTTTGCGAACACCGCGAAGCAGTGCGGAACGTAAGCGAATCTAAAAGCGTACGCGAATGTTTCTTGTGGCCGATATATAGCACCGTGTCTACCCCTTGATCTTTGAATCGCCGAGTCTGTAACACCCAAATTGACGAAAAGATATTCTCGAAAACAATTCCCAAAGAGAATACCGTCGTTTCTTGAAGTTGACTATTTTTCCATAATCGATAACGGAAGTTTCGGGAAAAAAAAATCCTTCACACGCTATTAGACATTCTTTCTGCCGTTTCATTTTGTCGTCGAGTTTGACTCACAACAGGCCCGAAGCCGAAAGACTCAGCCTGCGAGTCTCTCGTTTTACTCCGAAGGAGTTGGCGAGAACGAAAAGGAAGATTAAAAAACGTTTGGGAGAAACGATTTCGTGGTTCTTCTGGAAGCCCGTTCTCGCGTACGGCAGAAACTGAGAGAAACGAGTCGACAGGGCGTACGTCGAGCAGGAATAGAACACCACGCCTTCTAGTTTACCTAATTGCCGCGAGCTACACACCGAACTTGTCTCCTAATTATTCAGTGATTAATGGATCACCGTGGCTTGAGCGTGATCGAGTAGATACAGCGCGATAAAACGATGCTAATTCTCTCGTCGCATCTCTCCCTACCTAGCCCTTCCCGTGTGGCCGTTCGCATGGATCCTTGGGCCTCTTCGCTACATATCTTTGTCCATTTCTTCGAGTTCGTTGATTTAAAAAAATCGAGGCTATCTAAAAAAAATACTCGCCCATTGCCCGCGTTAAAGGCGCGATTTCCATGGAGGATCTAAAATTGGATTAACAAAACAATTAGGGAGGTGGATGGAGATGCTATTTAACTTTCTCTGACTAATTAAGACAATCCTTTCGTCGATACTTGGAGCCAATTGCCAAGATTTACGGGTGCAAGTTGACGGCTTTGTGGTTTTGCGCGACTTGCGCTTGGATATATATATATATATTTGCTGCCGTCGTGTAAGACGATTCTTAACAACCTTCTGCAAAGACTCGGCGAAGCTTTCCTTAGATCTCGAATTTAACGCCGAGTTTATAACGAACGATAAATCATTGGCAACAAGAGCTTGCGGCTATTTTGTAGCGTTTATGGCATTATTCGTCGGACAGTGAATACTTAATTAAAGCGAAACATGCGTATTCACATTTGAAACGTAGACGAAAGGTATTTTCCCGTCGCTTAGCAGTAAAAATATTTTATTCATAAATGCAAACATAGAGAGAACCGTTCGATTAAAGCTCAAGACCGATCATCATTGTATGTTAATTTCATTTGCTCAGATTTGTGGCTATTTTTGCTTTTTACATAACTCCGTCATTTTCTTCTTTCATAATCGAGCATTTAGGTGTGAGAATTGAAACAGGCAAAATTGGTTTATTTACGTAAATGATTTTATCCGACAAGTTGTATACACGTGCTCCGCTTTCCTCAAAACGTCTTAGATAGCATAATTTCTTAGCTGTGCCATCCAAGAGAGTTCGTACAAGTTTTTTAGCTCCAAAACAATATTTTCTTTACGCGGGATGCAGATTTCGGTGTGCAATGTCAAGTGCGTCGACAAAAGTGGCATATTCCGGATTAGCCACCACAATACATCCAGTTTCCAAACAACTGCCGATAAAAATTGTCGTTTCATTGCTGTAAAAATGATGATTTATATATATTATTTAACGAAAATTGCTTTCAGAATAAATAATGAGGAAACCGAATTGCCTTTTGTGTTTTGCGAGAAATGTTACGAAAGATCTTACAGCAATGATTTCTTATTCAATGCCACTCTCTTTGAACAAAACCCTTTCTTACACGTTGCTTTGTATATTGACGTCGACATTCCGCCACATTTCCGTACCGGAATTAGCGAAAGAGAGAATGAGAGTCAGATAAATAGTGAACGCTCGAGAGGAGCCGCAGGAACATTGAGTAGGCGTGGAAGCTGCAGGAAGCAATGGATCAAACTCATGAGGGGTAGTTGTAAACGTTCTTATCGTCGGCAATGCTCGGCGGACACTTTTTTTCAACCGTCGCGACTCGTTTCTTTCCGCCATTCTTATTTCCGATAAAATCATTATTAGTTTCGCATTTGCTTACCGTAGCTTATCTCGGGCTCAGGAGAGGTCGAGCATACTAAATCTTCGAGCGGTTCAACTTCGTCGACCATCAACATCGATGAATCCGCAGCTACGCGCATTCTTTCGTCGCTCATTGTTTCTTCGTAAATTTGTGTATTGTTCTTTGATGTTTCCTCGATCGGTGCTAATAATCTTTCTATACTAAAAGCCGACACTCGAGGACTAGTTGTACACTTTCCCGGTTGACCGTTTTCTGTTATTCTTCGTCTTTCCTCCGACATTGTGACTCACAATCGTAACTAGTGTATTTTCGCACAATTCACTGTATTAAACAACTTTCTTAAAAATTATGAGAACGTGATAAATGATCAAATATACATATATAAACAATACACCGTTGATAGAAACTTGAATGAATTGGAAAACGACTTTATATCCATTGGTAAGTTCAATAGAAGGTACTCATAATTCCACTCTTGTAGACCATTGAGTTCTTTAAAACATTTCCATCACAAGTCCGAAGAGTACTGTTTACTGCGCTTCAAAAAATCAAGATTTTTTTTTTAGTTATTGAAAGCTGTTCCGACGGCAAAGTGTCATTCCCGATAAGCTCCGAGAGCAAACTGATCTATAAGCAACCCCTGTCCATTGGATTAGTAGCAGTTTAGACACCGTGTCAGGGTGGAGCTTGGAACAACTTTTTTTTCCCTCCCGTTTCTTCTTCTTCATTTCGTCTGGGTTAGGCCACAAGCTTAGTTGAAAATTCGTCGGCTACGAGGCGTTACCGAAAACCCACGTGCTCGTGACGTTGCAAACCGAGGACCCAATCGCCGTGTTTGCTGGGCGTTTCTTGGCAAGCACGTCAAGCTCTTGGGGTAGGAGCTTTTTTTAATGATCTCGCAAAGCTACGCAGAGGGACCGAGGTAGCTAAACGGCGGTAATGAAGACTCGATAAATTTATGAACTGTAACCCAGCGTGCCGTGTCGTCCGGCGTTTAATAAACGCATATTGCTCGAGAGTTAGAACGACGATGCTTACTCGAGGTAATTGAACGCAACGTGCCAAAATATCTTTCAAGTTAATATTGCCGAAATTTCGAGACGGAAAACACTATCTAAGCGAATTCGTTACTCATTATAATAACGATAATAATGTGCCGAAAAACGATCTAAAATTGTACTTTTCGTTTCAATCACAATCTCAAGGTATGCATTATTTCTAAGGTACAGCAGTCAATCAGAATTACGTTTTACGGAAGACGCAATTGAAATGATTTGAAGTTTTTACGTTAATTTATTATTTGATCCATAATAACGAGATGGAAGTCTGAAATTAATTCACTCCAGACTTGGCCTATGTCATCCGATATTTTTTCTTAGATGTGCCCTCGGCGCCTCGTCTTCAATTAACGCCGGGACTCGGCTCCACCTCCGTCGAAGGGGATTCTGCGTTATCTCAAAATGTAATTTAACGCATTGGTTCACCGTATCGACAGGTCTGCAAAGCCTTAGCGAAGAACCTTCCTAAGGAGGGTAAACACGTGCTGAGGGCGGAGCTCGTTCTGTTCGCACTCGTGCGGCCAGATCCTCTTGTTCGCGGCCGTGTAACTGACCACTCGGCTCCAATGTCACCGGTCCTTGAAGTACTCGGAACAACCGCTAATGACAATTTATCGATCTTTTTTTTCTTGTCTCGACAGAAGGACCTGTTTGGCATTAAAGCAAGTGCAGTGTGGTTGATTACATCTGTTTAACATTTTTTTTTGTGAAGAAGTGTATCATAAAGTTGATCATGAATACCCGACGAATTATAATTTATTTTTCAAACTACAACAGTAAAGTACATTTTCGAAGCCGTTTCAGGCCTCAGTCGGAAATTTTTGATTTCTTTAAACTCTAATCGGTGCGGACAATCGATTCTTATCACTTGGTCCATGTTTACGATTAAACGCTGCTGTGTGCTCGAATAGTGACCATTGAAATCGACTTGCGTTCTCGCCTTTCACATCTCGAGTGAACAAACTCGATAAATATACATGTACAATTAACGTTGCTAGATTAAGTTAAAGAATAGGACCGGAAAGAAAGAACGCTTTTGTATCGCGATAGCGGAGGCCGCGAAATGCTCGTTTTTGCCGCTTATCGTAGCCTACTTCGTGATTTGCAAAAGAAGAGAATTTGAAGAAAAAAAAAAGAGAAAATATTGATTGCTCACGTGCAACTTTTTGTTTAACGAAAATAGTAATCGCGAAATAATTTACGCGATGATTTTTTTCTTTTTACTTTCCGTATTACACGAATTCATAAATGAATATATTATTATTATTTCATATTTCACATCTGTTGTGTGGAATTACCGTTCCACGTGTTATTCTCGTCGTTGTCATCGCTGCCCGAGTGGAGCCTGTGAATGTTACCACGAGATCTGATAGTCGTTGCCGGACCACCGACGAATGGGTTCCTGCTGTTAGAGCTGCGAAGCGAATAATTGCATGGACCGAGAAAAGAAACGGGGACGGTAGTGCGAAGAACGAGAAGATCGCATCCACGGGGAATATACCTACCCAGATGGCTGTCCGACACTTCGACCGAATCTTTCGGAGTTGTCGGATAAACCGCCGGACGCTAAGTTTCCATCGTTTCTACGTTGTTCCGGAGGACTAGCCGGCGCACCAGTGAAATAACCGACTACGTAGTTGTAGACAGAAAATATTGGAGCAAATAGGGCCCAAATGAAACGCGAAACGAAACCAACGTCTTCCGTCGATGTTACGGCTGTAGTGACCTTTGACTGCAACAGGAGTAAAAAGATCAATTAATGCAGAGTTTAAATACGTATCTATGTAATGCTACATGTATCATGTATGTAAATACGTATAAAAAGTATCAATTTCAAATAATGTGGAGCTTTAAGTAATTACATTTTTCACTGGCAGAATGAGAATGACTGCGGTCGGTACGAGCTCAAGTTCCGTGAGAGTTTTCGAGTCATCCTCGACGGTCAAATCTCTCCTTGGAAATGACGTCGACATAGCAAAATGTTGAAATGGCAATTCGATGTTATTCGCCACATAAGAACGCAGCGACCCGAACGTGCTATTTGCCTCGAATTTTCCCATGTGAGGTTTTCCAGATGGAAGCCTGAATTGAATTCGCGCTATACCACTCTCGCCGCCCGACGGACCAGCAGAAACTTCCACTCTATCCTGCTGATTTTGTTGCTCCTGTTGTTGCTGCTGTTGGGAAAACTGTTGCTGCGTAACACACGAAAGATTCGATTGAAAATAATGCAGACTATACTTGTGCAAGAGTTATGTAACAAATGGAAAGTTTTTTTCGAACCTGTAAAGCGAGTTCTTTCTGCTTTCGCTCCAGCTTATCCTGAGCTATTTGTTGCCGAACTCTCTCCCTTGCCGCGGCTTCGGCCGCCTTCTCTCGCATTCTTTCCTCGTGAGCGAGTTTTATCTCAGCCTCGTGTTGCTTCTGCTTTGCCATTTGTACGTCTTTGCCCAATTTTCTTCTCTCTATCTCGCGCCTCTTCTCCTCCTCGCGTTCCTTCTCGATCTTCTGTCGTCTCTGCAGCTCTATCAACTGTTTAGCACGCTCGAGTTTTTCCTCCGTCGTCGGTTCTTTGGGAGCCGAAACGTCGGACGAACTCGCAGCATTGCCGGTAGACGGAACAGGAGCTACCGTCTCCTCGACGGTTTCCGAAGTTCTTGGAACGTTCGAGGCCGATGCTGTGCTCTTCTCAGCGTCGATCAAACTAGTCGATGATTCGGAGGCCGTCTTGCCTGCTTTTTCCAGTACAGCGTCAATTTTTTTCGCCAAATCAGAGCACGACACACTTCCGGATACCACTTCGAGGGGAACGCCATTTGTTCCAATGAAGAAGAGAGACGGAACTGCAGCTACTTGATCTGAATACGATGCGTTAAGAAAAATATAGTCAAATTATTTTGAAGAGATGATGTTGAAGGCTTCCTGGTAAATAACCTGGTTTATGTTCCTTCATAGATTAGCAAAGTAAATCGGAGGACTCTCTAATCGATTCAATGTTGCAATTTCTGTTGTCTGTTGTGAAACAGGTTTAGTTTACTTCATATTATCGGGATAGTATAACAAATGTCAAGACCTCCAATTTGTAAATTTTTTTTTTCTCATAAAATGATCACTTCTATTAAAATTTTCCGTATTCTTTACTGAGGATTCTGTTGAATCATAAGAGCAACATTATGAACCAATCATGAAGAATCTTAAACAATTTTTTTTGGTAGCTAAAAAAACAATGCTTATAATCATGGAATCTTCCTTGTTCCGCAATTTTTAATTTATCGTGTGTTCTATTGCTGTTGTTTTTATACATCATCATATTACGATCTGTACATACAAATAAAAATGAAAGGATACAAATTTGTGCAAAGAATCTGTATGACTCGCTGTCATTTTCTAGCCTGATTGCTACAAAATCGTCCCGCTCCAATCTCGCCGAAACTTCTGAGTCGTTAACAGCTGCTGCAAATTGCGTAGACACCTCATCCTTGCCTATCATGAAACAATAACAATTTTCACATATAATATAGATATCACATATAAGCTTTACGAGCGATGAATAAGCAAAAAAAAAGGTTAATAGGTTAGAAAAGTGAAAATCGTAATTAATAAAACAAAAGTGCATTACAGATTAAGGGAATTGAGATACTTATTCGCGAGCAAATGACATTCTAAAAAATCATTCGGTTCTTAGAATTCGTGTTAATTACAAACCTTCGACAAATACGACGAAAATTGCTTTTCGCCGTTTTGACGTTGTTACAGCGTCGTTAATGCTTCCCGGAAACCACTTCATTTTCGCTCAGTGATTGAAGGAATACGAACGAATACGACCCTCTGGCGTGTTTTGTAATTTGCAAAAAAATGTATATCAACGTTGAATTACGCAATGATAATTGACAATTGTGCCCTTCGTATTCGCGATGACTTTTGACACTGAACAAATGTATTGCGAGGAATTAAAAATAGGTTACGTCGACTGTTCAGAGGGAGCCAGGCGGAGAGTTGATTTTTTTTTGCTTTTCCTTTTTAGTACCTACCATCGACTGAAGGTCGCGCGAGTGTAGAATTTAACCTCAATCTCGGAACAGTCAAAGGGCCAGAAGCTTCATTGGCTTTTTTTGTAGACGGTAAAATCTGACGGACACGAGGAAGATCGTTGACGACTTTTAAATTTGTCGCACGTTCACGTCGTACACCGCGTTACTTGTCAAGTAAGTAGAAGACGCTAAGTGTCGTTTTATCATTTGAACAAACGCGAAAGACCATTTGTTACAAAACTTTGTAAGTCGAATCATTTGTAACGACGCCGAACTAACCTCGACGAATTTGCATGCCTCATACTTGCCATTCATGCGAATTTTTTTAATTCTATTCAATGTCTTTTCAATAATAATTAAAATATGAACAATTGTTCCGAAACTAGTACAGTGATTGTCCAAATAATTACCTAGTCATTTTTTTATTTTGCAACCAATTGTTACTGTTGTTACTGTAGTTGAGAATTAACTTTTGTTGAGTACCAATTATTTTGTAAAATTGCAATCATTCGTTGCGCATGACATTTCTTAGATAAAACCTGAGAATTAACGAAATCGAAAATATATCATTCTTTTAGAATGTCTGGTCGTGAAGGTGGTAAGAAGAAGCCGCTAAAGGCGCCAAAGAAAGATTCTAAAGAGCTCGACGAGGACGACGTGGCGTTCAAGCAGAAGCAAAAAGAACAACAGAAGGCATTGGCAGAGGCTGCAAAGAAGGCCGGCCAGAAAGGTCCTCTCGTGACTGGCGGTATTAAGAAATCTGGCAAGAAATGATGTTGCCCTTATCCTAGATTTGTCTATGAAAAAAAAAAACAACAAAAAAATGTCACCCGTCAAATCATTAATACACTGCTGTTTTAATAACGAATTATCGACAAGCAAAACTTTGAACGAGAACTTCTTAGTTTTTGTTAATGTCATTTGTACACCGTATTACGTGCAAAGAAATAATGAGATATCGACATTTTGTAAATAAAATTTAATTGTAAACGACCGAATTTTTCATTGTGTAGACAAATAATTGTTATCTGATAAAAATTAATACAGGTCTCATGCTATTGTGAAATAACCGAAGATCGTAAAATTTTAGAAGTCGCGTGGCCATTCGCTCGCGAGGTTCTCTCCTGAACCAATCGCGTCACGGGGAACACAGCTGACTACCATATGATCGACAAGGCCGCCAACCCTTTTTCAAATCCTCCATTTTAATAACCAACAATCCCAATTCGATGCATCCAATGATAATTCCAATACCTGCCTCAATTTCTGCTTTACATTATTTTCGATCATCGATATGAATACGTAATTAGATCGAATTTCGGCAAGAAAAATTCTACCATTTTTCGTACTCGTATCGACGCATATTAACTTTTTGGAAAAAGGTGTAATTATGCCGGGGGATAATTGACAATTCATATAACATGGTAAATTTCGCGATTCGCGTTGCAACGGTGCGTCAAAGGTCATTGAAGACGCGAACGAATGTATCGACAGCTTTTTTATTTGCAAGAGAGCTCGTGCGCAAGTCTAGTTATTTTCCGATCGTTCGGTTGACGGTCGTGGGTGTTCTCCTGGCTAGCTGTCACCTCCGGGATCAGTTGGCAACAGACCCTCGGTCTGGATGGTGAGATATACAGCGTGTTTCGCGTACGAGTTTAGTTTGTTATCCTCGTACGTAAGACGATCGAAACATCAAGCTGTGAGCCTCGCAGTCGACGCTAGGAAAAACATTGACAAATCTCACAGTTAGCATCGCGCGTGACACGAGCCCGTTGAGCATTCGCGAACCTTTCAGTTGCCGTTGACAGGCTGAGGCAGGCAGTGGCCATGGAGCCTGGAAGAAACATTTGACCCAAGGAATCGACTCCGGGCTCTGGTGGATCGTGCTCTCGGCCGACTGGTAATACAAAACGGTAAGTTCGTAACTTCTGGACTATCGCAAAATATACTTTCAACCGGGTCTCGTCACGTCGAACTCGATCGATCGATAGTCAGAATGCGTAATGTATACGTGATTGTCACCAATCGTGACAAATGCATTTTACGAAAAGGGAAAAGAAAAATGATGTTGAGACATCGGTGTAAGAACGACATGGCCCATGGTAAACCCGTTGCAACTCACCATATTGTTAAGCTTCAAATGCGATAGTTTCTCTCGCAACGCGATTGTTATCTTTTTTGTCGGAAAGGAAAAAAAAACCGTTTCAAGCGTATGTTAAACTTTAACCGGATGTCAATGTCCGCGAATGGCAGAAATCAATTTATTCGTTTGAGCTTGACAAAGACTCGTTCAACACTTTTGTGTCCACTTTGGGATTTATCGTGAGCAACGACCGTGGTTCTCACTCGCGCCTCGAAACATGTGCTAACTTACACATAAATACACGCACACACACCACGGGTGCGTGCGTATTTATAAGCGATGGCAATGCTCAGCGAACCCGCAACAGATTCGTAGCTCGTAGAGAAGCGAAGAGTCCGAAGATTTTACATTCTTTTGTCTCTTGCGAATAGACGCCATCCGGCCATTTCGTTTCAGAGACCCATTCTCTTCTCAATTCGTTTATTCACTGCGTCTTAGTCATTCGGACCGAGAAATTTTCCTAAACTGCAATCTCGCGATCTCTACCTTCGCCACGAGCGAGGAGAGTGTTTCGACGGTACGGGCACGTACAGCATGAGCGTACACGCCAATTGGCATGAGAGCTTGTGCAACTCGAGTGCATCTCTCTCGCCTACACGAACTGACGATTAGTCGCAAATTATTCGTTCAAGTCCAAGCAATTGCTCAAGTCTCGATAAGCCTCGCTTTCGAAGAAAAAAGAATTTAATCGCAAAAAAAAATACTTTCCCGATGTTTTTATCTACCAAATGCTCAATGCACAGCTGATATGCTGTTGCGTAGTTTTCTTTTGCTATCGATGCACATCGAATTCTCGTGTTTATGAATTGAAAATATGTTCAATTTTTTTCATCGTTCTTTCATCAATTTTTTTTCAGACGATGTTAAAAGTGCGACTTCCGGTTTCATAACGATGCGAATGATTGTGCAAATCGGAACGTTTTAAGCGTCGAATTCGCATCGGAGAAAACTTTGTTGTTTCCATGGGAACGAGATTGAGAAAATAAAGTCTTGATCTAGGCGATGGGCCCCGGGGGGAGTAGCGCTAAGCTCGAATCTCCCTCATGCCGGACGTACGCGAACTAGTAGTGTAAGTGACTTGACCTACATTATCGAAGAACCCGAGGCGGAATAGTATAGGTATCGTTTCGATGCATATATACGATAGCGTTGCATATGTGTTCCAATTAACACAATCGCTAATACACGTACATTCTTGATTCACACGTGTCAGCACATGCGCGAAACTATCGTATTCCTAGGTGTACTTTGGCAGCGACGAACGGTATTCGTATTTTATCAAGTTCGCCATACCCGCAGTATTTTCGTTCAGCCTTGAACGAGCGAGATAATATTTGACAATCTATAGAATTTTCTTTTTTAAATCACTTCTGTTTATAATTTATTTACACGCTCAATATGGCATTGAAAAAACCTACGAAGCGTTATCGGCACTCAAGAATTATCTCGCTTGCGAATTCGAGCTTTCGGGCTACGTAAGACTATCGAACGATCTCGCGAATTTTTTTTTTTTTTTTTTTCTTCGTACAGGACCTACGCCAACAGGCTGACGCGTGAGCAAAAATCTTCTCTCTCGCTTATCGCGCACTCGTCGAATTCTCCACCTACACATATTTGCGACACAAACACGCGATTTTTATTTCAATATTATTTTTAGTCTTTCTCGCGGTTTTCTTTTTCTTTTTTATCGATGCGCCGCAACGCAGAATTTTGTTTTCGTTTTATTGACGAGAATCGGTTTATTGTTAGAGACAATTGAAAATCCCGTAAGACTGCGAGGGGTGGGGAGGAACTAATCGAACGTTTTTGCCGGGTTGGCAAAGTCCAATTTCGAATCTCCGCAAGCCGTAACTAAAACTCTCTGGACACAGTCCACGCACGACTTCGGGGCTTCCGAGTTGCTTGTGAACTTTGCCTCGGGCATTTCACCTTGAGCATATTTTTTTTCATTCTTTCATTTCGACCGAGACACAAAATAACGGTAACGATTCGACGTACCTCCGCGGTGAGCTATCGAAAAAATAAAAAACAAAAATCCTCGTACTTGCAAAATGTCCTTTTGATTCAGCTACTTCCGCGTAACTGTGTCACAAAACTGGAGCGCAGATTCGAAGCGAAAGATATACAACACAGTTGCTCAATTGGGAACGATGCGAGATACCGAATTCTCGTAAATAAAACAGAAAATATAATGTAACGAAATTTCACTCTCTTCGATTGTTACGTAGACTGAATTGACTTTGTCGTTTGAACTTCCGATGAAATTAATCATTTTTTTTCACCATATTCTTTTATTACATGGTTTTTTAACGATAAAAAATGTGTCCACATCTCCGGATATCGAGTGAAAAAACTAAATGATTGAATCGCCCAAGTGAAAGTATAAATTTGAAAGGACGTCGAGAGTCTCGGATTTCACAGTCGCTTTAACTACACACAGTTTGAGTACTTTGGGAAACGCACATTCTAGCTCGACGGGCTCTGCATTTTATTGCGTAACAAACGGAATCTCTTTTCAACGCTAACGCGTCGATGGACTGCTTCCGAATACGTATTATTTCATTGTGTGTCGGTTTATGCCCCTTTTATACATTTATCTCATTGTAAACGAACGAGAGTGCGTTATGTTGGGAAAAAAAAGAATACTAACGCGCATTGACATCGTTCTCGAGCGTAAGAACACGTGTATATTGAAGGAAGTTCGTGCGCAATGTGAAAAAGGTGTATAGAGCTGCTTGTAAAGAGTGGATTTTTGCACAAGTTTCGTACATACACTATACATGTGTATGCAATGCACTATGTACCAGTATGAATGCATTCGTGCCGAGTGCTCGTTGCAACGCGGTCGCCATGCCATTGCCGCCGCTGCTGCTTGCTGTGCTGTCGTCGGGCAAACTCGCGCTCGCGCGAACCTCGTGTTACACGCTCGAGGAGTCGCGCCTCTGTGTTAGTTGCATAATATGCAGGTAACCTAGATCCACCAAGCCTTCGCGACTCACCAACACTAAAACTCCCACCCACCGTCCTCATTACCCTCTTTGAGGAGTCCTCTCTCCCTTCCCCCCCTTTCCCACTCTGAGGCTACTCACTTCCTCTTGCCCTATTCTAATCTCTTATCAAGAATTGACCTTTGTCACGTGAGAGTCAAGATGCTTTTACAATCACGCGAGTATTTCGGTAATGAATGATCGATCTTCATAGCTCTATTGAAGTTGTTCTCTAGTCTTCAATTTTTCATGCGAAGAGTCTTTATCTCTTACGATGATTGCGAGGCATTGATGTTCTCTTTTTAGGGTGGATAGGTGGATTCATATGGTGAAATATAATAACATTTCATTTAATGATCGATCGATATTTGAAGAGTGGATTACAATTGTTTCGGTGAGAAAAACTTGTTATCGATAGTTAGAATTGTGGTCGAGAACATTTTTCGGAGTACATAAACTATATCGTAAAAAGCGAAAATAATCCATTCTTTCTTCGTCACGCTTTTTTACAATACTCGTTGGCTACAATAATTCGAAAAAGTAATACTGAAATTCCATTAAATACTCATTAAACGACATTATTAGCATTTATAACGGAAATCCGCACGAGTAAAAGTTTTTCCGCAACGACGAAAACCATTTTTGCGTTTTTTCGCTAATCTTTCTTCTGCCACTTTAATGAACGGCCCGTCGCTGTAAAACATGCTGACGGTCGGCGTTATCGATAGATAAAATGAAAAACGCGAAATTTATCTTCCTGTAGTCGGCAAATAAATAGATTTGTAAATAAAAGATATTGCTATCTCGTATGCGTCGAATACGGTATCACATTCTCTATAGAGCACGAGTTTCTCCTCCGCGCAGGCACGCATCGCGATTGCATCGTAACAGTGAAAGCACCTGTGATTCACAACCGTACAACTTGTGCGCGCACCCGCCGAGTTTTTTATTAAAAATTTGATAGATAATCCAGTGAGTAAATTTCATTGGTCTGATCCATTCGTGAGAGTTTCGGGTCGGTAGTACTGCCGCTTATATAGCGCAGCCGGGATAGATTCGTCCGGAAACCTCGCACACCCCCTGTGTTACGTCGGCTGGCCGACCCAGTTCACGAAAATGCTTTGGCCAGTACGCTAAAGTAGGACGCCCGATCGGTCGAGGACGTCGCTTAGTCCCCGCGATTCATCATCATCCTCTCTTAATTTCTTAGTGCAAACACATTACTCGGGCTTTTCGTATTTCACTTTTCATGCTCGAAATTCGTCAGCGTCGTTATCTCGAACTTTGATAAAGATCGCTAGTTCGAAGGGGCTGTAGATATTTTTTATTCGTTCTGAAATCGCCACGAATCGCTTCGCGTACGATAAATTAAATTATAGAATACAATTTCCATGTGTGTTCGAATCGAGGTGAGTGTCTCAATTACTGACCGGTTTGCCTGACTTTACTTGCCAAAAAATTGTTTTTTTTTTGGGTTTATAGCTTAAATTTCATGGATTCAGTGATCTTATCGAGGTATCTATATTGAAGGTACAAATCGTGTTTTTTTCATTACCCAATTGATATAAGCATAAAAGCAATCGGCGGTATCGGAGATACTCATAGCTTCACTCCTTTAATCAATAATCGAACCGGCTCTCTGACATGACCCTGAACTAGAAAAAAAAAGTGGAGTTCGCGTGAAAATGCGACTAGCAACAGCGATAGATAACTCGCACATCGCTTATGAGACTAGTTGTATCGATATTCGCGTATATTAGTGAGCTCGTCGCCGGTGTGTCTCCCGTCCTCTCGTATCGAGATATTGCACTGCAACTCTATACGCATGCATCTCTATCTGTATATATGAATACGTATATATTTATGCCATTGTAGACTGTAATCGCGTCTAATGTCCAGCGGCAACTATACAATTAAGTATTATGCTGCAAAAGCTGTACCAGCCCCCGTGGTACAAGCGATATCGGATCCCGATTACTATACACATCTATAGTATAGCGTATCAAGCCAACACTATTACGACCACGCTTCGACACGTGTCATGAAGCAAAGCGCATGTGTATTGCGTAACTAATATTCTTGTCGAGTTTAACGTGCCACGCAGTATTCTTGAATATATATACGCACGCGGAAGCATTCGCGCATCGAGTCCTCCACAAGCGATCTCGTATCGATGCACGATCGCGGTGTCCGATTCGATCGTGCTTGCGTGTGATCGCAATACGTAATTATCCACTCAAACTTTTTTGTTCGCGTACTATCTTAAGGTAAATTTCAAATTATCTTCCCATCGAGTTCGCACTTGAGGATTAATGGAAATCTACCGAACTTTTCGGTGTACGCGAATGTACACCAAAGAATGTTTGCATTTGTCTTTTTCGAAAACGTAGATAAGAAAGCGTGTCCAGGCGGTTCATCAGGTTTTCCTTTACCCGAACTTGAGTTGCAAGATACCACATTTTTATATTATTTTTAGATTAAAGAAATTACCATACCGGTTTCGTAAATCATTGCATGACTTCCGAATAGCCTTAAAGCACGAAAACCCACAATTAATCTCGAGACTCTCGAGGATGAGCGGTGAAAGTCGCGCGAGAGAACGTAGAGCGTGAAAGGTAACGCTCGGAAAAGAGGAAATTGCATTTATCCTTCAGCATGCTTCGTGAACTTAAAAACACCGCTTAACAGCCTGCGACGATAAAAAAACACATCGAATGCATCGAATAATATCTCGCGAGTCAAAGATGAAAACGATTAGCGGACACTCGTATTTGCCCTTGAATCGAATTTAATCTTGTTTTAAACTAGAACTAATAATAGGACTCTGTGAGACGCTCGTCTGCCAAGCATTTGCCAGCGTCGAGAGAGAAATCACCGTAGTCGACGCTATGCCCTTCTAATCTCTGAGCTGTTACGAAACTTGCGCGTGTGCACACGCACTGAATATCGATACTATCGAGCCCGGACCCTTCTGTATCTCTTCTAAACACTCCTTCAAGGAGTTTCCAGTCTTTACTTTCAGATAATAACAGTACACCTATTTGCCGGACGCGTAGGTAAACCAAGCCTAACAAAGTCCATTATCTTTATCGCGCTTCGTCCTAATTCGCTGATTAATTGCTTTCGATATTTTCAGTTTGAACAATCTTATCGCTGTTTATCGTCTACGAATATCGGCCTTCAAAACCCAAAATTTTTGACGTAGCAAAGACAAATACAGCTTTTGACTAATGCACAATTTTTATTTTTATTGACAAATGATCAAATTGATAAAATCTCATTGATAATAAGTACAAGATTTAAAGAAATCGAAAAAAAACCTCCGGAAGGACACAAACACTATGTTTTTAATTTTTTCTTTTTTCTTTTACATTATCAGGTGTTGTCCAAGCGATAAGGCAATTAGTGAACTCGATAGTAGCTTCGATAACGAAGTAAAAGTTTGTCCCGATGTAGTGTTCCCCCTACTCTCGGGAACAGCAGACGGATTTCGATGAAAAGAGAACGGGATACCGAGTAGTAGTCGTAGTGCTAGGGAAGGCCGAGATTACCCGTTCGCTCTCTCAATATCGAGCGGTTCGCGAAATCCCGTTGCTTTTGTCGACTACTAATACACGTACATAGGCAGTTTACAGGTGAGCAACTAGAGGCTCTCGATCTCGCAATTCATAGCACCTGGGCCTCGAGTGAAAGGACATTATCCCAGTTCCGAGACTCCGACTATCCCGAACCCGTACTACCAATAACATTATTTTACACGCCTATATACATGTATATAAAACGTTCACAAAACTTTTCCAATATTCTTATAGCGCTCGGAGCTACAAATTACTCAGAAAGAATAATGCTAAATCCGTACAAATCTCAACTTTCAATTCTTAATTCCCATTCAGCGGAATAGGTTTATTTCTGATGCACATTGAAGGTTGGTCGTCGTATATGCATGTCTCGGCATTAAGGGAAAGATGGAAGTTTGCCCGACCGCAAATCAGTCACTTTAGATTGTGCATAATAAGGTTACAACAGAAATGAAATGAGTTTCCGTCATAGGAACATTACTAAGTAGGAAAATAAGTAAAGAAATTCGGATATTATTTATATCAATCTAGTTATTGCCGATGTAATTAAACATGTTTGAATTTTGTTATAGCCCGGTTATCCACAGTCTAAAGTGACAAAATTTTCATTCGACCAAACCTTCACGGTCCCTTTGATACATCTTGATTCCCATCAATGATATAAACGTTCATGGAAAGTTTCAGTCGTATCGCCAATCGTTCTGGCTCCGGCTTAGAGTTCACGAGAAAATGTAGTTTCCTCGTGCAATTATACCGTTGCGGTGAAAGTGTCGGCAGCTGAAAACCTCTCGATGTAGAAGGGAGACTAGATAAGATTATAGGAGTGAAAAATAACAGCGCTGAAATAGGTAAATTCATCATCGTGGCCTACTCAAAACGGACGTTTATGCGGTTTGCTTCTGTGGCCATGAATGATCCGAACGAACAATTTTAATACATACAATTGGTTATTAGCCCTTATTCGAATTAATACTTCCTCAAAAAACGAGATGCAAGAGTTTCTAGTCTTTTTAGATCAGAGAAAACGACTGAAAACGACAGGAAGTTTCTTCTTCTGTCTCATGTCGCGATGAAGTTTTACAAGACTCAACAATCTATTTTACGTGTTTTTCCTATAAATACGCCGTTTATCGTGATACAAAATAAGAATTTGAATGTTTTCATAAAGTTGGAAAAACTGCCTTAAGTAAGTCTGCTCATCGTTCGAGCTCGACCTTTTAAGGAAGAGATCACGAAAGAGCGAATCGAACAGGGAGAAGGGGGGGCCATGTGGTTATAGTTTTGGTGTGCGTGCGTTGCCATTCTCGGTCCATCCGTAAATAGCCGTACGCGGCCAGTGGGGGCTTCCTCGCGACTCGACGATCAACGGCTGTCTGACAGTTCTCCTAGCTCCTCGTTCGATGATAAAAGCGCATGCGTGAAGCGGACTTCAACGATCAGCTGTTCCATAGCCATTTTGCCAGGCCTGATCACAGCTGTGCGGGCACACGAGGCAGGCTCGGCCGCAACAGCTGACCTCGCCAACGACGATTCGAACGTCGGAGTCGTCGTCGTTGTCGTTGTCGTCGCTGCGAGACGCACCCAGGAGCGTAACACGCACGCGGCTCAATTAAGGGGATCCTCCCCACCACTCCGGGCGATACTCACGAGACGGAGGACGAGCAGAGAACGGGATCGATCGGACTCTCCTGACTTTTCCCAGGACAAAGAGACCTCGGTTTCCCGTCGGAACGCATTACGCATTCGTAACTCGTCGGATTTAACAATGCTGATTTAATCATTCGCAGCTCGATTTTACAATAGAAAAGAAAGAATGCACAGACTCATTTTTTTTCCGCATTTAAAGTGCAACATATCATCAGATTTGATGAATTCGAATTTTTTTCAATGCGTAATTGACAATAGATTATGCTTTTCAGTACACATCATAAATATTGGTATTGAAGAAAAAGATAGTGCTATTAAACTTTGAAAAGCATTGTTGAAAGTAATATCGTTGAACCTTTGAAAAACATGCTCGATAATACAGTTTATCCGTTCATCAAAGTTTCAGTAAAGGTCAGAAAAGAATGCAAACAAAAAGGTCCATTATTAACACTTCAACTCGTTTTCCAGATACAGGATCTGCTCGTAGTTGAATACCGGCGAAAAAATTGCTCGAGGCTTTCTATGCATTCATCTAAAAATTGACGACAATATCCCGGTAATGATCGCCTCGAGGCTCTTTTTTTTTTAGAGGAAAAAAACGAAAGTCAATAAGGAACGTAGAGGTAACAGTTTTAGCCGCACTGTACATTTACTTCGCTGTCTCATGCAGAGTATGAGTATTCTAGTACTAGCCGATCAATAGACATCAGCCTTGACACGCTATCTCAACCTACCCTCAGCGCTCTTTTGTAGTATTCTCGTCCCTTTATTCCTCCTTTTTGCTCTCGTCCGTGCGCACACGCGTCTTCGCGGATCCTCGTGTCGCGAAGCCCAAGCCAGAATCGTCGGAGTTTCGTTATCCACGTCCTTGCGCACTTGCACGCGCCGCAACTATAATGCACGTGTTCGCGAGATTGCGCAATCGGCCAGGGTATCCGCAAGCTAGCCACAGAGAGAGAGCGAGAGAGAGAGAGAGAGAGAGAGCATAGCAACTAGAAACACTCAGAGACCTCGGAATCGCGAGACGTTCCCGCAATTTTGTCACACATGCATCGTCCACATTACAACGCATTTATACGGAGTCCCACGACGATGCGATGTCGAACGCAACGTTTCAGCCTTCAATTAAACAAATTTCAACGCTATTCACATGCACATGGCAAATCGCGAAGAGAAAAAAACCGAACTGAAATATCAAGCCTAACTAGAAATGGCATAACGTCGAGAGATCCAACGGAATTAAAAAACTATCTTCCACCTCAAATTTCATGTACGCCTCAGAGCTAAATTGAAGATTCTTTTGAACAAGATAGTCAGCTTCATGGCTAAAACAAAAAAATTATTTTTGATTGAAAATTTTCGTGAAACTTCACGATTTTCAAAATAAATGAAATATTAAAATCGGAAGAATCTTCATCGTTTTAACCTGATTGCAATGCGACTTACGTTCCAGTTGTGCACATGACTTCAGTTATCTGTATACCTCAAACGAGTGGACGTCCCTTCGGCGGACCTTATGAGTCGACTTCCGATCCCCGTGAAACCCGAGCTCCCGATGCCATCGCGAGATAGAGAGCGGTGGTGGTGTAGCCGGAGGTTTGTCGTCTTTCCGCAAATAGAATTCCGCGCTCTGCGCGCACAAGGAGCATCGTCTCCTAGAGCGAGTGTGTTTCTCTCTTTGTCTGCTGCGTGCGAGAAGGGAAGATCTCTCTTGCGATGCGTTGCTCCGACCGTTTCCTCGAAGCCCTTTGGCTTCGACCGCGACCTCGCCGAGACTCAACAGTTTTTTCTTTCACTCTCGAGGAACTATCGCGAGTCTTTTGAACCGCGTTCGACGCGTCGATCCATTCCTAATACTTCATTTGAAATTTCAAACGGTCATCTATGCAGATTTTTCTAAATCTCTCTCGAGATTTATCAACGACAGAGAAAAAATGTTCTCAAGCGTTGCTTGAACTTATTCAAATCCGACGGTGAGAGTTCGAAAAGCTCTTTTTTTTCGTGCCTCCAGTGACGATAGAATATGCTAAATACTCATCACGGATACTGTGAATAATTATAATGTATCAATATTAATTTATATGCCGAAGATTCCGATCGTAATCTGTGTAGGATAAATTCTCAGCTTTCCGTTGGTCCCTTTAAATCTGTTATTGTACAACGTTCGAGGAACGGTCAATACGTTTCCGTTGAGCACGTGACCCGTACGAAACTTACCATCGGCCGTTGGTGCTTGAAGTCGAATCGGGTACGAGTTCTCGAAACGGATAGTATAGTTCGGCACGACTGCTCGTTGCTTATGTGCCTCCTCTTTGGTCTCGCCCTGCACTTCACTGCATCAACCAGACCGGCAACACGCCTCGATTACCCAACAACATAGCCGCGGTTCGCGATAATTAATTTATTAAAACTCATTGGTAAAGCGTGACCGATGTAACCCCTTTTTTTCTATTACCCTCTCTAGTAAAACTATGGCCTACATAAACTCGCCACTCTGCCCACACGAAAAATACTTTCCATCGTCTCGAATTAAATTCGATTGTACGAACGGTTCTTTAAGAAACGCAATAAAGAAAGGAATAAACACGGACCGTAAGCTTGTCGCGAAAACTACTGCGTAGCAAATATCTCGGAAAACTACAAGCTACGTTAGCCTCTTATCAACTATTGGTCGACGAAGATTATAAAAAAAAACAAAAACGAAAGATGAGACATATTTATATTCTGTTCGAGCGGTCTTATCTACTCGTATCACAACTTTCGACTAACTAGAAAAACAATCTCGAACTCTGTTACCGCAGTTCGTGGGGGAGGGGATAAATTGGTATTTCTTCTTGCCAACGCGTAGTTTCTCCTTATCGTTCTTCAGCGACGAGAACGATAAGGTTACACACTCTCTCTCTCTGTCCGAACTCTTCTCGTAGCAGCCGAGATCAATTTAGTCACACGGAAGCGTTGCAGTAACTCGAAGAGGTCAAAGATCCACGTTTATTGCGTGAAGCAATTTTTCATCCGGTTTTTTTGTATATACATTTTTTTTAACCTTTTATTTTTAACCGGTCCGAGTTGATTAAACTTTGTACAAAGCGAAAAGTCTTCGGGTGAAGCGCGTTGACGGGAACTATTGCGAGCTACGTAGCTCGACGCTCGGAGTATAAAGAAAACCCCCCCCTCGTCGTTTATTTCTTCGAGTATTAACTGCGCGGACGGATTTGGTCCGTTGCCACTTTAGTTTCTTCGACAAGCGAACGAACGACGACGATGAAGAAGAAGGACCTTGGCCGTTGCCGAGAGAATCGGGTACAATTCGACGGTATTTCGTGGCGAACGATTCATGTACGGTCAGTCGGGTTCTCGTACCGACTCAGAAAATTTGCCGTGTTTTTACATCGTTACTCGATTGGATTAGGGATTTTTTGTTTCTTTGTCCGTCGTTCTTTTGCGTTGAAAGGGAGGGAGAGCGGCCGCTACTCGACAGGAGCAATGGCAGGGACGTCGGTTGTTCAACCTCGCCTAAATCGTAGGGTGGGCCAACTCGTCTAGACAACCCCACGCTTGTTTCTCTCCCTCAGCCTCGATTTCGACAGGGAAGGGGGATTCGGAGGGTCAAAATTCACGCTGATAACTAAATACGATCCTTCGTGGAAACTGCGTGAAACTGCTCACGGAAAAAAATCTTCAAAATAGCCGAAACTTTTCATCATGAACCCGCGAGTATTAAATGGCAATCTGTCTAATCTGTCATTCCATGAAAACAGTTCACCTTACAGGCCATTAAAACATCAGTGCTCTTTATGTCTAAAACTTGTAGTTTTTTTTCTCATTTTTATGAGACAATTAGCGACTTCGACTTAGAATTTGAGGTAGAATTTTTACATTACAATTATGCTCTATCGTAGAAATTGGAATGAAAATTAACCCTTTGAAGCACATTAATGTATTTCTATTTTGATCTCCGATTTAAACTATCTTTTGAAAATTACAATCGAACGTTATAAAGTCCGTATGAAATTCAAAGAGATTTCATATTTACGTACGAGATATTTTTTGAGATTCTAAAAAACTTTGTTTATAAAAAAGATCCAATTGTTTTTCAAAGGTACGTGCTTCAAAGGTTTCGACGTTACGACGGGAATCTCGGAAAGTTTGGGACTGTGTTATTATATAGTTAAAGGACTCATGGCTTATCCACACTCATATCGAAACCTTCGCAACAGTACCCTGCCGACACGAAGGAACGAGGAGTTGGTTGAACCTCGAGAGAGAGAGAGAGAGAGAGAAAGAGGGAGAGCCTCTTTGTGTCTGGAGTCCCTGGCGTTGCGACGGGTTTCATGAGAGAGCCGAGAGAACCCGACGACGACGAGGTGAACGAAACCTCCTTCATCACCTCCCCTGTTAACTTTCTTGCTTTTCCTTCCATCTCCCGATAAAAGATCCTATAAATCCTTGCTGAAATTCTCTAAGCTCCACCAATACCCGATTCTTTCAAAGGATCATCGTAAAAACGATGGAGAATGAAAATTTTGCATTATCACCCAACGGCGAATAATTGCCGAATGAGCGGTTCGTGTTTACCGCTCGTACATTAAGCCCTATCGGGTCGGCGGTGCATAGGTCGTTTTATTTACGACGTGAGTATCGCAAATGGATTGTTATCTCCCGTACTTCGACAAATAACGATTACCACGAACGGCCGAAATAATTATTCAGGCTCTCCCAAAATGCATATGCATAGTCACAGCTCGGCAGGATATGCACGGTGTTTCGTGCATATTAAAAACTATTTAATTGCATTAATTTGGAATGTAATAATATATAATTATTTTTTTAGGAAGATCATTGATCTGTATTTGATATGGAAATATTTGTTTACTTTATTTTTTGATTCAATAACTGCGGCAAGATTAATTATAGGGTGAAAGGAAAGGAAGGAATGGTGGTTTCGAAATGATAAGTACCCTTGTGTTTCGTTGGAACACTGCACATTTTTTTCATTATACGTTTCGACCATAGGATTCATTGTGTGGTGTCTGTAACGTAGTAAGTAACGAATCTCAATAATACTCGAGAGTCTCGTCGGTTACCAATTGAAAGGAGTGAGAGAAGAAAATTCAATTGAGACTCTGGTAGAGTGGTAGTGGTTTCGAATGGTCTTCGGTTAAGGTACACGCACCGTTCGTTTGCCCACAGCCACGAGTTGTACCATGTGTACTCACCGAGGAGCAAACAGGCCACGCCGAAGCGAGAACGAGTGAGAAAATAAAAAGGCATTGAATAAAAAAATGGAAGGGGCGGCGTTGAGAAACGGGCCGATGGACGATTTCCTTACAGCTGTTTTAGTTATAGGAACAACAGTAACTGTGATGATAATATCCTGTTATATTATTTAAAAGAGAAAATAACGCAATTTCGTTATTAGTACGTGCGTGTCTGCCTGAGGACGCTCGTGACACCCAACACTCGGGTCTCCGGGCAGCGGGTCATTCACTCCCCCTCGATAAAATTCTCGCTGATTTCTCGCTCGCGAAACGACAGGGAGAGAGAGAGAACGAGAGAGAGAGAGAGAGAGAGAGAAAAAGAAAGAGGGAGGAAAAAAAATGAATCGATTGAGGCGCGATGGCCGCAACATTGTCGTAGGTCCAGTCTTCGATTTATTTATCTCGCAAACAGCAAATTCGTTGAATATATAACTTCTATTTCGATAACACAGATAGCTCGTACGAAGCAAAATGTATACTACAAAAAGATACTTCTTTTCGTTATCGATACTATCGAGAGTTGTAAATCCGAACAAAAATTCTATAGTACTCATTGATGTGTGTCCTGAATGATTCAATAGCTCTTTTAATTATTTTTTTTTTGTCAACTACTTCAAATTTCGACAAAGAAACCTTTGAATCTTGAAATTACTTATAAAAAAATCCAAGGTCGACTTTCCGAGTTTAACGCGCCGTAGCACACCGACAAATTTTCTCGGATAAGTAACACTCGCGATTGAGACCTATTTCAAAGCGATTGACTCTACGATCAAAGGTAAATTTGCTTTCATTTCATCTATTATAGACGGAGTCAAAGTGAATTTGCATTGGCTTGTATTGTGAATGGTCTTGATCTTGATCCGAATCGCGATTTGTTACCATCGGAGCAACTCCGTCGGTGTGCAAAGTCGTCGAAATTTCGTTAACACAGTGAATCCTCTTAATAGTTCTTCTTTCTTTCTTGTTGCCACATTAGCCCTTGAAATCGGACTACTCGAGCTTAAACTCGAGCGTAGAAGACCATTGAGAGGTTTCACTGTACCTTGAATGATTTTTCTACAATATATGTAGACGAGGTATTATTCGTTGAACTAGCCTAGGCTGCCACGTGTCGGATCCACGCTAGCGTGAACATAAAAGTAGGAGTGCTGCCTGTAAGAATCGACCTTGTCCGTCGCTTATTTAGAAAGTCAGAAACGCAGTTTATACGCTATTGGTATATAGTATATATATGTCCATATACACATACGTTTTACTAAGGTGTATCGTCGTCGTCACCGTCGAACATGTGTTAATAAACAATTCTTCCTTCTTCTTTCTTTTACATAGTTTTCTTTGTCTATCCCCACCGAAACTTTTTTCATTTCGCTCGGTGCGCGAAACACGGTTTCACGCGGGCTTCGCGTGCAACAAACCCCATTTTTACACCTTGTCGAATTGATCTTTTTACGATACTTGAGGGAAAACCTTTTTCTGAGCGTGCAACATTCGTGAGAAAAAGTTTTTCCGCCCTCGTATCGTAATGTACTATTTTTCCCATTTGCATTCTGCGCAGAACGGGAGATGCGGGTGATTCGGATTCAACGTTTGCCAAGCGTTTTTTTATTCGTCGCTTTTGTTAACGACCGCCTTTCCAACCGCACGTGGGTCATCGTTCCTTGAGCGATATATAAAGCGCAAATTCTATTTCGGTGAGGGAAAGCCTCCCGGATGTGACGAGCTCTGTTTGACCGTCACGGACAATGTTTGGACCATGGAAAATTTGGCAGTAGGTGGTGAGAATACAGCGCCTCTCGTTTCGTTCATTTAATTTGTCGAGACTTTGACCTCACGGCGGGGCGATAGTGAAATCCTTTTTTGGAACAAAGACAAACGTTTCCCATTGTACTCACTTAATTCATGGATTCGTCATCGTACGAAATTGCCAATGAACAACTAGAAATCAACAAGTTTAACGTAATATAACGTATTACACAGAGAAATTCAAAGACATTGCAATACACAGATTGATAGATCGAGTTTAGATCAGAAATTAATCAATAGCATACGAAATCGGTTAGCTTATTTCAAATATTAAAAAATTATATGCCGCACAATACGAGATTTTTCGTAATGTTGGGCGAAGGTTATATAATCTACAGAACAAATCTGTTGAACAAAAAAATATAATTCTTTTGTTATCATTTTTCAATAGACTTATATCAAACTATAAATAACTCATATCACTTCAATAAGTCATAATATAATCGATTCATGAGTAGCAACTTGTTATTAGCCTGACAAAACGACTCGTCGCCGTGAGGGCATGTGTTTATATACAACGCGGCTGCACTCTTGAAACAAGTGCGGAACGCCAAGTTTAGTGTCAGCTAGAGTGCGTAAAGTAGCTGCGTGACACTCTCACTTATCTATAACTATAAACACGACGTTATTCTCGAAGGTTTCTTCACACGTTTAGCCTCTACAGAAATAGCCGGTGTCAAAGCCTCTGTAAACTTTTCCACCGATATCTTAAAATTTATTAGAATGTGATCTATACAATCAATTGCTTTCATTCCCGCGTGCGATGCGACGCCGTTGGCAATTTAATAAAGACGCGCCTTTTCGAAATCTCAATTCTTCACACGCGACGATAAAAGTTAAAATAACGCAACCCATACTGGTTGCATTGAGAATATTTAAAAAAATGAGTGTACGATTTTCTTGAGATTCAATTTTATCTTTTGACATATTTCATTATCGCAGCCCTTATCAACCCGTTCGCGCATTGCACGCCCTCACATACCACCGATGTTTACGCGTAAGCCTTTGCCCGTCGCATGTACGCGCGCCTCGGTACCAAACCTCGGCGCGGTGGGGATCGTGGCGATGCTATTTTCTCAGCTGGAACGTCTCGTCGGGCGTTCACACCGTATTTACGAAAGCTCATCCCCCACTGAGCCTTGGCCACGGCTGTTCCATTGCTCGCTCAGCCGGGCTTCGAAGCCGTCAACGTCGTCGACGACGATCACCCCGTTAGAGCGCACACTCCGCGAAAGCCAACATCAAGCTGCGAGAGATTCTCCAAGGGCTGAACTTTTGCGCATGACACGCACGTCCAGTCACCCTGCTGCTGGTTGCTGGTACACTCCCGCTCGTTTACCCCACAACTATATATACCCAAGTACCTGTACCTCACCATCTATATAAACCCCCCACGAGCCCGCCGTGTTCTTTATTCAAATACAGAACGCGAACGAGTGTAGAAGCCGAAAAGTACCGTGACCGCTCTCTGCCCTTGGAATTTCGAAAATAAAACTAAAACATAAATCAACCAATCTTCGGTTCTTTTTTGTACCCCGAAATAATTTTCTTCAATCGACTTAACACTGAACACCGAGCTAACATTAATTTTCAGTAGAATGTGGCTTGTGTGGTTTCGAACTCGTAACCGGAGCTCGAAGCATCGAATAAGAGAATACATTTAAGAAACTCGAGGGAATATTTATTTTTTAGTCTTTGTAACGAACCGATCGGAAAGAAAGAAAAAGAAAAATTTGAAAAGCCGTTTAACTTTTTTCGAAAATAAACTGTAGGGCCTTTTTGTATGGCAGTCGATAAGTCGATTGATTAATTGTAATAGAACCGGGAAAACTGTTTGTTTTTCATTTTTAGAGTTGCCTTTTACATCGCCATGCTTAAAACGCTGTGATATAGATCTTCCCGCTGATACAAAGTTTCGCGGTAATGATTCGGGCGTCGGTGATATTTTCGCGAATTTGTACTTTCATAATTCATATCTACAAAGTGCCGGCGATATCATTATTTTCACACTCCGTTGCGAAAAACTTCCTGGTGACATGTCGACGACGCTGTTGCAATGTGTAGCCGAGTGTTTCCAAGGGTCCGGAAGCCTCGAAGGTCTGTTTTTACATGATATCTTTATTGTATATATGAAAAGAAAAAGGAAACCCGTTTCGACGATATAGTTTTGTTTATAATTGAGAACCACTGACGACCGAGTCTGCCTCGTTGCACTTCGCGCCACGTGCGCGAGCTCGGCCGACTGGTGCTTCAACGCTCTCGTACTTCGCTTCGCAGAATCTAACTCTTCCGGTTTCGTTTGTAATGCGCTTGGATAAGAAGCGTGCGCTGACTGTCGACAGTTAGAGACTGTAACGGGATACTCGTCTATTTCATACGAGCATTTTTTTTTGTATCATCTTCAATATTTCTTCAAGGGGTCAATCTTCGATGTCCCGATTTTGAATTGATGCCACTCGATCAATGGTTAATGTATAATTATCGTAATTTTTTTTTTTGTATGAATTGTACATTAGAAATATAAACGACACGAATACGTACTGTAAGAAATGCAATTCTGCAATCTTGCCTGTCGATCGTATTATTCCGAATATTAATCAACGTCGAAACTTTCTTCTATCAGAAGCAAATATTTACCATAGAAAATAAAAGAAAAGAATGTTTTTACGTCATTAATTCATAATTTTCTCTAAATATTCTTTTTACCGTGTTTCAGGGATGCACTGCCTCGGTGCAGTGGCGTCTTCGGAGGCAGCCAGCCCCAGTGGGGTTGGCAGTCGTGGGGGTGTAATGAGCGTGGTCCGAGCTCTCGGAGTCTTGGTATGCGAGGGGAGGATTCAGGGACCTCCACGTGGTTACAAAGAGGGTCCACACTGTGCCGCGCCTCTTCAAGCCCCACCGAACGATCATATGTGCGAGAAAGACAACTATCTGGTATGAAGCTTCGCCTATATCTTCCCTCTTGACGATGTCGTGTATCACGCGCCTCGTTAGACCTCGTTTCATACGAACTCTCCAGTCGAGAGTCGCATGCAACGGTCTTGTCTCTTTCTGGGTCGTCGGACTAGCCAATCCTCTTTTTATCATCGTGAAAATCATAGGGTGAATTCGCATCCACTGCTCGTAAGGGTTTAATTTATATCACAAGCGTACTACTTTTAACATTTCTACCACTAAAAAATGTATATCCATAATTGCAAAGCAATCTCATTTCGGCAATGAGAATAAATATATTCAACTAAATAATCGCATAGGCGAACGAAAAGTTTGTTCTAGTTTACTCTAAATATTTGATTTGCTCATTTTCGATCACTTTAATTTCTTTCGCAATATGACGCACGGAAAGATTTCTATTACTCGAGTCTTGAGAAAAAGCGGAAAAAAATCTTACTTGTGCTGTACATTATGGAATGACTAAACTAACTCAGAAGTCACTGAGTCACTTTCCCTGGCAACATTCAATTATTTCTCGAGACTGAAATGGAAAATACTAAGATTTTCTTGCATGATATTGCGTCGATGACGCGACACGATTAATTCCCGTTTGACTATAATAATCTTTGTTCACAGTGCGGACGTTACCTCGTATTGGTCAGAGAAATAGCCGATAGAGTAACGATCGGTTCTTCCCTATGCGTCGAGGTACTGATGTGCAGCGATTGCCCGTGTGGTCTAGCCCGAGCCACGTGCAAAGATTCGATTTCTTTAATATCTTCCGCCTCGATCTCGCAATGGCAACATCCGTCGGATATACTTTTGGAATATTGGTCGATCGGCGTTGTTCCCAGCAAGTTAGTGCCGATAAAATTAACCGTCAATCACTTCACTTATCTTGTATTGTATCAAAAAATAAAAAAGTTTAAACCACCACAGGAGTCCCGAAATGATGAATTCGCAAGGTCTCTACCAGGCTGTTCGTTCCCGTTTGCACTTCAGTCAAGTCGCAGCGTGGTGGTCGAGAAGCAATGGTAAAAAGCCGAATTACGTTACGACGCGAATAGTGCCGCACAACGAGGATAATCTCAGAAAATTTCGTGAATCACCGATCGAACATACGTTCCCACAAGCCGGAATCGGTGATGGCAATTCTATAAAAGTACGTAACGATTTCTCGTATAGTGAATATCCTTCGTAAAATATTGTTCAAGCTTTGAATGTTGTTGGACCCGATAGTCTTAGCTCACCGTCGTCTTTCAGCTTTGTATTATAATGTTCTTGAGGCGCACGACGCTGACCAGATTTCTTATAATCTTCAATATTGCTGCAACAAATAGTATTGATTTTTCAGGTAACAGTGTGGGCACTTCCAAGAATGGAGGAAGTTCCAACGTTGAGCTGCTCGGTACACACGATTAAGGATAAGGACGAGGAATGCGTTGCTCGAGCTCTCACACCGACGAAGAACGGTCCGGTTCCCTCGTCGTCTCACAGTCCCGAGACTCTCGTGTTGCCAGGTAAACTTTACGCACTGAATTTTCGAAGACAACGAAATGTCTATCGAATAAACAATTATTTCAATGAAGTTGTTACCATTTAGTAATTGTATTTATTATCCATCCGACAGTATTGGTTGACGACAGGCTGCAAACACCATGCGACAAGCCCGGCAAGCATCATTGTCACTGCGAGGAAGAGGACGGTTGTCCACCATCGCCATCGATAAGGCCCAACGGAGAGAGAAAGCGACGCCGATCTTTGCCGTGCGGTCCTCCCGAATCAGGCGCTGTTCCATTCGTTCCCGCGCCTCTGCCATCGGTACAAGAAACAATATTCACGAATTCGAGAGAACAATCCCAAATTCCAAGTTACTCGCGTTACACCGAGACCGCGAATTATCCCGCGCGAAACTATCGAGTCGACGAACAATCTCCGCGTCTCGACGCAACCAACGGCTTTGACAATCGTTCCTATCTGTCGACCGGTAGTTTAGAACGTTCTTTTCGCACTCAGGTCAGCCTTGAGGAACAAGAGGGCAACGATGAAAAGCGATATAAACCGTCGAACGAAAAATCCGATAATGAAGACGATACGATTCGCACAAACACCGATGAGAATCCTCTCATGACCGTGACAATGCCTGATACATCGAACGAGGGGAATCGCTCCGCACACAACGACAGCAATACCGGCAGCGGCAATAGTTTCGAAAAACTTGATAATACGCAATTCGTGCCTTCGGATTCTACGGGGTCTTGGCCATTCGAGGCTCTAAGAAACGCCGTGCGTCCGACAAATGGACGCGAGACAAACGTCGTTGTCAATCCATTCGCTGAATCGAGTTCCTATCACGAACCAAATCCAGGCCCATCATCGTACGTTCTTCGTACACGACGAAATTTAAGTCCTGTCTCGCCGCCGTGCACGGTACATCTTAATTATTCTCGAAGTCCGAGAATGGCCTCGTCTGCAGTGTCGAGCTCCACGGTCGACAAACATCCCAAGGAAGAGGTATCGAAGAATAGTTTCACTCCCGGCAAAGATTTGAGTCATCTCATGTCAAAACTAACGTTTCCAAAAGAGTCCAAAGCCGTCGGAAAGAATCGCGAAGAAGGTGGTATACTCGATTGGTTCAGCAAAGTGCCGGGAAGAGTTTTGGCCACACCGGCGAACGATGAAAAATCTCACGGCAGCGTAGAGCCACAAGAGCCAAAGAGTAACGAGGTAAAGTTAAAAAATTGCAATCTCGAACTTAGCCAGCGAGAATTCAACGAGGTACTCGCGGTACTTCGTGCCCGAACGCCCTCAGGGCGAAGACGCACGCCGGTAAAAACTATAAGGCGTCGCGATAGATCGGAAAAATTGCCCGAAGAGACGTCGTCGTCTTCGTCGACGTGTTCCACATCGTCCACGGAGAAAAGTGGCAAGAATTCGATTTATGTTTCGGACACGTGCGTTTGCCCGATACATCGTCAGGTACAACGTAATCCGACGGAACCATGCGTTTCCAGAATTTGCCGTCAGGCAAATAATCAACCGCCGCATAAATCTATAAATGGCCATAGCGTGGATACGACGAACGTTCAGTGCGTTTATCGTTGCCAGACAAGGCTGCCGGTGAACGGCTCGAAAACGTCGAGAGAGGATTGGCCGGAAGTTGCCACGAACGGCGTTGGGAAAAATATAATCGACAAATCGACGGAACGTTTGCAAAACGTGTCAAACAAAGCGGACGTTTTGTTAGGGGCGATATTGCGGACAAGTCGGGAGCGCAAAGGATTAACCGATATATCGAACGGTACGAGACCGAGGACGATCGCGACGACGGAAAGATCGGAAAATGCCGCGGATCATCGATTAACAACGACTACGACGAGTGATCCAAAAATTGTACCTTTCGAGGACGACAAATCGTTACCATCGGTGTTGAACAAACGCCTCAATCGGTTCAAACAATTGTTCAAGAAAGAATGGGACCGTCGTGAAGTATCGTCGACGGAGATATCGGCGACGGAGATGTATCTAAATCAATCGAGGAAGCAACGCAATGAAGAGCGCGAAATGACCGATCATTATCAACCGAGGGAGAGCCGGATAAAGAGAAAAATTGATTTTACGAATTTTAACGTTGGTATGGAAAAATCGGAACACTCTTACGAGAGATTGGTCGATGATGCGATTAGCGAGACTCATCAAAATTCACAGTTCAATAGTACAAATGTCAAGAGAAACGATTCGAATAATCGACGAGCCTATGAGCGTGAATGTTCCACAATTTCTTCGTGCGATTGCCATCGTGATACGGGGGAGGAATCGTCGTTCGGAAAGAGCAACGCGACACCGACAGCGTCGCAAAATGGTTTAGCCTCGATGAGATCGCGCAACAAGAACGATCCTATCAGTATCGACATCGAGGAGGACGAGACTGTCGAACGAGGCGTTCCATCGGCAATCGAGCAGGAGCAATTTCGAAGATCGTTGGAAAATGCAGCGTCTATGGTGTTTCACAGTCGTACGGGATTGCCGCTTACATCGAGTCCGGCACCCTTGCGAAGGGGGAGCTGCTGTTTCGACTACGACAGCAGTTTGAACACCGTCTCGTCCAAACGAAGGTAAACATTGAAAATATTTAGGGAGAATAAGAAATCGAATTTTCGTCGATATATCGCATTCTTTTGTGACCTTAACAGTGCGTTATTCGAATTGAACACACCGCCAAGCCCTGGAGCAGTTTCCTTGGAAGAGACTGATCGTGAGATCGAAAATTCCGGCGAAGGCGAGGAAACACCAAAACGTACATCGGGCTCGCGCATCAGACCGCAGAGCCACGCACTTCTCGGTAGCTTCGAAGAATCTGCTCTCAACGGTAGACTCGAGCCAGTTTCTACTGTTCACGGATTCACAGCCGAACTCGGTGCAAGCGGATCGTTCTGTCCGAAACATCGGAAACTTCCAGTAACCGTGTTCTTTTATACACTCGGAGATAACGACAAGGTCTCTACGCCGTACCTTGTAAGTAAAAACATACTTAAATCATTATAATTAGCTTCGTTATGTTTGTAAACATCAACGTTATGTTCGAAACATTCGCACAGTAACGGAACATGAAGACAAATAAGCAAAAGAAGCTGAAAAAATGCATCGACTTTTAAACCTGTGTCTCTTGATTGCGCACCCGAACTTGATTAAAACTATCCAAATCGTCTTGTTAGCCGAAATGAAGTTCGAGCAACGATTAACGTATTCATTTTTCAATCTTGCAGGCTCATATTAATTTAGGTAAGAAGGGATACCAAGTACCGAGAAGCGGTACAATTCAAGTGACTCTATTGAATCCCCTCGGCACTGTTGTCAAGATGTTCGTAGTTCTCTACGATCTGTCGGACATGCCGCCGCGATCTCATACTTTTTTACGTCAGCGAACGCTGCGAGATAAAACGCTACGCTACCTCGTTCATCTCAGGTAAAAAAAAATGGCATATCATTGCGTAACCATGTTCTAATGGTTCTCGTGCTTCCATCGATAATCTTGTGAATTTCTTCGCAGATTCATGTCCGGCAAATCGGGCAGAATTTATTTACACACCGACATAAGAATGATAATATGCCGAAAGTCCGACGTCGATACAGCGTCGGATTTCGGCTCCGAACCACCCAAGGAACTACGAAGTTACATTCACGGTCCTACCAATCCGAAATTTTCACCAAGGTGCTGAGCCTCGTGGTTCATACCGTGGGGTTGCTGTCAGCCGTCGTTCCGTCTACCTAGTCCCCTTCACGTCGAGGTTTGAGGCAAACGAGGTATATATATTTTAAAAAAGTATAAAAAAAACATATGGAAAAAGGCGTGAGACAACGATGAAAAAAAAAGAGAAAAACTTCTGTTTAACGCGTTCAGTTGGGAAAAGGCTATGGCCGAGGGGAGTTTTCGTGAAGTCCAATTAATCTTATTGTCAATTCGATTAGTCAGAAACAAAAAAAAATAATGTTCTGCTAAAAAAAAACGCACCGCGTAAAAAGAGGAAATGAATATATATATATATTCGCTTACTTACGTAGCCATTCTTGCTCTCGTCCGTTAGAATCTCGTTCACGTTCGTGTCTTCGACGAATTTACCGAGAGAAATTGTAACGCGATTGTCGCGAGGCTCGAGACGAGACGGGATCCTTCTCTCCTTGGAACAGGCCATTTATCTCAACTTTGTTATAATAATTGTAAATAGTTCATGTGCAAAAGCCATGTAAGAATTTCTCAAGTGGGATGATTAACTGCCATGGGTAGGAAAACCTGCGCTATAAAAAAAAAAAAAAAACATAAGTGATATAGAGACGAGAAAAAACTCTGACGGGGTATCAAGTCACTCGTTCGATCATTAAACCTTCGTTTTCAGAGGACTCGCGCGGTACTTGTAAAAAGAAAAAGAGATCCATGGCATATATTTTTCGCACGGCATTCCTGAAACAAAAAAAACAATAATTCAATGAAAGAAGCATTGGTCTTTCGAAAAAAAACCAACTACTATCGCAGAGTCCTTTGGACTGAAAATAAAATAATTTTTTTTTTTTTGTTACTTTCATCTATCAATCGATCGATGAATGGTCAAGAGAGATTTCGGCTCAAAAAAATAAAAATAAAATAAGAATACAACGACGATCTTGCGACATTTTTGGTGATAAATTTTCGTGTGTCGAACAAATCGAACGAGTGACACGTTCCAAAAAAAATTGGAGAGTTTTTATCGTCGCTAAGAGAAAAAAATTATTATTTACACGTATAAAAGAAGAAATGAAAACAAAGCAAAAACGAAGAAAAAAACAAAAAATAAGAAAAGAACACAATTTTTGTGTCCGTAGCACTGTGATGAATATATTATATATATATTATATATATTGATAGAGCGTAAACGAAGAGTAATTATATTGAAGTAAAAAAAAACTATTTGCGTAGCAGATATATGCGTAGGTTAATCAATTATTCTACTAATGTCGTACGAGGAAACCGTTAAATGAGCGTAATCACTAACCGTTGATGAAAAAAAAATTATTTATAACGATAAGTTCCATAGCCCACGAAGCGCTCACTATATTGCTCTACCCAAACAGAAATACGATCTCTCGTCAGATTTTTTGGTTTTGTTCTATTTTATTTTCGATCCATCCCTCAGGCTTCTGTCTTACAAATATTTGATTATTCTTTTGGATCTGACTCAACGTTCGATCTATCAATTTCCGTCGTATTTCAAGCTCACAGGCGGCTATATATCTTTTGTTACGCAGCTCGTACAAAATTTTTTTTTTTTTTTTTCAAGAAGTACAAACCTTCTCTCAACTCCAGTCAGTGGCGATGAAAAAGAATTTCGACGCCCTTGTCAAATTCGTGGTTACAAAAAAAAAAGATCACGGATTATTTGTTCCGACTAAATATGAGATACAAAAAAACAGAAATTAACTTTTTTTTCGTAATTAACGTCGTCAATGACAAACAAGGAGTAGAGTGTATAATCACTGCCATGCTGTATATATTTTATAGCATAGGTAAACAACAAAAATACAGTGTTGAAAAATATAAACCAAGAAAGGTGGCAAAAGAATTTGAAGAAAAGGAAAACGGAAAAGCCAATTTTTAGTGATACTTGTGTGACGAGCCCCCGATCGAGGTATACTTTCAAAACGAAATAACAATTTCAAAATAAACAGAGCCCACATCCGTCAAACGCCATTCGCACTGATTCACGCAAAATAACTGTTCTGAAATTGAACAATGTGTTAAAATATGTTTCTTTTTATTATTATCATCAGAAATGATCATCGTCCTCGTTAGACGCGCGTTCTAACAAAATCCGCAACGAAGGACGATGCCTTCATATTATTATCATTATCGTTGTACGAATTCTTCGAATCTATTCGATATATATTGTGATACATTTTCTGTGGTAAATTGTGACACAAAGAAAAAAGGATTTTTTTTGCGACGAGTGTCCCCCTCCCCGTATTCGACATTGTCAAATACGTTTTTAATGAGCCGGCTCGAAGGTGCCAAAAAAAAAAATTCTTAGAAAAACTTGCACACGACACTGCGAGCGCGAGTTTCAAGAGAATATATTTTGTCGTATAGAAAAATTTATTTTATATATTTTGCAAAAAAAAATGATTGTTCGTCGGATTCGATCAACTTTTTTTTAAACTGGGATATTTTTTTAAATCCTTGAGCTCCTTTACAAGCATTCACGACGCTTCGCGTGAGAAAGTTTGTCTTTGAAAACTTGATCGTTTGTTTCGTATTCGAGTTGAGAAAATAAATATATATATATATATGTGCAAGCAGCTTTCGAATTTTAGCTGCGAAGAGGTTCTTAGACTTAGCGTAAAAAAAGGAGCAATTTTCTTCTTCGCTTTTTTTAAGCAAAATTTGTTTCGATGCTTGTCCATTTGTGAGCTTACTGTTTCTTTTTGTTTCGCCAAGTTAATCGGAGCCCGCCGATCAAGGTCAGGCATGTATATAGAGGTATTATTTTATTAAAAAAAAAAAAAAGCAAAAACAAAAACAAATGAAATATTGTTATTGCTACGGCGTACTTTTTATTGTAAAAAGCCGAGGGTCGAAGAAATATTTGTGTGGAGAGCATTTTGTGAATTGGAAGACATGTGGTGTGCATAGCCAAACATAATAAAAGTACTGTAAGGCATTAAAAGAAAATAGTTTTGTTTTTGTGTACGATCTCCGAACCTCTTCCCTGAGCTTTCGTTCGATTTTAGATCTATTCAAGAGGGAAAAAAGTAAGCACCGTACGAAATAGTAAATTTTCATCGTGGAAATTACGTTAGTTTATTTAACAATGATGATTAACAGTTTATATCACTCGCATTCAACGATGCGATTCTCCAATATCAATCCATGAGTGGGATAACCTTCGTATCGTTTGCTCAACTAATAATTCGTAATAATATATATATATTTGGATTTATAGCTAAAGATATTTACATGTACAGCACATACACGCAACACATACATTCTCCGATGAAAAGCATTCGTTGACGCGCAACAAATTTCTTTCTCTTCTCTCGAACATTCGACGAAACTATTAACAGTACGATTTTTACATCACATCGGCGGGTGCAAGCACTTCTCCTGGTCGATATCTATAGACCTACGATTATAATTAACCCGTTATAAGCCACACTTGATCTACCGATGACATTCACCGAATACACGCATCGATGCCGCAGCGCCGGAGGGAGTACGCGTGACATTTATGAGTCACATTAATATCCCCGCATTCCGGTTTTACCATAAGCTCCCATTTACCCCACTTCATTCGACCTACACCCATTTCGATACGTTTTCGGGCCGTGTGACTCATAAGCGGGTTAACATATAATAAATAAGGAAATTAAACGAAAACCTCGAAATTTCGATGTTGCGTCATGAAAGTCTCAACGACTCGATCGAAACATTGTCAAAACATTGAAAAAAAACCTTCAATTAAACGTGCAGTGAATCTTTTGCAGAGCACAGATGCGCCGAGACATCGTCGAACGTCCGTGCGTTGTGCCGATCGTTAAAAAAGATACAGCTATAAGTGTTTATAAAAAAAAAGACGAAAATCAATCAAAGTAATCTTGAATAATGCATCACAGTTTGCGATTTCGTGGAATCGTCGTTGAACCCCACCGGGAAAAAACCAAAAATTCTCGTTGTACAGGGAGTGAAACTCAAATTGTTTGGATATGTCGAGTCAGTCGTATGCGGTAGCAAAATTTTCGGCAAGGAAGACCAGTCTTATTTATTTCTGCGACAGATGCGAATTTCTGTTCAATTGTCCGACGTTTCAAATTTCCCTTTTGTTACTTTGTTTTCCTGTTCTCGTAGCTATACGATCGTTAAATGCGTCAAAAAGAATTGTCGCGTCGCAAAAATTCAACGATTCCTCATTTGATTTTGAAAGTATGGTCCTTTTCCTTGCCGCTTGAGTTTTGCTAGCAGTGACTGACTTGCATACCGTGGGGTAATCTGTGACCCTGATTGTTGCTCATGGAAAGTTGCCTCGTAGCCATACCGCCGCCGCACTGGCTGCTCCAGTCGGCGTTCGTTATCGGTGTGCGATAAAACTTTGACGATGTTTTGTTGAAAATTGGCAACAATTCGTTCGCCTCGTTCGACAGAGCCTGTAAGTAAGAAAATTTGTTTCACGAGAATGTTTATGGAACTACGAACTTTGAGTGTATGAATTGTGAGAAGGCCTTTTGCAAGTTAGAGCGTTGAATCTTTTACCTTCAAATAAATAACAGCATCAGTACCGTAACCCTCGCAGCTCAAAACGACGAGATCACCGTGAAAGTATCTCGCGTATAATCGAGATAATGGAAGACCGTAGCCGTATCCGGCTAAAGGAACAGTGTGAGCATCCGATTTACTCGGTTGCGGTGCTGTGCTGTACATGTACTTGAATAAATGATCCGTCAACGATCGTGGAATTCCGCCGCCTCTGTCGGACATCTGCGACATTTGAAAATTAAAGAGTCATCTATTTTCTCTTTCTTAAAAAATCTGCTGCTTATCGGTATAACAGTGAAGTATCGATTGACTCACCTTGACACAAATATCTTCTTTACCACGAACGACGGTTACTTCGATGGCTGGATAGTTGTCACAATCCGATCCGTTGTGTTCCATAACAGCTCTCATGCTGTTTTTGAACAGCTCAAATAACATGTGATACAAGTGACTCGGTACGTAAATAATCCTTATTTCGTTACCGAGTTCGAGATCTGCAATAACATTGAAGGAAATGTATAAGTCATCAGTGTATCGAGACTCGCGAGAGAACGTCGTCTCTTATCGGACTTTACGTTACGAAACAAATTATTAAGCAATTACGCGAATAATTACGCGCAATGCAGCGAAACCGTTGTACAGATAAATCGTAATCGTTGGATATAGAATTAAGGGGCTTATTTATGTTTTTTTTTTCATTTTCAATTTTATGTTACTTACTAGAGATTCGATTTAATAATCAACACTTTGACTTGCCATTGTGCTGTTTGACTTTTAATTCCGGACTCGCCAGATAGTATTGATCACAAAGAAAACGCGCGTTCTCGTAGGCGTCTTTGACAACGCTGATAACGTCACAGTATGGATCGATGCAGCCCACGTGTCTATTGTCACCGTTCAATATACCTCCGAATAGCAGAGCTGGAAAAAAAAAAAAAAAGACAAATAATGAAAATTGTTCTCTGAGTAAACACCCTTCGATTAATTGATCTGATCGTTACGAATTCATGTCTTTTCTCTCTTTTGCGTTCTTACTATGTTGATTGATGAGCATCCTGATCGAGACGCGCGACATGAAAAATCTGTCCAAAAAATATTGAATACTGTTCTCCGTTTGAGGATCAACATCGTGGGAATCTTTCAACTCCAGTATACCCTGGGCCATTACTTCAACTACGTCGCTATGACGATTACGTATTTTAACGAGAGCCTCGCAAAATCTGAAACGATAAGAGTCGTAAGCGTTTTTTATACATGTTTTTCGTATTTATTTTGTATGTCGGACGATGTCAATTTTTTTTCTTACCGGTCCAGCGTTGTCTCGTTGACCTCGGCCTTCTCGAAGTGAACGATTTCCTCGAACGACGTTATGTACAAATTATTTACGATGCCGACACTAGGCATTCGCAACAAGTGCTCGGGCAGAAGATGAATTTCCTTCATGATGTTTGCCAGTCGTACCGGAAGTTCCTTTCGCAAGAATATGAAGGACTTCCTTTCGCAGGCACTCAGGCCTGTGAATAAAAAATTCAAATAAATATATTAATACACGAATTCAGTAATTCGTAATGTCAGAGGAAGTAATTTTTTAATTAGAAGGTTGGGCATTGCGTATCTTTCGGCACGGTCCTGGTAAGATTGCTGCTTGGTCTTATCAGTGCCGAGTGTTCTATCGAGATATTTGTTCACACGCCATTCGTTCGAGTCATTAAAAAAAAACGAATCCGATAAGACTTTCTCTAGTAAACAGCATAGAACCCGAGTTGAATTGGATGCTGGCGCTGAAAATACACGTCAGCCTCCCGAAAAGACTCGATGGAACAAAGTTATTAAAAGATACTCAGAAAGATCGAGACTTTGATCCCGATGGATAAATTTATCTCGATTTTCGGAGCAACCTTCTACAAAAACTTTGAGCTTTCTGTTTCTATAGAACCAATAATAATTACATATAGTTTGAAAATCAATTTTCATGGATTCGTCAACTCCAGTGTTGTGATACGAAGAGAATTTTTTTTTAATTGAAACATTCATTGAAACGGGCGGTTGAATAATTTTCGTGGATCAGTCGGATAATAAAAAATGTTATGACGAAAACACGTGACGATATCATATTTTAGTATGCATGTATTCGCACCCAATTGAGATATATTATTTATAATATTCCATTTTAATTGACAACTTATTCGTGCCTCTTCATTAAGCGTCAGTCACGAATATAACATTCTTCGTACATATCATGGAAAATTACATTTGCAATGAGTTTTTTATTAATATTTAAAGGATCAATATTTTAATTGAAAGAACAAGCGACACGCAGATTTATGAATGAATTATCATTGTCCGTCAATCAATATTGCGAAGAATGTGATACAAGAAGATAGAAAGAGGTCGCATTGACGGAGTGGAAACTCTGATATGAGACAAGCACCGTCCCTTATTGCATCATTCTACCTATAGACGCATCGTGTGGGTTTCTCCGCTCGTTCGCCAATGGAGCTATGCGTTCATTCAATGAAACAAAATTTCTTCCGTCTCCTCGTTTCTATGCGGTACTTTATTTTCCAACAGCCGCTTGTATCAGTATCCTCGAATCAAGTTTATGGCGTTGCGATCGATCATCGTACGGTTCCAATTCCATCTTCGATATTGTCAATTGTCGCGATTTGTTTCGATCCGCGTTGCTCTCATCGATAATTGGAAATTTCCAGTGTGAAGCCCGTGGAATTCCGGTATTTCCGGTCTGTACGACGAAGCAAAGAGGAGCATGAACTCGTTGTCGCCCTTTCTCCCTGATTCATTTCCTGAACGCGATGGAGAAAGTTATCTGTGTGTGCGAACGCAAAATCGAAATTGGGTTGCGCGTTATCTGGAAGCATTCAGGCGCGCGTGTCGAAGAAGAAAAGGGCTCGTCAGCCGTGGCTCGTCGCGAAATTGGTATTCAGGAAGGTGGAAAATAAGGTCGAGCTGCCTAGACGAATGCAACAAGGCGCTCAAGTATATAGAAAATGCATCCGCCATTGTCTCCATCGAATAGCAACATTCCGTTCGCTGAAATGTGATAAATACTGTGAATGCTTCGAAACGTCTCGAAAGATATTTGCTACCAAAGGCCTAATTTTATTTCGCTCTCATCGCCATATAATTTTGAGATAGCTAATGACAAAAGTTTATTTCTTACCCAATTCAACAGAAAGTTATGTTCCGTATGATTTCAAAATGAATAGATTCGATTTACATTTATATATCGCTTAAACCCGAACCGCTTATCACGTTCCACAAGATAAATGCAAAAATCAGAATAATTGGCAGCATTTGAATGCCATAATTTTAAGCCAACAGGGAACAATTTAAAATGACGAAAGAAATATAATCCTTTAATGAGTAAAATCTTAAGTCTTCGAAAAATGTTTTCTTTTGTGTGCGAAAATCATCAAGCTGATGAACAATTTAAGCGATGAAAAAAGATATCCTTTTATTCGTTCGGCCGAGAATTCAGTTCTTTGACTGTATACAAAATGTATGCTAATTCGCAATATCTATGTGTGTCATTCTAACATCGAAGTCGTTGAACTCTCGCTCGGCCTCACATCGCGCACGCCGCCCGCAGTGTTGTCGGCAATTCACAGTCACGAGCAGTCTCGATATCCAGACAAACATATCCCCATCTTTTGCGATATACGATAAGTATATCGGGCTGTTTTTTTGCTCCTTGCAACAAGTGCCGAACACATTATCGTACTATCACCTGCGACGATAAACGCGTACTGATGAAAAAAAAAGATTGGGTTGATTCAAAGTAAAGAGATTGCTCTATAACCATTCGAACGGCACTCGAGTTGACACTCGAGAATAATCGGCTTTGTAGAACTTCCGTGATTCTTAATTATACTTAAAACGAGAATTAATTTCATATCAATCACTACATAACACGTTGAGTGTACGATTTTTTTTCTCATGTCCCTTCAAAGTTTAAGCAAAGTTTCGTGAAACTTTTGATTTTGGTTTCTCGTGACTGGCAATAAAAAGATTAATTAATGATAATAAATCGGTATTATCCGTCAGTACTTATGTATCATGTATTCATTTTCGTTCTTTCCGAACACTCGCGACTGTTATAGGTGCTCAAAACAAAAATTGATTGACAATCATAACAGAACATATTGACTTTCTACGATGTTTTCTGTTTGAGTTTCTCGTTTATTTTCTTTTTTTCAACGTTTGAGCAAACAGAATACGTGAAATATCGAAATGAAAAAGAGTTGAAAAACAAAAACAACTTTCAATTTTTTTTCTTCATGACGTTTCAATATCGTCGAAAGTAAATAACAGGTATCATCTGAGGCCGGTTGACGTTTCATTGATATTAAGCGTATAATACCTTGGTACCTTGACCTCAACGCGAGGGTCGGACTTCGATATCGATTGTCCGTTAACATCGCCAACGACACGGTGACGAAGCTCGCAGTCACGTACACTCGGCTAAGGCTTTCTGACACTTTGAAGAATAAAGAAAAAAATCTTCTTTTTTCTCTCCAACGCGTTTGTTAAGTCTGAGCTTAATCGCGCAAATTGAGTTCAAGGCTGTGCGCTTGGTTGGACCAAGGTCGCCAAATGTGTTGAGCCTGGAGACTGTTGTGCCTATAGAGATCTAGTCACGAGTGTCGGAAACGTATCGTCCAGCCGTGCCATTAACTTTCTAGTTTTTACGTCGTAAAAATGATGATATGAAAAAAAATGCAAAATCAAATATTTTGGCGGCTACAAAACCATAAACAGAATTTTATTAAGGACAAGAAACGACAAGATTCGGGCAGATTCATTAGAACGAGTTCTTTTACATATTTACGGATATACATAACAGCCCAGATGATCCGTTTCATGAGTAAAGAAATGAAAATAATATTGATATTTTATCAGCAAAGTTTATTTGAAATTTGTGGAATTTAGAAAAAACAATATAAGAGTTGAAAAAACAGTAGAATATGCATGACCAAAAACAATGTAACGCGAAGCTCGTGGAGAGTACGTGTCTGACCTTGTTTCACGACATTATTACGATGATTGAATTACGCACACACACGGTCTATATGTATTCGGGTGTGCGCTCGAGAGGCGTGAAGAGAAAAAAATTACGATAGACGCAAAAGTCTCACGTACACCGATAAAAGCTCGTTGTTTGTTCTATCAATTGGCGACGTGCGCGTTACAAATTCTCGGTAAAGGTGCCTGTTTCTTTTTTTTTTGTTATGATACTCGTTAATTTAGTCCAATGAAGCTTGTCGTTATGCCGGAAGTCTGGTCACTTCGGGCTTGATAAAAAATGACGGCGCGACTCACTTCGATATGACTCTGTGGTAAACAAAGGCTTAATTATTATTTCAATTAAGATCTTCCCAGCGATCTCGCTATCGCCGAGTTGTTCTTTTAATTTTTCATAGCGCGAAGCTTGCAATTATTAACCGCAGTGACAATTCGAGCAAATTGAGCCTCAATGGATCTAATGACCGTAGGATTGACTACTTTACAGCGAAGATTGCATATCCAACCTAACATCATCTGAGAGAAATTACCGATTTTTTATTATTGCTCAATTTACACTCGTCTGGGCTGTATATATCAACTTCGTGTGTCATCGTTTCCTCTGAATAAAAACAACGTTGTTATACCTCGATGATTCAATTGTTTGAACTGCTGAAATCGAAACTCCTTCGTTCAGACATACAAAAATTGAACTTTACCCCTTCATTGTCTAAACTTCCCGAATGGAAATGAGGGCGTCTTACAAACGGAACAAACTCAGTGTCCGCGCTTTTCTTAGAAAAGAAAAAAAAATCATACGATAAGCTTTTTCTTTTATAATAAGAATATAAAAAAAACCTCATATTTATACGGCTCGGCATCACAATCCATTGTTCGACTCTACAAGCGAATTTAGCGATTTGTTTATTTTTTGAATTTCCGGTGGGCGAGCCGGACGGCGTGCCCGCCGAGACCGATCCGTGGGCGTCAAATATACTACATCGAATTCGTGTACAATTGCGTAATATTCGCCGAAGCCCAATGTCAAGATCCGTTCTATCGTATGGGTGTGTCACCCCGGTACCGAAGTTGGATTGGTTCGCCAGAATTCGTACCGAACTCTGGACTTTGCTTTCACGCGTCACGAACGTTCGTCATGTGTTTTGCTTTTTTTTTCGTATTTGCCACTCGATAAAACACATGCGAATTTACGCAAGCAAACGCGATACAGAGTTTTTGCGCTTATTTCGGATGAGTTTCGGTATTTTGGCAATTCCAATTTTATCGACTACGCGATTGAAGCTCTAAGCGGAATTTGAGTATCTAAATTGGAACGTCCTGTTTTTTTTGTCTCGCACTCTCCACACGATAAATCGCTTGCGATTTTATGCGCGCAAAAGTGACATGCATTTTCCGCTTATTTCGTGTATAAATATTTTTTCTGGTATTCTGGCAGTTCCAAATTTATCGACTACGCGATTAGCTCTAAACGGTATTTGTGCATCGCATTGGAACGTTTCGAAACCGTAGATAAACGTGACTGATTTTCGACGAAGTGGATGAAAAACATCGTTAAATTTTTACAATGGAAATTTGCATGTGTAATTGCAAAAAGCCTCCGCGTCGTAGACGACGCGAATCTGTTCTCAGGTGTTCCTTTGCCGGTGTAATCGTGCGTGACGTAATAACGTGTGTACAATCGTTTCGTTAGGAAAAACGTGAGTTGCCGGGGTTTGTCGAAACGCTCGCCACATCTTGGCGAACGGCTGTGTTGAAATGATAATATTACGTTATATATATATATATATATATATATATATGTACATGAACGCAGGCAATGCCAGGGCCGGTGGGTGCGTCCTTCGAAACAGATCGTCGATTGGTCGAAGGAAATTCTGAACTTTGCTCGAAAGCATTAAATTCGCCGCCGCTTATTTCATTCGCAATGTATGTTAATTAACGCAGGCGTATCGGACGTTCGAGCCGGACGATGCTCGCGATTATGTGACGACACACCATCGTTGTATATCTATAGATTTATCTTGTTTACCAACGGAGAATTTGGAATTTCCGATCTATGAAATTCTCGCGCTTTCTATTGATTGTAACACATACTTTTCAAAAGCGTATTACTATCGCTTTACTATATCTAGTTCTATTCTCTTTTGCGAAATCTATTTTCTTTAATATACATTTTTTTTATTCATAAAAGTTTTCCCAATAAATAAGAAGCTCTTGACTCATGTGTACACAAAGTGATTCCGTATAACAGAAACGTGTTATGCACGCCGCTAATTCTTTAAACTCGAGCGCGTAGTGAATTATGACAGTATATTAGCAGACAGCTTGTTTATGTTGTGTACCGTCGAGGACTGGAAAATCCAACCTCTCAGACGCTTTTTGCACTCTTATCAATCGTAATAGATACTCTATTGATCATTGCGGCAACCGCAAAAAATACGTATTAATATCTTGTTTACACGTATTCTTTTTTTGAGATAATCTGACTTCTTTTGTTACTGGTTACCTTTTCATGTTTACGAAAAAATCGTCGGTTTGAAAAAATAAACCGTCTACACACGTGTGCAGCCAAAGTAGTCATGCTAATGAGAACGCATTTGCGCGCATCCGCAATTTTTATTTTGAGCCGAGAACAGTAAATAGAGTAACTCTTAACACCCGTCTAGACGGCCGGTCTGTTCGAGCTAAGTGATGAATCGAGCCGAAAAACACTCATGATTCAATTTTTTTAAAATAGATGATGAATGACCCGTGAAAAAAAATGCATTCACATGTTCTCGCTATGACGAGTATTCGACACGAAAGTTACGAAGCTGCGTAAAGCTCGTGACCTTGATATCGCACGGGAATCTTGAAACGCGATGAAAGTGATGTTATAAAAAATACAAGCTCTCTCTCTACCTTTGGCAAGATACCAGAACATTTCGAAAAATTAAGCTTTTCCGCATCTTCAACGATCAGTTCTATTCGGTGTGCACGAAACATTGTGCCAATGGATCACAGAGTTATCTCGCAAATGCGTCGGGGACGTTCAGCAGGATGCAGTCAATCTATCAATCATCTGCACAAGTATCAGCAACACGGTTTTTTCACTTTCATCACTAACGAAAATGTGAACAAACTGAAGTTGGGATATTTTTTTAAGCAGTCGACGAGGGTTGAGAGTAGTGAAAGTAACTACTATTTATTTTTACACGAATGCCCAACGACGGCAGTGCAAATGGGACGAGTAGAACGAATAGAAGAGGGTGACGGAAGAGATCGGATGCGAACGTCACGTAGGCTCTACGACGGACTTGTTAATCGACGTCGTCCGTGTCAAGCGAGTGGTCGCATTAAACGCATTCAACAAATATTATATCGGCAAAATAAATGGATTTAAAGTACAGTGATGGACATAGGGGCTGCACTACAATAGACGTACAACAGAGTGAAAGTCTCTCGAGGTCTAAACTCACCGAAATCGATGAACTGTTTTATCGAAAGCGGCGATGGGTTGAACTGGGAATAGAAGTCCAACATCTTGGTAATATTGCCGAAACACCTTCGCGTGAGCCTCATGTTGTACAGTTTTACACATTAAACGGTTAAGTCGTTTTAATCGCGAAGCGAGTGAGGCGCTTCGAAATGTTTTTTTAAATTTATTTTTGTTTGTCTCTAACGTTATTATTATGAGACGAGGAGCGAGCTATGACGCGGGAACAGAGCGCGTCGGCACGACTGGAATCAACTGCGGGCAGGTTATATACTCGGGATGCTTTTTAAATAGTACACGAGTCCGTAGACAGGAGACACCACCGGTCGAGACAACACTGCAATATTCGTTGTAGTTCTAATGCAGTACCCGAAGTAGTTGCAGATGAGAGTCCGGATGGCATTATTCGGTGCTCGACTCATCGCGACAGCTCATGACTATGTTGGAAACTAATGTCGGTAAAAGCACGGTCAAATAACCGGATACTATTGACGACTCGGTGTGTGTAGCGCGAAATTTCAATTTCAACCGGAAGTGCTTTTTCTACTTTGCGTGAAATATCACGCTCTGTAATTTATCATGCATTATCATTGGCGACGTTTATTGAATGATACTAACATCGAATATCATCCAAAGAATTGATTAATTAATCGTCTCAGTGACAACAATTAGTTCCAGCATTAAATTATGTACAACATTCCTGACGCTTATACATCGAAGAGTTTGCCCCTGAACAAACAATCGAAAAACATACGGATATAATCGTATCGTACAAAAAAGTGACGCGCGCGATTTCCTTTTAATTTGTTCAATGAACCATCACGCGTACGCGTGAGAGGAATTAATACGAGTCTCCGATCGAGTTGTGATATTGACTCGCAAGGTAACTGGACGATTTCCGGTCGAGGCAAGCCCATGTGGTGGACTCAGGCAGCGGTGCGGTATCCCACAGCCAGTAGTCGGGTCCCGCGTACAGGCTAGTTTATCCCCGTCATAATTCGATATTTTTTCATCTCAGATATAATAAAATTAACGAGTGATCCCCGTGCGAATCTCGTTGAACAAACGCTCGACGATGGCGGATCTCGATGATTTTTTTGCGAAAAAGGATCGCAAGAAGGCGAAAGGAAAGAAGTTCACGACCACGGAGGAAATAGCGAAGAAGCTGGAGGAAACGGGGAAGAAAGTGGAAAAGCCGAAACCCAAGGAAAAGGCAGCTAATCCGGAGGAGGAAGAAGAGGCACAGCCAGTTGTGGTAAAGATTCTGTTTTCTCCCTAAACCGTCCGAACGAACGTCGACGATCACGAGATTTAACGCGCGTTTGTGAAACTATTACGGCGATATGTAGGCTATGGGGGGATAGGCCGCTGCCATGTTTGATCCTGTAAACGTCACATCGCCCCTTAACTACGCGAAACGAAAATTAATTGTCATCTCTTTGTCGGCACATAGGATCGTTTCGTTAATCAATCGTAACCTCGGAAAGCTGCATCTAATCGTTATGTAACTAACCGGATAATACAACAGCTTTTTTTTTCCGATTTCAAAATCAAGAAAGACTCTGTAGAAAGCGCAAATCACCAGCTGTTTCGTCACTTCGGCGAATTAATTAACCTTCCCTTTGCTCCAAAACAAAAAAAAAATGTAATCTAAAAAAAAATGATTTTGTTTTGATTTATTTTCATCTATGATTTTATTTTGTACCGCACAAAAACGTTTGGTACACAGGAAGAAGACGAGTGGCGAGAGTTCGAGGAGGAGAAGAAGGATTATACTGGGCTTAAGATCGGCAATTTGACGGTTAACGAAAATGCCAATACCGAATCGGACGAGGAGAGAGGCACGGGAGAAAACAGCGAGGATGGCGAATCGGGCGAGGTGGGAACGAAACACAGCGGTCCTTGGAAAAAGCCGGATCAACCGCCGCAGCCAGAAGTCGTCGAACCAATCGCAGCCCAAACACCCGCGCCCTCGTCGGGAAGCGGCGGAGGTAGTTACAAAGCTCCGCATTTGAGAAACGCATCGGCATCATCCGCGAGTCCCAGGCCAAGAATGAAAAACGTTGCTCCGGATATCAGCAGCGAAGAGTATTTCCCAACACTGAGCGGCAAACAACCGCAGGGAGGTGACGCGACAGGACCATGGGGCAGGCGGTAAGTTACACATATGAACAGTAGGTTTATGTTAATATCGATCGCTTGCAGTTTAAGTATCTTAAGCATGAACTATTTAACAAAATCTGAATGAAGCTTGACTTTGACATCCGTAAACCAAATAAAGATGGGTGTTTACTGTTAATATGCCATTGACATGTCGAAGAAGAACTTTTCTTATTCTCTTCAATTGGTTTCTGTATTTGGGTCAATAATAGTTTTCTATGAGTTTACTCAAATCATTCAAGTCAACGCAGAAAAAATTGAAATTAAAACGCGTTCTAATCAATTTACAAGTATTCGGAAAACTTGCATTGTTTTTTTTTCTCGCTGGCAGAAAATGCAACTGATTGTATTTATTTGATAATAACGTTCGATTTTGCCGGAAAGACTAAAAAAAACTGTGTTATTTGTTCACGAATAGGAATCGAGGAGAAGGTAATTTTGAGGAAGTTCGCAACAGAGGTGGAAGCAGAGGATACAGTGTGCAGGAGACTCAAGCTCAAGCTCCCAAGTTATCGTTGGGCAACAAATACGGTGCTCTGTCGCAGGACCAGAGCTGAGAGCGCGATTATATCGGTTCGGTCGAAACAATCGTTGCGTCGTTGCCTCGCTTCGTTTTGTAGCCCAGTCGTGCCGCCGAAGACACATTTTATAGGATATAGAAATTTCGTGTGTGTGTGTGTGTGTGCGTGTGCGTCCGTGTATTATTATATACGTGGGTGCGCGAGAGATCGTCGATAAAATTTTACAGCCGCCGTTACATTACAGATCGGCGAGAGCGATCAACGCACGGACCCACTGGCACCGCGCGCTGTTCGTACATACGTACATCAATCACTCATCCCGCGAAGGCTCGGACTAAGCTCTCTTCCAACTTACACACAATCTCACATGTACCTTCTTCCCATTTGTTCGGATAAAAATTGGAACATTTCTCCGCTGTTTATCCGAAAGTCCCGGGTTACCCTTGACAAATTAATATCTACTAAGGAGGCTTGATATTTGTTTCTTACGCGTTTGAAAATCAAATTGAACATAACCGAGCATAAAAGTGTGACGAAATCATGTAACGCCATCATGTACTCTTATGCTACATACAACAGAACTTATTTACGAATCGAGCTATATTTCAAAAGAATCACCCTGTAGCGAATTAAGTTAAATGAAAAGGAGGATTTTGTTGGAGTTCGACGTTTATCTTAAATATTTACTGTCTAGGAGCGCATATGCTAATCTGCTCCCAGACAGTAAAAGCTGTTTTTTGCACATCGACCTTTAATGTATTTCAATTGAAAAAATGAATTTTTTAACGACCTTTGATTTATCGATCTTTTTTCATAATCAATCCTCCTTAATATAACGGTACATGACCGATTTTTTACGCCGGACAAAAGAAAAAGAAACGAATACGGAGAATTATTTAATGTACCAGTGGAGTCCATTGTCTCCCAGGTAAACCCTTCCGCGAGAGCCCCCCACCCTCCCTGCCATCAGAGCCGTGCGCGGCTGCTACGTACGTCAACGAAGGGATAAAGAAAGAAATGAGACAAACAAACAAACACTTATAGATAAATTAAGAAAGAAAAGGAAAATACGCGTATACATAGAGATTAAGTGGAGTCGCCGGGGCTGGGCTTCGGAACGTCGCAACGAGAGTATAAACGGTGCGTGCGAACTAAGAGAAAAAAAATTTGGAAAAACAGAAAAATTTAATAATAAACAAATCACGGCTGCGACGCTAATCGCTCCGAGCGTGACTAAAACGAATAACTATATCATTCTGATAGAGAACGATGATGATTAAAGAGAAAAATGATAATGATGATTGGGCAGTGAGAGTGTCGTACATATAAGACGATGGAGAATGGAGTTATGCGCGAATGTGTTGAGTCCGCAAAGGTAAACTTACGTAAGCTTTTGTTGACGTTTGTTTAACTATTTCTGTTAGCTTAGGATTTTCTCTTTTTTTTTTGTTGTTTTACCGAAGAAAGAAGATTGAGGTAAAAGAAAAATTTAATGTATCGCGAGGCGGAGCGATTGACCGCGAAGCACGCAAGGGGAAATATGGAAGGGGGAGAGACGATTAATAATTCTTCCGTCGAAATTCCGGTGAGGTGTGTGCTAGCCCTGCAATTTTAAGAGGCGCCAAGCGAGCCATAGTGGAAAAAACAATAAAAAAGAAAATGAACACGAGATTGTCCCTGCATAGCGACCGAACGAAGTTGTGATTATTTATAATAAAAAATTTCTAGGACACTCGTACGTACTGCCTGAAAGCATTTTTGTGTTTTGTTATTGTTTTTTTTTTCTTTTTTTTTACAAGGCCGATTCACCAACTAAATGAATCGAAGCGACTTTATCTGTCGAACGTTGCCAATTCTCTTTTCTTAACTCCATGATTATTGTATATTTTCAACGAGGCCTGAATAATTCAGCCACATAATACAATTTGCACACACGAAAAAAGGTTTGCTTTTTTTTATGAGTCGAATGTATGCTACATTTCTATTTCGGAGATGGAAATAAGCATAAACGATTTATCAATTTACAAAAAAAAAACTATCGACGCGATGGCCACGAGGCTAGCCTGTATTTTGTTACAGAAATAATTCAAATAGATCAATTATATCGCTATTGTTGAATGCAAAAATGCGATGTCGTAGTGAGACGGTCTTTGAAAAGAAGAAAAAAAACGAAAAGAATTGAAGACAAAGAAAAGAAAGAGTAAATGAAAAGTGTGAGAAACGGAGAAGATATAGAGATGTGTGTGGTGCGAGCGTACGTGGTGAAAGACGAAAAAAAAAACTTAATAAAAGTGGATTATAAGAATATTTGCAGACGAATAATTTACTCGACCATATATTGTTTTTATTCTCTCTTTCATTATTTATTATTAAACGTGTGTAATGTTTTAGTTAATCTACAAAAACACCGAATTCCCTTGGAAGACCTTCCTCGCCGTGGTAGTTTGTTTTTTTTTCATCGTCTCGGGATATATTTACATGACGTCTTCCGGCTTAGCATAGTCGACGTCGCTAAAAATCCACTTTACTTTATATTTCCTCCATCAATATACGCACGGATCATTGAACTTCTTTTCGATGATTATATTGTGGATCGCGAAGATACCTTTCGCCGTATTTCAAGCCGTGATTTCCGTCGCTGCTGTAAATAGAATACATCGGTTTCTCGAGTAGCACAGAGTTGAATTTCGGAAGAAAATACGTCCAAGCTTTGCCGAGTATTCCGACCTGCGTGATACGTCGGAAAGATTAATTTTGAATAGTCAAAATATCCATTAAATGCAATCGAACTTAAAGACAGGTCAAGCTTTTTACCTCTTCAAAGTTTATGTCCGGTTTGATGAGCGCGGATGGTGCGAGCATAATCTCTTCCTCCGTTCGCACGTAAAACGAAGGATGTTCCTCCAATTCGTCCAGTTTTGCGAGCATCTTCGTATCCACATCGTAAACCTCACCGAGTATTTGCTACAAATTTTTGAGCCCAATAATATTTGAGAAAAAAAGAGAAACTCAAAGATAAGGTTTACTCCAAAAAACAACTAAAGGCAGCGATGAACTTACGTTTCCGGTACCGGGCTTTTTCAACAAAAATGGAATGTTGTATTTCGTTGCGATAACCAACGGATACTTGTTGACCGTTTTCCCAAGACCGAGAAACTTTGCGTAACCATCAGCTGTATTTTGAATTACCCGATGATTCGGCTCGCCGCGCTTCAACGTGCCGTAAACGAATACCCGGTGAAGAGGATTTTTGAACAGGCTCTCATACATTATTATTATCCTTCTGTCTTGGCGTTACGTGTTCACCGGTCTCGCGATAGTGGATTAAATGATAATCGAGTAAATACAGCATGGAGCGACGAGTGACAGTTCTCGTATGCAATTCTTTCGGCACTCGAGTGCCACTTAACTGCGTCGACGAAATTTTCACCTCTCAGAACGCTCGATGTCTCGTTAGCCGCGAACAAAAAAAACCTTTCACACCCATTCCCAGGCCAGTCGCAGTAAGAAATTTGATACTCGAAGATGTTGTTGTCTTTGGTTTTTGTCGGAAGCTGATTTCGAACGTGAAGTCAATTGCTTCGCGATAGAGTCGACTCTGATAAATCCGATAAAAAAAACCGTCGACGCGTAGCGGTGGCAGCCAGCTCCTCCTCCGCTATCGCGTATACGCGACGTACTTTGCCGGTCGAAGCTGATGTTATTGAGACTGGCAGTAGAAAAGTCTAAAACGCGGTGTCGCTCAAACGAACCGGAAAAACAGTAAGACTTCATTGATTAGTAAATCGTATCTCGGACGATAATTATTTATTTCACATTATTATTTATACGTACGGATGGCGATGAGTAAGAATATTTACAAGTTAGATCAAATTGATATAAACGATGTATCGGCCATAGAGGTAGAGCGCACCGCGCTCGCGTTTTCGTCACAATTCTTCTATTATTAAAAAAAAAAACGATTTTATTTGTATGATACTAATTTTTCTTCTTTTGCTGTTGGGCGAGCGGTAACGATGCTTGATACGCTTGGACCAATTGCTCTTGCACGTCGGGCAAGCAAGGACTGTATCTGCAGTACTCCATCGAAAATTCGCCCTTTCCCTGCGTGGACGATCTTAACTCGCCCGAATAACCGAACATCTCGTTCAATGGAACTTCCGCGTAGATTGTGAACCACGAGTCACTCGAATCTGTGCCCGTTATGAGGCCTTTTCTTCTCGTCAATTGTCCCAAAATCGTTCCCTGGAGAGAACGTTCAATTGTATAAGCGCATATATTTCTATCCGTTAGGATTGTACTTTTTTCACCATGATCTATTTATATTGTATTTGTCATATTTTCTTCGCGCCGCCCTTGTGCAAATATTTTTTGTATTCATAGCTACCTGAAACTCTTCGGGGCCTGTAATTTCCACGGTCATGATAGGCTCGAGAATCTGCCACGAGCCGTTCTCGAAAGCATCTCTCATAGCTCCCTGAGCAGCAAGGCTGAAAGCCAATTCAGAGGAATCTACGACGTGATTATCACCGTCCTTGAGACGGAAAATAATGCCGGAAAGCTTGTGACCCGAGAGCAAACCCTTCTCGCACATCTTACGGAATCCTTTCTCGATACCGGGAACGAATTGCTTCGGAACATTCGTTCCAATAGTCTCGTCGGAGAATAGAATTTTCGTGTTGTCTTGAGGGTCCAAAGGCTGCGAACGATAATACTCGTAAAACATTTGGTCGCTGTAAATCGATGGATGATTTTCTTTCATTTTCACAATTTTCACCTCTAGAACTCCAATTACTCTGGCGAATTGACCAGCACCGCCGGACTGCTTTTTATGCAAGTAATCGAATTCGCATGGCTCTGCCAGTGTCTCGCGGAAGGAAACCTTCGGTTTTCCCATCACAATGGGACAATTGTACTCACGTTCGAGCCGCTGACCGTAAATCTCCAAATGCAACTCTCCCATTCCCGAAACGATACTCTCCTGCCCATTGAGATAGCGATTATAATTCACGATAGAAGGTTGGAATGACAGCGAATATTTTCATATTGAGAGGCCTCGCTGGCGCTTTACCTTGTTGTCCGGATCATAATAGAATCGAAAGGTCGGATCTTCTTTCGTGAATCTCTGTATGCCTTTTGCGAAGTTGTCACGATCTTTCGAATTCTTCGGCGCTATCGCCATCGAAACAACGGGATCCGCGACGTGTATAGATTCCATCGAGATTTCGAGTTTTGGATTATTTGTGAATGTGTCACCGGAAGCGCAGTCTACGCCGAATAGGGCAAATATATCGCCGGCATAAACTTCGTTAACGTCTTCCATTTGATTCGAGTGAAGTCTCACCAGTCTCGAAATGCGTACCTAAATAATTGACTCTTGTATATTAATCATGAACAGACAATAACAACAAAGCTCAACTAATCGAAACATTAAATCATTGTCTCACTTTCTTCTTCGTTCTCGTGTTGTGTATCGTGTCGGCTTTTGCAATCTTTCCTTGATAGCAGCGGAAGTATGTGAGTTGTCCGAACTTGCCAGCTTCGAGTTTAAACGCTAAGCCGATGAACGGCTGTTTGCCGTCGCGCGCCGAGTCCAACAATACTTTCTCGACTTTGTCTCTGCGATAAAAAAAAAATTCATCGTCAAGAGCTCGTCTTGAATTATGTAAAATAACAATTTCGAAATGACAAATCGAATTGAAGCGAGTTTTCGTTTTCATACGACAACGTCACTGACTTGCTTATTTCTTTCAGCGCGTAATTCTTGACTTCTCCCGGATGTGGCAAATATCTAAGAACCGCGTCGAGCAATGGCTGAACGCCTTTGTTCTTCAGAGCCGTGCCAACGAGAACCGGCGTGAAAGTTCTCCGCAAACACGTTCGTCTTATTGCATCGGCGATGTCTTTTGTGGCAACAGCGCTCTCCGCGAGAAACAATTCGCCGAGAGTCTCGTCGACGTTGCTCAAATGTTCTATCAATTCCTGACGACGATCCGTCGCCTCTGTAAATCCGAGAAATTGATGGTTACCAACATTTTTGACGAATTCTCACCTATGAGATAATTAACGTTTCATATGGATCAACAGAATTCGCACCGAAACGCATGTCTTGAGGAATTTCATCCTCCCTGATAACATCGCCATAATCGCCCTCGAAGTACAGCGCTTTTTCCGTGACCAAATCAATGATCCCCTTCGTATTGCTCTCAAGTCCGATGGGCAATTGGATGAAGGCCGCATTGTGATTCATTTTTGTTCTCATTTGATCCAATACCTTGGTTGGATTGGCACCCATTCTGTCTAGTTTGTTAATGAACGCCAGACAAGGTACCTCGTATCTCTTCATCTGACGATTGACGGTAAGCGTTTGAGATTGAACGCCGCCTACCGCGCACAGTACTAATATTGCGCCATCGAGAACTCTCAGCGCTCTCTCGACCTCCACGGTAAAGTCCACATGACCCGGTGTATCGATAATATTTATATTGTGATCTTTCCAGATGGTGTAAGTCGCGGCCGATTGAATAGTTATTCCTCTCTGTCTCTCGAGCTCCATGCTGTCCATTACGGCTCCGACGTTATCTTTACCCTTGACCTGTTGGAAAGAATTGTTCGATAATAAGACTTCGTGGAACTTGTCTTCATGGAATTTTGATGAAACATCTGAACCCTCTTGCCTCGTGCATCTGTGATATTCTTCCAGTGTAAAACAAGATGCGTTCTGTAAGCGTTGTCTTTCCGGAATCTATATGAGCCGATATTCCAATGTTTCTGATATACTCGAGTGGCTTGTGTTCCGCGAATTTCTCGTACGATGCCATGAAACGAGCATTTTTCTGTAACGCCAATGCACGATTAATCGGATAATTTTTTTACAGTTTTCGTTAGCCTTCGAAGTGCCTTTCCTCGATACGCGGATGGCAAACGTCTTCCAGGCTAACCTAGAATTAACTTTAACGATAACTTACTCTGTAAATGCACGGTGGCAGTCTTGACAATCGTAAGGGGCTGATTTGGCTTTTCAGTAGCGTTAAAATAGTCATAATTGGATAGTTAGCTTTTGCTCATCGATGAATATTAATTGATGATTTTTGTAAGAATCCGGCGATATTGTTTCAGATCGCAGCAGAACACACTGCACACCGCAAGTGTACGGGGGCAGTCTGGATTCGAAGGAGAAATTTACTGCGCGCGCCATCTATAATTGTGTGTGAGTAGAAATGTCTGGAAATTATCGATAAATGGATCGATAGCGATTTACAGAAATTTCGGTCTATAGGAAATGCGTTGCATTGTTTCGATGTGCGTTAAACTATTAATTGTGGCTATGCCCACAATTTTTCGTATGTCTCGCGTCCAAGTTGAAGCTTCGGTACATTTCTCCTGATTTGTGTAATCACTCGGTCTACCAAGTTGGCGCACTTTGAGCAAATCTCTTCAATGGTACAACACGTGTAAATGGAACGGTCGCTCTTCGACAAATAGGTACTGATTAGTTACACCTTAAACTTCCAATAATACAAATCTATGCACCGCATGGTAAATTATTCAAGTATCAAATTGAATAGACTTTATGAATCGAGTACAATTGCTTTCATAAATTTCGTTTATCGCGTTATTTTCTTTTTGATCTGTCTAAAGATACAGGAACAGACAACCCGTCGAAAAGCTTTCTGTATCCGTATCGATAGTTTCGAGGATGATTTCTTGATCGATCGGTCTTCTAGATTGTTCGAGGCTGTGATAATAACGTTCAATGTTTCATCCTTCTCAGCCGTACATCCGACCCCGAAAGTCTCTTTTTTGTACGTTCTCTCAAAATGATTATCATCCACTAATTTCTGCTGTGGAAGAACGTTCTTAATCTCTGCTGGAGGGTCAACGAGAGCGATTGTTGTTGATGGCTCCTCCAATGTTCGTTTCTTGTTCGCACGACAGCATCTGTTCCAAACCGCGAACGATAACAATGAGAACGGCGGATCGTTTCCGGTTTGTCGTGCAAAATTTACGCCCGTGTCTGACACCGTCGACACGGGAACGTCAACGCCGTCCCACGACGATAAAGATACGAGACGTTCTTCCTTTGGGACGCACGATGCGCAATCTCGTTGTATCGTCGTTACAAGATTCACCATCGACGAGGATTTCCCTAAATGTGTACCATCGCCGAGGATACCTGACAAAACAATGATTAATCCCAAAGTAATGTAAGGATTGAGAATATTTCGTACAAACGGATGGCAAACTCCATCGTTGATTTAGAAAAACTGATCTTTTAACGTTTCATCATTTAATACATTGAATAACTAAATTTGAACGTCAAATGTAAAAATGTTATCTACCGCCACGTGTGTGCTTCGATACGATATTCTGCGTTTGCGACTTCCGTTTCACTCGAATAATCGTGACAATAGAATCACTCGGAGATGTAGCGAAATTGTCACAGTCCTTGAGCCAGCTAACCGATCTTCGAGATCCGAGCGGACAATATAAATCACTTTCGCTTTTGCTTCTGTTCTTGTGGTCATTTGGATCACATTTCGTGGATAAATTGACAGGCGAACCGTAGCAATTTTTGTGCCGCCAACGAGTTCTTCTTTCGTTCATAAAATCTTCCAGCTTCCACGAATTAATCGTACTCATAGTTTCCGAAATGTTTGATTTTATTGAATTACAATAGGTTCAATATGTACATTTTGTATACGTTGGTTACGTAGCCATGACACAATTTAGTCACAGCCGACATGCAGTACTCCCGACAAGTGAGCAGAGTATGATAGTGTATCGACTGTTTTTCCTCTTCAATCCCGGCAAGAAACAAAAATGTTTCTGCCGTTTTTTCCCACGCTTCAGCATGTGAGATAATGCATTCATTTCACTCGGTGCGTAAAATGCGGTCTTACGCACGCTGTGCGGACGTGAAACCTCATTTTCACACCGGGTGCAATAGAATTGGGTACGATACAAGTGGGAAAAACGTTTTCTGAACTCGTGTGATTGCAACACTCGCCTTCGGCTTGTACCGCAAACTCACACTCGGTAGCAAAGTTTTATCGCACCCTTATCGTATGTACCAATTCCGTTGTTTAAAGTAGACATAAAAAAGTAATATCACGGAAAATAATTCAACCAAACACGTGGTTGGCCATATTTTTGTGGAACTTTTCATTTATAGACAGAACATTCATCCTTAGCAAAAAACAAGCGGTTGCCGCTTCGTTTACGTGAGTTTCTAAAAATTTAAACAACAATATTAATATTGCTGATTTTGGCTACAAAACCCAAAATGGTCAGCTTATGATTTTGAAGTTGTTCCAGCGCGGCAAAGCGCACCCACGTGCAAATGTATGAGGTTATGCCTGAAGGTATAAACTCATCACGCCATCTGGCGTAATCGCATCATGTGCAAATTCGTCCCTGTTTGTGTGGAAATTGTGAGTTGTTTACAAAAACTGGTTACAGCGCTCATTATCTATAGTAACTAAACCATATAACACTCCAGTAACTGGTTCAGTAGCGTATAACTTGGCACGCGGCGGCCGAGCACGGAACATTTCAGAGGACCACAGCATCCCGCTATTGCATTTACCAAAGATGCAGTTGAAGTTGAATCTCATTGCCGCAGCTTGCGAGGATATGGGAATTGGTATAAACGGAGCTTTGCCATGGCGACTCAAGTAAGCACACCAGTTGTTAGTTGAAACATTTGCCAAACGACTTTGAAACTCCTAATGCTAATTGTTGCGAGATGTTTTTTTTCATCCGCAGAAGCGAGATGGCATTCTTCACGGATATGACGACAAAGACCAAGGACGAAAACAAGAAAAACGTTGTACTCATGGGTAGAAGAACTTGGGAATGCATACCCAAGAAATTTCGACCCCTGAAGGGTAGAATAAACATGGTGTTGACCAGTCAAACATTGTAACCATCTAGCATCAATATTCACGAGTAAGATATCCGTGAAAGGGATTGTAATATCGATTGCTTAACATTGTCAGGGATCTCGGCAACGAAGCGATCACTTGCAAAAGCATACCCGCCGCTCTCGACGCTATTTCTCAGCCAGCACTGAAAGATCTGGTGGAATCGATCTGGGTGATCGGCGGCAGTTCCGTTTACAAGGTCGGAACTTCAATTTCCATATTTCTAGATAACACGATAATTTTTTTGCCACTTAAGTATCACAAGTCAATCTTATCTTATCTCATATGGTGTCATAAAGAGGACGTTTCTTTTCAGGCCTCAATGGAATCGCCAAATTTTCATCGACTCTATCTAACAAAAGTAATGAAGCATTTTCAGTGCGACACGTTTTTCCCGACCATACCGAACGATTTGGTGCTCGTTAACGAGGAGAACGTTCCAAAGGGTGTTCAAGAAGAAAACGGTATTCAGTTCGAATATCTCGTATACGAAAAAGCGGAATGAGGACGACTTTTCGTCGTGTCGTATCTACACTGTATTTTCGTAATATATTTCATATTTTTTTTCGTACCGATTTATTTTATTATTTTTTCACGATCAAGTACAATGCGTTAGGACGTGAAAAAATTGCGATAAGGTGTGTTAAGTTAGAGAACAGGTGGTGGGTGTGTATTAACCCGGTGGCCATTCCATCTGCCTACCGCCGAGAACGTGCAGGTGGAGATGATATACCGATTGGGCACCGTCCTGTCCGTCATTCACGACCAATCGGAATCCCTTCTCGAGACCTTCCTGCTTCGCGACTTTTTGCGCAACGTACATCAAATGTCCGAGTATGGACTCGTCGGCCTCTTCGGATTTCGATAGTTGAGGTATTGGCTTGCGTGGAATCACGAGAAAGTGCTTCGGTGCTTGCGGATTCAGATCGTTGAAAGCCACACACTGTGGAACGTAAATGATTTCTTCATTACTGCCGGAAATTATTTAATAATTGCCGAAAAGGCATCGCTTGTCTCCTACGCGTATATGCGTCGAATGTGCGCTCGAAAAATTAGTCAGCCGAAAAAAAAAATCGGAATTTCGTTTTCTTCTGGAACCGGGCTCCAGGTTTCATAGTTACTTCGCTGCTCTGTATATGTGACAATACGAAAAAAAAATTAATATCATTATATTATGCAAGATGATTGAGGTGTTTTATGTTTCGTCGAATTTGTTATAAAAATTGTGCATGTACAGCGCCCATGGCGACTAGTCGTAATTTGTATTTTTCGATCACAAACTAACAAACCCGGCACTATTGACTAGCAACGACAGCAAACCGGTTGAAACTCTTAGCCGCATAATTATCTTTGGTTTCCAAGTGAAGCATGCAATTAATCCATTCGTGGCTTATTTACCTTGTCGTCTTCATAGATAAATGTGCAGGGTATTTCCTTCCGCAGTATTTTTCCAAAAATCGTGTCGCCGCCGGGAGCAGCGGCCTGAGCCTTTTCCACCTCGGTCGCCATTTTTCTCGTCAACGCAGTGCCGCTCAAGGAACCGCGAGCGATCACACCTTTCGACGATTGAATTACGAAACTGAGAAATCTCATATTTTCATTCATTCGTCGAAAAAAAAAAGCAACAGATCGCGCGCTGCTGTTGAACTACGATGATTTGTCGTTGAATAACTTACGCATCCGTCGATTATCGGGATCGTTCAAAGTTCAACTGCCATGTTGAGAATCAGGCCTTCGAGCTAAGCGGGAAATTGAAATATATAATATTTGTCCTTTTAATCTCAAACCGACGAATTACAAAACTATAAAAATTTTATTTGCTAACTTTACAGTCTCGATTACTAGATTTTCGTGCTGCACGCTCAATTCCCGAAGTAAGAAGATTCAATGTTCGATTCAACGGAGAGACATTCGTCTTAACCGAACCGGAATTGCGCGAACGATGAAAACTACAGACAATACTCTAGACTCCTCTCTCACTACACTACATTTAATACAGATTCCTATTATCATAGCTTACAAGATAGTTGTACGATTAGATAGGTCGAGGATATGTTACACAAAGTAAAAAGAAAGAACAATAGTCGAGATATTCGTTTGTACACGTGATAATTTAACGCTTGAGCGAAGTTTATATATATATATATATTTTTTTTCTAACTTACGTATCATGGCAGTGATATATCTGGTTTGACGCGGATGATCCTAATTCATTCCGGTATTTCTAACGAGTCTGGCAGACCCCAGTCTTACGTTCAATACTAAATGCTAACCTTACAATGCCTAACCTTCGGAATACTAAATCTTACAAAAACTTTGACTAAACTAAAGTGTTTTACAGAAAAAACACCGAGACACCGACACGAAACATTGTCATAAAACACCGAGATGCATTGTTGAACATCTCAAGTTGTTCTCTACAGTATATATTGTCTAGAAAGTATTATACGACATTGGAAAATATTCTTAACTTTGAGCGTATAGTTACGAGAAAAGTTCCTATCAATTAATTGCATTACTTTCGCTTACGAATACCTAACTTAAGTAATACTTGGTATATAGAATGATCTTGATATGCATTGCATCGATTACAAATTCATTCGATTCTCGGCGACGTTCGTTCGAGTTGGCTTTTTCGAGAATTTTTTTTCGGCAATGTAGTGATAACGAAGTGCCGTGATAATGTAGCGATAGCGAGAACGAATCGAATGAGAAAAAATAATGCCATTTTGATGCTCTATGAAAGCAAGAAAACGATTAGAAAAAAAGATAAAATATCTAAAGATGATTCTGATGAAATTACTACGGAACATGGAAAAAAAAGGAAGTATTTCAACGATCATCAAGACTCCGTAGCGGCAAAGTATTCATGGCTAAGGGCACGTGCAGCGGTCAAACGAATGTGCGGATCGAACGTGAGCATATTTTTTATGAGATCTAAACCTCGCTCGTTCAATCCAGGTATGAGGCTACTCAGTGGCTTTGGTCGTCTGTAAGGAAACGCTGTCCAACTAAGAGATACGTTTTCCGGCCAGTCTTCTTGGCTCGGGGTGCCGATGATTCTAAAAAATAAACAATAGACGTGTAAATAAAAGAACAAAATTATACACGTATTTTTAGAGAAAACGCAGAAAAAAGGTCCACAACGTGAAGAAGCAAGGTAACTCACTGAAAGATTCTGTCGAGTTGATCACCCTCGCTAGATCCGGGAAAAAGAGCTTCGAGCCTGTTGAGCTCCGCTAATATGCAACCCACTGACCATAGATCAACCGGCGTTGCGTAGGAACATCCCAACAGAACCTCTGGCGCTCGGTACCACAGAGTAACAACCTAAAAAGAAACAATTAGGAATCATTTTTTTGCAAAACCCATTTATTTATCGTCAGAGGTCGAAGAATTTTTTGTTTTACTTACCACCGATGTTAATCGCATCTCAAAGTCATAAGTCTTGGCAAGACCAAAGTCCGCGATTTTTATTCTACCCTCGCTGGTTACCAGTAGATTTTGGGGCTTCAGATCTCTGTGCACGATTCTGTGGCTATGAAGAAAATCGACGCCGAGAAGAATTTCTTTGGACATTTGCTTGACGAGGGCGGGTGGAATTCGCGCCGGGGAACACGAAGCTATGTAAGACGCGAGATCTCGCTCAACGTGCTCGAAAACGAGCCATAGTGTGAGACCACGATCTATTCTTTCGGATCTTTCGTTATCGGCTGGCAATTGTAAGTAATTCCCTTGACAGACATCCAGTAGTCTGACCTGTAACAAAAATTCACGGATTAATTTTTTTACGGCTCATTCGTCTGGCACTATGAATGTTTTTCATTAATACTTGAAGGCATTGTGCTTACTTTCAGATTTTTCCTTTTCCCATCGTATAGCAAAGACATTGCAAGATCGTTAAGAAGAAAAAATTTCAAATAGCGTTTCATTAAGTACTTTTGATAAGTAATACGAGTACTTGTATATTATATTGATGTTACAGTACTATTTAAATAGGGTTTCAAAATTTAGATTTTTTGTAATGATTTTTGTGCTATACTTACAATGTGAGGATGTTCGAACCTCTCGAGTTGTTTGAGGCCAGCGATTTCGCGAAGCGTCGACGTTGGCAGGCCGTCCTGCGTTATCGGTACCCGTACTTTTTTCAGTGCGACAACTTGTCCGCTCGATAGATCTTTGGCTTTGTAGACTGTGCCGTATGCTCCGTCGCCGATGAGGGAGAGTTCTTGATAATGAGCGTGCTCGCCGATCAGCGAACTCTGACCGGCCGCGCCGCCGCTAGTTTTTCTTCCCATTATACTGAGACCAAGATTCTTCGTCGATTGATCGATTCGCTCGTCGTCCTCGCGTCGGGATGGGCCGGCCAAGGATTCTTGGTCCAACCCGCCGCCCCGCTCTTCCGAAACTTCAGTACGAACTTTCGACGGACTTTCGTCCGTCGACGAACCTCCGGAACGTTCGGAAGACGACAATCTCTCCGTTGTCTCGAGTCCCGTGTCACCGACTGTTTCGCGTTCCTCGTCCTCACCTTCGTCGCGTGTCTCCGATCCGGTCGCGGCGAGGAGCTTCGGCCTCTTCGTTTCCGGTGACGAAGTCGACGGATCAGGTACAAGCTCCGAGCCGGGAAGCGACCGTCTCCCGGCCATCACAACATCGTGACTTTACCTAACAAAAAGAGAAAACAATGATGCGTTAGAAAACATTTATCGTGAAATACCGGTGATGAAAAAAAAAACGATTTTTCCAATTTATATGAACAGTGAACATTTTTCACTTTTTTCGCGTGTGGGCATAGAAAAACGTGGAAGCTTAACACGCGTATCGTCACGACGTAGTTAGAGCGCGTCGACGACGGTGACCGGACGCGATGCCCAGGGCCCGACATCTGCGTCGACACCTGCCCCGTAATAAAGGAGAAGGGAGATAGAGTGAGCGAGAGAGAAGGAAGCCCAGTCGCTGCGGGAAACATCTTGTCGGCGCGAGTTCGGAAAGCCTCTGTCGACAGCGAGAGAGGCCCCACTCTATGAGGTCCTTGCCCCTTTGTTGTTCGATCTCAATGTCTATACCCGGTTTACTCACGAATATAGCATTATTTTTGTGCCGACAATTGGCTGCTCAGACTCCCGAAAAATTTGTATGCGCCCTTACATATTTGCAGACATTATTATAGCTACTAATTCGAGGAATTACTTCAATCGTTCAACTCGTCAGAACAGGCGGTCACTTCTTTGTTACTCGCTTCCGAAATACCACCGGTTTACTAACGACTAGCATTTCTATCGATCATCAGTTGCCCGTTTCAATTGTTTTTTATTGTGATATTTGACCGTTTTAAGTATATTAGTCCTGAACATTACTGAACTAACTAATTCGTGAACTGAATTGAAAAATAATCAATGCTTTCACTCGTTCAAAAAAAAAAAACAATTACATGTACTGATTTCAGTCTTATTATCAACTGCTTTTGTTACCCTCGAGTTTCTTTTGTATTCTGAAATTTCAACGCTTCAAATATATTTCACCCGAATCCTACGAATTCTATGAATTCGTAGACTGAATAAAAAAAAATTATCGTTTGTTAGAAAATAAAACGAACTACTTATTACCTGTTTTACTTTAAAATGATTGCTGATCGAGCTTGTAACGATTCGAGGCTTTTTATTTTTCCTCGCAGTGACATTCACTACGTCTTAATGTTACACTTCGCACATGAAAATTGAAACATTACAAAAACAATGAAATAAAATTCGAGTACACCGAGCTAAGGAGCTTCCTTATTCGAGTTCCCTTGCAGCCTCGCTCGGAACAACTGAGCCGAAGGATTATCGTGGCTCTTTATATATCCCTATGCTACCTAACGTAACTCCCTGAACAGCGCTGTAGTGACAAAAGAGTCCTTCTGTTTCGCTGTAATCGACCCCTTGTTACGTCCGTTTGCCCTCGACGAGTTGAATGAAAAGGATAACTTCGGCAACAAAGCTTTGACATTGACCAACAAATTGGAGGATGTACATTACTTAAGGAACACGTGCAAAATCGCAAGGCGAAAGTACCGTCGAAAATAGAAAACAATTCGCAGCTCCGTAAGTCACGTGTTGCCACTGCTATGGAGCGATCGGGATGAAGATGTATTATTGTTTAACGTATTCCGTTTGACACGTGGCAGTATTTGTTTAGCATGTGTAAACATGGATATCGTTCTAGAAATATATATTCCACATCGCGTCTTCCGAACATTTTTATATGTGACGCCTAAGGCTAAAGAAGAACGAAAGTACGGAAGGGCTTCACTCGGGCTTGAGTAAAGCAAGCGTATCTCGCTTCTGATAAATAGATGAAATGCCATCGTGAAGTTCTGTAAGAAACGCGATAGATATGTAGGGGAGGGCTAAACGTAAACAACATTTCGAAGCGGTTGAATGACCATGAAAAAAAACCGTTTTTCTATACCACTTGTTTCGGGTGAAACACGGAGACCCAGTAAAGTCAAATAGAAGCCACCGATAAGGAAGCGGAGCGGTATTAGTAGCGAAGACCGCCCCGGTAGTGAAGATGTCGAAATAATATTTCGATGCATTTCGTCCGGAGAGTCCGAAGCGGGAAAGTGCAGCAAACAGAGTCGATTGGACGCTCGAGTGTAATCAGTGAAAAAGCAAACATTATAATATCAAGTGTGTATTACCAAAATACACGTCACTCGCGCGATAATATATAATTTACAAACGCGAGATGTGCAACGGGCTTGAATGAAAGATCAAGTTTCACAGCTTTGAGAAAGGGAGCGAGAAAAAAAATGAAAAAAAAAAGAGAACCACCCAGTCGTCGCCTTCGATGAAGTGGTTTTATCAACTTCCGGTCAAGATAAGCGTACAGGAGTTACGACCGCCCGAACTTGGAAGCATGACGACAAGTTTGTACTACTTTGCGTCCTATGAAAGTTATCACTAAAAATATGCTACTATAGAAAAAAAAAAGAAAAAATAAACGAGCCGAGATGTTAATCTTCGGAAAAGTTTTTATTCTTTAGACAAGTTCTAGGCTCGTGAGAAAAAAAAGGAAAAGGAAAGAAAAATTCCGAGAAGGCTCTCACGGTCAGGATCCATTTTCCTGGAAATTTTTCCGGCCAGGTCACGACGCTTTTCATGTTTCTTTGTTTCGTAACCGTTGCAGTGAGAGCCGAGTGGAAAGAGGAGAGAAAAAATACAATTTCTAAAAAAGGATGTACTTTGGGCACGTGACCTGTAGATTTTTTTTAAATCTTTCCAGCTTGCCTCTCAGTCTTTCCGAGTCGATTAGCTTCGAGCGTTGACAGTGTCGAGTATCGAAACAGGACTCGAAGGACGAGAGGGAGAAGAAAGAAAGATAAACCGAATGGCAGAGAGAGCGAGAGACGAGGAAACTTAGGTAAACGTCCGAGAGACGCACACACGCTTCCTCGTAGTTATCTCGACACCGCACCTTCCTGGAAAAAAGAGCGTCAGTATGCTTGTAGGCGAGGTCCCGAGATCTCCCGCGGCATCCACCCCGTATACGATCCTCGCCGCGTGCGCGTGGGAAAAAATATTCTCGAAAAAGGATCCAACGATAACTTTCAAACCGCCCTCCTCATCCCGCTCGCAACCCCGGTCGCATTCCTTCTCGTACTTCTTCCATTCCCGGGACTCGTTGCATATGCATTGTATATTATAAATATAATGCTATGAGTCATTGATTATACAATGTTGATCATTCTAATTGGCGCGTGCATACAACTTGGGATCCTCCATTGTGTGTGCTGAATAGCCGTTTGCGCGCCACGTGAATTTTCACCCACGTGTTACGACTTTTTTTATCTTCATAGCATCACCATCGACTCGTTTTTCATTAAATCAAATTAACCACACTATTAACATTTCTGTGGTATTTATCGTTTGCGATGGATAATTCTTAATATTCCCGCAAGAAATGCCAGAGAAAGTGGGCAATTTTTAGATTTGTTCCATAGTGGGAAAAATCCAGCTAGAAAATGTTGTATGAAATTGTAAATTAGTTTCAGACTGTGAATTACGCGAGAAAAATTAATTGGCTGCCAATTCGATTGATTCATTGGGAACGCCCTATATAATCCTGTTTGTATTATCATCTTTATGGTAGTTTAAATTACGAAGACAACGTGTTTTTCGACAAAACTATGAAGAGTCATTTTTTTTCTATACTAGTCGAAGCAAAAAAAATGACAAAGATTTATTGCTGCTATATTTAGAATAAAAAAATAATTCTCTCGAATAGAAATCGAATAAAAAAGCTCCTTGAACGTTAATACAGCCACAAAAAAAAACAAAGAATAATAGTATATACACATATAGGAGCATTATAAACGTGCCACCTGCCACTTTCTTCATTGCCACAGCGTGTCCGTTTTAATCGCGCCTCTTTCATACTACGATCATCGACATTAATTAACGTAGTATTCCGATTGCTCGGTTTTCACTGTTAATGCGTAAACACGTTACTCACCGACAATGTATTGGCCTCCCACGAGCCTCCCAACCGGGGCCGGAAACTCCTCGAGTACTCGTGCCGCGTACGTACGCTATTCAGCTTTAATATATCTATATTATAGTGTAGTATAGTATACGGCAGTATATATGTATACTATATAGCGGGTGGCCCCGAGTCCCCCTTCACCGGCAGACAGCACCAGAGTACGTTCACACGGCTTCACGCGCACTAGTACCGGGATGCCTCTCGGTCTCGTCGCTACTTGTTTTTATACGAAAAAAAAATTGTACCGAAAGTATCTTCGAGACCACCGTTCTTTTATTTTTCAAAGCTTTGATTGTTACCGAAGTTCGAGGTTATTGCATTATTGTAGACGGGATTGTTTTTTGTTTTTGTTTTTCTTTACAAGTTCAAACCGGAAGCTGAAGACGATCGCGCACGGTATGTTGTTCGTTGAGAGGATTTTTCGGCCCGGCTTAAAAGTTCTCGTGTTAGTAGCTGTCGTACTGAGTGTTGGTCGGCCGGGCGACGGTCGCACACTGGTTCGTCGTCGGGGCTCCCGAAACATGAATGGAATGCTTCCCACAGCAGTGAACGCGGCGATGCACGCGAGACGGGTTCGGAATGGAACGGGTCGCGGGAGAAGTTCTCCCCGGACTTCTCTACCCAGGAGCGAAGCCACTCCCTCGTGGGGCCCTTAGCAGTTTCGGTACTACAGTACATATCGAAATGATCTAGTACCGTAAAGGAGTAAAGGCATACCGTTTACACGTTTAATACGATCTCTTTCCAGTGGCCTATCGAGATACACTATCTCAATATCGTAACTAATGCTGACTATGCACGTGAAAGCTTTCATTCGTTCGTCACAGGCGAATACCTGTTACTCATTAAAACTACCCTCTTCGGCGTTAAGCGCCGAGACAGCTCTTTTTCCATCGAGATCGAGAAGATAAAAATTGATAACCGTGTTATTATTTAATTCGTCAGATATAATAATTTAATAGCTACTATTTGAAATTTTTTTTACAGCTATGAGTTTAGGCTCGAATTTTTCGTCCAACACGAACGTTTGTTTTAATTTTTTTTATTTATTAGATATAAATAAAATTCTACTAGACCCTCGAGTACAGATACGCAGATCGAAGCAACTCTTCAAACCCTAAGCTACCAAATTTGAGAAGCGTTTTTATCAAATGAACTTTTTCTTTTGGTACGGGACGAATGTTTTGATTCGCGAATGAAAATCCGCTCCTGGGACTTTATATCGCAATATATATACGTATATGTGTGTAAGATAGAGGTGTACTCTGTCGAGTGTTCACTCGGACTGTTAGGAAATAAGTAATGTTTCTGAGTCACGCTTGCCTCGTGACACACGAACAATATCCTGAGCCGGCTATTAGCATGATCTGTCGCGATCTCTGGGAAAGAGGACAAACATTTTTTTTCGCTATTACTCGAGGGTATCCACAAGAATACGAGTGATTCACATGGAACACAGTCATCGCGACAGTCGTGCGATTCATCGAGTAATACGGAAATGTGAATGATGATCGTGGAAGCGAGAATACGAATCAGTCGAGCCATTGGATAAACGGTACAGAGTTAAGCTCTCGGTATCGACGGGTCGAGCTCTAGCCGCCAGGCGTGGCGCTTATAAACTCCGATCAACCGGACACTTTGTCGCTCTCTGGAACGAAACATTACATATGTGTGTGTACATAGCAACGTTTTAGGTATAAGATTACGACAGGGGAGTCCACTCTAATGTATGCGTGCCTCGTTTTGCCACCGACCGGAGGCAAGTTATGCGTTCCGTTAACCACCGTTCTACAAACTCCCTCCCAACTATCGAGCAACATAATCGTTTTTCATCTCAACCCTCCCGTGGCTCTCGGCGTCGATAATTAAGCTCGAAAATCCTAACATCTTTGGTCTTTCGGAAAAGTGTAGTTACGTTCCTACCCAACAACGAGATCCGGAGAGAATTTCGAAACCTTGCCGATGGAATAAAAATTTGAAAAACGTCAACCATACAGAAAACAACCATTTTGCATAATAATTGATCCAAATCCTGTTCACAAATCTGTTCAAAACATTTCTTTAATGAATCATCCGATAACTCGACTTTTCGCGAAAATTGAGTTGCTAATTAACATGATCTCTCGCGATCTCTGGCGTACAAGATTTTTTTTTCTTTATTACTCGAGGGTATCCACAAGAGCACGCGTGATTCACATGGAACACAGTCATCGCGACAGAACGACTAATCCGGAAATGTGGGTGCTGATCGTAATTTTCGAAAATCCCGTGGTCAAATAAATCTTCGATTGATCTGTTCGATCGATCGCACGGATTTTTTTATCATGTGAATCCACAGTGTTTCTCCGTAGTCATAACTGAAAATTGTGACTTCCCTTTTTTAAAAAAATCCGTGGTTGAAATCGAAGCGGGAAGGAACAAATCCCTTCCGGTGTTTCCTTTAACTTTAGACAACAATTACCATTAGATTCGTCTTCAGGGCGGAACAATATTATTAAAACACGCGATACGAAGTTTACTTGCAGCCGTAAACTCGCGCGCGCAGTTGCTCTAGTATGCATAATGAAGTACTTCCAAAAATTAAATGAAGTTTTAAAAAAATTGTATGTGTTCAAAAAGTTTAACGGATCAATTTTTGTCAAAAAACCTTTGTATATCGGATGATTAGCAGAATAAATTATTTTTCAACTCATTTTGGTTTCATTATTATGGAAAACTAATTTTCTTAGAAGTTGATATGGTTGATTTTTTCCAATTTTATAAAATTCGTTCGGAATCTCACTTTTCGGCGGAACTGTAACGATACTAACAACTTAACAACTCAACCTCAACCTCCAACATTCTCCACTAACCCCTACCTCAATTGGCTGTTGTTAGACGGATTATTATTATCCCATCCCGACGCCTAACAAGTAAGTCGTTGTAGAAGGGGCGTTTAGTGATAAAATATCCCTTAAATTGCCCGCTGCTTCGTGCTATGTTGGTAAAAAAAACTGCAATCAATTCTATGTAGAACCCGTGCCTATCTAAAAAAAAAAAAAAAAAAGAAAATTGCATCCTCGTACGCCTCGAGCAACTCCATCAGCATTTAATGTGTAACATGTGAATGCGTCCCGTGCCCGAAAGAGAATCGGTAGATTTTCTGTTACCGACTGCGGTATTCCGATTTATGATCGGTTGGTGAAACAACTTTCGCCTCTTCGTTCCTTATTCGTGTTAAGTAGGTAACGAAAGCCGTTGATTTTCTGGGCTTTGAGTGCGCCGGTCAAATACCGGTTAAAAGCGAATTCGTACAGGGTGTTGAATTGATGTACGCAACACGGAAAATCTTGCATTTGACTAAATTTGGTCGATACCTTTCAAAAAATGTAATTACAATTTTCAATATCGCCTGTGGTATTTCCGTGTTATCGTTGTGGCGTAGGAAGTCTGATAACAGTGAGTAAGTTGATTGTTGTCGACTATCTAAAAATGTTGAAGAAGCTGGACGGGCCCTGTAGGAAAAATGTAGCGGAAAGTGAGGAGATGAGATTGCGAAGCAGCGATATATGGGTGGTTGAATTTTGGAAGCTAATGCGCGGTATTAAAAAACAGCTCTCATTTGTTGTTTCTACAGTGAAATTGAATGCTAATGCATCATGCTAGTATATTATAAAATTTGGGAATGAAATGAATAAGTCATTATATCCATATATGATAAGGTTTTGGCAATCATATGAATAAAATCTCTACTGTCCTGTCTCCCATTGAACGAAACTGAAATTGGTCGAATTGCAACAGTTTGAAATTAGATAAAATGGTTCTCGAAATGACATAAAATCGTCCCATCGAAAGCCTGACCATTGTCGAATAGCGGCAAGATGAACGTAGAATAAAACGGGTTACAAAGAGTTCTTCCTATTCGTTCGAAGGACTCGCTAGCTAGCTACTGTTAAACGAACATTCCTACTGTGCGTATCGGTGGATCGACTAGATCCCGAAGGGATTCAGAAAGGCGCCTCCGACCTGGCCAAACTACTGTGAACGGTGGACTGGTTTTTGCCCAATTTAGGATCCCCACTTCGACTCCATTGTTCGTTCCCTTGGAATGAAAAATAGATGAGTTTGAGTATAGGCCTCGGGGACCAAGAGGGCGAGAGGAAATAAGAGAACGAGAGGAAAAGTGCGTAACTCTAGATCTCACATGCCAAAAGGCTTTCTTTTTTCTCTCACAGTGAGTTAATTTATTCGGGGCATTCTGCAGTTCACGCTCGAGTCGTAAACGCCGTAAATATTGATATCGAAAAAGTCTCGTCTTTCGCAAAAATAAACGCGTCTAACAAAACACGTTTATTTTTTTACCCATGACGTAATCGTACAAGATGCGTCGACGAAGCACGGTTGTGTTTGCTCAATTTAACGCGGATTGTCCCAGGTCGAGAATTGTCGTGAGAGAATAATTCGCAGAGGAGTCCACCGACATCCGGTTGTGTAAAGACAAAGAGAGACTGGCGGGAGCAGAACAATCATTATAATTGCTAATAAACCGTTATAGAGTACAATGTAAAGAAGATGTTGAATAAATGAAGAAATAACTGCATTGGGCATAAGAGGAGATGAAAATAAAGCACATTGTTTTTTTCTAGAAAATTAAAGAATTCTTGCTCGTAGTACTCTGCCGATGATTGTAACAGTTCAAACTAAGAGCAATTCAATACTTTTCAGTATGAAATAATAGGATCGATTAGAAAAAAGTTCACAGATTGAATCGCAGAAGAGTCGATAGACTTCGATGCTGATATTTAAGGATGTTTTCTACCTGTCGATTACTTGCGGTAGAGCTGCGGTAGAGCTGCGTTGACCACTCGTTGATATCTTATCAACAATAACCAATTATTACCTTATTTGTGAACGAGAGCTAGGGTAACTACTTTACCAGTGGCTGACAAAGACTTGCCAGCAGCGGGACAAGAACTTTTTACTTTTATGATGTGATCAAACTGCAAAGTCGATAGAACTCGTTGTAAGTTTTACAGGCATACTACAATATCTATTTGGTTCTTTATCTAGCAAAATTGTAACATGAGCTAAATGAATTATTAAGTGATAAACATGAGATCTATTATTAACGTGTATTTTTTCATAGAAATGTTGATATTTATGTGAAAAAGATTAACGCTGCATAAAGGGTCTTGTCTTTCGATAATCAAAATGTGAACGTAAAGCCCTATTGGCCATTTCGTTACTATTTGAAAAATACAAGTTTTAATCATCAACGCGTCCTACGAGCGGCTTTCCTTTGGCGCGAGGCTATTACAAGGTCTCGAAGAAGTCCAGACGTCTCGTCCTAATCCTGCGTGGAATGCATCCCTGGCGCATCGTCCCTGCAGCCTCGGGATCCTTCGGGTAGCCTTCGCGGCTCCACTAATGGACCGGTCTCTTACAACAAAAAAGCCGCTCTGACCTGCTCGCGCGTATCCCTACACGTTCCACAACTCTCCGAGAAATTCCCATCTACACTTCTTTTCTTAAGTTCCTCTTCACCATCTGCTCTGAGGCAGAAATACCATACAACAAATTTTGCACAAGATAAGTGTAAATGCAAGTGAAACAATTGTCCAAACCTCTCCATCTACCCTACATTTCTTAAGATTCCGGCAATTACTCGCGCAAGATAAAGAGATTGCATGCATAACGTGTTTAAAAAAATAAAATAAAAACTCGGGATACTACACAATCAAAACTATTCTTCTTGCCATTTTTCTCTCTCGAATATCTGCCGCTTTCCCTTGTTAACATTACAAGAAATATTAATAATTTGAACAAATTTTTTTGCGAAAGTGGCTCCCGTATTTTCGCAACACCATCAAATAGTGGATATATGTGAACAAAAAACGTCTGTACCTTCTTCCACTGTCTATTGATTTTTAAATTTTAATGAATTCATGGGATAACCGTGAATGGACCGTATATAATATTCATGCTCGGCTGTGCGCGATAACGTTTCGTACGGCATTGGTACATTAATAGGACTTTGGCGTATGCAAATTTTTTATCCGAACGCTCTCGGAGAGGAAGAAGAAAACGTATGTATGGTAACAACGTAAGAACGGGTTGCACTGTTGTTGAGCTGAATAGGTCTCAGTTCTCAAGAGCATCGTACTGCATAAAGGAATCGTTAAAGTTGTGGTTGATGGTGCTGTAGCTGTTGTTTAAATTCAAAGCGTAACGTAGAGTTACGTACAAAGCTCTATGCTTGCTCTCACTATTATCAAGTATCTGCCGTTAAACTGACCACCTCAAGCCGTAATAAGTTGAATACAAATTACTAGTAATTAATAATAATAAATATAAGTATGATAAAATCGAAATTCAATATAGCTTAAATGTAATACTTTTTTTTTAATCATTGGTTCTGGTACAAAGAAAACTTATTATTACTTTGGACAACCCAAATTTCGTTTCATTAGCAATTTTTTTTGTCTCTAACAAAATCCTCGTTGTTTCATCTTATCACGTTTCCGCTGCGAGGGAACTTAGATCTTTTAAATGCTATTTTTTAATTAAAACACACGCTTCAACATTTTTATTATTGCACTCATTAGAGCTATTCACGAGCAGAGGATTTTTCAAGGAAATTAAATCGCAACATCATCGTTTTTATACACATCAATGTTACAAAAATATAAAAGTAAAATTTGCTATGATATTGAAGAAAATAGATTCCAAACTATCTCTACGATTTGTTTTGGGATTCTACTATATCACTATTTTTTTGTCATTCGAACTGTTTCAATATTGCCGATTTCAGAATTCTCGAAAACAATCGAATGTGGAAATGTTATAGTTTTTACTGCATTTTTTTTCTAAGGGATACTGTTTTCACCCTTGAGAACTTTTTCGTTGCGGAGTGTGCCAGCTTCACGACGAGGCCATAGTCTCACGTACGTCTGCATTCGTACAGGTAGATAAATACCTGACGGTTCTGCTTGGTGTATGCTACAGTATAGCTGTATTACAGTAGAAAACAGTGGGCGAGATAGGGTGAGTCGAACCGAGTAGCGTAAGGAACCGTGGTATAGTCAGAGAGCCTGCGAGTTTGAAACTTAAAAGGTGGGAGAAGCTCTGTGTGTGCGCGTGTTGGAGACCGTCCTCGGCATCGGCCACCAGTCCAGAGTGAACGACCGCCACGCGAAGTTACAAGTTCCGTGATTCAATCGCAACGATTTTTTTTCCCATACGAGACTTTGATACATTCGAAAAAAAAAAATGATCGTAACTGCAACTTGTTGGATATAATATTATCCAATTTGTGTGAAATAAGTGTTCTTCTATGGATTAAAATTGAATTTCAAGTTCATTCGTCTACGGTACGTTGAAGTTCGACTGACATAAACGGCACGCCGATACTCGCTTGGATAGAACAATTCGCGTTTAATGCTCCAAACCGCTTTCACGAGTGTCTCGATTATTGCAAACTCGTCGGTATTATATTTCACTCGATTAAATGGTCTGTCGCTCGGTTAAATTAATCCGGCGACTATGATAGACATTTGGAACATCCGGTACAGACGTTCAAGACAGCCTTGTAATTTTCACAGATTCGGAAATGATGATGGGACCATCGAGCCTTGAAGATTCAGAGCGGCAATTCATCGAATTCTTACGGTGAATCGAGAGGCATAAGATTTGAAAAAAAGAAAAAAGTCGCCGCGGTGTAAGACTCACGGAGAGTCTTGCACGCTGTTGCTGCTACCTCAATTAAGCAGGTACCAGCCGAAAATATAGTATACAGCCGTCTCGATAAGTGGGTCATCCGGTCCGAGCGCTCGCCGAGCAGCGACGGCGAACCGAGCAGGCGAGAAAGAAAGGTGAAAAGAAAAAACCACAAGAGGAGAGAGAGGGAAAAGTCTCGAGGCTCGAACAGAAGACCGAAGAAAGAATTTGGAAAATACAAAAAAAAAAACGAAGGGAAGAATGGCGACGGCAATTCGCAAGGTTTCACGCGGTGGCGTCTGCCGTCGCTTCTTTTGCTGCAATTGACGGATACCAAAATGGCCGCCGTAGGCTAGTTTTACTCCTAGATAACGCGGTATCTAGTATTAACATTGACATTATTATTATTATAAAGTTCGCCGATTATCGTGAAAATCGTACTCTAAAATTTTTGCAGTGACGCGTTTATCTCTAATCTGTGGAGTGAAGTGCGATCGTGCGAGTGCGGAAGTTTTTTTTTTTTGAGGAAGAGACCGACGATGACGAAGATAATACAGGTCGTCGTGCTCGGCATCCTCGGGACCTTGGGTAAGATCTCTTACTTACGGTACTGTTAGTAGAGTTAAGAGTGATTTCATCAAAAACAAAAAAATTATTAGAGCTTTAGGTTTTTTTTTAAATGTATAAAACGTCGTTATAATAGCGTGTAAGATAGAGATTTTTATTGTAATGAAAAAGAGAAACCGCGGTGGGACAAACATAATCTTTCGGCAATGCGGAGACTTTGACGCTTTGACGACCCGCACAGGCGATAATGTTTATATCGCAATCCGAGCGAGTGGGTTCGACGAGTCGAGGCTTCAGCGTGGAGGATTGAAACGAATCGGGAATGTTCTAATTAACTTTTTCTTCGACCGGAATAAAACTCTCTATAGGGTGTATATGTCCGGTTCCGTTCTTGACGTCACAGTCGGGCGTTGCTACGTTAAAAAAAATCACTTTCTACACGGATCTCTCGAAAGGATCAACGTAATTCGAAAGCGGAGGCGTTGCCGAACGTGATTCACGCGTCAATAAACGGATCTGTGACGCTCGCGCAGATTCCGTGTACCACGTGACCGAAAGTTACATTGTTTTTGAGACTGAAATTAAAAGACAAGTTCTCTGTCAACTCTTTTTTTTTTTGCTAAGGAAAATGTGGGACACGCTGCGTTTGTCAAGAACCTCGGTATTCCCCCGGTGTTTCCGATACAACGGAGAAAGCTGTTTGTTACTTTTCTATAGCAAAGTATGCAGATCACCTGAGAATTAATTTGAAGCTCTTTAGGAAAGTCGACCCGCTCTTTTTCGTACATAGTATTCGAAAGTGCAATCTTTTTTTAATACTGGCGCTTCGCGAATGAAAAATGCTCCTAATTAACCGTTGAAGGGTTAGTGTCTTATTTGAGAGAGATCATTTGCCGTCTAAAAAAAATATATAGAAACTGTAAAATCACAAACGCGAGATATATATAGCGTAAAAAGAGATCTCGAAGAGTTTCGCGTGACGAGCACATTTACCCTTCTGTAAATCGAGCTCGTGAGTAAGCCTTTCTATCTACGATAGTTGTTTTTTTTTTCTTCTAAATAATACATTTAACGCGGGGGGGATACACGCAAGAAACGCCGTTTTTACGTTTCTCGATATCAACCCGCATGCAGTCGGAAATATTCGACGCTCGCACCTACGCCGCAACTGATACGTAATTACATATGTGCCCCAAATCGTATCTACTGTACGCTACACCTGCGTCTACCGAGAACACGGCGCCAACACCTTGGCTTGATCAATTTCATCCAACTTCGTAGATTAGATAAAACAAAAATGAAGAAGCGCTGCAACTTGCACCGCACACAAAACCGTGTGGCTCCTTTCAACATCGCAACTGCCTGCGCGTTACAAACCTCGCGAGAATACCGCGGAAATATAATTGAGGAAGTCAGCGATTTTTTTTTTCGAGCGCAGTTTTACGAGTCGCACGGTGCAGTGGCATACTTTAAATGGCCAAATTACAGCGCGAGCTAACGGACGGAAATGCATTATTGATTGATTTACTGAATTTCGTTGAATTGGTTTATAAAAATCTTTTGCACCAGTATAATACAATGTTACGCATCTAAAAAAATTCGTTTCAATTTGAGATGTTTTTTTTTTGAAATATTTCTATTGAACACACTTGATAGATATATAAAACTATTAAAAAAATACATTTTATCGCGTGAAGAATTTCAGCTCAAATTCGACGTTGAACTGCGTTGCTTTCAAATTATTTATGATTAGTCACGTGAGTTTCCGTATGCGGTCATTATCTTTTTCTGTTCTCGACGCCTGCGTCTATAAAATATTAGAAATTGCTCGCTCACGAGAGTCATAGAAGCAACGAGTAAAACGCTCTCGTCCCATTTACCTGTCTCTTCGTCTCGCACGCTGCAGGCTCTTCTGTCTCCGATACAGTATATCTGTATACGTATTTCGCTGTTAGCGCGGAACGCGCGCGAAGATTGATACGAAAACAAGCTCCAGCTATTTTGCCACCCTCACATTATAAACGATGCAAGAAATTATAGTCGAATAATCATTATAGTTCGCAAAATCTCAAAATAAAAAAAAAACTTTCCTATCGTCGGTGTTTAATGGTCGATAGGCCATCCACCTTGCCCGCGCATCCTCTTGCACAAAACTCGCCGTTGCAAGAACGCTTAAAAAAACATTCTGCTGGGGATTCCCACTGAAACATCCGGTAAAATCCGCTACCAGCAGTTTCGTCATTCTACTTTCGCCTAACCGCATTAGCCGTGAAAGTGTCACGAAATCGCAGCACTCGTCTTTCGAGAAGGAAAAAAGGCTTGAGTGTTCTTTGAAAAAATGAATAATGACGAAAAATATGTATACATTTCAGTCATTAATTAGGGTTCTTCAATAGCTGAGAATTGTTTTATTGCAATTACGATGAATCTAGCAACATCGTGAATTTCGGAGAAGAATAAAAGGAACGTGGAACGCATTCGGTATATTATTATTACTATTGCATATTATATAAATCGCAATAGTAAATCGCATACATGCTCATACATCACACGAAAGCTCGCGCGTATGGCGAGTGAAAAGAATAAATATTGGGCTGGAATGGTGTACCGTTACGTCTGCCGTTACCGCCTCGAGAGCCGAGGCTCATTCGGTCTACGCGCTGAGTCTCTCTCGCTTCGAGTCCTCTGTACCGTGCAACAAACTCACCGCGAGCTCTCTTTGGCTTGACGTTTAATTCGTGGCCGCGGCCTTAAAGGTTCGTTTATACACGTGCCTCAGGCACGAAACCTCGAAAGGTCAGCAACGCGAGGTCCCGCGAGTATCGCAGAGATATGTTATGATCAAAATATGTTTTAGATACGATGGGCATTCCAATGGATCGTTCGATGAACTCGATAATTAGATAATTCTTGAATCATGCATCCGACGGAATGGTTCAAAGTTGAGACATTTCTTAAAAATATTATGTCACTTTTGGAGACACTGGACGAGAATTTTTGTTCCATTGTATGATTTCTCGTACGCAATGTTTTCAAGATGTATGTAGATAATTGTTGTTTAAGCGTCGGTAGCACGAATAGCGTGAAAGGCTACTCCTTTAACGTTATGTAAACACTAATGCTTCCTCCCGATGGAATTACGGGAAAACCAGGGTGTTAATCATGTACGGGTGTACGAAACAATTGGCAAGAATAACAGAACCGTTTTTTATGCAGTTGCGCGATTAAAAGCGTTTAAAAAATGATAAAGTCTGTTATGGGCGCCCCTTTTCATGTAAAATCAAAGGATTACAAGAAATAATTCGGGACTACATAATTCTACGTTTTTTTTCGGCCAAAGCTCGAATTAAATATCAAAATATCAATCTGGGGTCCAAGTCTATTTTACGCGTTATTCTCATGCGGTCCATACGGTATTTCCATACATTTGATGTAATTAATTTCTTTAATGAAAAAGCGAACATGACTCAGTCCTTGGACTTTAAAGAGCATTTCAGTAAAAACAAAGTTCGAAAAATATCTGCAGAGTCCACCAAGCGCACCGTAAGAGTTAATTGGTATTAACGCTGGGGAACAAAGTTGATAGGAGTATTTGTATCTCTATTAGAACCAAAGTGAACGTGATTCTCGTTTACAGTTAATCGCAGAATAAATTAATTAAATATATCGGAGGAAGAAGAAAAATATTGTAAATGATATACGCAATAGAGTCTAGGGTAGACCTTCATTTCGTTCTTGAACTTAGCACGGTATTTCGTTTGCCTGGGGGGGAGCAACCTCGAGATTGCATTTCAATGGACCTCCAGACGATGGTTGTGGCTCTCACCTACATTCTCACGGTTATCGTTCTCTATACCCCGAGCGTTTCACTGCTACAAAAGCTACGCACGTTACAGTACAAGGCATAGAGAAGAATTGGATAGCATTAAATCCGTGGCGAGACCCGAGGCACACGCTGTACTGCAACTAAAACCGTAAGCACAATAATGATTGCGATACTGGTTGCCTGTATCCAGGCTCGTTCGCTCTATCGCTCTCGCTACACTCAAACGATGCGCGTCGAGACCGCCGTTGTCTGCCTCGTAATTGCCTACGATAATAAATAAATCGCTAAGATACAGGAGGCAAAAGAAGCCTAAGTGCTGAAGTATGAAAGAATGGAGAGCAAGCACAATAGTCGTGTCGGCGCTATCGTGCTTATAACGTTACCAGTCGCGATTGGCGGGCAACCGAGCGAGATCAACGAAAAGAGAAATATACCCTCGATCCTCTCTCGCTTCTTCGGCTTAATTATCCGTTTCTATTCTCGCAAAAATCGTGTCGTACCGTAACTCTTAATTACTAATTAGTGATGGATCGCGAAATAAAGTGAATTTAACGAGCGACGCGAGGAATCATCATCGCTCCAACTGACTCGTGTGCGTTCGAGTCGATCGAAGAATTATTTTTTCGCACGTACATGTACCCTCTCGCGTATTATCCGCGGCGCTGCGCATTATCCTCATAATCGAGCGTCCTAGAATAATCGATTAACCTAATCAGCTTAAATCGGCGTTGATGAGGGGAAAAAAATAATGATGCGAAGGTAAATGAGTCGAGTGACACAGTGGCCCGGGTAGAAAAACGAGTTCGAACCGTTAGCGATCTCTTTGGCACCGAGTTTTATAAAAATTCTCGCATTTCTGTGACACATAACTCATTGTAATACTTTACCCGTGACATTCCGTTATGTCGGGCTATGCATTATTCAGGCAGATTCGTACTGCCTGCTATATATTCTTTTTTTTTTTCTTTCATTTCTATAAAACAGTGGTTGGTTGAATGGCGGAGAATCTCATGATAATCGTAGACTCGCGGGATCGTCATGCGTGCACTACGTGCGACACTCGTCGTTACTTTGCTGCATTTTCGTATCGCGTCTCAGCTCGAACGCCTTGCACTACTTTACATGATTAAGCGGATTTTGCCTCCAGCATCGTCGAGAGAGTCACGACACGGAGTAATCCCGAGCTGATCTACTTCGAGACGGGATGCATCTAATTTTACACGAGGATATGGCGGAATTATCTCTGTATGTGTAGATACGTACATATACCGATCGCAATTTGCGTGATAGTTGCGAGAATCTCGATGATACTTTCCATAAATAATGGGATATTACACTTTCACCGGGGAAAGATTGTCGTCGAGGATACAGACGCGGTTAATTACATTTTTGATACGCGAGCACATATTTCATCCCAATTCCATTGTACTCTGAGAACGGAAAAAGAATGTTGGGGCCCATTAATTTGTAGTTTCTGGTTTGAAAATCAATTTCCAATTTATGAATATCTTCGACTATTTTTGCTCGATTCAAATAGAAGCGACAACCGAATTTAAGAACGATATTTGAAAGGAAGTCATTTATCAATTGAAACAGTAATTTATAGTTTGTAATTTCTTACTTTTGCCCGATACAATTGGGTTCAAAATATTTCGAAAAATAGTATAGCACACGAAAGTAGCGAGCTGATACCCGGGAGAGTAAAGTTTCACCTAAACAACGTTTTTCGCATCGCCGATTTGACCGGCTCGCCAAGAAGAGAGATCCGCGTGTCCGTCCATTGTCCGTTCACTCAGCGGTTCACCGTCGAGAAGCGCGTTGCAGAGAAGGAAAAAAAATACTTTGCATGGATTATGCACGGTCCTCGAGCACCAAGAGCCACAGGCCTTATCACGTCATTTATCCCTCCAGCCTCAACAGCGTTAGAGTAGATGATTATATAGTTAAGGTTACAACGGGCTCGATGAGTACGTTCTACACGAGCGAAGATAGACGATCGATTTGTACTGACTCACTGGAGCAAGACTCACTTTGCTCCTTTGAGAATTATTATCGCGAGCCTCGTAGAATCCGAGTCCGCGAGATTAAAAAGAAAAATCATATTCGATCGAATTCGTTCGGATTATGAACCCCCGTTATTTCTTATCTGACTAACAACAACCATCCAGACATTCCTTGTTAATTGGAAGATTGAATAAGAACCATAATAACCGCATATGCGAAGTGGGTACGAACGAGGTGTGTTCGAACGAGACGCTCCAATCTTCACGCATCGATAATAAGGTTTTTTTTGTCCACATATGAAATCATATTTTTTGTTGTTCGATATTCGTTTTTTCCCATGAAAATTTGTTTATTATTGATGCGCGTCTTTTACAGGCTCGGAAATTTACTCCGCTCGCCAGATAGACGTTTAACTGCCTATAATTACTTCGGCTTCTACCATTGAGTAATAAACGAATAAATAAAAGAAATATAAACGATAATTTGATACGTTGGTCTAAATCAATCAGGAATAATTGTAGGACTTTTGATGAGTCGGAATCGGAAAATACGTCGGAATTTCGCGATTAAACGGTTCGTATCGAATGTTCTCGGAGTTATGTCGCTGTGTCCCGTGGTATGGCTGGTTTTCAGGGAGTGCCTTATAGGCGTCAAAGCTCGTAAGACCTCGAGCACCTTTCGACGTGTACACACAGACGAGAGAGAAGTCGACCGGCAGGTGCCTTGGCCTTCGTCATTGAACTCGCTCTCGCGAAGTCACTGAACGCTCTCGCACTTCACGCAACAATTCGCAACACAAAATAATACCCCTTTCGTTCGAATGCGAGAGAAATTGATACAATGCGGATCGATTATCATTTGGACGTTAATTGTAACTCATATTGACTATATACACCCAAATGTTTCTAATGTCGGTGGCAACGCCCTGACGAATTTTACCGTTAGTGCCCGGCAATGTCTAATCACCATCGGTAAACGAGTTTTATTCGCCTCAAGTAATTCGATCTATCGCGAGGTATGCTCGTACGAACAGAGTTCTCGTAGGGTCTAAAAATCAAGTCGTACCGGTACATGCTCGAAAACTTACTATGATCAACGGTATAATATCAACGTATATGTCCACGTATGCACTGCGAGGTTTCAACATCAATGAGACCAAGACAAGATTCAACTCAATTTCATTAATAAGCTTGTAAAAGTTATCGTTATTGTCAGCTTCGTTTCGGTGACTCCTTTCGTCGTCACTAGAGTCAAACGTATACCTGTCTTTATTCGGTCGTTACGTCCCACACACGAAATTCTCGATATTACGAAATTTCTTTAATCGTCCGAAGTTGATCGGTCAACGTGTTACAGCACCTTAACTGAATAGGAAGTTTTTTTTTTCTTCCAGCTTTTATTTCGAGACTCACCTATGAGAGTGGATCTCATGAATAAACATGTCGAAATAGTCACGAACCGTTCGAAGCCAATGATCGCCACGGAATACTGTCTTCCCGAAGTCAATGAACTTTTCGAAAAGTTTTTTCAATTCTCACGCTATTAAGCAGTTTTTTTAATTGCAATTTTTTACGATCAATTGTAGTATTTCTTTATAGAACAAGAATAGTTAGATGATAAAAGTTTAATACTTTGAACCTTTCCTTTTTTTGACGATTATTCTTTGGTGGAAGTATCAATCGTGTTTGACTTTGGCATTGCAATGGATAGTAAAGTGATGGTAAAGAATGTAGGAAATCATCGAAGATCACGAACTCCTCGCAGTAATTTCATACGCGTCACGTTCAAGCGAGCCTCGCGGTCGAGAGGCGCGCGTGAGCGCGCGCACAGTCGAATCCGGCTTGAAGAATGCCGAGGCCTCAACCGAGTACCGTTCCTCACCAGACGATGGACTGTGTGGACGTTGCTGCAATTTTTTTTTCTCGTCCACACGGGCTTTCCCGCTGCTCTCTATCTCCGTGCTGTATTCGTTCACCTGTCCCTTCCGTGTGCCCTCGAGCACAGCGAGAGGCATCGGCAAAACCGACTTATATCGGCTCGGTCACGTCCTTTACCATCAAGGTACAAGAGACGAGCAACCGCCTCAGTTACTGACCGTTTCAATGCCAATTCCCTCGCATCGACGTACGAAGTACCGAGAAGCTATAAACGTTAATTCCATCAATATTTTTTTCTTCTCAATACCTTCGCCTCAAACGGTTTCTTTTCACATTTTTATTCGCTAACCAAACATCTTCCGAAGTCAGCTCAGTCAAATAGAAATGCAAACAATTGAGTAACAAGATCCACCAATTTTTATGAATAGTTAAAAATTTGTTTGTGTGATAAAGTAAGTAATCATGATATTCAATTGGAAACAGGTGTTCTGGCGATACAGAACGATCCGACGCCCTCAAGATCCTCGCAGGACGAGACAGTTTTGAGCGCGAGCGCTTACACGGGCCCTGAGAGAACCTCTTCGTCAGGACAACAGGACGAAACTCTGAGCTTTCAAACGAGTCAGCCCGCCCTGCGCCTTGAGAGTTCTAAGATTGCGGGCAGCCACGCAAAGAACGACGAAGATTTCGCCTTTAAAGTAACGAGCCCCGATGAGTCTTTGGATGTTTTGACATCGTCGAAACACATTGATCACATCGATGGCAACAATATCGAAGTCAAGCCTGGAGAATACTACAGGTAGGTTGAACCGCTCAGAAAAAAAGCTACTTGGCTCCGAGACGCAATCGCGTCTCTTGATATAAAGATATACAAAAACAGAAATTCGAGTGCGTCTCCGTTTTAGTAAAAGAAAAAAATTCAATATTTGCAGAAGTATCGTTCCGACGAGGAGTGACGATCTGTCGGGGGAAGGACAGGGGGCTCCGCAGGGACGATATCTCTCGTCGGAGCCCCGTCTGCTGGTTGGCACATCCCAGGACCAACAAGAGCGTCATTACAATCAAGTGCGGAGACAAGCACGGCAAGGCACGTCGAGGATCTTTAGCGATCACGCTCCGCCACCACTACTGCCGACTGCAACATCGGCAAATCGTCAAGCGAATCCGGATATTCAGGATATCATCACTGGTATCGTTAAATTGCTAAACGGTAACGTCAACGTTGCGGCGAATAGCGTCAGACCTCACAAACCTGTACAAGCTACCAGGTGATTATTTTATTCTTTTTCATATAGAAAGATTTGTGTAAGAATCAGTCTTAATCCGCATTTTTTGAAATTGTTGATTTTGGGACAATTTCATGTGACAAATTAACTTGTCGATAGGATTAATAATCGCGGACCACCGAGACTTTCCGATTTGCCGCCGCTACCTCCAGATTTCGATACTCCGGGAATGAATCCTCCTCCGCTGCCGGAACATCCATATCCGTTTGAGAAACCACCGGCACCGGAAAGGCCATCGATCAATCAATTGCCGCCTGAAAGACCTGTTAGACCCTTCCCGAGCGGCGTACCATTACCAGAATCCATTGTGCCCCAGGGAAATCGTCCCTGGAATCGACCTCACAGGCCTGGTAAGAATTAGTCTCGACCCCTAAAGACGATTCTCAAAAGAGCTCGTCCTTAACACTGGCTTTAGTCATAAAATATTTTCCCGCAGGTACGAGGCGTCCTATACCTCCGTACAAACCATTGCCGCCTCAGGACTCTACCTTCTTCGAAAGCGACTCAAGCGAAATGGAAAGGCCTCATCAAGGCCAAAAGCCTGCCGCGACTTCGCCGAGTTCCTCCGAGACCACAACGTCCGAAGACTCGCAGAAAGAAAGCAATTCTCCTTCACCAGACAAAAAACCAATCGAATCCGATGAGAAAAAGCCACCGAAGTATCAACCACACTTGAAGGATGACAAAATAATCGGCGAAAATACTTTAATACTCGGCTCGGATCCTCGACCTATTCCCATACCAGACAGAGACGGCGACGACGAAAATTCGCAACGTCGACCAGAGACACAGAATCAAAATTCTGCACGGCCGAGTATACCTTTGGAAGGTCACTTTGAATTTACTCGTCACACATCGTCCAACTCGCAGGAGACCGCGAGTAAAACAACGAAATTCAGAGAAGAGAGCAAGATTGATAATAAGGAAGTTGAAAGTTCGTCAAAGATTTCGCAAAATGTTTCAAGCACGACGTCAAAGACAATGTCGATGACCACGTTGAAGATAGAGACGAGTTCGTCGATACAAGTAATCGAGCCAACGAGAACGATCGTTGAGATGAAACCTACGATAGTTCCACCGAAGGGCATTCAGGAAAATGCGTCGGACACTTCATCGCCGAGTTCTTCAAATATCGAACCAATTTTAGAGTCAAGTAAAGTCGTCGAAGATAATTCGGAAAGCATAAAATCCAGCGCGTCGACACCGACCGAAGGTCTGCCGTCGACCTTCACGAAAACCTCACACCCAATCGAAAAAACGATTGCGCATCATCCAAAACCCGCCGCTACCTTCACTAAGAGTCAAGGACCCTCAGATCGATTTTCCTATCGTCCGAGACCCGGAATCGTACTCGACGACACGTTGGATTACACCGGGAGTGCTGGATTGGCGACCCAGAGACCCTTCGCACCACCGAGACATCCGCAGATTGGTGATATCTTCGACGTTACCGTATCAGCGATTCAAGGACCCGGCGGCGGTTCTGGTGAGTGGAAAATCTTGTGGTTTTTAAATTTTTTAAGAGATGTAAAGCTTCGTGGATCGTTCTACACAGCTTCGCTGTCTTCAATTTATGAAAAATCATGGTCTAATATTTCCCGAAGGTTTTTTTTAATGATACTTAAACGGTTTGAAATGCAGTATAAGCCTTCTTTTCTTAACTTCTTAACTCTAAGAGTGGGTCTTTAGGAGAAGTACAGAATAGCGAATGCGTCCGGTCCCGTCGCGTTGAGAAAAGAGGGTTTGTGCTGCATGTAACCAACAAAGAATTGAAATTCCTAAAGAGCTTCGACAATAACTCAACAAACCTTTAAAACAATTTCGTAAAAAATGAAAGTCTAATCTTCCCGATTGAGTTTCTTATTCTCAATAGATCTTCATGCTTTCCGAAAGCAGAGGTAAACTGTGTATAAACTTTCGGTTGATGGCTTTGTATCTCAGAAATGTCTTTTGAAGAGATATTCTCAACTAGTCCTTCTAATGCAGGTGAAAGCGTAAGAGTACCAGTGAACGTGGGAGGTAGCGATGTAATATTGACATCAGCCGTAGAGGGTCAAGGTTTCGTGAGTATCGACGGAAAGAGAACTTATCTCAATCTTTTCGACAACACAGATCCGACCAGCGTGGCAACTGCCGCAGTCCAGCCGCAACCAACAAGAACACAAGCGCCTCCAATCGTGGGCACGGGGTTTGTACAATTCTCATTCGAGCTATGCTCAATAAATATAAAGAAATATCAATAATCCATAATGGTCTTATAATGTTTCCATGTGATTTTTGTGTAATTCAGATACGCTGTACCGCAGCCTGACGCACCATCGGTAACTCCGCGTCCAAACGGACCTCCAAGACGACCGACTTTCCACAGAAGACCCACCCAACCTCCCGTACGAATCGACACTTGCATTGTGGGCGATACGAGTACCTGCGACGCCAGCCAGCACGAAGCATGTGCAACTGTTCAAGGAGTTTCCGCATGTCACTGCAAGCCCGGCTACGCAAGACTGTCGCACTCGTTGCCATGCAAGAGAGTCATCAGTATAGTTGTTTCGATCCGCGTCGATCGTATATACGATCGAAAAGTCATTTGGGATCAATCGCTAAGCGACAAGGATTCGGAATCTTATCAGACCATTGCTTACGAGTCTAACAGAGCCGTAAGTGTACTAACGATATATCAATGAAAAACTAAACGTATGGAGAGGCTATTCACGGCTCAAGATCCAACGTGCATTGGTTTAAAAATTATTTTCTACAATATCCAATTTTTGAGATTGGAGTAGGCCGCGAAATTTCAATTAATCGTCCGCGCGGTGGATTTGCTCCACTTGGCGAACGATCTCATTCAAAGACAAATTTCTAAATCCTCGAAAGTGTAAAATTATGAAATCGACATATAGCCCAACCATTAAAGTGTGTTCACTTGTCAGCAGAGATCGGAGTGCTGTAATTTAGTACCTCTGGATTTTTTGGTATATATAACTACAAACCATTGATATCTGTACTGTAGATCGAATCAGCGATGTCGATGACTCCGTTCTCGGACGAGTACATGGGTTCCTCGATAAACAGCGTTTATCAAGGGGACGTGAGCCAAGGCCAGGGCGGTGTATTCGTGAATGCAACGCTGAAACTTACCTACGAACCAAGAACTGCTCGACCATCCCTAGCCGGTGAACTTCAGCGTCATCTTCTCGGTGTTATTCATCGTCGAAACAACAATATCGGTAACAGCGCCGTTTACGTTGATAGTCCGCCGGGATCGATCTCCAATCTACAAGGTCAGTTCATCTGTCCGTTCCATCGAATCACCTATCGACGTTCTCTGCAATTTTTGAAAAGTACAACAACCATTGTAATTCATACACTTGGATTTTTTTTGCAGATTTGGACGAATGCGCGTCTTCGGAATTGAACGATTGTCACTCTTCGGCGCGTTGTACAAATACCTGGGGAGGTTTCACTTGCGCTTGTAGTCCAGGCTTCAAAGATCCGCACAAGGACGAACCGGAAGCCGGAAGAACTTGCCTCTCATGCCCATCGTCGCAGTGCAATAATCGCGGCACTTGTTCTTACCAAGGCAATCAGATGCAGTGCGCGTGTACGTCAAGTCATTGGGGTGTTCAGTGCGAGATCGACGGTGAAGTCGTTGGCGTCGCTATTGGCGCAGTCGTGGCCGCTATCATAATCATATCGTTGACCGTTATCGGTCTCGTTATGTGGAGGTAATCGAAAACTTCTTTTCACACGAAAGGTTTGCCTCGTTTCTCTGACGTTTTAATTGTTAACTCACGCAATCTTCTTACTCTTTATCTCCGGGGGGCTGTGCAGTCGTAGGTGGTCGCGTGAGCAAAAGGCCGTGGGTTCACCGGTTTACGGTTACATGCAAGGTGGCATACCCGGAACTCTGCCAGGTAGGGAACCTTCTATAATGTTTTTCTAAGGTCAAGTCTAGTGATCTTTGCATAATTGAATTATGAAACTGTTGTCAATGTTCATTATTAATATCATTCATTGATAATAACCAGCATAATAACTAATGATTATTGGTTTTTTTGATAATCAATAATGTAGGAACTTTGGCAAGAGTTGGATCGGTTGGAACGTTGGCATCGGTCAAGCAAGGACCCCCGACGAATTTGCCCCCGTACATGTGGGCCCACATAGCAGATCACATGGCAACGGGCAATCTCTATGCCGTAAGTTCGAGGTCTTTCGTATAAAAACTCTAATTAGTTGTTCTTGCCGTTGATAAAAAATAAAAAATTCATATCGAACAGACGGAACCGATGGGACCGACGAGGCCCAGTTCGGCGATGTTTGGCTACCCGACAATGAGCGTTCATGGAACGCTACCTCCGGTTCCGCTACCGAGACTCCAAGCTCCGCCGAGAGCGCGTCAGCGACATCAGCCCGAACCGGATAGTTCGGATTCTGAGCCACAAGACAAAGACAGAGCTGATCTAATTCCTCAGAGCAGCGGTTTTCACGTTCCGAGACCCAAATCGCGATCCTCGCTCGCTGTAAGTTTCCACAAACAAAAACGTAAAAAAGAACCAAATAATCATGTTACATCGGAAAAATAACGGGAATAAATAAAAAATTCTTTCAGAATCAGAGTGGAATCTACTACGACGTCGAGTACGATCAGGGTGACGCTCATCATTTGTCGAAAAACAATATTCCCATGTCAACATACAGTATGGCAAGACCTTACTACAGAACGTGAGAAAAAAAAAACGAAATATAGAACATCGACGTTATTCTTCGGGTTAAACTCGCGATGTGAAAAGTGCAATTTACTGAGAAGCGTGATCGAAGAACTATCGATGACTTTGAAATGGGAACAATGGAAAGTTGTTCCCGAGGTACCACGAAAAATGGTACTTAGCTCAATATTTCATTAAACGAAAAAGACTAAAAAGAAAGAAAAAACACGTATGCATATATACATATGTAGATGAATACTTAACTATACGCGTGTAGAGCAGTACCAAGTGTCGTATGAATCGATTTGATTGTTTACGAATGAAAAATTAGCGTTAAAGTTATTTATTAATGATTTGTTCGATCGATCGAAGAGTTTTTGTTCTACGCTGGTTATGGTTTTCGATGAAATTCTACGGGATTGTAAAGCGTGGAAGAAGAAAGAAATCAGGATTTGTAGTTATTGATATCATTGACGAAGCGAGAACAATGTATCGTATTTTAACCATTTCATCCCTTTTTTGTAATTAGACATTATATATATATTTTTTTGCAAGTTAAATACAATAAACATTTGAAGAGTCAACGCGGTCGGGTCCATCGGTCATTTTTTGTTTTTGCTTCCTTTCATTCCGCTGAAAAGTCTCGCCGGACGAAAAACGATAGCCCGAATGAGCAAGCAGTGAGTAGAAATCGACATTGACACACGCACATGCAAAGTTTTGCGTTTTTTTGTTTTGTTTCATTTTTTTTCAACAATAATAGAAACCGGTGAGTGCCCGCCAAATGCAGTCATGAATACCGGATCGGGATATCATGTTTCGGCGGCCAGACTATGTAATTCGCTTTGTTTTTCGTTTTTTTTTGCAGCCATTTGAAACAAAGAATTATGTAAGACGCCGACGAATATAAAAAACATTGTATAACTAACTCTGAAATTCTCTATACGAACGCCTCGACGATTCAAACTTGCGATACAAGATATTTTCAATATGCGTATCAATATTTTATATAATTTTATATAATAAATATGAAATATGCGTAGTTAAAACGGTATTTTAATGCGTGTTTAACGCGATTTGTTCTTCTTTTTACGCTGTAAATACGACCGTGGGAGGAAGAGGAACATGCGATAACTTTGATTCATAAAAATTCTAAAGGTTTCACATGTCGCGAGTGTGTAAAATATCGACAGGGGTCGGGGGAAGGGGGTCATTGTAAATTTTTTTTTTCCTTTACTTACGAAGCGAAAGACACTTTAATCGAATACGTTCGATGATTCATAGTTTGGTGCGAGCGTGTAACTTGTACTGGAAGTTAAACCGCGCCGATATTGAATTCCGAAATATTGAATCCACGGAGAATATCAGATTTAAAAAATCGATCACACGTTACTAATCAATCGATCAAAAATTGTCTCCGGGATTCTAACATCTCTGAGTAGAAAGTACAAAGGTACGTGTGAGAGACTGGAACGGCAAAGAGGATGAAACTTTTGATGCTTTCGGCACACCGTCGAAGCTCGATCGTTGGCGATTTACGTTTTGACTCGTCAATGAACACGAAAAGGATCCGTAACAAACGATAATTCGAAGTTAATATTTCTTCTACGAACGACCAACGAGACTAAGACATTTTGTACGTTAAAAAGCTACCCCCATTCTAATATGCGGGATTTTTTTTTTCTATTTTCAAATTAAACGATAAATTTCGTCGTTTCGTTGTTGAGGTACACAATTTTCTTTTTTACACGGTAGCTAGAAAAATATATTCGTTGACTCGTTGGTCGTGCTTTTATATTATCTTTTTCGATGTTGGATATTGGTCATGTGATGATAAAACATCACGATTACCCGGCGATTCATCTACATCTTCGGGTTATTTTTAAAACGGAAATGACGTTCTTTCTACCTGTCGTAATGTTACGCGAACTTTCGCGCTCATAAAATGGTAAATGCCAACGAACGAACTCGAGAAAAAAAGTCCTATTACTCGAAGTAACAGTATAGAAGTAGTACAAACAGTATTAAGATAATAACTTGTCAGAGGTATTTCAAAGTAGAAAGTGTAAAGTATCACAAGAATCACAATAATCGTAATTACAATTACATTATAAATATTTGCGATAGGTAATAAAAAAATCTCGCTGTTGCCATTTGGTTCTTGACTCGTTGCGAGATTATTCAAACGCGCTCGAGAGAGAAAAAAAATTTCTTCTTGATGCTCGGATGTTGTGTCCGTTAATAACATCAGTCTTTCTTATGGATTATTTGAAGTAGATTATTTAATCCGCTCGATGAGACCACGGATATGGGCATATTTGTAACGATTCGAGAGATTGAGATAGGAAGAAATAGAAATGGCGATATAGCGATACATCGCGCCGAGACGAGAACACTTACGAAAAAGGCGGTTTTATCGTTTTCATCACTCTGCGATTGGAGACAACTCGAAAGATTCATACTTGATTAGAGAAATCGGACTTTTTTTGGTATTCGGATAATTTGATCGTTAAACAAGGAAGTTGCATAACGATAACTACCCTTCCTTATGAAAAAAAAACTTGTCTTTGGTATTCAAAAATGTCATCATTGAATTAACTCTCGTATCCTTTCGTCACAGTTACCGATCTAGAATCAATCCCTATTATTCCAATGACTGTAAACAATGAAACAAAGTTTCTTTAGATCGAGAGATCGGAATGAAAAAAGAGACGATGCAACTTCCTGGAGATGACTATCGTCATTGTCAAGCCAAAGCTGTTGAATTGTAAAATGCGCTGTGTTCCGACGTTCTTCGATAAATTGCTAAATTTAATTTGATTATCGAAATGTGGGGAAGGCTAGGGCTATTTTCTTTTTTGATCTTCAACATACCCTACGCCATGGTACATACGTGTCTGGTTTTTCCGCGTTTGCGCAATTTTGGCCTCGAGCGAATTCGATCTTTGAGACGCTTGATTTAGCTGCATATTTACCCAAATCCTTAGGCCGTACGCACAGCTACGTACACGAATCGATGAATGATACACCGTAACGGAGCTCTCGGAGAGGGCATTCACGTCGCATAGAATGCAATTTTTCTTTTCGTCTATACGTTCTTCTTAATGGTCGCCGGTTGTGGTATCGGTGGTGCTGACACAGCAGGATTGACGATCGGTCTGTAAAATCGATTGACTAGCTGCTTCAGACTCATCACTGTACCCAATCCTGACCCTTGGTCCATGTTTATGAACATATCCAAATTGTCGTCGCAAGCTGAATCACAAACGATAAAAATATAAAGGTGCATCGTAATAGCATTTTTCGAGACAAAGAGATGTGTGGAAATATCGATGAAACGCTTACTTGACGTGCATATGGGTGGATAATCCGGTGGAGTTTTGATCCATGAACCATCTTCGCGCTTCATGTGTTGACGATTCGACGCGAAATTTTGCAAATACACGCTAGCAGGCACCAGTCGGAATCTTCTATGATACTCGGAACGCAAAGCGTCATCCGATCTAAACGTTTCGGTAGCGTATTTCCAGAAATGCGTTGGATACGGCAAAGCACTATCGAGATCGTAAACGACGGCGCGATCATCCGGCGCGTAAATCAGAATTACGTGATAATCCTGGAAAAAAGGTATTCATACGTTAGAGAGAAATGTAAAGATTGACGGTCGTTTTTGTTTTATATATATTCAACCTTCGCTTACCCAGACGACTAGCTTGTCCTCGTCCTTTCCAGCTCGTTGGCGCCACAGAGGCACGCTTCTGCCTGGATTACTTATAAAAGCAACGTGACAATGTTGCAGTTCCGACGCATGTCTGGTAGCTACATCCTGGCAGAGTTTCCAAACGTTTTCCTCGCTGAAAAAAAATCGTCGTTCAACCATGCAGTAACACAACTCCTCAACCATGAATGAATATATTAATGATAAATAATATTCTTGTATACAGTTTAAGACGTTGCAGTTTCTTGTTCATTAGAATAATTGAAAATCGAAGAAGTATGAAAAAAAAGGAATTAAACAAAAATGCATGAAGATAGCTCAGAGTCAAATGTTTCAATGATTTTCGCATTAAAAAAAATAGTTACAAACCAATAGGATTATCGTATCTAATTTGAATTCTAAATTTAAAGCAAAATTCAATATATTTTGTTGTTAATGCGCACGCGCGTGTTTCTGATTCTTAAAATTCCAAGTTTGACCTCAAATTCCCGACGAGTTCGGAATAATAAATTTAATTCGCGTGATTAGAATTCTCGTGTGCGCTATCTTCAAGCTCCTATGAATTATTAATTACCGCAGTAAAACATGTAACATTCACGTGTGCGGGCATGCTTATACGGTTTCGTAGGAAAACTTTTCCCTGTCTCGTGCGAATGTCAATTGTAATCGTATTCGCGGGTTACTTCGAAAATTACTTAACGGAGTCGCGCGATTCGTTGGATTCAGCTGTGAAAACCGTGAAACATGGCGACTCTGATAACACCGAGGTTTCCCCACCCGCACTCCTCCCCGGCGAGTATCGATCCAACGCGGGATCTGCCGCAGTGACAATTTCCCACTGACATTTTCACTGATGCTCCTTCGAATTTTCAACCCACACGACAATCAACTTTGCCATTCAATTCGGATAGTCTAATCTCTTACCAGTAACAGCTCGTGTAAACGCAGTCCGCCGCTTTGGTGAACAGCGGAATGAGGGGCTTCGCGTTGCCAACGGGTACACGCGGTTGTTCCACGGCCATTCTTTGTTTACAAGTGTCTCGCGACACGTTAAATCGGATGTTAATTTATTCAATCCAGGATCACTTTTATAAATTTCGGTGTCTCGACGTTAGCTCGACGAATTATAATCGTCGTCTATCATTGTCATGAAAGATCACGATGGCGAATTTTCGTAGATGTCTCTTTCGTTTTTCTCTTCTTTCAGTTTTTCCCGATGTTATTGCAGCTTAAGATGTAACTCGCGAGCGTCCTGCGATCCGGAGCATTGTTTAGCTACTGCTCGTGCTGCGACCCTTCGCTCACGACGACCTACTCGTTTCTGGGACAATCCCGAAAGCACGCATGCGTCCTGAACGTCTAGCGCGAGACGCGTATTATTCGCTTCGGCGAAGAATTTTCTATGCGATCTGTGAAAATGGAGCAGGTGCAACAGGATCACCTCGATTCCATGCTCATTGAGTCATACCCTCGTAAATCTTCGGATGAGTTACAACGATTTCTGAAATAAACATAACTGATAAGAATGAATGAATGAATAAACACTGTTGCATATTCTTATTGATTAGATAGCACAGTACTGTATTCATCGATTCCCGTGCGCTTCGTAAATAATAAATAGATTGATCGTGCGTACATATATATATGTATATACACACACGTCAAGGCTTAAGCTCTTTCGTACCGTCAACGCGGCGATTACTCGACGACTCGTAACAATTTCTTTGTCCTCGTTTGTTTCATTGTTTTTTTCTCATTTATTATTAAACTGCAGTAACCGCATCGATATGGCAATCAATCCCATGAAAATGTGTCTGACACCCGGAAAAACTGCATTCCTGGTTTGTGACGTACAAACCAAAGTTGCGAAACAAATTTTTGCGATTGATAAAATGCTAGTAAACATAGCGAAGATGGTTATTATTTTGAGATAGTGATAGATTTAATCGAGAGCTCTCGAGATTCTACTAGATTCTATTGAAATAATTGTATTTTATTTATTTTTATTTTTTACAGGTAGTTGCAAGTAAGGTGCTGAACATTCCTGTGCTCGTTACCGAGCATGAAAATGTAGGACCGACAATTTCGGACGTAGATATTTCTGGCGCAATGGGTCCTTTCATAAAAACACAAGGCAGTATGTGTACTCCCGCGGTGGGTTCTCACGAATTCAAGAAAAAACCACGTCCTATTATTCTGTAATACGAAAAAAATGGAGTGAAATTTATAAGTCGCAGGTTCGCGAAGTTCTGTCTACCATCTGTTCAGGCAATCGTCCGAAGGCTGTGGTTCTAATGGGCATGGAAGCACATCTCTGCATAGAACATACCGCTATAGATTTGAGAAACGATGGGATCGAAGTTCACGCAATAGCCGATTGCATATCGTCGCGCACTGAGGTAGACAGACACCACGCGTTTGAGGTACGATTTTCTCTGTGACGCCAATGCGAAAATGAACAGTAAAAATAGTGATTACATGGTGAATGTTTATCCACAGAGACTGAAGCAAATTGGGTGCTTCGTAGCAACCTCAGAAAACATAATATTTAAGCTAATGAATGACACGAATCACGATGGTTTAAAGGATATTCTCAAACTCATCAAAGTGCCAACTCTTCATTTCTGATTCAATTCGCTTGATGAAGGTTGGACACTGCTGGAATGAAAAATGATGCCGCATTGTTAGTACATAAAGTCTGTGGACACCGAGAACGAAAAATAAAAAGGCATTTTAGATGGAGTTCAATAATATATTGTGTTAAAGACCACTTACTACATTGCGGTGGGCACGTCTGCAGTGTAAATTACGCATCGTTAATATAAAATTACTGCAGTGTTGTTCGATAATACGCATAGATTGTTTCGAAACTTGTGCGTGTACGCTGCGAGGAATAATCCCCGATCTGACTTGCGGCAATGACGAAAGCGAAGATCACCGCCACCGGCCGCAGGTTTCTCTGAAATAAACGTAGATAAGATTGAACGCATGCATTTTTAGGGAATGCAGTATATTTCCGTGGATCAGAAACGGGCGCTTATCCGCTTTTGAATTTTTCATAAGTAATACATAGAGCAACTTGTGGATGCCGATATATATACCAAATGCATTTTCGGCCCTTCTGCAGTGTGCGCGTCGCCGTCGGCTGTCGACTGGAGCCTTCCGTTTTGTGTTCATTGCTCGTTCGCATACAACTATCGCATCGATATGGCTATAAATTCTGCAAAAGCGCTGATAACGCAAGGAAAAACTGCGTTAATGGTATGCGACGTTCCAGAAAAGGTTTCAAAAATCACTTTTGAATTCGATAGGATGATATCCAATACTGCAAAGCTGGTAATTATTTCGTAGCGTAGACAAGTGCCTTCGATAGTTCTCATGATTCGATGCTTCGATGATTCAAGATTATTGCGATTTTGGGTTTTTACGTTTCTACAGATGACGGCATGTAAGATTTTGAACGTTCCTACAATCGTTACGGAGCAACTTCCGGATACTCTGGGGCCGACATCGCCGCGATTGGATATATCCACTGCAAAGGGTCCTTTCGCGAAGTCGCAATTCAGCATGTGCACTTCTGAGGCGAGTGTTTTTATCTGTGAACGTCGTGTTTCACCCTCGTAATGTCAGAGAAGTGGAATCTAAAAAAATAACCTTCATAGGTCAACGAGGCTTTGTTTAAAATTTGCTCGGGAAATCCTCCGGAGTCTTTACTCCTTGTCGGCCTGGAAGCACATTTATGCGTAGAGCTCACTGCCATAGATTTAAAGAACAAAGGATTCGACGTTCACGTGGTAGCCGACTGTGTATCCGCGCGCACCAAGGAAGACAGATTTCTCGCACTCGAGGTAAGTTTGAGGTCAACATCACGAACGACCGGCTAAAAAAAAAAGTTCAATTAACACACAGTACTCGAATGAAATTTTGGTCCGACAGAGAATGAGAGATATCGGATGCTTTATCGGGACAACGGAGAACGTAATATGCAAGATAATGCGTGACGCGAATCGGGTGGAAATGAAGAAAATTTTTGAACTTTTCAGACAACCTATGCGTCACTTGGAAACCGGGAGTTCGTCGAAGCTTTGAAACTCCTGTTAATAATCGATACAGATGTATATTTACTAGAAAAATTGAAGAATGTAAATTTAAGCATTGGAAAGACAATGTAAATTCATTTTATATTAAAAACAGTTCCGTCATTTTACGAAAAATCCGCCTGAGTTTTTCATAAAGCTTAAACAATCATTTACAAAAATTCGCGACTGTAACTCCACTTAATCCAGATCCAGCGCGTCTTTATGGAAGAATGTGAATCCTTAAACGTCGATTCGATGGGATGAGAAGTTTGCGGATATGACAAACCTAAAAAGTATATAAATGTAGTCGAAAAGTATTATTTCTCGATGTTATCTCGGATTAAATTGCAGTGCTATTAAGGATCTTAAATACGAAGCATGATGTGCATAATTCATCCATTGCACGCGCAGCATATCTCTGTACGCGGAGATATCAACTCTTTTCTAAAACAATCTCGAAGAGACTTATTAGTTCCAAGCGTTAACAGCTAAGGATTTACTATCCGCTGCAAGAAAGAATTTGCAAAATCGGAGAAACTGAGCAGATAAAGTGGGCAACACTATAGCATGGTCAAGCGTACGTTTCTCGATCCTCGAGTCATCGATAATGCGAGCGGCTCATCTGAAATGTATGTAAACAATAATAATAAATGAGAGATCCAATGAATAAGCATTTTTTCTTATTACTATTGATTAGATATTTACGCTTATCAGTTCTTGGCCTTCAATCGCTCAGCAAGCGATACGTAGATTCATAAAGTCACGGATTGCACAGTAGGTCGTCTGCAGTCTGCTCGTCGCGATCAGCTGACGACGAGTAGCCATTCCCCAGTTCACTACTGTGATTATTATTTAAGTTTTTTTCTTAGCTATTTCTCAGTTACACTCAACGTATCAATATGGCAATGAATCCAGCAAAATTGATTCTGAAGAAGGGAAAAACTGCGTTGCTGATATGCGATATCCAGGCAAAGTTTTCCAAAGTTACATACGGATTTGATAACATGATAAAGAACACGTCCAAACTGGTAACTATTTTGGAGTTTCGATGAATGACCTTGACATTAGTTGGGAACTTGGCGCCAATGACTTGCGCCTATTGCAAATTTGTTTTTTTCGTTTGTTTCTAGATAAATGCGTGTAAGTTGATGAACGTTCCCATGATCGTCACCGAACAGATGCCAAAGGCTCTGGGCCCAACGGTTTCCGAATTCGATATATCAAGCGCCAAAGGACCCTTCGGAAAGACGCAGTTCAGCATGTGCATTCCGGAGGTGAATATTTGCCTGTGAAAAGAATTGTTCTCTTCCTCTAACATATTAACAATTATATTGAAACATTATAAAAAATCATTCATTTCAGGTTACCGAAGCTCTGTCAAAAATTTGCTCTGGCAGTCGTCCGGAGGCTGTAATTCTCACTGGCCTGGAAGCGCACGTATGCATAGAGAACACGGCCATAGATTTGAAGGAAAGTGGATTCCAAGTTCACGTTGTAGCGGATTGCGTATCTGCGCGCACCCAGGAAGATCGACTGCTCGCGTTCGAGGTAAGAACAACTATGCCAATCTACTTTGGCTTCCTCTGAGAAAATGTTTGACAACCAACTTTTTTAGACGTAATTCTAAAAATAAATGTTCATTTCAGAGATTGAGAGATATTGGATGTGTGATAGCAACTTCGGAGAATGTGATATTCAAATTAATGGCCGATTCGAATTACGAGCATTTTAAAAAAATCCTCGAAATCGTCAGAACGCCTACAGCTCACATGGGAAACGAAACGCCATCGAAGCTCTGATAACACTGTTGCAAACCTCGATGCTTTATTTTTATTACAAAAAATCTTACGGCGTACATGGATAAATAGAGAAAGGCAGTGTTTAAACGTAGATGAGGATTAAATACAGTCCCGCTGTTGGTGATATATATATTTTCTGCTGTTACCGTGTTCTGATTTTCATTTTGTCTTATCAACTTTTTTACTGTACCCCGGTGGATCCGAATCCTGCTGCGCCTCTTTCCGTCGAATCCAATTCCTTGACTTCTTGCAACTCCGGATAAGCAATCTTCTCGCAAATCAGTTGAGCTATGCGATCGCCAGCCTGGACTTTGAAATCTTCAGATCCATGATTGTAGAGGATTATGCCGAGTGGACCTCTGGTGGGACGAAAATTTTGTTACGATTGAGAAAAACAAAAAAAAAACCTCGCAATCGTTGCTGGTCAAGGGAAAAGGAGGAAATTCGCTTCCGTTACCTGTAGTCAGCGTCTATTACGCCGGCACCGACATCGATGAAATTTTTCCACGCGAGACCCGAGCGCGGTGCGACGCGTCCGTACGTGCCCTCGGGTACGGCAACTTGCAGATCGGTTTTGCAAATTTCCTTTCCGCGCGCCGGTACAACGTAATCGTAAGCGCTGATCGAACGACAAGTTTTTGTTTTTAATAATAACATAAAGAGAAACGAATCTCCGAGCGTAGGTCGCGGAATGAAGAGGCCAGCCGGCATTGTTTTGTTATCGTTGCAATTACCTTCGCAGATCGTAACCAGCGGCGAGCGACGAACCTCTCGTCGGCGTGAAAGCTTTTTCCGTCACCTTCGCAAACTTGAGAATGCAAGAGGCACCGTTGGTCGACATTGTTGATTGTTTATCGGCGAACCGTTGACGTCGAAGACTATCGAAAATCTGCGGCAGATACGATGACAAAGGATTCGTAACAGTCGAAGCGCGGTAGCCGAGAGCGCGGTAAAACGTGTACTACGCGAGTCGCGAAACGCGCAAATTACATCGACTTCCGCCGGGGACGCCACTGTTCCCACATTTACTTCCGGCTGTTTAAATGAAAACTTTTGACGATCACGAAGCTGAAAAATACTACATAACGTATTATTAAAAGTTTTTGATGATCAATCCACGAAAAATCACAATCAAGATCGATGTCAATTTTCTGAGATCACTTAACTTGGCGAAATATTCTCCTTGATTTTCCAACAGTGCCAATGTTGAAAAAATAAGTGATGTAGTAATTACAGAACGATGCGTACTATCGGGAATACTTTATGTAAGATGTGTGTACATAACATAGTGACAATCAAGTGTCGATATCGATTTATTTCATGTTTTCTTTTAAGATTTGTACACGCCCTCGGCATGCCACATACAATCAATATAATACACTCCAACGTACGCAGCCAAGGTAGATGTAAAATACAATATATACATATATTGTACTCTACTATCGATCATAACGCTGAATATTACGGATAATAGCCAAGAGTATAATACAAAGAAGAGGTGCCGGATACGGTGGGATCAATATTCAATTTTTTTCATTTCTTCTTTCTATCACTCTCTGTCTCACCACCGTTTTGGGGATAAAAACGCGAACGGCAGGTCTAACGATAAGAAACATCGTCGACCCCCTTTAAAGTTTTTTTTTCATCTCGTTCGGTTTATCTGAAAGAGAAGAAGAACTCTCTAAATACACAGATGAAACACAACGAGATGAGGAATCGTTGAGGGAATCGCGAATCACCGTTTAGTGCCTCTCGACTCAACGAACAAAAAAAAGTAAAACGTATGCAACGGCACGATTAGCAAACAAATTTTATCAAGAAAGGGTTGCATGTTCTTGCAGGGGAGGGTGGGACGAAACAAAAAAAAGGAAATATCAACAAAGATGGCCACGTAGAAAGATGATAAGAAAATAAGAATCTGGATGAAGTCCTCCGGTGTTTGGTTTGTTATTTTTTATTCATCGGAAGTCTCAAACCTCGGTACCCCAAACGAATCGGCATCTCGCCAAGGCTTGAGCCTTTTGCCACGAGAATATCGCGAAACACGCTTCTGCTAAATTCAAACGCAAAAACAAAAAGAACAATACCATACCCAACCGATGAAACAATAATAATAATAATTCGTAATAAACGATAGGGCAAATGTACTAAAAAAACGAACGAAATCTATTTCGATATTTCTCATCCGAGTAGAACTTGCGTGATTAATAAAAACAGGGAAGGTAAAGAGAATCTGTGTGACGACGGAAGTAGAAATGCAAGGCCTATGATAAATTCGTCTCTTCTTCGTTATGGTACTAATAGAGACTACAAATCTCTTTCGAAAAAAAAAAAAAAAAACACCTTTTTCATGAAGCATCTCTCTCGTCTATTGTAATGAACGCGAAACTACGCACACAACGTATTTCTCACGCTTCTGGACAATATTTATTTATCCTTTTTTCACTTTATCTCTCTCTGTACTGTGAATTTGTCTTTTTTTTTTTTTGTTTTTCTTAACTCTGTGTGGCGTGGCCGTTTCTTCAGGGTATGCTGTGTGTTTTCTAGTTTTTAATACTATATCCCATCGTAAATTTTACACTAGATTTCTTCGTACAATTCGTCGACTGGTTGAGTGACGCACTTTTATCTTTTGTTTTTTTATCGCCCCCGAGTAACTCTTTCAGTGTCACGGCCAGGGCTCGAGGAAAATTGGAAGCAAAGTAGTGCCGAGGATCGGTGCATATTCAACGAAAAATGTAAACTAGTACGCTGCACACTCTCGGCACGGATAAAGGACTGATTTCTTTTCCTTTCTATGTTCTTGTAAAACGGTTAAACGATATATTGACCGCGTGGAAAAAAAAAAGATATATTTTTGTGGATAAGTTTTACTCGGGCTGCGTTGACCAGTCGGCAAAAACGTCGACCATTAGAATAATAAGTCTATCTTATCGCGCTACATACATATTTACACAGACTCCAGAGTCAACGAGGCGAATTGGAGTCTTGTCCCGACTGCTATCGTAACCGAGGCGCGAGGAAATCGTTTCGTATCCCTCGCTCGAGAAAAAAAAATATCTCCGTCTACAAAAAGAAACTCGTTGATTAAGAGCCGATCAAAGGAAACATGTAAAACGGCATGTATAATCATTTCGATTTCCGTTTATCGGCACGACATCGTTATCGTTGCGTTGAACCGAAGCAGATTGGTGGTAAAGATGATTTTCATTTTTGCGGCGATGTGGCTTAGGAACTGTCCATTGTAGACCGCTGGCACGATATCTCTCACTTCATTGAGCCCCTCAAATCAGAATCATCGTCGTAAACTTTTGTCAGCGATATCCTCGCGTCCCGTAAACTCCCTTACACCCGTTGTTATGTTTTTCAACTTATTCGTTATCGAGGATAAATAACGATCGTCTACAGCGTCAATATTTTTTCGGACCACAATCTATTGCGAACCCTCGCTCTCTCGCGTCCCTACGTGTCCCTGTAACAATAACCAAACGTTCAATTAATCGATTAATGAAATTCTTCTTTACATCACGTATATTTTACACCGTAGTTGAAATGTGTTTTCTTACAATTCTCTATACCACAGTACGATGTACAAGAGGGAGGAAAAAAGAAAGAAGGTCTTACCTTAGCACAACCTTTTCCATTAGAATTGACAATCGGCTGTCGGAGTGATTAGTCGGCAACAAAGCTTTCAAAAGCTCTCGTACCAGAGCCTCGCTCATACCCGGCGACGTGCGTTCCGCCAATTCGAAGGCACTCCTGAGTTCCTCTATCGCGTTACCGTTTCTACCGATACCGCTGCCACCCTCGCCATTATTGTCTCGCGCGGAATATTGATACTTGCGTTGAAGCTGCAAAAAGCAATAATGCTCAGTATACCGCACAAGGTTATTCAGGGCCTTTTTCTTGAGATCAAAGGATTACCTCAGAAAGAAGTGGCAAGATGACGGATGATAGAGCGGCGCTGCGTGGATGTTTTGGCTCTTGCGAACTTCTTGGCCGTTGTTGCTTGTCATCACCGGACCTGTGATCAACCAACGGCACTACAGGCTCTTCAAGTCCGCTCATTCTCTTCTTTCGAGCGTTGCTGTCTCTGTCTCGTATTTCTCGCGATTCCTTCGTCTCACGGAGGGTCGAGTCTCGCGACGAATCACGATACTCCCGACTGTCACGATTCTCTCGACTGTCCCGGTTCTCTCGACTGTCCCGATTCTCTCGACTGTCGCGATTCTCTCGGATATCCACGGGTGGGGGTGGTGCAGCTTCGTGCGGTCGGGACTGGAAAAAAGAATTCGAATTAAACTAGCTGTTAAGACAAAATTACTCTGAATTCTTTATTTCACTCCGTTTCAGGTAAATCTTTGCTCACCGGTGTGTGTTTCGTTTGGGCTTCGCGAACCGAATCTCTCGACTCGCTTCTATAGTGATTCAACGTCGAATCCTTCGGCGGCGATCTTGAGGCACCGTTAGCGTGAGGCTTGATCGGCTGAGCGTGATTGACGGATCTGTGATTCGGCGTGTGGCTCAGCGTCAACGACGGGGGTTGATCGTCAAGCGACGACAATACTGGTAAAACCGAACCACCTTTGCCACCGTGTGGACCCTTCACCGTCATTATCCACGGCTCGTCCATGTCACTGTCTTGCTTAGACTCCTCACTGCAATCCAATCGAAATATTAATTTCAAACCGGGCTATTCGCATCCGTTGCACTTGACGTTAACAACGCATTATCGAATCGTTTACTCACGAGTCCGAATTTTCACTCTCAGTCTCGGACTCTTCGCTACGTTTTGATTTCCACTTTTTGTACCTATCGATTAGATCGATCAAGTAAGAATTTTTCTTCGCCTTGCGAATGAATTGAAACTTTAGCAACTCCTTGGCCGTTGGTCTCTGGAGGTCGAATGAGGGGAAAAAAAATAATGTTAGTGTTAGTTTAATCTCGATTCGACTTGCTGTTACTGAGATTAAACAGATTAAAGAGTTGATTGCTCACGTTTTCCGGATCTTTGTTGAGACACGCCTCGACAAACTCCTTGAACTGCTTGGTGTAATTGCCCGTTAGCTGGGGTGGATTGTTCTTGGGTATTAGAAACAATACTCTCATCGGATGAAGTTCACTGTTTGGTGGCTCACCCTTGGCTAGTTCTATCGCTGTTATCCCCAGAGACCAGATATCCGCCTGTGAATCGTAAAAAAAAAAAGAAAAAAATGCCAATTAACTAAATGGACCGACAAATGAATGAACATTGTCTACTGAACCGAAGAGAGAAGCCAAAGTTACCTTGGAATCATAGGCCGACTGTTTGATGACTTCCGGCGCCATCCAGAAAGGTGTACCGACGAAAGTGTTTCTCTTGCTCGTAGTATTTGTCAATTGACCAGCAACGCCGAAATCGGCGAGTTTAACGTCACCCATTTCGCTCAGCAATACGTTAGCGGCTTTTATATCACGATGTAGCTTACGTTCGCTGTGGAGATAGTCGAGACCTTTCAGTACTTCGCGTAGTATAACTGCTATGTGCATCTCCTCGAAACTTCCCGCCTTCATCAAGTCCAGGGCCGATCCACCACCGAGATACTCCATGATGATCCATAGTTTCGTTCCCTGCGAAAAATCGTTCAAGATTTAAGGACCAACGTAACAATTTCTTACAATTCGACAATAAGTTACGTCATTCTTGATACTAAAAAGTGTCTCGTACGAAAAGTTTATCGTCCATTCATTTAAGATTGTCTCGACGTTAAGGAAATTTGTTTGCGAAAATGAGAATAATAATCGCTATATTATTTCAAGCTTCGTACGAAGCTCAAAGATAAGATTTGCATATGTCAGCTAATCGGGTCATCGAGTAGATTCCAATAACGTGGTACAATTCTCACGTAGGGAGTAACACGGTGGGAGTATTGAAGATTCTACAAGCTTCTTGCTCGGAAGGTCGATGAGACCCTCGCTGTGCCCCGCACTGTCGAGCGATCGCTATAATTATAACCGACACACGAACGATCCTGTCGTCGAGCTATTGGTATCCGCAACGTTCCATGTTTCAACGGGTATCGTGTCACGATAGCAGGCCGGACAGAAGGATCATACGGACGAGATATCGCGCGTTAATAATCCCATACGTACACCACGACGAGACCTCTCATCGGACCAACGGGCTGTACAAGGCCGTTTTTCGCGGATCTCTTCGCTTCGCATCTCCAGATAATACACTATCTATATTATCACAAGAGAACAGAAAGATATAGCTGGTGCAGGATAGCCTCATAGGCAAAACATCGACGCTATTTTTCACCCGATAGTCGTTATGCTTCGTGAAGTTAACATCTTACACGGCGAAGCCTCGTCAAGCATTTCTCTGCACGAAAAAACAAGATGCATGTAAAAAATTTCAAAAAGAAATATTTCTTTGACTAATGAAGTGTATTTTTGTAAAAATACATCTTTATATCTCGTTGTACACATAATGCCGATTACTTTCCCTCGACGCTGGGATTTTTTTTTATGGTACCAATAAAATCTAACTGAACATCGGGCAGTTGTGAATATTCTGAGAAAATATCAGTAGCAGATGTTGCGGTGGCAATGGCATCTTCCTCTCGAGACATAAAGTGTTTTCTTTTTATTTCTATTTAATACCATGCCTGATTGGCTTTTATAGTTTGTATCGTAATTCCGAGTTAACGGTTAATGCAACCGTAATAATGACGCTCGTCTCGGGGATAAAACAAGAAAGGTAGCGCGATAGGGCAAAGTGAAGCTTTATCAAGATAACGAAGCAAAAGACTGATACAAACGAGCATATGGCTGAGCACGATGGGTGATTACGATAACGAGGTCCAGCGTGTGTCCGGTACACGGAGGAGAGACAGAAAGAGAGGAAGAATAATACTGGCGGACACAACAAGCAACGAGGGGAATCTCTCGTACATATGAAGCGAAGCTGGAACTTCGGTAGGTTGGGGACATACTCGCGTTGACCAAAGTTTCTGGCGAATCACTGATTCGGAGACACCGTTAATTACTCGACGACGAGGCCGTTGTGTATTCTACGAATGGTCGGAGCGCTGGTGTTTTGGCCGCTGAAGCTCTCTCGGACAAACGAGAACGAGGCACGAGATCACGAAAACTTTTGTTGTACACGACCTCCGCGTTTCCCCGAGGTATTCCCAGTGTACGTAGAGTTGTTGAAGTCCGCTGAGTTTTTTTCATCTCAAAAAACTCGCGGATTTTAGTGGGTTTTTTCTTTTTGGTGCAGAATCAATGTGGAGAAGAGAGAATCATAGAAGAAGACCGGGTCGAGAGGGGAGGGGGGAAGAAGCAGTCGAAAAAATAAGGAGATTGAGAAGTTTGTAAGAGTTAAGCAATCAAAGACTGTCGATTCTTTGAAACACAAGAGGACACTCGATGAATTGAAGTGTATCTTTGAAACAACTCCACGAGCAAGTTTCCCGAATTTGCATTACGTCTTCAATGGCTCAAAATTCGGTTTTGTAAATAATGTTTTTTTAATACACTCAGCGTAAGAAACGTGGTTCCACGCACGTTTCGCATCCGCAAGAACCCATTTTCACACCTTGTCAAATAAAATTTTGTAAGATACTCGACCCAAAACTTTTTTCTCAGCTCCTGCGATTGCGACTTGTGAGAAAAAGAAAAAGTTAGTCCGCACCCGCATAGTAATATACTATTCAGGTTCGTTGAAACTTTCAGCGTTATTAAAGAGCATTTTGTACCTCAAGTAAATTATCAGAAAAGTCGATTCGATTGATGTTACAGAACCGATTGACACCGCTCGCCTGAGGACCTAACACGCGAGTAACAGTGCCGGAATGTATGCATGGGAAGGTGAGAAGGTAGACAGAATTTTAAAGTGATAAGTTTGTCGAAAGTGATGCTGTCGGGGATGCTCGCGGCGCGAGATGGAACGCCAGAGTGCTGTCGGGCAGGGGGGGGGGGCACTCTGACGGAAGTTCTATCTGTGCACTACGTCGCATCGATTTCGCTAATCCCTTACTGCCACTCTCGAAAACACCTTCGCTACATCTAGCTTAGCACTTTGGCCAACCCGTCGATACTGGTAGCTTCTTGGACGGGACTCTCGACCAAACGACGTCTATTCTAAAATTCGCTATCTCGTCCCAGTGCGAACTTTGTTCAACCCTCTATCATTGAGCTTCCAACTTGCGCTTAGCTGTTCCGAACGTTCGGTCGATAGCTCTTCTTTTATCACCGCTTTTTTTTCGCTCCGCGCGTTTCACCTCCTCGCCCGAAGAAAAAAAAACCCCGTAAATGGTCTGACACTGATGAACAAGGATCGATCAATAATTCCATCTCAATCGAGTGTCCCTCAATCCCACCGATTATAATTGGACGATAAAAGTAAATTAAAATAGCCTCCGTTCGGATAAAAAAAGGTCGTTAAAAACGTACGATAACTCGGACAGGAGAACTCAATTATCAGTCGTTCCATCGCGATTATCAATAGTACGATAAAACATAATTAAAATAGTGTGAGATTCGACGAGCTGATGAGCAAGTTAAAAACTGCGAATATTTGCACAACGAAACTGCATTATCTTTCGATCGCTTCGACTATCAATTCGACGATAAAGATAAATAATAACTGCTTCCGGATGTCGAACCAAAGAAGTTCGAACGTCGTTAATTCATGCGGCAAAATGCAACGCTTCGTGAGATTCGATATTAATCAACTTAGTTTTAGAGCTACGTGAAAATTGGGTCGGTCGTGTAAATTGCCGCGGCACGAGGATAAACCGCTTTAATATATACCCGATTATAGTCGACGAGCGTCGTTGAGGCATTAACTCTATCGTTGTGCAAAATTTATCGTGGACTTTAGCCTCCCAGCCCGATTTCCATCAACCGCGAAATATGTTTGTCTTATGGATTATTAACGTTCGCGTTAATGAGCCATCGAAATTGCCCTACGGGTGCGCATTTACACACTCGATAATCAATTGTAATTATGCTCGCATTGGGCAAGAGGCAGACAGAGTTCGGTTTTGCGTGATGAATTAATCATCGCTATATTCGTCTGCCTGTTGACATCGAATACCGAAATTTATTCGTCATAAATTCGATAAGCTACTCGAACAATTTGTCAATTATTCGGAAATTAATTTCTTCAAATCTTGGTCAACAATTTGAAGACAGCACGTAGTTCCATTCTATGCGCGACAGAGTTCAAAGCACAGAGTTTCTCAGTGCCGTTAGAAAATTGGCCGTCGCCTAATAATAGACCCAGAAATTGCAACGTTACGTAAAGCCAAGCGTGCCATCGGCCAAGCTTCCAATTCGACGCTCGATGAGTTTTGTTTCATTGGGTTCGGATGATTAAAAATTCACAATAAACCGTCAATCAAAGTAGTGGCTCGAAAAACATGTTAAATAGTGATAAAAGAGTCATAATGAGAGAATTGATTCTGTAAAAGGCATTCCTGAAGCTCAGCGGAGAAAAGAAAATAATTCGAGGGAATAAATAGGTAATAAATAATAATTCGATTAACAGTTTCGACGGCAAAATGCAACGGTGAAAAGTTAGCAAAGCGCAACGAAGTAATTTCTCCGAACCCGTTGGAGCGTGCACAGGAGAGAAGCGAGCGCGCGGATGCCCGTCGGTTGATAGTACAGCGAATCGCGGGTTTGCAATTATCGGTCCCGATGACACAACGCCCCGGCGGTCTGCGTTATACACTGTCACGCAGAGTAATCTGCAACACCGAGACGTGTGCGGGCACAGCGAGGGCTCCAGGGAACCCGCGTATGGATTGACCACGCGACCGATTCAATAGTTGTATGTCATTATAACGGCTCTCTGGAGATACGAGTAATAACCCTTCCTTTCTTGCTTTTCGTTCGAATATCCATTTTTTTCCAGCATTGTTGAATCTATAGTTTCAAATGTTTATTTTTACCGGAAACTCAGATAACGATAGATATTTTAGGAATACAATTAATATTTTTCGAGTAAAAAAATTCATACAACATCGATAATTAATGGTGCACGGAAAAAAGTAAATCGTGGAGTTTGATCAGTCAACTACCATTTATTGAATTGGGGCACCTTGTTGACGCACTTTCAATGACGGCACTGCAGATATTAAATTTTTTGGTACACCTTCGAACTACGCTGTACAAACTGCATGCCCAGAGGGTAAATGTTTCATTTTGGGCAATTAATTAACGGCAACCCGGATGGTTCATACTATATAAATGTTATTACGATGTGACGCGGTAATATTAAAAAATTATATAGTCAATAATACATAGGATTCGTTAGCTAGATTAACTAGCTCGGCAAATATGTTTAAATATATGTTTTCAACTCGCAAAACAAAACTGTTAGTTTGTGTAACGCTCATATTGATCGTGCTAGAATTACGGTGCGATCGGGCCAAAAAATTTCCGAACTGTTTCGGGGGTCAAACCTAAATCGCTATCTATATAAACTGCCTAACGACGTAACAGGCTACCACTAGACTGTCGATGACTACGTACTTTTCCACGATTTAAATAGAATAAAAGCTGTATTGACTTTATCCGTGAATATGGAATTTAAGCACAGCTGGAAATGTCCTTTATTTTACAGCGTCCAATTAATTGAATGTATGCATTGAACTGGTTTGATGAACCGATCCAAGCGATGACTTATTGGATTTTTTTCGTAAAGCATCAGAGTTAATAGAGTCGCTCGAATAGTGAAAAACATTGTCCAATTTTGAACGTCGACAAATATCTCATAAATTGAAGTGTTATCTCGCCAGTTCTGCAAGTACATTTTTAGTATTTAATTTGATAGCACGACATTTTTATTGTTCTTGTACACATTGCTTTTATATCTGTAATTGCGTGCCCACCATATTTTCGACGGTATTCTACGTTATTTTACTTCATAGCACTCTAATATTTCCCGGAATATCGGAATCGTTTTTTTTTTTCAGTGCATCGTCACTATGCAAGATTCGATATAATTTTTAATTTACGGAAATGCCTTCAGATCAAAAAGTCGCAATCGACGGAATTGTTAGTGTAATAAATTATTCATTTCGGAAAATTTTTCGTCGTGTCGAATCGTAACAGAAATATAATGTATGCATTGATCTTTTATTCAGTTAAATCGATGACTACGGTATTTAAATAACTCTTGATATTGCATATCGACGTGGTTTTTTTTTTTTTTTCATGTTCAACTTGTCTTTAGAAATCAGTTTAAATCGGCGAATCTTTCAACATCAATTTTAACTGTTTATCAAAGAGTTGAATTTCTTATACATAAATAATAAAAAGAACACTAACCTTGAGGTAAGATCCATAGTACTTTGTGACGTATGGACTGTCGCACTGCGACAGTACCATGATCTCCTGCTGTATATCCTCGATCTCATCTTCGGCTTCTTCGAGATCGATGATTTTTATAGCTACGACTTGCTGCGTTCTGTTGTCGATACCTTTGAAGACTTCGCCGAAGCTTCCCTTGCCGATTCTCTCCTGTTTCGTGAATATCAGCTCGGGATCAACCTTCTGCAACAATACAAAGAAAAAAAGTCAAATCAGTTAAGGTTTTTATTTGTCCTTTCACATTCGCGCGAGCAATCTTCGATAAATCAATTTCTTCCATTCGCCTGATTCGTCCTTCGAAGAATAAATGAAAATGCAATTGAGTTCCCGTCGATGAGACTCAGCAATGCGGTTCGCCTTGGCTCCTTTCTAGCGGATATCGCGCTGACGTCACTGACCTACAGATCCTGCCAGAACGGACATCTCCTTTACTGTTATTTTTATTCTCAAGATAGTAAACAAAACGTATAATCTCCTATTCTCACAATAACGAAAACAAAGACTGAAAAAAGAACTGTCAACCGTATCACCTGCCTAAATGATTATTTGGACTGGGTATATAAGAGAGTTAATTTTTTTCTCCAAAACGATGATTAAAAATTGAGACTACGTCGGACTTATACCAATTGGCCAGGACCAGATACAATTTTGTTAGAACCGATTTTTTTAAATCTCCCACGCACTTATGCTCTCGGCGATATCACCAAATCGACTGGCTTTGTCTAAAAACAAATTTCTAAATACATATATATATTTCGTTTGTTCATTAAATTTTCATAGTAATTGAAGCAGTCCAGGCGAGTCCGCGGGGCGGTTACCGTCGAGCCAGAGGGCCAATATTGGAGGAGGACATGCAGTGAGCGAAGTAGAATCTGCAAGGCAGATCCGTTCCAATGTAGGCACCGAATAGTCTTTGTGCACGAGCACGACTCCGAGCGTTATGTGTAGCACTGCACGCTCGACGCATCTATGTATATCGGTTCGCGAGCCAAACCCTAGCGAACGAACGAGGGTGAGATGCCTCGCGCAAAACCCGCATATTTCGTCTCTCGGTGCTGTAATCGAGCCGAGTTCATTTCCGGTTTCCGTTCGCAGCATCGAAGAGAGATGAATTCTCTAAGAGGGTACGTTGGATGCTGCTGGCAGCTAGAACACTTTTCGAAGGCTTCCGGCCAAGCTCGATTCCGCATTGCACCCCCGCCCCGACACGAGCTCTTCCGTCACTCGTGCTAAAGAGGAAAAAAACACACGGGAGGAACGACAGAGAGAGCGAGAGAGAGACGAAAAGCAAGATACAGTGAAATAGAAGAGAAACTCGACGCCCAGTGCGAGAGAAGGAAAGAAATAATAATTAGTCGGAAACTACAGGGATGCACGGCTAGCAGGGCGGAACTCTTCACCTGAGAAAAAAAAGAAACAAAAAAAAGAGAGAAAAAATGTTGAAGGCACGATACTCGGCTCTCTCCTCTCTGCCTACGTCCTCTCGACGACTCGCTACTCGAGCGCATACTTGTACGTACTTTTTTCGTGCTCGGGTGGTTTTTGTACCTTCTGTAACACAGCCGCGCCGACCGTACGTATGCCCGAGTACCCCACGAGAGCATTGTTACCCCGGGTAGAAAGGAAAAAACGCTTAGGAGGAGAAGACACAATTCCATTTTTTATTTTTCTTTTCAACGCGTCCTATATTTCGGTCTTTTAGTATCTCGGCGAGCCCGACAAAACATGCATGAACGTTATAAACGTTTGAAGGTAACAGCTTGCCGGTTTTTTTTAGCGGTGTATGCGTGTTGTAAAAAAAAGATATCTTACCCAGCATTGTAATATTTTATTTTTTCGGGAAAAAGCAAGAAGTTTCAGCAGCAGAATCCCATTTTTCGCTGTGTCCTATATACTTTAATGTTTACTAACGCTGAAACGTAACGTCCTTTTAATCTTTTTACTACGTTATCAATGAATCATGAAAACGGTGTTAAACAGGTTGTTTTATGAGAATTTCTTCCTTTCAGCAAGAAATAATAAAACGAGGACACACATTTTTTTGTGTCGACATACAGATCGCTGTATTCCAACGTAAGAAACACGAAGAAAACAAACCCTACGGTTATTTCGTAGTTTGTTCGATCTCGTTATGTTATCTTCTTTTAATAAAACGCAATTTCAAGTTGAAGTGAGAGCAAATAAAAATATAAGTTTACAATCGCTGCCGCTGACGTGCGTTATGCGACGATACAGGTATATACGTTGCTTTGGAGATTCAACGGGCGCACCCTTCCGTTTCGATTTAACATAGGATTATCCTCGTCTCGCGTTCACCCGCTGAGCGCCTGAACGAGAAATGCTCGTAGCGCTATATCGCGACCTTGTCCACGTTGTGCAGGCGAGTGTGCAAGGATCGAAGCCGGTTAGCTCGTTTCGCTGCACCCCTCGGGTATCTTCTCGCCAAGAAATTCATAGTGACCAGATACGGATTTTGTAGCATAGAAAGGACGCCGGGATAATCCGCTATGTCTCTCGCGACACCGCAACCGCGATCACGCCACTCAGGCTAACCACGAACCTATTCTACACTCTCCATGCCGGGTAACGATAATGCCGTGGTTAGTCGTGAAATTCAATGTTTCATCAACTGATTTACGCACACACTCTCTCCTTCTCTATGCCTCGTGAAAATGCAGGATGGGATGATTCAACGGCGTCGAGCGTCGCGAATTTAAACGTCGGGTTGTTCGAGTTTTTTGTTTTGTTGTTCGTCTACGATGTTGTTCTATATATAGTAATGTGTTTCATTCAATAGAGATTTTTGGAGGTTTGATCAACGAAACGAAAATTACGAGATCCGATTGCAAACAATCTATAACTGCAGAGTATTGTTGACCTTGAATCGACTTGAGTCTGACGACTGTGGTTGAAGTCGACTCGAGTCGACTTGAATGGAATTGAAATGACGATTCGCCGAGAGAAACGATCATTTGTCGCTGCAGGCCAGACTTTCAATCGAGAGTCGCGCGTCGACTTGCACTCAAGAAAAAAAGAGAATCTTGCTCTCTCCCTATATCTGGATTTAACAAAAAGTCTCGTTGCTTAATGCAATCAACGCGATACGTTCCATGGATATCTAGACGACCCATACAGAATACACGATAGGAAGTTCATTGCTAGATTCCACATATTACTTATATATATTTTTCGCATAGCGAAGAAGATAGTTATCGACCTCACCGAGCTGCTGACACAGCTCGGTGTAACGAACGCATTTCTAAGTCTCTCCGGGCTTCAAGTTGCGTGCAACGCGAAAGTTACGCCAGGTTGTATATTTAATGTATACGTATACATGCACACACACCGTGCTACCGCATATTCGGAACGCGCGTTACGTCCTCGGCTATAACGCCAACGCTATTATATTGCCTTGATCGAAACGTAACGAGAAAATCGTAGCGTGAATCGCACGCTAGACGAGACGTTACGCTATCGCTTGTGCACCACTACTTATCTTGTGTATCTACGTACGTACCGGTACTCTCGTAGCTAAGACGGCGCGAGTTTGTTTGCGTGGAGAAAGTTTTGATTGGCGATGAAAAAAAAAAAAAAGAATTGCGTGAAGAACCGGAAGTTCAGTCATTCAATAATTAGTTCGAACTAAGGCAATTTTTAACTCTGCAATAGTCGGCATAATATTCTATACCTTTGTCTTTTACGAGGTGTTACTTCGCTGAAAATAGATATGATTTTAGGGCGTTTGCAATGAAATCGATATAGCAGGATGTAAGCCAAGCGTTGTGCAAAAGTGGCTGACAGTATAACAATTACAAACTCTAGAAATCGATCGGAAGGCAATTCCGAATAGCTTTCAATCACAAATTCAATATTCTATGAATACGAAATCTCCTTCAAATCCCAAGTATGCGGTACGTCCTTTTTTTCGGAATCGCCATTTATTTTCGATCATGAAATAACGTTTTTAAAGTTCTTGCTCTCCCGTTAGCATAAATAGAAGACTGATTTAATTCCCCGATGGGTTGTCAAACGAAATCGTTCGCGACCGGCGGCAGGTGTATTGAATGAATATTCATTCGTTCGATTTGCAACGGAAAAGTAGAAAGAGGTAGAAACGAAAGAAAAAAGAAGCGTAGCTATGGGACACATGGGAGGAGACGCAAAAGCTTTTATAGCGGCATTTATAAATCCGCACCCTCGGTCCCGATGAGCTCGCGGCACTGAATCGACCGAGGGAGGGAGGGTATATATATATTTTTTTTTTCTATACGGTCGCCCAGTGATGTATGATACGAATATCATATCGAAAAGTGGATATTTCTGATCGAATGGAGAAACTTCTTTCGATTTTGCGATCCGAGTATATACGGTGTGCGTTCAGGATTTTTGTCGATTCTTACTTTTTTTGACAAGAGGTCGAGACGTTTTTCCGTTTCTTGCACTAAAGTGTATGTGCTTGCATGTACGAATATTCCAGCGTACGCAGCTCGAAGCGGCGAGTTCATCTGGAGAACGAACAGGAGCTCAACACCGCCCGCTAACGGGATATATACCTCGAGCATTTTCTAATACCACGTAGGAAGAACCGTGCGGACCGTCTAACAGGTCTTTCGATCGCGCTACCGCGAACGTTCTCACAGCAACGAGGTTGTACATTCTCGAGTGCATTCTATTAAGAGATATAGCAAAAAAAAAGTTGGATATTTTTTCTATTCACAAAATGGATCATCGTCATTATTGAACCGTTGTTCAATATTCGAATAATATCGTCAGTAAATCGCTTAATTAAAAACAAAAAATTGTTTACAACTTCATCCAACAAATGCTATGTGTGTCTACGAAATCGATGGTCGATGGTCTAAAAATAATTGTGTTATCACAATAAAAATAAATTCAACTATGCGATTTAATCTTCAGAGTGCCGAAGTATTATAAAAATTCGATCGAATGGATTCATTTATGCGGCGGTTTGATATTAAAATTCCAATTGTATCGTCCTTGTATCTCGTAGGGATCGTTTCATTGAGATTTTATTATCTCCATTCGCGTGTATATTTACCAAGTCATCCCCCGTACGGTTGACAGCATTCCCACGTGAACGCCTTTAAACCTCATAAGATATTCTACTCGCGATGCTTTTCTAGACACACTCGAGGGCTCCGAGGTCCGCGGCGCATAAATACGCAGTCTTCCATCTTCATTTCTCTTCTACGACTATACTTCGCGCACACGCATACATACACGTCTCTTGTTCTATAACTCTAAAAGAATATACCGTTACCGATTGCCTTTTCGTATATAAGCCGAATGTGGTTTGGATGCGAAAGAGTCGAAGATAGTATAACCCGTTGATGCGTCCGATCGTTGAAGTTTTTCTCACGTACGCTTTTGAAGCTCGACGAAAGAAAAGAAACCAAAGAGTCGGAGCGTCACAAACAAACGAGCGAGTGAGAAAGCGTTTCGCAGTCGAGATAAATCTCGTTGTTGTCGAACGGGTACGTTGAAGCTCTCAGCGGCGAACAAGCGTCGAGGCAATAAACAACGACAATCGGCAATCGAAGGCCAATGGAATGCAACAATTTATTGCGCGCATATCTCACGACGATTACGAGAAACGTGAAAATCATTTTTTAAACGATTTCATTCCCGATTGCAGAGAGTATTAATTAAGAAACGAGTTTGTCTTATCGGAAACGATACGATCGAGTCAGTCGACGACGATACAGATTCTGCAATTTCATTATTCGATAAACGGTAGATGTGTGTTAATAAATAATATATATAAGTATTTTTTTATATGATCGTCGACTAACGCTCGCTGGCTCTGAGTAAACGCGATTAGTGGTGGTGTTTGACACGTTATCGTGCCGCGACGCGGGAGCACGAGGTAAACAGAGATGCGTCTTCGGCTCGTATGACTCAACGTCAACAGCGCGGAGAATGCAGCAAATTTCATTATGCGTCAGAAGTGTGCTTTTATTGTAGATCAAAAAACTCGAGTGAAAAAATCCTTCCCATTGTTGAATGCACACATAAACATTGTGTTGTTTCATCTTTTCTCGTCGAAAAATACAGACAATACAACGTATCAATTTTCTTGACAAAAAGATCTAGAAAATAACTCTATATAATCGTGAGGCGATTTACACGTGAGTTTTGCCGTTGGTTGAGAATTTTTCGTTGCGGCAAGAACGCAAGAGGAAGTGAACCAACGAGCAAAGTAGGTTTCGAAGATAAGTGTGTTATTAATAAAACTGGGCAAGTCTCGGAGTCGCGACGATAAAATCGGAATTATATCCACCGCTCAGTGCTTTCTGCGTTAGTCTTAGCGAGTTAATTCCAAGTGTACGTTTCAGTACGCGAAGAGTTTAGGAGCGTTTAATTTCTTACTCGGAAGTATGTAAGAGATTCTGTAACTATCGAGGAGGTATGCGAGTCATAAAAGTATTCACGGCGCCATTCGAGACGCTCGAGGCTACTGTGTCGACGTGCCTCATGCCATGTACACAGAGACGGCTATTGGACGTATCGCAACAACGAAAACATATGAAATTTTGTCGCGCTATCGATCCCGTGGAATGTTCCATCGAAGCGGTGACGCAACCGCATTGCGATCGATCGCTCGATCGTTTTTCACCTATAACAATCTCTCCCACCCTCTCGCATTCTGTACAGCTATTCATGGTTAATCAATTGACTCACAATTGATTCTGCTCCTCGTAATTTGCTTAGATATTTCAGCGCGTGTTAAGCCTTATTAAGGAATATTATATTGAAAGATTTTTTTGTCGTTACTATTCCCGGAGATTAGCATTTACTATTTGAACCAATTCATATACAAATTTCAGAGCACGAATGACTCATAAAATTTATCACCGACTGATTTTGCGTACATGTGCCATTTCCTGTTTTTTTAAACGGCAATGTTTACCCTTCTCGATAACATGTTGTTGAACTCGAAGTGTTTATCGCGTTTGAAGGAAAAAAAATGCTCGAAGTACGACACTTTGCGTAGTTTCGAAGGAATGTTTTCGTGCGTTTTCTCAACGATGCAAGCACTCATGAAACATAACAAAACCCCCCACCAATTTAGTACTTAATACAAGGTTTCAAAAAGTTTATCGAAATGTTCCTAACCATTTATAACAACCAAAAAAAAAAATTTTTATACGGTTTGCAATATTTCTCACGCATTCCTTCCTCTTCCAACGGTCGGCAGTTTCTGTTCAAGTTTTTTTTGTGGCTTTTTCTATGCATAAAACTCACCGATGGAGCAGTGCTCCGTGGATTGGTACCGCTTCGCGAACGCGGAAGCGAGTTACTCTTTGCTGAGTTCGGTGGTTGCTGATAACTAAGTCTCTGTCCCGTTTCTCTTCCGGTAGCCGTTAAGGACGGCGGTGGCGGTGGTGGATGAGATAGGGGTCGGCCTCGTCGTTGTTGTTGCTGCTGCTGCTGATGTTGCAGCTGTTGTTGTTGTTGTTGTTGCTGCTGTTGTTGTTGCGATTGATACTGACCCCAGGATTGACGCGGCACGTAGCCGACGTATCCGCCGGAAATGAACTGTGCCGAGCCGTTCAGGTGTGGCGGTGCCATCACGGCTGTTTGTTGGGGCTGACCTCCGTTTCGCATTTTACCGATTTCGAATTCCTCCACACCGATGATAATTCGACAAATTCAAATTCACCGGCCAGTCTCGATGCCTCGCGTTTCCAAAAGTACGTGATTAAATTACTTCCGTTCATTTAGATCGTTCGATGTAAGATCCTTTGTGCACGGCTCGATGAAACTCATCGCAACAATGCGGCGAACAAACTTTCAGCACCACTAAAGCACGAAAATTCGGATCGACGATCAACACAATAAATTATTATCACTACTCTTGCTTGTCGTCTAACAGTAGTCATCCAAAGTTTTAGACATTCGTCGTGGGTCTTGCTGGCACTTTTGTGTTTCTCTGATAAAGATAATATTTTATTTAGAAACTTGCACGAAAATGATTGCGACGAAAAAATACATGCAAAATATATCAAATTTGTTAAACTATTTGAATATATTTTACAAATATTTGTCGTTAACTTTGATGTATTGTCACATTTGCACTATTGCAAAATATACAATTTTTTATCACGAAGATGCAGTTTAATATTTTCGCTGAATTTTTTTTCTTACATGAGAATAGCGATCGAAGCTACATCTGATCTAGAATGTGACGATAAAGTGTGTACCGAGATGGATAACGGAGAGAACCGAGCCGTTTGGTATCTCGCGATATTGATAACGTGAATGAGGTCTCGCGCCGTTCATCGTACCGTAATCGCGATGCAGCGATGCGCTCGCCATATATGACGAATCGGATTTCACGGTGTTTCTCTATTTTTTAAATTTTCGTCCGATCGATCGACCGGTCGATGTATCATGAACGAGACTCGGAGTGGGATCGAGGACGCGCAAACGATAAGGTTGTCAGACGAGAAAACATTTAAATAAAAAATAATTATCGAGTGACATTCGAGACGCGTGTATTATGTGTAGCAAACCGCAACGATTTTTTTTGGGAACGTGAGAGTACCGTCTGCACGCGATCGTAACACGAGAATCGCGTACACGATATATCGAAACTCTTCTATAAATATTTGAGTCAATTAATTTGTTATAATACTTTTCCGGATAACTGGTAAACAATCTATGATCATTAGAAAGTCCATTTATTCATAGAAAATAGTGAATTGCATGCGTTTATTGCGTTTGTTTGTCAGAATATTGTTTAACATGTGAAAAGAAATAATTAACAATTCATGGAACAAATTGATTTTGTTTAAAAAAAATTATAAGAATGGAAACTTAGACAATTTAGATTTAACGTATACGCGAGTATATGGTAGAAGCCGGGATTATTCCTGTGAAACGTCTAATTTATATAACGCTCCCTTTCTCGTTTCTCGAGGGGTCAGGAGGGGATGCGAGGGCAGGGGTAACGGCGAGGGCCCCAGTGAAAGTGAGCCGGTATATGCGGGTACATTCAGCGGTGTATTATACGCGAAACCGAATACAGGAAAAACTCGTTGCTTCTGTTTGTTACTTCTAAACATATTATAGGAGACTAACTTTTTTTTTCCAAGTTCACCAACTTAATTTCTACATAGATTGACGTCTAATTGCATGCATATATCAAAGTAGTCAAACAGGCGTGGAAAAAAAAGAGACGAATGCAACTGTATGTGATTGCAGAAAAGAACCTTTTAATCATATACTCGATATTTTTGTCGCCATTCATTTTACGGCATCACGGAAGGGAAGGCTTCGTTGATTCAAATCATTGTTTAGTTCAATGGACTCCGTCAGATACATTGATTGTGTCAATGTAATAATTGTTTGTACCAACAAATCAGTTGTTCGGTGAATCCAACTAATTGGTTGACTCAATCAATTATAATCAGCCGGTGTCTATTCAGCTGTACATTTGCTTTGGGTAAACGAAGCCTTTTTTAAATTCCGTTTCCAATGTTAATTAAACAGTATTATCACGGAGATTTTCAAAGTCGTTCGCGTATTCCGTCCGGTTAAGTTCTACTCGCGACTATACTCGAGAGGCGTGACGAGAAACGCCTCTCCGAGACGAGGAATAATTATTTCGAGCAGACCGAAGGCTACTCGTGGCACTACTCGGTTATATAGGTAGGTAAAGTTATAATACCATCGTCCTTCTCCCCCCCGCAGTCTATTTCATTCCACGTTGGGTTATACGCACGGCGCAACGCCGACGATTTTATGCTCTGAATAATCGTGACCACCGGCATCAGTAGAATTATCCTAGCGTGCCCGAAAATACACTGCCTCACTTGTTTCAACGCTGCTTAATACCGTCTGGAATATTACATTCAATTCCTTTTCTCTCCTGGCTTTATACAACTTAACCTTTTATCCCTTAATTCTTTTGAATACGAGTGAATGCCAACTTCACTTGAAACCGTGCTTTCAACGCGCTATACGATATTTCTTTTAGTACAGAGCATCGTCGACGTTTCGCCTAATCGTATTAATCATCCATCTCCGTATCCATTTCAACCAAAAAAAAATTGTCGGGAATATTTTTAAAAATCCGCTTGACATACTTATTTTTTATCATACTATGATTTATTCTGTAATGTAGATCGGTCTTCTTTCGTATGAACAGAAAAATACGACGATTGCATAATTTTTGTAATTCTTGTTTTAAGCTGTTATATTCGAGCCTCGTGTACAATCGATTCTCGTAATCCGTCATCGATCATCTCACTGAATCCGTTGGGAAATAACGTTGAAACTTTTTATCACCTGGTTCGACGATATGTACACAACGTGAAACACTTCGATTATTCGGAAGCCCAACACTTGTTATCGGGCTGTACAACCCGCAACTAGATAAGCTGAATGTATTTTTTTTCGCTACACGTATATCGCGTTGTCGAGATGACGATCTCGATTTATCGTCGCGTCGCGTTACACACAGCTGCGAGAGAAAACCTGTCAGGTATTGTCCGCGGTCGGATACCAACTGACAGGCCTCGGTGGTCGCGCGAAGAAAGGCGCGGGAGTCTCTCTCTCTGCTAGGCTCTCGCGAGCCAACACACAGAACGATCCGTTCGTTCTCCTCGTGGACGTCGTCGTTGCGGATCCGGTCGTGCCCGCTTGCCAGCGGAGCAGCCGGTTCTCTCACTCAACCAAGTTTTCTTGGAGTGGGGTACGCTACGTTTACACCTCACAGTCGCAACAAGAGAAACGCGTGTAACCCGAGTTATTTGAGCGAAAAAATATATAATACAAACATTTAAACATTTTCTTTCAACGATGCGTGTATATATCCTCGACCAATCTGTAGGTAGACAGCAACTCTTCAAAGTGTCATTTTCAATTGTCGTTAGTAGAAACAGAATCCTTTTAATATCGATGAGTCTCATTTGTATACATAAACTTAATGGTCAGTCGACTCCTGAAATGCACTAAAATTATCCAGAGCGTGACTAAAAGTCGATCAAAAATAATAATAATAATTGCATTACATAATTTTCTAAATTTAATTTCAATAAAAAAAACCTAATCGTATTGTCTCCATGCCAAGAATACTTGGTTTTGATGGCATTGTTTCGAGGCGCGAAAACAATTGTCAAGAACCCACGATCCTCATTGCCCCACGTCCGTAATGTCGAAGAGTGAGGTAAGCCGAGTCGGTCACTGTTACTAATCAGCCACCCGGTAGTTCTAGCTTTATAAGGTGATGGCCGTGTTCTAGAGGGGATTTCGCAGGGGAAGGGAGAATATTGACAGTATGCGTGTAAGGATGCTTCGAGTGTGACGACTTTGGCTTGGCCACAGGCGAGAATGAAAACGATGCGCTCTTCGCTAATTCCCTTCCTCTTGTACTTCGCCCTCCGCGACGCGGTTCGACACGATCCCACCTGGCAGAGATCTCTATTTTTCTACGTGTTGCGAATTAGTTCGCTGTCCCTTGGTCGAATCGCAAGGTTGCTTGGACTCAAACCGTTCTGCCTTCGCGATTCTATCTCTTTCTCATCGTCGTCCGTCGCTGTTGCCCCCTTATGAATACTGGACGCTTCCTACACTGCGCCGACTTGCTTCGTAGTGGCGCACTCGAAACGTGAGCTGAATTGTTGCGATGCGTAGGAGTCGCTATATTACTTTTTGTCGGTTAGTCATTTATCGGCGACCAGTGAGTCAGTCCGGACAGACAATTCGAGTGGTACTGAGCGATAGAGATAGAAGGAGAGAGACAGAGAAAAAAACATCGCGCGAGCCTCGCGATACAGTCAGAAAACAACGAAGCTTTTCCACTAGGCGTTTTGTTGTGCCCCGCGGAGAGGCACGGAGAGCGTTCATCCGTTCGAGCCACCAATTTCGTTCCATCTCAATCCACTTCGTTCCGCGCTGGCCGTGACTCCGGCCGGCTCGTTCCAGTTAACGGCACGTTCTTGCTTCTGTGACTATGGTTATAAACCGTCTCTCTGTGATATTTCCTACATAGCACTAGCTGGACGACACGATCATTGGGACTCGAGAGAGCTCTCGCGCGATTCTATACCGGAGCTGCTGCCATGGCTGCCCTGAAGAGTGAAAAGAGAACACAGTCCTCAAGGACGTACGTTTCTTCAACAGCTCACAGTTGTCTCTCCCGCGCGGGGTTTCTCGATTATATCGCCTCGAGCTAGGAAGCAATTCACAGCTCACAGGCACGAAGTAGTACCCCCACGTCCGATGGAGAGAGCAACTTTGATTGAATTCAAGGTGCATCGAGTTAAATCTCGCGAACAAGTACGAAGCAACCGGAGATTGATTCAGCGCTTGGTAACTCGAGTACGAATCCGCGTAGGCATTTTGATTTAATGGTACAAGCAGACTCAATCTTATCCGGAAAATCGTGAGATTAAAAATTACGACGAAAAAAAAAACAGGACATCGAATATGAAAATGTATAGGTCGTTTTACTCCATCTATCATTTGATATTATATTTTTTTCGACTATTTCGACCTATTCTCTGTTCTCACGTTCACTCAAGTCATACAAATAACCCTCACGATTCATTAATACTTTTTTAACTTATTAAAAAAAAACAATTTTGAAAAAAGTATTTTTATAGTAATGATTTACGACTGTGAAGACTGCGATAGATTTTTGTCGGGGAGAAAACGAGACAATGTACGAGTCAAAGTTCCGTCAATTGAAATATGTTCATAAAAAACTGATGAATGACTGTGAGAGCCAAGAGTAAGGTAATGTAAGTAACGCATCAGACAATGCGCTATAGAGGTCCGTAGGATAGAGTATGGGCGTTGAACGCTACCAGGACAAGGCTGAAAATTGCAATAGCATGACAGATCGACGAAGAAGCTTGGACCACCTCCGAGATATATCCCACACGGTCGCTATTCTCACAAACAATGATATGTCCCGCTCTCTGTCTTCTCTCCTTCATGTGTGCGTGTGTGCGTGTTCGCGAGTTTTTTTTCCTCCCATGCGACCGTTGCGTAAAGACGTTGTTGTCGCAATCGCGAATTACCGTCTTATTCTCTAGGATACGATTAGTCAACCATCAGCGATCTGTACGATCTTCGTAACGCGCAATTTCATAGAGCCGTAACGTACACGTGCGTCGAAGGAAAAAGAATGAAACCCAACTTGAATGAATATTTCCAGGAAGTCGTATAGATCACGCGTTTCAAGAGCCATACGGTTGCTCGTGTTATGCATCTATGTAATACGTACACGTTTTTTGTGGAATACAACAAAAGATTCTCTAGGACGCGTATCGAGGGGAGTCGCGAGATAAAATCGTGAAAAATGGCCCATGCCGCATTTGTTTCTTGCGTCTGGTCGCGCGTCGAATCGTTTCGACAGTCTCGCTCGATTTCCGTCACGGTCACGCTGCAACCGGACAACACGAGAAAAAAACCCCACCATAGTACGGATAGAGAATTTTCCTGCTAGGCAAAACAGCAGAGTTCGAGCTTCGTTGATGGTATTGTATTGGAAGCCTCGAGGAACGGTCAAGGGCCTTTGGGAAAATTGTGTCCACCGGGCGGTTTGTTGTTTCAACGATATCGGCGAAGGAAGAGATTCTATGCCGAGCTGTTTGGAACGGTACCATCGCGCTGCAAGTCGGTTGAGCTCGCGACTGATTGGAGGATCAAAATAAAATGCATCAGTTGGAGGTGTCACGATTTACCGTTTGCCATAACGCTCGAGCTAAGAACGCGAGAGCCCTCCCCTCTTTCGCAATACCAGAACTAAAATATCGTTGCTCAAGCGTGTAGAGGCTTTAGCTATCTATGTAGCTGCCGCTGCTGCTGCCGTTGCTGTTGCGAGCTGAACGGAATGGCGGGCCACGGTGAAGTGAAAGGCGACGGGATATCGTGATAGGGGCCTGGCTCTCTTGTGCATACTGCTTATACACACGTACAAACACACAAGTATTTACATATTATATACCAGCAGCTAGAGCTGCAACCATGCAAATGTTGTTTGAGGGCAGCAGTGAGAGAAGATTCAACTGTTACATCAACGAAATAGTAAAATATTGGTTGCGAATGTTTAAACTCACTAGAATTAGATACAGGCCAATCTCCAGATTCGTTCGGATCAACAATTTCGTCTGAGTTATTGGAATTGTTAATAGGTTTTTCGAAAGGTAACCGCTTCGGACTCCTCACGACCACGAGCTCGTTGGAAATCTGTCTATCGAGTAAAAAATTCGAGACCGAGTGAAAAATTAACGATCGAATTTAGTAATTTAATTTTACGACTAGGATCAGAAAGTTCGAGCCAAATACACCAGGCATAGAGAATTGTTTCGCCGTTTTTGTCCTTCATTTATTGCCACTATCTATTAGGTTTTAATTCGACGAAAATTGTATGCCGCGACTGAGCGCGAGCGTACAGCGCGGGTCACTGCGTAGCAATTACGACAACGACGACTTCTTCCCACGAGTAAAAGTTCGATCTTGTGTAAATGCGGTAATTAACCGGCTTTATTTTATCACCTCTCTTGTGCATCAAAGCGAATGCGCTATGACATAATTACAGCTGCTATCCGTTTGTTGAAAACAGACGGCCGTAAGCCACGCTATTTTATGCGTCAAACGATGTGGGACACGTCCACGTCCTTTGCTGACAATCGATATAGATATATGTCGATCGACGTATATATATGTATATATAATAATAGCTTACATTTCAAAACGGCGCTGATCATTCCAACGATAAAAATTCATGGAGAAACGAGGCCCAAGCATGACAGCAATAATTTATCGATAGGAAATACATGAACATCGGGGTTCCCTTTCTCGGTTGTTCTCCCTGATCGAGTAGGCGATTATTGCATACAGAAGTTTGAGATAACGATTCCGTCGTTTTGCACGCAAGAACTTTGGGCGAGAAAATCTTTGGACCTCAACTATACACAGGAGAGTTTGTGCAGTGAACACGATTACAAACTCTGTCGGAGTCTCGAAGAGTCTCGTTCTCGTTATAAATAATAAATCGAGTATACAGTCCTTAGTCGCCCCCCTCCCCCCCCCCCCCCCCCCCCCCCCCTTTTGCCCCTCTCTCTGGTTTCCCTCTGTCTTCCCACGGTCGTTAGCGAATAGTCGCGATGACATTGGCGAACATGCAGAGGAGAGGGCCAAGGCGGAATACCAATAGCTTCGAGCTTTTCGTCTCTCGCAGGAACTTTGCCAAATTCCGCGGGGCCGAAGATCCCCGAGAGTTCCATTCCTCTTCGACCTCTCTGTCCCTCACTCTCGCGCTATCTCGTTTCTCTGCACTCGCGCGGGAGCCAGCTATCGGCAAATGGTCTGAGCCTGAAGTAGTAAGAAAAAGAAAACGACGCAGAAAACCAGGCGAGAGGAAAGAAATGATCGCAGGGCAGATATAGTAGACTATATACCGTGAAAGCAACGATGTATAGACGAGAGGGAAAGCATGCCAAGACGACGCAATAGGTGCTGCTGATGTCGAGCAGTTTTGTATTTTTTCGTTGGATCTCTTTTGCCTACTTTCAGTTTTTTTACTAACAACGATGTACGCGATTGACGAGTACGCTCAAAGTCTAAAGTGACGAGCAAATGAATTATAGTACAGTAAAATAATATTCAAGTTGAATTTTCAACAGTTTGAGCACTGAATGCTTCTTTGCTAGACGTGCAGAACGTTGATTTGTTCTTATGACTATATCGATGTTCGTAATCCAATACTTTCGGGCGATCAAATGAACTGTACTTCAAACTATTCCGATGATTTTTTTTCCAAATTACCTCTTTCGATAATATTGAAACTGTGACGTCCATTGTAAACGTTCAAGACCGTTGAACGCGACAGATTTTTTCGATAAATCGAACTCCTTGTAAAAAGTTTCGTTGAAGTCGGGGAATTTTACGATCGACTTCATCTTCGCGCGTGGAGGAAAGTAGAATTGCGTTTTTTTTCCTCTCGAATCGTTGGAGGGTGACGGACTCGAGCGCCGTTGGAGAGTTTGCGGATGCTACTAGACGGAAGTTGATGCCGGGGCGGATCTTCGGTGCGAGGAGAATCGAAAGAAACGCAAGGCCTCGGTCAGCTCTCGGTAAATAAAAAAAGAAGAGTGATCTCTCCGAAGCAGCAGCAGCAGCGGAGACGATCGAGCAACAGTTCAAGGAGCCGTACAAACGGCAATTACGAGCGTGCCGAGTGGTGTAATCGTGTCGCGTAACTAGCGAGAAAAGAGAAGCTTCTCTCGAGTGTTCTATCTCGAGAGAAACGAGAGAAGAGCCAATGGATGGATCACAGCCCCCGACGTATTTCTCTTCAAACCCGAGCCTACAGTTTAGAGTCTCCGATGCATCGACCTATCACGACCTGAGAGGGTCGTTCAACCACGACCGACGGGACTAGTCTTTATTTTTCCTCTCACAGTTTTTCCCGCGCTACACATCGAACTACCATGTAGTTTGCTCCTAAGCGCATCCAGTACACGTGTAATCTCTTTGCCTGCCACTTGGATACTCACGCAATTATCTCTCAGCACGGTTTTGCATACATATTATATATTACGTAAAATTGTAGTGGTTGGATTTAGTATACCTAGATACGAATATTTCTACGCTCAAACTATACAGTATTTCATAGAGGGTTGAAAAAATTACATCGCAATTTCCTTTGAAGGATAGATGAATATAGTGAATATATCGCGTCGATAAAAAAATTCCACTGGCCTATGAGCTTGGACGTCCGATCGTCAGGGTGTCGTAAACATCCTCCGTGTTAATGCCTCATGAATAGCGCAAGGACAACACTAAAAGGGGTTGAAATTTATCTCAAACTCGAGTGCGGTACTGACGAGAAGTTCGAGGATCCCGCCGAATTTAAGTTCGAGCTATACACAGGACGATGTTGTTTTAAAAAAAAAGACTATCAGCCAATGAATAGATGCCCTGGAGAACACAAAGGGTGGAAGTTCAGCTTGCGATCGAGTGAGATATAGACGATAAGTTTGAAGGTTCTATCCTATCGCACGGAGAACAAAGGTTAATCCACTTCCCCGGCAATATATTCGCGTCTCGCCTTTGTCCGCCTCTACTAGCCGAAGTTCTCCACCGGCTCTTTCGAACGTTAATCTCCCGGGCGTTTGATGTTTCAACTCGTCGAGAAAGATGGAACGACGAAAGACGGGCTATTTACACCACCTTGGATGCTCCCTCGTAGCGAATTAATCTCCCTACTGATGCTGCTTCGTTTGCATGATACTTTGTAGCCGTACGAGCGACGCTCGGGACGCAGACGAAGACCCATGCGGCCCAACTACAAAACTCAGACTGATAGGCGCAATTAACTATCTCGCGTACCTTCGCATCCTGGCGTATCTGAAGGTCGCGAATGTACGAACGTTTTTTAATACCCGGACGATCCATAGACATTGTAAATGAAGTTATCAATTCACTCGAGTTCACAATTCGAGGGACTCCTTTTAGGTAAATTGATTTTCGCAATGATAAAGAAAAGAAAATATGTCTTTTTCTATCCTATAGCTGCATGAAAGTTTCGCTAAAACAACGATACGGCTGTTTGTAATAAGTTTTTTTCGTATGTCATCAAAGAAAGTATTCTCCAAGGGACCTTTGTACATTTTACGAGAAATATTTTTCTTTACTTCTCGCTGTTTTATTATTCGAGTTGTCCGGAACAATAAAGAGAACACTGTACCCCGTGAAGGGTTATATCGCAATACCAACTTACCGCTCTCGTGTCGAAATTCTGCTGATTCAAATTCGCCTCATTGTTGTTTATACGATTGTTGTTGTTGAGATTGCTGTTACGATGACTGCTTCGCGTTGAATTCTGTCGACTACTGCTACCACTACCACCGTTATTTCCATTATTGTGCTTGCCGTGTTTGTGCAGTACCATAGCGGCGAACATCGCGCACAATTTTTTTTAAATTCTTCTCAAGTTCTGTTCGTTTATTTTTCTGTATGTCTCATTTAACTTTTTAAGTCGATCAGTCCGTGAGTAATGTTTTCGTTCGCATGAAGGCTCACATCGGAGACACCTATGTAAAGTGATTCGTTTCTTGTAAAATATATTCGTCCAATTACATCGTAATCATTAATTATTAACATTCGTGTAACCCATTTACGGCGAATCGTGATCGCGATGCTGTAACGTTGTAAAAAAAATTCTAGTGCTCTGCGCCTTTTCCATGGCAACTCACTTAATCACCCAGTTGAATGTACTTGTGATCCGTGCTGGGATTTAATGTTCAAACAACTCAAAAACCTAGTCGAGGAAATGGAAAAAAAGGGGGAAAACAAGATTTAAACTGCATGATATCGAACGCGACCCAAGTTGACGAACGTGCCGTTAGTAGATTTAGCTCGTTCCACCTGCGTTTGCGAAACGTGCGTCCAGTGGGTGGTTACGTGTCGATTTACATAACTCGTACGTACATTACGCACGCGTAATACCAGTATGAGTTTAGTGTAAGTAGAGATTGCTTGAATGTTGCTGATACGGATGTACGTAGGTACGAGAGGGGTTTACGCGGGATGCGGGGAGTCAAAGGGTTGGCCCCGGTGCTGCTGGTGTCGCTGCTGCCCGCTATGCTTGTATCGTGGCCTCGGGACATTTCCTGTCCGGTTGCATCGGCAACACGCGCGTGCATCCGACACTCAGCCAGTTCTGTCACATAATCATCCAAAACGTACGGACACACACTCGCTATATTATAAAATGTTCGAGTTATTTTTCCAAGGTTTTTACTATCTGAATTCACTTCTATCGGATGTCGTATTTGCGAGCTACAACGCGCGACGAAAGAGTCCAGCGCTAAACTATCAAACTTTCGTTTCGTAACGGTCCAAGTTGGAAGATAGTAAAATTCATCGTAGACGCGAGTGGAGGGTCTATTGTCGAGGAACGAGGACACCGATGATATTCGTATATACGTATATATGCACGTATGTTATATTTATCTCGTGTATACACGGATACAAATGCATCGAAGACAATGAGTAACAAATCCTACCGACGAGGGCAAAACGAGAGAAATATCGACAGTTGAGAGAGCGAGAGGAGGCGAGATATTCAATGTTGAACCTCAAGCGTGTATATATATAGATAGAGATGTAAATATACTTTTCATGTCGAGTACCGCTGAGAAAAGCGTCGATGAACGTCCACGATTTCCTTTTGTCGTCGCATATCCTGGCACAGTTACCCGTCCCAACGTCACATCGTAAACGTTATATTTCTATCGACAATATGTATGTTTACTGAATATCGTGCCGCGAAACGTGACGACGCGGTCCAAATGTCCACGTCTGGAAATTGAGGTTTGTTGTCATCCATGTCACGAAAATTTCATGTTTATTCGGCAAATTGGCTCGACTGGTGACCCGCGCGAGTCCATCAATTTTCAGCAAAGATCAACTTTTACATCTCGGAATTCTTTTATTTTCCGAGATAAAGTTGAGCCCAAAATTAAAGTTTCAGTTATTTACAAATGAAGTTTCTCACAAAGAAATGCATCTTTGTGAACATAATCCTTGTCATTTAAACGGTGCACTAACGATAATTTCACAAATTTCTATTTCTAACTCTTCGAACTGATTTCAATATTGAGAAGTCAACCGACATTTCCGTCCATTATCGCGTAGGCGATGGGGTCGATTTACGTCTGATTACCCATTACTACTTATCGTTTGTTCAGCATATTTTATTTTTTTCATGATTCTCTCGTTACTCGAAACGTGTAGTCAATTTGATACACGATTATTATTCTTTTCTTTTTTCGTTCAAATCGAAAATAAATTCATTTTCATCGTTATCTCGTCCTATCACTGCTATCGCGTCTCTCGGGCTACGAACCGAACGATTTGGCTTCACTCCGTCCTCTAAAAATAGTTGTTCGAAATGGTCCACAAGATCGATAGCGGGCAGGTAACACCGCGGTACCTACTCCGCCACTCGAAATCGCTCGCTCTCGCGTTTTCGTCGCGATTGTATTGGAGGGTACTCCCAGAAGCAAATATGTACGAGAGATACGATAATGGAATTTCGATCCTCGTGTCAACGACTCCGGCCATCGCGCCGACGAGTGCGGCATATATTCATGCAGTGCAAATCGTCGGTAATGTATATAAACACCGCTCAACTCTCATCAGTAACTATTTCAGTCGCTATTATATTTACGTAGCTGTTGCGCACTTCGATTTGTATAATTTCTGCACATGCTTTTAGTGTAAACATCGCGTAATCGTTGGCGCGATATACGCGAGTATTACCTGGCGGACTCCCGGAAGCACGAAAAAAAGGAACTGATTTTATTATTGAAATTTAATGTATACTTTAACGAATCAACGTGTACACATAGTTCGGTTCAGCCGCTGAAATTGTGTACTGAATCTACTTTTCGTCGAAAGACAGTCATTGTCATGCAATGCCATCGATCATTTATCGGTTCATACAATTACTAACAGGTGACAAATACATCTCTGAATATAGCGATCGAGTTTTACTTAAAATAAACGGCAACAGCGAATTGTCGGAATTGAGTTTAGCTTTCCAGTTGTGTACTTTCGAATAAGCAACGAACGACAACGAGTGAACTTTATCGAAGGGGGAGTTCAATGTACGATTATTTTAGCAGCCGCAACTTTATGTTCTCCAACACGCTCTCGTTTCGATAATGCAAACGGGTCAGGGAAAAGTGAGCGTTCGAAGGCGATACTTGGTAAGAAAAAAAATTGTCGTTGGACGAGTTTTGATATAAAATAGTTTGAATATCGATGCAGTTTGATTTTTTTACTAGTTGACATCCTGGTAAGGTGGCTACAACTATCGCAAAAGCTCGAGTAAACTGACCGACACGGAATATATATGTGATTATACGTGTACACGTTGGAGGTGGAGAAGCAACCGGTTTCGCGTTTCTCGCTTCAGCACCGTCGAAACCCGGACGCACAAAACCCCGCTGCATCGTGCAGCACGCAAGCCTCTCGTCTCAAGAAATTGGCTTTAGAATCCTCAAAGACGGCGCCGACGACGATACCGAGCCAGGATGTTTATAGCGAATTTTCGTCATTGGAACAACTCGAATGAGTCCTCCTCCGATGTGTTTAACGAGATGAAACAGGCGAGCTTCTGATTTAGAAGAAATGGAAGAAAGAAAATCACCTTCCCGCTGCGAGAAGTGACTCCACAAATCGTTGCCTCCCCATGTTGTACCACCCCTCACTAAATTACGAAAGTTCGTACCCCAAGACGTCGTAAATCGTAAGCTTTTTTTTGCTGCCACGAAGCGAAGAGTCACCGAGGGGTGTGTGTTCTCTCGATTTCGGCACGTGGAGAGGCGAGAGACAAAGACTATAGTTGGTTTCTACTCCCAGGGTGTAAAAAGGAAATCCAATTTGGTACTTGAGAAAAAAACAATTTGGGTTATAATTTCCGAATTTTCATCTTTCAATGGCTTTTTTTTAAATATATGTACTTAATATGTTTGTAAAAGAGGCTGAGACTTTTTATTTTATACTGACACATTAGAAAAATTGATTATTGGCAAACAGTGTTCAGTCGACAATTGTCTTTGAAGGTGAATCTGAATGTAATAAAGAAAAAGAAATTTCGTGAATACATCTTTCGTAATCCTAGGAAAAAATAATTTTTTAAAAATCACTCAACTCCTCAAGCAAATCTGTTTTTTTTTAACCAATTTTTAAAGAGTTTAATAACGAGGCTAGCAAATTTTTTAATCAATGTATCCGCATTTTTTCGTCAACCTTATTCGAGTGAAAAAAAAATATAAATTTGAAGAAAAACTCTGAAACGAATCACGTGCCTCCTCCGCTCGCTTTGAATGAACTATTCCAGAGAGTTTCTGGCAAACCCGTCATGAAGATTTAATTCGATATATAGGGCGATGTGTATGTTTTTTTTACACTGACTCGATTTCGTTCGAACTCAAGGACGTTTTTTTTTACCCGCAAAGTTAGGCAGAGAAATAGATTAGCCGAAGAGGCTGCAGAGTGTGCGGTAAGCGGCCGCGCGTCGACTGAAGCCTTCGGCAGCGTCGTCGGTTCTTCGGGATGGTTGAAGCCGAGGGCCGGCCGCGCACAACCCCCGACGCGGTTTATTCCAACAACCCCCACGCGCCTCTGGTACCAACGTCGCCACTGCACACCCCCAGTGCCAGCTTTCTCCATTCTCCCTTTTCGCTCTCTCCGACACGTTAGATCGCCAACTCCGACACACAAAACCGCGGCGTATATCGCGAGAAGTCTCTTCGCGTTGGCAACCGCCGGACGTTTATACGGCGGTGGGGGATGTCTGCTCGCGAAATTACTTCACCCCGTGATACTGTATAGCGAACGCGAACGAACGGACGAGAGAAGCGGCTGCAGGCGCACGAGAAGTAGTAAAAGTTTGTGCGTGCAAGAGGCCCCTTCAGCAATATATCGTGAAATATATATACGTATATAACAAGTCCTTTGCAGTTATACGAGCGCAGCGGTCTGTTTCATGAGCTTGATGAGGACAGACCGCTCCTGATCCCTTCCTTATAACCCCATGTCTCAGGGGAATTTTCCAACCAGAAAGACCTTTTGTTGGTGCCTGACCGAATGGCGATTTATTTCTACACGAAGGCCAAATGCCAGACCCGATAACGGTGAGGACTTAGGTATCGGTACGTGAGATGGTTCTTTACTTTCAAGGGGTGTTCTTGCCAAGGAACAACGTACTGCATGTACATGTATAAACATTACGAATTCAGCTATAGAGTTTAGTTACCTTTGTAACAAGCAACGAGCCATCCAACATTTGTATTAATAACATGATAGCTATGAAAAAACTATAGCTGATTTAAATATTTTGACAATTTGAATCCTCACTGCAAATGTTCGAAAACATCAGGCTGCAATAAGAAATGTTCTGGCACTAGCCTAGGAGCGTGAAGCCACTAAGACGGAAAGAATCTGAAGAAGAAATGTAATTCTTTGTTTTTTTTTATTCCTGTAGACGACGATAGTGACGATGAAACACGAGCCGGTGAAACGTTATCGCGTATGAATTCCACTGTTACAAATAGCGATAGATTGATCGCGGACACCTGTAACTCGATAAAATTCTCATTTTTATTCTATTCAATTTCTTCGTATGTTCCGCGAGCGACATTGTACGTGAACCCCCCTGCCGTTTGGTCTCATCTCCTGCCAGCGCAATCTGCAACTTCCGGAAACGTCGCCAGAAAGACTAGACTTCTCCAGACTCTCATACCCGCGTGCGGCATTTTCGATTTCGCTTCGCGTTCTCTTTAGCGTTGTCATGCTAAACCGCATAGCCCAAACACGATCGAATGTTGTTGTGGAACACAAGGAGCTACAATATCAGATTTCTCTATTGATTTATTTTGACGTATTCCATTCTGATATACCTTCGAATTAAATCTCCGCATCATTTTTTAATCGGAAAACCTTACGTGGAAACCCTTGCGTGGAAAACCTTACTCGGCGAGCTCGGTCCATTTATCGCAATCACATCGCGCGGTATCGATTTCACTACAACCACGCAAAAACATATTCACTCGAAGTCGAGTAATGTCAGAATTAAACGAGATAGAAAAAATATATAGAGTTTGGCAAAGTAAAATAAAAATAGTACGGAAAAAATTGCCTTTTGTATTGCCGTAAGCATGGGACGATATTCTGTGCGGCAAGCTGTAGAACCCTCAGCACAAGAGTTTTTCAGCAAAGTCCGCTCAGTTTATACAACAACATATGCAGAGAAAGGATCGCTGTGAGCCGCGAGCGTCCGTAAATCGAGGCAAAAGTATCCTGAAGGGTGAAACACACGCGAAGGACTCTCGATGGGTAAGGATCTCGTGGCGAGCCGTAAAACCGCACGGACCTGCCTCTCGCTGCATGGCCAGTCCCGATGTGGCCAAAACGAGTATGTAATCATATTTTAAATCACGCCGCAAGGTAAACCGCCGCTTATAGTTGGGCACACGGAAAAAGAAAATGGAGGTACTCCAGAAATCACAGCTTTATTCGGGATTAGAGCTACCTCCACGTATAATAAAAAGAAAAGAAATTGTGAAGAGTGGGTAGTTTTTTTTTCAGTTTTTCGTCAAAAATCGATGTTTCAATGTGTGACGAAAAAAATGGATCAAATGTCTTTTATCGTAGGAGATAACAATTGTAACAATTATTTTATTTCTGAAACATCTTTCTAGGTTCCCGCGTTAAAAGTCACGTCATAAACCGTTACGGACAAAAGTTAACATTTTCAAGGAGTATTTTCTCATAGAGTTCTTTTGTAAGTGGGCGGGGTAGGACTGCCTTATTTACGGCATAGGATATCTTGTTTCATTGCCCCGTATGATCTATTGACGGATAATAAATAACTCAATTTCCTCCGTTTTGCCGAGGACGTAATTCAAATTCGAAGGCTGAAATGGATTTTTGTAGCGTCCGAGCTCCTAATGAGCCATGATGAAATGTGCAACAGGCACCATGACATCGTAAGATAACCCTAATCCTCACAACAAGCAGTTGACTCAATTTAACTTTTTTTTTTACTTCAATGTAGCAAGCGGCGTTATAGTATAGTAGGGAAAAAAAGACCGTAATAACAGCTTATCTTGGGGAAATAAGTGGCAGGGGTTTTGTAATAACGACCAGAAAGAAATTGAAGCTCGTAAGGGTGCTCGTTGAGTAAGAAGAGATGGAGATAGTATAGAAGAGACGTTGGAGAATCGCGGGTGCGGGGTTATATGCCACGGGCCAAACCCTGGGCATCGACCGTCTGGCGACGACGGCCGCAGGTCCTGGGGCAAGGACCTTCAAGGCTCTATCTCCCCGACGCCTGCCGTCTCGCGATATCTCTTTCTCTCTTTGCCCTCCAAACCCTCCCACAAACAGGCGCTTCTTCACCCTATCAATTTATACGAGACTCGTGCGTCAAACGAATGACGACGTGGAACTTCTATCGTCTGCTAACACGAATCGCTTGATCGAAGAACTACGCATTTAACATCGCATATCCTTTTCTATAAACAGATTCGGGAAATGAATTTATGCGATTGAAGTTTATGTACGTCAAATAAAATCTATCTTAATTTCCAAATAATACTTGTTTATGTTTTTTTTTATTTGATTAAAATAGTTTAATGTGTGTACGTTCGTATATGTATACGTGATGTTTTTTCAATATTTCGTGACATTGATGAATATAACGTGAAGAAATATGTTGAAATAATTGAATCTGAGGGGAAAAAGAAATATTGGCACGTCCTGCCGTTGTTGCAACGGGATTAAAAACGTGACGAAAGCTAGTGGCTGGGAATTTAATCACGGAGACACTAAGACAAACTAGCAGGGATCGAACTCCAAGACCTTTGAGTACATTGTGTACTCCGTGTACACAGTTGAGATGCTCTGAGGATGAAGAACGAAAAAGCCCTTGACTTAACCATGAGTATCATATAAAAAGAGAAAAAAAGAAACGAACATTTTCCGATGATTTCGCTGACTCGATGGAGTAAACAAACGGTATTGAATTATTGTTTCACGAGGTCAAGGTCAGCAAGGCCTTAGCGTACGGTAGCTTCGCGTGTGTGCGCATGTATGAAACATTCTTGTTGGCGATGACGACGCCCGACGCCTCGGGATACAGAGACATTTTTTGAGAGTCACAGGCTTACAAAATAAATTCCAACTCGTTGGAGCGGAATAATTCAAAGTTGCAGACTTTGTTCTATGGTGTAGGGGCAACGTCGGACTCGACGTCGGAGTGGATCTCGAATTTTCCCTGTGCATACGTTCATTCTCTACCACCGTTACCGTTCAGGGTGCGCAACTCTCTCGACCACCTGTTCGACCTAATCTCTGCTGGTCGAGTTCTGTCGGCAGGTCGCATTTCCGCATGACTAGACTTCTCGCGATATCGTAATAAAGCGTAATAGCGGGTAAGTGCCGCTCCTGTGCGGAAGCTAACGGATATCTGTATTCAATTATTATCGTGTAAAATATCGCTATTATCGAGACAAGTTAATGTCGGACAATCTTTTGTCCCGTTTCGATTTATCGTAAGAAACGAAAAGGCTATTCGAGGTAAAAAGAACCTTGGGGAAAATTTGAACGGCCACTTTTACACCTCTCCTCTGGGAGAGTCATCCAGAATTGGTAATGATTCATCCAGGGATTTGAGAGATCAGATATTTTAACAAGGCAGCAAAGATATTTTTAATCTTCTATGTAAGAAAACTTACGCAAGATCTTAAAAACCTTGGCCAAACGTATGAAAATAATTTCAAAAAACTCTCGAATATTTCGTATGATTCATCATATTGTTTGAAACTTCCCGTGCATTGTAGGATATTAGAGTTAGAATTGAAGTTAAATTATAGAACATGTCGAATTTGTGCTAATTTTTTTTTTATTCACATTGTGTCTACCCTCCGACAATGTAATACAATATTTTTCTAATTATTCATTTAGTCCTTCTAATGCCTCCACATATTATTCATTGTTCTTCAATGGACATTAAACGTATTGTATTTATTAATATCGTTTGAACGAAGTTTGAAAAAGAAGTTTGTCGCAAACCAACCGGATGTGCCGCCACTAATCTTTGCGTAAAAGAGAAACTCTCTCCGTGTCGCCGGTATCAAAACGCTTCTAGCCTCACGCGATAAAATATGTAATTTATATGCAGCGTCGTAGTTAGTCGAGTCCTGGATAACGCGGGCAAGGTGCGATAAGACGTCGGTGTCGTGCGTTCCGAGGCCGCCCGCGTTTGCAATGTCTCTCTCTCTTTCTCTCGAAGCAACGGTACCTCACTTTACTCCACGTATGTATATACCTCAAGTATATATAGGTGGAAGGCACCACATTACCGCGGACTCTCGCCGCGCGACGTTGGTCTCTCGGATTCCAGCTCCGCCAAGCCAAGAGAGAGGAGACCACGACGTTACCGGAATGCCCATTGCGCATCTGCATAGTACGATTTACGCTCTATACATACATATATGTATGAGTATGCGTTGTACATACATATAGCGTCCGAGAAACACGCCCATGATGATCGTATGGTGCGTACATAGACGCGAGAGGAGAGGCAACCTCATGCCTCCTTAATTGATCGATCCGTTCCCATTTCTACCTTAAACCGTTTTACCCCTTTTTCCTTCTCCCCTGTTTTTGCCTCTTTATTGAAGTCCTCGGGGTCTCCGATTCAAGCTTTACTGCCTTCCTCAAACCCTTCCCCGTTGACTCTCTATTGAAGGGAATACGGAAGCCGGTACGATTATTTACCGTTTAAAATCCTTTTATTTAATTTAAAACCATTTCTTCCATCATTATTACTCGCAAATCCATTAATCTCAATCTGCTTGTATTACAATGGGTGCGCAATAATACCTATTCTCGATCTGGTGAATCACCGCTCGAAATCGCGCGAAGGGTGTTTCGGTTTCGCGCAAAGTGGAAAACTTGGCAAATATGCGTGTCTTATTCACTCATAGAATTGAAGAGACGATAGAGATATTGCTGAGAGTCGAGAATTTTTAACGAAAAAAGAACATGTGACAAGGAGGCTCGGTTGACGGGACTCGTCGCTCTGGTATGCAAGAGAATTTTGCTACGTGCCCAGGCAACTGTGAGCCGAAACCAACGAGCCGACCAAGATTCGTTGGAATCTTGACTGCGGCGAAAGTGGAACGTTTCCTCTCTTGAACCTACTTTGGCTTCGAATCTACCTTGGTTTTTTTCCCGTCTTCTTTTTACTTTCCTAGGAGATAAAAATTTGTGATGCTATCCTCAAAAGTTACGGGATCAAAGCATCGGAAGTTTGTCTGACACTGCAACAAGTCTCGTGCACTCTAAGAGGGTTTTTCCCTCGACGCATTCTGAAAGTATTCTTCGAAGAAGTAAAAATCTTAGATCCGGTTTGTTGAATTTCATTCTTTCTTTAATTCAAGAGTCGCTCGCTCCCATTTTGTGTAAAGTATATTCAGTTGTACGTGGCACAGAACAAGGAATCTCGAGTATACTTCACGTGGCTTGTTGTTTGTCCAGAGAGAAAAGCTTCTCGCCGGTACGAAGACTGCCATCTGCCGCCGGTTATCTGACGCATGTCGCGTTTCCTGGGCTCGTTGAGACCCGTCGTCGTACCGCACACGGTAAACTTTGCTACCGCAATACCGGCGAGTATGCTACAGAATTTCGAATTTATCAACTAACTGGTTTTCGGTACGTATTCGGCGTGTGTAACACGTGGACAACGATGATTGTAGGATAGGTGGCCCTCTGTCGCGTAATCGGTTTCCGGCCAATTTGCGGTCACCGAAGCAATTCTGGTTAACATTGGCTCCTCTATTTCCGACAATCGCGGCTCACGCATAACTACAGCGAACAAGCCATGTATGAAACAAGCCCCAGTCGATGACGAAACAGCGAGGCGTTTTATTTATTCGCTCGGGGTAACTAACTGTTTTATAGATCAGCACACGGCCTAATGTGATTTTATTTGCCCAATTAATTTTCGTGAGCAAAATGATTCGAAACAAAAATCGGATATAAAAAGATAGCCAAACGTTTTGGAGCATCGTTTCATTTCTACGGGGTATAAATATACGAGTTGAATATCCGAAAATTTTAGTACTACAAGGTCTGTAATTACATGAAGTATTGCAAACGAGAGACGTGATTAATCAAATCAAAGCATCGTCGGTAATCAAAACGCAATTACAATGAATGTTCATTTTCTACATTATTTATTGGTATCTGCCTCAATAAGAAGTTCTTAAATGTTCTTTCATTAGTCGATGCTCTGAGATTCGCCAATGCACTCTGTTCAAATTTGTTTTTATTTCATCGACAAAAGAGAATCTAGAAGATTATTTTGTATTTCCATCGAGTCTACTTCGGTAATTCTGGAGTGGTTGAAATTTTAATCAAGGAGAATGGATAAAAGAAAGCGAAAAGAAGCTCGAATTTTCCGGTAATCGATACAGCGAGACCTGCCGAAGGCATTTTCCCAATTTCTTCGAAGAACAGAGAAAATGAGAATGCTGCAGCGTCGAAGAGATGTATAGAGAATTTCGAATAGGTACACCGAGTGTGGGAAAACCGGCAAAGCGCGGACGCGGAGGCGAGGAAGGAATTCCATTATCCTCGCGAGAGGCTTCTCGAGAAGCTTTACAACGTTTTCGCCTACTCGAAACCCTCCTCTCGAACTCTCATTTTCCTCTTTCTTTACAGACGGAAGGATGTCTTCTTACAGCGCGAAACTCATACCACCCAAATGGCCTCGCAGTTCTCCCGTCTTGCTTCTCGGTTCTTTTTCTCTCTGGGTAGCTCACGGATTTTCCGAACTAACGCCAAGGACTGCAGTGATGCTTCTTTGGACGGGGCGTATTTCGCAAGGATGAGTCTCGCGGGGATTTTTGGCAAAGAATTGTCCCGCGAATAGTTAAGAACTCCGACGACGCTCTTTTCCGAAAAGCTCGAACTTTGGATAATTGTTATTGAAACTCAACAAACAAAAAATAGAAGAAAGCATGGACCATCTTGTGGTGTAGATGTTGCGACAAGTAGGTATTCTCTTGGAAATTTTTTGTATTTTATCTCTCATTCTTAACCACCGACCCATATTTCTGAAAACCCAGCCCATTCGGGCAGATAAAAACTGTGCAAATATTGTTGATATCCAATAAACTTTGCGTGTTTCGAAAACGCGATGCCGCATGAAATTGGAGATAAAAAAGAGTGACCGAAGGAAAAGAGAGTTAGAAGAGATCGTGCAGCGTTCTGTGGTCGTGCAACGACCTTGCCGTTGAGTTTAAACCCACACGGTAATCGGCGTGAGCAACGGGAAATCGAAAAGATCGACAGCCTCACCACTCGCGCGAGAGAAGAGCAAGCAACAAAAAAAATCCATGTCGAAAAAAATGGTAGGAGAAATACTTGCGTTGGCCGAAGACCGGCTTGAGAATTGCCAGCAGGGAACTTGACTCTCCGACGGGAGAGTAAGACAGCGAGCGAGAGAGCAGCAAAACTCGTTTGGTGTGCGAAGCGCGAACTTGGATGAGACAGGCGAAGGTACACGCGTCGAGACACCATTAAGGAGTCTCGCTGGTCGCGTAGTCTCGTGAATTGTGGGTGTTTCCGCGACGGGTTTTGCTCTTCGTGCATAAAGTCCCTTCGGAAAATATATAGTCAAACTTTGGATTTTCCATGTCCTCAGCAACGATGATAAATATAAAATGATAACGAGGCGCATATTGCAGATGTGCTCGGCTGTTAGATATGGAACAATTAACAATTTTTTTTTCCGCGTTTAACGGCGTGACGAAGGCAGCTTTTCGCGATCGAGGTCGATCGATCCTCTCGGCTGCTAGGGCTCTTCGCCAAAAGGTGTTGCCTTTATGTACTATAACGTACCCTATGTGCGTTAGAGAATGAGAAAGACGGTAAAACGCGGTGCACTGTATATACGTTGATATATATGTAGACGATACATACATATGGATGTATACGAAATACTATAATGTATGTATGTGTATGAGTGTGCACCACAGACTCGCGGTATTGATCTGTTATCGCGGGCGTGCAATTCGCCGTGGTCTTTCCTCGCGCGCCGACTTCGAGCTCGGGTTAAGGCCTTGGTACTACGTAGGGTCTATCTCAATGTGTTTGCACCGGTATGCACCTCGTGAACGATGCATAAATTTTCATTCAACGGCGAATTCCAGGTCGCACGTCTGCACCAGCGACAAGGATATTGCGGATTCGGGAATTACGGGAGAGAGATGATCCGCTCGAGACGAAGGGATGTATATATGCATGTGTATATGTATATACATTCCGTTATTGGAATGTAATGCAAATCGAAAAATTTATATATACGATCGATTTATTCGCGTATGCATAAATTAGTTTTCTTCATACATGTCCGTTGACCTGATTTTATCTACTATTGTTAGTCCTAGAATATCCAATAAATTTTAGAGAAAGTAAACGAAATTTTACAGCATCTGGTGCTATAAATAGAAATAAATTAGAGAAACAATTTGACGACTTCAGTGCAGATTTCAGCGTTATATATTGAATCAGGAGCAAAGAAGTGATAAGTCGGTAGTCAGAGGGGAAAAATACAGCGGATAGTAAGACGAAGAAATGAATAAAAAAAAATTGTTGTCCGATCGTTTTTGAGCAGAAATGGGATTTTCTGTATCTTTGAGCAGCGATATTTTTGCTTTCCTGCAGAATATCGGCGAATATGAAATATCTATGGCATTCTAAAGAGAAAAATACACGAGACCGTGCACTTGGAAGAGTTATTGAACCGTCTTTTCAAGCCGTTATAGTGCGAGGAAAAACGTCAAAAAAGTATAAGAAAAATGTATCATCCGTGGATTTTTTTTCTCGTGAAAAACGAAATATTCAGGAATGTCTTAAGGACGACATATTTTCATGTACTTGTTACCGATGAACATGGATCTGATAGCATTTCTAAACTAGACTCAAATGAATCATTGCTGATTACTAATATCGATATTCAAATTTTTTTCTTTTTCAACTCGAACTGAACTTCTTTATCGACTTCAACTTCATGTAAAACATCCAAACACCGAAATCAGTAAAGAAGAAAATATCTTCTAATATTCCAATAAACCTCGAAACATTGCAGGACTTTCCCAAATCGAATTACCTGTTATAAATCAGTCACATTCAGCAATATGTACATTAATTTTAGATCAGCGAAATTGCGTGTATATTAAAATATTGATAAATCATTATAGATTATTGATGGCTTGCTAATTAATTTGATGTCGATGAATTCATCTATTCGGCGTATTTGAAAAGTCGATAAGTTATTGTATTGTTATCTCACGGTGAAAATAACTTCCATGTATACTCATGGATATATGTAAGGGAACTACAACGATAACGCTTGGACGCTCGATTGCGTGGGTGTCTCCTCCGGATCGCAAGGTATCGCCGTAACGTGTTCCGTACATTGTGTACCATACGGAGACGACGAACGTATCCCGCGTATATGGATTGACCATCACGCTTGACGACGACTAAGAGAGAGGATGGAGGGGGGGGGGGGGGGGGGGGGGGGGGGGGGGGGGTATCTACATACGTTAACCTCTTGGTTTTCGAACACAATGCGTCACTAACCGAGAGAAACAGAGAGAAGCCGAGTGGATACAGCTAGAGGAGATGTGAACGCGTTTGTCGTACATGCGCCCGACGTTCAGCCACACACTGGCGAGCTCGCGTGCGATTAAACCACCGCTCTCGACGTTGCGCTGGCCAGCAACGATATCCGTTCGAGGCGAACGATTCGAGACAATGGGAAATCGCTCGGCGCTTGAATCGATTAAGCCCCATCGGTCACGAAACGAATTATTAGCGCAAGAGTGAAAAAGCAGTCGGTCAAAGCTTTCGGTTCAATGATCCACGTTTATTCGAGGTACGGAATGATTTTATAATCGGTTATTATATATTACTATACGCGATGTTTGCTTTGTCAGGATAACGATTAAACGAAAAATATTTTAAAACTAGTCGAGGAAAAAACATCTTTTCAAATACATTTTTGAACAAATGTCTATACCACCACGGTCTTGTCTCTCTCTTGTATTGTTACTTCGCGTAATGCTCAGTGCTATTTTCGTATAGAAATTCAATCGATTATCGATTTTCGAAGATAAGTAAAATCGTCTGACTCTATTTTTTACCAACAAAAAAGTGAAAAATTTACGCCAAGTACTTAGATAGTTGCTTTCAATTAAGAAATCCGTTCGAAGTAATTATAGGTTCAGATGAACCAAATGATGTATTAATATTTATATATGTAATGTTAACTAAACATATGATAACTTGAGAATAAAAATAAAAAAATTCTTGGCTCGTCATTGGAATACAAGTGAATTTACTTCGATGCATGGAAACGAAAGCACGTACCAAGTATTTTTTAATTTTTGTGTTAATATACACTTTTTTATAACTACGATCTCAAATATATAAATTAAAATGTATAAGAACTGCATACCACTTATTGAGACTGAACATTTACGTATTCAGCGTACGTTTCTCCATTTTTTTTCAAACAAAAAGTAGTTTTGGGGGATATTATTATACACAAACAATATGTTTCTCAATGAACGGAAACTAGAAAAAAGGTTATAACTTTCGTATTCGTCGGAATACAACGACCGACATTGTCATAATTCTACGAAACGTTTGTCCCTGTGTAGATTCGTGTGCAAATCTCGCTTCACAAAGTGGAAGTATATAGCAACGACGTGTGGAAGCAACTTGAATAGCAGCGATATACACCTGGAAACCGGAATACCACAACGAGCAACATTGTCGTCTATGCCCCGTATGTTATACGCTACTCTATCCTCTCGTTCTGAGCATGTGAACTGTTTAATCGCGGATGTTGCAAGCTTTGTCGATGCACTGAGAGGGGGGGACGAATGTTGCACGCTCGGCAAAACTCCACAAGTTGAGAGCTGAAAATTCGCCCGGCATTCCGATTTTCATAAAATGAAAGTGCAACAGGCATAAATAGTATTTGTATTTCGAAACGGAAACGTCTTTATTGTGGCTATATTTTTGTCATTCCACAAAAATAAAAACACTATTTCAAAAGTACCGCACATTTTTTACTGTGATGCATTCTAAGCATGAAGTCTATTCGTTGCATTGAAAAAATAATCGCAGCGCCGTGTGATACAAGAAGAAAATTCCTTTACAAATCCACTTTTTTTGTTTTGTTTTTCAAGTGTACGTTGCCACGCAATCTCGGGAACGTTTCGATCACGCGAGACTTGTCCGATCGTTCGTTTAAATCGTGTTTGTAAGAGTTAAAGAAGGAGAAACGAGAATTCGCCCAAGGCGCCGTACAGTTCGTCGCTCGATTCCGCCTCGGGGGCCCACGCAATAACGGTGTACGAGAGTTTACAAGAGCAGTAACTACTGCGTTCTACGGTCGAATAAGAACGAGATACTCACGGGGAGAGTGTCAGAGCGAAAGAGGGAAGAAAATAAATAACGGGTGTGCGGAAAAGGGTAAAACTCGTCGATAAGACCAGCGTGCGAAACAATAAGGCGATAAATTTGAGAGTGGATCGTAGATTCCTCTCTCTATGTGTGTGTCAGAGTTGCGTTTCGTTTGCGCGTCGTCCGGCAATAGTGCTCAAGAGAGTTGCACAGTCGACGACGCGGCCTCGATAAGAACAAAAGCAACGATATTGGTCGCGTTAAATGTACACATATATATAGATATATATGGTACTACTCGACTAGAATACACGATTTAACTCTCGCCGCCCGAGAGCTAGGTCGAGCCCAGTGAACAGAGCGGACAGAGTTGAGTGACGAGCCCTCCCCCCACTGTTCGCTGCGGCGCCCTATAACGGAGAACAGACCAGGAAGGGACTTGAGGAACAAAAGCAATTACGTTGACCCGCGACTTTGTCCGCTGCTACGTAATTCATGTATCGAAAGTCTCGAGATTCAATGGTACATTGCGTACTCTGCATATATTTAACGTACGTTCCGTTTAGATTGGAATTCAATTAATACAAAGCCGTGAAACTCACCATCGAAAATAAAATGTCAAGATCAAACTCTAAACCAAATGAGCTAGTAGTGAACTCGTAACTATCGCAACCGTTTACTAAATTGTTACAGCGACTTTATATACGTGTTACTATGATTTAGATTTTTCGGTCGAAATGTTTGTGGGAAAAATAAATAATGCAAACATACGAAGTATATTCAATCGTTGTTGGCTAATTAGATATGTTTGCATGAAATATTGCACGAATCGTAATTTCCATTCACGCCATTTCATTTTCTCGGAACTCAATCCATTATTATTTATTCTATCCGGAAATTCAATTCACGCGAATCCGACGGCGATAAAATTCGACGATTGCTAAAAAAAATTATATCTGCAACATGATTCACACTGACCTCCGAATTGATAACGCCGATGAAAGACAAACAGAAAGTTGGGAAATATGTGACGCCAATGAAAATGAAGAATGGCAGAGGTCTGCAGTCCTCGTTGCTCTAATTAGATATATTTTCGGAAGAGGCCAACGTCCCGGGTAGTCACGCAATTTATCCGGTATCGTTGCCGCTGCTACCTCTATCCGATAAACGTATTACGAATACATACTGCACCGAGTCACGCCAATAGTTCGTTACTCGCGTAAGGCTTGCACGAGATCTCTCGCCAATACGTCACCGCATCAACGCAAACATACACACGGGATTGAAACAACGTACCAAACTATCGGCTGTACTTTGATGTACCACGGAAAATACGTAACAGCTCGATGGGGCATTACGAAGCCTGTACGTCAGGCGCGAGATTCCACGGGTCTCGAGGATAACGTTGTCGTGGAAACATAACAAACGGGACAGATATCCGTTGACTTCTCTGTCTTTCGGTATTCCGCGAAGCCATATGATCGCCCCGGCGCGCTGCGAGGAGCCCGCGCGCGATTGCCGAAGGGTTGGAATTTCTCTAGTCCCCTCCCCCTCGCAACGCCAACAGCCACCCGCCATCTCGATCGATATAAGCTGCTACCGTGTGTATAACGAATATATATATATATATATTTATACGTCCCAACTAGCTCGCTCTCTCAACAGTTTTCCTTAACACTCAGCGAACGTTCTTTTCGACTTTTTCGAACTTTATCCCTGCTTCAACGTCTACGATATAATACCTGGCCTTCCGCGATGCATATAGACGTCTTTGCGTCTCTATGAACAGTCGAGAGCCGCGACGGTCGTTCAAGCATAACCGGAGTTGAAATATTCATTTCTCGAGCTACGAAAAAAAATATTTCGAAAGGAGTAACTAATATCTTGTCGGGAGAGTAATCGTATACATGTGCGAACATACGATATCAATCTTCGATGATGTAATTGTCTCGTGTGTTAAATATGTTCCTATTATATTAATAACGTCTGTAATCATTATATATTATCTGATTTGTAGATAACAACGTGTAATAAATATCGCGAGATTAAAATAGACTCTTTTTCGCGATTGAAACAATGTAGATGTGAACGCACGACAACGAAAAGCCTGTGAAAAAAAGTGTGTACTTTTTGCGCTCGGTCGTGGGAGCTAGCGAGCGATAGAGTTGCCACATTATGAATAGATGAAATCTTATCGTTTTTGCGTCGACATAGCCGCCAACCGGGGCCAATTCAAAGTTATCGGGGAACGAAAAAGATAAAGCATAGGTATGTGTAGAGTTGGCCAGCAAAGTTGACGATAAGGTTAGGCGTAAGATAAACTACCGTATAGTGTGTACGTTATTCCTTTATGAACGGCACACATGCACTTTTCTCGGAGAAAAACACTGTGTAGATGCGCGAGAAGCACCACGCGCATTGTCCTGTTATCGTAGACTACTGCAACGAGGATAATTCGATATCCTGGAGGTTTGCAGACTCGGGAAGAAATTAGGGCATTGCGGATGATCAAGGCTTTCGTTTTCTACGAATCTTCAACTATTGTACGAGACTATTTTATTGTCGAGGGACTGTTTATCGAAGGACGTTTGACAGCCAGCTGTGCGCGGGAGCCCTATTCAGGGGTTAGGTTAGGGCCGTCGCTAGTTTTCTTTTTGGTCGTAATTGACTTGCAATTCATTCGGCAAATAATTGAGGACAACAATTTACGAGTTTGATATTTTTACGATTTGACGAAACTCGAACGTACCTCGTTGAAGGCCATCTTCTTCGCTATGCTTCCGGTCTGGCGAGTTTTTCCGGCGCCTCCTTGTCCCACCGCTCGCACCGACAATCCTCCCTCGCGTTAAACTTAGCCAGATTATAATCACAAATTGTAGCACGAGCAGTAGTAGCGGCAACAGCAGCTGATCTCTCGCGATCCCGATGAGCCCCGTGAGGGACAACGCATCGATAACACGAAATAGCGCACTCGCGAAACGACACTCGCAACCCAACTGTCTGCCAGCAGCCCTCCGCGACACACATACGTCACTGACTGTGCGAGCACCTTGACCCCCGCGTTTTATATTTAAGGACAAAAAAAAAAGAAAAATAATAATAACAATCAACTGAAAATCGCGAATACTCCGGTGTCGTTTGGCGAACGCATCGAATCTCTTGTTAAAGGCACGTTTCAATCGCTTGCAACGAGTTTTTTGGTGTCTTGCATTCCTCAGGTGGGAATAACCGCGCACCTCTTACGACAACTTCGAAAACCGCTTCTTTTCACGATCGATTTTTATCCTCCTCGCTCGGTCGCTCGAACCGTCGTCACGATCGATCGCGTTTACACGCACCCGAGGATTATTCGTTGTTTACGAACCGCTAGGCTTCGTTGATGAAAGAACACTTGTTATTTTATTGACGACGATTTTAATTACGAATGTGTGTGTCGTATGTTTTTTTTCGTCACGTATTTATAACCACCGCAGAGAATAGCCGCAAACAGAGAAGCGCCATCTTGCTTTTTGGCAAAGCGGCGGATGGAACGGTGTGTGTGCGCGCGCATCGGCGCACAGCTGGGATCGGAGTGATTCCGGAGACCTCTATGCGACAATACGGTGAAACTTTCGATTATTCGATATATTGTCGTCTCGGTCTCGATTTTCGATAGTGCACGACGGACGACATGGCCGATCAGTGTATGTTCAGTGCATTGTGCACGCCAACGTTTACAGTGCATTCGTGAATTGTTGATCTCCGTGTTCTGTCCACAAGACTCTTGTTCGCGCTTAGCAAGTTTGCACACATTAACAATTTCATTTGTTTTCCTGTAATTTATTTGTCGTCCATGTTTGCGTTCGACTTTGCGATATAGTTACGGTCGTGTTTTCTTTCCTTTTTTTTTTTCACGCCCCGTGAGACGTTTGCGATATTTGTTACCGTCACGAGCAGAGAAGACGGCTGTATCGTCGCACGTCGTAGAATAATCAAACGAATTCGCGATTGAGTCTAGCAAGAGAACGGTCAAACTCGGTAAAATGGGGAGATCGAGATCGCGAAGTAAATCACCGAGCAGGCGTCGTCACAAGAGTAAACACTCGCGCAAACGATCAAAATCGAGGGAAAAAAGATCAAGCAGCAAATATTCCGAAAAACCGAAAGAACGAAGCTCCAAATCGAGGTGTGTGTTGTTTTCGTCTTGCACACGCATGTGTATGGATCATCATGTTCTTACTATTGATGATTACATATTTGTATTGTATCTATAGACACAACACTATGCTACACTATTGTTCTCCGCCATATTGTCAGAATATTCTTCATTTTTTTTTTTTTCGTTCGTGCAGTTTGAAATCGATATTTGATGTGGTATTTATTCATGGGTGTTCGGACGTTTTTTGTTTTTGAATACTTGCAAAAGGTCGATATTGCGATTACTGGATTCAACATCTCATTGTTTACTTTGAAAAACGATGCTTTCAAACAATAATTTGTGCTTGTACGCAAATTTATGGCTCTACTAGGATCTAATTAATCTCACTGCGGTAAAGAATATTTATGTAGTGAAATGCAGTTTTTTCCAAAGATAGGTTATTTTGATGGTCGTATGAGCGTGTGAAAATAGGAAATTCTGTAGATTGTGAATATAAATGAAAGCTATAGCAGCGAATATTTTAATGACAATTTTTCATCTCATTTTGTGTGTTGCTTCAGAAAACGCTCCAACTCGGCATCGTCGAGCAGCGGCTCGGACATCTCCGATGACGTTCACATAGTCAGTCACAAGAAGCGTTCTTACAGAGACAGAGATCGCAAGATGGACGAGGTCGAGCGCCTCGCAGAGATGGAGCGACAGAGGTGAAACACTTTTTCTTTTTTTCTTCTGAATTTAAGGCGTGAACATCGGCATTCGTTTGCTTCGTTCATGAAGCTGAGATGCGAACTCATTTATTTTGTCAAAGTGTCTATACGTGATTTTTATACTTGTGTTGTCAGGAAAAAGAATGAATTAACGAACAAAATCCTCGCCACGAGCGCAATCCGGTAAGACATTGTCTCAAATTAGAAGAACGGTGGTGGGATTTTTTTGCTGGTCACACTTTATTGGCTCAGAGTTCTTTGATATGCTCGTTTTTTTTCTTTTCTTGGAGTGTTAAACACGCATGAATTGGAGCCAGATTGAAAATTGGCAAAAACAATATCAATCGCGATATTCGTTTCGCCGATTGATAACCGAGTAAACAACACGGTTCAACATTTTTCCCAAGCAATGAAAATTGTATCGATTCCTTGATTAAATATGTATCGATTCATACGCGCATAAACGCAGTGTTAAAGAAATCGTCAACTTCCTACTTGTATACAATGGCAATAAGGATAACTTTTTTTTATCACGAGTGAAAAAGATTGTATTGTATGCCTCACGCGGAAAAGTGAATGGACAGATGACGAAGATTGGAGAATTAATTCGCGTCCGTCTGTCTGCCTACAGGCGACAGCGTGAATCCGAGCAAAAGATGGTCGAGGAGGAGGCGGCCAAGAGAATCGAGGAACTCGTGCAAAAACGGGTTGAGGAAGAACTCGAGAAGAGGAAAGAAGAGATCGAGGCTGAGGTTCAGAGGCGAGTCGAAGAGGCCAAGAGAGCTATGGAGCGCCAAATGATGGAAGAGATGGAGTGGCGCCAGGCCAAGCTCCGCGAGGAGGAAAAACGAAGAGAGGTAAGACCAATCCAGAGAAACATTGGCCGGTATTGAGCACCGAGCGCTGTCACCCGAGAATTCAAGTTGCTCACAGTGATGTCGACGCCTCGCATATTTTCATCGAGAGCTCAAATAGAAAATTAGAATAAAAAAAGAAAAATATATAAATGCTTTCTCTCGATGTAAATATTTTTTGAAAAAAATAATTAAAGAGAAGAAATAATTGCGTGGCGTCGAGCTCACTGAGACATTCAGCGCTCGGGCTACGCGAAGTTTTGTGGTTTGTCGTATATTTTTCTTTACGACACAAAAACAACGGTAAACCACATTGCTTCGAGTCCTCCCAACTTTCTACCCGATGTAGACACGGTTGGGAGGGGAAGAAGACTGGAGAAATTTATTCCGTACAATTGACTACTGTGAAAGAGAAGAGAGAGATCAAAAGGTATTATTCGTTGCAACGCGATCGCATGCGTCGGAAATATCTCGGTGCGAGAGAAATAAAGACAAAAAACAAAGTATATTGTTTCTGTATCATGTGTATATATCTTATATATATATATCTATATACATTATACATTATACTTAATACTTTAATCGCATAAACGCTGTTTCCCTTCTTCATTCGATCAGTTTCGTGCGCTTTGCCTACTCGGAGATTTGAAAAATTCACGGCTGCGTTTCGAGTTGAAAAAATTCCCGGATTTTTCGATTCTCTACGAGTCTCGCACTGCGTTCGACTCGATTTTGTTTTTTTTTTCTTTGGCACACATAGTTTGTATTCGCGATCTTGTGGAGCATCGCATATTGTCGCACACTTCTTATGGACTCTAAGGATTTGAATAGTATTTAAAAGAAATCAACTTCTCAGTGACCTACGTACAGTGATTCCCAGAACTTTGTAATTTATTTTTAAAACCCCTCGATTGACTCGAGACACTTTCAATAAAGAGTATTTCTACATGAAAAAAAGAACGAGTAACAGAAACGATTAGGAAAGTGATATTTATCCCTCGGGTTATTGAAAATTCATGCTCGTGAATACTTTTTATTCATCCCGTGAAGTTGATCAAAAACAGTCAATTGTGCCCCGAAATAAACCAATCAGGATTTGTCTAGGGAACCTCTCAAGTTGTTTCACGCGTTTAACGTTTGTGTTACGCTTCGTCAGATTTCTATCTATCTATTCGAATCTGTGTTTCTTTTTTTGTAATAAATTTTCGGTTAAATTGACAGCGTACCAGAACGATTTAATTTATCCTCGAGCCAACGAGTTTTATACACCCCCTTTTCCTGCTTAGCGCACTCAAAAAAGAATATATCCATCTCGGTTTGCCTACAAGTTTGGGACAAACTTTGTTAGGCCGTGTGAGGTGTGAGAGACGTTGCAGAGCGTGACAGAAAGAAAGAGAGATACAGAAATATCAAGCGGTAGACCTTAAGGGGCGAACGAGAAAGAAACGAAACAAAAATTAGAATCCCATAGCAACAAACGCACGACCTAGAAAAAATATATAGGTCGGCTTCCTAAACTGACTACCAACGGAAGATGCCGGTATTATTCTCACTGCCAAGTGTGATTGTCGATGAAGAAGGCATCCCCTACGTGCTGGCGTGAGAGCTACATTCAGGTATTATCCAATTTATATATATTCATAATTTTCATTTATCATACCAAATATTAATTATTATTCGTTATCTGTTGAGATTACTCTCGATGATAACGGCTCGTCGGGCAGGCTCTTGTCGCGTTACTACTATTTCTAAGAAAAAAGTATCCTTTGATTTCGGTTCTGAAAAACAGTACCCCCTAAATCTGTATCTCATCTTCGGAGTTACAGTGAAAATTTTGCACTGGTGTTTTTTCCACGGGTGAGATTGATTTTCCTTTTGTAATGCGAGATCGAAGACCAATTGCCTTACCTCGTACAACACACTGTACAAAAAAAACAGTGTGTCTTATTGTACGACGTTTTGCACATTGAAATGATTTCGTGGTTTCCGCGACCGTGAACAATCCTGACGAGCAAAGTTCTTCACGAGATGAAAGTGCGGAAGAGACGACAAAAAAAACCAAGTGGAAGACAGATTGTAGTGAGTCTGAGAAGAAGCTCCATTCGGACACTACTCCGTCAATCGCAAATACATAATCTTCTGTAAATAGTTGTATACGCGTTGTCGTGAGGAGCCTGTCCCGTCGCTTCGAGGGGGCCCCAGCCTCATTACAAAAAAAAAGATGATTATCAACACGTGATCCCTGATTACCTTCCCCACATAAAAGGTTCTTAGGATGTGTAACACTAGGCTGTTGACACAGCGGCACTATGATTTCGGATATTAAAAAACGGTGTAAAACGGACTGCAAGTCAGGGCCAACGATATCATTGCTTTATGTAAACGTCTGCCGTTGTCGTTGTAGGAGGAAGAGCGGAAAAAACGCGAGGAACTTGAAAGGATCATGGAGGAGAACAACAGAAAAATCGAGGAGGCCCAGAAGAAACTGGTTAGTCATCGATAATTTTTATTCAATCGTAACATTTCGTCAAACCTCTATACGACTCGAGATTTTAATATATTATTGTCTTTATTTAACAGGCCGAGGAAAGACTCGCAATGGTCGAAGAGCAACGTTTGATGGAAGAGGAGAGGCAGAAGATGAGGAAGGAACAAGAGAAGCGAATCAAGGAAGAACAGAAGAAGATTCTCGGAAAAAACAACTCGCGGCCTAAACTATCGTTCACCCTTAAACCAGTTACGTGAGTCTGTGCGTCAAATACGTGCAGTCTTTACATGTGATATACGCGCGTTCCCGCCGGTTTTTCCGGCGATTTTCCCCATCGCTGGCCAACAGAGGTGTCAGCTCTAATCTCAAACGAACTCTAAGATCACGCGACAAAACGGTGGAGATATTGTTCGTATAAGTCCGGTAGGTTTGTTCAAAGTCTGACATGCAGCTACGGGAACCTCGAGCATCGAGGCCGAATGATCGTCGATCTATCGGATTCGAATTATCAGGTTTTGACCGTGAGCCACGTGAGACTTTGGCAGATCGAATAATCAACTTTTCAAGCGATGCCAACGTAGATTTCTGGCACGAGCTCGTTAAAACAGTGGAAACGAAAGAAGAAAATAAATAGTTACACTAAAATGTGAAAGATGAACAATCACACGAGGTCGATGAATCAGTGTCGATTTGTATTCAAAGCACGAGATTAAACATCGACGCGACTGTGGTGACGACATGAGTGCGAGATCGAATTCTGAGAAATCCTTCGATAAATGGATTGTGTAATGGACATTACTGTTATTCGTAATATAAAACCATTTTTAATAACGCCTTTCTTGTGTTCAGTTATTTAATACTTGCTTGTTTTCTGTTTTGTTTTTTCAATTTCTTCCGGTTTGGCTTTTTTCGCCGGAGGTTCGTTGGTTGGCGTCACGTTATGGCCGCTTGATTCCCACGTACGCTCGTTTCTCTTGTATTTCTTTATGGCCATTGACATAGCGACGTCGAGAAATTTGCCGACTTCCGCGTTACGAAAACTTGGTCTGTAAGCCGTGACCGGACTTCTCTTCTCTCGATTGTCGCGCGCGCCCGGAACTTCCAGAACTTTTGTCGAAGACACAGAAGATTTTTTCACGGAAACAGCGCGGTTCGCGCGTGAGAGACATTTTTTCTTACGTTCCGTTGGCGTTGATTTCGCGTGGAGCGTTCCCTTGCGATATTTTCGATGCTTCGAGCCTCCGTCCGTGTCAATATTCTGCGCGCAAGGTTCAACGGTACACCGAGATTTGAGAGTTATCGGTGCATCCGTGTCCCCAATCGTGGAAATTCCATCGCGTATCACAGCCTCGGAAGATTCTATTCTTCCGATCTGTTCCTCGGCCTCGTACCACTGATGATCGGCCGGTAATGATTCCAGCCATCGAACAACGTTTCGCGTACTTTCATCGCGCTCGCTGCCCGAATCGCTGTAAACGTCCGACGAATCCGCGTTGTTGTCCTCCGGCATGAAGAAGAAATCTTTTTGTAACTGCAAATAATATATTGTGAAGAAATCGCCGGTCCGATGTTTCATGATAAAGACTTCTCTCGCTCACCCAAAAAGATCCGAGCGGCGGAAGATAGCTGCACTGCAAAGTGTCCGGACGACCTTCCCCGGCAGCCATCTGAATTCTAAAAGTTTTCTTAACTATTGACTTATCAGTTTGGTGAAATGTACGAACAATTTACGAGTGATTGAAGTTGGCGAAAGTGACTAGAAAGTATACCGATATGCGACTGTCCTTTTTCAAACTCGATTAATTCGAAGTTCACTTGTTTTCTTCAGTCATTGAAAACGAATGTAACGTCTACCAGTTCCAGTCGCTGTATTCTTAAATAGTGTCTTCTAGGGGGTCTCTTTCACCCTAAATAAATGGGAGATTTATCACTTGATCGAATAACAAGCTCAAAGACGATTTATTGATTTTAGTCGTTATCGTACATCCAATTTTCGGGGAAAACAGAATTTACTTTGTTAGACCGAGACCAACGGCGTACATATCGGTAACATCCCGTAGAACTTTACTCTTTTTTTGCTGAGTAGACTTTCTGCGTTGAGTTTTAGACTTGCTATTGATCGAACTCGAGTGACTCGTTTTTGTCGCTACAGGCTGACTAGACGCAGGCAGAGTAGGAAGCGCTGGAACATCGAGAGGCCCAGCACCGTATTTTTTGTATTTGTTCACCGCGTCTCGCATTGCCGAATCGATTACCTATGTCAAGAAGTGAAGAAAGTACGATCAAGTTTCTTTGCAGAGTACCTTAAATCCATACGTTGCATTCTGTCACCTTTTCCTCGGTCCTTCTGGTTGATAAAGTTTTTTCCGCAATCTTCGGGTTACCAGGGGCCGTTGCCGACTCTCGCTGAAGCTCCATGATCTTGGAGACGAGATTCTGACGTGTTGACGAAGCCTCCGACTTTGCAGTTATAGCTTGCCGATTCCGCGTTTTAGTTCCAACTCTTCTCGGCGACGTTTTACCCGTTTTACCTCCGGTTTTACTATGCGTGGGAGATTTGATCTTCGCATTTGCCACGACAGTCGCGTTCTTGCTGATGTCCTTTGTTATAACTTCAGACGATTTTACCGGAGCAAGCGAAATTTTCGATGTTATTTTCGCCGGTGCCGAAGCGATAGGCAATGATGAACCGAACCTTGGCGACTCGAGTTTGCAGTAAGCGAGAAATTCTTGATCCAATTGTATCTCCAATTCTTCGATCAGATCGACGATAACCGGGCCTATGTAACTGTGAGCTATTGGCTTTTTCTTCACAAGACAAACCTAAACAATGGAAATGGAAGAACGAAGAAATTATTTCTCAAACAGTTTGTCATTTCGTGTGGTTTGATACCCCAGTAAATTTGATTAATTAAGACTTACGCCTGGCGACTTGGCTAGAATATTCATTTTTGCGTCAGCGGGATAAGGTTTTTTTTCGCAAGCCATTATTCTCGTGCCCTGAAGAGATAACGCCGCCCCCAAGTAGGGCTGGCAACTCGGCATTTTTTGACGGTAGGCCAACTCGAAGAGACCTGTGTCGGCGTTCTTATCCTCGCGAAAATCTATCACCACTGCAACAATCCAATTACATTTAAATCTATTACCAATCGCACGCTGTCGAGAATTCATACTATATACTTTCCTCATGTGATTATTAGAAATAGCATGGAATGTATATTTGGAACGGACATATCTTAATCCCTACATTCACTCACCTTTGATCGTATCTTCCATGACCTGCCTGCATAATCTCGTAGTCACGCTACTCGAGTAACTCATGTCCGGATGGCTGTTTATCTCGATCAACCACACGGAAAAGTCTTCCATCACCATAAAGTCAGCTCCGTAAAGTTCGAAGCTATTTTTTCTACGATCCATAGCTTCCTGACTGGCCAATAGAGAGCCGACGAGACCTTGCTTCATTCCCGGATATATCAACTGATCCCAAGCATCGCCGTGGCCTTGAGCTCTGTGGAAAATCGACAAACTCTCATCCCAGTGAATTTCAAGCGTAAAGAAACGAAGTTATCCGCTTCAAGTTTGATAAGTAAATAATAGCTTTCAGTTGAAAACATTACTTCAAAAATTTTTTGAACGTCGTGGCATCCCACATGTTGTCGGTTGGAAGAGCCGGATCGCGATCCGTACAATTTTTGTATTTACACTGTACAGCATGATTGCACAGATGAATGGATTCGTGGAAGTCCGTAAGTCGAAATTTTTGTGAACAGAATCGCAGATAACTTTCTCTGAAAACGAAGAAAAGTAAAAAGATTACTGACAGTATCTCGTGCAAAGAGGATGAAATGTTAATGGAGCCTTCGTGGCAATCCAAAGAAGCGACCGAGTCTCGGGGAACGTCACGAATCGTTGTTAAAATGAGATAATGCGGTAACCGCGCAAACGTTCGTATTCACGCAAAACTGGGTTAGAGAGCATCAATTTTGCTCGTAAGAGTTTCGCTCAACTCGTTACATTTTAGTATGATTCAAATGCTCGTGCTTTCCGTGCTTCGTCGTCGCACACGCGTATTTTCGCTATTGTATTAAAACATATATAGCGAGCGGTCTTTGTGCGGCGAATTACAGGCGACTGTACACACGAGCCCTATTGTTTCGTTCGAACAGCGAACATTGCAATTCTGTGGCCATTTACGATTAACCGCACGCGAATTCATGGTATTAATATCAGGAAACATTATAGAGCAGATAGGAAAATCATTCACCTGTACATCCATAGCGTCAATGGCTGAGCGCACGTTACAATGAACCATTGCCTTATGTCGAATTTTGTACTATAAATCAGCAGCGGCCTTTCTGTTGATTACCGGAAGAAAGATTTAACATCAATCATAAAAAATTTGAGAGCTTCATCGACGCAAAACTTTTTTTTCGTGAAAGTACAAACAAATGTAAAAATACCCGATTCAATCGCTCGTCGATTATCGATTAAGTAATTTATCATTTACCTATATATTTTTGAACTACGTAACGAGTGTCGACTTTGTTAGCGGGATTGAGACGCGCAACGACGTCTTCGAGTTTGTTCATCAAAACTATGCCGCGTCCGCGACTCTTGTTTCCCGGCTTGAGTATCCACAGATTCAATATACCGTCCATGTCCAATTGTTGCCAATATTTTCGTATCTTCTTCAGAATGTGTCGCGAGGCAAGGAAGTATTTCTACATGAAAGTAAAATCATGCGTATTAACTAGGTAACGATCTATCCGAATATTGATTTTTTTCGGTGACTTACGTGAAACGGCACGTTGTTTCCCACGAAGAGTGCCTCGCCTTGTATAATCTTATAGTACCAGCTGATGAATTGATCCCACTGATGTGACCATACTCTTTCGACTTCCTGATCTATGTCCTCGTGTGACTGAGCACCGATGTAATCGGTGCATCTTCTTATCGCGAAGTCCAAAGCTTTCAGTGGTATTGTTCCCGTTGGCGATCTCGTAGCGTTTTCGCCATCCGTGTTAATCGTATCGACCAGCCATTTCAGTAAACTCAAACATGCTGTGAAACTGATTAATCGACGGACTCATTATAATGTATTCTCTAATCTTCATAATGGATTATAGGTATATACGTTTATTTTTCTACCTCTTATTCAACTAATAAAGATGTTCGAATGGCTTACCGGAAGTCCTCGATAAAAGCGTGCATCTGATCACCCTGGCAGATATTGTAACACCGCGGAAAGAGCGTATTGGCAACGCCAGCCTCGTAATACCAATGCATCTGTCTGACATTGGCGCAAAGTCCAACCTTGGAAGTGAATCCAGCCCTGCAGAATCGATTGAAAATCGTAGTCTTGTTATCCTGCGACGGCCATCCAGCCCAATCGGATCCCGAATTCCACAGAAAGTCAACGGTGTGATTGCCCAACATTTTCGACACGAGTTGACGCTCGCTCTGGGGATCCTTCAGGTCGCCGATACCGGCGAGCAGAGACACCGGACTCGTTTCAACGCCGGTTTGCTGCTCGCCTGTAAAATTTCGTCCACGTGAACGTAACCATCTACGATCCGCGATTGAATTTCGATCACCGTTGCTTGTCTTCCGATAGAATTTCTCGCACCATCCGCGTTCCAGCATGCACTCGCGAATCACGCGTGACTTTCCGTAGATCATAAATGTATGGTGAGACGAGACCGCATCTTTCACTATCTTTTTGATACGAATGAAACGCTCTTGAAGCGTTGGCGGAAGGACTGCTGGTGTTGAATATTCTGAAGAGAAATAAATAAACAAAAATAGACACGAAGTAGGGGAAAAAACAATTACAAATTGTTCTGTTAAATTAATTAATCGATTACCCGAATTTTCTTGTGTAAGAGAGCCGCTGTTTCTATCTTCAGAAGTTGTCAAATCGATGTCCGGATTCTCGGCACGTTTTTCTTCTTTCTCGACCGTTTCCTCCGTCTCGTCAGCGGGCTCGGAACTTGTCGGGGTCCCATCGTCCTTTGAGCTCATGTGTTCAAACGCTGCGAAACTACCTTCGAGTGAGCTTCAAGAGTGGTATCTCATCTCCTCGACTTTCCCTGCCTCGTTTCCTCACGGATACTGCAGCCGTAAAACATAATTGGTGTCTCTTATCGGAAATTGCGTGCGAGGCTGAAGTTCATCGAGAGCAAAATTGCTCGGTATCTCGGTTGCTGCTCGAGGGGATGGATAGATGTGGGCGGGAAACTGACACCGCATAGCTTCAGCGATACCTGTTGCGGACTCATCGCCCTCGATCTCTCGACCTACTTTCGAGCTAAGTTTGAGAACTTCTCAAGAGACCTAAAGCCTGTATTGCAACTAATTCCGATAGATAAATACAAAATGCTCAATGTCGAAATTGGTGAATTTTCTACATTTTTCTTCTTCAAGCCTCAACAGTCGGAGGATAGCGTCCCACCGTTCGCACTCGAAATTTTTTAAGTAATGTTGTTTCTTCCCTTATAGTTTTTTCCAATTTTATAAAAAATGATTAAACTTTTTGCACGAAAAAGATATGGCAGCGAGGAGCTAAAAAAATTGGTGAAAAAGACTAGCGACCGGTTCCGGTGACTCTGAATAACTGACTGCGAGGTATCCGAGGTAGAGTTGCGGCATTCGACATAGGATAACGTTAGAGTCGGAGAATACACAAACCATGTGTCGGTGTTCGAGTTCTAGAATTCCGCAGGCGCGGGCGAAGGGTCGTATGGGGTGGGATGGGAGGGTAGAAGTGGGTGAGTGGTTGAAGCTTTCGTTCCGGATAAGATCGCCGGGGATGTTCGGAGGTCGTACGGGGAGGGTGGCTTGCTTACGAGCAGCGTACCAGGCACCCCGTTTGACTATTCTCTCGTTCCATGGCCTCACACATGCCCAACCGCGAATCTAGGTAAGAAAAGGAAACGCGAGACCCAAACGTCGGTTAATCAACCTGAGCTTCGTGGGTTGTTTCTTCTCTTGAATAGTCCGATGGCGCGAGCGCGTCGGAGAGGTTTTGGCTCCGCAACATTCCCTGACCCACTTAGGCGTCGGCGGTGGGGCTTTTCACTCCAAACCGCACCGCGGGAAGCTCGCAAGCCGCGTCTCTTGTTATCTGAGAGCGTTAATTGCAGCACTCGAAGATCAGTCGATTTCCCGTTTGTAACTTTATTTTTAGAGCTACTGTCGGAGAAACCTGATTTTCAAACGAAAAGGGGTTGTTTGTGGCGCTCAACGGGGGTTGGCCCCGTTTTACACTCTCGAATAGCCACTATTTTTAGATCGATCGGACTTCGTATGCCTACACGATAAATTTTCAAATTGCTTTGCATGCTCGAGAATTTGATTGAAAAAGTTTGTGTTGTTTAATGAAAGAAAAAAAAATGTCAATGTCACTGGAATCTGGAGATTCAAAAGAAGGCCCGAAAGATCGTCCGTCAGCGACGGAACTAAACATAACACTATAAAGAAAAAAAGAACAGTGAAATCTACTCTGAGGGTGAGTAGTAAATAACATGATTACACAATCTCCGTTTCTAATGCGTACAGTAAACTTTCAAGTTTTATTCAATATACCTTTTTTTTAGTATAAAAAAATCTATACTTAAATCACTGGTTTCTTGGAGGATTCGATAATAATTCGTTTCAAATATTGTTCCATTTTTTTGCAGTGTGTCCGGTGCAATGTTTCATTTAACAATCAATCCCATCGTTTTCGGTATAAAAAGAAATTGGCTTTCTTCGATCGGTCGAAACTATTGTCGATCAATGTCGAACGCGCGTATCAGGTATCGGAAGAAAACGGATTAAATGGCATATATCCGTGCAGTCGGTGGGAGGTTCGCTTCTCGCGAAACGCTTCAAAATTAATAATTAAAATCATCTAACATTATATACATCGATTCTCATATATATATAAATATATATATATACACACAATACTTGAAGAGTTCAAAATCATATGAGAACTGTGAACCTCACGCTCGACTAGAGTCTAAACGTAACAAATCCAAAAAAAAAATGCCATAGAACATTCAAACTCTACCTAGTGTATAAATTTTTTTTTTATACGTTCGCTTGACCGCGAATTTTATGCAAACGAGAATGAGAATAAGAGCGGAAGTAACGTAGAGAACGACACAGATGCTTATGTCGAATATCGTAAAGTCCCAGCCAAATTTACGCGACGTAACGTTTTTCGCCTGGAAGGATGATAGTCTTTCTTGTGCGGGTCTCGCCTTTGAAGATACACGTTTTCCGGGCGCTCTCGTCGTGCTGTCGTACTTGATGCCCGAATAAGAGTACTTTCTTTTGAGATAGAGGAGTACCGCATCCTCGTCCCAGCGACTGTCCGAGTGTCGACAGGATGGACAATGTGTCGCCGATGGGTACTGAATCTTTTTGTGCGCCGGATCTTCGGTATTGTCCCCGGCGAGTCTCTTGTTGACCTCGTTGTGGGCTCTCCACAGCCAGAGTATGCCCTCGTCCGCGGTCTTCACATCGAATATCTTGTTCTTTTCCGCCATAGCGACAAAGTGTTGAGAACAATCGGCACATCCGAAAAAATGCTTTATGTAGCCATGCATAGCGCCCAAAATTTGCGTTACTTCCATGTCCGGATGCTCCTCGTATTTCGCCGCAAAATTCACCGTCAGAGTGTGAAACATTGTCCACAAACCGCACGGATAGCCGCGTTTACCCGGCTCGCTACCCTTACAACCGATCCATTCGTTTTTTTCCGAATAAACCGGCGACATCTCTTCCTCGATCGATTTAACGAGATTCGCAAAATCCACACCGGTTATGCGCTCTTTCGATCTCACGACGAAACGCAGAGTATTGAGAAACATCGGATTACCGCGTTTCATTGGAAAATACGATGACAATGCGTCCGTGTAATTCTTCAATGCTCTCATTCTTTCTCCCTCGATGATCTTTGTCATCGATATTTCGTGTTCTAGGGAGTATCTCAGAGCAGTTTCCAGATCGGCTTGATGCAACAAATCTTTCTCAGGCTTCTGGGTAACTGTATTCCCACTATTTTTCGCGGGTACCTTCGGAGCGCGATCCGGACTTGGCGGAACTTCAGCTTTGAACCATTCACCGGGATGCTCGTCTGGTATATCCAGCACGTGAATAACGATACCCTTTGCGCTCATGAAATCTATTATGGTATTTCTAGTAGCTTGTCTTGTGGGCACCCGAACATTCAAACGGATCTGGCTACCATCTCGTCCAAACCCGATAATCGTCGGAAATCTCGTGACTTTGTGCATGAGGCACAGCAAATTATTGTCGGACGTTACCCTACGTATTCTCAAACTCGTTACGTTGTGGAGATCGAGTATTATTTCAGAGCCTAGATATGAATTGGCTTCTTCGAACAGAAAGAAGTAAAATTTCACCGAATCCGGCACGCTCTCCCAGATGTTTTTTATCTCGGCACTTCGATACGGCGTTATGTTTGGCCATTTAGCGCCTCGTCCCTCCTGCTGCTCCTTCTGCAATGTTGCTATTAAATTTTCTCTCAAAGCATCCATGTCCTTGCCTTTGTCCACTTCTATTCCCAACTGTTTGGGACTTCCATGCGGCGCAAAATATTTCACCATCGGATATCGCATGATTTCGTACTCTCGGCACAGAGGATTGTTGTCGTCGTCGGCGCAATCCAGAGCAGCGACCATCACAATGTCTCTCCATGCTGCAAGAACGAAAATTCTCAAGATATTGTTGTATCATTATTATTGAGCGAGAGACAATTATTTCACTTACTCTGTATGTTGCGCGCCAAAGCCTTCCATGTAGGCGCGAAACGCTGACAAAAGCCGCACCAACTGTTGTAAAATTCAACGAGACATCCGTGCTCGCTTCCGTGAACGATACGTTTGAAATTCGTCAAATTCAAGACCACTACGTTGTCACTGGAATTGTACAATCCATGAGGCTGGATCAAGCTTTGATAAGGATCCGCCGGTGCGACCGTCGTCGATACCGCATCGTTAACGATAATTATGTAAATTAAGCATGTTTGGAGCACGAGTCTGACACTGCGAGACGTTTCCGTCATGACGTTGACACACCGACTTTGACACAACGCGGTATTAACCTCAAAAACTTCGTTTCGCAACAATCAAACGTTTTGGAGAATGGCGTAACGATCGTACGAAAGAGAGCGAAAGTTTTAACCATGAAGACTGTTCGACGCCGGATAAGGAAATCTTTCTTTTTTTTTCTCGGTAGCAGCAGACGACGCCGGATTTCAATATTTGTCAAATTCGATATTTTGCACGATGGAACATCGATATAACTCGTTGTCGTAGAAAACGGTGATAAAAAAATAGTTGTTCTTGATTACCGTTCACGAGTAACACTTGAATCTACTTATGGCAGATAAGAGTTTTAACAACTTCCTCAATTACGTCAAATTGTCCACGAGAGTTCAATGAGTCGTCAAGGTCGCTGCACAGCGACGCTGAGCGAAAGCTTCCTTGTAGACGGTCGGTAAGCGTCGAAAGCGCCATCTACTCCATCAACCACTGTTCGAAAGTATTTCATGACTCCACACACAACAGTCCTCCTGCTACTCAGATCAGATCCAACGATAACAGATGGAATTTGCGCGCTCTTTGTTAGACTCGTTTTCAGTCTGGCGATATACTCCGCGCGCGAATGTTGTTGCTGATTTTTTGGTCGAATCTCGCTTCCTGCTTTTCTGACCTACATGTAACGGGAGTTCCTCAGCTACAGAAGTGATAAGTTATGGAGTGACTCGAACGGATAGTAATGACAAGAGTCACGCGCCACGACTACACGCCAATTAGTTTCCTCGTAGAAAAGTAACGCATCTAGTCAACATCAAATTTTTTACATTATTAAACATCGCAAGTTACGTCCCGCGGATCCAAAACAAAACTGTGTTTACGAACGAAATTCTCGATATCTTGATCCGATCAGGATCACGCGAACGTCACGATTTAATGCGTCATGTCTGGATCGCATAATGTCATAATAATAAGTAAAGTAGTGCCGTGTTGACAGTAGAAGAGAAGCAACTTTAGAGGGGCGTTATGGAGGGCGGTATTATGGAGAGTCCCAACACATCTTTGACGAATTCGGACCATGATGACATCGCTTTACAAGGATGCTGTAGCCCCAGCAAAAGGCCATATAGATTCGTTGGACTGGCGCTTATGTGCCTACTTGGATTTGGTGAGATTCAATTCAATTCATGTTCAATTGTACTTTCTTTGTATTAATTGCGACTTATGCGATTTAGCTCAAGTCCCTGACCCTTCGAACCATAGTGGCATTGGTCGAGATTACATTCCGGTTAGAAGAATAGTTCAATGCGTTGTATTCTTTTGATTCTTTGTTCAATGGAACAGCATGAAGGCAGTCGGAAACGATTACCTGCACTCAATAATTAAATGAAACAATAGAAATATACAATACTCAATGTTGCAAATATTTTTTTTCATATTGAAGTTCATTGCATAATGCTTCAACATCTATGATGTGATGGTTACATTATTCATGCGATAAACAGCTATATGCAACCAATCCTATATTTTTTATGCATTCATTAATTCTGTGCAGTGATTTATTGCACGGAAAATGCTGCATAAATTCTGCAATGACATTTTTTGCATAGACAATGTTATGTAGATTGCCCGTAAGATTTTACTTTGAGGTAATAGCGAATCAGTTGCACTGAAAATATAGAATAGAAACAAGTCGAAATCTGCAAAAAAATTGTTAATTAATTAGTTAAATCAAATCAATGAACTCAATTGGTAGGGATTTTATCATTAGTAGAAAACGATATGATATATCTATGGCATTAAAAAATAGTGTAAATATTCATATGATAAATTATCAATAGTAATAGAAACCTCTTTGATTAACAAATGCGATAGACACTCGATGAAATTCTATTCGCTGTTTTCCAATTTGCAGGCTCATACTTTTGTTACGACAATCCAGGAGCGTTGCAGGACTACTTCAAAAAAGATCTGGGTACATCGACCAGTGATTTTGTTTTACTTTACTCCATTTACTCATGGCCAAACGTGATTCTCTGTTTCATCGGAGGATTTTTATTGGACAGAGTCTTTGGCATACGCTTGGGGACTGTAATATACATGGCACTGACTCTCATAGGCCAGCTTGTTTTTGCCACGGGGGCTATAGTCAATAAGTTCTGGCTTATGATGGTCGGAAGATTCATTTTTGGGTGAGCATAGGAATTTAGCAAGTTCTGTTTGTTTGTCTGGTGAAAATTGCTTCATATATCTAACTCCAATGCCTAAAACTATTCAAATTTGTCTATTCTAGAATCGGAGCGGAGTCTCTCGCAGTAGCACAGAACAGCTACGCGGTTCTGTGGTTCAAGGGAAAAGAACTCAACATGGTATTTGGCTTTCAACTGAGTTTCGCCCGTATCGGATCCGTCGTGAACTTTCTTGCTATGGAACCAATTTATAATTACGTCTCTACGATGTACTCGGGTCCGACTTGCATCGGTATCGTTCTATTTATCGCTTCTCTGACCTGCGTCTTCTCGATGGTGTGCACTTGCATTCTCGGGTTGATGGACAAACGAGCGGAAAGAATTCTGCGACGGGGTCACGGAGAAGAAACGCCGGTCGTGCGATTGACCGACGTCAAAGACTTCAGAGGAGTCTTTTGGCTGATCGCGGTCGTCTGCATCGCATACTACATGGCGATATTCCCGTTTGTCGCGTTGGGAAAGTAAGCATCCATCGTCTATTGTTGATACAAATTTCTTTTCATATTTTTTAACTGAACACTTGACCTTTGTTGCTCGTAGAGTATTCTTCGAAAAAAAATACAATTTCGATCCGGCCGCGGCGAATGCGGCAAACTCTCTCGTGTTCTTGATATCGGTCATAGCTTCGCCATTGCTCGGAGCTCTCGTCGATAAAACTGGTCGCAATGTATTCTGGGTATTCATAAGTATCCTAGGAACAATATTCGCTCACGGACTTTTAGCGTTTTCGTACGTAAATCCGTACTTCTGTACGATAACGATGGGAGTAACTTACTCCATGCTAGCGAGCAGTTTGTGGCCTCTGATTGCACTCATAATACCGGAGTATCAACTCGGAACTGCCTATGGAATGTGAGTTGCACAAAACGATAAACTCAATTTTCTTAGTTAATATATCGATGAATGGTTTATTATTCTCTTCCCATCTCTGGTTGCAGGGCTCAAGCTGTACAAAATTTGGGTTTAGCCGTCGTATCGATATTGGCTGGAATGATCGTCGACAAAGGCGGCTATTTCATGCTCGAACTGTTTTTCCTCGGTTGGCTATGGAGTAAGCAAATTCAGAACACCGAATGCGCGATAAAATTCTGCTTATCTTAGCTTTTCTTATCAGCAAGTTTATTCTGTATTTAATTTACTAATAAACGCCTATTCGATACAGTCTCACTAATCGCGACCGTGGCCATATGGATATCCGATACTGCATCGACTGGCGGTTTTCTCAATATGACACCGGGCGAACGCCAGAAGTACACACAGGATCGTCCTACGCAGGATTCATTGGAGCGTGAGAAACTCTTGTCAACCGAATCGACATCCGACTTGTCCGAGGACGATCTTTTACAACCGCAATCCGACATACGCATTAGGAATCGTTATTTATCGAGGATCGGGGCCGCGGTAAGGCATCTCTATCATCTTCCATTACAGATCTTCGGCTCGAGAACTTCACCCCCGGGCAACTTACGTTAGCAAATTTCTTTGACCACTTTCAGCTACCCACGCAAACGAAAACTCCGATGTATCGACCTCTACGATGATGACCCGCGTTGCAATTAGCATTTAAATTCAATTACCATCTACAATTACTTTTATCGTCTTTATAGAGGCAAATCCGAAATTTCTCGGAGACAATGCGGAACCGTATTTTTGGTCCCTTTTTTTTTCTTAACAAAAAAAAGGAATTACAGAAACGATAGCTGCTGTTCTATCATGGCAAAAGGTCGATAAAGAAAATAGAAACGGCTTGCGCATCGCCCTGGAAAAAACAAACTAAATGAAATTGCTCACTGTGTCTTCCCGTCGCACAGCGTTGATCTGTGATACGTTTATAAAAGTTTACGATTTTAAAACAAAGCATAATAATGTAGGCCTAATAATTATATATAAATTTATACGAAAAAGGAAAAAAAAAGAGAAAATGTTGGACAAAAAAAAATATTAAATTATTGTGGATATAGAATTTGATGTCTAAGCGAGTAAGATCGACGATTCAACAATTTCACTAATAATTGACGTTTAAGATAAAATATATATTGTATAAAATTGACTAAAAAAGAGCAACGAAAAAACCTCGTTAGCGGATCTCTTCAAAGCAAGGCCGTTTCCGATAGTAAGAATAAATACTCGTGAGACTCAAAGCTGATTATGAATTCTTCAGCCGTATATCCAATTTCCAGCATCCCCGTAGTATCCTCGCTCCACATAGTGGAACACGGCTCAAAGTTCACACGCGATTGCACATGTATCGAAGTTATAGTTGCAGTTTTTCCAAAGATAGAGTACTGTGCAAATCTCTTGAAGCAAACTAACGTTAGAACGAGGTCGTATAACATCGAACAATGGGTTGTGGATGTCGCTATCGAGTCAGAACGGATGTATCGTATTTTATCTCGGTGAGCAGAATTCGATCCAATTACAACAATATTGTTTGTATGAAAGACTAAGCATTCTAAGCATCCAAACTGCAGTGTTTCTCATTCAAAAACATCCGTTACGTCTCTTTTCTTGCATGATATTCTCAAATTAATCAATCGTTGGAATTCATCTGTCGAATAAGGAAAAAAAAGAAAAATCGTAAAAATCATATTATGATTGTCGTCAGCTGGAATAGCGTCACGATATACATACATATGATGTGTATACGTTCGTAACGCTGAGATGCGTCAAGCAGCGCTACAGTGCAAACAGCTGTGCCTACCCAGGCCAGATACGTAGTAGTCGAACACGTGCGTGCTGTCCGTTTTTACGCTGAATCCGTACTCGAGTATAACGATAACATACGACGAAAGAAAAAAAAATTTGCCCATTAAACATGGGTGTTCACGACAATACAGACTCAAAGTATAATGTAATGGGTAGTTCGAGTTTCTCGAAACTCGCCCCGAAAAGACCAGCAACAATCGTAACATTCGGCGAATCTCTAAACAAGATACAGAAACACGAGGACAGCCAGAACTCTCAGTCAGGCAGTACGGAGAAGGTGAACGTGAGTTTGCATCAACAACGCAAGTCTCTGCCAGTCTATAGGCTTCGCAAGAGGTGAGGTATCATAGAAAATGTTTACCAATTTGTATCCATCGAAATAACCTGTGGAAAGGCGCAATGACGCTGTTTACAACGGCGTATTCGCATATGATAACCTGAACGAGCAAAATGTCGAATTGTCGTTTCGCCAGTTAGTTGACGAGTTTTCTGCTTGGTGTCGCCACCAGCCTCAAATTTGCCACCGGAGTTCAACCTGTATATAGATTGAATCCATAGAAGCAATTTTTATTATTTAAAAAAATTATGAAGAATTGATGTAAACAATTTTCATTTGATTTGGAAAAATTGAGCTCTAAGAATGTTAATTTCTGATCTTCATAGTGCATATTGTTATTTTTATGAAGATTTGGTAAACCATATCTTATAATTTAGTAACACAATGTACTCACTATGTACCAAAGATAGATTACTTAAAAATAACAATAATGATATTTAATATTATATTGTATTATTATTTTCAATAAATATATATTTTTTGTAACCATAATTTTTTGTTACTGATGCAGATTACTGGAAGAAATTCGAAAGCACAACAGTCTGATAATAATCGGTGAAACCGGAAGTGGCAAGACGACTCAGATACCTCAGCTACTTTTAACAAGCGGAATAGCCGGGAGTTCGGGATGCGTAGGAGTAACGCAACCGCGAAGAGTCGCTGCCGTGAGCGTGGCTCGTCGGGTAGCCCAGGAGCAGGGTTCACAGCCGGGAAAGTTAGTCGGATACAGCGTACGTTTCGAGGACGTAACATCCGCCCAAACGAGAATAAAATATCTAACCGATGGAATGATGGTTCGCGAGGCCATGACCGACGAAATTTTGTCCGATTATTCGGTCATAATATTGGACGAGGCGCACGAGCGTTCCGTGCAGACGGACGTACTTCTTGGGGTCGCGAGAAGAGCTCAAAATTTGCGCAAACTGAAGAATCTCACACCTCTCAAATTATTAATCATGTCAGCGACGATGGACGTTGACAAATTTGTCAAATATTTTCAAGCACCGGTGCTGTATCTCGAGGGACGACAGTACCCCGTGAAGATATTTCACGCCTCGAAGTCGCAGGACGATTACGCATTCGCTGCGCTCGTTACGGCGTTTCAGATTCATCGGGAAACGCCTGCGAAGTAAATATTAGTATTCATAGTCGTCAAGACTCGAGACTCGTCGAAGTAATAAATGATAATGAAGGTAATGCGATTATTTTTTTTCCGCTTTCAGCGAAGACATACTGGTCTTTCTGACCGGCCAGGAAGAGATCGAGGCGGCCGTTGCAGCCGCTAGGCAAGTCGTCAAGCAATTAGAGGGCAAAGGTTATCCACAGTTGAAAATTTTTCCACTCTACTCGGCTCTGCCGACGCATCAGCAGTTGGAGGCGTTCAAACAATCACCGCCAGGAATGAGAAAGTTGGTCCTGTCTACAAACGTTGCTGAAACGTCCGTTACTATAGGAGGTTCATTTTTTCTTCGCTTATCAATTTATTGCACTAATAGAATTATTCAGATGACTTACGCTAATTCGTCTGCAGGTATCCGACACGTTATCGATACGGGAGTCGTCAAGGCCCGGACTCATCATCCTACAACTGGTCTCGATGTTTTGAGAGTCGAAAAAGTAGCTAAGGCACAAGCTTGGCAGAGAACCGGCAGAGCTGGACGCGAAGCAGCCGGAAAGTGTTACAGAACCTATACGAAAGAAGAATTCGAACGAATGAAGGAGATGCCGATACCAGAAATTCAACGATGCTCGTTAGCCGGAGTTGCGCTACAACTCCTTGCCATTGGCGTCGACATTACTACGTTCGATTTCATGGACAAGCCACCAAAAGAAGCTGTCGATGTGGCTGTTGGATGTTTGGGAAAACTTGGAGCGGTAAAAGGTAAATTTGACGTTTTTACACTACTAGTTAGAATAACGCCGTATCTAATACTAATAAATGTTTCCGTTTTTTTTGTTTGAAAGGGTCACCACCGCAATTGACAACTCTTGGTCGGACCATGTCTCTCTTTCCTCTCGAGCCGCGATTCACAAAGGTTATTCTGGCATCTGTTGAGCACAAGTGTCTCGAGGAAGCTCTCACCGTCATAGCATTGCTTTCCGGTGAATCGGTATTCACTGAACCGCCTGCAAAACGAGAACAAGCGCACGCTGCCAAAATGAGGTGATTTAATGTTTTCGTATCAATTCACTTTGGATATAACTGTTCTTACCATTCACACGAATTATTGATTGGAAATTTCGGGACGGTACATGACGTTGATCAACTCGAATTGCAGATTTGCTTCACCGGAGGGCGATCATGTGACACTTCTGAACGTGTATCGTGGTTTCGTGAGTACACCACAGAAGAAGGTGTGGTGCAGCGAGAATTACCTTCATTACAGAAATCTCGAGTACGGCTCGGACGTGCGAAAACAGCTGGCGGCGCTGGCGAGTCGTGCGAATTTGGAGAAAACGAGTTGCGGGACGAACACCGAAGCATTGAGAAAATCACTTCTCGAAGGGCTCAGTGACAACTTAGCTGAGTTGCAAAGAGATCACAACTACTTGACCGTGAGTGTCACAAAGGAAATTACCACTCAATTAGTCCATTCTGATTTTTTTTACCACTTTTCTTACTGCAGGTCAGTTCGAGACAGCCGGTAGCAATTCATCCGTCCTCGACGCTGCACTCGCTGCGACCCCCGTTAGTTCTCTTCACGGAAGTTGTAGCGACGGGTCGGTGTTATCTGCGAGGTCTGTCTGTGATCGATTCTTCGTGGATAACAACCAAACAGTCGAGCACTACAGACTAAAAGGGAAGCAGATCCGGTTTGAAACGTTTTTGTTTTACATTTTCGAATCAAACGTACCTGTCCACTTTTCGTGGAGATAGTATAAATCGCGTTGGAGATTCGATGCGTTTTGTCACACACACAACACGGAGAGTGGACTAACAATAGAATTTATAATAAAGCGATTGAGGCAAATTGCGGCAACGTGCTAATGACGGAAACGTTTAATTTGCGGCCGTTGTAAACGTGCTCGACGCCCGAGTGGATTCGCGCGAGTTTATCCAGCCGTGACGTTATTCGAGAATATCGCGTACACAACAGGTGGTCATGTAAAGTGTCAACGTATTTTCTCTCCTCCCCACGACACATAATTGCCGAAAGAAAGGCAATGAATTATACAAGTTTTAGATAATAAAATCATTTACTTTTTCTATTTCGTTTTTTTGCGTAGAACTTGTCGAATTTCTTTCACGGTAAAGCTTGGGTCGAGAAAAAGAAGCATTGGAAGGTGTTTTATTTACGAATTCGATTATCGGTGCCCGGCTCGCTGTCTTGCGAACGCTCTCACGGCCTTTCACGAGAGGCACGCGTTTCGACAGCGGGGAAATCGCATTCTTGACTGTGAACACGGCCGAGTCGAGATGACTGCGACAATCGAATCAGACAGACTCCATCACGTTGCTTTCTTCTTTCGCAACGTTCGCACTTTTGCACTTTGTCTCACGCAACAGGGTAACGCTCGAGCTGTCTCTGTCACAAGTGCGAGAAAGGTTCTCTGGATCGATAGCTTTGCCCTCGGTTCTTGTCTTCGATTCTACACGCCGTTCCATCAATTCTGCTGCCGTAAGTAACAAGTAACTTCTACAGTGTCAGAGGACGTTTCTTTTATTGAAAGTATCGAAAAGGGCATATCGTATCATATTTTAGCAGACGGCAATACTGGTCTTTCACAGAGAAAACTATGTTGCAGAGGAGAAAATCTTTGAAATACATTTTTCTACCTTTTTTTCGTAGATAAATTTCATTCACTGGCAATTGAAAAAAAAACTGACTCAATTTCCATTTTTTTGTAACTCGACAAAGTACCAAAATTCATAGAACTAGTTTTTCAACGAGTCACCGTTGACTCGTCGCGTAACCAGAGGGACGAATTTATAAAGGACCACCTCGACGATAATTTTACGATGATTTCTATAAGGGGTTTCATCGGCGTGGCTCGGAGCCTTCGGTAGATCTTCGCTTCCGGTGCCTCGGGGAGTCGATGAGGAACGAGTTCGATAAGCTCGAGCCCGACCTCGTTTAATATGTATAGTACATTTGCAATGAAATTACTCAAGTCGAGGCGCGGGTTATTCTCTCCCTCTCCAAACGTTCGGTATACATAGCTTACAGTGCTCTCTTCCCTCGTGTTGCTGCGAGAAACTCGGAAGGCTTCGAGAGGCGGTTGGTGAAACGTAAATACGAATTACGAGGCTAACGAGATATAGCGCGCGCGAGCGCAAGGGGGTATAGCCATCAGCCCCCGGGCCGTCTCGGCCCTCCAGCTTGGAAAGTAGGGTTTCCACGCGGAAAATCAGGTCGCCTATAAGGCCAATAGTTTACTACCCTCATCCTCTGCCATACCATCTCACTTCTGTATCTCGCTCGTCGTTTTATCGTCGAATCTTAAACTATTCAAGCGCCTACATACAAACTCGTTTCAATTATATTTAAATGGATAAATATTTCTAAAATGTAAGGTACATCGGGTAAATAAAAACAGAACGGCGTATCTTTTATGATCACCAGCTGTTTGCTAATTTTATCTGCACGCTAATGAAATAAGAAGAACGTATTAATGACGTTTGTCAATGTACATTTCTTTAATCTAAGCCATTGGTACTATCGACATTCTTCATAGTAATGGAAAAATTGTTACTTACATATAAATTGTGAATTTTTCACACTACGGTTGTTCGTAACTATTAAAAAATATTAAACAAATTTCTACAAATTTGGTATTTCAATATTTTTTTTCTTTTTTCTCAACATTTCCGAAAAAAATTATCCGCCGGAATTGTAACCTTTAACAGTGAAAACATTTAATGTGAACAAAGTTCTATTATTTTTATATTTTCTACCTTTTTATTTGTATAGTATGTAGCAATATTCTCAAAACAAAACCAACCTTTCGAGTACGTTCTAGAAGTCAACATGTCATTATACACCTACTTAAAGCGAAAAAAAAGAAACCTGTGTACACGAGTTGGGATTTTCCGGGAACTTTTTCCAAGGGAACGTCGTCAATGGGCCACTCGATTCGCAATCTTCCAGCCCATTTGCCGGGTTTTGTCGACCTCGGTCTATTCCGTGTACAAAAATATATATTCCAACGAGGGTTATATCCCGGGTCTGTGCACACGAACCCGAGGGGTAATTACAGGCGTCGTTAGGACAGAAGGAGACAGTATATACCCGAGGTCTCGGCGAGTGGGGCACCGAATAGGCTCGCACAGCAGTAGCAGAAGAGGCAGAAGATTTCAGTATCGCGATAAAAGGATGGACACGGTGGTTGTCACAAAGCAAGGTAGAAGAAGAAAAAAATGTGTTGCTTTCGTGCAGTAGCGTTGGTGGTCTAAAGTTTCAACGAGGCGAACGGTCCGGTTTCGTGCCTAGAGAGGGTGAAAAAATACAATAAAGAAAGAAATATAGAAAGAATGACCCTGGAACGGATGGCTAGGGTGCTTGCTGGCGTGCGAGAAACACTCCGGAGCCACGAGAGACGACGAGGAAGAGGTGGAAGTGGTGGGGTGTGGAATGCATACCGGGGAGGATGAGAATGGGGGGGGGGAGTTCTCGGTGTAGCAGGAAAATATACGCACACATCGCCAACAATGCTGTGAAAGAGTGAAAAGGGCGAGGCTTTCTTGAAAGGGATACTGTTAATGCCAGGCTCTCTCGAAGAGCGCGATGAGCCATCTCTTCAACCTTTCTTTTTTTTTTCTTCTTCTTCTTTCCTCTTCTATCTGTTCCCTTTCCACGCACTTTGTCCATCGCCGCGTGATTGACAATGCATTATTAACGAGGGCATATCCCGTACTCTTCTTGGCTGGATGAGAGCTTCTCGCAAAGATAAGAGAAACAGATTTCTCCTTTCGAGATATTTTTTAATGGAAGATTCACCGTATGAAAGGGTCGTATCCAGCCGTTCATCGTTCGGCCAAAGAAATGGAAAAAAAAAGCACGAAGAAGAAAAGCAACATCAGCGACGCTAACGTCCGAAGTACTTCCGCTTTCGACTCGTTGGTACATTCTATGTACAGAGCGCGGTGTTGTATAGCTTCCATACCCAGGGGGATTAACTTCGAGGACGCGATCTCCGGGTCTCCTTCAAAATTAATTGGCCACTACGCGTACCCCGTGTTGATGCTCGTGGCGTTTGATCAACCTGCTCTATGTCTTTCTGCGTCTCCCTTTCGCATGCATACCATATACCGCACAGTGGCGATATGTGTACACAGCAAAGGGGTGTCGGTTCATCAAGCACAGTAGACAAACTCGCCGCGGTGAATCTCTTCCCCTCTGCATCATTTAATACTCTTTTTGCAACTACTACACGAGTTCTTTGGATGAAAAGAGGCTTATTAACAACCTTCTCGAAGGTTTTTCTTCGTGTCTCAACAGTTTCTTCTTCAAACTCACCAACCTGTGTTTTATTCATCCGTCGCAAAAGTCCTACGGTTTGACTCCGACTCATCGGCAAAGTTCTCGTCTTTGGGCTTAATTATTTACGCAGATATAACTTTCTCGGTCTTGTATCCTCGGCTTTTCTCTGTTTCGCAACGATTTTCACGCGACTTTCAGGGTCAATCGTGCGCCTGTTCGTCGTCGTCCTTTCGGCGAAGTTTTAATTGATTTTTAATTCTTCTTGCGGAGGTTCCTCGCGAATGAAAGACTATGGGGGTGACCTCCCCCCCGAACGGATATTCGAGTAGAAACTTGGTGGTCTCTCGAGGATGCAACAGGTGGCTTCAAAAATTCATTCGCGCACGAGAGAAGAGCCTAGGGTTTCGTGGTGGTAGGTTCATCGAGTGCCAGACTCGCTCCTGTGTGTCGGAGCTCGTCGTTTATGGACGCTACTCGATCGATGCTCTTAATTGTGTGACTCGAGTGGGCTCTGCGGAGGCTGCTGCTGCTGCACGTGCTCCCCCTCCCTTTCTCTCTCGATGTGTCTATACCGATGCTTCGGCTATCGGGCGTCCATTAGCGCTAGAAACCCTGCCATCGATAAACAGGCTCGTGTTCCCGAGAGAGAGAACCCTGGCGAGCGAGACCCTGGGCCTCGACGTTCATGTCCGGTACACCTAGCAAGAACCTCGCATAAACCAATATGCGCACGAGATCTCGCGATGCGAACTAAATGTCGTTAACGTCCTGTTTACGCTGCTGTGAAAACATTTTGACGAAGATGCCGCCGATGTCAACGACGTCCATCGCAGGCTTGCGGCGTACCGTTTATCGGTCTTCAGTGATGTAGATGAAAAAAAACTTCTACGAAAAAAAATTGCTTCTTAGAATTCTAGAGAATGAATGGTTATTCGAAATTTTTTCATTCGAATTCGCTAAAAACATGTTTTTTTTTATTGCTTGCGGCGTCAAAATAAATTTCTCCGAAAAAGTAATAAATTCAGAGAGCATGGAATGAGATTTTTTTACTTGGTAAAAGTAATACTTTCGGTCTGTTGGTATAAGCAAAAATCTTTAACAATTTGTATTTCTAATTTTTTACTTATATCGAATGAAGACAAGATAGATTTTACTTTCAATTGAAAATAGATTTTGAAAAAGTCTCGTTCTTACGGTTCAAATCTCTTCATTGATGTTTCATCGTTTTCATATACCGAGCCAGCCTCTCGATCTGTTGTAAACATATTCTCTGATGCACGATAAGATAATCGAAGATTCAATGATGTCGATTATAAGATTATACACGTAGATGCATCCTCCCATGAGTTTAAGAGCGGCCGATAACACGGGACTATCCTTGAGAAGATCGAAAGCCGTTTCTTCCAAGCTCATTTCGTCGAGGCTAGTTTCTTCTTGCCGCTTCGTTCTTGTTCGGCGAATCGCGATATCGCGCGGCGATCGTTCATCGAAGCTTTTCGAACGAGTATCCAGTCGTACGGCGTAGTCACGGGGTACATGAAACCCCCTCGAATTTGGTCGACGAGTGGCCCTTCCCTCTGTCTCGTAATCCGCCATAAATTGCTTGCCCGTGACGTCGAGTAACGAGGCTACTCTCGAGGGACGAAGGAGAGCGTCGCCTCTTTCGTTCGACGGCACGCCACCGGCGAACCAAGGATTGCCCTTAGCATAGCTTCTTTCTCCTGCGAACCGTGACTTTGACGTAGAGGTACTCCGATGCCGTTGCGGAGAAGTCTGAATACGATCGTAAAGAGGAAGAAACGAGCCTAGAAACGAGATTTCCCTCGTAGAACCCGATAAACTTGACCTTGAGTATTTTTCCAACGATGATCCTATGGATCGATTACTCTTCTCGTAATCGACGCTCCCACTCGCTTCCGACGCTCTCGCGTTTTTCGTATCCTCGCCAGCACCGGACATCGCCGTGTTACCGTCACTCGCGATTGCGATCGTGTCGCCGGTTGTTTCTTCGTCGCGATACGAATAAGACGGTTTCGCACTTCTGGCGTAACGCCAATTCTGCAAATACGTATTCTGATAATCACGAAACTTCGAGGGAACCATGAAATACGATTGCACCGTTGTCGTCGGAATTCTCGTTGTTTTCGGTTTTCTTGGTCGCGGTGCGCGTCTTTTGATAACTTCGCTGATTCCGAGCATCATACAATAACCGGTGTCCACCTCCTCGCGATAAGTGTGATAAATGTCGCGACCGTAGTTCAGATAGAATGTGATGAAACGCAGAGGATTCGTTCCAGTTTCATCTTCGGCGGGATAACACGTTGGCACACACAGAATCGTGACGATGAGAGGAATCGTCAAATTTCTTTGGAAATTCATTTTCTTTTTTTGAGATCGTAGAGAAAATCGCGTGAAAACTTGTGGAGCCAAGGAACAACGGGAATATACTGAAGAGTCTCCGTTGAAATTGTACCCTCTACCTTCGTTTCCCGAAATTACCTGCATTCTTATCGCAACGAAAGATCTCGGGCCAATTATCGGCGTGAAGATTATTGAAGGACAGCTCGAAGAATACTTCGAGCAAAGACCGGTAGGGATAACTTTAATTTTCGAGCAATTTTTGCAATAACTTCCTACTAAGACGATGTATATTTTAATCACCAGCTATACAGCTCGTGAAAATTTTTTTGGAGAAGTTCCGTCATCGATGAAACTTTTTTATTTCACCAGTCGACATAAAAGCGAATTAATCGTATGTGCGTTCGGGATCGTATCGATAGTAGTTCAAACATACCAGCAGCTGTTTATGTATTTTGCGAGTAGGCTTTTGGTTGATCATCGAGTGGGTAGATTCGATTTAATAGTGCCTAATTAGTCACTTTTCCCTTTATCTATTTACTACTTTCAATATTTGTTCTTCACGATTAAACAATCCACCCAACCTTTTTTTTGTTTTGAAAAAGTAATTGACCTCGTCAACTATTAGTTCCTCTCACAATGAAATCCGAATAAAAAAGAAAACATCAAAAAGGCTCGGGTCAAGAGGTCGACGTAGATCGGAGAAAGAGAGAGCTCTCGACGTCGTTTGTCGTCGTGGCAAGAGAACGCGCGCGGCTTGCTCAAGGTACACATATCATCGATGATGCGTTTCGATGTGAGGTCAACCTTCGACAAATCTCTATCTCTTCTTCTCGATTCTATATTTCCAGCTCGCCGTCTCTCCCACCTGTTCCGAAATTTCGCATACAAAATCTTCGAAAAAGGTATCGAAAAAAATATACCAAGTTACCCAAGTTCTCGTTACGCAAAAATGTCTCGAGAAGACGGACGTATTAGTACACTGTTAAAAACAAAATTGGAAGTTTTTGTGCATAAACAGGCATAATAAATTTCATGTACAATGGTAATGGAAAATAAATGTACTTTTTGTACAGTGAAAGTAAAGTATCGAGTACATTTTTTTATGTCCTCTATATTGATGTTCCATTATAATTATTGTAATTTCGATTTTCTGTACCAGTCTCTGCATTGAATCATCCAATATTCGTACATCGAATTTTCGGTGAATTTTTTTTTGGAGCATAATTCAAAAGTCGAATTTCCTTGAACAAGTACATATGGCAAACGTATTGGTACGCGTGGTATAACCGAGACCGACGGAATAGTATACCAGTTCGAGGATTTGAAGGAAACAGCGGTGGGGGTATGAGAAAAGATGAGAATCCAGAATAAGCGTGGGAGAAGTTGGGGATAGTAGGAGAGATGGTGGTTGAGGGGTAGTGAAAAGGAGAGCCGGAACGACCCGGGGGTTGCCGTGGCGTTATCGATCGTAGGGTTGTCGGAACGAAAGCTCTCCGCCGGGAGGGTGGGTGGAGAGAGAGAGAGGGGGAGGTGGAACGTCGAGGCAAGAGCGGAGTCGGCGCTGTGGCTACCCTGGAGCGAGAAGTCCTCGAGAGTACGCGGATAGCGCGTAACACGGGGTGGCCCACGGGGTTGTGCCTGGTCTCCGGCGCGGCAGTACTGCCCGGGACAGTTCCGTCGCTCGTACCGGAGTGGTGGACCGGTTAGGAACACCATTTCTCTTCATCCAAAGAAGAGAGGAAGAGGAAGAGAATCCCGAAACTCGTGATAGCCTCGTCTTCTCGCTCTTGCCCCAGCTGTGCGGCGTGCGATACGTTCTAGTCTCGTGGCTATCGCGCGACCTACCCCTCTCTCTTCTCTTCGTTCGCAAACCTTATCCCCCCCGCGTCCACGTACCGACTCGTCGTCTCCAGGGTGGGTGAAAAAAAAGAAACCACCACCGCTCGCTACCTTCCGCCTTCAAGGGATCCGGCTTTATACGCGAGAGATCAAACCCGCGAGCCTCACGTCATCCGGGACAGACGCCACGGGGACACCGAGCTGTGCGGGTCTCTCGGAGAGTTTCGGCTTACGAAAAAAATTAAAAAACCATACATATACGTGGATTAACTAACGTTTACGAATAAAACGCACCACAGTGTGTTCTCAAAGCCTGATACCCGATATCCATGGACTGTGGTATTATCATTTCTTCTTCGTCCGCCTCTTCGCTATGTACTTCTGGAATATCGTGATATCATGGACCAGATGGTATCGAGAGGCATGAACAACAAATGGGATTAGAGTGCGGTATTATATTTTTCTTCCTCGCTGTTGATTCCGATGCTGCGAAGTTTGCCGAAAAAAATGTTAACCCGGGAATATTATCTCGAGCTTAGGATCTCGCCGAGTCGACGAAAGTCGGAACAAAAAACCCGGATCACGTTCCAGTTTCTCGTGGATGAGTAGAATCGTCGCTCACAACCAACGGCCGCTAGGATTCTTACACGCTTGTCTTCCTCGCGGGAATTGGGCTATTCTTCTTAGTCTTCTACACTATTATTCTCGTTTTCTCAATGTACTCGACGATACCTTGGAACTTTGGCATTGAAACCGAAAGCCGACCGAGCTCGACAATGAGGAAAAAATCAACCGAGGAATTGACACGAGGCAGTTGAGACGAATGAAGATATCGCGTGTCAAGGAGAAAAAGAAGATACGATAGAACGGGATTGAGGAAGCAAAGTTAAAGGATACTCTTTTCTTTTCATCTTAAAAAAGTCAATTTCACTGCCGATGAAGATACATCCGTTAAAAGAAAGTAACTCGTTGTTGTTGATGTCCGACGAAGTTCGGACCGCGTCAGTTCGATTATACGAGGATGGAAGAGAGTTTAACGGAATTCACAAAGGCCATTGCAGCAACGTTAGAAAAGAAGACAACAAAGAGAGTGAAGAATTTTTGGACCCTGCCGTCTTCGCAGAGAAGACGGTGGACGCGTCCGCCGCGTGTTACGTTGACGTGTTGCCGTTCCGAAATAACATTGCCGTACGGTTCGGCGCTCATCGTACGCCGTTCGTTAGCTCGTGAAAGAGTCGAGAAAAGCTCGAGGCACGAGGTCTTCGTGTTCTTCGCCGCGGAGGAGGCACCTCCGGTGGCGAGAGGACCCCACAGATGCGGCACCCGGAGGGGCCGGCCCGCGGCGGCGTGACGCGATGCGGACGCGCCCCTCCAAACAACACGTCGTCATCAAGAAGAAGAAGAGACGTCGAGGCGACGATAATCTGGATATCCTTGATAACGGATTGTCCCTCGTGGATAATCGCGGATGTCTTTGGTCACGGTTCGGTAATTTTTTCAACATCCTCGACGACGATGATAATCGGCGAAAAGATTCTCTCTTCAATGATCCCGACGACCACGAAGATAAGGCGGGAAGACGATTCTGCGATAATCGCGAAGGAAAATATTACGAATGTACGAGACTTTTGGATAAAATTTTTTTTCACAATATCGTCGAGAAGACATCAGCGAGACCCACGAAATTCGCCGGATTGTCGGCGAGATTTTTTTTCGTGCGACGTCTTATCGTTGATAACGCGGCTACTTTTGTCGGAGCTCTTGCGACGATATTGTTACTCTTTACGCTTGCTCTTGTGTTGCGACGGGGTGATTACGATAGTTGGCCATCGGGGGTCGATTGTTTCGCCGATGGTCCAGTCAAGTACAGCACGCGTCTTGTCAGAACGAGGTACGGCACTCTCAGGGGCATCGTGACCAGGGACAACGAGCTCGAGGCGTACCTGGGTGTGCCGTACGCCACACCACCGTTGGGCGCACTACGTTATATGCCACCGGTCACACCGACACAGTGGCGAGGTGACAAATTCGCCGACAGCATGCCACCGGCTTGCCCGCAGAGGATACCCGAAGCCGAAGCTACTCTGCCGAGACGAAGACGTGCTTATCTCGAAAGGGTCGCACCTATGCTCGCTAATCAGAGCGAGGACTGCCTTTATTTGAACCTTTACGTGCCACGCTCCATTCACGGTGAGTTACTTTTCATTTATCTTTTCTTTATCCTCCATCTTCGCAGGAAATTCTCACCGGCATTTTTTCACATGTACTTTTCATATCTCGCGAAAGTTTAGACAGGATATTTTTTTTAACTCGAAGAAAAAATGTAATGTAAAAATGAATCTCAAAACTATAAAATAAGATGTGCATAGCTAAAAACTCAGAACTGAACTTATAGCAAAGATGTTTCATCTGATATTCAATATTATGAGGTGATGAATCTTTCTACGCGTTTCAGCGAAAAACTTCGCAGCAAAAAAAATATATAACTTGGAATGGAATAAGGTGGAGAAAAAAATGTTGAAGGAACACCGAAAATTCAGCAGACCTTGGTGTTAAATGATTCGCTATGAGAAAGCAAAATTTGATGAAACGCGCCTGACGTATCCACAACGACCGCCAAGAGAAAAAAATTTCATCGTGATGAACGATTTTTCTTGGGGAAAGAGTTAATGACGCGGGATCGTCTATCGGGCATTCGGTGTGGTACGACGAGTTGAATAAGGGGGGTTTCTACGCGAGAGCGTCTAGTAATATCCTCGTCGACGTGCCGGGATATGGTGAGAAAGTGAGCGAGTATGCGCCGCCGAGGGTGAAAAGATCGGTGAAATATACGATAGAGGGATGAAAATCCGTCGGCCACGTTTTTTTTTCCTTATTTTTTTCTTCCCTCTCCCTATCGTTTCTCCAGCGTGTAATATCGAGGGCGAACATTGGAATAAAGAAAGCGCCTCCAAATAATGAAGCTGGCCGAGGCATTCGTCGACGGATTAGAAGGAAATAACTGCCAGAGCTTTCAAACGAATATCCCACAGGATTTTCATGGATAATGCGCCGTAATATATTTCTACGCTCCGGGCCTTCGCTCATTTCGTCGCAATATTCACAGGGTCAACTACAATTCACACAGATGCATATTTATAGCGATGTAACTACAACTCTCAACGGTTCGTCGTTGATTATTTACTCTGTTTATTTACTCACTGTAAATCCTCACTGGAATCCTTCTCCAAGGAAATTATTATCATAATACTTCGATAACTGAATAAATGAATAAATTCTTTGACATAATCCATTGCACCATAATTCCAATATTTAACTTTTGTGACGTTAACCGTTTGATTGATCACTGGCGATAAAGTTAATTTTTTTTTCACAATCGTCGGCTCATCGAGTCTCTGAAAAAATAGTGGTACAATCGAAATATAATGGCTATCGTAAACCTATTCACATTGAATATTAATTTTTGAAGAATTTCGCGTTGGGTTTAACTTGGAAGAATCCAGAAAATTGTATTTAGTGAAAATCTATATTTTTTTATTGCCACAGACATCAACGAATGTTGACCTATCGCAACAGCCATTTCATAGATTTTAATTACACTGTGCCGTGTAACCATGGAAAATATGACCGGCTCCATTGCGATGAAGCGGTGTTGCATTCTGGATTGTTTGTTACTGTTATTAAAGTCCAATATTCGGTACAAAATAATGGAGTAGTAAAGTGTAGATAGAGTAGATTAAGCGGGGGCCGCGTGTAGGAAAAGGCAATGTGGCCGATCCAATGGCTCGTCCGGGTGCTATCCCAGTGATGCAATTTTCTTGCTCGTTCTGTACACACACACGCCGCTCTAATTAACCGTCACTTGGGCAACCGCAGGGGGTCGATCTCGAACTCGAGCGGCTTCCCCGCATCGACCCCAAAAACAGGCTGCGCAATACTACGTGTAATAGTAGTGGTGAAAGTAATACTTGTACCAATAGTACTACTAGTAGTGGCAAGTCCCAGTGGTATGAATCGTTGGACAGCGAGACGGAAATAAAGTGCCAGGAGACTGTTGGTTTGGTGTACGTGGCGGGTTCGTTTTCTCACAGCGTTTATACTGTAGACTCGATGCTTGAATGTCTCCACGGAATACTATAGTGGGTAACGGGGAAAGGGGGGGGGGGGGGGGGGGGCATATTGAGAGGACAGAGATAGAAGAGGAGAGAAAAGAGAAGAGTCGCCGGTGAAAGAGCCATAATATGCCGCATTCACAGTTTGGAGGTGACTGTGTCTGGGCTCGTTGCTTCGAGAAGGCACGGAGCCGGCACGTTTCCTCGTTCCATAGAATCTCGAATGAATGATATCGAGAGCGACGAAAGGAAGCACCAAGCATTCTGGAGTGCGCAATCAAAAAGGAACGAAGTAGAGTAGAAATCCAAAACGAAAACTTCGAATGTCAGGAAGATGAAGAAAAAAGAAGAGAAGAATCGCGGAATGAAGTAACCGAAAACGAGGTCGAAAACGTTGTAGAAATACTAAAAATTAATAGTGCACTATCGGGATATAATGCTACGAAGAAGGAGACGAGGAAGGAAGATATCGTTTTCCGTTGGCTTCACGAGTAAACGGAAAAACGAGGTTAAAAACGATGTTGGGATATAAGAAAATCGTAAAGAAACCAATGTCAAGATGAGCAAGGAGCTGTAAAGTTAGAAACGACTACACCGGGTATGCTGTGACGCGTTGCCACTTCAATTCCGTAGTGCATTGCAGTCGTTTCGAATCGCGATATATAGAACCTGCAAGCACCGCGGGAGTGAGGCGGTCTCGCGTCGAATCGACGTCGTCTTATTCTCCACTTCAACCCGGAAAAGAAGTAGCACGAGACGTTCGCGCGGACTTTCTCGAGCACGATGTATGTGTGAAGAAAGCAAGAAGAACGAGAGAGAATTCTTCGAAGAGGATTTCGTAAGTGAAGGATATAATTTAATACTGTGAGGAAAGAAGAGGATTGCTCCAGATCCTACACGTCGTCTTTCAAGAGATCAGAATATCCTCCATAAAAATGCTACGCCTTTTTGTCGGATTTAAAAAAAGATGTGTATTAAACCTTTCTGCTTCGGCAGAAAGAGAATACCAAATATAGCTCGAGCTTGGATCTTCTTCTGTGCATCCTTATTTTTATTTCTATAATCAGTCAATGGATACAAAAGGATGTTTGACGATTCTCTCTGTCGATCGGATTTTGGAACAACAATGTTTGAACAGCAAACAGATCGTAAAGTGCTATTCTTTTTGAAAATGCGAATCTTTTGTGAAAACAAGTATCGGTCATTGACCTCAAATGGTCAAAAACCCAAAGCTCCGAAGTTTCATACGCTCGAAGCCAGACGAGTTTCGCCGACAGAAAAACTGAAAACAATTCTGATGACCTCGAGAGACAGAGAGAGGGAGAGAAACTGGAAATTTGGCGTGAGGCTCGGCGAATTCACCGAGCGGAGTGAGCTCTTCACCCGCGAATTTCCACTTGGATGAAGCTCCCGATTTTCTCCAGTCGGTACAGGCAAAACGCTTTCCTAGTTCCCGTACTCGTTACCTCACCGGGCTCTATCGAAACTTCTCAAAAGTATATAGTAACCACCATCCTGCGATTCTCGCAAAGAACGTTTAGTATTCGGATGCACGTTTCTATCTAGCTTCAATCTTTCTCTCTCGAGCTCTCTTCGTTTCCTCTTTAGCGATAAGAGTCTTCGCGCCGCGTACAGAAACCGAGGACCTACGATCGAGAAACGTGTGTAACTCGCAGTTTTCCCCGTACGCTAGCAAAACTCTACCTCCTTGACTCTCAAGTTTCCACGAAACGAGGACACTACGTCGTAGCTTCTGCAAACTTTCATTGTACACTGTTATGGAGTTCGAGAAAACGTTAGCTCCCTCGGTCCACAAGAGGGTCCCTGTTAGAAATCGTACTCGGGAGCCCTCATTTCGAAAGAAAATGCGCCTAATGGGGGTTTTTAAAAAACAAACTTTTTCTCCAGACAATGTTAACAGAAAAAGAAAATATCAGCCCAGCAAGCTATAACAATAATCCTTACAGCCCAGATAAGTTTCTCAACTTTTTATCAGTCACACCATTCGAGGCGGCACTCCGACGGGATTACGAACAGCACAGTGGATTTCAGGTCTCGAACTCAATGTAATGAATGAAGCTCAACCGTAATAATTCAGCGAATCAAAATCCAACTTCATCTATCGATAAGAATGTCATTGGTTGAATTTCCACAGTTGCTTTTTATTCGGTGTACTGCGAATGGTAACTCTACGAAAAACGCTGAAGAAGAGAAATATTACTGAACGTTAGTTGAAAACCGTCGGAACCCATTATAAAAAAATTGGGGATAAAAACTGGCGAAAACACATTTTTCAGAGTTATTGTTATTGCCGTAGGATCGATGGTGTGATTGCCGCTGTCCCTCTCGAGAGTGGTATCTCTCATAGGTACCACGCGTTATATCGCATAATATTATTGTATGTGAATGATTTATAGTAATGTATCCGCTCGGTGGAGGGTATCCGATATCCGGTGTCCCGACTTTGTACGATGAAAAATTCAGTACGCTTTGCCGAATACACAGGTGCACGTGTATCGCGTAACTCTTCTCCTATCCGCCGTCGCTCTGTTTTTCTCCATTATGTATAGGGCACACTCGCATGGTTATAACGGCAGCCAAAATGCCCGGCTATCGGAACTATACAATCGCCTAAATGTCTCAAGGGGAATCGGATGTGTACGCCGCTTACGCGGTATTATCCTGTATAGTAGCTCCGTTAGATAGAATATCGAGGCAATGCGCTCCTCGAAGCCCTCGAAGAAGAGACACGATTGCTCGAATAAGGAAAAAGATCGGCGAAGCGAAATGATCAAAAACCGATATCCCAGACCGTAACGCGTTGGGATATCCGCGCAGCGTCGTGGCTCCTCTCCGCTTCTCTGGCTGGTACGCGAGAACGTCCACGCCTAATCCTCTTCACTTTCGTTCTCTATATCTATATGCTATATATCTTCGTTTCTTAGACGGTTCTACGCGGTTTATATCTGTAGACACTCTCGGTAAACTCAATTCCGAAGCTCTCGCAAGCCCTTGCCGAGAGCTGTGAGCGCGCGCGCTTATCCGTGAAGCCGACGACGCCCAACGAAGCTCGAGTTAAGACAGTCAGCAGAAACTGTTTGAGATCTCGTCAGACCAGACCACCAGACTACGACTTTTCAACGGACACAGGCATGGACACGTCTATGTATCTATCTCTTGTCGAGACTATAGAGTGTCTAACGACGATTATGCAACGATTAACTCAACGGTGTGGAAATATCGAGATCGGGGTCATTGCTCGGTGAACTCGATGAACTTTAACGCTTTGATGCATTCGCGATGTTTATATTGAGAGCTTTATTGAAGGAAATTGGCGCCATTGTTGTATCGAATTCCCGATAAGAGATGATTATCGTTCTGTTCAACTCCTTTTCAATTATTGTCTCTAAATACTGAATTGGGTTTGATGAAGATTTAAAAAGTAATTACATCGTACATTTTAGTGTAGCAGTTAAAAAATGTTTAACTGAGTAGTCGCATAAACATATTTTTTTGGTAAAATTTGCAAGGGGTGTTTTTGATTGAATGTTATTTCATTGCCATCTTCGTCTACTGTTTATGTCGTTAATCAATATTTTGTACTCATTTTAATATTGTCTTGATATCAGGTTTACTTTCAATTCGAGAATTTTTCTCTTGTTGGGAATATATCTGATATAAAATGCACCAGACCGATTTCATGAGTATTGTATCTATTTTCGTTGAGGGTAGAAAGCGACGCCTAACGTCAAAATCGTGACCAGCATACGGACAGAAGTGTGCTAGAGCGTCGCGGCAACGTCAGTGGTTGCACCACAGCATTGGAAGCAGATAGGTCGACGAGAAGACTATAGGGGAAGTGGGGAACATAGTGGAAGCGTATAGTGCGGTTCCAAGCTGTTATCTAGCTTCCGGCGAAGCCCCGCGGAAGTGGCACCCCCTTATCCACTAGCTGCTCACCAGTGTAGCCGCATTCAGGGGTCCAGGGGGGTGTTAGAATCTGCAACAGGTGGACGTCTCGAGTCCCGTCCAGAGTCCGTCTCCTCGTCAAACTACTCGTCGGCACTATCATTCCCTCAAACCATACACACCGTATACACTATGTCCTTTTACAGTAGCTAACGTACAGCAGCTTACGAAAATGAATTTCCATCCCAATTCTCATTGCGCTGATAAATTATCTTTCAACGGACGTATCAATTATCAGCAGATCAACTTTCATTGGCAAAAACCAATAAGAAAAGAACAATGCCAGTTGTGAATCGATATAAAGTGTCCGTGACTCCAAAATCCGGTTTGAGCTAGTAAAAAAAATATATATCACCAACGTTCGAACCCAAATTTTACGGAATCCCTGTACTCTTCGGGTATAAATATGGATGGGTTGTGCATACATCGTTGATACTGCGAACGGTAGTTTTCGCATCAGAACAAACAAACAGAGTTCCAGGTTTCACGTATATATGCCGTACGAATGATATGATATGAATTATTCACCGATTCGGTAAACCTGTTCTGTTTTACATCGATACGTATATATACATATATATATATATATATATATATATATATATAGAATAAGCTCGACTCTCGTTCACTGGTGATTCCAATACCCACGTACAGCAGTCTCCTGCCATCCTCCCCTATATGTCTGCAACGTCGAGGACGAAGAAAGATATTTATTCAACTCGCGGATAGAATATTCGAGTATGGGATGTAGATTGAAGTGTTTGAAGCTGATGGCGAAAGAGAAAAAGAGATATTGGATTTTGAGTTGCAGGCAATAGCACGGAATTGCTGCCAGCCCTGCTTCTCGTTCACGGTGACTCGTATTCATGGGGAGCGGGAAATCCCCTTGTCGGCACTGCCCTTGCCTCACACGGACGTCTCGTCGTAGTGTCTATCAATTTTCGTCTAGGTATTCTCGGTAAGTGATATATATTAAAAATACTAACGCATTCCTTAATCACTCAATTTCCGTACACGAAATGGATAAATTTCTTGTTGGGTTTTCATTAATTCGTCGTCCGGAAACTCACTATTTTCCGTCGAAATAGCATCATAACATTTTCTGAAAACACACAAAAATTTTTCACATTTTGAATCACGTCAAACGTAGCAATACAGCCCTCTTCATTCTATGAAAACGAACGGTATGGACGATATTCTCTTTCGTCAATGTATCAGTTCCGCGAATGTGCCTCACACGGAGTGTGAGCTCGAGTATACGGTTTATTAATTAATTTTTATACGAGCCATTTCTTTGTGCCTTTTCGTTATTTACTGATTGATATCGAACGGTGCGGTGTCGAAGGTCCGGAGATTTCACTACAGTTATTTAAGGGTTTGCTACAAAACTTACGAACGATATACCAAGAAGCTACACCGTTACGCCGTTAAAGGCTCTTTAAAGTTGCATGGCGAGCTTAATGTTTGGTTGGCTTTAATCTCGTGCCTCGTTAACGGTTGCCTCAATGAGATACTCTCGTAGCTTCGCTCGGCTTCTACCCCTTCCCTCTCATCTTATAACAGAAAGGGAACGCGCTATTTCACATTCGCATAGTTAACTTTTTTCTTCTGTGCTTCTCGTCCATCGCTGCTAGCTTCGCAGCATATCACGTGGTGGTAACAGCCCGCAAGCGGGAGCGAGGGAGAGAGAGAGTTTAACCACCGGCTAATCGTCCCTTGAATATTTTACGAGGCAATCTCGAGGATGCAAAAGTCTTGGGTTCGCACAAGACAAAGAGACTGAAGAAACGAGCATTCTCACGGCCAGCAAACTTATATAATATCTACTCGTCCCGAAAAAAATGTCTTCTTTGACGAAAGACCTTTTTCTCTGGTCCGACACAGCGCTGGTGTTTTCATCCGCGAAAGCTTGGCCTTTTGAAATTACGAGTAAAAAAAGATGGACGGAATGCCAAACCCACAAGAGTGAATTTAATAAGCTGGATGGTATTTAAGCTTTGACATTCTGAGGACACTATTTGATGTTTGTTGTGCTCGCAGGCTTTTTGAAAACTGGCTCGAAGGGAAGTGGCCAGGGTAATTACGGACTGATGGATCTGGTAGCTGGACTTCACTGGCTGCGCGAAAATCTCGAAGCGTTCGGTGGCGATCCCGAACGTCTCAGCGTACTCGGACACGGAACCGGAGCTGCGTTAGCTAATTTTTTAGCGGTATCACCAATGGCCAAAGGTTAGAAATATATGATTGTTTTCGTAATAAAAATTACATTCGAGTGCACAAAACTCAAATATAAATACAGAAAAGGCAATATTTTCCGAATAATCGGCGCACCTGCGTCATAAGAAAAAAAGAAGCAGTTTCGAATTGAACTCTAACGAGCTACGAATTCAGAAAAACCCTACATTCGATTTTTTATTTGCGAGATGACCAAGATTCCACACTTGGGCAGAAAACTGTTTGTAAACAGCTTTTTTTAACTCCAATTATCAACCCCGAATTTCCAAATCTTTCGAATATTCATTAATGGCCTGAATATTTGTTGCACACGAACACCTCGATAGCCCGTTGCACACAGTACCTCGGAACGGAACAATTGCCACTCGGCGCTAATCGGAATTCACGTTGCCACGCGGCAATTTGCTTGGTCAACGCGCGGAAAGCTCGAACGATAATTAAAATCCGTCGGCTTCGTCCGGTGAGCGGAGCGATGAATACTGTCGACGTATGCATCATCCGTTCTCGATGGTGAAAATCTCTACACGTAACCATCGAACTTTCGTTCAGTTTTTTTTTTCTTTTTTTGTTCGCCGGGATTTATTGGAAATAATGGATCGAAACTCTCGCACCGAACATCTATTGGCCATTATCGATAGGTTCTCTAATTGCGACTGCAAGTTGGGGTCAAAAACTGTACGAACCTTTGGATAACGTGTATCCGAACTCAGAATAGAGTTGAGATTGATGTTTGCGACCGTGGACTGTATAGTACAGTTATACATTGTATATCTATAGTCGTGTATAGACGTCATATCAGCACGGGCAGAGAAGCTCGAGGAGGCGTCGGGACCGCGAGTGCCACTGGGGCATTAACAAGCTTTCTCGAGTACGCGAATGTCGTCGTCGTCGTCTATAGCCTCTCGCGTCTTCGTGATACCAGGCACCCCCGTTTCAGCCCCCTCGGTACGTTTCCACTAACGAACCCTCTCTCGCGGCTAGCTGGTCGGTCGCCACGTTTCCCCTCGTCCGACGTGAGACTCTACCAGAGACACGTTCGCGTCATCATCCCAGACGACCGCACTTCGCCCCCTTCAGGGACGAACTTAATTCCTCAATCCCGTCGCTACCAAATCTCTGCCTACAGTGAAGTCGAAAAACTTCGGTCTTATTTTTTTTTTTTCCTATAAAAAAATAGTCAATGTCCACTGTAACCGGTGTAATTCATGCAATGCTCGAAGACCGCTCATATTTTTTGATCTTATTAGCATCGCAAATTGATGCGAGGTCTTCGTTGTTGAGCAATTATTTAAAATATTTATATATCCTAGTTCGATTGAAATAAAATGTATAAAACTGAACGAGAAAAAAGTCTTGACTTGTTTTCTCGTTTTGCAGAATTGATAAAGAGAGTCGTTTTGCTGGGAGGTTCGGCCTTGTCACCCTGGGCGATACAACGAGATCCATTGGCGATAAAGCGCCGGGTTGCCGAACAAACCGGATGTCCAAGCGATGTCGAGGCTGACGATATCGCAGCTTGTCTTCGGTTACGGAGCCTCGACGAACTGCTGGGCGTCAGATTGGAATCGCCGAGATTTACATCCGGTTTTGCGCCATTCGTCGATGGGACCGTTTTGCCTCTGTCTTCCGGTCAGGTCAGTCGGAATATTAATTTTTCCTTAATTTATTCGTACGTGCCTGGAATAGTATAGTCGTTATATTCGCAATCTGTATCTCCAAAAACAAACTCCAAATCATGACATTAAATTGGCTCTGGTGTTCCCTTGCGTTTCAAAACCAAATAAAATGTTATATCCGTAAAATAGAATTAATTTAATAGACAAATCTCTTCAAGTTAATGGTAAATAAACGCCCTCCCGGTCTAATCGTGTCAAGTCAATACTAAGAGCTGCAACGCTATTTTTTGTATCGTACATTTTTGCATTCAACCGGTGTACAGTGCCAGTGCGTCTGTTAGTCTTTTGTTAGAATTCTGTCCCAAATCATCTGGCAAATCATTTTGGAGAAAATGACATTACATTTTTTGTTACTGTCTGTGGTATTTCACATGCTTTCAAAGTTAAAGTCTGAAAAAAGCACATATTGAATCGATGTACAATTTTTAAAGTATCTGCATCGATCGTGCCAAACAATCGACTAAGTGCGTAACAAGTTGAACATATCGTGGTGGACTCGCTGACAGTGGGTCGAGAGAAGCCAACGGGGTGTTAATCGTTAACGTAACGACAGAACGCGGGAGACCGGGTTGGAATCTGTTGATGCGCGAGGGGTATACGAGTCGTGAGAGGATGTCGCCGGGGTGTCATCCGTAGCTGACGCGTTTCTCGCCCATCGTATATACGTTAGCCGGGGCTTTGGTGCAACATTCCCCATTCAATGTACACCAACAAGGCATCAGCGTGCGGAAATCGATGAGCTGGCTAATTGGACGGACAAGCCGTCCAAGCTCAACCATTCGCTCGCTAAGCTTCGTGCTTGGTCCACCTGTGTATATATCGTACACTACTCTCTCGTGTCGCTATTACACCGGTGTATAGCTCGGTAGATTCTTGTGTGTTGGTTCTTGGAACGAACACATCGCAGAGCTTATACAGTTGTATCGGTATAACCAACGTTATATAATACCCCGCCGTTCCAGCTCGAAGTGAACACGATCCGTTACATCCAGCATCGATCCCTGAGCTTTCGACCAAAGCTTATTTCATTCCGCTGTGGAATTACTCCCACCTCTCAATTCCTCCTATATCCTCGAAACTCACAATCCCGTTTTCTACTTTCTCGATGCCTGGGCTCTTCCCTGGCTTGTATCAGAGAAAAAAAAGCTCAACCTAAAAACTTATAGCAGACCGTCATTAAGCTCCTGCCGTCCGGTACATTCGTCCAAGTTTGAATCGCGAAAGAAACCTTCGGGCGCGCGAGAAAGAGAGTGAGAGTAAACTAAAACGATATAGAGAAAAGAGGAAGAAGGAAGTTGGTAGGTTCTTTGATGAAAATCTCCTTTGAGAAATCGCACTCGGGCGCTTTCGAACTTTATCTACGTCGACGTCGTCTCTCGGCCTGTACCAAAGTATATCGAACGAAGAAAGATGCTGCACGCTCACTCCTGCTTCGCATCACCTACCCATTCACCATCTTCTCTTCTCCTCCTAACTTCTCAAGTTTTAGCTTGAAGGCGGACGGCCTTTGTATCTACGCCCAACCGGGCGAATGTTTATCAAGAACGGAATTCGTTAGCGGTTTATTGTCTGGCGGGAATGGAAAGATTTGAGCCGGTGATGCTTCACAAGATCGTTTTGCTAAGATATCAAACTGCTTTCGAAACTATATACATCCGTGGCTTCAAGACAGGTGTCCCGTAATTTGGGAGATGACAATTATTGCTTTCTGAATTCCTTCGTAACAGACTTTTAAATAACATTTTTGATGAAAAGATTTTTCTTAGTAATACACGCTCTGCCGTATTCTTGAAATTCGGGATAATTCTACGATACGCATTCATATGGCGGAATCTTCGGCTCGATTTACACCGAACCCGAGGCTGGCAACCGATGACAAACTAATTTGAATTGAATTTGAATCAAGTTTAAAAAATTGCGAAAAGGCACGAGGAAAAAATTCAAGCTGGTAACAATTGGTTCATGAATTTTTGCATTGTTAAACAGAATATTCAGCCGACAGTGGGAACTTCGGGACTATTGCCGATAGTGCCTGGGCCAGGTGCCGAATTCGCATCATTCGGCAATCGCGATCTTCTTATGGGTCTAACATCCGGTGAGGCGTGGCTCGATCTCACCGACGAGGATTTGCGGGTGAGCGAATATACAGACGTTACCCTTGTGGCTTGCCCGATAGAATAGACTCCCGAGTCGCTGTGACCAATTCCGGATTTCCGATAATTGGTAGCCGTTAAAATCTTCACGTCTATTAGAGTTAGCCGCGGCTGCAAAGTGCCTTCGACGATTCAACAATGAGTATATTACCTCGTCCCGGTGTCACTATTGCCGAGCAAGTTATTTAACATAGAATTCACGCCTAAATAGCTCCATTAAAAAAAACGTCAAATAAAAAAGAGAATGAAAAAAAATCATGGAGAAAGCTTCGTTACAGGTAGAAATAATAAGGAAGCGACGCGCAAGGTTCTATTTTGCAACCTTGGTTATGATTGAATCATAACAAAATGAAAAAATTTCTTCGACGTTTTTGACGATTTTAAGTATTCCGACATGAAAATCTCAAAAACAAATTTATTCATGAGAACAAAGTTTCCTCTATAGGGGAGCAAGGAAGATCGATAAAAGCCTAGGATATACTAAAAACGTGAGTACAATATTTCCAGAACGGTCTAAACGAGACACGAAGGGATCGCATATTGCGCACTTACGTACGTAACACGTATCGTTATCATCTTCACGAGATCTACTCGACCCTGAGGAACGAATACACGGATTGGGAGAGAGGGGAGCAAAGTCCTGCGGCGATACGCGAAGGATTGCTCTCGTTGTTGGGCGACGGACAAGTGGCCGCGCCACTTCTTAGGCTCGCGCTTCTACACTCGGCGTCCGGTGGTCGTGGCTATTTCCTGCACTTTCAACCGGGCGATCGTCCGAGCCAAAAGGGCGAGGAATTGCCCTATCTCCTGGGTATACCACTGTTGAGAAACGAGGCAGTGAGTTCGCCCTCGATCGCCCCAGTTTCCGGTAACTTCACGCGCAACGATGAGGATCTTTCGCGGCTGCTCGTTCGATATCTGGCCAATTTCATCTGGCGTGGGTAAGTTTGATCAATGATGTCATCCTAATAGTTTGGATTTGTCTGTACCATTGACAATTAACATTGATTATTTTCTTAATAGCTCATTTTTTATAGATCTTGATTTTTATCAACGAATTTACGTTTTCAAAAATGAACGAATTAAATAATCAATTAAATTAACGTATCCATTTGTTTTTCCTTACGGTGTGCAATAATTGTTAGTTTTTGCGTTTTTTTTTTCGCTGGTTTCTCCGAGTGAAATGAAGTTTGGGGTCAGGGATTTGTCTTTACCTAGCAGCAAGAAGCTTCATAAACCTCGAAAGTTGAACTTTGTAGTGGGAAGTAGAGTATTTATACAGGTGAGAGCGGCCGAGTAAGAGAGAGTATGGTTTTGTCGCGTTGTTAAAGGACTAGCCGGCTCGCGTAGCCCGAGTGGACTTTGTCCGTAGAGTTTCCTAACTCTCGACCCCGTCGAGCCAATTAGTACCTACCGGGTAGATGTCGAACTTCGAGCTTCGCAATGCCGTGAGAGCTCAAGTTATATGTACTCCGATATGATTTTGTGCTCCTGTACCATTCCTATTTGTATATTAGACTGTTCTATCGTCAAAAGCGATCGGTGGTTTCAATAATCGGAAGATATAATGAATCTCAGACATGGTGTCCCACGAAAACTTCAGCTTCAATCATCAATTTCTACGCATCTATTAAAACGCTTTTAGTGATTTTGGCTCAAATTATCGATAGTTCGCTAAGCGGGCGAATAAAATTCGACGAAATAATGCCGGTTAGTCAAATATGAAAAAGAATAAAAAGGATCGAATTTGTTTGTAAACACCATCTCTTAATTACATAATTAAGAACCTTCGAAAAATGTTCAATCGATTAAGGTATTAATGCCTTAAACATATTTCACCGATGCAACTGAATACAGATTGAAAATTAAATCTGCTCGTTTCGTAAATGTTCCAATTTTTTGTTCGCTTCAAAATTCTCCCCTTAATTTTTTTTACGTCAAATGAGCGCACGGATTGACGAATTAATCTTTGTCTCAAGAGAGAACAATTTTTTTTTGCAATACGCTATGGGGCGATCTGTTGCAGAGATCCGAATGAAGGTGGAGCCGGAAGTCCTCCATTCTGGGACGCATACGATTCGGTTAATCAGTGTTATCTCGAGGCGGGTACATCGACAAAGATGCGTTCGCACTATCGTGGTCACAAGATGTCACTGTGGTTGAATCTTTTGCCGCAACTTCACCGTCCCGGCTACGAGATCAGTATGCGACATCATCATTTGGCGGAAAGCCCGAGTCTCTACGAGGGTGCTGTGCGTCCCCAAACATTGGCGCTACCGCTTCCGGCACCGCCATTGTCAGTACCATCGCCCACCGAAGCATCGATGTCTTCGATTCCCCTGTCGACCACCGAGTGCACGCCGAATGGAAGTACGACGACCGCGATACCGGAAGTTACCCGAAGCGTTCAAAATCCGAAACTCGGTCCGGGACCGAACAATCTACTCAGGAAATTCGCTTCGAATCATTATCAGAGTTACACAACGGCACTTACGGTCACGATAGCCGTCGGTATATTCTTACTTCTTCTGAACATTCTGATATTCGCGGGTATCTATCATCAGCGTGACAGGCACGCTGCATCGTCGTCGAATTCGTCGTCTTCCATGGGTTTCGGTGATAAGAAGAAAGAAGAATTGCTTGAAGCCGGATGTTCCGGTCTCGATGTTGGTCAGAGCGGTAAGCAGAGATTGTCGTCGCTGGTCATCAACGATTCGCCACCGTCGAGTCCACCGCCTCACAAACAAAAACTCGTTCAAGAGCTCGAACTTCAGTTGCAAGAGTTTCAGTGCTCGCCACCACCCGGCGGTGGGAAAAGAGTATCGGTAGATCCACCGTCGTACGGATGGAAGGATCCACCGCGTACGCCGTCGCCTTGCGTGGATGTAGCCGCGCAAAACAACGCCGATGACGACAACGATGATTTGGACGATGATGACGAAGATGACGATCTTCCCGATCCACCGCCACCGCCCAAAGCACCAGCACCCAACGTCGCAGCTCCAGGTATTTTACGGCAACCTGGAACTCCCGGAAGTGCAAAGAAACGCGTGCAGATACAAGAGATCTCTGTGTGAACAATTATATTCGAACTTGAAGTTTAAAGAGCAAAAAAATGAGTTTGAACTATGTGTGTGAATTTTAAAAATTTGTATGAGAAGATAACGGAAGAGGTAAGGATGTAATAAGATTTTTTTGGTGCCGACGCAACGTGGGATTGACGAGAGCTCAGGTAGATTTTTTCCGATCGTAGCTTATACGATGAATCTTATTACAGCCGGCTCGATTTTTCTCGGAAAAATACTAATAAACAAAAAAACGAAAAGGGAATTAGTAACTCGAGGAATTGCGAACGAAGGGGTGAGAATGGTTTTAGTAGTCGTGGAAAATAAATAAAAATAAAGTACGACTACGCTTAGTGAAACGTGAAAATTAAAAAGATATTTAAAAACAAACGTATATTAGAATTTGGTACAGCGCGAGCGCGCGGAGTAAATAACTATTTCGCGAGCGTTCGCGTCTTTTCCTTTTTCTCGAGGGGGGTGCTTACAGATTTTTAATCACCTCATTGGTGAATTTCATTATGATAAACGCAATAAGCGGGGAAAAAAGAATGACGATGCGAGAATTATAAAAGATGAATACCTAAGGGTAAGACGAAACGGAAAATCGAACGCACAAGCCATCGAACCTTTTTAGTTAGAAGCGCCCGGTCAAGTCGGTCACGAAGAAACAACAAAAAAAAACAATAACAAAGGAAGGCCAATTTGAAATGAACAGCGCGCTGTTTGATGCAGTAGCTTTACTATAAAGAGAATCAAACGAGGTAGAATCAAAAAAATCGTTGTAAGCATCCCTGATATGCGACGAGTAAAGGATCTATGAATATTGAAAATAAAAGTAACGATTAAAGAAAAAAAAAGAAATAAGAAGACGAAGGATGAAGAAAGAGCCGTGCGAGGGGCCATTCGTAACATACTATTTTAGCCTAGTCGAGGGACGCTCCAAAAGTAAAAAAAAATTGTAATCGCTGATCATAATGTTGCGGTTCGAGTGTTCTCGCGAGCGTCAACTCGAGTCCTTGTACCCGGCACTTCCAACCTTTCCCCAATCGAATCTTAGTTTCGTATGGCCAGCATCAAACTTTTGAAACAAAAGAACAAATTAAAAAAAATCGATTGCGCGATTATTGTATAACGAACCGAAAAATCGAAAGCCAAAGACATGAACAACTTCAAAAACACGAAAATGAATAAAAATAAAGCGAAAAGTGAAAAAAAAAACCATAAACGAGACACTGACGCGTACACGAGTAAACATAAAACATACAAATTTATCAATGTTTCGAATGTTGGCATTTGGTTGAATAAATAATTGATGCATTCAATGAAGAATGAAGTCGAGCGATTTCTGTGTCTTTTTTATTATGATATTTCCCGTTGTTTTTCGCCTCCGATGGTTCTTCGCCAGTCATCAAAATCCGCGCAACATTGAAATGTACATTAAAAAAACGCTGGTGAGTACTTTCCTAGAAGAGCAGGGACAGAGAGCAGCCACTTTGTACACGTAGATCGTCTTCAAGCCTTTTGAAAAAACCCTTTGCCAGATCACGCAATCCCCTCCGCTTTCACATCGCCCCTAGCCTCTTCACGCAGAGCTTCGGCTCTTCTTGTTGTACTTCAACATTCCGAAGTCTCGAACCGACGCTCGAATGTTTTAAGGTAATGGAAATTCCGGTTTCGCATACTAACCCCTCTCGTAGACCACTCGAAGAGTCGGAGCAATTTTCAGGATCGCTTCGAGCCGCTCGTCCGTCATCTCGAGGGAAAGTGGGAGAAAAGCAGTGACATCTCTTCCTTCTCCATTATTCAGTTCTATACGTCCCTGTTCACTTATTTTTCATCTCTGAGTTCTTGATTTTAATCCTACGCGAGGATCGCGAATTAAATTATTTATAGTCTTGTTTTCCGTTCACCGGCGTCGCGACTATAATTTATTTCAAACTTGACCTCAAAGATACCGCTCTATATTCTCTTTGATTATGCTTACTTTAAAAAAAAAAATTAATTAATATCAGTTTCGAGGAATTCTTGATACAGCAAACATTGAATCCTGCTTTTTATTTTTTAAGTTTAAACTTGCTACCCTTAGAATCGAATTTACCGATGAACCTTTCTGCTCAATAAGGTAAAATCTAAATATCGATAGCCAAAAAATTCTTTGAGAGATTACTTATTCTTTGCGATACTACGATGATACCAACATTCTGTTAATTACGTCACATAATTCATTATCGATTTACGATAATCGGTCTTGATAAATTCGATTAAGCGACTACGAGCAACTGTTGGATATGCAGTGTGTACACATAGATTTCGCAATGTGTGTGCGTCGCGTGCGGTTAACTTCGAAATGAGGTTGAAGCTAGATCGTGGAGAAAGAAGAAAGTCAGAGAAGAGTGAAGTTTCTCAGGTGGGTCCGGTGCGGTAAATGAGGCTCGAGGTAGAAGCTCGAGGCTTTCGAGCAACGGCGAGAGGTTGAGCAAAGGTGAGGCTGAACGCGAGAGACCGCGGGACCCGGCACTCTCTATGCCATTGCAGCTCCGCGTGCGCTTTCTCCGTATTGACTCTGACGCTCCGACGAACGAGGGTTGGCTTCGGCTTCTCTTCTACGCTTCTCTGTGAGATCGCACTGTCCCTACTACTGGGTCGATGTATGTGTGTATATATGTATATGTAATACGCTAAAGCAGTGGCAGAGATAGCTCGCCTTAATGGGGTGCTTTCCGCCTCTCGAGAAGAGAGAGAGAGTGAAGCCCGGGCCAACGAGATCCGCCGCGGGCCCGAAGTATAATTAGTCGTGCCATAGAGTTTCGCGGCGTAGACGGAGTACCTGTCTCCCGATGTACATGCCTATCCTACCTGCTACACTTTCGTATCCGGGCAGAGGCGCGAGACCCTTACTGGAAAAGCCTTCCGGCCTTTCTCTGAGCACAGAAAAAAAATAATAATGAAAAAAAGTACCGAAAGTATAAAGACAAATGCACTTCATCCCTCGTTCACACGAATTAAGGAGGTCATTGTATTGGAGACCAAGAGTTGTTGTGTTTTACACATATTTTTTGCTTGTTCAGATCTCGTAGCAAGATCAAGATTGACCGCCGACTCATGACAGAAGTAGTCTAAAAGAAAAAAGGAAAAAACTTGTGAAGGGTGTTGAGTTTTTTTCGCCTGGAATCGCCACAAAAAATAACCGCATTACAATGAAAGTTCTTAGGAGGATATTGAGTAGCCGGAAAACAGATTCACTCGATTTACCCTTTCATGAGATCTATCAGCAATTGCCAAAAGGAAAAATAATGAAAATTTGATTAGAAAAATCTCCGCGCTGCAAAATTTTCGAGAAGAATTTTTAAGTCCCGGAGAGTCCAATTGTTATATCTATTTTTCATTGTCTTTGCATAAAGTGTTGAGCAACAAAATATTGTTTTTCGCGCTCTTTCGAGTATTGTATTTAGAGTAAATGTCGCTTGGAGATTGCAAAGTTGAACATTTTTCCCCGCTGACTTCATTATTATCACGGTAAGAAAAGTGCTCGAATATGTAAATTCTACGAGCATAAGGTAAGCGACGCGTCCGAAGGAAAGTTGTTGCGCAGGTTAACACACTCTATAAAATCTCGGCGAGAAAATTAAAAAAATAGAAATAAAAAAGAATTCCGTGGGCGATGTAGCCATTAAAAAATTCCGGGTCGAAGCTTCGAAAGCGCGTTTTCCTCTCTCTCTCTTTCATTCTCTCTTCTCGCTTAACTCGTCGGAGGATGTTTTTGCTCGCGAGGATGCTTAAAAGCAGCGAAAGAGATGGTGGTGAAGCCTCTTAGGGGATCGTGGCGAGATAGGAACGAACCGAGCCAGTGGAACAGCCCGGCTTGGACTATCTTCCGATAACCGCAAGAGAGGAAGAAATAAGACGAGAGAGAGTGAACAGATAGTTTGAAGGGTTAGACGAAAAAGTACGCAGGGTGAGAAAGAGCGAAGATCGCGTGGTAACGTTCCTGTATATTATACAGACTCGGGGATGGTCGGTTAGAAAAGCGCCGGGAGAGGACAGAGACAAAGTTTCTTCCGCCGTAGTTGAGCAACTCGATAAAACTGGCGTGAACGACGCCGCCGGTTAAAGCTGACAAAGTGGATTAGCGCCTGTTCTATCCGTCTCGCTCTGACTCTCGCGCTTGATATATCAAAGTGCTTTTACTCTTTCGCTATTCTCGGGTCGTCCAACTCGACGTTATAAATTTATATCGAAACCCGCGTTAGCGGTTTTCCGGGAAAATTGCATTGAAACAAATAATACATAGAAATTTGAATACGATAGTGGATATACGCATCATGGGAAATGAAGACCGTTTAAGTCGATCTCGAAGCTCGCATTTACATTCATTCGATTTTTTTTCAATGAATTCATATTCATTCGTTTTTAACACTATATATATACATATATATGGATACACTCAATATTTATTTTCATTCATTTATTCATTCGTTCGATGGAGTCCATATTCTATGTAGAATTCAATAAGGTTAAGACGACTGTTCGCGGTCGATTCCGTGTATAATATAGTTCGATGTCTACCTCTATACCTATTGAGGTACGAAGAATCCGCCAAGTCCTTCTCGATCTTTCTGCCGATTCATATTATTCATATTGGCACCTATAGAGAGAAAAACTTGAAGAGATATTCGCAAGGTAAAAGGTTAGAAGCTGTAAAATCGTTTATCGTCTTACATCCGTATAGTATACGCTTGGGATTTCGGACGTAGGGATGATGCGACAGGGATGAAATATCGCGGAGATGCATGGAGAGAGATGTTTCAAGCGTAGACAATCCTTCTGTCCGTGGTATCAGCTAACCGATAAAACTTTCTCGCCGTGGGCGAAGCTATACACCTCTTCTCTATTCCTCTGGCTATCAATATCGGATATTCTCGATACCGGTATCACTGATATGTAAAACACGTGCCGAGTAAAAAAAATATTTACGAATAAAAAAAGAATATAATGTATGTGGCTTTGTGGGGCAAGTGGGATATTTTTCTTGTTACAACAGTGATCATATTGGGATGCAATTAAAAGCATTAAAAAAAAAATATGAAAAAAAGGATTCATTTACCAATTTTGCAAAAAATTGTGATTTTTAGTATTTTTGTACAGCAATTACATTTGCTTTCTGGTGGAATATTGCCAAAATCGCGGTGTCCGTCGTATTCCACGGAAAAAAATACACGAGACACGGCACTTGGCGAAGTTACAGAATAGTTTTTTTCCTTCGTTACAAGACAAATAAAAACAACTAAAAAAAATTAATGTACGGGTTTATAATTTTCTCGATAAAAATTTTAAGGCAAAAAAAATGTTTTGTATCCTGAATTGTCATGTATATTTTCGCTCTTATGGGGTAATTGCGCGCGCACGTTTAAGTCGAATCCGAAAGGAACTGTTGTCTACAGTTGAGAGAAAAACAATTTTCTCTTTTCCGGTCCGATTTATGAAAGCTGCCGATTTTCGGGACTTTCAAACATCGATATCTTGGCTTTCCGATGGGATATCGATAAATCGTAAGTGATCATCGTGTTCGGCGGAAACAAATGATCAATATAAGAATTTTCACGGATGAAAAATGGTAAAAAAGCATCTCCAAGGAGTGATCAAGGGGGGCCGTCGTGTGATTGCGGCCCTCGCTTCTCTCGTCCGCAGACCTTACACTTGTCGCAATCGCCAACTTTCGACCCTTGTTACACAGCGTACAACTTTTCTAGCGAAAGCTTGCATTATTATTATGCAACATTAATCTTTCTAAGGATTGTTTGTATGGTTGTTTTTTTTTCAGCGTTTTATTTCATTGTTAGAGATACGAGATTCGCGCGAAATCAAACTCTCAGTTGAGACTGCAACAGTACACCCTCCTTAATTGGCCTCGTTAACAGAACGGGTTCGATTTTTATAACTGTCAGTATTTCACGACATGACGCGGATTAACGTGACGAGTATGATAACGATCGGTGTGAGTTTGCAGAAAGTCTCGTCGACCTTTGAATATTAGAATGTTGCACTTGACTATGTAAGCCGTTATAAGAATCGGAAATTCAAGGTTGACAAATATATCTACGTAGTACATAAGTACGATCGATTCCCGTGGTTTTATAGTCCGGCTTGAACGGATTACTTCGCGGCTGTCCGGTAGCGGTTCGACACTCGAAACGAACGGACGAGGGAAAAATTGTGTCCGTTAGCGCGGCTCCCCGCTTGCACGTCGACGCAATGATTTATATCCGTGGAAACTTTTTCAACTGCACGCGAATGGGCCATGGATCATCGCGAGCCGGTGGGACAGTCGCGTAACAGCCAGTAATCAGTTGCGCGGATTCGAAATGAATAACGAGAATCACCTCCATCGTCGTCTACCCGTGTGAAGTCTTTCGTAAAACGGTGTGAAAATCGAACAAGTGATTGGCATCCCGTGGCTTCCGCAACGTCTCGCCGTCGGTAGGATGTTCAAGAATGGAGTATTTCCAGCCGATTGGACGACAACAGCGCGGGCAGTTGCGAGTCAGTAAGTTTTGTCTAATTATGAATAATTTATACAAAGATTTATGTCTTGTAAAAACAAAGTAGCGGGCATGGAAACCAGCCTATCAATTGAATATCTACGATGGGAAAAAAAAAAAATTATTTTTTGCGAAAAATGTCGGAATAATTCCATGTACGTGGGGGTCTCAAAAAATCGATTTTTCGTCAGCTACAATCATTTAATGGTATGTTAACGTGACTTGACGAGGGAAGGGATGGGGCAAGTTTTAGCTCGCTATCAATTCATTAAACTCCTACATTTTTTTCAATAATAAATCATCGGTTAATGGATCGCAATAAAAATAGAATATATAATGCATATATCGATCGATCGATATAAATATATGCCGGCTTAATCGAATGTAATATAACAATGTAATGATGAAGAATCTATGTAATACAAATTCCATCACAGCCGCCCTGTGATAAAGTGATTTTTCAAATCCTTTGGCCGTACTAAACGGTTCTTCGCTTTCAAAAGTTCGACGTTATCACTGTGCAGTTTTTGCACCATACAGCATATTGACAGTGTGACAATAATCGTGTGAAATACCCTCGTCGGGATTTCTGTCACACACTCTCCATCGCTCTCGAGTCCCGGAGAATCGTATACGGATGAAAACACGCATATACAGTCGGAAGAGAAATAAATGAATAAAATGCGAAAGAATATTTGAAAGAGCGAGAGCCCGAGGGGGAGGGGGTTCTGGCACGTACGAATTCGTGCGGGAATCGAAGGTGCGGATAGTGTCAGAGAGAGGGAATATTGCGATGGGAAATCCGACGTTAGATATCGGGAGCCAGATAAAATGGAAATACCTATGCGACGCTATACCGTTGGATAGCTATGAAGAGGATGAGGCGACGCAACGCTGCTGTGCAACGCAAGCAGCCGTTCAAGCTTTACAATCGGCACGGGAGCTTCAACCGAAGCTACCACATACGTATCCTATACACGGTGAACTTCTCTATATATCTGTGTACATTGAACGAAATTTATTCTCTACTTCCCCTACGATTCTCGTTCCACGCTATCCTCCGACGTCCCCGTCCGCAACGCCCGCCCTTTCCTCCCCGTCGTCCTATCGTATTGCGTTAATAAACTGGAGGCTGTATCGGCACCTCAAAAGTATAAAACCGATGCGCATATCTAACCCATCCTTTCATCTGTAATATCCTTCGAGACTTAAACGCAAGCGCAAACGAGGAAAAGAAAAATACAAAAAATTTACCTACAAATTGTGTTTGCCGACGATCATCGGTATTATTTATTGCAAGAGGAATACCGGTTGGTTGAGAAGATAAAGTACTCACTTGAATTAATCGATGCTATGGAATGTGAATAATGCGATTTTTTTTCCGACTACGCAGAAGACTTTTTTTGCATATGGAAATAACGAAATTTGATTAATCACCGAATCACTGATTTTTCAATTAAAATATGTCGCGGCTATTGATCATCCATGAAATCGATTGTTTTCGCACATTTCTATTCTTTATACGAAATATATTATTTAACATTGCAAAAAAAATTGAGCTCGTAAAATCGTTTTTTCACCGATACATCATTTTTTTTCCTTAACGTCATACAACAGTTCGCACAGGCGATACAAAAAAAAGTTATTCGACGCAATGTAGTCGGGCGCGAAATCGTGTCGACACGGGAAAACATCCGGCAAAAATAAGCTCCGCAGAGAGATTGAATATCGTATAAAATAACTTGATATAATATCAAGCGTCATAGGCACAAAAAAATAAAAAATAAAAAATGGTTGCAAAAAACGAGTATACCAAATCGTTCCTACATTAACACATAATCATTTTTTTCAACGTCATACATCAGCTGCATAGTCGATGAAAAAAAAAAAGATCCTCCGGCGCAATGTAGTCGGGCGGGAAACCGTGTGGACCAAAAAAGTCCGAGAGAGGCAAACTATACACAGAGGTTGAATATAATGCTTATGAAGCTCGCACATTGCCCAGTCGAGCGTCAGGAAATAAATAAAGCGTCGTATAGAAAAAGTTTTTTTTTCGGCAGTGTAGTAGTGCAGCATGACGTTATAAACCAGATAGTCGAAATATCTTTGTGTGCGTAAATTCTATATCTATTGCAACTGGGTACCGGTTTGGAAAGAGTGGTGAGACGGGGTATGGGGTGTGAGGAGGAGGTTAAGGTATGAGACCGAGGAGAGGAGGGCAGCTTGCCATTTGTCACCCTAATATTCGAGGTTCGGATGGGCGCGCGTGGCTAAAGGGGTTGCAGAAACGGGCAGGGAGGTGGGGGGTTATCAGGCCGGCGGCAAGGCTATATTCTTCCTGTGTCGAGCCGCCGGGGTATATCCGGGCTTTCGATATATAGGTCTGTGGGTATTTGTGCCTGGCAAATAGTTTCATCTTTCTCGCTCTCTCTCTCTCGACCCATCCCTCGGTATATCTCTCTGTGTTGTCTAGTGCCTAACTCTCCTCTTTCCGCTTCAACCCTCTCGGCATATACAACTTCGTCCCTCTTTCTCTTACAGCATCCACGGGTTACAGGCAGCCACAAGAGGGGTACGAGGTAGTACTCACGGTCTCTCGCATTCGCGATATCGTACCGACAAATCTATTCCTATCTCGCACCGACTCGCGATTTTCTACTCGGCATACATCCCTCTGGCATACAGCGAAATCGAGGCCTCGCGCGCGCACTCTCTGTTCCACTCGCTTTCCCAACCATCCTGCTATATACATCCCTGTACTCAACAAGCCCACGGGTCTCACTAGCGGCCAAAGGCCCGCGCGCGCGCATGCTGCCGGAAAATTCGTCTATCGGGTGTCGCCGGAAAAAAAGAATCAAAGTTTAAGATCCCATATTATTCGATCCGCGAAAAGATTCACGAGATGCAGAGTTTCGAATGACAAAATAATTTTTTTTATAATCGTGTTATTAATTTAATAACTGCTGTTTTTAATGCTTGGCGAGAAACTTTTGCTATCAACGATTTTTAAAAAATCGAATAATTGATTTTAGTCATGAATGCGTATCCAAAAAAATGTGCATAAATCTATATTCGAAGATAACCATAACAATTAATATCATTGTTATAGGCAAAATGATGTTAGTCTCGACAAAAATTGTTGCATTCTTCAATGATTTTAATTCGTGCCAAATATTCGCGCGGTTTTGAATATCAGAAAGATTTTCATAGTCGATTTATTATCGTAATACGTTGTTGCTCCTTCAAAAATAATTTTTTTATATAAGTCCGATATTTCACGAAAGTGACAAAACAATCGAGTTCTAGCAAACGATAATCCGACGTAGTAAATATCCGTAATAGACAGACGTCGGATAGGATAACGCCAAGAATACATACGGCTTTATTAGTTCGGAGTACAGCTCGCCGTATGTCAAACGGTACATTGGAAATTCACCTCGCGAACAACCCTCGACGCCCGTGTTTAATTGCTCAACCGGTTGCCCCTTAATTTCTCACCGCCGTGCGTGGTATCCGTGTGAGAAGCTGGACTCACGTATTCAACATTAGTATTTACGGATTTAGCATTAATCGCTCGTGTATGCTGTTGCACGTATGTTTACGGGACAGGGACGGCACACTACACGAACGTACGCTTGCCCGAAGGCCGTACATGTAGAGGTTGAAACTCTCCTATCGCACACTCTATACATAATGTAAAGTAAGTGTATATGTCGAGTACTAAGAAACAGAAGGGCGTTACCGACAGCGTTTACATGTTGAATTGAGTGAGTTACGGCCTTTAGTTTCGTAGCAGTTGATGTGTGTCCACTTTCCTGCCGCTGGATGAGACACCGAGATACTACAACTTTTTTTCTTTTTTCATTTCGGCCCATACACATAAACGCGAGTCACAGAGTTTCGAGGAAATGTTTTTACGTTATCCGACCAAAAGCGTGCGCCACACCGGCGGACTGCTAATTGCAACGCGAGAGTTTAGGAGCCCAGTACTAATTAGCCAGCTCGTGCGGCCGCTTCTCCTCTTGCTCTTTTCCTCTTCTATACACACCACTATCCAATTTTCCTTTTTGCTCAACGAGAAACTCGCAGATAGACCGCATTGCTCCGAACGGCGCGTTATGATTTTGTTGGAATTTTAGTGTCTATACAACTCGTATGTGAGTGGTCGAGCGAATGTTAAATCTACTTCGCCGTGTCAAAAACTTTCGAAATAGTTTATTTGATGCATGAAACAACACAATGATTTGCGAAAGTATTTTCGACCATAATTTGACGTTGATTCAGATTGCTATTAAATTTTATTCTGAAATATAATTATTATATGTATAATTATTATACGTTGCTTAACCGTTGCTGCTCCCGCTTGAATTCTAAATACAAAAGCCGCAACACAACAAAATATGTTTTTCTTTCCATTTCTCTATCTTATTAACCAATCTCGAAATTAAATTTTATCATACAACTTTTTAACCATATTTATTGAATCGCCAAACGCATAAATGATGTTTTGGAATTCACGGACCGCGTAAAATAAAAAACAATTTTTTTCGTCGTTAATTGACCTTTTGTAACGTTTGGAACCCGCGAGACATGCACAACCGGATGCTTTTTTCCATCCATTGAACGAAAAAAAATGTTCGCTTCTTTTTTACGTCATATACTTTTTTTAACCAGCGATGATTCTCGTACGTTCGAAAGATTGCCGAGAATCTCGTGATTGTGGATCACGTAGGGTCGCTAATTGCTTTGACGGTTTGAAAAGAAGTTAACGTAACTAACCTATCGAAGCGTCCTGGCCAGCGAGACACCGCGTTTTCACACTTTCCGATTTCTACACCGACACGACTCTGTTTACACGCTCGTCCAAGATAAATTGCAATTTATCGATTGATACGAGAAACACGTAATATCGGAACGCAAGCACGAATTTTCCACAAGATTTACAACAATTTGTAGTGTCGTGTAACGAACGCGCACACTGGGTCTTGAAATTACATCGAAGACGGGGATCGTTTGTTTCGCAGTCCGGGCCGTTACGGTACTTGGAAATTAGTCGAGTTATCGCTTCCTTCTCGCTGCGGCGTCTTTTCCCCCGAGCTCCGATCTCTAATTGGCTCAACGAAGCGACTTTACAAGACACCACCGAATTACTTCTACCTTGCTCGTTTAAATTCGCGAAGACTCCGGAACAATTTCTTCTTGTTTTTTTTTTCCTCATTTTCTACCAAACTTTTTCTTCGTCTTATCCTCGGGAAATTTCTTGCGCGAAACAGAGAAGAGGGGTTCAGTGGCGAAGCTTCTATATAGTGAAGAAAAGCACGTCGTACGGATGAAAATCGATTTCACCTAACGACCGATAAGCTTTCACCCCTCGACGCACCGCGACTACTATCCGCTCTATACTCTTCCCTTTTCTTCCGGACGTTCTATCGAGATCCTGTATAATTTACCGATTCGTCATTTCCCCTACTCCTCCTGGCAGACCTCTGAGTTCGTATCTTCACCGTCGTCGTTCCTCGCCCTCCGGCCAATAGCCTCGACCCTCGCGTGGAAAATAGTCCGGCAAACGCGCATTTTCTCACTTTTCTCGTCACACACGCTTCGAGAAATCCGTCTTATCGATATATTTTCACCGACGTATCGCGAGACTCGAGTAGGATTGGACAACAAATACGATTGAGCATAGGAGCCTAAAAAAAAAATGTCCTCGTGATAAAAGAATGGCTGGAACAAAAAAAAATTACTTACGTGGAATTGACCTAACGTGCTGGCAAAGTGGAAAGAGATTTGGAATAAAAGAGTGTAGGCCTTTTGGTCAGCCATAAAATAAGAAAAAAGTGTCGAGTTGTGCTGCAAAGAGTTGAAAGGTGTAGCTAAGTAGATAAAGACGTTGGTGGGTCAGCCGCGAGAGGAAAAAGTGAGAGTTGCGGTCGACTGAGTGTCGGCGAGTAGATAAAGACGTTAACGGGTACGTCGGTGGTGTATCAATGCTTCTGCTGCTTTGGGCCGAGCGCGTTTCTGGCTTCACTACTGATGTACCACTTGCCTGATGTGTTGCCGGTGAGACTCGGATGCTGCGAGTGCCGGACCACAATGAGGCGTATCTACTTGCCTCAACGGCTCGTAACAGGGACTCCAGAGACTCGTTATCTCACGGTAGATTACGAGCGTGCACCGATCTGGCAAAACGCACGAGACCTCGCTGAATCATTTTTATTGCCGGGGAAACAACTGAAAATTATACAAAATCGATTTGCACATAGCTTCTTTATTTTGTTTCTCACGTCATTTAGGTGAAGGTCCACCGTGAAAAAATTACTCAACCAATTCTTCATAGAGGAAGTTTTGTAACCGACCCTAAAACAACATCAGGGAGCGATATGTAAATCTAATTTGCATAATTTTTTCGAAGTGTAATGTAATTTAAAATACGACCGAAAAAAACCGGATAGAAGAAATATCATATTTAGAAAACTTGTATCCATGGTAAAATATCAATTTTTTTATATAAAAAAATCACTCACTTTCGTAAAAGTTAATTGCTTCAATCAATTCTCACAAAAGTTCGTACTGATTATCGGATAAAGAAGTAATCCGTTTATATGGTCATTTATAGCGGTATATTTTAAAAATTGTTATGTTTTCGTGTAATCGGACACGATTTTAATAAAACATAAAACGAACGTTGAGAATGCTCCGCTCCAATCGTCATGTAAAAGTCTACTTGATAACAGAAGATGTTTTTAAATTATAGAGGTTAACATTCTCTGGCTTCGTCATTCTCAACAAGTCTAAATATTCTTAACAAGTTTCTACCGCAATCTCGATTATTTCTTCATATAAACAAACTTTTTCCTATAAGGAAACAAAATGAACACAAATATCATTTTCCCATTCCTTCCAGACATTGTTTTTTCGTGTTTTTCGATAAATTTGCTAAAATAGTTTTCGAGACATTTCAAATCTCAGAAAATTATGTGCTAAATGCATTGGAACAGAATCTTGAAGAATTAAAACGAAAACGAGGACAAGAGTGCCGGACGCTTTTGGTCTTTTCTTGTAAGCTTATATGATCTGAATCTATAGCTTCGAGCAGCAACGGCAAGTTAATCCCACCGACGCCTGTTCGAGAATAATGAGTGCTAATTGGCATGAACGCGCGACGCCGGAGTCCCGCGGCATAGCGCTATCGTCGCAGTAGGTCGTGGATCATGTAGCTCATCGGATCGACCTGCTGCTCCTCTACCAATCGCAACCAACACTAAACCTCATACGGTTCGCTATGTATATACATACTACTGCGGTTCTATACGAGCGGTCTACTTCTCTGTGTATTGTTTGAAAACGTACGTATACCGTGGAAACGTTAAAGTCTCATGTTTACACACCAGAGTTTCCAAACTATTCGTAGGGTTTGGTCAGTAAATTATCGGAAGCTCTCGTTTCCACATGCCTGTACAGATGCCTCGTGAGAGCCGGCAAAAACATAGATATACTTGTGAATTTATATAGAGTATTGTACTAACCAATCTATATAGCATCAACAGAGGGAACCGACCGATTGAGTAACGAACGACACGCCTCGAATTAACGATACGACTGTAATAAGGCAAGGGCGTTACTACCGATAAAAATTCTGTTGATCGATTTCACTGATGCAATCAGCTCAAAATTATCGATAATTAAATAATCTCAAACGATACATGAATCTCATTCCCGAGTGTGTTTTGTTCAATTAAAAACTCATGTTCGAAGATTAAAAAAACATGAGATATAATTTGTTCAATTTTTCCATCGACATTTCTTTATCTCATTGACCGATCCATGGCCGATTCCGACTTACAAAAATTGCAATGAATATTTTGTTTTCCGTCATTTTAGGCATTTTTGCCTTGCGCCGAATGGTTACAAAATGTCACCCGGCCCATGGGCAATTCACAAAAAAATGCTCGCGAATAATCGATTTCTCACATACGACGAAAATGTTCTTATGCGCCGAAATTGTACGTTAAATCTGTCACAAAAACGCGTGATAAATCACCCACTATATTGATTCTGAATTTTCCGCGCAAACACCTCTAGATCACACGGTCCAAAAGGCAAATATTAGTCTACAAATACGGTTTGATCTTCAAGATTTGTCGAAGTCGCATCGTCGACGCTATCGGAACATAAATCGTCACGCTGGCGACTCACATGTTGTCAATATTTACACTCGTCTCCTTTTTTTTTATCCACGTCTACGCTCGAGAATTCCTCGTAATCGAAGCGCGTAAACTTCTGTTGTTCATTACCAACAGTATAAATCGTAATCGCAGAGACTCAGCATCGATGAAGGCAGGTCAGTTAGCGACTCCAATTTCCGATGAATCGAAAAAAAAAAAGAGAAAAAAAGTACCTCTCCTCTTCGAAGCCTCGCACATTCTCAACGCTTTTTTTTTTTACTGTTTTAAAAAGCGTGGAGCTAAATACAGGAGACCGTATAAGGTATGCGAGGGCACGAGGGCAAGGGATCTCTCTCCTATAGAGGCGGAACTATAGTGACAACAGGCGCGTCGCGCTGACAATGAGTTTCCAGCTGTGCCCATCCTGTGCGCAGATAACAATTATTGCCTTAAAGCTGACACACTATATGTACACCATCCATATATGTATTTATATATTACGATGGAGTATGTGCACCGAATATAAACGCTTATACGACGTCTATGGCAACGTCCGTGACGCTCCGCCGCAGCTTCTCTATATGCCAACAGTAGCTCCGCATAACGTTTTACTTTCGTGTGTATTCCCCACCAATCGAATGAAAAAATTTCCCCTCCCCGCTCCGCCTTCCGATTGGCGAGCAAGCAACGCGACCGTTTGTGCGTGTTGTCGTCACTCAATCAGTCATTGACCAGTTGTGTTGCGAGCCGATTGTCGAACACACTCGAGTTCTTAAACTGTATCGAAACTTTTGACACGCCACGTATTCGAAATACGCGAAAATCTTAAAAACTTGTCTAGCACGAAAAAAGCGAGTTTGAAAGATAAAAAAATGAATAAATGAAAACAAAAAAGTAGATGAAAATTGAGCTTTATATAGGTGTTGCTCTAAATGATTATCACTGGTGAGGATCTCTCGGTGCGTCACGTCAAGTGCCCACGAAGTTAAGCAATAAAACTCGAACTAGCCAGCAGCAGCGTAGCTCGCAACCGGACAGTATCATTCGGACGCTTTTACACGCTTCATGTCGTCCGAAAGTTCTGGATGTGAAAAACAAAAAAAATATATTTTGCAACCTCGTCGGGTAAATAAATAAAAGACAATAAATAAAAAATAAAAAAAACAAGTGCTTGCCGGCATGGGGTAGGGTTGAGTCTTAGGTAAAAGGCTTTTTAGTGACTTCGGTGTATAGACGTTAAACGCATTTTGAACTTTGAACAGAAAAAAAAGGGAACGGCTACTGTGACAAAGGCGTCGATAAGTACAACTCTTGAGACACACGAGATATCGTTTGTAGGCATTAGCGAAGAAGCGCGTGCTACCGATCGACACGAGCGCGAACACAGACGCGGTGACTAAAAGAAAGTGGGGGAGTGAGATCGTCAAGGAAGGAAAAAGCAAGCCAAGCATACGAAACAAAAGTCACGAGGTTTCCTCCGAGAACTCGTGATCCCCGGTGTTGGTTTCTCCGTCACCCGGAATCGACCGCGACGCCGTCGACCACTCGACGTTTCGTGACCACGAGAGATCTTAGTACAACGTCGATACTTGTGTCAGTAGGATTCAGTGTCATCAGACTCTCCCGCTCAATCAGAAATATCGACGGAATTTTCGTTAAATTTAATTTTCATTTTTAATTCCAACTGTCGTCGACAATATTATAATTTTTTTTTTTAACTTTCGACTTAACGAACGCGAGGACCTCGGGATTTCGATGATAAATAAAAAGTAGACAGGCACGAAAAAAATAACGAGAGGGGGAAGAGTATTCGAGTGGTGGAAAAAGAAAAAAAAACTCGTTCATCATGGAATCGAACGGAAATTCTTGCATGGAGCCTTCATTGCGTGGGCAAGACACAATGGCGAAGAGACGCGTTTCGATCAGCGATCAAGTGCTCGGTATCGACAATCCAGTATTCGAGCATCATCGTCGTATTAGCGGTAGTTCCGAGCACAATTCCGAGCAAGGACGTAGAAAATCCATACTACACTACGGCAACAGTAATTGTGGTAGCGTTGAGAACATACCACAGTACAAATTCGATCTCGATAACGTACGCGTTAATGGAAATCGAAAGAAATCAGCAATGAGCCTGTCGAGTTCGATACGCGACAAGATCGAATATTCCGAAGAATTAAAAAGGTAACCTAAAACACATTTGTGCCAACTTGAAAATAAATACTTTTTAACTCATTTTTTTTCAATCGTTCGATTTTTACGGCGTTCACGCATTTGCGTAGTAATTCGAAATCATTGGTTTCTGTCGACAGATCGTGGCTGTACATGTTTTGCGCGCGTTGCCACGGACGCGACGACACAACATCGTGGGAACCACCGGGATGGCGACGTGCTTGTCCGCAACCGTTCTGTCCAACATACAGAAAATTCGCGAGAATTTTGTGCCTCTTTTTGCTGGGATTAATGCTATGGGGTATCGTTTATTCGGTTATCGGCGAAGACGCCGCACCGGGCGGTCCGTTGTTTGGTTTGGCTTCGCTAGCTATTGCCGCACACTTCGGTGGTTGGTTGTTCTCGTTGACAACACTGCCAGCACTCATCGGTATGCTCATCACCGGTATCGTCATGCAGAACGTGGGTCTAGTACACATCGAGGGCAACTACACTACCGTCGTCGCCAATTTGCGGTGAGTACGATACGAATTAGCGCAGTCGTACGCCGTACACTGTTGAAAACAATAATAACAATTCGAGCGACAGTCGAGTCGAGTCGTGATTACCCGACAGAGATTAAGGCCCTTTGAATAGAATAGCCGGATATCAGTGACAATAACGCATGGGTGGGTTGACACGTTAACGTATTTCTCGCGTAAACGAGACTGAATTCGCGACAAGTATCTAATTTCATATGCTAACGAGGAACTCGAGATTTCGCGTTGAAATCGCCTCTCGCGATATCATCGCTAAACTTTACTCTTCATTAAAACGACAAAAAATTCCTTTTTTGAGATATACTATCGTTTTTTTTGTCAGCGCAAAATAAATTATTCATTGCATGTTTCAAAAAAAGAAGTATTATCCTCGATCAGAAACGACGTTTGTTGTTGCAAGTGTCGGATGAATTCCATCGTATGACTTTTTTCCACTTATTTGAACACTCAATTCGTTTTCATTGACATGTTTATTGAAAATAAAAATTGAGAAAGATAGTTAGCAATAAAATCATCGTGTTTCTGAAATGCTTCGCATTATTTTGGAAATTTCGATATTATTCGGAAACACTTCGAAAATATTATCTTTAGGTCTTTTTCAGCTTTCGCATCTCAAGCGTCATATTCGGAATCTTTAAAATTAATTGGCAATCGCTCAAAAATATTGACGTGTTAGATATTAAAAAAACGCGTGTCCAAATACAAAAATTGAGAGATATCGATGAAAATAATAAATTCATCGCGTTTATTTTACTTTTTTACCAAAATAATCGAACTTTCAAAATTTATTGGCAATTTTTCGAGAATATTATCGAGCGATTATTTTCGAGCTGTTTATCACAATTAATTGGAAGGCGTTTGAGGATATTGCTTGTTAGGTATGGAAAACGCGTGTCGGATGGGATGTGTCTTGGTTACGCACGTTGCAGAAATGTTTTAAGGTCGAGGCCCGAGAATCATCGAGACGTCGGTATGGCATAACAAGTGACGTTGTAGATAATCAGAGGGACATTGTGTTTTCTACAACGATCGCGTACGTGAAGCTTTTATCGAAATAATAATAGCGTATGAGAAGGGTAGACGAAACGATCGCGAGCGCAGTGCGGGAAGACGGCCTTCGTCGAGGTTTGTGCGAGTAGCGCACGGAATTCCTTTAGTCCCGGAGACGCGCGAGAGCGACAGCAGCCGTCAGAGGCACACAGCTGACGCGTCGCAGGGTCGGTCAACGCTACCAACAAGCACTGGCAAGAATCAACGACAGCAGAGCTTGGAAGAGAATCCGTTTGGCCGTTGATCTAGATACACATCCAGAACTATCTCGGTGAATCCATCGTTAAGTGACTAGATCCAGTTGACTTCATAATCTCTATGATACGAGACCATACGAAAAGTTGCGCGTGAATTCTTCAAGCTCTCTGGTACTCGAGACTGAAAGGTCACGGCTCGATTGATTAATACCTCGTGTCCCAGTAGCCTGTTTATCCGTAATTATAAGATAACAGGTGCGATAAATTGATAAAAACCAATCGAAGACCACGCAGGCTGTTACTGCGTGGTAGATAAAAACATTGATTCAACTTTTTTTTTTGACAACGGTATGGTCTGAAAATTGTCATGATGATTTGTAGCGCATGCAGAAAAATAACACTTCTGTGGACGGCTGCAAACATTGTCGTTTCTCTAGAATGTCAAAGTTCATTTGTCTATAGAAATCCGAAAAGTGTTAAGAAAAAAAAAGGGTATTCATTGATGTAAGCGTAAATTTAATGTGATTCACAGCTTCGCGCGAGCGATAGTTAGTTGAGAACTACGTAATAATTCTTTGTGTCCCTGACGGTTATATTTTTCGATGTTCACAACGAATTATCCATTGACGTCGCGAAGAGCTATGACGCCGATTGACAAAGTAATTGTCACGACGATAAATGATATTTAAACTCGATAAATTATCTTGATTGGGGGAAAAATTGTTTATCTACACTTGACGAAACACTATAACTATCTCGTGGATTTTCCAACTTAAGAAGAATCGTTCAAATAAACAGGATGTAGTTTTCTTCGTCCATAACGGAATCAACGATGTAATGTAGGTCGTTCTCCGAGGCTCGTATCGTCAATTATTATCAAGAATGTCACGTTGTATTGTCGCGTAAACGACCAACGAGAACGACAACGTCGGATAATTCGTTTTTACGATTAGGGCTCTTTAAATCCGTGATTCCGGGTCCGAAGTGTATGCGAGAGGCTGCTTCGGTGTGTTTTTCCCGGTTTTTTTTTCCTCAACGTTCAAGAAAAGCTACTAGACTCGTTGCTCACGATTTTCGTGCTGGTTGAACGGCGGGGTAAAAGGTCCGAGGGAAAAGTCGAGAGCGGGCAACCCTCTCTGAGAGCGAGGTTCGGTGACTCGGAGTCGGAGCGTGTACCACGACGAAAAAGCTAAAGAAAAGAACTGACAGTGTGGAGCGAGATAGAAAACGTGGCATCCGGGAGCTGTCTATAAAATTCTCGTAGCAGGACACCCGTGGGACGAGAAAACCTTCCTTCGCATCTCTCTCTCTCTCTCTCTCTCTCTCTTTTTCTCCATCGTTTATTCTTTTCGTGCTGGAGAACATCGCGAGGAGCTACGTCACGCCACTGACGACCGGGACGTGGTCTCACGATCTTTTCACCTATTACTACTCTCTACTTCCCGTCATCTCTCCAGGTTTTCCACCATCCTCTTTTTATTACACTATTTTCTCGGCTTTGCGCAAATTCCGTTCATCTTTCCTCAACATTCGACGATCCCGCGGCTTTTTCGAACAAGCCCTTTTATGTTCATCCCAATTCGTGGTTCTCGAAACTTTAGTTTCTATATCCGAGGGAACTTTTTGTTTGTTTGAACGCGCAGTTATTACAATTTATCAATGTAAGTAGTTACTTAACAATACAATTATTGATTTAGTTATAAAAAGTAATCAGATGTTAATGGCTATCAATTGATTATTCATAAGTAGTAAATTTCTTGCCACTTGCTTTTGCAACTACCACACTGTCTGACTATTTTCGTTCTAGTTTTTTTGCTTTTTTTATTTTGTTTTTTACTATGTTTCAAATAATCGAATTGAAATTTATTTCTGCGCATAGGCATGTCCAAACCTCCAGGCGTAGCCCGCAAAACCGTATCTGATATTGCCAAAGACAATAGGTTCAAGCTGCCATACTACTATCTACATTGCCGAATATACTCGGGTGCTTATTTCTCTTCTGTACTATTGTGACAGTGAATGGAACAAGGGAGAGTTTCGGTATCGTGCAAAGCATCGATAGTCTCGTGGACGCGGCAGAGCGCTGAAAACAGCAGGCGTGTAGATACTCCGAGAAGACTCGCTTGCATTATTGAAACGGTGCGGAACGAAGGTGAATCTCTAGCAAGGAGAATGCTACTCCACACCGTTCTGGTAGAAGGAATTGCGAGAATAGCCGAGGAGAAGCCCCCGAGGATATGTATACGAGGACACGAAAGCCTGGTATGGTTCAATAGTCCTATCTCTGTCCGTACAGTTGGGCCGATTTCGGTCGACTGCATTCGCACTCGTTGTGGACTGTCGTGCGAACTCCAACGGAGCGGCACTTCTCTCAATACAGTCAGTAAGATAGGTGACTGGCAAAGCTCTTCTCTGTGCTCTTCTCGACGGCTGTCTGGTTCGCTGAACGGACAAAGTAAGAAGTGGCTACCCGCACCTGAGCCCACCCTTGCACTTTCTCTCTATCTATCTCGCCGTCTTCGCTCCAAACATCCCCCTCACGACGTAGAATTCTATATACAGGCAGGATCTCTCCTCTTGGCAAAAACGGCTTCGAAACCGTCAACGGAAATCGCTTAAGGGATTCGCGCACTCGTAAAACTCGATATTTCCCTCATTGGAAACATTCATCGCAGGCACTCAAACGTACGAGCAAATAAAAATTGTTTGATCAACAGATTTTTCCAAAATATCAATTTTCTGTAGATTTATTGAGCAACGACATTTTTACTTTTGAATGAAATCTCAGGAAAAGCGATGTCCCTATCGTGTTTTACGGTAAAAAACGTAAAAAAAAAAGTGAAACACATAGATTCTTGTATAATAATTGAGGAATGAAAAAAATGTTGAACCATATATACGCGGGTATATGTTTTTAGCTCAAAATTGCTTTTGCCTAAAATCAGTAGTGAAATGAGTCATTTTTTCATAAAAACCAGTTTCGTAAATCGGACCTTTTTTATTATTTATACCCGCGAATGCGAAACGGCATTTTTCAAGAATTCTTTGGGTACTTCGTTTATGATGGATTTCATATCGAATATTTTTGTCCGGAGCAACAATCTAGATCAGCAAATACAAAATATGTTACGTTTAGGCACAAAACGGGCGGAGATTAAGATTTATCAATGACTCGATGTACTTGGTACAGTTTTTGGAATCGCTGTTGACGATAACAAGTCACGAGTTCGTGCGGCACTCGAAAAGAGTAGATTTATCAGTAGATATCATAGCTTGGATTGCAGCGATTATCGATGAAAGAAAAAAAAAGATGCCAATCCATCGTGTCGCAAGGCAAGAGTCAGATCCTTATCGATCGCGTGTACACAACAGGTAAGACGTTGAATTCCAAGTGATTGCGCGAGCCTGAGCGATGCGCCGTGGTTTCGAATTGCTCTGGATGAGCCTTGAACAAAATCGTTCGTCGATATCCGACGTGTCGCCGTCTGCGATCTCAAGAAATATTTTGCTCGAGAAAAAACGAAAAAAGAGTATCCCAGGAACTTTTTAGATGCGACAATGAACGTTCTTATTCGTCACGGGAAAGGCTTTAATCTCGGGTATTGCGATCCTATAGGCAATATGCACGACGGGTTTTAAATCGCGTTCTCGATGAGCCTTGGATAAAATCGTTCGCGTGATATCCGACGACGTGTCACACTGTCTGCGATCCCAAGAAATATTTTACTCGAGAAAAACGTTACAAAAACGGTATATCCGTGACTTTTTAGCTTCGACAATAAATGTTCTTATTCGTCTCGCAGAATGGTTGAATCTCTCAAGGATTGCTCGTGATCGATCAATCGCAGTTTGATACATGAAAAAAAGAAAAAAGCGTTACACGTACGTCGGTCCGATGTTTTATTGTTCACCTCGTTTGTTTTTCGACTCGATAGTCATGAGTGATCTATAACTTCGTGACTGACCAGTACTCGAGATTCTCTGTTGGTTCACTTTTTAGCGACCCGCCTCGTGATTCCAACGGTCTCACCGCTCCGACTCTTTGCACAAATGTGTAACTCTCATGGCATGTGACGACTTCGAGCGATATGGCCATAGAGTGCCTCCATATCAATTCGAACAGCTTGACAGTTCCGCTAAATCTTACGACTGGACAGATGCAAATTTTTTTAACACACACATTGTATTGGAGACGGTAATAATATACCTTAGTATTTAGCGAGGTCGACCGAAGTAACGATCGTCGTTCTTGGGCTCACGCAGCTGCACTCTTGCGCGGCTCATACTTAGCGTCAATTCAATACGAGTATTTTACATTTTCACAACAATATTTTTTACCGCTGGAATTTTACGCATAAGAATTTCATGAAAATTTGTTAGGGCATTTTTTTTGCGCTCAAAAATTATTGAAATAAAATAAGCGCTCAAAATACCTTAATACGTAATATCGGAAGTATTTGCAGTTACTCGAAAAGAAAATATTTATCAACGACGATAATCTACGCGGATGTCGCGCCAAGAGCGATTATCTATAACACGCCGGTTTAGTAATTGACTTAGGCGCGAGTATCCGTTCACCGTACTTTACGACTTAATCCAGCTGGACATCGATATAGGAAACAGTAGCAAAAGGCCTTCTCTTTCAACGTCGTTGCTACAACTTACTATAGATACACACGTTGTTACACAAGCCTGGCGTAATGCGCTTGTAAAGGATTACGTAACGAATCGTGTGTGGCCAGCAAACGGTTAAGCGCCGATGGCCTTTCACGTACTATATTCATCCATACTATCGAGACTGTATCGGCTGCATGTCTTTATTATGTATACGATGGACACCACGCGTAAATCATATGGTGCAGTTGAACGACGAGTTTTTTTTATAAAAATGAGAACTATCCTTGAAACTATTTCTCGAGAAGGGTGTATACGTGTAACGTTGCATTTTTAGTGAAAAGCGATATTTAGAGTACATTTCAAAGACTCTTCAACGCGTTGAAAATGTTTAAAAAATCAACCACATAAAACGTCCTAGGAACATTGATTTGTTCCAAAAAATCGAAATTCTTTACGGATTTTATTTTCGGCAAGAACTGCAACGATAATTATGTGTCTTAAATGGCGGAATAACGTAAAATGATTTTTTTGAATAACAATCGTACCAAACCAACACTTGTATCCTCGAACTTTTTTCTCGTGGTATCCGACTTTGTTTATAATGTAATAAGCGATTTGCCATTTCGCATAAATGTACGATCTTTTTTGCAGTTCTGACGACTTTGAAAAGTAAGAATATCTGAAAGAAAAAAGTTTAAAACATTCCAGAAATTCCGTTTGGAGAAATCTCGGAATGATTATTATTCTTATAGCAGCTATTTATTGTTGGAAAAGGAAACATCTACAGAGAACTCTGGTTTTAACTAGACTCTAGTTCACGTTATCGTGTGTAGTTCATGGGCAGCGTCGGGAAGCAGAATTGTTATCGTGGATTTGAATTTATAAAAAAATTTCAACTCTGACGACGAATTCGTTCTTGGCAAAAAATTCCGTCGCAGCCTCGTAGTGCCAATCGGCTTTATAAATATCTACAGGCATATATTTGACCCGTTGATTTAATTAATTCACGTCGTTACAGTGTCTGTTATTGCTCGGAAGTTTGTGTAAACGAATGTTCCAATTTTATTGCTAAAACAAGGCTGGAGATCTCGTATAGCTCGAATCCGGTTTAAGTAGAACCGCGTGTTCCTTTCGCGAACACAATGAGGAAATATAAGTTCATAATGCGCGTGCACAATCCTCGCCGCTCTGTAACCAATTGTGTCTTCAAGACTCTCGGTCGAATTTCGTTGGACTCACGACCGAATTACAGCAGCGAAGATTGACACGCCGTGGTAGCGTCCCACACGTGTTGGCCAACAGAGTCTCGAGAGCAAATCAAGATTATCGAGGGACGTCGTGAGACGGACGCGAGAGGACAAGCTTGCACGCCGGGAATCTCGGCGTTTCTGGGTCGACTAGTCAGTGAACGCGGAAAATACCTTGAACGCGTCCAAGAAGACGAATGCCGACGCTCACCCACCGGGGGCTCAAAGCTTCTTCTATCGTCTATTTTTTTTATTTGCCATTTTTCTTGCTTCTTTTTTATTTTTAGCTTGAACCGAACACGGCTCTAAACTTTCTATAGACTCTTTCATTTCTCTCCGAGCCTTTGCTGGATTCACTTTTTATGTTGTACCGACGACTTCGCGACAATGGAAAACTCGACAGCAGTAGTATAGTATCTCTTAACAGTATAGTAGTAGTTCTCTTGACCAAGGATATTTTCTGCCACTATGAGACAGAGAGAAAAAAAACTGAAAGAGTTTTCGAAATGTGATATAGCGACGTTTTTCGCGGAAGGAATCGTCGATGGCGTGCGTACGTTAGGTCGCGGACGTTGTTGGCCGTTTTGTCGGAACGCCTTCGACGAGAACCCCCCGCGTGACTCCTTTCTGCGCGTGACCCGCAGACGTTTTCACAAGAGAAGATCGATAATTGATCGTTCGTTTGAATAAACACCGAGTCGAGTCACGAGGATCCTCGTGGTTTCGTTTTATCACCCGGGGCTCCGTCCAGTCTCGATAAATTATGTTATTACACACTCGCCCGCAACGGCTGGTGCGACCGTGTGTGCGTGCGTCTTCCTTTATTCTACGAATTAACACTCCCGATTCTTCCGATTACTTTATCACGTTTCGTTTTCTCTCATCTTTTTTTGTCCCCTCTTTGCGGTTGTGACGGCGCGATATGAATGATCGATAGCCGATATTATCACGAGGTCTGTCACAAGGCTTTTCGACAATCTCGTTTCTAAGGATTTTTCTATACATATATTCATTTTTTTATGATATGTTTGTAAACTCCGGGCTGCGCGTGCCATAATTAGAGATTGTAAGCTCACGTGAATGAGATTACGATGATCTACGGCGGAATTTGTCGAATGAATAAAACATGTGTGAGTTAATTGCCAATGCCCATGGCCGCTAATCAAGTCGCGCCAACGGTAAAAGATACACTTTTTTTCACAGTCACAAGTGCGTCTCGCACGAAATCGTCGTTCGTTTGTCTTATTGCTTCTCGTAAAAGCGCGAATATCAATGTACCTGCTGTTGGCCCTGTACTTCCGGTTGTGAAAATCTGAATGCTACAAACTCTGTTAACGCATTCCAACAACTTCATCCACGGTGTTTGATTGTTTAACTTCCGAAGTGCAAGATAAACCTTCAACTTTGATAAAGTACCATTGTCGTATTAACAGTAAAAAACCAAAACAATGGAAAAATACATCAAACTTTTTTTTTTCTTTTGAAATAATATGATATCATGGTGGCACCAAAGGGTTGACAACGTAATACAACGATCCCATAGATCTGGTATATCGGGAGAAGATCTTTAAGCCCTCGAGTCTCCGACAAAGTTTTCGACGTGTATTTCGACGATTCAAAAGCGAACCGGGACGTTCTCATAACCACCGGTTAATTATTCACCGAAACTACAAATGTCATGCATGCCGTCTCGTTTTGCCTAAAGTTTGGTAAAACTCCACCACGAGTTTGGATAACTCGCCTCGAACTTATCCCATTACGAGTATTTCGCCCGTAATCGTATATAAGTATTAGATTCAGTGCGGTAAGACTACCGGAAATGTAGTCAACGCCAAGGGTTTGCGAGCCAAATGGCAATGACGAAAGAACATGATCGACCTCGCATCGATACTCGGAAGTGAAGTTTGAGGCGTGCGTTCGGTATGAAAAGGTGAAAAGAAAATTGATGAATGTTGTAATATTGCAGAAAAATCGCGCTGGTAATAATCCTGACGAGAGCCGGTCTGGATCTGGACCCGAACGCCCTGAAAAGACAGAGGATAACCGTGCCGAAGCTCGGACTTATACCATGGTGCGTCGAAGCTACTGTCGTCGCTGTCATGACTACTTATCTTCTCGACTTACCATGGATATGGAGTTTCCTAACCGGCAGTGTCATAGCTGCGGTCTCACCAGCAGTCGTAGTGCCGTGTCTTTTCAGACTTCGCGGCAAAGGATACGGAGTTGCCAAGGTATTTTTCGTACTATACAGCGTCGTCCCATTTTTGTTCACACGTCAACTGATAAGATACAGAACTGTGTATCCCAAAAAAATCAACACATGAAATCATATGATATGCTTCCTTCTGTTTTTCAACAGCCCACATTATTCGCGTTACTGACATCCCATATTGCACAAGACGAGATGAATAAAGATAAAAGAATAAAAATAAAACTTGATAAAAATTCGGTGTTCTCATCACCTCTTGATTTTGTTTCTCAAATAGTTTAGAAGGCTCCTCTGTGAGAAAATTGCTTTACCAATTTTAACTCCCCCATAGAGGAACGCTTTGCAAACGACTTGGGAAACAAAATTAGGAAGCGATATGCCAATCTAATTCGCATAATTTTTTCATAGATCAATTCGATTCCAAATATAGATTCTACGAGGGAACAAAATAAGGAAAATACTAATCCTCGATGTTTTGTTCGTAGGGAATCCCAACATTGATTATCGCTATTGCCGGCATCGACGATGCAGCATCAGTCGCAATCTATGGAATCATCAAGAGCGTTATGTTTTCTCATGACGCTCTCTGGTATCAAATTCTTCAGGGACCGATCGCTATCATCGGCGGCATTGGCTTTGGAGTGTTGTGGGGATGGCTTGCTAAATATGTACCGGAAAAGGGTGACGTAAGTTTATCGCATTATATACTCGCATTAACATCTTCTACATGCACTCAGGAAAGTGGTTCGGTAAAATTAATCGAATTGCAGCGGCGAGTGACGAAAGACATTGATTGGTCGATTGAACAAAGTGGTTTTCATAGTCAATAATGTGACACTTCATTTCTTTCATCTTAACTGACGGATACCAAGCTCGGTCTTTGAACTATTGCCAAAAATTAATACTATAAAAACCAAGTACAATCAATATTCGAAATTCAGATGGAACCGAAGTTCTTCAGTTTAGTCGTTAAGTTTGACGTTAAAATACTTAAGCGCAAAAACCAGTTCGATTTTACATCCGAAAATTCGGGGTCTTAGAGCCTTTGTCAATTCCAACAGTTGATTTCCAAGCTTCCTCTTTGGCGACCTAAAGAAAGATCGACGGCTTTCCGTACAGATAGAAAAGTCTTCCTAAATAAAAATAAATTTGTTTTCTACTCGTCTTCGGCCTGCCTGCCGAATAGTCGACTGAATCATCTGACCAGAAAATATTTATTCCATTAAAATAAAAGCGTAAACACGATCGTTTGCGACGATGCATAGCGATCTCGATTATCATCCATTACCATCGGCAATATTCTTCCCTCGGGATCGAAAGATCCCGTGACATGTCATGTTGTTCTCGTGACATTCTCTCTATGATGTTTGATAAAGTCCGGCAAGAGTCTTGTGACAGTCTCGATGCACACAATAGTGGTGGATCGGAGAATACAACGAATCCGTGACACAAGCTCAACGGTGACTCACTGCTACATTAAATAAGGCGACGCTTAAAAGACGGCACGGTTAACCGGCCGTCACGCTATTCATTGACGGGGTGAGCAAACTCGCGACTAGAGTCGCGTACTCTCATTGACGACTGGTAATCCTCGAACCAGCATCGACAAATGCTCTCTCTCTCCGTTACTACCGACTCTATTCCCACTCGGACGCGAAGCGCGTGATTCCCATTATTGGTGATTTATCGGCATCGTAAAGCGCTAAATAAATTTCTTCAGGTACTTCGAGTTACTCTGACTCAAGTTTATAGTCTTTCTGTTATATAGGTATTCACAGACGAATTTATGTCACAAAAAGCTGCTGAAACTAATTAGGCACCATGATTAACGGCAATACACAGTATTGCCGAGAACTACACAGTAATGCTTATTATCTGATCGCTATTTGACGAAAAAGGTCAAGAAATCGGTTGGACAAATGAATAGAAACTAAATAATCGATCAGTCGAGTAGGAGAATGATTTTTTTTCCGGTTCGTACGAAAATACGAAAGTTGTGAATATTTTCATTGTCTCTAAATTCAGTCGAAGGTAAAATACAGTCGTGAAACTAAACGAAGAGAATATTTTATGACCTATTTGAACGAGTACACTGAAATGCTACCTTACATACTTTGTTGAATATCGATTGCTAAGAAACGTAACGGCGTATCTCCCGTAATTTAACTTTTCAAACGACTTGAGAAACGCCGTTTTCTGCTCAATAGTAGATATAAGTATAAACTGTAGTTTCCTATACGCTGCTGGTTATGGTGGGGCGTTGGAGTTTAGGGTTTATTTGGAAATCCTCTCGGCAATGGACTGTCTCGTAGCTTGCCAGTAGTCGATTTTCTCTTTCTCTCTAGAAGCTCGCTGTACTCGGTTGTACACTGTCGTATGTCGCGCTCTAGACTGGACTATATATATATATATAGGGAGAAGAAAGTGTACGAGGGAGTCGAACTGTGTGACCACCGCGCCTCGACTCGAGTTCCTCGAGACGACGACGACGGCGACGTGGACGATCGATCAAGCTCCCTCGGCGTAGCCTGGCCTCTCTCGAGCAATCGGGTGAATGTCGTTTGAAGAGGATCTCGCGCTCTGTGTACCAGCGAAGCACGAATATAGCTCTCTCTCTCTCCCTTTCTCTTCGCAACCCTCTCAGTGTTCACGAGCAATGGTGGAGCTCAACCACCTCCGAATCAGCTATGTCCCTCGTCCGCTCCTTTCGGTCCAGTCCGCGACACGAAGATAAATCCACGCCACGCGAGAGACTACGTGTACCAACGAATCCTATGGATCTTCCTGCACCCGCTATAGCTCTCACGTACGAACCCCTCACGGCTATACTTGCTTCCAACGTTTTCGTCTTTGCCCCCCCCTTGGTTTTTACCTATAGACCGTTTACGTGACTCTCCAAATCGCCATTTTCTTTCTGAACATATTTTTTTTGTATTCGAAATTGTAAATTCGATATTGTACATGAAACATACAATCTGTCCATAAATCGACTTCGTTGATGACTAACCCCTTCGTTCGATTTTCCGCGAGCAAAAATGTTTTTGTATACCAGGAGGGGTTTGCAATTTGCATCAAACGAACAATAGTTCCTTGATAGAGAGATACTTGGGGCCGGGACGGTAACGCACTCTTGATAAAAAAAAAGTGATGTTCGGGCGAATGTGTAGTGAAGAGGATCTCTTTATACATCGAGCTCCATTCTTTGAATTAATTTATTTAAATCGAATACTGACAAAACACGAGTGAAAAAAGATAATTGATGTTATCGTGCAGAAAAATCTTAGATGTTGCAAGCGTGAGAAAAAATGGATACAGCTCGAACGAGGATCCGCGTTCGCATACCTCATACGTGGCCCTGCTATCCGTACAGAATGTCGTTGATACAGGAATATCTAGCGAAGTATCACTATAGCGACCGTGAATACCCAACGTAATAGAAAACAATGATAGAACGAAAGGAATTTTGCCCGAGGCTCAATGCCAGGAGAGAGAAGTGCGAGGCACACTACGTTTCCCGACGAACGAGCTAGGAAGTGGATAAGAATAGTACGAGGACATGGGCGGGAACAGGACGAAAATTGATATCCCGACGATAGCCTCAATTTGCTTTAGCTCTCGCGAAAGTAGTTCCATATCGTGAAAGGGATCCCCGAGTAGGATCCGAAAAAGAATGAGGGGTTGAACAAAAGTTTCGCCGAGGGATCGGAGAGTCGAACTCACTCGCGAGATAAGATTACGAAGATCTTCTTGGTCATGAGGATATTCTTACTGCGCGTCAACGATACGCTTTTCCTAGTGAGGAACCAATATATACGTAGCCATAACCCTGCAAAGGAAATCGAACGAAAACTCTGCGTAGTCACAAAAATGGACGAAAAAAACGACACGGAGAAATATCTTTATAAAATAATTTTTTTCCCAAAATAATGTCACGGTTTGTGAAAGGAATTGTTAAATGCATGAAGAAAAATATCACTGTTGAAAATGGCAACTTTCCGTTAAAAACAATTCTCTGAAAGTCCATCGTCCCAACAATTGCTCGCGTCATGCAAAATCGAGAAGATATTAAAAAAATGAATGTCTTTCATTTCGCGTATTTAAATTCATAAAACGAAACGGTAACTCTCTTATTTTTTCCGATCTCATTTCATCGAATCGGATGGATCCCACACAAACGTGAATGAAAGCGCGAAACGAAAAAATAAAAGCGATCTGCAACAACGTGAGGGACCTAGCCGAGGTATTTTTTTTCTCCCTTCCCTCGAAGGCTTGAAACGGGGTTGTACAGTGAGGATCGAGTTGGTACGAACGACGAATGAAGCAAAACGAAACGTCGAACGTACCGTTGAGTTGATACAGTCGAGTCGAATACTCGGATGGATAGCTTTTCCAACTACCTTCCGTATCGGCGGCTTCGCGCTCCATGCGTTTTTTCGAAGGCTATATACTCCGGACTCTCTCATGAATTGCAGATCGTAGAGTGAAAATAGCGAGAGTTTTTTCGGAAAAAACGGAAGCGAGAGAGAATCTGAGAGAGACTTCAGGAAAGGAGGAAAGAGCTAGAGGTACTCTCCGATTCTCGGATAGTTTACCCGTTCGTTTCTGCCCTCGTCGAGTGCACTCTCACTGGCCACAACTAATTTGCATAGACTTTCGCTGCCGTGCCGTTTTATATACGCACATCCCAAACCTTATTTCTTCAAGTAAATAACACTGTACTCTTTGGAAAAGTAGCGTGTATGCAAAGAACAACGGTTTGATCAGCCGGTTACAGATTGTATTACGAAAGTTTTTTTATGCAAACACCAGCCCGAGGATCAATGTCTGAGAATGCGAGAGTTGCACGAGATTGCCCATGTGTAAGGCTCCATGTGAGATGTTTTTGTATGTAGAGAAACGGTAACGTCTTGACGACGGGTCCTTAATAAGAAAAAAAAGTACGTTCGTACTAACCCGAGAACGCGTATCCGAAGATTCGTGAGCGCCCGTAAAATATTTGTGCCTTCATGTGGAAGTGCCTATGTGCGAACGACAAACAAATACACGAACGAAAAACTTTCCAAAATATATACAATGTGTACTTATATATAACAGTATATATGTATATCGATTGGGAGGTGAAAGATTTGAAATTCAATTCGGTCAGCGGCGTCGAAACGTGCATCGATGCACACACGTCAGACAGGAAATGCATCCAGCTACTGCTCATAGAAATATATATACGTGTACATGGACACAACGCGAATACACAGAGCGCGAGTGTGGGATGCAAGCAAACACATACACTGACTATCGATTTTCCTGAATTAAATGTTTGCGAATGGAGCCTCTCTCGAGCCCATCCGAAGTCAGCGGTGGAACGGCTTCGACGGCGTGCAGTCGAATCCTGGCTGGAGCAGTGTGCTTTTGCCGCATCGGCACCTGCAACGCCAGGCCACCCCTTCTTCGCTCCTTCGTCTCTCTGTCTCTATCTTTCATTCTCCACACTAACACTATCGCTGAGCTTTCGACGGCTAGTCTATACGAGAATTGCCACAACGTCCAGCAGATTTCGCTCTGGAGCCTGAACTCCCTGTGTTTCTCAATTCGATCTGAGTATCATCCAGGGAAACAGCGTCGCCCAATGTATATAAAAAGCTTAGACGTCGAGATTGAATATTGTTGATATAATTCGTGAAGTTAGCACAAATCGTGAAATCGTGGTTTCTTTCGTGGAGTCCGGGTTATACATTTTTTAATTTGTATTAAACATTTTTCTTTTACACCTTACGTACATAAACCCTCGTGTACGGCAATATGGGCGCTTTTGATAAGACGTATCTGACAAAACAAACGCGACTCAAAGAACTGCACTCTTTCTAGAATTTTTTAAAGTTGGATTTTCGTACTGTTTCAACCGCTTCAAGATATTCACGTAGCAAACGCCCGTAACTCGTTAGAAGAGTTAATCCTTTATGTAACGAAACATCCTGGGAATAAGCCACAAAAGTAGTGAATTTCAGTTTTCATATAAACCTCGAATGGATCTTTAATAATACAGGATGGAAGTCTGATAGAACACGAAAGCTGCTTTCTGCGGTTGTACGGTGATTGTCGCATCCCCTAGAGGATCGGCACATACACGCTTGAATGTACAAGTTGAAGGATCGAATGTATCGGCTCGGATGAAAAGAGGAGGAGGACGCGGGAAGAGAGTTCGTGGCGACGATCCAGGACTGTTTCGTCCGTCTATCGACGGTGCGAAATGTAATATTCGATGGCTTACCGCAATATCGAGGGAGGCGAACGGTCGAAATAGCCGCGAGAGTCACGTCTGCTCTACAGTTTCTCACTCCACAGTAGAAACCGAGTAGCCACCACCAAACATATATAGATTTATACTTGTGTGTAGTATCACGTACTATTATATAGCTTCCATACGTTTTCACTGCGTGCACACCGTGCGCAAGCAACCATACACAGTTCAAAGAACCTACTGGTTCAGCGGGGTCGACATTCATTCGCGACAGAATCCCATGATCCATGAATCCTACACCGAATCTCTCCAGCAAACCAACGGTTTCGGACTACTGTATTCCATTTTCTTTCCTCTTTTCACTCGTACTATGTAGTACCATCGGCGAGAGTTGCATTTCTGACGCTACGTACGTGTCCCTCGTATATTCTATCGAAACCCCTTAAGGAAAACCGATAGCTTGACCGGTTCGTCGGAAATAGCAACGAAACCGGGTTAAAACGAAATTCGAGAAAAATCTTTAGAAGAATGTCAACAGTGTAGTTATTTTCATGCAAAGGACAAAATTGTTTTATAAACCTGCATCGTTTTTTTATCATGCAATTAAATTAAACTTTGTAAGCCTTCTGAAAAAAGGTCTTTTTTGATGCAATCGAACGATGGTTACTTTATTTTTCATCTGTTCCGAATTAATATTGTTAACAATAGTTCCATCTAGCGCGATGTAAGTACGTATTGCCATGTCCCTCGGAGGTTCGCCAGGTGTAACATTCAACTTGTGCCGTATGAATACTGACAAATCACGTCGAAATGAAATTCTGTTGGAAATTCACAGAGGAACATTGCCCTATAGTTTTTTGCGATAGTGCAGAAATAGAATTTCGTCCTAAATGTCCATTCCGTTGTTTGAGCACGTGTATACTCGTTTCAATATAACCAGGGAGAAATATCCTCTGCAAAAAGACCTTTCGCTCCCTCGCGGAGGAAGCATTTTTTAATTACAAGTGAAAAAGATGATTTAATTTTTTTATTCGCTCTGACCCTGCGAATAAAAAATTGGAACAATAATTTTTTTTTCGCCCCCCGAACACGGTGGAGAGTTTCCCGGCGCGGGAGAGTTACGTCGAGTACACTACCGGCTCTTTCTTGTTAAGCCGAGCAGGGATTTAACGGCTCTGGCCGAAGTGAAATTCTGGCCGCGAGATGTACGTTATATACGCGGTGGTCGAGTATGCGAGAATGAAGCTGCTGGAAAGGAAAAAAAAGTACAGAGAAAAGTGGAGAAAAGCGTTGATATAAAAAGATGTATATACAGTGCACATATAGTGTTACAGCATAGAACCTGGGTAGGGTATAGGTACAATGGGAGAGGCCAAGGTGAATGTAATCGCAAGCGAACCGGCCGGATCGCCCGGTGGCCCAATTGCTCGCGTCGAGACGCTCATTGTCTCGTGCATTATCCTTCCGATAGCACCAGCTCCCCGGAATACTGTAGCTAATCCCAATCCGGAGGCTCTGCCTTTACTTTGCCTCCATACTAGCTGCGTCTTTTCGCCGTGCAAACGAGCCAAAAATTTTCGCTGACCCTGCACCATGACATCGTCGAACGGATAGTCGAGGATGGAAAAAAAAACGTGGAAATATAATTTATCGTTGAAGCTAAATGATAATTTCTAATAAATCAAAATTCACTTAACAACCGCAAATTTTATAATCGTAGCTCTTCTTCGCAAGTTCATTTATACGACACTATATTTATCTACTGCATTTTTAAATAAATGCGTTTTTTCATCAGTTTTTTTACAGCAAGAAACTCGTTTCACAAAAGTTAATAAATCCCAAAGGAAAAGATCGTAATTTTGTTAGCGTGAGGTTTTCTATATCGTAACGTGAAATAGGTATCTCATATGATACTACTTCCTCGGCTCCGTGCTTCAAGGAGAAGCCATACAAAACTGCCTCCAAAAAGATATTTAATCTTGGCGTATACCACGAGAGTTATATCGTCCCGAACATCTTGTAGTTACATACGTGCTTGCACCAGTGGCAACATGCTATATGCATTGCCCTCTGTACATGGATGAAAAGCACGAGAGCACGCCTCGTCGATGCTATATACTACGGGTGAAACATTCGTACGAAACGAGGAAGAGTACATTCTACCCCTTTCTCTTTTGATATGTTTATATATATATATATATGTATATGGATACATATATGTATTTATATACACATATATATATGCACACCGGATGTCTCGGAGATTCGAGCAAAGCTCGCTTCTACGAGATGGATACGAGACGAAAAGAAAGAAATGAAAATGGTATGTATATTTCGGCGTATATGTATACCGTATGTAGGAGTAAGAAAATCCGTTTCCATTCACGAAGCCCGTCACGCGATGTAGAATCGTGTTTACCTAGCCAACGCCTATCTACGTGCTCTGAGAATTCTCTCGTTCTCGACTGCCGCGAACGTACTGTGTGTGTTTGTATATACTCTCGATAGCTTTTTACGTGCGAGATACATTTCAACATCGGCGATCTTTCGCGTAAATCGTCGTCCCGATCGTTTGAACTCTCCCGAGCACATACAAAACCGCGAAAATTATACAGCTTCGAGCTTTGTTTTATCTTTCATCGGATTTCGTTAATTCTCAATTACTCCACCATTTCTGCGCTGACGCATGATCCCCAGTTGTAAAGCCTAAACGTTGATAAAAAAAACTTTTGTCAATAGTTCAATCGATTCAAACAATTCTTCGAAGAGATTAACATTTGTTTGATCATTCAGTATTCATTTTAACTCTTGCAGCCATTCATGGTACCATTGAGAGTCTTGATGTTACTCGGCGGCGGTCTGCTAGCAGTATTCGGTAGCGAAGCCATCGAACTCGGCGGAGCGGGTCCATTGGCCGTTGTTGCAGCAGCTTTCGTCAGCTGTTACTTTTGGCAACAGGAAGGCTGGGAAGTCGATGATGTAAGTATTCATTATTCTTACACAATGAACATATAAAAAATGTAAAAAATGTGTCCCGAGATAGCGATAAAAAAAATCATAACAACGAAAAAAAAGTAAACAATTCAAATCATCACTGACGATAAAGAAATATAGTCATTGTGCGGAGCCACAAGTTAACTTGAACAGTCCGCGAGGTTGAGTGAGTGTGTACAAAGCGTTAGGGGATTCTCCTCTCCGTCGTGTTTCCATAGTATGGAAGAGATGGGCGCGGCTCGTAGTGTGCAGTGTTCGCCGGAAGTCTCCGTATCTGGTGGTTCTAAAGGCCGGAAGGCCGCCAGAGCGAAGAGAAACCACGGTGCCCGCGAGGAGACCGAAGCATACAGGATCTCGAGACCGGATGCACCGTCGACACGGCCACGGCTTGCACACACGTACAAGCCTCTGCATCCCAGCATCCCAGCATCGCGACCTCATCTCTCCCACTCTTCCCGCAGGTTTTCGAAACTCCTGTAAAATATTCGCTAGCCGCTTTTGCAAACGAATCTCAATTCCGCGTAGAGCTACTACCACCTTCGCCGCTAGTGCTCTCGTCGGGTTATATAGAGAGTAGCCTATAGCTCGTGGGGGTAAGCCGACGATTTTCGTGGAGGCTCTCTCTGGCTCTGGCAACGTTATAACCCGAAGCCAAAAATTCGCTCGAGCTATCAGAGCGGAAACGCGAACCGCATACTGGCAAAATCTACCACGAACTCTAACTCCATTTCTCTCTCTCTCTCTCTTTCTCTCTTCCTCCCTGCCGCTCTCTCGACCGTTCATTCCCGTAAAATCGAACTCAATGACTAAACCGAATTAAACGATTGGAAGAACAAAACAAATAAGAAGAGTTCTCTCTCCCGCACGGCCCCGTGGTGGGGGCATGACTAGCAGCAGCAGCCAACAGAGCTCTCTCGCTCTCTCTTCGTCTTCTAATGGATTCGGAAAATAAAATTAAAAAGCCCCCGCCGATTCGTGTACCGCAAAATTATCGTCTGTTAATTGAGCGTTCCCGGCACGCACGGAACACCGAATACACATGGAGTACGTTATGTTCGACGATTGGAAGAAGAACGATGAGAGTTGAAAAAAAACCAAAAAGACAAAAAAGCAACGACAAAAAAAGAGTGCGGAGAGAATAGTGACTGCGCTCTGTAGCTACGTTTAATTATCTTGCAGCGAACGTTGCCGCCATGTGCGACGCTACTATCGTCCCTCGGCCTCGTTTCTACACCCTATAAAAACTAGAGCCAACTTCGGTTCGCTCTTTTCATCGCGAAGGGTATTAAAAAAAAAAATACGACACGTTTGACGGAAAATAAAAAGTAGTAAACACGTTAAGGGTACTTTAGAACAACTTCATTAGTTTCATTGGTCTTCAAGAGAATTTTTTTAACAGTCGAGAATATCGCATCAAAGAGCTCTTTTCGTAAACTGCTTTCGATATTAATCGGTCTTTTTCCTAGACTGTTTCCGATAAATATTTATTGGCCTTTTTTCCTATTTCGGTAATGCAGGTCATGAAAAAGAAATGTGTTTCGCTATTTGAATTAGCAAGTCGAATAATATCGCTTTACAGCATGTTACGGCGATAACGAACTGCTCAACTGCCACGACGAAGAAAGAAGTAAGCAGCGGTACGAGATGTAAATGCCCCACAGTCGTTTGATCATCGACGGCAAAGAAGAAAACTGAAAATGAAAGGTATAGGTTGTCTGGTCTCTCGCGCAAAGGAACTTTCCCCGTGGAAAGCAGAAAAGCTACGACCCACCCGGGGTCTGTATCCTGGCAGAGGCTGGCGTCGCGAAAGGTCGAGTAGACGTTTCACATAACGACGCGCGTGCGAGCGAGCGGTTCTCCCCTTTCATTTTCCGCTAGTCCCTATCTATTCGAAAGAAAATCTTCCGCGAAGAATTTCATTTCCTTTTTCGCCTCGATCCGCCTCCGAGAAACGTTATTGGGTTTTGTCGAATAGGGAACTACTATATTCTATTACTGCTGCGTAGCTATCGAAGTGGGATTGAGCTTGCGAAAACATGCAGAAGCAGCAGGTAGAACGTAGAGAACTTCCAATCGTTGAAAATAGAGGCGAAATTTTTGTAATATGCAAATTTCGATGCCTCGTTGGTCGAACTTCTGTCTCACTTAACGTAACTTCGAATTTCTATTTTCGAACAATACAGCTATAAAAAACGATGATAAAGGTAGGATACTGAGTTTACATGTGCAGAATGATACAGACTGACGTTCTCGTATGATTGCCGAAACGCTGTAACCGAACAATCTGTCTTCTTTCAATTAACAGAGCTTCGTTCTTCGAGTTACCGGCGGAAAGAGCGCGCGAATAATATACCGTTGAGGCAAGTAAAGGGGATAAATGATCGAATCCTCGAAAGCACAGTCGATACTCTCATATTCGAAGAAATAATCAATCCAATCGTTCGAGCTACCTGCGGGAAGCACAGCTTCGACATTGCAGTTTCCTAACAAGAGTTCATCCTGAAAACATTTTTCGGAAGCAAGTCGAACATGGACCTTCTCGAATCCTCAAAAATTACGCCCTTAGCGCTCTCATAACCGACAAAACGAGAAATTCGATAATTCAACGCTTTCTGCACACCCGAAAGCTTCGATCCCTCGCTTTGCAAAAACATCGTGCTCAAACCGTCCAACAGTCCCAACAGTAGAGAAGAATCGAACATCTCTCGCTCGACCGATCGCATCACGGGGTTACTGGGTTACTCGTGAGGTCTGCCGAAAGAAATCTCTATAGTTAGCCGTTTGGGAATTCGCCCAAGGAACGTAATGCGCTGGCCAAACTGGAGCGAAAAAAAAAGCTGGAACAGAGCGATAACTCTCTCTCTGTTTCCTCAGGAAAGCAGGGGTTTTCACCCTTTCGCGAATGTGCAATTTCTGTTCGTTGATCGAGCGGGCTTCCGATTCGCTACGTGAAAATCAGAAGCTGGGAAAAAAGGACTTAACTTTTCACGCTCGAATGGTTTTCCTTCGTGTAGCAGCGACGACTTTTGGCATCAAGAGGAATGGTCCAAAGGGTTGTGTATTACCAGTGGTAGGGTAGTTATCGCAGTTAACGGTGTTACGAAGGTTTCAGCGTCGCCTTCGTCGCCTCGGTGAATGTTGAAAACTTGCTCTCTAGGCGTTTCGCATCTCCTCGCTTCTACGGCTACGACCCCTTGTCCCTTTCCCGCCTTAAGGAAGCGGCAACGAGCGTGGAAGTTTTGCCTCGGGGGCTACAACGGAGACCACTCGGGCGATTTTCTCTACTGTACTTTGGCGTTCTGCGCTCGGTAATGTTGCAGTGCCGGTATATGTATACGTTCAGCTATCTCGGTATGTAGATCCAGGACGAAATAAAGTCTGCGGAAGCCCGTGTCCCACTTCCGGATTTACCGAGGTGAACCGCCGAGGGATAATTTGCCATTTGGATCCGGTACTGCGAAACGAGATTTCAAACTTTGAATCTCTATTACGAATTCCACAACGAGAATTTCTTGCTCGTTCGAAATACGTACAATATTTCGCCTATATACTGACGATTCATAATCGTCACTTTGGCCAACAAGACAAAACTCGTGAATCAACTGATTTATTTGATGAAATGCGCGAGCAGCGGGATGAAGAACGCAAGTAAAAGTAATTATTATGATAAAACAGGCAACGTAAACTAAGTACCCCGATTTGATTATCCTTAATTAGTCTCGCAGGTCACCGAATCTTGAGAGAATTCTCAAGACTCTTTCACTGTATTTTCCATCATACTTTTCATTTCGAAGCACGAAACTCTGCGTATTTCTACTTCCTGAACTCCCTCGTCGGCGGTGTCGACGGTGAAAATAAATTAAAACATCGTGATTCCAGACTACGCCGTATTAAAGAAACCCGGCAACCTCTAATTAACTTATTTGATTCGGGCGTTAATGAATACGTTTTACTATTTTTCTTCGTATTTTTGTTGTCGAGAAAAACTGCTGCGTAGTCCCGTTACCGTGGAAATTAATTAGAACCCAACGCATCAGTGCAGTCGCTTGATTTTTTATGGGTACATATTTTTATAGTTTTCGATGTTTTCTTTGTCATTTTTTTCTACTGGATGAGAATGCACGAATAAACTATGAAAATTCCGAGTCTCATTATACATATCGTTAGAGCTGTTCGCAAACGTTAATCGCGAAGTAGGTATGCGTGCATGCGAGGTCTCTAACGGCCCATACTCGTTTCGCACACCGGAAGTTCTCGATTTCGTACGCACGACGACTTGTTCCGAAGGACATACGAATAATTCGCGGACGCTCTCGGCGTTTCACGAGCCTCGGAGCTCGTACACGCGAGAGCGAGGCTGTATCTATTTACATCTTTGATAGCTGCATCCCAGCCACCGCAACGACGATGTCTACCGGAGTCGCGACACAGCAGACTTATATACAGGACACAAGACTTATATTCGTCTGGTGGGCGAAATAACAATCCCGAGGGATCTACCCAGCGAAGAAAATCCTACTGGATTTACGTAAAGTCCCGCTAGCACTCCCACGGGAGAACTCTAACCGTCGCGGCACGATTCTACCAAAAATGCTTTTCTCGTTCAACTCACTAACATTTTTTTTATCCGACAAATGTTCAACATTCGTCTTGCAATGCTGCGAGATGGTTCGTGAGTCAGAAATCATCTAGATAAGTGAAAAAAAATTCTCGCTGGTCCCGCAGTATTGTTATTACGACGATCACTTTATGTAAAAAACTATTTATCACAATATCAGAAGAATTTGCCTCGCTTCACTTTGTCATGTGAATTTTGGATCAGCTACTTACAGATTAATCGAATAGGTAATATACAGTGTGAGACGGAATGATTTCATTTTCCAAAGACATTTCAAAAACTAGATTTCTCAAAGTATTTTCAAATGTTTCACCGAAAGATTAGGATATATTTCCCATTTTCTCAGAGGATGCATTCGTTGGACGATTTTTTATTTCTGTTTTATAGTGTTGATTAACGTGAATTTGTCTTGAAGTCTTTTATTCACTAGATAGTTCAAAGTCAACTTAATGGCAGCTGAAACGTCGTCGTCGTTAAGCATAATTAACCCGGGTTGCATAAATGTTATTATATGCATTAACCTACGTATTTATTTACCCTTCGAGGCGATACGGTACCACCGACTCTGCGGGTGGTCTTCTTGCTCCAGCTTCATTACTTTCCCCACCTCTCTATAGACATTTATTATAATAATTATATGCTCTCGACGTCGCTTCCACAGGGTTCCCTGCCCCGTATATTAACACATGCGCGCGCAAAAAGCTAATATGAATATTCACGAAGCAGGGGCAATCTATAATGAAAATCGATTTTTTTTTTCTGTTACAGAATCCTGTTGCAATATCGTTCGAAATCTTCTGGATGATTTTCGAGCCAATACTCTTTGGTGTTACCGGCACGCAAATAAAAATCGACGAACTCGAGGGTACCACCGTTTACATCAGTCTCGCCTGTCTCGCCGTCGGAATCATCATTAGAATTTGTGTAACTGTACTCGTCGGCATTGGCTCGAAGCTTAATCTTAAGGAAAAAATATTCATCGCCTTTGCTTGCATGGCGAAAGCTACCGTGCAGGCCGCACTCGGTCCAGTTACACTCGACGAGATCGATCGCGACAAACCCGATCAAGTTCGTTACGCCGAGACGACACTGACGCTTTGCGTACTGTCGATACTCCTGACAGCGCCGGCAGGTGGAATAATAATTTCTCTATCGGGTCCGAAACTTTTAACGAAGACGACGGAACCTGTGGTACCACCGGAGGGATGGAGAACCCGAAAGCCTTCCATACGTGATATATCAATTATCAACGAGGATCCCGATCTCGAGGAAACGGCGGGCGAGGGGAGAACTTGATAAACATATTTCGTCGCTGATTCACAGCTTTACGGGATATTGAAAGTGAAGAACGAAAAAAAAACGAAATGATGATACCTCGCCCGCGAAACTATTGGCATGCAGAAAAGGTCTCGGTTTTGCGATTTTTTTTTCCTTTCAAATTTGTAATCGTCCGGAACGAAACGAATACTCGAGCGAAGGCATCTCGAACGTTGCCTCCAAGGAACAACTTGTGTGTTCCAAAAATCTGTACATAAATAACGTATAATTTCATGTAGATAATGTCATTTTAGAAAATAGTTAATGTATGAAAAATGGCGATTGTGCAGATCGTGATAAAAATGATCGTCTGTACGAATGTGGGATGGCAGAACTATTGCCGTAGATTTACAATAAACATTATTTTTACGACTATATGAAATTTTGGTGACCTCTCCAGGTTATTCTTGACGTGGCCTAGCTTTACGCGACGAGTAATTGCAACTGCTTGGCGTAGGCCAAGTACAACGTTCAAACGACCAACTGAAAAGTACAAATTTTGACAGAAAGTGCGCTACGATATGCGTGGACAGAAATTAAAAAACAAAAAGGTAATATTTTTTTATAACGAAAATTGCGAGCACTTTACGTACCCTGGACATAGAAAATATTTCATTTGCCGGACGCTCGTTTATTCCCGTGAATCGCAGTGACAAGAGAGAGAACAAGGTAGGTGAGGGAGAACAGGAAAATTAGTGGAAACCGAGAGATTTTTCATCGCGGACGGGAAATTGCCGCGGTAAAGATATCCTGATCTTTCACTGCCGCTGACGTTCGCGTAACCGCCCGTAGAATATACGAGTGTGTGTGGGTGTGCAAAGCCCACACGAGCACCCTCGAGATATCGACAACCCCCAACCTCCCGGGACTTTGGCATTCTATGCTACTCCTATGCACTCTGTACGTATATCTGTATAATTCCGTTCCTTTTCTTTTTTAGGTGAAAATAATCTCACAACTGTTCACGTCGGTCATAAGCTCTGCATGCAGCTCCCAAGCCTCTGACGCGAAGTCTTAATTTATCTTCAATTATAATACGATAATCAATGACGTCCCCACCTATCTATAACATTTTTTGTTGCGACTTTTTTTTAAATAAAAAATCATCCCTATCGTTCGCTCAGATCGCAAGCTCACTATGCAGATACGGCGCCTTCAATCGACAATCTCCATTTACCTTCGATTAATATGCGATAATCGATCATCTCATCCGCATAATATTTTTGTATACGTTATGTCTTTTGTTATGTAAACGTAATCTCGGAACTATTCGCGCGATCGACGAGTTCACCATGCAGATCCAAAACTGTCCATCAATGCTTGATTTATCATCGATTAGCATGCGATAATCAATAACCTCATCCGTAGCTCTTACGAATGCGCAAGCCCGATGGGACGAGATGTGTTGGCTGTGACAAACTCTGGCATCTAGAAATCAGACTTAAATGATCGACATTTAATAGATTCGACGTCCGCGTGGTTTTCATGATTCCAAATTTCTCTTTTGTTAGTAGTAAATTCACTGTTATTTTCAATAACGATATTTTACTCTATTTTCGGCGATGAAAGAAGATTTATTTAATATATTTGCCTGTGCTTTTGTATCTTCTTTGTAGTAGTCAGGCACGTTTTTGTTTTTGTGCGTTAGATTGCTCCTATCTTCGCCGTTGCTCAAGCAGGTGACCCGGATAACAAAAAATGCCGTGGTAAATCTTTTGCTGGCAATAGTACAGCAATAGTGCCTCAAATTTGGTCAAGCGATTTTGAAAGTATTGCATTAAGGTGCTTCCACATTTAAAAGCCAAGGCACTGCAACAGAGTGCGCGCAACTGATGGCGAGATATTAGAGAATCAATTCAGGAATATTCAATTTTGTCATATAAATGCGTTTTAAACTGCAGAATACTTATTGGCGACAGTTTCTTATCGTTGCGATTCGACCCTCTGTCTTGAGAAAGTAACCGCACAGATTTAGTGGGAAACATTGTGTTATTTTGACCTATAAATAATGGATACTTTTATCGAAATTCTGTAACGCAAACTTGACTGCAAGTGCGGACGTACTTAGTACTTATCGAATGTACCTGCATAAGTTTGGCGAGCTATTGTTGCACTATTGACAACAAAACGTTATCTGGCGCGGTGCTCACAGCTGAATTCGACATAATGGTACTGCTGCTCGCGCTCTTTCTTACCCTAAACGGATCTTGTAAACCGTTCGTCCCTGTACCGCGCGGAACACTGCTACTGCCTTTTCCGCTTCCCAATCGTCGCCGCAACGCGTAGTAAACTTTGCCCTTCAGCACGAAGAGAATGAAGATCATTACCCCCTGCAGACAGTTGAATGCGTCCGATGCGTAAAAAAATTCTGCCCGCCAGGCCAATCCGATAGCGTAGTGATTTATAAAAAATGAGACAACTTCGAAGATCCAAGATACACCCATGACAATGAACAATTTTATGTTCATTATGAACCTGAAGCAAATAATTAAAAATTTGGTACATTTTCTCGCCAGTCAATAATAGAAAATAAAATAAAAAATCGTGACGATATTGAAACTTACTTCGTTCGATCTGCACGATACCGTCGATTTCTCGGATCCGACGGTGTGGCCATCACTTTCGTTATCTCAGCCTTAACTTTGCTGCAATATCTCGCCGTCATAATAAAAAATACGATATTCGCTATGAGCTGAAGGCAAACTGGTCCAATGAAGAAAATCATTTCGCCATAAAGGTCGTAATTACCTGTAACAAATATTATTATTCCATGACAATTATAATTTGTTTTATTTTATCCTGATGTAGCGTGGAACTTTTAATAATGCTTCATGTCACAAACGCTTATCATACACTGTCCGATAACGTCCCGAAGAGTTTGATTATTCCGAAAAAGTCCTAAGAATTTTGCCGTATAGAGCGTTGACTGTGTAGAATCATTTTTAACGGAAGAGTTATGAATATATTCTCGAACGCGAATAAAATCAATGCACGATACGTTCGGGTCACGGTTACTATAACTACTGTTAAACTGTCATAGAAAGTAATACTACGTATTGTACAGCGAACGGTACTGTGTCAACCTGTGTGATTGGCAACCATAGAGCTGTGAGAATACAGGTGGACAAACGATAATATCGGTTGGAAAATGAATGAATGAGCATGCGGAAGGGTTGAAACTCAACCCCTATGGAGCTCGATCTCTCCGCCGTCAGCTCCCTTGTACGTAAAGCTACGACCAGAGGGCTGGGGAATATCCTCTTCTTCTTTCCCTCCACGCTCGAGGAATTTAATTAATTTTCCTGGCTTCGTTTTGCAGCTATCTACCTCCACGCTTCCTCATCTCGGGCTTTCTATATATTCTCTGTACCGTTCGGAATACTATCTGTCTCTATCTACGCTTTTCTCGTCAATCGACGTCGTCGTACCAATTGAAAATACTAATGACTATGGCCCGTTCCAGCGTTCCATTCCTGTCTTTAATGCGCCAGCCTAATGAGTCGTAATGACGTCCTACCCCGATCGATCTCCTCAACGGGATCAAAACCCCCTTCGGTTCCGAACTCTACAATCTTTTCAATCCCTGGCCAAACGTCGCGATTACTCGCGATTTCCACTGAATTCTATATCGACGAGTCTTTGAGCGCGAATTTATTTAATGAGTTATTAAATTGAACCGAATATTGTTAAAAGATGCTTGAGTTGATTACTTAACGTGTTGATACTACACTTCATTCTCAAGTTGTGGACAGCATTAAAGACGATTGGAAAAACTTCTCTTTTAGTTTACAAGTTTCGACACCTGGTTTTAGTCGTCGCACGGTTGAGAAAATGTTATGATGTATTTTTCTTTATTCATGAAGGTATGACAATGAACGGATGACCTTACTTTTTTGGTACTTACGTTCAAACCAACAGCTATTGCTACCTATATTCGGACGCACAGAGAAAGGCATAGATTCGATTTTGTCGACCAGAACGCCAACGCAGGTAATAAAAAGTGCCAACCCCCAAGCATACAAAGAGTACATGAAGAATCTCTTCTTGTAGACGCGACCTCGACTGCCCGAAGCGATTGCACTGCCCAAACCACTAAAAGCAGAAAATTCATTTTTCGATTATAATATTGCGACGCGCGGTTGTTAAACGTGTAATTTTACAAGTTCTCTTTCCCCAACATTATGTTATTTTCGTTTGACGCGACGGGATGAGTTACGAAAATGCACCGACGCAAAACGATAAAAATCGGCCGAATGATGAGAATCCATTAAATTCCTTATTTATCGATATTTCTGATATCAATCAAGTTTATATATTTTTTAATTCGATTTGATTGATCTGTAAAAACTAAAAAGTAATAAGAAATTGTCATATAGTGAGATTTATCGAATGACGATAAAGATAGAAATCAGTTGAAGATCCACAACCTCCAGCCAATAAGTGAATTTCCGGCTTGAATTTTGTATTATGACGAACTCTGCGTGCCGATCTATTTTCGTAATAGTCTAGCGTCGTGCGAGTCGCATTTCAGGGTATGCCGAGAGGGCGGCCGACTGAAAACACAAACAGAAGGAGGCAGCGAACGTCGAAGCGTGCGAGGAGGCGGCGCGTACGAGAGAGTATGTATGTTAGCAAGCTACTACCTACGTAGACGACGAAACATATTGTTCGAACGTTCAGTGGAGGACACGTTCACGCGGGTTTCACGGGGAGAAAGAGCGAAAGGGAGTTACGTAGCTCGCGGCAGTTGAAGGGGTGCCGAAGTTACTTGGAGCGGGAGTGATGACTACAACTACGTCGCGTGCGACGAGGACGGAGCTAGCCCAAGGTGCAGCGGAATCCGTTGCCACCGATGAATACAATGCTGCTTTAGTCTCGACTGTTTTGACGCTACCCGGCACGCTCTCCCCCTCGTCACTGAGAGCCTGGTTTTCTCGCGTGTGTTTTACCGTTTTCTCCAAGGGCGTTTCGGTGCGATACGTACGACCGTGCCCAGCCACAAAGAAATGCCCGTAAATGAAGCCCCCGATGCAACGTGAAAGAAAGAAAGGAGCTCGACTCACCCAAAAGTCCACCAAATGTCGAAACACATTACGTTCAACCACGAGAAGGCTGAGTGTAGAGCGAGAAGAGTCGTAAATCCTGAAGCAGAACAAAAATCACGTAACAGAAAATTCTTTCGTTTACGTGTCTGCATTTTCTTATCGAAAAATGAAGAAATATGGGAATATCGTTTTGTCTATACTTTTGAACCATTTACCTACAAATCAAAAATGTGAAATAGTAAAATTTGATAAACATGTCGGAGATGTCTTTGAATAGGTTTTTTGATTACTTGAAGACCAAATTGATTATTGATATTCACATAGATGTTATATAGACAAATACAGTGAAGGGGCGAGAAATCGAGATTGGCCTTTAACATTGTTCTACTTACCAAGAAATTGACAAATTTTCGTTCCCTCGGAGTTTTTGATTCCGACAGTGGGTGGCGTACCGAGTGCAATTGCCGCCAAACAGGCATAAGCGACGATAAGACTACTGATATGGCACATGAGAGTTTTTCCGTGAATATTGCGAAGTACCGGAAGGCAAATGTAGACGAGTAGCGTGATCATGAGGAACGTACAACTGGCCAATTCCAGACCCGCGTTTATTTCAAATCTGTAAACAAAACAGAATGAGAAATAAAACCGTGATGATTTTTTAACCTTATTGTCCAATCCTTTGTTACCTTGTCGATGAATCATCGGGGGCTTCGGGACCCTCGAAGCATACAACTGGATACATATTATTCGGGGATCGTGGATTATCAAAAAAAATCTCCATACAGTAGTCATCGTGCTCATAGAGTCTGTAATTCACCACGTCAACATATCCGCGCGGTGTTATGTGCCAACGGTCATGATTCTCCAACGGAAACATACCGTATTTGCAGGGCTTCCCAATCAACAAGCCGTAGTCTTCAATGCAAAAAATAATAAATTGCAATCACTGTTAAAAAAATTAATCCACTCGACTTTATCATGAGTTTTGAAGCATATCTTTTTTTTTGCAACGAAACATCATAGAATAAGCAAAAAAAAATTATAAGGAACCTTCGCAAAGTAATCTCGTTATAATGATAGCATTTTTTCAATTCTGTACACACTGAGTCTTATTACAACAAAGCAAAGAAGAACCGGTTAATGGTATTTTTTTTTTTTCACATAATGATGGAAGTACGCAAGAATAAACTAACCCGTAGTATTCATAGTTTCCTTGTTGCTGGCCAATCCTTGTGCGATCGTGGCATTTTGGACGAATTCGTGAAAATTACCGGGTACCATTTCTAACGGAATCTTGTCGCATCGGCTACCGACAAAGATTTCATCTTCCGCGCAGCATTTTCTCACGCACGGATTCTCCTTGCAGTAATTCGATCCACTACAGGTTCTGACGACAGCGAGACCCGGTGACGAGTTGCCACGATCAAGACACGTGTTGTTGTCATTTACGGATATGGTCTTCGAACCACTTTTCGTAGGTAGCACCACCTGATGAACATTAAGAAAACAAACACACTGAAGATTGAAACGCATTTCATGGAAAATGTAAGTACTATGGACGTTGAAGAATGAACTTAACTATCCTGCAAATCTGCGGCTTTGGAATTTTTTTTAGCGATAGCAGAAAATTGAAATACAATTCTACAAAGCCAAAGAATACCTCAGCGATGCGAGGGTAGACATAACGGAGAAAGGGTAAACTAGAAAAAAATTATTTTCAAATCTTCGCAGCACAGTTATATATTTATTAGTTCCTTATTGAAAATACTGCGTTCGTTAAACGGCACAAACAACAGAATAAGGGACTCTAACATTGACATATCAATCTTGGGGGAATAATTTTTTTCTGAAGCCAAATGTTTTCTATAATTCGTATGTACCCTGTACAATACAATTTTTCCATTTCATGACCCTCGTTTTGCTAAATGAGCTTGTGCGATTCCTTCTCCGATAGTGAAAAGTGTATGCAAATAACGACAAACGATTTTCGCCGTTATATAATTTAAACATTGACGTACAAGAAGATAAAACAACATTCTGTTTTTATTCGAAAACGATAGTCCATGTAAGTGGAAACGATAAATCGTCAGTCCAAGTGACCCTGAAAATTGTGTATTTTATCGTGAACATACAGGATGATACCTCTGAATGGTACGATTATTTGTAGATAACTTGCAATCACGGACGTTCCGGCTGAGCTCACACGCGATGAACTGGTCGTGCATAATTACTACCCATAACAATGTTTTCCGCTTTTGTTGATTTCTAATAATATGAAACACGGATGTAAATCATATGATTGTTTTTCGGTTTCGACTCCATTATTACTTCAAATGATCAAAGGACAGAAAAAAAAAATGTAAAACATGTTTAAGAAGACCGACTTTCGGTGTTCTTAACACATGTAGAGATATGCAATCTATCGTCTCCAATACTACAACGTCGTTTACTACAAACTGTGATACTTTGAGCGATGCTATTTTACAAAGAATGTATGAAAAACGTTGCGGCGCAGCTACGGAGTTCTGAATACAACGACAGGTATAAACTATACTTTGAGCCATTCGCGTTACCGCGCTGCTTATTTCTTCCGCTGAAAGCAGAGAAGGAGGGGGCAGACTCTCGGGAAGGATGAACGAACGTCCGAAGCATTGTCTCAGGTGATATATATCCTTGAGCAGAAAAATATTCATGAAAAGTGTCGAAATGGCCGTAGAGCTGAGGGAGTTTTCGAAGGAATGGGATTTTTCAGTGGCGAAAAAGCGACACAAGGATCTATATAGAGCAGCATACAGGAGGATAAACGCGAGAAGTGGTACGTACGTTCAGCGTCGCGGGAATGAAGTAATCCGGGCTGCGCGGCGTTAGAGAAACTCGGGGGAGAAATGGGACTCCACAGGTGTTTGGGACTCTCGCAGGGATTCGCGACGAAGCAAAAGACGACTTTCTCGGTTCTCCTGGGCGCGTACGAGGCGTCTGCTCTGGTTCACGCGCGAATGGACAATTTTACGAGTTTAGCGGTTCGATACAGGTGACGCGGACGCGAGCGCGATAGAAAATCACCCTACAGACATATAAGCAAATATCCTGAGAAAGACGACGATTGCTTCGCGATTCTTCAATGGCGATAGAGACGAGGAACATGTTCCTCGCGCAAATGCGACGATCTTCGAAATAACTCTGGAATTTATTTGCTTTTAGCAAATACCGACTCTGGCACCGAACCTCGTTGAAATACTCGCAAAAATTCAACGATTCGTAAAAATATCTTGTTATATTTCGCACAAGAGATTTCTGTATTTTATAATATATCATCGTATCACGAATACCGAAGAGAAATTCTTTTCTCGAGTTATTTAACGAGTGAAAAACGAGTTTACTTGCTTCGTCGTTCATTGAACTAGTCTGAGGTCAATATATTCTTCTCTCGAGGATCGCCACAGAGACGAGAAAAAAAAGGTTCCCGTTTTCTTCTTCGTCTTCTTATTGATTATTCATCGACATGGACTTTTCCAACATTTATTGCCGTAACTAGCGGATGGGTAATTAAATGCAAAGCAGGTATTTCTAGTTATTGTTAGCATCAATTCCCTACCGGCTTTTCAAATGCGAGTCAACGTTAGATAGCAGGAGTAAGCTTGCAACCATTTAACGGGCTTAAACGTATTTATGATTAGCAGACTCGGTCTTTCCTGACTGCAATCGGCGAACAGCTACCAAAACAATTTTCCGTCAATCAGGTAACTTTGAGTCATCAAATTATCACAGTCGATAGATAATTATTCTCGTCCCACTATTGAAGTCTTCAAAATGCAATTACATTCCTACGCCAAGAAAAACATGTTGTGAGCCTTTAATGGCCAAAGGATTAAAAACAATTCTCAACAAAATTGTAATCTACAATTTTTCATTTCCAGAACAAAAAATTAATAACCACAACGTATTGTATGTACGATCAATCTTTGAGATATATGATATTGTCAACTACACGAATTCGCTTCTCCAAATAATCGTTAAGACACGAATAAAAAAAGTAAATATTCGCTAGCATAGCGCGAAATATCTTACAGCAATTAAACGAATCGTCGTAACATTCAGAGGCAAGTCGAACGTATTCGGAGGAACTTCATCGACAGCCGCGTAAGCGAAAGTCGATGCTTTAGCACGAACTCGTCGTCGGCTGTTTAAAGCCCGTCAACGCTCTCGGAGAAGTTAGAAAGAAGTCTTATAGCATAGAAAAAAAATAAAGAACAGATAAGCGCCCGAAGGAACGCAGTGTGAGCCGAGTTTTCGTGCTCTGACGAGAACGGATGACGATGCAAAGATTATAGCTCTTCGTCATCGTAACTTATTTGTTTATCGAAGGGGAGCGACATGGTACGCGCTCTGGATTTTGCTGAACCGTTATAAAGTATGTCAGAATTCCAAAAAAAAACCGTGACTGCAGCGATAGTTCGCACATCGTATCAACCATAATAGAAATTTTTCGCATACCTAAAAAAAACGAAAAATCGTATCTTGGAGCGTTATCAAAAAAACTCTACATGGAAACGTTCTTTTTTCTTCACAATGCACACGTGCAATCCAAGTAAAACATCATTGCTGAACGTGTGAATTACTTGAATTTCGGAAGTGCAAAATCGACAATTTGTATTTCTCACGCATTTGCATTTGAAATACGTGTACACTGAACACAGTCTTACGAGGCACGTGCATAAGTATCACGAAGATCGATGAAACTCCCGTGATATGTCATTGAGAGTTACCCGTTCACCAAGACCCACAGAGAACCAGTATCTTTCATTAATTATAATAATTATCATGCGGCACGTAGCGCTCGCACACGTACGGGGGCACTAGACGAGCTCTAATACCTATGTAAGACTCCAATCACGCTACGGTGAACATATCGATAATACGTTGCTCCTGCAAGCTCTCGTTTCGTCTATCAATTCCCCCTTCTCTACGTTATCCCTCTATGCATCGTTCGTCTTCGTGCGAAATAAGCTTACGCGAAATTTCTCGTGATAAATTATGATCGATGCGTACGTGCGTTGAAGCCGAATACTGTGATCATGGATACTCGGAATTTGTGAATTAAAAGCACTCGGAGGAGGTTTGGGAAAATCATAGGTATTCCAGTTACGAGATGAGACCAATATAATTCGGTCGACCGAACGAACAATTCGACCGAGTGATTATTTATTTGTCATGATTCTTTTCTCGCGAGTCGCGAATACTGAAACAAATAATAATGAAGGAAGTAAAGATGTGCATCGTCGAGGAAATCGTAACGCGGTAACTGAAGGCCAAACAAACGAGTTCTGCAGAGACTGGTGTAACTGTATGATAATCTCGACTGTCTCACCTCAATTCGCGGAATACATATGAGAGACTCTCGTTAAAGCATCGCTACACACGTCTTGGGAGTTGAATAAGCCTCGGAGAACTTTTTACATGTACGTTTTAGTGACGGGGGACTTCCCCGACAATATTTCGGAGTGAAAAAAAAAATTGGAGAAATAGTTTAAACTGTGATTCACGCAAGGAGTTCCGGGAATTCCACAGATAAAATTTACGGAACAGGAACTCAGAATCAATAAAGAACTATTCGTCAGAGTTTTATTTTGATTTTTATGCAAATGAATTTTTGCTATTGTACGGTAAATCAATTAGAGATTTCTTATACATTGAGAGTCGGTATTTATCAGTTTTCATCTGTTTATATTGAGAAAAATTCTCTGCCTGTAGGCGATTCGATTCTTGCAAGTTTGCCATTTATGTAAATTAGCCCCGAGTTTCTTCCCTACAGACTTTCCAACTCGTTTACCGGTCACTTTCCGGTTTCGCGACTAAAAGCAACTCTATTATCGCGATACTCTCACCTCCAATGTTCCATCGCTGTGAAGACTCATGTCTCGTGTGACATTGACCACATAGTCGAGAATCGCATACTCGCATGTCGGCGCCCCTCTCACTACCGTTATAAAGTCAAAAACCGCATCGAAAAATCCAAAAGTCTTTGGTACATTGAGACCTTTATTTTTGAATATGCAGTTTCGTGTTTCAACATCGTATACTTGATCGATACCGCAACACATTCGCAGGGTTGGTATCTTCGGCACGACGAGACTTCTTGTTAACGCATCGTCTTCGCTCGACCGGTTGGACAGACACCGAAATATTACAGGAATACTCTGCTCATCTTCCTTGTCGGAGAGAAGATCAACGCAGGCATTCAGCGCCTGAATCTTTGTTTCCACGTTCTCTTCCAAATTTGTTATTATCAAATTTGCGTCGGCCGGACAAAACGTGTAATTCACATGATCATCGTGATCAGCGAACTGATAGATTTCGGCACTAGGATTATCGGTAAATGCGCACGTAAAATTGTCCGATGCCGAGATCACTTGACCACAGGGACAACACTTTCCGACCAATGAGTTTGAATTGTTCGTTGCCGTTGAAGCGCCAAAATTCAGCGTTAGAATTAACAACACTAACAACGACGAGTAAACTCGCGATCGCCAAGCAAAAGGTACGAGTCCACGAGATTTGATCATCGTGGCCTTTGTGAACTTTGACAACATCTCACTCGTATTGCGTTGACATTCCGATCGTTATATTATTGATGGTGTATCGAATCCAGAACCGCTAATCTGGAATCGACATGGCGCGACACAGTAACAACGACGGCTGAAGTTAAAGGGGGTTGTTCTGTAATATTAATATTTCTTCGTCTGGCTTCTTTACAGTATCGTCTCGTTTTTTTTTCACGTCTGCCTCGTCTCGTTTATCCTCGTCACTCGTTTCTTCCATGGATCAAAATCAGTCTTTGCTGGTTTAAAAAAATATTCAGCTCAGCTTTGAGTTTCACGAGTTCGTCTTTTTATCTCTTGAACTTTTCTATTACGTCAACTCCGATTTCTTCTTCAATCTTTGATTACTCGTGAAAAGTTTCCTCGGCGGCTCGCTGAGTTGCGTTTATGAATTTTGCCTAGTCGGTAGCGTTAAACATTTTTATTATTCAACCCTCGACGCAGACTCTCTTTTGCCGGAGCTTTGTCTCGGGTTCACTCTTACCGCGAGACGCCGCGACTCGCAATGAATGAAGAATATAGGTGAAAATGAGACAAACTTTTAACGGAGTTATTAACTCGTTATACGTTTTTCATGAAGTTTTTTCATTTATCGTGTCGCGAACGATTTTCACGACCGGTTGAACTACGCCGAGGGTATTCAAGCTCGCGCGAATGCGCTAATTCGACTGACGATAGAATTCCACGATCGGAGTGTGCGAAGCCCGTGGCGTCGGAGAGACACGCGAGGAAGAGAGAGACCTTTGACGCTTCCGCCAACCACATGTCGGACGGAGATGTCTCAATGGTTTCTCTGCCCCCTTCATACTATAGCCGGCAGTGGCTAACTTTGCGCGAATCGTTCGAATTATTCATAGTCCCCACTCTTCAGCGCTCGATTATCACTATTACCGTCCCGAGAACATGCGAACAGTTCGCGAATATTCAAGAAAATCCGGCGAATAGCAGCGGATACAGATGCAACTCTTCATTCATTAATATGCGGGTACTTGAGAAACGCATGCTTACAAAGTCATCAATTAAAAATGCCAACGGAGAAAGTGCAAAGAAGTAAAAATGTAAAAATATTGAGACTTTCGTAGTAAAGCGATTTTCTTTCATTCGGTTCCGAAAATGTGCCCGTTTTTTATAAAAGATTTGTGATGGAATGGAACGTCAAGGCTGGGGTGTTAATTTTGGATAATATATCTTTAAAAATCTTCCTTTCTTTTGTGAGTCTACAGAAAAGTAGTAAAATCGGTAGTTGTAGGTATTTTGATCAAATATTATTCGAGTATTGTTAGTAAAAATAGATCAGTATTAAAGAGGAGTGAATCATTCCGTGCATACGCGTTAAGTCGTACCTATCAATTGTGTATACGTGTTTGCAGATTCACAAAATCGCGTCAGGATAGTTATAAATATTTATATGATCGACAAAATCTCCATTATTTATACATTCTTCGACTATTTCAGTATTCCTTAATTAGAAAGGTGAATGTGTTACGTTATCTGTACTATGATTTGCCGTCCAAATTAGAACAGAAACTTTCCCCATGTCTATGATCACCAGTAACTGGATTGATAAGAGTCATGACACAACTATTCATTAATTCCATTTTCATTTGACGCATAAGACAAGACTCGCATTAACAAAGGTAGAAATGATTAACCTACGGGAGCATTAATATTATCACTAATAGTGTGTGGATAGTGCAGAAGTCAAGGAAACGTCCGAGTGAAAGGGAAAGTTGGCTGATTACTCGGGACACTCGCACATATGTGTAAGTAACATAATAACCGTCTCGTTTGCGGGCTGCTCAACGCCATCCTCTCGCATACAGTCGAGTTGAAGCTTCTGCTACTGGCTGCTCTCCGAAACTTTTTCATACATAACGCAAAAACGAACAAACTTCTACTCATGAAATTTTGTTACCGCGTCCCTCATGACTCTTTGTCATGCAAATATAAAATTTGTAGTTATCAGAGAGCAAATATTGGATAGTAAAAAAATCATCATCACATCTACCAAATTTCGAAAGAAAATTTTAGACAATAATATTTCATGATACCAGTTTATAATTATGACTGCAATATACGCGTTTCCGTAGATAGTGCTCCGAATTTTTGTAACAGACTGCTTGCTGAGTACTGATTTGCGGTTATATGGCGATCTGTGTATTAGATAACCGTAGTATTGAATTTCGAAATCGTAATTGATCGGAATAAACTTGAATCTCATGGTCACCAAGTATAATTTTTTCTATTTCGTTTCACTCTCAATTACCATGAATCTCACGTGTGCAGTATCGTTGTAAAGCTTTCTTATCATTCAGAAACGATTTCGATAAGTATGTCCTGAATTTTCTACTGTTTTTTTTTCTGGCGTAGACAAAGCGAGAATTACAGAAAGAAAAAAAACAGTCAAGCCGGACGCTGAGTAGCGAAGCTTCTGGAGCATCGACACTCTCGTTAATGGAAGCCGGCGAATGTCGTGGCCGCTCGGGCGATGTACGGCCCGTTGAATAAATTGGAAATTTATTCCGTCCCCGGAACCATAAATTTCACCATTTCTCTCGTCCGTGCATATATACCATCGGGGCATTGTTTATCGTCGCGTACATTTTTATTTACCACTGCCGTTGCTCTCTCGTTGCTCACCATCGACGAGCGAGAATGGTTTTGAGGGGTGCAAACGGAAAGATAGAAAAAAAAAAAGAAAAACAAAAAAACCCTGAGCACTGTGAGCACCGGGAAGTGGAGGAGTAAGAGTGAGAGCTCTCGATTAAGGATAGGAAAATTGGAAGCTCGCCAGGCCGCACTTTATTGTTTACGAATTTCTAGCCGGTGTCGCAATTTGTTTCCTCTCATCCCCCTCTCTCCAGTCGACCCCTACAACCCACTTTTTCCCAAGAAAACTGGGTCATGCCCATGAATCCTGACCGCTTTTCTCAGCTGTCCCACCCTTACCTAGAACAAGAACGCTGGCCTTTGTACCCGCGATGCGTGATAACCGGAAACGATCTTGAATTCTCAAACGTCGAGAAATTCGCCAAGAGAAGAAATTTATGTTAGTCACTCGGTTAAACAAATCTCCCGGTGATTTTTTTCGATTGAACAATAATATAGCGACGACAGCGATTAACGATGACCGGATAAATAGAGTAAACAGTCCAACAGAATAGAAACTCCTTTGAGTCATCCATTTTTTATGCTTGTGTGTTTCAACGAAACATTTCCATACAGAGGTAACTCAATTCCATGACGCCTTTAACTTATGCATACTCGGATTCTTCCCTTCTACCATTAAAAAAAAACTAAATTTTGATTTATTGGACTCAACTTTGCTCTTCATCTCCAATACGTTGGATTCCTGTGCGAATTCTCGATGATATTTAGCCTTAAACACGGTTCAAACAAATGACTCACATGATCCTATTGGAAGACTCGAATTTGACTGGGATCTCCCTAAAGCAAGGCAGAGAAATTTTTCCTCGTTTCTAGGTCTTTCCATCCTATTTTTAATTTCCGAACTCTTAAAGCTCGTGGGCGCGGCTAAGTATAAAAAAAAAACGCAGCCGAAGTAAGAGATGAGAGAAGATATTCAAGAGTCTCATCGTCTACGCTTATAGAATCTACGATTGAATGTCTACGGCATCGATTGTCCGACCGCTCGCTTGGCTCTTTCATTCGTTCAGCGAAGATGATGAAAAAAAAAAAAAGAAGAAAAGTTCTCTTCTTGTGTACCGCAGTCATTCGTAGCAAAACGCTCGCTTGTCTCGTTATTATCGATTCTTTCCTCACGTTGAAGGGAAAACGTGAGCCGCACCTCGAGCCAACTGGCACAGTTGGGTATTCTCATTTTACGGTTCCTTTTTTTTCGTTCTCTTTCTCTCGTCTTTCGTGGGATCGACAAATTGGGAAAGAAGAAAGGCATCTCTCTCTTGTCGTCTAACGGACGAGACAACGAAGAGATACGATAGGGGGTCGTTAATCTCTGGTGCTATCTCCGCACAGTGATTCTCGCAAGCTCCCGGACAATCAGTGGCTTCTCTCATAATTGGGAAGCTTCGGATACCTCAGTGATATATGGCTCGAATCTCGAATACGACTCGCAAGATCGCCGAATCACGTCGCCGAAGAATATATTTGTCGTGACTAAAATCATAAGGGCGTACTTCGCAGCTTATGTATGGTCGATATCTCAGTAATCGTCGATCGAGTGCGTCAAATACAGATTTTGTTAGCAGGCCAAGCACGAGTTGACTATTACCATTAGGACACCCATCTTACGAAAAAACCGCTATTCCGATTGTTAGCGGATGAATATCACATAATGAAGATTCCAAATTCAGGTTCAAGTACAAGTTCTCGGGTTGAGCTATGCAGCACCGCATCATCACAGAGTCTCAGGAAAAGAAATATTAAAACCAACAGGACCACGCGAAAGATGAATAGCCGAAATAATATCCACATTGCTACTCTAACGCCGTTGGATAGTCTCCACCGACAACGTTGCATCGAACCACTCCACCACAACGTTCATTAATTATCATTCTCATGAGGAAACACCCATTAACATCGGCAATTATACGGATATATTGTCGGGGGATTTAGGCGCATTCGTACTCGTGCACAATTCATTCGACCAAAACGCCCCTCGTGCAACCTGGGGTGTGTATACGTTATTCGCGCTGCATGTCGTCGCTTATCGGGATTGACGAGATAATACGAACGGAATTGAATTAAGAGAAAAAACAAGCGGGACACATGCAAATATTGTGCACCGTTGCTGCCACGGTCGAGGCCATCCTTCGCTGTTGCGAAATACCACGAGCATTCAATTTAAAAACGGAGATTATTATCGAAACTAATTCACTGATGAATATATTAATTTGTGCAATGTCAAAAACTGCAAAAAAACGAGACGCATGGGACTTATCCGACGCGAGTAAACATCGAATTAAGGACTACACGAGGCTCGTCCACATTGACGAATTTATTAATTTAAGGTATTTTAATTATTATAAAAAGTTAAAAAGCATGGATGTTATCAGACGCGAGTACACATGGGTGTGTTATTGAAGCTGCGTATTCGTAAACCAGACAGCGATATATGTGCTTAGAAGCATGGGAAGCAGCGAGTGATTCAGAGGATCGCCGATGTGTGTGCGTATACTATATACTAACGCGATAGGAACGTTGGTTTGCCGTTGGACAGGATGTAAACGCTGAGGAGTCCCGACGGCAAACATCAACCAGCGATGATCCGGCACTCGCGTGTGTAGGTTCACCATCCGGCTATCGCCTATTAACGAAAATTACACAATTTCCGAAAATTGTCTCGTAATATCATAACGAGAATTTCGGAGGTCGTCGACACTTCGATACGAATATGCGATAATAAGCTTCGAGATGCTATAGAAAGTTCAATAAAACAATATTAGACATAGGAGCGTTTGTTGCTAAATGCGATTTTTACTTTTTAAAAAAACCAACATGTCTGAAATCACTCACGAAGAATGGGGATACAATGAAAGCTGAATGGAATGCGAATTCCTATTATATCTTCAAACTCGTGGAAACCTTGTATCGCTTGCCATTAACCGGAACCGTAATGCGATTCAATAATCTGCCGCGTTAGCCGAATTTACGATACGGATACGTACACGAGGCCCGTGACAGTTATCCCTTTAGATCGATACGACCGAGAGGATACGGTTGATTAAAAGCTTATAAACTCGATCTCGGGAAAGGGCCGTTCAATAACGATCGGCGCGTCGTTGAATTGGCTCATAGCACGTAGCGTGCCACACTATATGAGTATACACATGCAGTAAAGTGATCCGTCGTCGTCGTCGTCGTCGTCGTCATCATCGTCGAATACTGTACGAAACTTCATATACATTATAGTTACTCAATGGCACTCGGCACGAGCGTTAACGAAGCACGAGTGCGGCAATTTAATAAGGGAGCGAGGGAGAATTTACCGTGGGAAGAGAGAATTTCCGAGGATCAGCTCGAGGGTTGAGTGGGTCATTGATCGATATCAACGTGTGGCGTGCTTCAACCCTTCGCGAAAAAAAAATTCAGAGCGGCATCACCGACAGCGACATCGACACTATAATAACGATACTTGACGATGTGAACGTTCTACTTGACAAACTTATCCGATACGATGCTTTATAAACTTAAACCTGAATCGATTGGCCGAGTCGATTCGCATAGGACATCTATCTGATCATCTAAATGAAACGATCTGCATGAAATAAATTTCATGTATATAGTAATTGGAGGCTTGAGGTCGATATCCCGATGTCATTGATTCACCCAAACAAAGAAATTTCAAAAATTATAACCTGCCTATTAATACTTAGCGGGAGAACGAACGGGAGGTAAAATAATCGGCAGAAATGTATATTCTTTTCGCGCTCTAACCCGGCAATGGAAAAGTGTTAAAACAAAGCCAGAACAGAACAAGCCAGATTGCCGGGATTTCCCAGTGACGTTTACAGAAGAGCCCATAAGTAACGTTGAGGCCACGATCATTGAGTTAAACATCGGCGTCATTGAACTGGGAGCGCCGCTTTCGATTGATTCATCCTGATGAGAAAAACCATCGTTCCGAAGAGTCTCGTGATAGGATAATGTATTCGCGCTGCGAGGGTTTTACCTGACAAGGCGCCGAAACCTTTGAGCCCGCGGGAGACATTTATCAGATCCCGATTAACTTCGTTGGCCAAGAGGGAAACTGTATATTTCAGAGAAAGAGCTCCCGAAGCGCGAGAATGTGGCGTCGACAAATCTGGTCTATGTATGTACGTATAGGATGCATACAGGCACTTGTCGAAATACTATATCCACGAAGCCGGACACAATCCAGCATCCACGGAAAGATTTATTCAGCGGCGTGATAGAGCTAATGGAATAATGCGTCTGGAACCGGCGGCCAGGCCAATTCGGGGGTTATCCCAGCACGGAAGGAGGTCACTCAACATAAAAGGTATATAAATCACAATAAAAAGTGTTATACCTGCCTAGTCTAATGAATAACAAAAAATATAAATAATAAAAAAATAATAATTCACCCTCAATGATGCGTTTCTGCAAAGGGCAAAAAAAATATTGTCTCGTCTCATTCCTGTCACTCGAGGAGAGTCAATAAAATATTACGATATTTCCTAGCCCCTGTGGCCAAGAGCTCATCGTAGTATATATATTACCTAGTAGTATAGTTTTATCGCTCGGTACTACTCGGCGGAAAAACGTTTCTAATCGTTAAGTGCAGTCGGCGTGTATTCGCAAGTGTGTATACGGTATCCCCGCAAGCCTTCGAGTTCTCTCTGGAGAACGAATAGTGGTACTAGAGTGAGAGTATATCGGTAGGGGTTGAGAGGAACGGGAGGGATGCTCGTTGCCGTTTTCTGTTGAAACTACCGGACCGTAAAGCACAGGCATCAGAGATCTCCTCTCGTACGCGAGCAAAGAAGACTACGGCGTTAGAGAGAGACAGAGCGGAGGCTCGCGAGCGATTCATCGATCCCCGCGGTCTCACCTCTTCTTTTACCTATATACTCTCACTATCATCTCTTTCCAGTACGAATAAAGTGCGGTCGTAGATCAGCCGTACGGGTGTCTCTTGGTTGCTGGCTCTATATATTTTCTCTCGCCTACTCCTTTCTCTCATCTCTTCCGTGGGCTTTATAAACTATCCACCTTTATACGCGAAGCTACACGCCTTTTGAACAACGGATTTCTCGTCTGTGAGATATCTCGTTAGGGAGCAGCATCGAATCTTCACCAACTGGGAAAGGGTGGCGGTGCGCTACTTGTTCTACCCGTCGGAGTATTATATAACGAGGCTATCGTATCCGGTTGAAGCGACAATCTTTAATGAGAATTTATTGTAGCTACTTTTAGTCTCGGCGATCATTTTTCAACAGTAGCCTTCACGCTTCAGGTTTTTTTGCGAAAAAATTCACTATCGGTCATTTTTTTTTCTTCTTTCGAACCGTTCCGACATATCGTGAGGCATAAAAAAGATTTGATTCAAGTAAAAAAATAATGTATGTATCAAGTTTTATCTTTGAGAGTGTCAATTTGATTTCTATCGAATCAAATTATTGATCTTTCTGAATTTACGCTGTTTGGATAAAGATCGAATTTCGAACGATGTTGAACAGTTTGCAACTGAAAGGGGTATTGTGAATGCATTAATAGTTCAAGTTCGCTGCGCGCTCACTGTTGGCTCAAACATCCAGCGATTATCGTTTACGTTTCGAGAATAGTACACACACGAGAGGCTCCCCGGTTTGTTCTGACGTAAACGTCGAACGTGCCTGCCGGCGCGCGATGCCTGCACATAACGCCTGTTCGACTTATACCGTACCATGAATTTTGAACGAAGCTGACAGAGTTATTACAGTCCCGCGAGCGTTTTTTTGTAACAAAACGTTCAACGTTATCCGAAAAAGCATGTCGATATTAAATCCGATACATGATAGCCTGTGGACCCTTGTCAAGGTGTTCGATATATATATATCAGATATTCAATTTTTTTTTTCATCTCTCGAAAATCACAAATTCTCGAAACAATTCCGAGCGCAATAGCATGGAAATTTCCAGGGAGAAATTTTGCGGTCGCGAGTGAATTTCACCGATGCAATAACGATAGTACGCTTCGAATTGCGTATGATTTACCATTTGCTACAAATGTGCGTATAGTTGTGCATTATATATTTCACGATATTTAGTTTTAGATACGATACAAACGGACGGGTCGACCGAGGGTGTTGGACACTTTGACGTAGCCGTAATATAATTTTATTAATTATAACCGAGTATGTTTGATCGGCGTCCGGGATTATGCGTTTCGATTAAATTACTCGCAGAATGGTAGAGAGAGAGAGAGAGCGGGAGGAGGGGATGGCAGCGTAAAGGGAAGGTATGAGAACCAGCGAGCGTGTGCTTGCTAACGCCAAGGGCAGAGGGTGTATTTCGCCAAACCCCGGGGGCTGCATACACTCTCGGCTCTCGGGTAAAGCCTCGTACACTATGTGTTTATGTACGTATATATATACTACATATCCATACGTATATTCTCCAATCGGCGTAGCACGCGTGCGCAAATCCTCCCCGACGACCCAATTATCATGCAGATAATTATTCCTCCTCTCTTTTACCACCCGATGCATATACATGTATACGGGCCTTTACCCAGCGCTTTTCGCAAATCCTTTCTCGCTATCTGTTCTCTCGCACTTCGCCAGAGAGCCTTGAGAGGCTCGTGTGCTTTCAACTCTTTTTCCTACCGGCATTTATTTCGCCCCGTCAAACCCAATATTTTCTTCCATCGCGTATGAAATTCTCCACGCAAATCTGCGGCGAAAAATACGATAAACGCGCATCTGCTATCTTTTTTTTTTTTCTTTTTTTTTTCACGTTAATAGACTCATTCCTTTTTTTAGTCATGCGAATCCGAAGAATTTTAAGAACCGAAACGCGTACTCTTTTCAGAAGCAATAAATTATTCAATCATTCATTGTTTATTTTCGTTAGAAATTCGTTGCGAACGAGTGCCGGCCTCTCTTCAACATATTGCTTTATGGAAAATTGTGTTGGAAAAAGCATTCGGCGAATTTTCGTCAACGAGTAGTTTTGAAAATCTAGTACGATCTATGTACTGATAGACGGGAATTCTCGAAATCGTTGTCTGCTATAATATAGCAGCGTATTGTGACTTTATAGCCTAAGAGCAAAACATAAAAAAAAAGTTTATCCCTCCTCGCAATCCAAGACATTTTTTAAGATCCTTCATATTAGAGATAATTCATGACTGCGTTTTATCATCGTGCTACATAAGTCGAAAACGCGCAGTCTTGACAGTGTAAAAGATATCTTTTCACCGTGCTGTATTGAATTGTTTCAATCCTTGCAATCCCCGGCAACTGTATTCGAATACTAAGCTGATTATCAGACTTCCTTGTGCGGGTTTTAAAATGTTCTCTCCGTTATTCATAAAAATCCCTCGAATAATCAACCTTTTTCCCTTACTCGCGCGATGCGCGGTAATTTATACTGATTAGTTTTATGTTTTTTGACTTACAATCAGAAAGGTAGAACGCTGAAAGTGTAAAAGTCTGCTACTGTGCGGCGAGCCCCGTGTGCCTTGAAATGCCTTCTGCCTATGCCAAATGCCGATGCACTTGAAGCGTCCCGAGAGCCACGCATTCCGGAAATTTGTTGAATAACGATGAACAGGATAGCCAGTTCTCGAGAAGATCTACGCACAAAAAAAAAACTATCCGTACGATAAACAATACACAAAGACCGCACTATAGACGTGCAATTGTTGCCAAGACTCGACACGTTCCGCGGGCATCGTGGCGTAATCTAGCATCTGGAGAGAAAAACGCGTACGACCGGGAGCTTCGAGACCGACCGCCGATTCCGCAGTCTCGAGTTAGCAATGCCATCGAAGAGAGTTTCGCTCTTGGAAAAAAAAATACACGCGCTCCAATCCTCGAGAGTTACAAAAACGAAATAAAACTAACAATATCGTCGTCCCTTTTATCATCGAGTGTATCTCACTAATATTGTGATATCGTGCAGATGTACGTAACATAAAGTGCAATAATCAGTGATACAAAAAAAGCGATATGAGTGAGTGACCTTTGAAAATCGATAAGCCTCCAGCTGGTGTGACAAAAGTCGTGTCAAAAATTTCAACTTTTTTTTTCTTTCTATTCTTCGATCACACGAAAATTCCGGGCGGCCTTTTTCGCGCGCTGTCATTTTAACAAACTTCTTCGACGTATCTTCGCGGGCCTTGTCTTCGTGTGTTGCCGAATTCTTATTTTATGTTTTTTTAAATCAACGAAATTGATTAGATCAATTTTGTTATGTGAAAGTTTGCACACCCTGAGTGCAACGCGTAGCAAAAAAACAATGCATTTCTCCTGGATGTGTCTTTAATTCTATAGCGTCAAATATTAGCAGTCTCATCGTACTTAGTGACGGGAAGCCTCAATCATGGAATTCCTCTCGAAGCAGCTGAGTTTATCGACGACGAAAAATAATTCTTCGAGCGCAGCTAACTCTATTCGTAGGAACTGTTAGAGCTGTTTCCTCGTGTCTGAAACTGTACAAAGCAAAAATGACTGAAATGTTTGGCTCGCCGAGGGAAGCTGTGAGGGTCAAGGTGAAGGTAAGCATCATGGCGTTTTGATTTACTTACCGTTCGCAAAGAGTTACAACATTTGTGGATTTTTTCAGAAGTGCGAAACGAGACACCAACCGGAGTACAGGAAATTCAGTGTCGACCCTCAAATAACGTCTATAGAAGTATTGCAGAGTATTCTAATAAAAGCATTCGACATAAAAGGGTAATTTCTTGTTGTAACATAATCCGAATAATGCAATTTGTTTATATTACATTTTAAGATAATAATAACATAACATTCATGTGATTTTTTTATTTTCTATAATCCTAATTATGAAATGTAATTGTATTTCAGAGACTTTACGGTATCGTATAGAGCAATAGACGACTATGGCTCTGAAACGTATCTATTTCTGCTATCGGACTGGGACTTGGATGCTGCTTTCATAAGGTAATCGATTAAGGAAATCCTAATTGTCCAAGAAAGATATGAAAATTAATATTATTTTAATCCTTCCAGCGCATCGGAACCATATCTTTATCTTCAAGTGAACTTGAAGCCATTCGGCGAATCGGGTGACTGCGACTGTGATTGGGAACAGAATGCTCAAGATGTAGTTACGAGACAAACGGAAACTGGCTTTCCTTACAAGACTCCCAAATTACCGGGCCTCATAATGAATAAGGCAAGTTTCTCTTTGTACAAACGTTTTAACATTATTCGAATACAACAAACCTCTTGTACCCAATTCCATCGAAAAGCAATAATACCAATTTAATAGTACCTCGAATTTCTCTAATAAGTATTCATTATTCACATGGACTGTAAACATTTTTTTTTTTCGATTTCAATGCTGTTTTCGTTCCCCAATGATCCGAATCTGCAACTCATGTTACTTCCACTCGAGCCAGCTTGAATTATTCTTCTGTTTTTTTCAAAGATTACTTATTGTTCCTCCCAGATGGAAAGAACATTGAGTCTCGTGCAACGAGCCCTGGGAAACTTGGGCGACGAATCGTCGCGTCAGAACGTTCAGCCCCCCAGACCGCCGCTGACGGACGCCGAGTTTCGTCGTTTTCTCGATCCGATTGGCCAAGTGATACATTCCAAAGAGCTCAGAGCGGTGATATATTTCGGTGGTATCGAGCCGAGCCTACGAAAAGTCGTATGGAAACACATACTCAATGTCTATCCGGATGGCATGTCCGGACGCGAGCGTATGGATTACATGAAGCGGAAAGCTCAGGAGTATCAAAATCTTCGCGAGAGATGGAGGTCCCTGATACAGAAAGGCCAGAACGTCGGCGATCTGAGCTACGTGACGAGTATGGTCAGAAAAGATGTTCTTAGAACGGACCGACATCACAAATTTTACGGTGGTTCGGACGACAATCAAAATACAGCTAGTCTCTTCAACATATTAACGACTTACGCTCTGAATCATCCGAGCGTTAGTTACTGCCAAGGGATGAGCGACCTTGCGTCACCGTTATTGGTGACAATGCGGGACGAAGCTCAAGCTTACATATGTCTTTGCGCGTTAATGAGACGACTGAAGGACAATTTTATGCTCGATGGCATCGCTATGACTACAAAATTTACTCATCTCGCTGAAGGTCAATATCACAAAATTACGATGAGCCCAAAGGCCCACCTCAATTCTTCGTAATTTGCGGAAAATTCATTCGTTAATATTGTCTCAGGTCTTCAGCATTACGATCCTGACTTTTACGCGTACCTTAAATCTCATCAAGCCGATGATCTGCTCTTCTGCTACCGTTGGCTTCTTCTTGAAATGAAGCGGGAATTCGCTCTGGAGGATGCACTTCGAATGCTCGAAGTTCTCTGGGCAGCTTTACCCGCAGCGCCGCCAAAACTAGAGCTCGTCTTGGCCGAGGTACAATTCCCTCCGCCATCGCCACCGCCGAGTCCGAACTTTAAGCACATAAGAGAAAACGCCTACACGAAGGTATGCGCTATAAGACGACAAAGTTCGTCTGCCAGCATAGCTAGTGGTAAAAAGAGACATCCAAGTACAGAGGAGCAACCTCCGCTCGAAAGTACCAGCGAGAATGGCGAATCGACTCAAAGGTAAGAAAAATTAATAAGATGTCGACGCTGTAATAAATCAGGTGCTGTTGCGTTACTTTTGTGACCACATATTTGTTGTTAACACAAATTCATCTTAATATTAATGACATCAATAACAGGGCAAAAATGTTCCACCTCGTTTTTCTCAAAGAGTTTATCTATACTTTAATTTTTTTCTCTTTGATGTTTTTTTGTATAACTCCTGTTCCCTAATTCATACTTTCTGTATCGAAAGGTTTTGTTACAGAGGTGTCAAGAACTTAAAATAAAACCACTAATCCTGTAAATAAATGAATGAATACATGAATAAAATATTTCAGATCCGTTTCGCCATTGGAGGGATCATCGGAAACGGACACGGAAGATTTAACATCCGCGAAGAATAGGAAAAATGTTTCGTCCGAGCGATGTACGAGTTCCGATTCGTTGCCAAATAGATCGAAACGTGTTGACGCTTCGACGTTGGTCTTGAAGGACCGATTGACCGTAAATGCAGCTTGTAGAGAAAAAACTGGAGAATCGAGTAGCGAAGGGGACAAAAAGTGTGCTCGTGTCGTGAAAAATTTGAATGAATTTCTGAATTTCACGAGTCTTAATAGAAGCAAAGTGGGCCCGAGCGACGAGAGGGAACTCAGACGGGTATCGAGCGAGAGCGGTGTCGTTCGTGTTGTGCGCGACGATGGTTCAGGCTCGCCCGACGACCCGACCGAGTTTTTTCCCATGACAACATCTATGACAAGAGAATTGAGATTGGAACTCGAATCCCTCGATCGACAAGTTTTCGGACCATCGCCTACCGCTGATCAGCAGCAACATTGCGACTGCGTTGTTTCCAAAAGGGAAGGCGAAATAATCGAAAGTGAGACGGAAACTGAAGTTGCGAGATGCAGTCCAGCCGCAGATGTGTTCGTTTGGGAAAATCCTTTACACTCGTTGCAACAGAGAAACAACGCGACTACACCCGACGAACAAGCGGATCTTGAGTACGACGGTGAGATATTAGAGGATCAGAATGGCGTCAAATCCGTGACTCCTATAAGATTGCTCAAGCGTACTGCACGGTGAGTTACGAGAGTTTCAATCAAGAAAAACGATCTAATTTTCGGTGTAAATTTAAGCTAAATGTATAAATTATGTTCACCGTTCACAGATCCGCTTCGGCTTCCGAGAGCGAAGGGACCGACCAGAGTTGGCGCCAGACTACCGTGGTTCCCGAGAGTCCTTCGGTTCCGGTTCAAGAACAGTGCGAAGAAGCCACCGAACTTACGGCATTGATTCCAGCTGGAACCAGCGAAGATCGTCTAGGCGGTGGTTCTCTACCTCCTCCGAACGAATTCGGCGGTGGCAACCCATTCCTCATGTTCTTATGCATAACTCTGCTGCTCCAGCATCGCGACTTTGTGATGCGGAATCAAATGGATTATAACGAGATGGCGATGCATTTCGACAAAATGGTCAGAAGGCACAACGTCGCACGCGTACTGAATCAAGCGCGGCAACTTTTCGCCGGTTATTTGCGAAGGCATTCGGCATCCTCCGGGCGCTCGGACTACGTGTCCGTGTGAGCGTTAATTTCGGTTCTTCCTTCAAAACAATGAATTAATTGCATTTAAACGTTGCGAACAAACGTTAAAAACAAGAAATATTATGACGTCGGCACGCACCAAAATACGTTTATCTTTAACAACGTAAAAATGCACTCCACGCGAAGCCGGATGCACCCACGGGACGAGACGATGAACGACTGAGATTGCGATTTCTTCCTTCTTCCCTTCTGCTATATTTGTCCCTCGTCAGTTCAGCTTTAGTCTATAAAATCTTGAATTTGTAAAAAAATATTACAGCGAGTATTCCCGCTCCCTCCGAGCTTGACGTTAAGTTGTTCACGAACGAATGTGCTTCGGACACGACAATAAAGCGCATTTCATTCAATCGTTTACGATGTCCCTTATTTCTTCTGTTCCAATACCATAAGAACTATTGAGGGAATTCTATTTTCTCAACAGTCCAATCGAGCGCATCGATTTATTTTATTGTTAGATCACATTCGTGTCTGTTTCGGTAATAATAATTTAAACAGCGACCGACTTCAGTATTGTTATTCGCTCAGCCACTTCCTTCTACATCTTTAAATTACTTATTCATATATTGTGTACTTGTGCTGCGGTGTCTCTACTTGCGCCTTCCACCGCCTCCAGCCAGGATCGTCAAAATTCGCACGAAGATGTTAACCGTGTCCATGTATATCGACATGGCGCTGAAAAAGAAGTCCAAATAGATCAATTACCACTGCGATTAGACTGTTTAATGCTACTTAATATACAGGCAATTGGAAAGATCTGACAGCAAATGATGGTTCAGCTGGAAAAACTCACTTGTTGATAGGATCGTAAGGCCTGACTCCATTTACTCCATAATAATTCGGATGCGTCTCGGCGTTTCGAATGATTCTCTGTGTATCGTACATGAGGAACATGGAGAATAATAGGAGTCCTCCGTAAAGGGCCATAGAATGCAATCCAGATCCAAGAGCCGTTGTGGGCGGAAGGAACATGCTACCCAACGAGCTAGCGAAGACTACTCCCAGGCCGATGGCGAGGGGTCCTCCCATGTTCAAAAATTTATCACTCGGCGCGCAAACGGCAACGGTCGAAAGTCCACCGACAACACCGGCGGTATACCAAGCAGCTCGAACGACCAAAGCACCTCCCAACATCGACAGAGGAGCCAAAACGGCGCCGATAACTCCGGCGTGGACGAGCCATGCAACTTGCTTAGCTCCGAAACCCTCCTGGTAGGGAATACTCCGAGCAACCATTCCCGAGCCAATCATTGCTGCCAAACTGACACCCATTGCAATCCAGCCTTGACGCATCACCATATTCATAACAGCCGGCGAACGCAGACACGCGGCAGCGGTCAAAGCACTCGCGGCAATGGAACCTCCAAAGTAGATGTAGGTAGAACGAACACGATCTTTCACGTACTGGGGCCATAATCTGTAAACAAAATTGAGATATCCTGTTATGGTTGTTGGACAATTTTTCTAACTGTTTCAAGAAAATCGTATTCTGTTTTTGTTAAATTTTTTTTACTGTATTATATTATTCCCATAACCACTCAAAGGTGAAATAGGCAAAAAATATCGTGTGAATATTTATCACTCATACGCGTAATATTAAAAATTATTTGAAAAATCGGAATTTGAGTCGATAAAAAGAAATCAAGGGCGCCAAAGAGATTCAAGGGTGTTTTAGAACTTTTTCACAGCATGATAAATTCACAGACATTTCTAAGACTTTCGGCAATCCTATGACCACTAGTCACGATTTCAGAGCTACAAAATATGGTGTTAGGAAAGTCCACGATTGAACGATAGAATACAAATAAAGAAAATACATACTGTGCGTGATCTATGGCACCTGTGGCTGACGAAAGACCAGCTCCATAGTAGCAAAGCGCCCCGAGTCCCAAAGCCGCACCTCCGGCAATCGCTCCTTTTCCAATGTTGAAGGCTGGAAGGCACAAAGTTCAATTGGATGGAATTCGACAAAACATCTTGGGATTTCAGACCATTTTTTTTCTCAACATACCCGTTTCTCCAGCCGGTGCCATAGCATCCTCGACGACGGTGGTCCTCCTGCGCGCGGTACGCGTGAAAGTGCTTCGTCCATCGCTGGCGAAAAGTCTGACGATCTGAACCTTCGGAGCTCTGGGTATCACTGGTGATTTTAGTAGCGATGTCACGTGCGGCGAAATGCCCGATTTACATACTCTTGCGAGCATCATCTCGAATGAATTCGTTCAGACAGATCTATGAAAAGATAAATAACAAAAAAACAACACCAAGGTTAGGTAGATCGTGATAACTCGAACGTTGACTTGACACCGGCAAACTTGTCTTTTTTACAACGAATTTTCATGTCAAAATAATTACATAAACGACAGACGGAAACTTTTGATACAAAATCTTGAATATTATTATTTGACGCGAAACAAAGGAATTTCTACGAAAGTAAACGACGATTGACTCACATGACGCAATAAAGTTTCGTCTGCTTTCTCGAAAATTCAACTTGGAACAACTGCGAATCGATGCCGCTCATCCAATGAACCCTCGACACTGGTACACACTGACGAATGTCTGTAGAGGATACTCGTAGAATATGTGCACGGGAGCAAATATCGGAGAATATTCTCGATGCGACGCACACTTGTGTAACTCTTATTCTGCGCCTCTTACGAGATTGAAGAATAACTCCGATGTAAAGTTGGCTGCGGAAACAATCGATCATCGAGAGCTTCTCTTCGTGCAATTCAAATAAGGCGGGAATCAATGTTCAATCTAATATAATACACATATTTTTGGAACCTTCTCAAACTACACGTGGATCTGGAAGAGCCGATTTCTGTATCGTCGGAAAACTCTATCAATAGTCAATATCTCAGGATTTAATTGTCGTGAAATGAAAAAGCCAGGATTCAAAGAATATGTCGCGGTACAAGGTCGATATGGGTAAAATCGTAGACGTTACACGTTTTTCAATGAGACCCGAAACGCGAGATGTCTAACAGAATTAACATTTCTTATAGAAAGCTTGCACCCAGCGGTTCCATGTGCGGGTTTTAGGATCAAAATGACTTTATTTCTATAAACGAGTCTTCTCTCATGAGAAAAAAAGAATTATTGATCGTAAAAATGTACCGTTTTAAGTAAACAAGAAGTTCCAAGCTTCGTGAAAAATGTTTTATTTTCATTATCATTATTCGCGGACAAACGTGTCTACAATTGTATAAATCTCATTCCAGCATTGTCTCCTGTCATTTAAATTCATTTATACATTTAGCTTTACCTTCACGAAAGAAGTTTTCCTATGTTTGCTGTATTATACAGTTCGCAAATGTTGTCGCTGACGGTTGATTAGATGACTGCGAAGAGCACCTCAATTTGAACCTACAAATAAATTGAAAAAAATGATTTTCATACGTCTATTTCGCTTATCGTTTTTATCTGTAATTTTTATTCTTCTCAAAGGTGCACACAATGAAAGAAAGCGAAAGTTTCTTTCCCAATGAGCTCCAACGATACTTCCACAAAGGAATAGAGCTTACAAAGGAATTCGTCATAATAGGAAAATTCCCACAAAGCATTGTCCGCAAAATCGCGCATTCGTCACCCCAAAAAAATTCATTACACTATCCCCTCAAACGAGAAGCCAAGTTGTAATGAAATTTCATCGTACCGCCGAGTTCGCATGTACTCGGGATGCCTACTCGAATGTCCATATATACCCTTAGCCCTCTGTCTACTGCAGCGACAAGAATTCCGTCGACGCGGGGTCGGCACGTAACGCACTCGACGCCAAGGTAAAACGAGGAGAGATAGTGTAGAGTCGAGAGATTGTTTCTTCATCCCCTTTGCGTGAACTGCGTGTGGAGCGCATGCGTCTCTCGTCACCGAGAGGGGATTGATCACGAGAGAAACAGGGCCGAACTCAACCCGGCGACGGCGGACAGTCACATTCGTGCGGTCACGAACTTGTATCGGCTATAAAACGCAACCCCCTCGCGACCCCTTGGTGCGCGCAACGACAAATAACAAACATCAAAAACACTGTGCTTTCTCGTGAAAGAAAATATTTTGCAGAAATAACAACGATTTCATTAAAAAATCTCGTCGTTTCATTGTTTCCGAGGAGTTCCACATCGCTGTGTTTCATGAAGGAGTACCTGTGAGTCAATGACCTTATTAGTGATATACAACCCTTAGTCTATATCTCGCGTTATACATAGTAACACCTTACAATATAACAATATCAGCAACCCCCGTTACAATTCCATAGATTAATTTCATTCGTTAAATTGATTATTGATCAAGTTCGATATTTCAAGCTCGTATTTTCTAACGAAAAGGTTGATAATATTATCGCAACTTATCCTTACTCGAGGGTTCTTCCTTCGTTACCGCGTCCTTTCTTCCTCCCCGACTCTCGTCTTCTCAGAATCGTTGGTCGCTGACGTCACGCAGACTTCTGGTATCGATTCGCGTTCCAGAAGAGACAGAAGCATCCTCCAACGCTATAACGTTATTCTGGGTCTTCGTTCGTCACCTGGAAAAAGTATCATATTTTTCAGTACCTGCCCTATGTCTTCCTTCTGTCATTGCCTTAGTTATTGTTGTTTTTCGAGACCTAAGAGAGATTGTATGGACAAAAAAATTTTAAGAGTGAGCAGCAATTTTCTCTTTTAGGCTTTCTTCTGATTTATCCACTGGTCATAGCTTCAATAATTCGCACGGGTGTGGTAGAATTAACAGAATTTCTTATAAAAGCCGAGAAACCTCAGTAGGAAGAATGTAAGAAATAAAGACATGATAACGGGGCACCGAGGCGTTCATGGGAGAGCATAGACGTGCCTAAAAGCAAAGGGGTGAAGGAATTGGAGTGGGTGTAAAGAATCGTCTCGGAGAAGGACAGAAAGAAGAAAAAGGAGAAAAGCAATAAAGAAGATCCGAGAGAAGGACAGGCTGGCGCCAGTGAAGCGAGGGTGGGTGTGGGTGTAGAGTAAAAGACTTGGGTGGGTGGTTTCTAGCTCGGATGAGGTGAGGAGAGGGTAGGAGAGCCGGAGGGTGTTGGTTGCGAGTCGATAAAGTACGGGGGAAACGCGAGTTTCCGTGCGCGCAGAGCTTCGACATGGTGCTCGGTAAGCTCTCCCATATTTCCTTTACGATTACTATAAAATAACCAGCGAATTACCATCGACTTGAGCGACGTTTACGTTGGGAAATTTGATCGAATGAGAGTTAATTCATTCGGCGATCGATGGGAGTATTGTGATCGAAGAGGAAGAAAAATCAGAAACGGGCAGGTCGAGGATATATTAGGCTGCAGTCGTCGGTGTCACGGGCTGCAGAACCGGAATGGCTACGACCTCGACAGGGCTCTTTGGTATAATCGAAGCATACGAAAAAAAAAAGAGGACACTTCCGATACAATTTCGGCCAATCAATGGAGCTAACACAAATGTTTAGTTTTATCGATTCTTTTTTTTTTGCGTTTCAGAAAGGAGCAGAATATGCGGCGAGAGAACGACCCGGTCTCGACCACGCTCGACGTTGGATTGAACAACAAGTAAGTATATTAATTATTTCCAACTCGATGAACACATTTGACCTATTTTAATATTAAATTCGCAAACCTGGGATGTTTTTTAGAATTTAAATCGTGAATGTTGCCTACTGCACGAAAAATTATAGGTTCTTTAGACTACCTTTTATTCATTAGAGTTTACGCAAAGAGAGGAAACGACGATAAAAAATTGTAATTTTTCAGTCAACTCGTACGTGAGAGCCAGTCGCCGACAGGCTCCGAGGACACGGAGAACGAAAATTTTTGGGTTACCGACGGTGTCGGGTTGTCGGCGAATTACGAGTGGTGCTGCGAAAGCGTTTCTTCCGTTGATGATCGTACGTATAATCGTTGAAGGCAATGAGTTTAAAATATTAGTGGCGTCGTGCGACCACGTGACATTGCGTCAATGTAGGGCGTTAACGCTACTCCTCCACATCCGCGTATTTAATGCGTAGATCAGCATTAATAGCATTTTTTCCAATTTCACAGCTGAAGAATCCTCGTCGGAGTACGGCCTCGGTTGGGACGAGGACAATCAACCTAACAACTGGACAGCCGAGATAGTACCGGAGAAACCATCCGGTTGGCAGGAAGCCCCGAAGAATACTGTTATTTCCGGTAGTCGCGATAACAAACAGCAAACCGAAACAACCGGTATTCTTGACAATTTTTGGAATAATCCCGGAACGCGCGACGACAACGAGTTCAACAATAACGAAGCAGTACTGCATTTGATCGCTGGTGACAGTCTCAATCAGCTGGACGTTCGTAAAAACGAAGAGAAGATCTTTTACGAAAAGCCAAAATTGAATATTCAGGTAAGCTTGAATGCTTAATTGAAACAAATCAATGATATAACAATAAGTTACTAGTAATATTGTACTCGAGACTTGTTATCATACAATAATAATAAAATGTTCTTTAATGTAATGTATCACGGTAAATCTTTCCTGTTTAAGCATCATATATGCATTTGCACGTGAATATTATTTTTTTATTCAACAATATCGCTGTTGTACATCTTCTAAATCGTTAATTTGATCGATTATTACAGACGGTAACATATCTCTACGACAGTGTACTACCGCCAACCGAGAAGTGTATGAACTACGTAAACAGCATAAAAGTATCGCAGTCCCTGGACAGCGTCATAACGCCCGGCGAAACGGAGCAGCCGACAGTGCAAGAGGCGGCGACGCCGATAATCGAAGAAACAGAGATACTCGACAACGCGAACAACTCGAAAATAGATTCTGCTAAGACCGACGTCGTCGACGACGATAATTCGAATTGGCCCCGTGAAGTCGAAGTCGACGTTGAGATTGTCGAGTTAACGACGAGCGTCAAAGAGATTCTTCAATTTCCCGAGCTCGAGGATATATCCGATTCGGCGAAATCGAGCGAAACCAACGATTCACAATCGGAGGAGAACGCCATCGAGCAGATAGATTTGATACGCGAGGCTAAAGTGTTGCCCGGCGAGCCGAGAGGCAAGGTCGACGAGTTCAAAGAGAAAAATTCATCGAACGTCAGTGTCGATACGGAGATCAACGATTCGGAGGGTTATTTCGAGGGTTACTTCGAGGAACAGCCGGCATACGCGAAACTCGAGGAAATTGATTTGCTGTCGAGCATCGGTCGTGATATCGGCGTTGATCTCGAGAAATACGTTCAACCTGTGCCCGACGTTGTAGCCATGGAAGCCATGAGCGTTCAGGGATCTCGTCCATTGCCGGCTATACTGAAAGATGCCATAAGACAAGATACGAACAAATTGTTCGACCAGGAATTGCCGGACGTCTCGAGTGCGGACACGAGAAAGAAAGAAAAAATGGCCAGAAATCAGGCGCGAAGGAGGCAGGCTTCGCATTCGTCGTCCACTCAACATCGACGTCCCGATAAACGCAGAGCCGATCATATCGCAGACAGTGGATCTGGTAATATTACCTTAACCGAAAGTATGTTAAAGTACATGATAAATAAACGTTCAACAGCTCATGAACATTTTTTCGTTGAAGCACATGCACGAATAACTATCCAATAAGCGGTTCTTGTCGTCCGCATAATTGTTAATTTACAGGTAAAACCTGAGAGAGATCCGAAATACTCGAGGCACTTAATTGAAATACTTGCAATGTTGCATCGAAAAATGGAATTCACTGGAGCTATGGTGTTTCTTTTATAGCCCGATAAATCCGACCTTTCGATCTGTACCAAATCGAGACTTTTAGCTTATGGGCAAATGCATTTTCAATAAAACAATATAAATAACAATAATAATGTGAGCATTGAAGAAAATTCAAGCGATCAGAGTCTCCCTTTATCTTGGTGAGATGAGTTAAATTTTTGTTGAAACCGTTTCATTTTCTCTTCGAAGGTGGCTTCGACGTGTACAACATCGAGACAGCAATGCCGAAGATCGATCTGGACGCCATAGAGTCGCATCTTCGGGCTGCACGCGAGGAAGAACGCCGGGTAAGTCGAGACTTCAATAAATCTTTCTTTAACGCCTCTTCTCCATCGTGCATTCCTCCTTTTCCGCGTTATTTCGAGAGGACAGCCACTTGTCCCGGTTTCACACCGATTTTCGGACGGCTGCGGGTCCTCCAGACGATCGAACGAGTGTGCGCTCCGTTTTGGAATCGAGCTCGCTGCATCGTGCGCGATCGATGCATCGCTTCGGTGCGGCACTATAGATAGAGTGACGTATACCTTACCTCCTCTATAAACGTCCGTCTCTCCCGTATTCTCGGATTATCAATGAAACGCTTTCGTAGTCAAGAGGCATATGATGCTCGACTTCTCGAGTGGGATGGATATTTTTATTGTGTATGTGTGCACGATCCGAGGGCGGCTAAGCGTCTGTTCTGACATGCGTATGCGTCGAGATAAGAGATGACAGTTAGAGTAAACAGTACAGTTATTAGCCAAAGAAAAATCAAGTAATACATATTTTATTTTTGAATGAAATCCCGTGCGATTATTGTAGGAATAATTATTAATGCACATTTCTAATCCGTTTTGTGTCATAGACAAAATAAACGAGCGTCATAGTTTGCCATTGAAATAAAATTATTAATCAAATTTTCAAATAGATTCTAAACTAATCTTTAATCACATTCTGCGTATGTATTAAAGATTTTACTATTGTTATTGTCATTTTATTGCACCAACGCGCAAAATCTGTTGCAATCTGCTATCGACGTCATCAGAAAAGAAAATAACCGTTATGATATGATTGTCAGGAAAAAAATAATTCGAATACATGATATATTAAAAGTTTCATTCGAATACTAAACTTATATTAATTTATATCCGACGTTCCAATCGAATTCTGTGCTTTACATGATTTTTCACATTCACAAAATTCCGACCGGTCGAAAAGGAAACAGTTAGCAGTTAATAGAAATGTTGTGTACTCCGATCTTGGAGAGTCAGACAACAATAGCTATGCCAATAACTGTGCCGTTTACTGATTACTACGCGTATTTGTGTGGTTCTATGAACCCATCGTGGCCCGGATGAGGTAATGCTTGTGTAGGAAGTTCCATCGCATCTCTACAGCTGTGAAGCGCATTCCCGTTTGCGGTGGCGGTCGCATTCTCCGTCGAGCCGTGGTGGCAGCGGAGTTTTGTGTCAACTGTTGTCGACGTATGTTCTCGTGAACGTAAGGAGATCGGGCATCGGGCCAAACTCTGTTCTTCCTCTTATCAGGGCCCTTTCGTATTTTTTTCGTCGTATCTACATGTATATTTGTGTACACGTGTATTTCCGGTGCAGTTCTGCCTTCGGTTCATTGTTGCTGTTTCTCACGTGAGTGGCGAGACCGGCATTAGGTTTTTCTGTGTTTTTTTTCTTTCGTTGAGTTTGGTAAACCCTTTTTCGGAGGTTCGACGCTGCAATGACATCGATGCGAATATAGTACGCTGATTGTTTGAAATCGGAACGATGCGAGTGAATAGGAGCAGAGGAGTCGACGTACCCTATTCGAAAATCGATACGGCACACAAGCCAGTCCGATGAAAGAAGTGCAATTCCCCCCCTCCTCCGCCGTGCCTCTCCGCGGGACCAACAATTGCTGGGGGCACCCTTGTGCATCGAGGGGGGTTGGAAAAGACACAGCAACGCGCGCGAGTGAGAGTCTAAACGCCACGAGCCGGCAGAAACGCCAGATACTAAAGATACGTCGCGTCATCGAGGCATATTCGCCTGACATTCGAAGTAGCGTCTATTAATAATTTATAACTAAGTGGGAAGAGACTCCGAGCGCCGGAGCGGTTCAAACCGCGTGTGTAATCTCTTGTCAGTCCCGGCGCGACCTGAGAACAGAGAAGTTGGCTTTAAAAAAAATTTGCGGCTACAGTAATGTGTATCATGATACGAACGAGAACTGAGTGATGATGACACGGTTCGTCATAAGTCAAGCATTGTCGTTGTGTAGTGCTCCGAGAGTTTCACGAATTTTTTTTTTTCGATAACTCAATAACTGTGCTGTTTGCATTGACCATAAATTATCATGATGCATCAGAGCATCGTTGCGAGACACAGGCCAGCCGTGCGACCAAAGGATCTCGACCTTTCCGGAAACTCATTCGCTAAGTTTACTCAGGTATGAATTAATCGCGAAGAAAAAAAAGGGGAGAACGTAAAGCGGGACGATGAAGCGATAGGGTAGGGAGGTCCTCCTTTCTCATTGATGGCACGTCGTGATTAAAAAGTGAGAATATGTAGAACGCTCTGAAGACGCCCGATGAAGCATAGGTACTATGTAGATCGAGGGTCTTCAAGGGCTTGCAACGTTTGCGGAAAATGTTCAAGTGCCTACAAACGAGGCACAATAAGACGATGGAAACTTTTATATTTTCTACCTTCGTTCCGATTTTTTTTTCAAGTTCAATCGAATTTCTTGAATCATATAGCTGGGGCTATATTAGCTCTGTCCAATTCTGAAAACGATATTAACCCTTCAATTATCAGCGGAAAGAAATTTATTTCATCACTAATCAGTTATCGAATTGACCTGTAACATATCTAAAAAAAAGGCTCCCAGTTAACAGATAGTATCAATTTTTAATCCAATCGGAACTCTCTTCTTGTAATATTGAATACAAATGTATATGCATTCTTTACAAAATATTTTGCAAAATTTATTCAAATATCCATGAGAAAGTTATCTCCGGTTACTATTACGCCGATCCAGCAGTCTTCGAAATATGAAGTGTTTTCTTTTTGTACATTGAAAAAAGATTCGACGCCGTCGAATCAAAACTGCAAGAGGAATGACTCAATCGTGTTGTTCTGCATATATCAATGGCACTCGTCGTTAAGAGATAGGGTATAGGAAGACCGTCAATATCGGCGAGGGAGATCATGGGTCATCGTCCCGTGTACAAACACCGGCAAAGCAAATAATTCGAAATCCATGCTCGCCTCTATCAACGCCCGCCCAGTCTGTCCTCGAGTCTCGATTCGCTCCGACGACGAAAAAAAAAACGCATACACACGTAAAACGTAATTGTTGCGCCTACTCCAGCCTAACAATGGTCGTACCGAAAGTGGAGAACGGTCGGGCTGCCGCGGAGTGACTCTCGCATGATCGGCCAAGCGGATAGTGGCGGCACATTAAGACCGCAATTTACGCTCCCGTGATAGACTCTCATTCGTTTGACTCTCAACATCAAACAAATATTGTCGCTGATTTTTGCGGGACGATTTTTTCATTAGACGAATTTTTCGAGAATCGCGAGAACAAGAAAGAATGATACACTGAGTTAGTTAGAAAGGCTTACCAGTAAAGCGAACGCACTTATCTTTACGCTGAACGGGATGCGTCGTCGGGGCCTTATACCCAGAGGCGTGGAAAACTCGTACCTTCGACTTTAACGGCGCAGAGCGCACTTTCACTGTGAGCTCTCTGGGGACTCCTTGGATACTCGTGTCTCTCGAGTAATCGCCAGTCTTTACGTTTGGTTTGCCGCGATAGCGTTCACCTTAACCGCGGTTCCCCGACGACGATTAACGAAAGAAAAAAACTAGAATAAATAATAGAGATATCAAAGAAATTTTGGCGATCAAGAAACATCAACGATGGGCAGCAACGGCAAATGGCCGAGACATTACAAAAAAGATTCGAGATTCGTAGCCGACTTGTACACGTTCACTTACGACAAAGATTTCGACCTCGTGAGTTGACCAGTCTCGCGCGCACATCGGAGTCACCGATTTCCTCGACCCCGGATAACTTCGACCGATAGCTTCGTATCGTCCTCTTGTTTACTTCATGTTAATTCAAAAATTGTCGAGAAAAAAAAAAAAAAAGTGCACAAATTAAGAAAAATCGAAGCTAAGGCGACAATCAGAGTTCAAATCGCGCGAGTCTCGTCACGATAACAAGTGGTTCATCATAGCCGAGTTCTACGAATTCCACGTGCTCCAAATAATTCCTTCGTTTAGAGCGTTGGTGTTTCATTCCCCGGCGGGTGATTCATGCGCTCGGACGTTCTCGTGATACGCGAAGTTTGTCGAAATGACGTTTCGAAAGTACGCGCGTTCCGGGCACTCGTCACACGTAACGCGGAACCGGAAAATTGTCTTTATCTAAAACGAGAATGTGTACATTTTTCTTAGAAAACCCTAGGAAATTTTATAATGAGATAATCTCAGAGTAAAACATATGTCGTTGATAACAGTTGAGACTTATTTTTTTTAAATGAAATATATTTAAATGAACTCGTGTTTACATCTCGCGGCTGGAAAGAATGCTGGACGTTTGACCGGCTGGAGAGTCCACCCACGCGTTCGATTCTCGCCGCAAGCTCCAGCATCGTTGCAGAGATGGAACCACCTCTTGGTCCATTATTATATCCTCTCGCTGAACTTCGCAAACTCTTGCACCTTTGCCGGCTGGGATCTACGAGATGAAGGAGAAAAAAAAACAGATCGATCTCTCGCGTCGAAAGAATTAAATCCCACTCTATCGGTAGACATGAACTCGCATTGAACTCTCGGTTGTTAGGATTGTTTTGCTTTTTTTTTCTCCTCGTGGTCGAGGAAATTCGAGACACTCGTCGCGAGACGTTTCCGGGTGGAGGAGAGAAATGATGACGCTGGAGGACGTCACGATTTTGCTTTACGTTGTCCAGGAGGACGAGCGTGTTGCCGAGGTCGTTGAGGCCGTTGCCGCTGGCCGCGAGCCTGACTCTAGTCATCGCGATCGAGAGGATCTTCTATCGCGTTTCAACAGACTATTAGAGGGTGACACGAATGTTTCGTATCAGGTCTGAATTAGGCACCTTCGTCGCTGCAAACAATAATAACAACAGCAATGTTAATGATAATAATACATATTGACAAAAGAATCGTTATCCCGGTAGATCTTCTTTCTAGAAATGTTATTCGGATCGAATGAGAAATGGTTTGTTTTTACATTTATAACAGCGACGTAATGATCGAGAAGAAATTAGAAGGAGGCTTGCCATGGGTCCGGACGCGGAGGATCTTCGGGCCGAACGCGGAAGGAAACCAAGCCTTCAGTCACGACTCCAAAGTGGTAAGAATTATAACGATAATTTAACACAATCGATAACGATAATGTACTTTTTCCCAATACCTACTTTACTACGATTTCGGAAAGAATATCAAAGACTAATATATTCAGAATTTTTTAATCACTTTATGGATTTGAAGCCAGTTTCAAGACCGACAGTTCTATATTGGTCATTCGAAAAAATGGGTTGTGTATAAATTAGCACGAATATAGTATCAAATTGTTGAAGATTAAGCTTTATTTTATTTGTGACGATTTCCTGTTGTAATTCATCGTTCTAGATTAACCGTGTCTCGTTGTATTGTCGTAGGTATGAATCTGCAAATCTGCTTCATGAACGAGACACCCTCGGACACGGAATCGCCAAGTTCGGAGAACGATGTATCGCCGGGTCCGGTCGGGCTTTCATCGATGTCGAAGCTGCATCATCCTCATCAGGTTGCCTCGAGGCCTCAAGTTCTAAGTCTTCCGCCTCTCAGAGTCGATACCGGTTCCACGGCAGGTCCACTCGACGAGGCTGATTTCTTCGCACGACAAGCGAGACTTCAGACCGAAGCAAGAATGGCTTTGGCACAAGCTAAAGAGATGGCTCACATGCAGATGGAAGTCGAAAGGCAGAGACTCAAACAGAGCCCAATAACTGAAATGGTCAGGTCCAGTCTCGAGAAGGTACACGCCGCTTTATTTTATCTGAAAGAATAGAGAAAATAATTTCTAGTGTTTATAGTGAAAACGATTGTTAACAAAAAAAAAATGAACACAGGTGGGCGTCCAATTGGGCGAGGATAGGCGCCGATTGTCTCGAGTACTATTGACGGAATTGAACGTAGCTCAGTTGCAAGTAGTAGCTAATGATCTTCACGCGAGAATCGCGATGCTTAACGAGGCCCTGGTGGAAGGTCTTCTTAGGAGGGACGATCTTCACATGGAGCAGGACTCGATGCTCGTGGACGTTGAGGATCTCACTAGATATCTGTGAGTATTGCGCACCAAGATTTCACGCCCACGCACCGTGGCCCCTACACTATTTCATGCATCTCATTTATGCATCGATTATTATTCCCTGGTAAAAAAAAATGAAGAGCGCAAAAAAAAAGCAAACAGAATGTACCGAATGAATACTTTTCGATTCCTTTGTTTTTTCGTTTTATGCAAAATGCTTGGCTCTTGTTCTTTTTTTTTGGGATAATATTTCACATCGTCGCTTGACGCTATTCATTTATCGCTCTTCATCGCTATTCTATCCGCTCTCTCCCCCGTCCGTTGCTCAGCAATAAGTAGACGGTGCGCGAGGTCAGTCCTCTCTGTTTGCCCAGAGGTGCCAAGCAAGACTCCCTGAAGAAGCGTCCGATCGTCAGGGAACAGCATAACGGTATATCGTCTTCGTCGTCCTCGTCGAAGAATCGTGTACATCAACAAACGCCGGCGAAGACTTCGATAACACGTGAAAAGATGATAACCTGTATGGCGAATCGTCGAGCTGCGTGAATCTGTAAATCATCGGAGGAAAAGAAGAAGCGATAAGAGGATCGTTGTCAGTGGTCGTTGCTATTTACGTTCGTTGATCTCAATGCAAAACAGAAATTGACAAAAAAAAAGTAATGAAATCGATCGAACGGCTTCGGCAACAAATTTTTCCATTATTTCCAACAAAAAAAAAAAACAATTTTTACAGCTTCATCGTTGTACCCGCGATAATTAACGGAATTTAGAGATTAGCGTCACGCGAGCAAAACAATTTTTCTCTCTTTCTCTTTATCCACGAATTTTATCGAAGCGAGAAGTTAAAAAAAAATAGTAACGAAAATGAGAAAAAAAAACATGTTTACCACGAATTATTAAAGGAAAAAATAAAAACACCTCTAATGACCTAGCGGCTAGCGTGGATAGAGCTCTTCGGTGTTTGTATATAAAAGTAAGAGTTCCAATTCTACTATTAAGGCAACGCGTTTCGAGTCTATACTCTCTTGATCGTGAGTTATAAAAGCCGTAACGCAGGAAAAAAAATCCGATGCTCCGCTTAATAGCAGAGGTGACGATTCGCTTTCGCATGAACGAGCAGCAGCGTAATTTTTTCCCCCTCGATTGAAAAGATAAATCTTAGGCCAAGATACCTTCGTCGCTTGTAGTTACGAGTCTCAAGTTTGAAGTACCTCTCGCTCGAGAAATGAATAATTAAAAAGTATATAAACAAAACCGTGTCGCTCCGCGGTTCTAGCACTCAATATAACAAGAAAAAAAAAACGAAGAAATCGAAAGAAAAAACAGCCCAGTTTTACGAAACTCCGTGATTCAATCACACAAGTCATCAAAGATTTGCATATTATCTACAAAATAGTTTTAATCGTAATATTAATTAATTAATAATATACAGATTGTAAATACTAACTAAACAATAATAATAAAATATGGTGTAACAAGTTTGTGTGTTTTTCCTTTTTTTTCTATGTTGTTTGCGTTTTCTTTCCATTTTTTAAACACTGCGAATTTTTTTTTCTTCCGTCGCTGCGTAAACACTCGGCGATCTCCTCGGTTGCGTATCTACCGGCGGATAGAAGGAGAAAAGGCACAGGGCAATAGTTGCACATAATCGTGTTTTTTCTGCTTTTTTTCAATCCATTGCAGAGTTGCGTCTCGATTGTATCACCTCAGCAAAAAACCGATCTCGAAGGCAGTGGGAGAGCACCAGCGTAAAGGACATCCCCGTGCAAGAACGCACGGGTCACAAAAATTTGAATAAACGATGAATAAGAAGATAATTCTGTCGACGACAACTAAACACATCGCGCCGCGGCTCGATCGGAAACGAATATATGTATATAAAAAAAAAAAACAAACACACACCGAGCGAGAAGAAGAAAATATCGAGATTCGTAGGATGCAGCGTTCTTGCACGAGAGCGTTGTCCTACGCGTCGAATTAATTAAATATTCTCTGTTATTCACGGTTTATCGTAAGAGGATTACAACAACGATGTTATATTCAATATTGAGAGAAAAAAAACCCCTAAAACTCTACACTCGTAAAGTACCTCTACTATAGTACAATGATGAAGCTCGAAAAATGCGCGGCGGCGTGGGCCTTGATTGCGGGCTCGCTTTATAAAACCGCTTCCGCGCTCATAAAAACTCCTTTGCAATCTGTATTTTTCTACTATCTTCAGCTTTCCTTGTTTTCTTTCGTTTCGTTCCTTTTTTTCGTTTATCATTTCAACACGCTTAAATAACTCTACTCTTCAAAATATATAAAAATAATAATACTATCGATCCACGTTTTATACCAAAAATCTATTATTATTAATTAATGCGGAAGTGTCGGGCGCGGGGTCTGTATCTTTCGCTCATTTCTCGCAACTCGTGTTTGAACGGAAGCGAAAGTTTTTTTTTCTTCAGTGTGTATCGAGAGAATATAATACGACCTTTGCAACCTCAGAACAATTTTCTTTTTCACCGACATTTACCTCGGTCAGGAGCATCCACGCGCATGTGGACGTGCTCTTAGCTCAACGAAAAATTGATAGTCATTTTCTCAATACGATCGACGAATTATCTATGTACAAACGAGAAAAAGGGTGAGATTCCTGTATGTGTGTTTGTGTGTGTACCTGTGGGCATGTGTTTATGTATAATATTTATGTATAAATTCTTAGAAAACACTGAATAGAAGACAACGGGGGAGAGGATCGGCAAAGCGGAGCAACAAAACAGCGCACACGCACTTTTTTTCTTCCGATTTAGCGGTAATGGCAAACATCGTTAAATTAATCTAAGCGTACTGTTTGGGACAAAAAGAAGGGCAGTGGAGGGGAGAGGGGGAAGAGGGCTAAATGTAGAAGTGTGGGCATCGAAAAGAGAATCGCACGATCGGCATTGTACGACAAATTCGGTTATTTGGTCCGCTATGACCTTACTTTGGCAACGATTCGACGCGACGGTAACGAGTTATTATTGTTCTTCTTTTATTATTCGCCCGTGTTCGAGTTCGTTTGTTTGTTTTTTCCTTCGTTTCGTTCGCATCCACGTTTTATCAAAACGAAGTTCGACGTATACGCTGTAACAACGAGAGCCACTGACGTGTAGCTGAACTGTTAAAATATCGTTTGTCCATCGTAGCAGCTAATTTTCGGCAAATCCTATGGTCACTTGCCCATACTAGCGTTTGCCGGTAAGGTCGCGGATCTCTGTTGAACCGACAAGTATGGCTTTAGCGTTGACCTCGTAGACTCTCTGCAAAGAAAAAGAGAATTATGATGCGTGCCGTACTTTGAATAACCAAAGTATTTACACTCGAAAGCAGAAAATAAAATTCGCGTAAGCAAAAAAAAATTGTGGAAAGGGATTGGAGGCGAGCAAAATGAATACAAAAAAAAATTGCTTAATCGATGTAAGATATAATTCCAATCGGCGAGGCAAATTTTTTCGGCAAGCGTTCAAAGCACATAAAACCACGATACTCCTCACTTTTCCGGCAGCAATGTAAGCTCAGATAAGCGAACAGATGGGAAATGCGAGGGATTCGTGGAAGAAGCGAGAGATGTAGAGAAAATCAAACGGCTCTAACCTCTCTATAAACCCAACCATGCGACGATCACAATACAAGAGAGCTACTTAGTCCTCGTTCGTGCTCGCCCGATTACGCTACCTTGGCGATACTCGTTGACCAGTGCCATCGACGTGCGAATTCGCTTTAAACCCGCACTTCTGTATGCGCCTCGATAATCGCGTTACCCAGTACTTCTGATCGTCCGGGCTACCGGCAAGCAGCAACAATTCACGAGCGCAATTTGGATCGTAATGTAGCTTGCACGGAGCTATGGCATCTTCTTTCTTGACGAGATGTTCCTTGTGCACCTTCATTCGACATCCTGCAATAATCATTTTAAAAAATGCATTAGAACTGTAAGACAACAGATAAACAATACCAACGTGCCTTTCCTGCAGACGCAAAAAAACTACCTTGATCATTTGAAAAGAGCTGAAAATGTGCGACAGATCAACCAAAATATGCGACATATGTTTTTAAAGAATCGTAGCGGAGAAGAAAATGAAAAGCTATTTTTACTCTTTTAACTTACTTCGACACTCCAGCGCTGGCGGTGGTCGGAACATGTGCCAGAGTTGTTTGGAGCAAACTTCGCAAGTTGTTGGCATGTGATAAGATATCGAAATGAATTCGTGGCCTTTGAGCGGCTGTGTTCCGGGTTTGTCGGTAAGCTGCGGTAGTTCGACACCGGGTAGAGCGTTGCCTTCGTCTCCGGGTCGTCGTGCTTCACCCTCGCCGGCGTACAGTAACTGTTGAATTGGCAATGAAAAAATCATCGTTAAGAAGACATTAATCGCAATGGATGGAACATAAATTGATTCGCCGCTTATATTTTACGATTTACCTGAAATATCCTAGGAATATCTTTGGCGTCCGCTCGAATAACATCTCCCTGAGTGACGGATCTGACATGAAAGACTTTGCTCAAGTCTAATATCAATACGGGATCGGCGTTGAGCTTGTCGTTCTCGCTGTTGTAGAATATAATTTTTTTGGACGAAACAACGACATATTGTTTCTTCCATCCGTGTCTCTTGATGTTCTGCTTGGTTGGAACGTTTAGCCAGCCCTCAAGCCGCATGGCACCGTGCTCGGATAATACCGAGTCTTCACCGTCGTTCTCCACGGAGGATACACTAGCGGTCTCCGAGTTCATAGACGATATTTTAATCTGCAGTGTCTCGATCTCTGAATCCTTCGAGTCGAGTTCCATCTGCAGCCTGAGCTTCGATTGATTTTCCTCGACGAGCTGCGCCTAGGTAGAAAAAAAAAAACAGTGATCGTTGAATATCCATTGCCATTGGCTTCGTTCGACGAAAATCGTACGTCAACTTACTTGCAAGTCTTGCAAATCTTTTTGCCACTTAGCTGTCAATTGTCCATACTTTTCTCTCTCCTGTGTGAGCTCTAGTTGCAATTTTCGACAGTCTTTTTCCTTCTTTCGTAAATCTGCCGACGACGTTTTGTTCTTTGTTTTACCACCGAATGTAATGTCTTTTCTGTTCAATATTTCTGATAATTTGCTGATTGCTTGTTCCTTCAGTAGCTGTTCGGTCTTTAACTTTTTACTCAATTTATCGATATCCTCGGCATTGGATTGTGCCTTGCCGAGCTTATCCTGCAACTCTTGTATACGTTTGTTCGAGTCTTCCTTCTCCTTTAAATATTGTTCGATAGTTTTCTTCAGCTCGGTCTCGTTGTCTTTTAGACGATTCAACAACTGCTCCTTGGCATTCAATTCTTGTAGATGCTTCGCAACTTCGTCCTTGTACTCCAACTCCTTCAATGTTCGTTCCTTCTCGAGATCGGCTATCTGCTCGAGCGCTATTGTCCTCGCGAGAGCTTCGGTATCACCGCGCGCCAGTGAAAGTTGCAACTGATGAACTAACGAGTTTCGCTCCTCCTCAAATTCCTTGTGTAGTCTAGTCTTCTCATCGAGCTCCTCGCGAAGCTCTTGAGTTTGATTTTTGTACAAGCCCTGATGTATATAAAACACGAAAAAAAAATAAAAAAAATGCTTCCAATACAACAAAAATACCTATTATCCGTCAAAATTGATGTATGCAACTTACGGAAAAATAAGCCTCGGCCTCGAGTTGCTCCTGAAGTTCCTTAGTCTGTAAAAGATCGACGTTTCGTTGAGTCTTCATGTTGGCGAGTTCTTCGTCAATCTGTCTCTTTGCCTCGCGCAGTTGACTGACTTCACCGACAAGCTGCGTCTCTCGTGCGCGCAATCTTCCAGCTTCGGACGACTGTTGTCCCAGTTCCGACTGAAGTACGTTGCGTTTTTGTTGCTCCTGCTCCACTTGACCCTGAAGCGCCTTGACCTTCTCGACTTCCTGTCTATGCTCGCCCTCGAGTTTCTGCAGACGCTGCTGAATCTGACGATAATCAACCGACAGCATCGAGGTCTGACGTTCCTTCTCCTGGGCGAGTAACTCGGCTCGCTGCCTACCACTCTTTTCCTCGTTGAGCTTGGCTTGCAAAGCTGAGAAACATGATTTACATAAAAAATCGTACCTATTTTATTGTCCACTTCCCTTTCATCTTGGTCTATTATGTTACACTATTTTCAAGCTGTATTGTATGATCAATTGTACATACTTTTAACGTGTGCGCAGCGAAAAAATTGCAAATTTACAGAAAAATGTTAAAATTTTCGTTAATATGAACGAATCGAGCAATTAAGAGTCCACTTTACCTTTGATAACTCTATCGATTCTTCCTGAAGCGTGCAACGAAAAATTTAGCACGTAGGGGCAACGAACAAACGATAAAATTATTGAATTTTAATTAGTCAATTGCTCACCTTTGACGACTTCCATGTTAGCTTCCTCCTTCGATAGTATCCGTGATCTCTCCGTTTCCTGATGCGCCGCAACTTCTTGATTGTATCTCGCCTGTGCAGCTTTTAGCTCCAGAGTCAAGCTTGCCGCTTCCTTCTCGAGGGCGGACACGCGTTCGTTGAGTTGTCGATTGTCCAACGTAACTTTTTCCACCTTTTCGCGACTGTGCTCAAGCTCAACGTAGAGCGACGATAACCGAGACTCCAATTCAGCGTTCATCGACGATACCTGAGTTCGAGAGCTGCGCTCTTTCGACAATTGACCCTTCGAATAAAATGAATAGATTAGTTCACAGAATTCAGCAATCATAAACAGAGGATTCATTCGTTTTTAACGCTGTCTATTACCTGCAGGCTCGCGACTTCTTGCTGCAACGAATCCGTCTGAGCTTGAAGCAGTGACCTCGCAGCCTGCAATTCATTGGCCATTTGTTGAGCAGTCTGTCTGGCAACAGTTACTTCGGTAGCTTGTTTTCTCATCCTCGATGCCGCTTCGGTTTCTCTCTCGAGTTTCGTCTGCATCTCTTTTATTTGCTTCTCGAGCGTCAGTACGCGTTCCGAGGTTTGCTGCGAATTAGATGCATCGCGCGCTCTTCGACTCTGTTCCTCATCAAATTTTTTCTTCAGTCCAACGAGCAACGCCTCGGCTTTTTTTCGCGCATCGGTCTCGTGCTCGACTCTACGTTGGACTTCCTTGTAATTGTGTCGCAAGATTGTCAGCTCTTTATCCGCGCGAGCGGCTTCCTCGCGCACTTCGGTTTCTCGACGAGTGATCACTTCGAGTTGAGCTGCCAGAGTCCGATGCCGTGATTCCATAACTTCTACCTGGCGTCTCTCGCACTCGAGCATAGTCTCGAGTTGCGATAGTTTCGCATCGTCGCTCACACCGTTGTTCATGTGATTCTCTAAACCGTCGACTGCCTCCTTGCCGCCGGCGACTAAAAATCGATAATCACCGGAGTAAGTGAAGCCGATAAATGGCAAATGATTTCCCGAGAATGCTTTTGGAACTGGAAAACTCTCCTCGGGACCGTCCTCCTTCTCGACATCGTCGAAATTACTTGTATCATCGTCGCCCGACAATTCCGGCACGACGGGCGGCACGCATTCGCGCAAATTTTCAAAAGTCCACTGATCGTTCTTGAAGAACGGATGACTCTTTATCTCGTCGACGCCGTTTCGTCCCAAACGACTCGTACGATCGGTGAGAAAACCGTATATTAGACTCTTTGCCGAATGCGACAGATCAAGCTCTTGCGGAAAGTGCAACGAATTTCTGTGATCCATTATTTTGGAGTATGTACCGACGAGCGAATCCGCGTAGAATGGCGTATCGCCGACTAGCATCTCGTAGAGAAATACACCGACCGACCACCAATCGCACTCGCGGCCGTAAACACCTTCACCACCTTGCGATTGGAGCACTTCCGGCGATATGTAATCTGGCGTCCCTACTGCTGTATCTGATCTCACCAATCCGTCCTGGTAACGTAAGAATATGTGAACGTTAATTCCGCACTCATACCAATTCAAATATCAGATTTTCCAAGAAATAACGGAATAAGAAAAAATAAAGTATCTTCTTACAGAATCCATTCTCATGCAGGTACCAAAATCGGCAAGTTTGAGATGCCCGTGTTTGTCCAGTAGCATATTATCGGGTTTTACGTCTCTGTGAACGAAACCCATAAGATGTATCGCATCCAGCGCGAGAACAACTTCGGCGCAATAAAATTTAGCCCATTTCTCCGGTACATCGTAATTCGACATCAAATTAACAAGGTCGCCGCCCGGCATGTAATCCATCACCATATAGAGATACTTGTGATCTTGAAAGGCAAAGTGTAGTTGAACTATCCACTGGGAATTTGCGTGAGCCATTATGTCACGCTCTTCCCAGAAAAATGCAGAATCCGATCGCTTGATCTGAAAGTATATAAAGCGGCGTTTCAACGATTGCATAAGCGGACAACTCATCGATATTAATAGTTGTGGTAAATAAATGACTGAACATCTTTATATACCGTTCTTGTGATATCAAAGTCTAAAAGAGATTTCTACTAAATTTTTTTTCCTGATAAATGCGAAAAACAATTGTAGACAAAAAATGCTCGATTTTTTTTTTTTTTTCATAATTTTACTTTTATTAAAAAGATTGATCATATGGTATTAAAAAGAATTACCATTTCAAATTTGCTGAGCAACTTCATGGCGTAAACTCTTTGAGTAGAATTGTGTCTGACTAACTGCACCTCGCCGAATGCGCCTCTGCCGATAACTTTGATAAGAGTAAAGTCATCGGTGCGCATGCGCATTTTGCAAATGTCCTGAGCCACCGAGTCATCTGTAAAAGCAAAGTTGTAAATTGATAGTCGCTATTGTTTTTTTTTTCCAATTCTTTTGTTCCACTCACATCTATTCATATAAGCTTCAATGTTTTTTGAACGTTTGACGCTGGGATGATCACAGTCGGCGACGAGAGCTTGGACAGTGTCCAGTAAACTGTCCAGATTGGAGACGCTGCGAGGATCCTTGATCTTTTCCTCGAGCGCTCTGAGGCGCCTGTGCCTGTCCTCGTCACGCATAGCTTCCATATCTTTGTTCCTCAAAACTATGGCTAAGTCGTCGCAACTGCGAAATCGCTTATCGTGGTCATTAAAGCAGCGAAAATATTGTCTCCGCCGGCTAGGTACGATATGGAGACAGGTACGTCGTTATTTCGACTCTGGTTGCGAGGTCCATTTTACTGGAAGGGCGTAACGCAAAAAAAAATTATGCTCCACTCCGCAAGGTACCACAGATTGAAATATATGTCGATGTGTCACTTGGGCCCTTTTGGAATCAGTTTAAACGTACGTAAGAACATTTTTTTGGCGCTCGGTGTCCCAAACTTTTGTTCAACGGTAAGGGGGCACCTGCTGATCTTGATATATTTCGACTTGTTCGAGTAAAACTCGACAACAAGTCACAAATTACGTCGCAACGTGCGACCGATAGAAGGAGGTTATAATCTCGTAACAAAATGTCGATGAGCAAATATCCGTTTGTGAAAAGTTAAAAAAAAAAAAAATTCATTGACACCGAGTCAGGTAAATTCGTGACAGCCTAACAGAGTCGGTGGAGTTAGGTGGGTCTCCATGGCAGGTGCCCCTGTACCCCGCGAGTGTGTAGCCCTTCACAAAAGAAACTACCGTAACGTAACACACCCGTGTTTAACCCTTTCCTTTCACGCAAAACGTCTATCGCGATAACGTATATCTTCACGTACCTAAATATCACCGCTACAGTGTCCAGCACTTGGTTAATTAGTTAAAAGAAACGAATAAAATGCATTATAACACGGGGCAAACTGGCCCTGGATCGCACACAGCTGAGCCGTGCATGCGCCATTCGGAAAAATCTACCGCGGTCATCAAGATGCGGAAAACACTTTTTCGCGACCACAATACACACCGCCCCGAACTTCTCGCACCGAAAAGCCTGATCGAGAATTTGTTTGGCGAAAAAATGTTCACGACACACACTGGCGAGACACAACAATTGGGTTGTGGATGGGGGGAAAACAGATCTGAATAAACAGTCGATTAATCGATTACTAACGTATGATACAAATTTTACATTGTTGCTTTGTCGTCCGCGCGCACCGAGTCAGTATTGTCGTCGTTTCGTTTGCTTCGACGAAAAACGTTCGTTGAACGTTAGAACATTGTTTAACGATTTATCAAAGAATTTGTGACATTCGATAATTTCACGATGGGCGAACATTCGTGAAAATTGTCAATCTGCGAGAGAGTCAACGACACCGGAAAAACCACGGTAGTACGAGCCTGTGGTATGGGGGAAAGTTGGGGAGTAATTCAAGATGGCGTAATGTGGATATCGCACGGTGGGGATCGTTGGACTGCGTGATAGAGGTGTGTTTTGACAGTTGACGAACTTCGGTGGGACAAAAAAGTTGGACGAACCTAAGAGTCCAAAAGGAGAACAGATAGACAGATTGATCCGATGACAATTACAAAAATCGTATGATTGGTGTCTCGAAATACGAGGAGAAGTGCGAAGGTCGGAGCCCTTCATCTCGCGCTCCGTTTCCGCGAATTATTCCAGGTAATTGCAATGGAGTGAAAAAAATATATTTCTTGTTATTTACAAGCTCCCGCGCGTTTAACATCGACTCTTTTCCGGTTTACTCGGTTTACCACGTCCCACGCAATATTTTTTTGGCATTTGTTTATAAAGAGCTCTGTTATATTTATAGTCGAGCAACGGTAGCACGCGGTGCTCCGAAATAGATTCGGTCCGTCGTGTGATGCTGCTGCGAATATATCGCGAACAAATTGTCGTTTATTTCGCTAGTACGAGAAGTAGGCGGCATCGATTGTACGTAAAACGAGATAAAGGTAATCCGCCACCGATACACGATAAAACTCCAAATTTGTTTCGTAGATGAAAGTAAACAATGATTAAGGATATCAAAGAATGAGGACTGATCTGTGCAGAGTGGAGCTATCTCACGATATTCTTGTTGCGCTGAAAAATTAAGCATAGGTCAAACTGTGCTCCACATTTGCACAGATTCTCGTCAACTGCATAATAGCTCCAAATTGCGTACAAATAGATGGCTACGTGTAACAAGTTGAATTATGATCTTCATTGTTTCAGCGATTGATATAAGCGGTCAGCTGTTCGTTCTTCGAAAGGACATCGAGATTATCGGTACAAAGTGGAATCTTTGGTAAAAAACGAGCCCGAAAAAGTCGGGGCAATGGGCTTGCCGTGCGACTGGCAGAGTACCAAGCAGAGGGTCTCACAGAGAGGAAAGTATCTTCTCGAAACCGGACAATGGTCCGATTGCAAATTTATCGTCGGCCAAGAGCCCCAGCAACAGATACTGGAGGGTCACAAGCTCTTCCTCGCGATGTCGAGTCCTGTATTTGAGGCAATGTTCTACGGTAGTATGGCGGAAAAGAGTGATCCGATACCGATACGCGATGTACAACCGGAGGCTTTCAAGACGCTTCTCGAGTACATATACACGGATCACATCGATCTGGAGTCGTTCGAGCTCGCTTGCGAATTGTGCTACTGCGCCAAAAAGTACATGCTACCATATCTAGTTGAAGAATGCACAAAGTATCTGTGGTCCGATCTTTCGCCGAAGAAAGCTTGTCGAGCGTACGAATTCGCCAAGCTCTTCGAGGAGCCGGTATTGTTGGAAAAGTGTTTACAAATAATATGCACAAAGACCGACGAGATACTGAAAGAATCGAGCTGGGACGAAGTTGAGATCGGCACGATATCGACGGTATTCGATCAGGACGAATTGCGCATAGACTCGGAAATGGAATTGTTCGAGGCTGTTGAGCGTTGGGCGAAAGCCGAATGCAATCGAAAATCGCTTCTACCCACGGATCCGAAAGCCCTGAGATCGGTGACCGGCAATCTTGTGGAAAAAATACGATTCTTGACACTGACGCCCCAACAGTTCGCCGAAGGTTCTGGAAGATCTCAACTCTTGACTCGAGACGAGGCTTTCGCTATTTTGATGAACGTTTCCTCGAGCGGCAGTGACATTCCTATGCCCGAAGGATTTTCGACCAATGCGCACAAACGAAGGAATTTCAAGCTCAAACCAAAGGTTCGATATTTATTCGTGATTGTTCCGTCCGGATTTGTCCATGTTATAATCTTAACCTTTTGCCAGAGAATCCGGTCCCGTCCCGTCCCTGATTATTACTACCCTTGTTGAACCAGAAGTCTGTACTTCTGACATTTTTAAAAACCGCATTTCGGTAAGGCATTGATTCTCGTTTTGTTGAACTGAACACTGTTCAATTGTAGGATGCTTCTACTTGTAGTTTCAGAGTCGTTATCAACGCAATCCGTCAGATTGGAGTTGGAACGCCGATCCTCTACTCTCACCGCCAATACCCGGATACTTGCCTATGCCGAGCGGTCGTAGTTTCTTCGGCAGTCTCGACGAGAGTACGAGTTACGCTCTCAGACCAGAATCTATTGCGTCGCCTCGTCACTCGACCTCCATGCTGGAACCGCCGAGAATTCCTCCCGAAGCTGCAATACGAGACGGTAAAAAGTATTATTGTCGTAGAGCAATAAGTCAGAGTACCGTTTGCTTGAACAGCAGCGTTTTGGATTGCTCCGTTACCTTCAAAGTTGATAAAAATATTTGCGTCATCGGCGTTCAAGTACCGACGCAAATCGCTTACGTGAGTACTCGCGTAATTCTCGATTCGCACAAATGAAGCTACCAAGTTATGGATTGAATTTTCTATGATGTTTAGCCACCGATCCTACATTCAACTCCGGTTTACACGGAAATATTGTACGCACACCTTCTCGACGCTGATGGCTCGAGACTCACCTATGCACACTTTACGACCACTGCCAGGTGCGACAACTTCGTTGAGATTGGATTCAATCGACCTGTCTACATACAAAAAAATAAAGTAAGCTGATTAATGACTCATTGGATTATCCTTATTATCCACTAGATTGTTGAGTTTACGCATTCGTATTTGAAACAGATTTACAGAGTAGGCGTTGTATTCAACAAAGCCGGAAGATATCCCAGTGGCGATTGCGCCAAGGAAACCCGCTGTGACACCGTGAACTTTGTATTCGGCGGTGGTAGGAGCGCGGAAAGCGTCCGTGACGGTCTCATAAGATCGATCGTATTCACGTATCACTGAAATTAGGGATTCGTTCAAGAGATGAAATAAGAGCGACCATCGTTTATCTATCAATTAGAAAATCGTTATAAACAATCTGAATATAGAAAACCATGCTTTATATCCATCGAATGTTTTCCAGAGAGTAATTACGGAACAAAAACATTGGGATGAAAACAATTTGTGTACAAATTGCTATATGCTTCAAAGAATTATTCGGCAGTTATCGAAGCGTTGATGATTCTCCGGTAGTTAAGATCGATGAACGCCTTTGTAAAATGCTTTTTACGGTAATTAAATAAAAATGTAAAAATTTTCTGTACAAAGGGACACGGTGGAGCGTAAAATTCATGAAACAAAAAGTCTCGTACGTACATGATTTGGAGATTTGAGGCGTCGGATTGAGCGTTGATATGTTTTATTGAATTTGTACGGATTAAAAATAAAATTGAATCACTAGAAAATTATAACAGTCAAACGTCATGACAAGCTCGAACGCTCTTGTTTTAATAATTCAACAAGACCGTTAATAATAATCGCACATATTCGAAAATAACGGACGGATAGAGAGTACTTTTTACGTAATATATAACGAATTATCATCTATGTACACTTAACATTGTTCGATAAAATATGTCTTTCGATAGTCACAAAAAAAAATATATCAACTCGAAACTTGCGCCAACGGCGCGACTTCGTTTCCTCATCTGTTATAGTTCTCTAAGTACACGTATAAAAATGATTTTAAAAAAATATGTAGCCTACGTTTACACCAAAAATAATGGCATTTTCTCTATCATTCCACGGTTAGGGCATATTGCGTGTATAAAATAGTAATTTAAATTATCAGTAATACGAAGGCCGAAAATATCGCATCGATCAATACTGATGCAAACCGTTGTTCAAGCTTATCTAATAATCTCACTTGGTTTTTTTTGTGCTACACAATTGTTCTCAGTGAGACCGTCCCACGTGCGTTTCGGTGATATTGTTTTTTTTTTTTGACGTTGATTATTCAAGTTTTGTGGATAATAAAGTCCCACGTATCGCTCCATCGAAGTTTCACTACTTCGTTGGCCGTCAACGGAGTCATTCCGTAACTGAGTACAGCGAATTTTCGGAAGACGATTACGATCAAGGTGACCCATCCTATGATACATAATCTCGCTAGTGATAGGACAAATCTCCAGCGGTAACGAGTCCTGCAATAGAAATCGAACAGTGTCGATGATTCGTTAACGAAATAAGAGAAACATGGTCTAATGTTGTCAACCTACCTGATCAAGTAGTAAAGATGATCTATCGTTGCTGCGGTGAGTAAAACTTTGAAGATAAAAGCCGGCAGATAGTGATGCAAAAATAATGTTCGCTCGACGAAGATAAACGGCAAAAAATGCAACGCATATCCGACCAACAAAACTTGTCCGGAATTTATGAAGCGATTCCACTCCAGCTCCGTGATATCGTAGCACTCTCGTCGGCGTCTAAGAAGGTAAAATATCAGGAGACTGAGATAAATGATAAGTCCAATTGTGCCCGAGTACCACACAGCTATGTTTCCCAAAAGATGAACTTGAGCCTGAAAAACAATTGTACGTTTGCAGTTACTGTCGATCGAAGGATAGAAACGAAAAACTGAATTGCCATAAGCAAACTTACATTACTGTCGTTTGCGACCCAATAAGCGATTCCTCGTGTCATCATCGGCCACTCCAGAGGTCCGCTGCTGTACATATGACTGCTCTGACCGTCCTGTCCGCCGAAGAGCATTTTCAATTGCAATTCAACGAATTTTTCCCAAAACGTAAGTGTAGTTGCTTGCAGCGGTATCATCTCGGCGTTAATAAGTTCTCTCTCGCGTTGCTTCTGATCGTCGCTCTTCGTGTATCTGTGCTCCTCGACATTCCAAACCGAATTCGACTGTTCGACGAGTCTATCCGCCACAACTTCGTGTTGATTGAAACCCCAGTCCGGTAACTGACGGCCGCTGAATTTGAGAGCGTATTCGGTGCCAACATGAATCAGACGTACCTGACTCTGTATAGCATACCAGAGATCACCGGACTGATCGCGATTAACAATATCGATCCGCCAGAGATTCTGCGCCGGCATTGACACGTTGTAATCGACGTAGCAAGAAACTTCTTGACTCTGTGGAGTCATCGGTGCGGCTACGTCGTGGGAATTCAATGCGCGACTGGTGATTCCATGAACGAGTTGCACGACATCGCCATGCTTCAGGGGAGCACTCGGTCGTGTCACTACGAGGTCACTTACTTCGGGTAATTTTACTATCCACCAATTGTTCACGTCTTTGAACGAGTAACAAGTAACTTGCTGCTGATGAGAACTTCCTCGTCCGTCCGTGTATCTCAACGGATAAACGTGATTGTGACTGTGAAGCCAACAAGCGCGCCCGAAAGTGTGTCTCAGAGTAATCTGTGAGCCGTGGGTGACTTCCAGGGGTTGTCCCTTCGTTATGCTGGCCAAACCACCCTCGAGACTCGCTTGAAACGCGCTCGTCATCACAGCATCGTGCGGTCCTGCCTTTGTCAGTACCGACAGGTGAACATAGAAAACGCTGAGGTAGACTGCACCGAAAACGAACGACAATACGAGTATCCGGAGCAACAGATGAGTCCATAAGACTCCGGTTGACAGCGTTTTTCTCGCTAGAAGCGACCAGTAGTCGCGGGTTATGAGGAACAACGCAAGTACCAGCGAATAGAATCCAACGTATTTCACGCTGCAAGGAGAAAATGAAATAACAGTTTCATTTTTTATCTATCTTCCAATAGCTCCGAGATAAATCAATCGATGCAGACAAATCAGCGTCGCATTCGGAAAAAGTGCACATATTTTCACTAACAATTGATAATACGCTTTAGAGGACTCCGTCATTAATGCAAATAAAAGTAAAAATTTGTGCAAGAAATGTTGTAATGCGCGTCACTGATTTACAGTCGATTGTTTTCTCAATGATGCTTAGTATCAGAATTTCAAATACCACAGAGCACAAGTCAGACTGGCGATCCCAAGAGTCAGCCAGATCCACCATGCAAGAGTCGTTGGTTTATCCATAACGCGGCGAAATTTCAAGACGCAAAGCAAGCCGAATAGGGAAAATTGGACGAGTATACTTTCCATCAGAATAAAACGCGATTGCGTCAGAAGTGCGTTGTCTGCAAAACAATAAAATGTTGGCGATGTCCAGCTTAAAATATTCGAAATATGATTCAATTTAGAAACTAGAATGATAAGAGTATCAGATGTTTTTCTAGTTACAATTGATTAATTTTTCCATCTTCTATCCTTGAGGTATCTCAAGTCATTCTATCAAACCCCTAATCTAATCTACTCGTTATCATGGGGTCAATGTTCATATCAAAGATATCCCAATCAGCTATACGAAAATTCGTGCGAATAGATTCAATGAATTTTTTTAAATTTAGCACTCAAATAGAAAAAAATTTGAATTTCCCAATTTCATAATGGTTGTAACAAAGATGAGTTTTGCATACCGAACAGAAGCATGAGGCCAGCAATAGCGGCGCTCCAGGGTTTCAGTCCAAGCTCCAGAGCCAGATGGTAAGCCGTAGGTAAAACAAGACTGCCAAACAGCGCCGGAACTATTCTCAGAGCAAAGAGTGGTACATGGTCGGAGTATGGGCTTCCGATCCTATCAAATTTGAAGTCGCCATCGAAACCAGCCAGATAAGCAGCCGCAGAGACCAACTGCTTGCCCAGCGGCGGATGAGAGTCAAAGAAAAAAGTCCTCGACATGTATAGGCCAACATACTTTCCATAATGCAACTCGTCGAATCTGTTGCGAAATATTGGAACAAATACGAAAAATTATGTTGAAACTTGAGCGAAGAATAAAAATGAAATGACAACGATAAGATTCTTACACTATACTCCTTGGCTCTTCTAATCTGTAGAGTCTCGTGACGAGCCCTGCGAGCAATAAAACCATAGCAACTACATCGAATTCCAGACTTATTGTAATACGTTTTTGCGCATTGTATCCCACGTCACTGAGTTCTTTAGTGCTGTGTTCCAGCATTTCAGTAACATCATCATTGACCAATCTGCCCTCGATCTGTTAAGAACGAAAAAAAACATTTCGTGTTAATATCAAAATCATTTCTGTTCCATAAAAATATGATTGTTACCTCGTTATTTGATATCTTTTCCGATAGCTCGTCGTTCGCATCGTCACAATCAAACTTGGCGCTTTGCCGCTCGATTTGCTTGTTATTATCCAGCGCTCGGTTTTTCCTACGTCGAAGATCCATCGTACGTCTCGGACGCACGCCGACGCACGCTCACAAATCACCGTGCTACGACGGTCTTACACTCGCAACAATCTCGAAATACCATTGAAGGCTCATTAGAAATTGGTGACGCGGCGGTATATAAACAGTTATTCGAAGCCACGACGATCTTCGCGCGCGCGTGTGTGTGTGCGTGTTTATGTTGCAAAGAAGAGACTGTTGCGCTTGACCCCCGATGGCCCCCGACCGTGTGCGCTTCGACGATAAAAGGCACCCAATCACCTACGGATCATCTAGAGTCCCTAGACTATTAGAAACCTACGGTTAGGCCGGGTGGATCCATTCTGTGAGTCGCGTCGCGACGAGAATAACGGTACACCGAGGCATCTCGGTCTCATCACTTTATCTCGATTAATAACTTCGTTATTCGTCGATCGATTAAGCTGATATTACGTCGGTTGTCCCCCAAAACGCCCATAGCATGCCTCGCATTGATTTCTAAGTTGCAGATGTGTATATTCCTGTTTCTTTTTGTTTTGTTTTAGGCTCTTCCCGATTTGGCTCATCCCCGTGCCCGTGCGTTGTACTGCGAGGGAAAACTTCCTTACCAGCCGAAGCGCCCGTTCAAATGAGATATCTTGAATGGTATATTTTAGACACAACTATGAGAAGTTATAAGTAACGATATTCAAAATGATATGGCTTGTACCATATTTATATACTCATTTACTTATATACTAGACCTTGTGATGGATTTTCTCACGGGAAAACGAGTTAAACTGACCACAAGCAAATAGCATATGCCTAAAAAAACCTCTTCAAAGAAGTTCTGATATCTTCTTGCGCGTTGTTTTCGGCCAGTTTTCGATTACGAATGTATGTAATCTTTCAAACTCCACAGTAAAAATATCCTTGAGAAACAGCTTTCGAGAGGACTGTAGAAATCTGTTAAGAAGCACTTTAGATATTGTAATCTTGTTACCGGTCCGTTATAAGATTGTATACTCGACAATATATCAATTAAAATCGAGCCTGTTAAATTTCGTAACGTTACTATTACTGTCTATTTATTAAAATTATATTTGTCACATAAGAATATTGTTTTATAGTTGAAAAACAAAACGTTCATTTTACAGATGGAAGGTTCGGCGTCGAGCGAGGCGATTCAGTGTCCGATTTGCTCTAAAGACTTTGTCCCCACGGCTATCGAAGCCCATGCCTCAAAGTGTCTCTTTCTCAACGAATCGTCCAAAAATAAAACTCAAGCATCCAACAAAAGAACGAACACCACTCAAACGAAGTCGAAGAGTCCCCACGCGAAAAAAGCAAAATCGCAATTTGTCACGAGCAGCAACAAATCGTCTGGCAAACAGTCATTCGTCACTGACAAACGAGAGAGCCCGGAAAGAACAGTACAAAACAATGTAATTTTTTTCTATACTTTCTATACTAACAGAATCGTCAATAATTTTTACATATTTCACAGGTCGTCGCCGAGACGAGCAACAAGAAACAAACACGGAAAGATCACGTCCCACTTGCCGAAAAGATGAGGCCGACTTCTCTACTCGGCTACATAGGTCAGTCGCATGTGATGGGAAAACGAAGTATGCTGTTACAGCTTCTGGAAAAGGGTGAAATTCCAAATATCATACTGTGGGGACCACCCGGATGTGGCAAGGTATTTAATTTTGATAGAAAAAAAAATTACTTTCCATACCAGTTTCATCAAATTAAAGATACTAATAGCCCATATTTTTTTCCAGACATCACTAGCAAACGTGATAGCTCACATATGCAAACAAGCCCCCGGCGGTAGATTGCGGTATGTAAAGCTATCGGCAGCTATGTCAGGAGTCGCCGACGTTAAAGAAGCAGTAACGATCGCCACGAACGAATTAAAATTCGGGCGTCGCACGGTTATATTTATGGACGAGATTCATCGTTTCAACAAAGCCCAGCAAGATATATTCTTACCTCATGTCGAAAGCGGAACGATAACTTTGATAGGCGCTACGACGGAAAATCCATCCTTCAGTCTCAATTCCGCTTTGCTGAGTCGTTGCCGTGTTATAGTGCTGGAAAAGCTGACGACTCCGAATCTCGTGGATATTCTATCGCATGCCGTCGAATCGTTGAAAGGAACGGTGCACGTATCGTCGGAGTCGAAGAAAATCGACGACAACGATACGGACTTGGAAAGCATTCCGAGATTTTTGATAGATCAGAGGACGATTCAATGGCTGGCTGAAACCTGCGACGGCGATGCTCGTATAGCTCTCGGTGGTTTGGAATTGGCCGTCCAATCCGTTGCACCGCAGGAAGATGAAGAATTCGCGCTAAAAGGCCCGGGTGTTATTAGTCTCGAGGATATACAAGACAGTCTGAAGAAGACTCACATGCTTTACGATCGCAAGGGTGATCAACACTACGATATCATATCGGCTCTTCACAAGTCTGTGAGAGCCAGCGACGAGAATGCGGCGCTCTACTGGCTCGCTAGAATGATGGCCGGTGGCGAAGATCCTGTTTACATAGCCAGAAGACTTGTGAGGACAGCGTGCGAAGATATCGGCTTGGAAGATCCAAAAGCATTAGGTAATTAATTGAATCATCAATTTAGTAACTCGAATCTCGCAATACGTAAACATAAAAATAGTTTATACTTGGAAAATCTTTTGTTTTTTGTTACAGGCATCGCAGTGAATACGATGCACGGCTGCAAAATGATGGGTATGCCGGAATGCGATATACTTCTGGCACAGTGCGTTACGTACTTGGCTCGAGCGCCAAAATCTCGACTTATGGAGGATGCAATGAAAGCGGCTCAGCGACTCGTCGCCGAGCACAAGGGTGCTCAGCCGGGTGTACCGCTCCACTTGAGGAACGCGCCTACGAAACTCATGCGCAATCTCGGTAAGAAATTTCTTACTCTCAAAGTTCATTGCACGAAGGCTTCAAATTTTATCCATCGTTGTAGGATACGGACGTGGCTACAATATGAAGGACAAGGATGAATCCGGTTTGAACTATTTACCCGAAGGTTTGGAAGGCGTTGATTTCTTTGGAAATAATTTCATGGACGACGTTGATTTCTCATGAAATAATTTTTTTATATGTGATACGAGTTTTTGCATTCTCTGTGCTGGACACAAATCTACCTCTGCAAGACTACGAACGTCTTGTGATATCAATGTACACGTATTTTTATAGTTACCAGTATTGTGTATCGGTATGTCGACAAATGAAAAATAGTATCGAACCGATAATTACTTCAATCTACGAATTCATTACTTTGCATGCAAAATAGAATAAAATTTGAAAAATGTGTTATGCTTCAAATTCGCGTCGCAGTATTTGGCTTTCAGTCGACACGACTGTCTCATAGTCGTTTTCCTCGGCTGGGTCTTCAGAAGATCGTCGAGTACGCAGTAATTCTTGAATCTGATCCCAAGCCCCGTTTTCTTCGAGCCGGAAGTCGTTACCCTACACAAAAATATAATCTCCTCTAATTACGTTTCTCTAACGACTCTGCATATTTATCTACCTCCAAATCAATGTAGAGAAGGCCTTTGCTCGTGTTTCCGAGCATCGTATAACTCTGATAGAATAAACACTTTACGACTTCTCTCAACGATTCGTCATTCAAATGATTATCTAGAAAATATACGACGACACTTATAATATTCAATCAAAAGTAACAGACGACCATTTTCGGTCCAAAGTGAAAGTTTCTCAACCGACGCACAACTGAGATTTAAGTGCTGTAACTCAAAGTTTCCAATAGCAATAATTTCTCCCTTCACCGGGCGACTCTCTGCGCTGAGAGGATGAACGTTTGTTGAATGTAACGCACTACTCTTTCTCGTCGACGCGTTATCGACACCGTCCCACGATTGTTTCGAACTCGTACTCTTTTTTCGCGCTACCGAGCGTTTCGATAGCTTTGTTTTGTGTGCCACTGACAAATTTCTACTGGAACGTTGAGACGATCGTTCCGTGGCAACGATGTTCCCAGAAATCGAATCACCCTTCAACAGTCTCTCGTAATTGAGCCGACGCAAATCAACGATCTCCTCGTGAGTCAGAGGATACCTGAAATGAGTATTCAATGCAAACATTATAAACAAATACTCTGTTGTATTGTAGAGCGTAAATAGGTATGTACATGCATAATTCGTGAATTATCAAACAAGCTCCAAGATCGCCAATTCTGTTACCGGTCAATATTAGACTCTGAAGAGATCTGTCGATTAAAAATTTTACAACATTAAGAATAAAACTCTCTAGATATCATTGAAGACAAATCGAATTTTCGCAGACCTGTTGGTGTGAAGCATATCAGCAATATATCCAGCCCCAATGTCGGTAACGCAATTGTTCGCCAGATTCAACCCTATCAACTCTGGCAATTCACAGGCCTCTTTGTACTTTAATTCATTCGCAATTTTCTCGACTCCCGCGTCGCTTATGTTGCAATATTTCAGGGAAAGGAACTGCAGCCTATGCTTCAAACGAAAAATTGCTTATCCCAAAGAAAACATATGATTTTGATAAACATGCGAGCGTACTTTGCTGATGGAGCGCATAGGAGATAATAATTTTCCCGGATATTCGGATTCATGTCTAGATTCAAGTCCTTCACGCACCCAATTTGCGCCAATATTCCAGCGATTTGCGATATTCCGAAGGCATTTACACGACAATTTGACAATCTGTACTAATGAAACGGTGTATAAATTGAATCGATTACTATAGATATATTTTGTTACCTGTGATTCGTCTTACTTGATCGTCGTTAGCGTGCTAAACTTTCTAATACTCTCGCCAAGAGCATCCAAAATGCAGACCGATATTTCGTATCCTCTGCATTCGAGTTTTTGGAGATTGCTCGAAGTCTTCGGATTTTCGTAAGTCACGTAAATTAACGGAGCAACGTCCGCGCTAGTATTCTGCGAGTCGTTAGAAAATTGGTGAGATCAGAATAGTAGAACAGTCAACTAATGAACGTTTCCGTCAGAACGTACCTGAGTCCGAGTTTCAAGTTTGGAAACGCGATCATCCCTTGTATCGCTTCGACGTCTCGACGTGCCCGACTGTCCGGAAGAATTACCAACAGCCTATAAAAGGAATCGGTTTTCCGAGCGTTGCACATCGGTTACGGTTTTATATCCAAATAAATATACTTACACAAAGTTTCGGCAATGGATTGACATCGTACTTCTCGCAGACAGTGAGGAAAAAGCTTAAAAAACTATCGGAAGAAGTTCTCGTTAGATTTTCTGTGAAAGAATAAAGGAAAATTTCAATAAAAATGAGCATACATCAGTTAAAAAAAAATGCTACAAAGTCACCTTTGGTCTGCATGGCTTCATCGGCACGTCTTACATCACACGAGATAAAATTTCTTTCTTTCCGTCACGAAAAAAAAAACTTCTTTTGTTTCCTTTTGTCCGGTAAATATATATCTTTTTTTAAGTGAAAAAGTAAACAGTTGCCGGAGGTAATCTGGTCTCGGACTCGTCCCCGTGTGCCATACGTCGAATGGTTGGACGTAGCGTGTATGCGGGGTAAGGCAGTTAGGAACGAGCAAAAGAGATCGTGGATTCTCTCCTCACATTTTCAGTTGAGCTCGGCACTCGAGCCGCGCCGGTTCGACGTGAGAGTCATGTCTTCGAGTCTCGTAACTTCGAGCCGTCTGACAGATAAAGTGTGAAAAACCCCGTGAGTGAATGCGCGGCGTTGAAATTTTGTACATTAAAAAAGATTTTTTTACTTTATCAAACGCGAACGGCATTAATAAGAAGCATTAAATACGGCTAGTTTATATCTGCAATACTCGAAGAAACGATAGTAAAAGAAATACTCGGTAATTATTCATTTTTATTTATTGCATAGTATATCCATTGAGTCGGATGTTCTTTATTGCTTTTATTTGTTGGAATTATTTTTTGTATAATTTTTATTCACGTTCGTTTCCATCAGATTGCATCGATGTTTGCGAGTGTTTATAATACAAGATACCCCGCCAGTACGGCTCCCTAATGCCAGTTTCTCGGGTCTATCCTATGAATAATGCATCTCTCGCGGGGCGGAGGGTCTCGTTTTTCTTTTTTCTTTTTTTTTAAACTCCGCCCTCATCCCCGATCGGCAAACGAGAGTGATGCTTTGTCCGTCGTTCCTTCGATTCTTTCATATGAATCGCGATTGGGCGAGCTTCTACTTCTAATCTTCAATTCCTTCGACGACTCCGTGTTTCGTTTCTTTTTTTTTCACGTGCACAAAAAAAAAGACACAATACCGCGATGAACAAGTCTCGAGTTATCCATTAAGAATTCGTACGAAAGATTGAAAAAAAAATTGAAAACTGCGTTAGAAACTTTTTTTGCCGTGATTTTTTTTAATCCTCCGGCGATATTCTTCCTTCTTTTGTACTCGAGCCCAACCTCGTACGTGTCATCGCTCCCTTCGGAGTCCAGCGTGGTACATACATCCTACGCACGGAGAGGCGCGCACACAGCATAGCAGCAACGGCATTATCCAGCTTCGAAGCACATCGTCAGCCACACGCGACGCATTCTAATTGCGCGTCTGGGTCCGCGTTAAATGATGCGTGTACACGCACGACTAAACGCGTCTCGAATTCCTATTCGTGAGCCGCTGATATGTCCCTCGACCACCTCTATTATGGTCATCTAATTTCGAACGTTAGAAATCCCGAAGCCTGGAAGGCGTAAAAACAGTCATTCTACAAAGTTATTCGCGCTTATGTGATAATAATAACTATCATTACAACTAAGCTTATCTTTTCAGACCGGAAATACATGCAAAATGTGGGTGGGTTTCCGCGACGTGAATGTGAGAATTCAATTTCATTGAACTCAAGATTTTTTGGCTTCATTCAAAAAAATGCGTTCTACATTGGCCAGAAAAAACTTGTATACATTTTTTGCAATCGATTTTCATTCACTATGATAAGAATAACGATCTGCAGTCCTTGTCGCTATGAAAAAGTTAATTTTGCGTGCTATCGATCCTCAAATTTTTATTCGTTTGGTGAAATAAAAATTGTGAGAACTCGTTGCCGAATGTTGTCGGTTAATGCGACGAGCGAGTCGCGTGCCTCAGCCTCTTTGCCGTCCAATTTATATTTATGATGTATAGGGACCACGGATGACACAGCGACTGAGTATGCTTGCGGTTGCCGGCGGTGATGCCCCATAGAATGAGACACGACTGGACGAGGATGGAAATATACATACGGGCGTGTAGAACGTTTTCAATCCTCGTCGTTTCTAGTCTCCAAGACTCTGCTATTCGGATTTCGTTCCTCGTCTCGTGTCACCCCAAGTTAAATGAGATTAAAGAACATTACGAGCGATGAATCGAACCTCGGAGCAAGAAGTAGGAAACACCTGCTGACCAGCTGGACTCCAGTTGCTACGGACCGCATACGACTCTTCGTTTGCTATTATGCAACAAGTGGCGCTTCCTCCCTTTCTTCGCTTCTTCGCTCGTTCGTTGAAAGAACACACGTGCCCGAACCCGTCTAGAGCCCTGAAAAAAAAAGAAAAAAACAAGAACCTTCGTTTCCTCTACGGTAAGAACTGGACGAACCGATCGAAGATTATTTTAATTAGGTTTTTGTGCAAGTATGAGAATAGTTGTAAAAAAATCATGTGAACAAATTATTTGCGAGTCTATTCATCATGTCATGTTAAAAAATTCGATCTTTATTTTTCCAATTTCTTATGTGTTCAAAAGGTAGAATAATGGGTATCTTTGAAGCTTGTGGGTTTTCATCGTTGGAATCCTCGTTAACAAACAAACAGAGATTATATAGGATCGTTGTCCCAAGTAAACGAACAGCTGTACGTGTGATTGAAGAGGCTGACCGCCCAGAAGTAAATAACTTACCGGGGATAATACTCGACGGCCCGTCCGTTCGTTCGCGGTCGTTTCTGTAACTGAAAGGGCATCTCCCCCTCATTCGATTGAACGAAGTTTCGGTGAAACACAGACTCGACGAGATTCCGCTATCTCGATTCGCTACGTCGCTCCAAGATCAAAGAAGATCCTCGGCACTCTCGGCAGCTGCTCGGACATGTAGCTCCGTACTTTCAGAGGCTTATTGAATGTGTGGCTTCTCCTGAATTCGATCGTATATGGGAATCCTTCGCTTCTTCCAAAAAAAAAAAAGAGAAAGAAAATTTAATTTTGCTTCACAAAAAAAAGTCCTGGTTGAATTCCGAAGAGTTAGTGCTCTCGGGTGGTTGGCCTTGAGTAAATGGACATATACGTAAGTTTCTCGAGCGGAGAACGATAAATTATTCTCGAATCCCACGCAAGGGAGGACCCCGTCAAACGATCAAGATTTACGAGGTATTCTTAATTCGACTGCTTTCGAACGACGCACGGTCAAAACCAAAAAATATCCACCGAAAAAAAATGTTGGAAACACCGTTGATAAGAGATCGAATTTCGGAGAATATCGTTCCGCGAAGTCGCATTAAAATTTTAATGATTCTACGTCGACAAGAAGGCTCGAAAATTAAGGGAAAAACAAACAAACAAACAAACTACCAAACTCGAAAACAGAGCTGCTATTCATTCAACGCTGACTCTGCCTATCGGCTGATAGTCCTGAATTGAAATTCATCGAGGTCTCTCTCTTTTAATGATGTTTGCTTCTCAGAAAAGCGGTATTGGACTCCGAAGCATGAGGACCTAGAGGCATAAAAAAAGGGTCGAGCAACGGGAGACAAAGATGTGTTACGTAATAGTTACAAGCCGCAGTCTCCTATGGTCTTTGCTGTCCTTAGTCGCGTGGATGGCCGTTTTTTCGGGGGTCGTCACTCCGAAATGGATCGTCGGACAACCGATTAACGTAGCTGCGAGTAAGCAATGGAATCTGAAAGTAATAGAAACTGATAAGAAAACTTCACAACGAGTCGATTGATTATCAGCTGGTCAAGACTCGAGTAGATCAAGAATTTGATTAATAATCTGTTAATACATTACTTTTTTTACTACTGATTTTCATTGAGTAAATCTTTCTTATTGTTTCATGTTTTCACTCGCAAAAAATCTACAAGTTTCCTTTCGATAATGCTATTGCAGAAAATGACACAAGAACCGAACTGATATTGGACATATCATCCCTCGGAATTTACAACAGTTGTACCCGACTCAACGGACCAAATGGAAAATTTATTTGCGGTGATTTTAACATGAACGGTTTCGCGACGAAATCCGATATCTTCCCGAGCTGCTGGAAAGCTTCTCTCTTCTTTCTGTCGCTTGGATTATCGGTGATGGCTGTTAGCGTATTTGCCGCATTTCTGGGCTACTGCGTGCAAAGCATATTCAAAAAAAGCATCTTCAACTTGGCCGGCATGGTCCAGGCTATAGCAGGTAAGCCTATCGTTAGTTCTCACTGAATCAGCGAAATATAAGATGAAAAATTGATCGTACCTTTTGATTCTGCCACTTTCATTTATCTATCTTTAGCAATTTTTTACGTTCTCGGCGTGGTACTTTATCTCGGTGGATTGGGTGCTGAACGAGTTCGAGCAATTTGCGGCCGCAACGCCGACGCTTTCTATCTCGGTAACTGCACTCCCGGTATGAAAATTCATGAAAAAATGTATGTTCTCCGTAAATTATCGATTGTTACAAAGATGATTTTTTTCGTCAGGCTGGGCATTCTACAGTGCTGTGATCGGCATCGTACTTACCATCGTTTGCGCGTTGCTTAGCGCACAGGCTGAAAAATCTACGGCGAGTGACAAAGTACAGGATAAAATGAACGAAGGACAGACGCTTATATGCCTTGCGTGATTGGAAAACAAATCGATCGACGACCTCAATACTGTTTTTTTGAAACATGAAACAACAAAACGGAAAAGCAATTTAGTCACTGTATTCAACGGGTGGATGATCCTTGCCCATGTCCGATTTTATCGTATATAATTCATTCAGAATAATTTTTCCAAGTGTATACCCGGTATGGGGAAATAATATATATATTGTAATATATCCTCGCAAGAATGTTCGCAAGATTTTCAAAAAATATGTTGGAAAATATTTTCCTATAGGTAAGAATGACTTCATGAAAAAGATGAAAATTTATTCGGGTGTGGAATGAGATTTTGTGTATGTGGAAAATTGAGTGCGTCGATTTACTCCGTGTATCAACGATTTATAGCGCTGGGTTAAATCACTGTGGACAATCGGGCTGGTAAATGGATAAAGTCAAATAAACGATTATCAAGTCCACATTTCATCTTTATTGTTTATCTTTTATTATTCAGTCACAATCATTTTTCTAAGTTTACACTCGTTGTTAGACGGAAATATATATATTATAATTTATACTCGCGAGAATGATCACGAGATTTGCAAGAAGCACCTTAAAATCTATTTTTTTTTCCTAATACGTACGAATGACTCATCGGAAAGTATAAAAATCGTATCGGGGAAAGGATTAAAATTGGTGTAAAGACAAATTAAATTATGCAGATAAAACGTTGAGTTTTGAACGCCAGTTTGAAAAAGACCTATTATAATAATTATTTTTTTCAATCGTGTCAGTGGTGTGCAGGAATACTATGTATCATTTTTTTTTTCATTTCTTTCGATCTTCAGTTGCACGTCTGATCCCGAAACGGGATCGATATACACCGGTATCGTTCAAATTTTGTGACCGTCAAAAGTTCAATGTGTGCTTCTTACACGTTATTTGTTCGTTTTTTTTCTCATTATAAATTACTACATGGTTCTGAAAGGATTGGCAATAAAATCGCGTTTATGCCGCTCCAGGTCTTGCAAGGCCATTGCCTATCACATATATACATAAGCCTTAGTTATTACACTTCTTTATTCTACGAAACATTCTCACGGATCATCCGGAATCACTGGCTTCGCATTCGAGCAACCGTAGTCAGTGTTTCACGAAGCAGAGAATATCGCGACAAACATAAATGTGAAATTCTACCGATAAACGACAACTCGTCTTTAGATGATTCGCAAATTTCTACTCAATTCACACGCCCAGCTTCGACCGATCAATCTACAAACGCTGAAGTCGCTGATCGCGAAAAGGTATTCCCGATATTGTGATTGTTGTTTTTTTTGTGATCAATGGAGCTTGCAGATTCCACATGGTCCGTGGACGGTTCGTAAAATCATTTCTTCGTCTAACAATCGATCAATCGTACTTCGTTATTTGATTAAGCGTAATTTATGAATATAATTTAGTATGTAACTAAAATTGTTATGGGTGATGTTGCGTCAAGGCTAATCAAGAGGGAAAGGAGTGGGGAGGCGACGAATATATATATATATATACGATATTTAGTCGACTGTACAATAATCGATTCGTTTATATAGAAAAATTCATTGGCGATATTTTTACGCCTCGAAGGCAACTGCCGGGCTTTTGTTTAAAAAAAATGCTAAAAAAACACCTTCTAGTTAACAGCGAGTAACGACGATAATTAAGGTGATTCATGTATCGTCGTATCGAGCACACAACGGAAGGCTCGAGACTATGAGCGCGAATCTCTTTCTGTGTCTTGTTTAAGCGTTTTGGCGTGCAGCGTGGGAAACGTTCGCCGCTTTGAGTTATGTGTGATTTAACTTCATTTTTTTTTTCATTTCTTTTTTTTGTTCGTTAATTATAAACTTTGAGCTTTATCATTTAGTCGAAGAGGCTCACTTCGACCGATCACTATCGACCGGCAGCTCGCTGTTACGTCTCCGGTGCAAATATCGTCACGGTCTCGTCGTCCTTTTGCGCATTGCTTCGCATAGCCCGTCTTCGATCCTCGATCATCTGTCGTCGTGCTTGCTCGCGGGCCTCGCGAGCTTTTCTGTTCGCCTCGCTCGCCGCCGTTGGCTTTGGTCTCTGAGTAACTATCAATCGACGCTTGGGAGCGCTGCCATTCTGACCCGGTGGTTTCTTGTCAGCTATCACCTGTAATCGTTAAGTTCGTCAATAAAAAAAAATCAATTACCTTCCGTACGTTCGTCAAAATAGGGGTATTGGCGAAAGCAAGTAATGAAAGGATGAATACCTATTCGCGCCAATCATCAAAGCTCCTCTCCCGCGAATTCGACAAAGACGAACTTTTCTTCTTCAAACTCTACCCGGCGATATTTTCGCACTCAAAAAAACCATAAAGAGCGCAAGAAATACTCTTTATTGGAATCTCGCATCGAGGAAGTAACGTTTACAAGTCACCAGTTTCATAAATATCAGAACAAGACTGAGCATTCCATAGACGTAAAGATACAAGGATAAACGACAGAACGTTCGGTTAAATTTTACAAATGTACACAAGTTTTTCATATTCGGGATGACTTCCTTATAGCCGAGGGTCGTTACCGGATTCAAAGCTATTAGCTTCGACCGGCCCGAATCTCGCGGAGTCTTGATCGAAGCTTCGTCACGTTTGAATTCCAACAAATATTTGCTCTTCATCTCGGCGAGCCTTCGCGCGTCTCCAAAGATATCGCGCTTACCCGAAATTTTCGCCATACTCTCGCTGTCGAATATTTGTGGCGAGAGGAAGTATTGTACGGTAAAGTCGCGAGGGCTATTAGCCGGAAAAGTAAAATCCTGAATTTGTGGCTGTTTCTCGCAAGTTTTTCGCTCGCGCCTCTTGTCGAGATTCTTCTTTCTGTACGAGTCATATTTTTTCATACGATCCAACTTGCTTGTACCTGTGGGCGACAAAACCTCGTAGCAACGTTTAGCGCTTCTCGAATCGCTCATCAAACGAGCCACGGTTTCTTTCGACATCGGGATAAAAGGCTGTGAATCGCTCAGCGTCCAAATAATAGCCGATTTTTTAGCTTCCAACTCGTGAGTCTCGTCCAATTTTCGCTTACGAAAATCCTTTGCACCTCCCTTTTTCTTCAATTTTCGCCACGGAGGACATTGGCTCGCGACCGAAACGCTTGAACTATCTTTGTTCGTTATTTGATTGGCCGGAAATGATCCTAAATTCGACCACACGTCGGTTACACGTGAAAATTTTGTCAATACCGGTCTTATGGCCGCCGAATCGTTTTGGGTTCCTATAGATTTTCCCCTCCCAAAATTTCGTGGGTTCTTTGAATTGTCATTTTCCCTCCATCGAGTCAAGTAAGGAAAAATTATTTGATCGCGCGGTTCGATTTTCTCGAATTCAACTGATTTAATAATTTTGATAGGGTCCGAATCGAAAGTTACATTCTTAGGCTTTCGGCTACTCGATTTGTTAATCGCGAATTGGGTAATCATTTTTTTAAGATCTTGATCGACTATTATTTTTTTGCGGATACCTCGTACGGGCCTTGATTTTTCGATGCAACCTCGCGTTGAGCGCGATTGATTATTCATTTTACTACGGGAACTGAGTGTTTCTTTCAACACGCTCGTTGCGATCGATGTTATTCCCCGAGATCTTCGCGTACGATCGTTGCGCGATTTGAGAAACAGAATTTGTTCGCTCTGCTTTAAGAGTGGGTCTTTCGTTTCGGAAGGAGAAATTGGCGATGTCGAAACGATGGGCACGTGTTCTACAACTAGGTTATTATGGGGTGAAGGCCGGGCTTGTTCGCGGACGTAGGGGAGTCGATTCAAATCAATTGCTTCTGGCTCACGCGTAGCCGGTGGCCGCGGCAGTGGAACAGCGAGAAGATCAGTTTTTCCGACTGTTTCGATTTGTTTCTTCGAACTATCGTTGATTTTTTTTTTACGGACTTTTCGTCTCGTCGAAGACGAGGATTTTGTGGGAGTAACGGGACATACCTCTTGCCACTGTGAACTTTTCAGCTGTTCGATATGAGCGAATATATCGTTGACTTGAACAACTTGGAGCATCACCATGTCCCAGAACCCAGCCAAGTCTTCGCACGTCGTTGGAAATTCTTCGCCAGGCACTTGATTCTACAATGAGAATAATTCATGTGCCGATACAAAAGAAAAGTAAACACTAGTATTTATTACAAACTCGAGGCTTAAGCTTTACATATTCAGTATTCAAGTTAGGTGAAAATGTTTCATGAACCTTAATTCAAACTAGTTTGTACAATAACAATTTCAAAACTCACAATATTTTTGTGACAGAGACCCTCGAATTGTTGCATCTTTTGCGTAGCAAGAAGTCTGGCTTTACCGGCGGCAGAGCGTAACTTTCCGGCAGCCTCTTCCGGGAGGGTGGCTGGGTCGGAATTGGTAAGCTCTGCCTCGGCTGAGGCCGCCAACGTGAAGAGCCTTTCCCTCTCGGCTTTTAGCAACTGTGAACAATAAAAAATAGTAACGTTTCTGTAGACGAGTATCGAACTTTGAAACGGTCGATAACCTAAGAGAAATTTTCACTACAGCTTTTCCCTACTTTGATAAAATAGTGGCCATCCTTGTCCTCGGGTGTGTTCTCGGTCGTTTGTTTTGTCGGCTCTGTCGCGGCGATACTCGTGGAACTTGCGCTTGGCTCGATAACGGGCAACACCACTTCAGGCGCAGCTGGCTGCTGATCCGGTATGCTAGTCACACTCGCGCTCAACTTCAGTCCTTCTTTCTCGGGAACGTTGCAACTGATATTCGCAGTTCCAGGCTGTTTGACCTTCACTTCGTTTTTTCGTGGTGGAGTCACCGATATCCTGTCAAAGGGCAAGCGCCGAATTTACTAGTTGTAGCAGAATTACCCGAGTTTTTTTAGCGAATTACAAAGCATAAATCAGGAAGTTCAATTGCGTTAGAAGGAATTTTTTTGCGTACATATCGTTCTTGAGGTCTTCTGATAGCATATAATTAAATGATTGCTACTTCTTACCTCTGCAACGGTTTGATTACTTGCTCCGTTCCATCTGTAGGTTTTCGTGGACTGACAACAGGCAATTGTGCTCTGAATTCCGGTCTCAAATGTCTCAGCACCGGTAGATTCTTCAACGATTCTTCAGTATTCGCGTTATCCGTACTAATGTCATTATTGTTGCTGTTTGATTTGTTAAAACTCGTGTCACTCGAATTAGGCTGTCCGGAGCCTCGCTTGAAGAAGAATCCTTGAGCAAGCGCACCGGGTCCGTAAAGACGCTCAACACGTTGCTGAATAAACGATTTTTCGCTATTCGACGAAGTATTTAACGTCTGATTATTCTCCGTTACTTCTATCGAGGAACCATTTGTAAAGCTGCTCTCGCTAAAGGAATTATGCGACACTGAAACACAAGGAAATTTATCTGTAACATCTACACTGTACACTACACACTGTAGCATCATCGCTCAGCAACATCGTCTTCTCATAAAATTGAGATTTTTTTGTTTCGGCCTTAAAAACGAAGGTGTCAAATATTCTTACCGGAGTGACCGGTCATCGCGGATCTGGGCGACGAAACCGACAAAGTCGAAGTGTAACTTTTGCTCTCGCGACTGCACGAAGTCACCGTCATCATACCGGGCGTTCTCTTGATGGGAGACGTTGCTCGAATCGGACTCAAATCCGCAAAATTTCCATGAAGCGGCAAGCCCCTGTCGACCTCGGAGTATCCCTGACATACGTTTATCGAAGTTCGAGTCTCGACGAAGCTCTCGATCTTGCACTCTTTGGCGCCGTTGCTGAAGCCGTTTTGTCGATCCATCGCTAACGGAGAAATTGACTGACTCTTCGTTGGATAATGTTGACCCGGTACGCCGAGATTCTCGCTCGATCTGCAAGAATTAAGTGACAAAAATATAAGAACCATTCCTTTCGGTCTGACAATGCGATTATTAATGTTTCTTTGCGCACCTGAACCCCGCTGGACTCGTTTCTCTCGTGATGAGCCTCGATCCCGGACTGCTGTCCCTCGAACGGAAACCTTCTCGCAGCTTGCTGTCGTACCTCGTGATACCGGAATAGCCACTTATGCTACACGCTAAGCCCAAGTAGCTCGGCTTCTTAGCTGTCAGCTGCTCTGGTTCGGCATTTCCGTTTTCGCCATTTACACAATCGACCAATACGCTCGGCTGTTGTTGCTGTTTCTGCAGTGTCTCGTTGCTGCCGTTAGAAAAATTTTCCTGCGGCGATGTCGCGTCACCGTTGCACGATAGATTTAGGCTGTGAAGTGTCTTTTCCGATATTGAGCCGACTGTCGCTTCTGCAAAGAAAAGACAAACCATTGAGATCCAGAGACCTTAGGTTCTAAAAACGAAGAAACAAAACATCGGCAATTCAAAAATTGACACAAGCCTACACAAACATATGCTTTTCGGCTACAAAAATAAACAACACATATACATTGTTATAAAATTGTACATATGAGTGAATGAACATTTGGCGTATCTTCACAGATTTATGTTTTATTCTACCAACACGACGATTTCGATTTTTTTCCCCGGAAAAGTGATGCAAAGACACGAATCTTTTTGTCGTCAAAAAATGAATTTCCTACACTGTAAAAAGGCACACTTAGTTCCGTTGGCACTCGGAAAGAAAGATTCATACTGTTGTCGAATGAAGATCACATTTTGGCGAGAAAGGGAATGTGCGGTGGCTTCGTTGGAAAAGCCGCGACGAGCACGGGAATAGCTTTAGGTGCAAGGAGTACAAGTGTATGCGCGTGTGTGTCAAGTCTCTGGGCTTGTGAGTGTGCTCTAACGAATGAAAGACGGCAGTGCAGTGCTTGTGACACTCTTGCGCTATGGCTATCTCGCTCTTGGCACCGATGCCACCGAAGCAAACACCCTTGCGGTGCCACAGTACAAGAGAGAGCGCGCGTATCTTTTCTAATTCTGATTCGGCGCGCAAGTTTGGAATAGCCACGCGGCACAGAGACACCCTAACGCAAGTAAGTTAATCTAATTCGAAATGAAGGTGCCACGGGATCAGCGACCGTGCTCCGGGGTCTGTAAACGCAACCTTGAGAATTTTAAGTGGATATTCTGTTTCGTTTATCGTTCAATCAACAATCTTACTGTAATTGTAAATAACTCTCCCTTTAAGCAGGCAAGATAGAAAAAGTTAATGATATTACATGATATTTGACTTAAAAAATGTATATATATCTAAGAAATATATTCAATTCGTGAATTTGATGTGACATAACATTATTAACAATTTGACGGTTAGAATTCTATTAAAAATTGTGATTCATGGTCCTTAAAAGTGTTACCTGCGTGATCGATTATAATCGTTCGCGTGTTAACGATTGATGTACCAAAAATGTCGTATTGGAAAAAAGCCAGTAAAATGGATAGTTCCCACTACGAAGGGTTAATGTAATCGCAAATTAATGTGCAGCGTAATGTGTTTTTAGTCTCTGGGCGGTGTGACACATTTTTTTTCAACGATAACATGCTCTTGGGGTATTGGTGGATTTTTGTTTCTCCAACCTGAACGGTCGGATGCCGAACGATCGACGTCGAGGCTGCAGCTACCGATGCTCTCCTGGCTGGTCATGTTAGGGTGCTTGATCGTAGTCCTGCCGACGTCAATCTCGTCAATACCGATAGCTGCCGTGTCTGGATCGATTCGTTGATAATTGAGCGGTTGTACGGCGAGTGAGAGAGGCCGCGTGCGACGATTTTGTCTCGAAGCGGGCAGACCCGTAACCGTTGACTCGGTCGAGAACTTTTCGTTATCTTCAAGGCCCGCCACCTCGCCGTGACCGGGACCCCGACGAGGACGTCGTCGTCGTTGATCCGACTTCAACTCCTCCGCCCCCGCCTCCTTCCCCGACCGATCCTCGTGTACACTGCCGGATTTTTTTTTTTTCATTTTCGTTTTCTTACATACACTCTCTCTCGTCTTTTCTTTTTTGGCTATTCGGCATGGTTTTTCTTTACACAGGATGCATCTCTTTGTGAGCAGTGCGATTTTCTTTTTTTTTGCTCGTATTATTAGTAGCCGTTGGTTTTTTTTATTCAATGTGGATTAAGCACCGGGTGCGTTGTGGCGCGTGCTCGCAAAACAATTGAAAAAGAAAACGGTGCTTGTAATTGTATTCGTGATTATCGTGCAAAGCCATTATCCATCTAAGTTTGAGGTGATGTGAAAAAGATTCGATCAAACTTTGGTAACAAATCTTTTTTTTTTTTTTTCGTTTCTAAATTATTGTTTTGCAACGCAGGTATTGCAATATTCGAAGTTTCACATCGTCTCAGGCTACATTGTTACTCCATAGGATTCGTGTGTCCTTGCGACAGGGAGGGGGGAGATATATAGCGTCACGAGCCGTGCATAATAAACGAACAAAATTGCGTCTCTCACAGAGCCTACATGTATACATGGGAAAATAAGTGCATAGGGTGCATCAAGTGCATGACGAGCATTATTATTCATTCGCCTGGCGGGAAGGCAAGATTGTGCAACACAATTATAGTTTACTACGTTATAACTCTGTACATGGGTGCGTTTCAATTTTTTTCAATGCCTCCGCGTCAATTCTATTTACAATATATAACACCGAGAAAATCATTCTATTTACAGAGGCAGAGACAAAGATTGTCTGGGTTCATTCGGAATCGGCGGTACACTTCAAGAGCGCAACAAAACACCAAACTCTCGTTTCCTATGAGCCTCGGAACTTATGTTTTATAAATAGAAATCGTCTATCCTACAGAGAGTTCCGGTTAGCGGCAGCGGAAATCTCTCAAAAGGACATTCGGTTATGTGTCATGGAAAAAATCAAACTTTCTTTATCAAAGCTCAGGCAGGACAATCCTTTTTTTGTACCTGGAGCGCCAATGTTTCCACAGAAAAAATTTCGTGGCGACACTTTTTTTGCTCGTCACTGGATTCACCGTGTAAGTGCCACTTTCGATCTTCAAGGGCATCGCTCGTTTGTTTTCAATTCGCTCGTTTCTCGCAAATACACGTCGATAATTTCTTTTTCTATCAATTAATCAATAATAATAAGTTACCCGATGAGGCGATAAATACTTCACGACGAACAGCTTCGTATTTCATTCACCTCCGCGGTCGAATACTTATATCCTTTCTCTCCGCGTTCATTCATGATTCGATAGTTGTCGAACGGTCGTGCGCATCTGGCATTGACAAGTTCGCCGCTTAACGACAGTTTCGCGCACGCATACAACGGTACCGAACGACCGGCGAATAATTCGCACACCCCGAAGTCCAAGCGTGCGGTCCGCGAGGCTATATATCGCGCGTCTATTCGCGTAAGGGGCGTCAGATCGAGTCGCGTGATGAAAGTAGTCGAAGCAGGTGAAGAAGAAGACTCAACGGGATCGCGATTAAAGCCGAAACGGCGAAGAGAACCCGGAGGGAGATACCACTTGAGAGTACAGAGAGAATTGTCAAGAGGAATCGGTCCTCGTTGGCTCGAGTACTTGCCGAAGAGTGGCATCGCCCCGAGAGTTCTCGCATTCCCGACGTCTCTCATCCCGCAACCAGCGGTATTTCTTACACTTCTTCTTCCCTTTCTTGCCTTCGCGACTCGGGTATACGAGGGTATATTTTTGGAACCCTAGCGAAGAGAGGCGAAGACGACACGAGCATCGCGACTCGCGGATACGTGTCTCAAATGCACACACGGGTGACGCTAGACTCGCCGACAGATTGTACGATAACGCGTCTGCATATTCTCTTGTAATAGGATAACTGACTGTCCTTTACGAACTGCGATACCTCGGACTTATGCGACGTCGGGTCGAAAGGGTGCAAAGGCCTATGTTTGCGCTTCTTGCTTATTGCGGCAAAAATACCGCTTTTCAGAGCAGTTACGACGAATATAGATGACAAAGGAAGTACGTTCCATCCATATTGCTTGAAACATATCGTCTCTCAAGAAAATTAGATACATTAAAAAGTATAATTGAAATTGGATAAACTTCTTCGAAGATATACTTCGAACATTCAATGGAAATAATATACATTATTCGTATATTATTATCCATTAATACTATATTCATATATTTTTTGATCGTCTAGATATTTTTAAATTCATCCGAGTGACTATGATTTTAAACATTGGGGCAAGAAATGTTTGCGACGATCTTTGTAAATCATTCTTATTTTGTCTGTTTCGTATCTTCCGATTTCTCAGCGAGACAGAACTACTACAAACGATTTACAAGCGATGCCGTAATAAAAACCGGAAGTGCTTGTCGTGAAAGGGCCGAGGGAGAAAGTAGAGAGTAGAGGGGCCTTATGGGATGGATCACACATTTTGTCGCGTGCTACGACGAGGGAGAGAAAAAAACAACATCGATCGTCGTCTGCCACACATGCACATACCGTGGGGATCGAGCGGGTCGTCGGGGTAAGTGACACCGGACGAACTCTCACTGCCGCCTCTCTCCTCTCTCTATATATAAACGCAAATAAACCACTCTGACTTTTGAACCGCGGCACACTTCGCGAGACTCGCCCTCCGGCTTTTCCCTCAAGATGTTACACATACTGTACTACGAATACACTTCAACCCCGTCGCATCAAATTTTTTCGGTTAAAAAAAACTGAGCGGGAATAAAAAATATTGCATTCGATTGTACGGAAAACAAATAAATCGTTTATGTTTACGCAATATTTGATATCCAGTTATCTCGATCAAGAAATCATGGAAAATCAAATTATTACCACAGAAAACTGCATGTATTTTCTTTTGCATAATTGTAGAGGAAAAAACATCAAGTTGGTACACGAGACAATTGTTCTAGTCTTTTCCCGTCTACTCACGTCTATGAATAGCGAAGGGATTCGAAGGAACGTCGCTCGCATCAGTAAAACTTGTAAAACTGTTGAGGAAAGAGGCACGAGGATAATTGAGATAATACGAAGTTAAGTAGAGTGTAGATAGCGCATATAGGGGAGAGAGGGAAAACTGTCGGTTTGGCAAGAGAAGTGAATATCCTACCGCGGTAGAATGCCGTGACGCAGCCGACCGGAAGTTCGAGTACCGGAGTACTCGTGCGTACCTAATCTTACGGTATTATCTAAAGAAGGTGAAATATATACGATGAGCGAGGAGAATTGAGAGGAGAGAAAAAAGAATCATACGAAGAGAGGACTCGAATCGTAGTTCGGTGTGGTGCAACTGTCGTTGGCCGCAGTGCGTGAGCGAGAGGCCAACCCGAGCGAATATATAGCGTGTAAGTCAAATTGTGCGTGGGATCGACTGTCGCTGCCCTTGAGATCACTCTGCTCAAGGAAGCCCCCTTCCCCCTTACCCCTAAACTCTGGTTTTTATTACTGCAGAGAAAGTTTCGTCGAGACACAAAACACTGGTGATTGTCACGATTGGTCCTTCACAATGTGCTTATACTCCCATCCATTGAAAATATCAATTTTTCGTCGTCTTCTTCGTCCGCATATTTTGTTTACACGAACATCTCGGGATATTCAGTCTAAATTATAAAAAAATATCTTGAAAGGAAAAAAAAATGTTGGAAACAAAACAATGTTCTCCCGTGAACATTAGAGTCCCGAGATCACGCCTATAATCGAGAAACGGAGTAAATCGAGTTGTTTTTTTTTTTAAGGAAATCAAGGTGGATGACCTCCAGTGCATTGAGAAATGAAAAGAAAAGAAAAAGAATGGTTTCCCAGGTAACTGCGACGATTTCGCTTGGTTACCGACTGACCGAACGAAAAGCTGTCCGACGTACGTAGGCAGCAGGCCAGGCGGGCATCTAACCGGATTTCCGAAAAAGGGAAAACTCCTGTGCAGCCCCCCCGATGCAGTATCGCCTGATACCCCTCTCCCTCCTCCTCCTTCATCGCGAACGCATATCGCACCTCTGCGCCCACGCGAGTCAAGAGTACCCGATTAATTGCAATCCGCGTTGTAGGTGCGAGAGGGGAATCAGCGGCACGGAAACCTGGACTCTCGTTACCGCCGCGAGGAACCTGTTATGTTCCGGATAGGCTCGTAGCGGGCACGAGGAACCCGAGGAATGCGAACGAGAAAAGAACGCAAGAGAAAAAAAATCAACGCCCTACTCGACAATGAATAACGGTCGGAGAAAAATAAGCTTGAACAGGGTCAATGCTGTCGATTCTACGGTGATTCACTTCACTATTGCTACAGTAGAATCTATGGGATAACTCTACGAAGCTCGAAGATAAATTCTTCGTCTTGCAACGCAACTGTGATGCATCTCGATAGCCGTTTTTGCCGCGAACAACTCGCTCAAACTCGCACTAGGGCGCGAAGAAAGTACCGTTCAAGGTCGACACGATCTCGCCGGTCGATAGACTCTCGGCCACCCTCCCCACCGCCAACCCCTCTCGTACTCATTGTTTTTTTCGCGGTCTTACGTGGCTCATACAAGCAGAACATTTTTCTACGTTATGCGGCCTATACGTTCGTAATGTAAATCATCGAGTCCTCGCGCGTATTTTGCTGTCTCGACAACACACCGGAAATATTTATTCCACACGAGAGTGTTCGTGGGACGGCCGGGATTTACCAGTCGCGGCAAGCCGTTTATGAATAAATACCTGTCGAAATGTCGTTGAATAACTCGGTACTTACAAGGTTTGATTAATGATACAACATTACAAGCAACTTTTACGAGACTCGAATCGCTTTACGATGATCTTTCAGCGTTGCATCGTTGCGTGGATTTCTTATTGTGAGGAACGGGAACAGGTGATTTAACACGAGCATCCGGCGAATAATTGAGACAAGAATGTAACGTAACGTTCAATCACCTTGTCGATATTCGCCGGTATCGTTGGAGCGACGAACTCGAAATAAACGGGAAAATGTAAATTCGACATCGTCGCACGAATCTTTCGAGTTATCGAGCTTTCTCACAATCTTTTGACAAGTAAATATCAAAGAACCGAGAGTCTCACTTTTTTTTAAACCGAATCGCTCGGTATATATCTATCGGTGACGAGTAGCATCGACAAAATTTTCACGAGCGAAGCAACTTGCTCTAAATGCTAGAAACAGGTGGGCAATGAGTGAAAGGTTGCTCGATCGAGCTTGAAAAAAAAATGGACACGACCGTTTTGCGTTACGCATCGCCGACCAATCCGGGAGATTTCGGATCAACAACAAAAAAACGGAACAAAAGTTTGTCTATCGATGTCGATGGGGTGTAACATACCCTTATATCTATTTGTAACGGCATGCATTAGGCGGAGATATATGTGCGTCGATGTATGGAACAATTTGTGAAACACACAGTCATTAGACACGAAAACACGCTTTGTACACAACGAAGTTGACGAAGAAAGGAAAGAAACGAGACAGGAGATGCGGCAAGAATGGATCACGCCGTAAAGACAGAGATCACGTCCTGCCTCAAACCTTCGTGAGAGCTACAACGATCGTTACTTACCACGTCGATCCTCGCTCGCAGAATGTCCGTACACGTCTTGGTAACCGCGAAAGAAAAAAAAATCTTTTGTTTTTTTTGTTCCTTTAAACTTCCGAAACGATCACTGACTCTATCGCGCGTTCTTTTCACCGCTTCGACGAAAATATTTTATCGCTAACACAGAAATGAATTTAGTGTCGAGGGTGTGACCCCGTGTGTGTGTCTGTCTCCGAATTTCGTTTACCCGTCACTGAAACCGTCAAACGTGGGAAACGCCGCGGCCATATTGAAGGACCGCTAACCGCGACGCTGCGCAGTCATGCGGCGACCGGCAAACCTTCTGCAATGAGTGCGGGACGTTCGAATGAAGATTCGATGGTTTAAAAAAAAATCTAATCTATGTACGGATCTTTCCTGCAGTAACGGAACGATGTTCGCCCGAATGAACGAGAATCGTTAACGATCTTATGATTTATTATAACCAATAGTTTAATATTATGAAATAATAAACTTTTATAAAACCTTGACATAAAACATCATCACATATTCGATCGGTTCGGGTTTTATAATCATGGAAAAAGTTTAAATCATTTTTTGAAAATCAGTGTAAAGATCGCTGATATTTAATTATTGTTATATGAATGAGTATTCAATAGACTATCAGATAATCTTTTTTTTGCAATGCGCGTTCCAATATCAATAATAATTGGAACAAAGTAGGTACTGTGAAATACTTTGTACAGTGTTTTTGTAGAAGTTCAATAATGATGTACAAATAACAAGACCTCTTATCGAGCGGCTGTTATTTACATTGCCAAGTGGTTATACCACCATTCATTGATTACTTCCTCATGGTCTAACGACACGGATGATTTACGATTGTGGGCTAGTCCAGGGCATGCGAAGATAGAAATAAACTGTAACGAGAGTCTTGCAAATATAGCCTTGTTGAACATGGCGTGCTCGCCGAAAGGATTAACACTGATACAGGCCTGTGTGCCTCGAAGTTGCGCGATGATCAATGTTTTCGGTAATGCTAGTACGCGCATCGTACGCTGCACATTCGCCTGGTGGGCAGAGTGCCGTGACATGGACACGACAGTAGAACTAGTTCGCTGAATTTCGATTAACGTACGATTCAGCAGGTAAGTAATTATCAACGAAAATCATTGATTAACCATCAAAGTATCGTGCGAACGATAGTTTTAAGTGATAGTGGTGACAATTATCGTTAAACTTAAACTCACAGATTTGTCGATCATTTTCTTTCAGGACACACACGCGGTACGGTCGGACCACGTGGGCCGCACGTTTCGACAAACAAGTGCCGGATTGAACAAATTTTGCGATGCGAGCTTGACAGGCTCGTTCGCGTGTCTGTTACAAGTTACGAAAAAAAAAAAAATCAAACTAAAGTCGTGGAATTTCGAAGATAACGTTTCGAAAAAATACGATGCAATAAATTCACGTGAAGACCAAAAATCCCGGTGTCAATAGAGCGGAGAACACAAAAAAAAAAACTACTCGACAAAATCTCTACTGCTAGAGCGATGGTTACTCGTCGGGAACGGCGGGATATTTGAAGCAAAAAAAAATTACCACTCTACGAGATCGGAAAAAAAAATTTGCGACGGTGAAACGAAATAACGCATCTGTGCAGCGGAGAAATGGCACGCGAGGAACCGGAAGTAAAAAGATTCAAGCACTCGACGATTTCCGATCACATTTATACGACCGAATTTCAAGATTTATTTACGAAAAATTGGCATGGACACAAGTCAATCGATGAGCCGAATATCAGCGTCATAACGAAGCCCTTTCGTGTATGCAAAATATCGAATTTTATCAAGAGTGAAACTTTCATGGACGAATTGAAAAACGAATTGTCGGACGTCAAGAGCCGTCGGCAGAGCATAGATCTGTATCAATTTGAACAAACGAGCGATCTTGCTAATGTAGAGAGTACAAATTTGCGACGTTTGTACGAGACCTTTCAGACGGACGTTGCAACGTGGATGGAGAAAAACACGAGAATCGAATTGAACAAAAAGATATCGATGTCGAGCTCGTGTTACTTCGATACCGATTATCTTCTCTGTCACGACGACAATATGGGGGATCGAAGAATCGCTTTCATACTGTATTTGTCGAAAAATTGGACGGTCGACGACGGTGGTACGTTGGATCTCTTTGATACCGATGAGCATGGTTTGCCGCGGGAGATTGTGCGTTCTCTCGTGCCCGAGTACAATTCTCTCGTGTTCTTCGAGGTGGTCGACAACTCTTATCATCAAGTAGCCGAGGTAACGTCGTCGGAAAAATCTCGATGGACGATAAACGGATGGTTTCACGGATCGCCACGAGTAAGCAATAGACCGCCGCGTCCCGAGCCCGATATTCAATTCTCCAAGCCGGAGGACAGTCCCGTCAAACTCGATGTTTGGATCACCGAGTCCTATCTCGTTCCCAGTATCGTCAAGGAGATTCAAAAAGACGTGGAACTCAAGTCTTACACGTTTCTGTCGAATTTTCTGAAGCAAGATAGTTACGAGAAACTCTCGAGAGACTTGAGCTCCGACAAGATAAATTGGCGTCGCGTCGGGCCGGCCGATGTTCGCAATTACGAAATCGCCGAAATTAACACATTGCCGCAGTATCTTGGAGACTTTTACAACATGTTCAAGTCACTGGCGATTTTTCGTTTGCTCAAAGATTACACGGAATTGGATCTCGTGCCGGACGAGAGTGCGTCTATGGATCCGAAAATGACCGTCGAGTTGCAACGTTGGTCCAAGGGATGTTACACGCTGATCTGTGATAAACCGTCGGGTTACGAGAATTCGTTGAGAGACGATAAAGCAGGATTGTCGTCGCAAACATCAACGAGCAACGGCGGCAGCAGTCGCGTCTCCTCGAGATCTCGCAACAAGGAGAAGCGGCCGCATCAAGCATCGGCCAGTAGCAACGAGGAAATATCCGAGGACGAGATACTTCGACGTATCTTGAAGGGCAAATCGCCGAAGCCAGAGAAGAAATCGTCGACGGATGGTCAGCCTCAACAGCAGGCATCTTGTTCGAAACTCGAGAGTAACAATTCACCGTCGAGCTCGAAACGCGGCGCACCGGTTAATCCAGATTCCGAGGATTCGGACGTCTCGGATATTGGTGATTATCTATCCGATCCTTTCGACTGTTCTCTCGAGTGCTCCGAGGCTGAGGACGACGCGGGCAACTCGAGCGTCGCGGAACCTGGCGCTCTCGACGTTATAATGCAATTTCACACGAGCAAAATATCCGAAGACGATACAATAGACTACGTGGATCCAAGAGAACAAGAAGGAGCACTGATTCACGTGCCCTCAAAGGATAATCACTTGTGTCTCGTCTACAAAACCGTCGGTACGAGTAGACTTCACAAGTACGTCAATCATTACTGCAAAGGATACTTTTACAATTTGATATGTACGTACTACGAGTAGCGAAGTGACGATTTCGTCGACACGAAATTAAAAGAAGATAACATTTTCATTTCTCGCAAAGGATGAAAAATAAAACTAAAAATTCGCAGCTAGTTTGTGTCGTTTATCGAGAGGTGCATCGTTATCCGATGCCCGGGAAATTTTGTCGTATGTGAAATTATGCATATATGTATATGTTATCGACATATAACGTGGTAATTGTCAAATTCATGTCGACACCCTTTGTATAGTATTTGTATCAATAAAAATTATCAGTATTGTATAGATTTCGGGGTTTGAAAAATTATTGAAAAAAAAAAAATTGGAAAAAAGAAACATAGCGAAATAGAGGGACATGAAATGCAGGACTCATTGACATTTATTAGTTGTATTAGTTGGGTGCGCAAAATTCAACGATTAATTACAGCATAACAAAATTATTCGATTAGATTTTTGTTGGTCAGAGAGAGATTTAATCATGCACATTTAGAAAATAGTATTCGACAAAATGCAGGGTGCTATTTTTTTCAGATCTACGTCATAAATAGGGATGTTCTTCTTTTTGTTGTTTCTTTTCTTTACTACGAATCTGTGAATTTTACAGAGGGAAAGCGTTTCCAGATGCGTATTATATTACAGTAACTTAGATGAATCCAACAAATATGCTCGTCGATTTTTTTTATCGTAAGAAAAGAACTATCGAAACAATAGAATGGAAAATTAAAAGAAAAAACAAAATTGCTTACGCTCTATAGATGCGTGGATTATACTCGACGGTTGCATCTTCTTCGGAGTTTTTTGCAATCGGGCTCCCGGTGTTTGCATTCTCGTCCCTATTGACATTATCGTTCGTTCTGTCGGCTATCCGTGCCTAGAAAGAAGTATAGGATATCTTGTACTGAACGAAGACGCGGGTTATTTGTTTCGTCGACTATGAGCGAGTGATACTCTTTTTCCGGTCAACGAGTTTGCGAATGATGAGCGACGGAGAAAAACGATGCAAGATCGTTACGCTCGATCGAGTATCCGTCCAGGGGAGTGTTTTGTCATAGTGAACGATGAGACTGTGGTATTTTTTTTTGCTCACCTCGATCGCAGATGAAGACGAGGGCGAGGCACCGCCGAGCATCCTCTTTCTCAGCTCGTTCAACTGTAACTCTCGTTGATAACTGACGTCGCTCTCCTGCGATTCGTCGCGTTTCGTCTCGTTCACAGACTCGCTTGAGTACTCGACTCTCAACCACGGACATACCGTTGGCGAAGATGCCAAGGACCCCGATGTCGCTTTGCTTCCTGGACGCGGCAAACGAGGCGAGAGTCGCCTCAGCAGGGATACGATCTTTGATCTAAAAATGCATGATTCATTCCATTAATCAAATGCTCTTCTTTTATTCATCATCGATCATAGAAATTATCTTTGATAACGAAAAACTGACGTACTTGGCACTTGGTGTATGAAGACCACCGGAGGTCAAATTAGGACTTCTCGATAATTGTTCGGCACTTCTGCTCGCGTCACGCCAATCCCGATTTACCGCGCGACCTACTCGCCAATCGAGACTGTTACTCTGACGGGCTTGAAGCGCTGCAAAAACATCGTACGGTATTTGTTAATTCTCCATTCAGTTATCCGAGCAGGTGTTTGATGAGATGCAATTTTCTTCTTTTACCTGGCTCGGTGGCTGACTGACCCATTCTCCAGTCCAACGAGCCGCTATTTCTATTTACGTTATAAATGTTATCACAGGACTTTGTTGCGAGGCACGTTCCTTGGTGACGGCGTCTCAGCAGTCTTGATACTGGTCCCAAATTTCTAAAATCAAACAGTATTACACTCAACGATAACCGTTGAAACTTCGCGAGCAGTGAAACGGGAGGGACGACTACTTACTTTTTGAACTTTCTCTGTCCACCAACGACTGGCGGTTTATTTTCACACGGTGCAGTTTCGACCTCAATCTCGACCTCCGGGCAGTAAGTACCGACGCGTACATGGCTATAAGCGGCTCTCAGTTGAACACCGTCGAGCGGACGAAAATTTTTTCTCTCGGTCGACGAGACTCGCACCACTTCGATCTTCGGACGTTCGTCCATACCGCACAACATTGATAGACAGATCCGACAAACCCGCTCGAATTCTTTCTATCACCTATTTTCAATCATATTTCTCCGATAAAATGACACGGCTTGGAAAAAAAAATCGTCGAAAATTGAAACTTGGAAGATAGCGCGATACTTTCGTGATTCATGTCGAGATAGCGAAGCGAATCTCTCTCTGCAGAGGCAAAGAGAGAGCACTGGTATTTGTAACGTTATAGAAATTCGATGGGAGATGTATACGATGAGCGATATCGGACCGTGAGGTGAACGGTGTGAATCATCGAGCTCTACTAGTCGCGCGTCGAAACTTCGCTTCGAAGATTCTCTGCTCTGGCTCCGGCAAACGCGTCGCCACTTCTTTATCACACATCGGTGGCTTTTTAGAGCAGCAAAGGGAAAAAAATATAATAATTAAACATGTGTAGCCCTCCCACCGTTACCCCTACTCCTTCGACTGTGTGCTTTTCCTATACTGTATAAATGCTGCTATCGTTGCGCTTATGATGTTACGCTCAGGCGAGCATTTCGAGCTCAAGAACCCATCGGCTGTACGGTACGCCTTCCCCCTTTGAACACACATACTATATTCGCCTACGCTATTCGATATCATCGATAATTGCAGGTGAAAATTGTATCACTAAAATCCTATCGACGGCATTAATATCGATTCGGTATCCATGTCGCATCGTGAACGATTTGTCCGGTTCAATTTCTGTTTCAATTAGAAATGACATTCTTTATAACGTGGTTTTTCAACGTTTCTTTGGTCAATAAGAGGGCCTTTTTCCGTAAATAAATAAACGTTAATGGACACCAAGTGTAAAAAATTCTTTGATAATTTCGAAACGTGAAAATTATTTTGCTGACTAAGGTATTAGATTATTTGCATGCGATGTATATTGCGTGTGATTTTTTTTGTACGTAAATCGATTAGAAAAACAAAAACCCCGATTTTCTAAGCAGTGAGTACGCGCTTTGATGCGATTCCGATCATGTCAATGCGTCAAGCGGCAAGGACTTTTTACTTCGATTCTAAATACCAGCAATTATCTACTCAGTACTATTAACTGTTACGCTCTCCCTCTCTCTCCGTCTCTCTGCGTGACGCGCCAGTGCGACACTGATACAGATAGAATTATGAACGTAGGTAGAAGCACTAACACGGCCTTGGATGATTCGCGAACATCGCGGTCTACATGAGTCTCGTGTCACGAGTTTTCATTCATGGAATCTCAAAGACTTGAAGCCACTGTGAAGTGTTAATATTTACACATCTATACTCAATGCTATTCAATGTCCCTCCTCCCTGCCTTTGTATTTGAACGAAAAAAGCTTGGAGGCACAATTCATCAAAACGTAATTTAGAAAAATGTGAAATACACAAATTTCAAGCTAAGCCGCGTGCTCGGAGGCACACCACCCTCGACGCTAAAAACTTCACGATTTTTTTTTTTTTAATAGGTCAACTCATATATCAACTTTCTATGCTGTGAAAAAAAATGTATTGAAGACAATTCGACTGTGCAATGACTCATTTGGTTTTTTGTAGATGTAAATTACATTTTTGAACGTTTTGTAATGAAAAGGGTGATGTACCGTTTCACTATTGACTTTGCTCGTCGCTAAAGTGGCGTTTGTAGCGATGTATTGCACGTGCGTTCTTCTCTACAGTGAGAATAATACCTGATGAACACAATGACACGCTCGACGCGATTTTCCCGTGACATCTCCTCCGTAGCGCTCGGCGACTCTCGAGATTCGCTCGAGACCTCCAAGAGAATATCCTTGACTGGTGTGTCTCGCTATTCGCGACTCTTCCGCGTTCCAACGTTGATCAACATCGGCAACTGCGTCGACCACCGTCCTCGTGAGTCCGACTTTATCATATGTATCTCCCTTCTCTTTATCTCTGTCGCGCTTACAGAGTCGACAGTGCAAAACACGCGAGGCGACGCCCGTCCCGAAAGATACTAACAACACGTCGTAGCTTCGTACGTATGACTGAAGATCCGTTGGTCATGCTTCCTTGTAGCTGAACCGAGGTACAAACTCGTGTCTCGCGCCCTTATCACCCGGCACGTACCGCCCACTCTTCGCTTACCACTCGTCATAGTATACTTTATACTGTTGGAAAAAAATCGAGAAAAAAAAATGCATACCACACCTTCGACGTTCTCGAAATTGAATCATCATTCAAACCATCTCATGGTCTCAAAAACATTACGAAAAAATTTGAAAAACACATTACACAGGTAACGTGCACTCACAACGTTCATCGAAGAAAAAAGTATATAAATATTATGATAATGTCGATATAGACGCTAACGACAAAACGTTAGAATTCATTGAGTTTTGAGCTTGCCAGAGACTACCGGGAAAAGCGTCGTTGGCACGCCGTGTAGCTCTATTTATAAAATTCGACCTGGCCACATATGTATATGTATGTATTATTCACAAGCATTTCTACACGCTTTGCGACGCTTCCCTCGTCGTCCTTATCGAAATCTTTTAGTATTCCCTCGGATTTGATGGATACAGCACGAGAAGGTGAAAGTATATACATAACAAATAATAATTGACGAGTATCAAGAGAACGAGTGTAATCGAGACTTGTCGCGATCACTGGCGCGGGATCCTGCTGTAGACTGTGGATAATAAAGCTAGCGAAAAAGCTCCTCGTACACGCCTACCAAGCTCGTTGAAACCTTCTGTCCCCGAGTAGTTGTATGTAACGAGAGTACACACTGTGTGTGTATATCACGGACCTGCGCCGTGAATGCCTTTTGAGAGATTATTCCCGTGTGCCAGAGCCGACGACGCTTTCAACAAAGCTGCACCCGTCTCGATCTCCCCTTCTCTCTTTAATATCCAATAAATATGTATACATTTTTGCGTGTCAACGTAGACGATGAGCTAACGAGCTGTACGGATGGGAAAAAAAAAGATTTAATAAAACAATGATCCAATTTTACTTTATCAATTTCGATAAGATGAAACGATTACACGTTATCGTGTCATCCGCGCGACGATGTTTACCTCTCAAGAACCGTGACCTAAGTGCAAGGGCGATAAGAGGTGCGCTTCGAAGAGATTTTTTCAACTATCTACAGATTCAAGAGTGCGATCCATCGACGCCAGTAGCTACCGCATCTTTGTAGGGTCGAGACGTCGACTCGCGCGCGCTAATTGACATTACAACGCAAACATTTGACAAGATTAAACAGAGAGCAGTATACAATGAGATGTTTTCCGACATCGTCATGGATTTTGAACTATTTTTCAGTTTTTTGTTTCTTTTATTTCAGTTCTCTTGTCAGGTAGTAAAAATTCAATAATATTGCATATTGCATCGATAAATGCAAGGGTTTTCCAACACTAATCCAACGCTGAACTTCAAAGGTATTTATTTATCATCGTCGATCGGGAATAATTGAATAGAGCTCGTCGACAAAAAAATAAGCTTCGATGAAAGATAGAAACTTTTATTTAAACCACTCGTTCAATACATGAGCGAGAATTCGTCGCTTGTCCCGATGGTTCACTGTATTCCTTCCGGTCTGGGAATTCGGATGGAGCCGGCCGAACTCTGAAACAGAATCTTCCTCGTCGCAACTTACCACTGCAAATTTCCTGGGTGGATGAAAAAAAAAATCTAGAAGGGAAGAAACAGAGGATTCTTTTTTTTTCGTGGAACTGCGAAACTGCACGGAACCATCACTTTCACCAGTGGCCGAATTTTTCCGAACTGTTGCACGCTAACCCGTCCTTAATGTTCTCCACTGAAATAGTTTGATCGCGATTATCTATTCAGAATTTTGTCGAAAATTTAATGAAAACAAAAATTTTTGTAAGAACCACACAAGTCAACGACTCCACAGCGGTCGACAACGATCACCGAGAGGCCGGAAGAGCACATATTCTCTTTTTTTTCTTTCAAATGTGTTTTCGGAGGAATCGACGTAACTATTTAAACAACCTCGGCAATAATTGTTTGCTTCGACGTTAATTATCTCGAGGTATATGTCGCAACAAACTCACAGCACCATTTGATTTTTTTTCCCGTTTTCCTTTTTGTATCACAGCAAACTGCACTTAGATGAAACAACGGATTAACAAACGGAACCAGCGAACAAACTTCAACGAGAACTAAACTGCAAAAAACCATTGAAGAAACGTTGCGAAAACGTATGAACTGTGGAACTACTTGCACGGCTGTCGAAAAATAGAGTATTTCGCAAGAGAGATGTTTCGTTTTTTTTTTTTTTCTTTCGTTCTCTCGTAAGTCACCAATAACACGCATGCGGAAGATTGAAGAGACCGAACCAAACGAAACTGTAGGCCAATTTTATGAACTCTTGTCGATTTAAAACAGGTGTTGGGCGATTATTTTGTGATGTGAAAATTAAACGCATTCGAGTAGATATGTTTTTTTTGTCTGCATAGCCGCATCTATTTGTTATTTCAATTTTTTTTCATTCAAACCACCTGCTGGTATACACTTGATCCACTGCACCTTGGTTCGTCGACGGGCGTAGATCGGATGCATTTTTTTTTTACATCTCCCGTTTCTCAATCTTGCGAAACACAAACACACACAGAGAGATAGAGATATTATTGAGAAACTATAAAACTACATCTCGTCACGCCGAACCCGCCCTCTTGTTTTCTACCGCCGATCTTTCACCCGTCGACGAAGAACACCGACACTTTTTTACATCACTTTACACAAGTTTCAATTTTTTGAATTATCGATACTTTTGCGATTTTTGTTTTTGTCGAACGCCACGAATATACCACAAAGCACGCGTGCGTACCGCGTCCGCACTTGACCACCAGCTGGTTTTCCACAAACTCATTGACAAAATTAATCGTTGTACGTCTATACGTTTTTCTTTTTTTTTCTCTTCGTTACTCTTTTTTTTTTGCTCAATGCGATTGACTCTGCAAGTCCTCGTTGTTCATTTCAAACTCATCCTCTTTCTTTTTTTCAAATCCCTCGATTCAAACGAAACAAGTTCACAAGTCGTCACTAAACTTTTATCCTATAAAAACTGATAGTTTCGTATGATAAGCAACAACATTCCCCTCACCCTCCCAGTAGCACTGTCTCCACACCCAAGGGTCACAGTTTTCATATACTTTTTTCTCGATTTTTTTTTGTCACAGTCAGAACTTGATAACCAACCAAACAACTGATTACTCACTATTTGTTTTTTTTGTTTCTTTCCCTTTTTTCTTTACGACACAAGCACTTAAGTTTTATATTACGTCACACGAGGAGAATCTAAATATTTTTATGTATAGATATATATGTTATGTATATATATATGTATATATAAACGACTAATACGAAGTTAATTGAATCCGAATTAACTACATCTAGGGTTTTGTTTTTTTTTTGTTTTCTTACAGTATAACGACGACTCGTCGATGTCTTAGTTCTCGCCTACCAGGCCTTTCACATTTTTTTACTCTAAAAAAAAAGCGCGCCAACTTTGTCCCTTACGTACACGTGACTCGACACTACCACCTCTTTTCGTTTGGGACCCGTCGATCAACTTTGAAAAATGTCACATTGTCTTTTGTTACCTCGCGTTATTCATATGTTGTCATTGTAAGATACTCGTTTAGTAATAATAAAGTATGTCCATGTTGCCAATTATCAGAGTGATAGAATATGCGGTTGATGATTTCGTGTCTCTGTGATTTTAAAATCTATTTCAACGTTTAGCCCCTCGTCGACGTTTTTTTTTACGTACGGAAGCATCGGGACGTCGAGACGAACTAGCGAGAGATTGTCAATATACGATTCCAAAAGAAAAACATAGAAATCATTCCGCGCAACACGAACATATCAATCGTCGATCCCGACGACGTCCTATCTACACCGACCTGCAATCCCACACGATTAAGTCACGGACATTTTTTTTTTATGAATCAATCATTAACAGTAAAATTGAAATCGCGAATGTGAAAGAGCTGTGTACAAATTCATCGTTAATCCTCTTATCATACAGAATTAATAACTAACGCGGGTGAGTCTCGGATTATTGGCGTGAGTAAAGTCTCGAAACTTCATCGTCAAGCTAAGAATTGCCGTTGAGAAAAAAATAAGAGACGATCTTCGACTCCGTTTGGCGGAGAGTTTGAAGAACGAAGGTAAGGGGTTTCGCGTTCGCGATAGGCCGACGCGATTCGATACCACGGTCGTCATTTTGTTTTCACGTAAAGAAAAGAAAAAACATAGTGTCGTAGACGGAATTGTTCCCCAGCGGAAAAAAAACAAACAAAAAAAAACCTCGATAAAAAATAAAACTTTTCGACGTGTTATCATTTTGTGTGTTCGGTTTTTTGTCACGATTAATTTTTTGTTTTGTTTTAGGCGCTACCGCCTTTGACGACCACGATTACAAGATGATCCTCCTTGAGACCCTCCTCGCTGAGGCTCGGACACGTGCGTTTGAGTAGTTCGGTGGAAAAGGCGCACGGTGGAAATGCATAAAGTACACCAGTGCCCTCGGTATCCTTGTTGAGCAAAGATATAACACCGGCGGCTTCTTTTTGTTTCAGATAAGACACGAGATTTCTCAACGGTCTCGTTTGTACATTTGCATCGTCGTTTGTTATTGCCGCGCTCGAGCCCGCCAATCCGAGGAATATCGCGTGAGAGCTCGACGTCTGAATTCTCTTTGATACATCGTCGAGTTTCGGCTGATCGAGACGCAATCGCTGGGTTATTCTCAACATGTGTTTTCCCTCTTCGTCCTTCATCAGTGCTTCGATAATATCGGTGTCACCATCGGTGAGATGGAATTTCGCCGGAAACAGTGAATTTTTGAGTATCAAAGCGCCCTGCCAGACAGCGATTGACTTTCTCGCGACTTCCGTGAGTGTCCTCGACGTCGAAAGCATACCCGTGCGCGCCGTTTCCGAATCGGAATCTGAGTCCATTGGTCTTCGTCGCGGCGACCGCGATCTCGAACGATCCACGCCGGGTTCGCGTGAAAGTGATCTTCTCAAGCCTCGCGGTGTCTCGTACTCCAGTTCCGGTGGTGGTCTCCTGCTCGGCCAGTCGGCTTCGTCTCGAACGTAACCGCCTTCCGGATAAGCACCGCGATAACCGCTCGCACTGCTGCTGCCTCCACCACGTCCGCCAGCTCCACCGCCGCGTCTCTCGTGCCACGGTGCGCCACCGGAACTTCCGCGTCCACGAAAACCTCCTCCCCTCGGCCCGTATGAGAATTCGGGCTCAGCCGGATATCCGTCGTACGGCGAAGCGTCGTAGTCGATCGGTGGTCGTCTGAATTCCGTCGCGGCGCCTTCTTCTGCTGCGTACGGTCGCGGTTTGAAGCCAAAGCCCGACGTGACATCGGCGAAATCGACGCGCAATCTGCGATCAGGACCGCCAAGTGGAAAACCTCGCATCTCTTTTACGGCCGCTTGAGCGGCGTCGATAGAATCGTAGAGAATGTAGCCGTTGCTGTCGCCTTTTATGTAATCGATCTTCTTTATCGCTCCGAATCTGTCGAATTCCCGTTCGAGCTGCGGTACGGAAGTCCACGGTCCGAGTCCTCCGACCCAAATTCTCGTTGTCGGTGTTACCTTGCCATAGCCAATTTTACACTGAAATTTACCGATATACTGACCGGAAAGTTCGACCTTGCAACGATGAGCCATATCGAGAGTTTGAAAACGCACGAACGCGTAAGCATTTCCGGTACCCGGCGGGGGCCTCTTTATATCGATGTCGTCGACTATGCCGTATTTGCTGAATATACGACGCAACTCTTCCTCGGATATGTTTATCTCGAGATTACCGGCAAATAAAGTTCGCGTCGCGAGTGGATCATCCTCCGGTTGAACGTGATGCAGATAGTTTGGAAATTTGTCTTTTTTGTTCTCGATGCGCTCGAAAGCGCCACCGCCACCGCCGCCACCACCGCCGTGAACCTGATGGCGTATCATCATGTGACGAGGCTGACCATAGTGATGAGGCGGTCCTCCACCGGGATGATGAACGTGCGGGGGACCGTGGTGCATCGGTGGCCGAACGAAATCGTGATGTGGCGGCGGTATCGCTTCGCGACGCAATTCTCGATGTGGCGGAAGACCGACGGGCGGACCGTAAACGCGCTCGTATCTCTCGAGAGGTCGATGCCTCTCTGCTGGACCCGGTGATCTCGCGTAATAACGATCGTAATCCGGTGGCGTTATCGATCGCGGACGACGATAAGTTTCCGGTCTCTCGTAAACCGGCTCTACCAATGCGACCTTGTCGTACAATATTATACGAGGTTTCGCGTGTTTAGCGTCGCGCGCATCCTCAGAACTTCGAAAACACACGAAAGCCACGCGTTCGTCCAACTCGTGAGATATTCTTATGGAAAAATCGCCGAATTTTTTGTACTCCCGATAAAGCGTATCCTTGATTATTTCGTCGCTTGCTTTTGGATGAATCGAACTGACGCATAGAACTTTGTAGCTGTATGGGCGTTCAGGTGGCAATTCCCTCGATGCCGCTCTCATGTAATCCTCTCGGTGAGAACTGGATTCGACATAACGCGCGTGAGACGACGCTCGAGGCGGCGGACTCGGACTGCGAGCTCCTCTGCTGCGACGACGCATCCTGTCCGGCGTTATCCGCTCGTCGCTCGATTCGTCGTACCTGCGGAACAGACGATGCGGTCAGCCATTGTTCCAATGAGAGTTGCAATGTAATTTTAGAAGTTTGGGGAAAAAAACGCTGTTCAACCATGCGACAATGGAAGACATATAGTTTGTGGAAAATACATACTTCATTAAAAAAAGTTGTTTCATATTATTATACAGACAAAACTACAGACTGTCCGACCGATCGTCGCAGTTATATTTAATATATGCAAATAAAAGTCAAGCATTTTTTGATAAATACTTGTTATCAGCAAACCAAAGTTCATTAGATGGTGTATTTGTTTTAAAGAATGTTTTGACAAGCTCAATTATCCTAAGCAACAATCAATAAGAAAATAGAAAGTAAAAGCTGATTACAAACAAAAATGATTTCTGTCCGGCGTAGCGTATGGTTCAAAAATTTGAGATATATATATTCCATGCAAAGGGTTTTTCAATTCATTTCATGGCTAAACTCATGTCAACTCAATTTTTCCAGAAAATCAGCTACGTCAAGCAAATACAGAATAGACGCCAATCCCTGTTGTGCACAAAAAAAAATGCATCGTTCATGCTCATTGGGTAGATTCAGTGCAGCATTGAAGTTTCAAAATTGGTAGACAAGAACTACTCCATATTGTGCATTTCAAAATTACAGTAAATCTGTAACTCGCGTGAAAATGCGTTTTCCAAAGCGATAAGCTAAGCTGTTTATGTTTATTGCACTGTCAACATAACATTCGAGTTCCGAATCATCGATAATAATTGAATATTCTATCTCGTAAGTTTTTACGTTCGAGCGAAGCTTTTTTGTTCGTAGTATAAATTCGTCGATGAGGTAACAAGAGTAAAGAGAAAGTCAGTGAGCGAGGGCGATGTTAATGAGAATGGTCATTGCGGGTGTTAGTCGACGCGCACAAAGGAGCCTCGGGTTGGCCACGCTAGCGACAAACGAAGATGTCTGCCAAAAACAAAAAAAAAATTCGACACTTCACTCGAAATAAATGATTCCCGTTGTTCAACGCAACCGCCGAGCATCGCGATCATGAAATGAGAAAAAAAACGAAGTGCGTCGTTTGTTGCAATTGTTTCGTTGGTTTTACGAGAGGAGAAACATTTGATAACGTACCGCCCCATCGATGATCTGGTCCGCTTGACGCGAGGCGGTGGGGTGTCGCGACTCGAGCTTCGCTTCATGTTGTTGCGGATCTTAACCGTGATCTTGTGCCGGTCGTCGCGCGGAATCCCAATCATCAACGCTGTATTATGCACAGTTTAGTCGGACGAAGAACGAATAAAATGAATTAAAAAAAAAAGAATAAGCGCCTTTTCGTCACAGTTTGGCGTGAATGCGCGTGAACGAAAAATTCGGTGACGCGCGTTTACAGCCCCGATGAACACTCGACGATACTTTTTCACCACCTTGTAAAGCGCCGTAACCGACTTGGCCTCGGAATCTAACTAACAAAATGGCCGACGGTTTTGCGTCTCCCCCAACCCCTTACCGATACAGCAGCGACCTCTTCGGCACGTCAGTAGTGACGCCATTCGTACCTTCTCGTCCACGTTCGGTGACGCGCCGAATTTGAATCGACTGCAAACAAGATAAAATTAAACTCCGTATGAAAAAAATGTCCACATAGCTAAAAGATAACTTCGTTTTATTGGCGAGAGTAACAGACGATAAGAGCCGATTCACGATAAATACGAAACTCGTTATATCACTAAACAATAATTTACATTATAATCTTAAATAGTTTAAGCTTAAAATATTTAAAAAAATAAGGCGTATTATTATCTAGGCAAGTTCGAAGACCGGATGTAATCGAGACAAGCTTTCTTTGTTTTGCACCCAACTCTCCACGAGTTTCTCGACTTTCTCCCGTGTTTTCTGCAATAAAATATAATTGAAGTAGACCATTATAATGATTAACGATCGAGATAAATGTGAGAAACTTCGATACCTCCGTTTCATCGGATTTCTCGAGATCCAATCCCTCGAACAGTTGAACTATGCTGAGAGCCCATATCTGATATCCAGTTCGTGCAAGCCAAATGTTATCGTTCAAGCTTCCCAAGACAATGTTCTTGTTTCTCGTGGCAACGTTTGATCGCCGCCTTTCCGCGAATCTCTTCGTTACACTCTCCAAATTCACGCTCCAAGGAACTACAGTTCTCATCTTAAGATTCTCCTTTTTCGTACTGGCTTTGGAGCCAGATCCCTTTTCATTTGGATTTTTCATGTTCTCGAGCATATTGAGAAATCGCTTCCTATTCGATTCAGCGTGTTCCGTTGATATTTGGCGCTTTGTGGATTTATTCGAGCAGTTACTCGTGTCATTGACTTGTTGGGCTGCGTCCGCAGCCGCGACATCACGATAGTATCCTCGCTCTTCGGGCGATAATGCTTTCCAACGTGTTGCCAATAGCTTTGCAACTTCGACGAAGTTTATACTTGGATTGTCTCGAATTACTGAAACAGGTTTAACGGTAGCCCACTAGTTATTTTCGGAAATCGGTCGTAATAGGCGAATAGACCATTTAGTCATTTCACGTACTCTCGGCTCTTGTTTCTTTCGAGAACATCCGAAAGCCCTTGCAACCAATTGTCTTCGCGTCCGACTCAGGCTCTTCGATCTCGCCTGTTGCATCGTCGACAGCGTTAGTGTATATCCTCACGTCTGTACCTCCCTAAATTTTTAGAATCGGAAAAATATTAACGGATTATTGGAAACACATCATACATTGCCTGGATCAGTGTAATTCATTCTTACGTGAAGATTTATCGGGACCTGGCCTTTGCTCCAAGCCTTCTCGGTCAACTCATTCGCAGCTTCCGCTATCGTAGTCGAAAATGTCGAATGATCTTTTACAGTATTTTCCAACACTTCTTCGCTCGGACCCGAATCACGATGCGACATCACTTCCGGTATCAAAATCGACGATCCCGAATCATCTTTTCCGCTATTTTTCGAAATTGCCTCGCCTTCACCCGAATCTTGATACAACAATTTAGAAATCTCTTCGGCACTGAAGTCTTCTCCCAAATCAACTACCGGCAACTGACTTATAGTTTCCGAACTATTCGTGGTTTTTATGTTTGAGCAATGATTCTCCTTATTCGTCATCATTTCGAAAAGACTTCTCGCCGTGCGACGATATTTCGGAGTTTTTTCGCCGCCAACGACTGCTGCAGCGGTCTTTGACGCGCTCATATCTCTCGCTGCTTCATCCTCATTATTATCATCCAACTTTCTTTTCTTAGACGACGGTCGAGCGACTACGTTACGCGTTTCTTTGATCTCTGTGCTCGTGCAATCGTGATATTCGTTCGTTGTGTCGTTTCCGATCATGGGTTTATCGAGAGTCACGTCTTGCGATTTTTCGACGATGCCGTAGTACTCAACCAACAGTTTGTCCAATATCTCCAAGATCTTTGCCTGTTCACACAAACACTCAAGTCATATTACTTGTGAGAAATGAATAACTAGATAATAATGCCATTGTAGTGAATCCCTACCAGCTTCGTGAGAAGAACCGTCGTTTTATTGGGTTCCAAATTAACATCAATATCCGCTGGTGGTACGTCGAGAATGGCGAGGAAACCTGGCTTCTTCCTCGCGGGTATTTTATCGCCAAGATGCTCCACCAATCGTTGATGGACAACCTCCAAAAGAAGCTTCATAAACCCCATTTCGTTTGTTTCATATATGAAAAATATATCTCAAACATACTTTTTCAATCTCCTTGTACGAAACTGGCCGCTTATTGACAAACACGTGTTGTCCGACTTGACAAACTTCCGGCAACTCTTTGGCATCATTCGCAGGTATCACAAGATGCAAGTCTACCTCCTGTGTCTTTTTATCGACAAAATCAAATTGAGCAATGCATTTCTTTCCAAACAGGCACAACAGGCTCTCTCTAGTCGTTTCCGTCGAGGGTTTCGTCAGAATATTACTGCTGTTCACTCTGTAGCTTATTCGCACTCTCGGATGACAAATGGCAAAGAAACGCAATGTTGTTTCCAACAATTTCAAATCGTGATTGGCACGCTTGGTGCCGTTCATTATTTGTCTTCTAACCGGAAGATCTTTGAATATAGATCTTGCCTGTACGGTAGTTCCTGTACAAATAAATGTAACGGTTAATATTTGTCCTACATGAAATTTGTAGAATTTGTGCAGTATACGAAGACGAACCGATTGAACGATGAGAGAACTCGAAACTCTCAACAGTTCCATTGTGATTCATTCTGTACAATCTGGCTGCATCGTCGTCACGCGTCTTAGTGATTATTGTCACATCTGCAACTTCGCATAGCGAAGCAAGGGCCTCACCCCGAAATCCATACGATTCTAAGGCATCTGTACATTATCATGAAAATTAAAAAATGTTGGTAAGAGTTCATGTAACATTTTTGGAATATAAAATATTGTACCCAAGTCAGCAAAGTCTTTGATTTTTGATGTGTAAGACTGCAAAGCCATGGCTGGAGTATCAGCCTCGGCGATGCCTTTTCCATCGTCGCTGACTTCCAACAACGATACGCCATTGTCCTCCTGAAAAAAAGCGACATTGAAAACGTAAAGTATTGTAATGTTTCGCAAGTGAGGACTGTTTTATTTTTTTTTTTTTAGGGAATGAAAATTTTCTCACAAGTTTGATCTCGATGTTGCCGGCACCGGCATCGAGGGAATTTTCCACAAGTTCCTTAACTGCTGTCGAAACTGAAGTTATAATTTGTGCGGTTGACAGGAATTTCGAGGTCTTGACGTCAAGGGCAGCGATTGCCATTTCGCGATTGTTTGTTTTTCACACGGTATTCAAAGAGCTCGAGGCGAACACATTTTTATTCGAATAGCGCATATGCGTGTGTATGATAATCAGCTGTTAGTACGTATTGCCGGGTGTTGCCATGACTACCATGGCACGTGGGCTGGAAGAGCGGGAAATAATTTTTTTCAACGAGAATTTAAGTTTTCAACGTTTATGTCACATTCATATAGAATGAATAATGTACCTGTTGTTCTACGAGATCGGAATAATAACTCAATGGGCTTGGAATCATTTTTTAATACGCGATCATTTGACGATTCACGAATGTGTAACTTTAGGCCTGAAGGTCCTTTGGCGACGTTTGCACAAATAACACTAATTGATGAAAATTCATGAAAAAATTATAATATTGTTTTGAGATAAATATGCTCTTGGATGAACAAATTTTTGCATACAAATTATAAGAGTAAACATCTTGAAAGACGGTTGATGAGAAAAGCAAATATGCTCAGCTGTACGTATTAAATCATATCCCTAACAAAGCGAGGAATTATCGTGAAGTTGTAAAAATTTCTTCACATATTTTATCGGCTAGAAAAAAGTCGCTAGCCGTGATGATCAAGAAAATTAGATAAATACCGTGATTTCAAATGAATTCAAATAAGGGGGGAAATATCAAAATAAAAGTTATAACTTGAAATGTACAGATTATGGATAGTGGTGGAAATATTTAAAAAATCGAATTCATCGAAAATTTTATGAACAACTTGAAGCTAGTTTTAAACAAGGTGAACAGAATCTCACCATCAATTAACGAAGCAAATTGTATTCTGGTCTTTGTTTCCGATTCGCCGATACTGTATCAGTTCCGATCAAACCATCGAAACAGACGGATCTTGTCAATATAAAATGGAGCGAAAACGATACCGAGAAAAAAAAACTTCGTTTCAAATAACCACTTAATGTTAGATTTATTACAAAATTTTATGGTATATGGTACAAGGTATAATGATAGAATAATTATTATCCAGCGCTGACAGAGGAATTTCTATAACACTAGCGAACTACGCAACAATATCGTTTTTTTCTTTTTGACCATCACATCGCGAATCACAAATAATTGCGGAAGCACGTAAGTTTTCGACTGTAATCTCTCATCGAGCGGGACAAGCTTCTTTCGCAATTGGTTCCTTCTTTTTTTGTCTATTATCGTATACCTATGAAGAGTAGAAAAAAAAGTAATATTTCCTCGATAAGTATATCGTCCGGTAATAAAAACAGCACACGCGTCGTGGTAGTATCAAGTTGCATCAAAATTGTGGACATAGTTTGCGATGATTGTGTAAATTCAAAGAAGCCATCGTTGTTTTTTTTATATAAAAGAATAAATAACCTTGAATTGATCTTATTCCGATTAGCGATAGTAACATAATTAGTCGACAAACAGCAGTAATATGAACAACATAATAGTAATGAATTAGTATCATTTTTCTCTACGGCTTTGACGGCCGGGCAAGCGTCGCAAAAATCTTAAATATCGGAGCACCGGTTCGAAGCTCATTCTTCTTATGTACATGAGCAATAAAAAAAATGAAAAAAAGTAGAAACGTTTGAAGGTGCGTCGAACCAATGGTTTGTATAGAAACAAATCAAACGTTATCGATAGAGGTAGAAAAAATGTTCTCATATACACATATTACACATATAGATACAATTAATCGATGCAAGCTGCGGCGCCAAAGGCCACACTGGTACACTTCTCTATCTATCTATCTATCGTCTCGTCGCCTATCCGAATCAACTGATAAATAATAAACTATTTTAGTCGACTAGTTTCTCCTACCGCTTGAACCTTCCTTAATTTATAATATAGTACAACAGCGTTAGGTATGTTTTTTTTTTCTTTTATAGTAGAGAGACTATTAGACTCGGAATTGTGTTAGACGTGGATGCGGAGAGTTCGTTCAAAATATGCGTGACAACAATGAATACACGAAACAAACAAACGAAAGGTACGCTGTAAAAAAAATTGAATAACCGATTAACTTTGTATGTGTAGAGACTGTGTTACGATCGCGGCGTTCGCGAGAAAGATAAAACGACTATTTTCGGAGGAAAGATTCGATGGAAGCATTAAATATCGTTATTGAAAAATCTCACGAATCGCGCGTCTATCATAACGGTAGGAGATCGATGAGATTGTCCCGAGGTTGAGTCAACGATTCGGGAAAGAATTCTGCAAGCTTGTCGTACAATTCCGTTCGGCGGGTGTGAAGAATTCTCGATGTGACTCTAGGCTCCGGTGAATCACTGGTCGAAGTCGCCGAGAGTTCGAGATTCCTCGCTGCCTCTTGCTCGCGAAAGAGCACCGACGCAAGAAGTTGAAACTTACGGAAAAAGAGCAAATATCAGTATGGAAAATCTTCGACGCGCAATTTTATAGCAACCGTAGTATTTGAAAAAAGTTGTTCTTACTGTTAATGTACCTCCTTACTAATAATAATTAATAATATACCTCTTTCGCCTGTTCTTCATCCGCGTGATCGATTATTTCCGACACTTGAGTCTGCAGATACTCGAGTGCCTCGATGCTATCCTTCATAGCGAGTTCCTCGAACTTGTACTTTCGTATGATGAGCTTGCAACGTCTGAGTATTTGTTCGCGCGACGGTCGACATAGTTGCAATTTCCAGAAATCGTCGAGGCGCAATTTCGGTAAACATGAACGTCCGGGATTACCACCGAACAAATAGTGTACCTTCTTCACGTAATCGTAAACCAATTGATGAGCGAAACGTGGACAAGGCTCGTAATCCTGCATCTTGCTCCAATACTTCTCACCGATGTTCTCGTTGCGATAGATGCAGGACCATCGATTAGCTCGGATGTTGTAAACCCAGAATGAATTTTGCACGTTGTCGTCGCGCTTGTCCTTGTCCTTGCTCAAACCCTGCGAGAAACGCGAATTCTTCGAGTTAAACGTCCACTCGTTGGATTGCCAAAATTACGCTTTATGAAAAACGAAAATTCGACAAAAAAAAGAATACAAACAGATAGAACGTAGATTTCACCCAAAGTAGGATCTATAGTTGCTCGCTGTGTGTAACCCGCAGCTGGTACATGACTCGGATCTCTGTTACCGAAGTCAGTAAGACTTATGCTCTCCAGCTGATTGGTATCGACCTCGTAAGTGAAAAAATCGTTGAGATAATCTTTGCTCCTCTGACCCCCGAATATGTACAGCTTTCTCGAATCCTGCAGTGATCAAAGATGCGATGTTGGTATAGAACGAAGCGATCACCGGTAATTAATCGTTGAATTGATTGTACGAATATCGAAGCTTACCGGATGAAAGAGCATGGAATGTCCAACACGCGATCTTATTACCGGAACATTGGGAGGACTTGGTCGTGCTATGTCGGATGCGAGAGCGGTCCATGTGCCGGTCGGTACGTGATAGGAATAGAGTCCGGAATAAACTGGTTCCATAGAATTCGCCGGCACGCCCTGATCTTCAGCTCTGCGGTAGAAACAAGTGGTAATGCACCATTATTTTTTGCATTCAACCAAATCTCGATGAATGCGCGAAGATCATTGAAAAAAGTTTACCCCACTGATGGAACGAGAACTCGTCCTCCGACAACGTAAATAGTTCTCTTCTCAACGTCCATCGACATTTGATGATCGAATATCAATCTTGGACCTCCGACGGCCCCGGTATCCTCAGATATTTGCGTCCACTTGTTCGATTCGATGTCGTAGATGTAAAAATCACTTTTTAAATTCTCCGGCGATCTGTACTGCGTGTCGAGATATCGGCCAAGTGTGAACAATTGTCGCCTCTCCGGATCGAGACACATTTTGTGGCATGAACGAGCACTCGGTCCACCCTGTTAAGTTTCCCAAAACTAGAGATAACTATGCGTGCCGATTTTTTTTTACTAATAGCCAGTAAATAAACTACATCATATATTAATTAATATGCACTGCTTAATTAAAGGAATGTTTGTTTGAGTTCAGTTAGTCGTCAAACACGGTGCTGTCGTTTTAATTTATTCTCTTCTGTTCAAAAATGTTTGCTGTTAACTACAAACCGAATGTTCATTGGCAACCAGCTTTTCGACAAATGTTCATTTTGTTTCTCTTTTTTTCTTTCATCATGTACCTAACGTACTTTTTTAACGTACTTACTGAAGCTTCTGTGTCTTTGCAAATTAGGGACCACTTTTCCGTGTTGATGTTGTACGCCCAAAGATCGGCGAGATCTTGATTGCCATCCCAGCCGCCGAACAAGTATAAAATTTCGGCCGCCGGATCCAGAACCATCTGATGACCTCCGCGCATTCCTGGCTTCGGGTCGTCGCACGATACTTTCGTCCAAACTGCCCTATAGGACTGAGCGTTTATGTACTCGTCCAACATACCCACTGAAATTTTCGTTGAATTTCCAAAAATGTTTTATTGTTTATTACAAAGAAAAAACTACAATAAAAAACGTCGCGTTGTCGATTACTCACTGGATATCGAATTAGTGATGAATGTTTCAACCTGCGGATAATCTCCCTTATTAACCAGAAGATCATAGAGAGCCGACAAACGTTGATCTTCCAGTGTAACGCCTGTTACTCTTTCGAGCGTTTGAACAACTTCCGATTGTTCCAATCTTCGAAAGTGTTTCATGCACAGCCTTATCACCTCTCTCTGCAGATACTGAGAAACGCAAAAAAAAGTATTATTCACGATTACACACAATAGGTCACAGTATCTGTATACAGGAAGGAATAGAGTTAGTTCTTACCGAATCCACCCACTGTATGCTAGATTTAACAATTTTTGGATCATCTATACCCGCCAGACGAACGTGCCATATTGAAAAATTGAAACTCGGACCCCAAGACTGTAGTGGCAGAATGCTTATGTATCGAACGGGAAAGTAATTGCCATTCCTGCCAATGACGTGCTTCATCTCGAAGGTTTCTGGCACGGAATCGTTCTTCAAGCCGCTATAGCAATAAGACTATTGCATTAAATTGAATTGATTTTCGACGCTGTTAAGACATTGACAACAATACCTTTCTAACAATGTCATCATATTCTCGGATTTCATTCCTCCGTAGACCTTAAATTTCTTTATGTTACAAACGTGCGTCTTTTCGAATTTCCCAAACGTAATGGTCTTGACGATAGCCGGACTTTGGAGTTTGAGAACCAAGAACTGAAAAGTCCCAAGACAATTGGATTTAGAAGATATATTAGGGGACGACGATGGGACAAGATCTATATACATTACCTGTGGTTGGTTGTCATTGTCGGAGGACCACCTTGACGCTTGATCTAAAGGCTTGTCCGTCAAGATATTTCTGCGAAACAAAAGTATGCGCCAGCCAATAAGTCGCGATTCTCACGATATCCGCGACGTCGGAGAACACATAGGTTAAGCACATGAAAAACAAAAAAAGTTTTCGCAAGATTTTACTCACTCGGGCACGTAGGTGGACGAGTAGCTCGAACACTTGTATATTCGGTACTCCAAGATTTTGTTACTATCACCGCTCTCGCACGACGCCATATTACGCAAATGACATAACAATAACCTCCGAAACTTGTAACATTTGCATCTCTTGACGTTACAATGTTATACGACAAGCGCGCGACCCACCGTCGTATATGTCGTGGAGAAATTCACGATACTACGGCGACGTTTGACCGGCTAAATTTTCTGACACGCGGTTAACCAGTTTTTTTATCTTTCTCTCAACGTCTACGCGTACAGTTAGACCCCGTTTTTCTTTCCTTTTTTTTTCTTCCTTTTTCTAACTCGGCAAATCACCATGCCTCGAGCATCCCCTCCTACGCCAAACTCTAGCGCGCGCGATGTTCCCCGCAAAGCGCGAAGAGTTTCAGCAAGACAGAAATATATAGCGAAAAATCTGCGTGGAAACCAATTCGAAATCGAAATATCGAATCTTTCGGTCGATCCGCGAAATGTCGAATTTTTTCAATGAAACAAATATTTTTCTCGAAGGAAATTTTCTGTCGATCGATTTCTCGATGGTTTGCACTTCGAGTCGCGGACGGTTGTGGGTTACATATACGTATGTTATTGGTATCGATACCGAACGACCTTGTCCTGACCTCTCAATGAGAACATGAAATGAAAACCGGTGACAAGGTTTCGAAATTAATATAAACGAATCAATAATTGACTTATAATCGAATCAATTGATTTATTATTTATCATTATTATTATTAAACACCGATTCAACGTTCATATATAAATATGTACATACATTCTCGCGTGCATACAATTGAAAAAAAAAAAAGATCATGAAGACTTTTTTTTCTATATATCAGTCACGCATCCTTTTATCAAACATAAAAATATACAATAATGTACATATACATCTGAACGAAGTTTTATGAACCGTTGACAAAGTGCGATTTACACGCAGTAATTGCAAGGGTGTTCATTTAGCATAATAACAGCGAGGTACATTATTTTTTGTTTTTTTTTTCTCCAGTTTTTTGTTCGTTTTTCCATCGACGATCAACGAGGTCGCGAGTAAACTCTACAACGTGTAGATAGGAATAATCGTTGTAGTCGAACGATTAAGTTTATTGACTGATCTTCACGTAGAATGTACCGGGCTAAACTTTCGCACTGGTCCGCAATTTTAAGTAAGTTCGTAGTAGTGAGTTATTATCTGAGACATGAGTCACGCGATCGCGTCGACTGTTTGGCGAAAAGTTGTCATGCGCGCAGGAATGCGACTAAAAAACTCTCTCTCGAATGATCGTTGAATTCCTTGAGAAGATCTCCGTAAGGATTTCTTTTTCCGCAGCTTAGCTCAATTCGAAGCCGGCACCCGCTTGTATGGCGTACAAGAGCTTCTCTCGTAAAGTTGTCTCATCGGGAAATTCTGGTAACTTGAGGAGATTCATACAGGTACTCGAGGTCGGAAGGCGATCGATCGTACCCGCGTGCTGTATGCAGAACGGAGGATCCAGTTCCTGATAACAACAATAAAAAAAACATCGGATCAATACTACGAATGATGTTTTATCGTACTTACGAATGTTCAGGGCAAATTGTACTATTCTCGTTTCGTCTAAGCACATTCTAGAAAACGATAACTTTTTACTGTCCATCAATCGTCGCCTCAGACAACAAACATTGATCGATGTGCTATTTTAAACGTTCGAAATCTACGTTACTTAGATGACCTCATAGAGATTTATCATTCTGCTTCGAAATACGATAATTCACAAAAATTTGTATACCTTGAAGCCTAGAAGTGGTGGACGACTGCAACTCGTGACGAATTTGAGCAGTTGTCCCTTTTGTAGATCGCTGAATTCATTGACGACCTTCCAAAACGCAACAATAGTAGGATGATCGGGAGCATAGCCACCGGTGTAATTGGTGTGTAACTTGAGATCATTAACGTCAACGGGTATCTGAGCTCCCGATATCAAAACCTGCAATTCCTTGTTATTGAACATCTGCAACCAGTCGAGCGGCACGACATTGCCTATTCCTTGCTTGAACGCGTAACACTGGGCTCTTATCTGTTTGTTCAATTTGTAATCAGCCATTAGATGTATGTACTCGATTCGATTGTGATTGTTAACGGGAATGTTTGCACCGCATGGCTTGAGCTCGTCGATTCTTCGCTCTCCCAATTCGTCCGACAGGACGGTGAAGTCTAATCCGAGATCCGTAACGTCGGCCTTGTAACTCTTCAAGTACAAAAGATTTCGATACATCACGGGATCGAGCGACGCGAGATGATGTACGTCGACGTCCGACTGGCGTCCGACGATTTTCGATAAGAAAAATTCGGCGAACGGTAATTCGACTAACAAATTCTCGTAAAGCGCTTTCCCGAGAATGCGACCGATGAAGTAGTAATGCTTCGGAAAATCGTCGACCAATAGATGAACCGTGGGATTCGGATACAGCATATTGTCCTTGGTTAACCGGAAGAACCCGCGATTCGGATCGAAGCTTGTCTTCAATAATTCCGAGAGGAATTCTCTCAGCAAACCGCCACCGTCGACTCCGGCCTCTTCCAGTCCCGCGGCATTAACCAGCTGCACGCGCATCTTCAGACGAAGTTCCGGCTCGTTTTCCGGTGACAATTTTTCAAAAGCATCCTCGTAAAGATAACTTCGTCTGACGGCTATCTGTATCGAGGGGCCTTGCATAAAATGCGTCAATTCACCTTGCTGTTCGAGTTTGTCGCGGTATATCAATGACTGGAGGACTAGTACGCGATCGTTGAAAGGCACGACGAACGGTATTTCTCGCAGTAGCGTGAGGGTCCGAACTTCCTTGGTCGACAACGGTGGCCCCCCCTCCTCCATCTCCTCTTGCGTGAACGCTCGAAGACCTTGAAAGGGCACGTAGCCTCGCAATCTTCGTCGACGAAACGTAAAATCCTGAGGTTTGTCCATGGGGATAGTTATGTTCGACGCAATCCAGTGGCCGTCGGGACAGAATTGACGACGAAGATCACGCGTGTGTAACTGTCGCAAGAGACCAACGGTGACCTTGAAGAGATGTGTCCACATCTGCGTGTCGTCGCGAAGTGGCGTGTCCCGCGCTGAGCCGAGAACAGCGCTCTTGTAGTCGTCGCGTACCGTTGGTCTGGTGTCGGGAAAGGCTCGTTCGACGAGACCGAGACAAACGCCTTTCAGGTGAGCCGACAAAGGTATCAGCGCCGATGTTGTGAACGGCATAGCCAGTTGATTCTCTTCGGGTGTTTGAAAAAACGATTCCTCTCTCGTATCGATGAAAAATTCACTGTCGTGAAGCGTCGCGATGAGAAGACTGAACAGAGAACAGAAAACTGCAAGCAGCGAAACGATCTTTCGAGAATCCTCCGGCGTCAGTGGAGCTCCCCGTGATATTATCTGCAACAACGGTGTCGCACCGCCGCCGAAGAGTGAAGTTTGACAAACCGAGAGCAGTGCGTTCCATAGATTTCGTAGAAACGCGGGCTTGAAGGCGAGCATGTACAGCAACTTGTATTTGTGAACGGCAAGCTTGTTGGTCATTAGAAGGTTGTGACAGAGTTGACACAACGGTTGAAGTACCACGGGATCCTCACTTCGATCTACAGCGAGTAAGATACCTTGAACTCGCTGTTCTTCATTAACCAATTCTATGCATCGTCGGAGAACGTCCGCTTCGTCCTGATCCACCATATCGGTGTCGCTGTCCGAATCACTGGCGTCGTGATCCTCGATTCCACTTCTCTCGTTCGGCAGTGGACTCATTCGCGAGCTAAGCGACGCGAGAACTTGAAGATAATTCATCAGTACCTCGTCGGACTTTGCTGGACCTATGACAATCAAATGTTTTGTTGGATTTTTAAATTCAATCGCCTGCAATAAATTGTTACTCGAATAATCAACGACAAAAAAATAACATACAAAACTGATCCGGTTCCAGTGAAAGAACCGCGTACAAAAGACTCGCTGTAGGCTGAATTTCCAATCTGTAGATACACGCTATCAATTGAGCGTACGGAAAACTCGGCAACTTGGCTAGCGCCGGTATTACAAACATTCTGATGGGTTCCGACATTCTCGGCGACAGTATACTCAAACTAAATTCACGAAGCACGAGTACGGAAAAATCGTCGTTGTAATCGCCAAGACGATTGACAAGGCTCAAGGGTCTCTCGATCATATCGAACAGACACTTGGCCATTGGCGTTGGTGGCGTCGGGGTTGTTTCGAGCATCGGCGGTACTTTGTCCTCCAATAATTTTTTTACCTGATCGAAGTAAGAGTATTTCACGAGATGCGAAAAAACGTCTTTCAGATACTGTACTGAGTTTCCATCGAGCGCACGCTCCGTTTTGTCGGGTACGGTAAAAACCTCGAGCACTCGCAACGGTATAGCTAAGTATTGTGTTTTATCGGCCGTCATTGCGTCAACCGTGTACCGCATTGACATCCGTAGGATCCATCTGCCCAAAGAGAAATGAAAAATTATCAGTCTGTCATTCATTAATCTTTTTTTTTTTTTTTTGTTTAAGAAAATTATCTTTCCCGTAATTTGTTATTTTCTTTTAATCCGTCTCGCTCGTGCACCATAGAAAAATGTATTATTACCGCAATCTCCAAAGCCAGACGGTCGATTTCCGCGTTTGAACTTTGATCTCTTGCTGATACTTCAACACGTGTTGCAGCAGCCATATCAATCTGTTAGCATCGTTTTCGCGTTCATAAAAGAACAATAGGGTACGAAAGAATGGATCCAGTTCTTGCAGACTCAGTCTCTTTCCATTCGCAACCATTTGCGCCTCGTCGAATTGACGTCTGTAAAACTTTCTTGCCAATTGTCTGGCGACGAAGCTACGAGCATGAGCTTGAATCTTAACTGCAGCGTCAAGTTTTTTGCGTTGCTGCTCTCGCTTCATTCGCTCCAGTTGAGCATGTTGGAGCAGAGCCGCTTTCTCGTCTCTTCTACTTGCTCCGGCAAGATTTTGTTGAGGCTTGCGCCTGTAGTCTCCCTCGAAACTGTACATCTTCGTTTGAATTTTTGTAATGCCGTTTGTAGCCTCCCGTAGACTCGAAACGGAGCTATTCACATGCTTGTATCTTTGCGTGTACCACTTGAACGCATCAACACTTCAGCTCATTTTTCCAAAAAAAAAATATATTTATAAAATCTTACTCTCACTGAGTCTCGGACGAAGAAAGTGTGCTGCAAGCAAAAAAATATACAAATTGATGAGAATGTAATGGATTCAAATCGCAAAGCAAGAATTGAGTACTCACAATGAATAGTGCATTGTCATCATCATTGATATGCCAATACGTTAATTCTTAACGAACCGTCGTCAAACTTGAGCTAGCAACATGCGTAAAATGTATATCAAATACAATTGAAACTTGTTGCCTCCTTGTTGTGAATGTTGTTTTTTCTCTTTCTTGTTGTTTCTCGTCTCTTGCACAAATCGACAACTGTCGATAAATCGGACGGCAAAATCGTTGATTAATTAGTTTATGAAACGGGCATAGAAATCTCGTGTACGAAATTTTTGTTGAACCAGGCTAAAGCTATTGAAAATCGAAGAACAACATCTCAAGTACGACTAAACACATTCGAGTTTTTCACATCATTGTGACACTCTTTTCCTCGTGTACACACGTTATTCCACACGTATTCGTGAAAAAAAAATGTATCGCACGTTTCTTTCCACGTCTGTCTGGATCAACCAGAGGACAACGATGACTCTCGTTTAATCGACTCTCCCGACAGTAACTAACGATGACTCTTTCTCGTAGTACAAAATTCTTTTTTTTTTTCTTATCCAATATCATCGTCGAATCTCGTCAATGGGAGATCGCTGGCTTTGCAGCTGCACCTGCACACCGGCTGCTGCACCTGCCTCTTATAAGTTATAACTTTTCCCACTACGTACTACACGGAATATTGGACGGAGACTTCAACATGGCGGATTAATGTGGGTCATATTTCCGTGTTTCTCGTCTTACCGGTAACTTCGCTGCTTCGACTCTCGAACTGATAAACTTTGTTAAATGAAAATTATATTTCGGTCGTATGAAAAAAATCGTTGTAGCTATGCGAATCTACGGTCTCGTTTACGGATGAATGTTTTTGATCGTATCATTCGATTATTCGGAATATAGATATTTTTTCAACTCGCCGAAAGTGGGAGTAGATGTATCAGCTGTCAGAGGGTCAGCTGTCAACTGTGTACGAGACTTTTTCTTTCGTTCTTTCTGTATGCAACGAATCTAATAATAAACTATGAAGTTCGAGAGGTTTTGAGCTTCGTAAGAAGAGAAAGAGAAAAACGAGTTACGAGGACGAAAGGATAATATCGAGCTTTTTTATTTTTAATGACAGTTTAGAAGGTTGTGCACAGGATGGCACCTCCCCCCGTAGTGACAGGTTTATCACCGAAAGAAGGTCCTCCGGGAACACGTGTTACAGTGCGAGGCGAATTTCTGGGCACCAAAGCTCAGGATCTCATAGGCGAGTATTCAATCTCTTTTCGTTAAGAGAAATCTTATTTATTGTGAAACTTTTTTTTTTTATTCAGGGTTAACTATATGCGGATGCGACTGTCTTCTCTCGGCGGAATGGAAATCGCAGAACAAAATAATAGCCAGATCGGGTCCGTGCAAAGGCAGAGGAGACATCATTGTGACAACTCGGAGTGGAGGACAAGGCACGTCGACGGTACAGTTTCGAGGATACCACGAGACTATTGGACCCATGAAGGAATCCGCCGTTTGGGTAGAAGAAGCTCCGGTGCAGAGTTTTGTATGGGGAAGAAGAGCTCTCTCTCCGACAAACTATCAGCAGGAAGATCCTCTGGGTCTCAGCGTCGAAGGCATCGAGTAAACTTCTTCACCTTTCATACACTTTCAATCTAATAAGTCTAGCTACATTATCCCAATCGAGTCTTTGTGCAGTAAAAAATTTCCTGAGGACGAGCTGTGCGAACTATTTGGCGACTGTTGTGGCGAATTGACGAGCGAAAAGTTCCATCCAGGATGGTTCTTGCTGCAGCATCACCATGCGACTACATTGGACGATCTCAGAGCTGGCTTGGCTTACCTCAGGCGTAAAGTAAATTCGCAAAAGGAAGGTCAATTGTCGTTTCTCAAGGTAAGTTTATGGTACTTATTGAAAATCTTTTGTTCTAGTTGAAATCTCGATTATCTGAAAACCCCCGTATATTCGAAATAATACTCTTTGTAAAAAAAAAACCTGCCCAAACACGCAAAACGGACAAAAAAATAGATTCCTCGCCAATATCTTGTTCAACATCGTGCTGATAATTATTGGAGTTTTATCGCGTATTATTACTCTTCGTTACAAATTATTTTATTATTCAACAGGCTAACGTAGGTGCAGTGATGGAACAACTCGAGACGATAGTCCTTCTGAAGGAGCAATTCGAAGCGGACGTTAAAAAGTACGGCAACAATCCTACCGACAAGCTCGAGTCAGCCATAAGAATCTCCATGGCGGAAGCTAACAAGCTCTTCGACGACGTGCTCGCGCGTCGAGATCGGGCGGACGCAACGAGAAGTGCTCTGGCTTTGATGCAACGATATCGTTTTCTCTTTTGTATGCCCGTAAATATAGAGAAGAATATAAAACGGGGAAATTACGATCTTGTTATCAATGATTACGCGCGCGTTAAGAATCTGTTCGGCAACACCGACGTGGAAGTTTTCAAGCGCGTTCTCGAAGAAATCGAAGAGAAGATTGCCCTCTTGAGAGACATATTGCGCAAAAAACTCGAAGAAACGCCGTTCGCTCTCGAGAGACAAAAGAAGATAATTCGTAATCTCGTTAATCTCGAGGCAAACGGCGATCCGGCTTGGGATGCGATAGGTAAAATAAAAATCATCAAGCTTCACCGATTGTGTAACACCACTGATTAAGAGAAATGCATATAAATTAATTAATTGGATTTCAGTCTCTCACGGAGCATACTTGGACAAGAGTATAACGAACTGCCTCCAAGATTTCTTAGGCCCGGAGAACGGTGCTGGCGACGATATCAGCAAAACCCCGAAATCCAACAGCCTAACGCCCATCTCGGCGGATCGTTTGCGTCTCTATCGCAACGACGCGAATTGCAACGTGCCTTCCCGTGTTCAGTGCATCGAAGCCATATGCGATGTGGTAGCCGAACAATTGCCCGATCTTTGGCGCTTAGGTCAGAGTTATTTCACCGGTCAGTTGCACGTAGCCGTAGACGTTGAGAAGCAAATTCCCTTCAAGAATCTCGTTCTCTCATGTATTCAACATGCCAGTGAAGCTATGAGAGAATGTTGCGGCTCGAACGTTACACCGGCATGGATGTTGCACAGTTTACGTTGCATACGGCAGATGTACGCAGCGTTGATACACCTCGATTTGCCGAGCGAAGCTCTCGATATATTTGGCAAATTTCTCTTCGATCTCAGACTTCAGTGTCTCGTCGGACTCTTTCGACAAACTAGCGACAACATCAGTGGACTTCAACGCAAAGAAACTTGGCAATTGGAGTTTTTGCCGAACGAGGATGGCGGTGTTACGAAATTGGTAAGACATTTCGATCTCTAGGATTTTTCTTGTCGTTATTAATGAAAAAAATTGATTCCATCTAATATGATTTTCTCGTCATCAGCCCTGTCTGTTCGAAGACATGGTGATGGAAGTGTCGGAGCTTGCCCGTGAAACTGCGGTTGCTTGTGGACCACGAGAAACTTCTCTTTTTGCCAGTCCCACACAACAATCTCTCTATCACAACGCTGTGAAGACTCTATTTGTATCCTTCGCCCGCTGCTTGCAACAATTGGCTTTCAGCGGTAGCGAAGAAGCCGCCGACGAGGATGATCCATCGGTCAGTCAACTCGTTGGTTCACCTTCGTGTTACAGGATACGAGAAAACAAGCATCGAGGTCTGGCGACTCCGGTAAGTCGAGTCGTTACACCGATCGCACAGAAAAATTACGATTCCAAGAAGGCGAATGATGTTTTTTTTTAATCGTTCAAATGTTGCTTATAATTGCTCATTTTCCAGACGTGGGAAAAGTGTCTGCTGATCTCTTTGAGTAACATACGCTATACATTAAATACGGTGCTGCCTCGAGTCGTGACTGCACTCAAGGCACGTGGCTATCCGGATCTAACTCTAGCCGAAGGATGGCTTAGCGATTGGACGCAGTTGGAGACTCTCGACAGTGCGGTGCTCGACGCTTACTTGGAGAGAAGATGCGATCCGCTTGTAGGAACTATCGAGCCGAGTATGTATCTCGGAGGCTTGGAATGGGACTCGGAAATAGAGCCGACTCACGTCAGGCCATACGCGCAAGAAGCTCTGGCTAATCTCGTTGCCGTTCATGCTGAGGTACTATTCATTTTCGATTGACACTTCGGTCGCTGACGTTGCAGGTGTATCTTCTACGTTGTTTTCTTAATTATTGTAGGTCAACCGCGTCTCACCGGGATTGCTTAAACGGGTTTTATCGCACATTGTGGAAACGATAGCCGAAGAATTGGCGAGGCTCATGTCGTGCGTCACTAAATTCGGTCCGCCGGGAATTATTCAAGCGCGTGCAGATATCATGATGCTAAGAAATGCGTTGGAAGTTTACTGTACGCCGAGAGCAAGGTACGAACCTATTTAATGAATATTATTCTAAAGTGCGATATATTAATGAGCGACTAACGAGCGATTGAAAAATTTGTTTCTTTAGAAGTTTCTTCGAGGAAGCCTTGGATGCGATACCGCAGCCGCCGAGCAAGGATTCTTTACGTATTGAAGCTCTCTTGAGCAAAGTGACTGCGTCCATGCAACTTCAAATCTGCTGCCTTGCGGACAGATCGCCGCTCAATGACATTGTACATGACCCTCTTCGCACTACTACAGTTTGAACGATTGATGCGAAGTGAAGAGACTAATTACTATTGAGAATAATGTTATCGTTAATATAAATTAGTAATAAAATGAGAAAAATCAATGTACCATGTTATTCGTTATTTGTGTCGATGTCAAATCGTTCAGACCCTTGATGTACAGATAGATGCATTTTCAATTCCTTGAAATTTCGACTGGTCTTCTCTCTAAAACATAGGCGAGTCAAATATAAATATCTGGATGCTAATGAAAAACAATCGAGCAGCTGTCAGTAAACTGATTGTATTGAAACTGATAGCCTTTTTTAGAACATTCCACTATTCGATAAACATAATTGAAGTAATAGCCAGAGGGGCGGGATATTGTAAAGCTTGGTAAAGATAATTTCATCCAATGGGTTAAGACGGCTTAATCATTCTCATAGAATCAGTTTTCCAGGTCTCACCACGTGGAGGTCACTGCTCGACGAGACCCGGAGAATGGAGCATGTATACTAATTCGAACTAAAGATTATCGAAGCAAATAAGCAAGCGACAATAAAGCAACACATAAACTACTTGGTTATGACTAAATGCGTAGAATAAATTGATCGAGCATTGACTGTTAACTACGCTGATGAGAGATAAAATAATTATGAAATGCACAACGAAAGCTCATACATGCTCTATACTCCTCTTTTTTACATAAAAAAAAAGAAAAAAATGCAATTGGATTCTGTAACAAACAAAAGGATAAAAGTACTGTGAACAGAAAAACAGAATTAGTAGCTGAAAAGGTAAAGGTACGATTAGACATCAATTTAAAAAGTCATATATCCCTCGTTGACCTGCAACAGACAAAATGAGAAAAACACAACGAAAGCTCATACACGCTCTATACTTCTCTTTTTATATTAAAAAAAAGAATAAAATTAAATTGGATTCTGTAACAAACAAAAGTATTCAAGTACTGTGAACAGAAAAACAGAATTAGTAGCTGAAAAGTTAAAGGTATCATTAAACATCAATTCAAAAAGCCATACATACCTCGATGACCTACAACGGAGAAAACGAAAAAAACACAACGAAAGCTCATACATACTCTATACTCCGTTTTTTATATAAAAAAAAATAATAAAATTCAATTGGATTCTGTAACAAATAAAAGGATTATAATACTGTGAACAGAAAAACAGAATTAGTAGCTGAAAAGTTGAAGGTATCATTAAACATCAATTCAAAAAGTCATACATACCTCGATGACCTACAACAGACAAAACGAAAAAAACACAACGAAAGCTCATACATACTCTGTACTCCTATTTTTATAGAAAAAAAAAGAATAAAATTCAATTGGTTTCTGTAACAAATAAAAAGATTATAATACTGTGAACAGAAAAACAGAATTAGTAGCTGAAAAGGTAAAGGTACGATTAAACATCAATTGAAAAAATCATACATCCCTCGATGACCTGCAACAGACAAAACCCGACGGGTGTGATCCACATAAACGGTATGAATCGTGTCGCCCGTGCGATTTAATGGTTTACGCGGTTTTTGTTTAATTAGCCAGTGCAACCTGCCAGTGCCCACGTGGAGGTGCGTCGTCGGTTTAATATCACTCGCGTTGTTTGGGGATGAATCTACAAAGTTTTTCTCTCAAAAGACTCAAATGCTAATCGCGTAGTTATGCCGACATAACGTTTTATTATTGGAGCGAACAAAAGCAAAACACGGTGTCACGCGGTTGTGACTTTCGCGCGAGCATAGTGACAACGTGGATTGCCTAATTGTGGGCATTCGTTCTCAAAAGAACAAATGCAGCCACCTATTGCCCGTACCTTTATCTCCGGCCTATCGCCGGAGGAGCAATACTGCAGCTTCTTCGAGCGTGCTTATCCCACGACGACCTGTATGTTATTGCTCAAAGATTCTCTGTCGACTAATTAATAGTGACAGAAGGAAATCTATGAGAAATATTTGTGAAATTCGCACAAGTCCGGACAGAGGGCCACGGATGCGTTATATTTGTCAATCAATCTCGTATATAAAGATATCGCGATCGACACTGATTTACTTTATTCATTCCAGCCATGATTTGCCTTTGCGTAGCACTGGACTACACAAACACAACCCCGAGCGGGAATGAGTAGTTCAATCGGAAAAATTAAGAAAGACATTTCGCATCTTATACATGTACGCGGAATCAAAAAAGCATGAATCAGTTCTGATGAGAACTTTCCAAACTTTGCTGATTCCTGGTCCTTCCTACTCGCATTTAAAAAAATCATCATTCACTCTCGGAAAGCTATGATTCTACGTTACTTATAGCTAAAAAAATCCTGCCTGTACACCTATATTTATGGAAGAAGAAAAGCCAAAAAGATTTCGCGTTTCAACACATCATACAACAGGAGGCCGGCCTCATTTATCTCACATCGCTCCACGGTTCTCTCATCATTCTACCGGGGTGCAATATCCTACACTAGAGGCAACTCCCCGGGGAGCGCCCGACACCCCAGTGTCATCAGAAACGCATTCGTCAAAATCATTCCTTCTTATTATAAGTTTTACCACATCGACTCACTTCTTCTCTGTAGCTTTTGCAAGAGCTGCCTTGCAAACACTGCAGAGAAACAAGTGACGATGGCTCTGGAACATGGATGGCCGTGTAATCCAACGATGAAACTGAAATGCCTGACAAACGGATTAGTAAAATATCGGAACGATCTATAGACTCTACGCCCTGAACTACTTTCAAAGACTCTACGAGCTTACAAGCTCATCAAACTTGAACGCGTGCACACTGTCTTGTAACTACCCTCGTCTCGGAAAAATAATTATAATCGCGACGGCAGCGCGCTAAATACAATTATATTTCAATGAAGACAATACTACTAAGAAAAGTGCTTGCATCATTTATTAAGCAAGCTGTTTCTCCTGGACGAAAGAAGTTCTTCCAGGAGCATCTGAGCAAAGTGAGGCTTTGCTGAGAATGTCAAAGGCAGACGCCAGAAAGTAATGGTCGCGGATTATTGATAGGAAAATATACTAACGGAAAGTCGAACCAGAAATGATAAGAAACGAGGGCAAAGTCAGTGCGCTGTTGAACCTGAAAATGTGAAAAAAACCGACCCATATTATAAAACGATGGCCCTATTGAATTTATTCCCGTCCCTACACTACAAGAAAACGCAACGGAATGAAAAGCTACTCGACTGCCGTTCAGTGCAAATGACCAATTGCTTATAAAACATGCAAGTAACACGATCTCCAAAGTGGAGCCACATAATTTAACCAACTAATTTTCCCGACCGCGGTTACAAAATATCAATGCGATTCTCCAGAGTGGGGTCGCGTGCTGTAAGAGCTGAATACCCTTGGCATTGTGATGGTCACGTTTAAGTACGTATCGCCCGTAAATTCATACAAAGACTATTTGTACAATTTACTTGCGAGTGCATACTCAAACAATGCCATCGCGCCTCGCGAAAGCTCTTTTTCGGTTTTGAACATAAAATGTATGTTATGCGAAGTAAAAAAAGCAAATAATATATTGATTATAAGACAAGTCTGTACTTATGTAAATGAAAAGTTAGTATGGAAAAAAAAAAACCGAAAAGAGCGTTGCCCTGTGTATCTAAACATGCACATACATGAAATGAAATGAAACTTAGGGCCACTCGCGAGTTTAAACGTTATCTTGAGACGTTGTCACAAGACCACAGGATAAGACTCGCGGTCACTATGCATCGGCCTGAGGGTAAAAAGGGTAAAAAAAATACAACCGGAAACCCCGTGCCGCTACGGACCTTTCATCCTACGACATGATGGGGTCCGGAGGAACAAATTTTGTAACGATACCAAGCTCCATCGTTGCAACGTATTCCGCGAATAACAGCTTGGCTTATTTCTTCACTGCTTGGCGGCTGTCTTTTCTCCGCTGTGTCGGTGATATCCTAGAACAGATTAATACTCAAATTGAAATACAACATTTCACATTTTTCCAAGTTTGAAGCGTAATTCTGGAATCCATTTTGAACATACCAGTACACTTAATTTTTACTTTTGCACGTCTTGGCTACACAAACTCAATTACTGCTCGGCCGTCGCGGTAATGTCCTGTAAAACAGATAAATTTCGACATTAAAACACAACTTATCATATCTACTGAATTTGTGAAGCAAAATTCTTGTATTACGTATTTTGGACTTACCAGCACACTTTTGCTTATCTAATATCGACCGGCAGTGTCATACTATAGAACATCGTCTATCTATTCTCCGTTATGTCTTGACGTTTATATTCTGGGGACAAAATCATAACAGATCAGCAAAGTTGATCAACGGCAATTCTATAATATTTTTTGGACAACAATTTCTCGAGAAAAGAAAAATAAAACATTTTTCTCGACACGATAATACAACGCAATTTCTTTCTACTAATTTCTTTTTCTTGTGTTGAATGAAATCCATAATACCATGATAACGTTATGTTCAACTGAATTCGCTAATCGCGACGGCAAATTATTATTGCCATTCTCCAGAGTAGAGCTCGATTTAAAAAGCTTATACTCATTTGCATAATTTTAACAACACAAATCTTCATATGCAATAAAAAGAAAATTCTGTGAACGTAAATTGTTCAGCATAGCTTGTACCGCATGCGAATCCTTTTCTCGTATATTTGTTTGACTCATAAGAACAACAAAGAAATAACTCAAACTAAAACATTGATGTTACAGAAAAAATTCTACTGGAAAAAGTGAATATCAGAAGTTCTGATAAAACTATGGGCCTATTAGCTTTGCCCGTCGTTTTTAATGAACATCATTTCGCCTGCTGTTATTGCTTGCCGAATGCAATTTCGTTTTTGTCGTCTCATGGATTTGTAATCATGACGTTAGCGTATCACTTCCAAAACAACAAAATTATGTAAAACGTAAAAATAATGTGGAGCGCTTTGCTGTACAATACCAACTAAAGAACAAAATATATTTAGTCATCGATTACTTTGATATAAATTAATGTATCGAGATTCGAAAAAAATTTGAATAACGTTGCAATAGTAAAACACGACTATTCGAAAAGCATCGTTAAGGATCAACGACGATTGGTCACAGATTAGACAAAATTAAAAATAAAGATTTCTAAAATGTGGCGAGTAGAATTACCTTCCCTCGTAGAATTCTTAATTGTTCAGCGACGGGCTGATGCTCCATGTCGACTTCATAATCACAATCGATCGTAGTTTCCTCCGGAGCGATACATTGAAACGATTCATCTTTGTTGCTCCGTCTTTCATTCGTAACTTCTTCGAGCTGTCAATGGCCTTCTGTACATACAAATATTCTACGATAAATACATGTACGTAAAGGAATATTCGCGAGTTGATCAATTGAAAATGTTGTGTGTTTGTCGTTTCAACACGGTTTTTTCGATGGCATCCTAGCGGATTCGCCCACCCCACGTGCCACCGCAAATCCGCCGTTAAACCCACCGGTAGGATGCTGCTGCGAGACTCACCGTAGATTTTCGCGGCTCCCCCGTGGATCCACGAAAGCGAGTCATACCTCAGTTACTTTCGGGGTGGATTCGCGATAATCTTTGATGTGTCTCGCGGCGGAAACCCAGCGGTTCGGCTTCGCGGTGTGGAGGTGCGTAAGGGTAAGCCCATGAAAAAATAACGTGAAAGCTTTTCATTGCCAAAAACGCACTAGTTCAACGAGAACGAGGGGATTGATATCGCGGAGAAACGTGTCGCAGCCCTCAAATCTACGAGCGCGATGTATTTTTCTCCGATCCCGAGATGCACCAAAACCTCGCGAAGGAACACAAAAGTTTCGCGTCACTCGAGTACTCGACTTCGTTTGTCATACAACTGCTGCGAATTTCGCGAGAACAGATTGCCGAAAACCATATTACGTTTCAACATAAAGTATTTAAATCACAATTAAGTTTAAAGGGCAAGCGGAGTATCGAGAGGTTACGCGGCACGATTAAATTTAAAGTCCAGCGTACACGACTCAGCGACGCAACTGTAGCGGCAACGAGCGCGTCCGAACCTGCTGGAATTTCGAACTGCGCATGCCCGGCGCGCGACCGTTGGCGGAAGCGCCAACGGTCAATCTCCCTCCCCCTACCTCTCACCCCCGTTCGTACTACTTCATCATAGGATTGTTTTTCTCAAATGCAAAATCTCGTGTACCGAAAATTCCGCGGATCCATCGGAAATCAATTGAAAAAAGTTGTCGCATGATTCGCTGTCGTATTTTGGCTCGAATAGTTCCACGTTTTCAGTGGAAATCGAAAAAATATTTCGCAACCCTTGACACGCCAACGCTTGTTTTTCGCAATGTTAATAACATCGTAACAATCTGATTCGTATGTGTGCTTACCAACCGACTGAATCGCTCCGTTGTGTTTTTTTATTTATCGTCCTCCATTTTTACTGCAATGTAAGAAAATTGTTGTGTTCTACGATTTTATTTGCAATCTCGACGATACGCGTTCCCGCGTGTACCGGCAGCCGCCATCTTGTTCTAACGTCTTCTCGGCCCCAGAATAAAAAACTATTGCTCCCCCCCCCCCCCCCCCCCCCCCCCTCCACCCTCCTGGCGGCGTCGTCAACGGTTATCAAATGTGAATTGACAAATAGATTAAACCGCCAATGAAAAATATGAAAGATTTTGTTGCGATGATAGACATATCACGCGAGTACGATACCCAACAGCATCGATTATATTTTTCTCCTGTTATTACAAGAAATTCGAACAAACTTCGCACTCGAATCCACGCTCATTTTTCCTATCAAATTTCTTTTTTCTCGCATTCGCCGCACGTGGAATAAATTTATATTTTTTCCATGTTCACTTTGTTATTCAGATAAATACGGGATCTCTCAGCGATGGAGAGTCAGGAGGAGGGAGAAAATCATTGTTTCATAACGCGCGTACGGGTTTTACAAGTTTCCGTAATAGTTATTCGATGAATATCATAATCTATTGCGCCCATTTACTTACGATCGGTCTGCTGGTCATATCGATCAAGATTTATTTAGGCATCCTTTTAAAATAATGCCGTCTCCCGACGATTTTTCGCCGAACGGCCGAGCGATCCGTCCACCTCGAACTCTCAGCGACAACTGTCGGTAACCGGCTCCCTCCTCCCAGGCGTACGTTCCATAGACGCGAGCACTGCGCATGCCCGACGCGCGACCGTTGGCACAAGCGCCAACCGTCAATCCCCCTCTCCACACCTCCCACTGCCATTCACAATACTTCATACAATTGTTTTTCTCGAATACAAAGCTCGTTTACCGAAAATTCCACATATTCCTCGAAAATTGATTAAAAAAAAGTTTTTCTTCGATTTGTCGTCGTATTTCGAGCAACTTCGCTCTTTTACCCCACAGGCACGTTCCAAATGAATGCCGAGCGACTTTTTTCTTCGTCTCATCACGAAGGATAGAAAGAGAGAAAAGTCGCTTGCGCTCAAGTCGTAACGTACGCCTGGGAGGACGCGCTCAAGTCGTAACGTACGCCGGTTACGACGACGCCGAAATACGACGACGAATCGAAGAAAAGCTTTTTTTTAATCAATTTCCGAGGAATATTTTCGGTAAACGAGCTTTGTATTCGAGAAAAACAATTGTAGGAAGTATTGCGAATGGGGATGAGAGGTGGGGAGAGGGAGATTGACGGTTGGCGCTTGTGCCAACGGTCGCGCGCCGGGCATGCGCAGTGCGCGTGTCTTCGGAACGGACGCCTAGGATGCGGGAGCCGGCTAGCGACAGTCGTCGCTGAGAGTTCGAGGTGGAGGTATCGCTCGGCCGTTCGGCGAAAAATCGTCGGAAAAGGGTATTATTTTGAAAGGATGACTGAATAAATCTTGATCGATATGACCCACAGACCTATCGTAAGTAAATGGGCGCGATAAATTATGATATTTATCGGATAACTATTACGGAAACTTGTAAAACTCGTACGCGCGTTACGAAACAATGATTTTCTCCCTCTTCCTGACTTTCCATTGCTGACAGATTCCGTATTTATCCGAATAACAAAGTGAATATGGAAAAAATATAAATTTATTCCACTTGCGGCGAATGAGAGAAAAAAGAAATTTGGCAGGGAAATGTTGAATAGGAAAAACGAGCGTTGATTCGAGTGCGAAGTTTGTTCGAATTTCTTGTAAAAACAGCAAAAAAATTTAATTGATGCTGTTGGATATCGCACTCCCGTGATATGGCTATCATCGCAACAAAATCTTTCATATTTTTCATTGGCGGTTTAATCTATTTGTCAATTCACATTTGATAACCGTTGACGACGCCGCCAGGAGGGTGGAGGGGGGGGGAGCAATAGTTTTTTATTCTGGGGCCGAGAAGACGTTAGAACAAGATGGCGGCTGCCGGTACACGCGGGAACGCGTATCGTCGAGATTGCAAATAAAATCGTAGAACACAACAATTTCCTTTCGTTGCAGTAAAAATTAAGGACGATGAATAAAAAAGCAGAACGGAGCGATTCAGTCGGTTGGTAAGCACACATACCAATCAGATTGTTACGATGTTATTAACATTGCGAAAAACAAGGGTTGACGCTTCAAGGGTTGCGAGATATTTTTTCGGTATCCACTGGAAACGTGGAACTATTCGGACCAAAATACGAAAGCGAATCATGAAAAAACTTTTTTCAATTGATTTACGAGGATTTCGCGGAATTTTCGGTACACGAGATTTTGCATTTGAGAAAACAATCCTAGGATGAAGTAGTACGAACGGGGGTGAGAGGTGGGGGGAGAGAGATTGACCGTTGGCGCCTCCGCCAACGCCAACGCCGGGCATGCGCAGTGCGCGGGGCTCCGAAATTTCAGCAGGTTCGGACGCGCTCGTTGCCGTTACAGTTGCGTCGCTGAGTCGGGTACGCTGAGCTTTAAATTGAATCGTGCCGCGTAACCTCTCGCCACTCCGTTTGCCCTTTTAACTTATTCGTTGAATTAAACACTTTAGTTTCAATCGCGATGTGATTTTCGGCAATCTGTTCTCGCGAAATTCGAAGCAGTTGTATGACAAACGAAGTCGAGTACTCGAGTGACGCGAAACTTTTGTGTTCCTTCGAGAGGTTTTGGTGCATCTCGGGATCGGAGAAAAATACATCGCGCTCGTAGATTTGAGGGCTGCGACACGTTTCTCCGCGATATCAATCCCCTCGTTCTCGTTGAACTAGTGCGTTTTTGGCAATGAAAAGCTTTCACGTTATTTTTCCATGGGCTTACCGTTACGCACCTCCACACCGCGAAGCAGAACCGCTGGGTTTCCGCCGCGAGACACATCGAAGATTTTCGCGAATCCACCCCGAAAGTAACTGAGGTATGACTCGCCGTGGTCGATTCACAGTGGAGCCGCGAAAATTCACGGTGGACCTCGCGGCAGCATCCTGCCGGTGGGTTTAACACTGATTTGCGGTGGGACGTACAGTGGGCGAATCCACTAGGGTGCCGAAGAAAAAACTGCGTTGAAACGACAAAAAAACACACACAACATCTTCAATTAATCAACGCATCAATTTTCCTTTGCATACATGTATTTACCATAGAATATTTGTATGTACAGGAGGCCATTGACAGCACGAAGAAGTTACAAATTGAAGACGGAGCAACAAAGATGGATCATTTCATTGTATCACTCCGGAGAAAACTACGTTTGACTGTGATTATGAAGTCGACACGGAGTATCAGCCCATCTTAGCTGCACAGCTAAGAATTCTACAGGAAAAGGTAATTCTACTAGTCGCTATACATCATTATTCAACGTTTTCTTTAATCTGGGATAAATCGTCGTTAATCCTTAACAATCTTTTTCAAATATTTAGTCGAACTCTTGCGACGTTCTTCAAAAGTTTTTTTTTTATCTCAATACATAAATTCATATCGACGTCATCGGTGGCTAAATATTTTTTGTTCTTCACTTAGTATTGTGTAGCGTAGCGCTCCTCATTATTGTTTTTTCTACATAATTTCGTTGTTTTGGAAACGATTACGCTGAAGTCATGATTACAAATCCAAGAGACAACAAAAAAGGAATTGCCTTCGGCAAGCAATAACTGCAGGCAAGATAACGTTCATTAGAAACAAAGGGCAAAGCTATGAGGCGCCCATAGTTTTGTGAGAATTTCTAATATTTCCTTTTTCCAACAGTATTTTCTCTGCAATATTAACGTTTTAATTTGAATGATTTTTGAGTTGTTCATGTAAAGCGAATGACCATACGTGAAGCTAATCCGCATGTGGTACAGACCATGTTGAACAATTTTTGTTATTGCGAGTGAACAGTTGTATTCTGAAAATGATGTACATGAGGATAATTATAAAGCTTTTCAAATCGAGTTGTACTCTGGAGAATGACACTAACGATTTTCAGTCGCGATTAATTAATTCGAAATTATATCGATTCAATCGATTTGAATAAATTAAATTGTATTATCGTGTTGAGACTTATTTTCTATTTTTTTTGTCGTTTTTGCCTCTGCATATTTTGTTGTCAAAATCAAATTACAAATTGCCGCTTATCAACTTTGCTGATCTGTTATGATTTTGTCCCCAGAATATAAACGTCAAGACATAACGGAGAATAGACAGACGATGTTCTATAGTATGACACTGCCGGTCGATATTAGATAAGCAAAAGTGTGCTGGTAAGTCCAAAATACGTAATACAAGAATTTTGCTTCACAAATTTATTAGATATGATAAGTTGAGTTTTAATTTCGAAATTTATCTGTTTTACAGGACATTACCACGACGGCCGAGCAGTAATTGAATTTGTGCAGCCAAGACGGGCAAAAGTAAAAATTACGTGTACTGGTATGTTCAAAATGTCATGATTACAAACGTCATGATTACAAATCCATGAGGCGACAAAAACGAAATTGCATTCAGCAAGCAATAACAGCAGGCGAAATGATGTTTATTAAAAACGACGGGCAAAGCTGATAGGCCCATAGTTTTATCAGAACTTCTGATATTTACTTTTTCCAGTAGAATTTTTTCTGCAACATCAATGTTTTAGTTTGAGTTACTTCTTTGTTGTTCTTATGAGTCAAACAAATATACGAGAAAAGGATTCGCATGCGGTACAAGCTATGCTGAACAATTTACGTTCACAGAATTTTCTTTTTATTGCATATGAAGATTTGTGTTGTTAAAATTATGCCAATGAGTATAAGCTTTTTAAATCGAGCTCTACTCTGGAGAATAACAATAATAATTTGCCGTCGCGATTAGCGAATTCAGTCGAACATAACGTTATCATGGTATTATGGATTTAATTCAACACAAGAAAAAGAAATTAGTAGAAATAAATTGCGTTGTATTATCGTGTCGAGAAAAATGTTCTATTTTTCTTTTTTCGAGAAATTGTTGTCCAAAAAATATTATAGAACTGCCGCTGATCAACTTTGCTGATCTGTTATGATTTTGTCCCCAGAATATAAACGTCAAGACATAACGGAGAATAGATAGACGATGTTCTATAGTATGACACTGCCGGTCGATATTAGATAAGCAAAAGTGTGCTGGTAAGTCCAAAATACGTAATACAAGAATTTTGCTTCACAAATTTATTAGATATGATAAGTTGTGTTTTAATGTCGAAATTTATCTGTTTTACAGGACATTACCACGACGGCCGAGCAGTAATTGAGTTTGTGTAGCCAAGACGTGCAAAAGTAAAAATTAAGTTTACTGGTATGTTCAAAATCGATTCCAGAATTACGCTTCAAACTTGGAAAAATGTGAAATGTTGTATTTCAATTTGAGTATTTATCTGTTCTAGGATATCACCGACACAGCGGAGAAAAGACAGCCGCCAAGCAGTGAAGAAATAAGCCAAGCTGTTATTCGCGGAATACGTTGCAACGATGGAGCTTGGTATCGTTACAAAATTTGTTCCTCCGGACCCCATCATGTCGTAGGATGAAAGGTCCGTAGCGGCACGGGGTTTCCGGTTGTATTTTTTTTACCCTTTTTACCCTCAGGCCGATGCATAGTGACCGCGAGTCTTATCCTGTGGTCTTGTGACAACGTCTCAAGATAACGTTTAAACTCGCGAGTGGCCCTAAGTTTCATTTCATTTCATGTATGTGCATGTTTAGATACACAGGGCAACGCTCTTTTCGGTTTTTTTTTTTCCATACTAACTTTTCATTTACATAAGTACAGACTTGTCTTATAATCAATATATTATTTGCTTTTTTTACTTCGCATAACATACATTTTATGTTCAAAACCGAAAAAGAGCTTTCGCGAGGCGCGATGGCATTGTTTGAGTATGCACTCGCAAGTAAATTGTACAAATAGTCTTTGTATGAATTTACGGGCGATACGTACTTAAACGTGACCATCACAATGCCAAGGGTATTCAGCTCTTACAGCACGCGACCCCACTCTGGAGAATCGCATTGATATTTTGTAACCGCGGTCGGGAAAATCAGTTGGTTAAATTATGTGGCTCCACTTTGGAGATCGTGTTACTTGCATGTTTTATAAGCAATTGGTCATTTGCACTGAACGGCAGTCGAGTAGCTTTTCATTCCGTTGCGTTTTCTTGTAGTGTAGGGACGGGAATAAATTCAATAGGGCCATCGTTTTATAATATGGGTCGGTTTTTTTCACATTTTCAGGTTCAACAGCGCACTGACTTTGCCCTCGTTTCTTATCATTTCTGGTTCGACTTTCCGTTAGTATATTTTCCTATCAATAATCCGCGACCATTACTTTCTGGCGTCTGCCTTTGACATTCTCAGCAAAGCCTCACTTTGCTCAGATGCTCCTGGAAGAACTTCTTTCGTCCAGGAGAAACAGCTTGCTTAATAAATGATGCAAGCACTTTTCTTAGTAGTATTGTCTTCATTGAAATATAATTGTATTTAGCGCGCTGCCGTCGCGATTATAATTATTTTTCCGAGACGAGGGTAGTTACAAGACAGTGTGCACGCGTTCAAGTTTGATGAGCTTGTAAGCTCGTAGAGTCTTTGAAAGTAGTTCAGGGCGTAGAGTCTATAGATCGTTCCGATATTCTACTAATCCGTTTGTCAGGCATTTCAGTTTCATCGTTGGATTACACGGCCATCCATGTTCCAGAGCCATCGTCACTTGTTTCTCTGCAGTGTTTGCAAGGCAGCTCTTGCAAAAGCTACAGAGAAGAAGTGAGTCGATGTGGTAAAACTTATAATAAGAAGGAATGATTTTGACGAATGCGTTTCTGATGACACTGGGGTGTCGGGCGCTCCCCGGGGAGTTGCCTCTAGTGTAGGATATTGCACCCCGGTAGAATGATGAGAGAACCGTGGAGCGATGTGAGATAAATGAGGCCGGCCTCCTGTTGTATGATGTGTTGAAACGCGAAATCTTTTTGGCTTTTCTTCTTCCATAAATATAGGTGTACAGGCAGGATTTTTTTAGCTATAAGTAACGTAGAATCATAGCTTTCCGAGAGTGAATGATGATTTTTTTAAATGCGAGTAGGAAGGACCAGGAATCAGCAAAGTTTGGAAAGTTCTCATCAGAACTGATTCATGCTTTTTTGATTCCGCGTACATGTATAAGATGCGAAATGTCTTTCTTAATTTTTCCGATTGAACTACTCATTCCCGCTCGGGGTTGTGTTTGTGTAGTCCAGTGCTACGCAAAGGCAAATCATGGCTGGAATGAATAAAGTAAATCAGTGTCGATCGCGATATCTTTATATACGAGATTGATTGACAAATATAACGCATCCGTGGCCCTCTGTCCGGACTTGTGCGAATTTCACAAATATTTCTCATAGATTTCCTTCTGTCACTATTAATTAGTCGACAGAGAATCTTTGAGCAATAACATACAGGTCGTCGTGGGATAAGCACGCTCGAAGAAGCTGCAGTATTGCTCCTCCGGCGATAGGCCGGAGATAAAGGTACGGGCAATAGGTGGCTGCATTTGTTCTTTTGAGAACGAATGCCCACAATTAGGCAATCCACGTTGTCACTATGCTCGCGCGAAAGTCACAACCGCGTGACACCGTGTTTTGCTTTTGTTCGCTCCAATAATAAAACGTTATGTCGGCATAACTACGCGATTAGCATTTGAGTCTTTTGAGAGAAAAACTTTGTAGATTCATCCCCAAACAACGCGAGTGATATTAAACCGACGACGCACCTCCACGTGGGCACTGGCAGGTTGCACTGGCTAATTAAACAAAAACCGCGTAAACCATTAAATCGCACGGGCGACACGATTCATACCGTTTATGTGGATCACACTCGTCGGGTTTTGTCTGTTGCAGGTCATCGAGGGATGTATGATTTTTTCAATTGATGTTTAATCGTACCTTTACCTTTTCAGCTACTAATTCTGTTTTTCTGTTCACAGTATTATAATCCTTTTATTTGTAACAGAAACCAATTGAATTTTATTCTTTTTTTTTCTATAAAAATAGGAGTACAGAGTATGTATGAGCTTTCGTTGTGTTTTTTTCGTTTTGTCTGTTGTAGGTCATCGAGGTATGTATGACTTTTTGAATTGATGATTAATGATACCTTCAACTTTTCAGCTACTAATTCTGTTTTTCTGTTCACAGTACTTTAATACTTTTGTTTGTTACAGAACCCAATTGAACTTTATTATTTTCTTTGATATAAAAAGAGGAGTATAGAGTATGTATGAGCTTTCGTTGTATTTTTTTTGTTTTGTCTGTTGTAGGTCATCGAGGTATGTATGACTTTTTGAATTGATGTTTAATGATACCTTCAACTTTTCAGCTACTAATTCTGTTTTTCTGTTCACAGTACTTTAATACTTTTGTTTGTTACAGAACCCAATTGAATTTTATTCTTTTTTTTAAGATAAAAAGATGAGTATAGAGCGTGTATGAGCTTTCGTTGTGTTTTTTTCGTTTTGTCTGTTGCAGGTCAACGAGGGATATATGACTTTTTAAATTGATGTCTAATCGTACCTTTACCTTTTCAGCTACTAATTCTGTTTTTCTGTTAACAGTACTTTAATCCTTTTGTTTGTTACAGAATCGAATTGCATTTTTTTCCTTTTTTCAATATAAAAAGAGGAGTATAAAGCATGTATTAGCTTTCGTTGTGTTTTTTTCGTTCTGTCTGTTGCAGGTCAACGAGGGATATATGACTTTTTAAATTGATGTTTAATCATACCTTCAACTTTTCAGCTACTAATTCTGTTTTTCTGTTCACAGTGTCTCAATCCTTTTGTTTGTTACAGAATTCAATTGCATTTTTTTTCTTTTTTTTATAAAAAAAAGAGGAGTATAGAGCATGTATGAGCTTTTGTTGTGCATTTCATAATTATTTTCTCTCTTATCAGCGTAGCAAATAGTCAATGCTCGATCAACTTATTCTACGCATTTAGTCATAACCAAGTAGTTTATGTGTTGCTTTATTGTCGCTTGCTTATTTGCTTCGATAATCTTTAGTTCGAATTAGTATACATGCTCCATTCTCCGGGTCTCGTCGAGCAGTGACCTCCACGTGGTGAGACCTGGAAAACTGATTCTATGAAAATGATGAAGCCGTCTTAACCCATTGGGTGAAATTATATTTACCAACCTTTACAATATCCCGCCCCTCTGGCGATTACTTCAATTATGTTTAATGAATAGTGGAATATTCTAAAAAAGGCTATCAGTTTCAAGACAATCAGTTTACTGACAGCTGCTCGGTTATTTTTCATTAGCCTCCAGATATTCATATTTGACTCACTTATGTTTCAGAGAGAAAACGAATCGAAATTCCAAGGATTTAAAAATTCACCTGCCTATACAACAACGATTTGACATCAACACACATAACGAATGACATGGTACATTGATTTCTTCCTTTATATTACTAGTTCGTATTAACGATAACATTATTCTCGCCAGTGCGCGTCGATCGTGGAAGGTGTAGTAGTGCGAAGTGGGTCATGTACAATTTTATTGAGCGACCATCAGTCCGCAAGGCAGCAGATTTGAAGTTGCATGGACGCAGTCATTTTGCTCGAGAGAGCTTCAATACGTAATGAATCCTTGCTCGGCGGCTGCGGTATCGCATCCAAGGCTTCCTCTAAGAAACTTGCAAAGCAACGAATTTTTCAATGGCTATTTCGTCCCTCATTGATATATCGCACGTTAGAATAATATTCATCAAATAGGCTCGTGCTTCGTTCCCGGCGTGCGGTAAACTTCTAATGCATTTCCTATCACAATATTACCCGCGCGCTCTTGAATAATTCCCTGCGGGCCGAATTTAGTGACGCACAACATGAGCGTCGTCAATTCTTTAGCGGTTGTTTCCACAATGGACAATAAAACCCTTTTGAGCGATCCCGGGGAGACTATAATATTACGATCGACCTATAATAATTGAGAAAACAACATAGAAGATACAACTGCGAGGTCAACGACCGAAGTGACAATAGAAAATGGATTAGTACCTCAGCATAAACGGCAACGAGATTAGCCAGAGTTTATTGTGCGTACGGTCTGACGTGAGATTACTTATACTCGACTCGAAGTTCCTACGAAGGGATCGCATCTTTTCTCCAAATAAGCCTTGAGCACCGCTCTGTTGAAAGTTTGTAACTACGTCCAATTGCTAAACCATTCTTTTTCTAGCGTTAGATCCAGATAGCTACGTGCACTCAAAGAGATTAACACTTTTTCCATCTTTTTCCGATTTTCATTTAAACGAGGTTCCCTATTCAATCCCCACCCCCTTGTGCAAGGGTGCGGATGAGTAGAGACTATTTCTCTTATTTCCCTTTTTAGCGAATGCCGTAAAACATATTTCAAACAAAGGGAATAAAATAATATAGTCGGATTGACTAACGCGATCTTTAATGCAAATACATAGTATTGAAAATTTGTGTATATCAGTCTCATTACTATTAAAAGTTTCGCCTCACTCGTTTTTCTTCTCCGTAATGCTAGAACTACTCGGATCTTCCATTATCGTTGCAGTATCTCTGCGACTTTTATCCACTGGGTAAAGCCTGAAAAAAACATTTCGTATTTCATGAAATTTTCCAAGATACTATTAGAAAGAATTCTATGAGTGGCTTTCAATTAAAAGCTGTCTTACCATCGTTGATACAGATATATTAGGAAGACAGCGTCGTCTCGGAAGCAGGCGACTCTGTGAGCTACGGGCATCGTTATTATAAATGCAAATACATCGTCGATGAATGTATTGAATGCTTTATACATGAACGATCTCCACGGTAAATGCGCGACGGATTTCAGTTTATAATTGACAAATAACTGAGGTAGCATGAATAAGAATCCGAAAGCGTACACTCCGTTCACCAGCGAATTAATGCTCCACGAGTACCAGCTGCAATAACAATACAATTTTGTGAATCGTGTATCAAACCGCAGATTAAGGTGATATAAAAGAAGTCAGTTAGTAACGAAAACTGTATCAAATGCCATTACGGAATCATAAACATTCGCAGAAAAAGAAAATTATGCTTCCTTCTGGATTAAAGCAATTTCCTTCGCCTGGAATGTTTATAATTTTTAAATAGCATTCATTGAAGTTTCCATTATCAGGTGGGCGCAAGGGTGTTCAAAATCAACTCAAGGCTATGTGTGATAGTAACGAGCGATATTTCGATGGCAACAAGTCGACTGACCTATTTTCTCCGAAATCGTTGCTCTAACGACTAAAAGTAAATCAAATTTCCATTCGTCTATCCAGATACTTATATAAACGTAATTTGCTTTTTAGTAGTAAGAGCAGACATTTTTCAGAAAATGGGGAAGGCGATCACCGACTGTGTCTGTACCTCATGCGCTTACGATTAAAGAATTTCTTTAAAAAGTTACCTTTTGTGAGGTTGATAGAGCAACGAATAAATAGCACCACCGATAACGAGAGGATACAGAAGATAACTCAAGTAACGCATGCTCTCGGCATCGAATTCGCGAGTCTTTGCTTCCGCTGAACCACCGTCGCCTCTTTGGATACGTATCTTCGGTAGTAAACTCGCGCCCCTCGTTATCTCGAGACGCAAAACTTTTTTCGATTTCCACATCTGCCGGAAATATTACGTTTTAAAATCGTGATATGTAGTGAACAAAAATGCTGCCGCATCAATATAACCCGGGATCAAGTAATACCTCAATCAGAGTGCCAATTCCCGCGGGTATGAGAACGAATAATGACGAGCCCTCGTCGAGGAGATACAAGAAAACAACCGTTTGACTGAACGCTCGCCAAACTATCGTGGTCGTGCTGAGACCTTGAAGATTTCTCTTGCTACGCCAAAAGCTTATGTCGTTCTTGAAGGCGAGAAAATCGAAGATCAACTGTGGACAAAAATATACGAATGTTTTAGGACCCAACAAGGAAACGATTGGAATTGTAGGGAAAATACCAACTGAACAAAAAGATTGTGCATGCTTACGTGCATAGCGGAGATGAATATAGTTCCGGCTAACAAGTAAAGATTAGTATCCGCGTAAATTCTTTTCGCCTCATCCACGTCCTTGTCGGAGAATCCGAGACTCTTCAGGCCTTGCATCGCAGCTTCGACGTGCAGGACCAATCGTAATTTCCCAAGGGACACGGGCGTGTACATTATCGTCACATTCATTGTTTCGGTGTCTCGATTAATGAGAACAAGATCGTTGTGTCGCGTTTGCAGAAAATCGTACTTCATTATCGGCAAAAACGTGCCGTCCCGCGTTACCCTAACAACGAGAAATGACGATCAATTAGAATCTAAAAAAATATACATTCACGTGGCTGTTTGGACATCAAAGAGTATCCTACTTGATGTCTTGTAGTAGTTCCATCGGAACATCGTTCAACGGCAGTTCCACATCGTCCGTCATCATCGTGAATGTGACTTTACTTCGCAAATGCGACATTGTCTTGGCTTTGTTTTCCTTTTTTGGTTTATCGTTGACGATCGGCTTCTTCTCTCCTAAGAGATTGAATGCTCTCGCTTCGGGTACGGCAAACTGAGTCATCTTTATCCTTGTGTACGCTCTTGTTTTTTCCTGCATGACGTGCCAATGTTCAGAATCTATGCGTCGTGGTTTAATTTTTTACAGACAATCTTTACCTTCTGCAAATTGTTGAAGGAAATCGAACTTTCCGCCGATTGTGGGACCGTTATAATGTGAAGGAACAGAGTACCGTTGTTGCGAGTTTTACTAGGTATAGCCATAGTCACAGCCCTGGGAAATAAATTTATACTCTCAGCGTCGTTTTCAGCAAGATTCTCACCGCTACGATGTCTCATTATGGTTAAACAAAGGCGACTCACATCTGTGACGGCGAGGTATAGTTGAACGGAGAAACAGAATGCACATGGAAAACTTCGTGCGATATAGGCCGGCTCATGGACGACGCGAAAATGTGAAGTTCCAACAAAGGATCGCTCTTCAGGTAAGATTTTATGCATGGTTCGCCCGGACGGCATGCGGGAGCGACCCATAGCAGAGACAGCGTGTATATGGAATGCGCTATGTAGGCCAAAAAAATGCCTGACAAAATCAGGGTTAACGATGGTCGTTGCATCTTGCAGCTTCGAACCGGACGAATTGTCAACCTTAAAAGAATTCATTGTGTCAACGTTATATTCACGTGCCAGGAATTCGAGAAATCTGCTTATATTCCAGATAATACGATTTTTTCCGTCGCATTGCGTTACGAATTGTTTCTCGTACAGGCAAACGGGCTCGAATGAATAAAATTGTTATAAGCGCGAATCTATCTATACCTTGTTTACGATGTGTTTGTTGTGCTCGCATACGATCAGCGAATGAACGAACGAATAACCTTCGTCGATCCATTCACCGGGCTCTCGACTTTTGCTTGCTGACGTGTCATCGTGATTCTTTAACGGAACATTGTCGTAATTTCATGCAGAGCGATTACTGATTAGAAAGATGTTTTTCTTTCTGTCGTCTATCATGGTTGATTTGTCGGCGAAAATTTTTTTGTCAGCAGTGTGCGGTTATAAAAAACGAAAGCGAAAGGGGAAGCCGAGAGGGATGCGTTGAGCCGCTAGAGCTCTCTCTCGCGGATCGGTAGTACGGAAATATATTAAAAAAAAAAAAAAAAACGAAGGGAGAAGGGCGCGTTGCGCGTTTGCTTCGAGAGCTCTTGTGGGAAATAAAAGGCGCTACCCCTTCGAGCCACTCGTGCTTTTACCGTGCACGGACGTTCGCGCGTACTAGAGCCCAACAATGGCATCGAGCAAGGCGTAAGAGTTCGTTGTGTCGAGAGATAAATAAAAAGAACATGTCGCACGAGAATAAAAAAACGAAGCGCAAGGACGCGAAGAAAGATAAGCCGAGCGAGCCCGACAAGAAGGACGAAAGCGTAACTTCGTCCGACGACAGTATTGTCAAACCGTGAGTTTATAAACGTCAAATTGTCTCGTCGCGAGTGAATAACTTGCTCGTAAAATTGTTTAGCTCGCCGGGGGAACCCGTTCGAATTTTGACAGCAACGTTCGATAGATGATTCATCTCTCGTTTTTCAGAAAATACGGTCCATACCTGACAATACCTTATCAAAAAGTATGGTCGCGATCGATTCTCATACTCGGAGTGCTGGTTGTTGTTTGGTATAACAGTAAGCGCGGCAAAGAGGTCCCTTTGGCAAAGCAGAAGGACGTTTTGCTGAGCAGAACTCAAAACGTCGATTGTTCGCCGAATTACAGTGCAGAGCTGGAAACTTATCCCGGCTGTTTGCCAGAAAAATGCGGGCGAATTGTCAGTGACAAATTAGTTTCCGGCACCGAAGTAGACGTCCTTCTGAAATTTGCAACATTAGCCATGAATTTGGGAGATTCGGACAGCGGCGTAAGCATATTTGATCTTCATAGCGGAACTTTGACACAAGGAACTGACTCCGTCAATGTATACAGTATCGATGAGGCTGACAAAATATTGATCAGCACATATTTCGCCATCTACAAGTACGCTCCACATCATTGCAGATGATTTGTTATTATTAATGATTTAGTTGCTGCTACAATAAATTCTGTTACTTTCCACAGAGTCGTTAAATATAAAATTCATCACGCCGTTGCTCATCACTTTGGCGTCGATGCTAATAAGATTTATTTGACTAAACCAACTTTCTTTTCACGGATTACCAGTGGACCTACTGAAACCGTTAACGATGAGTATTGGCTGCCACACATTGATAAGGTGCGTTATTAATAATTTTGAAAACACAAATTACATAGGTGCTTAAACCAAGTCAATGACATTAAATAACCAATTATTTGTGCAAATTGTTTATTAGTATTTCATTGACAACAATCCATTGTGTAATAATTGAGCAATTCTCAATAATAACATCGATTTTTTCAGGCATCTTATGAATGGTTTCACTATACATCGTTACTCGATTTGAGCGACTATGGCAGAGATTTTGAGGGTGGTAAGTTCGTGTTCATAGACGAAAACAACGTTAATTCGACGGTAGAACCACGAAAGGGTGAGTATCGAACAAAGCCAGGAGTGGAGAAGTTTTGTTTCCTTGCGTTACGACGAATGATGATATTTCATTTTATCAGGTCGAGTCTCAATGTTCACATCGGGTGCTGAAAATCTGCACACCGTTGAGCGCGTTACATCCGGTACGCGCTATGCTCTCACGATATCGTTCACATGTGACGCGAATGCAGCAACATCCGATCCGAGCTTCGTCGGCAAAGTTTCGAAACGCGTCTAACCGAATACTGCCGGTTTTACTTCAACGAAGTATTTTCCATGACTTAAAAAACTGTCCAAACGAGTCATCTAACGAACAGTATTAAATTATAAGATTAATGTATTGTAAGTACAAAAAAAATATATGTATAAAATAAAACAAAATGGTGAAGTAGAAATCAATAAGTTTTACCAATGGATAAGTTTATTTATTTATTCTGATTTATCGTTAAAACACATACGACCACAAAGTATACATGCCAAGTGAAGAATATTGAGCACGTGATATCGCACGTTACTCCGATTACGTATAAGATATATATAAGATATACACAAAGCGCGAGTGTATGGTTGTGTATGTAAGTGCACGACTGTGATGCTTCTTTCTACAAAACATTGCATTACAATATGTGGGCATAGTATATGCGTGTATTACATACCGATTCTTGTCCCTCAGCTGGGGAATGTATGGGCGATATGGGTATGTCGCGCACTAATCGCGGTGAATGTAGACGCATTATCCCGAAAAATCATTTAAAAAAATATAACGAGATCTTTATAAGTTTTAATATATTACAGAATTTGCGAATGTGTTAGTTTATGTGTATGCTATGCCCAAAGACTTTTAGTTATCCTTCATTGTTACATTTTAATAATATCGCAGCCATACGGAATGCTTCAGCTATCCTTCTCATTTGCAGTCAATTTCAGTATCCATCGAGCTCGATACATGTACATATATTCACTAATTAGCTCGCATGTAAGCTTTAATCGACTTCACAGAGAGACAGATACACGGGAAGACATACGGTCGGTCTGCTATTCATGCTGCGGCTCCTCGCGAGTATCGCGGAAATAAATACGTAACATTATACATATATTTATATAATAAAGATCTTGTCCCATACAGCTTCACGATGATCACCTGTCCACTGGATAACATCGAAAAACCGTATAGGAGAATTACGAATGATACAAGTTCGAAAAAAAAAGTAAGAAAGCCGTGACAAATGGCGCGAACGAGGTATTTTACGTTTATTACTTCGTCTCATTATTATATCGAATTTTTGTGTTTTTTTTTTTCATCTTGACGAACGATAGCGGTTATACTTATACGATTGACGAACTAAAAACCGTATCCTTTTTTTGCAATTATCCATCGAAAACTACAATTTTGGTAACTCCATTTATCTATTCTTTTCGTAATTACCGTTAGATAACATACTACGGCAGAGATTCCAGTAGTTGATAATTTTTTTTTTTTTTTTTTTTTTTTTATATACGAAAGAAACTATATCGATACTTGAATGTTCGTGTAGCGCCGAAGACACTGACAAGACAGACTCTTGTTAAATTCTAAGCACGTAGCTGTAGAGTATAAAAAACTTTTGGAACCCTTTTTCGACAAAAATTAAATAAAAACTCAACAACACGATAGTTTCGATACTCAAACGTTCACGAATCGCGCGATCTCCTTTACACTATCACCCGTCATTATACTTCTATGATCACCTACGACATCCTCGACCTTCACCGCGTCCGCACATATCTGAAACGACAAAAAAATTGAAGATTTTTAAAAAACATGTTACATTGGATAGAATATTTCAAACATTTGACATTAGTTTTCGTGTCGCCTCACCTCGCTCAGACCATAGTCGGCCATTCCAACGTTAAAGGTATCCTTCGCCTTGAAGAGCGTAATGGGACGCTGATACTTCCTCGCAGGCGTGTACATATAAGCAGCGTTTAATTTTTTGAAGAACAGCATACCAGCAGTTTTGAGATCTTCCCGATCGAAGGGGGTGTTGCCGATGAGCTCTAACATTTTTTCCATCGCAGCCTCGTCGCTGTTCGCTTCTTTCAGTATACTAAAGGCCTGCGAGAAAATTGGGAAATTATTATTTTACACTATATTCTTCGCAACGAGTGTATTTATAAACTTATAAATTTCTTTGTATTTAAAAAATGTCTGCTCGTATATGAATATTTACCTTAACGTATGTGACGTTGGAGTTGAATTGTTTAGTGAAGAAAGCGAGAACTTTGAGGAAAGCATCGTCCGTAAGGTCTCCACCGGTTTCCGTGGCTTTAACTCCGATCACTTTACAATGATATTTTATGTACTCCGGCGACCCGTCGATGAGACTGACGATGGTAGAATCTCCGGCTGCTTCGATTTGTACAGCCAGTTCGAAAGCCACGAGGGATCCAAACGAATAGCCGACGATCGTGTACGGTCCTTTCTTCTGTACGGTCTTCATTAGTTTAATGTAGAAACTCGCCAATTCCTGGATGGACCCGAGCGGAGCATCTTTCACGCATTGAAGACCCCAGACAGGTCGGTCGAACTCCATCGCCAAATCTTTCATCGTCCCGACCATACCCTCGATCGCTGAGACGAAGAACACCGGAGACCCTTTGTTTCCTTTCGACTTCAATTGTACGAGAGCTTTCGTCGGAAGTATCTCGTTACCGTCGCAACGGAAGAGCAGAGAGTCGAGGGGCGCGCTAGCTGCTGTTTTCTTTGGCGAAACCGGTGCGACCGGTGCGTCTGCTTCCGCGCCACCGCTTTCGTATTCTTGAAGTTTCGCGAACGTCAGACCGCGAATCTCCTGGGCCGAAAGTACCAAGTCGTAGCTTCTCTCGAGTGTCTGCTTGATCTCCGTACCCATCAACGAGTCCATACCGAGATCAGCCAAACTGTTGTTCGGATTGATGGTTTTTGTGTCCTTGATACCCAAAATATTGCCTACAGCCTCGAGAAGTGAGATTTGGTTGCCATCGCCGGGCTTGTTTTTCTCAGCTAGTACCATACTCGCGAGAACGGGGTGGGGCTGTTGAAGGAATATGTCCATCGTTTCCAAACAACTGGCCATACGCTGAGGTAGAGTTCCGCCAACTTCTGTGTCGTTGTTGCCCATACTTTCTGTGAAAAAAAATGTATTGAAAAACAAATGCAGAGGTGATGTGCAGTAATTACAATTCATTAAGGCGTGAAGATTTTGATTGCGATAGGATTAGAAAAAAATGGCTAAACTCACCAAGAATGAGGCCAACATCGCCGATTGCTCCCCACTGAATCGCCAAGCCGGGCAATCCATTGGCTTGTCTCTGCTCGACGATCCTCTCCATCGCCGAATTGGCGAGACCGTAATTGGTCTGTCCGGCGTTGCCTCTGCCGCAAGAGACCGACGAGAAGCAAACAAAGTAGTCGAGAGACGGGCAAAGCTTCCTCGATGCCGCATCGAGATTCTTCGTCGTATCGATTTTCGGCCTCGTTACGCTTTTGAAATGCGATATTTCCAGGTTCTCGATCAGTGCATCTTTGAGAACAGCCGCGAGATTGAATATACCACCGACCGGCGCGATTTTGTTTGCTTCTTTGATAAGTTTTTCGGCGCCTTCGATAGTCGTGGCGTCGGCGGTCGAGACAACAACGTTCGCTCCCATTTCGCGCCAGCGGCGAATGCATAGCGATTGGTAACCCGTGCGAACGCCCGAGCGCGACGTTAGAACAACGTGGTGCACACCTCTCTTCACAATCCAGTTGGTGAGTTCGAGACCGAAACCACCGAGACCTCCGACCAGTATAAAAGACTTGTCCGGGTTCATGTACGTTCTCGGTATAGCCGCTACCGTCTTCACCGATGGCTCAATAATTTTCTGTGTCTCCTCCTCGCGTATTTTCAGCAAAACTTTGCCGATATGCTTGCCCGAGGCCATGTAACGGAAGCTTTGCTCGGCTTGCTGTTCGGTAAATGTCGTAGCCGGGAGTGGTACAACAGCACCGTTCTTGATACCTTCGGACACGAGTCGAACGACTTCGCGCCTCTCTTCTGCCTGCTCGGCGAAAAGGGCGTCCAGAAGTACACCGTGGAAGCACGCGTTCTTCAAGAAGTACGACATTCCGAGACTGGTATCTTGTGTAAGATCGTATTTACCGATCTCGAGAAAACGGCCGTTCTTGCCGACGCAACGAATACTGGCTTGAAGTTTCTCGTCGGCCAACGAGTTCAAAACTATATCGACACCTTCTCCTTTCGTCTCTGTTAGAACTAGTTGCTCGAAGCTCGTGTCGCGCGAGTTGCCTATTTGATTGTCGGTCAATTGTGGAAATCTCTTTTTCAAGAATTCTCTCTTCTCGGGAGTTCCCACAGTTGTGAATACTTTGCAGCCGGCGTGAAGGCAGATAGAGATAGCGGATAAACCGACACCACCGCTACCAGCGTGAATAAGAACTGTGTTACCGCGTTGAAGCCGTCCTCGCATTACCAGAGCGTAGTAAGAAGTCGCGTAAACTATTGGCACCGTTGCAGCTTCCTCCAGAGTCCAATGGTCTGGTACTTTCCAGGAGAACGTAGGATCGGAGACGAGGGTCGTCGCCAGTGCACTATGTGCTATGATACCCATTATTCGCCCACCTTTGGAATCGCGCCCACTGAACTCGAGACCAAGAGTACAGTCCGCATTCATGTCGAGGCGCGGAAGTGAATCGGCTGTTATTTTTCCCGTTGCCAACATGATGTCTCTGAAGAAGATAAAATGATAACGACATGTTACATACAAATTTCGCGCGAGAAGAACAATGCATGTGATTTCGTTCACCGAACTTAAGAGACTCACCGGAAGTTAAGAGCGCTGTAATACACACTGCACAGTTCTCCGCCGGGATATTTTTCCGGTTGATAGTAGCTCAGAGGTCCTTCGATCCATCGAAGGCTGCTCAGATCACCTTTTACAAGCGTATTAATATAGGCGTGTTCGACTTGCAGCGAAGAAACGTCATTCGACTGATCGAGTCGCAAGTGACGATAGCTTCCCCACTGTCCGCCCTTCAGCACATTCGCCATCAATTGTTTGTTCAATTGTCCGGAGTAGAGGACATTCGAAAGTGAAAATTTCGGCGCGTTCTTGTCCTGAATGAAGACGTAACGAACATTCATACCACCGGCCTCGCGTCTAAGGCAAGTCACGAGACCGACGAGACCGAGAAGTTCTTCGCCCTGGCTGACCAGCAGTACCTTGTCGCCATGAAGCTCTGATTTCTTCAGCGCAGCCTTCACACCCTCGAGCCACGAGAAATTCTTTTCCGTTATTTGAATGATAATCGGCTCCGCGCTCTCCTCCTCTTGTTTCAACAGCACGTAAGTCTTGCCTGGTGCAAGCTGTTTTCCCACGTAGAGAAGTCCCGTATTGTGAAGGAGCGATTTTTTTATCGTACCGGTCTCCTCGAGCAGAATGTAGCCACCGGGCTTCAGCGACGCCGACAAATTCTTCAGAACTCCGGCCTCGCCGTTGCTGAGCACGTCGGCAGCGATGACGAGCTGGAGATCCTGTCCCGGCGCAACTTTGTGAGAGTCACGAGCTACGTTTTTCATGCCCCAGACGTCGGCGAGCGAAGCGTAGTTGTCCGGAGCCGTCGAGGCGATTTGCATATCGACCTGTAACGAAAAGAAAATTGATTTACCGATAAGATAAAAACTTTTTCATTGTGAAAATAGAACTGACGATAAAAGGAACATTCGACGAAAACTACGACGCATTCAAACGCAATCATGGATCAAGAAAAAAGATTTGCTCATATTTTGTAGCAACAGTGATGTTAGTTGTCAGTTTAGTCTATCAGATTGTCATGATGCAAATTTGTCAGTAATTACGAACACACCCCGATGCGATTGCGAAAATGTTAGCACGAAGTATAAGTGGTAAATAAAATACTTACGGCGAGGGTAGGCTCACTGAGCAACGTGTCGATTATCAACGGGGCAAGAAGACCCTCGGCATTACGTTCTCCGGCTACTTCGAGTGCTTTGATCTTCAAAACTCCAAGATTTTCGACGACCGTTTGGAGAAGAACGGTTAGAGCGTGAGCCTTTGCTTTATCCGGATCTTCGACCAGTACTTGAGAATTGTCGTACGGTGTGAAGACGTAACGCTCGAGTTTCGGCGGAGATTGAGCTTGTTGTCTTCGCGGTGCCACCGCTGCGTACAGACCTCTCAATTCGATACCCCCCGACTTGATTACACTGATATTCGAATAATTGTAGACCGGTACACCCTCGTCCTGCAAGAGATTGGCAACGAGTTCTTTGTGCGCAATGGGATTAATCGAGGCGTACTGAAGACGGGTCGGTAGCATGAGGTCGCGCGAGTCTTTGCCGAGAATCGTGAACTGCAGCATGGTGTCGACGAACGATATCCAATTTTCCTCCCACGCGAGTCTTCCGACTGATCCCTTATTGTCGGCGGTCTTTATACCCCGGAACACGCCGTTGTAATCGTAACCGCGGAGTCTGAGATCTTTGTACACGTCGCTCGTTTGCAATTCCAACAATTCCGGATTTTTCGTCGTAACGGGAATTGGCAGCTCCATTTGGTCCTTTTTGGCATCCTCCGAAACGCGTATCTTTCCGGTGACTGCCGTTGAGCCACCCTCACATATCTCGAAATCGCCGCTACCCCCGAATATGTTTATCAAGAATTTGACCGTTCCTTCTTTCGGCATTATCGTTGCTCGCAAAAACTTGACGTTCTCGATTACGACCGGCAGTTGCTCGTAGTCGGTGTTCCGAAGCTTGGCAAGAGTTTTCCACACAAGCGTGAGATATCCGGTAGCAGGAAACAGGACTCTTCCGTCTATGGTGTGACCGGCCAGATGTGCATCCTTCTCCGAGGACAGATCGATGTCCACGACCGATTCACCAGTTTTTCCGAATCTCGATGCGAAATTGGCAACCGACCACTGGATCGAGTGATCCCATTTTATCATGGAATTCAACATTGGCGTTCCACGACCCACCGGGAAGCTCACGGGCGGATACAACTTGCTAATGACCGGCTGTCCACCGGCGTTGTAGATCTTTCCGATACTCGACAGTAAAAACTCAAGATTGTCCGCGTGGTCGCGCTTATGAAGACCGACGTTTGTCACCGTGGCCGGTAGGGATCTTCGCAGAATTGCTTGAAGCAGGCAATGAGGCGCGATTTCTATCATTATCGCATTGTCGGGCACATGGATCAGTGCTTCTTGGAACAAAACCGGCGACAAAAGATTGTTGACGTGATAAGCTGGTGAGCTCAATTGAGCGAGCGGCGTACCCCAGGCGCTTTCGGGTATCGAGCTTGATATCCATCTTGAACTGCGCTGTTTCGCATTCGGTATTATCCTTTCCAAATTCGCTCGTAGCTTAGGACCCGCTTGTGCGATGTATTTGCTGTGGAAAGCTATCCCGGAACTCGCTACGACTTTCGCGAAAATATCTTCCTTCTGGAGCTCCTCGACGAATTTCGGTATGATATCGGCCGGGCCAGAAATTGTCGACGAATCGGCAGAATTGTGGCACGCCACGGTGATGTTCGGTGGGCATCTTCTGGTAGTCTCTTCCCACCCGAGACCAACGGCAACCATAGCACCGGCCTCGAGATCGGATTCGAGCACCGATTTTCCTCGCCAGTAAGCCGCGAGAACGGTTTGCTCGGCCGTGAATGTACCGTCGGCGTAGGCACAGCCCAATTCACCGACCGAATGACCGACTATGCCGTCCGGTTGAATACCGAACATCGTCAGAAGATCGACGAGAGCAACTTGCATAGCGGCAATCGAAACGAAGCTGTACAATACATTCGAGAACGTTTCTTCGGTTGCGTTGAGAATAACGTCTAGAAGATCGATACCCTCGGGTTTCAGAGCATCGGCACAGCGACGCATGCTAGTCTGGAAGCACTCGATCGGCCAAAGTTGCTTTCCCATTCCAGCCCATTGAGCTCCCATGCCAGAGAAAACGTACCAGATCGGGCGTTTGTCCGGCGAGTATTCGGCGACCTCGCGCACCTTTTGCTCTCCCAATATTTCGTAGCCCCGATAAGCATGTCCAGTAATATTTTTCAGATGCAGATTGTGTATCATCGAAATGAATTCGTCATCCTTCTCGTTCTCTTTGATCCTGTCGAGCAAAAAGTGCACGGCTTCCTCTGTACGTCCGGAGACTGCTACCATCTTCGGTACACCAACGTTCAATACAGGTGGCAATTTAGGCTTCGGATTGCTGCGCATTATAACATGAACGTTTGCACCACCAAAACCGAACGAATTCACTGCCACGAGTCCGCCCTTCCACGGTGTCGGCTTGTCGATGACTTGGATTCTTCCGTCGTTCAACGCCGGAATGTCAGTATTCGGACTTTTGAAGTGCAAATTCGGCGGTATGACACCGGCCTCCATGGCTATGAGTACTTTAGCAATCGAACAAAGACCGCTGGCGGGTTCAGAGTGTCCCATGTTCGATTTAACCGAACCCATGAGCAGAGGAGTCTTTCTTCCTTTGCAGAATAGATCGGCAATCGAGTTGACCTCCTCGGGATCGCCGACTTTCGTGCCCGTACCGTGTGCCTCGATGTACGCAATTTCCGTTGGGTCGATGTTAGCCTCCGCAAATACTTCTCTCATCAGTTTGTTCTGCATCTGACCGCTCGGAAATGTGATACCCTGCACCTTGTTTCCGTCGACGTTAGCCTTGGAATGAACGACCGTTGAGTAGACTCTCTTTGAGTCCCGGGATTTTTGCAAAAACAATACAACCGCAGCTTCGGAACGTACGTAACCGTTGCCAGTTGAATCGAAGGCCTTGCACATGCCGTCGACAGAGAGCATGTTCAATCGATGAAATTGCAACGATGTCTCGGGTTTTAGCACGGCATTAACGCCACCGATAATGGCCGCGTCGCATTGACCGGTGCGTATGCTTATCATCGCTTGATTCAACGCATACATAGACGACGAGCACGCGGTATCAACGGCAAACGACGGTCCCTTGAAATCGAAGGAGTATGAGATACGATTGGGAAACATCGCACGACAACATCCGGTCAATCCGTACCCGTTCACTTTGTCAGGATCGTCGGTCCAGAATTCTTCGGATTCGGAACCCGAGACACCGATAAAGACGCCGGTTTTCGAACCACGAAGATCGGCAGGGTTATAGCCAGCGTCAACTATCGCTTCGTGCGTCAATTCTAACAGTATTCTCATTTGCGGATCCATAACGTGTGCTTGTTTCGAATGAACACCGAAGAACGTTGCGTCGAAGCTCGACAGATCCTTTAGCTTTCCCGTACGAGTTGGCAATCCGTAAAGAGCGGTGGGCCATCGTCGCGGGTCGTCGGTAACGAGATCGATGCCGTCGAAAAGATTTTTCTTGAACTCCTCGATGTTCGACGATTCGGGCAAGCGTCCGGATATACCGGAGATAACGATGTCATCGTCCATCGTGTAAGGACTTCCGTTGGATACCGTTGGCTCACGAACGTTCGGCGTATTCATACTCTCGAATCTTGCTGGCATTTTTTCAATCGTTGGACTTTTTTTTGTTCTTTTCTAACTCTAATCTACTCCCGGTCGTGAATTCGATGACGACTCTGATGATCGAATCCCGGATGGGAAATTAAATCAGACGAGAAAGCCTCGTGGACAGCAGGCTGCAACAAAAAAACAAAGTGAATTATTATATCGTTCGATATTGATAATGAATTCTTAGCGTCGACAATAGAAACGCAGATGATAATAAATTGTTGCGTCGAATCCGCTAATAGTTATGAGGTCACAGGTTCAGCTTCTATCTATCGCTAATGTTCTTTGAAGCTGAACTTTTAATCGACGCTTGATCTCTATCGACATCGAAGAATCTTCAACGTTAATCTATTTGCTTGGCCTCAACTATTAACGAACTCGATTTTGCCACCTCAGTAATTCGGAGTGTGGAAAATTACAAGATTTTAAAAACGAACGATCAAAGGCGCTAACCCCGAAGGGTAGCGAAGATTTGAAGCATATCGCACGCACACGCGTGTCGCCCGAGGTCGCCCGACAATTGCGTCAAATTGGCGCAACGAAAGAGACGCAAAGAGGAGAACGTGAAAGATACAGAAACGATGAAGTTACCCCCTGCCGTCGTGAATCGCCTCGAGCCACTTTAATTGAGTAATCTCAATTGAATTCACTCCGGAGAGTAAACCAATTTTGCAATGATTGCCTCTCCCGGCGGTGGCGCGAGAGCACGCCTATATATCTCGACGAGACGACACACACGTCTTCTCATTCTTCGTATTTCACTCCAACCATCCCGAGATTTTTGTTTATTTTCAAAAGGCAATAGTGTACTTTTTATCGGACGATGATGAAACGTTATTACACATTTCGCACAACTCACGGGTACAATGGTCTCGAATCTCAATCGCTAATGACGGTTTCGTAATAACGATTACACTTCGAAAGTTTTTCGTAAGAACTTTTTTTTAACGCCAAAATATAGTCACAACTAATTTTGATTAACTACTTTTAACATCGAAAAAAATACAAATATTCAAAAAATTCGAAACGAAAGAAAAACTATACCACGGATATGAAATTCACATTTTTTTTTTTTCCACAACACAGACATCGACGAGATATCTCCAAATCAAGTAAATTTGTATTATTTATTTGACCAAATTTTGTATGTAAATCGTAGTAATGTCATCTTTTAATCTATAAACGTCAGTGACGTAAAAGTAATTTGGTTTTCGTTGCGCGCAGTTTGGTACTTTGGCACGAGTGCTTTTGAATATTCGAAAATACGTCGATGAGCACCGGTTGAAAAGACATTTTTTCGACGGATTCGGCGTACCGGTGACCGTTGTGCCCATCTTGAAGTCGCTTTCGTTCAGTTTAGAAGAAAATGCATCTATAACGACCGTGCGAAGGTCGAACGAATATGAGTACAAAAGTCTCACTTAGACCGGATGCACCTATTGCCCTTCCGTCGTCTAAACAATTTTTGCTAATTTATTCGCACAAAGTATCGTATCGTTAAACATATAATTAAACCGCATGACGAACGAACAAGTAACTAATGTCAACTATATACGCGACCTCGTAAGAAAACTCTGAAGACAGAATAGAATAGCGTACCGATAGGAAGCAGTGGATAAAATAGCGCAAGCTACGAGATAAGAATTGCTTAACGATTATCGAAAGCCTGTGAGACGCTCGTGAACGTCGTACGATCTTCAACGTCGTGCAGCTCGTATGACGCGTCAGCGGTTCCTTCTTCCTTCTCACGTCTCTGTCTCGCCCGCGTTATCTCAGACGTTGATAGTGCACTTTGTCGGTTGAGGTTGAAGAGAGACGACGAAAAGGAGCGAAAGAAAAAATAAATATACAATTCTAAGACGCGCTATTGCGTCATGGTACGCTTGAATCACATTTATGCAAGAGCGTAGTTTCACTGATTTTTTACCCAACTCTATCGGCGAAATTAGATACAATTCTAGAATGGAGATATCGGTTTTTTCGCTGAATTTTGTCATTTTACTTTTATCGATGTTTTGTTCATAAATCCTTAGCTGTGTTGAATATGCATCCTTTTTTTTCTTATCAATATCATGTATTTTGTCATCAATATTCAGTCTGGTTGTTTAGCATTGCAGGCAATGTTGTATTCATTACGTAGACTAAAAATTGCGATACATTCGTTATACAATCTTTTTTTTTGTAAATCCTTCTCGACAAGAATTAATATGAAAAAATCGATGATATAAAGAAAAGCGCGCGTGGTTAACAGAGTTATAGGCATTTCAATAACAAATTGCTAATAAATAATAAGCTATTCAAATTCATCGTGCAAGCGATATTTCCATTCTGCACTTGTATCTAATTTCCAGATGAAGGTAAAAATAAAAACTAAGCATGAAGGTATCTGAGAACGCGCAATGATCATGACCCTGTGGGATCAACGTGACCTCGTTGAAGAGATCAGGGTCACGGCGAGCCGACAAACACCCTACAGTATACATCTCTGTGGTGTGAAATCGCTATGCTGATAAGGCTTCGGCACTACTCACGTATTTATGCATATACACTTACAAACGAGACGACATATGTTGCGCGACGAAATAATTACACGTTTCGTTATCGGGAATGAAAAAACAATAGCGTGATTGGGCCCCAAGAATATTAATAATTAAGATGACGATAAATGATAGGACACGTTCGAGATTATCAAATAATTATGAAATAGTTTATAATCCTCACTTTCTACAGTACTAAACGATACCCGGAACATTTCTCGTTCGAGAAATTAGAACCTCGAGTTTTGTAGATACAGCGATTGATATCGCGACTGAACGCGTGTTGTCTCCGAGAGGGGCGTCATCAAAGGCCGCGCAACAGTTCGACGGTATTTCGCGATGGCTCATTGAATACTTCGCTAGCCACCCGGTAGAGAAGCGCAACCTGGGCGTCACAAATTACGAGTACTCTCCAATTGAAAGGAAAAAAAAAAAAGCATGGCGGGCGTGTATACCTTTCGCACCCGACAAATGAGTCGGTACAAGGAATTTACAGGCAATGCAATGCAATGAAATTCCGCGTGAATTGCTTTGCGGCGCAAAAAAAAATGTGAGTATCTTTACAATTTGAGGTCATCGAGAGTGTATTAGAAGCGGACGCGTTAAAGCGAATGCAAGACCGCGGTGTCATTAACCCACTGATAAAGCGGATATTTCGCTGACAAGGTCGAATAAACACCAAGCACTCTGATACATCAAATTGTCGTCTAAAGACACACCTGACAAATTACTTCGTACTTTCTTTCATTGCAATGATAAATAGAAATGTTTTCTTTTTCGCAAAAAATACGTTCACTCGATTTGGTCGTTAACATTTTTTTTTTCTATAAAACAATACGTTTTCCTTTTCCATACTTCGTATGGAACGAGGGAGTAAAAAAGAAAAGAGATTTTGAAAAGATTGATCTAAAATTATTTGAAAAAAATTGCCAGATACATGTAGGCCAAGTCTGAAACGACGCGTGAGAAAAATGGTTTCGAGAAGCTCAGGGTCTACCGTTTGTAATTATCTAGCCCGGCTGATTACCCGTTGTTCATTTTCCCACGATTATCCGAGCGTACTTGTGTATCGATTGTCGCGTCTATGAACGGCGCGTGGGTCGGTGCACCGGTGGCAAACGATTGCGTAGACATCACTCAACCTTCGACTTGCCCGCGCGTACCTTATTCAAGCGTGTAACACGACGACACTATAAACTGCATGTACTGAACTTTGAACGCTCGAAGCCCTCCTGAGCTCGCTTCGTTGAATTACCTATACGACAAATTGAGAGTCGAAAGAGACGGTATTATTCTGAGATACCATAACACGACCGACCCTCGATCCAAGTGAACAGCCGCGTACATTCATTCAGTATTAATTGTATCGCCATGAATATCATTTAGTCGAATAATCAATAAATCGACACACGCCGTGCGAGCGCCAATGCTCGAACAATGGTGATTATTTTTCGTAAATGGCCTCGGAGTCACGTACGCGATTTGAACTCTTTAGGTATTCAAATAAAACATCTTACAGACCTTCAACATAAATTTAAAGTATATTCCAGAGTATTTTTACGGCTAAATAAAAATGTCTCGAATTTCTCAACTAAACAAAAAAAACGAATTTTAAATGATTTTGTAATTTTGTCTTTAATGTTTTCACTATAATCAATTCGACTGACGAATTCCCACAAAATTGTAATGATTTACGATGAATCGAGTTGCTAAAAATAATAAAAAAATGCACATTGCAAGGTTGATAAGTAATTGCAATGCAATCAAACGCGTAATGATAGACAATTGTAATGAAAAAAAAAGAACTTTTTCCCGGCATCCGTTCTTCCTATTGTCCGTTTCCCAACTTTTTTTTTTTACGTAATATATCGTTCCCTTCGGCGAACCAGTAACACTGCATCATCGCAAAAGGCGCGCTGCATTTTCGACGTGAAAATCGATACGAAGCGCGGGCAGTGGTGCGCGCGGGGTGCAGCGGTCAAAGTTGTATTAGATTCGTGTATATATAGATATCTACTACAGCTGTGGATATTACACTATAGAAATGACGAGGATTCGTTCGAGCACTCGTATACGATGCATCAATCGTCGTACTCGTCGACGTTTTCGCGAGAATCACGTCATACAGACTGTTGTATAGACGACGTAGCGATGTTTTACTATACTTGTCTTCAAATTCGATACCGATGCTTGAGGTCGAGTAGGTAAAACCCGCGAACACGGTGGGGGAACTTGGATTGATATCCGGAGCACCGGATATTAGTATTGTACCGCGACGATCGCGTACACAGCGTGACATCAACGTGATACCCCTCTCGTGGTTAATATTTCTATGCTTCTTTTACGTCATATAACAGGCGATTTTTTTACCACGCCATTCTTCAACTCTCGATATTCCGTGTATATATCATATTTTTTTTTGTCTTTCACTCGTCTGCACTTTGAGTGACATACACAACGGCGTCACAAGTAGAGAATAACTTGGCATGTATAATTAAGCGAACGAAACGCTCGAAACAAAAAACTTGTACCTCGAGCACTTGACTGCGACTACCAATATCCGCGTGAAAATCCGACAAGTCCGATCGAATTTCAATGCATTGGACGATGATCTGCTAGTAATAGAAACAACCCCTCCGAATAAATTTCCACAGATCAGTGGAGCGTCGCCTCAAGACTTCATTAATGAATATGCCACGCTCGAAAAATTTAAATTTTATTCTTTCTTTTTCTCCATGAAGATTTATTGATCGATGCTTTATTCATAGCGACCGATTAGAAAAAAAATTAATTGTAGAATGCAAATTATCGGGTATCCGATTTATGAATGCGCACGTCTCGCGATTCTGCAGATTTTATTTATTCATCCATAAATGTGCGAGAATTGTGATTTTTCATCGAACCTCACGAAGTTAAATTCACTGGTGCGATCGGAAACAATTTTTGTTCTAAAGAGCGAATATTATATACAATAACAATTGAATCGGGAGAATTCCACACTAGTATCGATGGATAAGGTGTGCATTAACGTGGAACACGTGATGCAAGGGTGTGAAATAAGCATACACTCTGCATTAGATTAGAACGCGGTTATTCAATAGTTGAGATACTACCATGATTCCCCTCTACTCTTTCCACGTGGACAGTGACTATTAAAATTCCTTGTGAATAATCGTACGCTGTCTTCGTGTTAAATAAGAAAAATATTCCATAGAAGACTCGGGCCCGGTTTCAAGCCACGACTATTCGCCGCGGACACAAGCATTCAGGCGTACGATATATCCCGCACCCACGTGTTTTTTTCGATTACAAATTTCCCTTTTTTTTCTCATCTACCTTTTTCTACACTACTGCAGATGCATATTTTAATCATGATTGTTGATGGACATTCAGTAATTTCTTTCATTGGGGCATACGCAGCACAAACTTATCCAGGAAGAAGCATGAACGAAGATTGTCTCAGCACGTACATAACAAACATATCTACGTGGAAATATTTTGTTTGCAGAATGAAACAAGAGAGGGAAGAAACACGAGGAGAAGGAATGAATAAACATATATGTTTGTTTAACGCAATCGCGTAGTATCGTGTATTCCTTCAGTTTGGTCATCCCTGTTTAGGTGCATTGCGCAACTCTGTATATACTCTATTAACTCACTTCTTTGAGTTTGTCTGTTCCAATATTGGGATAGTATAATATTCACTGAAAAAATTCGCGCGAACCCAAATGAAGGTTCAGGTAGCTACGGCGCCGCCCACCAGTCAACGGAGTGCGAATTTTCATAATAATTGTATAAAAGATGAGGGCAAGAATTAACAGTTTAACAATAGGAAAAACTGATGTTACAATCAGTAGTTACAACATAGAAAACTGTTAAAAATTATTTGCAAAAATATTCTTATACATTTGTATTCGGCGCTGTACCTGCCTTCACGAAAGCTTCGGATATTCTTGCTGTTTTCTAAAGAACAAAAATTCTTGCATTTTTCTCAATTGATTTAATATTTTTTCTACATTGCAACTTGTGATAGAGAGGCCGATTGAGAATGATTGACTTTTGTACATATATTCATCAACAATTTAAAAAAAAATTTTGCACGATATGCCAAATCGCGAACAGGGACAATGATAACATTTTCCAAAAGTGACAGAAAATCTAGAAATCAGCGCATTAAATTTATAATAATTGTTTTGACGGTCCGAGTGCGTCTCTCGGAAGCAATTTTCTAGCGATTGCGCCTTGACGCCTCGTAATATAATAACAGTGCGGATAATGGAGTGTCTGAGCTGATGCCACTTTCGACTCAATGACCATCTCTCCTCTCTCACGGCAAAGAAGGTAAATAGAGTTGACATTCCACGAGGAACAAAGCACGTCCCCGACTACGACATTGAGACGAAAGACCGAGCACGTTCGTTTCGACGATTCGGAGACTCAACAGGCTCAAAGTTTGTGAACGATTACTTAATCCTGTCGAGTGTATATTATGTGGAACGAGCAAATTTCGATAACCATACATTTTCTCGCGTATTTCAGATTTAATCTGACACGTTCAACCGATTCGATGACCAAGAAAATTAAATTTTTTTTTTTCGTAAGATCATTTGCGAATTTTTAATGATACGAGGAAGAAACAATACTTCGCGCGCGACATTATCGAAACGCGCGTCAGTAGTAAAAAATATTTGCAGGCAGACGTGGCGTGAGGTATCGGAAGATCGCGTGCTTATTATACGCATGAGCCATTCCGCGATCGTATGATCGGCAGTTGTTTCGAATCGATGTTTGCCTTACAAATATTCATCGCTTGGCGATTTTCGAAATTTCCACGAGTCGCTTCACTGACTTTAATAATAACCGAATATGTCAATAGATTTGTTATGGATACGTTCCCTAGCGTGACAATAACATTTTCTTTTCGCTAGTCTACTGGGCAGCGATTCTCCTGATGTATAATTTCTTTCGCTTTTGTGTGTGTGTTCGAAAGAGAGCCGACAGGCGAGAGAGTCTCGCCTCGGTGATTTCTCGTTCCACTACGACTCAAAACAGTCGAAGTACCGTAAACACAATGAGCAACTGTGGCGAATACAGTCCAAGTAAACATGTTTATGAATAGGCAAATGCCGTATTTCGGCAGAAACAGTCCTTTGAATGCTTCAACGTTCAAAATTCAAACTTTCATCACAGCTAAGAGGGCAAATATGATACCTCGCCTTGGTGAATCTTTCGACATTTCTGTACCGTACAATGTAATAAAATTAACGTTATGGTCTATACATTTTTTTTACAAAAACCAAAAAAACAAAATGAGGAAAATAACATTGCAACACGATTCTTAATAAAATAGAAAAGAAAAAAAAACTTAATAGAATTGAATATAAATTTTCAAACCAGAGTCTCGATACAATAGTTTTATCGCAAAATGAAAAATGACGAAAAAAATGTGTAAAAATTAGAAATAACTCACCTTACTCGTGGATATAATTCCTCCAGCAGAAACGAAATCAGAATATAATTCGTCTTGTCTCCCGCTGTTCCGTCTTTTTGAAGTTTTTCGTGTTCTTCGCGCACTGAACACCCTTTACGCTCAGACAATTATTGAATAAATATGTAATTAATCTTTGACAACTGTGTAGCTCCCTTCTTCATGAATTATTTTTTATTGTCCATGAGAAACGATGAGGAACTCGTGCAATAGTTCCGTCGATATCGACTCGACCGTACGTTTCGTGTTTGTAACGTACGAAATAGTTTAGCGAAATGAACGACCGTCTCCGACGTTGCTGTGACCGGCACACGAACGTAACGGGCGCGTCGCTAAGGACTAGCTGGCGTCTCGTGAGCGGGCATCTCGTTATTATTGAATTGGACCGGCCCCGTGGTCTGACATCAGACCATGTGGCGTCGTCCAATCCGAGGCCGTTATTTCGTCGCGCTTGCGCACTTCCGATTGCCTAGGCTCTTTCGCGAACAGAACGCGCGATACTTCGTATACCTTACGACGACGGATAGGAGCGAAGCAACGTGTATAAGGGCACACACGGAAGAAGCCGAATAAGCCTTCGGGTTTTTTCAACGCTCGTTCTCTAGAGCGAGTATAAACACTGAGAGACAAAAGATAACTGGCGAGAGAAGAAACCCTTCTTTCCCTTGCCCTTTCGATGAGTCGCCGGTGAGACCGGCGTGTAAATCCCGTGGTAAGTTACAAAACATCGTCTGATGGTACGGAACACGCTTATTTCCCCTACCCCATTGGACTTTTCATGCGTTCGTCGCGTGTCACGAGTTATAACTTTTTTTCCCGAATATACTATCGTGCGAATAATTCTCATCGAGCGTAATAAACTATTTACTACATCTGAATCTTAATGCTCGAAGAGTCCGTCGAAGGACCAACATGTCATAAAAATTGAGTGCAACGTAACAGAATTGTCTTTGTCGATTCCGGATACATTCCATTGTATACAGTTTTATGGTCCTGACAGTATGTAGGCAAAATGATGAGTTAGGTTATAGTTGAAATTTTCTTGACCCATCGACGATAGAGTTATAATGGCGAAGCGATGTTTGTACGTTATCGCCGAATGCAATTCGGCAAATGAATAATTGTCGTTGGTATAGCACAACGGAGGTGTTGGCTATGTAAGTTGCTTGTCTCGCAACGCTATAGTCATATATCAGGGTCTCCAAGAACTGCGGATATTCTCACATCTTCCGGGATCAATATTCTGTTTCCTCCTGCCTAATGGCAATGCAATTTTCATCAATTTTTTTCTCTCTACGTCGCAGATAGCAGAAAACAAAGATAGCTAATTTACAAACACTGAATAGAAAAAAAATTATATTACTCTTCGTTGGATATATATTTTGAACCGTTGCGAACGAATGTATACGACAACATGCGACCAGCTGTCCACAATTCGATCCCTTCTATTTTTGCCCCCTGTATACGTGCACGCGTTATTTTTTGTAATCTATCGAAGGGTCTGAACCCCTCTCTTCCTTGTACCAATCGCTGATATATAGATATAAGTCTTTGGATCGATAGACCGGCGGGTACGCGTCGACCCACTCTCACACCTTGCAGCGCTTGCCAAGCCATCGAGGCTACAGGTACGAAACCTTTTACACATGCCTGGATCTGTCGGAACGCTTCGTCGCAGACAGGAAATAAAGCCCGGCTGCGTGCGGAAAAAGGCGTTTACAGCCTACGGGATACGACGTGACCTCGATTCGGATCTCTAATGCGCAGCGGATGAACCCTAAATCCTAATATCGTTGTCACTCGCGTTGTTCTTTTTCTCCTCTTTAATATATTAGAATGGCAGAATTTACGAGCGATAACGTGCCTCAAGGATCGCGCGAAGTTACTGTACGATGTGACGAAATGTCGGCCGATAGTTGAGAGAGTTTGAGAAAAAAAGCGTTTTATTCCATTCGAGAGAGAAATGCCGAGAGATTAGAGAAGACAGCCAGGGCATGACAACGTGACGAACGAATGAAAAACAGTCGAACGTGTACTGCAGTTGTTACACAGAGAGAAAGAGGCAAGATTCGATCAGTGGCAAAGTTCAAAATTCTGTTTATTTGCATGCTTCGTTTGTCTGTTGCGTTCCATCAAGTGAGAATATGTTGAAAAAATTAAGTAGTAGAAAAGAAATCACGATGCTATAATCACAAGCGCGTAAAAAAAAATGTTATTCACAATACTCGGCTCAATCTTTATAATCGGTATTTTGCACGAAAGAATATACGGCGGTGAGGAAAGCCAGTGGATCATGTTTAATGTAATATTTAAACAATCGTTTATTGAGATTTTCTGAAGCACTCGCCACTATGTTTCCTTGTATCCACGAGTCCACTCGAGTGGATCGTATGTACATACTCTTTCGAAATGTTGCGAATCACGACAATGTCTTTAGCGAATAAAAATGGATTGAGCCATCATTTTCAGAAGATAATGAATTTCCCCATCACTATTATAGGTCTTTTTTCTTGGAATTTTTTGCAAACAGAAAATGACCTTCAGGGCAATAACAAATTATTATCATTATTGCGTGACAATTGCCCGCCATTAAATAATGTAAATTTCAAAAATCCATTTAAAAAATCTTAAATTTTTTTTTTCCATTTACCATCGTCTTATCGTATGATAATTTTGCGGCATCAACAGTTTCATCTATTCGCATGTATGATCTTGGGCACGCGATCATACGATGTCGATTTGTTTGTATTCGCGTACGGAATCGAACGGCTCCTCGCGAATATTACATGTACTTCGATGTGGTGATCGAATACATAAACCGATGAGAATTGAAGGTCACCCTCTTGATACTGTACATTATATTTCTTATCGTCGAAAAATAGTATCGGCGCAGAAATGTACATTCGAATGTTTCGATACGATACAATTGACGATACTAACTTTCAATGTACCCAATTACAAGTCGAGCTCAAGAATTGTTAATATATAGGAATCGTATGATCAATTATTGCCAACGGCGCGAATATAAGTGTATGTTGTTGATTTGTTTCCTCATACTTTTTTTTTTGCAATGTTCAAAGGCCGAAGATCGAATCAAACTTGCGAGTAGCAGCAGTAATAAACGCAAGTTCGATTAGCGCGTTGTGTCACTTCGCGCGTGACTCGTACGTGATTCGGTTCTCCCCGAGAACATACACATTCTTTTCCGTGTCCATCGACGAGTTCATTAATCTGCAATCTTGCCGCGAGACACGGTTTATCGTGGAAAATCGGGAACGTTCTTTTTTCAGCAACCATATCGACGACATAATTTTACAAGGCCACACGAGCCATTGTGACACATCCTCTATTCAGTTTTCATGAAATTCTGAATACGGGATTGTCGCAAGAAAAGTATTCATCGGCACAAAGACGAAAGTTTCCATTTTAATTGCATCCGAGGTGTTTCTAACAAATGTTTGATCTCAATTGGAAGTTCGAATTTTGCTCGAATGTAGCGTCCGTCAGCGCACTGAGAACTTAGAAGGCATAATCGATATTGCAATATGAAGGATTTGTCTACAACTCTATACAGTAAACATTCATAAAAGAAAATTCAAACATTTTGAAAAAAATAATAATTGTTAATTCCTAATCCTATTCCTTTTCTAATTTCTTTAATTTTCTTAGAATTTTTTTTTTCTATAATTCATTTTTTTAATCATTTTTATTTTCAATGATTCTTTTTCGCCTATATTTTTATCAATCGACTGTCGAACTATGTACTAGACGCCTTGGACAGTGTCCAATGAGAAAAAAAATGTTCCAAAAACGCGGAATATTTTGAAAACCTCATCTACCGTTCCCATTCATCAGTTTAATTCTGGACTATGAACTCGGTTCGGCACTTTAACAATATCTTCTCTTTTTCTTTTATTTAGAACTTACTGAGAAAATGCTATAAATGATTAATTTATTACTTATGCGTAAAGCGTGTTATACATAAACGTGTCACTTGGCTCATTGTCGACCTCGTATTTCCGAATCAAAATCCACGAGCCCGTCTTGCAACAGGCAGTAACCCCTGACAAAGTGCGATAGCTTGTTTTTTTTCCCCAAACGACAGCGCTTCACCGGAAACAGAGTCGATTATAATTCACTTCGATATCGCGCGGTCTCAAAAGCGTCATGACAACGCTCGAGACCACAGGTTCGCCAAATAATTTATTCCAAACGCTTCGGGGATAATCGCAAATGAATAATTTACCATACAACCACAACTTTACGCAACTTTAATGTGGGTTACACAACGAGTGTTTGCACTCGTTATTCATTACAGTTCATACACTACGTTTACGACGATAAGATTGTTTTTTATTCATCACTTTTTTCCTTTGCCTTTCTTCTTCTGTTTTTCGTTCGCTTCCTCGAGTTTCTGAAACTCGAGCTCAACGGCTTTTTGCTTCTTTCGACACGTCGGAGTCTTCGCGAACCACGCTGCAACAACGTAATCGCGGAGTCGCGACGATAAGTGATTGCAATTTTTTTGGTCAATCGGAACCGGTACGAATTCCGTAGTTCAATGATTATGAAAATTTTTGAAATCCTCTTTAATTACCCAAGAAAGCGTCTTCCTCCTCTCGATACACGGGATCGCGAGAGCTCAGAGCATTAACCAATTCGGCGTGGGTCAAGGGTTGTACGCGTAGCTGTACCATTCTCTTGGTCGTCATTATCTGGGCAGTTTGAACGGTTGTAGACAAAATATAAATAAATACATTAGCGGATATTCTACTCCTTTTTTTTTTCTTTTTAGTCGACCCAATGCCGATGAGTAATCACCTCGTTTATAGAGTCAATCACCGTGCCGACTGTAAAACCGTCACACATTTTAGTCATTGAGGAAGTATCGAACTGTCTGCTAATACCGGAATACTGAAATTTAAAAGTTTAAATCGCAAATTAAACTGTGGCCCCGACGATACAGTCACGAATCGATTATTTTTCCGTCAATGACCACGACTCGATGAACTTACTTTGTACAATAAATCTTTCCAAATGACCGACAGGGTGCCGTAATCCGGTCTTGGCACGAATATTACTTTGTCGTAAGTTTGATACAAAAGTTTTTGATCACCATCCCACGGAGCACTCGATGTGCCGATTACGATAACTCGATCCTCGTTAGTTATGTTCTTCACCAATTTCGGCAAATCTTTCTTCAGTCTTTTGGGATCGGTCTTATCGGTCTTCGGTACTTTTTTCACAAACGGCTTCTCGGCTCCGTCCATAAATATTACGGCCGGTTGTAGCAGACGCGATACTTTCGATATCAAATGTAGCAACATTATCAGTCCCGATTTTCCGGGATATTTACCAGCTATATTAGCCGGTGTAATGTCGAAGAGGGTTGCGCCGAGTTCGGTGCATATTGCGTGAACCAGCATCTTCTTTCCACTACCGTGAGGACCTGCTATCAAAACTGAACGTACGAGAGGCGTTAGCTCTCGTATGGTCTCATTGCCCAGCGGTAGGATGCAGTATTCGGCTACGAGTTGTCTGATGTCGCCTTGAAAATGTATAATGTTCGTATTTATTCGGTCATGACGAAATTAAAAGAAATTGAACTCTTCAAACTTATTCAAACATCTGGAATACTCAGAAAACATTAGAACGTTTTACCGATAGTTGGAAGTGAATCTTTTCCCTTTTCCCAGAGTTCAAAGTTTGCAAAGGATCTCTCTCCTTTGAAATTGGTCAAGCGAATTTCCGGCTGTAACTTTATAATCCCATTGGTCAAGAGTTCCTCGAACAACGATTCGGTCGTTCGATCTGGCGTCAGATCCTTCTCTTTCTTGCGTTTGTTCTTTTTGCCGCTTCGTCGAACGCGTTTCTGCGATTTCTTCGCTCTTTTCCCCTTGTGTCCCCGATCCCTGTCGAGCGCTGCTTGCAGAGTCTCGATATCATCGCGCAACGCATTATCGACGCCAACTCTCACCTCATCCTCGATCTCCCGAGTTTTCTCGGATTCTATCATATCTCGATAGGGCAATTGTGCCGGATTCGCCGTCTCGTCTTTGTCCTTCCAAACTTCCTGATACTCCTGATTAGCTTGTATTATTTCAGGAAGAAAATTTGACGGTGCGATTTTGATACCCGGATCGGACTCGTCCTCCGAACGATCCAAATCCGGGCTGTCCTTTTTGGATTTCGATTTCTTCGATTTTTTCGATTCCTTCGACGATACGGCTGTCGATTTGCTTATACTGCTCTCGGTACCCTGTGCAGGTGAAACGTATTTTGTATTATTCTCATTGATATGTCTTTTTCCAACTTATCAAATTCATTTACTCAAGAACTGTAGACGAAAAATATATTCGTTATCGTATTTCTCACCTGACGACTCAGTATTATTCTCGATCCGCCGCTCTCGGCCGAAGGTAATTCGGGAATTTTTCCCGTCTGTTCAAAATACGTATTTATCCAGTTTCGTATCTCGCAACGAAGATTCTCTTCCATGAGGGCGCTTCTCTCGTTGCGAATAAATTCCGATGTATCGTGTACCATCTGTTCGTAGAGTTTTTGAAATTCTTGTTGTTTCTCGTGACGATAACTCTTTACTCTCTCCGCTTGCCTCGCCGTCTCGGTTATCACTTGACTCGGCTGAACCATGCCTTAAAGTGCAAAGGGATTAGTTGCATTAACACTCGAATGAAAATAAATGCACGGTGGTAGATATAAAAAATAATCGAATATCGAAGTCTCGTTTCTACCTATGAGCAGCATCTCCTCGATCCTTCTCTTTCTCATTCGATGGCGTGTTATATATCCGCGCCAGACTTTCTGAATTCGAAGAGTAGCCGCAGCTTCCTTCACAGCGTCGCCGACTTCCGGTTCCGGTTTGATAGTCGATTTTTCCTTCATCTCCCGAATCTCTTTCATGAATTGGAATCTCACGCGTCCCTGACGAGCTCTCTCGTGCGTCTGTACGAGTCTTATAGCTTCGGGTTCGGTCATCTTCTTCGGTGCGACTATTTCATCCAGAGCCCCAACGTTTCGCAGCGTGTCTTCGATGAATTTTCGTCTCTCATTGATCTCCCGTTCTCGTTCTCGCCGGAAGTAATTCGGCACTCGTAGCTCGACTTCTTGAGGCGTGAACCCGTACTTCACTAGAATATCATCGTAGTAACTGTGCTCGCAGAGATCAATTTCGACGAGCTCGTGTTTCAACTCAAGAACTCGACCGATCGTCGAATCCAGAAGCTTACGAACGAGCAGCCTCTTCTGCGGTTGTAGGAACTGATCGTAACACAACTCGAGCTTGTTCGCTATCACAATGTACCGAACATACAGGTCGGAGATGGTTCGATGGAGCTTTGCACGATCTTTCTGAGGTTTCGCACCTTGAAGATTCGAATCCGAGATAACGACTTCCTCGAGCTCGCATTGGGCGGCTTTCCAAATTTCATCGTAGGTCGAGTTCGACATTATATTATAATGAACAATACTTTTATTCTTTTATTGCAATACGATGCTCTTTTATTTACTTCATAACTATTTTATTGCTTTAGCGTCTAATAGAATCCATATACAAACTACTATTACGATAATTATTCCTTCAATGCTTTGAGGTCAATTACTCCACGAAATATTGTGTTGAATAAACACTCGGTAAAGTTTTCAACAGAGCTCGACGATTCGTATTGTTGCCTAGCGACGCTAGAACGTTGCGTTGTCAAGTTTCGTTCTCTGCAGTAGTTGTTTCCGATCCCTTTACAAGTAGCTCGATATATATTGCTCACGATAATGTAGAAACATTTTTTTGAGCTCTCGTTGAAATTCGCAATTTCATCGATCCGCGGACTGTCGAAAAAGCATAAAACGTATTGAATAACATTAACATATTTATTTATTGAAGAAAGTATGCGTGCAGTGGGTGAAAATGCGACTGCATCCCCCACCGAAGTTTTCAGCATCGAGTAGCATGGTCAACGAATCTCTCGCACAACCGGCACAGACCGCAACACGCTTCAGAGCGTTACCGTCGCCTGTTTCAAAACGTCATCTTTCGGATATATTCGCTCGTTCGCGAGGACAATTGCACACAAAACCTAAACTTAGGAATATATTTATAAATAATATATTGTAAATAAGATTTTTCGCGAATTATCGAGGACAAGGTGATGATAGCTATTAAACAGCAATAATGGCGACGGCACTGGAGCAGTTTGTAAATAACGTCCAGACGCTCTCGACTCAAGGTAAAATGAGAATTTTTCGCATGGATCGCAAGCATAACCTCACTTTTTGCATCCTTTGTTGAACGATCACCCGTCCAAACGGAATATTCGATTGATCGAAGGATCATTGAAAAATGCTGAATGTTTATTTTTCGAAGTAACGATGCCCGAGAAATCGTCGTTGTCTTCGTCGTTCGTATACAACACAGTGACGATCACTCGACAAAGTCATTGATTTTTAGTAAACGTCGCTGCATTTTGCTATGTTCGCAGGTGATTTTCTCGACCTGAGGGACGTTATAACAAAGTCGGCCGAAGTGTTGATGAAAAATGGTCAACATCTCGACAACGTGCTAGAAACGCTCGATCTTCAGCAACACTCGTTGGGTATACTAGCCGTACTGGTAGCAAAATTTTCTCTGCCAAATCCAAGCCCGTCGAGTAATCTCGACGTTAACAAGCCGCTGTACAATCAGGTTCAAGAATTCATCGTCGGCTGCAATGGGGAACAAGTTCGATTTGCCCCGGACACATGTAAATCGTAGCAGTTGTATTTATATCCCGTGCGGGTTGAGTGTTCATTTACTGATTTTGAATTTTTTTTTTTTTCTCACAGATGCCGAACTTTGTCACCTGCTCACTCAATCGCTCGTCGAGTTGCAAGTGCCGATGCGAGGTATCGAACTGTTGCGACGAGCCATACGAAAAATCCAACTATTCGACAGTCAGTTGACCTCCATACACGCGGATCTGTGCCAGCTATGCCTTCTGTCAAAGTGTTTCAAGCCGGCGCTGGAGTTTCTCGACACCGACGTGACGGGAATAAGCCAGGAGGGCGGACAATTCGACTCTAAATACTTTTTACTGTACTACTATTACGGGGGTATGATATACACGGCGTTGAAGAATTACGATCGAGCTTTCTACTTCTTCGAAGTATGCATGACGATACCGGCTATGGCGCTAAGTCACATTATGCTCGAGGCGTACAAAAAATATATACTCGTATCGTTGATACTACACGGAAAGATCTTCAATACGCCAAATTACTCGAGATCGGTTGTGCTGAGATTCGTCAAGCCGTTGAGCCAGGCATACAACGAATTAGCAACGGCTTATTCTACAAACAGCTGCGAAGAGGTTCAAGCTGTCATCACCAAGTATCAGGAATTATTCACGAGGGATCACAATCTCGGACTCGTCAAACAGGTGCTCACGTACTTGTACAAGAAAAACATACAGAGGCTTACAAAGACTTTTCTCACGTTGAGCTTGACCGACGTTGCGAGCAGAGTACAACTGCCCGGACCCGCCGACGCTGAAAAGTATATTCTCAATATGGTATGTAATTCGTGGCGTCAACAATATTTATATCGGTGCATCATAGTCAATTTCTGAATTGAACGATATTTTCCTTTCCCACGGCAGATCGAGGACGGTGAGATATACGCGACGATCAACCAGAAGGACGGTATGGTGATATTTCACGACGATCCGGAGAAATACAATTCTCCGCGTATGCTCGCGAAGCTCGAGAAGGAAATGGCAGCGTGCGCGGAATTAGACAAGCGGGTTATCGAGATGGAGGAAGAGGTGATGGTTACGCCGCGATACGTGCAGAAAGCGTGCGGACAAAACGATCAAGAAGATCAGACGGCCGGACCTCCGCCGACCAACGTTACGAATGCCCAAGGTCAACCGAAACACAACACTTACTCCATGTAACATAAATACGTCGTTGTGCGTTATCTTTATTAAAAAAAAGCACAGAAAATGAAACTCTCGAAGTATTTGTTAAAGCGTCAATCGCTCTCAGAATGGAAGAAAAAAAGAAAAATGAAAACCCGCCGATTAGTAATCGATTCGGGTGTGATATTCATTAACGTCGTTGTGCGTTATCTTTATTAAAAAGAAAAAGTACAGAAAAAGAAACAAGTAAAGGGTTAAAGTGGCATCGCTCTCAGAAAGAAGAAAAATTATAACGCGGCATCTAATATTCATTTTCGCGCGATTATGCACTTACGTCGATTCGCGAGCACATTTTTTTTTCTACATCGAAAATTTCGCCTTCGAATTGATTACAAAAATGCTCAATAAAACGCGCAATCGAGGTAAGTTGGTTCATCGAGATGAGTTTTTCAATGACAGCGAATTTAGAAATAAAAAAAAAAAAAAAAAAAGAAACAAATTTACTACTCAAGTGAGAATCCCTCTTTGTATCCGTTTCATTCGTGCGCCCCCCGCCCCGGCCCCTTTGGAAAAGTCTTTCAAACTCAACCTTTGTACAAACACTCGTGATCGTTCAAATCGCATATGTTATTCGTGTTTATTAATTGCCGATGCGAACATTTTACAGGGACAGACGTGTGTTAATGTCGTCGAAGACCTTGGCGAACGTGTCCTCCTTGCTCTGAGTTCCGTCCACGAAAGTGATTGTCTCCGTGAGCGTTTTGTCCCGTAGAATTTCCGATCTGGATTTAACGTACTCGGGCCACACAATCATCTCAAAGTAATTCGGTATGTCGGGCGGATCGTAGACTCTCGTTCTTCGCCTCTCCCAGCACTGTTCCTTCGTCATATCCAAGAAATATCTCGCATCACACATTTCGACTATCTCCTTGCAGTTGAAGAGCAAGAAACCATCGAGTATTAAAACTCTCATCTTCGGGCTGTCGTCGTGAATATTCTTGACCGCTGGCGAGGCGATTATACGCGCGACTTCGTCGATCATCCTCGGCATATCCATGCTCGATAGGATCTCCCAATTCAGATGATTCAGTTCCGGTACGCGCGTGTGTCTCGGATCGTCGACGGGAAGGAAGTAGTCGTCTTGATTGATGAGTACAGAATCTTTTATATTTTTGTTAAGTCTCCTCGCCAATGTTGTCTTACCGCTGCACGTTGCACCGGCTATGCCGACGACGAACCAACCGTTCTTCATACTTTCGGTGATTTATTTTTATTTTCCCGCGTTACGAGCACTCTCGGTCTATAACTTGAAGTCTTTGCGAAACGCCGCTTCCGGTTTGCACCCGAGCAGCGAAGCAGTCCCTGCTGTTGATACTTCCGTCAGTTTTTCTTTTTTGAGCAAAGAATCTTACCGAAAAAATGCCATTGTGTTACAAATTCGGTATTTGTAAATCGATAAATCTACGCAACGCGGCTTCCAGCTTCTGACTGAGATGAGAAAAATACTAACGGCTACCACGGTCAAATAATCCACGGTACTGCTTTATCATTTGTTCGTTATGTAATGCGGTTAGATAAAGATTGCACAGTTGGTAAACTTCTTCGAAGTCGTAACTTTTGTACTATTATTAGGCGCGCAGAGATATCGACGTTAATGGAAATGAATTAGAGTGTCGAGCCTGTAGCAAGAGCGATTATTAGTAAAATTGAGATAGCGTTGTTATTAGCGGGGATGCCTTAGGCGTTTTTTTGTTTACAAGTTTTTCGAACTGAAGCGATTATCGGACACTTCGGGACTGCGAAATAATTATCGGAAAAATGAATAACCCTTCGATTTTTCTTCATATAAACGAAGACGATCCAATCGAAATCGTTTTCAATTGCCTCGAATTTAATGTACAACAGAATTTAAGTGTTCTTCCTTTTATTGCGATCAAACGTTACACCGATATTTCACCGATCATTCGTAATTATCGTTGCCGTGACGTTGCGACTTTTCGCTTACCGAGAAACGGAGCCAGATGATACAACGTGAAAATTACGAGACCGCCGATGAAGCAAAGGCCGGAAATCGCTGGCGCGGCGAGGGCGATGTTGTGAGAGTAAAAGAGCGATTGTAACTTGCTGTCGTCAATGAACGGTAAACCTATCACCCACACAGTGTAATAGAGAAAAATTACTGTCGTTACGATGAGTATGACTTTTCCTTTCTCGCGATCGCTATCCAGCATTTTACAAAATTAATTCCTTCGTTGGTATTTCTTCTATAAAGACCTAGAATGATTTTGGCTCCTCTACAATTCGCAGTATTCCTCTTCGAACTTCTTGAAATCTTCCTCTGTGAAAGCGGTGGATTCTTCGGCAGGCTTCTCGACAGGAACAACAGACTTTTTCAGAGCTCTATCGAACAATTTATTTGCTGTATCCGCGTCGGTTCTACCGCCGCCTAGACGCAGGAGCCTCTTGACGTTCTCCTCTGTAGGATCAACTTTGGAATCCAGACGTTTTTTTGCTTCGTAAATCGTTGTCTTGCTCGAACGTTTCAGAGTTATAGCTTCTGTGAAGAAAATTGAGATTAGCACTCCAGAAGTCATTATCGGGTGCAGTCGATATGTGCACGCAATCGTTTCGCATGTAGTCGCTATGTTATAACCGAACAATATTTTTTACCATTCTTGGTGGTTTTTCCGATTACCCTATGACCGATAGGAATCAAATCGAGAGTTCCCTTCGTCTTGTTTCTTCTCTTCTTCTTCTTATCTGAAAATCGAAAGGTTATTTCAATGACTTCTATAACCTGCAGGTTTCCCCCATTGCTCGTCTATTTTTCACTATGCTCACCTTGCTTCAAATCGTTCTCGTAGCCGAATAAATCGAGACTCGCGCGTACGAGAGATTTTGACATAGCTGGACTCGTATTACCTTGTATATCGCCCCGACAACGGGATAACAAAAAAAACAAACGTTAATCACGCGAACGAAAGAAACCCATGTGCGAAACGGTATTCACATTTCGTCACAGCCATGCTACGATCAGCTGGAAGCGTTGCTTTGGTCAATCGACTCCTCCAGAGATAAGTAAGCGTTTCGTCTCGGAGAACACTCTCCGCGCGCACGTTTCAGCTGTCGGTAAAGAATTGTTCTCTTGGTTACCCGTTCTCTCCGTCAATGGCTCTACTACTCGATAATTATTCATGTTTAAAGAACAATTACATAACGTTGCAAATTCTACTCGCGCCCTTCAATAAAAATAGACGCAAAGTCTTTTAAAAATCTAATCAATATTTCACTAAATCGCTTCAATTTTTTAGAATTCAACATTTCGTCTGCTAGCTCGAATCGAATTCCCATCAAATTCTACGTTTTTACGGTTTCTTCATTGGAAGACCGTAAGCGGTACGATCTTTATCTGTATTGGATTCCTTTATAATTTGCCGAAAGTTTCACGTTTAACATTTAATACCAGTGGATAGAAGGCATTAATGATATATCGTCAGTCAAACGATGCTCAAACGAATATATATATATATATATATACTTAAGTAATCGAATATCGGGCGCCTCGTCGCTTTTGCGTCTCCTTTGTCAAAAGCCCGGTTATTGATATTCGTGTCAAAATTTCTTCATTATTATGACTCTATTGACAAGCATAGAGACGTATCGATGTCGCGAGCGCTGCATCAATGTTATGTGGTGTCGAAATCACCGAATACCGAATACGGAGATATTTCGGGATAGCTTGAAAAGCGTAATCGAAGGATTGAATATTAATCGTAAAATGGAATGAGCTTTATTAGACCAAGCGGAGGATTATATTAATCTAGGTATTTCTCTAAAGCTAGCGAAATCGCAACAATAACGAAGTTATATTGCATTGCTCGTATCACTCTCGTTCTGCACCAGACGCTCGCTATATCTCTCACTGCTACCGGCGTTTTTCGCAAAATTGGATTTTCATCCCCACGGTTATTATTGCTCGTAAACGGCAAGGATCATCTCTCCGTGACTGGGAGACGTGCATCGCGCTCCGTAAATCCAGACATCGCTTGGGATTTCTCGTATATTTCTTACAATTAGCGAGAATGCAACTCGCCCAGCTGCACGGTAATGTGTTGATACCCCAACGGATATCTCGTAACCGCTCTCTCCGTTCTGGGATAGACAATTATATTCAAGGTTAAAGCTCTACCTGCTGGAAAATTGCTAATCGAAATTCACGCGTATATCAAACGAACAAGCGATATTAACTTATCGGCACGAATGATTTCACGTCGGGATCAATTATAGTTTATTCACATTTAGTTCAAAGTATAATCAACATAGATGAGGGAAAAAAAGTAACAAGATGCGCACTCGCTAAAAAAAAAGTATGTGAAAATATCCGTAGTGGTTCAAGAATCTTACAGAACTATTGTAACAATAGCCATTTTACTTAGACGTAAGAAAAGACCGTATTATCTTTTTACTGACGATTCTGGCAAATTATTCGATTCCCCGTTCGAACTTTCTTGGATGATACTGACCGTGATTCCACTAAAGATGTTTTCGCATAAAAGAAAAATCCGTACGAATCTTTGTCCCTTACGGCTCCGCTCCGCTTCGTCGCAAGCCTCTCACGTTCTTCACGAGAGATAAAATCGTAGAAATTCCAGAGTCTCGTTTCGTCGTAGCCTAAGACCGAGACATGGGACAGGAGAGTTTCGTATGACGGGGATCCGGCCACGTTGAGGATTATAAGGGAAAAGAAAGCGTGAAGCGAGGTAGAGAAATAAAGAGAGATAGATTATTTCGTCGCAGAGAGAACTGGACCGCGCGGGGCTCGTTATATTTGAAACGAAAGGTGGAGGGCAACGCGAGTGGTGGTGTAACCCTCGTCCGCGCTCCCTCGGGCGATGACGTTGTGGATAAATAAGAAATGATTCGTCGTACGTCCTCGTAGCTTATACTATGTCGTGTATATGTATACTGTTTCATCGCTCGCGGATGAATGGACCAGAAAGAACACGATGACGACCGACGTGGGAATGACTCTGCTTGATACAAGAAACTAGGAGGTATTCGCTTCCACATTCTTCATCTTCGTACGGTCTATTAGACGTGACCTCATCATAAAATCTCATATTTAATCGTCTTCCTTTACCATTTCCTTGAAACCGCACGGTAATCGCTACAACACTGATGGACCGAGAATTATTTAGAAAAATCACGACTGAATCCGTCGAAGTCATTGGTAACAAGTTGTTATTACATCAGGATCGGTCGATATTCTTCTTTTTTTCGTCGTATTAATTTATTTGGAATGATTCTAATAGTTCCACAAATTAGTACAGACTGCTAATAAGTTTGGAATTATTGACCAAAAGTTTTATTTTCGCCTCGCCCATTCATTTATATGTCCAACAATAAAGCATTAACTTTGAGTGGACATAGCTCGTGTCAACTACCAATATGACGAGGCTTAAAATCTATTAAAGAGCGGCTGTCTATGTACCATGTGCAGATTTCTTCGTGATTTTTTTATGTTCCCTATAAAATCTGCAATGTCCCGCCGCGTCGTTAGATCATGCGCAAGCTGTCATTTGGCCTTTTTTTCACCTCACCCTCAACGTGACACGATAATTGGTGCTAGACGAGAACGAGAAAAACGACAATGTTCAAACGGTGCAATGTCAGCAGATCCGTAGTCGCGAGAGGGTTCGAGTATGGGATGAGGCCATCACTCTTCGATCCAGGAAAATTGTGACTCTCGCACTAGCGCAGCAACAGAGGACCGAGAGCGAAGCGGAGAGACAGAGAGAGATAGAGAGGGGCCAGCCTCTGCTTCAACGCCATGTCCCGAGCGATATTAACCTTTGATCTCCATGCAAAACGAGCCCCCTATAACTCTCGCGCGAGCGGCTCTCTCCATCCTGTTGAGTTGCGTTTCTCCACGCGCTCTATCCGTCCCGCGTTACGCTTACCGACCATAGAATAGGAGTGAGTTCGGGGGGGTTTTGGCGCTAAAGTTTCGTCGATACTATTAAGCGTCATCCGCACCACACAGGTATTATATCGAGGGATCGAGTGACTCGGCCTGTGTGTATTCACTGTGTCGGGCGAACCTCGCAAATTCTGTTTTAGTTTCGGGGCCTCTCGACCTCCCTATGTAGCCTTCACGCTCCAACGGTTGATACAAAATTGCGCGAACGTTTATCAAACCCCGAGCCCCCTCTCTTTTACCCGTTCTCCAAAGTCCGCGTATACACCTCTGACGTTTATTTAACAAATGCGCGGACGTTTCTACTACATCCTGTAGCGATTTAATTGGCAGTTTGAGAAAGACTCGTGTCCGAGGTTTTTTACCTATACGTATACAGAGGAAGACTGTTTTCTCAACAACGGTGATCTCTCGAGTACTCTCGAGTCACCGTTTCCTTCGCTTCCCGAGGATCGGAAAGACGTGTGCGATTGATCAGCAAAGACAGACGCCCTGAATGGCAGCTAAGCTCGCGTTTGTGTATTCTCGATTCTCCGACGTTCGCGTTTTTTTCGTTTACCATAGTACGCAGAGTCCTGTCCGCTTCGCGATCCTCGGAAAATGATCGGAAGTCAAAGTCTATGAGAATCTCGATTATTTGGGTTTTCATGATATTGGTTCGAATGCGGCCATCTGCATATCAATCGGCGAATTTATTTACTTACAATTGCAATTTATTTACTCAACGTTTGTTGATCGTTGCAAGGTCAATTTCAGAAAAATTATCGATAACTGGAGATGTACTTTATGAATGCTTAAACACGCACAAATAGTATAGGGCCGCAAGTAGATACAATAGAGGACGCGCCAGTCACTACGTTGTTGAGTTGTTTCACGCTCGAGGGTAGTAAGTTATCGAAAGTGAATGATAGTTTGAATTTAATTCCTACGCGTTTTGCATAGACCGAAAAACGAATGAAAATAGGTTTCGAAGTAGGGATGCGAGAAGTAGCAGAAGTGGAAGAGAGACGCGAGGGAGTGGAAAGAACGTATCGGTTAGGTGGCTGTTGCTGCGAAAGAGAGCTGGTTCTCCAGCGGCAGTTCGCCTCCTACTCTTCGTTTCTTCGACCTCCTTCTTCTCCGAGAACGCAGCTTACGCGAGCAGCAAGATCGGTCTGAGGTCTCTTCACTCTGTGCTCGAAGGCGAAGAGGGCCCGCGGAGTTCCGCCGGAAGCGGACCGCGAGCACAGTTCCACGCTGATTGTTGGGCTATTGACTAGCTAAATTATATCGCATCAGGAAAACGAACGCGTCGTGCTGGTCAATCTTCTCTTGTTTCCTCCCTCTTCCGCTTCGTTAATGAAGATCACGGCGTTTCCCGCCTTCTCGGTAGCACGTGGTACTTCAGTGTCCGTTCGTTTCGTGATAGTTCAAACATAATCTGCTATATATGATTCGAGCGTGTGAGAATCATAACAGAAAAACTTTTATACCAACTGGGATTAATTTGTCTCCGTCCTGAGGATATTTATTAGCTGATCGAAATAAGAAGAAAAATAAACAGAAGAACACTCAAGGACTTGTAGGGAATTAACGCCTGATGGAGTTAATATCCGGTCGACCTCGAGATATCAAGTGAGATTCGTGTGCAGTGGAAATCCCCTCTCGAGATATTTGGATTATAGTTCGTGAAAGTTGAGAGTTTAATCGATCAAGTGTGCCTGAACGTGAAAATTTCGATGTGGAATCCACCGGATACATAGACGAGGTAACGGCGAATTCCTTGATTAGATTCTTTTTTCCTTCCTTTTTTTTTTGTTTCTTCTTCCCAACGTTATAACTCGAACGAGACACCTGAAGAATACAGAGAGAATATCGCGGAGTCTGGGGTGAAATTTCGTTTCGACGCTTTCGTCTAAAACTAAGGCCAGCCGCCAGCGAACTCCGGATAAAATCTATTCTCGGCGTGGACTAGAAGCTCACGACCTTAGTAACCCCGAGACTCGTTCAATTTGCATTCGCCGACTGTTTAACGATTTGATCGGGGGGACGTGCGGCGGCATCGACGACGGGAAGGTGGAAGGACTAAGCCAGAGAGGAATTTAATTCGAGAATTATACATTTAATCGGTGCCTCCTATCGATACCTCTTTCTCTCATGGCCCCGCGCTTTGAGTAAATATTCATTAACGTTTCTCTCACTTTCTCTCTTTCGCCCTCTCTCTCTTCTGCTGTTTTCGGGCAATCTTACCGCATTTGCATATCACAATCAACGTCATATCATTTGCGGAAGTGCACGTGCCCAAAGTCGCTCCCGTCCCCGTTACTCTTTACGGGTGTGTACAAGCGGCAAAGTTTCGACAAATCAGCTGACTGTGTCTGCTAAATTCTTTCTCGTCGCACTCTTCTCTGGGTACAGTTTCCATAAATTCAACGCCATGGAAAGATTATTACAGAATCGTTTATCAACTTACGTTTAATTTAGGACACGAAATTCGAATAGAAAACTTCATTTATTACATTTACGTAACATTCAATGATCGAGATTATTTTTTCGATGAGGTGAATAATATTTCATCGATTCATCTCGCTTGGCTGTGAAAACTCATCCGGATAATTCTCCGGCTAAAAACAATTTTTCCTACATACACGGACAAAATCGATATGAACACTTTCACAGAATCGCATCGAGTGAATCGAATGTATGTAATTGTAATTCGTTCCATTCGATCGGGACAATAAGCGCGATAATATCTGAAAAATATGAGCTCGTATTTTCGTTGATATAAACGGACGCATAGATTAATCCTACAACTGCATTGCAAACGGATGTCCTGTTATTCGACGCATTATAAACTCTGGGACGATCTGCCGATTTTTTTTTCCTCGTCGTGTAAACTTTGAACTCTCGGAAAGCGAGAATCGACCACTACTTGCCGGATTTCTCTGCTCTACTATCTGGTACCATACAGTACGCGTGTGTATGTATACCGATGAAGCAGATCGATTGAGCGATTAATCAAAGCGAGGGTCGCGCTCAATTAGCCGGCATCGAGCACCTTCGACGAGAGTGCAGCTTCGGTGCATGGTCCCTGCACAGCCTCCAATTAATTTATTGCACTCGTACACACCGCGCCTGCCTCTTCTTTTTTTTCGTTTGTTTTATTTATCCTTTAATGCTTCGACGTCACCCCCGCACAGTTCTGTATGTCTTTACACGTACAAGAGCTTCTAAGAGTATGGTGTAATCATATTTCATCGATTCAGCACCTTCGTACTATTTTGTTTTTGTACTCACCAATAACTTGAGTTCATTCGAGGATAATAATAATTGTATTAACAATAATAGAATTTCTCGATGTTCAATCAAATCAATTCGATTCGATGACTCGGAAGTCAACGAAGCGTAGAAATAGTTATCGAAGAAGTAGTTACGGCAGCTTGTCGTAACAATTGTCAATCGTATCGCGCAATCCGTTGATCGCTATAAAAACCGGAACGAAACTTTACAGTAACACGTAGCAAAAAAAGAAAAATCTTGCTGCTATTCGAGCGTTTGCCGTTCTCGTGTATTGGTAGAGTTATGTTGTTACTGTATGTGCACGTTACGTGTATGTTGGGCTCTTGTCCCGTCAGGCAGGGCGTCTCCATCGTTCAGGCGATTCTCTACCGTGGATCTACCGAGAGTGCCAAGAAATTTTTCTTTAACCCGTTTCCTCTCTAACTTTACTCCGCGAAGCATCTCTCGGCTACCTCGATCTACTTCGCGCTAATTAATCGTTGCAATTTATCTCACCCCCTCTAGTTCCTGATTTTTTTTAAATCTTCCTCTTCACTGAACCCGTCAGTGTTGTCTCGAACTATTATTTTGCCGGGACGGGTATTAAATTATCTCGACGAAAACAAAGCTCGACCTCAACGAGGATTTCGTATGTTGAACTAATGCTAGTGCTAGTTAGTGCTAGTTAGGGAATGGAAAACGTGGGAGACGTCTATTTAGCGCGAAGCGTGCATGTGGATGGGATACCTTGCACTATAACTGAGAGTCAGATCGAATTCGATCGTAGAATTAAGTCATTTCTTATTCCACATGCTTTAACGTTCTCAGCTCTTCTCTCCGCACAGACGAATCGGTCCGATAGAGAGCTGGAACGAGTAACACTCGCGCCACCGCCGATCGCACTTCTTGCGCTCGAGCAACCAGAGCTCTTAAAGTCGATTAACGATCCCCGATTAAGCTCCCGCTAACAGGCCATCGGTAGATCCAACCAGCCACAGCCCCCTTGTCCGTCGTCTGTGTACCTTACGTGCGACGAAGAGTCCGTTTTCACGCGGTACGAGTCTAATCGGTCCGTCATCAGAGCTCTTCTCCTCTCTCTGTGGAATCGCGGCGGGTCTTGCTCGTACGCTCGGTTGCTCTGGAAAGGGATTAGAGTGAAGTGGATGGCGAGGATTCTCCCGCGGGAATCTTTTCTGTACTCTTCGCATCTCTACTTCAATTTCTTCTCTCATATTTTTTTCTCTCTCGATCAACGTGTTCCGCTGTTGAATACTTGCATTAATCTCTTGCACTATCGATGCGTCGAGTCGACCGGTCGCACTGGGTAGAAATGATTTATTCGATCGATATAAATTTACCTTAATCAAATGCAACGTACTTCAATACTGGTCTAATACACCTTAATTATATAACTACACCATAATAAATATTAATGAATAGTTCTATTAACAACGCTTATTGGGCTGATATTTGAGTACATCCTACTTGATGCTAGTACATTAATTGATGTAAAATAAATTGATACACGAGTACTATATTTATTAGATGTTTAATTTCTCGAACAACGTTATAACCACATTTTTCAAAAATTCGGACTTTTATCCGGTTTTTTAATCTCGACTAAAAGTTAATGTTTTCTTTTTACCATCATTCGCTTTTCTGGGAAAAAGCCAAGAATGTAAACCCTCATTTCATCGCCGAATATTTTGCGAGCCTTGTTTTGAAGTTACAAAAATCAACACTTTCCAATTTTGCTGTTATCATAATGCGAAAAAAGATTCGGGGTCCCGCTACATTATATCGTTGCGGATTGTAATCGTGCCGGAATAATCGTATTGGCCGGTGTCCGGGCTAGTCGCGAAGAGCCTCCCACGAATGCGAATCTTTCAACCCGCGGCGCTCTTGACTAAACTCTTACTCTATAACGCTCGTGCCATTTCGCAGCTGCACGATATACCATTCACAGTAGCTCGCCCTATACAGAATATAACGCTGGGAGGAAGGGATCTAAGATGAGAGATTAGCCGGTACGGAGAGAATCTTTCCTTCTCCGTATAGTTCCCTCTTCGTTGAAGGATTCCGTGTCTCTCTTCCCTTCTCTTCCCATCTTCCTTTCCGCGTATTCGTATACAGTTCTACTTTAGCATACTCACACAGAATAATATATTCGTGTATGCACACATATTATGCAGTCCAAACTTGTCCGAGAGCAAAAGGTACGGCGGGGAATATCTGGTGCTTCTTGTCTCCTCTCTTCGAGGCCCTTTTACCTAACCGTATGGTTTGTGTCCATTGGCAAGTCTAGTAGTACACCGAGAAAGTCAAACGAAAGGGTACAGAAAGAGTGCGCCCGAGTGTATGGTATCGTCGTTATCGTTGTTGCATCGTTCTTACAGAACTCTCTCGCGAGAGTAAGAGCGTCGCGCAAGGCTTCGACTATGCGATATCCTCTTGGCGGCGCGTTGAATGTAATGCACTCGCTCTCTCGTATATACCCGTGCACTCCGATACCGTAGTAGTAGAAATAAGCGTGTAGGAGAGACACGAAAGTATGTTGAAACGCGCGCGGGGGCCTTAATCCGCGCAAGGCCGACTTATGGCCGACTTATCGCACCCGAGGATCGAGATCATTGTGCGCTCCTCTGCGGACCGGTACAGCCCGCCCGCACGTACTTCGAGACCTTTAAGATATACCATACGATCTATACGACAGCATGTATGTCTATAGTTGTAGTTAGACCTATGGGTATAGCCAAAGTGACCGTGTAAGTACTCTCTCGACTACCCTTGTCTCGCTCTCTTACTCTGCCTATTTATTATGCAGAAACGTTTATACGTGGCGATAGTTTTAATTAGACGAGGGCAAATGCGAGAGGATACACACACACGGAGGAATAGAGAGCGAGATGTACAAGATCTATCGGCTATGCGCATTTCTCGATACCGGAGCACACTATTAGCGAGGGTGTTTCGCGAGATAGTGGTCTCTCAGCCATTAGCATGCGCATTAATTATTATATCGCCGGTACTCGCAATCTTCACTGTTATGTTACTCGCTGATCTTCTAGAGCACCTAGATATAATGCAAACTCGAAGGGGATGTACCAGCGAATGTACGGGAGACAGGTGCGAGAGGTTACCTGTAGTTTTCGCAGTGTGACTTTCTGATTCTCCGTGTGTCGGAATCGACGGACTACGGGACACAGTCGTAAATCCGGGTTGTAAACCGCTTGCGATGGTATAGGATATATACCGAGAGTATAAACGAGGGGAGAACCGCGGTATTGCAGGAAAGAGAATGAATGAGAGAATGAGAACTCGTGTGTCCGTCGAAGGTACCGCGACTTCTTCGACGTGTCGTCGCTTAAGCGACGATCGTTTTACAGTTGGCCACTGTACACGTTTCCTTTTCCTGCTTTTCTACACGATTTATATATATACATATATATATATGGATACACATACTCACGCTTATACACACGAACGACGGTGATGTTACTTGCAGTACCTGGGCTGCGACCAGCAACGAGCAGCATAGACTCGCCGGGAGCTTCGTTAACGCATCGCTAATTGCATAAAATCGTTTTGTACTTAACCAACGCAGTAGAAACAGACGCGGCGTAAAGAAGAGACTCGTTGTTCACTGGAAACACGCTGAGGGTTTCACGCTCTCGAGCTTTCTGCAACTAACTTATTTCTGCCGGTGACACACGCACATTTTTATTTTCTCAAATGTGAATTAAATTTTGTTGGGCAAAAAAACTTCAGTGGATTCCCAATAAAATTTAGATTGAGATCTTGCCCGCAATTCTTTACGGATCGTTATACCCGATCTATCGTTCATAGGAAACTACAACATCCAGAATAAAACTACTTCAATGTAAATACGGGCACCGTTTTGAATTAGAATTACAAGATTTGTACTTTCTTTCCGCTTTGTTTCCGTGCCAATGCTCTTAATGATGATCTTTCGAAATTTTTCCAATCAAAAATTCGAGTCCAGCCTGAAAAGTCTGTTCCGATCCAGATGCACGATAGAAAAATTGTTTTTATAGGCAAAAAATCGATAATGAAGTACAGATATTACTGTTTAAACGCTGACCGCCAATGATTAAGTGAATATATTATGGCAACGTAAATAACAATTGGAATGAAAAAGTGCGTTTACAGGGTTGAAACGATTACCAGAACTCTGTATTCGCACACGAGATGTACAGAGAAAAAGAGAGATTCTGCGAAGAGCGCGTTATAGTCTGCCGATCTTGAGATTCTGAAGACTCCCCGTGGGAAGCTGAGCGATCTCGATGCACAGGGAGGAGACTCACAGTCAGTTCTCGAACGGCGCACGTTCGTCTGACCCCCTAATTATACGCTTTCGTGTGTGTATGTTGTTTCTCGAGAGAGTGCACCGTATACGCGCGGCCAAGCGAATATAAGATGGGTCGAAGGTCAGGGTTACTCGAGGCAACGCGAATCTTATACCCTATACATGCATATATGTATACTATATATGATCCAAAGCTCTATACAGGCATCTCGTTCGTACGCAGAGAGCTGTTTCGTCAAGACGAAAAAGCATTTAACGATCGAGAAAACCACCTTGCCTCATTTCGTTATTTTTGCGCTCATTTACATCTGACGGAGAGACGTGTGGCAACGATGCGGAATCCCGAGAGGGATTATCTAAGAACATATTCAAGTATATAGTAGTAAACATTTCACGGTTCTTTACAACCTTTCGGAAATACTTGCCAGACAAGAACACTCAGCGTAACTGGCGTTAGGTATTTCGCTCGACACTACTGTCAACTTATGCCTGGTTAAATCGCGGTTTTCGAGTCTCTCTCTCTCTTGGTCTTTCTACTTCTCTATGCTCAAACTCTAAGAAGTCGCGGGGTGGTTCGCGCGGATTACTCTGTTGGGATGTCACCTCGATGCCACAGTGCAAATGCCGAGTGTGACACAACGTCGGAATGCAGGGAGAGACTGGGTCCGTCGTTTTCAGGAAGATCGAGAAAATGAGCAACGAAACGAAATAACGGTAGAAAACAGGGAAGTCGAGTCTACTCCGTGCTTACATTCTACAGCAGTATTCAATTGTTCAGGGGTTACAGAAAAAAAAATTTAATACATTTTAGCATGATTGACGTTGGCGCACGGGGTATATATTTATTTCTGGGTATATTAGTTTCCTTGGATCATTTCAGATACAAATTGGCCAATCAGTTATCGCTTATTGGTTCTTTGCCAATATTTGTATTGCATTACATTTTGTCTAGGTAGTGCAAGTAGTAAATTGTCGCGGTAAGATTCCCACCGTTGCTGCATTTTATGCGATACGGTCGGCAAATAAACTTCGCGCCGGTTGAAGACACCCGGTAAAACAAAGCACAGAACCGTAGTCTTCTTTCGCTCCTCCGCGTAGCTTGGAAATCTTATTTATTTCCGCCTTCTTCAAAGCACAAAAACAGCTATGTTTTCGCACGGTTGTGTTGGATTGTCGCAGCGAAAAAGTGTTTCGAGCAAAAAGAGGTGAAAAACGAGGTCTCCGTTATTTTAAGGAGATCGAAGTTGGGACTTTTTTTTTCCATAAAATGAATATAATTGAGAGAAGACAATGAAAAATATAGTCTGCCGATATTGAAAAATCGAGGCTGGGAGTACCCATTATTATCGCCCAATTTAAAATGCTTAGCTCATGTTAACGAACTTATGAATCTTAAAACGATTGTAATTTCGAAGCTTTTTCCCTCTCTTGGATATTTCATATTCAACTTTTTTTTTTTGTTCGAATTGCACTATAACAACGAGTAGAATAATTCTCAGTGCCCATTGGTCGGATTCAATCGACAATTTTACTCAACGAACACATTTTCGTAAACGGGGCATTTAAAAAAAAAAATTGAAGTTTTTATGCATGTAAAGCAGTATGCTGAATTTAAAGTACTTTTATAGAGGATTTTTCTAATGAAAGTATCGACTAAAGTTTTGAATAAACTGTACATTTATTTTCCATCATATTTTTACATTTAATTCAATACATCAGTCTATGAACCAAAACTTCCAGTATTGATTTATTGTATTTCCAGTAAAAAATTTTTACAATGAAATGTTTATCAAGTATCAACTCCATTTAATTGATTTTATAACGACCGGAAGTGTATTTTTTTTAAACTTATTTCCAATGAATTTGTGGCAAATATTGGTAACATGTTTTACTTTATTTGATCAAATTTCGGCTCGGTATATATCTTTTCTGCGTATTTACGTGGTTACGTGGCTCGCGACCTTTCCCATCGAACCCGCAACTCTTCGTCGGCTCCGCGGATATATAACCGCAGAAGAGTTGAAGGGGTTGCTAAGTAATAGCGGCCGTAACATCGGCACGTCATCATCCCAACATTGGATCGTATAGTCTGCTCGGTGGCCTCTCTAATACAGGTTCGCCCGCCGATCGTTTGTGCTCTATAGATGTATTCGCGCTGGTAGTAGGTACTTTAGCCCTTCACGCACGCATTCTTTCTTTTTGTTTATTATATTATACACGCTGCGTTGGTTGGGGCTGCTGCTGCAGGTTATAGCCAAAGAGGTAACGGGTGGTGCGCTCATTCGTATAATATTCATTCGTCGACGTTATCGATTTAGCTGTATCGTAACAACCACTCCTATCGCGATCGTTGCCTCAACCCTTTCTTTATTTTGTTTTTATTTTCAATACGTAGAGTAACAAAAAAGTTAACGCAAAGAAACAAAAGCTGTGAGATAAACATAGTTTGTACAGATTTATCGAAGTGTTTGCGATAATGAGAGTCTATCAAAGTAATTCTTCGTACGAGAACCAAACAGGGGCCGAACACCAAAGGGTTACACTTCTTCAACCCCTTTTTTCGTCGTTTTCTTTTTTTTTTTTTTGGGTCTTTTGTTGCTTCTTTTTGCTGTTGTCTCATGCCCCAGAGGAACTTGGAGAACGCACTCTGACACGCAAAGAGAAACGAACATGGCGTAGTGGTGTATATGATGAACGATCCGATACGTTCCCACGTTCGGGTTCTCGTATACAGAGTATATAACGCCAAGAGTACGGCGGGGCTTATATACGTAAGGGAACGAAGATAGTTGCATCTTTTCTCTTCCGATGTTTCTCGCTCGGAACAAGTGTGTGCGCGCGCGCTGTACCCTCTTTCTCTCCAACCCCGTTCCGCGTGTTGTGGGCGGTTAAAGGCCCTCGGGGCTCCATCGGTCCCTAATCACAGGCTGGCCCTCGCCCGCTCTCTTACACTCTCTTAGCTCTCATCGGCTCTTATGTGCCGCGTATTCGCGATACCGGACTATAAGAAGCTTTGCGATCACCCAAGGGAAAGAACCTAAAAGCTCTCTTGCCTTTCTCTTTCGACCCCTGGGCACGTGAAGGAGATATACTTGCGGGAAATAAATGTAAACGTCGGGCACTTAAGATATTTTTTTTTTACTTGCGATGCTCCGGACTCGGCCTTCTTCTCCGTCCGTTAAAAATCTTGAAATAAGAAAAAAATTGTAAGTATTTGTGAAAATATTTCGTTGTAGTGAAATTTGAACCGAGGATAACAAAAACGTATTATTTATTCTTTCGTAGGTTATTTCTTTCGTCTGCCGAGAAAAATTGATAATATCCAGGATAAAAAGGATCGTATTATACCATCTCTTGTGAGGATCTTCTTTTCCGGTATGCGGAAGATAAAATGCAAAGTAGTATCCAGCAAGGACATAGCTGGTATGTGCGATATGTAATTTATTTTTATAAGACTCTCATATCTTTGAACCAACGCTATAGAGGCGAAGGAACATGGAAAAAAAAATACATATATGCATTTTTTTTTGTTACTTTAAAAAGCTACATGCGCGCGACTGTCGTTCTCTCTTTGGGCTATATAGGCGTTATCCTTTATGCAGTATGAAGTTGCGCGGCCGGGCGATATTAAATTTACGGACGACTGGAGACCGGAGCCATACGTTGACGAGTATCAAAAGGTGCGTTTCACGTTCCGAGGCGAATTTTAATGACTGAACGGAGAGCAAGAGAGAAAGAAAGATAGGGGGGGGGGGAGACAAATGCTTGCAGAAAGCCTGATTCTACGCGCGCAGTATAAACCTCCCGGGTGAACCCCTCCGGGGTTCGATGAATATTCATTTTTTCTCACAACTCGCCGGTCTATCACACTTTTTTTCTGTCGATGTCGCTGGTGTCTCGTTGATAGTTTTTTTTTAATATCTTGGAAAAAACACGTTTCGCGTACACGAAATCCAAGCTAGCTCGTTTCGGAGGTCAGCGATTACGGGATAAGATCTGACCATGAAGGTAATTACAAAAAATGTGTGTCAATGGATTCTAGTAACCATCAATGCAAGATGATATTTGCGTTACGATTTTTATACTTTCGTTAGATTCTGGTTAAAAGGCAACGAGTGAGTCCACAAACGCGAAGGAAATGAGTCGTAACGAGATCTCTGTCGGTAGTATCTCGAATACCGTTGCTCCTGAGCACCTGCATTATTCTGATCCAAGATCGCGGACGGTAGGCATCGACGTCGTTATCTTTGAAGGATTGTAAGAATTCATAATAAAATAGAGGGAGATGATGCGAAAACCGTTGCTCTCAGGAGTCAACAGCGATCATTGATGTATAACAGTTCCGCATTCGGGATAAACAGTTTTCTCTAACCATAACATTCGAGACAGTCAAATACTTATAGTAAAAGGGAGCCGATTTTTTTATACTATAAAAAAATTGTCTCGTTTTTATGACTTTTCTACGCACTAGTGTGCAAAAGTGTCATAAAAATATTACCCTCTTTGCGATCACTGTAAAAACGAATATTTTTTTTTATAAGCACTTTTATTTTTAAAAACTAAGTTGCGTATAAGCTGTTTTTCTAAAAATTGTGAAAATGATCCCTGTAGTTATTCTACTCGATAAAATCCAGCATCGGGAAGTACACAGAGTCGATCAAGCGGCTCGTGTCGCCAGGAAACCGCTGGATTTTTTAAATATATCTATATATATATAGATTCCCCTAGCTCCTTTCCGTTTCTGCCCACTTGTAATTCATCGTGGGTGGTTCCTCTATTCCTCTCATGTCAACAAATATATCTGTAGGTATCCATCGTCCGTTATCCGTTACTCACCGTTAATCTCTCGATATTCCCCGCTGAAACTCTCACAGCCGTTCGAGACGTCAGCGGGGCATATCTCTCGGCATGACTATCACCGATGTTGTGAAGAGAGTTGAGGATAGCCTCGACAATGCTCGCACTTTATCGACGATTAAGCTCGATTAATTAGCGGGGGCACGCTCGCGAGCCGTCTGGGACGTGGATTGCGTGCCGGTAGACCGTCAACTCTGCGGCTACCGATAATAATCTCTCTTTCTCTTTATCCCTTCCCTCTGTGTTACTCTCTTCCTCGTTCTTCGTTCTCCGAGCTTGTCGCGATTCTTTACCGGTTAACCGCGCGTCCGCCGAGCCAAATCCGCTACGGCATGTTATTGTTAATTAATGTTCTAGACTCGCCTTATATCATGCGATCGTATGGCCAGGTTATACACAGACGAACGAGGCCGTGCGGACTATCAGGCTATTTTAAACTATCCGACAAGATTATACGAACACGCAACTTTTCGCACACAAAGTTACCCACACGCGCACATGCATATGTATACATACGTAACACAACCATGATAAGCTTATACAAACGTGAATCGCATACAGTTGAGACGAGCTCTCGTCGAGAAAAGAGAGGATCATCGCCTACTCTACTCGTGTCGCTCCCTCGGTCGATATTCAATTGATTATTTATCCGACAACCAACCAGGCCAACGTACAACTTGTTGATTGACGCTCTTGACCCTTTCATCTACCTTCTCTCTGTTGTTATATTTATTCTCCTTCATTATTACTATTTATATCGATTATTTATATATAAACTCTCTTCAACTATTCAGTTGAGTGTTTCAGGGCGTCGGGAATGCGACGGTAGCGGCCAAGAGACGGGGGAAGTTTTGCGGTGAGAGAATCCGATGCCCAGGTGAAAATCGACCGCACTCGAAGAGGCTCCCGCGGGCCAGCGATGCTCCTACACGAGTAATCGATACGGATCGCCGAGAGCGAAGGTCCTCATCGTAGCTCGGACGAAGTAGTAGACAAGGACGAGATCGTATATCCTCGAGCTTTGTTGCAACAGCAGCGTCCAACGGCATCGCATGTTGTTTGCACGATCTCACTTTCGAATTCGAAGGATAAACAAGACTCCTCGCCCACGTGTTCAATCATCGCTTTTCGAGTGATTTAAGTCGTCGAGAGTTTCGCGAATAATTCATCAGTTTTTTTTTCCGTCGCAATTTAAATTGTGAACAATTAAGTCGATGTATTTGCTTGATTCGGATACGTATGTGTTGAATAATGTGTATTGGACGGGATAGCGTAACGAGCGCGAACGCAGTGTCCAACGATGAAAAAATGGTGATGCTACTGCCCGACGAAACGTACGAGGAGAGATCGGCTTCGTCGAGGCGCGGATCTAATTGTCCCAAGGATATCAATGACGAAATAGACGAGATCGAGGCAGCCAAGGCATTGGCAGCTTTTCGGAAATGCGACGATTTTCTGAAACGTCATGGAATAAGACCGGAATTCTTTTGTCGGCATCGCGAGAGTTTGGCGCTTCAGACGTGGCTGTTGCAGAGGTCTTCGTCCAAGTACGGTTCCGGTGAGTTCCACGTTTATTTCAAGTTCCGACCCGCTTTGTTTAACTTTTGCAAAAGTCATTGGTGAGAAGGCTAGTTGGCATACCGCGCGAGAGATTCGCAGAAAAACAAGAATTAAAAACGAAATTTTGATACCTTAAAGGACCGTTTCTCCAGAGTCATTAAAGGAAATCGTCTCCAAACATTCATATCGTTGTTACAACTTGAAAGAAATCGCAAAGCGTTTTGCTCACAGCAAGGAGTCCATGCAGACGTCTATCGGGTTAACAGGTTCTTTCAAGAGACTTGGTGATGTTATTCTCAAGTGTTGTTGATACATGGGGCGTTGTGTATTATTCGCTGGGCGATTGTAATGGATGTACTCCACATAATGGACTATAAACACGGCTAGTACACTGTAGTTTGCCTTGGTAACCCAAGAGAGATCAGAGGTACAGAGCTTTACCGGATGCCAGTATCGGTTCTGGCAATCATCGACGAGAATGAGAAGGAGAGGAATAAGAGAGTTCCGCAAGTGTTTATCTCGCTCTGTTGCGTATCTTTTGCTTTGGCGTATCGGTGAGGCGGGACGGGTATGAGAGACGAAGCTGTTTCTCGCAAGGGTTCGAGGTATCGAAAGGATCGAGGCCCGCCGGCCACACCGCCCCGGATGAATCCGGCTGGACTTCCACAGAGGGATGATGCTTTATGGGATCCTCTGTGGCCCGGGTAGAGGGAGGAAGAGTCCACGCCACCGAGAGGTGTATCTCTCTAACTGTTCGAGAGAGGATACTGCACAGACGGGAAAATCCGTACCTAGGAGCATCACCCGGCACACTATAAGTCACTGACCACGGCTACAGATATATGTACGCTACCCTGTGTGCAGCCGATGGGCGAGAGATTACTCCGAGAGTGAGAGACTTAGGCTCGTTGAGTATCCTCTCTCTCGTGTATTCCATCGCTGGTGCAACAACACACACACGTCTGCACACATATCGCATACACAGCTACTACTACCACCCAACTATCTCTCTGCTATCGCAATAAATCAAGGAGGGCAACCTAATTAACGTTCGGTAGACGCCATAATAGATGCTTCGTTACCACCCCGGTCATTACTAATTATACGCGGACGATTCACTGGCCTAGCTCACTGCGCGACTCCGTGAAAGCCCGCTCCGCTCTCGCTTCTAATAACAACGGGGCGAAACGCGCGAAATTGCGACATGAAGCAAATCCGGAAAATTTACTTACACGGAATCGTCGATGTTGGTTCGTTTTAATATTTCACACGTATTTTTCAATTATGATCCCGGTAATTGATAGTTATAGTTATGTAGACACATATCGACGACGATTACGAGGGCAATGTTTTACGAGACTCGATTATCAAGAACGTATAAACCTTGGAATATAATTCAGCCTTAACGATGAACTCGCTTGTGACGAGATTCGATCATGGACCTTCTTTATGCTTCGGGTCGGAGCAGTTTATATCTTATAGAATTTGGTTTCATTCTTTTTGTACCTTTACCATCGCAATTTAAAGGATAATCTTGGAGACTAAACGTTCGTTTTCAATTAATGCCGCGTCTCCTCATCCCTTTGCGTTTTACCACTTTTTTCCTTGCTCTCTCTCTTTCTCTCTCCGTCCCTCTAGCTCTCACCTCGTACGTCTTACTTATGACTAAGAAAGAAAAGCTCTTCGCCCGACCTTTGCCAGCCTCTGGCAGTGATAAAAAAAATTACGCACCTCTTTAATTGCTCTAAGAGGATCTCCGTGTCTCGGGCGGAAGTGTATAGAGGGGTCGAAGGGAGAAAGGAGCGCGTGGAAAGCTTTAACCGGGAGGATGAGTTGCGGTTAGCCAAGAGAGATATGCCTCCGGGATACAGGGGGACGTGAGAAATTTTTAACTATCCAACAGAAAGAAGAGCATGGCTATGTAGCTGTTTCACTCTTTCACTCTTTCACTTTCTTGTTTTTTTTTCTTTTTCATTGTTTCACTTCCTCGCAAATTCATTCTTTCTCCTCTCTGGTTCAGACGACCGCAGCCAGTGGTGGCGACTTTACGATCTCGCAGAGCTTCGGCAAAGGGGGTGAGGAGAAGAGCAAGAGAGGAAGAATCATAAAATTCTCACACAACCGGGGGTTGCAGTCGAGATATCGCTCTCGGCAGAATGTTACGATATCGTTTTTGATATAATAACGCTACGGCTCGCAAATCCACGTTTTACTCTTTTGTGAATAAACTAACCCGACGGGCATTTTCACGTGAAAGTGCTCGGGGGCTTTGTTTCTCGATTGTGGGAGAAAACAGGGACGAACGCGTGTACAAAACAAATGGGAAAGTATAAAGAATATGCGTCACGACCAGACGCAAGTGTAGTCTCTGTGATGAGTTTAAAAAATGAATTCTTTTTTTATGACATCAAGCCAATTGAATTAATTGGATTGAAGCGTTAATTCTCGTTTATTCGACTCATATCTCGATGAGACTAAATATATGCCGCTCTGTAGATGTGGCGAATGACTGCGAGTCACGCCGTACCGGAAGCAAGGGAACGCTCATCTTCGACGCAGAGTTCGTTGCCTCCATTGCTAGTCGTGTAACTTGTGGAAAATCTCATCGGGATTTATTAGGCATGGGAAATCGCGTTGTCGTGGACCTTATTGCTCTCTGTGTGTGATGGGTAGGCTCGGTAATGACTGTGGCATTACCGATGAGCCACGTACCCATCGGTGTATGCGCTTAAGACAGCGTGTCCACGTATACATCGTGCTGCTCGTTCACTTGCAGAAAAAAAGCGGAACTGCCTGCCAACTCAAACCTCGCGCCGCAAAACGAACTGAACGACCGTCAGGTGTTGCACCCATAAATCACTGAGGGTATAGCGGGAGACCGAACGCGCGCGCGACTTCTCGCTTCTTCAACTCTCTTGCATCTTTTCTCAACCGTTTCTTCGAGAACACCGACAGGATCTTTATAATGCCGTTTGGCCGATCAATAAATAAAACATGATAATGAGATTTCTAACATTGTTTTTTGACGTTTTTCATAAAAAAAATAATTTTATCGCGTAAAGTCGTTCAGTGTTTTTAGATACATTTATTCGTATTTAATAATCACATTGGACAACGTGATAAAATTCAATAAATCTAATTACAAAAATAATATTCATTTGCGACGCGGGGATGGAATTTGCATTCGGTGCAACGTACAGCAAACATGACCTAAAACAGCTGTCGATTCGGTAATCGACTCAACGGTCGCAATCTCATTGTAATCGATCAATAACACAATGTTCTTCACCATTCCTAGTGGACGAAAAAAAAATCGTACGCAGTTCACTATTGTTAGATACATAGCTTTCTTTATGCAGTCAGGCGCCTTATATGAAAGTTGCTGCAAGATAGTGTTCGGATGCGAAGCCCCAAGGGGTTGGTATTGATCCACCCCTCTGTTACAACGTTCTGTGCGTTTGCTTCTTTACCGAGAGAACTCTAGCCCTTCGTGTTTCTCATAGCTCAATTACCGACGTTATCTTGCATAGAAAAAAATGCCGGATACATGACAGATTGAAATGCTACCCTTGCGCTCGTTATTTATCAGTAAAATAGACAGAAAGTCGTTTCAATGGCACCGCTGGTGTAGTGGTATCATGCAAGATTCCCATCCTTGCGACCCGGGTTCGATTCCCGGGCGGTGCAAATCATTTTTTTCGATGATTTTTCCGGCCGTAAAGATTGTCGAGCCACTACCGATCATGAAGAGATCGTTCGACACAGTTGGCTCGCTTGTATCCATTGAAAACTGAGTGTATTAGTGTAGCGGTCTTATGCTACCTCAATTGCAGGGTATATTCAACCCTTAAATCTTAGAAAAACATCGTCAGATATAGGTCTGTTTGTGTGCCACGGTCTTTCCTCGAATCATTGATGCATTCTTGAAATGAAAACTTAAAAGACGTAAATCTTGCTGACGTTTCCTAATCGATCCTGAAATCGCGTGAGACGCGACTGTAATACATGACCAAGAAGGGGTCGGTTGGTAGTAACCCGTCCGCGAGTTCTACAACGCGTTAATTACTCCGCACTGCCAACAATGGAGCAATAATTAACAATTACGCAGTTTGATAATTATAGCTCGCCGTTTGAGTTATCACCCGGCCATGGTTAGGTCCGTGGAAACACGTATATGCCACACAGCTATTGCTAAAACATACCTGTATTACGTATTATGGGTACTTCGTATACTTGCGCACAACCGAACGTCAGCCGGACTACAAATTTACGTGTTCGCTCATCACACAATTGAAGCACATCATCTCGCATGGAAATGATTCATTGGAGTGTGCAAACAGTTTTCAAAATGATACACTTTTTCATAAATCCTTTGTTTGGATTTTTCAACTGTAATGAGAATGCCACTTTTGAGTCAATATAATATTAAATTAATCGGCCAACAAGTAATTTTTTGACAAGGAGAGTAACCCAAGGGAGAGTCTTCTTTTTCAATATTCAATGGATCATTTTTTTTTTACAAACATCTAAAAATTACCGTTGACTGGAAGCCCATTAATTGTTATGGGGTTAATTTTCGGAACATTCGAGCGAACGCATTTACCTTAAAAATGATTGAAACATTTATTTTAGATGATTATCAAAACTAATTGATAATTACGTCCGGTAAAAACTGTAAACATAGTAGCGATATTTATGTCATACAGTAATTGCTCACTTACAAGTATCGTACAGTAGATTAATACTGCAACAAAATGCGCGATTACCGTTCGTTCACATAAATAGCGTGCACGTGGTGTGGATGTACCGTACGCAGATTCCAACGTTCATAAGGTAGGCGTCGAGGTATTTATGCTTCCTCGCACACCCCCGCGGCGGGGTTTCCTTCTCTCTTTTTCTCAGTCTCTCTGTCCCTCTCGTGAACCTCACCGCTATAAATACATATACATAAATACATACACATATATATTGTCTATGTCGCATCACACAATCCTCCCCCGCGTATTAAATATACCAAGAGAGATATCTGCCACTGGTACGATGGTTAACATAAATTTGCATCGTTCCCGCCCTCTGGCCCATCTAGTTGCATTTTTTATGCAAACATTCGATGGGGTGGGAAGAGGGTAGGGGGACAGCCGCGGTTATACGAGAGTGAAAAACACGTTGAAGGTAACGCCGTATAGCTGCCGGTTGTGCTGGAACACATCAACCAGGGCGATGGATATACTGTTCCCCAGCGCTACCCGGTACACGCGCTCACGGGGATTTCTATACCCAGAGAGAGAACCCTGGTCATTTCGTGTGAACGATTTACGAGTTGCCAAACGTTGTGCAAACAAACAGTATACGCAAACTCGTGTGTGGCGAACCGTTTAATATTTACCCGTAGCGTTCTACAATGTTACGCTTTTTTCTTTCGTTCTTTTTTAATTTCAAATTTACCGTTAATTATAGTCGGAAAGGGAGAGAACCGCGACCGTTGCTCTCACCCCATGAATTCCATAATTTCGTTGACTCGTATTTTGCAATTAAACGAGCTTAAACCCTCCTTGCGAGTGTGACCGCGAAATGGTATATAATATGCAATGCTAGTCATATTAAGCGCGAGCTGTTCGGTATCTGAGAAGAAGAGAGGCGTACAAATTTACCCCCGTATGCTCGCTATATACACGCTTGCTCTGGCTAATCAATTAATGTACGTTAGGTACGGATAGACCGAGAGACGTGCGAGCACGGCACTGTAGCAAATGAGAATTTACTCCTGGTGCTGCGCGATGTTGCTCATTATGCCACCGCGATCACACCCTCTTCTCGTATAGCCAAGCATCGTATTATATACTGCATATAGCGCCTCACCGTTGAATCCACGTGAGCGTATGTTAGTCTCGGTGCACCATCGTGGAAACTATCGCTGAACGCGACCACGAAGGCTGATACGCCCGGGTTGAAGAAGAAGAAGCGCGACAGACGAGAGGAAACCGAGGAGAGCAGTGAGATGATCATGGAGGATGAGGTAAACGTCTAAGCGCGTTTCAATTAACGCCAAGCTGCCGCGCCCGGCAACCGCGTTCGTGCGGATCGAAATTTCTTCTGCATCCCAAGTCGTCGCGGACACTCGAGTCAACCGCTGCGGCAGACACTCTTGGAGAAATTCAATATTACAGTCATTAGAAAAACAATTCAAACGAACAAAAACGATCGATGCTACCGAGCATATATTTTATTGAGATGTATTAACATTTTGTTCCCACATGAAGAACCTTTGCGCTAGATGAACTAGGAAAATTGAATAAATTAATTCGAAATCAGCGAATAGAAAAATACGCGTTTTAATTATTTTTCATGAATAAAGTGAAAATTTTAACGTAATGGGTACGGACTGTTGGAACTGGATCGCTGAAGGGTTAAGATATAATTAATCATTGCTGTGGACAAATTTCTAGTGTGTAAAATTGTGCGACCGGTTACGGCACTTTGCAAGCACTCGATCATGAATCCCAAGTGATTCTCTCACAGTCTTTAGAGTCGCCTGATAAATAAAATCGTCTCAAGGAGGAGGGAGCAAAAAAAAAGAAATAGAAAAGTGGACAAAGAAGAAAAAAGAATGAAAGTGAGAGTAGAAGTGGTCGCGCGATCGATCACCTACCCACTAATTAATTCATCCGTCAATTAGCGACCGCTCGTGCGTGCGCGCTAGTCTCGAAAGCGAAGGAGACGAACTCGAAGCCGACCGATCGAACTCGAGGAGTGGTGCGAGTAGACCGCATCGAGCCTCTAAGTATAGCAAAAAAATTGAGAGAGCCGTGAGCCACAACGCCGTCAAGTTGACTACTCTCGTGCCTTCGCAGTCACTCTCGAATCCTCTGCACCTCTGTGGGAATTTAATTAAACGGGGGAAGGTACCAGCCTGGGTATACGGGGTGGTAGAGGCGGGCGAGCCGGCGTCGCCGACGACGACGACGACGACAACGACGGGGGGCTAAGATACACGGCATCCTCGGGGCGCGCGCCGGTACCGGCTGCAAGAAGCACCCTGACGCCATTCGACTCGGTTCTCTAATCATAATTTTACCGCTCCTCTCTCCAGCATCACCGGTTCCGCTCTCTCTTGCATCTTTCTCGCCTTCGCGCACTTGTACCTTTTCCTATACGCCTTCTCGAGATGCTTCTCGCAAGAAGGTTTCACGCTCTCAACGGAGAGAGCCGCGGCACCCTCTCCACGACCGACTATAACGTAAACCGGAAAGACGTCACGGCACGATATGAATTATATTTGCAATTACAATGTTACACCCAGTGGTAGGTTGAGAAGGATGAGCGGTGAAAGAGTATGAGGAGCTGATTTAAGGTCGAGACAAAAGGGTGTATATGCTCGCGTCGAGCGACATCGTTTTATTTCGAAAAGCATGGGAAACTATGCTGATTAAATTTTCGCGAAGTATTTACTCTTAATATAATGATTAATTCCTCTACAATCACTGGAAACTGTGCGCTGGATTGTAATTCTTCGATATTTTCCTCGAGATTTGCTTTTGTGTGCAACGTTATATGTTTCAACGATTTTTGTTGCTTGTTATCGAACGAATCGGCAGCTCCATTCCACTGATAAAGAGGCTAGCAAGATGAACTGAATGTGTGGTGGCGGGTTGCTAATAAAATAATCGATTCATTAGCACGAACGCTTAGTCCATTGAACGCTCGCTGATCACGAAGCGGCTTCTTATCCGAAAGCTACTTACATAGCTGTTGATAAAGCTCTCTTTGCAATGTTCGATACAAAAAATAGCATCGAGTGGTAAAAAATAACTATGCTAGTAGGATTGCTAAAGCGATCGAAAAATTGCAAATATCTGCAACAAATGGAAGAAACCTGTACTCTTGGCTAGCAGTAGCCAAAGCATGCGACGCAAAATACTGCACAGTCGAAGAGAGAGAGAAAGAGGAAGAGTCCACAAGCATCTCAACAGCAAGAGTTTCGCTGGTCTCGTCGACCGGGTGACATCGGACCGCGGAAAGGAATAAGGAAGGGAAAGGGTTACTGCCTGAAACCGATATAAATCACGCGATCCAAGGAGCCAGAAGCCCGAAGCACCGAGCGAGGGAGAGTAAGAGAAGAATGTATAAGAATGAAAAGAGCTCAACAAGGAGTGTATACAGCGAGTATCGTCTCTTTCTGTTTATCCTTCTGTTCGGAACTGCCGCTCGAACTGTGCTCTCTGCGTGACCACCACGACCGCGTGCCTCGTCTCGTATGTCGAGCCACAGGGGCTACCTATCACACACGTGGACACTGATCTGCTTCTCCTCTCTCTTTCGCATCTCTTTCCTTCCCTGCCGTTACAGCAGTTCTTCTCCTCATGCTGTGCTTCATCTTGCTTCGTCTTCGTTTTTTTTCTTTTATTCTTTATTCATTTTATTTTATTTTTTAATTTCTTTGCACTTCTCTCACCTCTTGCACCGTATCAGATCGACGCCACCTTGTTACTCACACTCCCGAGCATGCACAGTGAGAGGGCCCCCGCAACAGCAAGAAGTTTTTTAATTGATTTCGAATCATCGCTGGCTTCTGGCGCTCTGTTGCAATGTGCTGTATGTATATCTACACACTGACACGATCTCCTTGTGTGTTCCTTCGCCAAGTCGTGCGCTAACAGGCTGGTAAAGACTCCGAGTAGGTAAGAGACACGCGAGAGACCTTTTCTTCACCTTCTTCACACTTCGTTTGTCGATGTTACTACCGGGCTTCTGTGACTTCTATCCTTCGAAAATTGCCTGCGGGAGGATAAGACCAGCATCACTCGTTGCTTCTTCTCCGCCGTCGAGAAAGAACGAGAATCGTTCGTCTTTTATTTTATCTCAACTGCAACTGGGTTTTTTTTGCCGGCTTACGATAAATCGCTTTTTGCCAATTAGTTTCGGGTTTCTCCGAAACTCCATTCTCCATTCTTCCAGATTCCTATTCATTCGATCTTCATAGATATGATTCCCCGGGTCATGTGGTTCTCCTTTCACAGCTATATAATACGGATTTATCCAACTTATGTATCATAATGTCGAAGAAACATCGAGTGGATCACGTCTGTATCTTGAAAAGTAAAAAAAAAAACAAGAACGAACAAACAAAGAATTGATCAAAGCGAAGAAGCTCGTATCTCTGTGCGCAGGTTCGGCAGCCTCGAGAGTACGAGATATTCGAAGTCGTGAAGGAACGAGCTGTAGAGAATTCGGTTCGTTGCGTGGACCGCGACCACGCGAGATGAAGGAATTCATCACGTCCTCGTCGTCGTCGTCCACAGACAACTCTCGTGGTTGCTTCCTCGCACAGGCGCTGAACTACTGTAACAGCAACATCCGCGAGTCTCTTGAACGTTCGCCGCAACGGCAACGAGACAAAAAACTGCGGAAAGTTCAAGGCACACACACTCATTCGCAAAGACCGCGAATATTCCAGAGTCCTCCATCCTCCGCAGAATCTCTTTTCTCCCGCACCCTTGGAATAACTTTGAGAATTCGAACGAAAAGGCATACGCTTGTTGACATTCAACATTAATTGGTCAGTCTACTCGACGATTATAGCCTATCGAGCATGTATACAAAGAGTATATTAAAAAAAAGAATGTATCGTTTACCCTCCCGCTGGCATTGCCTGCAGAATACCGCGACGAGTCGATCGCGAGTTCTTTCTGCAGGTCAATCTTCTCGTTTTTTCTATCCCTTCAGGTTCCTTTATTGTCCAGTTGAACGGTTTCAACTGGCTTTTAAAAAGGCTTCGAATGACAAGAGAATCGAGGAGTATTGGAAGATATTCGATAAGACGTTTAACTCTTGGTCTATTCTTTTTAATTTTTTTTGCAAATATTCAATCGAAGATTCTTTTTCTTCCGCTCTCGTTGTTCTTCTTTGATCGTGTTCTCTTAGTTCGGCTTTGAATCCTGGAACGTAGAATCTCGAGCATCAGCAGCAACAACGTCGGATCACGATTGACCCCCTTTTGGTCATCGAGAATCGTCGTTCTCCGCCGTTTCCTGGTTTAATGCGACTGCGTCGGGCGGCTTTGGCTGTAATACCACGCCGACAGAGATCCGCGACGAAGGGATCCGGGAACAGAGCTGCGGGCCGTTGTTGGGCCCCGAAAACTCGCGAACCCAACAGGCTCAAAGCGAAGCCTTGAACAGTCCTCCCTGTTGGCCATCCGTCACCCGCTGACACCGGACCCGATGCGTTTTTGTTGGCCTTTCTTCGGGTGCTTCTCTCTTTCGTCTTTAGTATCCCATTCTCTCTTTGTCCTGATTTTGATTCGATGCTTTGTCGAAGAGTCAATAAACAATCACCACTAAAAAAAAACCATGTTTTTTTTTTTTTTTTTTCATGATGACTTTGAAATTCCGTCTAATATGGCAGGATTCTTACGACTTGACGTAAAGTCCATTTCTGTTGACAACATCGAAGTCCGGCTTAGTCTATATCTTTGATAGATCGGTAAAGTATCCGTAACCAAAACCAAAGATCATCAATCGCGGCAATTGCGAGTGACATTAACCAATCGTCGGTAACAGTTGTGAGCGGATAAGGCCCATTTCATTTCTCAAGAAAGTACCGTTTGCGGTTGAGAAAGATGGGCCCGAACGGTGTCTGCCTTACCGATTAAAGGTACGCTCGAGGCGAGTTTATCGACCCGTGACTCGCAGAACACATGTCTACTCATGGGCCAGTGGGGCCCACGAACTCGTGTAGACGTACCTGATCCGGGTCCGTTTTATCCATCCCTCTCTCTCGAAACCGGTTCCATCTGCGGTTCTCCGCGAACCCGATGGGATCGCTTGAATTTGAATTCCGCCCCGTGCCGACCTCATGCTTGAGACGTCTATTCATCCTTCTCCCTCTTTATCGCATCAGACCGCAAGGCCCCTAAATGACTCTGACTCGGGTGGTGTCACAGGATATTTCCTTGGTGACCGAGGTAAACCGCGAGACACCCGCGATAGTGAGTTACGGATGTCGACAGTCAAAGGAGTTGCGTAATTAATAGAGAAACACGGTGAGTAGCTCTGTAAGGCCCGCAGCGATAAGAGCCGCGGGCGCTATCCTTCGATTATCTATGATTTATCTAAAGGTGGAACTATTCAATATTGTCTACACGCCTTTCCGAACACGAAAAAATCAATAGGATGCTTCCTCATAAAGTCCCCAAAGATAATAAACCATGTGGCTGGTACAAGAAATGACAATGCGGTCGGCGGTGACGCTTCGTGAGCCTCAATCTCATATTCACCGTGCAAATAAAGTTAATCCGCGTGTCGAGATGCAGCCCGCGCTGCTGTTGTTGATGCCGCCGAGTATAGAAGAGAGAAGAGAGTTTAACCAAGAGAGTAAAGTCGCGCAGGGCCACGGAGTGGTCGACGGCCTCACATACAGCCGTCGTGAGCGTGGGCCTTATATATCCCCTCCACGCGATTCGTTCAGAGGTTCCAGTGCTCCACGGCGGTACTCTCCGACGTAGTCGGAGAGCAGGACGAAGGTAGGCCGTTCTCAACCTCACTAATGGAAAACGAGAGAGAACGGGAGATGTGAAACCGATGAAGATAGACATAGAAAAAAAAAACCGAACGGCGGGTGCGCGCGTATGTATTGTTTACGACACACGGGGACGCCCTCGGCCATCTTGGATTCCTCTTGAAGCTGTAGATCAAAATTATAATATGAAACGACGAGAGCTTAGCCTCTAGGGGATTCACAGATCTTCGTCAAAAGGGGGTTCGTTGTTTATATCGAGAAGTGGAAGCGACTCGCCTCGGCGAAGACGTTCGCGAGCTAAGCGTCTGCCTCACCGAATCTTCGCGATACGAACGAGTTTTAACTCCCTCTCAGTGGCTCTCGGCGCTTTTCAGAGTGTCCTGTTTATAACTCGTAAGGCCCTGGCACTCTCTCACGGAACGTTGGGACCTCTCGTCGTGGCGCATGCGTGTCGACTTTGGGCGTCGCCATTAATTATACGGTGGGCGGTTTGGGGGGAGGGCCACCGGGAAGTTTCTTCTTATGCCATCCTCGCTTGTAGCCCACGATATCGTTTCGACATCTCTGGATAATCGTTATGTCGTTTATCTTTCTCCTCCCTCAAATTCATAGACCACGAGATAAAATTACTATCTTGAGAAGTCTATTGTTCGGTATTGACTATTATTTCATATTGCCGCAACAATCGATCGTTTGTTATGCAACGGTTCTCACTTCTCCCGTTTTTATTCGTGTATTAAAGAGTAAGATACTTATTCCGAGATATTCGCTGCACGAATGCCCGTAGAATTGGCGTCTTATCGCGAGCGTGCAGAGGGTTAAAGAAAGAAAACGAGAACTCGCGGAGCTTGAAGGCGCGGTGCTGTAGAAGAAGGTCTTAAGGTAAATCCGGATGTACACAGATCTTTGGCACGAGCCTACGGAGGTTTGCAGAGTATTTTCTCGCTATACTCCGGTCACTTGCACACGCTATATGTATATGATCGTGTGTATACGATTCTTGTGGTTACAGAGAGTGGAGAACGAGAGATAAAGAGAAATACAGAAAGAAAAAAAAAGATAGATATATATATATATGTGTATATTGCCTGTATATATACGTATATACATATAAAGAAAGAGGGAGAAGAGTCCAGAGATGGAGAGCCGGAGATGCCCCGGCTTAGTGTACCGCGAGCCCCCCGATATTTTTCCGCAGCATCCGAAGCACCGTCGGCAGCCAGTCGGAGACCCGTAGCCCCCCACTTTATATCCACAGTCCCCGACTCCGCGGGCCCCGCATGTACTCTCTTTTAGCTAACTCCAAGCTCTTCTCACCGTTCAAACCACGTGCTCGGGGCCTCCGACTTCTCATCGAGTTTCACCTCGAGTCACGACGAATGGGCCTTACCGAGAGATAGGACCCAGCTCGGCTATGGGTTCTGGCCAACAATGACGCCCAGTCCTACGCGGCCGCTCGAACTATCTTCGCGCTCCTGCTGATCTCCAGCACATACCTTTTGTTATTATATTGTTTTCTTTTTTCACTCCATTTCTCTTTTGTCCTGTGAAGTTGAAAAACAAGAATAAAACGAGCAAAAAAGATTACCCCCGAATTACAGAGCTCAAAGTCTCTCGCGAGGCGTAAGGTGCAGCTTCTCTTTGATAATTCAGCGATTGGATAAGTGAACTCTCTCGATACTTCGAGGTCGAGGACCGGAGAACAGTGTTGTTATTGTGGTCGTGGTGTGCGAGTGTTAAAAGAAAAAGAGGATTAAAGTGCATTTCAATAGCGGACTCGCGATCGAACGCTAACGAGATTCTTCTTCTCGATCTCCCCAGTTTGATAGAAGGAAAAAGGAGTAATAATTTCGCAATCCATTAGACCGTGAGACTGTAGAAAGTTTGCGCGAATCTGACGAATGCCTGACGTTGTGACTAAGATCGGCAAATGACAGTGCAACGAGACGCGCCAATGGATCGAAAGATCCATTGCAATTTTTTTCGAAATTCTGAATTTTCAAGTGTCTGATTCGAGACGACCGTAGAGAGTCGTGGAAGACGGATGATTAAAGATGTGCGAATGCGAAAGCGACGAGTGCTCGCTCGAGGGGATCGATTAGAAATTCAACTTTATTGAGAGGATAATTCTGGGTGATACAGAGCATCGAACGACTGAGATGGCCACCCTAGGCCTCTCCAAGGTCTTCATATTGGACAAATATTTCACAGAGTTACAGAAATTTTGGGAAACCGAGAAGAAGCTCCAAGGTATGCCAGGCAATATGACAACAATAGAACCGTAGATCAACTTGATTGTTTAACACATTGCGTATATTAAATATCCCGTATATACAGCCTGACGATCAATTCGAGTTGACAGTGAATGTCTCGCATGTTGCGGAGAATGCGTTTCCGGCTTGCACGATACATATATAGAGTACACCGTGTTTCTCTAACGTTGCTACAGTGATAATAATTAGCCTTGCCACGGTACCGGCGGTGTTCTCTCTACACTCGCGCATTGTGCGGCGAAAAGGAAAGGACGCAGCACAAGATTCCCACAGAGTCCCGCAAGGAATTATATACCAACTTCTTCGGTCTCTCTCTCTCTCTCTTTCTCTCTCTTGCTGTCTCCTTCTTTCTCTCTTCATTCGTTCCATGTATTACAACTCTGTGCGTATATCATTGACGCAATTCGCGCGTTAATACTTCACTTTGCGTGCGCGCTCCTTAACTCGGTACAGCGAGTTCCTTCCAGCGTTTATTCATCTCTTCTTCGGCGTAACTTCCTCGTTCTCTACTTCAAACTGCAACCCTGCACACGTGCACACGCACACGCAGATGCTGCGGTAATAATATCTACAGTAAATCCTTTGCTTCCTCTATCTCGAATAGGGAAACTCCGGTAGCATAGAACGACGCAGCACAAATTCTCTTGTACCCCCAGAGATCTCATACTCTATGTATATGTGCACGATGTGCATGTGAGCATGTACACGTGTGTGAAAACGTCTCGTATGAACTGTGCAGAGTATGAAACTGCACCAGCAAGCTCTGCAAGCTCTGATGCAGGACGAGACCGCATACGAGCTGGCGGCGCACGTTTATGCCCTAGTAGATGCATCAGGGATACATCCCCCAACGTTCTCCTCCCTCTGGTGGTCTTTGCTCATCTTGTTTCTCTACTCTCGCGCTCTTGAGATTGGAGATACGTGTTCACTTTACCCACCGTCTCTTTATAGAAGTAACCGTCTATATGTATTTTACTTGCATATCCATGTAACGTCTTACCTGATACGAGCGTATCGTACGCACATAGGGCATTTAGAATATCACGAATTTTCCTTTTACTTCAACGCGCGTATGTGTTTTACTGCACTCAACGTCACAATGTTGCAAACAAGTTGTAAACTGAATCGAACAATGGATAATAGAACTTCGTAAAAGTAAGTTGTTCATTCAATTTCGAACTATTCGAAGCAAACACGTTCTTCTCGCGGGATATATCGTTTCGTTACATCTTAGAACTTTGTGCACACGATAGAAACGATTTGTTTTATGAAGATAATAACAAAACATTAATACTATGCAGCTCGCAAAAATTCCAAAGAAATCAAATAAAATTGAATGGATTAATTTCGTTTCACTCAAACGACTCTTACAACCACAGAAATATTTTTTATTTCCGCAAATCCGTTGATTACATAAATTACAAATCCTCCTCGTTATATTCATTACGGTATTCGTCTATACATAGAGGCACACCGTGTACCGAGTGCAAGAATCGAATGGCCGTGTACTAGAGCTTCGTCGGCAAGGCTAGCACGTAGACTCGTATATATCTGACGATAGTGTCGGTGGTGAGGAGGAGAGAGGGGAGGAAATACGGGAGGCTACGTTGAATTTCTTCGCCGGCTGTGGTACACGTCGGCCTGGTTGCTGCACCAGGAAATGCCGCAAGCTCTTCGCCATCTCCAACACACATAGAGCGAAAGAACAGGAGAGCCTCGTTTCGCGGTGGCACGTTTCTTTTTCCCCTCGCGCTCTCAGGGAACACGTTGAAACTTCTCTCTTTCTCTCTCCGTATTTCTCTTCTTTTACTTCTTTTTCGCCTCGACCGTGCTCTCAAGTTCTCTTCGTCTACGAGGAGGCCGGTATTCACGCGGGCGGGAATAACGTATATAAAACTCTACGAGAACTCGGGTATTATTCGTAGCCTATAGTGGTCCGTGCTGGTGCATGGAGGAGAACCGCGACGAAAAAAGAGCTCTCCTCGCGCTCGCGAGCAACGCGCGCGCGGGCCCGGAGGCGACACGAGTTTTACGGTCGTGCCCTAACGCTATACAACGTTCTCTTTCTCTTCCGCGCGCGTATACCTCTCTTGGTGGCAAAAGCAACCATTCGAGCTATGAAACACAAACGAGTTTCGGTATAACACCCAGATGGTGTGTACCTTACACGTGTGATATCCCGAGGTCCGAGTCTCGAAGTAGAAGTAGAAGCACTAAATATCCCGTAAACCTGTGGAGCGTGAAGTGTCGCCGGGGGTCTTGACTTGCCTCGGACCTCTATCGAGCAATGCAAACGGTTACTGTATATCCTCAGGAGTTTCCGTACACCGTGCAGTCCCCAAACATATTCGTTGAAACTTTCAGAGCTTGGTGCCGGGTTTGTGTGTTCCCATCGGTAAAACATCTCGCGATACTCCCTGTGTTGGGGTACAAATCGTTCGAGTGCGAAATCCTCGTGTCCCTACGAGATTTATAGTTTATACGTTTTATTATCGTTTCGCTTGTTCAGACCTTTCGGTCCGTTTCGGTCGGGACGACTCGCACGTTCGCGGCCGAAGCGATGTCGAGAGGCTCTCTTCCTTTTTTTCATTTAGGATCAAACCGTGCGGGTTCACGGGAGACGAAGAGTGGCCAAGAGAAGTAAAATAAGAGGGATCATCATCATCTCCTTGGCAGGCTCTAAAATCTTCTCTCCGAAAACGTGAGACCCATTGCCGCGGGGGCGCGAGACACGAGTACTCTTCTCTAACGCGCACGCGTGTGTGTGTGTGTGTGTGTGTGAGCACATACGCCGCAATAATCGAGAAAGAGAAAAAAATACTTCCTTTTTTCAAGTTTTTTTTCGTGAACCATGATCCTTTCCAGGAATACAAGTGAATTCATACCCATAGCGTGCGGTATGGCCTTCGGGCTACGAGGATATAATAGGCGGCGAACATTTGGGCCGTGGGATAGCTACGAGACTTGTCTCTCAGACGTTTCCCTCAAATATTTTACTCTTCGTAACCGCCACTGTCCCGTCACAGCGAACAACGAAATTCTCTGACAATAACATGGAAACAAATTTTAGAATATCCTTAAGATGTCTCATCTGCTAGTTATATTTTCGTAACCGATTATCTATCATTTACGATTGAAAAAATGTTTCAAATTTCTGTAAAGAAAACGTTTTCTTCTTTCGAGATTTCAATGCGAATGTCATTGGAACCATATCAAGTTATCCGGTATCGAGATTGTACGTAGATTTTAGTCAGGCGAAGGATTAACGGGATCAAAGTTCATGATAACGATCTTGCAACGATGTTTGCAAATTATATTTTGAATTCTTTAAACAATTGAATTGACTTCATGCCACAGCCTAATTTTCATATTTTTCAATACAAGACTCTTCATTTGCTTCTTCATTACTATCGTAAAAAAATTGTTTTGTCTGGAACTGTCATGCAACTTCAATTGCAATATTTTTTTTTTACAAGAAACTGTCACTTTTTATTATAATCGAAACGTTTTTTATATCGAACATTTTTTGGAACGTCCGCCTGTGATAATGCATGTACTTCTTGCTCTGTATCAAATCCAAGAGCTTTTCCAACCTTATTTTCTTCTTCGCTCCTTGTCGATGCGTTTTGGTTTCGATTCATAATTCTAACGCATCGCATTCCCATCGACTTAACTCGGGGAACATTTTTATTTTTATCTTTTTTTAAACGAGGACAGAACGTCGTAAAATAAAAACCTGTTCCAATGTATGTGCGGTCGTTGGATGGAGAGCCACGACGCCGGCACGCCGTGAACGGGGCCTCCAAAGAGTGGTACCTGCTTACTTTAATTTCTGGGTAGAGAGTAGGACCTGCTGCCCGCGTGCTGCATACCTGTTCGTCACGTCCTTCTCTTCTTTCTCTCTGTTGCCTTTGAAACTCAGTTCTTTCGTACCTTTTCCTTCCTCCTCGCACATTCTACATTCTACAATGCAAGAATTATCCCTCCGCTTTGCTCAAATATTATTCATCGAGTCGCCGCCGCCGCTGCTGCTGTCGCTTGCTGGTAGAGAAGAAGCCGTCGTAAGCTTAAACACCGAGTTCAAGGCTCCGAGGAAACTTGGAAAGGTATTATATACATACATGAAGTTCGTCGCGAGGTCATCAATTGTTTTCTTTCCATCGCTTATACGATGGCGACGGATGATTCAACATTTTTTCACAGAAAAAAAAGTCTGAGCACGGTAATTTTCTGAAGTCAGGTTTTATAGCTTCTTTTTCCTATCCATCGTTCGAGTATAAAATTTCCAGCGATACATGCCCTCGTATAGATGTTATTCAACTCTTTTCCCTCGGTCCGGTTAACTCGCGGCGAGGAGAAGAAGGGTTGAGGGGGGGCTTCGGACGGTTACACAGGGGAATCGTGAAAGATGAATGAAAATTGTTGGGCACGAGGGTCTCATGAATGAGTAGAGATTCGCGGGAAGGATGGGCGCGAGCGAGCGGGGGTGGCTCGTGAGAGATTCTCCTTCCGCTATATATAGACGGTGGTTGTAAGAACGGTGAGGCAGGCCAGGAGAGCTTCGGAGTGTATATGGGGGTCGTGATTTTCGCTCGCGAAAGATCGTAAATTCAGGACAGCTCTGGCCCTTTTCAACGTTGTGTATGTCTTTGTTTGTATGTGTGCATGATTGTGTGTAAGAGCCAACGAGTTGTGCTTCTTGAAGCGCTGCAACGATTATTTTCCAAGGCGTAAGAGAGCACGGAGAGAAACGAACAAGCGCGCGAGCGAGAGAAGAAGAGGAAGAGACGATGCCGAGGAGCAAAGTTTCTATCCTAGAGGCTCTTTCTCTTTTCATCTCGGAGCCTCAGCAGGTCCCGTTAATCTACGATACAATGGTAGATAGTAGTGCGAGAGAGGTTTCGTAAAATATACACCGAGCAAGTTGGAAGAGAAGTCCATACATTTCCTATCTCAGTGTATCGTTTTCATGTCGGAGCTATTACATTTCAAATTTCCGAAGAACTTTTTTTTCTCAATGATTTACAGAAACATTCTGAACGTTATCAAGTATCAGGTTGTTTCTTGATCGACCGTAGATATTTGGTACGAATGCGAACTTTAATTTTCGGCAGTTTTTTAATTCGCTTTTTCTTCTTCAATGAAAATGATAGCGAATTGTAGAAAGAAAGCTCGAAGACAACGATCCGTAACGTTCGTCCACAAGAATCTGAAAAATTTGGCGAACAAATTTTAACTTCTATTTTCAGATGCCTCGTCGTCGAACGAAGCGGTCCATCTTCAGCAACGTCTGAGAAGTTTGAGCACAGAACTGGTGACTCTGAGGAACCGACTGCACGTTAGCCAACCGGGTGGTGATTCGGGTGGAGGCGTAGGGGGTGGTTCGCCGGGTGCTCCGACACCAAGCGTCGGTGATAAGGGTGGTCCTGGAACCGCTGCACCCGCGGTACCACCTCGCACAATTCTGCCACATTCGTCGTCCACCGCAGCAGCTTCGGCTGCCGTTGCTGCAGCTGTAGGAGTTTCTGGCAGTGGTACGACGGGGCTTAACCAGCACCCTGCAATCGGACATCCATCCGGTCAGACCCTCACCGCTTCCGCTATCGTTCATCCGCACGCCAATCACGCGACCGCCAACGACCTCGGTCACAACTCCACCACAAACAATTTAATATCTGGTCGGTATATATTAACGGTATAACTATATAATTTGTGTATGTACTTCGCTATGCATGTGTGCGAACATTTGGCCCATATGTATGTGCAATATTAACAGATAAAGTTTCATGTCATTGTATAGTATTGGATTGTACCAGGCATCGGTGTAGAGGGACAGGACATCGTACGTCCATTATGCTCGACGCTTTGTCGCGGTCTCATTAATGCTTCATCCCCGCGATTAATTTTCCACGCACCCTCGTGTATCCCGTGCATTCTCTTCGTTCCGCGTTTCTTTTTTTTTTTATCTCGCGATTTCAATTCCATCACACTGTACCACACGCCGTTGTGTGAGCAAAATTCAATTCATTAATAATTAACGAGAAGTAGACGGCGACGAACGTATCGTACGAAAATTATACGATTATTTTGCCGCTGCTGTGCGAGAGAACCAGCTGCTGTGCTGCTTCATGCTCTATAGCGGGTGCACGCGCATAACGATCTTGACGCGTTTTATCCATTAAATTATACCTCGTTTGGCCGAACCGAGAATTTTACTACTACGTCGTCAATTTGTTGATTAACTTTTCCTCTCCTTTTGTGTTTCGTTTGTAGATCTGGATCCACCGAAACGTCCAACTGTTATTCCCGATGATGTTTCGTGCGTCACCGCGTTAGGGGCTATACGCTCACCGCCCATTTCGCGGATCATCGCTGATGTCAAGAGTAGCAAGAGTTCTCAAGCGCAGCACCGATGTTTGGGTAAAACATTGACGAATAATGTCACGGTTAATGGCAATTCCACGACTCTCGACGATCTCATACACCTGCCGGGACCTCTCACCGAGGATGCTGTACTCAAGTGTCTTCAGGCTCGTTTCTGCGCAAAGCAATATCACGTGAGTTCATAAACTACAAGTAATTTCCGTCGCTCGCACGAAGAGCTGTAAGAGTTTAAGAATTGCGAAATCAACGGAGTCATCACTCTCCTACGATAATGGTGATCGATAATGAATGGTTCTCACCGACACGTCGATCAACGGTGAAGAGACCTTTTCAATGGGATACCTATGACCTATGATCGATCATTCGCACGTAACTCAACTCCAAAGTGAGTCTAATGGTACGGCAATTCTACGGAGTGAAAAGTTTAAATAGGCGTCCTTTCGAGGCCTTGCAAAATCGTCGCAGATCGCCGCACCATAGCTTCGATACATTAACTACTTTATACAGCTTTTGAGTTGCGTTACAAAAAAAAATCAGAATAAAAAAAATTCGTGACAACGATCGATCATTACAATGAAACTTCTTCGAAGTACCTTGTAACATGCACTTTTAACATATTCCAAAGTACAAGATGTATAATAAGGCGCGGTCCGTTGGGCAGGGCTCGAGATCGTTGTGGTGCCCGAGGCCTCCGATCGCTCTCTATGTTATTTCTCTCCTCGCGAGAACCCTCTCCTCCTTCTTCTTCTTCATTTCGTTCGCTTTTTTTTTTTCATCTCATTCGGGCACCCAAGGAATGCAAACGGAGCAAACCGCCCATTTCACCGATGAGTTTGGAGTCTGGTATAGGTGAAACCCGCAATGACGCAAACGCCCGTGAGATTCGGGATTTTTTTTTTCTTCTTTCCTACCAATCTTCCTTCGGCGTCTTGTAACATACCACCGAGTCGTATGTGTAACCTGCAGATTGTATATAGAGGAGGCACAGGTGGCACGCTCGCATTCCGCAACGATCGTGAGGATCGCAGTGAAGGAGAAGGAAGGCGATTGCACCAGTGGAGAAGAGAGTTCCAAGGCAGAGAGAGAGAGAGCTCGAGAGCTCGAAAGAGTAGGGGAATGCTCTCGATCTGCATCAGCTCGATGGAGCGATAACTCTCGCCTCGTTAACCAAATGAATTAACTATATAGTTTACCCGATGCAATTATGCCTAGACCGATTAACTCCAAGTTTGTTTGCGGTGTTTGTATACACGGATACATATAATACAGAGTCGCAAATTCTATATAGATATAGATAAGTTCTATAGTCTACAGATACACCGAACTAAAGTTTATAGCACTTGGAGGACCTAGCCCAAGCGTCAGAGGAATCCCCCTCCCCCCCCTTTCCTCTTCCCTCTGTTCCACCCTCTTTCCGCAAGAACAGTTCACTCGACCGTCTCGAAGAATCGAATTAATTTAATTTAATTTCCCTATAGCGACATAGTTAATTATCGGCAACGATAAAACTTTGTCTTTGACTTTATTTCTTCTGCCTTCGATTCATTGGTTCCTTAAATCTTGAATAACTTTTCTCGCTTCTCCGTATATGTGCCGTGAATTTGTGTATTCCTGATCTCGCAAGACTCCGATGTTTGGACTTTGTGTGAGCGCAGGTGCGTAATCTGTTTACGGGCGAAAGGAGAAGAAAAGAGAGGTAAAACGTGCGGGCATAACGCGCTTTGCTCGTATACCTACTCTTCTCTCGGAGCGTTTTGCCTGGAGAGAAGCTGCTGTTGGGCCTCTCTAGGGGCCCTCCGTGGAGACCGGTTTTTCTCTTGCTCTCTCGTGCACCTTTGGCGCACGGAGCCCCCCGCCCCCTCACCTTTCTTTCCCTTCAACAACCACAACGTTCATTCGTTTAGCTCTCTTTCTTATTCTCATCGTTCTTCTCGGCTCTTCTCTTGGAGGAGAGATCCCATAGACTTTCTAGGCTTCGTAAGAGCTCGCAGGACCGCCAAAGGGACGACGAGAGAGAGATACCTCCGCCCCGCGTGGATCGGAGAGATCCGCATCGGGTGAGATCCACGAAGTGCTCCTCCTTCTTCTTGTAACCGTCTCTATATACCCAGGATCGATCGATCGTTTATTTCGCTTTTTTTCTCTCCTAGCTCCGAGAATATATATTTCTTGCGGCCGAAACCTTTGCTGCTACTTGCGACGCCATTTGGTAGGATTACCTTTGAAAAGCCTGACGATGAAAGTATTCTGCTCGATTAACGTATACGAAATGCGAGTAGATTAATAGCCGGCGACTTTCAACAACCTTGAGACGACTTTGAAATCCACGGTATGCTAATCGGATGTCCACCGATGGCTCGGTTATTATAGGTCACCGATTTCATTTTCGCCCTCTCATATACCTTTCGGTATATGAAATGTATACATTGTCTTCGGTTCTATAACATGGACCATTGCGAACCAGAACATACGTTTTTAACTGAACTTCTAATTCTTATAATTCTAGAAGCAGTCTGTTTCAGAAGTCTGTTTTTCGGTTATTGTATCAGTTTTATATTAGAGTTCAAGAATCGAAGTAAAGTTTAAATAGCAAAATATGATTTTGGCTGTCTGCAATGGTTCATGGTATTCGATCAGGGACATTGTTTTTTCAGTGTAACTTTCGTCTTTCTCACTTCGACTATACACGAGACTTCGTTGTATGCTATGTTAAATATCAATCACTAAGGAACAGATGAGCGTTTCGCACAACATTTTATATGTGAGACATTATGATACGCGTCCTTAAGTTTCGTTTGAATAGATATATTTTTTTTTATCGGGCGTTGGTTTCGAATTTTAACATTTTTTATTGAAAATACTTGAAGAACATATTTCTCGATGCATTCTAGATATAGTTTGGTTATGCGGTTTATTTTGCAATTCAAGAACAGCAATTTTTTTCACGTTACGGATGAGTTCTCAGATACTTCAAGTTTTTTTATCCATAAAACTGGTTTTTCTTCGGGTTCTAGACGAATGTGGGACCGATACTTGTCTGCATCAACCCTTACACGGATGTTGGTAATCCTCTGACCTTGACAAGTACCAGGGCCGTACCGTTGGCCCCGCAACTCAACAAGGTCGTTCAGGAAGCCGTGCGACAGCAATCTGAGACCGGTTACCCTCAAGCTATTATTCTATCCGGTGAGGATTCTCGAGAACTCGAACTCGTTTTTTTGTTTTTCTCTGAACTGCCTTTCAGACGTCTCAGTAGTTAGATCGAAGAATCCAAGAAAATCAGTTTTCATCTTGCGTTTTTCTCTCTTTAGGCACCAGTGGTTCGGGAAAAACTTATGCATCGATGTTACTGCTACGACAGTTATTCGACGTTGCGGGAGGAGGACCCGAAACTGACGCTTTTAAACATCTTGCTGCGGCTTTCACGGTTCTGAGGTCACTTGGCTCGGCCAAAACTGCCACTAATTCCGAGAGTTCGCGAATAGTGAGTTATTTTTATTTCAAATTTGCAGAATCGTAATCGTAGACCGATGTGGTGTTGAAAATTATAATCGGAAGAAAAATATTGTCTTCGTTTGTTTTGTGTATCAAAACCGAAGATGAATGAGCGGTTACTTATGATCTATCTCTCGTCCCTTCAGGGTCACTTTATCGAGGTACAGGTGACGGATGGTGCCCTCTACAGAACAAAGATTCATTGTTACTTTCTCGATCAGACGAGAGTAATCAGGCCTCTACCGGATGAAAAAAATTATCATATATTTTATCAGATGCTCGCCGGTCTCTCGCACGACGAGAGAGGTAAGATTTCACTTTGGGATTATAAAAAGATTGGAGTATACGAAGACATTAGTTTACTCGGTATATCAATCCATCAAATTAATTTCCCAGTCAAACTCAATCTCGAGGGTTACAATTTGAAGAACCTGAGGTATCTCCAGCACGGTGACACGAGGCAGGACGAAGCTGAGGACGCGATAAGATTTCAAGCTTGGAAAGCTTGTCTCGGTGTTCTCGGTATTCCATTTCTCGATGTCGTGAGAGTATTGGCAGCTGTATTAATACTCGGTAACGTCGGATTTACCGATGGACCCGGTGTCGAAGTCGGCGTTATTGGCGAAAACGAATTAGGCTCGGTGGCTGCACTGCTCGGAGTTCCACCGCCTGCTTTGCTTCGAGGTCTAACCTCGAGGACTCACAATGCTCGTGGTCAACTGGTCAAATCTGTGTGCGACGCGAATATGGTAAGTCGATGGGAGTTGGAGAAAGCAATCGAATTGCCGCGGATATTTTCCTTAACGAATTTTCATTTTTTGTCAGTCCAACATGACAAGAGACTCACTCGCCAAAGCACTCTACTGTCGAACAGTAGCGACTATAGTGAGAAGAGCAAATAGTTTGAAGAGATTGGGCTCAACGCTCGGTACACTTTCGTCAGATTCAAACGAATCTGTTCACAATCAAGCGGAAGTTACGAGTCAGCACGCCTCTACGATCGGAAGTTCAGCAGGTAAATTAAAATGCGAGCTCCTTCTTGCCAAACCATTTGGGCGCGTTCATTAATTCTCGTTTATTAATAATTTAGTTTTTTAGTCTGCATTTTTCAAACAGTTCGAATACTAACCTAATGACGCGAAAAAACAAATCTAATTACATTCGGTACCCAGGAGGGTTGGGCAAGATTCGACAATACCCCAGTTTTTTTATGTTAGCTCGAAAAGTTGATGACAAAGCGTATTGTTATTGTGATTCTAGAAACCAAGGCGATTTACCCTCCCCATAAAAGGGATGATTTGATAGCTTTATACTTTGCGATTCTGTTTAATGCAATTCTTCATATAGGTGGTACCGGTTCCCGAAGCATGACCGCTTTGAACAATGCTGTGAGACACGCGACAGACGGTTTCATCGGCATCCTCGACATGTTCGGTTTTGAGGATCCAAAGCCGAGCCAACTGGAGCATCTGTGTATAAATCTTTGCGCCGAGACGATGCAGCACTTTTACAATACTCACATATTCAAGAGTTCGATCGAGAGTTGCCGAGACGAGGGTATAAGGTGCGACGTCGAGGTTGACTACGTCGACAACGTGCCCTGCATAGATCTCGTATCTTCGCTGGTGAGGGTCGTCTACTTCTGTGTACTATTTTGTATCGCCTGCTGTTAAACAGAAGGCTCGTAAAGTCGCCCTTTTGCACGCAAGAGATTGTGGGATACGATATTTTGCTTCTCAGTCGCTGATGTACGGAGTTACATAGCCGGGCCTAATATAGTTGAGAAAACGAATCGAAAAAAAAATTCCGCTGCTGATGCGTTTCCTCTTTCGATTCCCATCGAGGAGAATCGATAATCCATCTTCAAGTGTTTTTTTTCCGTCCAAATCGAATAGCATTTCTTTTTCTCCCCCTCGTATATTTTATCGCTTTTTCATGCGGTCGATCGCTCGATAACTCGGTCTCTTTTCTTCAACGGCTTCTCTTTCACAGCGAACCGGATTACTGAGTATGCTCGATGTAGAATGCTCGATACGGGGCACTGTCGAGAGTTACGTCGCCAAGGTCAAAGTGCAGCACAAGCAGAACCCGAGGCTATTCGAGCCGAGAATCGTCGACTGCAGATCCTTCGGGATTCAACACTTTGCCGGAAGGGTCACGTACGACGCTTCGGACTTCTTGGGTAAGGTACCATACCGATAGGACACTATACTATACACGTTACCATATTAACCCCTAAGAAACAGAGGGCTGTATACACACCTATTTTTACATTTAATGCTGTGTAGAATACGCCTTTCCGTTTCTTAGCGACCAATACATTGTTTTACTCCACTGTCTTCAACGATGGTTGAACTCTTGTATACTCTATACTACTATCCGCTCATCTCTTACAACATTTTCGTATCTCACCCTTCAGACACCAACAAGGACGTTGTGCCCGATGATCTCGTCGCTGTGTTTTATAAGCACACATGCAATTTTGGCTTCGCCACTCATCTGTTCGGCAGCGAACTCAAGGCTCTTTACGCGAGTGATACGGTGCCAAGGGGTGTTAGCTTCAGAATATCGCCGACATCTCACACGGATTTGTGAGTCATTCATTTTTTGCTTTTCATTATAACACTAGCAGCAAACAAACTTTCTAATTTTTATTCATTGACCCAGTTTTTTGCGAGGTATCAAGTTTCATTGTATCATTCTCTTTTACATTGTCTTTTTTTTTTTAGACTAAACGGAGATGAACCGATCTCAACGTTGACGCAAGATTTTCACACGCGACTGGACAATCTTCTGAGAACTTTGGTGCACGCAAGACCCCACTTTGTCCGGTGCATAAGAAGCAATGCAACCGAAAGCCCGTTGCATCTTGATAGAGGCGTTGCGATGCGCCAGATACGATCTCTCCAGGTATTGGAGACGGTGAATCTAATGGCTGGTGGTTATCCTCATCGTATGAGATTCAAAGCTTTCAACTCGAGATACAGACTCATAGCGCCGTTCAAGCAGCTGCGAAGGGCCGAGGAACAGGCGGTCGAGGACACGAAACTCATTCTACAAAACGCTCAGCAAACAAAGAGTAAATTTGGCGCTAGCACGAGTTGGGCACTCGGAAAGAGACACATATTTTTGAGCGAGGGCATCAGACAACAATTGGAGAATCTCAGATCGGAGACTCGTCGAAAAGCTGCAACAGTTATTCAGGTAATGTTTATAACTTAAGCCGTGAAAAAAGAAGTTGATAAAATTCTTAATTGCTCTCTTTACACCGCTTTATTTGATTCATACATTGCAACGTGTCCACAAAATATTTTTGTTTGTAGTCAACGTGGAGAGGCTGGAGAGTACGTCGAAGATGGCCAATTAGAAGAACCGCGATGAACGTTGGGCCTGGACTCGGTCCAAAGCAAAATCAACAAAATTTAAACTCTACGAGTCATCAGAGAAACGCGACCAGCGGTAATTCTATCGGAACCGGTACACGGCCGCGACCTCAACCGATCGCCGGTACACCTCCGCCCGATCCGTCGGAGAAGTGTGCGGATCAGAAAATGATTCAACAGACTTGCACGCTGTTTGGCCTCGATCTCGTGAGTTGCCGTAGAAAAATGTGTGTATAGTTGTTTCGCATAATAAGATTTTTCAATAATATTTTTCTGCTATACTAATAGGAGAGACCGCCACCCGTTCCACCGAGTAGGTCGTACACAGTAACCGGAAACACGAAGCTCGGATATCCTCAGACCAGAGTGATGAAGATGCCGTTTCCGGGTGAGCTATTGAATTCGAAAACATGCTCAACCATAGTGACATGAAAAAATAAACGAAAAATCACTTTATTGTTTACATTTTTTTTTTAATAGAGGAAGGCGATGGCGAAGTTGTTTTGTTGAAAGGTGAAACGGTGCTGGTGATAGGAGCGTCACCGAGACGGGGTCACTTGCTCGTAGAGCACAACAATGCAACCCTCCACGTGCCTTATCAGTTTATGGAATTGAAGCCATGCAACATAAACGTCTGATGATTTATTTATTAATCGCGAGTGAAGCGACGAGCTACTGCCGATTTAATTGCCATAAAGTATATGTCCGAAGAATGGAGGAAGAAGAAGAAGCTATCCCCGAGGGTAAGACTGTAAAAAAAAAGTCCCGAAGAGAAAAAAACAACTTCATAGTCTTCCAATACAATTAGTCTTATAAGTTAAAAACACGCGTACTCAAAAGATCCAAAAAAACAATTTGAGTGTTTAGTGAAAAGTGAAAAGAAATCGACTAACACTCGAGTGACTCGTGTGACTCCGTACCTACTCGTACATAAGATAGATATTATTCAAAGACTTCGAAGTAAGCGTATTTAAAAAAGTGAAAAAAAAAAATGTCGATGCAAAGAGAAATCGGAGACAACCATATTTTATATTGTAAAAGCGAAAACGAAAGAAAACGCATAATCTATAATACTATATCCCGATAATAATACGAAATGTGTACATGACTGATGTACTAAGAGTCTTACCTAAAAGGTATTTCGAATCGAACAGTATTCACACAGACGTTTAAATAATTGATCCTTGAATTCTCATAGTGCCAATCGCCTATATTACGATAGAACATAAAAGAAACACTATATAATTATATATATAGTAGACGATGCAAAAAGAGAAAATAACAATTCCACAACAATATAACAATGCCGTAACGTGTACGAGCTAAGTGTATCAACGTCGATTCTTTCGGTTCTTTTTACCTTGAAAAACTGTCTTTTGATAATATTCCGGCAAATCTCCCACTAAATTGATCGCAACGAGTTATCCACTTATACGACGCACAATTCTCGCTCAAGGAAATCAAATATATGCGAAAATATATTCGACCTTTCGTAATTCTCGTCGTTGCGTACTCGGATCTTAAACTAATTGGGCCATAAATTTGAGATATCCTTGCGTTCAAAAATTTAATACATATATATATATGATATAAACGATTTTCTCGTTAACATATATCGTGAATATATTTTGCTCCATTATTTGTATATATTTTCCCTTTAATGTGCTACATGCTACTAAAAGACTGAGTGATAATCTTTCCATCCTGAATTATGCGAGATGCTGCCAATGACTCTACCGCGACCGATAACGCGAAATTTCTGCTTTGAGGTGTTGACGCAAGTTGCAAATCAACGCAAGATGACGTGAGGAAGAGTCAAAGCTGTAGAGAGGATGATGCGGATCCAAAAGCGATGCTCACGGGCTGTTACGAGGCATCCTTGTCGCGATGTTGGTGTGCAAACGCAGCGCGATGCACGCCCGAAAGAACTTACACACGAGTGATAGAAACCGTCGGTACGAGTTAGTACAGAGGCGTTTCTGAATGTCTCGTGTGAGAGCGTCAGAGCAGCATCGTTCGCTGAAAATCGTCGTAGCATCGCAGACAGAGAAAGAGAGAGAGGGAGAGAGAAAGAAAGAGTGAGGCAGACTTGGAAGTTCGGTTCAGTGGCCCCTTTTGACGCCCGCTCGTTCGTCGTCAGCATGCTCACCCTTGCTACTCTTACACGTTATATTTCCCCTCGCTATCTCTTCGTAGAGCGCGACGTAGTCGTCGAGGAGGTAAGCTGTTGGTGGGGTTGTAGAAAACGGAAGGAAGAAAGGGAAGAGAAGTCTTACGAATTGAGTGGAGAGGAACTGTGTGAAACATCTTAGTAGAACGTAGTTCGGGGGACGGTAACAGCGCCGCATCGTGGAGCAAGCATCCAGCGAGAGTGGTAAGGGAAGCCTTGACACGTCAAAGGGGGAAGAAGTCGCGGAGTCGCGACGCGTGTCTCTTGCCTGGCCATGTCTACCGTAAAACGGAAATGATGAAATTACGAGCGAGTGCACCAAGTTATAAACCCAGCTTTCTAGTCAGTCTATATCTGAGGTTTCGCAGACTCTGTAATATCTTCGTCGTTCTCGCGACTTACCCTTTGGTCCTTGAGAGCTACCGCTACTCAATGACGATATACACCTGCCTGAAACTGACTTCCTTTCTCGGCAGCTACAGCTACTGCTCCCAACATCTACAAGAGGACCGTCTAAGATGCCAACGTTTCCTTGTGGGTGTTTGAAAGCAAGAAGGTTAAGAAGGTACGCTGAGTCGCTCCAAGATGGGAAAACGATCTAACCTGATCAGCCCGCAGGGGGATAGCGAGCTTTGAGACGCACAACGTTACATTGCCACGTCGTAACCGAGTACTCGCTGTGTAATAATGTATGATATACCGAAGGAACGACCTTTATCAAACTGTTGACTCTCGAAATGTTAGAACAACGGCCGTTTAACAGCGATGAGATTCGCCGACGATAGATGGGAAGAAAATTAAAAATTCGTCTTGTATAGCTTCAAGTTAAATGCTTGAGTTTCCTCTTTACTGTTGGGCGTTCACGACAAAATCTTGTATTTATAACTGTGACATGTTCTTATCGACCGCAGCTTTCAGTTGTTACTTCGAGTTAGAATTTAATTGCTTTTCACTGTTATTTTAGAGACGATTACTAATCGTTTTTCCAGTTCAAAGAAGATTAACAAGTTATGTCTTCAAGTTAACTTGTCGAATGGCTATTGAGGCTATTGAATTTCGTACTTTAATAGATGGAAAAAATTGTATGAGACGTCTTCATCTACATGGAGTATTTCATTCTTCTGCTCACGAACTTACAATTTCGAATTTCATGATCGCACAACGCTATGTTACCCAATGTACATCACGTACGATTCGTGTAATACAACGCGTACTTTCCGGCCATTCGGAAATTTCGTCAACCCTTTCCCTCCTGGCAAATCGTTGCTGCAGCAGCAGCACGCCCCCGCGTCGTACTTTTACGGCTGTTGCAGCCGCGAACCATTAAAGTCTCACCGAAGCCATGTCCTGCTTCCCCTATAGTACAAACTGCGATACTTTATACCGTTAACCCATATACACAGCACACGCTCATCGTTAACTTGTTTCCACAGCCTCGTTTTCCTCACTCGTTTCTCTTTGATGGGCATTTCTTCATTCCCGTGTGTATGCTCTTCCTTAAAAAAAAATCACCCTGCATAGTTGAAACGTTCGTCAAAGCCATCCGGTCTGGATCCTCGAATCTTTTGAGTTTGAGCTCGTTTACGCGATTTCCCAAAGGCCGCAGAGAAATAAATCGCGGATACTTTCACCGCCGAGAATTTTTCTCGCGTTTCAGCGAGAAATTGAAGAGATACACGAAGAGAGTGATGGGAGAAGAAATGCGGGAGCAGAAACCACAGTCGTTTGGGCTGGGCTTAATCGTGGCGGAGTGACACGCCGTTTCCGGTCGTTGTATTCCCCGCGGAATTTATACCGTGATATACAACGAGAGAGTGAGACGTATAACGGACTACTCTACGATCCGTTGAAATATTAATATTCATTTTTCTCGCCATCTGCAACGAATTTTTCCTCTTGTGGTGGGTTTTCCTTTTTTCACGCTCGTCTCCCTCGATAGACTTTCGCCTCACTCTTATACCTTCTTCTCGTTGACGCGATTCCATTTCTGCGTCTTTTTCCGAGCTTCGCTCTTACTTTTTTTTTCTTCTGTTTTATTATTCGCTTTTGTAACTCTCGCGCGCTTGGGCGCACGCGCCCATTCTTTTGCCCTCTTTACATTTTTTTCCCTATCTCCTTTCGTTTTATTTATTTTTTTTTATTTCTCTTTCGTTCACTATCTCGAGCGCGCTTCTGTGGAATTCCCACTGGGAACAAATTCCCTCGGCCAAAAGAGGAAAGAAAATGGCATAGCTACGCGCGGGGCGTTGCAGAAAAATCTGAAGCTCGGTAAAGCGGGGACGAGGGGGACTGTTAAATGTATATATACACGGATGAGTAGGAGAAGGAAGCTCGAGAAGCTCAGGGAAGCTCTCTTTGGCAGGCGAAGGGAAGAGAGGATAGCGACGAGCTTTAATGCAATTGAAAACACAGCTTATCCCGCGAGAGGGAAGGACGAGAGAAGAACGTTCTCCATCGGCACGCATAGATGTATACATACACGCGTCGATGATACTCTCTTTCTCTCCGCATATGTGTGTAGAAGAGAAACTCTACCAGTTTGCTCCTACCATTCTATGTTCCTAGGGCTGTTTGCATACCGCAACCCTCTCTGCCTTCTCCCCTTCTCTCACGGTGACGTTCTCTACCTCATTCTCTCTACTTTTCCTTCTACCTTTTTCTACTTTGCGTTGCAATTTCGGGCTTGCGGGGACAAAAAAAATTCCCTCGAGAACGAGACTCGATCGAATCGAAATCCCAAGAGCACGAAAGCTGAAGTGAACACTCGCCCGACGCGAGAAACTGTACCAACCTCTACCAAAAAAGGAAAATAAAAATAATAATACGAAGGGAAATAGAGGATAAGAGCGCGAACGCGCGGAGCCGAGCTTTCGAATTCGAAGGTATTTTTTTTTATTCAGACGCCAGTCAAATCTTATCGAAACGTTGCTTTTACGCTTCGAGATTTTTCCAATTCTAGTTTTTCCCGCCTGAATCTGAATAATCTAGAATTGGAGTAATACAGATCTTAGAGTATCTTTCTTTTTTTTCAAACATGTATTTATTAGAAAAAGAAAAAATTCTAGCGAACGAAAATTGAGGAGAACATTTCGAGAAAGATAAGCGATCGGGGCAGATGTGATTTACGTAGGGTGAGTCGGACAAGCTCTTCCGTACGACTTGGAAAAATATCTCAGAGTGTGGCGTTCCGGTAAAAGACGGATCAGAAAAGTTTCTGTCGGAGCTGAGGCACACTTACGCGCGGTACAGGGTCGCGGCGAGAGATACGAGGGAAAAAACAAGAAAGCGACACAGCGGCAGTAGGCAAAGGAAGGATTGCTCGCTTTCGTCGATAGAGGAAAGAGAGAAAAGCGCGCGGGATTTGGGTTGGCCAATCACGAATACGACGATATCGAACTGCCGATAAAAATGACAAAGTCCCAAAGTTTCGTTGGCTGTCTCGAGCCCTCGGGCTTTCTATCTCGCTCCACATTTTCATCCCGAAATCTACTTCTTCTCGTTCGACCTAGCTGTATATCCCCATCTCTCACTCGCGAGAAAAACTTTTCTTCTTCCTCTTTCTTTTGTTCCCTTATTCGCGATTACGTCGTTTCAAGATTTTGCCTACCGCCAACTTTTATCCATAGTTTTGCGCGCTGCTCGTCTTTTCGTACTCGCTGAAGAATCCAACGAAGAATCGAGATTGCGTGCTTCGTGATATATAAGTATACTGGAGCGCGTTTCCGAGAAGAAACGAACGAGGCACATATATGTTTCATACGTATGCCAAGCTGTATGCTGTACAGCGAGAAGATGAATCTATTTCGCGCGATGTTGCGTACAATATCATCTTGTCCCGAATAACAACAATTCCGTGTTTTTCGTTGCTTAGGCAAAATACAACGTTGCGAATATCAGCAAGCTCGGAAATTAATTAATCTTGCTACTTACCTTTGTAATCAAATTATCTCTTATTCAGGATTTTGCGAACGTTGAGGTCGAGAAAAGATTCCGGCGTCTGTTGGGAAATCTTGACGCGTTGAGGGTATTTAATGTGATACAACAATTGAATACGAGACAACTATGTTCAACCAGTCGATGCTCTAACCGTTCTGTTTATTTGGTAACGCATACATACATTAACCATCGTAGTCTTCTAAATGATAGATTAATAAAAAATCGAGAGGGACAATTGAAGAGTTGGAGACCGCATGCTATTTCGCATGGTTGCGAAATAAATAAATAAAACTCGCTTGGCTAATGCCATTCTCTCGCAATCTTATCTTCGCAGTTATGTGTATGCATGTGTGCGTGTGTGTGTGTATGTGTGTGTATGTATTTGTTTCTTTTTTTGTTTTTTTTTTTCATAAGATGCTAAAATTATTAGAAAAATACATAATTCACGAGCAGATCTTTAAAAACAAGTAATTTACTCGTATTGTTCTTTTTTTTGTTATTAAATTATTTGCGAAAAAATCGCTTTTTGCGTATGTGTGTACACGTGCGTATGAGCTCCCTCGTACATACGTGCGACAATTCTATCGATCCATCGTGAAATTCTGTCACCCTGCTCGTGACATCCGATACAGCCCCCTCCTGGCCTTTATATTTCTCAATTTATCGCTGGAAAGAGCGGCACATCGCATGCCGAATTTCGCGATCCTAACGGAACTTTTATGTACAGCGAACAAATAAAGGATACGATATTTTTCTTTTTCCAGCGCAATTTCACGATTTCAATTATCGATCGAATCCATCGTTCGCGATGTGCGTCGAGGCGAGAGCTCGTGGAAGATAAAATACGGAAACAAGGACACACAAAAGGAGAGATAGATATTATTATAACGTGGCTTCGTTGATATGTCTACTTAATCGCAAAACGTTATTATTGTACGGCTCCGGGGCAGCGGACTCGTTCTCACCTTATTCTTATCTTTCGTCGACGTCCCATTCACATTATACTTTTCTTTTCAAACATTTTTTTTGATAATCGTGTGGGTTTGCTCTGCCCTCCGTCTTTTTTGTCCCCATCTTTTTTCATTATTCTCACCTCTGACACTCAAATATTCACACTCGTCCTTCAGTCTCAGTCATATAATTGATATTCCTCATTCTTCTCGTATTTATACACAGAATTCATTCTCTTACAGTTCCCTTGGTTTTTGTGTAAATAGTGGAAAGAATATGGGAAAATGGCTTCGGTCTACGGTCCTTCTTCCTCTTCTTCGTCAGCGCCACCGTCTTCTTCACTCTCGACGTCGAGAGATATATTTCCCGCAGCTATTATCGTGATAATTGGTTAAATACCCGTCGCACCTTCGCGGGCTCTCGGGCATCAATCGTACCGCCAGAACGAGCCAGCGACAAGAATGACAAGAGGCGATGATCCTGAATAAACTCGAGTTCGGCAACTATCTCTTCCTCCTCGCTCACGTCTTCCTGCTTAAGAAATTTATGGGAACGGTGGAACGTTACTTGTCTAATAGACGCTCTCTCACACACGCGTGCGCACACACACGCGCACACAAATACACACACATCCCTTCGTCTCGAAGCTTCCCTCGAGAGGTTTTTGTCAACTCTGCACGTTCTCGGGGTTCCAATTTACATTAATATCATCAGTCGCGTTGTTCTGCTTTCCACCCATTCTTCCGCTACATCTCTCTAGCATTAATTTCTCGTTTTCTCTCACTCGAATCTAATTGTTAAGACACACACATAGAGAGACGCGTGCGCTTAGCGCTTCTCTCTGCGTCTCTTCGAATCTTAGACTCAATCCCAATTTCACGATCTCTCTCTCTCTCTCATTTTATCTTAATTTTAATTGCGTAAGGATACGAACCGTATAAAACAACTAGAGCGCTTCCTCGCTGGCGGGACATAATTTTCTAGTACAATCGCTTTTTATTGTTGTTTTCAAAACTTTCTCGTTGAATCGATAAATCTCGATCTCATGTCGTCTCGTTTTCTCTCCCATGGATCACGGGCACCGATAGATGATGAGGGATATCTCGTTAAAGTAATAAAAACTCCGAACTCTCGCTAATGGCCAACAGGAAAAAAGTGCTCGATAACTTATGATCCGCTGGCTGATACTACCAGAAAAGAGTTTTGCTTGCCGTAGAGATCGCGTGTGGGCTTCTATTCTCTATCCACTCCTTGCGCACAATTCGCTACGGGGATAATGTACGTGCTGTCGAGCGTCCGCTGTCTTCTCTCATCTCTATGAGAAAAGTTCCGCGAGCTAGCAACGAAGAGGACCAACCCTCTGAATCTTCCATGCTACCATTCCGCGACCGAAGGATAGTGTTGCTTCGCTGGCTAGCTAGAGGGAATCGTCGTTCCCGCTACGACGAAGAGACCGAGATAAAGAGGGATGAGAGAAGCGAGATAGAGCTCCGTAACGTCAGGCCAGCCACCCACCACCATCTTCGGCATGGAAAACTTTCCGGCAGAAGCAGAAGCAGCACCGGTGATTTTCTTTCTTCTACGGGTAGACTCGGTTGCGTTTCTCTCTCGGGCGAACGGGGACCAGAAGTGAGGGAAAAACGTTAGACGGGAAAAGTTCTAACGGAATTATCCGGGCGTAGAATGGAGCTTTGATAACCCCAAGGCTGGCGAGATCGATCCCGTCGTACGTTGCTCTTTTCTCGCCTGTACACGTTGGACGATCTCCATCCTTTGGGTCTTCGAACAAATTATGGGTATATGGGGACTCTCGCTTACGAGGAAAGGAAGCGGTTTTTCTTAATTTTATTTTTTGCATTCATTTTTTTTTTGTAATTCGATGAGAGATTCGAGAGGCACGTGGGAACTTAGCGAACCGGTGAAATAGATGCATAACGATCGCGATAATTGGACCAGCGAGGAGCGCACTTTTAACATTAATAAATTAGCTGCTAATTTTTATCGGGTTTTCGTCGTAGTCGTCTTCTTTCCCTCTCTCTGCAGGAGCGTTTTAGTTTCCGTCTTCTCGTTCTAATTCGTAATCTCTTCGTCAACTCGATTATTTTCAGTTTTATCTCTTCTCTTCGCCTCGATATATAACGTCCGGCGTTCGGAGGACACTTCGGCCGACGACGCGGGTTCCCGGGGTTGGGCCAACAACCGCGGTTTATTATGCAAATTGCACAATCCTTTATTCATTTTCATTATGTTAATAATTCGTTAATAATAATATTTATTGATAATTATGCGTATCTCTGTTTGTTTTTTTCTTTTTTTTTTTTTCGACAATTTCTCGATTGCGCGACGATGTTTTATCATCCAGCTGCATCCTCCTTTTCATATTCTTTTACTTTATTTAATTTATCGTCTCGATTTGTTAATCTATCTTTCTTTTATCTTATTTACTTATAGTAATCACTTAATTAGGCGCGTTGATTATTAGCGATTCCTGATACCATCTTTCTAAAATCTCAAATTTATAATCTCGAACGTTTATCTGTCCTCTCTTCGTTTCGCATCCTCGGATCCTCGTTACCACTATTCATCGTTTAGTAATTTCGTCTCCTACCCAACTCTTCATCATTATATAATAACCGTCGCTTTTAAAAATTCGAAACTTTTCCTCTCGCTTCGAGAAACAAAAAGTTTCGTGGATGGCTCCGAGTCGATTAATCGTTTCTCAATTTCTCCGGTACCTTTCGCTCCATCATCGTGTCTATCTCTCCCTTTTTTCGTCTTCTTCTTCGTTACTCCTTCTTTTACACTCGATAGTCGCTATACTTTCTTAAGTGTTAAGTCGTTGGCTCTCGGGTTTACGTACGGCAAAAAAAAACTTCTTCGAGGCTCCTCGAAACGCGCCGCGGCGTTTCATCTCCTCGATGTTGTGTGCACCGTGATTCTTCATCTTGGCCTCTCGAACGCGCGACGAAAAATCATCGAAGGAACATCGGCGGACTTCTTGAGTCCCCTTGGACGCGTTCCATGTTTCTCACTCTCAATTAATTTTTTCTTTTATACCACAACTTCTATTTTTTTTCGTTCGTTCGATTCTGCACGGCTCGTCTTTTGTATTAGTGAAGAAATACGCTCGTTACGGACCTCGTTGTATGAGGCGGAAGGTCGGGAACCTCGCATGAGGTCCCCTCGTACCCCTATGCAGTCAAACCGAGGCGATGTATCTTCGCCGAGAGAAAGTTGTGGAGTACGAATACTATCGGCTTTGGACAACTCTCCAGATCTAATTCCTGAAAAACGAAAGAAAAACAAACCAAACGTTAATACAATATTCGCCGGATGCTAGCGCATCTCCGAGTTTATACGCAGTTACTTGTTTGCAGTTGTTGCAAACATTTTTTTTTTCATCAAACTTATTGTTCTTCGGAGACGAAAAAAAAGAGAAAATAAGAGGTTTAATGAAACATTTTTCATTTTTAGGCAAATTTTTTCATTTCTTCAGGACAAGATTTTTTTCTCTGCATCATTTTACCGTCAAATAAGTTAATGGCAATTAGAGCTTTTTTTTATTTAAATGAGAATTTCAGAAAAGTTCACGGCACAAATGCCGATCACGGTTCTGGACGAAGTCAACGTGCAGAATTCGAGAGGGTTGTTTGTCGAGTAATTTGATCACGGGCTATGCGCGGAAGTATGTCGAGTGTATAGGAGAGAACACGACGATAAACATTTGCTTTGACGGGAATAGCACGGGAACGGAGGATGTTACTCTTCCTCTTGCAAGTTTCTTCGCGCGAGCTCCGGTTATACAGAGGCATTCGCCGTTCTTCCACCACGGAAGAGTCCTTGTATAAGTTTCCGGGTACCGGGTGTCTCCACGGAATTTACTATGTCCGAGTACCCGCGTCAAATACACTCGATTCTGCGTTGGCCGCGATAACAAACTATACCAACGAGGATTTTCACGAAAATTATTATTACTATACTCACGATCTCGCCGTCATCGCCGCCAAAGTCGAGCCACAGGAGACGAGCACCGTCGTCTGCTGACATTCTGAGCTTGTCGAAGGATCTTCTCCACAGAGGGGCCGGAGGTGAGCCTGGGCTCGTACCGTTTCCGGTCACGACCCCTCGCGTTCCTGCCGCATATAGGACAAAACCTTCCTCGTGATTGACGATCAATTGGCAGGCCCTTCCTTGCCAAAGACATCCTGCAAAATATGAAGAAAAAAAAATTCAAATCTAAACCTCCATCTATTTAAAAAGAATTTGTTTCCATTTTTCAGCCAAGAAAGATCTCTCGGTGTTACTTATTTCTTTTCTCGAGGGTTCACGAAGGAAGAATCGAGAAAATAGGAATTTCAACTCACGGACTGTGTACTCGCGTAATGAATGGGCTGCCATGTGACATCCTTGAACAATTGCCCGTGCCCATGCTGCCAAGTCTCTTCTCGTTTCAGCTCTGAGGTGATGGGTGACAACGCCGTCGATGGTACCCACGCGGACTGCAAATGTTGCCCCGTGCTGACTTACGGTACTGCTGCTGCTGCTGCTGGAAGCCTGTTCATTCTGTCTTGTGGGAGAAGATACGAGTCTGTAAAACGAAAGGGTATAAAGAATTGCTATGAGTTATAGTGTCTTGAATCGTTTCGAAGAAGTATAAGATGAAGGAAAAAAGAGTGGGAGGGGAAGGGATTTTCGGGGGGATGTTGTAACGTCAGCAAGAAAAACCCGAAATCGCTTATACGCGTCTGCGTTTTCAAGAATCACCCGTTAGGTAAACGGCTTCGTCGGCGCCGGGGGTTAGAGAGTCCGGCTCTCCACCACCGTTCGTACGAGTACGAGTCGGTCCGCGGAGAGCGATTGAGCTTGAGTAGTCCCTCTGGACTCTGGCCAATAAACTTGTTATTCGTATTCGTATTTGTACGCTCGAATCCCCCGTCTCTCCACGCGTCGTCCACTTCCGTATGGATACTTTATACATTCTCTGTGTGTTGCGCCCACAGCCTTTTGCCTCACTCGTCCAGTAGAGGGGAAAACACACGCTCGAATAGCCCTCTGTATAAAATCGTGAAGCGCTTTGGGGCATCTGTGGCTCTTCCTATATCTATTCGGCGAAACTGATCACCCGACAGTATTGAAAACACCTAACACAGTTCTAACGTTTATTTGCGATATTCATTTTATTGCTATAATATAGAACAATCGATACAATCTTCGAATAAACAACATTCTTTTAAATCAACGATGAGACGCAACATTGGCAAAATGGGTGGAAGAAACATGAAAGAAAAAAAATCATACAATTTTTCCAATGGTTTTATTACAACAAGTATACGATAAGGTTCGTTGATGCGTTAAGGGTCATGATACCATGATGTTTTGAAAGCTCAAATCTCGTTGCTGTCGAATCAGCTTACGCGCAGTCGATGCCGGAAAGAAAACAATAGGTGATACTTGTGGCCTCAAGATAAATTACAGAAATCGAAGAGGTGCCGAGATGGAGTGCGATAAAATGGAAACAAGAGGGGATGAGTGAAAAAAAAAGTAAAGTTGAGAAATAAGGACGAGAAGGAGAAAGTAGAAGAAAAGTCTCGGTCGGTAAATAAAGGCGTTAAACGAGAATGGATGTTCGTAGGCGTTGGTAATCCGGGCAAAGGAGGAGAGAAAGAAAGTTTCTTCTCTAGGATGGTTTGGAGCGTTAGGAATGAGAGAGCGAGAAAGGGCGGGTTTCGGGCGCAGAGCCCGAATCACTTCCGGTTTGTCTCGCAGTAAAACTTCCTTAAGTCGGCCATTTCGTACTTTCCACCGTGTCGCTTCTTCTATGTTCTTCTCGACCGATACGGGCTATTTCGACCGGAAATACCGTCTCGAAGCTGCTCCTTCCTTCTCGCTTTTTCTTATCCGGTTTTACGCTGTTTCTATCTGCGCATTCTTTTTTTCTGTCTTTCTTTATTTCCTTATGAAAAGTTGGAAGCACACGGGCTATATCTTTCGTTCGCCGGAAGAAGTGTTTCAGTACAGTGATCGTATAAAAGAGACGTGCAAAAATCGAGAATATATTAATGGTAATCAATCGGGCGCCATTGGATCCACCCCCGAAATATACAACCGTGTATATCTCTTTGGCTACGAAAATGATTGGGTATATCGATAAAAAAATATCCTCCATGGTGGTTGCGATTCGATAAACCCGAAAAAAATATGCATATACGGATATAGATAGATCACCCAGAAGGCGATGGAAGGTCGATAAATGTTTCAAAGCATATGCTGTTTCGACCCACGTTGTTTTTCGCCCCATTCACAGTTTCTGTAATCCTTCTCGTATCGTATTTCTACAAATGGTTATAACCGAGGTAGAAATTCCTCGGTATGAATGCCACGTTATATAAAAATGATAGTCCAACGGCGACAAAAATATTATTGAATATCATTGAAATTCGTTGACGTGAAAACCGACAGTTAATTTTTTCGTTTCAATGGAGTTTGAGCTCTTTCATTAGTTCATCTTTCTACGAGACTGGCGTTCCTCGGAGTTTCAATTGACGACGACACTTTCTCAATAATTAAATGCCCTGTGGCCATTTTTTTAAAACTTGACCAGATATATATGGTGTAAGGGAAGATCGAGTTGGAAGATTTAATTGACACCGATTCACCGTTCGATTATCGGACTTCCATCTTTCACACCCGTATTACGAGACTTCGCTACGGCGAATCTCCACGCTCGGGTCTATCTCTTTATCTTCTGCGGCTTCTGGCTTTTTATCCTCTTTTATACCGATGAATCGCGAATTCTTCACTTTCTCACCTCTCGCTCTCTCCGCGATTGCTACAGCAGCTATATCTTGCCTCGCCACTTTTCCATCGCCGTCGAATTTTCCATTTTGTTCCCAAGCGCACAGCGAAAGAACCCAGCGATATCTCGATTTCTCTTTTTCGAGGAACTCCTATATATACATACTATATCTTTTTTTTTCATTCAACGCGTTTCCCTGTACGAGCAGAACCTAAATTACTCTCATCGCCAGCGACTCGATAAATTACGATAGCCAAAAGGAGAGAATATTTATCCTCGGTGGGACCCCCCCCCCCCTCCTCTTCCACCTTCCCAACGTCGACCGCAGCCAATTCTTCCGCCTTCGGCCATGGGGTTTAAAAAGAAAGCACTTCGCGAAGAGAAAAGACTTTCTTCTCGCTCTCACACTTCCCACTGTTTTTTCACCTACCCCCCGTCGAAATGAAACGCCTTTATCTTCGAGATCTTGCCAGTTTCTCTTACTTCGAGGGATGTAACCCCCTGACCGGAAATCGAACTGAGCGAATGGAAAAATGTTCTGTCTGCCTCTCCTCCTGTTGCAAAGATAAATTGCATTTCGTTGTTCCCTTTAATCTTTCAATCATCACTGGAATAATCATCGTTGCTTCGATCGCTATTAGAATATCTTACAATAATAAGCTTGTGTAAATGAAACAACAAATATCGCAACACAAAAAATCCGTTACAATGTCAATTATTTTTCGTATAAAATTCGTTCAATGATTAACATTACCTTCGTCAAGTTTGTAAATTCAGATGTATATTTCAAATTGGCCGTCGATCGATAATTTTACTACAGAGAGACTCAACTCTCCGAGGACATGAGAAGCGAGATCGCAATTTCTCCGATATTCCACGCTAACTGCGATCGCTTCGCCGAGGGTTATTCAAGCTGTTAGCGGAACGTTGTGCATTACATCGGTGTCCACGATTCGGAGGTGTGACAGATATAGTTTTGCTTGATCGTTTTAATCTCATGTTGAATAAACGATTCGCAGCAGGGTATGCATCCAACTCGTCATTCCCGTGCGTGTGTTTCCCCAATCTTTTTCTGTCTCTCTGCGGGCTTACAGGCCGCGAGGCAATTTCGCAATAACAAGGGAAATTTTTGTCAGACCATATATTTTAGTGTGAGCAACGGGGCTAACCGCTCGTACGTCCCTTTACGTAGCAAATTGACGCGGAAACGACGTTAACCGGTTGCCCAATTCATAACGCGAGTCCTGCCCTCCCTCCTCGATTTTGGTGTTGCTGGCACGGGATGCCACGCTGTGGACGGGCCTAGCAAGGGAACGCGGGGATTCCCCGACTCGCGTATACCCGAGGCGCAGAGGGCTTGCTCGGGCAAGTCACAGTCGCTGATTGGTGCTCGGGCGAGTTTCACGTGAGCCGGACCGTCCATTAAACCGAATGGCTCGACAACCTGCATAGCCCGTACTACTGGCTGGTCAGGGACTACCACGCGGATACCGTTGGTGATAAATAAATACCGCATCCCTCTCTCTCTCTCTCTCTCTCTCTCCCTTTCATTCTATCGCGCATTTATTCCCGCTATCTCGCTTTCTCGCAGTAGTATATGTAACGTTGGCAACTATAAAATATTTTCCTACTGCCTAGAGCAAGCCGATCGGCAGGCGGGGAAGCTGCCGGCGCTCTCGCTCGCGTTAGTTCCAATCCCCCGAGTTAGCCCGCGAAATCAGCAACCTGTAGACACACCGTGTTTCGACTGCGGATGTACATTGCTATATGCGCGATGTTGACTACTGTACCGGGAATCGATAGCCTCGTTAAACAACCTTCGAATCTATGCGGCGACCATTATTAAAAATATTACGCCCGGAGCGTTGACATTTTGATTCGGTAGTACCTATCGCAACATTGCTCGTATTGTTTCATATTTCCGTTTAACATACCAGAACTCGATGTCTGTACTATTGTGACTGGGAAATGGTAGTTCATAACTTTTTCTGCTTTTCCCGCGTAATAATTTATTCACGAGTAAAATTAATGACACATTCATTATAAGTGAAGACAGAATATCAAGGATAGCCTTGAAATGAAACGCGACGAAATTTTTGTCACAAATCTAGCAGAAAATTGTAATTAACGAGAATTTTTAATGAGGATTACTTTTGCATCTCGATGGAGTATCGAAAAAACGGACTTCTGCCCATGCAATTTTTTTAATGAAATTCAAGGCATTGAATAAAATGTATCTCGACCACGTATTTTGATAAATTTTTTCCGCATTTAACACAATTTCGAATCCTATTTTGTTTTGAAAATAAACGGGATAATGGTCATTGTCGAAACCTTTTTTTTCATTCCGTTCACATGACTAATGTTTTTTATTACTAGTTTTTGCTTCGCAATCATTGTATGAATAAATTGTCCGCAACAATACTCTTCTCATTCTCTCGAATATTTAACGCATGAGCTTCGGCCACAAGATCACGCCGGGCACATCCAACATTCAAAAAAATAATACACATTGATTATAATTTTTCACGACACTTTTCTATACACCAGCGCGAAAAAACCACAAAATTAAGTTTGATACACATACGGGAAGAATTGGGTTTTCTCGCATTCGTGTGAAGCGCCGCGCTCGCCTTCGGTTCGTGCCATTAGTCACAGCCGTCGAGAGCGACCTCTTATCTCGCCCTTGTATCAAAAATAACTATTATTTACAGATTTATTTACTCGCAATGTTTTTTCTTCCCGCGATGCACCTTATTGAAACGAGATTTTTTATTTATTTTCTTATGACGACGGCTAATCCGTAAAATCCTCGAAAGTCGCAGACGTAAACATTCTGCCAATCATAAAAAAAGTATCTGCTCTACGGCAATAAATCCCGGCGAGAGAATCTTCTCCAGGGAAATATAAGACAAGACAATTAAGTGAAACAATCAAAAGTTTGTTTTTTCTCTTTTTCTCTTTTGTCACAGAAGTCTGTCGTTTCCAAAGAAGAGATAGAAAAGAAAGATGGTTGAGTGGTTTATTCGTTTTCCCCCAAGATGACGGAAAGTATTATAAAGCAAGAAACAGAAAACAACGACTACGACCGCAGTGAATAATAATAGCAGAAATATACTATGCAGCTAGCATCATCCGCATGTAAATGAATCCGCGTCGCCGCCGTCGTTGTCGTCTTCGTCGTCGTTGTTATTCCAGTTGCCCATCAGCCGCGCGTCTCATCGCCGAGTGGCCCGTATGTCGCTCAAGCATCTCGCGAGATGTGCTCCGGAGCTAATATTCGAGCTGCGAGTTAGAAATCGCTCCCTATACAGCGGCGTATACGCAAGAGTTGTCTGGGTCTCATCGCCGGATACGATACCGTCCGCCAGAAGCAGCGAAGCAGTAGCCAAAGTTTATTAGGGCTCTCTCGGTACACGAGGGAAATCGACGGGGACCGCGAGACACTCTATGGACAGAACGTGCTTTCATATACATCCTATACAATATAGCTTTTGCTGCTACTACGTTGGAAGAGGCGCGGAGGGAGATAGAAATTCGTAAGAGCTGATCTGTTGCGACCACGCAAACGATATATACATCTATATAATACGTGAATCGATGAGAAATCGATACGGATCGGGAACTCATCAGATAATTTTCTTCTTGCTCAAGCTTAATATCATTACTTAATATTTGATCAACAAATGATATCGATCTAACAAATAACATATGAACAGACGAAGGATAAAGAAATATAATCACGCTCTCCCGAGTAATCAGTTCGGTCAACAATATAGTCGGAGATAGGAAAAGAAAAAATTGAGTGAAATGAAAATCAAAGTCTGTGTCGACCCCTCTTTCCTATTATAACCACTCACGTTATGGGGGGAAAGTATATACGAGAGCAGAAAAGATTGAGTGGTAGAAACTGGTTGGTGGGAGACAGTCTGAACGTAATAATGCTGGAGCGTGCGGCTGGTAGACAGACGCGGATATGTTGAAGGGGGTCGTGTGAGCGTTTCGGTAATATAGGGAAAGATGGAACGGGATGGAAGGGGTAGGTTTGTTCGGCTTTAGAGGCATGGTACAAATTTGCACGCGTCTCGTTCCTGCTCTACTCAGTGAGTACGGAAAGGGTTGGGGTTGAGTTGCAGCAATGAGGGGTCGGGGAGGAAGGGTCGGCAAAACGCGTCAGAGGCGCACAGCAAACCTCGCAGACATACCTGCGGGTATACTCTCCGCTCGTATTTGCAGATCACGTACAAGCTCGGAGCGTTGCTCGGAGGTTTGTTTGACGAGGGTATAGCGACCGTTCTCTCTTACTCTCTCTTCCCTTTCTCTATAGCGAACTGCGCTACCCTTTCTCTTTTCCAACGATTAATCACTTGCTATTAATTAACCGAGAATCGCCGGAGCGTCCTGGCTTGAGCTACCCTGCAACGTCCGTAGCCCCCGAACGGGAAAGCGCCTGAGCGCAAGAGTGAGCGAGCACTTTCACCACCGAGCAGTTTCTGTCTCGTATTCGCCCTTCGGGGCGCCGCGGCCGGGGAGGCTTTCAATCGGGGCATCGCGACGCTTACGGTATCCGGTCTAAGCTGATGCTGTCGCTTATCCGCGGCTCGCCAGATCGCGCGGCCGCTCGTTTCTAGCGACGATCGAAGCTCGAACGGTCACGGTCCTTAACTTTTACGAGGCTACGGACCGTTAATTATCATCAGTTGCTCGATTAATCGTTCTCATTCGAACACGAGTGAGGCTCGTATACACGCTTCACCGTATAGTACGTACTAACGTGTTCGGTCGATGCTATGTCACGGAGGAAACGCGCTCATTACAACTAGTATAAAATACTTCAAGATCAATAAATACGTTTGAACCATAACGTCTATGAAAATTCGATCTCTTATTTCTTTGCAATTAATTAGAAATTCGTTTACATTTGTATATTACTTTCGGTAGAAGAAGAAAGTATCAACGCGACCATTTTCAGAAATTAATGTCAATATTAGTTACGATAGGCGACTGCTTAAGTGCCATACCATAACCGTGCTGATTGGTAGAAGCAACATTACACACGAAGCCGACGTAATTCCACACATTTGTTAATATGATGAAACCGGAATTTCAATGGAAAATTTGACGTTATGAGTTTGGGCAATCGATAAACTATTTTATGCCACCGTTAGTTCATTTTAGCTGCTGAGGAAAGAGTTGACGTATGTATTTCAGTAGTTACTGTCGGTATCGGTCAGACGCGCCGTTGATGCACAGTGGTAGCTTACAGCTGCAAAGTTAAAACGTACCATACCCGAAGCAGTTGCAGCGCGTATACGTACTGCAGACTCGATCTGCCGAGCCTCCCAACTATTTTCATAAGCTGTGCCAACGAGTAGGCGCTTTATCATTCCGAGTAGTCGTTTCAACGGTACCAGAAGCTAGACTATCTCGAAGTTCTCTATCCTCTGCGTGTTGTACCCCGAACGTTCTTTGGGCCTTGGGTACACCCGGTTGGCTCAACGAAACGAGACCGAAAGCACCGAGAGGCACAAGCCCGACGAGAACACGTCGCAGGATTAGAGCGTCCGCGCACGTAACTACCGAACATGTATTATATATAGATATATGTATTTAGTATAGAGCAGTGTACTCTCTCCCTCTTCCCTTTCACAGCAATACGAACGTCGGTGGATATAATAGTCTTAATTAAAATGGCGGTCTAACGAACATTGCTAACTGCCGTAATCCGGCGTCGGGGCAAGGGAGGGAGGAGCGGTGGGGAAGCGGGATGTGTGCGGGCATGGAAGAACGGGATGATGGCATAGCGCGCGATTCCAACATCAGCGGGGATGTGCTACTAGGTGCCGCTATGCGGATACCGAAGCAATGCGATGGAAAGAGACGATGGGATATAGAAGCTCTCGGGCGCTGTTGCTGTCGGAACGTGGAGCCACGCGATGCGGCGAGCAAGAGTCCTCTCTCGCGTTGTGCCTCATTGGTAATCCGGCGGCCATGCCCCCCGGACACGAATCTGTCGCGTGTGCGAAACACGTTTTACGTGTGTCGCGATAACGCTGAGACGAGGGTAATGCGGTAGCGACATTGCTCTGCCGCTGCTCTCGCGCTGCTTCTCTCGTCGTGAGCCGCTCTGATGCCGAGGACTCCCTGTCTCATTCTCGTTACACGAACAAACGAACAGAGCGGAGTGACTGTACCGGTGTACATTGGAGATGCATGGTCCTATGGGACAGAAACTACGAGGAAGGAGGGGAATGATAGATCGAAATTATTCGAACACGTATCGAGCCGAGCGACGATTAATTAAACATTCCTAAACTCACCCGAAACGACTCTTGCGATTGTTGAGACTTTTGGTATTTTAATCAAAAAATATTTTTTCTAATACACCGGAAAGTATAAAATCTATGTTTAAAAAATATATACGTCGCTGTCATAATCAAATTCATGAAATTTCGATAACTGGATAACGATTAAGTTTATGATAATTGTTTGAACATTTATACAAGCATTACGAATACTGAATTATCAATTATCGGCATAAATAATCATTCATTAAATCATTGAATGTATGAAACAGATAAATACGATGAGTCTCACCTCGTAGCGATGAGTGGACACGTGATGCTCGGCGATGCCCATGCCTCGGGACTCCATGGTGCGCACTCGTAGAGCCTTAATTCACGACCGGAGACGGCACCGAAAACACTACGCCATCCACCGGCGCAACCGATAGTACCGCCGATTCCGAATCCGCTGCCGGCACCTCTTGATGTGCTCGCGCTGCTTCCGGCGCCGTCCTCGCTGCTCTCGCTGCTCGCTCGACCGTTCTGTAAGAATTCACGAAAATCGATGAGAAAAGAAAAAAAATACTTCACCTAATATAGTATGAATATAATACAGAGCTCTGGCAAAGGAGACACAAGAAGCTCATACGTGTCTGCAAAATATTGTTGAAAAATCGTCAATCGAGAAAACCTCGCCTCGGGCAAGGGGCACGTATACACACATGCGCACGTGCACACAGAGTGAGCGACCCAACCCGCTCAGTACGTGGCATATTCGAAAATTAATAGAACTGTCGAATTTTGACATTTCGTTGAAAACAGAACGGACTCAGTCATAGTCATTTTTTTTGCTCTCGTATTCTGGCAATACTCTCCCCCTCGTGTTGCCTATGTTTGGATCGAATCGGCGTCGATTCACTGTATCGGAACAACGGTCGTGGGTAGATTCGAAGAGAGAACAGAGGAGCGAGGCGGGGGTAGTCAATGGAGTAGGAGGAGTTACCATTTTTACGGATTTATCGACAAGCGCACACCTTTCCCCATTCGCAAGCGTTTTCCGTTGGTCACGTGTGTGAAACACTGCTCGCGAACTGTGAAAATAGTATAGGAAAGGGATATCGGGAGGGATGAACGGAGAGGAATGATGGTGCGGAGTACCAGCGTGGAAATGTTCGATCGCACCCCTCCACCATACCCACCATCCCCATCCGAATTATCCTTCGCTGTTTCGCGTTTTCTCATTCCCTCACAATATGGTATATGGCCACCGCTGTGTTGTGCATTTCCTGTCGTGTTTTTTTTTCCTTTTTTTTTTCTATTTTTATTCGGTCGGCAACTTCTTTTATTAGTCCGAGCGCGATATCGCGCCGACACAGAGCGAGCGAAGTACCGGGCTCAGATTACGATCAATTTTCGTGCTATAACGCTACACTCGTTTCTCTACACCCAGGATACACCGTTTGTGAATTCGTGTGACGATATTATGCGGTTCGCTGCTGCAAAAGGCGATGAATTTATTGAACGTAGGTGGATGATATAATAAACAAGGCTATATAGAGAGCGTGGGTGTGTGAGTGCGCGTGTGTGTTACAGAGTGAGATTAGATCGGCACGTGGGTAGAGGGCAATATTAAAACGGACATTCCACAAGCGAGGGGAGAATATTTTTATTAAAGGAATTTTAATAGATGCCACCGTTGAAGCTCGATCGATAGAGAACGTAGGAGAGGGAAGGGGGGCAATACTGCGTACTCTCTCTCACATACGCAAATATTTGTCGATCAGTCTTTTCGCCTTACCTCCTCGGACTTCTATTAATTTTTATTTTCACCCACTAGATAGCGTGTAATGAAAACATTCTCCAGAAACAAAAAGCAGAAAAAAAAACAGGCTCTTTCATTACAAATGAATGAAAGACGAGCAGCGACGGTGCATCGAGAGATTGAGCTTCTCTTTTGCAATCTTTGACCGTACGCTATATACATACATGTATATATACTTTTAAAAAACCAGAGACGGCTCGTTGAAAGGGTTTCTAAGAACAGAAGGCAAGATGGCGAAGCTATAAAAGCGGAAAGAATGGTAAGCGTCGGTCGACCCTTCCATCCCACGTCTTGTCTCAATTCTCATCCTTCTTTTATCTCGCTCAACTCTACTCCCGACGTTTCTTCTGTTTATTTTTTCACTTCCGCTACAGTTTCAGTAGAAAACCCACTATCCAAGCAACAGCCACCATCTAGCTGGCTTGTCCTTCGATATATATACCTCAAACCGAGAGAAGAATAAAGGAACGTTGTGTTTAATTAGCACACTGCAAGGTGGTTAATTGCATTTTCTTTTCATCCCGAAGACCTTAGTGAAAGAGCATAAAAAAAAGTCTTGACGAAGCTATGGTTTCTCTCATGGTTGTTTTCTTCGTTTGAAGAAGTCGACGCTTGCGCATTGAGAAAAGTGGTGCCAAATTATAGGTTGAACTGAATCCGCGATACAGGGCGGAATCCACCAAAATGTACCTTAGCCGTGTATTTAAACCCGTAAGATATATTTACACGCTTCAGTCCCGTTCATGGTCCGCACTTCATCCTCGATCCTTTGCCATCTCCGGCCTAGCTAAACTTCACCGCAATGTAGCTCGTCTACCTCTTCACCGCCCGATGCACACATACACATACCGGGTTTACCGTTCGCTTTAGCGGTTCCACCGGAAGCGCGAGGATAGACGATGGGTTGGATGGGCTGAAGAAGGGCATCGAGAGACGACGCCTTAAGCTACGAATTCCCCGTCTACTAAACCTCTTGGCGCACTTCGAGTACTCTTCTTCCTCTGTCTGCTGCGCTCCTCTCTCGCCCGGCCCTCTTCTCTCTTGACTCACCCTCAAGTCGCTCTCAGTCGAGCCTGATGGTTGGTGGCCCTACGTCGCCCGATACCTCAACCTTCCACATATCCGTTCTCCTCTCTTGATTCTTACTCCTGTGTAGCTTCCTACGAGCGTCAGCATCGTCCCGGCTGCAACTCCGTGCCTCCCGTTCCGTCGCTGGGCTCGTTTCTGCCGCAGTTTACTTAGCATTGCTGATGCACTATCCACTTGGTCTGGCGTCAGGGATCGACGACGGGGAACTACCGGGGGAAATAGGGCAGGTTAAGGTATGGTATATCGGCTACCAGCATCACCGCATCGCAGCATAGCGGTACCAGGAAGCATAGCGTCGATGGAGCTTTGCTCGTTCGCTCACTCTCCGTGTCCAAACTAACCGCGAAGGTTATGATGAAGGGGTTTGGCAGACACGAGCGAGAGTGTATATACCAGTAGAGACTCTGCAGAGGGGTATAACCAGAACCTGCTGGTCGTACCAAGCTTCAGAACCCTATAGCTAGACTGCATCAGCCACCACCACCACGACTACCATGCAGCAGCAGGAGGCTCCAATGTTTGACAGTGGGTTATGGATAGTGGGGAGGGACCGAGCCCGCTCGCGCTCTAATTAATAGTGGGTTATTGATAGAGGGCCTCGACCATCTACCACCTATACCATCATCCAATCCACACGAACCGAACCGCCTGATTGCAGGTACACTTCGGCCCTCGTTCTCTTACTCTATCGGAAACTTGCATACCGCATATCTACCTCTGTAGAAAACCTCCTCTATCGCTACTGACGAGAGTAATTCTCCAGACTCTGTGGACTCATCAGCGCGCACAACCGAGGAAGCACTCATCAAGCTTTCTAGCTAAACTTTTTTTTCGTGCAATAAAGAGAGCAGGTTTTCATCGATGCGTGCGATTGAGTTTGAAATTAACGAAAGTTTTATTCTCTCGATACGTCACCCGTTCAATTTAAACTAGGATATCGTTAATTTTCGCGTAAACCATTTTAGTCTGCAGTGTGGCAAAGAGCAATTTTGAATCGACACAAAATAATAATGATCGTACGAAGATGTGTCTGGTTGGTTGTCTAATGAAATGAAAATTGTTTCGCGCTCGTTCGACGGCGTTAGTAGCAGTGATGGGTTGTTTCTGGGCTGACTATCGCGCACACGTATTACAGAATTGCGGCGATGAACGAGGAAGCCATGATGAGAGGGCCTACGTGCGGAGAACACTTCTCTCCATTCAATTTCACACGCGACGGAACAGACCGTCCTGTCCGATAGCGCGGCATGATTAATGGACACTCGGTATCTGGCCTCGTTGGTGCTGCTTGCTTGCCTTTCCGTCTTTCTCTCTCTCTCTCTCTCTTTGTGTCTCGCTCTCTCTCGCACACTTTAACCCTCTTCCATTTCTATACCCACTGCACACCTCCTGGCGAACGACGGGTATACTATACACCACCAACGCTGATATTTGATCCTCGCGTATTCAATTACAATAATGGCTCGAGGCCTCGCGCTCTCTCGTAGATATAGATATATTCAAGATTTGCCAAGATTCACATATACTTATAAGATCAGAGATATATACACATAAGATTCACATATACTTAAAGGAAGTATCAGATATACATATAATAATATTGTTCAGATGCTCGGTGGCGGTTTCTCTCTGTAGACGAAGGAACCCAAAACCGCGTAATCCAAGGCTACGGGCTGGTATAAGCAGTATGATTTGTACTATTACACACGTAACCGGAGAATGGAAAAGCTCGAAGGTACAGAGGCGTTTACGGGAATAGAACCGGTCGTAAGAAGGGGGTCGGCAACTAACCAATGGGCTATCAGTGAAAATCAAGAGTTACCTACCATTCCCGTTTGCGCGATCTACGATCTCTCTAATTTCCGGGTTAAGCCACAGAAATCCCAGACGAAACCAAGGGCTTGCCTTTTGACCATTCGCTGTGCTTTTGTTGGGCTGTCCAGAAGAGTCGAGAGTGCCGACATACAAGAAGGCTAAACTCCGGTGTGCGCCAAAGCTTTGCTTTGGCTTTTCCGATGCCCCAACGAGTTCAATTAAGAGAATGAAAGGAGAAGCTTTGGTGGATGCCCCGGCTCCGATCGACGGTGAGAAATCGCTGAACCCCTAATTACGAGGGTAATGGTTATTCCACTCTATCCTAGCAGTTCGGAGACTCGATTACGTTCTTTGTTCCATCCCCTTTAAAAAAGTTGGTCGCCCGTGTCGATTACACCGAGACTCGCGGTGACAGGGGGTACGAAGGAGGTATAGGCGGCTCGCTCGTTCGCCTCGACGCGACTTTAAGAACCGCTGCTTTGGAATATACATCGTACGCTTTAGCTATACCGGCACAGTATAAACGTGGTGGTGGGTACAGAATATATAGCCAGCAATACCTTTTCCGCTCGAAGCTTTTGCATGAAAGTGTCGACGTTACTGCGAAAAGAAGGGAGAGAAACCCCTCGCTTCTTTTTCCCTTCGCCATGCACGTTCGCTGTATATCCTAGCTACCGGAATACCAGCTAGGCGCTTTAAACCGGCACCAGGCACTCCTACGACCGCACTGGCGATACGTCCCTAATGTACCTTCCATTAGAGCTACGAACCTAGTACCAACATCACCGAAACTCACCCAGCAACTGAAGCAGAACAGAATCGGCGCACCTACTCTACACTTCTCTGCTTTACATATATATTGTATCGAATGTAGGATAGTATTGGAGGAGTAACAGTGCCTGCCAATGCGGTCTCGGTGAACCAGTATCGATACCTGCACGTAACGACGCTACGATCGAGGTACGTGCAAGCTTCTCTCGAGAGGCGGTATGCAGTGTTCACGATACAAAACCATTCGATGTTACAGCCACGAGTTTCTGGCGCATCGAGATAGGTGGTTCGAACTTCTATATGAATCCTATATACAATCTCAGACCTTAGCGCACTCCCATAAAATTTGAAGAGAAGTGGTAGAAGTCTAAATTATCCATTCTCCATTTGTCAAAATTGGAGGAGGTGTTACGTGATAAAACTATGTCGTATTGATTTAGCGCCGAAAGATTTGTACAATAGAACGATTCTCTTTGTTTTAAACTTCGAATAATGTATTTCATGTACTTTGCACGAAACGAAACCAGATGTTGCTGCAGAGAGGAGCTGGTTTGTTCATCGAGATGGGGAAGTACAACTTCTCTACGAGTACTGTACGGTTTCGAATCTCGCAAACTATCACGAAATTTGCGGAGAAATGTCAAACGAGAAAATGATCCATTCTGAATTTGGCATAACTGATGTTGGTGCACGACAAAGTGTAATGTGTTGACTCAGTTTCGTAACATTTCTGCGCTGGGATTCTATTTGCTTTTGTACTTCGAACAATGAAGCGAGGGACGCTTGGATGTGAACAGGATATTTTACTTACTCGGTGGTTTTCCCTGCCGAATACAGAGTAGTTCAGAATAATAATTGATTAACGAGTCATTGAATAGCCCCGGCTTCGCATTTTCGTAGACCATTGTGTTTTATCATTAGAAAATCAGAGTCGTCGGAATATCTGGTCGGGATAACGCGTTTCTCACGATGGCAGAAGCGACAGTGAAGAAGGGGAGCAGGTTGCACGGGTGTTGAGGGTGGTTCGGGATCAGTGTGTTAGATTAAATTTAGATTACGCGAAGACCGAGTGGTTTTAGCGGTGTTGGGCGAACGAGGCAGCTAGCCAAGACACAGGAGCAAACAGCCAGTGCTGTTTCTCGCGAAACTCTCGCTGTGTGGGGTATCTCCCGTTCGGTAAAGCTGTAAATCACCTAGGCTAATTTCGCCTAATCTTTATGCCGGTATTAAAACAACAATTTCGGTGAAATAAGGCTAGACGTGTGTTCGCTGTATCTATGAGAAGAATATCCCATGTCGGCTAAAATTAATAACTCTTCGTGCTACTGCGGGTTTTAGCGTCCAATGAAATTTCGTATCAGCGAACATTGTGTTCGTAATACCAGAATTTCGTGAACGACCCAATGAAAGGTTGAAACTTATTTTCTTCATAGTCAATAAAATTGTGAATTTAACAGAGAAAAAATATAATTACGATGCGTCGGAAATCAAGTTGGCGAAAAAAAGTCTCTTAAAGCCGATTAGCCCGTGCGTACTGCAGCGACGTATATATCCGGTCTGACACGACTGTGAAGTTCCGTACTAGTATAGCACGCGTTACGTATAACTGCTCTGCTCGCGCGATAGGGTGAACGACAATTTATACAACACACTGTATTTCTCCTAATCTTTACGAGGGTAGTAAACCGAGTGTTCTGGCTGTGTCGCGCGGGAGGTGGCGGTGGTGTGGGATAGGGCAGAAGAGGGTTGAAACACACAGTGTGGTGAGAGGGGCTGAATGGTCGTGAGCGCCCGCGCTCGCGCCTCTCTCGCCAAGGGAAACGATGTACAACGGCCGGGATTTTCAGAGTCGTGTTAAAGCTAAAGAGAAAGATAGAGCCTGTCGAATAAACCTGAATTCGTTTCAATGCCCTTATCTCTCTCTCCCTCTCTCCCTCTCTCCGTTTTCTTTTACAATATATCCGTATCCGTTGATACATACTTTCAAGTTCTGCACCCTCACGGCAGGACTCGAACAATGTCAAGAGTTATATTTCACCGGAGGGTCTCCGGAATACCGGGCGCCCGCCGTGAAAAATTGATTTTATTTCCATCGTCGACAATTCAAGAATGATGTGAAACGACATCAATGCGCAAAGAATCACCGATTTTCTGAATATTTTCCACGATAAAAAAGGTAACTTGGAAAATATTTTTAATATTGACAAGCAGGTATTACAGTTACAAAGTAGAGATGAAAATAATGTCAGATCAAAATGCGAAAAATATGTTTTTTTAATTTTATGGGACAAAAAACGCATAGTTAGTGTCGGATATTTCGTGAAATATTTTAAACGCATTTCGAATGACATTCGAAATGTATTTTTTTCCATGTTTTTCTAAATGTAACGACGTCGTTACATCATAAGCAATTTCTGTAGTCGGAAGGGCCGAGTAAAGGCTCGCTCAAAAGTTGGGTCGTGAAAAATTATACGAATATCCCATGTGCAAGAGACACGAGGCGAGATAGCAAGCGGAAAGTAGTGCTCTTCCTTCTATACACAACCTTTCGCGAAGCTAAAGTGGAAACGTTTAATTCCGTGTATTCCCAAACGTTGAAGTTTTGTACTCGCTGCTGAATGCGCACACACTCTCTACGGATAGTTCGCGCTAGCTGCAGGCAACGTTGAGATAGAGGATGAAAAGAAAGAAAGAAAGTAGTGGGTTAGGTAGGTAGTATCTCGCGTTCGCGTAGAGGTCAAAAGTTACGATCCTCACTGATACATAATGTAGTTTCTTTGCTCTCCCCGACTGGAAGTTTTCCTTGCGGGCCAACGGAAGTGAACGCTCCTGAGGGGGCGAGACAGAGTGGAACAGAGAAGCTGGTCCCGTGAGCGAAGAGGGCTAGCCTAGCAGAAAGTTATGTTTTATTCAAATCATAACCAAATTACCCTGAGCCTTATCCGGCTATGTGGAACGGTCGCGGCTCGTGCGCGATTGCCTACGAAGCGAATTCTACAATTCACCATGGTTTCAGGAAAAAATAAATAAAACGACGAGTTCGCGAAGCTGAAGGGGGGGGGGGGGGGGGGCTACCAGGTTCCCAGAAACTCTGCGGATACTCGAGAACCGATTGGTGCCGGCGAGACGAGATCGAGTGCTTTTCTTTCGATGGCTAAACCGACGAAACAGAAAGAAGTACATGCCGATAAATTTCGACAATATATATATATTTTTTTTTTGTTGTAGAATTCTCGAAGGTTATAGCAGTAGAACGTCCGAAATAGCGGATAAAGGCTTTTCCACAAACTCCACTCTCGTGAACGTTCAAGAGAGCAAGCTGAGAGAAAATGGAAAATTCGACTGCATCCTGGCGTATTGGGAGGATTTGCGAATATGAGAATTATCGAGGAATTACGAGAGGTCAGCCAGAAACTATCCTTCCTATCACTTTGGCTGACCCAGCTTTGGCCAGTAACGCATGTGCTTGATATGAAAATCATTCTCTCCGTTATGTGGCTCACAACTCTTCTTGCACGCCAGAGGTAACATTTCAAAACGTCGAGATATGAAGTGCCGACAGGATAATCCGTATAAATATGAAATACGTCGTTGAGATTATTGTATAATCCAATAAGCAGCTCCACGTGATTTTTAATCCACTTTTAATGAATATTACATTAATATGTAATCTGTATTCGTTTATTAATAATGCATGTCCAGATAGCTGAAAAAGCGACGCCAGTCGCAGTGCAATCATAAATTAGTATCCAAGGAAAAGAACATTTCGAGGTGAGAGTACCTTCTGCATGGTATTAAAATTCCAGTCGAAGATATCAGTCAAGTTGTCATAGTATAAGAATTGTTGTTTACAATATGATAATACAGTGATAGCGACAATTTCCAACACCTCCCCATGTCATGCAGGACGTGGCCGCATGGGAATCGAATTTTGTTCCTTTCTCACTACCAATTTCTGTTAAATTATGATTACCGATCATTCATATTTTTGCTACTGTTATTGAATCGCCGCATGGTAATTGCGAAAATATCGTAAAATTCCTTCGAAGACAATTGGTCAAATCAGATATATATTCCATCACAGAATCCTGTCTTGCATGTAACTCGTAAGCTCTCTTGATGCCGGGATGGTTCTACCAGCGTAACAGTCGGCCCGGCTTACAGGGCGACCATGTCGAGAGGGTGAGAGAACTGGGGAGTGACTAGTCGCAAGGGCAGCGTGGCAATCAGGTGAGCTAATGCCAATCAATTATGTGCCGTGAGCGAGGTGTCTGCCACGTCGTCGCAGATCGCTGGGATTGCTCCTGGACCCTTCATCAATACCGTCGATATCGCTGGTCTCTCTCTCTCCTCCCCCCTCTCTCTCTTGCTTTCAATTCATCCCTCGTGCTTTGATATATTATTAGTTATTGATTTTAACGTTGGGCACTCGACCGCATTCGTGACTGTTTGTGCCAGACAGAAGCCCCGAGGCATCTGTTAGCACTGCTCCGATCCGGGATAAAACGTTTTAGGTAAACTACGAGAGAACTGGCTAACGGTGGAAAAAGGACTATCCTCTGTTTCCCGCTGCGGTTCAATGTCGAGATTTAATCGACCGTTTGAATTTGACGAACCGCCGTCTGCCGCACGTTTAAAAAACGTACAGACATCCTACATTTTATAATGGACGTACAAAAAAGGAATTAAAAGCGATGCATAGTTTTCCAATCGGAATATCAACGTAGATGGATTTACTAAAACGAATCGGAAAATATACTTTTCAATAACGCTGTGAACCTACGTAGACACTGTAGTACGAGATATTATTCGATGAATTGTAAATTAAGTATTATCGAACAGATCGATTGAATAATTTCGATATTGAGATGAGATATCTTTTGAGATTGTTTGAGGAAGAAATGTTGGGTAATCTCGTTGTCAATTATAATGGATACATCTGTCCCAAAGGACTCGTGGCCTCGTTGACTTTGTTTTCTGTTGATAAACGAGGTAAATAATAGCGATTTTGTGTTATCTTTGACGCAAAGAGAAAATTAAATCAAGTCCCGTCTCGCGTTGTCCCTCGGCGATTTACTAATGCAACTGCGTATATAGTCACGAGCCACGTGTTAAGGCGTGTTGTACAAATTGTTCCGGACAATTACGACGTATATAGGACAGATTGGCTGTTCGGAAACTGGCGTACCACGCCAACTAGTATGAAACCGGTCACGCGCGAGTACAAGAGAAGGGGAAAGGTTGTTAATAATCGCGAATGGGGGAGGTTCGCAGAAGGCTCGTGATAACCCTGGTAGTGTAGCATTGAGTAGAAGGGTGGTGCGAAGGCTACAAGAGAGAGAGAGAGAGAGAGCGACGAGTCACCCTTTTACTTCGAATAAACCCCTCGTGCCTCGACTCCACCGATCTTAAGTTACGACCTAATTACCCACGTGCCCTCACACCCTCTAAGGCGCCAAAATGTTTCTACTTCCTCGCCCGATTAACCCGCGTATTCGCACCTCGCGGGTTGCGAAGAACTTTGTGAAAAAAAACGCTCTGAGAAAGAAAAGGAGAGAAAAAATTAAGTACAACTCCGCGATAAAGAGAAAAAAATGGGAAGTAAGTAAAAGAAATTAAAGTACAGTAGAGAGAGGGAAAAGACAAAGGTACTCTGCTCTTGCCGCGGATTTATAGTTGGAGAAAGAAGAATTGAGAGTGGTGCTTTGGACTGAAATCGCGTGCTTCGTAACCGGAGGAGTGCATAAATGATTCTGACTGTCAGAGTCACGAAAACTCGTTCTTTGCCTCGCTCGTTCCGTCGGTTTTTCTTCTCTTTCGTGCCATCGCGCCGATAATCGAAGAATCGAAGCCGCGATTGATTGGCCAGAGGATTCACGAACACGCGACTGGGAGTTTCTTCCCAAATCGTGTTCATTCTTTCATTAAATCCAATCGGCCAATATTTTAATTTGCTTGTTTATGAAATTTCTGCGAGAGTCTTCAGTTTTTTTTTACCTTCCAACAAGTAAGACTAGCATGATTCTTAATGAATTCAATTTCTGTTTGAAGAATGTAAAGTCTTACCTGTAAACAGTGCCTTCTCGCAAGCCAACCGATGTGCTGTAGTTGCGGAGGATCCGGTAGAGCCGATGCGAGTCTCAGAGCTTTAAGGGTTAGGGCTGCTAGTGCGGAATGGAGAGCGTTAAACCAAACGCTCGCTTCGGCATTGTCGGACGCTCTGAGCCAACACTCATGAACGCCGTCTGGCGAGTGAAGTTCCAGTATACGACCCTCTGCAACCATAAAGCAAAGAATACACATCAATATAAGTGTCTAAAGATGTCTACATTATGATATTAGCATTAGATTCGACACACTGACTGAAGCAAAACAAAACTTATTGCGTGTAATGATGGTTTTTTAAAATAACGACGATGAATTTGTTCAAGTCACGTATGAATTATTTGAATCATATAAATGTACTTGTCTCGCCGTCTACTATAATATTCAGCAGCTACCGGAGATATTTAAATTACGCAAAACTTTTCTACGGGTCTTGATCGCGCTTAATTTTTTTTCCACTTCTGAAAAAATTAGCGGATGCTAGAGACGGACATTTGACGGTCCGCGCCTACAATTATTTCTATTTTCGTTATGAAAACTTGTAGACGGACCTCTGAGTTGTAAAAGTGCCGGGCGTTGAGTCGCCATCGGAGGGAATTGTAGCCTTAGCCATCGCCAAAGCGGATCTAAGAGTTTTCGAATCCAAAAGTTCGAAACGCGAGCGTGACCCCTAGTGAAAGCGCACTCTGAGACTTCTCGCTATGTTCTCTCTCGCTCTTACTCGCGTTTCTGCGAGCGCTCTCGACACTACTGCTAATGCAGCTTTCTCGCGGCTGCTCCGCACATCGCCTCTTACGCCAGCGTCCGTTCGAGCTTGCCCGTTTTAACGCGAAAACTTTAATGCTTCCGACGGAAATTGGACGGGATTAGTCACGAAGGAGGCATGCGAAAGCTTGATGTCAGCAACAGCGAAGCTAGCGAGTTCGTTTCGTTCGGTAGTTTCTCGCGGTACCGACGAAAAAGAGGGACGTCATTATCGGATATGCTTTTGCCTCTGGTACTCCGATGTCGCAAGAATTTCCTTTTGAATCAAGTAAGATTCTTCTGCTCCCCTCGTGAAATCTATTTCGCTTCAATAATTTATCATAATATTCACCGGATTTTATCGACTCTCTAATCGCTATTGCAGTAAAAGTTGTTTTTTTAACAAATGCTTGTCAAATCGGATCCTTTCTGCGTCCTCATAGAGAAAGTTCTCGCCAGAAAAACTTCTTTTGAGATTTTTATGGTAGAATACTCGAGATCGTTTCAAACGTCGGGTGAAGTGAAGTCCATCCGTGAAGGCATTAAAATTTATAGCATTGTTAATAGAAGGAAAATTCTATTCGCCTTCTTACTACGGCAATTTTTAAAATATCAGGTTGAAATTCAAAGTACAAGTAGACTGTGCTCCAATAAAGTTTGTTATTGAAGTGGTCGCAAATCCGATATTTAATTCAGAATTCGCCATATGTTGAGCTGCACGCTGCAAAGTAGAACCTTGCATAATGCTTTATCATGATTTTCTACATTTCACGAAGCTTCCTCTTTCAGTAAGCCATAAAGAATTAAAAGTTTTTTTAATAGAAGGAGCTTTGTGAAAGGCAAAAAATATTGACAAAAGAATGTGCAAGGGTTTACTTTGCAACGTTGACGAGTAATTTAACAGTATCGTAATTTCTACGTTATCAAAAAAACACGCATATGCTAATAAAATTATGAATGATGAAGTTATTTATTCCTGATATAAAAAATCGTATTCTCGATACAACAATATACTATTATAACTAAATTATACCTTCTGCGTCCTAATTTTGAAGCCTCACGCTTTACATTCTCTCGCAATTTATTCAATCTCCTTTTGTCTTTCCCGCATATAACAACCGGATATATATAGAGCCTCAAGCAATCTTCGTACCACCCGTTTTGTCATAGCGAGAGAAAACGGCAGCAAATGGTTTACGCAATGACTTTGCATCTCTTCTCCATCCAACATATATATCCAGTTTTCGAGCCTAATAGTTTTTGCATTATGGGATCTCCCGGTGCATTATAAAGGCACTATAACTTCGGGCATGAGTGTATGACAACTCAATTTCAAGTTGAGTCTGACATGCTCGCGTGCACTTCAAACTTCACGTTTGCCAGAAGGTGGCGAACGGTTGGGAGTGAGGAGCGGTGGAGGGGAAGTAGAATGCGAAAGGGAAGAGAAAGCAACGACTGGAAAGGGTAGGTTTGAGAGAATACGTATAGCAGTGCAGACAAGAATGATTGTAGTTTATACAGACATAGTTGCGCATGCCTCGAGGCAGGGAGCTTTCGAAGGCTCTGGTCACGGCTGTGTACAAGTGAGATTCAAATAGAGCAGAGAGGGTTAGAGAGATGTCGTTCAGAGCTTCACGGTTCATCACTGTTCATGCGTGAATTGGCATAAGTGTTCGCTTCGCAGAGCACACTACACAAATCTACATGGAAGGATGCATTTGAACTACCTCAATCCTACAGAAATGCATGTTTTAGTATATACGTTATATTTAGTCACCCTTGTTGCAATATATACGTATTTCTCCGTTGTGGGGTAACCCGAAGGACAGATAGGACGTGTAAACTGCGAGGCTCTCTCCGTAAGTTAGGCGAATACTCGCTCTCGTAACTACGGAGAGTGTCCTTACAACCTCCTGTATCGCGTGGCAACGAAATAGTTTAACAGTTGAACAGATCGCGCGTGAGGGAGTTATGAACCGGTCTCCCCAGCATCCTCACCTTTAGCAATGAACGGGGTAGTCTATATTAACCGCGCGTTATGATACAACCTTGACACGAAGAATCTTTTGTCTACCTGAAGAATTACTGTCAAAAGTTCAAAACACGAGGTAACGTTTACAAGACTATCCGACATCGCTCCTACAAAGTATCTTATCACTTGCGAGCTTTTCGATCGCGCACAAAAAATAATCACAAGCCCGAGTTAGGAAGCTACTCAGTAGCTGGCGACGTGTATCTTCTGGAAAAGAAAAAAAAAAAGAATACAATGCGAGCCCGATGCTTCGTTAAACGTAACACAAAGCTGCCATACAAATATGCATAAAGCAGCATAAAAAAACGCGAAATAAACAAAATAAGCAAAGTTTCGCACCGTACTTTAAAGTTTAGCCCGGAGATATTTTTTATTTTTTTGTGGCAAACGTTTTCGTCATCGAGGGAACGAGCGAACGCTGAGCGAAACCGAGGACCGCAGTACAACCCCCTCGAGAGCGAGTTAAAGTGGCAGTGGCAACGACAAGACTAGACGCTTGCCGAGAGTGTGCTGTGACGCTTCTGTCGGAAGCGTCTGGCTTTTGAGACGAGTGAGAAGGATATACATAGCCTCCGCGAGGTTTGAAAGTAAAGTTGTCGCTGGAGATGCCCGGTAACGAGATACCTGGTTCCTAAAACCCCTTCCTCTCTTCCACCCAGGTCCCCCAGATTTAATTATTTCGTTTACGATGAAGGGGGAGTGAGATGTCGCATGTTCTATGGACGCGTTTCGCGAAACGTGTGCGCACTGTGAGAAAGAGAAACAAGGGAGGGCCGTGCGGCTGAGATAATCTAAACTGCGGAGGGAAGTACGACTTGTCGTTAAAGTCAAGGTGCCGGTGTTACGTCTCAAAGGGCTCATTTAATTGCTGCCACGACGCAGGGGCAGATACCGAAGTTCGTTTAATTAACGAAATAATGACGCGCCTGCATTTCCAGCATGGAATATTCGGTCCAACTCTCTCTCATATTCTGTCGAGCATTTGCCTTTCGCCACGGAAGCGCAACACCCGAGGAATCGAGTAAACGGACATGGCGTACCTTGACTAGCTCAACCAGCGTCCTTCGGTATGTGTGTTAGTTTATCGTTTTATCGCTCTTTTCTTTCATTACTCCAGTCTTATTTTAATCCCCTAGCTTAATAATTCAATTTCTAATCAAGTTCCTGAAACATACGACACTCAATCCCATAGTTAACGACCCATATAGGCAATTGAAAAAAGCAAGGGGTTGAAGTAAGGGTCATCGATTAATTTGCAAATTATCCTTTGACATAACTGTAGTCAAGAATCTCTTTGACGATGATGTAACTTCATGTTACACAAATTCTTGATGAGCGAAGCACCGGAGAAATCGAGAAAATTGATGAAACCAGAGTGTTAACGAGGTTAGGGAAGGCAACCCCTAATTGCCTTTCGGCATTCATTACTCAGTATACGAAGGAATTAATGAAAAATATTAGCCCCGGCATAACGTACCGCCTTACATTACTGCCTTGTTGTGAAAATTGATTGAGAATTTGTGATAATGGGTAAAAATACACGGTTAACGAGGTCAGTAAAAGCGGCGAATTTTTACTGCTCATTATTACACCGCATTTCGGAAAAAAATTGGTGGGAAAATGTGCCTCGGGCCATTTGTTTGAATAAAACGCGTCAGACTCTATTATTCTTCTTACTCTCTCCGTCTAGATTTTTAGCTGGTTCTTTTATCCTACTATTTTTTTTTACATTTATTAAAATTAGTTAATTCAACTTATTTTCTCGAGAGATAAAAACTAATGTAATGCCTGGAACGGAAGATTGAATGCGCTCTTTGCAATACGAAAAAAAAAATTGTCCGTCTGTATGAAAATGTTGCAGCGCTGCAACTGTCGTTCGCAAAGAAACTCCTTGTTAATGACAAATAAACAGCTTCTTTTCAAACGAGTTTCAATTACATTCACAGTTGTATAAAGTGTTGCCGATTTTTTAAAGTTATTTTCAAAAGACAACGAAGAAATTTACAGAAATTCAATTCATATCTGCTGATAAGTCGTATACTTGACGCGATAATCGTTTGTGCGGCGATAGAAAGGAATTCATTGAGTATCTACAGGTTGGCGTTAGTCACTCCATCCTCTGCTCTCTGGTTTTCTCTCTCCACCATCGTCACCGTTAGCTCGTAAATTCTCTCGCTTCTGGAGGATCACCAAATTGAATGCAACACAGCGGCGCCATCACGGCAGCCATAGAGCAACTCGGTCCGAGGGCATTCAGGAGACGAGATGATCGGTAGACAGTGAAGCAATTGTACCAATCTGTGTTATCCCGTGTTTCAGAGAGGTGCAGAGGAGACCCTCTATTTCTTGGGACGTTCCAGCAGTCAAGATTTATGGAACTTAAACAAATAACTATTGTTCATCCGGTACGTAAGCGACGTAATGGACTTTCTTCTCCTTCTTCTGTCGTTCCATTGTCTGACAATATCTTAAACACTCTTGCTTCAAATCTAGGATGCAGGAAATGTCTTAGTGGATGGGTCGCTGAACTCGACCAATTGTGTATTAATTGAAGTCAACGACGACGTATAATTATTTCTCGAAGCACTGTTTGAAACTTGAAACTTATTATTCATCGAACTATGGTCGTTTAATGAACGCGCAAGCTCTGCGGTGAGGTAAGTTAAAGATCGATGTTGTAAGTGGTGGATGGTTCCGAAAAACAAGATCATGTTTAAATTAATATTATAAATTGAAAAAGGACGTATAAAGAAAATAGTCGAGACGTGTGCAAAGTGGCTCCAAAAATGAAAAAAAGAAGTTTCGAACACGTAACAAGGTACGCCATCGGTTAACCCTTTGCTAAAAAAATTAATAGTTTTGCGGATATATTTCGGCTCTGCTGAATGAAAAGGAAGTCAAACGCCGAAGCTTCGTCAGTCAACGTCCGGACCGTCCATCCTATCTCGATTGATACATTCTTATTTTATTTTTTCGGGCGTGGGTGAGGTTCTACCTTCTCGTATGTGCTCTGCGCCTGCCGCAATACGTACGTCCACCGTCGACTTGGAAAAATACTAGTTGCTGTATAAAGACCTACATCTCCTCTGTCTCGGTCTAGTTCGCGTCACGACAGAAAAAAATCAATCACTCGAATTTTATCGAAAAGAACAAACGAAAAATTATAGATCCTGATAGAGCCTTGATGAATTTCTTTGTTGCAGAAGAGCAAATGCAGAATGAGATGGGATGTACACAGAGCGATAAAGGGCGAGGAGAGGAACCATACTTAAGGAGTAAACCCCAACTATTGAGTAAGCTGCTTGCCTATAGTATATCGTTTTGAGCTGACCATGCAACCCATACCAGTATAGTGTATTGTCGTTGTTGAACAGTGGTCGTGGAAGTTGAGCTCTCGCAGATCGATCGAGGAAGAAGTGAACTCGATATCTACAATTCAAACACGATTCTTGCCCTATCGTAGTCGGAGGGACGATCGACGATGAAATTCGATGGGAAATAAATGGAGTGGCCGGTAGTCGTAAGAACGTGTCCTCGCTCTTAACCTACCTCTCAATTTCCCAAGCTTTTCAATAGATTTTCAATATATCGAGATCTCCGAGCACAATCTCATGGTTTACTATCATTACAAGACCACTCCGATTTGGCATCTTCGCAGCGCTGAAAGAATGCAATCGCACCGAGGCGAATTTGAAAAATCGATTTCCAAGAATTTCGAATGTAGTTCTTACAAATTGAGGGAGCGAAACAAATATAGTCGTTGTAGCTCGATGATTCAATCCCCTATTCTATTCCAAGTTGCGTGTATTTATTTTTTCTGTGGCGGCCGTTCAGAGTACACAGTATTATCGTCGGCAACTCTTCGGGAAAATCCATGAGTCAACATCGGCTACGTATTTATATCACCCTTAGGCTCCATTTTTTACGATAAACTTTCAGCCTTGAAAGATGCATTAAGCCGGCCATAAAAAATACTGGAACAGACTGAAGTCACAAGCGTTCCTCGTGCACACCGGACCATCAAACTTTAACACTCTCTCTCTTTCTTTCTTTACTACCTTCCCTTCTTCTCTTCGATTCTATCTATATCTTCCTTTGCTGTATAGATTCTTTACGAATGCCGCACGTCCCATTATTTTTCTTCCCATACAAAAAAAAGAAAAAAAAAATATATGTATGTATTGGATTGGCGCACTTTCCAATAAAAATCGAATTTCTGTAAAGAAAAGGGCGGTATATGTAGGACCGGTGCATATCTACCTCAGCACTCCCAATGCCCCAGAACTTATTTCCTGGACTTTCTACAGATTTTTTCAGAAGCTGCGATATCTCTCTCGCTACGTTTCGGTCTCGAGTTCGTCTTCGCTGCAATGGTGATGCTTCGCATCGTTCACTTTCTGTGTTTATCGAGGAATAACGAGAGAGTGTCGTCGAGGCGGGCACGGCCGACGTCGTCGGTTGGTTTCCTCTAGTGTTAACCGAGTGCTCGACGAAAGGGTGACACGGTGCGCTGCTCTCTCCATAGTGTAGCAATAGAGTTTCTCCTCTCTAGCCCTATGTGCCAGGAGCAGCAAGCTAGTCCTTCGAGGCTCCAAAGCATTGTGTTCCCGGGATCTCCTAACCAACCTACCTTTCTTCTATATACAACGAAAACCCTACTCACAGAGGCGAACCCTCCTCTCCCAACACTTCACGACTCTACTAGCTCGATGGAAACTTTGTATTAGGTTAGCGTACGTGCTGAAACTGTAGGCTTCTCGGGAGCAGTTTTCGCTCTCAAAGACCGATGGAGCGTGTTTCAGAACACGTGTTGGATTTGTCGTTCATGCAGCCTTCACCTGCTGTTCCTCTTGTACATCTCGGCATATACTCCTCTGGCAACGTTCCGTACTGCGACGCTCACAAATGTTTCAGTGCTCTATCGAACGTTGTTCTTTTACTCTAAAGGGACGAAATTCTACTGGCTACGACGCTCAGGCCTTGACAAAAGTTCTTCTCGTTCCAAGCGTTTGGTATCAGGATCAGGAAAGGTAAAGCATGGAAGTTACCAATGCAAACATTGTCACATTATAATAGCGTATTATACCAGTGTGTACAATTCGGATCGTGAATGAGAAAGCGTCGTGGAACTTCGCTTCGATTATGTTTAACGCAGATTACAATTCGACATAGGCCAATAGGCGTGGCAGCGAAAGAAATAAAAGGAAGTGCGAGCGTGCCAGGACGGTACCAGCATTGAAGTAGTAATGGCAAACGGCAGCCGTGTGGGTTTCTGTGAGAGAAATTCGCGTGTTTTCAACCTGTAAATCGAGCCGCGACGATGGACGTTTCCTAATGCCACAGTTGCATGAAAAATAGAACTCGCGCAGTGGAGGTCTGTAGGGTTGTGAACGCGGTGGAAGTGTACGAGGTAGATGTTGTAAGAGGGAAGACAATGGAAAAGGTTGAAAGTGATTCTGGTTTTTTCTTGCGGTAGCTTCGGTACTCTCTCGCTCAACTCGAGGCTTCCGAGGTAGATCGCGAACTGTGATTCGCAATTGATAAGTTCTCGTGGTTCGATTCAACGCCAAAGGTAAAAAAAGCTTGACCTTCTATTCTTCGCGATTATCTATCAACCCCATCCGTGACACGATGATAGATAGTAGCTCGTGCCTGTCGAGTGGCTTTGTCCCCCTTTTCGCACATAAATTCTGTCGACGCCACTTCCACTGTACTCGAACGTATTCATCCTCGTTAATTCGTCCCGATTGATTCCTCTCATCGTTTAACGCGTACCGTCGCATCATCAAAATTGACGAATGGATAAAAAGCCCTCGACGCTGAAAAATGAAGGGGTGAAAGGACTCGAGGTCGTTTCGTGAAACTGGGTCATAAAATATATCGCGACTAAAGTGTTTCACTCACACATTTTTCCCTTTTTTTTTCGTCGACAAAGTGAATTGTCGTGATCAAAAATAACCGAGCTTGGAGTTGCAAGTGATTGAGTTTAACAGCTTGAAACGCTCAATCGAGGGCTCGTCCAAAGTCTTCTTCTCGCCCGTTTTCGTTCTCATACCAAGCTTTATTCGTACGTGACATTCTTGGCTTTCCTGACTTCGTCCCTCTCTTCCTGTCGGTACCTTCCATCTCACCACTTCGCACCTTCCCTTGCTCTCTCTTTCTCTCACGCTCTCCCTCTCTCTCCCTCTCGCTTCTCACTAGATTTGCCCTCACCCCTTCTAGTCTATAGCTGCACGTAGTAGTACACGAGAGCTCGACCCATCGACCTATCGACGTTAACGGATCATCTACCCGCGTTGCACCCATGTTCACTCTCCCCACGGGCACGGCCCAACCCTTTCCTCTATCGTACCCCGGAGCCTGGCGATGCTTCTCGTGTCACTAGGTTAATTGCTCGTGAGTCGAACGTTTAACGAGCTTTGGCAAGCTTGCCCGGATCGGACGTTACTTTGCTAACAATCACCCTCCACCCCCGATCGACGTCAGTTTCGTCTCAACCTCATTTTCGATTATGCGCTTCTTTTACATTTTTTTTTCAACCATTATTTTTTCATCTCTTCCACAAACGTGGCTGTGGATGTTTTATACGTGACGATTTCTCTTGCGACTTCGAATCTTAACGACGCTCTCTGACATTTCACAATGCCTTTCCGGGGCATTCTTGAATCCGATTGAGAAATACTCCGGCACTCCGGCAACCCCTAATGCTAACTTCGCGTGTGATGTTATGTAATCGTTCAAGAACATTTTTCATCCCTTCGCTACTGACACATTGTGTTTCTTCATTCGAGAAAAGAAACTTGGGAGATAGAGAGATAGGGTGAGCAGAGAACCATTGACGATTAAGTACATTTGCAGTGTTTATTGACCATTGAAATAAGATCGTGAATATTGCCGAATAGAATATTCCACCGTTGATTCTCTTGAATCATTTAAAGAAAAGATAGTATATGAAAAAATTGAGCACAAACGAAACTGAACTATTCCATCTCTGGCTCGAATTGTTAAAGCCACAGTGCATTCCAGGATTATGCAGGCTGCCGGCTGGATTCCTGGGTTGGGAATATTTGAAAAACCGATAGACAGAATCGGGCATACGCGTATTTTGCAGCGTGTAAATTCAGAGATGCCGGATTGAACAAAAATGAAATACCAGCGTGTTGGTTCCTGCGACGAAACGACTAGTCGAGAAACAGCGAGAATATCGTTCCAGTGTGCACGCAGACATTCTTTTTCTTTTTTTGTCCGTTTTTTTGTGTTATGTCCAGATGGCTTTCATATCAAAACGCTTCCATGGATTTTGCCGATGGCTGTTCGTCAAACCCTACATGATAACAACATTATTCGATAATATATATGATTATCAACTGAAACGGTGCAGTCGGTACGGAATTTGTGATATTTTTTTCTTTCATCGAGTGTTCAGCATGCTACCGGAATTCAAAGTGTTAGCACTTCTATCTACGAGTTATTAAAATACTGGAATCGTTATTCGTGTAGCAAGGGCGTGGAAAATAGGGGATTCCACGAGTGCGAAGTGCGACACAAGCCGAGGGCGAGTGCACGAATGCGAATGTAATGTGACAGGATGGTCCTTCATTCAGATTCTTGTTTTTCAGTCTCCTTTTTCTATATTGCCTCCTTGTAACAAACGAAATGAAGTCGGTCTGACTATTTCGTCTGGCTTCGTCATTCACCCTTGAGTGAAGGAAAAGTAAAGGCAAAGGGACAATGTGGAAGCGCCGACTTCGTTTCTGAAGTTTGTGAAGTAGCAGCGCGCCATTTGTAGCTTCGAAAAGGGTACGAGGAGTCATTGTGTCTAGGGCGTCAGTTTGACAAACATTTGACCATCCTCTCGGTCGGTTCTTCTTCGCGCCGTTACACACTGATGCCTGAGAGAGTTTTCGCCCGGTAACAGTAGCGAAACGACGTACTATGAGAATCGTCGCGCCGAAAAGGAAGAGTCACTCGAAACGAGAGACAACAAACTCGAACGCTCCAAGCGTTTTCTGGTCGAGTGGAGAGTACTGGAGTAGATGGAACCGGGGGAGGGGAGTGTGAGAGACTTTGCCAGCATTCGGTATATTCTCAACTCTGAAAAGCTTGCAAACCTCCCCTTCAGTATCCGGATACCAATGGTCCTGTAGTACAGTATCTTTCTATCCTCCACCTCGTTCAAACCTCGATCCTTGCATTTTGCCGCTTCGCACCCCCCCCCCCCCCCCCCCCCCCCCGGTCAAAGTTTTCCAGACTAAACAAAATAAACTACTTCACAACTGTGTGTGTATGTGTCGAAAGGTAAAAGAGTGTGATAAAACGATGATAGAAGCAGAGAAAACAACGAAAGTCGATGGGGACAGTGAGAGAGGCGACAAAGTTCATAGTTCGTCGAACCGTGGATAGAAGTCTCAAAGTTTCGTTGAACGTAAATCAGAATTTCGCGATATGATACTAGAAGTTTCCTCGTTGAGCGAAATTCACGCTTTTGCCTTCGTGAAATGACGCTGACTCTTCGTGTTTCCACTTGAACGAAATTCCGTAACGGTTTCTCGTATTTCTCCTCGGTTTTCTTATTTTCGACGTTTTCTCATCATCGTCGTTGCACGTCCTCGTTCCAACGGTCCTATTGCTAGAGCAATATTGCCGCCTGATGAAGAGCTGAGGAATCGAAGCAGTTCCGAGTAAACACACAAAGATCACGAGTCGAAGAATCGTGGGTGGAGAGGTTGCAGCGATTGGTATTTTGGGAAGGTGGATGTAATGTCACGATATTCCAGGCGGTCGTTCTCCGTTGCCGACGACGATGAGAGAAAACCCCGAAGCATCCAAGGACCGAAGAAAGCACAACATCGACGGAATGCGAGCTAACGGAAGACTGTTAGAGCAAAAAGGATGAGTAACTCTAGTTGAACTTCTTGTACACCGGAGATTCGGTGAAAGTAAAGCACACGGAATAAGAGAAGATGGAGCGTGTACCCAACGTTTCTGTCGGATCGAGTCGCTCTCCCACACACTGGCGATTGTCGTGTCGCTTCTGTTAATACTGTTTGTACTGCAAGGCTGGCTCTCGGGGTATAAACAATCCGGGAAAGACTCTTTACTCGTCCGACGAATGATATCGGAGGAAGAAGCGACGAAAGGGACAGTGTACACCCTACCTGGGTTCTATATGGTCGCTCAGGCGAAGAGTTTACTTCGCAATTCGTATGCGGGATTTAAGTGTGTTTTTCCGGAAGAGAAAGGAGCAAGAGGGCCGATGGAAGGCGTAGAAGCGTTGCTAAATCGGTGCGGAACGACGGTAGATTCGGTAGTGACGGGGAAGGGAAGAATGGATACGAGAGGTTAGCACAGGAGGAACGGTAAAAAGTAGGTTTATAAGAAAGGGGAAGAGGGTTGAATTGGGAAACCGAGAGAGGAATGACGAAAGAAAACGTGAAGAGGGCCTGAACGTCTACGTGGTAACCCGTGCAAACCAGAAGTCGGCCAATTTGAAAAGCGTACGCGAGGAGACCCTTTCATCTTCGCTGTTCTTTTTTTCTTTTCGCTAACCCATCAACATTTTTCCTCTCTTTCCTTATTTCGCCCTCAAGTTCTTGCGATCTTCTGATCTCCCTCGTGTGCACAGCTTTTCGCTTAAACTCTCGCAACTATCGTTGGTATTCAACGGTTCTTTCTCGATCATGGAAATTCTGCGAGATAGAGAGACGAGAAAGCTGGAAGGGTTTCGGTGCTCAAGGGGGTGAAGAACTCACGAAGCAGGATAAACCTGTAGTTACCTTGAGGATCGTACTCTTTAATTTTTTTCTTTTGCATTCGTCTCTGCATCACTTTTGGCTCTGTACCATCCGAGGCGATTCGTATACTTTCCGCACGGCCCTTGACCCACGTTCCCTTTAATAAGCCCTGTCCTCATTCTCTATTTCTCTCTCTCACTCACTTCGTTTTTCTTATGCGGAGGTAGAGCTGAATTTTCGTCAAGGACAAGCTATGAGGGGTTGAACCAACGAAGAATAAAATACGAGGACGATTTTTATTAGAGGGCTCATACAACCAACCACGTTCCCGACCGCTCAAAACGTGGCTATAATACGGTAGTAGTTTTCTACGATGGCTTTATTAAATTCATACGGTAAGCTATATCCAGAGAGCTGACGGTTGAAAAGAAAATATAATATTTTCCGCCGGGGTAAGAAACGAAAAAATAATGGCAAAAAACTCTTGGTAATATATGTACTTTTTCTCCTACGATACCTCAAACCATCTCAAGTCTCGACGAAAAACTCTGGACGTTCCCGAAAAGGGAGAGACGGGGAGTTTCGGAATTCAGAGATTCTATTCTAATTGATCATCGTGAATAAATCGAACTTCGTGCGAAAAAAAACGCAGACAGGTTCATTGAGACCGAAATGAATGCTTCATAAAATGTCCTATCTCTAGCGGTTCGAGCGACCTTGATCGCTACGTGTCGGAGACTCGATGAGAGTTTCATCGACACACCCAAAGCTCGATTACTGTTTATTTAACCGCAGAGGCCACATCGGCTCGAGAGTTGGGATAGCTGATGCAGCACTGATGCGGATGGATGGTATAGGGACACCAGAGAGAGAGAGAGAGAGAAAGGAGTGCGAGCGAGGAAGTGAGGTACTTCAATCCGACAAACCAAACTCCCCCAGTGAGCTTTCGCTCTATTAGAGTTCGTTTATCCTGTCGAGCTGGAGAGGATCTGCCCATCGAGGGAATGCGCCCGCTTGAACGTTTCACCGTCGAACTACAGCTGCATCATCAACATATAAATTCGCATCGTCAAGTGTGCTTCAACGTCACTCGTGCTTTATGCCGACATATACGAGATAATCGCTTATACGAAAGTCAAGGGATTTCTCCGATGTTAATATACTTCAACCCTTTGAACATCAACTATTATATGCGCTATGATGTGAGTACTCCCTTGGAAACTCTCGGATAATCCTTCATCCTCCGATAAATTTCTCTATCTGTGTATCCTGCGTATATAAATTTTCATCGTTCATCAAAATTCTACTTGACGTATTCATCGAAATTTCGAGATAACTGAATCGTTTATACCACGAGAAAAGGAGAGGAGAGCGTTGACTTTGTGTACCTGCGTGTCTGAGGAGTTTCAGGTAGTAACGCTAGAGATAGATGCGTCCGGACGTTAATTACCAGACGATTAGCGCCGCTCCGGTAATCACCAACGGGGATATTCCTCTCGTTCATACCTATCCCTCGTTCGGTTACCGGTCACGATATCGTTCACTGTCTAAAAGCATCAGTGTAAAGCTTGCCCGAATAGTCGTCGGCTGGATAAACGGCTCACCGTTAAGTCATCAAGGGTTCTCGAGAAAGCCGGTCAAGCTAACCCGACGTTTTACCCAATGGCGACCGGAGCCACTCAAAGGGGGATGCTGAGAAGAGAGAATACCGAAATGTCTCCGACGAGTATAAACCATTCCAGATGCATCCGGGCGAATCTCGGCGTTCCATGAAATCCACGAATATTCAACGTTATATATGATCATCCTGCGGTAAGCGAATCAGGGAAAAGCGAGAAAGCGCTGGTATTTAACTCGGTTTGACTTCTACCGAAATTAAAATCTCATGATCCACAAATCACTCGAACGAGTATTCTGGTTACGAAAAAAGAATTCTTTTATTCGTCACGTTCAAGTACGCAAAGTTTTGGCCTGCAATTGATATGTGTGGATATGAACTGTGGCAGCAATAAAATGCGAATGAAACGCGCTCATCATGCTCGTCACAGTCGGTGTGTTTGTAAAGAGGGAAACGGGTGTGATAGTCGGAAACCAAAAAAGGATAGTCTCCACCAGTAGAGAGAGGGGAGTCAGGGATGTTCTCGCAAAACAGCAAAAATTTGCATCACAATCGCGGATAGAAATAATTACGCGAGAAACGGCAAAAGGGGGACGCGGACTGGGACTGCGAGAGAGCGAGAGAATAGAGTTGAGGTGAGATACGGGCGCAGATGCAAATGCAGATGAGAAAGAGGAAAGGATACGAGGGGGTTGGCACGAAGCGGAAGCGGGATAGAAATGTAGATACGAATGCTGTTGTCCGTTGGCCCGCCAGAAGCAGCGCCAACAGTAAGCTCGCACAACCCGAACCGAAATGAGAAGAAGAGACGAAGCTATATGTCGTTGCATATACTATACCAGAGTGAAAGAGCAAAAGAAAAACATATAAAAGTACCGGAGGAGCGAGGCATAGAACCGAGTATTCCGGTATATAGGAATAGCCAGGGTGAGATACCTGTTTTACACGTGAGAAACGGTTGGGCCGAGAGAGAAGCCGCCGCAAAAAGGTTTCGAATCGTTGTCTCTCGTTTCGTATAACTCGTAGCCGGAAGTATAACGCGGATAGGAGGGAGGATTCCCGGCACTGGCTCGTCCACTGTGCCGGGATAAATAAATGAAGATGAGAGTGAGACGAGAGAGGTTTTGTGGAAATTGTAGAAGAGGCATCAACCTCTCGTATCTCTTGGCTGGGACTCTGCTGGTCTTTTTGCGTGTATGTATGTGTGAGTGTACCGCAGCGCTGTAAAGAAAGCTAGGAAAAACGAACGGCACGAAAATCCGGGGAAAGAGAAAACCTGGAGAACGAGACGTGAGGGACTAATGCATGCGAGAGAAAGACGAGACGAGACCCGCAGAGAGACCACAGGCTTTGGGTCGGTTTTCACAAATTTTACTCTTCGCTCGATTTAGTACTTCGAGAGTCGTAAAAGCGGCGCAGTACAGAGCGGATATATGCCGGTATTGTAACAAGCTGTTGGACGAAATATCTTTTGATATTACTGCATATAATCGAGTGGGTACGTAGGGTCGAAAAGGGAATGGGATTGTCGTAGTGTCCCCTCAAACAATCGTATCGATCAAGAATATCCTGCCGGCTATAGACTGTCACAAAGGGGATGATTGCGGATAGCAAGGGATATAGCGATGAGACAGAACATTGTCGCATTATGGACACACGCAGGCGATACTAATAATGACACAGTATCGATCACGGTCTATTCTACCTCACTCTCGGCCAGCGTGAACACAGTAGCTGAATTCAATATGTTACTCTGTCTCTACGCCACCTCCTCTCACACTCAACGGGGTTTGGCTCTCACTCCTGCTCGCATACGACGATATCAACTCTGGCGTTATCGCGAATGTACTGTAGGCGCGAGCGGACCGTTTGAATTTTCGCATGAACGGTTATCGGGGCGAGCATGTTGCGTGCGGGATGTGGGATGGCCACATTTACTAGCGGCAGTAGCGGCAGCAGCATCAGCCTCATCCCTCGACTACATCCACGTTGTTTCTCTCGCCCCATCACACTATACTATTTCTCTCGGTCTCTGTCATTTGAACCCCCATACCAACCCACCGTAGCCTCTCTATTGCCTAGCATGCTGCCACACAATTTCGTCTCTCGCGAGCGAACCAACCCCGAACATGGCCCAGTTAACCGGTTCGATGCTGGGATCGTATTCGTCGACATCCCACATCATCGGAGTTATAGCTATACTAGTGGCTTACAAACTACGTGTCGAACTATTAAGGCCTAAATAGTAATGCCTTTCTGAATAAAGTAGCACTAAACTTCCAACACTCTCGTTAGCGCTTACCAAGCAAGTATATCCACTCAATATAAACACAGATCTGATCACGGAGTCCAATAGTCAAGGCGCGGGAGTCAATTTTATTGATGACACAAAAGATCCAATAACTCATTAATAACATGCAGAGCTTCGATGAGCCCCTATACTGAAGGTAAAAAATGGTAAATTTTCCATGGTGATAAACGAGTGGCGTACGAGAATGTCAAAAATTGAGGGCTGCGACAATCCTGTGGCCTTGTATTCTGGGTGAATGCCATCGTTCGGAATTACCTGCAGCCGAAAATCTCATTAAAATCCATTGGGAGGGAAGGGAGTTATCGTTTCGCTGTGATGTGACTGAGAGGGGCAGGGAAAATGAACGGGCAAACGAGCGAACGGTGACCTGTGGCGTCCGGACGTTTTAATCAAATTATAATAAGTGGGACGGTGGAGGCATTACCATCGCGTGGCGCTGACTCCCTACCTTCTTGCGTTCAACGTTCGAGCTGCTCCTGCTTTTGCGGGTGGATAACTGCTTCCGCGTGTATCGCTTTGACCCTCGGAAATACATACGTAATATTCACGTATACTAAGTCTGTGTCGCGGGGGATCGTTGCTCTAATGGAGACCTAGGGGTCAGGAGCAACCCTCCAGTGACTCGTACCTTCTCACTGTACGTCGTAGGATAGAGAGAGAGTCGTAGTTGCGAATCATGCGAGGTTCTCGCATATGCATGTACTCGCTCGTTAGCGGGTTGCATACAATTCCCCAGTACCCACCGTTCTAACCTACAGCTCAAATCTTGACGACGAATCAGCCAAGATTCGTGGCTTTTGATTGTCGATCTCTGTGCTTTGATAGTTTTTTTTATCGCGAGGTAAAAGTCTGTCATTCTATGTTTCAAAGAACTTATTATCTTGCATTTAATCTCCACGACGAATTTCCATAGTAGACGACCTTTATTTTTTACTTCGAGCACGGGATTGAATTTCGGTATTCAATTTCGAAGTAAAGGGCTTCGCAATCCTTCGTCCGGCTTGAGCCACAGACTCAATATCGTGAATGTCGAAGGAAATGTTGAACTTTCGTGATGCGCCGTTAGTCGTGGTAGTCTCGTATAGATGCGTTAACGCAAGTGTTGCAATGCTGTACGATGGAGACGAGAGAGAGTAGAGGGGTTTAATGACGCTCCGTGTCGACACGTACGTGCTGTTTACAGCGTAAACCCAACAAGCTCTACTACCCAGAGCTCACACTGCGCTGATTCCTCACTCTCTCTATCTACGGGTATGTCGAGGACGATGACAACGACGGCGACGTTAGAGGAAACGACATATACGAGCGAGGCTGGTATATATACTTGCTATGGGGTTGGGGTATGGGCAATGGGGAAGCCTTTCGCCCATGCGAAGCTCGATGTGCCGGATGAAGCTCTCCGACGTTCAGAGAAGCGTCGTTGACGATTATTCCAGAGTCTGGGATGAGCTAAAGCTCGGGTCTCCGAGGGGCCGTGTGGGCGTGTAGCATCAAAGATAAATTTAGTAGTAGGTAGTAGGCCAAGAGTAGAGCCCAGCGATTCAAGGAGGGGGTTGGGCAAAGGCGTTGCACAACATATCCTATAGCACGACGGTCTATAACTACACGTCTACATATAGTATGTGGAACGTATTAAATGTCCTACTTCTAATCCGTATACGAGGAAATGGTCTAAGGGATACAGTGATTGTCACTATACCCAACGGCCAATGGCTATTTGTCGTCATAGATCCATCGCCTTTCATCCAATGACTTGACACAGCCAATCACTAGCCATGCTCTCGTCGATGCCGGTGACTACGCAGTCATCGGCATCCTGGGAGTTGAGCCGAGTAGGAGAGGTCGGTGATGTTGAAACATACAACCTCGTTGCTGGATAGAGTGCCATCGGCGAGGTGTGAGGGTGCACGGGGTCTCACGGCGTCACGTTCGGTTAGGACGCTCTCAGCACGCAGCCCCTCCGCCAGCACGTTAGCAGAGTCGAGGCATCGCTGGGTTACCGAGAGATCAGAACCGTGTCTATACTATACTGAATGTGTATACGTATAGAATATACTATATGGTATACGAAGGATATACAGTATGGTGTATCTAGATGGGCCGAGAGAGCATGCGTTCGCTTGCTCGCGCCCGACTGTAATGCGATTTGCAAGCGTTATCTAGGCCCTAACGGGGCGAGTGCCGTCAGGGTGTCGGGGTACCGTTGCCATCGTCTCTGCATCACTATACCCTAGTCTCATCGTGCCTCTGGCCTCTTCCTCATTTCCTCTCTCATCCACCGTTCTCCTAACCCTCGACCGGACACGGATTTCCATAAACACGACGACACCACCTATTGTTTTCCGTTCGCGTGAACATCCCGTCCACCGAGCGATCTGTACCTAATTACCTGACTGGCACGTGTTCCCATCTACCCGAGGGACTTTGTTATCTCTCGTTCTTCCACTGCTGGAATGTACACCTGTGAAATGTCTCTCGAACTCTCTCGAACATGCCGTCTATACGTTCTATTACGTTCGCTGCCTGTTCACGCGTCAATCCACTTTCTCTCGCCTAGAGCTTTGTCCGGTCACTAGAGAGTTCGGAACGATCGCGAATCTAGCACGTAAATTTCCGTCATCAGCAATACGCGTTCTTGAGGTCGCTCTGCTTGAACTACAGCGTGATGCAGGTGAAATTCGCAGCTACAGAAAAGCCGTCACTACTGATCGTTATGCCGAAGGGCACAACGAAACATTCATGAATTGGAGGTCCAGGTGGCGCGAATGGGTGTGAAATGTCCTCGCGGATATACATGCGCGTTATATATATGCTGGGACATGAATATCCGATTTCTCAAATGGATGTATTTATTCACGGGGTGTGTATGTGCGCGCGCACATGGACAACCGAACGCGTGCACAGGAAAACAGTGAAAATTGATGCGGCATATAAATAGTTTACGGGGTCGCGCGGGAAAACATATGAGGAACGGGAGAGTTGAGGGATCGGTCGGGGGAGGCGCATACCACGGGCAGATTCAATCGTCGCTTAATTGCTTATCCGCGAATCTCCTTCCACCAATACGCTTGCGAATATTGACCAGGATTTTGAGCTTTACAAAGATTGTTTTTTCATACACGGACAATTCGTTTCATTTTACCTGGCACCTCTATCATGCTGCGAAATGTATAGATTGGTTGGTCGAACACATTCTATCTCGCAATTGGGATAGCTCTGAGGGTCACGAAGAGAACAACGTACAAGCAGAAACAAATCGAACCGATATCAGGCTGAGAAAAATATTTCCTCGCTATATCTCGATAATCCAGTGTACCAAATTACAACTGTGTGGGAATAAAAATTATCGACGGCAGGGATCGTTCATATATTGCAGACGATCGACTTCGCAATTCTCTTCGTCCGTCTATTGCCCTAACCCCCCCTCCTCATGATTTTTTTAAAACTTTTTTTTTAAATATTATTTTCCCAACGAGAGAGCTTCGGAGTTTCGGACGCGTGCTCGAGATACCGAATCGTCGACGAAACTACTTTGGGTTTGGGCTAACGAGTGTGAGCGGGATGAAAAGTTCGGTAACAAGGGGTGTCGGGTTTTCTGTCGAAACGGCGCGATCGAACACGAGAGCCCGCATCTGTTCACCGGACGCTTCGGGATGGAAAAAAAAAAGAAGAAGTAAAATACGGGAAAACGTGGTAAAAATTGGGAAGGGAAGAGGAAGGCGGTGTGGAGTGCAAGAATCGAAATAAGGTAAAATTCGTTGGTCCTGCTCCGATAACGGTATACGAGAGTGAAACGAGAAATCCGTTGAAACGCGAGAGTCGTCATCGCGGCTACTGCGTTAAACGAGAGCGCGGGTACGTAACGAGGCGGGTCAAAACGCGAGAGGTAGAATCGAGAATAGAAAGAGAGGTGGAGGTCGCTGGGTTGAACGGTTAAAAGTTCTGTAACGAGTGGAAGGGTGGTCGCGCGGGTGAGAGCCCGGCGGGCCTTGATCGAGCAGCAGCAGACAGCTAGGGGTATAGTAGCTACTGGGTACAGCGGTAGAAGCAGCGTACAGTAAAACTCTTCGGTAGAAATTCTTCGTTGAACGATAGGAACGGTGTGGGCGTCCCAATGTTCACCAGCATCGCCGACGTGCACCAATGTTCCCCAGGTTTTCTTCACTGGATCAGCGCACGTTTCACCCCTTTCTTCTTTGCCTCCCCCCTCCCCCCATCTTCCCCCCGACAAATTAACTCGGTCGAGAGTCGAACGAGAGTAACATGTGTCCCGAAGCCCGTCAAAGGGGTTCACTTTCGATCGATCACCGCTTCTTTTTTCTTTTCTCACACACACACACACACACACTTCCTTCGACAGAGTCAAGAGGCAAAAGAGAGTTCGAGTCTTTTTCTACTTCCTGAATTATTATCCTCATCCATCAGAACTTTGAGTCTCCGCCCTTTGCTTCATACTCTAGATATAATTAATCGAATAATGAAAAAAAAATCTGGAACTCTGATCCTTGGTTCGAGTATAAAGAGACGGAGGTGAGGATTTTCTAGAGGCTTTCCAATCACGGAGAACACATAGGTTCTTCTTTATTTTTTCTTCTCTCGCTTGCTCTCATCCACCTTTTTCTCATTGAACACAAAATTCAAGATAACGAGACGCAGAGAGCCGGGAATGTAGGGTAGGGGTGGCGGCAGCACAGCTTCGCAGATTCGACGAGAGGTACTGCCCCTATTCGGCTCGCCCCTCTCTCCCTACCACCGCCCCTACCGGTACGTAGTATACGTTTTGCATTTTTGCTAGCGATTTCGACAGGCAGAGCTCTACGAGTTCGAGCGAACAAGCGCAATTTTCTCACCGGTCCCTCTCTCCACGCTGCCTCGTATTTTCATTCTCGCCTCTCCAACAACCCCTCAAATCCCCCCTTAGCCCCTCGTCACCAACACCCCCGCGTAACTGGTCCACGCGAGTTGCGAATAACGTCGGCGTGTGTGCGTGAGAATGCATATATCGCAGACAGTACACGATTGCACAGGCGAGAGACAGGACACGCGGAACGAATGAGAGTGAGAAAAAAAAAGCATTGTGCGTGTGGGAAAGGGTTCACGCTACGCTGAGTTCAATCTATTTGGTGGAAAACGCGAATGTGCGTGCAGCGCGAGATTTTCGAAAAATAAAATCAAATCACGTGGATTATTACGATCTGCATGAATAATGACGGGCATGTTCTCTCGGCAAATTAGAGGTATGAATAATATTCGGGAATGTCCATTAAGGCTTTTTTTGGACGGGTGCAAACTGATTCCATAAAATATTCGCTCAGTGAAGCTTTAATAATGGCCAACATCCTAGAAGCCATCTGGATCTATGAGAAACGTGGCACGCAGATCGATGTTGGGGATCTTCGAGAGTGGTCCTCTGCCGCCCGTCTCTAACTCACGGAAAAATCCGACGACACTGCGGAAACTCGAATGGTTCACCCCTTGAAAAATTACTGCGGTGTCTCAACTCCCAAGACCCGGGCACAATATCGCAGGGTTTCCCATATGCTCGAGGAGACGAAGAGATATAAAGATCCTATTTTATATTTTTGTTTCTTTCTATCCCAGAAATCTCCGAAGAGATTTTTATTCGCTAGCTCACGTCACACAGCCCTTCGAGGATAGTGGATTGAATCATTCGGTCATATTGCGCTTTTTTCGTCGATGAGATAACATTTTTAAATACGAAAGAAATGTGTTACCTGTTTATTTTACTCCGAACCATCACGCGCGCGTTACCTAACGAGTAAATATTGTAAAGCAGCAGAAAATATATTGCGAGTACGCCGGTGACTCCAACCTCGACAATGATTTACATCTTCATAAAAGCCAGCAACTGTATACACATCATATAACGAGTATCTGCGTAAAGAGGGACTGAGGGTAGGGGTATATATGGCTGTGGGGTTTTCGCAACGGAGCCAGTTGTGATGGGTTGCTCTCACCCAGTGGCGGTATTGGAAGGCTCGTGGGTGGTGTTTTTAATTAGCAATTAGCAGGCTAACACATTCATTTCCGGCTCGTCCGTTGCGGCATTCTGTCGTTGCACCGAGCGCGGACCCGTAGCCCTCCCGGATAGCAAATGCAAATAGGTGCCTACGCGCGGAACAGGTACCGGCCAATTGATTGAATTGACTCCGCGCGCTCCTGCCACCATAGCCGTTGCTTCTCCTACGAATACATTCCACACACTCGTCCAAATTCGCATATAGTATAGTTTATATATATAGTTTATATATATGTATATATGTATTTCCATGTACGTCAGAGTTGCGCTTGGTATATTCTCTCGCGCGTAGCTCGCGATGCGTGGACGGTTGCTTGCATCCAAGTGAGAGGAAGGCGTTCCCCACATGCAATTGTATATTTACGTCAGCATACAAGAGAGAATTCACCCCACATACGCACCTCACATCCAACAAACATACGCACAAATTCCCCGAGCGTTTGTTCCTCACACTCGCGTCGATGGTAACCTGCTCACATCGAAACTGTGCGACATAACGTTGTATGGCTTGGAGTTTAACGAGGATTTTCCGAGAGCCAGAATGTAAAGCGCTATCGGTTGCTCTACAGTTTTAGAATACCCACAGACATTCGCGCACAAAGGATAGTATAGATAAGTGTGAGTATACGTGACCGAAAGAACCCACCTCAGTGTCTACGTATGTGCCGATGGTGACGAGTGAATTTTGCGTGTTTCCTGGTCCTTGGATAACCCAGCACAACCAACGGAATGCTGGCCGTCAGAGCTCCCAACGCTACGTACAGGTCGGACCCATCGGAGCGTTGAACTACCCTATCACTGGCCGTTTCAACGTTTGTGGGCTACTTTGTGGGTTGCAAATTGAACGTCGTCGCGTTTATTAGGAATGTTACCAGCTGCAATGGGAAGCATGTGTCGTTGGTTCTCCACTACCATCGCCTTTATCTCAGCCACGCGTAGGTAACATATCAGAACCTATATATCATCCAATCATGACAAGAAAACTGTCTAAACTATCTACCACCACGCATTTTTTCCCACTCAAATTCATCTTCTTTTCAATATGTCGATGTTCTTCGTTTCTCAGCAACGACACCTCAGGGGTCAACGAATTTTTCTCGTGTCACAATTTTTATACACCAAGAGTGAACGAATACATCCGCGAGAACGTACATGAGTATCGGGAGACCCATCGAGAAGCAGACCATGCTAGAAACTCGACCCGGTCGAGGTATATAATCGAAATATGAGAGAAAAAATAAAATAAAATTCGAGAGCCAGTTCGATGGATCGATAGGTAGGGGGAACCGCATCCTCGCGACTTCGTCGGCCAATAACCCCCAACAATAAACTCCGAGATATCAAAGAAAAATCAACGGGTGCCTACATCCACGCTCTGCGCGGTTGTCCCTCTCCGCCTCGACGCAGAGTCCCGGGAATTGGCAATTGTGTACGTTTCAACGCTATTCCTCGACCCTGTCATTCTTTCTTCCTTCATCACCCGCCCGGCGAGGTCACCCGCTCGGCAATTCGTTCTTCGTCACGCGTCTCCGGGGTCAACGGTGTGCCCGTTTGCCGTCCTCTGCAACTCATTCGTTTTTTTCCCCTCGCTCGAAACATAATCTTTTTTTTTTTCATTTTTTCTTCTCTTCCTTTACGCTTTGTAACGTATATAGATATATAACGGCCAATCGTGGCGCGACGTTTTGCACTATTCGTCTCTATAGACCTGTTGTATTCTCTGATTCTTGTACGCTTTCTTGCTTCCCTTTTCAATGGTCGAAATAGCAGGGTCAGAGAGCCCGGACAGGGAGAGGGAGAGTTCCTTTCAACGGGACTGCCTTGGGTTACGACCATCGGCGATACAAGAGAGCAACCTTTTCTTCCGGGCTGTCACTTCAAGCCCGAGAACACATCGCCGGCGGTTCGAGCATCGACGCGTACAAACGATCCTTGTAGCAACAGAGAAGGCAGAAAAATCATTTCTGGAACTACTCCCCGAGCCAATATTAACGTCCACGTTGGTCAGTAGTTTTGAGAGGCATTTGCAATTATCAGTAACAAACGTACACTTGGCAAATCGTTTATTTTCTTCCCCTCGATCATTATTATCAAGCAATATTTCTTCTGCATGCGAACGATGAGTGGCTTTCTCATTGGTTGCGCCGGACAAAGAATGAAAGCTGGAAAGCAGAACAAAGAAATGATATGGGACGGCAGCGCCGCGTTTCTCTCGAAGTCCTTTCTTTCCCTCTTCGATATCTCGTTGTTGCTGTTTCCTTTTTGTTTCTTTGAATTTGCTTTCCCATCCAAAGTATTATTAGAGCAAGCTTGAGTTTAATTGTGTATGGAACTAAAAGTCTCGAAGTTTGAATGGCTAACGTATCCAAAACGGTCCCTAAACAGCGACAGCCAACCCCCCTTAGCTGTTAGCACTTCTCTTTCGTCCGTGATTGAGAATTTCACGGCGCAAAAAACTTTTTCGTCTCGATCTCCTTCTGTGCTACAGAAAGAGGAGACGGAGTACTTTTACGGGAAGAAAGTTCGGACGTCGCGGGAGGAGCTAACCGGCCCTGCGAATGTGTGTGAGCGCTGGGCGAGAAAGATGTGACGAGTGGCACGATAGGAAGAATAAAAGAAAAACAAAAAGGAGGCTGTAAACGTTTTATCCCGCTCGAAGGTGGACGAGGCTGGGTCGACGAGTTTGTGTCTCGGAGTTTCAGTGTGGAAAACCGAGTACGAGCCGAGTAGGACGGAAGATGAAAAAAAAAGAATGAGATACAGTGAGAAAAGAGAAAGTGATGCTGCAGTCACAGTTGAGAAAGAGACGAGGCAAGAGAAGAAAAGGAAAAGGGGGAAAGTACAGTATCACGGCGTAAAAGCTGGCAGTCGGTAGACGCCGGCCGAGAGAGCCTTCAGGGTAGCATGGCACTCTCATTCTCACTGTACACCTCACCCCTTTCGTTGGCTCGCTCGCTTCCTGTGTTCTGTCTCATCTTTTAAACCTCCCCTACCATTTTTCTCGCATTGGCGTGCTACGAGAGATAGGTAATGGAAGAAGCTTTCGCAACAACGCTGCAAACACAGCGCTCATCGGACGCGGAAGAATGAAAGAATATAAAAAAAATAAAACAAAAACAAAGGAGAACGGAGCGAAACGAGTAGACGGGCGATAGATAAAGAAAGACAAGGGAGAAGAAAAAAAAGCGATGAAAGGAAAAAGAGGATACAGATGGCCGGGAACTAAGTGTTGAGCTTTGAGCATGCTCCCACGAATACTGAGAGTGAACACCGCACTGCTACGGAACGCTGATTCGAGATAAGTAGAAATATCCCGTGTATAGTCGGACACGAGCATACATTTTCTCTTCTCATCCCTTCGAATTTGTCAATTCTCTACCAAAGAAGATATGTGTTCTTGTAACAAGTTTCACGACGACTCAGTTATCACAACGCGTTATTTTTTTTTATTCTCATTTTTATAGTTGCTGCACGTATCAATTCTTATCGTGTGTCCAATGCCACGAAACAGCGGCGAAATACACGTTTGACCGATCAACTATGATACAAGGCTGCAAATCATTTGGTGTACTGACGAGTAAAAAAGGAGGAAATAAAGCAAGCAAAAGGATGAATGAGGATGAGCCGAGCGGTAAACACTTGCCGGGGAACAGCATCGAAGCATAATGGATGCTTGGACAATAGAGGATGATGGGTGGTTTGGTGCCTTACTTACGGAGTTACATTGGCTCTGTTGACGATGGAGCTAACCCCTCTTCCTCTAGCCAGACGCTCTCGACATCATGTTCTCGCTCTTTGATGACGAAATCTCGCGACAGAGAGGGGTGGCTTACATGAAGCTCCGAAGAGGATTTGGGGGTAGAGGGACCAAGGGAATCACATTGTGACGAGAACACGGCCCGTCGCTCGGTTTTCTCCTCGCCACTCTCGACTCCTCCCACAGATTCTTTTGAGACTCGGGGTTCCTCTAGGCCGACAGATTCTCGTCGGTGTTTTCTCCTTTTCTCTCCTCTTCCATCCTCTGTTGTGTACGTATCGCGTTTAATAACCGTTGAAGTTTGCGTTTTGCCCTCGACATGAGAGTACACGAGGCTTTTGTTGACCGTCAACCAGTGAGCGCTTCGTCGTTGATGTCGCCGCGAAACGTCGACGGGAGCTTTCACTTGTCCGTTTGGTGTATTGTCCGCACCTCGAGAACTATGACCAATGCTCTCGGCTCGACGTTTCGGTAACACGGGCTTGGTTCAACGTGTTGCTACTTCTGCAGTACGGGCCGCAGTCTTCGAGATACTGAAAGCACTTGCGGCTCCGCCGTTAGAGTTTAACTGCGACAAGAGCTTTGTATGCTTAGAGTATATCGTGGGCCGTGGGAATAACCAAGACATTCCCGTATCACGAGCCGTTGAAAACAGTCACGGCGTCTCGTTGCAATCGTGATTCTTTCTCAATGGACACGAGAAGAAACTGCAACCTGCTGCAGCAAGATTAAGCAGAGTATAGTAACGAGTAGATACAGGTATTTTCGTGACCGGAATAAATGTCCAACTGAGTTCATGGCGCTAACCATGATTCTTCCACCTACGATGAGGGGTGAAGCTGCACCTCCTATGAAAACCCATTCCGCGAAACGAGTATTGAAGTGCTCGGGATTCTCAAGGTTCGCAAATCTCTTCCTATATTTTCCACTATTCTCTTTCTCGTCTCGAGCGCGTTGTTCCTTCTGTGCCGCTACAACTCCGGGAGGTCGTCACAATAACGGTCGACGAGGGTCGAATCTTACCCCTTTTCCTTCGCTCTTCTCTTTATTCTTGTTCGTTTTCTTGGTTTTTTTTTTCATTTTTTTGTTTTTCCTGTGCTGCAAGAAGGTTCCGACCGGAACGAAACGGCAGGACGTTACGCGGCAACGAGGCGACGATGCGGAGAGCACATTGAGACTCCGTTCGTAACAAGTTTTTCTTCTACCTACCTAGAGAGAGAGAGAGAGAGAAAGAGAGAGTTAAACTGTTCTCGGCCCTATTCACCCTCTACATCTTCCATACCTCGATCCTTACACCAACGAGTCAACGGGGCTCGGAAAAGTACAAAGACCCAACGACAGTGAGATATATATAGAGATAGGAGGGACTATGGGAAAATTCACGAACTTTGTTGTAAATTCTCCGAGCTATTTTCCCTTTGTTCTGAGAGATGCCATAGCATTTTCTCCATTCTCTCGTATCTCGTCGTCGACGTGAAGCGCGTTCGAATAAAACACGATTGGGCTTTTCGCGAGGCAGTAAGCGCGCGTGACAGTAACGCGAAGGTGCGAGATGGCAGAGAGGAGACGAAAGATGCGAAACGAAGGGAATAAAGGGAGGGGGGAGGGGTCGAGGGAAACGACAGAAAGAGAAATGGGAGAGGGACGCGAATCCGACGAACCGAGTGAAATTTTCGCGAATGTCGAGTAAGTTCATTTTTCGCTCTTTCTCTCTCTCCTTCCTCATTCATACCCCTCTTTCTCGACTCTCGTTCTCTCTTAACCCGCACATCTCGCTTGCTCTCACTGGCTCTCGTTGTACGGCAGACCAGGCTGCTCACGTAATTTCAAATTGTCTGTCCAACTACTAACTAGTTGGCGGGAGAAGCGACACGAAGGGGAACGAGGAAGAGGAGGAGATCAGGAGAGACGACGAGTGCGTCGACGTGAGACACAGAGAGGAGACTCCAAAACGAGGTACGAGTAAGAGAGTGGAAGTTTACTCGCGAAAAGCTTCGCATTCTCCGGTTGGGAGATTTCGATAAAATTTCGCGAATCATCCGACGGAATTAGTGCAATACAACATCGTGGCAATGAACTCAAAGAACTCCGGAAGGAGAAGTCGGTTTGCATACCTCTAGGAATACTCAAGTTTTAGTTATCAACGTGAATATACCGATGGCGAGATTATATACCGAGGGAACGACAGAGAGACGTGACAGAGGAGAGAGAGTTTTTGGAGATCGCTGGTGCGGGAGATATCTCGAGACGAAAGATTGAGGGACAGATTTCGTAGCGGCGAAATGGAAGGCTACATCGGGACTTCTAAATATTGGGTTGAGGATATGACAGTTGGGAAGAGAGCAAAGTGAATCCGACTCTACGATGGCGGGACGGGGCTCCGCGGTAACGCCTCGTTTGTGTATAAGCGGCGCTCAGCGCCGTCGTTAAGGCGCCCTTACGCGCACCTGCCGGTGTATATGGGTATTTAGGCCGTCAAGAGGGCGCTCGAAGGTGGGTGACCGTATACTCCTGTGCAGCACCCAGCAGCAACGGCAACGTGGGAGTACGACCCTCTCCAACGTTTCAGATTTAACGATCGTTATCCGGAAGCCTCCGGCTTGTCCTCCCCTTACCAACTCCCTCCCATTCCTTTTCGCGCAATACTCCTTCATATGGCTCTCTATACATCTAGCCGACCGTGAGAGACTACAAGCCTAGAGACAGCGTAAAGTCTCTCAATCCACAAACATGAGGAAAGCTCTAACGATTTCGCATACCAGACGAGTGCATCTTTTCCATGCGTTCCGTCGTAACGACTTTCCACTTAACCCACGGCATAACCGATGAAATTTTATCGCCGACTATAGCGCAAAAAAAATCTGTTTTTCGTGAAAGAATCATGAAATAAAAATGTGGTGGCATGATATGGATGGCGAATAAGGTATAAAAACCGCATTGTGTGCATGAAATTCAATATATATATACCTTTTTTTTTCATGGTGACTCTTTTCATCGGGAGTGAACATTCGGGATTTAACAATACGCCGAGTCGTTGAATGCGTACCATAACGCGAGTATGTGTACGATATCTACTTACACGAGTAGGTAGAATAGAATAGTCGATTCTCCTCTCGGATGCTCACGAGCAGGACGATTCGCAGTCGTAGATAGTCGAGGTGGTACATGGGGACAGAAGGACATGCATATAGCACTCAGAACGTAGCGAGATACTACTGCCGGCTTATCGATCGATATTGGACAATTGAATGGCGATTTCCCCGCGGGCCAATCGCCGATTCCATCGAATCGCAATCGACTACAGCGGTGTATACACGATGTAGTTTCTATCCTATATCCTACAGTAGTGCGGAATACTAGTGAAGCGCGAGGTTCACTATATTACCTGTGTATGTACGAGCTGAGAGAACGCACGCTTGGCTCGGCTTCGCTCACTCACTAACCGACGCTCACTTTCTCTGTCGTTCCTATAACTATTCCTACTGCATGTATGTGGATCCACCCTTCTATCGTTCCGCAATCCCCCTACTCGGTCGCTATCTCTCTTCCGACAAACAACCCCGGTGTTGGCATGTACACGAGAGACTGAACAGAGAGAAAGAGGGAGGCCATAGTCGACGATAGACTGGATTTCAATCCGCGTGACTATACTGTTAGTAGGTGCGGGCAACGATAGAGAACTCGCGGTTCCATGGTCAGACAACAGAGCAGAACTAGCGGCGTGACGAATTCGCGTCCAGCACTGATCGGACCTAGTCTATAGTGATGCGTCCTTCCACGCCGTACTATAGACAAACCCTGCCCACTGCTGCTGCTCCTCTGTGTCTCTATATCACTCGGAATGTATAGCTCAAACTGATTCAGCGCGTGTCAACGCTGTTTGCTTGTGGATCTGTCTGGTTCCACTTTGCCTCTTCGCGTTATTGCAATTCCGGCCAATAGACAAACAAAAAACGTTTTCGTATTCAAAGTTACGAATACAGAGATATTGCAATAGATACAAATGGAAGACGCTATCAAACATCTAAGAATTCGCGCGAGGATAAGATTTCGGAAACAGAGGGAAAAATCGAGAAGCTACATTTTTATTTGATATTGCCAGATTACAATAGGAAATATAAGGCCTTATTGATAATATCAAGCAGGAGAAAAGGAGGGTGAGTCGGAGGTGATTTGAGGATTGATGACTACAAGAATTTTAGCTGTTGGTGCGTTTTCCTAGAAACAGCAGCATGAAACTTCTCTCGGACGATTAGAGCTGAGCTGAGCGCTCTGAACGATGACGAGCGAGAATCGTGCGGGCGGGGATGAGTTGGAACGGATCGAGGATCATGATTTCACTGATGGGAAGCTAGAGAGGAGAGTTTGTAGCGTTGCGGGAGAGTGGGGAATTTGACGAGAGATGACCGAGGAGAGAAATCGGGGTTGAGGGGGTTGGTTGAACGTGCCGCTGTTAACAGTTTCCGGGGAGTTAACAAGGTTTCGGATCTGCGGCCCTGTCCGAACCTCAGTAGCCACTGCGGGGTCGCGTTGCGGGACAATAGGACGACATTAGGAACCCCTGGCCAACTAAATTCACCGCCATGCTACCGGCATCCCGCGCGCAACCCTCGCTCATCGCGCTTCATCCCTCTTCATATGTATAGACTCGCACCATTTCTCCTCTCTTCCCGAAGACCCGTTGTACATCGAAGCACCCTCGTCTCCTCCAGCATCCCGGCCCAACAGCACACCGGATTTCCCGCGCTCGTGGGACCCGCACGTATCTTCCCTATACCTAACTAATTGGCTAGTTCGATCGAGAATTCGCTACTGAATCTCGCTGTTATTGAATGGACAATGTAAAAATTGCGCTTTTTCGTAGCCGTATTTCGTCATACTCGAATTCTACGTGATTTGTTTCTCTTCTTCGCTTAGTAGAAAAGGAACGTTTTTTCACGAAAATGATGAAAAACTCCAGATTTTGAAATAATTTCTTTATAACATGATAATTGACATACTCATGGAACTTGCGAAAAAAATACGTCCAGGTATCCTCTTCATCGCATTTTTAATTGGCCTTTTTTATAACTCGTGTACGTTTCATGTCGTCAAACACAATAGTTACCATGGCTTTCCTGAGAGAGTATGGGAAGTTGACAACGCTGTGTAAAAATACCCAAACACGCAAATTTTACGAAAACCCATGGAACAAAATGATTCATTCGTCATTTCGAACTTTCAACCTATGTAATTGTCTCTATTGATCGCCAATTTCCACTTCTAGTCCAATAATGGACCCGAGTCCGAGTGCCGAATAAATCCCAAGTTGAAAGTGAAAAGGAAAATTTTGTAATAACGTCATTGTCAAAATGCGTCCGAGCACGGTAATGCTGGTTTCTAAATAATAGTAGATACATATATTTTATCCCAGGATGTGATGATCGACTAAAGGTTATAGAGGTTTAACAGCTAATGACATGGACGAAGAAATTACAAGATAGATATCATAAACCCTTCTCATCCTTTTGCCTCGAAGGATATGTATTACTGGTTCACACATCTATTAGAATATATATGCAGCGACTTTGTTTAGCGGAGCATCGGTTGACCACGGGATATAGTGGGCCAGACAATCGTTGAAATGCTGCCGAGTCAGCGAGGCATCCTTACCAAACCGAAGTTTGGCACGGGCGCGCGAAAACAGAGTGCAATAGTTATAGTTTGTACAGCAAGGGAGAGTGAACAAGAAATAATTAGATCGATAGATATAGAGAGACGATTTCCCGTTACGGATCGCGCACAAGAATTAATTATTCCAGGAAGCAAACCAAAGGCGGATTCCTCGGGGCTTGCGTAATAGCGTGGTAGAGAAAGAGCAGAGACATCCCCGAACCCACCCAACCTTCTAGGTCCGTCCATTCCTCTCTTCACTTCCCATCACGCCACCGCCACTTGGCGCTCTAGCGTGAGTCTCTCTCGACTTCGTGTGCTCGTCACGTTCTCGGCGAAACACGGCTTTCGACTATGTCTCTCATCGTCTCCGTTCCTCTCGAACGCAGCATCCGAAGCCTCTCACGAATCCTTATGCAGGCAGGCAGACGAGAGTCGCCCCGCGGGATATCGCGAGACTGGCGAACGAGAACGAGACCATTCCCCGTTCGGGGACGAGTTCGACCTTCCAAGCCTGTCTTCGTTCATGCTCCCCCGGTGCACCTTCCGTCTCGATTTATATACATATATATATCGATTTCCAAGAAGAATTCCAATCTCCGCAGAAACGATATACCTACGATAGCGCATAGAGGATTGAACGTTTGTTACCTATACACGTGCGTGTATATCGATAGATATATCGATCAAAGGCGTCAAAGTTATCGTATAAACGCATTGGGCCACCAGCGCGAGCGAGACTTTTATACCGTGCGAGTTAGACCACCTTATACCGTCTCGGCATACCAGACTCTCAAAACCTTTACATTGGCCCATACGTAACTTTCAACCGTTCTGCACGATCGTCGCTTCTGGAATATGACGATAAAGCGTGTGCCAACCGAATGGACAGAGAAGGGTGAAAAGTTGGTCTTGCAGGAGTTTGCAATGTGTTGCTTCGGTGGTGCATAGCCTAGTCCTGTCTCATACAGATATGTTTGATTAAAGTAGGATGATTGTGAATTAATTACCTTCCCAACCGAGCACACAAAACCCAGCGTTACCTATGACTCTGTGATGATTTTCAGCGACAACATCGCTCTACTTCTGCAATATTTTTCATAAATACTCTGAAAAAAGGTCCCGAGTGTCTACATTCATATTGCGAAAATGTGATTTCATAACATAAATAGTAATCATTTTAAAGCGCCAAAATGATGTATGCTTCTTTTACTTTTCTTGCTATAGTTGCCTATTTTATGAGTACAGTTACCGACTCTGTTAAAAGCTAAATAACGTTTACTGAGTATTAAATTGGATCGTCTGTTATTCGATTATAGAAAGAGAAGCGAAACCGTCAGCTCGTGAGCAACATTTTCAATCGAAAATTGTATGTAATAATCGAAATAGAACGATACATCGAATATAGAACGGAACATGAAGAGAAAATCATGAGGTCCATGTGGCTTCGTGTATCACAAATCTTTTACCGCCATGCCCACCGGATATATAACCGCGTCGCAAAATCTCGCGTATATTACGCATCGAGAAGAGAGAAAGTTGGAAGTGACGAGCTAAATCCTGCGGAAAACGCGAGATGCAGAGGCTGAAAGGGGGTAGAACCTTCCGGAAGTTTAAGATCGACTTTAGCCGAGATGGGAAAGAAGCCGAGAGGGCTGCGCAGCGTGCAGGAGGTTGGGTTGCTTTCCCGTATAACTATACTATAAGCTGAGTAGAAAACGCTGGAGGTTTCTTGAAAGCGCGCGCCGGAAGTAGCCAAAACACATTTCCTATCCGAGGCGTATTATGCCTCTTACGCTTCCATAAAAAAAAGACCCTCTCGCTTTCGTTCACAAACACTGAGCTCTTGGCATTCTCTCGTACTCTCGACAAACATTAATTAATAATCTATCGAAGAGTTTGCTTTATCCTCGTTTTTCAATCCTTTTTTTTTCCTACGGTTTCACGGCGAGGGATGTGAGCAGCCCTTGTCGACGCATCGGACACATTGCAGACGCGAAAACGGCTTCACGTATGCCCCAAGCCTAAATAATGTATACAGCCGAACAATGCCGTCCATGTGTGTGCTAACAAGCCCCTTGTATGTGTGTGTGTGTGGAGGGCGAAGGAGAATGTCTCCATGCATTTCCAATCACTGTGGCGTGACTCTCGGAAAAGTTTGAATGCGGTGAAACCGGAGGGGTTAGGAAAGGCGTGGACGTATACCGCGACAACCCAGGGGAAAACCCCTCAGGGGGGAGGGGGGCATCCCAGGTACCGAGCGAAGTTTCCATACAAATTACTGGAATGTGTACAAACCATGGAATATCGATTATCAAAGATGCGTTTTATGTGGTGAAGTTGTCACTTTTAATTTTCAAACGTAATAGAAATTTTAAACTCTTTTTGTTACTTACTGTACCAGATTAATATCGACAATCGTTATTTTCGAATATCAAAAAATAATGAGGAATCGTCTACGAAATTAATGCAAAGAATTTATCTAATCATGATTTTAAAAATCCATAACTACGATCTGCCGTAATTTATATGTATGCAAAACGGACCTTTTTTATAAATCCCTCTCAAACATTTTTTAGACCAAGAAGAAAATCGGATTAAATAGCCTTGTTTTCATTTGTATAACGCACGTAAATCAAGGCTCGTCGTTGCACCGCCGTTCATTTTTTTTAAATCGGCCACGACGGTATTACCCGCTGTGCAGCATTAACCCGCGTTACTACTGGTAGCAGCCAAGCGAGGAACAAATCATATTAACCGCACCGAATTGGGAATTCTCTCTATTCCCATCGTGAAATCCGTTTTCCCAGATCGAGAACACGTGACGTACGGTTGAACCGGCGACGTGACTGTGTCGATATGGCCGAATGATAATAATCGCATAAACAACGCTATGTATACCTGGAGAGAATCGAACGGAAATCGAGGTTGAGATAGATTTCATTAATTATTCCATCTCTGCTTGTCTCGCTCGGTTAACATTATCTCCCCCTCTTGAAATCTCTCACGCACACTCTCCGGGTCATCCTCAACGCTCGGGTTCGACGTAAAGTCGTATAATGTCCAGTACCGTATTAGTGTTACGCGTCCCGCACACGCGGTACCGCCAGGTACGCTATGCCCCGCTGCTTCTATACGTGTATGTTTATCTTTTTTTCCATTTCATTTTGTCGACAGCTACAGTGAACGTAGCTGAAATCGGTGAGTGAACACACATGCACATGCTTCGCATAACCATCCCCCGGAGTACAATCAGGAACGCGTTGCAGGGTATGCTGTGCCTAGTTCTCTCTTGCACACATTTCCGTTAACCCGCGTAACCGAACGGACGCTCACTGTTCGCCACCGCAAACATGACGTATAACCACAGGAATTTTGTAAACAACACAGAGATTTTTAAACTCGATGCTGAACACGTTCATGAGGCTATGGAAACGGGGAGACACGAGTGTACTCAAAAAGCTCGACGAACGTGTGGATGTCCATTGCCGAAGCTTTTTAGTGGATACAGCTCGATGTATTCCCGTTTTCACGGTTAAACATAATAATCACACAATCAAGTCTCGTCCGCCACGAGCAGCGTTGGATGATAGAGATTTCATGTGTGAGAGCCTCAGCTCAACAGTTTGTATTTTGGTCGCGATATATTTCGATAATAGAATCTTCTGGAAATTCGCGCCATGTGAGCCCCTCTTGTGGACCGTGCCTCGATATACATGATACTGCTATACTCGGATAAACACAAACAACGGATACAACTATGCGATAGCTATGATACAATAAATAGGCGAGGCCACCGGTGCGCTGTATTCCCTCGAGTCTCCGGTCACCCAGCTCTACTCCAACGGAAACTCGAGCCGATTCTCATATCCAATCCGTCGTCGCACATAGCGATTTGCAATTACGTGCCCGATTACAACGATAATCCAATATTCCGTGCCAAGGGATATTTGACCATATTGTAGCTTACACTTTACATGTGTGCACTTTTACGTTGTTTTTCCAATAGCTCTTTTGCTTCCATGATCCTCTTTCGCTTATTACTCCATACACTTATTTTTATCTCATTGCGAGCTAATCAGAGAAGTAATCATTACTAGCAAATTACATTATCCAACGAATATCTCTGATATTGTTTAAATTTTGTTTCCTATCTCGTTTGCTCCGATATCCACTAGTCGATATACATCAGATTTGCCTGCGCTGCGTCGCGTTATTATAAGCTCTTTTCGCGGCCGAGTGAGTCCTGGTTATAACGAGAGCACTCGGTCGCTACGGCACTCGGAAGGTTGGCATCGTTGGCAAAACGCAATTACCAACGTTCGTTAATCATACACGCGAACGTTGGAAATGGCTGTGTAGGAATGACATTAACGTAGTTAGCCCCCGTTCCCTCCCACAATATCGCTGGTGAGGGAGCGCACCGGTATATCGAAGTGGTGGTTTGCCCTATGCCCGTCGCATCTTCTCACCCTGTCTCTCTTTCGATATTTTCAACCCCACTAGATACGATTACAAGCCCGCGATTACAGCGCGCATACGTGGCAGCACCGATGGCACTAACTGAATCCACTTTTCCACCTGGCACTTCGATTACTCTCGTTAATCGCGGATTGTACCTGTATTGCGTGAAACACCGAACAAACTGAACGCACACCGTTTTGTACTTGCGTTGACTGCTGCAATGTGATCACAATATGCGGAATCCCTCCCTCGTTTTATCACGAATATGCGTACCGGTTTCTGACTCATTTTATATTTTTTCATCGAGAATCGTTCGGTAAGCAATTCGGGCGGTCTGGCTAGCACAAGGTACTTATCCAATTTTTTTTGCGAGTAATGTGTATTTCGTATTTGTACCGCATTTGAACAATGATACACACAGATAAGAAATCATAGTAATAATTATGAGATCGTTTTGTTCAATACTTTGACGGTGTGCTTTCAATTCTTTGCAGCGCAGTTATATCTATGTTTTCTTTTGACTTCAAAGGACTGTGAATGACGTAGTAGCTTAAAGCTCGAATTGAAGCCAATGGAAAACATAATAATTGAGTCGCGAGTACGATATCAATAAATCTTCTCTGCAACTCAAGGTAAACCCAACAGGGGAAGTAGATGCTGCGATCTTTTTAGCAGAGCATCTTGCACCAGTGCGGCCCAGCATCTCTGCGGATAGAGAGCCTATAACTCGAAACGCGGCATCCCTCATTAATCAGTCGGACGTGGCATAGGTGCAATTATCCGACAGTAATTAACTTCGCAAACTGCAACTCTCGAAGTTTGTGGGAAAGGCGCGGAGTGGCGAGACGGTCGAGGAATTAGAGTGCGAGAACTAGGAGAGGTATGTTTATGTGATATATAGCCGGCAGGGGAGCATGGGGGAGGAAAGCGAGTGGATGTGGTAGTGAGTGCGGCAGCGAAGGTGATCGTGAAGGTTGCACGATGCGCTATAGTAGAGATGGGCTTTCGGTGGATGACTGGAAAGCTGTACAACCCGTTTGGCCCGACGACCCCTCATTCCCTCATCCCATCTTTCGCCCTTCTCACGCTGTAGCCACCGTCGACGCTGCCGCTGCCGCTTCAGCCTGATGGAGCCGTTCACGAATTATACGGGTTAGCCCTGAAACTGGGCGGCAGCTTTTGCTCCCCGGGAAACTAATTTAACTCTCTCTCGCATCCTCGACGTGTATATCGAGGTGAGAGTGCAGCGTGCGATGGAGAAACTGCGTCCAACGAAAGCGGTGGAGAAACAAGCAGGACGAAACTGAATATATAGATTCTGTATACGTAGAAACTATAGCTGGATTCGTACGAACAATATTAGCCGACTGGTTCTACCTCGCACGTTCTCCTCATTCTCGGTAGCCAAAACGCGAACGTCGAGGAAACAGCGAGACAGTGGTAGAGCTCACGCGGTTTATAGGCAAAACTCGCAGTGAGGAAAAGCGGAGAGAACGTTGACTCGTGTTAAAAGGGATGAATGGACAGTTGATGCATGATCGTGAGCGGGAATGAAAAGATATCCGAGTGTGGGACGAGCCGCACAAAGAAATGGAAAACAGTGAAGAGAGAACCGAACAAAATGTACGCCGGTGCTCATTTCGTCCTTTTTTTTTGCTCTCTCTCTGCCATTGAGGTTTAATGGAGAGAAGAATCAATCCACGGGGCGAAGTAATCAAATACACAGAGGACTGTGGAACCGACAAGAGACAAGAAAAAAATGCGGCAATAGTTTCCACCGTAAGGAAAGTTAAGACACTCTGCGTATCAATTCTCCTCGATTATATTTTACATATATGCCGCGCCATCGATCTTGTCTGCATTGGGAAATTTAAAAAACCACCGAACTCCACCAAGCGTGTATATTATTATATTCAAACCCGCAGACGGTACCCGATATCGCATGTACGAGAGTTGTTCTAGAGCGCGAGGAGCACCCACTCGATTTCAAAAGTGAACTACTCGATGCTTTCATGCTGATGCTTGGCAGAGTTAAGCCTCGCGCGCATTCCACCAATCCGTGAGTAGATGAGAAAAGCGGTACGAGTAGCACCGGCGTATTTTCAATTCCCGTCGATTCGTTAATTAGACTCGAATCTGCGGATTGGCTTTATTCTTTGTCGAAAACGAAAAAAAAAAAAATGAAAACTCGGCCCGTGCGCGCTGCACCTTTTCCATGATTTTTGAATAAAGGAAAATGCCGGAGAATTGCCGGCTCGTTGTTCGAGGAAAAATGATTGCTGACGAGACAAGCACAGCGGTGAGAGAGAAAAATTCAATTCGATAAATATTGACTGTACTGTCGACAAATTACGGATCTCCTTGCTGCAGCATAAAACCGCGTGATTTCGCAACTTTGTCTGTTCACATTATGGGGCAAAAGTATTGAAAAAAGTATATGTAGAAAAAAAACAATGTCTCCAACCTTCTTTGAGCAATCTTCTCCTTCCAGTCTGCCCGGATGCGTTGCCGTTTTGTAAACGCTGTGTAAACAAGCGATAGAAATCGTAGAGGTGGAACGGAATATTTTTCCATAGGGTTTTCCCGTCACCGTGACCTGATTCTAGTCTCGTCCTCGTTGTTGACTCAAAAAATATCCACGAGGTTGGGTAAACCGCGGCGCTTGATAACCGAGGAGCAATGTAAGGAGGAAAGATTCTCCCGTAAATCCGACGATAATACAGTATAAGAGAAAACTAATAGAAGTGACATTTTTCGAAAGTCACGAGCTTAAAGATACAAGCCAAAGATACGGCACGTCTCCCATTGGTTTTCTCGGCCGAACAGATCTTTCGTCGTTCGTTTACACTAAATTATCTTTTCTTTTCCACATCGCCTCACGTTTATTTGCCCTCACTTACTCGTCCGCAAAGTCACCGCGAAATTGGTATGCGAAAGACGCAAGTCAAAAGACGGGCTAATACGAATTTTATCGTTCCGGGCTTTAAACCATTTAGTACAAGCGCACGATTTGATTTTTTTTTCTCGCTCAAAGCTCGACGTTTTATCGTGTCGCGTTTATCCGTTAGCGCGTGAAAAATCCGACGGGGAATCACTGTTGGGCGTCTAGCGCGAAAAGGGACGAGAGAAGTACACAAGAAAATAAAACCTGTGGATCTCGTTTTCTCGTTTCGCGTAGCATAATGGTGGGGTATATGTAGCAGTGAGTGATTTAACTCACCAGGATCGGACGAGAGATGCGCCCTCGTGAGTCTACATAGCTGCAACGGTAGATAACGGGTGTCCGCCCTCGGCGGTGACTTCGGTGGTGGTGGCGTTGCGCTCAAAAAACCTCGTTGCAATTCCCATCCGACTTCCTGGATGATGGAGGCTTTCCTGAAGTACGGCGTCACCTCCCTCAGGTATTTAACTGTAACACAAAGCGACGGGGCAAGCCGCGTTAGTTAAAGCCTTGAAAAGCAACAAGGGAAACTCCCGGAACAGGAAAATGTGTGGTGAAAACAGAAAAAAGAGAAATACAAAAAAAAGAAAAAAACAAAGGCGAACGCGAGGGGAGAGAGAAACGCGGAAAAAGAAAGCACAGGAAGGCCAGGAATAAAATAGAAATAAATAAACGCAACGGGGCTCGCGCACACATGTACACAAAAACGCCAGGACTTGCGGTACAGAAGCGTAGCGCTACGAGCACAACGGTGGAAATATAATTGCATCGAAAAAAAAACCATTGCGGCAGTAACGGCGTGGGGGCCACAGCGGGCGGGAATTCCCCTCTCAACTCCTGTCCGAAAACGTGAAATTCGTTGAACCAAGAGAGCCCGAGCGCGTGTATCCGAAGGGTTGAACTCGGGTAACGGATTTGGCTGCCGTTAGTCGCGCACACGCTACATCTGGGCCAAAGGTATGAATAAAAATGTGAAAAACCAACAAAACAATGTATAATAAATAAAAGAACGAAACAACCGAAAAGTGAGAGAGATAAAAGGCGGCGAAAAAAAAGAACGGTAGGAATAAAGAGGCTGAAGGTATACACCGTGGGGTTTGAGGGTGTCTCTCGCTCCAGAGAGGATGCTTCTCTGCGTCTCTGTATACTAAACTACAGTACAACATTCGTTATGTTCACTCGCTCGAAAGTAAAATGCTTGTGCACTGGCCTGGCACGCATTGAGTGTACGCGTCCGGTTCGTGCACGCGTGTATTTTCATTTCTATCCTTCCGTCTGTCGCCCCCTCTCGGAAACTCGTTTTGTTATTTCATCCATGCTTTTTTTTTCTTTCCCGTACACACTCTATTCTATTCCCGTTCATTTATACAGGTATGTATTTTTACCAGGCTGATGCGCGCGATACCTCTCGATTACGAGAAAGAGAGAACGAAAGAGTTGAAAACGATGTGCGTAAAGTGCTCGTAGAATTGCGCTTCGGTGGTTGCAGTTTGCGCTTGGAAAAATCGCCTCTCACGATAATATCTGTCTCGCAACGAAAAAAAAAAAAAAAAACAAACAACAACCGCCGGTTTATCACTAGTTTGCACGTCGAATTGTGCCTCTCGCAGAATAAACACATTCCGTGAGTATTCGGTTCCGTGATATTCGTTTGTAATGTTCGAAACTGCCGCCACCGTTCGTTGCTTGATACATATGGATCTCACGGGATTTTCATTGGCGCGCCGCGATATGATCACATCGATTATAGGGAAGTGCTGGTACATACGATCCTATGGGGCTTTTTTCGATGAAATTCAATCATACCGCGCAGCAGATTCATACGTGTACGTTATAAAATAAATCGCCAAAGTCGAATAACGCACTATCGGGCACTCGTTTCCTCCCCTCAAGTTTCTTTTTCGCTTCTCGAACTTTTTTGCTCGTCCTCGCTCTGCGCCGATAGCTATTTTCTCACACCCTCCTATTCTCGTCTCAACGTCGACCAATCGATATTTACAATCGATTCGGTATTAGCTCCCACTTCTCCCGTGGCGCATCGCACCTTTACGATCGGTTTTTACGGCGTACCCCATTTCGCGTAAACGCGCATATAGGGGGTTTTCGACCGAGCTACGAAGCTTGCCTGGTTCTACGTGCGCACGGGGGCTATGGGGGTGTGTTTTAGCTGTTGGATAGGACAGAGAGCAAGCTTCGATCTCGGGGACGACGCCGGGACGCCGGATGCACGTCTCGTACAGGCAGTTTCAAGCTCATGGAGAGAGAGACAACGGTTCAGCTCCCCCTACTGCTCTGTACATACTCTGCTCTCGTTTTCTCCGCTGTTCTGTCTCTCATACTCTTGGCGTACCGAGCTTCGATCGTTCGTGCTTGACTTTAACGAGAGGGACCGTGCCTCGCATTGCCCTGAAGTATTCTAGGATCACCCTCTCTCTCCGATCTCGCGCAGTGCTTAATAAACCCCAAAAGCCGTTTTGACCGGACGACGTCGGACGAATCATAAATCTCGTGTCGAGCTATTGAAATAACAAAGGATATCAGACATCAGAGACCCGTTATTAGAACTTTAACCTGAACGGTAACTTGGCCCGTTGGCACAGCGTACAATACATCGTTTTTTAGCCATTCAATGTTTGCTTTGTGGGTAAGAGCGAGTGAAATGTTTTCGGCGAATCAAGATGTGAACCTTAGTACTCGAATCTGCTCAGGCTCGGCCGCCAATAAAAGCTGTCACAGCTTATCAAGAATATCGAAAGTTTTGAAGACGGAGGTAGATTAGTGTCAACGGTATCCATTATTGATCTAATAAACGCTAGTATTCCGCGAACGACAAAATGTCGGTACCCTCGACGAAACGACATTGTACGGTTTTTATCTTTTTTGTACGATTTACTCAAACATAGAATCGTTCTTATAGCAAGCGTATTAGTTCGGATGAGAAGAGAAAGTTGTAAAGCCCCCATGGACCGTCTTCCCGACACTCGTCGAAACCAATTCAGTCGGAGAATTGCCCTCGAATCATGCGAGCTGTAAAGACACGATCGCTTGCAGCATAGTTGGTTATTCGCCGTGTGATAAAGTCGTAAAGGCTGCTCGTTCGACATGTCCCGGCTTTTGCAAACCCTCTTAGCAGTGCTGCTGCACCTGCAGAATCAGCAGGCGGATATATATCGGTGCAAAAATAAGCCAAAACTCGCGGAGCGCGAAAGTGAGTGCGAGAAATCGCGAGCGGGCTGTTACGAGAGTAACATCGACTCCGGTGAGAAAACTCGATGAAAGGGGTGAGAAAGAGAGTTTCGCGAAACTATCGCTACCACTTCTGAAGGGAGTTGTAACGATTTAACGGGCGCCGTGCGGTGGAGGTGTTCGAAGGATTCAGGCGTGCCAGATAGAGCTCGAGGGGATGATACTCGCGTCGCAACCCCCTCACGGATATTACCCCGCGGGGCTCTAGGGTGGATCTATGGCCCTCGAGCACTCTCCGCGACGACGACCGTATACGTCCGTTTTGATCGAGCCGTTAACGTCGCTCCATTACGATCTTCGAACGATGCAGATTCATCCGTGAATTCCGCAATAACTTTAGCTATCAAAATCTAGCGTTCACCTCTCTATCGCCCAGCGGACTCGCTTGGTATATGCGCGCTTCCTATCCTTCTCTCGTATATATCCTATCGACGGGTCACACGAACGATCGGAGAACTCCCTACCCCTCGCCCCTTTTACCCCTTCGGCAAGAGGATGACCAATTCTCGGAAGCTAGATAGATGGAACAGAGTCAGAGAAACGAGAAGATATTATTACTCGACACCGATCTACAATGGCCGAACCACCAGGTCGACAGTTAAATTGGATAGATCGGAACTGAAAATTGGATGACATCTTCGTGCCTCGCGAGCTTCGACCGGACTGCTACTGACACGACCCATTGTCAACTTCTGTAGTTGCAGAAGCAAACTCCTCTGATATCGTAATAACGTCAAATATATTCGATTACCTATATGTTACCATGTGAGGCAGATGTATTTTTTGCATGAGTAGGTCGGTGGAGATGTGTCTTCGAAGGAAATTGTGATTTTATGACTCGCAGATGAGCAATTTTCTCTGATGAGCAGGATAGTGAATGTGCGTTATCCCAATTTACGAGTTATGTAGAATGCGAAATTCCAATCGGGATATGTTCAATACTTTTCCTATATGTAGATGAATTCAATGTTGGCCTACACGGGGATAAAACTTCGGAATTAAACATTAGACTCGAATAACATCTGAATAGTAATCTTTAAAGGAGAGCAATATCTGCGAATGTTTCCTATACTGCGCGAGTCTCTAACAAAGTATAGAAAAAGTCCCGATTCTGCTCTCATCCCACGATTACGAGTGTGGTGATCATTCCTATATTTGTCTCCCTGTATATAATTGTGTTCATGTGTTATCGCTATTAAATTTGCGCATATTAAACATTTATACGGAATTCGATTTAATAGACATGGGTCTTAGCCACTTTTTTTTTCGTTTTTCCTCGCAGACGAGCCATATTCTTCGATAACTGCGATCAATGTTGAATTTACTATTCAATCCGTGTAATCGATACTAAAACCAAGCGTACAAAACTTTTAGGTGTAATTCGAGGTACTCTAAGTGCGTGGAGCCGTTTTTTTTTTTTTTGAGTCAAGAGCTCTTCAGGTAATGGGCAATTTAGCGAGGTGTGTAAGTATGCAGGAGAAAAGCAGCAGCGGGTCTGCTTGTGTTCCTCTACCGAAAAGCCGAGCGTGTCCAGGAGGTTGCACAAGCACCAGGAGGCATTATCCGCTAGCCACGGCATTGAGGCGGTTTCAGTGGCCGTAGCTTGGTACACCGGAAGCTCGGACAAAGAAGCGTCCCGGCTTGCTCCGAAGTGTTCACCTACCAAACCCTTCCTTCTCTTGTCCTCGTCGCTGCCGCCGGCAGAGATAAGCCCGATAAGCCTTTACGACCTGGATTATTTATCGCCTCGTGTGCCACGACCGCGCGGGAGCCCCTCTCTTTCTCACTGTTACTTTCTCTCTCTATCTCGTTCTCTCCTACTCGCTCTCTCTCTTCTCTCTGCTATGCCACTTCCGTGCATACGGCTACGCAGTTACCTGCTGTTCCGAGCAAAAGGATAGAGGCCGCGGCAACTCGTTGGATCCTCCCACTGATCCACCCGACTATTAAATTTGCAACGATCGAGCGAATTAACGAATAATCTCCACGGGGATTAACGGAGCATCGCCTGGTGCAAAAGAAGCAATAACGATAAAATTGTTTTATAGTTTGTGATACACACAGGACGAATTGGAAAATATTCCTTGCACTGGAGCGAACATTTTCCGTAAACGACAATTATACAAATCTCAACTTGTCAATATTGAGCAACGAACTTTTTTTTGTCAACTCGAAGGAGTACCAGCCTTTTACTTCATAATTTCACCATATGTTCGCAAGCACAATAAGTGGCATTGGAACTGGGGCTTGTATTTTTCCTTCATATTCGATAGAAAAGCTTTACAATTACCGATACGATTTTTGCCGAGTTCTTTACAGCACTCTTTAATCACTACGGATTATACAACAACGTATTCAATAAATATCGAAAAACTTAATAGGCTGCATTCAATTCGTTAAGGGAACGTTTAAAATTTGTTATTTGCGTCACACCGTCGTCGGTAAGCTAGTTACAGGAGATTGGACAAGAGAACCAGAACATTGTGCGTGCGCCGCTACAGCACTTGTAATAGTAAAAGCCGTAATGTAACCCGCCAATTAGTCCGATTTGATTGCCAAGGCGCAGTAGACACGTATATGCAGTTAGAACGGTCACAAACGCAGCGGCTATTCATCCACTTTACACCCTTATTAATATTTCGCGCATTACGCTAAATTATCGCACGTCCATAAACCTGTTCGTTCTCTTGTCCTACCGTTCATTTCTCTCTCCGTATATATATTTGCCTGTGCAATTTGCGATGGCCGATTGGATATGCCTGGGGGTACGAGGTATCGGTGTAATTTTCGGATAGCCCCCGGATATACTCTGATACCCTAGAATTGTGACAATGCAGAGGATATGAAATTCCCGATTCGCGGTTTTCTATAACACACTAATCCCTGTTTCCGCATGCGATGGGTGGATGGACGCCAATAGTAGCGAGCAAATAAATATTCATTTAATCATAGGCACGTTACTCCGATCCGTGTGTACTTTCGTTCGCACAGTCGATGACCCATTCGTCTTTCGCACTTTCACTCTGCAAATCTCAATTTGATGAAGTTTCGCTGAGCTCGTTTTAAAAATAAGCCTCGACCTTGTCTTTCTATCACTGGGGATCGTTTGATATCTTAATTGGTAGATCGATTATTTGGTGATTTAATAATCTCTTCCAATCAACAAATCAATTGATTTTACGAGGGATTAGAATTTCATGTTCACGTGATACACGCCCGTAAAATTTTCTCTAATATATTCACGCCGTAACGAAAAAGATTACTCAATTTTCCTGTTAGATATTCTTCGAAGATTCGTCGAAGTTGTCGAGGCAGCAGGTTGATGGAAGCATTGCATTTCAATATAATCATTTTCCATATCACGTATATACTCGGAAAGGCAGATATGCGGAGTACCAACGATGATGCGAGAGGTTGCACGCAAGAGACGTTCATATCCCTCGCTCACGCCCTCTCACCTCTTTCGCCTTGGCTAAACAACCCCCGCAGGTATCATCCCCTATCGCGTGGGCGTTATGTAGTCTCTCGGGTGTGTGGCGAGTGAGCTGTGGAAAGGGGGCGGGTAGAGATGGGGTGTGGGGTTACCCGCGCGCGAGCTCTGCGGTAACGCAAATCGAATGGCCGCGTAAAGTATACGGCGTAAAACGCGAGAGCACTACGAAATTTCGATAATTTTCGCGATCGAACTGTTACCACCGTGGTGGCATTGGAGCAGCGTTATAGAAGGATCGGGAACCCCGCCAGTGTGGTACCTGAAGCGGGGAGGGGCGGGAGTTTGAGGGATCAAGGGGGTGGTTCCCGCCGCCGGCAATTTGTCGATTCGATCGGCGCGAACGATAACGAAATTCCCGATGCCGGGATAATCCGCGCTAGCACGCGAAATGAATTCGATGGAGGAACGCGAAGAGAGGTAGAGCTGCACAGAAACGTTATATGTGACCGATATATATTATACGAGGTTGGCGATTGTGTATGTCTGGGTGTGTAAATCGATGTGAATATCTACGGACGGTGAGATGTGGAGAACTGTTCGTGCTGGTAGGATGTATAGAGAAACGGAATCGCGGGAGAGAGAGAGAGAGAAACAGCGCTCCGTCTGGTGGTGGATATAACTCGGAGGCTGTGCGTTTTGGGGTCGACGACGCCGACGCCGAACGAGGAAGTGATATAGTCGAGCGATAATATGGTTTAACGTCGCCAGTAGTGGGCGCAGACTGGGATATATAGAGAGCGTCGACTGTGGGAGGGTTGATAATTTGTCGATTTTCACGGGCGGTACTGCTCGTCCGGTGGTCAATAGTTCGGTGGGTTGGACAGAGAGAGAATCAGCTCGGAGCGCGGAGATGCAGCAGTTGGACAGTGGCCAGTCTAGTGGTCGACCCGTCGACGGGGTCATTGATTCTCATTATAGTCCGGAAGAATAGATTTTCCCTTATAGCTCCTCCACAAGCACTTTCACACTTGGTTTTAGCTCGTCGTGACTGGTGGCATGATATTGCAACCTGGAAGGCGTCAGCATTACTTCCATTTGAGCATTACTTTCCATTGGAAAAAAGGTCCTTGATATGTTGCCATCCACATTTCCGATGTGGTCCAAAATTAGAGCTCTAGCATATCAGATTATCATTAAAAATAATTGCATGAACTACATAAGGATCTATATGGTCTGTATCCTGCTTACTTTCCAGCTACGATAAAAAAATTATGTGACTTACAACTTGTTTACCTTTAGGTCAAGTGTAAGAAGCAATTTTTATTGTATCTGGTTCATTTGCGGTCTAGATTTGCCACCAATATCCTGAATACCATTACAAGAATGACCTAAATTTACTTTTTGTAGAGCATTGATCAAAACGAGAGATTTTCAATGTCACGTTGAACTTTACACTTAGAGCGATGAACTTACTTAATAAAGAATCCTAGCTGCAGAATGCCACAACTAAAAAGAGCCGCGTGCCATTGATATGATGAAACGCATCTAAAATACGCGTACCGGATAATAAGCGTGTGGTATTGGGAGATCAATTTGCGAATAGAGCGAAAGAAACTCGTAAAGCACATCCTACCCTCTGTTGATGCCGCAGGGCATACAACAGTAGTAACCTCTACGTGCAACGGCGACGCGAATGGCGAACGAAACGAAAAGGAGAATTGTCGGGCCACAACCGCTCGTAGACGCTTCAGCCGGCGTTGCTGGTTTTGCGAATGGCCGCATTAAAAATCAAATAAAAATGTCAGCACGGCGAGAGAGCAACAACACATAGCGAGACCCAGATGTCGCAGCGGCGCCCGGTATTATGTTCAGCGCGTAGGCGATTCAGAGATAGAGATAGGTAGAGAGTAAAATTATAATAAAAAAAAAGCGAGATAGAGCGACAACCAAGGAAGAGAGAAAACGCGAAGCGAAATTTCCGGGTGAAGAGTGACGAATGGGGCGAGGGAAACGTTACCAGAGTTCCTGGTACGAACGGAACTACCCTTATTCCGATGCCCACGGCTCCGTGAACTCTCTCGCGAGTCTTATTTAGGTCGACTTGCCAGCTCCGGCGTGCTACGGATTTAATTAATTCTCTGCAGCATCGATCAGAGTTTCGCTTATTACTCTTTTTTCCCTTTGTTTTCATCATTCCTTCTAACTCCAGTCTTTGTTCGGAAACAAAAAGATATCGCGTTGTTCTGGAGGCTTTCACATAAACATACTAAAAGTATTGACAACATGCAATGAGTACAGATTTATTCCAGTGTAATTTGCATTCATATATGTATGATCCATCGTCTTTTTCAAATTCTGATAGAAAGATAAAAAAAAATCAATTATTCAATATCTCGAAGTGGTCGATTAAAATGTTGCGATGAAAATTAGTTCATTACATCTATAAAAATATGTATATGTCCCAGAAATATTTGAAATGAGGATCTCCCTGTGTTGCATGCGGGCGGAAATTGTCACGGGACGCGTTTCCGTTTTTGCCGGAGTTCGGTAAATCGATTTTTGTAGACGAGATTATATGATGTTTTGAAATAGCCGACAAAGTTTTACACGATGATCATATACACAGTGCCGTTATAAACACAGCCAACCAGGAAGTTGATATCCATCCCGATGGCTGATCCCGCAGCTCGGTCGTGTTGAAGATATTTTTAATATCCGGCGAAGGCACATCACTGAATCAATGTAGAGAGTTGGGCTTTTACAGCGCAGGAGGGATAGATCGAAATGGAGAAGATACGAGTTGGGCACACACAAACCAGTCAAGTGCAGGCAAGCGTTTCCGTGTTACCGCGTCGATCTCACCAGCCACATATACGGTGTTATACAGCTCACTTCCGCTCTCTTGTCTATTTCTGCTCGATGACCTTGGCGAGGATCGCGCTCTAATGAAATTGGACGGAAATTCAAGAGGCGTGGGCGACAATTCGTTCGATCCTGCTATCAGGAAAGCCCTCCAAAAAGATCTCCGAAAGATAAGCCCTTGTGTTGGAGTTCTTGTCTCGCGTCGTTTATACAAAGCTACGACCATCTGACACTGTTCCATGACAACCTGATGCATCCACTTGAGGCACGCCAAAAAAAAAAAGCACCCTTCGGAACTCTCATGAAGCTATATTCCGGAGCACAACGAAAAAGTGGAACTGCTCTCTCCTTCAAAGGAATGAGATGAAATGGACGAGATTAGCTATGGAACTGTTGGAGGGAACTCGAAGTGATATATAGTACATCGAAGGGGAATGAAACTTCTTGCAAGTCCGGCTGTTTTTCTCTTGGACCCCGACCCCTCTTGTATACATCTCTATTTCATTTTATTTCCTTCCACAAGTCCAAGACGAGGGCGCGTAGCGTAGCGCGACAGAGGGGCAGAAAATATACTGGGAATAGGAAGAAGAGATGCTGCAAGGATTTGCGAAATTGCGGAGCTCCTGTCCGCGAGGATTTCGAGCTTTTGGAAGTCCAGGAACGGGCGCCGGCTGTCCGCGAGGCTTCCCTTTCGCTCGATTCGTGTACCAAGAGGCATCAGAGAAGCTTGAAGCCAACGAAGGAGAAAAGAGGCAAAGAAGATGGAGACGGGAGATATTTGGGAGGTTGGGTTTGGTTGAAAAAGAAAGGGTGGCCGACAGGTGGTGGCGATCGTATACGATGAGCTTGCGGCTTCTTCGCTCTCCGACCCGCTCTTATACTTCCATCTTATTTCTCTCTCATCTTACACCATCTCTCCTTTTGGTCCTGCTGACGGAGGTCAGCCGGCAAAGGATACTTCGATCGTGCCACCGGTGGAAATTGTAGGATTAGGAGGAAAGCCACGAAGGTGGATGCCCCGTGCTGTGTGAAAAAGGAAGAAAGTGAACAAGGCGCTACCAGAGGAGGGATGAAGATGGCTAGCCAGGGCGGAAGTCTGCGGGAAAGGCCTCTTCGCATCCGATTGGGAGACACGCTAGGGTAGAGGGGAGGTGAATCTTGGAAGTGAATGGAGCCGAGAACCTGGAGGGTTGGAAAAAGACGGATAAAGGTACTGGAAAGTGGAGATCGAGGAAGAAAGGATGGTTTCACTGAGGGTCGAAGCGTTTAATCGGGTAACGGGCGAAACCCGGTGAGAGAGGCGTCTTATCATCTCGAGCGGAGAGGCTGCTATTGCCGGTTTTCCTTCTGGCAATAAAACAGGAAAAGTAGAGACTTCCGCAAGTTAGCCGGAGAGAGGGAAGATATAAAAAAAAAAACGGTAAATTAAAAGGCAATCAAGAAATCCTTGTGGAGACGCTCACAGATCTGTAAACCTCGAGGTGCTTTCGCAAGATACTTTTGTTTTTAGTACACGAAAACCTTGGATCAGTCTCTCGCTACGTATCTCTCTATCTCCCAATGGGTCTCTCCTTCCACTGGTACAACGTCTACTACACATCGTAGAGGTCTATCCAGAGAACGTTGTTGTTGTTCTTGTTGTTGTTGGTGCGCCAGAAACGAGGGTCGTAGGCTACGTCCTACCTGACAAACGGCCGTGGTCGCGCTTCCGTTCGTGTAACGCCGCACGATAAATCGACTATCGACTGCTACCGTAGGGAGGCAACCCTCCGGCTCGTTCATTCTATCGCAAGAGAGCGAGCGAGACGCAATGCAGCAGAGGAAAAGCTTCCGTTAGCTTTCGATGGGTTTGTAAGACCAAAAGACAGCATTGGCTATCGTGTACCGAAACTAACGACGACTCTAGCGCTATTTTTTCCCCCTTTTAAACCACATTCCGAACTATGCGCGAGAGGAAAACTTTTTTTTAAATGAAATAGTAAAGCTTCGCGAAAAAGAAAAAGAATAGTTTCCGCAAAGAGATACAGCGGAGTATGAGAAAAAAGTAAAGGAGGAATGACGATATAAATGAGAAATGGGAGGTGCGGAAAGTATTTCAGCATCGTGAATATAAGAATGGTGAAAATGCCTCGAATTCTAAGCGCTTCGCTGACTGCAAATGCTCACGCGTGAGTTTCCCTTCCACGATGATATATCGGATATATCGAATACGTTGAGATGTATGTAACTTTGCTATAGTGAAGGTTGCAGTACAGGTTCAATATTTTGGTATGGGAAATAGGCAAGAAGTCCGGGATTTTCGAAGCTATATAGCCTTCGCCAAACCCACCCCCGACGATTTCGCTATTCCATGCTCTACCTGGTTAGTCGGGTTATATGTACAACTGTGCAACAACGAGAGAGACATAGAGATCCAACGTAGGGTCTACTGAGCGAGAAAACGGGTCGGGTTGCGAGGAGGGGTGACGACAAATTGCCGATATTTGCGCCTGCATTATATACATGTATCCTTATGAAATTCCGTCGCTCTTTTATTGTAACGGGTTATGTGTACTTATATATATGTGTATATATATATATATAATATGTATCGCGAAAAATATCCAGAGAGAAAGGAGCGCCAGCAGCGAGAGACTCCCGTCGCTCAGCCGGAAACTCGAGCTCGTTTCGTAGATTCCCTCTTTTCCTCTCACTCCTTGCCTCAGGCCGTCAAGCGCGATCTCCCCTATTCTTTTTTATTTAAAAAAAAAAAATATATATATATTTTATTTTATACCATTCGCAGCCGTTCGTCGTCCCATCGAACTCCCGCACTCTTCGGTACACCTCGCGTCCTGTCTTCTGCAGTTTCAATCCCTCGGTAAAAATCAGGAACTCTCCGCGATTCAGAAGAGAGCAACACATTCGGGTCGACGAATTCCCGAGGGAATTTGCCCACCTTCCGATGCAGCGTTTGGCTCATGATGTTTTTCTTTCCGTTTTTTTTACTTTCTCCCGTGAGCTTCGCACACGTTCTCAATCATCCCGCATTTTTTTTTATTTAAATATTATTCTTCTTCGGTATGGGATATTTGATGCTATATTACCTCGGGAGTAAAATTACTCGCGGGATTACGATGAGAAGATGCGCGGAGTATTGGGGTTTCAAATCGAATTCGAGAGGCAGAAATGACACACAACTCTCGCGCAAAGGTGGATCGGTAATCGTTCAATCGATAAGAAATCTTCCAATCAAGTCGCCCCTTCAAAATTCTCCGCGTTCGTTTTCATTTTTTCTGGAGAGGGTTCCGTGCTCTCTCGTGGTTTTGAGATTCAACGAGGGCCGTTTAGATAAACAGTGATGAAGGCTGAGCGCGATTATATCGAAGAATGTCGTATAACGTTCGACTCTGAAATCACCCTCAAGACGACCAAAAAACTCATTTGCATAATTCTTCATCCCACCTGTACAAAAAAACAAACTCCGCAGCTTTAATTTTTTTTCAATAAATACTGTGTCCTCAGTCCGCTTGCCTGGTCTTTTTCGAAACGAGATACTCTTCGCTTGATCGTACATTCAATTCTGTTGAATATAACAAAAATGCAATAAATTGGAAATCGAAAAAAAAAAAAACCTAAGTTTTTGTATCGTCAATAACATCGTAAACGAATCGTTCGACCTTATGCAAAATAATTCGAGTTTCCAGTCCGTTGTCCTCGTCCCCGGTCGACACAGACATACACACACACACACACACACAAGTGTGCGAGTTAAAGGATATTGAAGATGCAGAGACGGGGTGGAGCGTAACGTAATTGGAGTGCATGCCGATGCGAGAAAAGCGAAGCCAAGCGGGACTGTGAGTTTCCGGGAGAACGAGATAATATATATGTATATAGACACATGGTGTGTGTGTATATATATATATATTACCTCGGGTATATCGATGGGATGAGGTGAACGATACGCGCTAGCTGCTGAAGGGTTGCAAAAAAAACAAAAAAGAAAGGAAAAAAAAGTCGTCAACGGATAAACGAAGTTAGGATGGCCGGTGAAACGGGAAACTGGTCGTGACAAACAGGCTCGTACGTAGAGCGTCGTCGCAAAAAAAAAAAAAACAGCAAGCTACAACGACAGCAGCAGTAGCAACAGCATCCTCTTCTCTTTCCACTTTTCTCTTTTCTGCATAGTGTAACGTTGAACCATGGTAAGCGTGGTAACTCATGGCAAGGCATGTTTGTATCTTCGCTCTGCTCTCCCGGGTATCCTCATCGTATCACCGTTTTCTCACTTGTACTTTTTCATGAAAGACATCGAACCAGACGTACTCGCACGAATATATACAGAAAGGGAGTGAGCGAGGAGGCGCTTTATCTTTGGTCCCTGGCCTCAAAGACTTAACGGGCTAACCCACCCTTGCTCCTCGTAGCTTTTTCACACGCATGCAGAATGTGCCTTCGGTTCTTCGGAACGTAGATCTTTTGCATTACCGAACGTAAACGTGTCGACGTAGTGTTCGGTTGGGAAACAATGAACGCTTGTAAAAAACGAAAGTAAAAAAAAAGTACGAGAAGGAGTCGGTTGCAAACTGAATTTCACGTTCACGTGGAAGGTTAAAGTATCAAGATACGGTGATGTGTGTGTGCGTGTATGGACGAACCATCGAAGGTATGTTCAGGATACTTCGACCCGCCCATCGAGGAAGAAAAAGTCAGATGAATAGAAAAGAGAGAGTTGAAAAAAAAGGTCGATGGGATAAGACGGAATAGCAAACATTAAACACATGTTATATAAAAAAAATTTAACCACAACTCATTTCTCATTGGTTATATCCCTGATCTATGAATTCATATGGAAAAAAAAAAAACGGAGTATGAATTGTCAAGATTCATTATCAAGCTGTGTAATCAAGCTGTGACTGGTCCAAGGTACCCCGCAGCCACCACCCTATATTTGTAGCCAATACTTTTTGTGGAGGTAGCGAAGGTTACCTAAAGAAACGATCAAACTCTGACCCATTTTGTATATAAACGGGTTCACTCAAGCGAGATCATACGTGCTCTATCTATCCGATGGAATATAGATAGAAGGTTGTCGCGAAGAGACGAGAAATGTCGACGACGTATTGGTTTCGTATAATGCACGTAAAACGAGGGTTCGCAGGAAATACCCTTATAGACGAAGTGAATACTAGAGAAAGGGGATGAGAGGGTTTACGAAGGTGCGTTAGTGAAGCGAACGAAAGCCTACGTGTTTCCCACATAAAGGTGGATAGAGGACGATTTCCTAGGGTAATATGCACTGGTACACATCGCTGTTGCGTTCACCCGGTATTCAACTATCCTCCCCCTCGTCTGTTCCAGTTCCAATAACGTTGGCGGCGCCACGCAGTCCACGTTTCCAGATGCGAAACACGAGAGAAACGCGGAGAGATATCTGTCTCCACATACAGATATACAAAGTGCGAATAAGGCGGAGACGTATCGCTATGACGATGAGATTGTACAAGAGTAGAGGGAGATCACGCCAGTGTACAACAGACATACAAGCAACAGCATCACGGTTGTAAAACGAGGCAACGTGTAATTACCACCTGCTGTACAAGCTTCGCCTGTGCCTTCGCAGTGCCACAGGGGTCTTGTGTGTAATCCACGTCTATTTATGACGAGAAGTGAGCAGCAGTGGTAGTAATGGTTTGAGAAGTTCAGAGACTATTGGAGTCGGAACGAAATGACGGAGAGTCGAGATAGAGAGAAATTCTATTTTTGTTCGCAACGAGTCGTTTTACGGATGAGCGACCGGTGTACAAATAGAAATTTGAAGGCGGAAAGTCAATAAATTGGTTAATTAATTTTTCTCTCAAAAAATAATTTTCGAGCTTCAACAATTCCGACAAGATATCGTTGATGGTTCAATCCTTTTCGGTAAGTTACACGACAGAATCGACCGCCCGAACGATCTATATCGTCTGTTTTTTTTTTCTCGGGATCGGACTCTGATTCGGGCTCGCCGGTTCTCACATATATCGATCATGGCACGGGATAATTCCTTTCACGAAAGCGGTGGATAGGTATCTATTACACGCAACGTGCCACGGGTTTTAAAGGTCGAACGACGATATTCGTATACGAGCAAGCGGAATACCAGAGAGTAAAACGAGCGTGGTGAGTGGGTTTTTTGCGCATGCAGCGTCGATGGTATAAAAGCTTGTGAGTGCTTCCCCTCGCCGGACGGTTGATATTCGTCGGGCGTACGTATTTTGATGTTGGCCTTTTTGGCACGAATTTACCTCGATCCTTCATTCTCGTCGATCCGTGACGCACCCAAGCGCATCCCTCCCATCTATGAATTTCCTATATTGCATATATTATCTCGTACTAAATACTCCTATCGCTCGCGCCCCTTTCACCATTGAGATTTCATACCGAATTAATAATATCCCTCGTCGCGTCCTACGTGCCTCACTGCACGAGATCATCAGTGTCGGGAGCCCGACCCCTGATATACACCGTTCAGTCAATTTACACCTCCTTGTTCGCGCCGCATCGCGTACTCTCGAGGATCGAAGGAATATTTGTTCGAGCAGGCACAGTGGCTATGTAATCTCGGGTATGATAAAACAGCTTAACCGTCCACAGATATTTGTCCTCTTGTTCAAGCAACAATGTGGAAGATCGCTCAATGTCATCGTGGAATGGTCTTTGTGTCGGATGCTGCGTTGACTCTGTGAAGGATTCGGTTCGACAGGATTCTAGAGAGATCCGTGAACGGAAGCTGCGATGAATACAGTCTGGATTAAGACGTGCAAAGCTCGACAAGATAGCTTCAACGGCGTATAGTCGATCGACTTGCCTCAACTCTCTTCTTGTATTGTACACTCGACCAACGACTAGTAGATATCCCCGCCAGTCGTTGGTGTACGAAAACTACAGTGTGCAGTTTCAGTACAGTGAGAGAACGCGATCCGTGGAGTTATGGCCGGTATGAAACCCATAGCAAATGATGCAGGTGTACGTGACCGGTGAGTAAACCGGCATGCGCTACGTTGAACTACGCTGTCCTTCTGTACATCTCACTCTAGCTCTCTTCATCCCTTCGACATCGAGCAGATCGAGAGAAACCTTCCACCGCACGGAGAACTATCCCTCTGGCTTTCCAGCAATCAGCAACACAGGACTCGTGCGCGCTTCTCTATATGCCTCTGCTGCTGGTGAGGTATTCCTATATCGGTTCTTCTATCCACCTTTCTATGGCGGAGGAAATAAATTCGATATAACCGCAGTCGTATACGCTTCATGTATAAAGATAAATTCGTCCACTTTATTCTTGACCCCAATAGCGAAATATTTTTCGGCGTTTTCACGCAAGATGCAAGAAGGAAGAATGAAGGCAAAATTGTAGAGATCCGTTGGCGTTCCCGGATTCAACCAATAATTTCAGTTTCCAGAATCGATCATGTTTGCCAATTGAATTAATTATGAGAGTTTATTGAGCTTATTCGGCGGAAAAAATTCCTAGCGTATCAGAGATGGAGGCGAAAATAATATATACAGAATTCGGGCGCTTTCCTCGGTTTGGAATTTAATCAACGATTTATTTTGAAAAAACCTATCGCGTTTGGGAAGCGAATCGGTAATGAGAGTTCATTGAATTTTTTGTATAGAGAAAAATATATATCAGTCGGCAATTTAACGAGAGATGAAAGGGTCACAAAGACCCTTTGACGATGCGAGCCGTCTATTCGAAATTCTGCGACTCCCGACGACTAGCCGACAATATATCTTGTTTCAAAACAATTGCACGGAAAAAACTATTCCTGGCAGTGCCGATCCCTCCGCGTATATTTCCGGCGGGAACTCGAAAAAAAAAAAAAAAAATTGCCGAACGTTGCTCCGGTAAGCGAACGATTCATTTGGTTTTTCAATTGTTTTTTTTTCACGAAACAATCAGAGCACTCGCGCTTCACTGATATTTTTTTTTATATAAATAAAAAAGGCGAATTGTGGATGCTGGAGAATGAAAAAATAAAATAAACAAAAGGTGAGGAGAGAAGGACGAGAGAGCCCGGAGGTGAGCGTGGATTTTCTCCAATATAGCTTGGGCCGCGTTGGAGAGCCAATGAAAGGGGTCACGCGAAGGCCAAACCACCGTTCTCGACCTCCCGCCCCGCGCGTTACCCCTTGGAACGTCACGAAACAGCTCGAAATCGCTGGACCGATCGAGACTCACCCCTAAAACGTAGAGAGTCTGTCAGGAGAGAATACGGTGTCGGGTCTGGTCCTGATGAATGCTGATGTATTCAATCAAGGAGTCTGGCGTAATCTAGCGAAATGTCGAGTCCAACGGAGGGTAGAAGTGAGAAGGGACGGGAAGAAGAGCTCGCTGAACGGAAGGGGGGGAGGGTGGAAATACGCGAGCTGAAGGGGGAGGCCGGCGACGGAAGGTTGAGCGAGCACGTATTACCTCTACGTAGAACGTTATGGCGGACATATTGGATCATCATGGCTTGGATACGATACAATCAGAATTCCACCCCCGTTCTCGTCCAAGCTCACTCTCTCTCGTCCAACCTCTCGGCCGCAACCTGATGGCACCACTGCGAGCGTTTCTCTATTAAATTTCTCTCGTAACGCTACGAGATCCCTCTCCCCCCCGGTAAGACGGTGTCTCGGTTAAAGGCAGCAGAACGTGTCATTGATCGCGAAGCGAGATTCACAAACGCTGAGGAGGTTCGGTGAACTTTTTTTTTTTTTCATCGGTCGTCTTTAATTCTTTTTTGCTTTCTCGCTCTCTCCCTCGTTCCTTTTATCGATTCTCAATTTCACGGAAAGCCATAAATGACGTGACTAAAAAAAAAAAAAATCACCGTACCCATTTCCGCACGGTGGAACGAGGGGAGACCGAGGGAAAGATCGCGATCTTACTATATATATAAACTCTTCTAAAGCTATATATCGTCATATTCCCTTTCACTGTACGCTTGCTGCTCCCTTATATACATTCATTTCAACGAAGAGGAAAGTGCCCCTGTGACAGGAGGAGTGTTAAGAAAAGCACGTAAAATATGAAACGGGCCGAGAATGAGAAATCACTCGTAATTCGTTTGAAGGAATTTTCCTGATACTTTTTTTTCCTTCAACCTCTTCTTTGCTTGGTACTTTTACGACAAGCTACTTTGCTGCGAGCTATACTTTTCTACTTCGCGCCTGAGCCTCTTTCAAATGCTTGCGAAGGAGAGGGTTCCGGCTCTATGCTCTTCGAGTTCGATTTAATCTTTTCTTTATGTATCGCCGGGTAATATTTTACTCTAAGAACACAAAATATATATGATAACCCAACGAGTTCGATATATTATACCGCAACTTTTGAAAGCTCGTTATTCATTCTTGAATTTTAGACAATATATAATTTTCAGGCGTGAGAACGCTGTGTACAATTTTTTTAAATGGGCGGGACTCGAAATGAATCAAATACTCAAGGTTTTTTTTATTTATGTAGCGACCTGTCTTGGCCTACTCAGCGTTTCTCATCGGTACTGTGCAACGAGCTTACACCATTCGAGACGCACGGGGTGCGGCGCCAAAGCGACTTTAAAAATATAATTTCGTGTCACCGGAAACATGAGAAGGCCTTGCGGAGCCTCGGTGAAAAAAACTCGAGGCGAACGAAGAGAGAGCCCGGGAGAGTCTCGTTGGAAAATAATTAAAAGCTACGAGCGGGCGAGCGAGAGTGAGATGCGAGCATTAAATCACAGCTCGCCACGGTTCGCGCATAGTACAGGAGTTTCGTGGATGTGAGTTTCTCGATCTTTTCTTTTTTTTCATCAACGCTCTTTTTCTTTGTTTTTGTGTTTTTGCGTTATATTCACTTTTCCACTTGGCTCGTCGTACCGGAAAATTTACTCCGTCGTCGCGGAATTGCCAGGCGGAGATGGAAACTCGAGTGTGGAAAATGGAATGACGTAGGAAAGTGGTAAACAGGAGAGAGTGATGCACATTTTTTCTATCTCATCTTGTTCCTTGCTTCTATTTTATTGGGTTTATAGTCTTATGGCATTTATGTCGCGGGGTCGAGTACCATCTGCGACTCCAATTATGTATTATAATTGTTCATTTTTACGTAATTTGCCTTAGCCAATACGGTTAAATTGATTTTTATACACATTTTTTGTTGGAACTGATTTTTAAGTACTTCTCGTACCATTTTTTTAAAATTCTTTGCGTACTCTATCTTATTTTGTATAATGAGTTAATTAAAGTGCAAGGCAATTTAACCCAGCATGCTCCTTTGCCGGGTTCTTGCAACAAGATGCGATTATTAAATTATCAAAAATCGGCTACCACATTGGACTCCATCCCTTCTTCTTTCTCCGCCTGGCGGCCTCCATGACAATGTATATATCTGTATAAATACTTTCAAAACTTTTCGTGATGTAAAAGGGGTAAGACCCTTTTATACCGTAAGGTGTCTCCGAGTAATTCAAATTACGATTTCTCAAAATCGCCTCAATAAGTTACGCCGCAACTCGGCGTTTTAAAAATATTGGCCCCAAATCATATTCCAAAAATATCAACCAAAATTTCATTCAATTTTTCATCACTACTGAAATGTATACTTCCCCTAGATTACTTCCGGTGTATTGGCATCTGTATACGTCGTACTCGCACGCCACATACAAAAATATTTTTTCAAATATTTGTCGTTGAAACGCCAACGCATCTCATATTGTTGATAAGATATTGTTCTTAAGATTGTTATGTTTTTTTTTGTATTGAGATTGCGAGAGGAGAAAAAGAAAGATTACCGGCGGTGAGTTGGGGTGTAAAAGCACCTGGGAGATTTTACAGCCCAACGGTATTCCGTCTTGTCGTCGAATGGCACTTGCTTCAGGAGCAGAAGCGTGGCGCCCGGACGGCTCGTAAAATTCCTTTTATGGAATAAACGCCGAGACGCCGCTTCTGTTCCTTCGAATACCTTCGGGCGATTTTCTTTGGACGCCTCACTCGACAGCAGGCGCGTTCTTCGGCACATATATAGAGTTCCTCGTAAATTCGATAGCCGAACGGTTTCGCACAGTTTTCAACCCGATGCTTCCGGATAAGATCGCGATGCGAGGCGGTCGGACCGTCACCAAGCTCTGGGTAAGAAAATGTTCTATTTTTTACCATTTTCCGCGGTCTCTGGATTGCGAAGGAATGACGAAATTGCACGACTTCAGCAGGAATTTATTCTATTCAACTCGATGTTATATTTTACAGTTAGTTTATGTCGCACATAAAAAAAAGTTTATAGCAAAAGGTATTTTTTTATTTTTGATAATCGCAGTATTCTACTCGAATCTATCCCAAAGCTACTATCGAATTTGTATTCAGTCCGAGAAAGTGTGTTCCAACGCATTCTTTTTTACGGTAGCATTTTTACTGAAAAATTAAAAAAAATTGTTTTACGATAGTAAAAAAAATGTTTATCGTCCTGTATCATCTCGAGAACATGATTTTGGTACTTCCGCTCATCTCACTTCTGCTCTAATATTTTGTATCGAAACATGCATCACAAACGATAAAATCAAATAGATTTTAATAGTTACATGTCCGACTGAATCCAACTAAATCGACATCGACGGTGAAGAAACGAGTATTATGCTTCATGTGCATATTCGTATACATATAATTTGTTTGATTAAATTGTTTTCGTTTGCGTCAACGGAATTTTTACCCAGTCTATTCAACGTTCTAATGATATTCGCGACTCACATTACCGATATCTGTCCTAGAAAACATGTTCATTAAGTTCTCATAACTTGCTGTGGGACTCTGAATTATGAAAATAGCAAAGAAGAAAGACACGTTAGCTAGGGGTAGAGGCAAACTCGAGAGGGTGTGTACGCACGTCTGAGTGCTGGGGTGCGGTTCGGCTCTGAAAGAACTCGAACTGTCGTGCGAGCGAGAGCGCAAGAGAAGCCGCAATGGAAGGGGAGTGTGCCGGCATGGCGAGACGACGTCGACGACGACGTTGCAGTGAACGGAAAAAGGGTGCGCGCGAGGGGATGACGGAGTTGGGTACTCGGACCGCACGCGGTCGCGTAAAGCGGGCGCGTAGAGGAGGGATGTAGTCTCGACGGGGTTGACGCAGCTCGAAGCCCGCCAGGCTCTAGCCTGGCTTGCTGTTAATTGGCGTGAATTACGTCTTTTGCGCCGCAACTACACGAGCCTCAAGGGGGTGAGGGACACGAGCTCGCTGAATTCGGCGACCGTGAAGAAAGTGGAATGCGACGTTGAACAGCAGAGGGATAGAACACCGCCGAGACTCGTAGGGGAAAAGGCAACAAACAAAAAAAAAGGAAATGAAGAACGAACAAAAGAAACGTGAGCTGGTCGCAGAAATGTTCAAGTCGTAAAAATCGAAAGCTGAAGAGACCTCGCGACAAAAAAAAATCCAGTTGTGAACTCGTTTCAGAAATGCAATTTCATTTGTATTGTTACTGTCGCTATAACTTTTTCCCCGAAGCGTGGGACGCAAAAATATTCAATTATAATTCCCCTGTGGTTTGAAAGAAAAATTACATCATATCGAAAACTAATGGAATATCTGGTACATGAAAATTGACAATGGAGCAACCCACAATAGACATCAATGATATTAACGTCAGGTGAAAAAGGATCGTCCGAACGATCTATATACGTATATAGCACGTCGACCTTTTGGTCACTGATGCGAATGAATCGCGATAATAATTTTAGCGTCGGTTGGGCCGGGCTGAAATGCATTCGCACGCGGGCGAATCATCCCGTTTTGCCACGATTTTCATGAAGAGAGCTCGACGACCTGGATAATACAGTAGCGAGCAAGTGGCGAACGTTATAGTTCGTGGTTATAGCGTTAGCTGAGAGGAAAGAGAGATTGCATTGGCATTACCAAAGAGAGTGGAGGATATATGATGACGAGAGCAGGAGGTTGGGAGGAGGGGCGGTAGGGCCAGCATGCGGTACTATTCGATTTAACGTTAAAAGGCCGTGTTAGCATTATTCCGGGTGGTCTGCTGGTTCCAGAGCAGATACACACGCACACACAGTTGTATAGCCGTGAAGCATAAAGCGTAACGGCTATATTTTACGAATTATCGAAAATTTGGAGTTGAACGGGTTGAGAGAGGGCACAGGATTGAAATGTATAGTAACACAGAGGAGGAGGCAAAAGCACTGTGTGCAGTCGAATAATTATCGAGCAATTTATATCCCTTGCCACATTTGAACGTTCTCTGCTGTACCTAAAACGCTAGGCTCACTCTACTATCCTATGTGTCGCTGTAGCCATTTATATATAGGCTTTTGTATATGTATATATATGTGTGTGTGTGTGCACGGAGTATATAGAACGCGAAATAGTACTAGATCGTCTCGCACCGCCAATATAATTTATTATTCATAATTAATCATCCCGTGAAACCGAGAGAAACGAATCGTTGAGCTCTGATTTTCTAGCGCGAGAGTGCTCGCAAACTACCGTGTGAATTAACCCCTTTTCGGAACCGATCATCCGCCAGAACGCTCGTCGAATTCCGGCAATATCTCACGAAGACAAAAGAGATGCTAAATACTCGCGAGATTTGTGTTCCCACAAGTTTAATCTTTTAACCGTTTGGCCTTTAATTGACATCAGAAAATCGGCGTTATCGATGCCTGAAGTTAAGACTCCGGCCAGTTATACGAAGTAGAGAGAACACCAACCACTAATCGGTATATCGTTGAGTTATGAGTTATAAGTAGATATGTATATAGTTGACTATGGCGGCTCGTCGCGTTTGTCTCAATCTCCGCGGAAAAGTTTCCGTGGTTACGCGGCTACATCTAGTATATAATGTTACCACCACCGTTAAGAGTAAAGAAAAGTTTTCTTACGCCCCCAGGGTAATTTCCGTTTCGTGAACTGGAAACTGCGGGACCACACCACGACAGTATTAACAGCTTTCAACCACCGCAGAATCGCGACTCATAAGGAAGCTTTGTAATCGTAAAAGTTCTCCCTTTTGTTGTTTCTTTTCTTCTTTGTGCGGTATAAACAGACGGGTTATTACTTTGGAGTAATAAACGTTTGAATTCGTTTAAGTGTGACAATTTTTATTCCAGAGCAATATCAATGGGATTGGAGTCTTGTTTTCGTATTCGGATTCATTTTGATTTTTTCGAATGCAATCTCGTTTATACATCGGACCATCGAGGGATGTCCGAGCGTCATATGAATTAGAACTTCAGGCAGCGTTGTCTGGCTACTTCTCTGACTCCGGGATGCTTCTTATCCTTTCACAAGGGTAAGTACCCTCGGATAAACAAGGCAAGGAACCCCGTGGGATGAAGCCACGATCATCTCTCATCTGGCAATACAGCGAGTCCAAGACGAAAAGCAAAGAGAGGGGTGACAGTGGATACGGTCAGGTTGTAGTCAGACACAGGAAAAAATGGAATAAAATGAGCGTAAAGGAGTTCTCGAGTATGAAACATTTGAGGTTGAAAGATGAAAACACAAGAAAAGGTATAACGGACGAAACACCGAAACGTGAGAGAACATTTTCGTATAGTTGAAGACGGAGGCTGAGAAACTGAACGGCTGCGGCCCTCGCAACGCGCGACGGATGAAACGAAATATATAAAACGAAAGATGGCTGGTGCGAGCGATGAGTGCGCGCCGAGAGACGCATGCACGAACGATTTCCTTTTATGCATGCTCGAAAAGTCCACCCTACTCTTTCAGCAGCAGCGTCTCTTGCGCATCTCTTTTTTTTTCGTTTCTTTCTTTCTTTTCTCTTCTACTTGCGCAACCCTCGCTGACTGCCATCCGTCGTTTTTCTCGAGGGTACGGAAGCTCCTCTCGTTGCACCAGCGCCATTCTTTTATAGATCTGACACCCCCTTCCCTTTCTTCGCGTACCATTCCACGAGGGTGCAAATTCTTCGCCTCCAAGCGATTCTCAATGTTTTCCCATACATATATACATATACATATATTTCTTCGTATTTGCTTTCAGCTACTATTTCGTATACATTTTTCGTTTTGTAATATAACATGCGACAAAATATGTATTGCCTAGTCGATGGCAGATTCCTCGTCATTGATAGATGCGCGTTTGTATTTGCGCGAAAAGAACCGGTAAAAGAGAATAAGATGTTTCGGAACAAAAGATTGAGTTTTTTTTACGAAAACTACCATTGGAGATACTTTTTATGTCGTGTTTTTATATTATTATTTATTCGAAACACGATATCACTTTATCGGACTTTTATCATTTTCATTCCATCACTTCTCGTTCCCCTCTCGCTGTCGCTTTACCTCTTCCGAAACGAGAGAATGTTGACCGTAAACAATAGAAGGGTATTGCGGACGGTGCCGCAACTGAGCGACTTGAATATAACTCCCTATGATCACATCATCCACGAAGCTATCCCTCCGTGCACGATCGTCTATTCTTCCCCCCCTCCCCACACACACACACACACACACACACACATCCACCCCGCCAAGCCGATCGCTGACTTTCTCTCATCGTCGTCGAACCCTCGATTCACCCTTGACGATTTGTTTTTATAAGTGACTCAACGTTTCAAGATGTAGCTAACCAAGAATTAACTAGTCGAGGCAACCCCTACGGATGTCTGGCCTCTTCGTCTCATATACGGAAGTTATCACACGGTAATCCTAAAATAACACAAAGGCTCGAACTTGAACTACATCAGAGCTACTTCCACATTAAAAAATCAACACCTTCTAGCCTCCTTAAAAGTTTCATTCGCACGCCTTCTGAAGAGAAAACAGAAAAAAATCTCGCGAGATTCCGAAACGTTCCGTTTACCTCGTCGCGCATCACACAACTTTTCAATGCTTCCCTACTACGTTTCTCAGCGATTTGCTTCTTTCCTATCTTATACATTTTTTTCTCTTGCTTTTTATATCTATATTTTTCGTTCTCTCGAACAGGACGCGGAAGTTCTCGCAGAGCGGTTCGAAAACGAGCAGGCAGGAGGAGCGCGGTATGGGAGAGGGGCGTTGAGTCCCGAACGGTACGGACGCGAGAGGCGCTCCGAAACTTTTCCGCGCTTGGGATCGAAGTCGCGTTAGTGCCTTCCTGCGTACCACCCGTTACAATGAAACTCAGCTTTAATGCGAAGCGCCTAGCTTTCCTCAAGCCGTCCTTCTGCCTCTGAATCTCTTCGTCCAGTGCGAAGCTTTGCTTTTTCCCCCTATCCACCCGCGGCGGTGTTACCTCCATCCTCTCGTCCTACGTTGGCTTTTTTGAAAAAGCCGCCGCGTCTAGCCGTATCTCCGTCTCTACTCCTCTATGCACATACTATATATCTATGTGAAGAAAATAAAACGCGATAGCTAGAGCAGAATAAAAAAAAGCTCATACCCAGCGCGAGAACACAAACGCCACGACTCAACGCTCAGCTAAATTAAAGCGTATACACGGGCTAGTGTAAAAGAGAAAGAGACCAATTCGCTCTCTCAAAAGTCGTCCGCCACGCCGTTTTTTTTCCCCCTTTTTTTCACCTCTTGTCTCCCGTTTTACTCTTCTTCAGCGGGTCTGCTCTGGCAACCTTGCAGGCTCGTAACTCTTTCTACCTTTGCTTACTCTTTCTCCGTTACACACTGCATCCTACCAACAACCAACCGGTTAATTTTTTGTTTTTTTCGTCCCAGGCAAAAATGCTGGCGTTACACGATGACGAAATTGTTCCCCGAGAGAATGCTCCATCCGTCCCTCTATATTGTGTTTTCCACGAGAGTCTCGAGTAATTAAACTCGTTATATACGCTTTCAGCCCTATCCTGTTAGCCGACCATCCGACCGGGTTGGTCCGAGAATTTTCGTTTACTCTTCTGTTTATAGCGCATTCGCAGCTTCTGTGAGAATCATAGACTCCGAGCGCAAAGTATGACGCACCGGGGAGAATGAGAGTCGGTGAAAAAAGGATGCGAAGAAGCGTCACTTTGAAAAATCACCCGGGAAGTAGAAAGACGCGACCGACGATGGGTCACGTTCCCTTGGGGACCTCGCAGAGCCAGACGGTTTCTCCGTGCATTCCCTCGCTCGCTTCTCTTACCAAAGCCTCTCTCACTCTCCAAGACTTTTCCTTGGCTGTGCTTACTGTACGTCGCGTCAAGCTCTCTCTTTACACTGTGGCGGGTGCCTCTCGCTCTCTGCTGCAGTATTTTTCTTCCTCCAGACGAACGAACGGGAGGCACCGTTACGCTCCCTCAACCGGAAAGCAACGGAAACGCAAAAGGTCCCGTTCTCTCTAGCTTTCTCTTCAGCCTGGCACTTTCTCATTCTGTACCATCGAGAAACATCGGCTACTCTTGTATACACGAGAATGCGAAATAGTAAAACAATATTTGCTGCTACGAAAAAAAAATATATATATATATGAACATAAAGGTATCGAAATTGGAGAATCGGGTTAGCGAACCCGAACTCCATTTGTGCCGCGAGGACTCGACTTTTTCAATCAATTGTTATACACATATATATAATTGATTCATTAATTCTCACGCAAGCGGAAAAGAATGTACAATTCAACGATAGATTGCTTTTTTCGATACATCGAAGAAGTATCACATAAAAAAAGTGTACAACGCATGACTTGTTAGCTCGCGCTTTTGATTTCGTTCAAATTGGATATTCACAAATGTCGATCGTGAATTATAAAAAAATTGTAACCAATGAATCAAAAGAAACTTTGTTTCATGATGAGAATTTATTATTTTCGTAAATACGAAACAGAACTGAACCACGCTCAAATCGCGCTTCTAATGCCTTTCTGGTTATGTAAAGTTATACGCGGTTTGAAAGGGTGAAAAGGATGACGAGCGTGAATGAAGAATGAGCATTAGTCGAAGAATTCTTCGTGCGATAGAAAAGAGGACTCTGTGCCGACCATTAATTTCTTCCACGTAGACTGTGCGCGAGTAAAAAAATTACAACAACGACAACAAAAGTAACAAATAAATTTGCGGTTCTCTCGTAGGAATGGAAGAGCACTGGAGGGAGAGGGTTTCGTTTCTTGTGCTCCCTCAGCGGGAACGTCAACGAATACAACAACTGTGCCACCCATCCACGCTACGCGCATTATTGTACTGTATATAAGTTTTTATTTTTTTACTCTCTCTCTCGCCTTACCGTTCGCTCACCACGAGAGAACGGAGAGTTGAACCGCACCGCGGAGTCTGCAAACCGTAGTAATAACAATAGCCGAAGGATCAACAATGGGGCTAGCCAGGAAGGAGAAGTAGGGCTGAGGGCGGGGGCAGGATTTTCGCCCTCCCAACAACGAGGAAGCTCTCGCGTCGTACCTTGTCGCGAGTTTAAAGTTGTTGACACATTCAAGAGAGACCCGAACGACAGAGTTTTCCTACTTGCTTCTCATCCACCTCACTGTATGCGCTTATTCTACTCGTGTACCACCGGAACACCGAGACGATTTAATTAACGACACGTACGAGAAAAGACGCGAAATTAATAACTTTATTAATTTGTTCCCGTAGCCAGGAGCAGACGGGAGTCTTCGAAGAAAGAGGCGAGAACGGGAGGGTGGGACAAATTGCAAAGTTTCCCTCGAGAAAACCCGAGACGAACGTTAGAGAAGATGCAGAAACAAACCATAAAAGGCGATACGTAGTGAGAAGATCTTGTGCGAAGAGTGTTGGGGAACAGACAAAAAAGCAAACTCGCTCTACTGCCTTTCAAGGGGTTCAATGCGTAGAGGGTATTCACTTTAAGCCACTGTGGTAGTATATCGATTGTTAGGGAACACAAGAGCCTATCCGACATCGTTTTACATGTTTTATGCTGTTACATATGTATACATTCTTCTGATTTTAAACTGTCGAAATATCTGGCGAAAGCAAGATGCGAGCTTCGCGAAACTGGAGATGTTCTGTGTGAAGAGACGAGCGTATATTTAGTTCCTTTAAGGAAATAATTTGTTGAACAGTTCTTTGCATTAAACAAGCAACGAATATTTGAGGCAAACTATTTTTTTCTTGTTTTAACCAAATATTTAGTTGCACATATTTAACCGGACATTGTTTTGACCGAACTGAATTTTTTTCTTAGTAAAGAGACGTTTCTTTCGCTTTTTATTTGCTTGAACAATTCGACAAATAAGCGCTAAGAACATTCAGTAAAAAATTGTGAACATTTTGCATTGAGTTTATGGGTCGATAAATCACAGACTATTGTGTAACGGAATTGAAATTCATTTTTTTTTTTCTTATTACAAAGCACAGCACCAAGATTCGTCGTCGGATTATATAGTTTCTCGTGACGATCGGGGTTAACGCGTCGAGAGGAAACAATGCGAGGACCGGAAATTGAAGGAGAAACTTTACACCGAGGTTGGTTATATGGGTGGCACGAGAGGTCTGGATCTCTGCGGTGTCGCTGCAAAGCCTTGGGCGTTCTTTACCCCGCGATCCAAGAAGGGGTGACGAAGTTTCTCGGTGGCGCGTGTTGTTAACCTCGTAGCGATCTAAGGCGCAAGCTATAGGCTCAACTAACATCCTCCTTGTTCACAGGCTGACCTCCCACTCTGGCAATCGTTCGTGAGGGTGTGTTCGCGGTGGAGTTATGCAGATCCAAGGTAGCGCAGCAGCAACGGCAGAGGCATTATCAGCCTAACTGCTGGTTCACACGCGATATCATGCATTCGAATGCACCAACGGCAGCAGCAGTAGCAGCATACGAGCAGCACCGTTACCTTTCGTCTAACTCTCTTGTACGTTTGGCATCTATCTTTCTCCTCTCACTGAACTTGGATCGTTTAATATTAGCTGAGCAACACCGTCGTGCCGACTTTATTTTCCACACAGAGTCTGCAGAATATTCTATATATTACTCTCCGAGTCTCTTCCCCTGTATGCTTCTCTTCGTATAACCTTTGTAATCCAGAAACACGAAAACGCGAACGGGAGTCGACTGATAATACTTTGCCAAAGTTCCCGCATAAACTGTGCCATAATTATTCTCTATCCGGTGCTCGTCAAATTAACTCGCGATTATGATAAACAACACGTGTGGCGGTTTTTTAAGAACATTTCCATTTAAATTCATTTCTGTTTTGCCTTCAGGATTCGAAGACACGTGAAAATGTATTTTGGTATAGGTGGAGCGCGAAATGGGGAAAGAGTGACTGTTGAAGAGGGCTGACACGAACGTGGCACAGTGCGTCCCGCGCGTAGCCGCTCCACGAGAGAGATTGACCCTGGATAAGTGTAGGACTTTCTGTATAGTAACAACCGGCGTACACCCCTCCTCCGAGAGGTTTATCCACGAGCCGCGACCAGATTGCGGCGTGTTTGCATGGTATTTAGCCGATAAGGGTTTCGCCTCGGTTATCGAGCGGTACGTAAGGATTACACGCTTTTCTTCTCTCTTTCCTTCACTCCTCCGCCGACTCGGCAAAGCCTATCTATACAGATATTATATGCTCAACGTACAAACTCTGGGCTATAACTCTCATCGCTGGTAACTTGCAACCCCACTCCCTTCTTCCTACCGGTTTTCCTCTCGTAGAGCAATGGGTAGGCTGAATGGACACTCTCCGGGCTCTTTCAACCCCTTCGCGCTTGCGTCTCTATTTCCTAGCCTCGTAATCTTACGATCGAGTTTCTCGCTGCCCACAACCGGTCGACGGACCTATATACCCGTCGAGTATTATAACGAGGTGTCCGGCGGCGTTTCTCTCTCGTGTGCCCTTTAATTAATATAGTCGGAGAACCCTTAACCCTCTCTCGGCATACCTATTTCGATCTCGAGATAAACTCCATACAACACACTCGTAATACTTTAATAACATGTAATAAAAGCACGAGACGGCCCAAGCACCGCGAGCGGTCTAAATGCGTTGGGAAAGTAAATTAATAAACACATTTGCGTTGGAGAAATTTCACGGGAAACAGAATACTGCGTATATGTATCTCAGTGGGATATATCTATGTGCTCAAACAGAACCCGTGACTCGATACTTCCGGGTATTGTGAAAGGAGAGACGAACGGGGGAGGGGTCCGCTTCGGCAAGAAATGTAATCGAGTAAAGACCTCGGATAGAGAGCATTTCCGTTACTGCAGTCTTCCATGTGAACTTTATACCAGGGAGTTGTTTACGTAACTGAGGCATTCGTATACATATCGCAACTTGGAATCGAGCATGCACAGAGAGTTATTTACATAGACACTTACATCGGTGAGTAAGTGTGTCCTGGTAAACATGGCTTGTAGCGCCTTTGCCCGTATAGCTTTTACGCCAGGGATGTTTGCACGAACGTAAATAACGTTGAGCGAAGAGAGCTCGAAGGGATGGAAGGAAAGGAGTAAGAGAGACAGATAGGAACTCGCACGTAGATGCGACAAGAAACGGAGAACGAGTCTGAGCTGATGGGCGAAAAGCATCATTCTATGGAAAGAGTGAGATGGGAGAAACCTCCTCTCCCCTCCACTACCTCCGATGAGGTTGGAGAGAGATGAATTCCAAAGCAAAAGCAAGACTGCTAGGGTGAGGGCCGGTAGTAGTATAACTTTATACGGGAGTTGTACGCGTCTGTAAACGCGCTACGTCAAATCGAATTGGCCGTTACCTGCGGGAAGTTTCATGCTCGAAACTCGTTTCACGGGTGTAGGCAATAGTAACTTTCGAGTTCGGCGAAACCGCCAGTCGAATCTCAGGGGCCGAAACGTTTTCCTCGCTCGCAGGATCTCTCGTGTCTGAACCGCCTCCACTAACATCTCGACAAATATTCGATGCCCGAGAGTCATAATGACATTCATCGACGAGTATGTGGTATCGTACAGCGCTATTCCCAAGCTCCTTCAGAGCAAAGATACATAGCAAAGGGTACAAGAAGAGATAATGAGAACATTGGAATTGTTTCGATTGATTTTAAAAATCGAATATCGTAACATAGGTGAACATAGGAAGGAGGTGTGGGGCATAGGGGGCGGAATTGAGGGGACTGCAAATGGCATGCAGTAGAAAATATGCAATTTAACGGTTTCCGATGGAGATTCGTTTGGTCACAAGAAAACGTCTTTCATTCCAGTAACTCTTGAACGAATTTTTCGAGACCAATAAATGAAATGAGACAAACAATTTTTTTTCTTGTTTGCAATAAATAATAATTGAGTAATTATCTGAAATAGAAAATACGTATAAAATAATGATAATTATCCGTGCAAAGTGCAAAGTTTCCGAAAGTTCCTTACGTTCATTTAAAAATCAAGTTTAACCGAAGTAATTGAATATATTTGGCGTCTCGAAAGGATTGAATACTGATTGAAGCGAGCAGTGTGTTCTTTGGTTTGCATGAAATATTTTCATAGCGAATGAAGCTTGGAGGTACGCTGAAAGGGGTTCGATTGTAGAGAGTGGAAGGAAATGGAAAATAACGATGAAGGAAAAAACGAAGGGGAACGAGGCTGTAAAGTCGTTTTGAGAAACGACGGAATTCACCACTTATCTTCTTACCGCCGATTCGTTTCCTGAATTCGTTTCGGACGGCTCCCCTCCGTTTCGTCTCACCCCTTGCTGCATTTGCCGGTGGTACAGAAGAGAGAGAGAGAGAGAGAGAGACTCTCAACACCGTTCTGCCACTAGCGGAGCACAGGATTTCCTCGACTTCTATGGGCGGAAGGGGTGGGCGCCTCGCGTCGTCCGGGATAGAGGGAGGGAAAAGGGATTTGGGGGCGGGGAAGATTCGCAAAACGAGTGGGAGAAAGCGGGTGAAACCACGAGAGAGCTGGATAGCAGTACCAGCACCACCAGCGCCAGTACAGCCCCCGCGGCGACGTTGCGCCGCGTAAATGCGAATTTATCGTTTGAGCCCCGACAGTAATAATTCCTGTACCGCGAGCCTGCGCTATACACCCCTGTCGCGATATAAAGCTCACACGTTCCCTTCATTCCCTTTTGCGATTCTTTCTCTCGCACACCTACGTTAAAAACCTCTCGCGCTATCCACTCGGTACGTCACTGCGTGCATCACCGAGCATAAAATACAAATAAAGTGCAAAACAAAAACACTAACAAAAAAAAAGAAAAATGTACCTCTCTGAATTTTTATGATACATACTATGATTTCGTCTTTTCATTTCATCGTTTTTGTGTCATGGTCAAACGTGAAAAAATTCGACTTTATTATGATCGCTATGATGCTTTAACTTTTTTTACCCTATATACGTTATCAGTACCTTTGCGCGCGAATTAGTGAGCTGGAATTTTTTCATAATTTTAATAATGTACAAGCTTCTATTTTTTGCTACTATTTTTTTCATTCTCGTAGGTGCGTTTAGTCATTCTTGATAGGAGAGACGATATATAGTATATAGTTATACATATACATATAGGAGTAGTGGATTGTTGAAAAGGGGGAGTGGGCATGGTGTGCCGTGTCCCGTCGTTGGTCCGATAGTAGTACCGCATACGTAATATAAAGTCGCTCGATATTTTACCGGTTCGAAGGCGCATTCCGGATGCATAAAACGGACGTTAGCTTCGCATGCCGTTACCGGCAAGGGAGAACGGTATTTTGCATACGTCCACCGGCTCCGTTCGTACGAACGACGAGAGACGTCGACGCCCCTGTAGCATACACTCACCTCCCCGTCATCCCCAACTGGGCTGAGAGCTTCCGTCATTTCAACGAGCTACAACTCTTCCTGTCTTTGATCACAGGAGAGGCACAACCAAGAACTCTTTAATTCATTCGTTAAACATCTAAATTCCGCGAATTCTGAAGCAGATCTCATTACAAATTTTAATTTTATTGCTCGGTATTTTGACGTATTTGCCGATGAAAAACTTAATTTTACTGGAAAGTTCATTCAGATATTTTGGACAACCTTTTCCGTTTACATTTTGAGCAATATGCTTTGCACAACAGTTGGCTTGGCCACTGCGGGTTTTCGTTTTTAAATTTGACCTAAAGCAACAGTACTTCAAACTTTGAGAGTATTTTTCTGTTAATATTTTTGCCGAGATCATTTATTGTTGTCGTTTATACATTTTTCAATAAACCGTTTCAACCAACTTATATTGGCATATCGCTTCCTCATGACGTATTTAATTACATTTACACGAGAAAAATGAAATCGATTAAGTCACTTTCTCATTGAGGAGGAGGAGTTTTGTAAAAGGCCTTGAAAAAAAGTGACGAAACGATGTGAAAATATAAGTCGCGAAATGTTTTTTTAATATTTTTCGCATTGAGAGTTGATCGGTCAAGTACGAAAAACCGTAGCTACGAAGAATAAGAGATTTTCACTTGATTTACAAAATAATCTGGCATGAGCATGATGGCATTCGATCGAGCAGCGTTGATACGCAGAATAATTCAACGATCCCGAGTCGAACGCTCTCACAGAATCGACGGTGTAAATTTTACGAGGTCGACACACCGGCGAGTTTTCTATTTGATCGATGTGCCGAGTTCACCGAAGAAATATTTACTCTCGACACCTTACATCGCTTCTCGCAGTTATGCTTCCAACTCGACAACGAAGCGCGAGAGAGGGCGGTGACTAGCCTACAATTGTAACCCCTTCGTGTCGCGCAGTTCGCTTGTTCACACACACGCACACACACGAACGAAAGAGTCAATATTAATTAAGGTAATGGCGGGTCGGCGTTCCCGGAAACGACGACAGACGATTCCACAATGTCAGCTAATTATCGTCCTCGTCGTCGTCAATGCTCTCGGTAACGTGCCTATACTCCGCACTCACATATAATGCACTGCTACTTGATACTATGGACAAGCTCTCGCGCTCTTTCTCTCCTATTTCACCGTTTCTACCCTCTTCTATTTCTCCGTTGCGTTGTTGTTACGGTTGCGTTTTGGTATATACTCTCGGTTCTCTATCCCGGACACAGAGACAATTTGCACGAAGACTGCGCACTTGCTGGGCTTTGTACAAATTTGTGTGTGTACGGTTCGCGTTTGAGGGCGCGCAAAAGAGAGGGAACATACGGAGGCCATCACGGAGAGCCAATTATTTCGCTCGGATATGACGTCGAAGTGTTTGACGAGCTCTGCGCTGATTGCGTCATCGATCCGTGCGGCATACAGCTCGAAAGAATCGCGATATCCCTTTACCGTCGCGCTACCTCCCTACCCTCTCTATGCCATAAACTACACATATAGAGTTACAGGGTATGAGTTACAGGGTATAAGTTACGATAGCCATTACGATAGTCGGTGGTATTACAGTTTTAATTCACTGATGTTATTTCACGAAACAGAACATTATGTGTCGCGTATTCGACACATATGTTTTACTTCTAATTAGAGGTCATTCGATTAAAGAGGAGTGGGTTAGTTAAACTGATACGATATTTCCCAGGGTAAGTGCCAACAGTTTTTTGTTTCGTATAGTAAGGGATGGTAGATATATTTATCGAATATATGTCAAAAAATATATTAAAGTTTTCGAATTAATGTATTACCACATTTCTTCAAATATGTTTCGCATCAAAAAAGTTTCATATCGGATATATATTCATCGGTGATACCTTAATGTAATGTCAGCAGAAGAACGCGCAAAGAAGAAACATTGTTACTTATTATTCAGGCCCTTTTTGATAGCAATATATTTTCGTTTACAACGAAAGTTACCATGAGGGTGCGTCGACACAAATTTTCGCGTATATTTACATATCGATTTATTTGGTTTATTCAGTGCCAAAGTAAAATAAGAGTTGAAATATTTGATATTGCAAACTTCGCGAAGCACATAAGAATTGAATGGGAATAAGAGAGAGTTTTCACAATTCTACTCGGCGGTATTCAAAGGCAGATCCACGGGACGTTGGTGTGACATGGACTCCAAGCTGTTGGTTGTGTCGCTGTGTGTACAGTAAGCTATAGTGTTTCTACACTACCACTGCTACTGCACTAAGCGATTTATGAAAGGCGCACGGGAAGGTGAGGGAAACCGGCACACGTTGAGTGTATTGCGAATTTTGTCGAAGTTCACGAGCACGTCGGGGGTTGCCGTCCTCGTCGACGATGGCAGAGTACATTTTAGCAGCTCCCCGGTGATATTTCACGTGATATTACGTTAACGTTAAGGTATACAGAGCGAGGGAGAGATACGAGAGACGAAAGAACATGCGCATGAGGGCCTACTGGAAAATGTAAGAGGAATGAGAGTAAAGCACGCCTATGGGGTTTCCCCCCCGTAGGCAGTCGCGGGCTCGCTGACGAGCGGGGACGTTGAGAAAACGAGAAAAAAGAAGAAAAAAACGGAATGCGAGAGAAGGGGTTGGCGCGCATCGATCAAATTCTCTTACATCACATTAGACTCTCGAAGCCAGTCGGAGGGGGGTTTATCGATTCGTCGAGTACACCTTTGACGGGTCTGGCCCTCCTTCGACTCGAGGTAATGTAACGGTGAGCTTTAAAAAATTAAAGTGAAAAAAAAATCGGCAAAATCATTATTTATAATACCTTTTCTCTCGTGTTATACATTAATTACAATAATTTCTTCCGACAACTTTCTCGTGTCTCGTAGTAAACGCAGATAGGGGTAGAAAGATTCTGGTGTCGGAGGTTCTAGACACGATGGTAGGAATGGGTAAAGGAGAAAACGAGAATGTCTGAAAATAGAGAAAATATACTATAGGGTAGGAAGGCAAACGCGAAGTGGCATGGGCTGTCCCTTCCGGGTTCGCGGTAATGAAACAACGGCGACGACGACGACGAACCGGGACGACGTAGGATTTGGCCGTGATCCAGCTAAATGAATCACGAGTGAGAGGGACAGATATTTTTTATCCACAGACACGGCCAGTAAGCGTCTCGGGGATAAAATTGTTGTGAAAAAAAAAAAGAAGAGGAACAGACAATAAAAAGAAAAACCTCATACGAATTAACGATCACGCACACGGTGAACTGCATGCGATAAGCGAATGGAATGATTGATTAATAGCGACGACAGAGGGAGTGGTTAGGGTCGTACGTGCGAAAGCCAATCGTGAAACGTCTAGACTGACTTGTATCTATCCGAGCTAGGTAGAATCGTAGTGGTTCTGCGGTACGACGGATGATGTCCGTTGTCTACCAAGCACCGACCGTTCGTCAAACTTATGTGTGGCTTGCGCGTTTTCCAATTACGATCATCAATCTAGTTCTCGCCATTAACAGCACGAACGATCCAACAACAATCAAAACAACTGCTTTGTCTCATTCGGCCGAATGGTTTTTATGCAACCAATAGAGGAGGAAAGTAGTGTAAAAATTCGTCTCCCGTTAATTTAAATATTCAGGCTACGTAACCGTTAATTATCGTAACGACCGCGTGGGGAGAAAACGTGCGACGTCGATGCCAAGTAGAGAAAGGTCTGTAAGAGTCAGACAAGAAACGCAGAATTGGAAAGATAGAAATGAGAGAAACTCGAGTGACGAAGGTGGAAGGATGAAGAAGAGTAGACAGTGCGATAGTGGAAATTGGATTGGCCCGGAAGCAGCTCGGAGGATCGTTAGTACACTCTATTGTATACCCCACCATTCCATTTGCTGAATCCTTCTCGAATTTTCTCCAAGGCCTTGAAAATCCGAATAACACCGCGAATGAAAGAATAACGCAAAAAAAACTGTGACATAAGTTTTAATGAGATCGGAAGAATAAGAAAAAAGAACAGCGACAAAATTGTAATTTTAGCCCCCTTGCACGTGCAGGTACATTAAAAAAGTTGTCAATAATTATGTTTGAAATCTAAAGTGTATTTATATCCACCTGTTGAAAAAAATTCGCGTTCGTTCGAAGAAATGTTCCAGCTTTATCGACTTTTTCCATCTAACCGTCTAGACATTTATTGCCCGTATGGACAAAAATCCATTTGAATTAAATTGACTATTAGTTAACGAAATAAAAATAACTTCTTTATTTCGATGAATAAACGGAATCAATCGACGTCTCGAATCCAAATAAAATTCATGTAAATTATAATAAATCGATTTTATTACATATTTTTTTTCAGGACGAGGTATTCGTATGAGTTTGTGAATTCGAGGTTCGATCTTCGAACGGAGCGAGGGAAAGTTTCGCCTGACATAGAGAAACCGTAGGCATCGGACGAGCGGGCTACGAACCAGCCGTCGCTCGCTCGATTTGCTAGCCGCGTACGCGCGCCTCTCGGCCCACTTTGAGTTATTGCCTTTGCGTTCCCGATGCGTTTCGAATAAATTACCCAGTGGCGTTCCGTCGGGCGGAATGGTGTTGGGTAGCCGAGGGCACGACAAGGGCGGAGCATCACGAGAGTACAGGTTCTGTTTCTGGATGCATCGCGGCTCGAGGGTAGTTTTACCGCTATGCACTTCTATATATGACTTCGAGTTTGTAGAGGAGCCGCGTCGCGACGCCGAGGCGAGTCATCGAACTCGTACTTCTACGGTTGAAAACTCTCTACAGGATTCCAGTTTCATCGTCGTAATATCCTGAGTGCTCACCGCTATTCTTTAGCTCTGTGTCGCTCGAACATATCCCTTTTCCAAATAGACGTAGGTTCGCAAACCGGGACAGTACTGTAGTATGCAGACCGCATCATCGTTTATACACAATTTTCGATGCCAAGGGATATCGATGGGAGAGAAGGTATTACCGATACGGTAATCACCGATTAATCATCGTTCGTCATCTATGGAAAGACGAGCTTTTGTCCAATAAATACCGTCTGGCAATATCCACTCTGAACATCAACGAAATAGAATCATGGTTCAGATGGAATCTCTCGAATGGATTTACTAATCGGGTTCGAATATGTAGACCCAGCAAATTTTATTTTTTGAGATGTCTACCTACTTTTTGCGCTCTGGCCATACTCATATATATTTTTATCTGCATAAGAATAATGTAATTAGTTAAAAACGATTTTATTCACAGCAAATTAATTTTGTTGAATTCAAACGAGTGGTTTAGTCTTGGACAAAGTTTCGAATGTACCGTAAATTTCATTCTATGCTCGATCGTAAGTTATGCAATTTCACCGTGAAAGACGACAAGTCCGAGAGATTCGAAATCCAACGTTGGAGCTTAGCTCGGTCTGGGAATTTCTCGGAGAAACGAACACACAAGCCAGCCGCGAGAAACCCGAGAGTAATTAACAATACGAACTTAATTCATTAAATCACGTGGTCGCGCCCCGTGCTGGATGAAGGAACGCTGTTGTTGCCGGGCATCGGGTAGTCCGGAGGCGGTCTTGGAACGCGTGGGAACTACTTGACACTCGAGTACAGCTTGGTCTTGGGTAGCTCTCACGGCTCGTTGTATTACCTACTACTTAACGGGCTTTTCTCCCGAATCTCTCTCCCTGTTACGTGCGAAGACGGTGCAAAGCTATGCGACCACGAGAGAATACTATAGCCCAAGAAATTCGCGACGATTGTAGCTGCTGCTGCTTCTCGAGAGTTTACAGCTCCCTTACCGTCTCGCGACTTCCCATTTGGCGCCCGGAACTACCGAAACCTCCTGGCATTGTGTACCGGCGTTCCTAGTGGTCTTGTAATGCTCAAAAGGGAAGAAAAACAAAAAAGAACGTTCATTGTTTCTTTCTTTTAATTAATCATCGTAAAGATAGTTGAGCTGTTTACAACTTATGTATTTACCAACCATTCCTGTTCACCCACTATTTTAGCTTCCTACGTTATCATCCTCAATTTGCTTTTCTCTCTACTTCTTAGAGCGCATCTGTAGTACAACGCGGAATTTCACGACATTGTGAACGGTGAAAATAAAATATTTCGTGAAACAGAAAAGCAAAAAAAAAGAAGAAGTGCTTCCATGCTAAGGGCAGACGAGAGGGGCGAAGCCGAGGAGAGCAGAGTGTGAAGCGAGACTACAGAAGACACAAACAGAAATATTTTGTCGTGCTTGCATACTTGCACCGTCGGGTGTAGCTATTCGCGCGGAAACATTGAAAGAACGCGTTATACGCTCCGCGAGGGATGAGAATCCGAAAGAAAGAGTACGCGAAGTGAAATACGAATTCTTTCAACCGACGAGAGTAAGAGAGAAAGGTAGAACAGTCGAGGAGACGAGAAAGAAATGTCAAAAAAAAGGGGGTCGAGATAAAAACGTAAAAAGTATATATACACACGTACGAAAAAAAAGCTATTGTGTGCATGAGGGTTGGATAGATAGCATCAAGTATGGAATAGTGGTAGTAGTTTGTCAAGCTTGCCGGGATAGACGGATAGAGGGATCGTTGAGCTGTGTACTATGGATAATCTAGGAAATATGAAATCGCTTCAAAATCGTCAGATCGTATGCAATAACGCAGCATTAGCGTAGCGATAGAACGGGGCTTTCTACTCGTTCGCCTCCTTCTCCTCTTCACTATTCTCGTATATAGAAGCAGAGTAGGCAGATACATATATACATATATATAACATAGCTAGGCACAGCTGCAGTCTCTGCACTCTGTGCACCACTCGTCAATTGTTTTCCTCGAGTCGTCGATGTGATAGCTGGGAACCCTTTCGAAACGAGGTCGGCCAGGCCTTCCGAAGCACGGCAAAGTTTTGTCCACTTCGACCAGCATCCACTACAGTAGAGATGACGGGGAGATGGAAGTCTCGATGTGTGTGTATGTATGTATGCTCACGGTGAGCGAAAGTGAGATACGTGTGAGAGACTCAGAGTCTACACGCGGCGCGCGTTGCATCGCAAATATTGCGACAGCAGCAGGAATCGGCAGTCGGGCTGTTTATTTTGGCTTGTTACTCTTACTGGGACCATCCCTTCCAAGCGTGTGCTTGGCTGCCAGGTACCACTGTGACCCCGCGGCAAGCACGCTTTCGTCGGATCTTGTTCGCCTTCGCTGGCATTTGGCTCCCTCTCTATCCTCGAATAGACAGAAACGAGGGTACGAAGAGGCGATACGCGAGTGAGAATGAATTGGAATTTCATGCTGATGAAAAAAGTGACATCGGAAATGCTAAAGATCAATCTAGTCACTGAGAAAACATATACATTCACTGGGGAAACTTGTTTTCCGAACACAATAGAGACGATGACTTCGCTCTCGTTCCTGATAAAAGTTCTCTCTCTTTGATTACCAGGCATGTAGAAACAAAAAAATGCTCCATTAGCTCGGGAAATATAGTTGATCTTTGAAATCGCGACGAGACGAGAGAAAACGCACAGCTGAACGAGACGCGCGAGGGTTGAAGGTGGTTTTGTGGGGATGATGATTGCGGGCGTTTCGTCATTTGAAGCTGGGGAGTTGCTAGCACACAACGTCTCGTACCTTTTACATCGCGTTCTTTTTTTTTTTCATGCAACGCTGAGATCTCCGGTGGCAGCAACGAGGCGTGCGTACGAGCTCACAGCCGCGCGGCCGTCTGTGTTAGAGAAACACACGAGCTCGTAGTTTCTCGCTTTACGTTAATGCACGCGTACACTTCTGGATCTAGACTCGCAGGTTGGGTTGCATCGAGGCAAAAAGCTTTTACAAAAAAACAGCAACGGCGGCAGTCGCGAGGATGACTATATTTATTCTAGCCGTCCGAGGATACGAAAGAGAGATAAAAACAAATGAATAAAAAAAAAACGAGAGATAGAGAATGTGTGTCTGTGGGTGGTAGGGTCTTTTTTATATTTTTTTATCAAGCTACGTCTCCCTCACTCGTGGCATAGCTTTGAGAAGAGTCAAGGACTTGCTCAAAAGCCGTAGAGAGGAAAGGATCATCGAGTACAAAGGAATGAGAGGCAAAAATTCACCTCCCAACATACCTTGTCTCTTCATCACCCCCTGTGATTTTTAACGAGATTTTCACAATTTCTTATTTTTTTTTTTTCAACTCACTCCCGCTTTCATCCCTCGTATTCGTCGCGTTCCAACGCCCACTGAATTAAAGCTCGTTCACCGTCGCGAACGTTTGCCGACAACGAGCAATGCTGCTCTCCGTCTCTCTCCTCATCTTCCTCTTTATCTCGTTTTTTTTAACGCGATTTTTTTGTTTTCGTCTGAACAATCCAGCCGAGTCGACGGAATTATCGTGAGGATGTCACGCACAATTATTCTCCGGCTTATACCTCTATATGATTTCTGAATCCTTGAGAAACCATCCTTGCCCGTCCCACGAAACCGAAGTTTTTTATCCCATGTACGTATACAAGTGGCAAGATTCTGTGTTGTGCTTACTGCAATTGTGTACGACAGTTCCTCATCGTGGTATCTCGCTACAGCGTAGAATATAAGTCGAAACTCGGAATCGTAAAAGAGAAACGAAACAACGTTGCGGATTGCTCGAGAGGCTCTTAGTTTGCCTCGTGAGAGAGAAACTTATAGCGAGAGCACGTAGCCAATGCCTTACGTGACACAACGTTGGATAAAAGGGTGACGGGGTTAATTTCGCGGATCGTTCCCGCAGCTTCTCTCTTCATTCTTCTCATTCCCTACGAGCCTCTCGGCGAGGCTCACGCTCATCGTCCACTCTTATCGCCAGAACGGCTCGTAAAAACCGCTGTACCTCCGAGTGTCTCTAACTTGTGGTTAGTACCGAATTTAACGGCGTACATTGTAAAACCTATGAGGTATGTGTGCCCCTCTGTACACGGTCGGTACTTTCCCGCAATTTTTCTTTTTTCTTTTCAGCCTCTAACCTCCTTCCACCCTACTGTCATCGAACGTCTGTTAAGGTTTACGTTCTATATGAATCATTTTACGTTTAAAAGTCCCAAAAGCTAACAAGTTTTGCGGAACCCTTTGTAAGTCATTGGAGTAATCTAACGTTCCAGCTTTACTGCTGGATCGCATTCCCTCACCGGCTCGCCGTTATTAGACTATTCACAATTTATGTGCTCTTCGTACTCCGATTGCGGTAGCGTTTTGTGTGGTATCGGTTGAATAGGGTCACTTCAGATATTTCTGATTACTTTCAATTGTCGCCTAGACTTAGCGGGATTGATCAAAACCGCAATAGGAACAAATTTAGTTACGATTAAACGACCGGAACCTATCGGTGTACAAAAGTTCATTACATTCTTTTCTCTTATATTTTCATACTATATTAAAATTCCGATCTGTGTATAGAAATCTGATTCATGAAGGGCATGAGGTATAGATTTTTCGAAGTTTAAAAAACTTTTGAACCTTGATAAATTCATTGAAGTTAATCGGCTTATGAATAGGAATAAGGAAAGGATGGGGCAACTCACAGATGAGGGTTATATATGTCGAGAGACGCGTATAGAGAGCTTCCGAGTATCGGGTCGGGATGCGAAGCAACGAATTTGCCTCATCGAACTTCTTCCTCTCTTTTGGCTTTCCTGGAAACTTGTGAGAGTAAGGGAGAGCAATTTATCCGAGCTGCTATGATGCTGAAATTAAATAAGTTTAACGTTCGGGTTGTGTGCTCGTGCACGTGCGTCTGTGTGTGTACGCTAGTGTTGGTGCGAGTGCGACTGCGAATGTGTATGTATGTGTACGAGAGAAAAAGTGAGATAGGGCAAAGAGTAAACGCGAAAGAGAGATTCCAATCGATCGATACACTTCAACGTGAAGCTTCTCGCTTCGCTTCGCCCGATGGTCTCTCGACCTACTTCATAATTACAAAGCCGGTGAAATAATGGAAAGGGAGGGACAAAAAAATGCCCTACTCTCCAATGTTACGCTCTTCCAGCCGTCCAGCAACAACGACTGCGCTGCTGTTCGCTGGGGTGCGCGAGATAATTCCGAGAAACTCCCAGCAACACTGTTGGAAAATCGATAAACGTAGTCGAGGAGGTAATTATTGCACGGCCCTGCTCAACGATACGAATTGAAAAAATTGTGGAGGAACAGGAGTAATAACTTTAGTACTGAAAACACTGAAATGCCTCAAATATTATGGAAATCACGAGTTTTCTCGATACTGAAGAATTCATGTACGAATTTTCAATCTGAAAAGAACCTACAATCACTTTTCGGAACGTTGAAAAAAAGACTTAACGTATTCTTTCGAGCGATCAAAAATATGGTGGACGACAAGAATAATTGGAAGAAATGAATTTCTCAAGTAAAAATATACAGATCTTGAAGTATGTCTAGAAAATACGAGAAGTCTTTGGATGAGAGGCGATGATGTCCTCCTGGCTGGTGCTTCACCGAGCGCTGTATATCAAAGAGCCGAGACTGTTGGGGATGCTTCTGCACCGGTTGGGGCTGGCACGCGAGACATGCCGTAGAATAGACTCTCACGAGGGGATTGTGCAGACCTATATAGAGGGAAAGAAAGACGACGGTGAGATGGAGAGAGAAAGAGCTAAGCCACTATATTGCCACCCCCTGATGCGCGATATTAAAATGCTAAATATGTCTCTACTCGTCGTCTCAGAGGAGTTCTTCGTCGGATGGAGTGTACCTCTCCGATTCTGTATAGTACGTCTTCGGTTAACGTGTTTTCCTCGAGTATATGATTCATGTTATTGTCAACCATCGTAGAATTTCAAACATTCGCTCGGCAAATATTAGACAAATTATAATGAAGCAGACGAAGGGAAAGAGAGGGCACGGCGATATTGGTGGTTGGGGTGTAACCGAAAGGGGTTGTTGCTGTGCCGTTTTGCTACCGAGATGAATAAGCTCGATGTGGTTTCCGATGCTGCTGTTGCACGATCCGGGCGTTATGTTAATTTAATATCTGATGCGTAATGAATTTAATATCGTGTTAACTCGCCGGTTGACACTTGTTTGACGTCCATCAGCATATTAAACAAAGTCATGGAGATCGACCGAGAGAGAGATATATATATTCGTTGGCACGCTCGTTACGCTGTCGGTTTCGATATAACGCGTTCTGGCGTTGCTCGCATACACGCTCGTTGGACCAAACGAATGGAGGCGCAAAAGCTCCTGACCGCGATGCTCTCACGCACAATACAATATCTGCCAAGAGTAACGTGTATATGGTCCAACGACATGCCGCTTGATTGTATGTACAGTAGCGTGTACACGCTCGTTGGCGTGAATAATGGATCTGAGAGACGCGATGCGTATATACCTTCATAAAGAGTTTTGAAATTAAATGTCGATGAATTGTCGAAAATGTTTACCAAACGTATTTACACATGTAAATTAAAGTCTACATTTGACTACGTGCCCATCGACATGTGTTCCATGATCCATAAGTTAAGTTATAGAATTTCTTGAATTTCAAAAGTCAACTCGCGGATCGACGACCCTGGGCGAGTCAAAGTTCCATTGCGATGAAATTCCAAGAACACGGCAATGGACGCACTCAACGTCCTGGACTGACACAGCTATCTTCCATACTTCAACAATTTTATGATATTTCAACAGATTTGTCATAACTTCAGTTATTCGCCAGATTTACCATTATCTAGGAAAATGTTTCATAAACGTAAAGCACGCCACTATGTGGCAATTGCAAATAAATTCCCCATGTAAGTCCTATATAGAACGAAAGATGTTTTACAAAATCGGATTTACCGAGATAGGAATAATAAATAATTTAATCTCATTCAATCAAATTCTTTCCCGTTCGTGAATTCCGCTGCACACGCTGCACCAAGTACAAATATCTCACTGAATGTCTCACACCGAGGCTCCGATACGGCGATCGGTGCGAAGCCTCTCTGGGATTGATCAGATTTACGTATGCGTCGGGGAATCTCGAGAGTACAGGAGTGTATCAGACGCGTGGAATAACCGGGGCGAGAAATGGATTGGAGAAACCGAAGTGGATGAGACGAGGACAGCACATAGAACCAGCGGGCCTAAGCTCGATATAGTACAGACAGTCGATAGGTAGATGATAACGGCTCGTCCACATTGTCGTCAGTGACGAGCCAGGCGGCGTCGTCACGAGTACATAAGGTACTGGAAGCTACCTACTAGCATAGAGCGTCATGAAGACAGAGAGAGACAGAGAACGAGAGATTGGTATAGTCAGTGCGATGTTCGCATCCAACACCACCGTTTCACTCGTGAGGACCCCGCAGAGCGAAACAGTGCGAAAGCGAGATAGAAACTCCTCCACCGTTCTCCACACCAAAGCAGGTAACATCAGCACTGTGCGAGTTTGAGCAAACACAGCCCGAAGAGGCTTACACGCCCGTCTGCATTCATAATCGCCAGTTCAGATCTGACATTCTGTGTACCTTCAGGGGGGGGGGGGGGGGGGGGGGGGGGGGTAGGGGTGAGCTGGGAGGAGGAAGAGGGTTTTGGGTAGTGTGTGGATGCTCTACTGACTAGGAGGAGCGGGCTGTAGGCTTCGTGAGCAATGGCATAGCGGTGCTCCCGCGATTCGCGATGCCGGGGGTAGCTCTGAGAAACAAGCGCGCGATGTGTAGTTCAACAGGAGCTCACGCCGCCCTTGCCAAGAGGGTAGAGGTAACTTCACCGCAGATCAGAGGGGTTATAACGCTGTGGATGGTTTAAGTGGCCGACGATAAGATAACGCTATTCAGGGGAAAGAGGGAGAGGTCGTGGCGAGAGAGCTTCCGTGAATTCACTAGCAAACTGAGAGAGAGACTTGGGGGGGGGGAGGCAGCCAATTAATTCAGGGGCCGCTCGAGCGACTCGGTAAACAGCCACGAGAAATTAAAAGCTATTTGTCACGGACAGTGACTCGGGGTGCGAAGACACCGGTCTACCACTGCTTGCTACCGCACCGCAAGACCGTATAGCCAACACTGTACGACGATTATCATTATACCCACCGAAGGAGGAAGGGGATTGGTCTTTTGCCACCCCCCCAAAAACTCATCCGAGCCAAGCCAACAGTAATGAATTAAGATTAGGATGATGTACACTCGTCTAGCGAGAGCGGAGTTTGAGTCACTTCGGAGGTCGCGAATACCGAGAAAGTTCAAACATTGTTCAAAGGCTGTTTACTAATGTAATTCCTCCCTAGGGGCATAAACTCTGCAATATTGTGTACGTTGAGTTAATATTACCATTTTTTTCTTACCTCGGAACAATTTGTCTTTGTGATACAGATCATGAAAGTAAGACGGAGCAGAACATGATGAATTTCTTACCTGTAACAAAAAAGTAAAAGACACCAATTTGAGATAAGTCTTTATTCATCAATTTATTACTGTTGTAAAATTTAATGCATCCGAGGCCGGCCTGGTCATATCGATTGTAGAAACCTTGCTGAATGTGACGGAACGAGGATAATCCGACGTAGGCGTCATCGTAGGCAACGATACACGTGCCAGAAATAAGCTGACTTTTAGATAGCTCCGATCCAATGAAGTATTCAACCGCTCGACTTCATGTTACACGCCTCTTGCATAAGTTAAAGGTGGCGCTTGTGGATAGAAGTTGGCCTCACTCGCGGAACCTACTTTTACTCGCCTCTTTGTCCTTCTTACGTTTTACTCGAAAGCGAAGCACAACTTCGTAAGAGATGTACACGCGGTACAAGGCGTATAACTTCGAATAACGAAGTTTATCTCTTGGAATGTTTTCCCGTGTTTTACCGATCCAAATCTACTACGCTGTCTCATTTTTCAGAGACGTGAGAACTTTCGCATCTAACTCACGAGAAGTAACAAATAAAGGGGGAATAAAATTCGGTTTAGGAGCCGGAACTATTGCAGTTATACGGCACGAACTTCGCGAATGTATCTCGCAGTATCGACCCAAGATAAATCGACTTGAGCAAACGTCAATATACGTATTGTTCGACTTCCTTTACAATGTCTGTATTCAGTAGGTTAAGAAAAATCAAATTCGTGTGATAGGAAAATAAAATCAACAAAATTTCACGACGTCATTGCGCTCATTTAACTCCTCAAGCACTATCGTAGAGAATCTACTTTGTCAAATATATATATTAATTGTATTATTATTTTCCGTACTGTCTATAAATGTGAACTAATTATAATTCTCAACAGCAAGAACCGTTAGTATCGCCGAAACGAGGCAAAATATCGACGAGTTAAGAGTAAAGCTCGAATAACGCCGCTATCTGATTCGCGCATATAACAAAGGGCTCATGACTAGCTAACGCGAGCGACAAAATATCGACCTCCAATGGGTCCTCCAATCCTACTCACCCGATGATTCTCTCGAATGATAGTGAATGTCAGCCGAAATCTAGTTGTCAAAGGTTCGTTAGTTTTCCGAAACTAACTGGTGCCCAAAAGACATTAAATAATAAAAATCGTCAATCAGAGCCCTGGCAGTCACTAACCCAGGCCGCACCGGGTGGAATATTCTATCGAAATAGTTCGTCAAAAAAATATTCTGTCTAAGTCAATTATCCTCGTGTGAGATTGTTCATTCGTACGATATTGGGCTATTTTACATTAGAAATGTTAGAAATGTTAGAAATGAATTACATTAGAAGAGTACATGAGAAATGTTATTTTCATTATGAATAGCAAGCATAAAAATTTGTAACAGATATAACGGCCCAAATATCGAATCGTCCGAAATTAAGAACGTGAATAAATTTTCGTATTAATATTAATTTGAAGCGCGCGTATTTATGGTTTTCTTCTCGGATTGGTCGGACGAGAAACGCGAATGTCGATGCGACGCTTGAGCAAACATAATAAAACGCAAAGAGCCATCACTAGACGAGAAAATTGAAATCGTTGAAACACAAAGAGAGAGGGAGAGAAAGAGAGAGAAGCCGGTAGAGAAACAAGGATCAACAGGTGACGGGCTAAACGTCGAGTGAGGTTGGGGTGAAAGAGGGAGGACTTTGCGGAGGTATACACACCGCGAGAGACCACGGGAAGTCTGACTCTTCATTGCCGCATCAACTATTTCGATTATATTTTTCTCCGCTGCAGCGTGCATAAAGCATCGTCATTAATAATCATGGAACCCCCTAATAGTTTTCACTTCTTCGGAGCTCCGAGATTCGGGACTCGCATTAAATTTTCACCCGAAATCTCGCGCTTGACGAGTAAATTAAATAATCCACGTTATTGAGTGAAAAACACGCTATCATACTTCGAGGAACGACTCGGGAGTCACATAAAGTCACTTTTAAACTGGATTGAAATCACATTTAAAACAACTTGCACTATAGCTGTTATCAATTATTCGTAGAAATATGCTCGTAATGCGAGCGAATCGAATTACTCCGTCGAGTATAATTACTCAACAGAGTGGGTAATGAAATTTTGAAAATTTAACGAAAGAATTTTTCTAATTTCTCCTTGCTCGAAACAAAGCTCACACTCACATTTCCTATCTCATTTACCGCGAGCAATAAATATACGAGCGCAAACCAGTCAGCAGAAACGCGTAAATACTTGAACCGATATCAGAGCAGTTCTCTTCTTACTTTCGTGTATGAATGATGTAGAAGTATGGGAGAGTCCAGAGGGCACAGCAACATCGATTTATCGACTAATTAATCGTTAAATCACATTCTATTGCCCTCGGGCAACCGGTGGACTATACATCGTAATTCGGCGAGCAATAACGAGAGCTATCGACTTCCGGCCGATAATAATTTTGACTCAACAGCGCGTAGCTACCGTATATATATATATATATATATATAGTATATACTAGGGTTTGTAAAACTCGCGGACGTCCAACGAACCCGACGAATATCTCTCAATGTGTATAAAAAATGCGCCGCTGCCCCCCCCCCCCCCCCCCTCCTTCCCACCGAATATTTTCTTTAAGAAGGCTCGGGGGGTATCACAGACCCCCAGGGCCCTCCGAGCTCTCCAGTGCATCCATGCTCACCAGAGCTCGAAGCTCGATGCTTGTACACGGCGGCGGCGGCGACAGCGAAATCTTTTTATATATATAGAGGGATACATACGGATATAAATGAAAAATTCGTTGTACAGGCCTTTCATACGTTGGAATAATAAACGAGAATATCAATAAATTTGTAAAGAAACTTTGTGATGACAGCAGATTTAGCATTGACATTCGAGTTGAACCATCATCATAGAATTGTAGTGCGATTTCGAGGTATATTGCGGTATATACAAACCACACACGACATACCGAGCGTACACAGTAAAGTGAGGGTTATACAGTAATAGTATGAATCTATGTAAATGGAACGTAAGCGCCAGGTGCCTTTATCGGTGCTGAGCTATTCCGGAGTCGCGATATTCTACTAGCCCACATAGTGAGTACTGGTCTATAGCTCTCTATCTCTATACCGCCGAAGGGTTGCTCGAGCGGTGAGGCAGCCCCTTCGAGCCACTATCCTCGTCTCTATTCCACCGTGGCATAAACTCTCTTACAGTTACTACCTCTCTCTCTATCCTCCACTCTTTGAATAACGAATACATTTATTATTACCGTTTGTACGTTCGCCGTTCTCTCTCCTAACCTCGTCCAAGTTTATCGTCTAGCTCCCTCGATGGCGCGCAGGCTGCGGATGCCACGGGAAATTACACAATCCGATAGCCGACTCACCTTACACCTGCGAACGGTGCACCTGCCTATGTGCCATGCTATGCTTTCACACCGATGAAATTACCTTCCCCATCCTTCCCCCTTTCGAATACTTCGAGAGTGTCTTCTTTTGCTTTCTTAGTTCTTTCGACACGATATACTTATGCCGGCCGACTATAGTTCTAATAGTTACATCCAGTAGCATTGTAGCCACACACGTAACCCCGTTCTTACTTATTCATTTATATTTCTTTATCTTCCCTTGTTGCTATTATACAACTACCGTTTCCTTTATATTATCGGCGCAACATTGTTGCTCAACGGTTTTTGCGCGGCTAAGTAGAGCGCGCGACACACTGTATTGATAATACGACACTATGTCGACGACCTCTACGACAGCAGGTATGAAGGTGACACAGCAATCCGGTTTGATTTAGGTTATTTTTCATTATTGAAACCAAAAACTTACGCGACATTTTTAACGTTGCTGTGATATAAAACTGCGAAAATATTTTTTCAGTTTGGTTACCACCTGAGGAAACACCTCTTTCGATAACTGTGAAATAGAAAAATGCAGGATTCTCTTCAGATTGCATAGGGTCATTGAACTTAGGTGTGACGTTGAAGATTTCTTTTGAAGGCTTCGCGAGCAAAGATAAGGAGAAATCGGGATTCCGGACATGTTGTCTTCGATAATAAAGAATTACTCGACAATTGTGACGCCCGTGTCCATGAATGCTGAATTATCCTCGGTAATTTGTTTACGCATTGTGAACGATTTCGTGAGTAACATTAGGGAAACCGAATTTGCCGGTAACTTCGACTCGATAGCCGTAGGAAAGGGTTAGGAGATTCGCGAAATAAGTAGAGGCAAAGCACCGTTTTAGTATTAACAATAACAAAAATATTAGCGTTCATTAAAGCGATAGTTAGGACAAGTAGCCAGCGTTAGCAGAAGCGAGAGCGAGATAGCGGAGACGCGTGCTCGCGAAAAGGCAGCTAGCGAGAGACTCTGCTTTTTGGCGGGCCAGTGACCCATGCGGAGTCGGGGAATCGAGCGCACGAGGTCTTCGCGAGCGCGACAAATATCATTATCCTCTAAGATCGCGACGTTGTCGCGAACACTACTCCTATTTCGTTCTTTACTATCGTTCTCGTGAATCAGTCATTCCTGACGTCCATTTAACTTTGTTCCACTGCAATTTTTTTCCCTGTTGACGTTTGATGTCCCAAGTTTTTTCCGTACATTGTGTCAAATAAGATGACATTTATTCAAATTTTATCTTTTACGTTCATAGAAAAAAAAATCGCAACTGCAATTTCATTTTCATGAAGGATTACTGCCAGAAAAGAAAAAATGCTGTCAAATGATATTTTTGTAAAAATTGTGATGGCTTGCACATTGCCCTATCGCCAGCCACTGCTATGGAATATCATACGAAGCTTTGAAAATATATTTACCATATTTATTTTATATTTCATTTTTATTTTTCATGCCGAATTCTGCTTTCAGTTGAGCTATGTATATAATCACCCACTCGGCGAGCTTTAATTCTCGAAAATCTCAGTCTTCACTTTATTAACAAGTGCCGCTATTACAATTACGACAACACCCTTTGCCTTCCACACGTTAACCCTCGAAACTTCTCGTTCAAGTCTCAAGTATCGCTAATTGGGGGGGGAGCTCCCGGAGAGAGCGAGAGGGGAAGAGTGAATGAGAGTACGGTTGCGAATTCTTGATAACGCCCTCGCTCCACTCCGGAGTTTCGGATAGCTGTTGCTGTTGGTCTAGTCGAGACTGGCGCTACCTACTTGGCTATATATGTACGCGCTTGCGATATATAGGGAAGGGCGACGCGTTCGTGAATTGTTGGGATGTGGAGGACGGGAGAAAAGGACGGTGGAAGCAATGCAAGTTTTAACGAGGCAACGCGCGTACGTGAGCGGAGAGGCTGCGTTGCTTGGGTGTCAGGAGTAGAGAAAGTGAGGCACGGAAGTCTGCGAGAGAAAGAGAAAGAGAGTGTGAGAGAGAGAGAGATACATAGAGAGCAGGATAGAGAACTAAATCGCTGAGCTGAGAACTGCTGGTTCCTCGACGCTTTCGTAAATCCCTCACGTCTAAAGGCTGATAACTTTTATGAGCGCCTCCCTTCGCTCGCCTTCCTCATCTGCTCTCTCTCTCTCACTCCGTCGCCTCTTCATCCTATACCACGATCTTTTGTGTACTCGAGTTATCAAGCGTGACTCGAATCGCAGCAACGTTAGGCGGAGCGAGACAGATAGACAAATGTATGTATCTACATATATATAATATCGTGTCCCCAGCGAAATTGACGATTGTCGGAAATTCCACTCTCTCTTCAGCTTCCTCGGGTATGTTGTACAGATATGTTAGATATAACTAAAACTTGTGTATATCGAGGACATTGAAACTTTGGATAATATCTGGCACGAAAGTTTACCTCCCTTCAATATAATACCGAATTGGTTCCACTTTATCGCATCTCTCTATCGCTCTATGTAGGATACACGACGGCATTATCGTTCATATTAATATGATACAAATGGGAATGTGCAACGAAACGATGTATTCGAATCGATCCACAGTATAATAATCGGACACACACATACACTAGGGAGAGGCTGTTGCGTCGAAACTAAACTGCAGCTCGTTTTAAACGAATGAAATTGGATAATAACGAAGTTAATAATGCCAAATTATTTCGAGTGCATTCGATGCTTCTCGAATTATTAGAGCACATTTGAAGGGGCAGGGGCGGGGCGATGGGGAACGGTGGATTTATGGGAATGCATCGGGCTTGCAACGCACTTGTAGCTAAATGCTCCTCGATGCAGAAGCAGCCCAAGTGTCGAAGTCAATTGCAGAATAACGTTATTATTTTGTATTTCAATTGCTCATGAAATTCGAAGAGTTATGCACTCTTGAAATTCCGATGAAAACGCGTTTTATTTTATTTCAATGCGATATTTGAATTCGAATCAATGGAGAGGTAAATTATTGGTTTTTTCGTGTGTTCTTTTCTGACGTAAAGAATTAGAAATTGAATTAAGATACGAAGAGAACCAGCGCTTTTCTCTCGCGAAATACGAAATACGAAATAAAAGAAGATCAAAGCCCATCTACGGCAGCACTCTCTGCATTGGCTAGCTGTTTCTCGCGAACTGGCCGTAGAAATATATATATATATATGTATATACGAATACGGCGTTTTCACCACCACACCCGAAAGCCACGTGCTTTTTGAAATCCACTTTTTACTCCCTTGCGTCGTCAACTCGTCGAGGGAGAAGCTTTTTACCTCTGTCGGCACGTATAACCCGTTCTCCAACTTCCACTCCACTTCGCATCCCTTCCTACCAGTCATGCCTCCCCTTTCCCCCTGTGCTCTTTACGGTCTGCTGATGCTTTCCTTTATCTCCGAATAGTGTGGCGAAAGCGAGTTTTCCCGGCATCCATCCGGAGACAGAGGCATCGCGTCCATCCCCGCACACGGTTTTCGTTCTTTTTTATTTTTCATTCTATACATCTTTTCGCTTCCATAGCTGAGAAAACTACCGGTTTCCATCCCGGAAGCTTGTGCAAAAAAAGAAATTGAATAAAAAATGTGTTGAAAAATAAATAACAATATAAAAAAAAAAGATTGTGGGAAGAGAGTGGTCTTTGCTTTGGGCCTTTGTCCAGCGTGTTGGGCGTGAGCTTGGCGCAAGTTTGACGAAATATCTAGTGGCTTTTAGCGGTGGACTCTTGGCGCGCGTTCTCTCTCTTTCGTTTCGCGCTCGGGCGAATGTCGAGACGCAGCTCGCCTCCCAACCGCTTCACCCCTTTCTATCTACATGAGCGAGGCGACTATGCGTCGCGGGAGAGCTGTACGACTACGGCTACTGAAACCACTAGGCTTGATACCTATACCGCCATTATCCTTCCACCGACAGTTTATTATCCCGCCAAGCTCACCGCACGGCGCGATAGTACTACGAAGGAGAAACTCTCGCAACCAGCACACACAAACGTACACTGCCTTCCTCCAAAGCTCGTTTCTCGACTCTCTCTCCGCGATTCGGCTCGCCGCGCACACGCATTAATTAATACCTCGCTTCCACCGACGAGTACTAGGCAACGGCCTTTTAACGGCACTCTCCTTCCTGCGTAACGTGTTTTTTTTTCATTTAATTCCTTTTTACGTTTCTCTTTGCTTCACACTCTCGTTTCCGCTTATCACGCTCTTATTCTCTGTACCCGAATGTGTCAATTTGACACTCCTGTATCACTTAATTCCTCGTACCAACCGTTTCCCCGAATGAAGAGGTCTGCTTTGTCGGTCGGATGGATTATTCGATCATTCGTGCGCGATAACTCGCAACCCCAATGTTCCACATTGAAAATATATCGTCTATCGATTGAACTTGCAAACGTGTCGTGCGGTCGATAGGCACGCTGTTTACTCTGTATCCGATACACAGCGAGCCGCAAATTGCAATTCATAAATTATTACCATTAAACTACGGTTTGCACTCGATATACATACATGCATGTACTAGGGGGCTTCGGCCCCTGCGCGCTTCGCTCGTCAACCCCCCGTTATGTCTGCCTGTTTCTTCCCAATAAATTTCTATAGAATATTCAAAATTATAATCTATTGTACTATTATATTTCTCAGTATTATAAAAAGGTCACGCCATCGTGTCTAACAATCGAGCTTTCCGGTCTTGAGCACTCGTCTGCACTGGAGAGCTCGGAGGACGTTGGGGGTCCGCGAGACCCCGCAATTGCACAAAATATGCTAAATTTCTGTTTGATCGAAAAATTCGAAGTCCCCCCTTCCCTTCAATCGTTCGAAGTTCCGACTTGGCTCAAAATATTCTAAAACCCCTCTGTCGCTGGGCTCACGTGCAACGGGCGCTTGCGTTCGTTCTGTTTATCATAAAAAAAACCCTACCACCGTCACAACTAACAGTTATTATTGGCAATGTCAATGTCCCCCATAATTCTCCTCCGAAAATAGATGTTTCTCGGTCCCCTTATAAGCCCCAGAAACTGACATTCCCTATTATTGGTATATTGAGAATATTGAGGGCGACTTTTTGAGCCAAGAAAGAACTTACAATATTTCTGGCGATGACCTCTCACTGACCGCCAAGGCTCTCCGGGCTCTTTAAGTCAGTCGAGCATTCCAAGATCCAAAGCTCGATTGTCTCACACAGCGGCGGCGGTTGCGGCGGCGAGATATTATTAAAATATAGAGAGCTATACATAACTATATAGCCGGTAGACTTACCTCAATAATTTATTAAAAATTGTATATAATTCATCCTTTGCAAAGTAAATAGATTTACTCATAGTTGACATATACGCGTATTATACCCTCAATAATGCGGTACTTAGGTCGACACGAAGCCAGAGACCAATTTTAGGATAGACGAAGCTGTGAATTTCGTATTCACAAGAGATTTGACGATTTTGTAGTCCAGGACTTGCGAAATTGCAAGGAGAATCGTCGACCAGGAATAATTATAGTGTCGCGTCGCACGGGGAAGTATGTAGTGAAAAGTAATATGTGCAAGAACCTACATTTCAGTGCATTTTGGCCGAGTAAAGGATACGTGTATACTTGTGTATTGGAGTAAGACTGTTTGTAGGATATGCTCTAGGACCCACGCCCTCACCTAGTATTCCTATCAACGTTCTACCGTCGCCGGAAGAGACGAAGATATATACAGAAAGGAGCCCAAGCAATACGAAGGCGTATGCCGATAATTAACCACGGTGCTCGGTACCCTCGGAAGTTCCATCCAATCTTCGTGAATCCAACCAGCGTGGAGGACTTACCGGGGCGGTTGGCTTACCGTTGCACGTACATACAGTAAAATCCACCATGGTATAGAGTCCTGTGCGTTTAAGCACCAGACTTTGAATCTTGTTCGAACTTTCGTAGAGACGCACACACCATGACACTGTATACATGTATGAGCGTTCTGGTACGCACATCGATCGAAGTATCATTGACGAGAAACACGCCTGGCACATTATATCGAGGATTAAATAGTATACGTGTAGGAAACGTACACTTAAAAGTGCGAAACGAGGATTAGAAATCATTCGATTTGTGAGCAAAATTAGAGTGAATCTGAATTCGTGGGAATAGATCGTATAACGCATAGGTAAAAACCGCCGTTACCTCGAACGTATAGTAGTAGATGATAAATCCTGCTTACGACGCGCCAGTCTGCTGCCAGAAAACGGAGTGAGAGTTGAGGGAGGAGGGGATGAGGAGAACTAGTTAAATCTCGCTATCGCATGCCCGAAATGACTGCGCGACGATTTCAAGGATCCTGGAGAATCTCGAAGTAGAGGGTGGAAAGGGTTTCCAACGCTCCTTGTGTGTGGGCCATTCAGAGTTTCTCGTTTCCTCTCACTCTTATCGGTGGCTCTATAGTGAAGGTGAGAGCAGGTGAACGTAGAGTGGGAACCGTCGACAGGGGAAAGGGGTGGTTGCGGGGCTGAGATAGGAATCGATTTAACGGTGAAACGGGCGCACGGTCCAATGTGGACGGCGAATACTAAAGTCGCCTTTTTTCTATCGTTCGACGATTCCATACAATCTCAACTGTTCCACACCAGCATTTCTTGATTCCAATGCTTGCGGTGAAGAGATGCACCGAAGCTTTTTCGCGTATATACAGTCAAGAAACCGGCATGCTTTCAGATCCAATAAATATCGTTATCACCCCCTTTTCTAGACTCTCCTTTTTTCTCTCCAGTTCTCGTCCTGCACTGTCTCGTATCTTTTGATTTTTTTTTTTTTTCGTTTCGCTCGCCAACCAGTATACCCTACCCGTCTTGGAATTAACCACTTTGGCCAAGTGTTAACTGAACGATTGGGTATAAATGATATAGATTTCAGCTGAAACTGTTGATTTCATAGGGCCCTAAGTCAAACATGCACTTTCGGAGGTTTTGTGCACTGAGATATACTTTATGAATTGCACATTATAGTGTAAAACAATTGGCTTTTGTATTAATTCGTATTATGTTGAATTCCAAGGACGATTCCGTCTGAAAGATTCTCTAACAGAAAATACAGTAGAACATCTTATTTGCGGTCTTATCTCGATGGGGTAAACTACGAACCCTTGGCGTGAATACAATGCGGTTCTCCATCGTGTGATTGCAGTATTCACCTACTGTTTCGACCATAATATTCTGCGAAGGGAAATCTCACGGCGCTTCGGTATCGACAAACGATTCCATTGGAGCGCCATTGGAGTACCGACGTCGACAGGAAACGGGATAAAGCGCAGAGTACGAAATGCGGGTTGATAGAGGAAGAGAAATGAAGAGACAGGGTTTTGTTTGCAGCTGCATGTGTGTGTGCGTGGGTAGAAGCACGGAAACAAGGAAGCTTGGGTAACGAGGATCAACGAGATGAAGTCGATTCGCAGTAACAACGTTGACGCAAGCTCAATCCTATTATATCGTGCAACCGTAATACTCCGTTCTTCCTTCCTACTTCTTCGTTTTCCAACTCGATCTATCGCTCCTATATCATTATGAAACAAAGTAACGCTAAACGCGAACTATGCGTATGTATCGTTGATGCCCGTGGGGAATTCTTCCTCATCGTTACGCGCATATTATACTGATAAAGTTCCAAAATAGATCGGGCTCGAAAGTTTTGTGAATGATTGTGAAAATGCAGGGTACAGTGACAGCATAAGAAACAAACATCAATTACATTATCATCGATCAAAAAAGTTTGAAACTTGTGTGATTTTTGGAATTATTCCTTTCAATTTCAAATCTGTTTGTAAAAACCCAATCTTCTCGCATTAATTGTTTAAAAATCCGACGAGGGTAGAAAACTTTTTCGAGTTTATGGTTTATTATGCAAGGAAGTATCCGTATGTAATGTGGCATCATCAATTTTGTATTACAATTAGCTCGTATCCTGCTCGTGTATAAAATAGCAATTATTTATCTCATTGAACAAACTTTTTGAGAAAGGAAAGAAAATGCTCGATATTGTCACTCGATTTCTCGATCGTTTTTCTATTATATGGTTGTGGATTTTACGGCGCGAGTCTTCAGCACTCAACAATGGGGATGGAAGGTTCGAAAGCGAAGAGAGAGGAAAGGAAGTCGAGGGTTAGCTCGGCTATGTACACTTAAACGAAATCACTTTAATGTCTCACGGCTATAGATTTTCTACGGGATAGCTTCAGCGGCTCTTTTACGAGCGTTCTCGCCCGCCGCGTTTTATGTTTTACGTGGCCGGCCGCGCTAGAGAGGGTAAAAAGTTGCAACTGCGAAAGACAGAGATGAGTACGGAGTGACAGAGTGAAAACCATCACCGTCAATCTTCCGAGAATATAGTGGAAGCGAAAGCCAGGCGAAAAGCGTGGGAATCCTTGGCGGTCCGTAGTGTCCGATGCGTCGACGATTCGCGATGGCCCGAGGAGTAGAAGTGGTCGGTATTAAGTCAGACAGACGAGAGAAGTGCCGGCGGCATTTGAGAGGTGTGTACAGCTATACATTGGTGAGGGACTTCTTTATTGTTGTTAAAATAACAACACCATCCCAAGGACGAAACCGATAAACTCGGTATAAGGCGAATGAGAAGCAGAGGAACGAAGCTAAAGGTAAAAGGAAGAGGGAATTATATTCTCAGGCCGACTTGCGAATATTGCCTGAGAAGATATTACCCACCGGGGAACATTTGAAAAGTTGGCAAAACTCTTCGGGCTACCGCACGGCCATAGACCCGAGACTGGTAATAAACAGAGGGGAGGAATTCTGATCGAATGAAGTGTAGTGTAATGAAATTTATGCGGTCCAAAGCACCGTTCATCACTCCTGCCTGGATAAAACCCAACTATCTGAAATAAAGCCAAGTATAACTTCCGAGCATCGAAGCGTTGGATATTTCAAAGTTGAAAAAAAAAAACTGAATTTCTAAATTTTATCAGTATCGTATGGTTCTATATTATTCGATGAGGGATTCTTAATTACCGATAAAAAATAATGACATTATTTTTGTGTAAAAACGTAATTTTAAAGAGCTTTACATCGGTTGGAGACATCATTGGATTTTTTACCACAATTTCGCCCCATTCGCTCACTGCCGTCCGGTTTTTAGCAATTTAAAGTCATTCTTTTTTTACTTTTTTTTTGGTCCGTAATGATAACAAGCGGCACACAAGGGAAATATGAAATTTATAATAGGGATCTCTCGAGAGAGACACATAATATTCGTCGGCGGAATGTGCCGTTGGCATATTGGGTGAGTAAAAAGGCTTTTTGACACGAATGTAGCACGCGAAGTGGACCACCACCAGAGATTTTTCAAACCCTCTCATCGTTCGAATTTTCGTGGATGATCCAAGTTGATGCAAAAAAATATGAAACTTTGTTCAGTTGGAGTGTTACAGAGAATGGTGAACACGGGCCGCCGAGAAAGAGCAGATAATAGGCACGAGGATTGTACTCTCTCGCGGAAGTCGGACGAATTCCTGTGCGAGCTCTCTCGCGAGCGCGAGCGTCCTTCCCGCGAGTGGATAATGGAATTACGCGGTGACGTGACCGGCTTAACTCGCCGGGTTAACTGTGATTGACCGTTTAATCGACGCTTTAATTAAATCGTCGGAGGTACAGCGCTTTCGTCTTAAGAGCCGAACCAGAAAGCCGAGAGGGAACTCTCGGCAGCTCACTGCTAGAAGCATCCAGCATCGCCAGTAGTGGAGAGTTTAATGGTTGCGTCTGACCAGTTACCGGTTGCCACTACTGGGAACACTAGGTCTGAACCGAGTGCGCTCACCCTTTCTACTAGTTCCATTTTCGCCTCACTCTTACGAACCATACAAACCTGGAGAGATTTCTCTCCGGAAACCTGCAACGGCTGTGGCAATCGAACGCCAATCTGCTGTCGCGATTATTGAACTTCGACGTGAAACTACGGCGAAGTTTCAGCTGACTCGTGCACTACCGTTGAGAAAAATCGACGCTGGCTTACGGAACAATAATAAAGAAAAATTCTGCCAAACAGAATGGCTGCGAACGAAAAAAAAGAAGCATAGGAGCAATGAACCGGGATGCTGGAATTAAATCGTTGAGAGCACACGTCTCTCTGCCACTCACTGTCATTCTCACGATGTTCTTTTCCACTTTGGCAGCTCGGAGCTTATGGAGGTGTGGAAACAAGCACGAAAAAAAAGCGTAACGATGACGAGAACGAAGCCAAGATCATCCCTCTTTCCTGCATGATCGCACGGATGAGACTATGTGTCGCGTCAGCCCAACGATAGATCCTGCTATAGCTGATGCTACTGCGGCTTCTGCTCGAGTGAGAGACGTGTCAAAGTGATCGATCGACTTGTAGGACGACATTATTAACCGCGAACGATCGGCAGAGCTGCGAGACTTCGATAATAGCCTTCTCACTCGAGAATCTGATTGATTTGCTCACCTAGAGAGATGGCTCCTCCCCCCTCCCCCTCTCCTCCTTTTCAACGACCAGGCGTCATAATCATACCGATCTTTATTTTTTCATTTGCGAAAAATACGAAGATCTCGAGATTCGTTCAAAATTAACTTGGTCAAATTTATTTTTGCTCAAACTATTTTAAATAAGAAATCTTCGCATGTCTATAGAACCGGCCCAACGTAAAATATTATTAAAGTTCTGAACGCAATATATATATATATATCTTAACGTATTCAAAAAAATTGATCGTTTGACCTTTAACGTCGTTCGTGAGAATCGTCTTAATGCGCAACCGAGAATGCAACGTGGAACGGGGTGACACGATCGATATATCTCACGAGGAGGAAATAAAGAAGCGAGAATACCAACACACAGTGAGGGACAATGAGGAAAAAAAGAACGAAACAGAAGGAAAAAAAATGCGAGGGAAAATAATATCCGTGTACATTGTCAAGTGGCGTTATATCGCGAGCGAAATGGGTAGGAAGTGAATTATTGTCGTACGCCGGGGACGAATCGGGTCTAGCTATGCTTGGGCCGTTGCAGTGTACGCGAGGGGGTTGAATGCGCACTCCGTTGCGACCCCATCGCTCGTGCTCGTTCGTCCCCGCTTTTGGATGCATCGTTCCTCTCTCACTGTCTCTTCTCTCTTTTCACTTCGCCTATATACATATATATTAGGTCTACCTATAGTGGAACGCTTTATTTCACCGTTTTATTCTATATACAAAAGGCGAGTCCGATAGACCGAACCGCGACCCGAACGGCCTCGAACGCTCGCGCGTCCTACACCCCCATAATTTCTCTTTTCACACTTTACTCTGCTTTTATATCCGCGGACGCTTTGGTCGCTGGTATCGTATCATCGCAAGCTACAATCGTATTGCGTATAGAATACGAGCTCGGAACTTCAATAAAGAAAATAAAAATCGATTTTTTTATATCGTCGAGCTCGAGCCATTAACGGTATTCCTCTGACGTTATTAGTTGAGTGTAGTAAACGAAGGAATGTATGGGATTATCATTGGGTATATTGTGTGCTTAGAAGCAACAATAAAACGATGTCTTCAAACAAGGGATTCACGAGTCGCGAGTATAAATAAAAGTACAAGGGTGTGGAAAGACGGAATTTCTGGAACGGTTGGAGAAACTGAGAAACCACGCAGCCAAGTACTTCTTAGACTCTAATGGCGGGTATGTAAGCCGATTGCACAGCCGCTTAATTATAAGAGAACGAGCCGGGTAGAGTCGAGAGAGCACGGAGTAAGTAGGGGATGAAAAGCGGCGAGTTTCCTCGTGCTATGAGGTAAACTCCTTGGCATCGAGTAGAAGAGAGGGTTAGAAAACTGCGAGAGAGACTTTATCATCTTCGACTACGATTCTACTCGTTCGTTCGATTAACAAGCTGGAAAAAAGCTTCGACGGATCTATCGAAAATTTTCTTCGTCGATCACTACGTTACGAAAAGGCCGAATGGAACGACAATCTTCTTCTCATCATTCTTATTTTCCTAACAATCTATACCCCGACGACCCTCATTCTTGTCGACCGCCTCCCCCCCCCCCCCCCCCCCCCCCCCCCCCCCCCCCCCCCCCCCCACAGGTCAATTATCTTTTCCGAGAACATGCCGTGGCTCCGGTGGAAAATTCACGAGAGCGAAGAAAGGGCTCCCTGACTCGTGCGGAAGTCAGGCTCGTTCGGCAATTTGCGAATTCGCGCAATTTCGCTCGTACAACGACGATTCACCGTGAGCTTTCGGCTTTCTCCTATTCTCCTATGTTCGGCTCTCTGTGTCTGCTCCACCGACTCTCGGCCTCTTTCGGTACGCAGTAGAGTATAACAGTACCGAAACCGCGCGGCGAGAACGAGGACCGTCCGGGAGGGGGGTCTATACTACTTCCGTGGAATCTTCGAGGGTTGCCCTGGTTTCTCTTGGTCTGGATTCTAATTAAAGGAAGAAGCCAGGCAGAACGACGACTGTGAAAATTAGCTGGAATTTGTCGTTCGAACGGAGATAGGAGACGAAGGTTCTATGAAGGGAATTGGAAGGAGATAGCGATAGTTGAAAACGTAGTAGTGTAGTTCTATACAAGGCCGAGTTTGCCATCATCATCTCCCCTCGCCCGGCATCACCATGAACGACGACGGCCGATGCTCTAATTAAATGCTATCAATGAGGATTATCGGGCGATGCTCTCTTTCGTTGCGTAATATTATCGGACTAACGAGAACAGTGGAATCTGCTACTGCTGTGTCACTAATTATCAACTTTATGCGCTATCATTTATTTTACTCTAATAGGGCAATTCAGGATGATATGGCCAATCATTATATCTTTTTACAAGGCTACCCAATCGTCCCCCCATTTTCCAGTTTATGAACTCACAGTTATATTCGACTGCGAGTGGTGCGTTTTCATGCCAGAATATTCCGCCGATATGCCCAATCAAGCTTTTTTTCGAACACCATGCGAAAACTGTCATCGAATTGTATAACGGTTGAAAGTATTTGGCTTTTTTTTTTTACAGTTTGACGAATGAATTCACGACTGTTGGCGGTATTACTTGGAAACTATGGTTGATCAATGGCACATATTTTTTAATAGCTCCACAGCTTAATTGCCCATGAAATTTGTTGAAGCTTCTCATTCACACACGAACGAATACTGACTAAAACGGCGCACGCATATTTTTTATTATTCTTCAACTGCTCAAAGTTGGACAATCGTGTATTTAATAGTTCAACTTAATTTCATCAAGGAAACGCGGCGAGGTTACTGAAATGAATCCAATTTACTGTGCGAACGCACAGTGGTCGGGTGCCGCGAAGAGTACGGCATACTGTTTTACCAGTTGAAAGTAGAGGAGAAAATAAGCTTAGCAAAGGTGACATAGTTTGCTGTGAAAGAGTCTCCGGAAAGGTGTGTATGGGATTTGTTGCCACTGTTAAGAGTTCACGGGTATGGAGTGTTACACGATTTTTGCTCTCCGCCAGTCAGCTTAAATTAACGTCCCTTATAAACAGACGGGTCAGTTCGGCTCGAAGTAGCTTGTTTGTCTTCACATGGCCGATTTAGATCTTCAGGATAAATTGACCCAGCTGCCGGGTGTCTCCACTACCGTATAGAAGTAGCTACAGCTATTCCATCTCTGAGCCAAAACGAGACGGGACGATAGATTGTCTTCACTGTTACTTTTCTCGTTGAATACAGGCTATCTCTCACTTGGAAAACGGCACAGAACATATAACAGAATGAAACAGAAGCCATTGTATAAAAGGGTTAAGATACAGTATAACGACGGCAGAAGAAGTTGCAAAACCGGAGGTAGACACAGAGAGAATACCTGAGAAAACTCCAAGTCAAACTTCTAAAAGGATATCACCTTACCAAGTTAATACTTGCGCCCTATTTCGCCAAGCCTTCGCCTTTGCCTCTTGTCTCTCCTTTCCCTTCTTCTCAGCTTTCATGCAAAGTACATTCCCCGTTCCTAAATTCTTCGTCTTCTGCTGACGAGAGAGCGTCAACTCCCCTCGACGTTCAAACGCAAGCCGGCTACTCGGGAGCATTTTAAATATTTCTACGAAAACTCCAGTTCAGCCTTTTCGGCCACCCATCCGTGCCTGTTTCTCTGCTGCGTTGATTTTTTTCGCGTACGTAGCCCCATCGAAAAGTACCCTCTGGGGGCTGGCTCCGCAAATATGCGGACGGTCAGGAAAACTGTCAAGGGACTAAAGATCAAGATACTCAGAGTACGAGGCAGTTGGGATAAGCTGATATCGCGATGGTTTCAGCGAGGGGTTCCTTACTGCCAACGACACCAGCGAGTCATACCCTTCAAATCTCTGGCTTCCTCTCGTTCTCTCTCCTCTATCGTCCGTTTACTATGCTGAAGTTTCACTAGCACTTTGACGAAGGGACCAACACGGTAGCTGCAATGAGCTGGACTATGTTCACCTCCTGTTTCATGGCCTCAACGACGCTTGATAGTTCAAAGTGATCCCTCTTTCGACCGTGAACGACGACCGTGAACGAGGGATTATCATGATGCTTTGCCATATCTAAAGTATTCGGGCTTACCTGCTTTCTCTAGCTATGTGTATCAAGTTTCATGAACTACAACGATATTGGTCTAGAGTGTCAACGGGTTTCGACGTCGATTCTCTCTGCAGTATGGATTCGTTCAAGCGTTGTGACTAAACACATTGTAGAAAACGGGTGCACATCTAATAATACTGAATGACAAAGCGATTGGTATGTTTACGAAATCCAACCTGCTATGCCAGATATTGAAACTGAAGAATTTTGTTTCTTTGAGGACAAAGCATTGAGAGAGGAACGAAGGTAAGGGCCGAAGGAAGGGATCTGGCCGCTTTGAGTACTATTGGATCTTTGAGGTCGCCTGCGAAATTGGCCCGGATTCCAAGCTGAACGTTGCACACGGGTTATGCGTTTATTATACGAAGGTCTCTTGCTCTCTTCCTCGCGCTCTGCCGTCGCTAAGGCGAGAGAGTTTGTGAAAGCCGCAGGTTTGACCACTAAACTCCGAGAGTATCATCCCACTTCAAAATTGTTACTTCGCACCCGCGCCAGGCCAACCATATAGCCGTAGGGTACAAACGAAATTTCAGCTACATCGGGACCCCGCACGAGCGGAAAGATCGTCTTTCCCAGATCAGTTGAGTTGAGTTAGTTTGTTAAAAAAGAAGGAAAAAAGAAAGAAACCTTGATTGACAGAAAAATCTTCGAACCAGTATTAGAAAGGCGTAACGGCAGATATCATCGTAGGATATGGAGGAAGCATTAGTTATTGACGCGGACAGAGATTGTTAAATATTAACTCAAACCTATTATCAAGTTTCGGGATGTTGTAATATCATTATTTCCGCGTTTCCTCAAGGTCTTCGAAGCGACGAGAAGCGAGGCCGCTAAGCTATAGCCCCATGGGAAAGGGTTTGACTACACCCCCGACTTACCTCTATCACGTGTATTCAAGCGGATAGATACCGACGGAAGTGATGAAGGGTAAAGACTGAGGTCGTCTGAGCAGTCTGGCGCATCTTATCCTTGTCTCCTCGACCCTAGACGAGCGCGAACAAAGTTCGTACAATCCAATTGACCCAGGCTATCCAACAAGCCTCTGGCTGCCTTCCTATCCTTGCCGGCGACCCCCTCGACGGCTCGTCATCCACCTGAGCTTCTATGAGTTTCAACACTAGTAGTCTTGAAGCTTCCCCCACTTCCTCGGAATTTGGATCAAGTCTCTCAGCGTCGCTTGGACCTATTCATCTCTTTCGTAATACACTCCTGAATGTTATAACAACTTTTCGAATAGCCGGGCCTCTGATTTTTCGATACTGTTGCGAATCTGATTCCTCGTTCTTCAATCGTCGTTGAGTTCTTTAAATTTTTATTCTCAACAGAGGGCAAAGAGGTTGATGGGACACTCGAGGGGGTCGGCAATCTCTTTGCTTTTACTATCTCGCTGTCTCCGGAAAGAGAGCGAGGAGCGAATGAGAGTTTCCACAGAGCCGAGGGAAGTCCGGCTAACGCCGGCGCGAGAAGGCGCCAGGTCACGACTGTCGAGCTTCGAGCCGGATGGAATTAGAGCGAAAGTGGTTTAGTGAGCAGAGGGGCGATGAGGGTGGCGAGAGGAGGAAGGGAGCGGCGAAGACGGTCGCCTGGTAGGGAAGAAAGGTGAGGAGACGGGGGGATAACCTCGGATGCCAGAGTACATAGGGCTCCGAGTAGACGAGGGTGAGAGTGGATAATTCGATCGTTGATTAAAATAGCGTAACCTCTCCTGGCTTCTTGCTATCTCGAGAGGAGAATGGAAGGGAAGAAAAAAACAAAGAAACGAACTTTTATCGTGCTGAAGAAAGCTCGAAGATTTTCGTTACGTCTTATCGTTAATAGCTCTAAAGCGTAAATGACGAGAGTACGATCGATGGATTAACGTTTCAACTGTCAGAATTCACGATCTCTTAGTTTCACTGGTGGGATTGAATTAAATGTTCTTTTTTTCAAGCAGGTTAACTCGTTTTGAAACCTTATGGATTTGTGTAATTCTAATGTGACGAAGGAAGAGCTTCGGCGTAGTAAGATCTTGGATTGTTCCAAGGTCCCTTATACCACGCTCATGGGGCATAATGGGCTGCGGAACATTTGATTTTCAGGACATTGAGCATACGATGATCGCGGGAAGGTTGAATTTTGCGTTCCACTAATGCTGCATCTTTGCAGTTCCGTCGTTCCTGCTTCCCCTTATCCTGCATTCAGCCTGACACTGAAGAGAATGTCATGAATAGAATACAATGCAGTTTGTTGCCGAAGGATTTTGTCGTCTCGATCAACCAGGTATGCACAACAATGCTGTGTTTTTGCTGGATCAATAAAGCCCGGCTTGGGATTAAGACTACATTAATTAGTAAGCGATTAAATATAGCGAATTAATTTTTTTTCAAATCAGTCTACATTTATTGGAAGAGGGTTTTCAATGTTCAGTAAAGTATTGTGCCGGTGACGGTACCGGGCAAGTAATTGATTCATTACCCCTTATTTCCTCAACATTAAGATATGTTGGATTAAACCAGCTGACGAAGAAGCTCGATCGGTCGAAGATGAACCAGCGGAAGAAGCAGTCTGAGCAAGCCAGGCATCTGGAACTATCGAGAAAGTTGGGAGTTACCAGGAAAGCTCCGAGTACGGCACAGTGATGGGTTGTGTACCTTCCCTTTGGACAATTCGCGAGAAAAGAGTAGAGAGGGGGAGGACTTCGTCGATTTGTTATTACTGGTAATCTAGCTGATAAGGACGTACTCTCGCGCTCGACTACTCGCTCCCGGTCTTTGTCGCACTTTGAAACCCCTCTTTAAGAGTACCAGCCCGGGACTTTTCGCCGAGTCGGGAATCTCTCGCTGTAGAGACAATAGGGAAAACTGCAAAAAGTATCTCTCCCTCCCAACCTCACCGGTGAGGCTAAAAGAGAAAGCTTTTTGGGCTAGAGCCCAGTGACTGAAAAATTAAAGAGCTCGTCTAACTACGCGGCACAACCCCTTTTCACAGAGAAAGCCGGCAGGGAAGGCCTTTAGGACTTTACTCGGTACAAGATATCGGAGCTCTTCTACCATCTACCGTTTATGCATATAGCTATCGTCGTTTCTTCCGCATGCCGACCGAATGATGACGATAACGCCGTAATAAATATGTAGACGGGAGAGATGAAAAAGAAAGGGGGCTACGTAGCTATACAGTTGGTAAACCGAGGGAGACAGAAGTTCGCTAGCATATTAATATAGCAAGACTAATGATATGTTACGAGTCAGAGACGTCACTCTACCGCGAGCAGGCAATCAGGTTTTCTCTATTTGCAAAACCGGGCCGAGACGAGAACTGATATATACAACAATAAAAAAGACGTCTACATTCTTGGATAACGAGGATGACTCGACAAGTTTTACCGAAACAGACGGTTAAGCAAGGGAAGCTCGACGCAGAAATTGCTTTGTGACGAGAAATTGAGGGGTTAGAGTTTTTGTATCCCCCGACATACTTTACTTTTCTATGAGAAAAGAGATAAATCGCTTTATATGATTTCCATTTACCTGCCCTGTCGTCTTAGCGAAACATCTCGTTTTTTTTGTCGCAAATACACTATCGACTTATCCTCGCGATCTTATATACGAAAGCTTAGTTTAGCAAAATGAGCAATTTCGAGTATCCGCAAACATAAAATGCAACAACATACAATGTTGTGTAATATTTCTTTATGCCACGTTATCTATTAATTTACTCTCAGAGAATCTGTGTAATATCAACTATTCTTGAATAATATTTTTTGGCTCCCTCATCGCGCGGTATTTGAATATCCCCGGAAATATACCCGGACAACCTATTGATTTCAAGTTAATCCTCTATTCATATTGTTTCAGTCGAATATGTACATTGGAACACGAGGATTGGACGAGGATTGTCCACTGTCCTGAAAATGTCATTAAACAAAAAACTTAAGAACTCAAGGACTCCGATCGATGGACTATGAGCAATGTAGAGTATTTTTATGTACATAATTAATTTTAGTACTGGACATAAAGCATAATGCAATGTTAATAGATTTCCTTTGCTGCAACTAATAACTCAAATATCAATGTCCGATCCAAACAGACATTCGCGACAGACATTTTTTAATGTCAACAATCATTCATAGCAGAAAAGTGAAATCGATACGCCGGTTGAACGACTCAACGTTCAGTTATTCAGCTCTGGTTTCTCCTGCAAGTGCCGCGCGTCATCACCGCGGGCGCTCGAATATTTCCCTGGTTCGACTATAATTTTATTCATTTATTTATGCATTTATCAGTGCACCGAGGCACGACGGATGAACTCGCACACGCCCGACCGCGACGCCAATGAATTCACGACAACTGCACGCTTGCACCCTTCAACCCGAAGCAGAGCCATGCGCTGACAGTTTTAATAAAGCCGAATCACACCCCGTGCGCAATTTGGCCTCGCCGCTCTCGTTCCCACCAACGATTCTCTCCCTGGCTTTTCGAACCATTCCGTCGACCGCTATGCACCCCCTTTTCGTATTCACCCGTTCGCGCAACGATTTCTGTTCCAATACGAATGTACCAAAACCAAATAGACATAGTTCTATTAATTTGATTCGTTGTTTCAATCTTCAAACATGGCAGTGTCAAATCGATCGTACATGAAACATATATATATTTGTTGCAAACGATCAATCGAAAAAAGCAATAGTTTTAAAATCATACGAAATTGCTTCGTGTAAAATACGATGGAAAAGCGCTTACAAATCTTGTTATTTCCAACTTTACAGAAATTGCGGATCTATTTGTAAAGTCATTGGAATTAAACTTTCCATTCATTACATTTTACTGATTCCCAGATGTGCTTTATCCATGAGGCGTTCTGAAGGCTACCTTGACTGCTTTCCAAGTAATCGAGATGTCAGTAGCTCTCTATATGTGCCAAGTTTGTTCTTAGTCAGAAAAGTCCCATTGGTTAAAGCACGAAGAAGAGCTTTCGCGCGAGTTTCCTCGCTCGAATTTCAAAGCGGATCCGAGTGTTGAGTCGACGGAATTCGTGCTTGCGGTGCGGTCCGCGCACCGCGAGACTACGGGCACCGGAGCCAGAGAAGCTAGCGGTAGCAGCAACACCAGTGGAACTGCAGTGCAGTAGTAGGACCGGGTAGACTCCGGCGACAAGCCGACGGAGACTCGCAGACACGCGGAACAATAAGACAATGGGGAACAAGTGTACAATGGATGAGAGAGCGAGGTAACGGCCCGACGTCGGACGTTGTACTCGGACCCCTCCGAAACCGCTTGGAGCTCGCGACGCGAATGTATTAGGCCAACGAACGGCCATGTACCTCACTCTGAACTGGTCTACGGCTATAGATCTACTATACGACTGCAATGTGTATCAATGTGCAGCTTCCTACCTCGGTGAAGATGGATTTCTCAATGTGCAATGTCCTAGAGATCCAGTTTCTCATCGGGATACTACAACTATCATATAATTCTCACCGTGACAACAGCTCGATTCCAATAAGTACCACATCCTAATTCCTGGATATGAAAATCTACCAGATTTTTCGAAGCTGCTGCTGAGAATTCAAAGAAAAAACAACTATATCTCGGGTACCCCGAAAAGACTAGAAGAATTCTGGGAAAAGTTGATTCTATAGATACAAGAACTGACTGCCATGGTACCGTGTTACAATTTGCTAGTTTGAAAGCGCGGTATGCGGAAGAGAAAGGTTCGCTGGAAAGTGCTCGTAGAGTGAAAACGAATGGAGAGAGTGAGCATAGGAAAGGGTGGAGGATGAAACTAGGTAGAGAAGAGAGTGGGAGTTAGAAGAGAGCATGGAAAAGAAGGGTGAAAAATTAGCGAACGACCAGCACCAGCAGTGGTGTCTAGGCAGCTTTTGATCCGCGTGCACTAGTTCTCTCTCTCTCTCTCCCTTTCTCTCCCTCCCCCTCGCTCTCTCTCTTTTTTCCCCCACTCACTATTTTTTTCTCTCTCGTTTTGCCTTCTTTCTCCCACTCGTTGAAGAACGGAATGAGCGCACAAGGTTCGTTCTCGGTTCTACAGGCCGTGTGGAGGAGGCCGAGGCCGGGCCGCCGCGCCGCGGCAATAACTCAACCCCTTACTCGCCGTCGAGCGCACGACATAATTCATCCCCATTTATAATGCAGAGCCCCCCGGCTCTTCATTCACTTCGTTCCAGCGGGCAGGCATTAGAAAAAGGTACGCGCTCTGCTAGTCCCCATGTACTACCTCGCTATATGACGAAACGGAGAGAGGAATCTCTATGCTCGGGCAGCACGCCGCTCAACGTACGCGAACGGTGACGCGTTATTCGACTCGCACGAATTAAATTAACACCCCCCCGAATACCCAAATCTCACTTTTGCATTGCGCTCTCGCATTTCATTTCATTTTCTATTTTACTTCCTTACTTTTATAGATGTACATTTTTTACCAGCTTTTTTATTTTTTTACCGCAATCTGGAATTCTCATCCTCGCATTACATAGTGGTCCAGATGCGATGAATAAGATATATTAATCGTGAAACCGGAAGCTCCGATTTCCACTTATGTCTTCTTGGCGAAAACGCTGCAGAAGGAAAGAAGGAAAAATCCAAGAGGTTTGCCTCGTTGAATTCAATTTTGGCCGCCTGCACGACCGCAACCCTCGAGAACCTCCTAGAGTTTTTATCCTCTTTCCCTTTCCCTATCCCGATCCCGGTCTCGTCTCTCCCATCGTGCACCCTCGAACGAGAGCGGGTTCGAGGCTGCCGGAGGTGAATTTTCAATTCCTACCGCAGCCACGTTGGACTCTTACTTCTCTCTTACTTTTATTCTATATGTTGCGTAACATAATATCAGCTGCCACAACCCGCGTTGCTCGATGGAGAAATTGAAAGAGCCAGAAGGGTGAGGAATGAAAAAAATATATGCTCCGGGGAGCTTAGGATTTTACCAAATACACGAAGGAATCGCATGTCTGAGCATCGTTCCTCCTGTGTTGCCCACTTAGCGTCAAATGTGTGCATGATCTTCTCAATTAACTTGTCTTCATCCAACTACAAAAATCTGCCTCAATAACATTATAACCATCATTAACAGAAGATTCTATTTACAAAATGATTAAGCATAATTATATGTAATCATGTATGACCTCATTAGACTAATTTATCTTTTCACTTAAATTAGTTGGATAGTAATTCCGTGAACTTGAATACAGTAGCCTGTCTCTATGTTCGAGTCTGTGGGACTGACTGGCTTTCTACTTATTTGTACCAATCGCCGTCGAACGAATCGGTGAATAGGTACTTTCACGTATTTTTTAAGAAACATTTTTTATTGTATCTTTTATTATGTATGTTCTTTCGTCTTTGATATTGTGCAATTGTTCAGCATTTCTGTGAACAACAGCAATCTGAATATCGAGAACACATTCACTTTTCGATAGAAAATATTAAGGTGAATTAAATAAGATTGTCCGTAAATGCAAACATCAGACCACAGTACGTAAAACTTTGTACGTTAATTAACTAACATTACATGGAGGTTGGTATTGAATATAGCTAGAGTCAATCGAAGCCTTCTATTTTAATGGGATTTTTTATCTTTTTGTTTTAGCGGATGTGGCACGATGTCGACAAAACTGGTACAGTGGTTCCGTTGTACATTTCGAATGACATACCTTTCCCTCTCGGAAATTTTGCATGATGACGACCGAGTTTTCCGGAGCTCGTGTGCATTCGCGCGTGTTTTCCAACCTCCGGAGCAATGCACAGCGCTAGGTTAACCTGAACATGAGGATAAAAGAGAGAGAGAGAAAAGCAAAGAGCACGGAATAACCGTTGCGGCACAGACTTTCCAACCCCGTGGGCTCTAGCTCGCGCCCTGTAGTTAGCACGGTCTCGACGCCGCAAGTCCTACCGGTGGCAACATCAACCTCGTCTCCTCCCTGTTTTGTTCACGTCACTCTTTAAACGGCGAGTCCGCAGACTCGAGTTAACCAATTAGAGAGTGCACGCGTTCGTGGCAAGCGGCAATGACGAAGTCGACGAGACGAGCTCAAACAGAGGAAAGAGGCGAAACCGTTGGAGAACCCGGAGGATGAGGCACAACGAAGTTTACATACAGAGAGAAACCCCGTGACGCCATTACAGCATGTTCTCCTGCAGACATAAACAAGGCGGAAGCAAAACTGAGGCAAATCCATAAGGGTTGTCCTCATAGAAAATATTCCTCATTTATGCTATCGAAGACTTTTACACTGACTATATTTTTTCACAAACAATTTAGCAAACTTCGTCTCGGAGCCCTAAAGAATTTCTTGTGCAGACAGAAAAACCTTTGATATTGTCTTATATCGAGTGAACCGTCGGTTTGTATCTACAATCAGGACTTACCTTAGCGCTGAATCATCCTGTAAGTATATGTATAACATAGTTTGCGAGAGTTTGTTTCACAACACGCCACACTATGTTACGAAGGCCATAAGCTACGTTCCTTCGTTAAGTACATTCGAAGTTAATTAACGAAACGAATCAACGCTACTGAGTTTGCAAGTTGGCGTTAGCACGTGTTCGTTTACAATACACCTTAGCATCAAAGAGCGGATTGTTCATTACCAGTTTCTACCTTTTTCCTCCGTCGATCTTTCTCTCTCCCCCTCTCGTTTCGGTTTTTTATACTCGTTCATTTTCAGTTCCACGGCTGCAATTCGATATTTCACCGACAGCGAAAAGTCGAACACACCGAGGCTTCAACAGTCGAGATCTCGAAGAGCGGGAAGCTAACCGAGGGTGAGATTGCCCGGAGGCTAATACGCGCGGGAGATGCGCAACAGGAAAAAAATCTCTTGCTTCGATTAAATGAAAGGGAAAAGCGGTAGCCAATAGATGAGAAGCGAACAGATAAGCCGTTGGCTCCGGATACGGACGGAGAACGTATAAAATAAGAGAAAGAAACGGCGCGGTGAGGAAGGAAGAGGTTATATACCTGGTTGGCGCATATTCTAGAGGAACAATTTCGTGGATGGAAAATCTGCACGAGCAGCAACGTCTCGAGACGTTGTCGATACCCTGCCCTTATTCTCTCCTCCCCCAACCCCACTCCAGGAAAGCATCTCTACATAGCATCAAACCTCAGATCCTCATTATTCGTCTGAGGATGAGAGTCTCGGGCTCTCTTAGATACTGCGAAGAAAGGCTGGTTGTTGAGAGAGAAATGGTTGCCCACCGTCTTACGGGACACTCGCAAGATATCGAACGGGATTGTCGATATCTTGAATGTCGGCCAATATCTCCCGAGGGTCTGGCCGACAAGGAAAAATACGACCGATATATCCTCGACAACGTTTCCTCTTCTTTTTTCCATACGGACTTTCGTAATTATTGGATACGGCTTGCTCGAATGTAGCGTCAAAGGAAAAAACAAACATACCACGATATTCATCTTCTTCGTTTACGGCTTGGATTATTCTTTATGTTTGTGTCCGAATGGCAGTACGTGAAAAGTATGCATGGTCATAAATACAAATAAAGAGGAAGCGACGTGGAAGCATCCCTTGGGACTTTTTTTTGTTATTTCTTCGTTTCTGTTTTTTATTTTTTTTCATTTATTTTCAACGAGCCACGTCGACGCCCGAGCTATGTCGTTTTCTACCCTCGCAGCGATCCCGAGAGCTCACGATATATCTTGTTTAAAGTTATCGGCCAGCTAGTTATCCTGAGTGATTGCTTCTCGGCTTGCGCGCGTTCACGCTAACTCACAGCCACTCTCGCATACAGCGACTATACAGCATCGTTTCTGTGGATATACCCTTGTGCAAGCTCGCTAACCGTGATTCGACCCTCCTTTTTCTCGAGCAAACGCAGAGAAGTGTGAGAGTAACGGGGAGCAGTCGCCGTTACCCAACGAAAGAATGGGAGCAGCGATAAGCGACCTCCCCCTTCAAGGGTAACGCAGGGACGATGGGACGGGCAAAGAAGAGCCCTCTTCTAACTCACGGAAATTTAGAAACATTGAGGCGGTAAAAGCAGAAGCTACGACCTTCGCTGTACCTTCTCAACGCACTATTTCATACAGCGCTCCGTGCTAGCTCGTAGTTTGAACTGTTGAATCTTTCTCATGTGGTAAATCTGTCTTCGGTGTGAAAGAGTCAGAGAGAACAGGTCGAGACATCCATATATATTTCATAGCTTTCCGTTCTAACCGTTACCCTGCTGGAACGGTAGGTGGGACGCTAAGGGTAGTTATTTATTATCGAGACCGATTGCCTCTGCTGAGCTACCTCCGTTTTCTGGACGAGTGAAGGCTTACTCTGAGAGAAACAGAGCCACAAAGGGAGAGAGAGAAGGAGAATAAGAGCAGTGAGAAAGTGCCATAGCGATGAGCTAGTTTTTCGAGTTTGACCGCAGCGCGAAGTGTTCCCAAGTCGATATATACGAGAGAGTAACAGTAGCCGTGGCAGCGTCTTCACAGTCTACGATTCTCTATGTGTGTTCGACTTCGGCGAGTTACCAACCGGCTTCGCCATACCCGGTAGCCTGGTTTACCCTGGTTATTTATCGTGAGTTATGGGCCTCTCTGCGGGTTCTGCTAGTAGATTCTGACCTTTGCCACCAACTCGTTGAAAAAGCTCCTCTCACTATCCCCGAGGCTAACCACCTATGCCGTGCTGTGCTCGCTCACCTTTTTCGTTCTCTGTTCGACGTCCATCGGCACACACGGAATCCAAGTTAGCCACGTCCAGTTAAGTATCTGTCCGACACGTCAGCTCGAAGCTCTCCGGGCACTTCGCGAGAGGAAACAAGTTTCTTTCTTCCTCTCCGTTTATTTTTTATTTCTATTTTTTTCCCCCATCATCGTTTTCTCTTTTGACAAGTATACAGGCGTCGATCGCGCCCGCTCAGTGAACACGTGTGTGTGTGGTGGTGGAGGGGAGGGGGGTCGCGAAAAAGGGAAGCGAGGCATCACTTTGTCTCGCGACCAGAACAATGCCACGGACCAATGTCGCTTTTCCTTTTTCACCTTCGTTGTTCCTTTCCCTCCTATTCCGCGCCCCCGCGGCTACAGTCATTTGTCCTGAGTGATTGCCTCTCGACCCGGCCAGCGCTCTCACACTATTTTTCTCCCTAGCTCCGGTGAAGGAGAAGGGTGCAGCCCGAGAGAAAAGGAACGGAGTAGAAGAGAGAGGAGCGGGCTGTTCGAAACGTCGAGAACGTGAGGGAGTCACGAAAAGGGATGAGGACTTGCACTGTGTTCGAGGGAATAAGTACCTGTCCGCCTTCGTGTACGTCTACTCGTTGCGGTGACGAGGACCGCGAAGAGGAAATTTTTCTACCAACGATCCATCGACTCTCGAAAGAGCCAAGGCAAAAATACCGTTGAATAACGAGACGAGAGTCACGTGGAGGCCCTTACTTTTCCCCATCTTCGATCCTTCGTGTACTTCTCTTCCAATCTTCTTCCGTTTTCCGTTCGTTCTTTACTGACTGAAAACATCGGGCACCAATGTATACGAATGTTCGACTCTTTATACGCTTGGGTTAAGGGAGAACGAAGAAATTCTTGACAGGTCTTTTGAGACCCTTCCGTTTACGCACTTTTGCGATTTAAGCCCTGCGCGCTATTTGGAGTACTACGGCAACTACTGTAGAGAAAACTCGGTACTGCTGAAGCCAGGGGAGAATTAAAAAGCTTTTGAAGCCCCGGAAGCAACGAATTCTACCTCTTCCACTCCTTTCTCTTCGCTAGTCGTTCCTTTTTTTTTGCTCAACTACCTCGAAACTTTCGCGGAAACTCTTCGCCACTCCTCTGACGTATAATTTGACCAGAGAACGAGCGACGGGTAGGCCAAGAAGGAAAAGGAGAGCTTGCGCGATAAATACACAGTAAGACGAAGGCGGAGTGGAGAGTCATACTTATATATGGAATAAAGCAGAGGAGAGGTACAGTCAATCGGGCAGCCTCGTACTCTCGAAAGGTTCGAGAAAGTGCTGCGTAGCTTCGGATCGAAATTAAATTTCTCCTCATACCTCTATCACGGAGCCCGTTACCTCGCTTTACCACCCTCCAATGTTGGGTGGAAAACCTCTCCTCCTGATTTCCTCCCTTGTACACCGTGGCGTTCCTATTTCTATTTATGAGCCTCACGAAACAACCCCCGGCAGTACCACTCTCATTTATCGAGGAAATTTTTACGACTCCACCTTCTCTCCTCGAGATTCCCACCTCGTGCATTAGTTTTATATATATATTTTTTTCTTTCTTTCTGTTCTCTCGTATTTTATTTTGTTCGTCTCGCCTATATACGCCAATTTCTCGCACCCTCACACACTCAGTACTTTTTTTTTCGATCTCTTTCGTTATGCGAGTTTATACGAGCTCAGAGAGGCACCGGATGTACAGATCGTTTCATACAGCCGGAACCATATTCTTCCCTCTTCCAACTACACAAGCTAAAATCGAACACCTCTCTATTCCTATACGACTGTGTGTTCATTGGGTGTCAAGGAGGGCTTTGAGGAGGGGGTTGTAATATTGGCGAGTGTCGACGCGTGTAATGTCAGACTACGTGTCTATGTGAGCGTTGTGTATATCGCCAGAGAGACACAACCCCGAGAGAATGGAAGGGAAACATGGCTAAAGAGAGGTGGGTGTTGAATATCGGTGGAGCGAACGAGAAATTTTCCAAATGGACCGAAAGCGTTGGACGATAATCGAGCGACGGGCCAATCGACACCTGTCAATTATGTCGAACTATGTGAAAGGCCTCTCGCTTGCCTCACTGGATCGCCGGCCTACCGGTGGGGTTGTTCCGCTGTTTCAGTGAAATTCGAGTTTACGACGGATGAAGAGTCTATTTCGAAGCCATTGTGGCGAATCCATCTTCATAATTGATATGACCTTTCACGCGAACATTATTTTTTACGCAATTACTATGCGCTCAAAATAAACGAATTAATAAAAGTGGGTTCGGAAAAAATGTTATAGGCGCGAAATTGGCCATGAATATATCGTTCGTTTAATCGAATGAACACTGCAAGCTCAAATATTCAATAGGTATTCGAATGCGTCTCGTTATCGAACATTCATTTTTTTTCGCCGTTTTCCGTAAAATTGAATAAACGCTGTAATGGGAATAATAAATGAATGTACGGTAATCCACAAAAAAAATATTATGCACAAAGATTGCCTCATATATTTTTTTGCTGGTAAAGGGAAATAAATAAGCGATGAAATCCGGAATATTTTATGGTTATCGAATGCTTTCACCGGTGAACGTTGATTTTTTTTTCATCTCTTTATCAACATTTTTACCAGCGTTTTTTTTTTTTTTTTTTTTTTTTTTTTAATAGATGGTAGAAAATAATGTATGGGACGGTACAGTGGAAAGGAGCGAAGTAATTGGAGAGCGACGAGAGGGTGTGTGGAGAGAGTCACGCTCGTTATATCGCCGTCGAGGTGAGCGTGTAGGGTAGAAGTGAGCGTAAACCACCCCTATCGTTAGGAGGGTCCTCGATGCGACTCGATTGTAAGTTCTGATAGAAAGCTCGCGAAAATAAATGGTCCATTGAGCGCGAAATGGTTATGGGCAAACGGGATTCTCGCCATGGCAATGCGAGAGCAAGTCAGCAGCAAACCACGAGGACTTTCTCATTCTCCTTCTGTCTCTTTCACCCTATCCTTCGTGCTCCGCGCCATGGAAAATACGAGTAGCCAGGGAGCGAGAATACAAGAATACGAAAGCAAAAAAAAATAATAAAATTAACGAGAATGGAAGGAACAATGGAACTCGTAGATTTCAAAAATCTCATGGAGTTCGCACGCACAACTCTTCAATGCGTATATACGCGAATCTACGGTTGGTAGCACACGAAAAATGAAATAGACTAATAGAATTGACTACACAAATTATTCATTCGATTCTTCAACCATCAAACTCTGCAGGGCGTGGAGGCTGTCGTCTATGTCCATGGATAAAAAAAAGGCTCGCATTGTCAGTATTCCTTTTGACACATATATCCAAGAATATTCAGGTATTCCTGATACCACATGTTTGAAATTTTCTCTAAAATTAATAAACTATTGGATTCGAAGCAACTTATCAACGGTATATATGATTTACGGCGCAAAAAGTATAAAGTATCTTTCTTGTGAATAAAAAAAAGTTGCGCGAACTCGGTGTCTTTCCCGTATTTTAGCTAACTTATGAGCACTCGTAGTCGAGCAAGTTTTTTTCATGCACCATCTCACATAAATTCAGCGTTTAACGATATAGATATAAAAAGTGAGCTTCACTTCTTTGCTCCTGCTCTAAATGTGCACATAGATATCGCGTTATACTCCCGAGTTTTGTGTAAAAAGCAACAGGATAATTTTAGATTCGCTCGGTGCGTTCTCCCAAGCGAGGACGGTGTGTTCCGTGGCTGTGCCAGATCCGGCTGTGTGAAAAGAGCTGGAGAGTCGAGAATGTCGCACGCACGTAAGCCTTTCTACCTGAACCGCTGGACCCGATTCATTAGATATCATTATAATTGCGTCAGGGAGTAATTATTGTTGTCCGACGCGCGTTCCACAGGCTCGGTGGCTTTTCCGTCGAGAGTGGTGTGTTCCCGTCCCATGAGCGAGGCCAAATGAAAAAGGTCGTAATAAAAATTAATGTCCCGTACGCCACGAAGTGCTCGGCCGGTTGAGTGGAAAGAGGGTTGAAAGCAAAAGCTCGACGAAGGAATGAGAGAGGGCTACACGCCATTTTCGTTCGTACCCTATATCTCTCACTCCCTCTGGTTTCGCGATCTGGTTGTCCTGATTACGCTGAGAAAAAGCGAGCATACATAGAAACGAGTGAGATAGGTTAGCCAACGACGTATACCATTGGAGTACACGTGTGTATACCCATAGAATTGTAGAGGCACGCTAAAATTCAGGAAGCTGCACCATCACTGGTTACCCTGTAACGTCGTCGTCGTCGTTCTACATCGTTAAAATGAGAAAAGAGCGTGCGAGGTTGCGAATAGGAGAATGGTCGGTGGTGGCTTGGATAACGAAGGAAAAAAAAGGGACCGCGTGGAAACCCGAGCGTGTGTATGTGTCCTCTTTGCAGTCGAGATTTTTTTCTTTTTTTCTTATCTACCCCCTAAGGGACCTTGGTTAAACCCTCGAGGGGTTATCCTTCTTCCGGCACGCTCTCTCTCTCTCCCTTTGCGTTGCATCTCCCCGCTCCCGTTATTCGGAATAATTCAAGCTAGTCTGAAGAAGAGAACACGACAGATTTTTCAACTAATTTTTTTCCCATTTCTATATCATCGGCTATGCGAAGGAGGATGACACTATCGAGATAGCTGCTTTACAAACCTACGAAAATCTCTTTGATGAAAGAAACGAACGGGTAAACGAGTGTTGAGATTAAAAAGATAATTTACAAGAAAAATGTCCAAGAGGCGAATAGTATTAGTTATAAAAATACGAGAGCTCCTTTTGAGTACACGTTTTACTACACATCAACGCATATTACCCCATTCCTTGTTGTTTAGGTAACTTTCTTTTTTTTTTCTTTTCATATATTATATATTAATGTAGAAAAACAAGACACAGAGAGTCTAGACGCCGATACACTAACCGGCTTTACCCAAAAGGAAGGAAAGTACAAGGATCTAGTGGAAAGACGCCGGTGTGCTCTTTACGTCCCGGCACACGACGGGACCTGAATGACAAACGACAAGCGTGTTATTTCTCCTATAAGCTTTTCTCCGAGCTGTCGGGAGCCTTCCACGTGAAGATGATGAAGAAAAAGATGAGGAGAAAGAGAGTTCGGATGCTATAAGAGAAGGGAAAGAGAAAGTGGTATAGAACGAAAGTAGGAAGAAACGAGTGTCATCGATCAAAATCATCCTCTGGAGTAAGAGCCGCTCCTCACCCTCTTGTATAAGAGTGCAGATACAGAGACATACACACGCATACACCTCGAGACCATCCATGAAGCTCCGCGAAGCTGAGGAAACACAGACGATAGAATACGCTGAAGGGATGCGGGAGCTAATGATAACTTATTTTTAAAAACGCTTTTCTCCGCAGCCTGTGAAGGGGCATTGGAGGGAGTAGAGGGAAAGCCGGAGGTATATTATGAGACCCTCGGCGCAAACTCCGCGAGGTTGTTGCAATATAAACCAGGAGCAGTTTCAGCGAATTCGTCGTATAAATCCGCATGGAATATCACGAAGAGGAGTTCCAACCGTGGGTACGATAGCTGTGCAAATGCACACGCGGAGAGATAGTGGAAAGGCAGAATAAGAAGGTAGAAACACAAGAAACGTTCTAGCATGTTCGCTCTCCAAAACTCAGCGTAGCAATAGCAGGGCCAGCGAGAGCCAGCAGCCGTGGAAGGATAATAAAATAACACAATTAATTAAAGGTCGTCGTATAAGTACGTAGCTACGTCGCGCGGCTTCGCTACCCTTGGTAATTCAACGCTCTCAAATTTCACGTGAATGAATGGAGGTTGGGAGGGGGTGTTGGAAATGGGTCTGCGACTGAAGTGCAAGAGAGCGCGAAAGCACAGTGGTGCAGATAAGGTTGAAGCGCAACTGGAGTTTAGTGAATGAGAGAGGGAGAGAGAAAGAGGAACATGGAAGATGGAAAGGATGACTCTGTCTGTTTGCGGTGTGCCTTATTCTCATCTATGCTGAGAACGAGTGGGCATCAAGATGGTGGATGAGAATGACGACGACGAATATACTACTACTAGTCTGTGGCAATAGCAACCAGCGAGAAAGCAGACGCTGAGAGAACCAGGAGCTTAGGATTCTTGTGAAAGTTATGTGTTCGCGTCGCTAGAATTTCGTATATGTTGGCAGAACACGTGAGTAGTCGACTCGATTTCTTCTCCATTCGCACCTTCTCTCTTGTGTTCATCATCTATACAATCTGTAGCTTATCCGGAGACGATGCACTTGCCGCTGCAGCGGTGTTGCTATTCGCTGGTGTCTTCGGGGCTTTTCATCGCGACACTCTTAGCGACGAGTGCGCGGAAGGATACGTCGTCGAGCTTTTCATCTCTGTCCGTTTTCACTCTTTGCTCCGTGAACACACTCTCGGTCTTTTAGTCGCAATTCCTCTATCTTCACTGTCTTGACTTCCTTACACACGAGACTTCACTCCAAGACTTCAATAGCGTAAAAGCGGAGAGCACCGCCGGAGTTGCTGAGCTTTTGCCATCCTCTTTCATAGTATATTCTTCTCGACTTACATTCCCTTTCCGTCTCTTATTCGTTGGTGAATCTTGAACGATGATAAAACCGCATGAAACTTGCACGCTAGGGTCTCTCAACACTCGTCTTCGCTGCTGCTGCTTCTTCTTCTGACACTGGGAACGTGGGATGTATATGTTAACCGAGCAGATATACGTATATCAAGATTCTCTTCACTTGCTCAAATTTCCAATCTCTTTCTCTTGCGTATAGCAGGGGGAAAGTTTTACGAAAAGCTTCGCACAATTGCGTCTCATGGCAGACGCGAGAAACGCGCGTTTCAAAGTCGAGGGGTCGACGGACCCAACCAGTTTCTCTCGGATTGCATGCGTGATTTTCATCGTGACACTATCCGCACCGAAGACGAGGCTATAATATAAGACGTCTTCTCTCATATCTCCTATTCTCATATAGTATTTCCCGCTCATATACCCCTTTTAATATACCTATACATTCTTCACCACATTTCATATAGACTTCCGTACCGCTTCCAACACCCTCTCATACTTTGTCCTATCCACCAACGAGTTACGAGAATCCTTATAATTTCACTGCGAGTCTATCAGAGTCAGGTTTTCTTACCTTTTGCCCTCTATATATACCTAGCGTTTAATGGCCAACCTCGACAGACTTTAACTTCATGGCGGTTCACGGCAACGATGTTTCGTCGAATGTTACGAGAGAGGGTTACAAAGATTGCCACGAAGCTAATGATACCGTTGGGAGCTAGTAGAATTGTAGTATCGATTTTCACCGCGCCTGAATGCTGATGACGTGCATACATTCGCAGTATTGTCGTACACGTTCAGGATATATTGCGGTTTTAAATTGCTTTATAAGACTTCACGTCTTGGATTTGTTCGTCGATCGCAAACGCAACGATCGTGACATGATGGTTTTGCGAATTATGCAAAAAACCAGAGTAGCGGAAGGATGAGAGGAAGAAGGCGAAGAAGAAACAGGAGGCAAGCTAGTAGCAAGGATAGCAGATGGTATCGATATCGCAGGGATATCGAAAGGCGGTGGCTGGAGTAGTCAAGTAGTCGTCGATCGAATGGGCCTGGCGAGGAATAGCCTAGCCACCTAGCTAGCGTCTCCTTCGGTTCTCAGAAAACACGAAAGAACCGAAGCCAGGGAAAGAAAAGACAGAGAGATGGCTGGGTAAGGAGAATTCGAAAGGTTCGATTGCCCAGACTGAGTGCCGCACAGTTGCAACGTCGGGGGACGAGATCGTTCTCGTCGCGAGATAGGCGAGGAAGAACGAGCTCTCGCCTTCCGGTGGTGTTCTCCACGCGAAAGTGGGGTTTTTCTCTTTTTCTCAACCCGATAGAACGACCCGATGAAGCGGAGAGAGAGCAGGCCATTACGGATTCTCAGGAGCTTCGTGTCTTCGGGAATAGGTAGCCACCTGCCAGCAAGAGAGAGAAATTCTCGTTCCTGGGTTATCTAAATCTGGCTCACTGGTTGGCTGATCAGTTTCTCTCGCCGTAAGGCGCAGTCTCAGGGTCCGCCTGTTTATTTCATGACACTCCGACTCCTCACAGCCAAAACCGTATCAAGTAACAAAAGAGTTTTATCTGCCTATATGCTGGAAAATCCACTACCTGCAATTCGCTTGTACAATCGAAATTGGAATCTTCCTAATTTATTCAGGCCGCCTTGAAGCGTTGAAGTAAATTTTCAGTTATCAGCAGTCGAACCATTCAACCTTCTTATTTTCCACACTCTCACCATGATGCCGCGAACATCTTTCCTACGGCTGACCATGTGTTAACAGATAACACCGGTTTCCGGAGCTTGTCGGGTGCGTCGAAGACTACCCGCTTTTCTCTTTCTTTTGTCCCTTGTCTAACACACCCCCTCAAACATCTAACACCGCCAACAGCCCGGTCGTCTAGCTTCCATGCTTCGTCTCCGGCCTTCTCCAAGTCCAAGAGCCAGCCTATCAATTCTCTTCGACTCGAATGAACTAATGCGTCATGTCAGCGAGAAAGCAGAGCATCGGGCTTATGCGGTTTTCCCTCGAAATTTGTTGCGAGCTTACGTTGTACACCGTCACACCGAAGCACTTACACTGTGACTGAAGTCGGTGAAGGGAAAACATAATTCGACAATGGAGTTTATCGTCACGGAAATATTTCACGGTGCCTTCAAGCCGTTAATCTACCGGTACTTTCGGACGTTATGATTATGATTCCCAAATGACACGCGGCAATTATTGTCATAATTTGTTCCCCGTGGTGTCTCCAATACAATATGATATCTGAAAGAATCATCCGTGACGGCTATGACGTCTATGAGTTATGGATGTCGCGTCAGCTAAACGTGAGAGACCTCAGGACGAGAAACCAAGTTTTTTACCACCCTCGGAGGAATACATGCAGACCACCCGAGTTCTTGTTAACCCCTCTCGTCATGAAGGCTCGAGGGCTGTTTGTTCCTCTGTTCGAGAGAGAGAAGTAGCAAGAGGCTTTGGATGTAAGGCAGGAGAACTGCTTCTGCCTCGAGAGTTCAACCCACCTTCTATAGTTCGGGGCGTTCGTGCCGAACCCCGGTTGCGTAGGGGGTAGCGCTCGCGGTGAGCCGGCACGAATTTCGTGGTGTATCTCGCGCGAGACCCAGCTTACAGTTCTCAAGAGGAGTGGTGAGACCGCAAGGGCACTAGAGCCTCGTTATAACGTATTACACCGCGAAGGGGTTTGTTTGACAAAAGGGTTCGAGAACACGTAATACAGAACAGACGTGGAAATTAAACGAAGAATCTAACGAAATCGATAAAACGTTGTAAAACGGTGACTTTGAGCCTTCGAAGTTTCGGCTCGGCAAGGTTTTATTCCGACGAATTTTTTCTCTTGTCCCAGAGAGGAATTCGAGAATTCGGGATAAAACAAAACTGCTCTCGAATCCAAGCAATAAAGCATGACGACTTAGCTACCACCGCCAAGCGGCAACACATTCGAGAATAAGAAAAAGAAGAGGAAATTCCTTTCTCTACTGGGTTTGCTATCACGTCGAGGTCCCTGCCTTCTATACATAAATTCATCGAAACCCAGTCACGTCGCGAGCAATCGGTCGGTCTCCTGACTCTTCTCTCCGATACTGCTTCTGCGTCACTACCCGGCAAGGTACCACCCCCAAACGGAAAATGGACCAGCGCTTTCCAACTATATAGTTCTGCTTGGCTGTTGCTCCTTTGGTCTCATTCCTTTTTTTTTTCAACCCTCGACTTCTTCCTTTCAACCCGGGAGACATTAGAATCTTCAATTCTCTTTTATGGCATCGAAACGTTTAACTTTGCCATTAAAGCTACGTGGCGGGGAAAAACCATTCGCGCGAGGTTAGCGAAAAGCTGAACTCTCCCATTCTCTCCCGTCTCTTTGGGATATAGGAGAAAAATACGGGCTAGCGACTTTGCGCATCGTTTCGGGGGGTTTTTTTCTGACACATCAGCAGCAACTTCGCAAGCCTGATACGTCCTCGTGCCAGGAGAGAGGCTCGTTTTCCAAGCTGTCTTCGTCCGAAATGGGGAAGCCAAAGACCCCGAGACAAACCGGCTGGGATCATCGGTCAAGGAGATATCGCAAGCGTCAGGACGTGAGGAAAGCACGCACTCCATCTTCCTCGAGTCTTCTCTCGGGCGTCCAACCAGAGAAAGGTATAGGAACGCAGAGAACGAGCGAGAAAGGGAGAGTGAGGGTCGAGACATTCGCGACGACGTACCGGAATTCCCTCCCACAGCGAATAAACGAGAGATGGAAGCTCCGTCCCGTCACCGACGCGAAGGTTATTAAAGGCGCGTCCGAAATACCGCACAAAACACGCGCTGCAGTAATTCATACCGGTATAGTGAAAACGATGCATGCGACGAATGTCGAGATGTCTCTGTTTTAGACGATGCCCTCCAACGACGCTTACATTCCAGTTAAGTTCCTTATCGATTCATGCAATACCAACGGAACTACCGAGACATCGTTCATTGATATAACAAAATGAAAATACGTCGAGAACCTGCCATCTCTTAAATGTAGAGTTATCCTTGATCCATTCGCAATTTAAATGAGGTTTCGGTATTGAAGCAGAGAAAAAGTCGTGTTAATACAATGGAAAACATTGTTGTCACCGTTATTATCGCCATGCTTCAAGAAGTCCCGGTGAAACTATTAATAACACAATTATGGCATTACAGTGAAATGGCGAAGCGTTAGAAAATAATTGGAAAGTCGTAACCTTGGCGAGTTTTTATTGTAATAATATGAATAGGAGATCCTGCTAGCGTCCAGGAAGGATTGTGGACAGAAAACCAACAAGCAGAACTCTCCCTTGTTACGTTCTTTGTTACCTGCTTTGGGACTCTCGAGATGAGAAAGTTTATTCTCCGCAGGCTTGGCTCCGAGGGGGAACGGAGTTTGCTCGAGAGTACCCGACCGAGGAAACGGGAGAAAAGCAGCGATTCTGGGTAAAGTAAAATTTTCAAACCGTAGACCAGCTTCGACGATTCTCGTTCTCGAGCTCCACAGTGGGATAACTCACCTCTTGCTCTCTTCAGACCGTCGCTTTTCGCATAAACCAAAGAGGCGAAGAATTTTTAATTGGAACCTCGAAAAGATTGTTGGGGAATGGCCTTCTTTGAGGAGTCGCCGATTACCGATCTCTCGAGGCCACTACAGAAGTATATACAACCTTGTATAAGTAAAAAGAATCAGAATGACGTTCGCTAGAGCGTAACACCCCCTCCCTCACCTGAGATCGAATAATAATTGTTTAATCGTCCGTGTCCTCAGAAACTTTGCTAATAGCTTAAAGTACGAAATTGTGGATAGAGTCGAGAAGGCCGCCGGGTCTTTCAAAAGGGTTCTCAACCGTTTCGCAGACAGGGAACCAGTGGGGTGAGTACTACAATTATCCTCAGTAGAAATTCTCGACTACCGAACCTCGCGATTCTCTAAACCATTTTTATCTCCCAAACTAACCATCCGACGTGCTATTTTTTGTGCCATGACCATTCATTTTCTTTTGTTCTTCTTTCGTCTATCTTTCTTTAGAGAACATTCACGATATTCCATTCCCGACTTTTACTTATGAGATTCATTTCAGCCGTCCATCTCTTAACGAGATATTATAACCCGGTTAACCAGCGCGCCGTGTTGTAAAACGACGGCAGACCACGATGGAATGGGAGAAAAGCATCGAAAAGTGTAAACACGTACAAGAGAAAACGGCAGAGAAAAGGACATTTCGACGAGCGAGCGCGTTCTTTCTTCTTCTTCACGCAAGTGTGACAAGGTCATGTCCAAGCAAAAGGATTAGAGTAACGCTGTTGCCTAAGGGTGCGCGCAAGGAATCATGCCGAAGAAGAAGACAAATTTATTTTTCCCTCGTGCGAATAAAAATTGAAGAACATTGAGATGAGATTCATATCGGTCCGTACGGAAGGACGAGCGGAGAAAATAACACGAATTGTAGCTTTTTTCTGCCGTTATCGTGACTTTTTTTTTTTTCAGTATTTCTCGCGACGTCCGCAAACCTCAGCATGTTAAATATCAGGAGTTCTTCCGAGGGCCACACCCACGAGTATGCGCCTTCGCCATCTTTCACGACATTAAAACGACGGTAGATGAGGGCGCTTTCTACCGGGAGATAGAGTTACGCATGGAGAGGGAAGCCAAAAAAGCAGAGAGAACTTTGCCGATAGTAATTCCAGACTCGACTAGCAAGCGAGAGAATTCGTGAAAGCCAAAGACTCGCGGGGATTTGTCCAACCCTTCAATTAACCCTGCATGGGCGCTTCGAGTCTCGGCCTACGCTGATTATTTTTTTCTACTCGACAATTCCCCTTCGCGTAAAGCATAATTCTTCTTTCGAATCTTCAAATTAACACTTGTCGATTGATCATTTTTCTTTCAGCCGGATTCAACGCTTATACATTCTGCAAAGCATTGTCACTCATGTCGTCACATTGAATTTATTGAATACCTGAAATAAGATAACGGTAAGCTATCTTCTCCGGGTCACTTTGCGTGGTATTTGTACGCGCCCGACCATTTTTTAGCTCCGAAATCATTCTGTCTTCATAATATTCATCCTTCACTGAGTTTGAACAGACTAACGAGAGTCATCCCTTCGCGTTGGTGGACGTAGGGGACGATTCTGACGCGAGGAGTAATGGAGCGTAGGGTTCCCGCGGGGTTATGTTGGGCAATGAGCGCTCAAGAGAATATGAAGGAAAGAAGGAAAGACGAGGGATCGCGGAGCTTAGCGTTCTCGGTAAGCCAAGACTGGTCTATAGACAGTTCTGCCGTCTCGCGGATATGTACCGTGATAAATTCGTCTGAAAAGCCAAAATCTACGGTTCCTCTTTCTCTTTTTTCTCTCTTCCAGAAATAATCCAGTGTAGCTTCTTTCCCGGTGTGCGCTCAGAGGCTCTCGTTGCGTGAATGCGTCGGCGAAAGCTTTGAGAAAAGTGTTGGAGGAAAAAGGACAGCGAAGCGCATTGGGAATTAAAGCCTGTGAAAGTATACGAGACTCTCGACGCTGGAAAAATATCCGAGAGAAAGAGGCCCAGGGATTTGGTTCGGTGAAACGTTCCAGCAGGCCAGGCCGGGCATTCAGACCGGCGTGCGAAAGTGAGATTTCGTGTTGCCAGAGAGAGAGAGACAGACAGAAGAGACGTGGGCACAAGACGCGAAGAGTTAGATTTATCGGAATAAAAAATGATTTTACGCGGTTCTCAAGGCTTGGGCCAAAACCTTCCACCAGTGCTTTTTCGTATCACGAGAGAGGAACGGGAGAGCCGGGGACACAGCACTTTACCAGGACAGACGGCGAGGAAGACGACGACTACGTGTTTCCGGTTGGATACCGATAAAAAAAAAAAGGACAGATAAATCTAAATGCCGGGAAGTGAGAAGTTGAAGGATGCGTTGACTGAAGAGTGGGTGGGATGAAGAGGTGAAATATGAAGAATACAAAGAGAGGATAGAAAGCTTGGTATAGGGAGTGAAATTGAGAAATGTACCTTCCAAAAATGTACTTGAGACGAGTGCAAGATCGTTGGTTCGCATGGTCAAGTGGGGATATTCATGTGTCGAACGGAAACTCTTGATGTAAGGGAAGCAACATTCACGGTTATCCACTGGGTTAGGAGTTCGCCCAGTTTGGGGGGGAGGGGGGGGTAAACGATGAGAAAGTGGCTGAACGTTGAAGAAGTAAAGTTGGGTCAAGGAAGCGAAGGTAACGTCGAAGCTAGGTTAACACCGGTCGAGAAATATTGGTCATTCCCCCGAGGGAAAGTATACGAATCGCGTTCGTATATCTACGACTGACTGTCCGCGAGAAACGAGGGCAGCGGCATGGTTTGGCTAGCTACGCTAGGCTCGAGCTTTGGCCCTCGTAAACGAAATCGATGGACTGACTTCGGGGACGCGTTACTACCGCATACCCTTGGTGTGTTCCTCTCTCTGTTACTCTTTTGTCCGGTCGACAAGATTTTTTCTCCTCCCCTCTTCTCCCGTTGGCCCGGTTTTCTGTATCCCATGGGGAGAAGAGAGAAACAAACCGACGACAATAAATCTATCGGACAAGATCGATTAATCCGCCTCCGTAGCAAACCGGGCAACGGATTATTTTTATCAATCTAACGAGACAAACGACATGAGCCGGTGAGTCGTTTGTCGTTTGTTAGCTCTCGATCGGGCCAATACCCGTAACTGGAAGGCAACAAAATTTTTATTTTCACTTCTCTTGTTATACTATATTTCTGTACCTTCTTCCGCTTCTGACACACAAGCCCGGGACGCCTGTCCGATAAATCCGGATTTAAAGAATTCCACGAAGATTTTCCCGCGGGGATATATATATATATATATCCATATATATACCCTCTTCTGCTAAACAGGGAATGTTGAAGAACGGCTCGCCAACTGGAGCTCCGTGCAGAGCGTACATTTCACCGGTCGGAGAAAGTCGAAAAGACTCCCCGAGGATTGGCGGGAAGGAGAAAAGAGTGGAATCTCGGGATTTCAGGGCACGCACAAACTCGTGGGGGAAAAAAAAGTATATCGAGAGTTAGACGAAAACGGCGTCCGAAGCCCGAGACAAAAGCGTCGCTAGGCATGAAGAACAGGAAGAGTCATGTGGGAAATTGCTGTGTGTGTTATTCGATTACTTAGAAAATAGTTAAGTTTCTTTCGTAAACAGGGAGAAAGTATAGGAACGCAACAAAGCGAGAAGTGAAATAGGTGGGCGCGACTAGATCAAACGGATTGGCGTAGGGCAATGGGTAAAACAATCCACCATAATGCGTCGCCCGTGGCTCCCACATTCGCTTCGTAATATGTATCTCTTTGTCGACGAAACGACTAAGCAAAAGGAACAAGGCTCAAATATAGAAGTGGCGATGTAAGCGATAGAAAGAGAAAGTAGAAACCTCTGCAGCTCGGCGGGACTGCGGACGTGCCCACGGCATAAATCCCATCGGGACGACCCCGAGGGTGCCTCCTGAACACAGCACAGAGTTTGAGCGTAGAAACCCGGAAGTTTCTGGGTATACGCGTGACCTCTCGTGCCTGCCAGGAGGCCAACAAACCCCCGACCTAGCCCCACAAACACTCGACGAACACGGTGAACATTGCAGCCATCCCTACCCAATGGCTTACCATTCGAGCGAGGGAGCAACCCCTTTAGCCTCGAAAAGCCCGTTCCAGAATCGAGCCTCCAGCGACTGTACTATACACACTGCAGTAGTAGTAGTAGTAGTAGTAAACACCATCCACTCGTACACCACCTTACCAACTAATTGCCGACTGTCTCCGAGGAAAAACGCGTCTCGAATCGAAGTGGAAAAGGATCGAGTAATCTCTTTCTCGTTTACGAACGCTCGGGCTTGTCTTTTTCTGTTCCTCTTCTTTTTCGACTCGTTCTCATTTCTCTCTTTCGATATAGAAGACATGAGGAAATTTGTTCTGCGAATAGTGCGAGACGCTGTATTAGCCTGCGAGCATAGTTCAAGGATCTTGTGTGTACATATAAATGTATATATATAGTTTGCAATGACTCTGGCGCACAAGCGCTGTTCCGACGTGTTTCGCACCACGCGTCACGTCCGCATGACAAATCCTCCTTACTGCACCGACGCCACAGCCAATTCGACGGTGTTCTCTCTGGAAACTGGCTGCTTCTGTGCCACACACACGCTCCCACGCAGACACACTCATGAAGAGAAACATACTATCACAAAATGGTTTTACTCTCCTTCGTTTCACCCTTTCGTATCCACAAATTTTTGTTATAGCCACCTAGAGAATTCAACCGCTTTTGTTCATATCTCTCTAACGCTATCGTGACGTCAAGGAGTCAGGTTGTATTTTCCTTTGTAAGTCCGCATACGGGACGGAGAGGCCTTTTGTCGTAAACTCCTTTGTAAGATTTTGACGGACTACGGAAACTTGATCCTTTCCACCATTCTTTCTAACAAAACTCCGTCGCAAGTATTGTTGTCAATCCCCTTTGAATTTTGGAAGCCTAGGTTAGCGGTGTTTCGAAAAGATCTACAGGAAGTTTCACGTTGAGGGTGACCGAGCGAGTTTGAAAATAAAAAATAACCAAGGTTCAAGCTTTGGAGTTTAGTACTTGGACGGACTTTGAGAAGCTTCGCGCTCCACCGTTAGCCAAAGAAATAGGGACTGGCTGGTGTGAAGCCTTGAGGCGTCTAGTACTTGTGCCCAGGCAAACCCCGCCGTAACTCCTCGCCGGATTTGACGGCTTGGCTAGCTTCGAGAGTACAGCGTGTATTCGCAAGTAGACGAAGACCCTTCACTGCCCCGCTGCCACTCTACTATCCTATGCATGGACTTTGCTACGTGCCACCGTTCAGAGAGACACCGTGGCGTCCTGCCACATCGCGAAAGCTACGACGACGACGAAACACAGAGCCACACGGCTAACACACAAGAAGGAGAAGGGCGGACAAGAGCGACACCGGAAAATTGTCTAACGTCGCTCGAGTGAGACGTCAAGTGTCTGTGCTTTACGTATGTGTATGTGTGTGTCTCCCCTGAGACGAGACTGTCGACGAACATCTTAGTAGTTAACTCTTTACAAAGCAATTTTTCTCTCCGCGACCTCGCTTCAATTCTTACTTGCTCCTTAGTACCACGCGAGACCAAAGCTGAATAAATGAGCTTTTCTTCTCTCATGATACCTAACGCGTGAAGTTATGTGAGCTCTTTAAAAAAAAAAAAACAGGGGACAAAACTTAACTGACATCCCATTCGAGCAGTAAAGAATCATCAAAGTCTAAGCAAAAAAGTAATCTTGGGGATGGCGGTAGTTTGAAAGCTTTCGTGCGCTACGGTGGCACAGTTCTTTTTTTTTTTTTTTTTCGCGCACCCCGACCTACGTCGAGCTCGGAACGGTTAACCCGGCAAACGCACGAAGTTGAGAGTGGACACGATTATTTCGATCGGTAAAGGGATATTCTAACTTCTAGGTCGTATCGATAACAATAATGATTATCGTGAAGATATCGGAAGTACGACACTTAACAAAGAGGATTCCGATACTCCATTCCGAGGATCCATGAAACGTTGCATCAACAGTGCTTAGATAATTATTATGGTCGATTACATACTCAATTAGCGAATTACAACAAGTTTGCTCAACTGGTGTAACAGTGAAGACCCTTTTGACGCCGTGACGCGTTGATTCTCGATTATCCGGATCACGCCCTCCCGTACGTCAACCTTTTCTTTATTCACCAATCTTCAGGTTTCATCCCTTGGACCTTCGTTCCTATTATTCCCCCTTCACAGATCGCGGGACCGATAGGTCTTTAGCTTGTGCCTGCACCTTCCAAGACAGTTTGATCGACAATAATTAGAGGAGGGGTAGATAAGAAGTCCTTCCCCTCGGTAAAACCGAGCCAGATGAGCCAGCAGTCACCCTTCTTCTTCTTCTCGACATGGCTGTTATATCTACTCCTTTTCATCCTCAACTCACTCCTCGCCAGCTTCAACCCTCTCTTTCTCTATCTAAATCTCAGCCTCGCCATTCTCACACTGCGCAACTCTAGCCGTTTTCCTTCCCCCAGATGAACGATTCACAGAGTCGCGAGTCGAGGAGGCCCTGCGGGGGACGTGGAGGAGCTGAGCGAAAATCCCGCTGACTCGGCAGACGGATTTCCGCGTGGTTCGACTTTGTGCATCTATGTACCTATACGTGCAGCCACGGATTATCGCTGTCTTGTCTGTGAGCGACCGCGAATGCCTTTCTTCTCGGTTAGAAAAACGCATTTAGCCATTTTACATAATTGTTCTTCTATTTTGTCAACTCTTTTTTAAGAGCCAAACACTTATTTCCTTTTTTCCTCACATTCATGCATTCCATCGATTGAACTTTTTTTTTTACTTTTGGAGCATAGATATAATGGCTTTCAGGCAGCACGACAAATATCGTTGAAAGGACGTGTAATACTTTAAGAGGACACGTCAGGCACGAACGTGTCCCACAAGTTCATGTAAAGTAATCGCGTCAAACCCGAGCAGGTGGTGGACCGAATCGACGAGGGGTTGGATCAAACTCTCCTTGCTCATATTCCGCTGTTATGGGAGATATACACTATGGATATAGCGAGCATATACTGCACTATATGTCGCGAAGCCCGAAGATGACGGTGTAAGAGATACGCTCAAGAGTCGAACGACGAGACAAGGGTCGGTAGACGACTTAAGCGAACCCCCGTGTCACCGTTTCCCATTCCCGTTATCCTCATTCTTCTCGGTCCCACACATCATTTCCGCCTCCTCCCACTCCCTGCCTCTCCTCATATCCCTTATCCACCTTCTCGCACCGACCTCAATATTCTCGTCTTACGTACACGCTGTAAAATTCTTCGAACGGCGCCTGTGTGTTCTTCTGTACTGAAGCTTTATGATTTTCCTCCACGAAGTTTCTTCAAACCCACCCACTACTCTTGCACCTATTCGCCTTTAAACATGGTTTTCTGCGACCCTCTCTCGCCGAGATAAGGCAGAGACAGGCCGTTTCCAGGTACGTGCGTTGTAAACTTTGGCGCACTGTGAGACGACGACGAGCGCTCTGTACCTCAAGTATATTTTTATACTGCGACTATATGTATACACACCACAGCGAGAAGTAATCGTTATCGCGTTACGCCACGTAGTATCGAGCGATAATTATTTATTATCGAAAAATAGAAGTTGCCTGGCGCGAAAACTCCGGTGTCGCGAGCGCGAAGGGCCTTTACCACTTTCCTATCAGAGCGCGTCAATATAAACGACAAAAAGCAAAAAACGAAAAAACTATCGACGTTAACGACGCAAATGACTTGCATCATTAAATGTGAAAAAAAAGGTTTATATATTTCAGAGAGTGCTTCGTAAAATGATTTTTCCTCATTTTCTCCGGCCCATGATTTTTTTAAATTTTTTAGTGAATTTAGTTCCCTATTGAAACCGATGCGATGTGTGTAATTTGCAACCGTTTTCGGATACATTCTGGACAAAAAAATAGCTTATCTCCGTGGAAGCCGTAGCTCCCGTTTTTTTGCCCCAGCGAGCAGTCGGAAGTTATAAATTGAAAAGCACCGGTCGCGAGAGACCGTTCAGTGAACGTATATTTCAGTGTGGGTAATTTGATGAAGAGGAGGGGACACATTTCGGTATCGAATCGCGAGGTTCTTTTAATAGTATCTTACAAATTGGTTTTGTGACACTTTGTGAGTAATTAACGCGAGTAATGCTTTCTCCGTCGCGTGTGCAGCATCACCTTCTACAAACCCGACCCTCCCCCTCCCTCGTTATTATTAACGAGCGAACTTTCCAGTTTCGGGCAGTTGAGCGAGGGTAGTTTGCTAGGAGTGAAATTGTATCGGAAGGGGGTCCAGACATTATGAATCATGAATGTTCCCACTCCCCTTGCCCCCTGTTAGCAGAGTTTATTCAACCCTGCTAGCGTTACCGGGGGGTGTATTCGGTGCAACCTGCCCACTTATCTCTTTTCTGTCTCGCGGGAGAGACGCGAGACAAAACAAACCACCCGTCGAAGAATGTATAAATATCAACGACTAATTCGGGTTATAGGACAGTCTGACGGACATTAGCTACGTTACAAACGATTTTGCGATAATTTTGATATTTATGAATCCGCTATAGCGGGAATAATTGACCCGATTCTGTGACATTTGGTAAAGTAATTTTACGAAGAGACTCAGAATATATGACGATCGAGTATAATTTTTTGCAAAAGCAATTTGAACCGATCACTTTCTGTTCTATCGCTTGGATCGAATTCATGTACGCCGCTTATTTGACAATACCCCTAGTCAACTCGCAAATAAAATGCCGATAAATAGCATCCTGATAGTAGTTTCCGGACGGCGAACGAGATAACTCGAGGGATGACATTCGGCAAGTCACGAAGGCGATTGGGACGAGGCTGGATTCATCACGGCTCGTTGGAAATAAAAATTGGAGGCATCGACTTCCGCAACGCGTCGCTTACGTTCGTCCTGGACATTGGCTCGCAAGGAGTTCCGGGCCCGCGGTCGAAGATCTCGATAAACTCGATTTCCTGCCAACGTTTCTCAGTCCCCATTGCCTCTCGAACGTGCACACATAGACACGCGTATGTGTAGGTTTACTCGGAAAGGTGGAATGTCTATCTCTCTTTACGAAGAAATCCTTCGTTGGTCGATTCAGTTGTCGTAGGAAGGAGAAGGAAGACGTAGACGACGACTAATATGTAATCCGGTTCCAATATCCTGAGCCCATCCCCCAACGACGTACGTCTTAGCCTCGCTTCTCCGTCGCTCACACCGCCTCGCTTTTTCGCTGTCTCGCGTGTACTATATATTTCTGCGATTCTGCAAGATCCCCTCTCTACCGCAATTCCACGAAATCGTGGAAGTCCACTATACCCAACAAGGATTCCCGATGATACAACCTGTGTGTGTTTCGGCTTGTGTTGGATAAAAAAAAGAAGAATAGGTACAAGGGAAAATGTGAAGCAGTAAAGAAGGAAATGGAATGAGATTCCAAGGGAAATTGCTGTACGGGCCACGCCAATACTTCTACTGGATTAGTTTATCACGAGTCCAGAAAGTATCGGCGTATTAACTTCGGTCAATGTGCTGAATTACGATGAGTTTTGTTATATATGCTTCGAGGCGGTAAAACATCGACCTGTGACCCAGCACGAACGTTATAAATGTTGGCTGCACCGAATCATTATGCGAACTTTCAAGATGAAAAAAAATATAAGTTTCCACATTTCATGATTTCAAATACACATAATTTTTTGCTAAATTCGAGGCGAATAAATCGTGAAATTGTGATTCATCGGGGAATGCACGATTTTTCGAATTCATCGCATCGTTTCTATAGGCTTTAGGATTGAAAACAATTATTTTTTTCAGTACAAGATATCGTAAAAACAAAGCGTTACATACATAGATAGAGAACAAACGAAATAATGAAAGACTATAGGCGAAAACAGACATACGAGCGTTGTACGCAGCTTTGCCGAAGAGAACCGATGCAGAATTTGGCGCACACACCACCCTCGTCTACCCATCGACGGGTGATTAGTTTTTAAAGTCTGTAAACCATCGCAGATTCCAATTTATTGTTCGACAGGGAACAGAACTCTCGGTATACGAGTGGGAACGAGAGTGAGCTAGCAGCAAAAGCATGCCTACGAGGGTCCCAGTATCTGCGGCTCGCTCTCGTATCAACCAGACGAATATATATATATCTATATATATACATTTTTTTCTACTGCATCTCTTTCCCCGCGCGCATTCCCCGTTGCAGCTCCAAACTCTCGCAAATCACCGGTCCTGCTGCTCGCGGTACCGCGTCGCGCGTAATGTCGAAACGCGCGATGCCTGCACACTTCTGGTGGGTGCTGCGTGCATTTTTTTTTTTTCTGTTCCCGTCGAACTCGCAACGCTACAACGAACGCGTCGCAATGCATCGAATGGCCAGTGGTATTGCGACGCGTGAATCTCTACACACGCGAGAGACCATCGAAGTTACAAATAAACGCCCGGGAATGAAGTAATGTCGTTGTTTCGACCGCTGACTTGGTACTATAAAATCAAATTTTTTTTTCATTCCATCGCTAATTGAATCACGGGAAAAAATACGCTAATGAACACTGATGGGCCTCGATAACTTATCGTCAACGTGCATTTTTTTTTTCCCCCTCAATACAGTGAGTTTGGAACGGCGAAATATGTAAAAATACTAACCATGAGCTATGCTAGTATTAGTATGTAAATTAGACTACACGCGTGTTCATTACGTGACCGAATCATTCTTCTGCAGTAATTTTTATCTAACGAACGTAAAACAACTGATGCTATAATTTAAAAAATGGAAAGCTTATGTTAATTGATTTTCACCATGCTGTACTATTGTACATATTGTATCGAAGGGCTCTAAATTGAACTAAAGGATTAAATTCTGCGCTCCGCGTAAGTCACGAGACCGTGAAATGCCCCCTTGTAAATATATATACAGAAATTACGACGATAATTTGAAAAATATCATTAAGAGACGCTTAATTTCGCGGTTCGGTGATATCGAACGAATCTTCTCGCTGCTCTTCTTCCTTCGCTCGGAAATGAAAAAAAAGAAAGAAGCTGTGTAATCATCATGCCAGTATTCTCGTGAAGAACGGGAAAGTAGCGATAAGTTTAATGCGAACGACGGACAAGAGAAGGGGAAAGGGGGATGTGCACGAGAAGCCGAGACTTTCATGCGGAAGCCAAGAGGTCGACAAATATTTTTCGATAAATTTCACGGCTGAGTCCTTTTCGCGCGCGGTAGTCCCAACGATATGGCAACTTAGCAACGTAGAAAGCAGAGGATTCTCGAAAGATTCGCATCTACCTGACAAATTGCTAAGTGCTCGGAGAGTGAGAGTAGCCCGGAGTGAGGGGCAGTTTAAGTTCGTGGATGTTGGTACCGAGATGAGAGAGTCCGTTTTCTCCTGTGGAACGAAACCCCCGGCACCGTAGGAAGCTTCTCTGCGAAGCTCTCTCGCGGGCTCCGACTTTGCTGGGAAGAAAGCTCCCCGACGCCGTGAGAGGCTTATATACTCGTTCGCAAAAGTTTGAGTTCATAATTTAACCCATAGCCATATTCTCCCCACCATGCGACCACTTTGCTCTCTCACCTTTCCGGGGCTTTAGCCTTCTCCTCATTTCTCTCGCTTGTACCCCTTCGACATTTAGCTTTCTCTGGCGCGTATATATCCACGTAAAATTTCCTGAGATTATAATCAAGAAACCCCCCCCCCCCCCCCTTAGCCGGCCGGAAGTAGAGATAACGGTATACGAGAGTAGTGGCGAAGTAAACTCTCGAAGCGTAGTGGCTGACTGTATGGGAATAAAGAATTGCCCAGACGCGCAAGACTACTTACCTGGGATTTTTTTTATAATGCATTGTTCATAATTGAGAACGCGAAAGTGGCGTTTTTCACGAACCGCGTGAAAAAAAAACCTCGACTGGTAGAGATGAACAAGTTTAGTACGGACTTTCGCCGAAGATTTATCGAAACTACAGCTCTTTAATAAATAATAGTAATCGTAATAATACAAGTCCATGCATGAGTACGCAGAGTGCCTAATGCTCTTTACTCAAGACCGTTAATTACTCGGGCACAGATTCTCATTCCGCACTAAAACTCGAGATTCTTGCTATCGCGCAACCCTTCATTAAACTTGTTTCCCTACCTCTTCGTGATTTTTTTATCGGGCTTCTTCTCGATGTTTTTCTCACGCTTTATCCCGCTACAACTACGAGTAGATCACCGGAGAGATTCAACGCTTGATAAAGCATCGTTCTAGACTCCAACGGGTAGGAACGGGACGAGCGTTATGACGTCGACGGCTTGAGATTCCCTCGGTATAACGAAGGAGTGATTTATAGCTGTTATGGATCTATATATTTTTCGACGCGGCGAAGCGGAGACGTCGAAATTAACCTCGCGACTAGAGGGTGGATATTATAACTGGCAAAGATCGTGAACGTGGCTACCGACCCGCTTTTCCATCGGGCGTTAACGAATTTTCTCCCGGGCTTGAGGATCATTTTGATAATTATAATGAAGCGATATTTTCGATGTGAATTGAGACTCTGATGCTTCTACTCTTTTTATTCGTCGGTTAACTCCTAAATCCTCGGAATATATTTAATATATTTCGATTCAGTGAGCGCACCTTTACTTATTCAAATGGGTTATTTAATTCGAGGTTAAATTGGATAAACGATCATCCTGTATTATATTTTCCGGGAAATTTTGTTATCGAATCGTTAATAGCAGCAATATTTAATATATTCAATACGCATATAGAAATAACGGTTGTGAACTTTATGAGAAAAATTCTACCGCGATAAATGTCGATATTAAACTCACTATCGGCAGAACAAAGAACGGGCGCCATTGAACCTCTTTGATGAGAAACTGTCTCGCTTACCTGCAACAAAAATATAACAAGAGTGTGATAAAATGTCGTTCAATTGATGCTGAACCGGTAATTGCTATGAAGATAGGATACGGGAGGGGGCTCTTCTCTCGCTTCTTCCTGCCTCGAGGGAATCGATACATCCTCTCTTCCCAAGTAGTTGGCGAGAAAGAAAGCGAAAAAAGGAAAAGTTTGCAAAGAAGAAAGAATAAGTGCTGCCTCTGCCGCTTCTGCTCGTGCCAACGTTTCCACGGGATTCGCGCGAGACAAAAAAAAACTTTTTTTTCGCCGTGAAAACGGCAGTATGCGTTTAAATTGAAATTAGTTGGTGGAACTTTTTAATTGCAGATTCGATAACACGGGCAAAGAGGAGAGACTCGGTGAAGCGATATGGTTAAACCCCTCGTTCCGGAAAAAAAAAACAAAAAAAAGAGCAGCCACGATCTTTGTAAAACGGATGGTGACACAAATTACTCGTAGATTACCGGCAAATTTACTATTATCTCTAACATAATTTGAAGATTCGACGGCAATAATAGAAATCATGAGAAAGTCGAACGATCTTTGACAGCAGGGCGGGAAAAAAGGGGGAGAAAAACAAAGGTAAGGGAGAAAGAAACCGGTTCTTTTTGGAAGAGCTGTCATTGATGCTCGGTCCATTAGCGAAGCTGCCGAGAAGAACGGGGGCGATGGTTACGCGAAGGGTGTTCCACTGAGGAAGACGAAGGAGACGAAGAAGAATAAGAAGAGCTACTACTGAACGATAGGAGGCAAGTTTTTTTTTTTTTTGCGACTTTATCGTCGGATGAACTCGTCCGATTGCTTTTAAATTACCGCGGCAGGCTTGACGTCTCTGGCGTTCCGCGTGAAATTTATCGGGGGCTAATATCCCTTGGGAATCCGTGTCCCTTTCTCTCACGGGACTATCGCGTAGATTCGGATGGAATGGGGCAAAATGTCTGGATAGTCGAAGTGGGCAGGAGAGGAAAGCTGGGAGGCGGAAGGGAAGGGGTGGAGAAGTAGAAGAGTAGCAGGATATCGTCGAGCTAGCGTTCCTTCGAAAATGTTTTTCTACCGTTAGACCCTTCATCTTCTGTTACATCTTCTTACTTTTGCTCTTTCTCTTCTATCCTCTTTTATTTCTACTTCGTACCACTTGCGATCCCTTCCGAGCGTTCATCTTCCACGTTGTTGCTCTCGCATTACCCCCAATACACGGGCAAACCTTCCCCCGACATAGCTGAGAGAGATGCACCGAGAGAACGGAGGCGAGTGAGAGTGAAGAACCGAAACGACGAGGAGATATACCGTGCAGAGCCCACCCCTCAACTATCGGATATCCACGAGGAAATGTCTTTCCGAGTGGCAATATAACGGAGACTGTCTCACGGTATATGGAACCACCGAGTCTAGACAGCGGGGAGCCTTGCGCGAGATAAAATAGAGTGATACAAAGTTACTGACTTGATGCCGTAAGCGGACCGGTTTGGATTGTTATGCAACGACCGTGGAACGGCCTTCAGTTAACCTGCAGATCACAGCATCCCGTAATAAGATTGGACTACACACATTTTGTTGTGATGCCCGTCTTCTACATGACGTCACATTACATATTGTTTATTCGCATATTCGTGAAAAGTTAAGCTCCTCTAATTAACGGCACAACAATCCTCCACGCCAGAATATAAATACTTCACTAGTACAATGAGGGATTTTCTTGGATAAAATCAGAATCGATAAGAAAGTCTTCCATTCAGAAAAATAGCTTATGGCTACGATGAAAAAAAAGGGGTTTGTTTAACTACGAGTTTTCACCGACGCAATCTCCGATCAATGTTTCGATCAATTCTTCGATCAATGTTTTTTGTCGTGCTCAATTCATTCAGTATTTTTCCAGTGCAGTTTCTATTTCTATCTCTACGCGAGTAATTTCAAGGGCGACTCAGTTGACGTCGTCAACCACCGACAGACTGAAAAGACTCCGTGTAATTGGCTCGAGATTCGGAGATACACGCGCCTCTTTGACGCTGCGACCGAAGCTCTTGCCGACGTCTTCGTTCCCGTGTGTCCAAACTATGAGAAGGTCCGCGACAGAAGCCAGAAAACTGAACAAGAGCAAGCAAGGCATAAGGGTCGAGAGCTCTTGGACCGTTTCGCTGCTGTGTGTGCTCGCGGTGGCCGGATAACATCGCGGTTTTCGTAATGTTTCAAGACCGAAGGATGTTGATCGGATAAGACGAGACTTGGCCGGCAAAAGGGGTGTCTCTTGAGTCTCCCTATCGAAACTAGCGATCCAACTCCGGCGGATCCTATCTGCTTGAAGCTAAACGAGCCGTGTGCATGTGGCTCATTTCGGTCTTGAGACGACAAAGATACGTAGAGGGGATTGGGTATCCGGTATCTTGTCGCGTATATACACTGGAATACCGTGGCGGACCCTGAAGGATAATGTTCCTTTTTTATCAACATTCTGACGTCATTCGTTCAAGTCACGAATATCGCATTAGAATGCTCGATATGTGAAGAGTTTTCCGTAAATGTTTAAAGCAATGAAAAGGCTGAGAGGTGGTCCAGTTCAAATGGAAATGGGGAGTTCGAAGAGGGTGGGATAGTAGTCTGCGCAACTGCTTGACGAGCGAAACGACAAGTATATTTGCCTAGAGAAGATCCACTCGAAGTGTTTATCCTTCGAAGTTGGGGGAAATCGTGAGAGGTATGGACGCTAGAGCTCGGGCCAAGGTGGATTAAGGGTGCACCCGTTGGCTGGCCAGAAGCTCTTGAGAGGGTAGCTGATGTATATACTGGTATATCTATAGACATACAGTACACAGTATATAGTACCGAGATGGGGTAAGAGCAAGAGGGCAGAAGCGAGTGGAAAACGGGAAATGGGTAAGTGGATTGATTCCATCGGTACGGTACGTGCGGCTCGTGTTTCTCTACCCTCGACACAAACTGGTGAGTGAGTATAGTGGTCGACGTCTGCGGGAAAGCCGTTGGACGATTTTTTTATTTATTTCATCGGCTCCCAAGGTTTTTACCTTCTGTGTCTTATGTCGACCATTTTTATTCCGTCCTACATGCGTCGAGAAGGAAAGCACGAATTGCGCGCATATCAAAGCTTTTCTGGTATTTCCCGGTTCCTTATCCCACTCCTCAATTCGCCCCCTCTCCCCCTTACCCCTGCGGCAATATACATGTAAAATATATAGCATAAAGTCGAGAATATATGATCAATTTACTTTTTGATATACTCGTTGAGACTTTAATGGAAATGGTAAATCCGTCGGGGTTTATATTGCACGCGTACGTTTCCCGTGTATGTATAGTTAGTATATATAGACCTCCCGGTGCATACCCGACCACAATCTATTTTGCGCGAGAGGCTTCGTCCTGCAGTAGTGAAGAGCAAGCATCTCTCTCTTTCTGTCGCTGTAGTTTGCTCACTCGCGGTTGGCTAGGAGAAGGAGAAAGGGAAATAATTTTCCACGAAAGTTGATTATCCGCGGTCGCACGAGGGTAGACCGAAGTGACTTTTCCGTGCGGCATGCGCTACCGCTCACTTATACACGGTTAGTACACGGGGTCAAGTGAAAATTGGTGGCCTCTCGCGAGGTCCGCGTTGCGCTATGAACTCCCATCCACAGTCGAGGAAGCCGTTGCGAGCTTTCGTTTCCCTCAGGAGTCTGGCCAACGAGAGGAAACTACTCCGCGGGAGCCGAGGAACGAGAAACTGTTCTAAAGCTTCTAGGATCTACTTAAGCATGATTTAAAAAAAAAACATTGAATCTTAAAAAACATTACATGAATGATCCTGATGTGTTGATAAAAGGATTGAGTCAAATCAGACACGTGTCCAAGGGGTGTACATATATTGCCCTGATTACCATTCCAGAGATAATCTGTCGCACGTGGCACGACTCCGCGGTCTCTCGCGTACGGACGGTATATATTCTATAGTCGGATAAAGGAGAGTCGTATAGGATCGTTTTCGACGTCGGTGGTAGACGTATACCACCCAAGGGAGTCTTTTCGTTCATTAACCGTGGAAGCATCGGTGAGGCAGCCTTGCACAGAAAGAGGTTCGTATAGGCACTGAGGGTTGAAAAGTGGCTCGGTGCCCGGTGAGCTCCTTCTGGTAAGAAACGAGAAGGCGAAGCCCTTCCTCTTCCGCTTATTGCTCTCCAGTGCCACTCTCCGTTCTCTATCTACTTTTACCTCTTGCCGATGTGACTACTTCATCGCGCCTTCTCGGTTTATTTTCCTTTGCTTCGCTTCATCGCTGTTTTTTTTATATTCGAGCGAACGTATCGTTCACGTGTCGCAATGAGATATCGACCGGTACGAATAGTAATGTACAGTTCGCTTCAGAGAAAGTCGAAGAAAAAGAAACTGTTTATCGGAGTGTCGCGTTGAAACAGAGCGTGTGCAGCACAGGAGAGGCAAGAGGTGGATGCTGTATAACGCAAAATTGCGGTGAGCCCTGGCAAACCGTAAGTAGCCATAAATTCTGAACAGTTAATATACTGGTACTGGCTGCACCGTACCGAGAACTGTGTGCTACAGTGGATGCTGGAGAGAACTGTGCGAATCCTGAACTCCTCAGGAGGTTTGCCGCTGGAAGAACCTCGAGAGAGAAACTTCGTGCCAAGCGAGAAAGTTGAGTATGAAACGATGAGAGAACGAGAGAGAAGCGATAAACGAGGGAAGTGAAACTAGTGAAACACCAGACATTCTGCGATTTCGGGGGAGGGGAAGGGAGGGAGGGGGGGGGGGGGGGGGGCGTTATTTCGAACCCCGAATTAAATTTCCTCTCGAGGGCTGCTGCGGATTTTTTACTCCCTTTTTTGTTTTTTCCTCTCGTTTTTTTCTTTCTACTGCTGCGGGGCTAGCACCAGTTTCTCGAACGACACACAGTGAAAACCACACGCGCCCTCGCCGCAGCACTGACCGAATGCCTCTTTTTTTCGACCACCGCCCGCACGAATAAACCATCGGTAACAGAAGTCGCGGAGCAGTGGTCGCTGCAAGAGCGTAGTAGGTACCAGTAGGCACCAGCCGGAACCGATCCAGGCAGGAGCAGTAGGAAGTGACAAACGAGTTGGTTGAGCGGAGTATGCTCCTTACTTTTTATCCGTTTTTTTTCGTACAGTTTAAGTAACAACTTTTCTCTCCACTCGCGATCTATAACTAAGCCCATTTCACTTGGAATTCAACAATTGGACAAACTCGTTGTTTGTTATACGATAATCGGTAGCCAGTAATTCAACTGACCAGTGCGGTGAGACGAGTCGGAAAGGAAGCAAATATTTGGGGAACAAAGGGGGAGGAGCTGGGGATCGGCTGCATATTTCGACTCCGAATTGAATTTCCGACCGGGGGAAAACCGCAGGATAACCACTCGCTCGTTCTCGCCGTGGGCGGCGTGTCTTTTTGCGTACGGCGAATAAACGGTTCGGTTATCTATACCGGCGAGACCTTCCGGTAAAGTCGCACATATTTGAATTTTGTGTAATTTTCAAGAGAAAGAGGGAAGAGAGTTGAAGAGGGTCTGCGCGATAAGAAAAACTCGTCGGATACGTTACGTAACATGCGCGGTTTCCGGTGGTATTTCAAGCAGCCATGCCGGTCCCGCAGTTTTGTTCAACCAATTTTTTTTTCCATTAACCCTTTCTACTTCGTTTTTTGTCTATTTCTTTTTTTTTCGCTGTTCCCGAAACCCCTCGTAACCTTATAGCTTTTTCAAGCACTCTCGAGTTTTTCTTTGTCGTATACTTAATCCCGTCGCCTTATTCTCAACAATCTTAAAGAAAAATTTCTCAATCTTCCTTGTCCCGAGGGTTGAAATGACAGAAGCTACAGCGAGGTCTACCACCGCCGACGCTGCTGCTGCTACCCGGCGGTGCTTGCAAAAAAATAAATCTCGGAAGAAGAAACGCGAACTCCAGGCGCGTTATGGGGACGCGGTATATTCCTCAAGAAGACCGTGAGACTAATAACGAAGTTTCCCCGCGAGAGGAATAAAGCAAGAAACGGCCAGTCGACCACCGAGAGCAGCAGCTGCCTCCACCGTAGCTTCATTAGAGAATCGCGGCATCGCCGCGAAGGGGGTTGTGCGTTCAACGCGAACTATAAAACCAGCACTTATTTCCAGCGCGTTGTGGATGTACTTGTGATTCAAATTTTTTTTCTTACTGCTACAATCTTGCGCGGTTCAGACAAAATTGCGAAATTGCGACTTCGTCGATCATTCCTCACTTTGTTATTTTTTTGTAATTATAGATCTCCAGCTCCCGAGAGACATATCCAGACTTTGGCGAAATTTATAGTAACCGGTGAGAGAAAAAAAAGCTCTTTAGTTTGCCATTTAATGAACATACCAACTCGTGACCTGAAAAACTTTTGAAAGCATCGTAATATCGCTTGCGTAGTTGGTTTATTTTTTTTCTCTTCCAGTTGGGGCTCCATTAACTAACACGAGAGTATTAGCACGCGTGGCCGTGCGAGGGGAGACGGGAAGAGATATCTAATCCACACTTTTAGTATTCTCGATGTTTCGCCAAAGTTTCGTACTAGTCATTACAGGAAGGCATGAGGATCGTAAACAAGTGAACTACTCTGCGTACCGTATGCCTGCCATACCCTCCCCCCCCCCCCCCCCTGGCGTATCTCGTACACTTAAACTCGTATACACTATGTATATAGAATGCAGTATCACGGCTAACCGTTGGTGCTTTCCGCGCATAGTGAGAGCCGACAAAAGTTTGCGAACGCGCGTAAGAGGGGTTATCCCTCGAACCAAATGTGGAGGATAGGAAATGGACAGAGATGGCGCGGGAAAGAAGAAGGGGCTTACGTGTTGAGTTTCGTTTTACGCGAGATAAACCCTCCTGGCGAAACGCTAGATAGTCAGTAATAAAGTCTCGGCTTTTTTATTTCTTTCCTTTTCCAACCAGCGGCAACAACCATTCATCAACAACTTTCATCCATCCGCATCGCGTTTCGGTGGAATCAAAGCAGCTAAGCCATTTTCGTTGGTAGGACCAAGGCGCTTTTTACATTGAATCCCGGAAAGCAGCACCGTGTTGAAGTAAGCCTTACCGAGTGTAGATTCTCATGTTGAAGTAAACCTTGCTGAGTGTGTATACTCGCGTCGAAGCGATAATGAACCGAGCACGGAACTAAATTGGAACGTGAGAACCAGCTGAGATTCGTTTTTCCGCACTGTTCCTCGCACGGGTATCAAAAAGCTGGTGCACCAACGGGGAATAATAAAAAATGAATAAAATCTAACGAAAAAGGTGGAGCGAAGGAAAAGGCAGGTGGAGGATTGGAAGCAGTGCATGATGTATCTACGCAACTCGTTAAAGTAAATCCAGGATGGTGTAAGTAGTTTGTGTATATAGTACTAGTTGAGAGGGATTGAGGCTAGGTAGAGGAAGGGAGCTGAGACTCTCTCCCTCTCTCTCTCTCTCTCTCGGTTGATGGCTCCTTGGGTAAGGCGTGGTACCATCGACGTGCGGTCTTCAAGCAAAGGAGCCAAGTCAAACACCATCAACGACTAGAGATACCGTAACTGAAACTGCTACCCCCAAAGTTGAGATGGATTCTGGCTTCTGCTCCTTCCTACCTTGCCCTTTCATCTAGTATACAGAGTTTAGGGCGTTTATTCAACGGTGAAAACCCCTTCCCCCCATCGAAGACGCCTATTCTTTCACCTGTCGAAATTCCCCGGGCTCATTTCTATTCTGTGCCTAACTTACTGATGCTACAAGCGTGTTTTATACCAAATGAGAGATTTGCGGATAAATATGAATCCTTATGAGACATTTGATATATATACGGTATCTTGAGGGTTAGAAATTGAGAATATTTCAACGTCACATTATTCCACTTGGAGAAAAAATAACACGAATGAAAAGGATAAAGCATAGAGTTTAGAGGGATATAAGGTCGCGGCCCAATGTCGAATATTCAAGACAACACTGGGTAGCGGGATTCAACCCTCAGCAGCATTCTCGTTCGCGCGTCCACAGCAACGCGAGACTCTCATCCCTTTCACCAACTTCCCAATGACAAGACTCTGCAATTATGCGAGCAGTTTCTCCGCCTCTGCTACCGTTACTACCACCTGCAACCTCCATAGTTCTATGTGCATGTGTATTGGACTATGGAGAAGTAGGTTGAAGGGATGAGAATTCCCGGATTCCGAATCTATCTGTATGTGTTCTCACTGTCGTCCCATACGTACACACCAACAGCCCTAAGAAGATCTGAACTCTTGAAAGATAATACTATCCAGGTCTCAAGGTATTCTCACATACCCGGAGCTTCAGCCATCCTTCCCCCGCAACACTATCTGGTATACTTCTCTCGCTATAGTTTGTTATCCATCTCACGCTCTCTGTGTATCTCTGTCGTTTATACCTGCTGGTATTATCGGGTGGAACTCCTCGACTACAATTTCCTATTTGAAGATCGGCACGAGGACGAAGTAGGCGAGAAGCGCGAGAGAGTTCGGTTCCGCCCGATTTGCGGTTGTCGTAAACTCCCCCCTCAGCGCCCTCAGGCACGAGCAATGCTTCTAACAACCATCACTCCAACCTCTCCCACCCCTTTACCCAACAGACCCAACAGTAGGAGAACACCCTGCAGATGCATCGCATTCTTCACCCACGAGATATCGTCGTTGCAAAATGAGAAGAAGAAGAGAGATATCGGTTCCTCTCGGAATATCGTCTCTTCGCGCGAGGCCAGGAGCACGTTTCAGAAATATAACGTATTCAACCGTCGCGCATTTATATCGCGGAGCTCTTCGACACTCCGGTCTGGCACGAATCGATTTTACCGAAGAAGGAAAATTTTCACTTCGTTTGCAAATTGAATTAATATCGAAGATGTCCCAAGTATTTACGATCTTTTTTTTTCCATTCGCCTCTCGAACTGATGGAGTTCTTAACACGGGGAAAGAATTCCGATATTTATTCTGGCAAAATCAAACGATCGCAATCATGGAAATGTCGAGTTGATTTTTCATATGATTGTAAATTGATCTTTTAAACCGCCACCGTTTGACAAGAAATTCAATCTTTGGCAACTGGAAGGTGAAAGGTTCGAAGAAAATGTGGCGTGTTAGGACGACATTGCAGAATGAAGAAATCATTTAACAAAAAGGTTTTAAAAAGTTACCAAAGATAGCTGAGGAAACATGTAGTAGTGGAAGAGCCGAATAGTCAGACGTGTTACGGAGTCAACTATGAGCGTATTCTGACATAGTTTTTTCCATTGGAGTATTCGAATGAAAATCATCATCATCGACACTAGCGTTAACGGGAAACGGGAACGTTTCAGTGAACTATTTTAGAATATTGCCAAACTAATAACTAACTATTAATAACTAATTATTCTTTCGTTTTCGACAAAAAAAAAGAGCTTAACAGGATATTCTGCGAACAAGGAGAGACATACGGCGACGCAAGTTCATCGAAACAATTCATATAGAAGCAAAACCTCGAAGTTCAAAGAGGTACCAGCTTCAAACTAAGAACGGACAGTGGCTCATCCCATAGTTGAAAAATCGGGCGACTACGAGCTCTGACTCTCTTCCGTATCCCTGAAAAACTTTGCAGCCAGCAATTTCCTAAAGTAACGTTCTTGGCGGAGTTGGGTAGAGTCCCAAGCCATACTCTAACTCCCTCCCGTACCGGAAATTATACTCTCGAGCAAAGTCCTGCGCGTATGCATGATATATAATTTTTCAGGAACACGACGGCGCTCGGAGAACGGTGATCGGAAGTAAACTGTCCTTGGATTTGTCGATATGTGTACGATTTTCTTGCAGTTCGGACAAGACTTTTCCTTTCCATTCCTCTTTTGATTTTCTTCGTAGATACATTCGTGGCCGTATCGCTCGCGCTGTTTTCTCACAACCCCACCATCGTACAACATACGTAAAGGCGTGTAGTAGCAGCAAACTAAAAACCTCTTTCGTCGCACCGTTGGATGGTATATTCGGCTGCTTGGCCAAACGCGCAAAAGTTTGCTGTTGGCAATTTCCTAAAGTAACCGGTCGTTCCTAGTCCGCCTTTTCAATTCCCATCCGAAAACTATTTCGCCACCCATCGTACTTCTCGTTGGCTTTCTCTCTATAGACTTGCCTCTTTTTAATCCGATCGAAGCTCGAACACCCAAGTCCGTCGTACGAAACTTTTTTTTCTCGCACATTTCTAGAGGTAGCAGTCCTCAACGTTCACCGACAAGAAACCAAGGCGGCTGTGAGAGATGTCTATCAAGACATTGCGACCAATCTCGTGACATCTTTGCCAACGAAAATTGTGGATACACAACGATACACGATAAAGTCTTGCCTGGGTGCTCTACCTCGTCCACATCTGTACTTTTATTGCCTTCTATCCTCATTCGAACAAAAAAATGATGAAACGTGATGAAAAGAGAAAAAAAACTCGGGCGAGGTAACGTAATAAGAAAGAAAAAACAAACGAATAAAAACGGAGAAGGAGCATCTGGAAAGATCGAGTGGATGGCGCTTCGTTACGTGATAAAGATCGCGAGGATGTACGTGACTCCTCTTCTTCACTCTCTTATATCTGTATTTTTATCTCTATCTTCCAATTCTCTTCCTACCACTCTGATCCTCCTGGCGATAACTTTTGTTCTGATAGATTAATACAAAAATTGATCAGAGAAATTAATTGCTCGGGAATACAGCCAGACTAAATTCACGTACGAGGTTTTTACTCTCTTTCCCCGACGATTCACCGAGCGGGATTGACACAAAGTCGATTCAAGTTGCCTATAAGATCGAGAAGGTAACACAAATATACCGTGAATTCGTAGAAACCGCAATTCGAAATGTCTCTCGATTATTTATCCGAATGCAACGCCCCTAGACGTTGCGTCTAGGAGAGATCTCGGGGTCTGAAGGCTTCCGCCCCCCGTATATTTCATGGAATAATTATCTCACGTGCTGAATCGCTGTCGGCCTGGGCTGCTTGTTGGAAAGCACTGGGCAGATTCTACCCTTGGGTACACATAGATTTCACTTGCACAGACTGAGCTGTCCAGGCTACGAACGCCCACTTCCCTGCCTCGCGGCATTACCTCAGGGAGAGACTTACTGTAGGGTTCCTCAGCACGGAAGTTGGGCCCAGGGGCTGGTTTAACTTGATCTTCTCCTCCACTACTCCGTATTTCTAACTGCAGTTGAATGCGAACCACGTGCGTATGTGTATCTCTCGGTAATGTCTAGCGCAGATAAACACCAGTTTTATCTACTAGAGTTTGAGAAACCCAAGAGAAATCTACACTCGTCAAATAATACGAAACAATTGTTTCATTACAATCGCGACCGTGCGAAGTTGATGAGAACTTATATTCACGACGATATGAATCGAGAGAAGCGCGTAATTTGGGAGAGAAAGCTCATACGTCGGTTCATGGTCATGATTGCGGCAGGCCGCGCGGACAGGAGACCCGGCACAACCAGAATTCCGTTGTGGTTTCATGCGCGGTTAAATTTTAAGGACCAGCCCCGTGAAACAGCTCACTGTCGGGGTACATTCTCGGTGTCCTGAGCTTCTGACGTCCAGCGTCCGGGAGTTTCTTCGCAAGAATTAGCTACCAAGTTTTCCCAGCACGTATTCTCTTCGCACGAACCCACCGGACCCCCACTCGCGGCTCTCCCTCTCGCGTAGGATTATCCGCTTAAGTGCGAAGGACTTTTTTCCCCGGGTTACGTTGAATTCTTTCGTACACAAACGAGACGAGAGATCTACATCGTCCGTGGCATTGTAGTTTTGTTCCTTCGCAGAGTATACAATCCGACTCCGCACAATTTCTGCACACGTAGCGCCTTTAGATTATCCATTTAATTCTCGCTACACCACCGTTTTCTTTAAAAAGAGATATAAAATAAAAAAAATAGTCTCCAACTCTACCGTGCAAAGTTTTGTTTGACCCGCGAACTACGTCAGCTGTGAGCCTCTCGGTTGAAGCAAAAAAGCATTGCTACTTTTTTTTTTACAAAATGCACTCCAAAATTAAAATCATAAGGAACTATTCAAACTTTTTGAATCGTTCTTTCGGGGATTTTTTTTCCAGGCTACATAAAACTTTCACCGTTTGTAGCTGTAAATACATTGTTAGCTGTGCCTCTTTTAATTCATTCCTGTAAATATGCGAATTCGAAACGTTTTTTCTATCTCGATTCTCCTCTTACGACGAAAATACCGAGGACATTGTGAAGCGAGAGTTGAGCAAACTCTCTTGTCGAGCTTCATTTCGCAAACGAAGTAGATGAGTACACCGTGAACGTTGGCGTACAATGAGAGGATTCATAAAGCCTATTCTGGCATTGCAGAATCGTCCTTTCAGGGTTGATACATACGACTATTATCAAGCTTTTTTTTTTAATAACTTGGCTGTACGTACGTTTCGGAATACACTTTTCGTCGAAAGCTCTCTATTCCTAACACCCAAAGCTTCTCGAATTCGATGTCGGGTTTCCCTTGGCTTTCCCATCGTAATTCGATATACAGGCACATACCAAGCTGATGTTGTGCAGTTGCCAGAGGCTAGCGTGCAGGCCACGAATAACCCAGTCTAGGTTCCGCGGGCGAACTCCGGTAGGGATTGAACAATCTGTCTCGCCCCCTCAACGAAACAAGAGAGATACCTGAATGACATCAAAATCGCTGAGAGCGTCAGGTGAACCACGAAATAACCGAGATATTTCAGTCCTCCAGTTTCTACATGTTCATTGCAATTATCGTTCACGTTCGTCAGGATCAAAACTTTCACAACAATTTCCTCGTTTCGTTCCTCGTTTATTCTTGCCTCGCGAACGTTCAGGACACAGAGAAAAAGGAAGAACGCGTCTGCAATTTGTAGAACAACTGACGGTACAAAGAATCCGAAAGGGGGGTTCTCTCGAGCGACTTCTCTCGTGGGAGTGAATTGCGCGGTCTATACCCCACAGGAAGTCGGGAAATAGTTCGGCAAACTATATACGACGTGGTAGAATAGCGATTGGAGTAAAGCCAAAAATTGTTCGCCGGAGAGACGAAGGTGAGATGCGATATCATTTCGTCCCAGTTTCGCAAGTAGGTGTCGGCTTACGGATCGCCGTACTCGCGTAAAGGAAGGTTGAAGGGGTGAAAAGGAGGCGATACCGCGTTCTTCCACTTCGGCAGGGCTATACGGAGAAGCTCGAGCTGCAATATAGGGAGAAAGAGACTAGGTTACCCAACCCGAAAACTTTTCACATAAAGCCTCGAAGAGGAAGCAGGAAGGCGAATCAGAGGAAGAAGATGAAGAAGGTAGCGAAGGATTACTATTCAATCCCATCCAATCCCAGTAAGCAGGCGACGTCTCGTGGTCCTTTTCTTCTTTCCACTTGACTTTCTCGTTCGCGGATCTTGGTGGAAACACATTTATATATTTAAGGGCGTGGGGCCACGTCTGTTTGCGGCAATGCGTTCCAAGTTCTTCCAACGGCTTTAGAAACGAGCGCAGCACGAATAAGTTGGAGCAGATGGCGAGGAATGCTGGAAAGAAGAGAGAGCTACGGTGGTTCATAAAAATTGTAACGCAAGAATCCGCACGAAATACGAACGAGTTCATTGGAGAGAGAGAAAGAGAAATAGAAAGAGAGCGAAAGGTGCATTTCGCTAACGAGCGAGTTTCCTACTTGGCCATTGAATCCTAGACAGCGGTGGGATGCCTCCGGGCTTCGGGACACACCGTCGAGGGTGGAAACGCGCGTGATGGGGACGTGAACCAAGATGAGGAGGAACAGCAAACGGGCGCAAGGTTCCGCTTTGGCAATAATTGAATAAGAGCGCGCGCGCTGAACTCTGGGCACGCCGGGAAGTAGACGGCTACCTCTTATTCACCTTCCTGGTCCTTCTAACTGGCACTGTACTTTCTTGTCACTAGGTACCCGTTCTTCGTCGTACTCCGTTACTTTTTCGTAATTGTTGAGGCCATTCGTACAACGCAATGACAAAACTGTATGTCCCGAGTTGTCGAAAGTATTCCTCTGACTTAGCAACCACTATACACGAGGATGAAATGAATAAAAGAAATTGAAGTGACGTTTATCGAATTAGCATCCGATTGAAACTCACTAATTGAAGGTTACATAGTATAATTACATGTAACGATAGTTAACATTGTTCAGTCAATTTCATTCGATCTACATAACAGAAAAATTTTGATGGAAATGAAGTCGAGAGAAGGGCACTCTCCTTTCTGGATACTACTACGTCAGGCATGCATCACTAAATTTCAAAAGGATCCGTCTATAAAACAGCAATGGTTGGTTGTGAAATACGTAATTCACGTTAATAGACCATAATCTCGTCATCCCGCGGCCACATGTTGCTCTTGAGTCGTACTGCGTTGGAAGGATAATTATCATCACGTCCATCATGAGCCCAAGATTAAGATTAGATACGTCTGCATATACATGGTGCATCAGTCGCAAACGTCCATCTACCCGAATCCTGAAACACCTTGTTTACGAATAATATCCTGCCTACGCTTTAGTGATGCTGAAGCGATTGGTCAAGTGCTGAAGTCAAGTGAAGCTGAGCGAACGAGCTCTGAATTGCTGGTTTTGTTCACTACGGTTTCTACCTGCAGGTACTGCCTGTTACTTTAAAGCCACGAATTTTTATCAACTTCTACTCAAGCTACACATTCTTAATAGAAGACCAAGGGCAAAACTGAGAAAGCCAAAGATCCATTAATTTGATTTCCAAGCTAAGAATTAATTAATCCTGCATTCCCGAAGGTATCGTTTCCGGATCTCTTCTACGCGAGGGCGTTCTGCGCTAGAGAAAACGAGCAGAAACAAAGGGTCTCTGTTACGTGACCCTGAACTGAAAGCGAAGATAAAAGAATCGCAAGGAAAGAAACACGATAACGTAGATGGCGGGAGATGGATAGAAGGTACAGTAGGAAGTTGTGAGAAGAAAGTATACCCAATCGCCTGAAGTGAAACTCTCCTGGTACTTTTGCGACTGAGTAAGGAAACCACCGAAAAGGTCTCGGAGTCACGAGATTGAGGCAAACGTATGAGATGAATCCTACGGTATGACGAGACTACAGAAAAAGTGAGACTGGCGGCTAATCAGGACTTTCACAAAGTGTCGTTCGTCATTCAGGAAAGGCGCGGGTGCGAGGTTGGTGGTTGTTCCCTCGTTGTCGCATTGTGAAACTGGCACGATGGCTGACGCTGACGATGGCTGGAAGAGAAGTCGAAAGATGGGAGAGAAGGGCATAAAGTATAGATAGAGGACGTGAACGTGGGTTGGGCGACTAAGAGAGAGGAGGTCATACTGGCATGAGCAAGGAGTTGATGGAGTTTCCGACTGTTCTGGAGGATATGCTGCTGCTTGCGGTGTTCTGTGAGACCTGGAGGCAGACGGGCAGGACTAGGAGTCTCCAGCAGAAGCAGCAGTACCGACAGGAGCACGATTGAGGCACCACCGACTGGAATATAACGGTGGCAAGACCAGAATAGCGAGAGAAACAGGGAGTAACGTGGACGAAGGGCCGGAGGGGTTGGACGTCATGGTCGAAAGTTGGCAAGCCCGATCCACCTCTCCCAAACCTCGTGAAAACTCTGCGCCGCTGGCCAACGCTGGAGGCGACTCGAGACCGCTCTTGCGTCCTCACACACAGACACACATGTATACACCTTAAGAGGACAGCGGGTGTGTATATGAGAGTACTACGATACACACAGAGGTTATAGCTAGCTCAAGTTCCTAACGAGATACGCTATGCTCAGGCATGAAACGAACTCAACCACCCTCGAAGCAGAGACAGCGAGAGCCAACCTCTAGTCAACGGACGTCGAAAGGACCTCTCCGTGAATCCTTCGTGAGAGCGGGTGTAGAAAAAGAAACGTCGAGTATCAACTCCCGAGGTACAAGAGACAACAGTATACGAGGTTCTGACGGAGCGTTATGAAATACGAGTATAAACAACCTTCCACGCAACAGGAAGAGTCCTGAGCTCCGTGCGTTACAAGAGAACGTCAACACTGACTAATCGTGCAGTAAGACTAACGGCTCCGCGAATTCCCGTCGCTCATTTTACTCATTCTCCTCCAATATCCTCTAGACGCTGTTTCGCAGAGAGTCCTCGTTCACATCCTTTATGTGATGAATGATTATTTCACCTACGAAAAACCGAGCCAGCTTTGTTTCAACATTTCAGAAAAACTTCTCGAATATCGGAACATTCAACACTGAAGTTAAGCACCCACTTGCAAGGTATGACGTTGGCTAATTTACCGTTATGAACCACCGTGTTAAAATGAATAATGATTTAATTACTAGTCGTTGAACGACGTAGCTTTTAATAATGAAGCACACCAGAGGGTGAAAGGACTGGAAGATTACGGTAACGAATGACCCAGTAAAGAGTTGACAAATAGGAGAACAAGTTACATGATTAAAGTATCTACTGAAAAGCAGTAAAGAAATGTCTTTCGCACTTTATCTTCCGCTATGTCCTCATGGCTCCCCTGAATATTTTCTATCTCGCTCATCTATGACCCTCAGTCCGGCCACCATCGTCGCTAGAGAGGGGTCTTTAGCCTTTCTCGTCCGTCTCTCATCGTCCTGGCTCTCGGGTCTCACACGGATTAATGCGGGTAATTAAGGCCCGTTGTCGCGGAAGGATTCCCCGAACGGTTAATCATTGTTTACGGTACACAATGGAGGATAGAAGTTTCTCTCGTTCGGCCGAATGAGAAAGCTAACCAGCCCAAGCAACCGAGTAGCATCAGCAGCGAGCCCAAGAACCAGTAGGATGACGTTGAAAATTTTCTAAAGGACCGGGCTGCGACCGTGTCTGCTCTTCTCTCCCACTGTGTTCACCAGCGTCGGCCCTCGATCCTCTCACCCTGACACCACATAATAGGCCACGGCGGAGGCCTTAACGACCGAGCTAGCGATTCAATCTTAATGCACGCTCGTTACTTCAACAGAGCTTTCGCTATGGCTACAGAAGAGAACCGACGACGCCGAGAATGCCAGAGTGAAACTTGTGAAATCGGCGAAGGATTCAAGCTTATTCTCGGACAAAGTTCTCTTCACAACCACTCTCCGCATTTATTCTTACTTCAATATATTAAATTCTATCCGTAGCGTACTCTCGTACGTGTGTTCACAATTCTTTGCGCTTTTACACGTCTTTCTTGTGCTCGAAGGTCCTTTTCAACGTCTGAGAATCTTCAACGGTACCCATTCATTCGAATCTCTCTTATCGTTCAACCCAAGAAAATGGTGGATCTTTTCACTTCATTAACCTCTCGCATAACTGGTTTTACCTCTCTATGAATAGATCCGCTAATTGCACCGCTCGGCTACTCAAATGGCATGCTCCTTGGACGCAGGAATAAGGAAGATTTACCAAAGAGATTGAACGGCGTGGATGGGGTCTTTTGGCACGAGTGCGCGCTCTATTCCAACGAGATTCTTATTTCTTCTCAATTTTTTCGAATAAAAAAAAGACGCACAAGGAGCAAAAAGGTATTTGCCCTATCCGGGACGGGTTGAGATTTCGTACAAGGAGGTCTAAGTTTTCTATCCCAGCTGGTCGGACTGTCGTGGAATATCATCCTCTGCAACCCTCTCTACCTCTCTACTCAAGTTTTACACGCCTCAGTGCTCGTAAGCGGCTGCCAACGAGGTGGCAAACTCCTGTATTATGACTCCACCTTGGTTGCTCGGTACATCCCGGTATGTAAACTTCGTCCGTGTATGTATGCCAATGTATGTTATGTTATGTAAGCTACCAGGTGCGAAACGACTTCGGGATACGAGAATACGAAATGGACCGGCAGCACTGAACTTTGAAGCTATTCAAGTATGTAAGTAAAACTCTCCCAATGGAATAGATGTAGAGATAGAATCGTCGGGATACGAGCAACGTGATGCTCCGTTCCTACCACCCATGAAATACTGCACGATAACCGAATAGTATTATGGTTAAAAAAATGAGAGGACCCCTTTGATTACCCGATGAAAATGCCTCGAGAATACCATCAGACCGAAGACAATAGGTATTTTACGAATTTCAAGTGTATCCGCACATATACAACTGCGAATCGGAGCACAAATATTCTAATGATTTCCGGAATCTCCGAACATTTCACGATAAGTTCTAACTACGCGAATTCGAAATCAATGATTTCCCGTGGCCGACCTCCATTGTTTTCTCTTGGGAACTCTCTTCGCTTACAGTAAAAGGTAGTCGGGGAGTCTGGACTACCACACACAATGTCCGATGGTATACAAAGACGCAGCTCCCGCCCCAAGAGAAACCCCCTCTCACCACCATGGAAACTCTACGAAGAACTTGTATTAATCGCCTATAAGTTGGCGCCAAGGGGATCCCTCCTGGCACAGTCTTCGTTCCCTCACATTGGTGTGTACGTGTGTAGGGGAACGTTACGAAGACAGAACCAGCTATACGGTGGGGGGATTGCCTCATAGATTGGAAGCTGTGCACAGGGAAGGTGCCTTCTCTGGTTTCACGAGAGAGGAGACAGAATTCGAGGAAATAGTTTAGCGGATAACGAGGAGTAGCCCAGCGCGTCCGGTCTTACACGGACCCGAAACGTATAGATGCTTCTCCTCGTGGTGCTACTATAACCCTCTTGCTATATGCGAATTCTCGGTAGTTACCGAAGTGAAACTTTGCTTTTGGATAGCGAATACGTTCGATCGGTTATACGTGCTGCATCACAGTTACTGCAGGGTATAGAGGCCCCCTCACGCGCGGGTTCACGAGCGCGCCCATACACACGCAGTGATCTGTGGATCTTCGTGCTTGTGGCGCCTTTCAGGCTACTCGACTGTAACCGAGTGCGAACTAACAGAAAGGGGTGGAACTTCTCGAGAAAGCCATTCGAATAATTCGTTCTAAAGGAAACTCTCGGTTCAAAGATGTCCGCGTTCCTCGAAATGCGGTGAGTTCTATGGAATATCGTTTTGTCGATGACAATTGTTTCCGGACCACGCCAAGAGGCTAGATCCAAAGCTCGAAGTGCACTAAAGGGTCACCGAAGAATCAACTTTAGAAAACAATGGATTAGGAAAACACAGACACACGCAGACACGGACCGAACGATGCTCACGAACGGTAAAAAGAATCAAAGATTGGGTTCGAAAGAAGTCAAGCGTGTGGTCGATGCTGCAGCGAAGAAAAGGTTAAAAAGTAGGAAAAAAAAGACAAGAATAAGAGAAGTAACAGCAGGAGGCAAAGAAAAGACAAAAAGATCTCGCGAAGTGCTGGTGCGACGCAAGCGGACGGCTGATTTCTCCTTTTTCGCCAGATCTATCTTTACCACCCTATCACGTAATGGTGTAACTTTTGCCGCGACGGCGATGGCCACGCGAGTGAGACTATGCTGGAATTGGAGGAGAGTACGGCAGTGAGAAAGTAGTAGAGGTATGTATAGGAAGAGCGGCGGTTGGACAGGCATAGGCGGGGTGTCTGGACGACCCGAGGGAGTTTTAACGTACGGTCAGCTCTACTGGCGAGAGCCATTAGGAGGGTGAAGCCACCCCGAACGAGACTCGGACTGACCCTTTGCGCGTTGACCCCCGGACGCCACCTTTTCCTCACCCCGGGTAACCTCACCCTTTTCTACTTCTTCCTCTGGACCCTCTCTCGCGACTCTCAGCATCTGAACCGTATACCGCAGAGCAACTTTTATCTTCGCGACTTCTCTCCGAGAAGTCTCGACATTTTCTCTATTCCTATATATTTCTTCCGGTGTGTATCGTCGCGTCGGTTGCGCCGAAAGTTTGTAGAATAGCGATGCATCGATTTTGGAATGCGACGTGATAATTCGCGCAGCCTATTTTTGTTACTTTCATGAAAAAATTAATACTCTTTTCTCACTTCTTCGATACTACTCACTCGATTCTCGGCGGGCCCAAACCTGTACCACAGAAAAACTATGATTTGCGCGTCTCTCTTTGAGTGGCCTTGGTGAATCGGACGTTGATTGAAGAGTGATGTATCGATTTGGTGTACAACGGAATACGTTGGGCGGTCGATTTTATACCAAAAAATCATTCAACGTTCGTACTTTTAAGGCTTGAAAAGGGCGAGTGCGAGAGAAGAAAAGGTTGAGCGAAGAAATAACGTCGCGAAAAATTTCGAAGAATGAGGGAGTGCGGTGAGACAGATCGTTAAGATTAAATGGCGCGGGATCGTAGAAAGGACGATAAACGAATCGTAAAAGCGAGGTTTAAGAGCCATCGCCAAGCAGGACTATGTCCAACACACAAATGCACACACAGACAAACACGAATACAAAATAAAAGACCGAATACGCACTGGCCTTCGTCGGTCTCTCCCGTTCTCGACGCTGCTTTTCGCAACTCCGCTGGGAACAATAACGCGGTAATATGAATTTAGATAACGCAATAACACGATTCTTCGCCCTTCTTGCCTCGTGACCATGATCTCGGTCTTATCGCGAGAGATCCCTTCCCCGAAGTTGCATGAATCTTGCGGGTGATGCGGCGATGACGACGCAAAGGATCCTCGGTTGTGCGAGTGAGATTCATAAACGTGGTTGAAACGACGTAAGCTCGTTTTCTCCTACCCAGCTCTCGGGCTCTTATTAACGAAGTACCAGCCCAGCGCAAAGGACGTTGAAAACGCGCAAAGCTTCGGTTACGAGAAATGCTCACGGGCATATAACCCACGACGAATCGTCGAGTGCGTATAGCCCTGAGCTACTCTCCGAGACTCTCGCTCTTGACGATAAAAATCTTTCACAATCTTGGTTACTTTATATATGTATATACTAGGGTTTTCCAGAGCTCGCGCTCGTGTTTTTTCGCCTATATTATAAAAATTCTTCCTCGCCGCCGCAACTATCATTAACTCATTATCCCTTACCCTGACTTCAACAGTACATTCTTCTAAATCCCTTATAAGCCCTCAAGGCTACTATTAATATTCCCTATCTAAATATAGATTATTAACCGAGTTCGAATTTCAGGTTGAAGAGAGCTAGGATATTCTAAGTCCCACCTGGATCCCAACTAGTATATTCCGGGATAGGGTCTCACAGACTTCCAAGGTCCTCCGCCATCTCCAGTGCATCCATACGCCCTAGGGCTCGAGGCTCGACTCTTACACCCGGCGGCAAAATCTTTTTATATATGTGGAGGGATAACGATAAGAAAATATGTGTTTATATCGTTTTTTATTACTCCGCGTCGAACTGGAAGTTTTTGTTTTTATTGCCGCTATTCTGAGACTATTCGTCAATAAAATTGTGCCGTTGAATACTCGACAAATGTCAACTCTACATCGAGTCGACATTGTACACGTTATATCGCAGGTCGGCAATTTTTCATTAGTCTCATTAACGGGAGCTCCTGCTTCATTACGTAGTCCGGTTGGTCGAAGAGTTTCGATTATCATGAATTAAATGAAAGGTGGAACGATCACGCGACCGAGAGAAAGTATAAAGCGGCGGCAAAGGAAGGTTGCAAAATCGTGGAACGCGTGTACGATAGAGGCCGCCGAGGGTAAACGAATATACGAGGAACGACGAGGGTGGAAAAAAGAGAGGGAGAAAAGAGGGATGAAAGAAGACTACGATGAAGGGGCGGAGAGGAAGGGAGGAGAGAGGGGGGGGGGGGGGGGGGGGGGGGGGCAGAGGAAAAAGCCGGTGTCATTAAGTATGCATGTAAACCGTGAAATTGCCTCGGTCGCGGCCGTGGCAGCAGGCCGGTAATTACCGGCTCGCCGCCTGTGGAAATTAAAACTCGCCACTTATCGTACACAACGGCCTAATGTTACCCTACCTTCTCCCTCTCTCAGCAGCCACCCACCGCATCATGGCATCTCGTATATATTTTTATATTCTCCTCGTATACTCAACTCGCGCTATGTCGCTATTATAAACGCTGGGTGGGAGGGTACATGGCGAATACGACACTTCAATGGGTACAAGGGTTGTAAACATTTCGAGATATAACTATTCAGGATAAGGCGTTTTTTTTTCGTTTTTCGTCTTAAAAGAGGTCAAATGTTGAATACCGAGAGGTGAGAAAAAAAAATGGAACGCCGAAAGATGGAAAATAAATAATAAAGGATGCAAGTTGCAAGCCTTTCGTGCGTCACTTATAAAATGCTGTATCGCGCTTTCGCGGATTAAGCGGCCGGGTAAAAGTGTGTCTTGTAGGAAAACGTTATCCCGATAAAAAACGACGAAACGGCATTGTATGGAGTGTTGAATTATGTCCGGATGGGTGAGGGAGGGTTGCAGCGCGATAATAGGGAGGTCGTGAGAGGGTGGTATAAGCTCGAAGACTGTAGAGGTAATAATTCATAGGCGTTCGGCGCACAATACCGGTGTGTTCGTTGTACGGATTCTGCACCGAACAGGAGAACTACTAGTATGTAATGTACATATATCTATGTACATCGTATCTACGCTACATAATATACCGCTGCGTCTTGTCTTATATAGATTTAGTATTTAGTACATACTGTTCGAGACACATATACACCACATACCGACCGAGGCGATAGGTTTCATGAATACATAAAATCCTATTACGTTTAAATAACGATTCGTTCGATCGATCTGCTCAATCCTCTTTTCGAACAGAAATGAATTTAAAAAAAACGGCAGAAGAGAAAGTATAATAGTTCTTGCAAGAGACGAAAAAAAATACAGACGCGTCGTATTGCGAAGAGGAAACGAGTTTCTACTTTGGAGTATGTTCTATCGAGAGCGAGTTTCTGAGATCCTCTTTTGCCGGACTTGGAGCGAAAATTTCATCGGGTCAGAGAGTAGGGAAGAAGCTTCCCGGTCCCTCCGTCTCTCTCCTCGATTGAAGATTTTCAAAGTCGGAAGCGGTTTCGCTCGGGGTTCTCTCTTGGTCCCCATAAGAAAACTGATGTCGGTCGAGCGCGAGAGAAGGTTCGAAGTTTGCTTCGTCTCGACGCCCGGGTCCTCATTCATAAACATTCCTCAGGGGCCCATCAAGGAGCACAAGGTGAGGAGAGAAGCGTCCGGGATCCTTTCGTTTTATCTCTACAGTGGCTTGCCAAGTTGTCGAGGACGATGAGAATGTTCTCGTCGTGCTGCTCTATGTGCGAAGAGAAAGAGAACGAACGGGGTTTTCTGAAGGTATACATCGTCACTAGCGGAAAGATATAGGTATACCACAGCAAACGGGACAGACTGTCGCACCGCACAGTGATGTTCGGGAGGTAAAGAAGCGAGTGCGGACGCACAACCTCCACCGAGAGCAGCATCAAGCCCTCGAACATCAAAGGGTGAAAACGAAAAGGGAAGCTTCGATGGCGCTACGGGGGGGACATCAATTTGCAACGGTCGCGTTCGTGATTTTCTTCGCAACGGTGTGTATAACCTTCCACTAGCGACTACACCGACTCCTTCGTGTTCCAATGTGCAATGCGCAGCGTTGAAAAACGCAAGCGCGCGACAGCGGGCAGAGCGAACCGAAAGAAATCAAAGGTGATGAGGAAAAAAAAATTTGTACACAGGCCGCTTTTAACATCTAACGTTTTTGACGCATGTACGTCAGAGACCCCGCGAAAAGGTGGAAAAATGAAGCGCAGATGCAACAAATGGCAGCGTCATCGACGAAATCGTGAATTCAAAGGAAAAGAGGTTTGATCAGTGAGATGAGTTTCTTTCGGCTCAAACGGGTCCTGCAGTCATTCTATAATGTGAAGAGTTTCGTTTGCGCGCACGTATACTTTTTTTATCAATCCAATTTCTTGTTAATTCGTTTATTGGAATCCTCCAAAAAGGGAGCAAAACCGTCTGAGAAAAAGCGGAATTATTTTATTGGCTGAATGAGTTCGAAAAATCGAAGGATTCTTTGATCTTAAGTATATTTATAAGCAGAACTGATTGACCAACAAAAACTTAGGTTTCGTCATTCCGTTGGAAATTGAAATCTGTGAGTCGGGAAATCGTGATAAAATGATGCATACGATTAAGAGAAAGTGACGAGAGATCAAGCGTATAAGAGGATGGTATGAATGGGGTAAAGGGGATAGGTTAATCCTAACGCGGGACGGTTGTGATTTGCCTTGAATAATGAATAATAACTCAAAGGGCTCGACGACGAGACTATGGTACAGTGTATAGTTGGTTACGGTCTATATACACTTTAGCAGTAACACCGTGAGCTTCTGGCGATGCGCTAGAGGCCAGTCGTCCCAGAATCATGAGAGCTACGACCCTTGTCCTTATTTCGCAGCAAACGCGCTTATGCTTTCATACATATTTCAGAGGTATATTCCTCCTTGTCTCTAGCGAACTCTCACCTTCGAGCATCACTCTCGTTTCCTCTCTCTTCCAACAATATTGGAGGAATTATACTTGGTAATCTATTTCCGTTGTTACTGAATAGCGAATCGTGCATGTTTTCGCTAGAATTCTCCCTTCGAGCCTCCTCTGACCCTTCGCCCGGTACCCGTAGCTTGATCATTATCGTAGTAAACATTTTCGCGCACACCTATTTTTAGTAAAGACGACTATTTTGTAGGCTCGGAAATTATCATTCAAAATATCTCTGGAAACGCATTCGTGTAGAACAAAATTAACGTTAATCCTATAAAAGTGCGAACGGAAAACATGTAGAACGCAAATTGGATCATAGGAAAAGTCATTGAGCCATGAAATAGCTAATCTGTGAGCGAAGGAAGGCGCGATTGACCGTTGACCGATCCGCGCTTCGATGAGATATCGTGGGAAACGCGCGTCCAAACATCCACCTGATGATAGCCCGGCCGTTGCTTCTGGTGGAACAGATGAGCAAGCCCCGAGTTTGCAAGAGAATTCGTAGCACGCCTGCAACCGAGAGAGATGGTTTTGGTTTCATGAGTCGGATGGGGATTGCGCAGCGTCCCGAGAGACCATGAAGGCTTGGGCCGTGGATGCTCAAATATTCAAGGTCCTGAAGCACATCGAGGTTTCCCTCTCGCAGAGGCGCACGGCCTCTTCGCAACCCCCGAAACCCCATTAAGCCGCTGCGCGCCCTCGGTCACCGAGCGGGGTGTAACGGGCCGTTAGTCCGTTAACCGTTTGCTGACCAGCGGGGCTATTTATCGTATGCTCTGCTCTACTGACTACGCTTCTCCATCCCCCAGACACCAGAATTCATCCTCTTTAGCTCTATCCCTCTGTCCCACACACACTTCTCCCATTCACCCACATTGTCTGTCGCAAATTCGTCGCGTTGATTCAAGAAACTCACTGGTCGTGCGGGCAGTGTATTCACGGGCTGCACGTATCAACGAACAGTACGAATTTGCAAAGCATTTGGTTCTGTGTTAACGACAAACGATCGAAATACTTCCCCCTAAGGGCTGGACGTTTGTAGCGTGCTTAACCCTTTGAGAGCTTCGACTGGCCGACAAAGCTTTCGTCCAACACCCGCGATGGGCGCGCGTGAGAGCAATAGTTAACCTGCAGGGTATGTGAGCCTCTCTAGAACGCCGTTTCATGGATGTAGCCTAGTTCTCGTGACGACTGCGCCACATATAGCATTAGCTCTGTAGTGGATCGTACGTGATTTCGCTGGGCCATTCTCGCTCGAACCTCCGGAAGTCATTCCTCCTAACGGAAACGGAAATTAGCAGCTCCACCCCGTGAAACCATCCCCTCGATGCCCCGTCCTACCGCCCGTCTCGCGAAACAATTCTCTGTGGACGCACCGACGGTGATGCTTTCACACTCGCAGATACCCTGCCACGCGAAGCCTTCTGACCCACACGGGAAACTATAAAGCGAAATTGTAGCGAAATCCTTTCTCCTCGAGAAATCCTTCAGTCGGCTAACAATCTCGGTCTTTGGCATTTAACGAACAGGTGAACGGAACGACGAGATCGCGCGTTTCTCTAATTGAAACACGGTGACCGACCGATGGTTTGAGGCGAACAACGTCGTTTGTCGGACGAGAGAAAAGAGACGATATTACGACGCTTGCAACCCCTCTCTCGACTAGTACTCTCAATCCGAATACCGAAGTGTATTGTCGTTAGCACTTTCCGCCCAGTTTGGCAAACCAGTTTCCTTTCTTTTTATCTACTAGTTCCTCTCAATCTATTTTTTTTCCGTCCTCTATCCTTTCACTTTAGACAGCCGTTCGCGAAGTTCTATAACACGGTGGAATCCGGCGATTGGAAGTCGTTCTTCGAGGATCAACGGGCACAAGACAGACGAAGAATGCGGATGAACGTTCAGGCGTCGCCACTCTTATGTATTCCTTTTCTCGTTTCCTCAGTTCCTCTCTTCCTCCCCTTTCCCCTTCGATCTTTATTTTCTCACAGTATCTTATTTCTTCACTTTGCATTCATTTCATCGATTTGTGGGAGTGTTTCGCATATTTGTTACGCCGGACCCTCTTCCCTTTATAGCATCGGGACAGTTCCTCGCCATTTTCACGAGGCTTTCCACGGTGCTAGGAGAGATCGAAAAAAAAAAACGCGTCTAAGAGAAAAACGAGTCTCACAATGCGAGATTGTTTGGGACTTCCTGTTCACTTCTCTCTGGTACGCCGGAATCCAACGATTGGAAATTCGTCGACGCTTGGTACTATTCCTGCTTCTATACCTATTCTTGCGTCTCCGATTCTGGCGTTCGATTTGTTCGACTGCGCGAAAGGCACCTCGAGAATTCGATAATATACGCCTGAAATAGAACGCCTCTGCACGCTCCAGACTGAACCGTACGACGTGGTCGTGAAAGAGATGCAAAAATGTAGACGGAACGAGGAACGATATAAGTACTGTAAAACATTCTCATGATGAATTCGTCTCTAGAATTTTGTTCACCGGTTAAAAAAAAATTAGAACATTCGAACTATAATGGAAATAATCATTGTGTAAAACCTCCAAACTGTAAGAACTCGTTACGTCAAAGAAGCACAGATTTCTTTCGTAGAAAATAATACAATGTTTTGTTTTTACGATCTTTCTGGACAAAAGGTTTATCCTAAATTTACAGAATTTCTTCAATTTTCTTTTACCTATTGTTGCATAAGCACGAATTTTTGTTTCGCTCCCAAAGAAACAAAGGCCTCGGTCGAAACCCTGAAGGAATGCTTTCCGCGGAACGACAGTGAGTGTATGCTCACCAGATTCAGTTTTATTTGATGTTCCATATACGCGATTCATAACCCTTGTCATGTTCATTGTAGCCGACAAGACCTTGCCGCGTGGGAGAGAATCCTTTTCGTACGTATTCGTACACACTTCTCTGCACCAACGCGCGCGATAATCCGAAAGGACGGACACGGCGGACGTAGAGAAGAGGGTAAAGAAGAGGAGGCGAGTTCGGTATCCCGAGGGTTCGCAAACGTTACCGTGTATACTTGCACAGACAGTAGACCAGAGAGGAAAACCGGAAGAATATTCATGAGCGAAGGAGAGACCCGCGAGGATCGCCCGCCCGTTTACCCTCCACTGTCTCTTGGGCTCTTCACTTTCGTTCGACATCGCGACCAGAGGCGCGCAAGAGTCTCGAGGACGGCTCGCGCACACACACCGAGATACAGAGAGAAAAAAAAAAAGAATAAAAACCCGCCGGCAAAGCGATATTCCACCGGATCAGTAAAAAACTATGGTCGGAAGGTAAAATTAAAAACAAAAAGATGAAATGAATTTATGCACCTACAAAGCCCTTTTCCGCGACCTTTGATCAACGTATCGATATTCATTGCTGAATGGCAAAAAGTCTATATCATCTCATCGTTTCTACTCTTCGCCATCGGTCTCTTTGTCACTCGACGATTTTTTTTTTTTTTTCACCTCAATATTCATGTATCCCCCTATCGAAACCCGCCAACGACAGGATGGTGGATGGCAAAGTAAAGCTTCGGATATTCTTTGCAACGAGCGGTTCACCGCGAACCGATCAGACAGCTGTTAGCGATCTCGTCGAGAAAGACAGAGGGATAGCGAGCCACGAGCTTCGGTGTACGGAAGAAGAATGAAAATTTGCCGAAGCAAAGAAGGATATGAAAGGTTTGGTCTACGGCACTGTGGCAATCGAGTGAGACGGACAACGAGAGAGGGATCGACTAAGAGGAGTGAGTGGATTGCCTTTGTGCTCTTTGGTTACTTTGCGGATGTCGAGGCGACCCGTAATATCCCCTGGGAACGTTCTTTTTTTGTGTTATTTTTCCTATCTCTCGATCTCATCGGGAGTGGCTCAAGGGGGTGGGGTTGGTCAGCAGAGTAGCCAGCAAAGAAGAGCTACTATGAATGTACGCTTCGTAAAAACAATGAATAAAGAAGGTTCGTAATAAATAAATTTAAAAAACAGACGACCGGCGCGTGCGAGAAAAACTCGAAATATGGGGGGGCTTATGATTCACAAATCATAAGCCTGAAAAATAGAAGAAGTGAAGGTTAAAAGAAAATGGACGAGAACTACGACGAACAGCGATGCAGATCTCTAATACGCTTCGACGCACGCGGTTCCAATTTATTTTTCAGTGCTTCACGCGTTCTAATCAAAACTTTTGATGACTGTGACTTCCAACTCGAAGGTGCGAACTTGACGCGAGTTCTTATTCGCCAATTTTTTTCACACATAAAATATACACGAAATAAATAGTTTGACGGGAGCGTTCAATCAGAAATCTTAATGGTCATCGCGTATCACGGATCGGGAATGGTATTCATTTCTGTGAACGATTGACAAACGTTGACGCTTGTGTTTGAAGCTAAAAGCGAGAAAGATAAAGCACAGGAGTGATCGATAAAACTTGGCGCTTTTCATTGCGAAGCGTTGTTAATAGATGCGAGAGGGAGACAGGGTTGGCGGTTGCCATAGAAAGTCAAAGAGAAGTGTACGAGTGGACAGGAGAGGAGTAGCTACTCGACAGAAGAGGAACAGCGTATAACTACCCTGGGCATTTCCAATTTATTTTCTGACCAATCACAAAGCACGTACTATTGCTACACCGTCGCGTCGTTGCTGCCTTCACGTTCCGGTTGTCTCGCTACCGGTATACAATGTATCGGGATGTGTTATAGTATACGTTCAATCCTCATCTCTAGCTTTTCCGTCGTGCACGCTCCATTCTCACATATATGTGTATGAGTTCTTTTTGTTAACTTTTGCCTCTTTCGTGGATTTCTCTGTAATTTCTTCTTTTTTTCCTCTTATTTTTATTATGACAGTAGGGGAGCCGCGGCTTCCTCCAACCGGAAGGGAGAGTGGGTGAAAAAAACGCGTCTGATCAAAGTATCGGACGAATCCTCGTGCTGTAATAGCGAAACACGAGGACGGAAAAAGTTTCACTCCGTGTCTGTTACACACTACTAGGAATATCGAGAACGAACTGGTATCAACGGATACACCGAGATACACAGAAATCAGGAAGGGGCAAAAGGGGTTTGATCGCACAGATTCACCCGAGTCTCCTCCCCTCTCGATCGTTGACTACACTTTTTCTTTTTCCTTCGCTCTGTACACAAGCGCGTGGGTATATACCTTGTGTACAGTGTTTCTCTCATTCTCTCCCTCACTGAGCTTTTTTTCCCCTCTAGTGCTATCGAACAAATGACAATAAATGGCGTAACACGTCGACGAAGACAGTTCCAATTTATTCCCCCGGGAGGCATCGGTTCCTCTTTCGACATTCGGCTGCTCCCTCGTTACGCGATGTGCTCCACCCTTTCCAGCCATCCAGACCCATACAGAAACACCAGACAACGGCCGACAGAAATTCTCTTTTTCCGTCTCACTTCTTTTTTGTATCGATATATCTCCTTTCCGCTTTCTCGTATTCTCAATCGTTCTCCATCGCGTATCTGCACTGTATGTCCCTATATCTTTTTTTCCCCTAGAGAGAGAAGCAAAGTTTCTCTCTCCGTCTCACGTGCACTCTCTCCTTCGCTTTCAGACCAACACGCTCCGACAAAATATCGGAAATACATCCCTCCGCGCCCTTCACGTGTAGTCTAGGTGAATGTGTACCGATCGCGCTTTTCCTGCATGAATAACATCGATCTATGGTGTATGAAGAGCATTACAAGAAAAAAAACCACAATATTCAAGTTTCGTCTATATCGAAAAAAAAAAAAATGGTACGGAGCTCTCGGCGGTATAGAATTTAACATTTTTCCGATTTTCAACGCTTTGAAAAATATTTCTCCGATACGTAGGACAACCTTCCCAAGTGCAAAAACTATACAAATTCCGTCGGAATGTAGGCCCTTCGGTCTACGTAGAAAACTGCAGGAAAAAATAGGCACCGGGTCGTTTCAGATGAACGAATTTTCCCTAAACATGGTATGCTACTAAAAAAATCCTGGAGAATTCTTAACGGTTCTGTCCGTGATTAATTTTTATACTTGACGGAAGGTTATTCAGGAATCATTTTATCCTTCGAAAAGAAAACAAATTATTTTTTCCCCTATTACCATCGCACGGTTACGGCTAAACAGCTATGAGAATTGCATTCAACGGAAAAATAAAAAGATCGTGGTGTATGGCCCGATTTGTTGTGGGACTACGTTTCGTTTTGATCCAGATCTATGAATCGCTAAAATGAACATCTCTTTATCTCCAGAAGTGATTATTGTCAACATTTTTTGAAGTACACTTGTTCTCTCTGAGCCCTCTACTACTGGCAATGGAGACATCGTATAGCAGCGAGAGTGCAGCAATGCAGCAGAACCAATGCACCTCGGAACGAGCCATATCGATGATACGTGTATAACAGAAGCATAATAGTAAACTACGATGAGAAATTTATATGCAAGGCTGCATTGAACCGAAGGGGAGTCCCGCGTCGAATCGACTCGTTCATGAGGTCGCTCGTCAGTGTCTCTCGAAGCTCCACGTGCCCCAATGCACTCGAAAACGTTGACTTACATTCGAAGGGTTATATCCGCTTGTTCCCTCTCTCTTCCCATCTCTCGCTCCAAAGTCTTCTTATCCTTCTCTCATCATTCAATGCCGTTACATGCCTTATTTCTCATTGCTGCGATACACGCTATAATCCTCTCGGATCGTAGTATGACTATCGCTTTCTCAGATGTGGATAAACCCGAGCGCGGATAGGTGCTGCGGTACACCCGCATCATCTACGGTGCTATAATGGAACGCGACGAAGCAGGTGAACAGGGTCTATATGTGTATGTGCCTCATGGTGCAACGCTTGCGATCTTGTATGCAGAGCGGAGAGGGTTTTCGGATCGTCGGTTGCCCGGATGAATGCCATACGGCACGCGATTTCGCTCGAGGCATTTCTACCCCAACGTGAAACGTGCACTGTGCCACAGTGCACCAAGATCCCGCGCATTGAGGGTACCTACTGGTATCGTCACAATACCCGTGCGGATCACTGAATTCTGACGTTACTGCTCAATCTCGAAGCTTCGTACAATACACTTCTTGCCATTGAGAATTTAGAAATTTCGTTCATCGATCGAAGCGCTGTTCAAGCATTTTTGAGGGGCTGCTCGACTTTCAAAGAATTTATTGCCTCGCTTCCAGTTTCAACCGTGGTTCGAACAATAAAAAATTAATCCCCACGGTGAAGCATTCGCGTTCCGGCTTGTTCAACAGGAATCACTTTTGACCCAGTTACTTTTTGATCGATATGCAAAACCAATGATGCAATAATAATCGAGATTCCGACTACGATCTATTAAAAAAATGTTATGCATGAAGAGATCGATCAATCAATATAGTGATAATTATAACGAATCATGGGCGCGATCTCAGATTATCGATTTATGTTTTGCATTTGCAATTGAAAAGTTGGAAGACATACCTTAGACCATAAAAACTTTTTTTTTTCGTTCTGGTTTTCTGAAATTTCCCTGAAGAATGTATAAATTCCTGGTTTCTCTGACGCTAGGAAGGTTCTCGGAAATTTTCAGGTTCCTGAACAGTCCTTAACAGACTGCTTCCTTTGAAACATACAGGCGTATCAGGTACTAAATTACAAAAAAAACACCGGCTTCAAAATGATGAAGTGCTACTTTTTTATGACATTGACAGCGAATAGTGAAATCTTTCGTAATATCTAAAGTCTTGAATACTCGATAAACCGAAAAGAAAAGAAGGTCGTTAGGGACTTGGGGGTTCTGAACTGCGATAACTCAACGAAATTCTGGAGTTCCAGGGCGCATTGACGACGTATAATGTAACCAACAGAAGGGAGAATAACATATACAGCATGTAATGTTATATCTAACATAGTATAGAGAGACTATAGCAGCGGCAAGAGCCGCGACTAGTCTCGTGCGGGCTATCGCTCAATCTTATGCAATTGCACCGGCGAAAATGTGAAGCGAGAGTTTGCGGTGGTATGAGGGAGCCGGCGTGGGGGATGGGCGAAAACCCCGCGAGCCGATATTAACCGTACGATAAGGGTTATCTGCACGAAGCGGTAGGCGTATTTGCCCTACCGGCGCGTCCCTGCCCGCTTCGGAGTTACACCGCAAACCGTGCGGACTCGGAGTCGCCGAGTTGGAACGCCTAACGGGAGGAACAGAGCTACCGAGAATTGAAGGGGTGAATTGGAAAATGATCCTCGCTTATATCCGGAAAATAGACGAAGGTCCACACCGCTCGCCTCTGATTTACGTTTGTGTAAAGTATATAACGGAGGTTAAAGCTCCTGTATACCCTTATGCCGCAGGTGCAACGCGGCGGTAGAAGGTTTCACGGGGTTTCAGTTTCGTTGATTGTGTACGAGCACGAAAACATCGTACCGTAAAGACTGTACCGTTACATAGTACACATACATGTGTATGTATAACAACCTTTGAGATCCGAGAGGAAGTATACTACGCCAAGGTAGGTAGCAGGTTGCAAATTGCTCTAGGTATATATGATCGAGGGTTGTAAATCGGGTATAGTACGATATCGAGCTTTGCAAAGATAGTACCGCGAGAAAGGAGTATAAGGCTAGTAACATTTATATGTGCCGGCGTTATAGCGATATGTGTATATATAGATATGTGTATATACATAGTATGCCCGGAAACGGTTAACGGAAGTCTACGCCGCACGAGGTCTTGCCCCGAGTCTTCCGAGTACAACGGGCACTTCCGGTTTTTCGACCAAGGGATCGAGATGGGGATGGATCCGGCAGAGCGAGAGAAAGGCGTTAGATTCGAAGGGGGAACAAAGTGAGACGGATAAAAGGAAGGGAAGTCCGATATATACATCGCGTGCGTGACCGCGTGTTCACAGGCCAAGCTCTCTCGTATACTGTAAAGTACATATAAAATATTACATTCAAAGGCCTTCGAATTCCATTCTAAAAATTGTGTATGCATAATTAAGGGCGGATGGATGAAAGTGCAAATAGTCCAATAGCATATTTGACGGCAGTATACGCGATAAAAATAGATGTTGGATGTTCGAAGAATACAGACAGACAATAGTTGTCGCGACGCCACATTAGCTATGTGATCTCCTGGATATCTATTCTTTATATCCTTCGTAACATGGCTCCGTGTAAATATAACATCCGTGAGACTCGAGTATATTCGTGACGAAAGCGAGATAGTGAAAACGAAAAAAGAAATGCCATGGCACATTCCGCATTGTAGTTTTTATGACGGACACGCGTACGATTTCTCTTTTTACCCTCCTTTTTTCCGTGACTCTCGTCACGTGTTAGATAGCTGTAATTACAAAAACGCGATAAGTTCCGGTGAAAAACGCGATCGTTGTGTGGGCGAAAGGAGGCGTGGGCGAGGCTCGCAATTACGTATTACAATAGCCCAAAGGGTATACGTATGTATACATGTGTGTGCAGAACCAGGTATAGACGGGCTAACGGGGCATACAGGAGGGGTGGTATGAGAATCCAGCAAAATGGCAATTACGCGTGTACGGTAAGTGGCGGGACGCTCTCCGTGGACGATCGCGCGAACGATTTCGAGAGACCTACCGCTCATTCCCTCCCCCCCACGAACCACCAAACCTACCCCCGAATGTTTGTAACTACAGGAAACGAATAAAAGCCAATTGGGCAGGAGAAACATGCAAAAAAAAGAACAGAAAAATTATAACGGGAAACGACACGACGAGGATGTTGTAATTAGACTTGGGTGAAAATTTCGCTGAAAATACGATACGCAATCCAACGCCTGAAAATTATCAACTCTTATCTCGTTTTCACTATAACATCATCTCAGTTTCCGTGTCATTGATTAAAAACGTTTTATATACAGGATAAGACTTTTTGCCGGAAGAACGCGAGTTTTCTTTCAACAACTCGGGATTGAACAACGATATTAATAGCCAAAACTCATTTTTTTGAAGCAATTGTCAACATTTTTTTCTTCTCCACGCCAACGTGCTATATAATATTCAGCCAGTAATTGCTAACATATGAATGGAATCCTTTGATTGCCACGGTACTGTGCCACCAAGCTGTATTAAAAAAAATGACTAGACCATATTCGCCTCTTTACCTTCTTACAATGCGATTAACAAATTATTAACTGTACACGGCTCGACGGACAGCGAAGCATAATTGGAATTTGAAAGGGCGAAAACGTACAATAGGAGCTGCAATATACCTTGCCCGCCCCCCTTGCCTTACACCCCTTCACTCTTTCGTGTCGCCCATCTCTATACACCTATTGAGCAATATAGTAGCGATGATAATATAATAGACAGTCGACCCCTTGTGCGTTAACCCGCCTCCCTCGCGTGAATAAATGCCGCGTTTTCTCATACTAATGCATATAACGGCGTTATGTATAATGGGGAAAGCGCGAACAGGCCCCCGGGCCGCTCGCGGCACGCCGAGCGACGAAATTATCAGCGTTGCAAATTATTAAAGTGTCCGTTGATGGGTGGCGCGCGAGAGCTCACCGGATAACACCCCGTAGGGCGTGTGTGTGTTGCCGCACATCGGCTAGCTCACTTTTTCAACCTCCGTATACAAAATATATGTATGTATACACACATATATATATATACACGCCCTCTATTTCACACTGTTCTCATCCTTCTCTACTTGCATTATAGTTTCCGCTTGATAATAACTATCTGCGTGGTGCTGCTGCTGGTACTGGCTGCGGATGCTGATGTTGCCGCCAAGATATTATCGTTATTGGTATCCACCCATATATACACAACCGTCCGACCAGCCCCCGTGCCCGACTTCTCGTTACATCGACGTTATTATCGGTATATGACTTAACGAGCCAACCGTTGATCCCTGGCGATACTTCGTAGTTCTCGTAATACACAATCACACCAGAGCACCAGACGCTCGAGAATCGATCCGCGCGACTATAAAATATTCTCCCGGGAGAGGGAGGGTCCGCGCACCTCGACGTCTTAAGAACCTTGCGCGCTTAATGTAAGAATTCGCAAAGAAAAAAGCAGAATCACGCGAGGAGTAACTGCGCGAAAAACGGAGAGGGAAAGGAAATATAAAGCTGCACGGAGATAAGAATGGAACGGAGAATCGTAATAAGTGTCGCGAGAAAATACGCGTGCGAAAGGAAGGGCGTCGGAACTTCCTTAAGATCTATTCACGCCAGCTAAACAGCAAGCGGGAGGGAAAAAAAGAATTGGAATAGAACCGCAAAGAATTTCAATGAAATTTAATTATTTCGTGCAGTTGTGGCTTTGCTTTGCAATTTAATTGAAAAGTATTTTCCGCCTTGATGGCACTTTACGGTGAAGCGGTAACGGTCATCTTAAAAAATAAAAAATCCACACCATCGTAAGCGAAGCAATTACGTACTAATTTACCGACGTCAACAGCCACTGTAAAGATTTCATTTTTAATTCATAACTCTTCTTCGTGTTCTACGCCCTTTTATGCAACGACGCGTGCGAAATGTCAGTTTGCACGAATCCAAATTTCACACAGCGCGATGTCTGTGTAACTGTGAACCATAATAAATGCTGCGAGAGGGCGAGTGTGAGAGAGCTGAGCCGTGTGCGTATAAAATCTTTCGAGGGTGCGGGAAGGCTTTTTGAGTCACGACGTGAGCCGCGCCGTTGTCGCGTTGGAAAATTACCATTGCGAAACGACGCGCCGGATGGCCATACCTCCCACTATCCCGCCCAAAATCCCCGCTGGTCTCTTCGCATGCCTCTTCCTCTTTCGCGCACCGAACGACAAACGTAAATTACGTATGCGGCCGGTTATTAAGGAAGTTACGGGCACCTTCGCTCGCGCCATGGCTCAAAACCCAGAGTCCGAGAGTACTGCCGTGGAAGCTGCTGCTTCGGTTTTCGCTTCTGCAGTAGATTCTAGTACCAGCAGTTATGTGTATATATGTATATCTATATGTGTACCCCGCAGTTCTGGTGCATATGTATAGAAAGGCCACTACGTTATTCGCAATTGCAACAGCTAAATTTGGCGAGGCCCAACAAACCACCGACTACTATCAAACATCTCTCGGCTCGTTACGACAACCTCTCTATATCACGTGCGTAACTTGTTCACCAATAAAACTAAAACACAGTGCTCCCTGAGGTTTTCCTGAACTCATTGAATTCCCGAATTGTTCTTCGTACAACCCTGGAGTACGCGGCCGTTGGATAACCACGAGGATGTGGGCGAGGGGGTTTGACCTGATTAATAATTTATCGCGGACGACGAAGGCAAGACAGCCTTCCGCATTATTTGTCATTTGTACTGGCCTCGACAACAGTCTGGTGTTGTAAAATTCACTAATAATTAACAAACCCGCGCCAACGCTGGCGCTACAGAGACAACCGGTACGTGACTAAACGTCCTTGGCATCGTTAGAAGCTTGTTAGTTGAATTTGAACGAACATTTTTATTTTGTACTTCCATCGCCTGCTAACGTTTCATAATTGTTTGCATTTATTTGGTTTAATCAGAACTTTTTTTGTGATTATTAAACTGTATTATTTAAGAAAATCGATTAGACAAATGTTCCTCGACTGTCTACAGTGCAATTTTTTATTCACGAATTACTTATCATTAATTATTATCTCACATTTTACCAGCAATTTTTAACTGAGCTGCTAATATTTTATTTAATTTTATAGAGGTTTCTGTCGTCCATTATTGTTGTATTTTTTACTAGTTCTTTTTTAGATGAAAAAATGTAAAAAAAAGAACATCTCATTAATCACGCATTTGTTTACGTCCGCGGAGAAACGAAAAAAGCATCACTGAGATGAAAACCATGAGCATGAAGAGGGTAATCGGAGTTCGAACATCATTGAGGTGAAGGATCGGAGAAAGATCGAAGTTGGGGGCGAATGGTTAAATTTCACCACGATTGGCGAGTAACGGATGGGAGGATACGGGGGAGGGGGGCGGAAGAGAAGGGCATGTTCTCTCTCCGCTCACGCGGCCTCGTTAGCCTCGCGCACGATTCGCCCGAGCCATGATGGAAACGGAATGCCGCAAACTTCATTAGACCACGCTGAGGGTTCCGGGGGTTTGCGTATATATATACGCGAATGGTTTGCCGAGAAGGGTGAGACTACAGTAAAGCGAAGAGAGGGCAACGATGTCCGGTCTACCGCGACTGCTTTCACCCTCGGCTTGGCCTAGACTCTCGATCGATTCCGCGACTCTCTCTCGTTCTCCGACCCTCCCCCCCTCCTCCCGCTACACATTCTCTCTTCTCTTTTCGTTCCATCGTTTTCGCCAGCAAATGGCCCGGAAACTTTTCTCTCCCAACCCCCCAACTCTTCTTTCCGCGCTCGAATCTTCTCCGCGCCATCTTATGCTTTCTCTTTAGTTTTTTTTTGTTTTGTTCGTGCTTTTCAGAAAAACCAAGTTTACACATTCGGCACTTCGAAGTTCGAACAAAACTACAAACTTCCCACTGACAAACGTGATGCAGACATCCGGACAAAATGAGTTCGAAAAAACAAAATTATAACGAGGCGAATCAAGGACAAATAGAAGGAAAAAGAACAATGGAGCGCCAACTGTGTGCGCTCTCTGGACAATTTCATATGAACAGATGTAATCGTTTTAGAATACGATATTTTACAGAATTTTTAATCTTTCCGAATTCTTTTTGCAATTTTCCTCAATTTTCAGTAAGTGCTTTTACCGCTATTTCAAAATATATGCCACCACGTTCACCATCTGGTATTTCTGGGTGTGCCTAAGTACTACAAGGCATTCGGCTTCTTAACAAGTATTCTTATTATTACTACTATTATTATTCGACAATTTTGGCAGAAGGGTCCCAAGATTGATGTTTTCACGTAAAGAATAAAATGCTCTGAACAAATCCGTCACACTCACCGAGAGTGGAGACAGAAAACGTAAAGAGACGAAGTGGAAAGATATTCGGAGGACAACGATCGCTAATAGAAACAGGGAGAAAACAACGTGAGAACCTCGCAGGACGCTGCGACAACAAGCTAGCACCATGGAGAGGAGTGGGGGGAGGGGGGGGGGGGGGGGGGGGGGGGGGGGGGGGGTGCGTTTGAAAAGCAAAAAAAGCCGAAGGGGTGTAGCTCAAGATAAATAAACAAACCCCCCGGCTGGTTCTGTCTCTCGTGCCTGGCCGGGACAAAGGTTCGGCCCGACAGTAACGAGAGCATAGTGTATAGCTCTCGAAGCCCCTCGAGAGTCTACAAGGGCCCAAGAGTGTGAGAGTGTCGCAAGAAAGAATGAAGAAGCGAGATGGAAGTGGGATGCAGCTGGAGCGTAGGCAGAGAAAGATTGGAGCAAGTATCGCCAAAGGGTTGCAATAAATTTAAAAAAAACCGTTTTGACGCCCTCGAGCCTCGAGAGAAAAAAGCGCAGAAGGGTTCGAGAATATGAGATTGAAAAATTGAAGACTCTCTACGTCGAAGATGTTTCAGTTAGCAATATAGAAGTTTATGACCGTAAAATTGATAGCTCAACCCTTTTGCTTTACCACAATCATAGCGCACTACCACAAGGAACGGGATTCGCTCCCCTATTGCGCGTAAAGAACCAATATCAGTGTTCTTAGTAAATTGAGGTTCTCCGTTATCAACCTGCAATACGAGTAACACGCGGAAATTTCGGCCGGATCGTTCAGAGTAATGTTTTTTTCGCTAATCGTATTGTTTGAACTGAATAATGAGATTGCAGCAAAGTTCCTTTGTATCTAACCCGTAGACTGCTGTGTGTGTATTCAAATTCTGTCTAAGCTATGTAGAAGCAGGCCGTCCAAGCCCAGCCGGTCGGGTTGAGCCCGAGGTTTGTTGTGACAATGAATGCTAATAACGCGAGAGCTCAACACAGGCTCATGCTACCGTTGATGGTGGTAGATTGCCCGAGAGCAAGTCAGCGGGTTATATACACACTGATATACGACGTGAAACGACAATACGAACGTCGTTGCAGCGACACAACACGGGAGCATAACGGACCAAAGGCTCGCGTTAGTCTTTGAAAGGGCAGAGACGTGAGAGATGATTGCCATACACGTACGGTAGTGCATTGCGTCGTGTACAAAGGCTCAATGGAGTGGAAAGAGGCCTGGAAGACAGATAAAGAAAGCCTCGAAGACGGGGTATACGTATACACGCCTGGAGTGAAGCACATACGTAATACAAGCGAGCAAACACTGTCAACACCTAGACGTAACGACGATGTTTGAAGCCCTTCACCCGCCCTCCGAGGTTGGAACACGACGACGGGTGAGAGTGGAAAAGGCGAAGGAGAGTTGCCCGCGGGATTAAGTGAGCATTGCTCGGAGCTCCAAATAGAGAAGCTAAAGAAGAAAAAGAAATAAGAGAACGAGAGGAAGAAGAAAACGAGGGATGAGAGCGGTATTTGACACAGCCGACGGGCGGGTTATAACACAGAACAAGAGGGGAAGTGTGAGTAAGATTTTTCCTTTGAACCATACCGAACATCACCCCGAGTTGTCGGGGGCCTTCGGGATCGTCGAGACCTCCAATTCTCTCTCACCCCGACCATCGTTTTATTCATCGTGATTTTCATTCGCATCGTTCGCCAAGCAAAGTCTCAATTTATCGAGTTGAGCAAATAAACTGAGTAAAACGAGAAAAACAATGCGCGGGCAAACGATATTCCATTGTCATTCAAACGGAACGAGTAAAAATCGAGGCAATAATAGGTTGTAAGGTCAAAGGACACTTTTGCGGGGGGAGACCTCTAGGATAATAAAGTTCGCGAGGGTGACATGGCGATGATGTTAAAAATAAAAAAAGACGACGAAACGGTGAAATAAGAGAAAGGAAGGAAAGGTTAGAGGGTACAGCTACCGAATTTATTAGCATACATAAGTACGAGGGACTGCGGTTAAAAAGCTGGGGTGGGCTAGAGAGAAATATGAGAAGTTCGTTGAGAAAGGTGGAATATGAAGCACAGCCACTTGTGACCTCACCGACCTACCAAGCTTGGAATAACAATTACCAGACGTTCAACCGCACTCACTGTGGCGAGACGACGCCGACGACAACGACGAGGGCAGTGCCCAGTGTGCACTCATCCGAATGAGTCTCCTCGCCTCTCCGTGGAATATTTAACCTCTCGTTGACACTGCATTGCTCTCCGGGTTTCATTCTTGTCCATTCTTCGGGATTAATCATTTTAATCCGGTAATTAAACGATGCCGGGGCAGAGAGAACACGAGAGAGAACGAGGGAGACGCGATAGTTCAACGACGGGATGCTGGTTCAAACCACAGTTTATGTAACAACGATGTAACCGGAATGAACTATACTTTCGACGTTACACTCAAGTTATCCTCGGGTAGGCGCCTAAGACGAGCGGTGACGTTTCACGAGTCAAGCCGACAAATGCAAAGAGCAATATCGCATTGGTTGCGAAATTCGTGAGATATAGGATCAAGCGTGTAATACGTCACGACGTCATGAACTCTCGCAAACCGCACACCTCGAGTTGCCACCCCGAGGCTGCGATGGGGAAGTTACGATTTCCAATTTGGATAGGAACAGGAGAATTATTGGTTCAACTAGGATGAATTTAAGCGAATCCGAGATGCATCAATAATACGATGGCTCCCTAATGAACGTTTGCCTTCCTTATCTCGCGAGAAGCGGTTATTCGATCTTTGCGCCACGATATTATTTATCGTTTCGGCCTCATCGAGAAAGTTCGTTAATAATTCTTATCAGACTTTTTAATTACTGTCACTAATTGTTGTAATTGCACAATTGCGTAGCCGCTGGATTGTAAATGAAAAAAAGTATATATCGATACATTAATTGAATCGTGCTTTCGGTGAAGAGATATATAATATAAAAAAAAATTACAAAAGGAACTGAAGTCGATTTATTTCATTCGAAAAATTAATCGAATGTCCAACGTCCAGTTTCTATTCCTGTCGAAGACGTGGCGTTGTAAATTCAATTCAATGTTTCTTCTATCGATAATTATACGCCAATGAATCACGAACGAATGTGAATGGAATACGTGGTACATTCACCGAGATTCTTCAATAAAGATTTGCCATTGAATCGGTTCATCGTTCGTTCGCTATGTGAGCCAAGCTGAAACGTATATTCCTCTATCGAGATCGTAGCGAGAGAAAAGATCGTCTGTGTGTGTGTGTGCCATATCCTGGGGGTGATTCATAATCGGTAAAGAACGATATTTTACAGGGATTCACCGGGATCCACCCGCGCGCCCTCGACTCTCTTGCCCCGTTGAGATCGCCAAAACGGATAAGAGGAGCAACGTTGAAAAGGAGACACGCGAAGTCGTCGTCCAAGCCAGTGGCAGACCAAGAGCCGCACAGAAAACTTCGAATACGAAGAATTTTTCTAAATAGACGAAAAATAAATAAAAAAATGGGCCTCGTTGAAATAAATTTGCGCAAGTCAGTATTCTCATACTGCAAAATTCGTATGCATACGCCAACTTCCGGATTTCGCTGACGCTTGTTTTTTTCGTTCCCCCTTTTAACGACGCGACACAGAAGCTATCAACAACAAAACGCGAGAACAAAAAAATGGAGAGTGCCGAGGGAAGAATGAAGAAAAATGACAACCCGGAGTGATGACACTAGAACGAAAGGTTTATGAGCCCGAGATTTTGAAAGCTCCGCTGTTCAGTCATCGTTTTCTCTTAGCAAAGAACAATCTTTCAGGCGTTTTTCTTTTTTTCACCTTTTACTATTTCATATTCATTCAAAAGAGGCGTGTCGGCATACTTCCGATTGTAACTGAGGCGCTTGTCATCAACCGGAAGTGCATCGCAGCTCCTTCGGTCCCATCAGTGAGAATTGGTAACGGTGAGATGGTCTTTGTTTCAGGCGTCGGAGTGAATGCTTGGGAAATGGAGGTTGAAGACACCTCGATTCGTCGCATCGTCGGATTCGTTCACGAAACTAACTGATGCATCGTTTCCCTCCTCTGTTCTCCGCTCTCGCGGAGCTCCACCGAGAAGAAGTCTTCGCCGTGTATTAATCCGGCTAAAAGCCCGAGAAGCTTTCGCACGGGAACTCGGGGGTGATGCAAAAGCGCGGGAGACCCGTACTATAGAAACGTCGCGGCAAAGTCGTGCCGGAGGGAAAAGCCGCTCGAGTCCAAGTAAGAGAAAACCGTGCGGGTGGGAGAACAGTTAAACATAAGAGAGGGTTAGAGAACGGACGCTCGGGGAAAGTATAGGAGGATTTCATTGAAGGAGAGGGAGAGGCCAAAGACGCGGAGAATTCGATATTAAAACGAGATAGCGCGGTGGAATCCGTTGCCGCGCTTAAATGCACCGTGTACTTAAGGCTAATTGGAGTAAAAGCCTCGTTAATGTCCCAAAGCTCGTGGAATAGTATCCCGCTTGGTCTCTTCTAAAACGGTTCTCTTGCATTTGTATATCTATCTACGTGTAAAGTATATCGGAGCCTCTCCGGCTTGGTCATCGCCTAGCGATATCGCTCGGCATAACGCGCCGTTTGAACTTTTATTCTATCATCTCGTTGCTTATCGTTAGAAAAAATGCAAATAAAAGAGAAGAGTCACAAAAAAAAAAGGCACGACATTTCGCAGAGGAAATCGTTTGCGATAAAAGCTTGTATATGAGATTTTTTGAGACTGACCTTCGAGTTCGACGACTTTTCCAGCTCTCTTCAGCGCTTTTACCGCCTCGTCGTGCGTTGCTTCGCGAAGATCCTCGCCGTTAACCGCCAGTATCGCGTCACCGACGTAAAGCTGTTCCGTCGTGTCTGCGGCCATGCCTTTGAAGATCTTTGATATGAGTATCGGCATCTTGTTCTCCTTGCCGCCCTTGATCGATATACCAAGTCCGTTGTTGTCACTCTTCACGACGCGAACGATTCTCTTCTGATTCGCAACCGAATCCGGCACATCGGGATCATTGAGACTGTCGATGTTGTTGTTGTTTATGTTGCCGTTGAGTGTTCCGCTGCCGGTTGTCCCGGTCAACATATTCTCGCAGCTCTCGTCGAGAGATATACTCAGATAGTCGTCCTCGAGTGATACGAAAACCCGATACCACTGACCGCGCACTTGAGTCTCGAGAACACCGGCGCGTCCCGATGTCGTCGAGGATGAGGCACCCGTTGTCGTTGTCGTTGACGATGACGACGACGAGGTCGGTGCCGAAACTAGACTCATCGTCATTGGACCTAATTGGATACCACCGATGGCGGTCTGATGCATCGTGTTCGGCTGTCCGTTGCCACCGCTCAGTTCGACCATCTCGATTTCTTCGCAGGCTGCACGCTGCAATAATAAACAGAATATCTCGTTAGTAGTACATTTATGAACTCGCTATAGGTTTATTCTTTAAATTACACAGAACGCTAATGAAAAATCCAATCGCACACACGAACAGATGTTATAATTCATTATCGTTGAAATAGATGCAGCGAAATCAACTCATTTTACCGATTTGAGATTCCTATTCAACGATTGCACTTCGAAAACCAGTCGTATTCTGTGATGATTATCGATCGTAGCTAATTACACCGTAAGTGGCAATTACACCGTAGAATCACGCTGTACGCACAATACTGCCTTACAATAAAGTGCACTACAGCATCGCGATATCCGCAACACGTGAAGTGCACTTCCATCTCTGGCGCAAGATACGTCTTAGATCCCCTCAATTTGGAGGGATCGCGAGATCGTGCAACGATGTGCAGCGAGGCATGAGGGTAAATCGATACGCAGAGGTATACAAGGGGGTAGATGGCAACTCGAGAGGCGAACGCTTCGCTAGCCTAGCTATCTACGCATCACTACAGCCGGTAGATAGGTACCGTACGTACACAGATGCTTACCCCTTCCCCATCAGCATCGCACCGGGCTGTGCCAGATATGCCGGTATACTCTTGTTGCATCGTGCTCTACCGCGCGCGTTACGCAATTTGCGTGTATCGAGTTCGGGTGATAGCCGAGTCGCGAGGGGGCGGAGGGGAATACGTCGTCGCTGCGTATGAAAATCGAAACCGACGGCATACCTGGTCCAACCTGTCACGCCATAAAAGCCCGGACAGTTGTTGACTCTACCATCTAATCTGTGACATAATTATGTCATCAATACCATTTGGCAATACGCTACAACACTTCTGCATGGAAAATCTCGTTCGCAGGTTATATTGCATTGTGAAGGAAAACAGGATTCACATTCGCGTCACCAAAATTCAAGAAAAATCCCATACTGTTTATTTGATAACAAACAACTCTGGAAAATATTTCCACATTCAATTCTTTAGTGACTGCACATCAAATCGATTCACAACGTGCTCTGCTGAGATACAAAGCTATTCATCCCAATTAGCGGCAAGCCAGCGATGATGGTTGCTCAGTCAACAGACTTGGAGCCTAACAAGACTCAAATTTGAAAAAACAAAAAAACGCAGTCGTGAGTTGCGTAAAATAAAAAGCCAGATCGCCGAAGTTCCGGTAATGGCGGAGGTGGTAACAACCCCTATCCGCGCGTGAAATTCGTCAGAGTACCGGGGAACGGCGAAAGGTTGTGGAGGAGGGATTCGAAGAGAAAGAGTGCAAAGTGGGGGATGGAATAGAGAAGTGGCAGTGGGGCTGGCGCTCGGCAATTCCGACAAAATTGATTTATACAAAGTGCATTAAAATGTGGAGAAGAGGGAGTGGAGAGAGAGAGAGAGAGAGAGCGAGTGAGAGAGAAAAAACCGGGTGAGGCGGGGAGGGACCGTTCGTTAAACGGGGCACAAAGGAACGAGGCGGTCGAAAGCGAGCGTTGAATTTTCGCGGTCCGAAAATATGCATGAGAGCGTACATACACACATACACACATACAAACCCAATACCGAATATATATCTAGTCACATAGTCGAAACTATAGATATATATAATCTGTATATTCGAGCTTGAATATTTTCAACATGCAGGCAAGCTGGCCAGGGTGCATCGAGTAAGCGTGTGCGTACACTTTTCTCGTCATTCATCCTCCCCTCACCATGATTTTCCCTCTTTTTTCCGCTCTTGTACCCATAGCCCGAAGGAAAAGAAAGAAAAAAAACGCAGGGGCGTTCGCGCCGCTCTCCGGCTCGAACGAACGATCGCGTTTGTTTCAAATTAAACGAGGAAAATCAGAGCGTATACGCGGGCGTTACCTTTTGTTTTTCACGCCTTGTTTCTCGGTGGAAAATTAAGGGCCGTCGAATGGAACGTGTGGAAAACAAACGAAGGGATAAATTGATGCTTTTAATGGCTGGCAGTGAAAATGCATTTTGAAAGGATATATATAAATGATGCATTTATCCGCGGCGGGAAGAGAGGAAATTTTGTTTTGAATGAAATTCGTATATTCTTCGACCAGTGGACCATGAGAGTTCTATGAAATGTGTTTTACGCCCAGTGGATGAAAAAATTTCGGAAGAAATTTTTTTTTTTTCAAATGTTTATTTTTTTTATAGCTTTTTTTCGACGGTATATGTAGGAAATCCGAAACAACGACTGTCGCGACGGCCAGAGAAAAAATTTCGACAGGGCTCGACACGCCGGTTACCGGCCCGTGAAATTGGTCAAAAATGAATCGAAGCCTCGAAAAACAAGGAAGCGACGCATGCCATTCTATCGTGCATTCTCTATGGCCTCTCCGTAGCTTCTACCCAAGCCTACCCCCGTTTTGAACCATCCACGGTTCTCCCGGCTCTCTCGGTCAACGAATGATCGACGGCAATACAGCATCCAGAGACCTGTGTGTAGCTTTATGCGCTCGAGAGAAACGAAACAAAAAAAAACGAGGAAGCGAAACAGGCTCTGGTGAACCAAACGGTATGAAACTAGAAAAAACGTAGAGGCGTGGTGGAAGCACAAAAAAAAACACTGAAAAAAAAAAACAGAACAAAAAGAAAATACAAGAGAGGCGCGCAACGGTGAGCACAAAAAGAGTAACGACGGACGTGGCGGATTCGCAATTTCGTTTCGAAAAGTGTGCGAGAAACTGCGTCGACTTTATTCTTCTTTCCCGTTTCAACGTGATTTCAAACTCTCGTTAATTGAGTCCTCGCCCGACGACCCCGCGAGGAATGAAAAATCCTCGTATCGAATGAAATCGATCGATCAGCTTTGTGTTTTTATGAGGCTGACAGTTTTCATGTATTTTCTTCGGATCGTAAATATAAAAAAAACTCTTTAGAATATTTATACAATTCACCTTTTTTTTCGCCACAAAATGTACTTCAAAGTTTCGTTTTCTCGATAGAGAAAAAAAAAATGGTTTTCGAAAATCCGCAACGTTTTTGTATCTAAAGTAAGTTGGTAACGGAACTCAATCTCGGGAAAAAGTTAGCGGATTGTTAATGCAACCGAAAATTAACAGAGCGACGTGGGACAACGTTGTTTTTAAGTTTCCCTTGAAAAAAAGTGGGCTTTCATTCGTCTCTTGTGTTACAGCGAATGAGGCTCTTTTCCGCGACTATTCCGTTTATCTAGGAGAATTGACCGGTAACCGGATTTCCGTCCACCTATAATTCCCGCTTCTGTTGCTGTTTCTACCGTATACTGTTGCCCGCCAGAGTTTAAATTCGCTTGGTTGAATACACGCAAGCGCCTCGTGGAACAACCACGGTGCTTCCTGCATTTACCTCTTTTCCCCCGCCGTCGACGTTGCCACTGTCGGTGGGTCATAGTCTACGGGTGTATGAGCTTTCGCGAAAACGTCGAGTGAAAGCCGAAAGCCTCCGATTGCCAGGGCAATGTGGTCGACGACCGCCGACCTGACTACCCTCCATTCGTAACCTTCCCCTCCCTCCGCCCTCGCGCTCCACCTTCCAAACCAATGCAAAACCAAGCTTCGCTCACTACTACGAAAAAGCAAACAAGAGAAAACACGAGGAAACAAAAACGAAAGCCGATGCAACGTTGAATCGAGAAAAGGAAAGCTTTCGGCTGTTGCTGCCACTACCCGGCCTGATTTTATCCCTCGCCTACTGTGGATATGCCACTTTTTATGTGCTTCTCTCTGTTCTATGCACTGTTTTAATGCTGACGCAGATGACCCAGTTTCTGACGCGACAGGGGAAAGATTATTTATTTATTTTATTTACGAGGGAAAAAAAAACTTTTACGAAGATAATTTATTCCGTACAGTGAAACTGTTATACTGTACAGGAAAGGGGAGCATAAAAAGCTCAGCTTTAATCCTTTAAAGGTAAGTGGAAAGACGGCTATTTTTTGCTCGTAATTAGAGACGTGGCTTTTGCAGAGTCTCTTTATGAATATTATGCCCGACAGGAAAAATCTCGTTGGCTTTGTTGATGTTACAACAACTTTACTAATAACTGTAATACATTTTTTCGGTTTCGCCGACACCGACCTCGTTTTCGCTTAAATTATGATTCTTTTTTTGTAATCTCGTTTTAACCATATTTCGTCATTATTCGAATAAATTGGAAATTGATATCTTCCAAAAATCGCTGCAATTACCCTTTGGGCAACGCCCGCGTACCATGTTACGAAGTTTATACTAAAAAATAAAAATAAAAAATAACACAATATCAAGCCAAAACGTGGATCGCGAAGGTAGAAGAATTGAAAATAAATGGAAGTTGTTTGATTCAATGACCGTCGAATATTAAAAAAAATATTTTCCAACAAAACGAAAGTGAAGGAGTATGGGGATATCGAAAACAGTTATTAATTATGTTTTCATACGTTATCGCGTATATCATGATCAATGAGAGATTGAGCGAAATACGTTGGGCGTATACGATACGTCAGGATACGAAAATTGTAACATTCGACGCATCGATCTACGGTAAAATCGTATTTAATCCATCCTGGCGCGCGTGAATTCGGGACTTTCCGTCATTTCGAATTTTCATTCCTCTCGTTCACTCATACACGGGTTGGGATTTTAACACCAACGCGCGAGGATCCCGAAAGCTGCCAGAGCAGAGCCCTAGTTATGACGGGCCAGGGGGAAAGAGCACGCGGTACATACCTCATACGCGGTAATTAATACTCGCCGCTTAATGAAAGCATCGATCTGTCGCATGTATACAGAAAGTCAGAGGGAGGGGCCCGCACGCGGGCAAGGGTTGAATGTATGGAATGCGTGGGTTGGGAAGCTCTGCTAGGCTGTTACTGGCACTGCGAAATCCTCCTCCCACGCGCAATGGCAAAAGGTTATAATTAAAGTGTTTGTCTCCGGGAATTAGTGACGCGCATGAATCCCTCGTACCTGGATGTGTGTACAGCGCAATGCTCGCAATGTGTATTTTCTCTACGTACATTTGAAGTTGTTTAACGCCCGTGTATTCCTATCGCATAAGCTGACCGAAAGGGAGACGAGAAAAAAAGCGAAGAAGAGGCGATACAAAATTGCGGCTTCTGTGATCCCTGGGCTTTTCAAATTTGTCAAAGCCTCGGAAGGATTTAACAATAATAACCTTAATTAAGGCTGTATGACTGTTGAGCTAATTACATATATGTTAATTAACTTGTGAATAGCGAAGAAGCCATATAAAATGGGAAAGGCTTCCGATATAACGCGTAGTAAAACGAATATAAATTGACCATGCCTGAACCCAGAACCAAAATGCATATGGAATTTATCTCGGTGGTTGAAATATGTTCAGAGCGAAACTAGTGAAGCAAAAAAAGCCCTAAAAATGCTTTGTGTCATTTATGCCCTAGATATTGATGAAATAGTTGTGTAATTAAAGTTATCTGTAATTAAAAAATGTGGTAAGCGTCGAAACGGGAATTGGAAACAAAATCGAATTTGGAATAAAGTTATTATTCACAATTTCTTTTTTTTATAATTAACCCAGCCAATCTCTGTTACGGATAGATCGGGATGTTTTTCCGTCTCTGTGTATCGACTTGATGTAAAATGCGTCCATGAAAAAAGGACTGTTTGTTTAATTAGAAATTTATAATCGCATTACCGAGCTACTCCGTATCGTTCCGGGATATAGCCTGAAATTTACAGATATGTACGGAAGAGGATTGGCAACAGTTGTAGTTGCAGAGGGCAATAGAAGGTACGCGGATTCGCAAGCGGGACGCAGAAAGCTCGACCCGTGCCTCTCGCAAAAACCAATAACCTCGGCCGAGCGTCGTAGCCGGGCTTGTTTATGGCCCGGTTAGACTGGCGACGAGTGCACCGAGAGCGGCTACACCGTGCTGTCGCAACGTTTCTGCGAGCGAGTAAGAGAACGAGAAGTAAAACGACAACGAAACGAACGAGAAAAATACTGAAACGAACGTGAAATAGAATGCGAAGGAGAACAAAAGAAAGAAACAAACAGCGGCGGCGGCGGGGACTGGAAAGAGGACCTTCGACGAGGTTTTGTATGTATAACTACAATTTGCCGTAGAAACCAACTGTGATATCGGGACACGCAAATGCACAAAAGAAAAAAAAAAGAACAACAACACTGAGAGTCGAGTAAAAATCAAAATGGGAGAGTATCCAATTAAAATTGAACGCGAAATTACCTACGATTATAAACGACTACGGTAAATGATTCGCGATGAATATACAACTTTACCCGTCGTATTTACGAGAGTGAAGGGAAAAAATAGAAGAAAAAGGTTTCGTGACTAGAGACATAAAGGCGTGGGAGGTGAAAAATAAGTGGAACGATTCCAGGTGCGTAAGCGTCCTATAGTGTAACAGACACAAACTATAGTGTACGCCGCAGTCGAAGAAGAGTGGAAGAGTGCGAACGACGAGCCTCGTTAGCAGCGTCCTCGTAACTCTCATGTGTGACTCTCTCTTCCCCTCTCTTGACTCTTTCGATGTTCCATTACTCTCGAGTGGTATCACCTACATACTTTTTTCTACAGTCAACAAAATGACTCTCGTCGTATTTTATTCGCATAGCTCAGACAGACGCAAACGAAATCGCGTGGGAACAATTTTCGGGCTAATTTGTATCTTATGATTCTCGAAATGATTCTCCAACTCTCTGACACATATTTTTTCCATCGTCGTTAATCCTATCATCGACATTAAGATGTTTCAGCTCGTTGAACACAACGATTTGAGTTCTTGGGGTTTTAATTTTTCGTCAACCCAATTCCATCGTACAATGTTCTATCGGAGCAAATAATCACGCGAAATAACTTCCGTTGGATACCATTTGGAAAATCGACTGGGCGCGGACGGAATTTTGTCGCAATAATATTCGAGGTAATTCGAATCTCTTGATGACCTCAATTATTTTTGAACTATAGGTATACCGACTAATTTCTGCTATCATGCGAAAAGAATACCAACGGAGGAGAATCGAACGGCGGGGAAAGGTTAATTCATTTACCACGAAAATAAATGTTAAATTATCGACTCATTTGGAAGGGTGAATAAACGTTTGCAGCATTTGACATTTTCGCGCAGGGTATTATCACATTTCAAGATAGTGCTGTCACATATAGAATTGATTGCCCTCTTCGTTACTAATCATTTACAACTATTTTAGCCAGTTCAATAAATGCATCACTATCGCCAATACCGAAGATTCTGACTAATCTCACACTTTCAATTCGCATTCAAATATTCATTCACGTTTTTAACGTCTCACGAGCAGAGCAATGCAATTTAATGAATTTCGAGCTGAGTATGTAAATCATAAACCGATTCTGTTAATCAGAATATTCCATTTTTCGTTCACCGTTCCGCATAATTTCAATGAAAACGTTAAAGCGTTAAATTCGAATAAAAGCAAATGGTCATAATTCATGCCTCAAAAAAAATACGACATTAAAAGTAATGCGTAGGATAATGAAGTTGTTAGAATCTACAGGCTAAAAATGTTTGTAAAAAGCAGTAGTTGTTGATTTACCGTTTTGCGCGCGCGTATGGGCATATGACTTCCGGTGTCCCGGTTAAGGTGATGCTGGGAGCGGACTGGGCGTCCGGGCGTCCCGACGCTTATTCCCTCGCTGATGCCCAGCGTGTCGAGATAGTATCCTTCGCCTCCAATATTGCGCACGGGCCGAGCAGCTCTCCTTCGTCCGGAGCCACGTGTTTCACTTTTCAAACTAAGTCGGAGGGTGTCGTAAGTGCGGGATGATAACTCAGCTCCCGGAAGCCCTCATCGGGCCGAAGATAATTAAATTTCAGCACCGATCGATGCCTCGAAGAAATTTGAAGATAATTGGAACGAGTATTCCGTGGAAATCGTTACGCTAACACGAAAACGATCCAACACTATAAGATCGTGAATCTTTCCGATGCGTGACGTAACCCGTCGGCTGCTTCTTCTCGCGCCACAATCCACGCCGCATGTCCTCGACTTCACGGGGCCCCCCGATCGCTCGAGCTCGGCGAGACTTCTCCTTCGATTTTATTATTCTTCTCTCGCTTGTCTCGCAATGCGGTGTGTGTGTATGTATATGTATATACAATCTTTTCTGTTTCCCTCGCGAACAACGTGCTCGCAACTCGTGTGTCTCGCTCCCCTCTCTTCGTCGTGTAGCAGCAAGAACGCAAGCAACTAGCAAACAGGCGAGCAAGACGTCTGCTCGCGGCAAGACTTATTCACAGAGAACGAACCAACGATATTATAGCGGTTGGACGATGTTTTTTCGTTTATTTTTCTATTCAGAAGTATAATAATCAATGTCTTTAACTTTCGCGCGCGCACGCCAAATTTCATTCACGATCGACTGGGGAAACCCTTAGGGACGATTAGAACCACGTGATTATCGACGCGGCCGACGATTCCGGCGAGTCGAACAAACAGCCCAAACTTGGCACGACAATTTTTTTGTATGTCGGAGAACTTTACGAAAAATATTGTCAACAGAACGTGATTTCTTTTTTCAATACTTCCAAACGCGAAAAAAAAAACACTTCGAAGTTTACGATTGTTTACAGTCACGACACTACCGCGTTCGAGGTTAATATTGCAAGTTTATAATCGACGTGTCGTATCCTCGATCACGGGAATGTCAACGAGAGAATTTGCCAATTGTCGTGGAACAAAAATCGTCGTCGCATCATTCGATTCTTTACTTGGATACACCGAAACGCGTAACTTTTGAGACTGTATATGTCACTCACTGTTTTTACGAACCGACGCGCAAAAAAAACACAGAACAATCCACAATGTCGCAGTCACACCGTATTCGTACAATACATTATCATGTGTGGAACAATGGATAGTTGAATGACAAACAATTCAATAAAAAACAAACAAAAAAAGACCGAGCGACTAATTAAAAAACAAAACGTTGTTCCACTCACTGATATTCACTGACGACGTGGTAGTAGCGAGGATGGGAGGGGGAAAACCGGTCGCGATCTCGCGGCTCGACTCGCGTTTTGGAATAAAGAATTTACCGGCTAGTTTCAGAAACCGATTACTGCATTTAGTTGGTTGCGCCAAACAACTTCGCTGCACGACAAGTAATCGACAATATTATACCACACTTGTGAATGTGTTTTCTTATTATAATATATATATTTTTTCTTTAATCCTATTATTCGACGGTACGACGTTTTCACTCATCAAACTCAGCCAGGGGAGTTTTTTTTTTCCGTCAACGCAAATCGATCTAACGGTTTTTTTTTCAAACAACGCGAGTAACGCGAATAACCGATTCCGTACAACCAATCGATAATATGTTACGAACGATCGTATTGTCTCCGTGATCGTAGTCGTGTTTTTATATGTGTGATTGGAATGAAATGACTCTGCGTACGAACCGGGCTAGCGTACGGCGATGCGCACCCGCGGACGTCACGAGTCGTACTGACGATGGACCTATCGTCGGCACGCAGGACACCCGAGTAGGGCGAGCCCCCACGAGAAACGCCGAGTCGTCGCAGTGCGCGACTTCGGAGCTATCGGGCAACTCTGCTCTCTCTTCGCGGTACACATATATATGTATATATTATATGGATACATATATATATATATAAAACTGTACACCGCTCTCGCGACGACTATCGCGGTCGGACGAGAAGCGATTCTCTTCTCTCGCCGTCTGTATTTCCCTTGGCACACGCTCAACGTTATACTACGCCTCCACCTTATCGACGCTGCCCTCTTAGTTTCACCATGGCACGTGTTCGACGAGAAAGAGGATTCTTACCGTGAACAGAAACTGGCGCGGCGAAGGGGAGGGGGAAAGAATCTACGCGCTCCCCCACGCCAACCCTCCTGCCATCCTTTCAACTTCCTCTTCTGCAGCTTCTTCATTTCCCTCGAGAACTCTCGCTAATCGTTGAATCAGCCACTTTGTTCTCATCTTCCCACTTCTGCGGAGCTTATCATTGATTCATGGAGCGTAATGTTTTATCGTCGCGGCAAACCAGTTCGTATAGATAGAAGATTAACCGATGAGTTTAATTGATTTCACCTGTATTGGAAAAGCCACCGCGACTAATGAAGGGTTCATCAGATCTTGTTTCCGGGTTTATGATTTTGGCAAAAAAAATTATACGAAAAATTATCTCCGATATCGGGAGAACGGAATTTTCTTGTAACAAGTCAATTACTGGTTTTCTGGATGGGTAGGCCCTATTGATTTTGAATTGCAATTGTGTCGACCCGTGTAACCGAGGGATATTTATTTTCTACAGATTTCATCGATATGTTAACATTGAAAATGTGGTTAGGAACATTTCGCTTGAAATCAAAGAAAGATTAATATATGAAATAATTTTGACAAAGGCTTCAGTGTATGAACGGTACACACCAAAAATCCAAAACTATATTTACAGATATCTGCGATTTTATTACCGTGGAGACTGTCAGTTTTGGGTTATACACCCCTCGACTAATGATTAAAATGATACAACAGATTCGTCGAATATCCGAGCAGAAAGAGTCTCTCGTCGATTTCCCACGGGAACTCTGTGGCTAATCGTTTAATCAAGCTTCGTTCTCATCTCCGGCGTTCAAAAGCTCATCAATAATTCACCAAGCGTTTTCTGTCCGAATTTCATAAAACAGAAAATTGAACGACCCGCCGTACAAATAAATGTATTTGTATTGTTGAACGTTTTGCAAAATTAGGTAGACACGGGACAGAACATTTGATTTGGCGTATCGGCGATTGATGACTTGTCAATAATATTCAAATCGATATTTAATAATTAAACGTAAACAAGGAAAGAAATAAAGACGTTGTTTAAACCGGCGACGACATGTGATTGTCATGAAAATTAGCCGTATCAATGTGCCGCGTCTCATGCTCATTTTATTAAATACTATTCTATAATAAGAGATAAGCATTGAACGAGGTAACAGCAAGCAGCTACGTTGAACTAGGTCAATCAATCGTTATGGGAATCACCGACGTTAAATCAATTATAATAACTTACAGTCTAATGTAATTTGCAGTAACAAGAGAGAATACATGCGAACTGTAGTTCCTCCAACTTGGTACTCTAGCTTAAACTAATCACTGAGCTAATCCAGCGGTAGCATACACACACAACTTCAGCCTATAATATCTAACGGGCTCCGAAGAGATATTTTCTCGGTAAAGTCGATTTCAACAATAAACACTATACCAGCGACGCAAAATGCTCTTCAATGCTTCGTTTCGTTTCTTCACAATTCTGTTTTCTCGCATCGCCGAACAGTGTTATTGTCGTAAACCTCAAAGGGAAAGAAAAAACGACAGAAGATAATAATAAGCGAAAAAGGTGTGAGTTATCCAGCGCCTGTCAATTCATAATTTAATTCACGGCGGTAATAACGCCAGACCGGCGTCTCGCGGAAGGCCGGTGGAGAGGCGAGTAAAGGGGTAAGAAATTGTGCGAGAAGAACGAATAGACCCGCGTTCTCGGGGACGGTTAAAGAAAGGAAAAGGATGAAAAGCTTTAGAGTCCGAAGAGAGAAGAAAGATTGCCGTATGGTCTATTCGCAAGCCGGAGATTTATCGAAGGCGAACGGCGATGCATTAGCGCGCCGCGGCGGAAGAGGCGCGCCCCCGTCGACGGCGTCGAGAGAGCGGGTAACGAAGCGCGAGGAAGGGGGTGCCCCGAGACACCGTGAGCGCGTCTTCTACTCGAGAAGTAGAGGAACACCCCGTCGGTTGAAGCACAGAAGAAGACTCGTTATATATATACATACATATACAATATATATCTATAGCTCTTTTACTCTTCTGCGCCCGTTAACTCTCTATAACCATTCGACGCCGTAGAGCTATGCGAACGAGGTAGATTCTTCTTATTCTTCTCCCCTCTTCTGCTCTTCTACCCCGCTCCACCGCCCCTCTCGATACGTGTAACGAATCAATTGAGAGATCGCGAAGAGAAGCACGAGACTGAATTGAGATAAGGCCGCGGGAACGAGCAAGCTCCGTGGGATTTTTCAACGACTACGACGACGAGAAACAGAGGTGAGAGAAAGAAGAAAGACGAGTATACACGTCCGCGAAAGGCCATCGCTTCAGTCAGTCTCTCTATTTCTCGAAGTAAAAGCCAGAGAGAAAAACGAGAGGAGACTAAAGGTAGCCCCCGCGAATCGGGTGATAATTTTCGGCAATCTCGGAGTGTCGCGGAAAGAAAAAGCTGAGGAATAAAAGAGACCGTAGGAAAACGCTTCGAGAAAGGGAAAGACCGAGTCGGCTTTTTTTTCTTCGCCGAAGAGAAGCGAGAGGGAAACGTGAATGCGACGAGTCCTCGGCGTTCTATAGCGATGCATCGACGATCGTTCGTGCGTTAAATTAAATACGATTCCCGCGAGGAATTTTCACCGGTTCACAGATTTTACCTCGGGATCTCTCGAAGGACCTTCGAGAGAGTGAGAGGGAGAAAGAGAAATAGAGTGATTCAATGCCAACTGGAAAAAAGCTTCGGTTCAAATGTTTTACTTTTTTTTTTCGTTTTTTTTATTTCACGACTTCTCTACTCCTCTCATCGTTTGTAGACGTTCTCTAGTCGCTCATTATAATTCAGGAATTCGTAATTTCTTTTTTTTTTCTTGGCGGACAAAATGCATGTTCGTAATAGATGTAACGATCGAACTTGAAGATGTCTCTTTCGGGATTGAGAAAATATTCTCTCGAGAAGGAAGCTTCGCGGACGTATTTTTTCGAATGCTTCGAGCTTGAAGTAGTTCAACGGAGACCTAGAAACGCTGAGAAGTTACTTCAGACATTTTTTTCTCCCTTCTGTCACTAAATTACGTTATTATACGTTCTTTCATAGGGTATTTTCTCAGATTTCTATCTATACATTTAGGTGTAAACCAATAACGCGCGAGGAATTCGCGGATCTTCATCACTTCGCGTGATTGTCGATCTCATCCTTGATCCGCAGTACCATACGCGAGACGAAATCTTCGAGCATAGGTTGTCGACTCTTTCCAACGTCCATGACCTCCTCGTGATTGGCCTCGTCGTGATTGTCGTAATCGGTCGGGCAACGATTCGTTATGAGACTGAATGCGAATACGGTCATTTCACAGTGGCGAGCAGTTATAACTTCGTGCACCGTCGACATACCTGTGAAAATGTGTAACAACAATGTATTGACTAGAAAATCGTTAATGAAAACAATCAACATCTAATGAATGTTAGCTATAGGAACGACATAGTTTGTCGTGAGTTATTTCTTTTCTCATGCAAAGGAAACAATGTTCGTTATCGCAAAATTTTTTTGCTTTTTTTGATATCGTAATGATTTGGCGAATAAAAAGGTTGCCAAGACATTGAAAAACCGTGGAAAGTACGTCAAAGATAATCATAAAGCGATGATGCGATCTTGAGGAATGAGTAGGATAATGTCTACCTATTAGTTTAGAACGCTCGCAGATCCAATTGAACTATCTAAATAACTTACCGACTGCATCAACGCCGACCATACTGAGCATTCTTAATTCCGCGACGGTCTCAAAATTAGGTCCGCCAAGACAGGTGTAAACTCCACGATGAACAATATCGTCGATACCGATTTCCTTCGCAACTTGAGACCCGACGTCGAGTAGATGTGTGTTGTAGGCTTTGTTCATTGGTGGAAATCTCGGGCCGAATCTAAAAACAATTATTTTTCATTCATAACTAGTATTATATCTCGTTTGGCGTTGTGTTCGGAAACAGTGGCAGAGAGAGAGGAGAAGGAATAGGGGACGAGCATCCTCGCCGTCATCATTAATTTTCTGCTTCTGTGCGGTAAAATAATTTCTATCGGAACGTGCGGGGTAGTGAGAAGAAGACTCGAGTCTGCGGAAGAAAGGCCTGCCATCGTTGCTGCTGCTGCTGCCTCTCGGTCCATTAATATCGCTCGCGAAAAAGAGGAAAGAAAGCAAGAAGAAGAAGAAGACGAAAAACAAGGCGAATAGTTCGCGTTCTCTCTCGCCGGTGAGGTAAAAAAAAAAGGAAATAAGAAAGGCTAAAATTTCTTGCCAAGCTCGATGAGCGAGACAGAACGGTTTGGTCTCTGAGTAAAAGAGAGATTGCACGAATGAGAACGACCGAGAGTCGAACTCGTTGAGCCCAGTTTGAGCCGGCGCCGAAGCTCGGCAAACGCTGTGAGCGGCTTCACGAGGGTGGAAAACACACCCACGGACAGCGAGAGAGAGAGCGAGAGAGAAAGCAAGAAAGAGAGACGGCTTGCCGTGCGGAAAGCCGTCGGCGAGGCTGCAAGTGGAAGAGTACGCGAAATTCTACCGGGTAAGAGAAGGAGTTTCGCTGAGTAAATACGCCAATCAGCTTCTTTATATCTGCTTCGTGCAAATAGTTCATCAATCCGATTCAAGGGCTTATTCCAATGAAATAAATTAATTCTGTTCGCGCAAGCTTCTTCTTCTTCCTCCACCACCATCCTTCCCCAATTTCCCCTCAACGGGCACCTTTCTCGACATTTCCTTCTTTGCTCTTATCTAGCACGGCGACCGAGCGCGGGGATAAACTTTTTATCTACCTCGTTTTCTCGCCTCTATCTTGCCGACGACCCCCTCACTCCCGCACAATCCACTCAATCTTCGCGGGACATCGGCGAAAGGAAAATATAAAGATACAAACGCTTTGTGAAAGAGAATAAGATGGATTTTTGCTCCGTGATTAAAAAAAAAAAGAAGAAAAAATATATGAAATCTTTGCTCACCTGTCGTCGTTGGGTCCTTGGAGTGGATTGTTACCGGCAAATCCCATCATGTTTACGTGATCCTTCACCATCATGATGTCGCCGACTTTGTACTTTGGATTTAAACCGCCCGCTGCATTCGTTGCGATAAGGTGACTCACACCGACGAGCTTCATTACTCGCACCGGCATGGCGCACTGTCAACGACAAACGATTGTTTATGTTACATATTTCTTTTTTTGTTTTCTATAGGCAACAACGGAGACGAGACTTTCGTTGGTATATTTTATTCATTGTACGCGACAAAGTTTTCTTATTCAATTTTGCTTGAGACCTTTTACCCAAGATTCAAGATCTCGTGACCGAAGCGACTCGGCGTCGTGTATTTATTTATTATTGAAGTCACTCCCGTCGTACGGGAAGCGGCACAAAAGGATGTATAAGAGATGAAACGAGATAAAATACGTGATTTTTCTCTCATTTTTTTTTTTCTTTCAAGGCAAAACATGATATACACTGGAGGAGTTATATTTTACCTTCCACAGTGGATAGCCCTCGTAGTAGTGGAACCTGCCCTGCATACACATGACCGGTACACCTTGGAGATAACCGAATACCAGCTGTCCAACGTGACCCTTGACCGTTGATACGGGAAAGTGGGGTATCTCCTCATACGGAAATACAAGCTGATCCGTCAGCGAATCGGCTAGGGAACCTGGACACAACTCACTATGCTCAGATTGTCCTGTGCCAACAAATCGAATAAAAAAAACCCCCACAAGGGTTTCACTCCGGTTGATACAAATTTTCTTTTCGCCATCGCATTGATTCAACCCTTTGCCATTATCAAAGAATATCGTTTCGCAATGTGACTGCAATTTTCCGATATGTAGAGACGCAAAAAAAAAAGATACGAATTATAAACATGAATCGGAGCACAACGGAAAATACGAACTGTAACTGTATACAGTGGGACAGTAAACAGCAAATAAAGCAATAACATCGAAATAGTAAAACACAACAGTCGCTGTAGACAGTAAATACGCCAGTAACAGCGGCCAGTAAATACAACAGTAACTGTAGCCGGCAGCTCAACATTTATTTACAAATCGGCAGAGAATAAACTCTATTACTACTGAATGATAAAAAATGCACCGGTTATTTTTTTTCAACTAAAGTTAACACAATAAAGATCTGAATTACGTAACATGGAGGATATGGCTCGGTAAAAAAATAGATCTTTATAGAGTCACACAACTTCGTCGTTGCTATTATTTTATAACTGTAATAATTCGAACACTATAAAAAAAATCACGATCATTCCGACGAACTTCAAAGCGTTGATGTGGAAAACTGCGATTATCGTTTGCAAATCGTATTTGAGTGCGCAGCATGCGAATTCAATGGAACCATTAAATCAATCGAAATAATTCAAACTCGATTATCGTAATAATACTAACCCATTCCGGAACCGCAGATAATACCAATCTTCGGCCTGATCGTTATACGATCGAGTAGATACTGCGCCGATTCCTGCAATGCCTCGAAGGTGTATCTGTGAAGCATGGAAAATCATTGAATCACACATAATAATCGAGATATTATAATCGGTTGATTATCTCTCGGTATAATTAGGCAACTCCCCCGGCCCGAGGGGAGAGACCAGAGTGTCGGCTGTGAGGGGATGCCCGAACGCGTCAGCAGTGAGTGGCCCAAAATCGATTAATAATTATCAATCCTGTCTACCTGACCTTTCCAATTCCCATTCGACACAAAATTCAACGATTCAAACTCGTGATATCGTCTCAACAGAAAATTCGGCTATCTCGAACGGCGTTAAAGAAAAGAGAATTGAATTATGAGACTCTCGCGAATCGTCTACGGGAGCGAATTATGCTGCACGTCTCCGCGTCTCGCGCCGCACAGAAAAGGAAACGCGGTTTAGACAATATAGATGGAATACAATTCTGTATCGGCTCGTAACTGAACGAGGGCATAGGCGTGGAAACAACCGAGCTCTCTATACATCTACTCTCACCCTCGACGGTGTTTTTGCCATAGCGATATACGTTGAACAGATCGTGTAGCGCTGAAAGGAAGCGCAGCCGAGGATACGCGGAATCTCGTAGAGCAAAGACAGAGATATCATGTATTTCCTACTGAGCGAACAGAGAAAGCCACGCGAAACACATGGAAACATCCCCCTACAAAGCAGCTCTGATGCTTATTTCCTCCCTCCTTCCCGTTACCCCTTTACTTTCGGCTCCTCCTCCTCCTCCCGTTACCCTTTCTCAATTCTAGCCTCTCGTCTGCAAAACGTGTACGCTATAACGCATTTACGCGAATCCGCACGTGTAACTGTTCTCGCACGGTAATACGTCGTATACTCGTAGCCGGGTGGAAATCTATAGGTACAGAGAGGGAGAGAGAGAAAGTGAGACAGCCCCGTAGAACGCGCGTACGCGTATCCAACCGGGCGTAAGAAGGTTTTCCAGTAGCAGAATAGTGCCAGTGCAAGCTACCCCAGCTTGCGCAATATAGCTCTCGTTCGCTAGCACACGGTCGACGGCAAACCTTCATTCCTGTGTACGTGTACAGCACAACAGTTCAGGCTTTCCGCGAGTAGGTACGTATGTCGCGAGCAGACGCTCCTCGCGAGCTGAGGCTACAAGCTACCCCCAGACTCGACAGTCTCGCACGAATATTACAAATCGTCTCATATACCCCCTCCCCGTCCCACCGCCCCGCTGCCTCTCTGCGACTCCTTTTACCTTGCAGCTTGGAGTATTGCGGTATAATACTTCTTGGCCTCTCACGGTTACTTGTGGTACGTTGTTGAAAAACGAAAAAATAAAAAAAAATCTTTCGGGCGTGCTCGTAAGTAGTTCGAAGGATGTGCGGTCGGACATAGACCTGGCCGCACGACTGGCGAGCGTATGAGAAACGATTAATTTCAATGAAATCCCATTTATTACAACTTGGAACACTAAATATTCACAACGCTATTTTATTATTTCACCGAGAATAATTTTAGAAATATTCCATAATGAATGTGATGAATGGTATAGTAGCTACAAGGATTTCGAAACTGAAATTGCTGTTTTATTGATTGTTCTTCTAGGAATGTCTATTAAATTTTCCTGCAATTAGAGCTATGCAGGATTTTACGTGCATGTGTAACAAAGAATAATATTATCAATTCGTATACATACTTCCGTAATTGCTATGCATATAAAAGAATTTAGGGTACTGTATTTGAGATTTTTTTTTTTCATCATGTACAGAAAAATTAGATCATACTCCTGAAACATTAACAATCAATTATGGTATAAATCGCGCGAATGGCTGATCGAAATCAAACGTACATAGAGACTCAATCCAGAATACGCGCGGCATAAGTAATTAGATTCCGTGAGAGCGAACATGACGGATTGCGCGAAGCGTCTGAGTCAATGGAATTCGGGGTTCAAAGAGAGGATTCCGTCCTCGCTGATGTAGTAGATGCAGGATTGCTACTATCTCCAACAATCTCACTCTCTCTGTACACACGTGAACTATACTTCGAAAGCTATATGTCTATATCTATAGCCAAAGTAGACGGGCATGTAGCTCGATCCGTACACAATGTTGCGATAGACACGGACCAGCGTTCACGGCAGTGAGAGCCGAGAATCCTGGCAAGGATCGTCCGATATACGCAGAGAGAAGGAGAGTGCACTGGCAGCCCAAAGGATCCTTTAGGGTTCCCCCTGCCGTATAGACAGGGCGTATGTTCGTAACGCAGTACTACACGTGATAATAGTTACAATCATCGAGGTAGCCTTTCGTGGTCTCTTGATCGTAATGGAATAAGACGGAATTTCTGAACTGCTACAACCCGTTCGCAAGTAAATCTGAGCGGAGCAGAATGGGTTATTGTGAAAAATGCCAAGCCCTACTCGAGAAAGATGCCGTGTTACGGGAAATGCTGTTGTTTATTTCGAAATGTTTCTTTAAAAACTGTTAATAATGATACTTCTGTCTCTAGTGCACACTAACACGATGCACCGAATCGTAGGCGATGCGCGCTAATCTACCGAGGATTTTCACAATCTGGTGAAAACCAGATCTGGGATCTGGTGGATCTGGTTTACTGGTGTAATTAGCAATAAGCTCTATTCAATGGGCTTGTGTGAATGGAGGCTTTCATGTCCTTTCGATCCGACTGGAATCTTTGAACGTTGCATTATCAACACCGATATTCCGCATCCTCGATCGGATGTGAGCTTCTCGGTACCGGCTTTCCGGAGCTCGTACGTCGATAACGCTTGCGTTTCAACTGGAGACTGCGAGAGTCCGAGCAACGCATATGTCGAACATTATTGTCGAATTCTCTCCCAGCCTTTGCAAATCTCTCATTCGACGGCACGGAGCAATGGCAATGGGACTGTGTCGCGAATGCGTGGGGTTTCAGAGATACCGTGTCGCGTATCTCAGCTATTATAGCAACGGTACGATTTGTACATAAAATTAATTAATAGGCATCACTGTTTTCTCGCTATACAGTACAATTAATCAACCTTATATAATTGAGAGCCTTGAGAATAATGAGTCGTAAAGATTATATTATGTTTTATATACCCCACTATCTTTCGATGTGAAATCGTGGCGTCAGTGCTTTAACCGAGTTTTTTTTTTTATCTCGAATTACGTAACAACGAGCCCTTCCGCGAGACCGAGAAGTTTGTGCGAACAACAAATGTCGGAATGAGAAGATTAACTCGGGAATTCCATCGTATTTTTCAACTCCTGGCAAAACAATTCAATAGTTGGTGGTTTTTCAACTCCGACCTCTCGACAAACGGGAACGGCGAGTAGTTGAGATGAAGACGTAAGAAGCTACGATTGGGACGAGGGGTCTCGCGAGTCGGCTTGACTTAACGCGTGATATCCGGCCTCGACGTAATCGCCACAGCCACCACGATCCAGCAAAGTGTCGAACGTCTCATTTTAGAGCAATTCCAAGTCCATTTGTTGGCGATTGATGATAATGTATACTGGAAACTTTATTTCTTCGCCGACTTTTATAATACATATTTTCGGTGCGCATTATTTTTAGCATAATAAATTTGTTTCCTTTTCCGACTTTTCATCGTTTTTTTTCTTTCTTACTAGGTAGTATTTTTTCTCGTCGACGATAGAAGCTTCGGGAAACATGCAAAGTTTGCCTCCATCGTCGGTAGCTCGGGCACGATAAAAACGGCTGTATTATATTATGCTAGTCCGGGGTGGGTTTTGGTACACGAGATGCTGCTGTACAACCCGACTATGAATGCGTGCGTGGATGCGCGTTCACGCATTTTCCATCCGACAAACGAGACGAGACGAGGAGAGGATGCTGAACGACGGATAGGAGAGAGAATGCGTGTTATGCGCGTCGGGGCTAGTTTACCGTACCGAGATACAAGTTTTATGCTTACCGCCTCTACACACAAACCCTATGGCACGATCACGAAGAGACGACGATGTCGTCGTCGTCGTCGTCTACTCTCGCGATGCCCAACGGGATACGAAACAACTTTTTATAACTGCATTATGCACGACGCGACGCGTAATAGAATGCACCGAGGAGGAAGTAAAGAGTGAAAAGAGATGAAAAACAAAATGTTACGAATTTGTTTCGAACCAACCGCAAGCCAAGCTCGCATTCTCATCAAATCGGAAACTTCGGGTTGAACTATCAGCATTTCATTCGACCATAAATGCAATTTCACCCAAACTTGATGATAAAAATAATTTATAATTACGCTTTTCAAACAAATAATTAATATTGCAAAAATGTATCAATTATCGTCGAATCAATTGAAGGAAGCCGTTAGATTGACGAAAGCAAGAGGAAATCTTTCGCAAGATTACTCTCCAAAACAACATTCGAAAACAATTTCTTCATAACTATTTGTCGGATTGCGACAACTTTCAAAATGACGTTTGGATTTTTTTTTTCTATCAAGATTATGTCGTAAATGGGTGGGTCATTTTTATCAACAGAGAAACTTACGTGGAATTGCTTGTGTGCTTCACCGCCGTGTGCAGAAACTCGTTCTCGTTCGGCCGCTTGAGAGGTCCATGGCCATTCGTGCTGATAGCTTTGTTAGTCTCAAAAGGCATCTTCTTTATCACTCAACGTACTTCCGGATTCTTGAAAGTAATAAAACAAACGTTTGTTTAGCCAAAGTATCTCGCGAAAAACGGTAAATATCTTTCGTAATTCGAACGGAGTCGTGCGTTGAGATAGAGTGAGAAATATAGATTGTGGTAGCTCGACGAAGCGTGCACTGTCAAATGCCTGAAGCCTGCTACGTGGGGCCTGTTTTATAGCCTCAAGGGGCAAAGATTTTCTTCGAGCGAGTGGCGTTCTCTGTGTTGGTGTCGAACGCACGTAACAAAACAAGTGTTTCGACGTCTTCGGCCAATCGGTGCGCAGAGTTAAGAACACTCGAGGCCCAATCGGTACGAAGATTGAGCGGTCGAGCTCAATGCTGCTGCTGCTGCTGGTGGCACTGACGCTTAAACTCTTTCCCTCTTCTCTCTCTCTCTCTCAAAGGCCACGGATAATGATAACCCATTGCGTGTACGTAAATCGGCGCTTCAATTGAGCTCTAACCCACTCTCCACCAGCTTATTCTTTGAATGTACAACAATACCAAATTACACAATCGTGCTCTATGAAAAATATCGAATTAAATATTGACATTCTGCACGCCATTTCCATAATTAAATGAGTCGGTTTAAAATAAAGTCATGTCTAATATGAAAAAATTATTTTTAAACGATCATTAAAATGGAGGATCAATTGAAAAATCAATCGATTCAATTTTCTACTATGTAGTTACTGACGTTATACTTATCAACAATTTTTTGTATTTCGATAGTATAATTTTAAAGTTCACTCTATAAATTCTAAATAATGATAGAATTTATATTAGCGGGATCTTGAAGTGTGACTTTTCGTCATTACTATGATATGTAATTCTAAGCTGTAGTAGTAGTGCTACAAAATGAGACGCCACTATACGCTATGTTTATGAATTATCTATATTTAGAGATAGAAAAGGACCGAAATAAGTGGAAATGTAATTTTTCTTCTTTTCCATTCCTTCACTTTCTACGTAACTTTCCTTCACGTCACTACTGCGGTGCTACAATAGCTCCGTTAAGTTGTTTTGTCTATCTAGCTACCGAAACGCTGCATCGCTGGGTTCGCAATAGGATTGCTAGAACAACGAAGCAACATTGATCATTTGGCATAACGCGGTTTGGCACAGCATAGCATCAATTTTTTTCTCATATAGATAGACTCAGAATGTAACCCAATTTAGCTATTGTAGGATGGCGGAAGCAATGCAAACACAGAAATAATTTGACAAATTTATAGAGTTAGCTTAGAGATAGCTGAGCTCGTTGTGTTATCGTCGAAACAGGTCTTAAAATTAGCTCTGGATCCCGTCCCGGTTTTTTAACAACGCCATAATTGATAATCCGAAGAAAAGGTTGAACCATGTTTCACTAGAAAACCAGTAAAACATGTAATTTCATTTCGCGAAATCCGAATGGAATTTTGTTATTTCGTTATTTAGTAATGATTGTGCACATGTTGTGGAATTTCGCGATCCCTTTGAAATTCGGTCTATACGAAGAACGGTAAAGGGCTCGTGCATGTATATCTTCAATCGATTTCGCCCAATCCGCTGTCACTCTGCATTGTTGTGAATTTCGAGAACCTCGGGAGTTCGAGCGTGGAGTCCCCGCAACATTGCTCTATCGGTCTCTCTCTCGCTCTCTCTCTCTCTCTCTCTATGTGTCTCTTTATCGGTAGAATTCTGTGGAGTGTCTCCCGCGCGACGGTTCTGCCTCTGGTACAATTTCTACGTGCTAGAAATCGCAGTAATATCGGAACTGCTCGACGAACCCTGTAGCGTGCAATATGGAGCACAATATACACCACGATCTAGCAAGCGGGACGCTTCTTGAGAAGGTACGAAAGGTTGTCCCATAAGAATATAAAAAAATCTCAACTCCAGGCTTTGGTACATATTTCTTGGGCAGCATAAAAAAATTCTCGAAGAAATACGACGGGTAATTGTAGAGCATTTTTTGTTTTTGTTTAACCCTTCCTCCGGTTCACTGCCAATTAGCGAGCAAACCCGGAATTTCAACGACAGGTTTATTAACCATAATGATTATTCTTGTAACTACAGCGGCGCAGCGCGAGTCAGTGGTCCGATACACGCGATACTACTAACATCCAATCGTTCCCGAACGACATTCCGAACGCTCCGCTGCAGCTGCGGAATGTGAACTCTGGTACAGTGAACTTGCGACAGGTGTGTGTATATGTTATACACGTCCCGATGATCAATCACACGTTCCTATAGCCAAGGACTTCCTGTAGCAATATAATCTCGATCATACGACGATTATCTTCCAATACCTATATGTATGTATCCCGTATACAAAGTTGCTATTTCGTTATTTCGATGAAAATCGAATCACAATTCATCCACTCACGACGTTAGGGGCACCCGGGAGAGACAAATACATTCAGCAAATATCGATGTACGACACCAAATCGTATGCGCTTTTATATTACCAGAAAAAATTGTTCGAAGCAATTTTTTCATAATTCCACTGTAAGAAAACCGAAAATATTTGTTTTCATTTAATGCAATTTACGTAAATTATCAACCTTTGAGATGTTGTTAAATTCAATTACAAATACATTTGACTGTGACCGAACTTATTCGAGAAATCGATTTCGTATTTGCAATTATTGCAAGTCTTTTATATTCGGTCTATGTAAAGATTTCATTTCTTTGATTAGAATTCTTGGCTTTTTTTTCAAGAGAAAAAGGAACAATGAAACCGATAAATTGATTGTAAATAAATCACCTTATCGATTAACAATGCCAAAAATAGATTATTTCCTCTAGATAACGTAAACAAACAAAGGGCTATTGGCCGTTTCTGAGAATGTAGAAACGGCATAATCGATTTCTCAACAGACTGTCATTAATGCTGATAGGATAACGCGCTTGATACATATCCGGCAATAAAACCAACATGCAGTGCGTGCGCGTGAGTCATTTGCTCTCTTCTCTCATGAACTCTCGAATCGCCGATTTCTTGATCATATCGAATGCTTTTATTGTCGCGGTAAGCGTCATTGTCGGTGAATAATTTGAACCTTGATAAACACGGTGTTTCATTGTATCCACTGTTTCATTCGACGAGGAAGCTTTTGGGCGCGTATACATAGATTTATTATAAATTATTTATTTTCATTTTTAAACCGCGTTTTTTAATTGCGCCGCGTATATATATAGAATTATCATTAATAATTTATTTTCTTTTTTAAACCGAGCCCCATCTCGGTACACCGTACGGATTGTACATTATTATTATTGTTATTATTATGAAACCGAATGAAGCATCATTTTGGAGCGACATGTTACGCCAGTCCGAGATGATTAATGCATCCTTCGTTCACGCTGGATCGACTCGTCGCACCCCCTCCCGAAAACACGCTGGAGCTTTCATTGCTCCAGCGGCATCATCATTACGCTATCTTTTTTTTTTTTTCAACCAGTCTATTTCTCGCCACCCACCTCGCTCTTTCTCTCTTTGTATTCGACGTATCGGGGAGCCCCCCCTGCGATGTTCGCCCGTCCGAGCGGCTGATGAAAATTCAATCAATCATTTAATTTACGTAGGCACTCGGTATATTCGAAACCGAACGATCGAACGAGAGCATGCGAGAGCTCATTGCCGTGTTACGTACCAAAAAGCAGGACAGCCGCACTCGCATCGGGGCACGCGTTATCATTAAATTCTACATCGCCGAACTATAGATTGAAATTTTTTTTATTAACTCTATCGAGCGATATGTACATTAGGACCCCGCCAGCGAAAGAATTTCTTCCGCACATCAATTTTTGATGCACCATCCGTAGTGTGTCCACATTGTGACGATAAGCCCGATATAACGGAACAATTTCACGGCGAGAACTTATCGATAAACGAAGATTAATTGTCACTGAGTGATTCACGTGAACGGTCGAGCTCGCGTTTTGTTTAGTCAGTGAATTACATAACGCGCTGTACGTCAATCCTGAGTCAACCGTACGCAGCATCAGTGACTTCGTCATTTGGACACAAATGCAGAGAGCAATGCAATGCAATGCGATGCTTCGAGTCGCATAAACATCCCGATTGACTGAAAGTCTGAATGAGAAAAAACAAGCCGAGGCACGTATTTCTGAATCAATGAAATCAATATCAACGACGATTAATACAAGGAAAGGAAGATTCTCTATAGTTGATTCAACATTGTATATTCGAACGCACATTAACTATTTTCGAAATATTAATGTTACCGTGGATGGTTGCATTAATCGAAACTCTCGAGGCAATGTGGTAAAAACGGATACAATAAAGTATAGATATAAATTTCCATTTTCCCCGGCCTGTCTTCCGGGCACGTATAGATTATCATAAAACGATGATGCATCGTGGAAGGTTCTTCGAGACTTTGAGGCATGCAACAGTGGAAAGAGAGAGAGGAGAGGAAGAGAAGAAAGAGCTTATCTCGCCTAGAGCGGGAGCAGCAGGGTCTCTTATTTTCCACGAGCAAGGCCGATCTCCCCACTCCTGCATATCCCATCAGACCCCCATGGCCTGAACAAACATACTCGAAGAGGTACTTGCTCGGGCTGTCTCCCTCTCTCTCTCTCTCTCTCTCTGTTTCCTGGCTGTGAGCATCGCGCAGCCTTTCACCCCGTCTTTCTCTATTCTTCGCGATAACGCTTTCACTCGCTTCACTCGTGACTAAAATCAGAAGGGCGCATTTCTCACGTTCATAAGTACAGAAAATACGCCATTACGATTTTGAGTCGAACGTTATATACACACCGATAGCGTAGTGTAGACACGAATCTAGACTGCGTGAGTGACGCAACTTCTTCACGATAGTTTGAAAAATTCTGTTGGAAAACGCCGCCCCCGCCAGAAGGTCGGCAAAGGACATTATGTTGGGATGCGCCGAGAGGTAAGAGTGGAAAGAAAATTAGCTGGAGGCTGATGTTTACAGAGAGATAGAGGGAGACCGGGCGAATGGAAACGAAAGAGATAGGAATTAAACAAGGATGGAGAAAAAAAGAATTTATGAGCGGAAAAATGAACGGAAATTCACAGAGCTGGCGGTTCGCTCGTCTCTTCCGACTTCATAGGCATGGTTTACGGGAAGATAGAATAAGATATAAAGCATACCGTCGAGCTGAAACCCGAACCCTTCATTTCAACCGTAAACTTTTTAAACTTCCTTCGTTAGAAAGAACAGCACGGCTCTCTTTGGTGGAAAACGAGCGAGCGAAGAAAACTCTTCATATCCAAGGGCTGTCGGCAAGATTGCGAGATGGGTAGACATCATCCCGTCTTTTTCGTTGCTCTTTTCCAATTTAACACGTTTCGCGAGCTGCGATGTAACACTCCTGCTGAGTCAGATTTCTGTTTTAATGTCAGACGCTCAACACGGGACGACGTCGTGCAACGTCGGGCATAAACACATTTTTCCAAGTCGGTGACAGATTTAAAACGACCTCTCCAAGCAACGTCGTTGTTACAATTCTTTTTTTTTCGCGCCTCCAATCTCGATGATGCACAAAATTCGTTGATAATAAGCAAATTTACTTTGCTGTTTATTAATATCACGAGTAATATGGATATATCTCGATTATTGGAGTTACATAACCGAGGGGCGAATTATTTTGTACATATGTACATGTTTGCATTCGATCGAACGTTCGAGACCTCCTGGCTAGAAATTCTTGCAATGTTGCCATTAATATTATCGACATTCGATTGGCGCCTCCGATCTTGCTCGATTTTTTTACAACGCTCGACGCTTTTTATCAACCTAACACTAAATTCTCGAGTCGTACATGAATTTTCCATAAAACGCTATCGTGAACTAACTGTATACTAGAATTTTAGTGAGAGAAACAGAATTACGCAACGGTCGACGGTCTTGTTGATAGAGAGATCGTGCGAACGTCAATTCCGACCCCCACGTCTGCTATTGCCACCGCCACTAACGCCGCTGATACGAGCCGATGAAGCTGCAGGGGTTCTTGCTTATCGCTTGACCCCTCATTTGTGCTTATCTCCGGAGCCCACATCTTGGAACGAGTGCCGTACGCAAAGTATTCGATCAATTGGCTTCGAGACACTCGACGCTGCTCGCTTACTCGTTCACCCTCGATGGTGTGAAATAATGCGATTCTCAGAACACCCAACGCAGGCCTCAATTACTCGAATGGGGGTTTAAACAGTCGCTGAGAAAACAGTTATTTATATCCAGCATTGTGAAATAAAATCATCTTTATCATCACGTTAAGTAAATGAAGAAAAATGACCGCGAAAAAAATCGATGTCAAGGTCGAAGTGTTTCTTAAAAAATGCTATAAAATCTTTACGCTATCTTTCCGTCTAGAATCAGCAGGTTGAGCGTTAAAAACGCTTCATGAATCAATAATGGGAATAAATTAATGAACTCTAATCATTTTCACGATTCATTGTATTTTCAACATTGGTACTATCTACATTTCTTCCTTCGTCTTGCGCTCGTTGCAGAAACACATTAATTATGGACGAAAACAAGGGAAATCGACGCTTATTATAATTTATTTTTTATTACCGCAATCTAGCAAAAAATGAGATTATTATATTGTGCCACGAACATCGATGATGCGCCAGTAAACGTTTCTCCAGATCAAGTCCACAATCAGCGTCAACAGCTGTAATTGCAAGATAACCAATAATTGCAGCTCTCCCAACGCCGGGGATAAAAGTAGGATACTCATTCCAAAATGTTATTTAACGCGGCAGTCTGGGTATCTGTTTGCAAACACGTTTCTCGCGCAACATTTTTTCTCATCTCATTCGAGTGGCGCAATTTTCGATACTTCGACACTAAACTACTATGTTCCGTGAATCTGCGCGAAGGCAACTTTCGATAAACGCAATTCCTTCGACTATTGTTATCATCGGGAATATAGTCGTTGCAAACATCTGCAGTGTGGCAATAACTCGATCGAGTTTCGAAATGCGCTGTTCGAATTATTGGTCGAGAATATCGTCGTTAGAGCACGAAGAAGTACAGAACGTAGCCAACGAATAGGGCTACGAGCAATAGCTAGGGGATCACCTGAAACCACTCGAGTCACCTCCAAATCATACAGGTGTTGTCCTTGCTCGCGGTCACGACCGTGTCACCTGTATAAGAGAATGCACAAGCGAACACGTCGTCGCTGTGACCGCTGAGAGTTTGGGAACAGCATCCCGTTTCCGTGGACCAGAGTCTCGCTGTTCTGTCGAGAGACGAGGTCAACAGCTGATGACCGCTCGGGCTGAAGCAAACTGTAGTGATAATAAATTCAACGATAAATCGATCGTAAGTGCTTTTCAAATAATATCCCCAAACCAATATTATATATTCATAGAGACGAGATGAAAAACCTTTGGAGACTTCTTCCCGATGTCCCTCCATCACGGCACTCTCACGAAAATTTCCCGTGATGTCCCAAACTCGCGCAGTCGCGTCGCTGCTCGCGCTCGCCAATCTCTTTCCCTTATTGTCGAATGTTAGATCGAGCACTTCGTCCTCGTGGCCGAGTAGTGTGCCTAAGCACGAGTTCATTCTGGCGTCCCAGAGCTTGGCAGTTTTGTCGAGCGACGATGAAGCTATCAGGGTGCAATCGAAGCTGTAGAGGCAGTTTGAGATTTCGCCACGGTGACCTATGAGAACGCTCGTCCTTCTGACAAACGGACAGAATACAATCAGAAAAGAATTCAATTTCACACCTCGAAACATTCGGAACTCATCACTGAGTTTGTGATCAATTTGGATGTATTTTGACACACTTCAACGAGTACTCACTTGAAAGTCCTAGTGTCCCAAACACTGATCGTGCTATCGAATGATCCGGTTATTAATTCATTGCCATCGTCGTTGTAATGCAGAGCTATAACTTCGCCGGTATGACCCTTCAACGTTCCCAACTCTTGGCCAGTTCCCAAGTGAAAAATTTTCGCCGTCGCGTCCATCGAACCAGTAGCTATTCTACTCTGCGTCGGCGAAAATTTTGCAACAACGACTTCAGCATCGTGGCCCCACATTCTTACGAGACAGTGACCAGTCCGGGAACACCACACACTGGCCGTTTTGTCAAATGATCCAGTCACAATTTTGTCGCTGGTAGACGAATACTCGAATTATATGTCATTTTAAAGATGAATGAATTATCGCTTCATATGAAAAATCTTCTCACGAGGTTGGGTTGTTGAAGGATACGGCAAATACTACGTTCTTGTGGCCTTGGAGAGTAAGAAGCTCCGTTCCACTGTCAATGTCCCAAACTTTACAAGTTCGGTCATAGCTGCCCGTCAGGCATCTTTTCAACCGAAAGGTACAGTATTAAACAATAAATATCGGTTCGTGAAACGTTTCAACTTTCATGCCGGCGAATATACTCCGGAAGTACCTTTTACCTAATTTATCGAACGCAATGTTGGTAAGAGGAAGCAAGTGGGTTTGCAAAGTTTTGTATTTGTAGTACCGCTTAACTCCGGTGTCGCATACTTTTGATTGTAACTTCTGCAAAGTCTCCTCTAACTGTTCCATAACGCTCTCGGTTATCACGGGTTCGGCAGCTTTGATGCTTTGCGCCAGAGCTTTTATGTCCGTCCTTAAACGCGAAGCGGTATAAAAATAAAAACGATATTATAACCGTGCGATTTAATTCGTTTAAATGATTGTTTTAAGTAGAAGCGAATAAATATTTTATTAGCTTGCATTACTTGGCAGATAGATCCAGCAAGTCTATCATCTTCGTCTTTACGTCTCCGCCCTGAGTGTACTCCAACGCTATGCCTGCACACGCTTTTTTTAGTACCACTCAAAAAAACTCCTTTTGATTCTGTGTAATAAAAAAGAATTCTTAACAGATGCTTACGACGTACCTGGCGGAAAGTAACGGAGTAAAAACTTCAGCAGTCTCATCTTGAGATCCCTATCGAAATGAACTCGGCGAAGCGGCGATATCCGCGAGCGATAAAGATCTCTCGCACGAACAATTGATACTCTTCTTTTGTACGAGAATTTAAGGTCACTCTTCTTTTTATTTTTTAATCTCAGCTTTTTTAGGGATCCACAACGTAAAGCACGGGGAATTCCGATACGTGCCAGTTGAAGCGTCAGACTGATCGTCGCTTTCGGTATAAAATAGCTGAAGTCATAGGGTTACCAAGGCTCGCTTGATCGATTCGGAAAAACCTTCAGCCGTGTCCCAATTACCAGAATTCCTTTGCAAGAATATCTTCTATTCGTCGCTCGCAACCTTGCGATCATTAATTAATCGATTCAACAAGGACCGAATAACTAGATAAATGCCATTTTTTCTCAAAACGAAAGTGGTCGAAAAATAAAATTGTTGACGATAAAAAAAAACATTTCTGGGTATTACAGGTGTGAACAGAGGAGATTGGTCAGTTAACAATTCAATATTTTGGCATCCATAATAGATTTTCGGTGTAATTATTGTGTGCTTAATAATAAATAACGGATTTATCAAGGGAGCGTTTGAAGTAATCGATAGACGGTCGTTTATCAGCAGATTCCTACAGTAGAATTCGTCGCGAGAGCATATATCTTCGCGACGAGTGTTATACTACAGAGCGTACGGGTTAGATCCGCGAGATGGCGCAGCAATTGACTCAGACGTTTCAGCGCCGCGTAGGAATCGTCCAGCTGATGTAGTACTACGTCTCAGCTGGCTAATGAATGAAGCCACAAGTATCCATAGTAACGAACTTGACGTCCAAGACGCCGGCTCTTCGCACTGTTTTTATCTAACTTTTTGACGTCCACGTCGATTATTCAGCTACGTTAGATACCAACGTGAGTAGAAAAATCATAACTTCCATACATTTAAGCACAGAGAAATCGTCAGATCGACGAATAGCAGTACCAATCGACTGGAGTTGTCGTCTAACCTTATTCCAGAAAGTCATAATGTCAACGAATTTCGGCGAAAGATTGATTTTCGAAGCGGAATGGTACGACAAGGTCGCATCGATGCTAAGAAAATTTTACCTCTATTATTTTCCGGCCGACAATACCGTAGAGTTGGTATGTGAAATTTTGAACTTGCAGAGATCGATACGAATCTTTTTCTGGGTAAATTTTCGAAACGAAATTATTTACAAAGATTTCTTCTAGTTCGATCTCAAGACTCGAAAGACTTTTCTGCGAAGAAGCAAATGCGAGGGCATCGAAGCTAAGGATCTCTACGTTGGGGGAATGGTCACGATTTTTTCTAGGGCCATGAAGATAACAGACACTGCTGACAATGCAACTAGAAATAAACTCGCTACGACAATGCAAAAGTAGGATTTTCCGTGACGAGTCGCATCAGGCAATGTGACAGCATTTTTTTTAACCTTCAGAAACTTTTTACAATGTTTGTGAAAATCAATTACAGACATTGTTTTTACGGGAATAAAAATGCTTTTACAATGCCGCTGAATTCGAAATTACCGTACTGAAAAAAATTATTATTTCAGAACTTTCGGTATGATAAAACCCGATGCCATAAACAAAATGGGGGAGATATTGAAACTCATAACGAATCACGATTTTCATATAAGCAATATGAAGATGGTAAGATTGTCGGAACAGGAAGTCGAAGATTTGTACAAGGCAAGGAGCGATCAAGAACTGCAGTATGTACTTAACTTGCTCTCACGGGTATTAAAAAACAAAGAACGGTCGACAACGACTTAACTTTGTATTGCTGAACATATACTTTAACTCAAGTTTGTATTATATCAGATCGTTAAAAAAATATCTCACTTCCGGACCGCTCTTGGCGATGGAGTTATTGGGAGATAATGGTATCGAGCGTTGGCGGCAACTCATCGGGCCGCGTGACAGTGCAACGACTCGAGAAAATGCTACATCTCTGAGAGCCTGTTACGGCAAGAATTCGATCGAGAACGCTGTTCACGGCGCTGAAGATCAAGAAAACGCTGAAAAAGTGCCGTATCTCTGGCTCCGAATTTATGTATTTTTTAATCCCCCCGAATAAGTGTCCTACAATTTTACATATTTCAGGAAATCGATTTTTTCTTTCCGGACTCAAAGTCCAAGAGGAAAGGCCCGAGTAACACAGCGACGTTAAAGAATTGCACATGTTGCATAATTAAGCCGCACGCCGTTCAAGCCAGGCTCACGGGCCAGATTATCGACAGCATAGAGAAGGCTGGGTTCAATATAAGCGCGATTCAACAATTCTGTGTTGATCCGATCAATATCGAAGAGTTTCTCGAGGTCTACAAAGGCGTTTTGCCCGATTACAGTGTAGGCGCCTCAACATTTTAGCACATTTAAGATTTATAATTTTTGAGAATGTATTTATAATACGATAACAAGAACACCATTAACGAAAAAAAAATTGTAAAACGTAATTGTTTAGGCAATGGTTGCTGAGTTACAATCAGGACCCTGCATAGCTATGGAAATTACTCACAAAGACACCAACGTCGAAGTTCCCGTCGAGTTTCGTAAATTCTGCGGCCCCATGGATCCTGTAAGATAAAACGAACTTTAGAACTTCACAATCTCACGCGGGTGAATTGCAAATGCTTGTTTTTTCGACGCAGGAGATAGCAAGACAAGTGAGGCCGGACACACTGCGAGCAAAGTACGGAAAAACGAAAATTCAGAACGCTGTTCATTGTTCCGATTTGCCAGAGGATGGTTTGCTGGAAGTGGAATATTTCTTCAAGATACTCGCCGAAGGGTAAAGGTTTCCACGTGGCATATCACTCGATACACTTATTGTACATCATTATTTTTTTTTCTACTTGCTTTGTAATGATGCGAATAAAAAATTGTTACAGTCGTAATTGTTTTTAATTGCTTCGATTCGGCGTGAGGATGAATCGCGAAGTGATACTTTATTCCCACGAACTATTTACTGGTCATGCAAGACATTCGCGGACAGTATGTTCTCGCTAAAGTGGCGCGTATTGGTAACCGCAGAAACCGAGACTTATAATACCTGCCGAACACCACGCCACATTTTTGAATCGATTTCGTAACACCGCACTGTTGAATGAGTTACAGTAAATCTGCTCGTAATTTGTCGAACTCTCGACAGACCGATTACCCTTCCCCAGGTGGATTCGCTTTGCTTCATTCACAAACTTCGAAGTAACGAAGCAAGATTTATCGCGACATTGTACTGTATGGTTTGCCGTGTCGATACTGAAAGCTCGGTGCAGATCGTAATTATGTCACAGCGCATGCTGCTATAGTCCCGATATTTACAAACTGATAAGCTTCGAGAACGCCATTGAATGATCGTGGTAGCATGGAAAAATGGCTCGCAATATGCTGGAATCATTCATGAAATCGAAAAATTAATTCATCAAACGTAATCTTTTTTTATCGTTTAACAAAAAATAAACTGTGTATAGTGACACTATTATGCAACTTTGTGTGTTAGAGGATCTATAGCAATGCCTCAATATAGCACACGAATATCATATCTTTATTTATTTAACACTTCGGATTCAAGTTAAATAAGAAATGAGTATCCGATAGGATAACTCGAAAACGCTGGTTAAATACGACACGTGCAAATGAGCAGCGAGAATAATGTGTAGTTTAATTGTATATTTTGGTATTAGACATATTGCATTATTTATGTATTAGTCGGCATTTCCTGATAGCAACCTACACTTTAAATGAATTTAAAAAACTGAAAGAGCCTTATATTAAAATAGGAAATTGCGGTTATAGTAAAAATGTCGTTACCGTATGAAGGCGGTTTTGCTGTCCTATATTAAGTACGTAAATATATCGAAGTAATAATATTCTTGATGTATCAGCAATTTTTTTTTGCATACCGACGGACTTCACCTTCATATTTGAAGCCGCCGGACGGAATTTCATTCCAAAAACAAAACAGTTCAAACAATCTTAAAAAATCCATAACGCTCGGCTCACGTACTCACTAAAATTATCATAGACAACTATAATATACGCAACTGCTTCAGAGCAGGTTCAGGTAACGGAGTTGTCAGGTGAGAAATATGTGTGTACGAAAACGAAGAAGATGACACCCCGCTACGAGTCTCCCATTGGCCTATTAAGCAGTTCTTTTCGTGTTTGCTGCGCATTGAAGTAGTCAGACGATCGGCAAGTGGCAGTAGCGCGCTCGGCATCGGCCAGTGTAGACACACTTTTCAACTATCGTCACGACGTTCACTTTCGAACTAAGTGTATAAAAACCCGTCGCGTTTTGGCTTTATTCATACAAATAAAAAATATAAAAAATCGGTAAAGTTGAATAAACTGTAAGATTACGAGCAATCAATTTGCTTAAAATTAATTTAGTTCGACTAAATGTATTTATTATATATTGGTCAGATCGGTGCCAGTTAATTCATATAAAATCAATAAAATCGACCCAACGGGTTGCTGGAAAGACAGAAATTTCAATCAATCGGTACAGTGTTTTGTCGTAAGTGCCGTCTTCGATAGACAGTGAAACTTGATATATACCGATGTTTGCTTAGAAATTCGTTAATTACTAAGGAAAAATATCGGATAACGCGAAAGAGTAAGTTTGCCAATCGAATTCTTCATGCTTAAGAATTGTAAAAAAATAGTACTCTCGGCTCACCGATGAATGACAATGACCCTCGTGAATCAGCGGTATCTTCGAAATCCGTAAGCTTATCGTGTATGCCATTGTGATTGTCAGTGACTCACGAAATTTGCAACGAAATCGAGGCACAATGCAAGCTCTAAAACGTCGCTTAGGTATTTCTTTCGCAGAGACCATCGGTTAGCTGGACTCTATTAAGGGACCCCCCCCCCCCCCCTGCCCCCCGTAGAGTTTGCGAAGGATCGTACCACGATGACTTTCCTTTCAACACATAATTGCCATTGCAATGGTTTCGTCGATTCATTTCTTGCTGCTCGTTCATGCGGAACCGAACGTTACCGATACTTGTTTTTTTTTCGTCGGGTCGCTCATTCGTTTGGTTATATCAGTCGTAAGAAGAATCAGAGTGTCACGAAGTGGTACTGAAGCTCATTGTACCTGGGCATTGAACCGATAAGGAAAAAAATTAGCCAACGAAGGCGAGCGCCTCTGTAACGATGAATACGTTTGAACTTCCGTTGAATTACAATTCGGCAGGTAAGATCCTTCGCGAGTTTTTCAACGGCAAAAAGGGTTGAAAAGACGAGCCGTATAGGTCTCTTTAGTTAACAGTTACCAGTGCGTTCTAGAATGAGCAGAAAGAGAGAGAGAGGAAGCTTCGCGTAGAGGCAAACCGTCTCGGAGGCGGTAAGCAAACCATACACCGTGCGTGCTCTCACGCACATACGAGAACCCTGTGATGTGATCTAACCTGTGTGGGTGTGGATAGCAATAGCGTAATTTGTGAGTTCCTTTCAATACATTCGAGACAGCCACCACTTTGTACGAAATTAGGCGTTTAGCTGCGGTGTTGTAGCGACGATGCACTTGACCCCGTTCGCCTTCTTCTTTGTCGTCTTCTTCGTTCGAGGAAAAAAAAATATATTAAAACAACTTTGCGATAGGACCGGTTATCACGAAAGTATATTTATCTGAAAAAATGATTGCTCATCTCCCCGGGGACGCTTCTAAATGTCATGGAACTCTAGGCAGATTGTTTATTCATGCATGAAACGATTCGCATCGTCCACTCGTCAACGCTATGTCCATTCGCGACCTTCGACGTTATCGAAGAAACATCCTTCCTCGCTTTACCCAATACTTTTCAATCTTCGGCCGAACAGACATTCAACGTCTCGGGAAGTTTTCTTCTCGGGGTATAAAAGCGAAAGGGGTAATTAGGGTAATTGAAGCGAAGAGAGGTCGAGGGATACGAAGAGTTTACTGTCACACTGACCCAATATGCGGCTTCGCGACGTTTCTTGAATCATAAATAATTATTGTCATTAGAGACTCGATACTCCCGACGCTGTGCGGCGTTGCGACAACGGAATGATAATTCTTCGGGGGGGAACACTTTGATTCCCTTTTCTTTTTTTTTTCTTCAATCTATTTGATCCTATCGCGTTACTCTCCATTCCATCGCGGCAGAATATTTTCCATCGGAAAGTAATGATGCCAAGATTATTCTTGACTATACGCAAGATTCGCTGGCTATTCCGTTGTAATACGTTGAATTGATGAGCTCTCAGGATCGAGGACGAGAGTTTCGAGAGAGGAGCCTTCAAATTTGACCGAGTTCCTTTCGTCTTCGGTAGAGAAATATACGAGTTGATTTATTTGCAAAGGATTCGAATGAACAGGTACTGGAGAGTAGAGAATACGAGCAAACCGCAAGGAGCACTAGTAATCGAACCCGCGCTGAGACGATTACGCAAATCTTGAAATCGCCTTACCGATTTTATGTTCTCTAATCTTGTTCTCCAAGACTTTGTGTTAGATAAATTTCATTCACCCGAGGCAAATATATGTCATCGATATATTTGGATGGATTTTTTTTTCCCCTGGTACACATTTTTTTTATGTAGAGGCGATGAAAAATTGCGAACGATAAGTTCCGACGTTTAAAACCCCTCAGGGCTCTCTCTCGTGGACGTCGTTGAACGCCGCGACGACGTTGACGACGACGTGCGTAATCGAATAAAATGGATAATCGTAGCCGACGAGCTGGATTTAGAGTGACGGTGTTGATGGCACCGAGTGTCAGAACACTTGTGACGCGAAACTCCCGACTATGGACCAACAAGTATATCTTTGCAGCTTCTCAACGGGAATCGATAACTTATTTATAGCTTCGAAAGGTTTAACGCAGGCTGCGAAAAATAAATTTTATAGGACATTTGATTGAATCATGGAATCGAAGGTCGAACGTGTCGACATTATCTTTGAACACAAATCTTCTCGCATACCCTCTTTCATCGATAAAATCGCGTGACATAAATGAATTGATTAGACACGTCAAGGAATCCTTCGGAAAGCATAGTTTCGATCCTTGAATTATCCGATCGCTCCGCAGTCTACTGCTCGAAAATCTTTTACTGGTAAATAATATAATCGTTACGGCTGCTGTATCGAAGGCAGAATAGCGACGTGAAAATGAGTCGACAATTTTTATTTTACGACTGTGACAACGAAAAACCATAATAACTCTCATGCGCGTTGATCGTTTTTTTTTTTTCTTTTTTAATGTCCATCCGGTCTCAAATTGCTCGAACATCTCGGTCGGCAATTGTAAATAATCGTTCGCGCTCACAGCAGTTGTATCTCGCGTGATACAAGTATACCTTTCACAATGGGTTAAGAACAACGACAGCGAGCGGGCTTCAGTCTCGATGCGTAGAGTTTGAAAATACCGATCATCGGAACGTTTGGAAAACATGTCGCGGACAGGTTTTCTTTGTATCGTCTTTGAGATCCATTAGCGATTTGCATTGTTAAAGAAGTAAGTCAGGCAAAAGGATTTTTTTATCGTTTTGCTTAGCTTTTATGAATATTGGCGATATCGACATAAAATATTAAACCAAAAGTAAGAAAAGTGGCGGAGTATTGATGAACGGAACAAATCACATGGAATACAGCCTTAAAACGACGAGTGAAAAAAATATTTTTAAAAAAGTGTTTTGAAAAAATTGGGCTTTCAATCGCGCTTTACGCAAATACCCAAGGGGGACACCTGTTGAATTTCCGAAGACATTGTTCAGCTGTTGGAAACAACACGAAAAATGACGGCAATCAACGATAAAACGAGGAGCTTGTTGAAAAATATATTAGAAGAGAATTACAATTGTTTTTTTTCAAGTATACGATATTAAAGAAATCGCAGAAAAATGTTGTACTCCATATCAACATATATTTTATCGCGCTGAACTCGAGTACGACAATTCTGGCCAAAATTCAAAACGAAAAATGAGTCATTACCAACAAAATGTATACGCATAATTTTTTCCAACGATCCGTTTCTCACAGCGTTAATCGAATCTGTCAATCGGAAATTCCTTTATCGTATTAAGCTCGACGACGCGGTTCATGTCAATTACAATCCAAACAGGAAGAACCTTCGCGAGGATGTACAAATTGCACGCTCTTCCACATTGCTTCTCCGTGTCTCTGTATCTCCCACACGTACGAGATAGCAGATCGAACCACGTGAAAAATCGGTCGCGTGGGATCCTTGCGTAACTCTCGTGATCTACTGTACAGCGAATTGCTGTTTCAGCTGGCAATTCAAATGCCAGAAAAACACGCCGAAGTATGGTCGCGTTGCTGTAGTTTCATTTTTATACATTCCGCAAACTACTTCCGTCAGGCGTTATTTTTTAATTACATTTTCAAACGACGCTAAGATTAATTTATCAGCAATTCAAACGAATCGGATGGTACAAAATTACGATTACGTACGGAAAATTTCCAGCACATCTCGATTTTTATCTGCTGCTGTCCACAGAAATGTTTAGAATTTTTTTCTTGACTTAACTCTAATTTTTATTAATTGTATCAACCGTTCGTTAATTTTTTTTTCTTTCCTTCAAAGATGTACATATAAATCAGGCAATGATTAAATATTTGGATAGAACAAAATTGCTTTCATACATAGAAAAAATGTGGGCACAGTGCCTCATTAAATCACCTAGCTCGGCACACTTGTTACATAAAAGTCGGGACATTTTTATTCCGATGACGATATTCCGCCACGGCCACGTCCTCCGTAGCGAAAAAAACGTGATTAGAATGACCCCCTGCCACATGTGAAACTCAATTATTCTATCTTAGTCAATACTAGATTTTTCTATCTTTTCACTCGCCAGTTTAGGTGATAGGAATGATTAATAATCGAACGGAGTCGCGAGGGAGACAAATATCAATCATAAACGAGGATCGCTGGTTCAATATTAATTCAAAGATTTTCATGAGCAAAGTTAACATCTTCACTTGTGATTTTCAACACGAGAGTCTCGTTATGATTATACGTTATTGAGATTATGATTTTCAATAGAAATCCAGAGACAAGTCATTTCGTTCTATTTTATGTGTTATACTGTGATTTGGTACAATTAATGTTTCAAATCCCCAAACCAACGAGCTACATTTGACTTTGTAATTGTGGTGATGAATATGATGACCGTTTCGTCTATTGAGCGTGACAAAACTTCTGCCCGATAACGTGATGTTTGTTTGGCGCAAAGTTCATTTTTAAAGATTTCACCATTCGTGCAGTTCGAAACTCGCATGACCATGGAGAAATTTTTCGTTCACAAAAATCCGACAATCACTCTGTCGCCGAATCTTTGTATGTTTTCTAGGTCAAACTTGCCCTATGATCTAAATAGTATATCGCTTGAGAAATTAGTTACGCAGTCGGTGGTCGGCGTCAGCGTGACCCACCGAAAATTCATCGAAACAGACACAATAATAGAATAGTGTAAACGAAGAATCGTCTTGTTTCAGGACTCGGAAACGATACAATGACCTAGTTGGAATTCAGCGCCGCGAGCGAGCAGCTGCCGTTCGGAATTCGGAATCGTACTTTTTTTTTTCGAAACCACAATCTCGGACTCCGTTAGCAGATCTCCTATCGCAAGAGAGTTTACAATTGCGAAGACGGAAAAAAACAACGGAGCCAAGATGATGCTGATCAAGAGTTTCTTCCTGAGGATCATCGCGGACTTTCGTCACAAGGAATTGTTGCCTCTCAAATTGATATTTTTCGTTCAAGCATCGAGTAAATGAATTTAATTTCTCGTCCTTACGTAACGTTCAAAGTGTCTCCACACGTGTCTAACTTGAATCAATTATAATTCGCAGCTTTGTACGTTCTCTATCCGTATCTTACGATACACATGAGAGAGTTAGGGATAAATGTCGAGGAGACTGCAATTATGAGTGCCATAACACCGTTGGCAGCGATAATTATGCCGCCGCTCGCTGGACTATTTGCCGATCGAATAGGCAACTTTAAGGTAAAATTCGGCAACATTTCTATCAACATTGTCATCCGCGTCTTGAGATTGTGGATTATCGATACTGCCGGGAGTAACACAAATCTTCGATTGTGAATAATAGTATTTTTGCTTAGGTATTGCTGTCCCTCGTCTCATCACTGGGCGGGGCGGCGGCTTTGCTGCTTCTGCTAGTCCCAGTGGGTCGAGTGACTTTACTGTTTCCTGAGAGGGTTGTCATGGATCTAAGCTGCCCTGGGGCCGACGGTGAACTCATATACACTATGAGTCAGTATCATCCCTGCGAGACTAAACTCCAAACTAACATTTCAACGAGGATAGAAAGTTGTGGGTTCGTTCAAGTATTTTCGTATAAAAATAATGTTCTTTTCCCAGCTTTGATGAATAAAATGCATTCATAATTGTTGCAATTAATGCAAATAATATTTCTCCCTATTATAAATATTAATGGTCTAATGTGGAATGTTAATATTAAGTAATATTAAATATTGGGAATAATAATACGAACGTTAAATATTTCAATTATACAATATTTGTTATTTTCTTGCAGTTACATGTGCAACGTCGATGCACAAAACGTCACCGATCTGCAAGCGATGCTGGAATCGAGATCGTGGACGATCATGCACGCCGATCTCGATCAAGGATTAAACACTACATACAGATACAATTTTCCGCCAACCTCTCTTCCAACACCACCGCCGACTTCTCGTTTTCTCGACGACATAAGAGAAGATACGCAGATGAGAAACAAAGAATCTTACGAGACGTCCGTTCGTCATCTGTCCCGCAACGCGTACTTCTTTCCGACCAATCAATTGTACGAATTTCGATGCACTCCCGCGAGGAGCAATCACGATGATTCGTCGAATTCTACCAACGGCGATTTTACGAATCGGAAGAACGAGACTTTGTGCGAATTCGACGACTTTACGAGTGTGCACGATGAGAATCGTACGTATATCGGGTATACGGAGCAGATAATGAAGCTGAAGAGCATAGAGTCGAATTACATCGACCGTTTGGACAAGAAACGCCGTTATCTCGTTGAAGAAATATCGCTGAACGGCAAGGACGATTTCAATGGCGTGAAGTGCCAAAATCCTGACGTGAAAAATCACAAAATATCGTTGAACGTTGCTCTCGTCAATTGGACGATCAGTAACGAACCTTACCGATACCTTCAAGTCGACGGTTGTAGCAAGAGATGCGTTCTCACAGCACCGCGAGCTGATATATGCTCGAACATGAACACCATTGTCGAGTACAATGTTGCATTGACCTTCTGGCTATATCTCGTTATCAGAGTATTCATTGGAATGATCGGAGGCACGGCTTTCGCAATGTTCGAGGGTGCGGTTATAGCGATTCTCCGAGAGCAGGAAGCTGACTACGGGATGCAGAGAATTTACGGAAGCATCGGCGGTATGATATCCTCACCGTTGTCCGGTCTTCTCATCGATTACGCGAGCCGCGGCAAGAGCTACACGGACTTTAGGTAATTGGTCGACGATTTACTTTTTTTTCTTCGTTCCCCAACTACCACGACACTTCTCTTCGTAGTCGCACGGAATTTGCTAATTAGCGATCTTCGATCACTTCACGTAAAAAAAATATCTGATCAAAAAAAATTCTTGAGACTTTTGAGTGTTCTTTCCTCAACGATACAAAAAAATGTATTGCAAACATACGTGTTGTAGCTAAAAGAACGCGAAAAGATGAAAGCAATGTTTTCTTCTCACCTTCGAATCTAATACACGTCATTTTGCAAATTTTTCCAGGCCAGCATTCTATCTCTACGCAGGTTTGAAAATCGCTTCGGGCGTTCTGATGCTGTCGTTCAATCTCGAGTTCAAATCCCCTGCCAATAACGTGGTGAGCGATGTCGTGAGCGTTTTGAAGAACGTCGAGATCGTTGCTCTTCTGCTCGCATGTTTTGTTCTCGGTGAGTTAATTCTCTTCCTCCCATATTCGACGCGTGTGTTTTTTTTTTTCACTCCACACGCGGCGAATTCAACAATACCCAATCTTCTGTTTGGCGCTCTCGGAGTCTCGTTGCGCAACTATTTCCGCCTGGCGTGGTCAACTCACGTAAAATCAACGTCTATCATTCACCGAGATCGTCTGTAACGCGGCTTTTTTTTTTGTTACGTCAACATCCACGTAAAATCGCAATCAGCGGCGCAGAGAAAAAAAAATGTTAACGAAATTGTTCATCACTACAGGTACCACTTGGGGCTACATCGAGTCTTTCCTATTCTGGCTACTTCAGGACCTCGGAGGCTCGAGATCACTAATGGGAATAACGATAACAGTTGGTGGTATTGCCGGCATACCTCTGCTCGTACTCTCGGGTCCGATAATACAAAAGATCGGGCACGCCAATGTTCTCTTCATCGGATTCGTATTCTACGCGGTCAGACTACTCGGTGAGTGCCCTCAGGGCGGGAGCATCGGACTTTGTAGAGGATTCAAGGAAGGATACAGTCATTGTCACTCCTTAAACTTTTCATGCGTTAGAATCGCTACGGGAGGAAAAAAAGTAGTTTCAATTGCGTCGAGAAGGGTCTCTTAATTGCGTGACTGAGCAAAACGGTCAAAATATTATGAACAAAATATTACTAATTTGCTTTCGAAAGAAAAAAGAATTCCAAACGTCACGAACCGAAAAAAAAATCTCGTGCGATGTTAACTTACTCGACGTGATCCTTTCCCACCCAACATTTATTATTTATACCAATGACCACGCGTGGTTGCTTTTTAATTAATTTTTTTTTCTGAGCTGCCAACGACTGTGCCATTTGCCGACGGAATATAATCTCGTATACGGCAGAACGTTGAAAAAGAGTAAAAGTATAAGAGGCAAGCGTGTGTAACGAAGCGCATCGAAACGTGGCTCTTCTCCGTTCCGCACATAGTAAAATATCCAACAATTTTCGTCGTAATACCTAATATACTGTTTAACATTTTCAGGATACTCGTTGATATACAATCCATGGTTGTCGCTGATATTCGAAGCTCTGGAATCCGTTACGTCATCGTTGAGTTTCACGGCTGCCGTGACCTATGCCGCGAAACTGTCGACAACCTCCACGGACTCGTCGATACAGGGATTACTCGGTGGTGTTTATTACGGCGTTGGAAGAGGTTCCGGAAGTTTGATCGGTGGTTATCTCATGAAGAACTTCGGTACGCGTCCGACTTATCGAATTTTCGCGGTTGTCAGTATCGTAACCGGTATCGTTTATTTCCTATTCAACGCCCTGTATCTCAAGAAACGTCCGCAAATCGAGGGCAACGATATTGTGAAGAAGAAGCCGAAGAAAGTCGCGAATACCAATCAGAATGGGATGGAAAACGGCGACATAGACATGGCGGTGAGAAACGAAAAGAAGAAACTCGAGGCCGACGGTGTGGTCACCGAAACCGATGGAATCGTCAACAAAGCTTTCACGAGAAACATCGACGATCTCGAGACGATTAACAACGCTAAAAATCTCGATAGAATCGAGCAATTGCCGGAGACCGACAAGAGCGAAAGAAGAACGGACATTTCGGCGACAGATTCATCGAAGATATCGAAGACGAACGAAGGAAAGAGGAACAATACCGAGACCCCGACGAACGTCAATGCTGGAATCGACAACCATGGATTCGCAAACGAATCGACGAAAGTTAAATCAATTACGGCAACGGGAGAGTGCAACGTTACCGTTGAACGACAACCCGACGAGGACGACGGGAAGTAGTCGAGGAAGATTGCGTTAATATAAAAAAATCATTCGACGGAACCTCGAGAATGAAAAACCACTCAAAATCTCGAGTAAAAGTCAAGAATTGTACAGTATTTTTATGAGTTTTTATGTTTTTTTTTAGACTGTCCCACCTTCAGGAACAATTTCTTTGTTTCGAATAAATTTAAATAATTTGTGATCAAATTCTATTTGATTCAAACTGTTTTAGTTGAAATCAACTATTCTAATTAGCGCATATGGCATATTTTTATTTATCTGTTGATTCTGTTTAGCCTTTAAACACCATCTATTCTACAGTGATCTTTGTTTAGTTTTTTTTTTTTTCAAAGGAATCGAACGTTCCACTGCTTTACGTTACTATTATATTTAATGATCAAGAAGATATTATACGTTTGTAAAAACTGATTGACAATAGATTTGATAAATAAAATCTTGAAGAGCGATATCATCACGAATTGACATTAAATTGTGCAGTTGATTCGAACTGATAAGATAGATCGTCGGTTGAATGCAGCAAACAAATTGTAGCTTGCAGCAATGTGAAATATGCTCGAGAAAAACATTCGAAGCGCATTGCACATAGTTTTAAGGTAATTACATATCCCTTATTTTCCACTGTAGCCGGTCATCTGATCGGTAACTGTAATTAATTTTTTTTTACCGATGATAACTATTTTCTGTAGAAGACAAATGTTTGGATAAAGTGTAAAGTAATGAAGATTCGCGAAAAAAATTGCGTTTAACCATGAATAGTTACCATCGTTACGAAGCATTAATTACAGTTTTTGTTACCGACATCGCTCTTGAACATGCTCTTAAACCGTAATCGGTCAAGGCCACTATTCGATACAGCTCTCGAAACTAACGGTCATCTCTGTTACAGCTTTGCTCAACTTATTAGTGATTTTTTTTTCCATTTTTTCTTCTTGTCATAGTCTCGTTACCGTCGTTTAGCGTCATCGACAAATCTCCGCCTATGCAACCCTCGGCTTCTGAAGTCTATATATAGGCGTGCTTGCACCCGAGGCTACTTGCCACTCGATCATCGCATCTGCTTCGAAGATGATACGTCGAAATTTGCTCCTATCTTGCGTACAGCTTCTCGTCCTCGTTGACGCGGTCACGTTACCGGAAATCGCGTCTTACGCGAAAGTGTCGAGAAACGGTGCCGCCACACCGGGTCTCGCTGTATCTCTCAAAGACATTTCGACCGAGCCAGTGAATCAAGCGCGAAGTTTTCCGGACACAACAATCTCTCGTTCGCCGGTATACGTGCCGTCCAAAGTATCGAAACTTCGCAACGGCGAAGCGGTCGACCATACGTCATCGAGCAAGTATTCGACCCTCGATCGCGAAGCTGTCGCCAAATTGGATGCTACTAAATCGAGACAACAAGCTCAGGAAAGATTTCATCCGCCGGCGAGCTTCGAGCACACGATCGCTCATAACAACGCCGTGCGCCAACAGGCTGCGGCTACGGATACTCAGAGCGCGTCCAGTCCAAAATTTTCGGTTCCGAGTTACGCGACTCTTCCCCAACAAGCTTACTCGACGGGTTACGATTATCAACCGGAAGCGAAACCCATGGAAAACAATCCAATGCCCGCATCGGACGATGACTATCCACCAGATTCTGGGGATAGTTACTCCAAGGTACATAATCACAATCGGAAATCGCCAAAACTATATATTGCAGTTCAAGAAAATGTATTACAATTTCCAAAATCTGCGAAAATATGAAACAGTAAAAATAATATATTAAAACAAAATTTACAAAAAGTGAACGAAGGCATATGAAAAATTGATATTAAATACTCATATCAATAATATTGTTGTATTAAATATAAGCTCTATTTATTCAAATTATGTTGTGTACCATTTATAAAAAGCTGTAACGATTTCCAATTGAGATCATCAAACATTTTTGAAAACACGTTTTGATTAAATATTTTCAAAGATTCCAGATTCGTTTCAGCAGCCAGATGCTTATTCGAGCGAACAATCCGATACCCCGAAATTTCCAATTTTCCAATCGAGCTCATCATACGAGGACAAGTATCCACCGAAACCAATTGATTTCCCGGGAACCTTCGATAAACCAACTTTCTCGGATGATTCGTACGGACCTCACGATGCCGAGCACGATTTTCCTCACGATTTGATCTACGACCACCCGCCCGATCATGACTTCGATTTTCATCATCATCATCATCATTCAATGGCTACGACAACCGAAGAACCGGAAATGAATGATCAAAGGCTAAGCAAACGTCCGTACTCCTATTACTACATCGGCAAGAAGCTGTGGTACCTTCCGCTCTACTTCAGCATATACTTCATTATCTACATAGCAGCTTTGGTACTGAAGAGCATCACGAGGCACAAGATCAACTTTCCTTCAGCTCTCGCAGCCGCTGCTGGCCACGAAAGACAGGCAAACAATTGGGATGGCCCGAAATGGCTCGATCTCGCTAAACGAGTTTTCGATGGAATCGACTTGTACAACAGTATCCAAGACAAACTCAAAATGAATCAATCATGAAAATAAAATGTGTAAAACCCTAATTCGAACACAAGACTGCTGTATTTATATTTTATCGCAAATAATGATAATACAAAATGATGATCGATGATCAAAACAAAGACGACGAGTTCATTCATTTCCTGCTCCGAAATAATTTTAATTGCCAATCAAGACCTTCTTGCTGACGATGAGTCTATCATAAAAAAAACAACAACATCACTAATTGGTCTTCCGATATGAATTATGCTCCGCAAGACGAGAAACAGAGATCCAATTCGAAAGGAATGTAGCTGCAACCTACGCAATTATCACCCCTTGATTAGAGTATTGTCTCAACGGTACATACGATAGTATAAGCTAGGAGAACCGCTAAGCACTAACACAGCATCTCGAAGCTGGTGTATGGAAAGAGTTATGCCGACGAAGAATGAGATCTTCCCTCGTCGTCGGCACAGAAAACGTCGTCTTCTATCCGGTCTGGCACGAGTAGAATTTCGAGGTGTTAATCGATTCTTCGAACATCGATCTCCCGACTACTCGCAGATACATGGAGAAGTAAAGATAAGAATTAAAAAAATGGTACAAAGTCCCTCGAGCTATTGTAGACGGGCGGTCAGACACAAAAGGCCAAGGTCGTGAAATTTCTTCCGTACACAATGGCCTCGATCTATCGGCGATGAACGATGCTCACCAATGTCAGTGGAGAATTTTGAACCGAATGCGAGTGAAGAAAAATAATTCAAAAAAATTCCGAGTTTGTACGTCCAGTCTGGGGTTCTTCTTCTCGTAATATCTGTAACAATTAGGACTGTTTAGCGTCCTCGGGGGTATGAGGTTTGCTTAACGTTACCGATGTGTTACAGTTACGGGAGGCTCGACGACGAGTGGAAAAGGAAGAATACTCAAAGCTACGGTGTCGTTCAGTTGTTCAATGGATTCCTTCATGCATGGACCTCAATTCTCACAGGATAAATGATCTCTTCAAGGTCTCGTAGAGTCGAACGTCGCGTGTCTAATAAGAAAAAAGACGACAACGCCTTCCACATGATAATCGATAATAGATCGCGAAAGATTCGAAGTGTCGTGTAATTCTTGTGAAACCCGATCGTCATAGAAATTCTCTTCGCTTCGTTCTATTGTCTACGAAGTGGAGGATTGAAGCCTCTCGGGCGGGAACTCGCGCGCACGGCGCTGTGAAGATATTATTATCCCTCTAGACGCCCGTGCAAAAGAGTTTCGAGAGTCACGGATTGTGCGCTTTTCACGGACAATTTTGTCGGGAGATTCTCGATCGGTCACGCGAGCGTAGAGCCATGGAAGCGGCTGAAATTCTTTGCAGGCTCTTCCTGCTCACAGCTTGCGCGCATTGGGCACACTGTCTTGATACTCGTGATGCTGACGCATCGAGTAACTTCGAAGAGAGCATCACCACTGAAAACACCGCCGTGGCAACGACCGTACAGTCATTCAGGTTCTAATCATTTGCCAATACATTGACTTCATTCGCTAACCGAAGAACATCAAATGTTTTTCAAGAATTTTCTTTTTCCTTTAGTTAATGATTTGTTTATTTGCGTTAATTTTTTGAAAGTATAATTATCATAATGTTCACTGAATCGTCATGAAATCACGACAGACATATTGCTTAGATCTTGCCGATTCGTTTTTACTCAAATTTGGTCTACAAATATTTCGATTATTTTGAATGATACAACAACGTTCAATGATTAATGTGAAATGTGAGTGCGAAAAAGCATCACGTCACCTGAAGCATACGAAAACTTCACAGACATCCGAGATGGTACAAGCGGGGAGGTCAAGACGCAGATGATGACGACGACGAACACGAAATGGATCACGAAGATGTTCAAGAAACCAAAGCTCTGTCAAGTGGAAAAGGAGACTACTGGGGAGGTTATTACGACTTTCTCATCAACGAGGGTAGCTACAAGTTCTGGGCAGTTTTTCAGGTACTTTATCTATTTTTGTTCTATGACCGAAAGTCTGTCGGATCATTTAAAATCTCGTGGTCATTATTTAACGGTACCATCTCTGGCAACACTTCGTCTATCGAGGAAGTGTGGCCATCGTCGAGCGAACAATTCCTGGAACTATATGTTCCGTAACGACTCGGTTATGTTATTCGCTACAAAGCGAGTCAGAATTGCTTGAAAGTAACAGAAGCTCACTCCTTTTCCGTTGTATACGCCAAGACGTTGCTTCTGTTTCCTCTTTCTTCGGCGTATTCGTTTTTGCTTTTTGTGCCTTTTAATTTACGACGTCTGCCGGCAAGAGGACGAGAAGGTCCTGTGGATCTCCAGCAAAGGAGACTCTCGCGGCAACGTCCCCTCGGAAACGTTTACGATTCTTTCAGGACCTCACGGTCCAAATCGTCAACGGCGTTGATAATGTGACATTATCTACCACCCTTCTTTTCTGTCCACAGCTTGCCACCGCTGCGTTACTCATTTACAGCGGTTTCGCCGCGGTTTATTACGCAAAGGTTAATCCACCGTCCACCGACGACTACGAGGATTACTTCCTTCGTAGACGTCGAAGGAGAAGACGTCGAGACATCTTCCTCGGCTTGGAGCCCACGACATTTCAGATGATTATCGACGCTGTTTCCGGCGACTTTCAAACTCATAGAGCCACCAGATGAAGAAATGGTTTATTTTTGAAAAATGAAAAAGTAGAAAATCTTTCGATTTCGACTCGACGGGTATTTTAATACAAGAAAAAAGCCTTTCGAGTCTCGAAATTTTTTCTCGATCGATGCCCGATGAGGTCGGGTAGAAGAGGATCTCTCTTCGCGGGAAGATTTTTCCGCTCGCCTCTAATTATGTATGTAATGGTTCGTCGAGTGTATATATTAAAATAAATAAAGAAGCATCTGCGTGTACTCGAAGGATGGGGGATGAGGGTAAAAGCCGAGGCGTTGCAGTTTGAGAATGTGTATAGGCATCGTGAAGACTGACGAGTCGATTATTTCTTCGGGCGAGAGAGGACGAGGAGAAAGGTGGGGAACCGAAGGGGATCGAAGGAAGAGCTATAGGACGCACGGAATCATCATCGTCGATCTCGATCGGTGAAGCTCAACCCGAAAATTCGCAGTCTCTCGAGAGCCGACACAGAGAACATTCAGGATCGGTTGATGCCGCAGTGTGCGCGTTTAAAACCTCAACCGATGAAGCTGATGCAGCTTCTGTTGCCGGAGGCAATTGCCCAGTCGGGAAGAGTAACGCTCCCGATCGTTCCTTTGCCCCCTTCGTTCAACCTCTCTCTGCGGGCACACGCACACACACGCGCGCAAACACACGCTTATATACGCACTCTGTGCTCTGTAGATGCTAAATATGCGTCGGATTAAAACGTAATAAAAGTCTCGCGAAAAAATGTCGACCGATAAATCAAGATGCGAGAGGGGTATCGGGGGGGTACGCGGGGGGATCATCGCTTCCATACGCATAGGACGATACGAGAAGAAGCTGCTCCCGGTACGGCAGGCAAAACTCGGGAGAGGCGACTGAAGCGTTCCGAGGCGGTACAACAAACCCAGACACCGCCGCAGTCCAAAGCTCGGAGGCAAATTTTCTTGTCGATGATCCCGGGCAATGTAACGAGGCTTCAAAAATCCCCCCCCGCGAATGGGGCCCGTCACCGATGTGCACGGGAGAACTTTTAGCTACACGGGCGTAGCTGTAGGAAATCGTTTGCCAATCGATTGGAATTGTTGAAAATTCGCAACAGAATGTAAACCTACATTTTCGATCAGCGGGAACATATTTGAGATATTCAATTTAAGGAAGGGCATTGTTCTCTTCCTGTTCCAGATGAAGAATCGACTACGAATTGCCGAAGCTAAGTGTTGCACGCGAAAATTACGTATAATGTTAGCACTTTGGATGTCGATTTTTCGGTTGTGAGTTAGAGTTTCAAAATTAAAATAACCCGAACTGATGTGCTCTACGCCCGTGTAAAAATCACCCAAAGGGTTTGTAAAGAGCCGGGACATTCCCCCACGTATAAAGGGGGGAATACCGAGGCTCGTTGTGCCACTCTCTGCTGTATTCTCGCTTGGATATACACGCGCGATTTCGTCCGACCTCAACGGGGAGGATATGCGCTCTCTTACGCGCAAAAGATCGGAGCGTCGCAAAATTCAGAAGGGCGGGATAAAGAAGAGCGGAAGAGAGATGGAGAGAAAGGGGCCATCGACTCGAGCGATTTTAAAAATTTCGAGATAAATCTTTAAGTAGGGGGGAAAGGGCCGGGGGCCATCGTGGAAGCGAAAAGGGAGGCTGATATGAGAAGACAAAAAGGCGACGGGGCGAGGGCGGGAGAACGAAACGAAGAGAGAGCTCGACGGAAGAGAAACCCGGCTTGGATATCGGACGCCAGGATAAAAACTGTTATTTACTGGCCACGAGAGCTTGCGCGATCGATAATAATTCTCATACACTTTTATCTCAAACCCCTCCTCCCCCTCGCTCGAAGAATCTCGTCGGCGACGAATTCGCGAGAAAAAGCACGACGACCCATAAACTCGTTGCGTCGTCGCAATGCAATTTGAATTGGTACTACCAATCATATTTTCAAGAAAATTTCTGATAGGCTCTATCGGATTTGACCAAATACATACTAAGTGTAATTATAACGAAGCAGAAATGTAGTGAATTGCAAGTTTTTACAAGAAATTTCAAAGACGTTTGACATCTAGTTTGTATTATTGCATCCGTATAACTTAGCATACAATTATCATAAACTAACGACTCACTATAGTACGCTATGTTGCGCGACACAGTTATTTCTACTCATGCGACTACCTTCCGATTCGTGTGATTTATATGTGCCGTTATACTCGTACGATTGGAGGCCAACGATTACGTGTGACAATGTTCAATGCTTCCAGAACTTGCCGCGCGTTCCTTGATCAATTGTCTGTTATAATCAACTCATCTTCCATTGTATTCGAGGAACCACAATTCATTTATCGATACTGTTCCGGGAAAGTCCAACACCTCAGAGTCGCAGAAGTGAACTATACCTATTATGGAATTGTCGTTCACCTACTCCGGGAAATCGTGCTTTCCAGGTCGAGAAAACACTTTTAGAATCATCAATAGGGGTTAGTCGACGTTGAAACGTCGAGTTGAGGTAATACCTGGAAGTAAATAGTTCACTCGAAGGCAAAGGGCATAGCGCGCATCGTTCAACACACTCACAGAGTGTGCAACACGCCCTTCTACCTCTCAGCTGTTGATACAGTTCGAGGTAAAAATGTGCACGCTTTGTGTGTTTCGATAACAAAAAACGTAGCAATCATGAGCGACTCGGCGCGTTTTGTTCTCTCCCGAGCGCATCTCTCTCTCTCTCTCTCTTTCTCTTGAAGAGAGTATTTCGCGTCGAGACTCCTGAGGGAAGGGAGGAGACCGTTTCGCGAAGGGAGAAAGACAAAGGGGGTTCGGGTGCTGAACACCACCTAAATAACTGAGGAATACCATTGCAAACGCTGAGGACAGAGAGAAGCGAAGCATTGGAGAACCGAGAGCAAAAGTGGTCCCCGGTATTATGATGGGAAAAACGGTAGAATGCAACGTGGAATTCGCGAGAGCGAGGAGAGTAGAACTGGAACGCTTTGCACTCGATTCTCGTCGCGTTGTTGCGCGAACTCGCGCGAGAGTCGGGACGCGCTTAGAACTTAGTAAATAAGTGAAGACTCCCCAGCAAAAGGAAGAATACGATCGCGAAAGACGCGCCAACTATAAGGATATATATGTTGGGAGCAGCGGTCGAAGCAGTTGTATTTCTTCGCGATGCAGCTGAGGGGTTGAAGAGATTTACTATTTAGCGTCAAGATGGAGAAAAAAAATAAGAAGGTAACACACGAAGGTGTTGTAGGGGCAATAGCTACTCCAATTGAAAGTGAAAGACGCTAAAAATTCAAACGTCATTTTATGCCAAAGCCAACTAAAAAGTTGGCAATATTTGGAAACAATTTTTTTTACATTTCCGACGTGGCGGAATGTCTTCACTAACCCCGCAAATTTTAGCTTCATGCGACATCGGTGTTTTCCGATATTTCATGATTTCTCTCAATATTAAAATTTCAATTTTCCTTCGGCATAAGAACAAAACATTGCTGATAAATAAAATACGTTGAAAAAGGTGAAACATTATTCCGGTATACCTCTACAGGACCTCACGAAACATCTTTCCATTCTCAGTTCCACGAACGAGCAGAATTAATTCCTCCATAACGTACGATTATATGAATAAATAAATGATTCTCGATGTGCGGTAGGGAAGTCGAATTTTTTGTTCGTTGACCCCACGACGAGTGTGCCTCTCTCGATTCCTCCGATGCGTTTAGCTTTGTATGCCCAGTAGCTGCGAAACTCTGGCCTCTCACGAAAAGAACAGAAGAGAAGAGATATCCCCCAAGCAGCGACAAAGAATGAGCTCGGGTAAGGCTCGCTCGTTCGCTTGCCGAGAAGAGTCAACCTCCCATTTTTGTCGGACTATTTCTTCGTCCTGCCATTTGTGTGACGACGGTGCAGCGCGCGGTTCACCATCACCGTTTTTCGTTTGCGTCCCATCCCAATCCCGATCGGTCAAATACACGCGGTCAGCGGTATATACGACGATGTTGTGAATTTCGACGAAGTAATTATATTTTAATTGTCCGTATTAGAACGTGCCACGACGGGGCTTCCCTCGGCGTCAACTTGACTTTTCAAACCACACATATCTTCTCTGCACTTTCGCCGGCATTACGTTTTTTTACTTGTCACGAGAAAACCGTAGAATACCGGTGCGTATACGAGACGAGAGAACCGATCCTCTCTTCGTACCACTTACTCTCGATATACGTGATGTACCTGTCGATCAACCGCCAGTAAGTAACTAAAAAAGAAGACGAATAATCGTCCTATACGAATAATCAATTATCTCATCCTGCTATCGTTCACTCACAGGCGAAATGATCTAACAGCATTAAAACAGACATGTTAAACTCAACGCAAAGAGTAAAACATTTCTCCATCGCATGAACTTATGAATTTATGAATCATACATATATTATAATTTATATCAACATAAATTGTAGCTAACGAATCAATTAATTCCATCAAGATCCAAATAATTCAATTCAAATGAAAGAAATCTACGAATCTCATAAAACGCGACGGTAGTTCACAGTTCGTTGATAACTATTATTACCATGTCCGTCGTTGTGTGAACCGCGTAAATGGTCAATTTGATAAATAAAATATGCGTAACAAAGTATACCGCCGCGTCGTTCCGATAATTTCATTAACATGATCGTAGCAGCTCGGGCTTGACGGTCAACCGGTTATCTCATACAGGCACCGAAGTCGGCTAGATGCGTAACATTAACGTCGAAGGCAAGGCGGTGCATTATTCTGTCCGAGATCTCTACTATGCACCGCTAACACAAGAGAAGCGCATAGGGGAACTCTCTGTGGGAAAATTGCGCCGAGTCGTGAATCGAGTCTCATTCCCGCCTCAGCGGGTTCTCAAGCGAGATACCATAAGCAAGCAGCCGCTCTCGTGTATACAACCGAGACCTCGCGCCAAGATGCCGCTTTGTTTCGTTCTTCTTTTCTTTCTTATTTTTTCTTCATCTTTTTTTCATTATTTAACTTTGCCTCGCGGGGCTACCTCAGACTCGACTATTTGCCGAGGCACCGAAGGCGGACGGAGAACAAACTTTACCGATAGTCAACGAGAGCTCGGACTGCTATTACACCCCTCGTGTACACACGTCGACTGCTAGGGAACGGAAGTGCGGATCTCGTATAATTTAACGTGTAAAACAAGATGGGATACGCCCTTCGGTTTCTTAGACTCCGATATTGCTTCATCGGATCTGTCGACGGTTCTCTAAATTTGCGCAGAAACACCACGTTTATTTTTTTTTCTCAATCCTTTTCGCCCTTTTTTTTCAAGGAGGGTGTATCGTTAAACTCACAGCCAAAAGCGAAACTACGAGGCTTTCGAAGACTTCCCAATGGAATAAAAATCATTACACGAAATACACTAAGTTCGCATAATCATGATTGTAAATAGATGACACATTAGTTTAAAAAATTGTCTAGCACATCATCCGGTAAGCTAAGTTTTCCTTTAGCAGAATTTGGTCCCTTGATTGTTCTGAATACATACAGACTTTTTTAGACTTTCTTCTAATTTATACAAATAGCCGGCTTTTCTTTTTCTGGATGAAACGTTGCGAATTTTGAACACGATTAAAGGTTTTTGCAAAAACAAAGCTTTGAACATTACACTGATTGATTAATATGGTTGATTTTTTCAGATTTTTCTCATTGCAAAGTCTTCAAAATCCTCTCTGAATCTCAATTTTGGCTGGAAATGTAACGCTGCACCCTTCTGTACGGTACATTGACGGTCTAAAAAAGATTCTATCAAATTAACGAAAATGATAAGGCCAGATGCGATCCCTAGCGTGACTCCTAGCCCACCGTTGTCATTTATGGTTATGATAACTCCGCGCAATCGTGGGTAAAAGAGGATCGTTAACTTTAAACTGCACACAATTCGCGAGTTAATTCGTTGAATTATGGTAACGTGCTTATCATCTCCACAGTCATCTCGACTTCGCGTGGCCGCGAGCCGATCGAATAATACACCGAGACGCCCAAAGCTTCGTATAGCATCAGCGAAGAAGCAAAAATGGTGTAATGGAAGTGTGGGAAGTGAGCCTTGCTGTACTTCCCTGGAGCCCGTTACGAAAGCAGAACTACGCGTTACATTCTTACGCCTTACTCTACAAACTCCATATACTTCCGAGCAAACACAATAGATGATATGCATTAATGACAATACCGCGGCTATTCGAATGCCCTCGCAACGATGCGTAAGTCGTCCGCGCGGACAATAAGTACTTTGCCTAAGATTCGTTACAATAATGATAATAGTAACAAGCAAATAACAATAACAAAGTCACGGGCATGTTGCATAGCCTTTTGCCGTCGTTACGCTCTAATCGTATATGCACAGCATACATGCAGGTGAATTAACGAGGTGAACGCGAAGCAATTACGCGATCGTCCGGTGTGTTATCCCATCGCGCAGCAACGGCACTTAACCCGATTGCTCGTCGCACGCAATCACGCGTACCTCTCGGTAATACTCTCCGAGTGTAAAGATTCTAATCGATCATAGAAAAACCCTGTTTGTATCAAAATTCATTTGCATCGGGATCGGAAAGATCTTGCGTTCGCGAAGTGCTCGTGGGCTTCCACCGGAGACCGGTATACATGAGGAAGCGAGTCGCGCAGATGTGAGGAAGAAGAAGTTCATTAAAAATCTTGCTGCTCGCGGAGCGGGATATGTTTGTAATATGTGTAAGTCTCTTTCTCCGTCTCTCCCTTGCTCGATTTAAATCGCGGCCTCACGCGGTCATTGCCTTGACGTTTCACTGCCAAGTTCGAAGTGAACGGCAGGAGAGCAACGCAGCAGGTTTGTATGTGCGAATGGCATAGTGGGGACCAATGAGCGCCCGAGCGAGAGAAAGAAATGATGAAATATAGTGCGAGCGCGAGTTGAAACGAGAGGGAATGACATAACCATCATCATCATCATCGGAGAGTCAGGAGATCGTAACGCGCGCGCGGTACATTCCCCCTCAGCAAAAGCACGTGTCGAGATGTCCGGGCATCGAAGTCTCCGACGAACACGCGTGCCGCTAATGCTCTGTTTCAGTAGTACACCAACGCGGGACAACGAAAATTATTGAAGCGTCTTTGATTATTTGATTGATGGTTGGATATTTTTTACCGATGATATACGACATGATAATATTATGATTGTCTTTATATTATATTATCTATAATTACTGATGAATGATTCAATAATTATTAATAGTAACAATAACAAATTTTAATGATAACCGTTAGTCAATTAATGTGTTATTGTTATTATTATCAATTTTGTATACTTTGTGCCATAGCAATTTTTTGGTTGGAGATTGGAGAATTAGAATGAAAATGTTTACCGATACTAAAATATTGTGCGTTCGTGAAAAAAACTTCTTTACTTCATCGCGAGCATCAGCCGAGGTGATAAGAAGAATCTACAGATAAAAGTTTTATTCGAGGCAAAAAAAAAACGTAAGTCTGGATGATCCGGTTATAGCTGCCGGTAGAAGTTGCGACTTCCCTTTTATTCTCATCGTCGTCGACGTTAGCTAAGTACACCGCATTCGACGAGAACGGGAATGAAGAATTTTTCGTAATAAGTAATAAGCGTCTATATCTACGAGCCAGGCGTACGAGCGAAAGAGATGAAGGTATAATGTGCCCCGGTCAGTGAAATAAACCAGTTGGTCTCTACTAGCGAGAGACCGAGGCAAAGCTGTGCGCGTAGCACGAACAGGTTTCATCAGCGGCGTCCCACCGTGCTCCCGATGCCGGCATTCGAAACGCGTGCGAAATATACCACCGACGGACTTGCTAATCACGCAGAACGATTCACCAAATTTTATTTCCGGTGAATTCTCGAGCGGAGCAATAATCGCCGTTTCGACGGTGAATTTTTTCTCTATTACACTGAGTGCACAGCTGCGGGTAGATTTTCTTTCTTCTTTTTTACGGACCCTTGTCTCTCTTATCGCTAACAGACGGGTAACTGTTTTGTGACCCAGGTAATAACCCGGATGTTTATCTTGTACTCGGGTGAGATACCACACGTTCCCTGCGTTCAGTTTTACTTTTTTAACGTTTTTGTTTTTTATTCTACCGCCAAGAATCGGGAGACTCTCAGGCTGAGAATAAAAAATAAAACTCGTAGTCGAGTTTTGTGCGTCTAAGAATTCCGCGTACCGATAGAAAATGACGTATTTTATTTGTATGAATACTCTCACGTTGATTCGACCAAGTGCGTGTCAATGAATTAAATCATTTTTACGGGTTCACGTCGTATACGCCGAAGAACGTGTATAGAAATATTAATGCCTGAGTTGGTCGTTAACGTGGAGCCTTAATTAATATTCTTTAATTTTACGATGCCCTTTTTTCATGTGATTTTACGACGCCGGCCCGAAGAAAATTACAGCGTGAGATTGACATGATTCATCAATTTTCATTCAATTAACCTTCCCACGCGGGACCACGAAAAATTAATTAAATACGAGACAAAGCAGCGAATGCTCGTTGGCGCATTGTCGGGAGAGACTCCAGCGAGAAGAGAAGCGATTGAAGAATAAGTCAAAATTGGGAGAGGGTGACGTACCTCTCGAGTCCTTTGAGCATCGTCGAGCTCTAGTGTTATGTCGGTTGTGGTAGAGGAGAAGCGAATAGCTCAGCTGAGCAAGCAGCGCGCTGGAACCGAGGCAGTGGCGGGGCCTTATACGCGGCGAAGAATGAAGATGAAGAATGGGCTCCGAAGATCTGCTCCGGTCTCGGTCGTCAGTCGGTGGTCAACCGTCTTGGAGTGAAGACGCGCGTGTAACGGACCATTCTCGATACTCGACGAAACTTCCCAAACCTGAAACGATTAATCAATTGAGAAGAAAAAAAAAACAATTTCCTCTATAAAGTGAAATAATTCCATTCGAAAATGAAGTGTTAAAAAAGAAACAAATAAGAAAAATGTATCAACGAAATTCGTGAGATGTCGAAACCCAAAGAGACAATCGTGTCAGTGACTGAATCTTCAAACTCAACTCGCGAATTATCGTCATTGCGGCAATAGTTGTAATTTTTATCTCTAACATGAACTCCGGAGGAAGAGCTTCGAGCACGAGTTCTCGCGATACCTGAAGAATATTCTTCGTATATCTGCGGTGTGTGCGGCGTCTCGAGAGTTTTCATTACCGAAGAATAATGAAATATCGTTGTTCGCAATGATCGCGAAGAGCGGCTGAAAGGGAGGCGAACATTTTGTCCCAGGAACGAAGATACAGAGTATTGTATTGTATATATATGTACGGTATAATAAATTAGCATAGACTGTTGTGTCGGACGAAGGCTCACGAGGTCCGTCAAGACCATTTGCGAAATAGCTCCTCTCCGTTGGGTTGCACGGAGAATAAAGGAGAAACGCATAAATAAACGAAGAGTCGATAGGACAAGAACAGAATGCCGAGAGAGTTATGCGCTACCCTCGATAACGATCGGGATTAAGGAAGAAACGAACCCTCGTGCGTTTGTCCGAGAGAAGAAGAAGAATAAGAAGAAGAAGAAGCTCGTATAATAGAATACTATAGAGATATTTGTATACGGTATCTGCATATATTGTATGCTACTCCGGAAGATAGAAACGATATTCGAGACAGTTTGAAAGATGGCTTCTATGTGCGGGAGTGGCAAGGGTCATCCCGGCTTGACCACGGGGAGTTTCTACAGGCCCGGCGGCTATCCTTATCAGGTGAGTCACTTCTCCTTTTTTTTCTTTATCCTTGAGACGACAGAGCTCGTCACAAAAAAATTGTGAAACGAAATACAATGTCATAAAAAATGCTTAACGCTCTTCCTTTCTTCCTACTAATGTCTAACTAATCGCCTCAATGGAGTACTCCATCAGGCTAAATTTAATTCGCCCATGTACATGAACCATTTTTGTATGGTTTTAAGATCAATATGATATTTTTGTGAGTGACGTTTGAAAATGGTTTATCGTTACCCTTCTGATATATGGTAATATACGAAACAACGTTTTGTCAAGGATCCACAAGATTTTCAAATTATTTACGAGATACTTTCTTGAAACTGTTAATCACTGGATTGATATTAATTAGTCCAAGAAAAAAATATTGCATAAAAGATATTATTCAAAATATCTTTATTGCTATTTATTAGTGTAAGAAAAATCCTACTGTGGAGTACTGAATGATCGTCCTATTTTAACATTCCTGAGCGTAACTCAAGCCAGGAAGCCTTCCCTTTCGGGAACCGGAAGCCGTTAGTTCTTCTTCAGCCGGTCGCGTCCTCGCAAGCGAAGAACAATCGCGAAGCTCAGCACGCGCTGACACGGGTGTACATCCCACTGAGAAACATCGCGGCAACAAGAAGCGAATTGCTCGGGAGCAAAAAAAAAAGAACAAGAAAGAAAAAAACAACTATACGAGCCCGATGCCTCATTCACAATTAAAAACATTTGTAGCGCGCTAGCACTAACGACACCTGGCTGTAAAACAGTAACGGAGTCGGAGCTGTTTAACATTGTAGAAGAGTCGGAGAGCGAATGAGCATGACTCGAATAGCAAAGTTTAAGGCGCGGGTGCCCCGGATGCTTGGAAGCAGAAAGGAAGAGAACCTTGGCCTTGTCCCCATCGAAAGAATTGCGTAAGCTTCGTCCCACGAACCGCAAGAAAGGAGCAAGTAAGCCTCTCTCCACTGAAATCATCTCCCGGCGACTCTGTGAGCATCTCTTTATCTTTCTCCATTCTTGCAATATCTTCTTCCCCGAACGTTGAACGATTTTACAGCTCGGGCGTGCACACCGACCAGCGATAATACCGGGTAACGTTGCCCCGTACGCTATCTCCCGCTTGTATTGTCTGCCTGAATCTCTATCTCTCGCGCTTCTCTGCCGCTCGATCGCCTCGGGTGAGAGAGTATATAACTTCGCGGTGATTCTCTTCTCTCGGTGCATTGCACGAGCTCGCCTGTATTCAAAAGACGGACGAATTGTGCCCCGTAGTTCTCAGGCTTTTCTCATCGTTAAGAGCCACTGAACGAGGGAAGGCCGTTAAAGCCGGGCGTCGAGACACCCCCGCGGCTTCCGAGACGAGACTCCTCTTCTTCTTCTTCTTCTTCTTCTTCTTCTTCTTCTTCTTCTTCTTCGTCGTCGTCGTCGTCTTCACGGTAAAGACAGTGATTAGCGGTATGCTAATCTGATGGACGAGAAAGATACCTCACGATATTCGGTAAACCCACGCGGGAAACTTCGCGAAAGATAATTCGTACGGTAAAGATGAAAATTGTTTATTGTCAGGATAATCTTTTGTTTTATAGAACCCGGTCAAGATTAGAGAATGATTTATTTTACGAGGATTTGTTTAAATTTTTGTAGTATTATTCAGCAAAATTGTGAGAAAGATTATTCGAGCTAGAGAGAAAAAAGTATTGGCCTTTAGGATTAGGATTTTGTTTTTAAGAATGATAAAAAAATCATCGATCCGGTTCTTTTCTTTCGATATTATTCAAAGACTGTTGCACATTTCCACCTCGGGATATATGAAAATTTGAGTGAGTAATCTGTGAAATAGCAGAGAGCTGACTGCACCTAGTTTTGTCGTTAATCCAACCCTCGTCTGTCGTAAGATTTTCCTCGTAAAATAAACTCCGAGAATCATAATAGCTTCGTTAACGCTGAATTAGTTAGCAGAAAATAGTTGCTCATCTCTGGCTCATTACCTGTGATTTGACGATCATAGCTCTCGGTTGTAATAAAACGTTGTACGTTTGTAGGATTTTCAAGTTCGCAAACCATTCACAACAAATACGTTACTGTTTGCTTTTTGCCATTGAATTCTTGGGTTTTTTTAAATATACCTTACGAGGAACTGTAAAGTTTTGGCTACTTGTTTAAGTCCCGAACGCGTTCATAGTGTTGTGCCTATTGTAGTTAATTCGTAACCAAATTGCATAATTTTACGAATTACTTATTTTATTTTATTTGCGGTTAATGCATGGTTGTATCAAGACATGAAGCGTGTTTTTTTTATTTCATAACCATCGAACGCGTTCGAGCGGTTAATATTGCCAGCGAGTAAAGTGCCGGCGCACTGACCTACCTGGCCCACTCATTGGAGTATCTCGTCGAGTTCGAGGATCGCCTCGTTTGAGACCCCACGGAACTCTTTGCCTCTGCCTATGCTTACTCCGCTCCATTTGCCTCTCTCTTTCTCTCTGGCCACTCCACTCGACCCGGCTGTATCTCCCCCGCGACTGTTGTACAGTTATTTAACTGGCACACTTCAGCCGGAATACCAAACGATCTCGAAGCTACGACGCTTATACTGTCCGCATTCGCGAGTCGAAGAGAGAGGACGAATAACTTGTACCGACATTATAAAACGTACAGCGGGCCGCGCTTGTATAATGCATCGGGAATTTCAACTTGAACTAGAAACGTTGCGTGGAGGCCAAGGCTGTTATACCTAAAGCGGTTCGACGCAGCTTTACCTCGGACACAGCAAAACGTCCGAGGACGACGCTGTCCTTGGATATTGAAATCTAATCCGTAACTTCTCGTGTCGAAATTTTAACCTTAATTCACGAGCGAATCATAAAATCGGTCATGGTATTTATTCATTTCAAGCACGACCTTAAGCGGCAAAAAAGTTTGTTGACGAAACTGAGAATCGGAAGAATCTAAGTCATTGTTGAATTTCAAATCGGAATTTTTGTTAATAGGATCAGCTTTGATTTTCATTATAGATCGCCGTTCATGCTTTTCGAAAAATCAAGGCTCGTCTGTAACAATAATATTGGAGCATCTTAAAGTCGCTGAAGAAATACCATTCTATTTTTCATAGAATGGATTAGCTATCATCGAACTTAATAATACAAATCAAATGCACAACATTGGAGCTATTGACGTCACTCTGTCGAAACCTCAGAAAACTTTGTTAATCCGATCAGCTTTTCCCAGATTTTATCATAGACCAGATCGACGTTTATCCCTTCCAATAATCCCCGAGGCGACGCACCTGACCCTTTTCAAGGAACAACCACTCATCCACATCCAATACCATTGTGTTATCGATACCCGAAGCCTCTCAGGTATGCAACGAGGCGATCTCGATCTTGGTATACACGCGATCGGTAGAATAAGGGAGTTAAGGGAGTCGCGAAGGCAGTGTGTGGGATTTTCATTCAGTAGGATCGATATCTCCGAAGCTCGAGACCCTCGTGAATACTTCCACTGCATCTTGTAGACACGCATAGCTTATATTCTTTGAATCTTGAGCAAACGATGTTCTCGTCGTCGTATTGCGATCGGGAGAGGATCCTTGACTAGACGAACCTCTCACGAGGTCCGTCGGGCAGTTTCTGTGGGAATTATTTTCTCGGGGCGCGCCTCTATAAAAATCTCACGCAGATGCTGTGTGTGTGTGCGCGCGCGCGTTTCCTAAGCCCGATCGAACCTCGAGTATGCAGAAGCAACCTCGATCCTTCACTTCTCGCAGTCGATCTTTTTATCATCTTTTTTATATCCCACGTTGTTATATACCCGTGGCAGTTCTAGTTGATAAAACGAATAAAGAAGGTCCCGGCATCGCCCACCGCGAAGCAGAAAGCGCGAGAGCCTCAAGATCGCGTTTACATAACAACACGCAAAGTCCCTCGAGAATATAAATTCTGGAGTGACGATGAACGCGAATCTTGTGTTCAGGCGTAACGCGTCTACGCGCCGCTGTGTCCTCCGAGGAATCGGATTTTTCAGTTTAACGAACGCAAGAAAACACGCAATGGTCTCACCTTGCGCGGTTTTTATTATCAAAGAGATCCATGACTCGTATAAAGTGTGGAGAATCCTTGGAGTTCGTCGCCTCATAACTTTCGTAACAGGCTAACGGAGCGTGCCCCCCCCCCCCCCTACTCTCTTAGGTTGTTACGAGAAATAAATTCTCAAGATTTCAATGGAATTCGTCGCTTCTTTGGAGAAGAGTCCGTGGAACCCAACAAACAGAGAGCCACACCTAAGAATCTTTTTTTTTGTGTTTCTCTTCGGCTCTCTAATTAGAAGAATTTTTTTTCTAACGGATATTATAACTATAATGTATACTGACCGAGTCTGCGCCCGCGGGGATTATCCATTCTCATCCTCTTCCTCGATCATCGAGTCATGACCTTCCTATCCTTTTTGTCTTCGACTCTCGGGAGACTTACGTAGAAGAGCAAGCGAGAGAAGACCACCAGAGAACTTGGGTGCTCACGGAGGACTACAATGGTCTCACAGTTCAAGTTCAACGTACCCGGAATATGGAAGAGACCGATAGTCTTTCCCGCCGCTTGCTTCGCTGAAAGTAAATATAAAAATTAAAATTGAAGAAAAAGGAAGAGAAAAAATTTGCGTGCAACCCAGAATAGTTTTGTAACGGAGAATCGAAGCCGAGCATTTTTTCCTTTTTCGCAGAAGCTGACTCGCCAGTTTTCCCACAGGATGCAAATAGACCAGCAGAAACTCGACAAAAAATATATCTCCGTGATTCAGAATAAGAGAATATATTGAATAGAGAATAGAAGACGATAATCTTCGGTCGGTGCGCTACACTTGCATTAAAATATACCCAAGTTTCCGTCTCCTCTGTGTACGGAAGATCTACACTCCCCCTCGCTATCTCTCGGGATTCAAGCACGTTTCGCCAAAGCTTACTTGAATGTACGCAGCGCGCATTCGACTTACACTATGCACCGCCCGTCCGAGTTCTTCGTTGCGCTTGAGCTCGGCCGAACGCGCACGGTGCACGATTCTCCCCTTCCCGATGAGGATCTGTGCTTCCGAGGTACATCGCCGAGAGTATCACACGTGTGTCCTCCGAACGCAATACGAGCTTTACACGTGTATTTACAATGTATCTCGGTACTCTCCTACCTATAAAACTCTTTCCTCTCACTCTCATCTCTCGTCGCATGTTCTACAGGCGAGATTCTCCCAGCGGAATGAGTGAAACAAGATTCCTCGGGTATGCGCATTCGCAAGAGGGAAAGTCATATCGAGTAATCTTGCGAAGCTTCATTTCGCATGGACCGCAAAGACAAAATTTTTCAAATCTCGTATAGTCATTAATGAAGAAAATAAAAAAAAAAATCGTCATGGCATTGAACTTGAAATAAAAATCGGGTTTAAACTCTTCAAACTTTCGAGTACCAACGAACTTTTCACCGTTGTTTTTTTTTCCCCGAAACTTTTGGAGTAAGTCATTGAACCCGAAAATTGTCCGTGTTAATTATGACCATCTCGTTTGACCGTTAAATTCGTTCCAACCTTTTGTTTCTCCCGTCGCTCACAAAAGCAACATTTACGAAAAGCCCGAGGGACTCCGACGCCGAAGAAATTGTGTTTTAAGTACACAAAGAATGGGCGTGATCGCCCTCTACCTCCAACACGGAAACCGCAGTCACCGCTTCGTAGATTGTGATCACTCGGGGTTCCTCCGCTCTCTTGTAATTACTGTAACCGTTGGGGCGACGTTGAGAATCATCTCGGAGAGTGAATCGTAGAGAAACCTTGTCGTGCTACCCATAGACTGTAGAATCTCTCGAGAGATTCCTCGTCGCTGCGTGGGTCGGAGATCTCGTGGAGGGATAACGGGTCTAAAGTCTTCCCGAATATAAGTGGCCCGAGGGAGACCGGAAGTTCTCCAGCCTGCCGGGCCCGGAGTATGTTCCCGCGAGGACGAGTCTCGATTTGCATCACGTACGTGCCTTTGCCCACCGGATACAACCATCTTTGTTTCGTCGTCATGTCATTTCTATTCAATCGTCGAAGTCGAAAATATTATTAACCCTAGACCCGCACCATATGCGGATCTCTCGCGAACCCGGCATCTTCCGCGCTGCGTTACGTTGGGCAACAAAAATTTACGAATCTTCGGCTCATTTGTAATAAAAAATCGACTCTTCTGAATATAAGCAACATGAATTGTTAATTTGTTACCTCGATATATCGTATACAATATAAATATAAATTATTCAAACTAATTATGAATTATTTCGAAAAAGAATAAGTTTCTCGTGAAACCGAATTTACGGGACAGTCCATGTGCGACGTTCCAATAGTGCGGATCGATCGAGCTTGGAATCGTGTTTATTCATTTTTTATTTTATTCGACGCGAAATGGTTGACTGGATAATCTTTATACGCGGAATGATGCGAAGAAACAGGTGGTCGTTTCTCGACATTATTGCCCTGCCGGTCCCCCTCGCGATATACGCTATTCCACCCATCAGCGACAAGTACGTTGCGTATACGACCCGAGCATAGGATGCATCTACCCGATAGCACATGTGCGTATACACAAGTTAAAGCGCTGCGGTGTGTTCGCGACGAGCGCGGAACGATCGAAGCCCGGAGTACTTTGCCCGAGAGATGAGAGAAAACTCTTCTTCGCGCGCAATCCACTCTCGGTCTAGGGGTCTCATTAGCGAGACAAGGACAAGAGCAGAAGAGCCTACACGCCGCGTCCTTGAGAGATCTTTGCACTCTATGGTGTGGCAGGAGGAATATCGCGCATCTTCTCTACTCGCTCGTTTTACTTTGAAGGCCGTACCGCGATGTCTACGACGAGCGAGCACCGGGAGGAAACTCGCCGTTGCTCTTCTTATCCGCGGTTTACTTTGGTCTCACTCGGCACTCGGCCGCGGGTCATTCGCTGCCTTCCAGACGATACCAATCGAGAGAATCCGCTTCGTACTGTTTGTTAGAATTGCGATACTATATCATTGAAATTAAGAGGATTCGTTGAGCCTTTGCGCCGTGTCGATTCACGGGCGGGCTTTGCTCACAGTGAAAGATTTAATATTGACTTGGCACAAAGGTCGAAAAAAAAATGACAAGAGAAGTATCCATACTTTAATGATGTTTTGCTTTTATGATAATTCTTTACTCCGTTAAAAAAGTTTCAAGCGCGAACGGATTTGTTTGCGGATAGCCACCAAAATTCTAGAAAATTTCGGAAGTAACGTGAATATCAACTCGTTGATATCATCGGATAAAAATTTGTTGATTTCAAAATATAGAGTTCTTTACTGCAAAACTGTAAAAACGGTTCATTGCCCCATTGGAATATGCAACACTTTACGGTACCCCGCCGAGTTTCTGAGGGTCAAACGCGAACGTATATTCTTTCTGCGAACAATCGAAGTTTGTTAATCCACGTGCTGATTAATCAAACACGATTGGTTATAATCAACTGATCGTTAACTCGCGTGTTTGCATCACTCATCGCTCTCGTGTTGCATTAAGCACCGCGCGATTCTTTGAGCGAAGCCAAGTTGCCCGTAAACTTTCCGCATTGCATATGAAATCGGGAATTTAGATAATTATGCAGCTACGTCGAATTCATATATGCACTAGGAAGGTATATCGCCGCGGTTGCGGGCTGCGATCATGAGAGTGAATTACGGATGCGTGATAGACACGAAAGGAAGTTGAAAACGAGGGGAAAAAAAAACACCACCTCAACGAAGGAAGAACGAGAAGAGGAGTTCTTGCTAAGAGCAGGTCGTGGGCGTTGGTAGTGTCTCTTCCGCCAGTTTTTTAATTATAAAAACAACTCCCACCTGAACCCAAGAGGAGGTACCAGCGCGCTGGGCAAACTATATCGCACGTGCTATAGTACCTTTTCGCTAGTACCGCGCGGTTCTTTTTATTGTAACTCTCAACTATACTTCTTTCATCGCGGCGCTTCTTCTGCTCGACACGACTCTATGGCTCTAATGATTTTTCAGATATATACATAAGCTCGCGCCCCCCGTATAGCTGTTACCACGCTTCGCGATCATCGTAGTTGGCCATGCTCGGTATCGCGACTTAAGTACTCACTGCCTGTTGCAGTTTATTCTCCTTCGTCTGTTAAAATATATGTATATATACATATATTTCATCTATGAATTCTTCTATGTATACATTGATTTGTCCTTCTTAAACTATCATTTCCGAAGAATCTAAAAAATGATTCGAATTCGCTGAAAAACTCGTGAAATTTTATCATCGCTATATCGAGATTCGAATTCTCTAGTATCGATAAATCTGGCCTCGATTCTATGTTAAAAACAAATGAAATCGACTCACGTACGGAGAGACACCGGTGTCGACCCAATTAAACAAACGGAGACACAAAAATACACGCCTAATAGGTAAATCGTGCGAGTTGATACATTCGCCATGTATTACGCGCGAAACGGGGCGAGCGTCACGGTTTTTCCCACAATGGTCAGGAGCGGCGAGTTTATTCTCAATAGCGTTCAGGGTCATCACTGTGAGAGTATGTCAATCGCGCTCGCGAATCACTTCGAGGCCGTATTAGAGACTCGATGATTATTGACTTCGTGCTCACAATTCTCGGAGATGCTTTGAATATATATTATTTTGTTCGGCGCGCCAATAATGATATCATTATCGCACCTCGAGTTTCAAGCTAATGATTATATCAAGATCATCGTTGCAATCGTCGATCTTTTGCAATGCGCATCTTCCACGAATGATCATCATTGATTCAAACAATAGTACAAAGAATTTCGTCATTGAAGATATGTAACTGATTGCTAAAAACGAATCACAGATACTGAAAAAAGAAGGTTATTTTTTTCCATGACAAAAGAATTAATTTTTAATTTTTTTCTTTTGTGACTTCAATAAACATTCCATTTAATTCAAATTTGGTGGAAGTAAAACCGAATTGTATTTTCTAGACTGTAAGGTATCAAACGCATCACCACTTCTAATGAACATAACGATCTAACGGCTGCATTCAACGGTTTATACTTTACTGGCCGCTCGACAAAATATTTCTTAATTATGCCATTTGTTACTTTTATTCTGTTTGGAAAAAAGTTCTCATGATTTACCGCTCATTTAAAAAATACAATTCAACTGGATAAATTCTGAGGAAACGTATTTGTGTAATCTAAGAAAGTATAAGCGGAAAACAAAATGTGTTGTAAATAAACGCTTGATTAAAAGGTCTATGTCACGAGATTAGTTTTTATCGATTCTACTGACAATGAAGATAAATATCAGAGACTGAGTGAACAAATGTTTTGTCCCCAAAAGATAAGAATCTCATCTTCAACAATCTCAAACGAGGGAGAAAATGATATTGTTCAGCGACGAACCTTTCATGCAAAAATCTATGCACCGTGATTTTTCATGTTTCTCACACACAGAAAAATTATCTTAGAGTTTTAGAAATTAATTTCAAGACAAATACAATCGCAGATGGGCGATCAAATTTGACCTTCCATGCAAGCCACTTTTGTACCTTCGATTATTTTTTTTCCTGCCGTTGAGAAAGATTGGTTAATTGAGAGAAAAACGATTAACAATAGTCGAATTCATGAAAAAACAAATTGTCGCATCAAAGTAAAGAATAAATCGCATAATAATAGTCGAATAGGCAAAGCGTCGTTTCACGAAAAGCACATGCGAAAAATATTGAGAAAGAAATGAATCGTAAGCATTTACCAAACGCCGCATTCTCGCAAAACGAACGCTCGAAGGCTTGGTTATTGACATAACCTTTTGTCGAAATATCACAATTAGGTTTGTTTTGTTTCACATAATAATCATCGTTTCGACTCACGGCGGCGGATGCAAAGTGCATATGTTATAACGAACAAATAAACTATTATAACCTACAAATAACGACCGCGTGTACTAACCGACGCCCGGCAGCCGGCGAACTGAACCGCCTGTGGCGACGAACGCATGCGCGACGCGTAGTGTTTCGGCGGATTGATGAACTCGTAGGTAACCCAACAGCGTGTGTTGTTTTGTCGTAGCATCGACTCTTGAGATTCACGATCCGGATTTTTCGCATTACAAAAGCAACGTAAATTTTTCCCTCACAATCAAGAATCTGTCCAGACGCTCTTCGAGACGTGTCGATCGGAAGTTACACTTCCGGGATATTACTAATTGTATTCGATCAAGAAACAAAAAGGTAATTGAACTCAAACAAACTGTGTATTGTAGCTCGCGAACTATTAATGTTATGCAAGCCACTGTCGTATTGCTCGCTTGGTTTTTTCATAACGCATTTTTTTTTTCACTCTCTTATTTTTCATCTCGTCACGCACTCACGGCACTCGAAGCCCCGTCCAGCTCGACGACCATTACGGTTCATTATTCAATCGTAAAGTTTGGGCTTTCGTTTCACGCAGCTAACAGCCCGCGAGAGACCGGGTTCGCGGCCTCCGGCTTTGTGGTCATAAAAAAAAAACCACCGGAGCTTCGTAGTTCCTACACTCCTTCGGGGACCGAGCGTCGTCGCGCTTCGTTAACGACTGGATTTCCCTCGCATCAAGGCCCAGACGCACAGTCAAATAATACGAGAACAAAGAAGCGTGAAAAAAAAAAAACTTCACGATCGAGACTCAAGGAAATTGTCTCGAAGGGGCAAGGCGAAAACCTTCGTAGTTTTTCTTTTTCCGTTTTTTTTTTTCATATTCCTTTTTCTTTCACCGGCTACGATATTAGCCACGACACGAAAAGTCTCGGTTAATAACAAACGCTCGTAATTTTTCATTGGATAATTATCATCCTTTGGATTTCCGCAATTACGCCAAGACTTATATAGCGTCCGATGGCACGAGTGTGAAATTTACGAAGCGCACACAACGCAACACAACGCGGCGCACAGGCGCGAGTCTTGATGACTTGATGCGGGGATTACGGCAGCGCGAGGATACGGCACGTGCCGCGAACTATAACCGTTTCTTCGGGCACATGTGTTCAGCAAGGTATAAGAAGTTATGCCTCTAGCCAATTTGATATACCACTATATTATTCTTTCCCGGTTCGTTTCGTTTGACAACCGATAAATTTCTAACGGTAGATCACACCTGCTGAATGCGCAAACCATTCTGTCATTCTGTTTTGTACGGTAAATGGCCCGTTGCAAAGTTGTACAATAATCGCAAAATATCGAAGCACGTGGATATGTTTTTCTTTCTTCTACTCTTCACGCTCGAAATAGTCATTCGCCATTTCTCGATTCCATCGAATCACTGTGTCATCGGACAGCGGACGAATCAGCATATTCATTTCCTTTCCGTCTACGAGTTTCGATAAAAATTCATCTGAAGCATCGATTTATAGCCACGCAAAAATAAATATTCTATTTATAGACTTATTATTTTTGTTATGTATCATTTGCTGTTTTGGCGAACAGGATTGTTTGCAATGTACCCGAAATCGATTTCAAGATATTTTGCGAACGGTATTTGTCGTTTATATACATGGTTTAGATTTTTTTTTTCTCAAGTAGTCATGGCGACTAAATCGAGCTCAAGATCAAAATTGTCACAACTGGAATGGTAAGGCCATAAGGCATGTTTCCGACGATGCGAAGATACGATATCGTCGTCTCGTTAATAATCTCGCGATTATATCGCTCATAGCCGAGGCGTGTAAGACTTTTTTTTCATCTTCTCAATACAGCCTCTTCCTAGTACGATGAGAGACGAGAGGCGAGAGTTGAGATGAATTCAGGTGAATGAACGCCCCGCGCGTCGTTACCGCCAAAGCATATATCAGGAAACCGTGACAGATATTATTATAACAGTATATTCGCCTCTACGCCACGGCCACAGCAGCAGTAACATTTCTTCCTGTGCCGCTGCTGCTGCGGCTTTCCCTCCCCGCCCGCCGCTTATGTATACCATGCGTACGTGCGGAGTCAAAGTCTCGCACGCTTTGCATGTGTCGTTCTTCGAGGTACCGCTAATCGTAATGTTACAAATTTTCAGGACGCGAGCCGCACCTTCAATCCTCTTTTTTTCTTCTTTCCCCGTAGTATTCCCCGGTATTTTTGGGACTTTGAAATTCTTTTCGCCTTTCTCTCGCACTGCACGCGTTCGAATTCCTCCCGAGTTTTATCGTAAAACCGTTAGTCGAAGCCCGAGAGTACCGGAAGCCTGAAACAACATAGAGATAATATTCTAATTAAATCTTTATGAATTACTTAATTTTACGTAACCGGACGGTAATCGACGTGACGAGAAAACATAATTACAAGTCAAAGAACGAATGTATATTGATTGAAATTTTCACCCTGATAAATTTTTTTTTTTTTTTACAGAACGATTATTATCTGCCACCGAGGTCAGCGTGGTCGAGGGTACCGGCACCGCAAGCCACGAAGAAGAGCCACACAAGCGCGAGATGGAACGTTTGCAGCAGCGCTGTTCTCTTCTTCTGGGTCGTTCTCGTATTCGTGATCGTTTGCGCGATCGGTGGCCTCGCTTTTTGGATGGGATGTAAGTTTCTGATGCAGTTGAGCGACGGGACACATATGCGAACACGGGCGCACATACCCTCTGTCGTTCGCGCAATGCATTATTCATGAAATCATAAATGTTTGAAGCTAAAATATACTTTCCGTCGCGATTCGCAACGCAGACGACACATTTAATTTATCGTCGCAACTTCGGTTTTTTTCTTTCGTTGATTTGTAACTCACGAAATTGTTTTGTGTTTTCAGCTTTCCGATCGGATTCGAAAAATGGTAAGTGGATAAAAACAAGCAATGGGCAGAAAACGGAATAGAATTAGGATTCTTCAAGACGAAGGTTTCTTTCCTTTTTCCTAAATATCTAGAGAATCGCATTTTTTGCCGAATAATTTTCTCATCGAATGTTGAACGTTTTTTTGATTTTGCCTTTTTTTTTTCAGCAATTGTCGGTTTTTCGTGTAGCTTCAGAGTAACGAAGGGTGAACGTTACAATCCAATGTTGAAACTCAACACGAGCATGGTATTCCGAGAAAAGGAGCGCAAGTACAAAAACATCGTGAGTAATGTTCGCTCGACTATTAGACGCGTCGAGAGTGCAAGAGAGGAGACACTGTAATTAACCGGCAATAAACTAGATTTTCCCCGAGAGCTATTAAAACAACTCCGCGGCCGAGCGAGCCCGCGAGCAGTTGATGCGCGCGAAGAAGTCATTCTAATTCGTCACTCGCTCGTGTGTTCGCAGTTCGAGATTCTCTTCAGACGTAGCGTCCTTGGCGGTGCGTACAAACAGTCGGTTATAGACAGATTCGAGAACGGCACACTCAAGGTCTTCTTCAGGCTCTACTTGGACCGTAGGAAGATACCTCGCACCATCACCAACATCGAAGATACCGTCGAGGATATTATAGCGAAGGAAACGTACTCGTCTGCTTCGCTCTTCAAAGACATGGAGCTCGATCTTACGAGTGTATCGGTGAGAAGTAAGTTTCCGATTAATCAGTCGAGTCATTTTCGTTTCATTGCATTTTTTTTTAACAACATTGAAATTTTCAGGAATAAGCACCGAAGTCGGAAGAAATCAAAAACCAAATTCACAGCAGCAGAGAAACACGATGATTACGAAGAACGGTCTGTTACGACCGAGTAGAAATAGTACACTGATGGCGGGTACGAAGATAAAGCCGAAACCGACGAAAATGGAGCCGAACGAGGCGGACGTTGACTTTTCCAACATTCCGACGATTCAAGGAACCTACCAAGCGACGAAGGTAAACATGACGCGCGGTAGTACAAAGACAGAGACCAGAGTGGGATCTGGCACGATAAGCATAAAGAAAGATTCGCGGGACGAGGCTACGGTGACCGAGAGTAATGACAAGGTCGTCGAGACGAGCACGACGAGAGAAGAAATTTCTACGGTACCAGCAACATCTGTCAACGCCGAAGAGATAACTACCGATAAGATCGAAAACGCCGCAACGGATGCGACCAAGATAATCGACGTGACGAGGAAAAATAATGTCGAAACGACGACGCGAGCCACGAGCACCGTTACTAAAGACCCGTTCAAGGACTTTCGTAAACCGGACTTCGAGACGTCGCCGTGGAAACCAATAATTCCCGATTTTGTGAACACCGAACTGAAAATATTGCCGGTGAAGGGTCAAGAAACTACGGCCAGACCGCAAGTGGGCACGACGAAGATACCTAAGATTGTTCAATCGGAAGTAACGGAAACGAACTCGAATCTCAGAGAAACGACGGAATTCGCGGAAACAGAAGTGACGCGATTCAGCCTCGAGCCCATAGGCTTGACCTCATTCGATTCTTCCGAAACGGCATTTCCGCACGACAGAATAGTGCCGCAGGAGATGGTTAATTTTAGGCCCAATTCGAAGTTCAAGAATAAAATTCCAAGTGTCGAGGAAAGCGTTAGTCAGATATCACCGGAAAACCCGGAGATCGAAGTTTCCGGACAGTTGCCGCCCGAAACTTATGAGCTTCATCTTGGAACTTCTTCGGGATCCATGGCAAAGCCGATTAATAGAGAATCCTTGGAGAGCAAATATGTCATCGCCGTTACGAACCCCACGAGATTTGGAGGTGAAGATTTTGTACCGGAAGTTCCGGCTTTGGTAGATTTGACGAAACATTCGTGGACCACGAGGCCGAGCTTGGTACTTCCGGAAGACAATGCGGACGTAAAAATCTCGGGTGTCGGAGTCGCCGAGCCCGTTCTCGATTTGGATATTGATCTCGAGAGTAGAAATCGTTTCTCCGATATTCTCGCTGTGGATCCTACGGAAGAAAAACCCGTGCGAGATCGCAAGGTCGATCAACAGCAAGCTCAATCACTGAACGACACGGTACAGCAACAATCGCCAGTTTACACGAGTTACCGAACACCTGATTTGAACGGTGGGGCTAAACCGAGTCTCGTCGACAATCCTGGTACTCTCAAACCTTTCAGGCACACAATACCAGTCGACAAAATAACTCCGGTTCTTCCGGAAGTCCCAGAAAAGCACATAATTCCCATAAAAATTATCGACGTAAATTCTGGTGAGCAAGATAAAATTTTACCGGTAAAAGTCGAAACTTTCGATAAGATATTTTTTGAGAAAAATAAGAGTTCGCCACTGATCGACGCTACATGGAAAAATTCGCCGAATATTGAGGTTGAAGCGGGAAAAATTCAAGACACGATAGAAATATCGGAAGAGCCGCCGAAAAATACTTCGTACGATCCGGAGGAAACTATAGACGGTGGAATAATTCTTACACGTCCGACGACCGAAGAATATTCCGAAGTTTTGCATCCGAGTTACAACAATGGTGAGAAATTGGTCGTTCAACCGGAACTCACCAGCACGACTTCCGAGGACTATCCTTCGAAATTCAAAGATATCCCGAGAAATTTAACGTTCGTTGAGGTCGACACGATGGTCCATACCCCCGGGGAACATGACATATCAACGGAAATTCCGCAAGAAGAAATATGGCAGCCGAACAACGAAGCTACTAGTCTCGAGGGTGGAAAGAAAGTTTACAATGACACGCTAAAGGCTTACGTTGTCGAGAATTTGGCGACCCTTGCGCCAGCGAAAAGCAACACCGGGGTCGGCAGACCACTCAGGCCAAGGCCGAAAATTGATAAAGATAAAGCAACGAGAGTTCTGGAAAAGAGTTCGGAAACTTCGGAAGGCGTTCGCGAGGACGTTGAGCTGCTGAAGCGACTCTTCGGCCTTCCAGGTCAAGAACATAGCGCAGCCGCTGAAGAAAACTCTCACGGGACCGATAAAACTTTCGTCGATTCTTTGGATACCAAGGAGAAACACGATCTGAGACCGGAATTAAAAGAACCAATCGTCGAAGTCGTAACTTCCATAAGCACCAAAGTCTCATCGAAGGTAAAAACGGATCAGGTAGTTTTGCGTTTCGAGATAACGAATTCAACTTCATCGCCGGAAATTCACCAACCACCGCCCAAAGGGGAGGAGAATCGAGCCTTCGGCGATGACGGGGAGTCGTCCAAAGATCCGAGCGAAAGATTGTACGCCTGGACGGAGGAGCGCCCTCCTTTAATCTCGGCGGATTTGAAGACTCTTCAGACTTTCGACCGAAAGATATCGGCCGACGAGCGTGATTCTATACTCGAAAAATTAAAGCAATTCGCCCAAGTTCGAACGGACGTTGACGACGGGAAAGAAACTAAGAAAAACACGAGCGAACCGGTCGATTTAATGACGCTGATAGAATCGCAGACAAAACATCCGCCTCTAGCACCGTCCTTCGAAAATTACGAGGAACTAAAGAAATTCGCCGATGTGGCAACGGGAAATTCCGGCAATTCACCGACGAGAAACTCCACCGAGGGTAGTTTTACGCTGAGTCGCGACGGTGTCGAGGTATCGACGAAAATTCTTCACAAGGCCGAGGATCGATTGGACAAGAAGGTTAGCTCGACGACCGAAGAGAACGAAGAAACGACTCTGGAAGTATGCACTGGTTTCGCGTGCAACGACGGAAAGTGTCTGCCATCTGAGGGACGTTGCAACATGCTCGGCGAGTGTTCGAACTCCGAAGACGAGGCCAATTGCACCTGCGCCGATTTTCTCAAAGCTCAACAGCTTCATCTTAAGATCTGCGACGGTATAGCCGATTGTTGGGATTATTCGGACGAGAGTGACTGCGATTGGTGCTCCGACGGACAATTCGTTTGCGGGAACAGCAGAACGTGCGTTGATCAGACCAGAGTTTGCGATGGTTTCAAAGACTGTCCCAGCGGCGAGGACGAGAAAAAATGCGCTGCTCTGATCGAGGACGACGCGGAGACGAGTTCCGTCGATCAGCATCTCACCACTTCGATTGACTTCGTTACCGAAACTGGTTACGAGAATCCGTTCAACGATTCGAGCGACGAATTCGTAGATCAAGGTGCATCGATCGGAGACTCAGCCGATACATCGGAACGGGAAAATCTCCGGCTTCCAGAAGATCAAGAAGCAGTTGAATCGATCCTCGAGACAACGACCTTCAGGATCATCGCCGAAGAATCGCCGCACTCTCATCACGGAAAATCTCCGAAATCTTGGCGTTTGGAAAAATCGAAGAACGGACCTCACGCGGGAAATTCTCTTCATGCATCTGGAAAATTTGGAAATTCCTTGGAGAAAAATCAGATTCACAATGAAATTAATGGATACAGCGATCGTGGTTTTTTAAGCGTTAGAAAAAATGGTAAATGGGGAAAGTTGTGTCTCAGCGGTATGAACAATCTTCTCGAGGAGAAACGAACTATCTGGACAATCGAGGATCTCGGTAGAGCTGTTTGCAAAGCTATAACTTATCAGTGAGTAGTGGCGATTGAAAAATCATATAATCGAAGAACAGATATTAAATTGCAATCAATTGATCAATCAATTGTTTTTCTCAGGGATTACGAACGAGTGGAAAAAGTCTTAGACGACAAGCCGGGAGACGCTAGAATGTACTACAGTCTGTTCTACAACGAAATCCAATCGGAAAAAACGAGCCTGACGTTCAGACCTTCGGACTGTCCGAGCGGTGAAGTGTTGAGAGTCAAATGCAAAAATCTCGAGTGCGGCATCAGAACCCATACGACTTCGCAAGCAAGGTGAGCGAAATCTATTCATTTGTCATTGCAGTCGCGTGTATGAGCTGCATGTATTAAAATTCAAGAGCTCGATGTTACAGAATCGTTGGAGGTGGTAGCTCAGCTGCGGGAAGCTGGCCCTGGCAAGTGGCTCTCTATAAAGAAGGAGAGTATCAGTGCGGTGGCGCTTTGATTGGAGAACGTTGGATCGTATCCGCCGCTCACTGTTTTTATCAGTAAGCTTTCACAATTGTAGAAATTTCCGTCATACGTCACTATAGTGAAATTTCATCGAACCATAAAATCCTTCTCATTTTAATAATGATTCATGAATTAGCGATTGTCAATCTATCATTGAATGCTAACTAGTTGCTTTTAATCTTCAATAGTACTCAAAACGACTACTGGGTAGCTCGAATCGGCGCGACTCGTCGAGGAAGTTTTCCCAGTCCTCACGAGCAGCTGCTGCCTCTCGACCAAGTATCTCTCCATCCAGAGTACATAGACAACGGTTTTATCAACGACGTGGCCATTCTTCGGCTCGAGACTCCGGTAACTTTCAGCGATTACGTGCGACCTATTTGTCTGCCGGCTAACGAGCCGAAGAGCGGTACGACCTGCACCGTGACCGGATGGGGTCAGTTGTATGAAATCGGCAGAATATATCGTAAGAACTTTAACACGTCAAGAATAACGAAAAATACGACGCATTTTCACGAAGTTAAATAACATTAATGAAATTGTAAACTTACGCAGCCGACACACTTCAAGAGGTCGATCTTCCGGTTATATCTACGGAAGAATGTCGACGAAAAACGCTGTTTCTTCCTCTGTACAAAATTACCTCCGGCATGCTGTGCGCTGGACTCAAAGACGGTGGAAGAGACGCCTGCCTCGGAGATAGCGGAGGACCGCTGGTCTGTTCAGGGCCCGACAATAGATATACTCTTCATGGTAAGTTCAATAGCCTATTCTTTATTATATTTGGTTATTCGTCGTTGATCAATTGATTTGTTGCTGTTATTTATACTCCTTTTCGTTAAGTTGCTTATTTTTATTTGGATCTATTCTCTTGTTGCGAACAGGCATCACGTCGAACGGATACGGATGCGCGAGGCCCGGAAGACCCGGTGTCTACACAAAAGTTCATCATTACCTTCCATGGATCGAGCGTACGATGTCGAAGCTGGATACGCCGTCCTCGGTACCGACGTGCAGGGGCCACAGATGTCCTCTTGGCGAATGCCTCCCGATGTCCCGAGTCTGCAATGGATATCTCGAGTGTTCCGACGGCAGCGACGAGCGTGATTGTCCACCCGGCAATCACCGATGAGTCTAAATCGTAGCCGATAGAAAACGAAAAAAAAAAAAATGCGTTCGTGCAATAAAATGTATAAATAGAAGAAGACTGTTAAACAAAAAGTAAAAAAAGAAGAAAAGGGGATGACTAAACGGCCAAGTAGCTTCAACATCGAAGCTACAGCTGTACCTCACCGTGCTACGAGTTAGGACTTAGCTGTGTTTGTGATAATTATTAATTTTTAGATTGCGTAAAACGCACAATTCTGTGAGTCTCCGTGGCTTGCATTTATTGATTTACTTCATGCGAAATTCCCAAAGAGACTCGTGGAATTGTCGCAGGAGACCTGGCATTTTGGTTTTTTTTTAAATAATAGTAAAGAAATCTCAAGGCCACGTCGACGATTATTGTCGTTGCAACACTATCGACTCTCATAATTCATTTGTTTTTTTGTACCAACAAACTCTGTATATATATTTTTCGAGTATTTTTCTTTGTTTAGTCGACTGTGTAACTTAAATAAAGGAAATTTATAAGTAAAATATCACATTGATGGTATATCCGTTATTTCTTTTATTAAGAGATTGAGTTAAATAGACAGTGAAAATAATTTTCGTCGCAAGTCGGGGGATAAGGAAGGAGGATGGGGCGATAAGTCGTCGGCGTCGCGGGCGGCGATGATGAATCTTCGGCTCGCTTCGCATATTCGATTATTCGCAACGCTTTATGCATGCTCGCGCGGGAAGGGGATTAAAACGCTAGCTTACGTCCTAAGGATTAGCATGCGAAACTTGTTTCGTTTCAATAAATCTCATGACGAATGTTCGAGGATTGGAAGCACCGAGAGCCAGTCTCCCACAAAAAGTTTCAAGCAATTCCATTCGCGGATACACAATTTGTCAATTTCGAGTATACTAATAAACGGTTGGGAGGGTTCAGAAGGGGACAGATCGATATGGGGAACGGGGATGGGAAGAAGGGCGCGGACAAAAGTTCTTTTGTTTTCTTTCTCTTTTGTTGCTATTAGAAACGGTGTAAATGTATAAAAGTACGGGGAAGGGGGAGATGTGGAAACTTTTGTCCAGCCTAAATCGTCTAACAAATTCATTTCGTCGAGCGTGCGAATTTGCGTCACGCTTCAAAACACACAACATTCTCGTTGTTTTTTTTCGTCGAATTTACGGTAACTCGAGTAATTGTAATTTACCCATGACAAAAGATATACAATTGAGGATGATGACGATGATCTGATTTCGAGTGATACTTTTTTTTCGGAATAATAAGTCGAGTGAACGTTAGAATCGGTCTTATCGTGAACATACACACGATGCTCGCAGAGACGATAATAAATTAATAATTGATTCATGATTTACGAATAATATCGCTAGCGAGTTCGTAGAATTACGATTGGATATCTTTTTTTCCTTTAGGCTATCGATCGGGGCTTACGGATATTGTTTTACTTTCCAATTTATCCAAGCGAATCTACCGCGGTTGTACTCAATCCCTTGGGACTGACAGTCGTCTTGAATTGCTCGGGCACCGGGTACTCCGTCTGCAAAAAAAAAACAGACAAAAAACAAGTTACGATTTGTTGAACATAATTTCAAATTTGTTTTATTTGAATGTATCGAATATTCTCATTTGTATCAACGATAAGACAGTCAAGGTGTAATGATTGAATATGAAAATATAACTTACATAATCGCCGTTTCCCTTGGGCACCATGACGTTCATCTCGCTGGATTTACTGCTGATAAGCTCGACCTCGAGAGACTCGGGACTCAAGTACATCTGGCATCCGTCAGTCTTGTCGATCGAAATAGTTGGCACTTTACCGAGCACCTGTCGCATGCAAACAGAGAAAATCCAAGGATGAAAATAACAAAACAAAAGGCTCGCTGAATGACATTTTCTCAATCGGGTCGTCTCGCGTGTGACGTTAAATATGTCGTTCGTTCAACCGAGTGTCGTCGCGATACGATGAGCAGTGAGTGATCGGCGATTTTCCCGAGGCAAAACGACAACTTGGATTCTACGCGTTTTCGGATTATTTCTTGTGTCAATTCTTTATCGCTTATATGCCGTTCGCTCGCGTATGCGGAAAAATGCGCTGGCAATTCGGTGAGTCTAAGAAAGAAAATACCAATTTTAAAAAACTTCCAACCTCTAACGTGAAAAAGAAAAAAGGCAAATAAATAAATAACGCAGGTGGTAATCTTCAGCCTGTGCGAATGATCTGCGAATTCGATTGGCGCGAATGTCCGTCGGCGATAATAAATTACATATGGTCGGAGATCGTTACGGACGTTGTGGAATGTTTGACGAACGAGTGGATGATCTGGAGGGTAAGAAGTTGTCTTTCAGTCCGTAGATAGAAAAAGATTCTCACTAAATTCGATTGGTTAGTATCAAGAGAAAATGTCTTTTTTTCTCAAGATGATAGCAATGCTGTTCGTGTGCGCATTACTCGTTCACACGATATATTCCAAGACCAGATTGATGGAGGAGACAACGGTTAATCGCGAAAATCTCAACGTTGTCGGCTGCAAGGTACAAGATTTGGAGCTCAAAGTTAACATATTGACCTACAAGATGCAGTACGGTACTTGGCCGTTGCCTCGACAGATTCGCGGCACCGGCATCGATAGTGGGATCCGTAACGTTAGATTGACACTGACGAATTCGAACGATCGTAACGCGTGGCTGAAGCACATGCTGCTGAGGTAAAATTAACTCAATATTTCGTTGATTTCGTAATCTATAAAACATCGCTCAATGCTGCCGAATCTTTCAGCCCTTCGGAGAACGCCGAATTCGTGCCATTCGCGAAAATAGGACCTCGATCGGTGCGTTGCCTCACAAAGCTCATAAACCTCGAAACGAAATACATGGCTTCGCGATTCAGTCGCGAAGCTTCGCCGGCATCGAACAAACTCAAATCTTCCAGTAGCGAAAAATCTATAAAGTACGAGAAAATTTCGATCAACAGTTCGGACTCCATCGACAACAGAGCCGGCGACAAACCCATACCGAGGAGCGAGGATTTCGGGTTGCGGCAAAAGGACTCGACGAAAAAGTCGACAAAAGATCCGAACTGTTGGAGCGAGACTCAGGTGCTCAAGTATCGTGACCATCCCCGAGCATTCTTGAGAAAAGAGTTTTGCAATCTCAACGACGAACACAACGCAAAGAAAATCGAGCGAATATTCACGAGTTCCGAAGACCGTGACGATTCTGTTCAGATATTAAAATATACGAAAAACATGCCGAAGAAATCATCAGCGAGTGCTCGGAGATTCGAAGAGATCAATACGAGTCCCGGGGAACTAGTAGAGTCGGCGCTGTGGCCGAAATATCGCGAGAACTCGAAAACCTTCGCGAGACAGCGTTATGAGAACGAGGCTGCGAAAAAGCTCGCTGCGAGTGTACGAAAATCCGAGGAGATTAACATGAGTCCCGAGGAACGTGTGCACTCGACTCACGAGACTTTACATCAGGTTAAAGAGAAACTAGAAAACCTTCACAGCGTTCTTCGTACTTGCGGAAGCACCGACGCGGCGTCGAAAACAAAGGAGGAAGTGTCCTCGAAGAAAGAACTCGCCGAATCCATACTGCATGATCTGAAGAATTTGGGCAATTTGCCAACCGAGAGCGAGAGCGATGGAAAAACTGGAGACTATGTTTCCGGACCCTTGGATTCGAACACGGACGAGAGCCAATGTCCCAAAGAGGAAACCGACAGCACGAGCGAATTCGAACAATGCCGAAGCGATCGCGATTCTTCGTCGGCTCGAAGCTACGATGATTCTTTCAAGATTCTTAATAGTCACAAAAAAGCAAATGCAAAAAATTTCTACAAGGGCTGCACGAGCGAGAACAATGTTGAGGATACAAATAATGAGAACGAGTCGACAACTTACCGAGAGGCGGAAAGTTCTTCAGAAGCAGAGGCAATCATAGCGCCAAAAATACTTCCGATAGATTCGTCGGGCGACGAGAGGCGAAAAATCATGAAATTCTGCGAGGAAGCTGTACGGCCATCCTCGACTTCAAGTCAAACAGAATTATCAAAAGACAGCGATGCGGAGAATAAATCGAACGCGACGTTACTGCGCGAAGCTCTCAGATTCAAGAGAGCTCTTCTGACCCAAATAAAGTTTGGAAATGAGGAAAAAACATCTGTCGAAGTGGACAATTCACAAGACAGAAAGAGCGAGGAGAGCGACGGCGAATCGGACGAGCCGCACTGGCCGAATGTGAAGAATTACTTTCAATCGAAGCTCTTAGATATAATATCGGAAGAACAATCGGCCAGCAGTTCCACTGAAAAAACTGGCAAGACTTTCGCACTGGCAAAAGCGTCGACCGGAAAAGAAGCAGCTGAAAATGCCAACGAAGTTTCAAATGAAAATTCTGCCAACTCGAAACTCGTGTTAGTCACCGAATCTTCGGAATACTTCAGTCTAAGTAATTTGGACGAGAAACTCATGGCCGAATCGGCAGTTAACGTGACGAGAAACGATGCGATCGAAACTAGCAACGATCGTACCGAAGACGAAAAAGAGAGAACGGAAGAAAATTTGCACAAAAATATCAACGATCTCGTCAACCAGAGTGTTCAGAATATTCGCGAGTACATTGAAGCGTTCTCTCAGTTGCAGAACGACGCTATCGTCGAAACGAAACAAGCTATTATCGACGATCAACCGCAGAGTCTCGAGTCTCATTTGAAAGAATGTTCAAGCGAGGATAGCATAATGCATTTCGTAAATACCGTCGCAAAGGCCGATTCTGTGTGCGAGCAATTGCCAAGAAAATTGTCGGAGCCACTGATAAATAGTCTCCTGGATTTGGAGTCGACAGAGTCGGAGGACGAGTCACCCGAGAATTCGGACTACAAGCCAGATTTCTCTTTGAAACGGCGTCCGGGTTCCATATCCCTTGCTGAGCAGAATTCCTCCGTACAAAGCAACGAATTATCCTCTGACAATGTCGATTCGCGTTCCCTCTTCGAATCCGCTCATTCGGAAATCCCGGATGATGATCAACTCGACGCGGAAGTTCTATCTTCAGAGCCGTCGTGCAAAGAATTAGTGATGGATTATTCGTTGGAGAGCGACAGCGATTTCACCGATGATAAATTGTCCGGCACGTTGAATCTCATCGAATTCGAGGAAGATAACGAGCCAAAGGAGAAGGACGAATGGGACGAGAGAGCTCGAACTATCGACAGTCCATTGACCGGAAGAACTGTTATAAGAGCTGTCAGCAGCTCCGCCAGCAATATACAAGCTGACTCGACCAACGGGAGTATCGATTTGAATGGTGAATTCGACGACACCGTAGGACTTCGAGATTCCGAAATAACGCGCCAGGCATCGCAGCAAAACGTCGTGCTGGACACGAGCAGCCTCTATTTCACCGACGACGTTTCGATTTCCGAGACGAAGGAAAATCCCGCGGTAATTTTTGATGAAACTTTGGATGATGTATCGGACAGCAATACTTGGATCCTAGAAAATCCTCAACAAGCAACGAACGAAGATCGCGAAGTAATCGAAACAAGAGATTCGGCTATTAGCGAAACTCTGACCGACTCCACGGAGATGATAAAAATTGCGGCAAAAGCTAGTCTCGAAAATGGGAATAAACGACCAAATTCCGGAGATACGATTGTGAAAAAAGACATCGACGAAGAAGAAACCCTAAATAGAACGGGAAATTTGAGTAGCGACACTTCAGGAACTTATATGGATGCCAGTAGTCGAGACTATCTGAATTCAAGCGGTATAAGTTTGGCATACGACAGAGCTGATGTTGATAAATCATCCAAGAGAACAGAGATTACAGCCCCGAGTAAATCGGCTCGTGGATCGAATTCGTCGCCTCTACAGCAGCGTATTCCGTGGAACGCACCGAAGAGAGGCTCGTCGTTGAATAACGCAAGCACGGCGCGCTCCAAGAAACCCGAAAAATGCTCGAAACCCGAAAAGTTGAAAGACACCTTTACGTCAGTCGATAGAAATACGTCTCGTAAATCAAAGCAAACTCGTTCGCAATCGTCAAACAACAAAGACATGAAATCGAAAAGTAATCTGAGTCAATCCTCTACGAAATATCTGGAATCTTCGTGCTCGACGTCGGCGCGACGTTCGGGCAAGAACATGAGCGAGCTGCCCGAGAGAAGAAGCCGATCGTATGTAACGCCAAGAAAAAGCGACGCTTCACCCAGAAACTCGGCAACTTCGCAGTCGACGGATTCCCAGAGACAGAGTCGAACGGACAAAGACGGCGACCGGAGTAAAACCAATCGCGAAAGTGCAAAATTAGAAACAATTAGCGGGGTATTGAACTCGAAAGTATCGTCGAAATCGTGCGTCACGAAAACATCGTCGAAATCTTGTATACCGATATTGAAGAGTAGACTGGAAAGCGTTCGACAGATTCGCGCGAAAAGTCCGATGCGCGGGCCATTGACTATGTCCATGAGCTCTTGGAGTCAAGAAGCTCGCAGAACGATGCCTGTCACGCCCGTAGAAAACGTTCCTGGTGAAGGAAACCCCGAGACGCGTAGAAACGAAGAAATTTCCAGAATAATTAGTTCAAAGGAGCCTTACGAGAGTCTTGAAAAATTTGATCAACGGAAGGAGCGTTCGGCAAGCAAAATACCCGAGAGTCGTACAGTTATCTACGTTAACATCGTAACAGAGCAGGAACACAGCGCCACTCGCGTAGTGGATCCAAAGAAATTTCTCGAATATTTGAAAGATCGCGATTTGAAGATTCACAGCGTTCTGGATCAAGAGATCGATGTCGAGACTTCGATGGCGAGTACAACGGAGCCCGGAGCTTGCGATTCGCCACGTATTCTCACGGTAGTCTCATCAGCCGTTGACGGCAACGTTTCGAGCGACCGAAGTCTCGCGCACCGCTCGGATAACTCCGCGCTCACGGGTTCGTGGTCTTTGAGGGTCGAACAACGAGAGATCGAAGTCTCGGCGAAACCTTCGGTTATGGACACGAGCACTTCGATCTCCGATTTACCGGACATATCTACCGGTACTCGAGAGAGTCACGACAAGTTCAAGATATTCGAAGTTCCCAAAGAACTCACGAAGGACGAATACATTGTACTTCTCGAAGCGCTTAATCAAGATCCAAATCTTCATCAATTGCGAGAAATGCACAAGCTCTGCAACAAACTCGGTTTGGGTTTTCACGAAAGAGAGTAAAAAATTAGAAAAATCCACGTCGAAAGTGATTGTGATCTTTGTGTGCGCGGGCGTTTTGTCGACGCTAATCTCGGTGAAATTTGTCGGTTCCTCGCTCCATCCGGAGTGGGCGTGATCGTTTTATCGTTTTATAGCTTGAAGCACGTTTATTTTTGGTATCGTGTATATTGTGAACCCTATATTGCGAAATGAATTTTGATATATATTTTTTCTTATCTGCTTACCTGCATCTGTACGCTTTGACAATTGACAAACTCGATGCTGGAGACAAGAGAGTCGAATACTATAGAAGATTTGCGACATGAATCGATAACAATCGAATTGATTTTTCCCTTGACGATCATGGTACTGTCCTGACAACGGTACATGTAAACGACGTTGTTCATCTCCGCGTTCTCAACGAGCAAATCTTTGTTGCCTTTGTGGTATTCCTGAAAGAGAGAAAAGAAATCCCTTCGTATTAACGCTGATTTCACCAATGCTTCATCTTTATATACTACTTGATAAACGCAAAACAAAAAAATTGAAACAGTATAGTTGTCGTTGTATTAGAAATTTCGATTGATCGTTAAATATTAGATACTAGGACGTCATGCTGATTTATGTTTGAGATACTCACGACTAGCCACTTCTTGCCATCGCGCGTAAATACGGGCGGTTTATCGATCGGCGCGTTAGCCGGTGGAACGACCTTGGAAGGAGCATTGCTTTGGACCGGAGCCTTGAAAGGCGCCGGTCCGGTCCTCAACGACGAATTCTTATGCGTCTGCATGTCGGACGTGACTTTCTTAAGGCTCCTCGTTATATTCTCGCCCTGATTGATTTGAGCAAACAGAGCACTCCTGTCGTCGTTAGCGTTGATCGCTGAGACATCGCCGATCGGCATAGACGGCGGTGGTGGAGGTGGCATGCCTCCAGGTGGCGGCGGTATCGGAGCGGATCCCGATTTCGCCCATACCAAACCTGTCGTGTGATTCTTTCGTACGTACTGCTGGAGCTCCGACAATGTTTGCACCCATGCCTTGCACCATTCAACGTGAGTTTTGTCTCTGAAAAAAGGAAAAATGATATTATAAGTTTTTTTTATCTCATTTTGTATTGATAAAAAGAATGTTTTTGCGCGCTCACTTTTCCTTCCAGTCTTTCAAAACTCGATTGGTATAGAATTGTCCAGCGTCGTTCATTTCCTTAACATACGGAGCCGGGGTTGGTGAGACAGCGACCCATCCGAGAGCGGGAATGCTCTCACTTATAGCCGACAGATGATTGAAAAATTGAGAACCTCTGTTCTTTTCTCTGTACTCTTGAATCTCCTGAATCGTCGTGGACGTCGGTCCAAGTAGGGTAACCTGCTCCGACTGGTTCGTCGGAGCTGGACGACTAGATGCTGTTCGTATGAACTGCAATTGTATTCTGCGAATAGGCGATGGATGGTGCGCGATTAGTTTTTGTTACTTTACTTTCACGGGGAGGGATTACAATTTTTTTCCCCGGGGAATAAAAGAGCGATCGTTTCACGCGAAAAAAAAAACTTACTGAAAGGCTTTGTCGACGAGCTTGCTGTGCTTCGCGACATCGCCACCAATCTTTTCGCTGAGTTTAAGATACTCGCTGACCGGTCCGGCCACGATATCCTCGTAACTCGCTACCGACATGATTTCGACCTCCGGAAGTTTTGCCTGAACGATTTCGCTTTGCTCTTGAACTTCAGCTCGCGGGGGTTCGCCGTTCGTACGATTTGGCCTCTTCGGCGACGGTGTCTTGGTTTGTACCGCTGTCTCTTGAGTCTGCGCTACGAGCTTTGTTGGCACGCTCTCCAAGCGTTTTGTAACGTTCTCCAGTCGCGTTACCAACTCCTCGAGATGTTCCTCACGATCGTCAGTCTCGCAGCCTACGATCGAAGAGAAAGAAAAACACCTAATTAGATCGGCAATCGAATTATTGTGACGATATAAAGAAAAACATTGCGACGAATCGAAACGCGAAGTCGATAGAGCTGCGGCGAATTCAAATGAACTTCGGAAAAAGCTTCATTAAATATAGAAACGCGCACAAATAGTTTTTGCCACGGTATCCACAGCCACTAGGTCACGCAACTGTGTGTTGCAAGCGAGACAGATCAGCATCGGTTTCGTAAACACACACACAGTGAGCTCGAATTGTGGTAAACACAAACCCTGTGAAACATTTAACATTGTGGTAACGAGAAATTGGAAGTATTGCCAGAAAATGTTGTAACGCACAGGGGAAAGATGTGATCATCGTGCTATAGTGTTAGAATAATCGAAGGTACAAAACGACCAGTGTTAATTTTGTTAATCGCATTTCTGCTCTGAGAACAGATTTTAAAAAAATACATCGAGAGATTCGATACATTTTTGCCATACCGGATGTTACGTAAATTGAATTGCGTCTCAATTTATGATTTAAAAAAAAGTTACAATCTTTACGCCCGTTTGTCGATAAACGAAGGTCTAATTACACCTATTCTCTTTAACGTTCGTACAATCGCTCACCGGATATTTTTTTATTAACACAGAGGAAACTTGCGCGAGCCGAAAGTTCCGTTCGCCGCTCCGATGTACTCTTTCCAGAAACTCGTCTATCTCCGACTGAGTAACAGAAAATCTCGGATGTCACGGAGTGTGGCTAGAATATCCGGCCTATTAATAGAGGGTATACCGCGAAAATTGTGTGAAGGCTTCCGCGAGAGAAGCTCGGGGAGAAGAGTCGGTATTAGAATACGCGGGCGTGGATGAAGCTCTCTCGCGGGATCAACGCGAATATTATATTCCGAGCTCTTGAATTAATGGAAGCCGACGGCGCGGCACGTGGAGATGCTATATCGACGTTTAATCCATTCAACATCAACCCACGACAAAAAAAACGTACAGAACAAAACAAAACATTGACAAAGAGCTTTCATCGACGCACTGAAAATAAAAATGATCTGCTGAGAGAACCAACGGTTAGTTAAAAAAACTAATAATACATTTGCAACAACCGATTTTTCGCTCAAAACTTGTTTTTCCAAACAACTAATTCGTTCCAGTAAATCAGATTTTTTTTCAGTGCAATAAACGACAATTAGATTCCAAACAACAGAACAAAAATCGATCAATTATGAATGTAATGAAGACGACAATTTGGGAATCTGGCTGGACCGTAATGCGGCATGCACAGCATTCGACCTCACAATCCCTGCTCCATATATTCTATGTGAAAGTATCAAATCAAGTTCGAATTACTTTGAAATTTGTATAATTCTTCTGTATGGAAATTAATTTTTCAAAATAATTTACTGTTCTGTATAGTGAAAAAAAATGAACTGTACAGCGGGCACAAGAATATATCGTTGTTATTATTTTAGACATAATCTTCACTTGAAACGTGCGAAGAGATTTAACGTAGAAAAAAATGTTATCATTTCCGGTGATTGAAGTGAGAAATCAATGCGTGTCTCGTCTGGATAGATTTAAATATATTCATAAATATATGCATATCAACGGCTAACATTCAAAAAAGCGAAATCACAATTTTTATGCTTCTAAAATGAGTTTCGCTCTTTTAATTGTTACGCGTTGGTATAATATTTGTTGATTTTCCTAACCGGCGTGCACCATAGGTCCTAGAGGGTCGAATCGTACTCTGTGCTCGGTTGAATTCCCCGCGGCTTGCAAAAGATCGGAGAAAAACCTGTGTCGTCTCAGGGCAAGCTCGTCCCTCGCGACAGGCGTTGCCGGTGGTTCGTGCATCCCGTCGCATCCCTCCGACGAATTCTCCGGATCTTCCTCTTGCGACAACCAACGTGGCAAGACACCGGCTCCGCGAGCTTCACATATTCCATGGATTAACAATTCGTGAAATTCTTTTACGAAGTTTTTTTTTCGTTCGCTCGTAATTGTCCTAACGTCCTGCTCGCGTCGTTTAACTTGTTCTCGAATATGATGCTTCATAGATTAGTAGATATAATAGAAACAGAAGAGGCTCTCAGTCAGCAAGTTAAATGCGATAAAATACGCACACATTCGCACGCGGATAAAAGGGATAAGCTATCGATTGTGGCACCACGAGAGCTGGAGAGCCTGCGGCTGACGTTTTAATCTAGTTCTCTCTCGCTGCGCAATCATGAACTATGTATAGAGGCACGATGGAAGAAAATGTCCGGGAAGCTTCAACGAGGGATACGAAACAACCTGTGGACAGTTTTCACGTAGAAATGTGTAAGAAATAAATGGAACTTCGACGAAAATGTAAACTACACAGAGATTGTTCAGAACATTTTTTTTCAATCGTCTTTGATCTCTGAAACTGGTATATGAATAATAAATTAATATTGCATATAAAAAGGTTGTTTACGTAAAGAAAAAGTAACACCCGACGGGATACATTAAATAATTACTGCATATTATTAACGGAACTCGGCTTGGCATTTCTATTAGCTCTGAGTGCTGTGAATTTCAACGAGAAATAAACGAGACGAGCAGACAAGGACATTTTTTCGTATATATACGTATATATATTTTTTTTCATATTGTCTTCATTTCATCCAATGTCGTCTCTTATCAAAAAAATTGATACCTGGTGTTCCGGTCGTCTCTGGCTCGTTAGTGCCAACGGAAGCTTCAAAAACAGAATCGTCACCGTCCTCCTCGGGTCCGTCTGCTATTGTTCTCTCGATATATGCCGGCCCGTAGGGACATCCAATTTTCTGCTGACCGACCGGACCGCTTTTTTCTTGTGCGACTTCGCATGTCTTCGCCTCCGGTATTTCCTTCACCGAGCATGCCGAAGTTGATTTAACGCTCGGACTGCCGTTATCTTCGCTATTTTTCAACGATTCGTCGCGATTTTTTGTTTCTTCGCTTTCCTCGCGTTTCTTCGTCGACTCGGGATCGCTCGTTGCGTCACTCTTCTCACGATTATCCGAACTCTCCCTCGGCGAATTTGGCAACGAATTCTCATCCACGATTTTCGCGTCGCCGTTAATCTTCTCCGGTGTTGGATTAACGTCGTTCTTGATATTCTCTATCTTGTTCGAATCCACAACACTGTCGACCTCCTCGTTCTTTTTTTCGCGCTTCGACTTCTTCGAGCCTTTGTTACAAACGCAGCACTTGAACATCTTGCGCAATATCTACTTTCCTCTTCGACGTAAATTTGAATTTTATTCGAGCAAAACGGGATATATATCGCCTCTACCACGAGATAACAATTTTTTTGTTATTAATTCGTAAAAAACTTAAATATGAAAATTCGATGAGCGCGGAAAGCGTTTGAAGTTTGATTCTTTGAGCATTAAATTCATCAATATCAATCTATTAGTTCGTTGAATTATTTAATTGGCGTATTATTTAACGATTCAATATATGTAAAATAGTAATCTATTAACATGTCGTAGATTAATCTGAACTACCTAATTAACAATTGTTTCAAATTATTTTCTATTGGAAAGTTTCAATTATTCAATGTTTTTTTATTTACTCTTGTAGTTAGTGAATTTTGATGTTGCTGGCTGTATTTCGGATGCGTTCTTATTTCGTGTCAATGTCTATTCAGCGTAAGCACCGTACACTGTGTTATCATCTTGTCTCCGACAGTTACTTCGTTTCTTTCACGTGATTTTCCGGGTTACATCCACCTGCGTGTACAACGTTACCAATTAGCGCAATTTAACGTCGCGTTCGGAGGTCAATACGGGACCGGACGCGGCATTAATTAATTGATTAACGTGAAGACTCGCGTTATTTAGCGAAGGTCAACGGTTAACGGGTTCGAAGATATATATATATATATATATATATATGTGTATGTATGTATTTGTACAGTCACTCGATTGACGACTTTCCGGTGTCGAAGTTTTCAAGACAACGAACACAATACGTTACGTAGCTCGTGGCTCAGGGTGCGGATCTGACGATACTCCTCACCGAGCTCGCATCATCGATCGCAACGACGAACTACAATCAGCCGGTGAATTATTGAATCGTGGTAATAATTGAACGATCGTTAGGTGAGAACTAAAATTACCGAGTATCGATAAAGTTTGTTTTATTATTCTCAGTGTCTACTATCTTGAGAAACGTTCAACGCAGTCTGTAACAGCGAGCGGATCCGTCCGAGGGTGAACTGCCGCTTCCGAGTTTAGGGGGTGTGTTTCAGTGCGAACGGGACCGAGGGTGCTGCCACCAGGAAAAGCGTGGACGAGACCCGAGATCCTTGCTACAGGGTGCAACATTTTAGGGGCTGGGATAATCCCCCCGTTTTCCACGCTACCGTGTCGTCCGTCTCCCGGAAGTCTAGCTCAACATCCGCAGACCTTTTTTTTTGTTTCTCTCTCCCTCGTCTACAAAGCGTAGCATGTCGACGGCAATAAATAAAACGGCTTAAATCTTTTATATCTTGAGGAATAGTAATAATAACGTTTCATCGGAATTTCAATGGAAACAACGAAAAAACTTATCTAATTTGAAATGTTATTAATGATTTTTATTCGAAAGAAGTCACCCGAATAAAATAATTTTTTTTTTTTCGATTGATTTCTTGAGGTGAATTTTAAACGGCCTCCGTTTTAGAGTGAAATTCTTTGGAATGCTATAAATCGTCAAGATGCATCCCGTGTAGTCATTCATTCGATTAATTAAACATAGACGTTGACTCCACGGGATGAACCTGTTAATCAGCATCATTAATCAGTCGTTCTTGGCTCCAGGGACATAAACAACCACAAGAGAGTTCGTCGTCCCGTTAACCAAGCACGTTTTACAGTTACAGTATCTTATGCTTTTGAGGTAAAGGATCGTTGCGAAGAAGCACGAGGGAACGATCGAGAATGAGAAAGAGACACGTATGGAAGAAAAAAAAATAAGAAAAAAAAATTAACCTGTTTGGAAAAGTAATTGCAGCGATAAAGGTAGACCCTGAACTTCGGAATTCGAGAGAGTACCGTATAACACACCGAAAAACGGGTTTGGAAGGATTTTTTTTTATTATTCATAAAGGAGTTATATCCACGGAGGAACGGACTGTCGTCAAAGTAGACGAGATATTGTCGCATGAACATTTCACGGTTTCTTATCAAAGATATGTTATCCGAGGCGTCTGTCTGAGCGAGCCAATAAACAACGTATCGGCACCCGTACCTATACGAATTATCGAGATGGCAATCGTCCAATTGTTACAAACTCGATCGATTAATCCTATTCTACGTAACTTCTCATTAAAAGTCACGTGAAACTGTGACGTTCAATTATCTGCATCAGTATTGTCGATTCTACAAATTGAAGAATATTAATTATAAATTTCAATGTCCCAATGAACGCCCAATTAATATTTATTCGACAAAAGTAATAATTGACGGTGTTCGAACGGAGTTTGAATTATTATGAATGATAATAAGTTAAAGTATTAATTCAAAAAGATGATCGACTTTTGTCGGTAACCCACGAATTCCAGTCGTCTCGGTTACATTATTATCAATATTATCAATTCTAAGAAATTAGCAATCTAAATTTTTAGATAAGATACCGTGAAAAAAAATATCTTTGCAAATTCAAAGAAAAGGAAGATTTTTAATTTCAAACATTTCGCTACGAAAGTTGCAATGGAGGGAAACCTTGAAATTTGAGAATTTATTTGCATTTTCACTCACGATTTTTCCAAAGGTTGAGCAAATCCTTGTAATTCTCCTTAGCTGGTACCGCCGTACCATTGCACTCGTTACTCTGAACATGCGGCATTTCGATGCGGCAACGCGAGACAATTTTTTTCCGAAGCGCCCAAAACACTTAATCAACGAAATAAATTTCACGGAGTTCGTAACACGCGTAGAGTTGCGTATTTTTCGCGCACGTTCAATTAATGAATTTTTTACGTGACGAGAAAGGCCCGAATGAGAACCACCCCACTACTACAGTCGATGGGACGATCACGAGGTCTGAGACTCGACTGGAACACCTGAAGGCGATGACCAATAAAACGATGATGATAACTGTGTTCTCTTCTCCCCGATCGCCCCCTCGTATAGGAATTCTCACACTATAGTTGTATGTATCACTGCTTCGTTCGAATGTTCATTTTTTACTCTTTTTCTCAACACCGAATCCAAGAATTCTATGGTAGGTGCATTCCGGCCACGCGCTTCATTAAATTGATTAATTACGAGAGCGAATCACTACCATCCGTTCCGTGAAACAGTGCAAAATAAGAAAAAATTGATAAAAAAAAAACGAAATATTTTCGTGTCACGTCCGTTACATGTTTATATATCTTATCGAAATAACCAGCATATCCGGCCGTGAAGATTCTGGCTGTGTCTATGTGATAAACATTTTCTAAGATATTCAATATCGCTCATGGCTTCACAGCATCTTATCAAATTCGTGAGCGAAAGAGGCAACGTTGTTTCCTTCGTGAATTTGTACAATACTTTGTAATGTTTTTTCGTTTCAATATATGCTTTTCCCGTACCCTGACCTAGTCAAGGTAGAGACGCGGCATCAGCGCCGCGATTATCGAAGCACCGCCGAGAGAGCGTCATCGACTCGATTACTCGATTAAGTACGAACGAACACATAGTAAACTAAATGACACGAGACTAGAATTCGAAATGACGTAAATCCCATACTGAAACAGAGACGCCGAAGTATTCGTTTGACGTTTAATTTTCAAACACACGTCAAATTGTTGGATTCTTTTTTTTATCGTCCCTTTTATTCTTGTTTCCCGAAAAGACCGATCGTTGGTTTTTTTTAAGCTAAATTTGCGACATTGCAACTGACAAAACTGCCAGGTGTCAATTATCAGGTGTTCGGTCACGACAGACGCATGACTCACGCGAGACTCTCGGTAGGAGGTCCGAGCTTCGCTTCGACGTTTCCCATCGACGATAGTGTAGGGCGTCGCGAGGATATTCCTTCCGACATTGTATACTTCGAGAAAATATCGTTTTTTTGTCAAATTCAACTGAAATTATCGCTCATTTGTTCGCTAACGAAATAACGAGTCAAATATTCGTTCTATCGAACAATGATGGTTGATTCCCACGCATAAATATATGAACCGACGTTTTCGGGACAGTACGTACACAAACCTAGCGGCTGTGGGTGCATTTTTGTCACGAAATAAACATGTAAATACGTTCAATTACTCACGTCTTTGATGTCGATGACGCGTCGATGATAAATACGAATATTTCTCGATACTTTCTTGGTACGACAAGTGCGACAAAGTGGACCGATAAGTCAAACTCAAAGCGGCGAAAAAGGCTTCCTGACACACACTGGCGGTGCATACACTGCTCTGCTGCTGCTCGCTGCTGTTGGGGCGTCTGCCGGATACCGGAAATAACTCGATATCTATCTCCCTCACTCGCGCAAAAATCTAATTCGTCGAATCGGCGCATGCGCGCAATGTTCGACGGGAGAAAAAAGAATCGTTCTAACCTAAAATCATTCGCAAGTTTGACAAAGCAACGATTTCGCGTCAAACTCATCAGCGATATAGGATTCTGCCGAGAAATTACATTTCTCCGATTAAAGAAAGCCCGACCGTCCAAATACTTTTTTTTTTCCTGTTAAAAATTCGTTACGCAAACGTATAGAAAAAAACAGAAGAATGAGTTCAAAATTCTTATTTATCCAGTCGATGGATATTCTCGCTACGATACCGCAGTATCACACGTTAATCGGAGTGTTCCTTGTCCTATGGTTACTGTGGATTATCGCGAAAAGACGCTACGGTAATACGAGGCATCAACCGAGCGAGCAAGAAGTACAGCGAAAGCTCGCAGAGTTCCATCCCGAACCTTTGGTTCCCGAAATTTCCAAGGACCATCCGTCGCTCTCTCCGAGACAAGTTACCGCGAAAATCGGCAAGAGAATCGTCGTCAATGGTCGCGACTGCCTGAATCTCGGTACACACAATTATTTGGGATTTCTCGAGAGCAAAGAAATGGAGGATAGAGCCGCCGCTACGGTAGGAAAGTACGGAGTAGGCTCTTGCGGGCCGCGAGGCTTCTACGGCACCTTGGATGTACATTTAGACCTCGAAGAGCGCCTCGCGAAATTCATGGAAACCGAGGAGGCCGTCGTTTACTCGTACGGCTTTAGCACAGTAGCATCAGCCATTCCTGCCTATTGCAAACGTAGGGATATCGTTTTCGCCGATGAGGAAGTCAATTTTTCCATCCAAAAAGGTCTCGATGCTTCGAGATCGAATACCAAGTATTTCAAGCACAATTGCATTGACGATTTGGAACGATTATTGAAGGAACAAGAAGAACGGGACAAGAGAGATCCCAAAAAAGCAGCGCAGACCAGAAGATTCTTGATCGTCGAAGGAATTTATATGAACACAGGACTCGTCTGTCCTTTGCCTGAACTCATTCCATTGTGCCGAAAGTATAAGCTCAGGATATTCATAGATGAATCGATTTCCTTTGGTTCTCTCGGAGTCAACGGTAAAGGAGTAACGGAGCACTTTGGCGTTCCGAGACACGAAGTCGATATGATAATAGGTAAATCATGGGCTAGAAATACTTAAGCAAATTGCTTTCTCTAAGTCTCAAAACTCGTTTACATATTACGTGCAATGTTGAACTATGAGAAATCATGTGCAAATCCATTTGCAACTTTGTACACATTTATTATTTCAAAAATTCTAATTGTAATTTATGAATTGCAGGTTCTTTGGAATGGGCGGTAAGTTCCATCGGTGGTTTCGCCGTGGGATCCCATTTCGTCATAGAGCATCAACGATTATCAGGACTCGGCTATTGTTTTTCGGCTTCGCTTCCGCCGCTATTGACGTCCGCTGCTATAGCTGCCTTGGATTTAATGGAGTCAAAGCCGCGACTGTTCGAAACGCTGCACAAGAATTGTTTGGCCATGCATGCCGGACTGAGAAATATTAAATGTCTCGAAATTTCGGGAATGCCGCAGTCGCCCGTTAAACATCTTTATCTGAAAGAGAAATCCGATAGAGCAAGAGAACAGCGGATATTGGACAATATATCTCAAAAAGCAATCGAAAACAATCTGGCCATTATACCAGCCGCTTATCTCGACGCTGAGCGTCGATTGCCAAGACCCAGTTTACGTATATGCGTTTCCGCCGTTCTCAACGACGAGGACATTGAATTTTCGCTGAAAACTCTGGAAAGATGCGCCACCGAAGTTTTGTCGGAAGGCCTGTAAATAGATTTTCGTCGACGCAAATTTGTCGATACAGAGAGTATTCTTCGTACGGTCGAAAAAAAGTGCATATCAGCGCATAACGAAAGTGACAGTATTTTTGCACGGGTTCACAAAGTTCTTGATAACACTTTAAATATGCACAATTTCTTGTTAAGCTTCGTAAGTTGACAGAACGAAACGTATGCTTCATATCACGCGAATATTGTATAAATATGTATAGACATGGAATAGATATATTGTAACGTTTCATGAGTTAAAATAATTGAAGATTACCCGTAAATGCTACACATCTACATATGAAAAGGATGCTTACTTTATTAATAGAAAAGTGGCAAGATAACAAGTTTCATTGTTGCCACCCGCTTCAAGCGTCAAACGCCTTATACAACTATCAACATTCATTTAGATACATTTTCAAGTACTTACAACGCATGCAAGTATTGCTCAACACATCCGAAGTTTCGCTGCAAAATATTTCGGAAAATACCAAAATTCACACATCTGGAAAGTACAACCCGCGTACCACGGCAACATAAACATTTTTTAATTCTTGTTTTGATTTTGGCTCGGTTTTTTTCTTTTATAAATACCCATGACAGCAATGATCGCTTGCTAAATAATCATTGTCCGGGTATCATATTGTTGATATCCGTATCAACGGCGAATCTCTCGTCGGTAGAAAAGCAGATAATTTTCAAATTTCTGCCTCTTTACTTCCTTCGATACGGTTATATTTACTCTATTCTCTCCGTAACAGCGCCATCTGAAAATAAAACAGATTGGAAGTGTAGTAAGAACAATTGTTCGCGCTGTTGTCGAGAGTTCGCGTCAGAGTCGAGAATATCGAAGTTACGATAATGGAGAATTCATACCTCATATCCACGAGGCTTTTGTAATAAGTTGCGTAGCTATTTCGATTTTGCGTCCCGTTAAGTCGAATCATTGCGTACAAATTGTAGCAATAATCTCCACTTTTATCCGCAGCGTACGAGACCGCGTCCGCGACTTTGTAATGGTCGAGGTTCAACCTTGTGAACGGATAATCGATTCGCTTTAGGATCATGCTTGCATCGGGCCGCGGTACTCGATCCAAATGGATAACGATGTTTGGCGGCAAAGTACTGAAACTGACTTTCTTCACTGCTTTACGCGGGACCCCGCATTTTTGGCATCTGAAGCCCGTGATGCAACGTTCCTGCATTTTTTCCGCAATGAAGTCCTGAAACACAACAGTGATGATAGCTTACGACACGCAAGGATTTTAACTTTGAATCCGAAATAACTGCGGACAAAATTTCTTCACGATTCTCACCACCAATCCGAAGTCTTTTGTCCAAACCTTGTTATCACGGGGCACGGTTAGTGTCTGAAAATCCTCGTACTTGCTCAACGACATGCTACACGCGTTGCACGTGAACGTGTGCTTCATTGTTCCGAAAAACAGATCGGAAATACGCGATTTGTTTTCCTTTCCCTATGCATAGATTACCATTTATTCTAAGTCATTTCAAGTATTTCAGAGGAATATTCGGTGCAAGTTAATCCTCACTGTTATCAAACCAAAGTGCAACGACTTGAGAAGCGCCCGGAGAAACACATGCGCGTCTTTCGGCCCTTCCTGAGCGTATTGATGGATGATACTCTATGGAAATAAAACCCAGTCTAATTCACCATATACTGAAGATTTTCCCATGATTTACTGGGAAGCAACGCAATTTTCATATTTTCATCGCGTCTTTAAGTTTTCATTCACTTAAGAAGAGTTCAATTTAGTCTCATTTTCGTTGCAATATCGGGGGAGAAGAGGAATGCAAAAAAAATGATGGGGACAAACTTATAAGCACTAATAACCGTGGAACCGATTTAGCTCTTTTGAAGACTCTATAATAATTATTTATAATCCTCCCATAAAATACCTTCATGGCCCAACCCATTCATGTTAAATTGCAACATGATTGATATTTCTGTTTCATACCGAATTGCTTTTCAAGGTCATGTTTTTTTTTTCGTGATGTTGCAAATGTACTTCAATCAACAATTTTACCTTCAACTTTTCCAAATCGACCAACGCGTGCTCGGCATTGGGCGTATTACTGATGCAACACAGCACCGATTGCAAATGTGGAGGCATCCCGTAAATCGGCAGGCTGTTAACCGCCGATCGCTGAAAATGATCGTCTTTCTATAATCATTCCCGCGTCCAGTCATATGCGATCATAAATCACGGATTATATCTCACCAAATCGCGATAATCGTGCTTGATTATCACTTCGGTTTTCACCGTTGTTTCGATCGGTATTTCGAACGATGTTCCAGCGGCGTCCTCGGTTTGGCCCTACAGTCAAAACAATGTTCAGAAAAATCGGAAACCCAATTACCGGCTGTGAAATAATTATGAGCACACAATGTAGAAAACAATGATAATTACAGAGTTCCAAGCTTTGAATCTCTTCGCCCGCGCCGCGCGTGGCGAAGGAGGAGCGTGTTTGTCAACAGCTTCATCGTTGCTGAGTCTTTGAACGATATACGGAAATAGATTCATAAATCGCGACAAGCCTCCCTGAAGGATCATTATTCTCGGCAGAACGACGCTTCCGCCGTCGTCCGTTTTGTGCCGCGAGAGTGTCTCCCATAGCGCGGCAATGCTAGGTGAATAACTTTCCCAAGACGATTCCCAATCGACGAGGATTACGAGCTGAGACTTGTCCCAGTTAACCAGCAGGCTATACGAGTACATGTCGACATCCGTGTCGTACAAACGATCGACCAGTATACTCGCCATACTATCGAACCCAATGTTCCTAATTAATAATCTTTCCATGTTTTTCACGATTACTACGTTCGAACTTCTATTGTTTACATACTCTTTGTCGATCTCGTCGGGCGGTATATTAACGCATTCGCAATCGATTTTCCATCTCTCGTAATCGGTTTTCGATCGCACATCGATGACGAGATAATCGCACAGGCTATTTATTTTCAGCAATAAGTCCGCCGGATCCATGAAATCGGCTCGACAGAGCGATCGAATCGACGAATTGTCGCGCCTCAACACTTCGATTTCATCCATATCGACTTCGTACTCTCTTTGTTGTTCTTTCACACAATGCACGGCAATGTGTTATACGATCGTCAGTTTCTATGTTTACACGAGCGAGTAACAATACGATACGTTTACAGATTGTCGCATCGACAGTCACAGTTACTCGCAGGACCCGCAGATGAACTGAGCCGACAATCACGCTAACAGCATTCACGCAGTTACAACATATAGCACGGACCACAACAATGTTTTGAAGTGTTGACCTTTATTGTTATTGTTTGGAAACAACATTCGAAAAGCCGGGGTATTTCGCGCATACGTTTGCGCGCAGGTGGAAGCACATGTTTCGTTGATTGCTGGATTTATATTTCGTTACAAGAATATATATCGAATACGAGTTAAAAAAATAAAAAATGTATTAAAAATGCATACAAATATTATGCGCCGCTGGTATGTATCATACGCTATACGTTTTCAAACGGATAAAAAACATTGCGCAGCTGTGAGAAAACAGCACTTCCGGTACAACGCGAGTCGCTGACGTTCTGTCAGCGGCGACACTTCCGTCTTCTCGTTCACTACACCCGCGTAACTTGCCGAGGTAAGTCGCGTTTGTTACTCGCGTAATTTTGTTGTCGCCCGGAGCGAAGATTCGATCAAACAATGGTTTTGCGGCAACAATTGCACGTGAAAATGGGAATTCAATGAATTGAAATCCCATAAATTCGTTTAACAGTGAAAAAATGGTGGCCGAAACCAGATGGTTGATAGGTTAAGCGACCATGCTGCGTCGTGCCACGCGGCTGGCGTCTCATAGCTCAAAAAAAAAAAAAGAAAAATTGGTTTTCATTCGTCCCTCATACATTCGGCGAAAAAAGAGAATTAAAAAAAATTTCGGTCGAAAAAGATTAAAATGATGAAAACATAACGCGTCTGAAGGAGCCGATCAACACGCAGAAGCTAGAAATAGCTGAACCCATCTGTGTGTCGGTTCCGCAGTTGAAAATATGCGCAAGAGCGCAGTCTGATTTTGCCAATTGCCATCGTAAATTCATTAGGGATTCGTAAACAAATTTTAAGAATGTTTTTTTCTTTTGCAGTCCTTAAATTTCCGTAAGGTATCCCTGCTACACACTCAAGATGGGTAGGGAGGACAAAGCAACATGGAAGTCCAACTACTTTGGCAAACTCATCGTAAGTATTCTCTCCAAAATAACGTAACTCTGTAGGGACGAATTATTGATACTCTGAAAATGACATTTTTTTTTGCGTTTCCTCATCTTTGTAGCAACTGTTGGACGACTACCCGAAATGCTTTATTGTGGGTGCGGACAATGTCGGCTCGAAGCAGATGCAGCAGATTCGTATGTCGCTCCGCGGTAACGCCGTTGTACTCATGGGAAAGAACACCATGATGCGCAAGGCTATCCGCGGACACATCGAGCGTAACGCTGCTCTGGAGAAGCTTCTCCCTCACATCAAGTCGAACGTCGGTTTTGTTTTCACCCGTGGCGATCTCGTCGAAGTCAGAGACAAGCTTGTCGAGAACAAAGTCAGGGCTCCGGCCCGTAACGGTGCTATTGCGCCGTTGAGCGTCATCATTCCCGCTCAGAACACGGGTCTTGGTCCCGAGAAGACATCTTTCTTCCAGGCTTTGAGCATCCCAACCAAGATCTCAAAGGGTACCATTGAAATCATCGTGAGTATTGGTTTAAAACAAAATTTACTCCCTTGGATGCACCAAACTTGTTTTTGTTCATTGATCTTTATTGACATTAATTTTTCTACAGTTTTGTAAGTTTAAATTTTTTGAAATTAAGTTCTCAATTGCATCAGTGTTTTAAGTTAAATTCTTCATATGTGTTTCCCATTTTTCTCGATTTTTGTAACGCAATCGTGTTTTCGTACTTGGTCTATTAATATCGCGTTGAATATGAACTTCTTCATTTTGAAAGTTACAGAATCCTAAAATGTATGTATTTTCTGTTATCCAGAACGATGTGCACATCCTGAAACCCGGTGACAAGGTCGGAGCTTCGGAAGCTACGCTTCTGAATATGTTGAACATCTCTCCGTTCTCGTACGGTTTGCTCGTCGAGCAAGTGTACGATTCCGGCACGATTTTCGCTCCCGAAATTTTGGACATCAAGCCGGAGGATCTTCGCGAGAAATTCCTCGCCGGTGTTGCGAATCTTGCGTCCGTCTGTTTGGCAATCGGTTATCCGACAGTGGCGAGTGCACCGCACAGCGTCGCCAATGGTTTCAAGAACCTTTTGGCCATCGCCGCGGTCACCGATGTCGAGTTCCCCGAAGCTACGACTATCAAGGAATTCATCAAGGTAAAATCGTTCAACCGTCTGTTTTCCTCGTTGACTTCTTATCGCGGTTACTTATTACCCTGTGCAAGCGTTCGAAACATTGTAATGATGACAAGTACGTAACGCGTCTGAAGCTTCCGGTTCACGAGCCAGAGCTAGAAATAGCTGAACCCACTGGCGCGTCGGTTGCACAGTTGAGAAAATGCGTATCGAGCGCAGTCTGATCAAGTTTCGTCGTGCGCACAATACTGATATCCTATCCCTATGTGACTGCTGATTAACAAGACGAGCCTGGCCGCTTCTCGGAGTCTAATCGCTCAGTTAAAGCTAATTCTTCTCAATTACTATTGCCAGGACCCGAGCAAATTTGCATCTGCCGTCACGGCAGCGCCCGCTGCGGCTGCCGCCGCTGCGCCGGCCGCGGAGAAGAAGGAAGAGAAAAAGGAAGAGTCCGAATCCGAGGATGACGATATGGGTTTCGGTCTGTTTGACTAATGGAATCATCGCCGACGAAAAATCGACTGTACAACGATGTTTTTTTGCAATCGACCGCAGCTCCTTCATCGAACGAGCGAGATTATCTCACGGTCATCTCGAATCTCGCTGCTGACGAATCTTGTCGACGTCCGAATAAAGTACAGAAACTAAAAAAAAATACATCTTTTCGCCTACTATATACAAAACCGATCCTTTCCTCATTCGATTCGATGCAGCGTGATCATCGAGGTTTTCGTTCGCTGCGGCAATAATCTCGATGACTAGGCTGTATTTATCAACGAGAAATGTCATGAAAAAAAAAACGAATGAAAAGAAGTCCTCGCATCTCTCGGTCGGCTCTCCCACGTATCTTATCAACGTAAAATCTATCAAAGTGTTGCCACTTTCCGTTTGATAATAAAGAGGAACGCGTTTGTTGCGTCAAAAGTGGCAACTTATCGTTCGCGACGGCCTTGAAATCTATGATTGATGACGACGCCTCGGGAGAAAAGAAGTTATCTCCGCGGGTGGGGAGGCTTGTAAAGAAGGGATCGGAGATTATTCAACATATATTCTCGGCATATGCTCATCGTCATTCTGTCGTACTCGGACACGAGGCCGGAGTAGGACCGGTCAGTTCTCGTACGAGCGTGCTGGTTGAAACGCATATATATTTTGGCTCTCGTCGTGTATTCGCACGTCAATTCGATAAGTGACGTTTACGAGAGTAACAAACCTTCGGTGCGCGTCGGTGAGAATCGGTGCAAATCGGTTTTGCGCGAAATTCCTTGCGGCGAGTTCTCAGAATTTTGAAAGGGTTAAAGCTTAGCGAAAGAGTAGGTACATAAAAATCGGTGGCGTGCGCGCGTGTGGGTGCGTGTTGCGTTGCGGTGCGGTCAGCGAGAAGCCGAGAGAAATTTCAGTGTAGCAGCCGCAGTCGAACGCGACGCTAAAACATGGGCCTGCTCACCGAGGGTAGCCCGCTGAGCTGGGAGGATACCAAGAAACTTTCCGATCACGTCAGAAAACACGGTGTAACGCAATTCATTAATCTTTACAAAAGGCTGAGGGATCGACAGGGCGATGTTCTCAAATGGGGCGACGAGGTATGTCAACCTTAATAACCTTCAGTTCAGTCGATTAATCTAAACATTTTTTTATTAACCTCCGTCGATCGTTTTTATAAAAGATAAGACAAAAAAAAGAGGATAATGCTCAAATAACTATTTCAGAAGAAAAAACCATTTTAATTACCGTCACGTTAATTTTCATGTGTACTCGCGGCCGACCACAATATTTTTTTAGCTATTGTAATAGTATTTTATAGCAAAGAATTCACGATTTTGAAAGTATTTCCTGGTGTCTTGAAACTTTATTCTGCCACTGGCTGGATTGTCAATGATAAACGACGCCTGTGAATCTCGTCCCAGTGAATTATAACTTGGTGCACGTAGAAGAATGTTTCATGCTCCAAAGCATCAAGGTCAAGTCGTTGAGGCATAAAATAGTGCTGATTACTCGTTCCATTTTTTTGTTTTCAATATCGAGTAGCTGGTTCAAACATTGTTGCGTTACCTCTCTAAATGTGTCGATGATTGAGCAGTTTTTATGAAACGTCCGCATAGGTGTAGAGTTACCGCCTAGTCATGGCCTTGATGTTGTTTCTACATTTGTCCATTATCTGAATGATAGAATTGAGCAAAAAATGATTTTCTTCTATCATTTCATGGCCATCGACGCATCGATATCGATTTGCTATTTTTTATTCCTCTTTTTGCTTCTTACAGGTCGAATACATGCTCATCAAATTCGATGATAAGGAAAAGACGGCCAAGGTCAGCCTCAGAGCCGAAGAGATCTTGGCTACGCTCAATGAAAAGGAGCTCAAGGATCCGACGTAAGTTTTACATTCTTTTGTTGTCATCAATGCGACAAGATGTTCCGAGATAAACATTTTTTCAGCATGTAAACTTTTGCTACAACCTAAATTTCTTCTAATCTGCAATTTCATTAATATCTTCATATGGGAATCCAATAAACAGATAATCAATATTCGTGAAATTTACATATAAAGAACAAAATAGTTTCATTTCGGTAAACGGATTTTACCACTGTACAATGTTTCGTTTATGATATAGTTTCAAGATGTTTTTTTTTTTCGTTTGTTCCGAAAACAGGGGAGTTAAGTCGCTGTGGAGACCAGAATACGGAGCATACATGATCGAAGGAACCCCGGGAAAGCCGTACGGTGGATTACTCGCTCATTTCAACGTTGTCGAGGCGAACATGCGCTACCGCAGGCAGGAAGCCATGAAAGAGCTCAGACCGGGCGAAGTGTTGCTTTCCCTCACGAGTTTTCCACGTCTCGGTAGTCACGACTTTACCGATCCGCCCGCGAAGCCTACACCGACCTCGGGAGCGTCGCGGAGCCTTTTCTTTCCCGACGAAGCAATTTTTCCTGGTCATCCACGCTTCAAAACACTGACGCGCAATATACGACAACGTCGAGGCGAAAAAGTCGCGATAAACATTCCCAGTAAGTGTGCGCCAAGTAATTCTGCAAATTGTACAATTGTTAAATAATTACATTCATCGATTACCATTACGGATCGACAACGATGTAAGATTTTTTTTGTTTTTTTGCGTTTAATGTGATTTTTGTAAAAGTTCACAGAGACCAAAACGTGCCTGTGCCTTTCAAAGAGAATCTCAAAGAGCTCGGTGACGATGGCACGAGCGAAAAAGCCGCATTGGACAATCACGTTTACATGGATGCTATGGGATTCGGAATGGGATGCTGTTGTCTCCAATTGACTTTTCAGGCTTGCAATATACAAGAGGCTCGGACGTTGTACGATCAGCTTACGCCACTCTGTCCTATTATGGTAAAAATTATTTATTCATTTTCATTTATATACGGTCCATATACGATTTATTACTCCGTTGCGCCCACGAGTGCCAACTATCGCGCGCGATAACAAAAGAAACAAGTGACTAAGGAAAATAGAGCTCTTGACTAAACGAGAAACCCGATAAATTCGTTGCACGTATACGCGCTCTTATGCATGTATTCGTTTATCTTTTTCAGCTAGCACTAACAGCGGCTAGTCCTTTGCATCGTGGCTACGTGACCGACGTTGATTGCCGATGGAACGTAATATCGTGCTCGGTCGATTGCAGAACTCCGGAGGAGAGAGGCTTGAAGCCACTGAAGGAGAACAAATTTCGTATAAGCAAGTCGCGTTACGACTCGATTGATTCGTATCTCAGCGAGCACGGTGATAAGTACAACGACGTGCCTCTCACTTACGACGACGAGATATACAAACAATTGATGGACAACGGCATAGACAGGTTGCTGGCGCAGCACATAGCCCACTTGTTCATTCGGGACTCGGTTTCTCTATTCTCGGAGAAAGTTCATCAGAATGATTTGGAGGATACGGATCATTTCGAGGTGACGCATCGTTTCTCGATTTGCGTATGAGAAACAATACGACAGAAGGAACTGACGCAATAAATGTCGATTTTTTTGTTGTAATTTTTAGAACATACAATCGACGAATTGGCAAACTATGCGATTCAAGCCACCACCCCCGAATTCGTCGATAGGCTGGCGCGTGGAGTTTCGACCTTGCGAAGTTCAAATCACCGATTTCGAGAATGCTGCGATCGTCTGCTTCGTCGTATTGCTCACGAGAGTTATACTGAGCTACAAGTTGAATCTTCTCATACCCATCAGCAAAGTCGACGAGAATATGGCCAGAGCGCAAAAACGCGATGCCGTGAAGACGGAGAAATTTTGGTTCAGACGCGATATCACTTCCGATGCGAAATCGAACGAGAATGCCGAAGCTGAGTACACCGAGTACACGATTGACGAGATCATCAATGGGAAGGAGGGCGTTTTTCCGGGTTTGATACCACTCGTTAATTCGTATTTGGCGAGCATGAACGGCGATGCCGATACTTACTGCACTATACAGAGGTATCTGAAGCTCATACAGAGGAGAGCTTCCGGTGAATTATTGACGACCGCAGCTTGGCTCAGGAAGGAAGTCATCACACATTCGGAATACAAGTAAATATAATATTTTCAATATGAGATACGTCGTCGAAATGAATAACAGTTTGAACCGACATAACATCTATTCTTTTTCTGTTCCATTCAATACAGAAAAGACGCGGTGATAACGCAACGGATAAATTATGATCTGTTGAAGAAGATAGACGCCATAGAGAAGAACGAGATATTGTGCCCGGAACTTTTGGGTCCGTGCACGACATCGAAAACTACCGAGACAATACCGCCAGCTGTTGCGAAAGCCGAACAATGCCCGACTCCCGATTGTTGATACATAATTGCATTATCCACGAGATATAGAGAATCGAAAAAAAATGCGCGGGCAGACGGGAGGGAGAGAGAGAGAGAGTTTAGAAAGAATTCTGATATATGCGTTTTAGTGAATTTTTCACGTCATCGCACTGCGTGACCAATACATAGATAATATGTACTTACATATATGTATGTACAATGAATCTTTAACGACAAAATAAGGAGAGATTGCGGTAATCATCGTACGAGGATGCTTAAAGACGACGGAGGAAACTTTACATTCCGTACCAATGAGAACAACACAGGGCTTGGACAAATGAACGAAAAACAAAAAACAACGATATTGCTTTTCTTTGGTAATTGATTCTTCATATTCAAACAACGACGAAGGTCGATGTCCGTTCTATCGCATTCGAGCAATTCCCATATAATATGTACATAATTCCAGAATGGAAGATTACTTTTTGCCGACGATATTTTTTTTGTCCTAATTTTATTACACCACGTACTTAGATACTGCCAGCCTACTGAATTTTTTCTATGTCATTCGACGCGTGTTTACTTAAATTGACGATGGTATAAGGACAAAACGGAATAACGGTAGTTTTTGTCATCACATTGTGTGTTTATTCGTTTGTGTTGAAAAACTTTATCGGTGCCGGATCAACGGTGCTCTCTAGAACAATATTTCAAAATCGGGTCTGTCCCGTATTGCAATGATCTCGTTTGGCACTTTTTCGAAGATTTTGGTTTTTTTTCCTCGCACGGCAGGTGATTATCGGTTTTGTCGGTGAAAGAATTTCAGCATTCGCCCGAAAAGAGAAGCCAGCACGCAGCCATTCCACGTCTGTCGAGGAAACTTTAATGAACTATCCCAATGTGCTCATCGAAGAAAAAAAAAACATTGCAAACCTACCTATAGAACTACAACGTTCGCCGTAAAAAAAGCGACTTCTCAGATGCCTTGTATGCATTTTTTCATATACAATTTGTTATGTTTACGGATATTATTTTCTATGTAGAAGTTAGAACTAAAGATGCAAGGAGCAAATTCAATAAAAATATTTATGAACATCAGGTTTTTCTGTCATTTAATCTCATCTCCGTATCTAATACATTCTTCCGCTATAAAAATAATATATTTTGTCATCGTTTCTATGATCTCGTTCAACGCGATCATGATACTTTTTTTTTGGTCAAAAAACGGTTATTGGTCAGTGAATAATTTTTCACATTCATTGGAAAAACGTTGATACTTCGATCTGCTAACGGAAAAAAAAAGCAATTGTCTACCTATAAATCTATAATATTTTCGGATCCCCTGCATTTCTTTCTGTTCACATACAACTTGTTATTTTGACACATATAATTTTATACGAACTTGTTGGAACTGAAAATGTAAGGAGCAAAAGAACCTGATCAAAATATTTATGAAGAACAAATGCGTACTCGAAATTCAATATTACGCATATTTGTACCGTTATGTATGGTGCTTCGCGTCTCTGTTAGTTCTGTACGATATATAAGAGTTCCAAAATATGGCGACTACTTGAACCACGAGAACCTGGTACTGAAGCGGCGTGAAAGAAAAATTCACGAGTTGCACCATCGGCCAGAGCTGAAAAGGAATTGATGGAACGCTGATACTCCATAATGGTAATTATATGAATATTTCAATTTTTACAAATAAATTTTTTTCGTACCTTCCAATTGTTGAAAAGAATGTCTTTGAATTCGTTTTTTACTTTCAACTTCACGCTCGCAAAGTCGTTACCTTGCAGAAGACCAATAGACGTCAGTAGGACGACTATGAACGAGGGTGCGAAGAGGAGTTGGTCGCAGGTAACTTTTTTCAGTGCTGCGGTGGGACCTTTCGAGCCGAAGAATTTGTCTAGGATTCCGTACCAAGTTCTGGTCGCCGGACCCTGAAAAAACAATCGGATGAAAGTTGAACCGCAAAGAGTCACGTGATAATTAAATAATAAAAGAATGACGAAACAAACTCACACCAATGCAAAATCCGATAGCGAAGAACTGCGATGTACGAACGAAATCGATATCCTCGAATCGCCGACGCTCGATGAAATTTTGCGCTATCTGATCGCCAGTTGCCATTAAAACTCCAGCTTGTACGGCTTGAGCTCTCAAAGGGTACTTGACGATCGCAGTTTTGTACATTTTCAATAAACTACCCATTTTTATCGAATTATAGTAGTAAATCGACGCGAAACAATTGTTTTTCTTCGATAAATATTGGTTATTCAAGACTCAAATGTCGGACAACAATTGGCCAGATATGCGTCGAACATTTTCCCACAGTTCGATCGGCTTGTTAATTTACTATGTTAGTATGTCACGCGTTGAAAAAGAACGTGTCGGCAACCAACGCACTATCGAATCGATTTTTCTCTCGACGCGTATAATGTCGACGATAAATAGCACGAGAGAGAAGTGTGAAAAATCGTCAGCAGTAACGAGACTAATGCGAAGCAATGGAGCATGCGGTACCCACGTGGATCCGGTTTCCCTTCGTACTCTACCCCGCTCGACGAAAGTAATACAGTCTAATAATTTTCCGATTTCTCGGGATACTTTTTAGTTTCGTCATTGTTTATTACATCTTGATTAACGTAGAATACACAACAATCAGCGGGGAATTGCACAAACGGGAATGAGTATCGTTGATTTCACAAAATATATATATTCGTTCGGAAATCGTCTGCGGGGTTGACAGCTCAGACGTCAACTGCGCAAAAAGCTGCGGCGCACTTGCCCTCACCGATTGACGGTGTCTCTAGTGTGCAAAGTAACCGAAGGTTTTTTTTCTCCCGATTAGCTCCACTGCCCGTGAGGCTTTCAGTACGATCGTAGACGTAGTCCGGCGAAGATGTTAGTTCGATTGCCACGTCGTATTGTCTTTCTCGTTATCCTCTGCGTAACAACACTCGCGAATAATTGCGATGGAGCCGCGACCGACATCGAGCTCGACGCCAAAGCTCAACAATTGCACAGGCTCGACAGTCTCAATCTTTTGTTGTATACGTTCTTGTTAATACTCACGGTATTGACTATATGGACGTTCAAGCATCGTCGTCTGCGTTTCCTACACGAAACTGGTTTGGCTGTTATTTACGGTGAGTTGTTATTTAACGCATGGCACACAACAGATTCCAACCGCGAATGTATAATTTCCGCGATTTTCTGTTATCGCAATAGAACCTCGAAGTTAACGTAACGAAGTTGCGGCGTAATTTTTTTTCTCCCTCGCTCGACGAAACGAAAAATATGTTAGCCCGTGGCAAGCGTACTCGCAAATACGCGAACAAAAAAACGTCCTGTCATTCGTAAAATTGTCGGGACGAACTGAACTCCCTTTCCGATTGCGTTTATTCCTTCGTGAAAACCGAAATAAGCAAAAGATTCGTCACTTTGGGCACTACTCAATTTGGTCATGCAAAAACGAACAATGCATCGATTATGCGATTGGAGATTAAGAACTTTAATGTTATCTTATTCGACTGGATGAAACTCGACAAAAATCATATGGTCACAAAGTTGTCACTCCATTGTTTGATGCTATATCGATTTTGCAATAGCTCACACAACAATATCCAAATGTCACGACTTTTATGTTGTATTAGATTGTAAATGTCATATTATATTGCAAGCTGAAGTTTAGTCAGGTTTTGCTAATCCTTCTACTTTTACAATGACAAACATCGCAAAATCTTTACTGGACAGTCAATTTTTTTTTGGAAAAATATTCTTATCAACTCCATCAAACAGAATCCCCTGTTGTGTTTTATCGGAATACCCTTGACACAGTAGGAGTAAGCTTAATTACTTTCAACTTTTGCCATACCATGAAGATCGCAATGACTCAATGAAATGCAATGACAAACTATTTACTCGAGTTGCGCAAGATGCGGTTATAGAATTTCATTTCATCGACTATTTTCCATACGTCTATAGGCAGTTATATAATTTCTATAGAGCGTATCTAGGACGAGCCTTTCGCGATAACGCCGTGCTTATGTAAATATTCTGGTTTTCATGCATTTCAGGATTAATCATCGGAGCAATAATACGTTTTGGCTTCAAGACGAATAGCGGCATACTCCACATGCCCGTCGTGCCGGACGACGGCAGTAGATACAATCAATCGGTACCGCCGGATTCTCTATGGCTCATGTTTCCGGAGGACAAAGGAGGCGGACGAACGGAGAACAAGACGTTCGCCTATTCGTTCAGAGGAGAAATTTACAAAGGGGATAACGAGATAGACCTCAAGGTGCGACGTCTTTAAATAGTCTTATCGTCGAAAGTCTCGTCGAGCCAAAGATAATATTCTTCGAAATTCATAATATTTTTGTATTTCGCAGGCGACCTTCGATCCGGAAATATTTTTCAATATTATCTTACCGCCAATTATCTTTCACGCCGGCTACAGCCTCAAGAGGGTGAATACTTCATTGTGAATTTTAGTTATGAATAAAAAGATGCTAATTTATAGTTTAATAGTAAAAGGAAATTCACACGCTTGGAAAGGAAATTCTCAATTTTTTTTTTTTAGAAATACTTCTTCCGAAATCTCGGAGCAATCCTGATGTTCGCGCTGATTGGCACAACGATATCGTCATTCGTAATTGGGTAAGAGAGAAAATCATACGCGGGTGTATTTATGTATTAACACCGTTAACGTGGGTTTCGAGCAACCTTGATATCAATTATATATTCATTGCTTTATTGGCGTTTATCACGTGACGATGAGAGTAAGGTCGCCGGGTTAAAGATGGATCTGTTCTTTATCGGGGTGTCTGGTACCCTTGAAAAAAATAATATACCGAATTCATAATAATATTAGATTAACATTTGCGATAAGTCGCGTGCTTGATTGTTTTTAATTGGTTGTTTCCTTTTTTTCTCTCCTTCTTTCCAGTGCATTGATGTACGGTTTCGTACAATTGATACCGCGTCTTGCCGAATCTTTCACGTTTCTCGATACTCTGTACTTCGGGGCTCTGATATCGCCCACGGATCCACTGACGATTATCTCGATATTCAACGATTTGCACGTCGACGTTAATTTGTACGCTCTCGTATTCGGCGAGAGTGTATTGAACGACGCCGTCGCGATTGTACTCAGCGGGTAAGCGATTTCGTTTTTTCTCCCATACGAACGTTTCTCACAATGTTTTGATTAACGCTTTTTTCTACCTCGTTTTTGTTTTCTGCAGTTCCATCCAGAACTACGGAGAGCGTTATCAGTCGGGATCGGGAGGTTTCGAGACGGTAGCGTTCTTCCAAGCTCTGGGTGATTTCGTCGGTATATTCAGTCTCTCGTTGCTCATCGGTGCGAGCATGGGATGTCTCACGGCTCTTCTGACGAAGTTCACCCGTGTCCGCGACTTCCCGCTTTTGGAATCTGCTCTGTTCGTTCTCATGTCATACAGTACTTTCCTTATCGCCGAAGTTTCCGATCTCACCGGTGAGTCATCCTACGTCATCAACATTCGCAAAAATTCCCAGTAACTGTATCTTTTTTTCCCGCCATCGAATCTCATTTTTTTGTTTTTGCGAACAGGTGTTGTCGCTGTCTTGTTCTGCGGTATATGCCAGGCTCATTATACTTACAACAATTTGAGTCCTGACTCGCGACAGCGAACGAAACAACTCTTCGAACTTCTCAATTTTCTTGCGGAGAATTTCATATTCAGTTACATCGGAGTCTCGATGTTCACCTTCCCGAAGCATCACTTCGATCCTGGGTTCATCTTCGCCGGATTTGTATCCTTTGCGATAAAAAATATCGGCGTCGAGCGACACGCGTGTATGAAAATTCACAGATCAACGTCAATTTTCCTATTGTAAACCTTGACTACACGAAAAAAACAGTTCTGCGCACTACTGGGGCGCGCGGCGAACGTTTATCCGCTATCGTTCTTACTGAATTTGGCGAGAAAGCCAAAGATCCCGATGAATTATCAGCACATGCTGTTTTGCGCTGGTTTGCGAGGTGCAATGAGTTTTGCTCTAGCGATAAGGAACACCGTGTCCGAAGCTCGGCAAGCTATGCTCACGACTACCAGCCTGATCGTCATTCTTACGGTCATTTTCCAGGGTGGCGGGACTACTCAGTTTCTCAGCTGGTTTAACATACCGTAAGTCTACAAACTTGTTTGTCTTTTTTTGATACATAAAAAACGCCGTCGGATAAAGCGACAATTGCGATCATTCTATTTATTTCAGTGTCGGAGTAGATGAAGAAGTTGAGGGTCTCTCGCATGGCGCAGTGAGAAACGTAAGTATCAGATTTCGTTCAGAACATTGTCACGTGTCGTATATATCCTTGGCCGTAACGCTAGATGAATAATATTCCGATGTAGTAAATCCTTTATGATCGATCCTCATTATTATTATTTCTATTATTATAATTTTCGTAATTCTTTATTTGCTATCTCGTTTTATAATGAGCCCCTTTTTTGTACCACTGCTTTCACCCAGGTGTACAATTCAGTGGACACTGACGGGGTGGGTAAATCACCAAATGACAATTAGATACGAAAACCTCATAGAGTCTGCGAAGAACAATAGAATGAACTGATTCGTTTACAGCATGCTCGCGACACTTGGATCATTATAATTATGAAATATGCATTATTGTTGAATTCACATACGTTATGAACGATAATAATATTGTACTCACAGGAGAAGTAATAATTGTCAATCTAACTTGGTTAATGTTGATATAGTCCGGTGGCGAAGGGGGCTTTGGGAGTCTGGACTTGCGACGCGAACGAAGTCCACCGGTATGTTGCAACCACGCCCATTTATTTGAAATTCAATTTTTAGCCAAGATTTTTTTTTTTTCGTAGTAACATTCCTCGATTGGCTTTCGCGCCGAATTATTAAGTATGATCATCGATAATACTTTATCGAACATTACGATAATCGTAATATCATTTAAATCGGCAGACACTCGGTACACTTGGCGGGGCTGCTTATTTGCTGCTTTTTTCGCTCGATTCTTTATAGTTTTTTTTTGTTCACTTAATTTTCATATTCTGTTATCCATTCTGTATGATGAGAAACGACAGTAGTGCCGAATTATTTTACTCGCACCAATAATACATTAACAACAAACATACAAACATGTAATAACATAGTTTAAGATTGAACATGACTTGGATGTTGCAAGAAGCATGAATAATTAATGAAATAACTCAATTCACTAACGTGAGATGCTTGTACCGAAGTGATTGCTTTTGCAATTGGCCGTTTTTTTTACCATTACGCTCCTATAGATTGCTCGAGTGTTGACGTATTCTCTTTAATTTCTATAGTACATATCAGGCAGAATGGATAACTAAAACGATTCGTCGTTCACGTTTCACAGTATAATTCTATGCAGGATGGCTCCCAAATGGGAGGTGGAAGTTTGGGTGGTAAACCAAATGAGAAAGCGCTTCTAGCGAGAATCTGGGGCGACTTTGATACGCGTTACATGAAGCCACTGTTAACGCACTCGAGACCAACGTTGCTCGAGACTTTGCCGGTGTGCTGTACGCCCCTCGCGAGGATTCTCACCACGGCCCAACAAATGTCTCAGGTATGAAATTATTTATTGGTAACAAAGTTACAATTTCTTTGGTCACCTTTCATGCGGTTTTTTAACCATCTTTTCGGGATCTTTCTCATCCGCAGGAAGACGTTACGAGAAAAGCCGACTCAGACTCGGATCTATGTCTGGCCGTTCAAGAGATGGATTGGAGCACGAATATCGAGCCGGTGAGTTTTCATCAACCTAATCTCAATTACACTGTTAACCCGTGCTATCAACCTAACAACAATGGTAGTACAGAGTTTACTAACCGGGACGAGCCTTACGTGATACTCAATTTGCACAGAAGATAGATATATCGGTTTGCGAAAGAAAAAGAAAAAAGAACAAAACGTTTCAAATGTATTTTATTATAAAAAAAAATCCTCAACTCGCGAAATTCTTCGTTGTCGCAATTCGCGCGTATTTTACATAGAGCGAGCACTCTTATATTCTTTTATTCTTTCCACTCTTCCACCATTGAAGTCCTGCGTGATTTCGTTGTAGAAACCTGATGTTTGCATTTAACGAGAAGGAAGAAAAATCGGGTGATTGATCGTGCAAATGTTAATACGAAACGATATTACGTTTTTACTTCTTCTTTTTTTCTCTCTTTAACACGGCTTCGAGATCGTTGCATTATTTGTTGCTTCATACTAACCGTATTTTCCTTCTTGTAAAATGTTCCTACCAGCATGTTAACAAAGAAAAACTAACTTACACTGTAAACAATACTCGATACTAACGACGGTTTGGGTGATACGACAATGATATACACAAGACCACCGTTTCGAAGTGATGTAATAACAATTGTTGTACTATGAAATAATGACAACAAATATTTTCTTTTCTTTCTTTGTAAATTATTCTGTGTATATACAGGGAATTTTTTATCGAACCCGATTTATCGATGAACTATTATAGATCGAGTGAAACCGTTCGTCATGTCATCTTTTTTTGTTTCGTTTTCCTTTATCGTCTTTTCTTTCTAGTAAGTATGTTCTCCTCGATTTATATTACAAGATAAATAATGTGTGTATCACTGTTTAAAATTACTTTGAAGACAAACACTCATTCGATTTCTTCTTGTACTAATTCCACGCTATTTCGTACATTGGCGCAAGATTTTTCAATCGACACTATTCTGTACACATAACTTTGCGATGTACAGTTTCATGACGCTTCGGCTTTATGTTTCTTTTGTCTGTGTTTCGAAAATTATGTTTAATGGGTCTTTTACGATCGGGCTGATATACTATATCTCGGTTCATTGAGAAACTAGCGATACGGTGGACAAAATTTTTACTCGGCTTGTTTCACTACAAAGGTTGTGTCTGTGTCCAGTCCTATTTATTGTTATTGTTTTTTTTTTCTTTTTTTTTTTCTCGTTTTTTATCCTTTGACGTGAGTTTTTCGCTATCCTGGTCTTTTTTGTTTTAATAAACTCTTTCATTCAGTTGTGATCAATTTTTGCTCGTAGACAAATTTTAATCGTGACGACGATGATGATGAAGACCTGAACATCATCGGAATGGATGGATTCATTGCATTGCGTACGTTATGACAGGAACGAAGCTATTGATTAATGAATTACAACACGCGTATGCTCGGCAAAAGCTACTATGTCGATGTTTCAATGGAAGAGTCAATGTTCCTTAGCGCATAAGATCTAAAGACGAAACAGATTCCTATTTACATGTTAGAGATAGACTGTTGTGATTTTTTAACTTGGTTATTTTATTTTTTATTTTTTATTTCAAAATAGTATATGAAAAAATAGTATATCGTAAGTTATTAATGAACCCGAGGGCCAAGTCAAACCACACGGACACGGACGTATAGACTTTTAAACGTTTCTCGCTGAAAGCAAAAGAAAAGCAAAAAGAATCAAATTCGTTATTAATAAATCAAAATCCGTCGAAATATTTTTCTCATTCGATAAATTCACATGCTCCCAACGTGTCGCACATTAAACATAATTTTCATTTAATCTCGTCTAACATTGTTAAACGGTGATGGACTACTTAGATTTAAAAAAAAATCTTATCTCGTTACACAATCGCTAATGAATAAATGTCTGTGCCGCGAGCGATCCGATTTCACCGAAGCTAAGATATTGATTAATGGATATGTGCTCACGAAGAGTTCAATGACGAAAGACTCGTACAAATTGTCCATAATCGATTTCAAGAATACACTCGAGAGATTTATTCTTCGTGAGTTCAAACTAGAGACTACTTCTTCTGTGATTATTTTTCTTTAATTTAGTATAACGCGTCATATGTTTTTAAGGAGTGCTATCTTCGGTGGGTTATTTCGAAAAGCTAATTATCGTTGTTATTCATCGATCTAACTATTCATTGAGCATTTTTGCATGCGGCCTGTGCAGGATCCGAGCGTTACGCAGGCTCTCAACTACATGTAAGACGTGTCCACCCTCCCCGCAAATAACGATCAGGTCGATTGTTTTCGCAGTCAGAATTGTACACGCGATATTGAAAAAAAAGAAAGAAAAAGAAATCTTTTCAGATTGCAATCGACAATCATTCGAATTATCATTTCGCGCATGTTTCTTAGTCTGTATGTTTACATTAAATCTGTTGCACGTTTCGTTTATTCGCAAACGTATCTCAATGTCGATAATTCTACCTCGAATTCACCCGGGGCTCAGATCATTATTCACCGATCCTCCTCGTTATTTTCTTATTTAATCAATTTTGTTACACGTTTTTTCTGCATAATTGTTTTTCGCTTTTTTTTTTGTTTCTTTCACAGAGTCCTAAGGATCAATCGCATCCTATTTACAATTCCTGATGTCTCGATTTGATCTAGATGTTCGCAAGTTTGTTCCCTTTGAACTTTTATTCTCGGGCTCAATTCCTCTTGTGCACTCTTTGCAACTCGAGGATTTTTTCGCGTTAGTCTTATATTTTATCGTTGAACAGCGACGAGAAAAATTACACAGGAATAGATTTCGCGAGAACGCGTATAGAGTTCACGTTCTTCCTTATTTTTCTGATTCATTTGTTTACTCTCGTACACGTAAACATGACAATTTAGTAAGACTAAAGTATATAAGTAATTTGTATTTTGTACATTGATCAGAGTTCTTCAAACGTAGCGTCACTATTGAACGATGAATATATAGAACGAACTGCATAGAGTCATTCAGTATTACAACGCAGAACTAGTAAGATCGTTAAAAAAATAAGAAAAACGAGGAATGCGTAAATTGAGTAACGAAATATCGCGCGTCAGTTGATAACAAAAACGAAAAAAAAAATCTTCATGCAAATCCAGAGGGCGAATAAGTTGATCGATTTGATACTTTGCGAGGCAGCTGGGAACTTCGATGGGAGAAGTTAATCCGGGACCACTGCCGCTGCACACACGCGTCGCCCTGCCTGGTTTGATTGGTAATCATTTGTGAAACAGTTTATTGAATTTTGTTTCCTCAATCCGCCACACAACACTCTCTCACTGTTCACTGTTGTTGACAATTATTTCAAATTCGAATGAATATACGGCTATTGATCTTAATAGAAATATATTATATACAAAATAATATACAACAAATATATATATATATAGAGAAGAGCGCCGTACCGGCAAAAGTTGTAAATGTAATTGTTTTTCTTCGAGTAATATGATGGTTCTGTTCTGCCGATAGCAGATTTATTTTCATCACTTTTTTATTTCGAATATATCGATACGAAAGAAATCCTCATCCCGAATAAGACGACGATGCATCTCAGCATGTGCCTAACAAAATTCGGTGCCAAGTATTAACAGTATGTTAGCTCGTTCGAAGTCGACGGGGATGTACGATCGTTGCTCTGTCCAACAATACTTTGCGATATTGCGGAGAATGGGGAAATCCAAGTCTCGGACGAGTTTAATTTTTTCGTTTCTCGACTCTTTATTTATTCGTAGAAGGATGCTAATTTGCGATGTAAACGCGTGCGAAAGAATAGCAGCAGTGTTTAATTTAGCTTTTGGGCTGTGACCACACGTAGGGTTTTGTCATCGTATTTAGAGCCAACGTAAAACAGTGCAATCGAGAGTGAAGATAATCGATGGAAAAAAAAAGAAACAGGAGAAAACTGTTGGATTGTATATTTTCTAAAGTTGTGCAACACACGCTTAGCGACATTTTTCGTTGCTGTCGTAAAGCGACAAAAAATGTGCACATCTCGCTTTCGATTGTAAGGATAATAGACGATGTAATTTTAGCTCGGGATAAGTCAGCAACGAGTATTAGTTTAGGCATCAATTTTGTTTTCGTATTCGTTTCTTCTGTAACAATCTGTTTGTATATCCGACAGAGAGATAGATCTGTATGTCTCCATAATACAATATTATTATGATTCTTATTTTGAAACATATAAGTTTGTAACGTATAAAGATAAATGTTAAGATGTTGCGATGCCATGTATTACACGACAAGAGTGTTTAATAAAAAAGAAATCTTTGTAAAAAGATTAATTTCGCACGCCGCTGTGAAAGAGATGTTCATATTTCGTCCAACGTGTCGACTTGAACTTTAGCAAGCTCCCGCATACCGTCGGTCACGCGAAACATTGGTCCGTGTCCCGGTACGATGTAATCAGCCATGTCCAACATTCGCGACCGCATCTTCGCTTGAACGTCGTTCAATTTGGGGTCGCCCAATATGCGCCATATCCATGGATTCTCTATATCAGCTTCTCTCTCGAATAAATCTCCCGCAACGACAATGCACACCGACTCTCCGGCAATTTTCGCATCAACGATGACGCTCACATCCTCGGAAGTGTGACCTGGTGTCGCGGTCACTTTCACTCCATCGCAGAGAGGATAATCTTCTAAATGATGGTGAAAAAAAAGAAAAAAATGTAGCTCGTTGTGTGCACGGTATAAAATAATGCATTAGAACCTTAATGACATATATAATGGATTAATCAAGGTTTTATTTTATTTGAATATCGTTAAAGATTCTTTTTTCAGTACCACTCCTGAGATCCTTCTCGTAGAACGTTGTTCCTCGACAAACTGCCAGACCTACGATGTGTTCTGCATTGAGAAACAAATTGTTGTTGCCTATGTGATCCGCGTGACCGTGCGTGCAGACGACGTAGTGAATGTCTTCTGGTTTCAATTCTTCTTTAGCGAGTCCTGTGGAATATAGAAAAATGAGATAACACAAGAATGGCACGTTACGATACGAGCGCAATGGAACTTTTTCTGACTCGCCTTTGGCTCGTGCTGCAAAGTAACACGAGTGGCACGGCGTGAAATGAAATTAATAATTCACTCGAGTGAGCGTGAATAGAAATACCTGCAATTATTTTCTGTCCGTCCCAAGGCGTCATGGTATCGACTATTATATTCTTCTCTGCTTTTATCAGGGTGCAACTGCAGTTTGCCTCCATCGAGGTGTTGTCCAGGATCTTCGCGTATCCATCGTATAATACAATTACCTCAGCCATAACGCAGACGATTTGCTTGCAAACTTTCTCAAGATTTTTTTATATGCTATGGCTATATGCACTCCTCTACCGTGTCTTATATGTATATATACGTTTTTGTATAAATATCACCCGGTGATAAGTTTTTCTCGCGTCTAGGTTAAACAGAAATGTTCAGTTGACGCAGCGACAGCGGCTGTTGTATGAAATCAACGCGAAACAAGCAAACCGCGTAAATAACTATCGTTCATTCTTGCTCACGTGAGATTTGTGTTACAAACTTCTCATAAACTAATTTTCGGTGCGTCTCTCACGCTCCGTCAAGAGCGCCAATCGCACCATCCCTCTCGCACTCATACAAGTTTCCCATCGCAAGTAGCATAAAAAAAAAAGTCTCTCGATTATTTGTTTTCCTACCAGCCGGCGAATTGACGAAACGCTTTGAGGTTATGTGCAACAATTGCGGGATGCGTGATAACTCCAAAAAAATTCGAAACAATGAAAACAATTGTGATTACCGTGTCAGTATTGCGAAATTTGTGAATTGAAGCGTCGCACTATGAAACTGGTAAGTACGCACTCGATGACAAAAAATAAATTACAAATACCGGAGCAATTACCGTTGTACTTGGTAAAGTTGATTTTTATCTCTAACCTGGTGCCTTCGAATTTGTTTCATATTTTATAAAATTTTATGAATTTCCATCAAGAAATCAATAATTATGGAATAAATAGTAAAGAATAATTATCTGTATCGTTAATGCCCATTGCATTTTCTAACTCATTTTCATCAACAACCCACTGCCTCAATGTTTTTCTAAGTATTTTTTTAAGGTTTCCCAACTTTTTATTATAAAGAATAAATTTTGAAGAAGGAAACAATTTTTCAGTACTGTTTGTCGAGCGAACCGACAAAGCCATGTCTGGTACTAAGTTTCAAGGGTATAACGCTGATGCTGGATTGCGGACTCAACATGCAATCGGTTTTGAGTTTCATGCCGATGCCCATGGTGCCGAGTGCAAAATTTAATTCCTTGCCATCTTGGGTGCCTCGCGACAACCATCAGGATTGGCAGATAGAAGGGGTGAGTTAAGAATACGCATGAAAAAAAAAAAACTACCTGCACCTGCAAGAGGTCTTTAACGATTTAATTTTTTCCAGGAGCTCAAGGAATGCTGCGGAAGGGTATTCGTGGATTCAACGCCGGAGTTTTCACCTCCACTAGAGAAGATTGTAGACTTTTCCGAGATAGACGCTATTTTGATATCGAATTACACATGCATGTTGGCCCTGCCTTTTGTGACTGAAGGCACGGGTTTCAAGGGCATAGTTTACGCGACCGAGCCAACGTTGCAGATTGGCAGATTTTTTATGGAAGAATTGGTCGAATATATCGAACAAACGCCACGCGCGACGCTGGCCAAGCATTGGAAAGAGATGTTGCACGTTTTGCCACCGCCGTTGGCTGACGCTCTCAAGCCGAAATCTTGGAAACATCTCTATTCCATGTCGGCCGTGAATTCGGCGCTTTCGAACATTCAGATGGTCGGTTACGATCAGAAATTAGATATATACGGAGCCTTGACGGTAACACCGATAAGTTCGGGCTATTGTCTAGGGAGCAGCAATTGGCTAATATCCTGCGATCACGAGAAAGTCGCCTACGTGAGCGGCTCGTCGACATTGACGACACATCCGCGTCCCATGGAACAAACTACTTTGAAGCATGCCAATGTTCTGATATTGACGGGATTGACGCAGACACCGACCGCTAATCCCGATACCATGCTTGGCGAACTTTGCATGACCGTCGGTGAGTTCCCGAAAAATGCGCTTTCTCGACGAAGAAAAGAATAGAGTTTTATGTGGCGATAAGAATCGTAAGCACGGGAACGTCTCTCAGCAACATTCAAAACAATTCGTTCATTATAACAGGCGATTGATTTCCCGATAAATTCATCATTGTTTGAGTTTTTTTTTTGTCATTTCTGCTTCTGCGATAATGAAATTGTCAGTTATTTCCCCCTGAAGACAGAATTAAGCTTCCTTATTCTATTTTCATTTTCATTTTCAGCGATGACGCTACGTTCCGGCGGCTGCGTTCTGATACCATGTTATCCTTCCGGCGTCGTCTACGATCTATTCGAGTGTCTGAGTACCCATCTCGACAAATCCGGATTCTCCCAGATACCATTATTTTTTATATCATCCGTAGCGGAATCATCTTTGGCTTATTCGAATATTCTGGCCGAATGGTAAAAAAGCCGGTCGCGTTTCTCCTTTTCAAATTTTCTTTGTTATTGATTTTTCCTTTTTGCAGGCTCTCGACGAACAAGCAGAACAAAGTTTATCTACCGGAGGAGCCATTCCCGCATGGTTTTCTCGTGAAAAACGCGAGACTCAAGCATTTCACGTCGACTTACGCCGAAGGTTTTAGCACCGATTATCGACAACCGTGTGTCGTGTTTTGCGGTCATCCGAGTTTGCGGTTCGGTGATGCTGTACATTTCGTACAACTCTGGGGCAACAGTCCGCAACACACGATTATCTTTACCGAACCGGACTTCCCGTATCTCGATGCTTTGGCGCCTTTTCAACCGTTGGCTATGAAAGCCGTTCACTGTCCGATCGACACGTCGCTAAATTTTACCCAAGCTAACAAGCTCATCAGAGATCTCAAACCGGAGAATCTCGTTGTACCCGAGTGTTACACGCAGCCACCAATCATCGCGCCGCATCGAGCGGATCTTGTGATAGATCCTGTTGGTGTAAGTAATCTTTGTTGAGCTCACGTTTGATTAATTTTCATTAGCACAAATCGATTATTGGAATTATCGCGCGTGAATTACAGGAGAAAGCTTTGATAACATTCAAACGCGGCGAAGTTATCAAACTACCGTTGAAGCGAAAAAAGGGTAGAGTTTTCATCGAACCGGAACTAGCGGGACAGATAATTCCCAGTGAAATTCGACCGGGTTTGAGTCTCGCTTCGGTGACGGGCGAACTTGAAGTCAAAGACAACGTTTATACGATCAAGGTAATAACATTTTTTCTCCACTGGACTAAAATAGCGCCATTTTTGCTGACGCGAGCGAAGCCATCATTTTAGCTCAGTAGGAAAAAAGCATCGTATGTTACACGGGAGGAAGCGGATTTGCACCTTGTGTGATTTAAGCCCCGGCTTCGCTCGGGCGCCGAACTTCACCCTCGGCACAAATCACGCATTTTCTCCCTTGTGGCATATTATTCTCTATAAATTTTATTTTTATTATTCCAGTGCATAGAAGAACGTACGAGTGCGAAGCGAAAAGCCCCCGCGGACATTAGCGCACCGGACAAGGAGGAAGTACTCAAAGAGAGGAAACACGAGTACGGGAATATTGATCCTCAGGAATTGCTGCAAAAATTGAATCAGGAAGGTATCCTAGGCGCTAAACTTCAACATTCGGCGACATCGACTTCGATACACTTGGTGCGTGAAAAACAAACTAATTTCCGATCTTGTTTCTTTCGTGTTTACCGTGCAACAAGTGATAAATGAACTAAATTATTTTTGCTCGTGAAAATTGCAGCAGGACGAGGATACTTTGATCCAGATTGGTGACAATTCGACACACATTTTTTGCAACGGTGATCAAAATTTGCGTCGACGACTAAGAGGGATAATAATGCAGTGCCTAAAAAGATTTTGACTCTTTGCGATTAACAGATTTCTCCAGTATTCGTACGTTTTGTTTTGTTACATTTTAATTAAGAAAGCAAGGATCACACTTGTTCGTGATTTCATACTTCTTCGACCAAATACACAGATGACATTTGCTTTGTTTGTTTGTTCTTTCAACTTAGCGCTAAGGGGTTTCGTAATACTATTCAACAATCTTTTATCCCGCTACGTTCGGTAAGTATACGTACGCTACACTCGAGTTGGGCGTGTGTGCCGGTTTTATCGAATAAATACAGAAGTAGGAAAACGAGTTTTCCCGTCGAGGGAAAAACTTCGGACTGTGATCGACGATTATTACATTTTGTGTTCGTTCGCTTGGTTCTTTTGTTTTACTTTCTCGTGCAAGAGGATATCGTATCACAATTATTAAACGTTACACTTACAGATGAACCAAAAAAAAGTGTAAAAAAATGTTTTTCAGTGCGTCGTAAACGAAAAATGAAATTCCGAGACGATTCGCGTTAGGCGCCAAGGAGATTCACAACTTTGGTAAAAAAAAAAAAGAAAAATATACACATATATTAATCGCATTAGCGGTGCAAGCGCGAATTTCGAAGATTGTGTTCTTAGGGACTAGAGGCATTTTCGCTGGGTACGAAAAGCTATCGAAAAAAAAAGAAATAAAAAAAATGCAGATACGGGCGACTAGCAAAAAGATTGAAATCAAATCATAAGTACGAATAGAAAATGAAAGTTTAAACACTCCACACTGTACCGCTCTTGGACTATTATTATAAACTTTCGAGTCCTCGAACGTTTGATGACAACGACGTATTTCTTATTTTGTCTTTTTCACGATAATAATACTAAAAAACGATTATACGAGTGTGTGTGTGTGTGTTTTTTTTGCTAGGATCTAACGGTACAGTTACTAAGCAGTTTACCACGTGAGTCTGAATTGCTGACATTCTGAATGCTTTTGCCAATTCTTTCGTCGTCGGAAGTTCGGCCGATTGCCGATTTTCGTTCGTAATGAACGTTCGACGATTATCAAGTAAGTACCAGTGTTATACGAGCCTGCGTCGAGTCCGTCGAATCTTCGTTACCGAGAGCTTTCGCACGCGATTTCAATAAGACCGAGATATTTTCGATCGTTCGAAAGGTCTCGGTTTTTTGCTTTACGAGCGAATACGAATTTTTGCGGTCTTACAAAATTTTTTGTACACTTCCGGTGATCCATTGGCACAATTCGTCGAATTTGCTTCGCATCTCATTTATAACTTTCTCAAACTCGTCGGTTACTTCTTTTTTCTCGACCAGATCGATTGTCTCGAGTGGCACTTTTTCGACACTGAATCTCTTACTTACATTCAGAATGTAGCAATCCATTACCTAGTCGGCAGTAGCGAAGCCAATCGCGAGACCAGCTGCGAAAGAGGCTAAAAAGAAATGAATTTCCTTTGGCCTAAAGGTGTCATCGCCGGTTATCGTATGATACCAACGCCGGGTGCGCGATTCGCCATTTTTTAGTAGCTGCTCCGCTTTATCCAGTTTTTTGTCCACAAACCTCTCAACCTGTAACAGTAAATGAGAAAAATTCTATCCATTTTTGCGTGTCAAAGACTCGTAGTCGTCGTTGAAGTTCTCAAACACAATCGTCCAAGTCATCCTCGACGAATTCTTTTGCACGACGACCGTTCGCAATAAAGAAAAAAACAAATTATATACAGCCAGAGCCAATTTGAATATATCCGATTTTATTGGGTGGTAAGAAGGTGGGCAACTTATAATTCTAATGATAATAAATAGCGTATCACATTTAGGCCGATTGTTAATTAAAACTAGTCTCGAATCGCGTTGGCATTAAATGAAAGAGTTTTGATTCGAAATCGCTTTTCTACGAAGATAACAAATTATTGTAAAGTATTTTTTTTTAGATGATTCAAGTGATTGATAAATGATCGATTGAATCACGCTCGAACAATGTACGTTCGCAATTGGTGGCAATATTTCGCGCATTTGTTAATCGTTATTCACGAGGACGCTAGGCCGAGTATAAAACCACCAATGAAACTCGTCGCCGCGTAAGTGTTCTGTCGACACCACGTTCCTACCTGCAAAACAATAGAAAAAAATACGAGTTTGAATCGAAAGATTTTGGGAGACAGCGATCCTCAGAGACTTGAAACTTTCGAGCTGGTGAGTCGTTAATTTGTACAGCCAAACCCCGTTATAACGCGAACAATTTTTTTTTGTTGTTGCCTGGCCGATAAATGTTTACAGTCGAATGATCCAATTTTAACTGAAAAGCTGCAGTTGAATTTTACAAGAATTTTGGCTCACTACCCAAAGCAGTGATTACCACTGTATTTTTTTTAATTTTGTAAAAAAAAAGATCAGATCCGAATATTCCAAAACAAGTACCTTTTTTTTGTCACTTGAGCAATATCAAAAAATTATTTTACTCCGATTAATCAAGACTGTGCAAAGAAAAATTTTCAGTCTTACCTTATCCATGAATTTGGGACCTTCGCCGGTGATCTTCTCCTCCACCTTGTCTGTGATTTTATCTGCCTTCTTCGCTATCTTGTCCCAGTTGATGTTCACGTATCCTTGGTGCGCGGCGACTTGAAGAATAATAATGCCTCCTCCAACGGCGAAAGCTACCACCTTGCCAACTTTCATGGTCAGAAAGCCTGTCACCCTTGACAAGAAACATTCAAAAGTTGGTACGTTAAAATGAACTACGAATACCTTTTAATTTAATCGGTACGAGCGAAGATGACGAAACAATCATTACCATCCTGATGTTGTGCCAATGACGATTTGTTTAGTAGCAGAAGTTTTGCTGACATCGCCCAAAATTTTGTCGATGATAGACTTTGCTTCCTTGGATACGTCCATGTCGTACGCTTCGTTATTAGCGCTCTCCTTGCTCCTCTTCGACACCGGAAGACTCATAGAGACGCTGATGGTAGCAGACGAAACAGAGTTTTATAGAAGATTTTATTTAGAAAAAAAAAAACTATTTTGCTTTCCAAGCCAGCAACGTCGCCTTTCGAATGCTCCAAGTCACGAGTGATTGTGTTGCACGTATGCCTATCTACGTTTCAGTCTTAAAATACCGATTTTCGATGTACAGATGAATCAGGATATATTTGCACAAAGAATTACGAAACGCCAGGGCATGCTTCGAAAATAGTTAATTACGGATACGTCGCAATTTTTGCTAGAATTCGGCGATACGATTGATAATGCGAGGAAAAGAAAAGAGAGAAAAAAAAAAGACGATCGTGTAAATGAATCGATATAGAGATGAGCAAAATGAGGTCTGATTGTAGTCAGAACGGCTACCGTTTCATCAATTTTCTTGCCCCCGAGGTGACGGCACTTTTGCGGAATTTCGGCATTGAAGACGGAACGAAATAAATAGTAAAAAAAATCTTATATAACGAGTATCGCTGAGAAGTCAAGGTGCACGAAATCGCACGTCAAAGAAAAGCTCACCTATTTCGTGAAAAAATTAAACGGTTTTAAAGGAATAATACAGTTATTCGGACCGGGACGTGATACGCGCACGAAAACGCTTCTGTCAGATAGCGAGATATTCTCGATCGACTTTGTCGAAAGAGCCGTTGCGATCTAGTCTCACGGCGGGGTTCTTCGATGCGGAGAAAACTGTTAATTACGGCGTGGATGCGATACATTTTGATGGAACCACGCCGCACCGCTTGGCAATGAAGGGCGGAAGCAGGAAAAATCTTTGTTCGAAGTTATGATAACGTCGACGGAAAATGCGGTTTGGTTGTTAAAAAAGATTGATCGCGAAGAGAAATTCAATTGAAAAACTGAAGTATGACATGCGGAAGATAATGTTAGAGAACTTTTCATAATTCTCGAAAGTCGTATCGTCTACGCCATTGGGACAACACCGTTGAATCGTCCTGAACGCTGATATACCGCGCTCCGTGCTCAAAAAGTTTTCTTCCCCATGAAAAGAAAAAAAAAAAAAAATATGATATTTCGTCGCGTGCATCGCTTATCCTGGTTTAACCTGATAGTCGTCGGGTGAGAGAGACATCTCAGTGTAGGATAAAACTCATGGTGTTCTGTTTATCGCGATGATAAGCTCTCTTGTTGTTACGTGCGCGAGTTAGTTGCGAGTCTCTCGTACGGGAGGTGAGACTCGCTCAAACGTTTATAATTATTTCGACGCCGTGCACGATCGCGACGTTGTCGTCGTCGTCGTCGTCGGCCAGCCGCGCGCCAACATGACTTTCCCCGGTCTCTGAATGTGTGTATTGTTTTTTTTCAACAAACGTGAGACCGACGAAAAATGGCCCAGGAGACCGACGACATCAATTTGACTCCACAGGAATTGCAGACTCTTTCTGAGCTCGACAGGCGAGTAACCAACAAAATATATGTACATATCGGTCGTGTTTTTTTTTGTCGCGATTCCTCGAACTGTCAAAAGTTCGTGCTGCCGTTCGAATCTCTCTTCTCGCTTATCGGCGATTAGGCAATACAAGCGAGACGATGTGTCGCTGCACCTGTCGCTATGTTATTCCGATAACTATAACCTCGTCTATTATTTTTCGTTGGTTTTTCGCAAATACCGTCGCTATTCGGTCGGTGATCATTCGATACTGTCTTATCAACCTACTGACACCCTTTCTCGATAAATCGAACGTCCTACATTCGTTGAAGCAATCTTAATACGCGAGAAAATCTCACCAGTAAAATGCAAGGAAAAAGCCGTGAATTAACACGAAAGCTTCAAGGTCACAACTGTCAAAACTTGATGAAAAAGGAAAAACCAAAGTATCGATGTAGCATTGGAACTTTTCATTTTTGTTTCCTGTAGTCGTCAGTTCGGCTTTCTCAAGTTGAACTCGGCCGAGCAGACAAAGAAGAAAGCTCTCGTTGTGAGAGCCATAAAGTATCTTGAGAGGATGCTCGTGCAGGCACAGTCCGAGAAACAACGCAGGAAAGCCGACAGTACCAAGTCGAGCTCGGAGGAGTCGAAGGACGAAGACGAGGACAGGGGTATTAGCATAGATCCAAAAACTTACTGCAAACTCGGACACTTCCATCTACTGTTGGAAGACTACAGCAAAGGTATCGAACGTGACATATTTAAATTTTTTTATTCTTAAGCTTCGATCCGCTCAAGAATAAATCTTTTTCTTTTTCAGCAATGTCCGCGTACCAGAAGTTTTACACTCTCAAGGTAGATTACTGGAAAGACGCTTCGTTTCTATACGGCCAGGGGCTTGTCTACTTCCACTTCAATGCTTTCCAATGGTAAGTACGAAAGAAAAAAGATGGCTTGAAGTCAATTATATTGCGATGGACGAACGCTAGTTCTTTCCACGATTTGCAATTACATAACTGCGAGGGAAAATCCCTTTTTCAAAGATGCATTCAAGCTAAGTTTTCTTAACAAATGGCATGTAAAAAAGATATTTTGCTCCTCAGCTTTGCAATTGCAACCTTCACCTTCATTTTAAGCTTCTCAAAGGTCAATAAGAAGACCTTGTGCTTTTTCTTTGTTAACTGAGATATGAGCATAATAATTCTTCATATTGTGATTGGAATTTATTTAATTGCATTTCTACAGCTAGGATTACGTCTGATTGATTTTATATTATACAAATTTTCTTGAAAGTTAAATGAAACCAGACCGTTTAGAACAAAAAGAAAACTAACACAACAGAATCTGCAAGGTTTCGTGGGGAAATCTTCGTAATACAGCGTTTGGCCTTGAATAGAAAGTTGTTAAGGCTCTTAAAACCCCTTAGGTTCATCGTGCTCCGTTTTCTCTTCATTTTGTTCCCGTACTTTGCTTTTTTCTTAATCATCTTTTTCAATCTCTCTCGAATCCACGAAGAAAATCTCGTCGCTAAGTCAGAGAACTGCATAATCTCGATCGAGATAGAGCATTCAGAGGGGGAAACGTTCAGCTAGTCAGGATAAACTTGAATTCTGTTTTATCGCACAGGATGAGAGAGAATTGCTTTGTCGAAAAATTACCGGGCAGCCGGAAGCGAGTGAATGAAGATGTCGCTGTACTCGCATTCGTGTAGCTAAAGAGCCAGGAGAGTTCATCGAGGTTCGAGGCGTTTTCCCGGCGACGTCTACGTGCCGAGTTGCACGGGTCGCATGGCCGACTTTAAGGGGGTGGCGTGGCAGGCAGCGAGCTCGAATAATAGGGCCGCGACCCGCTGCCTCGTCAAACGCTTCGCTCGTATAGCAACAGAACCGACGACGTTTCTTACTCCGTTTAATTCAATAAAACATCGCACTTCCGTTTTCGTGAAGAAGAAAAAAATTAAGGAAAAACAAAGAAAGAAAAATCGCTGCGCTTATCTATTCTGGAGAACAAAAATTAGGTCGTATTAATAATTTAATCAATGGAATTCGCGGCAGCCGAAATAGAGTCCAATCTCGCGGCGTATCTGTCGCGGTTGATGGGATTTAAATTCTCTCTTGGCTCTCGTTCGTACGAACAATTTCATCTCGCTTCGCTTATATTATTATACACCACCGGTCGGTGATCTAAACTTGGTAATTTCATAGTGGCATGTCGGTTGTTGAGAAGAGGGGAATGAAGAGAAATGGGTCGAGAGGTCGTCAGCCGAAAATTCGAGCTAGCTCGCGATTGTGTCGTGTTCTTTCGGATGGAATGCGAGCGTGACTCGTTCGAAGTAACGCCTGGCTGTTGCCGAGCGCGATAATATTCCTTCGTACGCTTTAGCTTTCTATACAACCCGCGACCGCTGCAACTTCACTGAGATTTTTCGACTCGCAAACAAGCGCGGCCGTCTCTCAGTTTCTCGATTTAGATTCGGGTCTTTCTTTTTTTTTTTTTACATTTCTACCTTTTTTCTTCTCTCTGTAGCTTTTCATCCTTTCTCTCGTCGTACGGCTCATTCTCCGACATCGTCTCGTCTTCCTTCAGTTGTGGCTCGTTTTGTGTTGTAAATAGAAACGAGAAAAGAAACTGGAACGTTGGAATACGCGAAGGGGGACCGGCAAGAGAGCGAGAGAGGAGGAAACGGGTTGGCCAGAGCCTTCCGCGAGGCTTCCTTCCTTTCTTTCTTTCTTTCTTCGGCTTCTCTTACTCTCCCTCTACCCTAGGCTCGTTTGTGCAAAGCGGAAAATAGAAGCTCTCACTGACGAGAAAAGAAACTGGAACGGGTCGCTCGATATCCCTCGGCTACAAACGTATGTGTCGCTGTTTTTGAAGCAGCCCCCTCTTGTTCTTCTTCCGTAGATGAGCCACTTCGAAAAATATACCATTGTTCGTGTTTCAAACACTATGTCGCTCGCTTTCTCTCTCGAGACGATAGCTATCCCCCTGAGATGCAAGGAAACAGAGACAAATGAGACACACGTGCTTGTTTCATAGCATCAGATAGCCTTACACTAAAAAAACGTGAAACACATTTTTTAGTTCATTTGAAAAAACTGTTCCATTTACAAAAGATTACATTTTTTCACATTTTTTTTCAGCATTGAACTGCTTCACCAAATTCTGTAATTTTAAACAACTGTCGTTTTACGTCTCTCTTTCAAAAAACCTGTAACTCCTATAATTTATACTGTATCGATATTGCCGCTCAACGTACTTCTTCATTGCATTCTGATGTTTCGGCTTCACTCTACCTAAGCATAAAAATATTGGTTTTTGACCATGATTGGCAACTATGAAGGCATCCGCACGCATATGTGGCATTAACAAAAATATGTGTATCGTTTTAGGGTAAAAATTCTCAATATAGTAACGAAGTTTATAGTTTAGTGACTGGACCAACTCCTTTATCAAGGGTCGACATTTTCCTCTCCCAAATTTTCAACTCCCCTTGGGCTTTGGATAGAAATTCTCCCTCTGTTGAAATCGTCGTGACGCGTGGCGCATCCCGTGCGTGCGTTGTATTACATGCGTATATCTTTCCTCCTCGTCTCGTATTTTCTGCTTGCTCGCAATTCGCTTTGCAAATCGTTTCTGTTTATTACACAGTCGGCTCCCGTACCTCAACGTGCCATTATCTCGTTACGAGGGTGTTTTTGGCTCGGATCGTTACGACGAGTTTTCTGTCGGTAATTCAACGTAATATTCAAAGTGTACACAGTCACATAAAATCCGAGTAAGGAAGAATTTTTTAAATTATTTTTCAGTGAATTTGAAAATGAGAAAAAAAAAAAGATTTATTTGAACGAGACCGAACGCCATTGAGTTTCGGCCTTCGGGCAAACAGGAAGGAGCGACGGGGCGCTCTTCCGCCATGGCTCGAGCGTGGTAGGTCACGTACATAGGTGGTGAAAAGACGCGAGTGCGAATGGGACAGAGAGAGAAGGGCCATAGGTTGCCGAATAGCTGGTGTGAAAGCGACGGAGGGTTTAGGGTATTCGATCGATTCTCTTTATAGCATCCATTCCCTTCCCCCTATACGTTCGGCCGTAGCGAGGCGCCGTGTACCCCTGTACAAGTACGCGAGAGCCTCGAGGCTCGTCTGTCCGCACCCCTAAACGCTACAAAATTCTACGAGGCGAGGGCAACTTCGCTTTGATCGTTATCCAATATTGTTTCATCCAATTCGCCCTCGATTATTCGATGCTTTAACCAATAACGAACTTTGCAATGGTTTGTTCGTTTTTTTAATGATTTTCTTCCTTCGTTTTAATCGAGTCCTTGAAACAATCGAGTATAAATAAACGAAACGGAATCACGATTTTAAATTAAATATATAAATAAACGCTTAATATTCACTGACAAAATTATGCGATGCTTGACATCAAATTAAGGAAGAAAGTCACATAAACTAAACTAAACTAATCGAAATAGCGATGTCACCCTTTCGTTCTCTATTGAATCTATCGAAATTTATGAAACCACTGTTCGAAAAAAGATGTAATATGAACACTCGCGTTTTTTTCATATGGAGAGCCAGATAATTATTGACATTCGTTGCTTAATAGCAGTAAATTGCAATTAATGCCGTAATTTGTCGAATTTGAGCAAAAGTAACGTCAAATTAATATCTTCGTTCGTTAAATTCAAATTACACGACAAACTGCGTCTCTCGTGACTTTTAATGCACATGCAAGTTTACACGTCAGAAGTTCACCTGTGCGCGTATTATACACAGGGTGAACATGCCGCACGCTCTGACCTAGATTTAACGATCGATATTCCTTGGCCTCGTTGCACCTTCTGCGTATTAATTCAATTTCTTTCTTTTTCTTTTCCTCACCCTTCATTGTTTATTTTGTCACCCTTCTCCAGCCTTGTCGGAGTACGAGAAAAAATAATTCCATTGTTTCCCTTTCTTTCTCGAACCTCCGACGGATCTCCGATGGAAAATCGATACTTCAGACGTAAAAAAAAAGATTACACGAACGGGGAAACTCGAGACTTGTGAGAAGAGCCGTAAATTCGGGTTATTGGGAGTTGATCCTTTCTTTTCGATTTTTGTTTTGTTTTGTTTTTTTTTATTTATCGTCGGAAGTCTCGTTAACTCGGTTTCACTCCGGCCGACCGTGTACTCTACACAGGTGGTTACGAGTACGGCTATATTCATGCTCGGTGGATTTATGTCGTAACGAAAGGTGCCTCATGAGGGATGAGAGAAGAGAGCCCTACTTCTCGTTTATTTTCTTCCTTCTTTTGCTCGAGAAATTCGATACGTCGTTGATCTCTCTGGCTTAACATTTCGCGACAAAGTGACATACGAGACGGCGGTTAATGGTATCGAATCTCTGTGGCTACCGAAGTAACGAGGCTAATTAAGTCATTAATATTAAACGTTGAGAATCAAGTACTAATAATGGAATTTCGGTGGGTCTTAATATGATTCTTCATTCATCCGTCTGGCGCAATTACGAAATTATAAATATAATGGTTTGATACCTGGTAGATGTTTATCTTTTTCGCTTTGATGTTTTTCTCTAATTCGATAATATTTGAATACTCGTCGTCGGGAATGACTATAATGAGGAAAGATAAAAGATACGCGTCTCGCGGTAGATGTGTTAGCGCTCGCACTCCGAGGTATTACTTCGCGGATCGTTCGGCGAGGTCATGGTCAGTCGCCGTGCTGAAACCGAGAGTCAACAAACTCTGGCCGAGCGAGCGAGAACGCGAAGGAGTAGTTGTAAGCTTGCCGTCGGTCGCTCGACCGTCCGGTTAACAAACTGGCCAAACGTATTTAAAGCCTCGGCTCCTTGCGCGGGTGGTAAACTCTCGTGGCCTGTTCGTCGTCGACGACAAGTCGACCGCTACAAATCAACCGTTCGTTTGTCGCGCGGGCCGCGCCAAACTGTGAAATTCAATTACCAAAAAGAGCTACCGGCCATTGTCATGGTTCGAAATGGCGATTCCTTTCTCCATGCCACGTGCAGGATTTTCAATGTCAAATCATAGACTTCAGGGACATTTTTATATTTAAACAACGAACATCTTGTGGGTTGCCCTGTGTAAGCCCTGTGGGTTGGCATCTTGTGGGTTGCCGTGATGTAATTGATATTTGAACATTTTGAGCCTACCTTCAAACAGAAAATTTTTCAAAACATTATTTTATGTATTTAATACATACGAAGATTGCAATGTGTCAAGTACTTAGGTAAATAATGTCACTGTACGTGAAGAGTTGAAGTTTGGACTGCCGTATGTGGCCTCGGCACGTTTTTATATACAACCTGCATAGATTATTTTCGTCGATGGTCGTTTTTTATTTAAAGATCGTAATCAAATTTTCACATACGAAATTCATATCGTATGTGGACTTAAAGCTTACCAGCTCGGGATCTCCAAGCGTTTAAAACGTTCTTACCATGAACCGAATTTTTTTTAATTATAGGGATTGCTACAAAATATTGCCTGAAACAGGATAAGGAGTTTTGATTTTGAGATGAAACTCCTTCCCATGGAGTACGGTTCAATATATCAAGCTATGCCACCTAAATCTGGAATCCCTAAAAAGTCACACGAAAATTTCAGTTCTCCAACGAACTGATATCTTAAATTATACGTAATTTACATATATTTATTCTCAGTAGGGTTAAAATATCGTCGTAAACACATCGTATTTGCTATCGAATTTAATCTTCCTCACGATCGAGGATACTGAACTTGTCGGAGGAAGCGCAAAGTGCAACGATCCTGCATCAGGTCGTCGTGCACCTCTAGATATCGCAGATGAGAGTGACTCCCATCGGTGAAAAGACAAGAATATATACGATGAGGTTGTGACGTCGTCGCGGGGCAACAACAGCATTGAACCTCAAAGCCTTTATGCACAGAGAGAGAGAGAGAGAGAGAGAGAGGGAGGGAGAGAGGGAAAGATACAAAGAGAGAAAGAGATAGATAGAGAAAGAGAGTGAGCGAGAGAGAAGAGAGTCGATTTTTGTCGTAGTGACGTCATTGGGTAGCGGGGCGAAGATGTTCGACGAATGAGAATGAGCCACGTCACAGCCGAGGCCCCCAACAGTTCCTCGTGTCAGCTTCCACGCATCCTCGGCTCGTCGCGAGGGCTCTTTCGTCGTCGACGAGCACGACGGGTTTACATGTACAGCGACGAAGGCAGAAGCGACCACCGCTCGTGACGTCACGACGCGCCAGGACGCTACGAGAGGGCCGCGCCGGGTTGAACGACCCCGCGGGTTGAGTTCAATACACCGTGAAGTAGCCGCGCCGTAGTCGCCATGCTCGAGAGATGCCCGCGACGACGTTTTGCGCCGTCGCTCTAGGATCACGAGAGCTCCTCGGCACATACACACATCTTCCTTACCACTTCTATTCGCTCCTCGAAGCTCCGAGGGTATCCTCGATATTCGAACGAAGAGATTTAACTACTCGGGGGATTTAAATCGCGGTTGTAACCACGTGTTATTATTTTTTTTCCAACATATTCACGGTATAGACAGCAACCAGCAAAATCTCAACCGAATAACTACCATATTTGTTTGAGCATTATTTTTTACGCGGCAAATCTCGACTGTGTAACGCACGCGGAGCCATATATGGGTTTTACAACGATTCTGATGGATTTACGATTTACGCAAAAAAACATTTCACCTCGAAGTTCTATCACGGTGATCGAATTTTCGTTGCTAGATTCGTTCGTTCGTCGATAATTTGGACAATAATTCCTTCGATACTGGCTTAAATGGGTTGCATATTTTTCGTTTTTGCATAAAGAATTTCGGCAACAAACCTTTTGACAATACATTCGGTTTTGCAATATAAAAAGCTATTTTATGATATTCGACTGAATCGAGTTCGACAACAGGGAAGAGTGTTTCTGTTCGCGAATTGATAAAACACTATTGGCTCTGATTAGATACTCTGGTAAGCTCCACGAGACGCCGTACGTTATGCACATAATGTAAGCACATTGGACGCACACACGTGCGTATTCGATTGATTTGTTTTCAAATCAATCGGTTCTCTCTTGCCCTCGCATATAATCAACTATCCCGTTTCTGTTTCTTCGAGGGTTTCGCGAGACGATGGGGTTGCGTGGCGTTAAAATTAGTCTTCGCTCCTTTCTCTACTTGTTTTGGACTTCGAGACGGTCGGCTCCGTCTTCTTCTTCTTCTTTCGTCTCCATATATACATGCTATGTGTTTATATGTGAACGAGAAGAAAGAGAGAATCTCGAGAGTCAGTGACTCACGTGCGTGTATATATGCATTCCGTTGATGGCCAGGCTACTCGCCCGAGCGCACTCGAAGAAAAATGCATTATGCATAAGAGTCTTGGAAGGAAGGAAGGTAAGCAACAGCCTCACGAGTAGTCGCGAGCCGGTGCAACGTCAAACCGGCTCCGCTACAACGAGACTCTTGTATATGCTTCTTTCCTTCCTTCCTTCCTTCCTTTCTTACCCTCGGCTCACTCGGACACTGAAGTTATTGTTCCGTGATCGTCGCGCATCCCTCAAACTCCAACATAAATCAACATTCGGGTATCTTGGAAACTATAAATTTAGGATTGAAAGAAAAAAATGTTATAAAACGGCTTTCGAAGTATTGCCACGCTATCGGCGAATAATTCACTGTACATAACTATTTGTTTTTATTTTTCACGCAGTGCTCCGACTCATAAAGAGCGATAAAGTGCAATGAACTGCGTGAACGAAAAAGAAACGAAAGAGCAATTTTTTTCGGAGTCACATTTGCACGCAAAAAGTTCAGGGTTTATTTTCATCTACCGAGAGATGTTGATCTTCCGAGTTACAAATTATTTTTTGCTTGTTTATTTCTGCCACTTTTTTTGTGATCCACATTTTGGGCAGTCGGAAGTCTAGTACATATAATATATATTTCGGATACATTCGAGTCCTAGAACGATTTTCATGTAACGAGCAAGAAGATAGGACGAGCTATATATAGACATGGACGATTAATCGCTGAGAGAGTAGCTTGTGCCCATCTCGAATAAAAAGAGTAATTGCACCTGTGCCCTCGCGTCTTCTCTCCTCGTGCGTGCGAGTCCAACGAGTAGAGTTGAATCGGTGAGCGTGGAGAAAGGTCGAAGAACCACGACGACGACAACGATGCACAACCACGTGGTCTTGGCTGTGCAGGTCGACCGGCCAAGGTGTGCGTGTCACGGCCACGTGGGCAAGTCGACCATTCCGATATATTTTGGTTACATTATGATTCTTCATCGCAAAACGTTTATACGCAATATCCGCAGTCGCGGTTGGATACAGTGATAATTAAAATGTGTCGAAGTATGATTCGTCCGTTGTATTCTTGGATATTCGCTTATATATTGAGAAATTTACAACGTTTTTGGGTAGACGGAGAGGCTTTTTTCTGTTCGCCCTTCTGTGACGTCCCGCGCCTATATTTACACTCCTCGGCACCCAACACAGCCCGAGGAAGTTCCTTCTCCCGCTGCTCTTACTCTGTTAAATCTATTCCTTGTGCTGGAAGACCAGCGAGTTCTCTTCTACTCGTGTAACGGATTGCATCCGTTTCCGGCATTCGTGAAAACGCCAGAAATTCTATTCTTGCACAAGGGGGAGCCTTGAGTCTTCCAGCTCTACCACGAAACATACTGACCTAGCGGTACATCATATTTTCTTGCAAATACATTTTTTTAAAGATCTATCCTTGCTCCGTGAGTTTCAACATATTGATTTTCGATCGCTCAATGTCTATCCGACAAGTCAAAAAAAACCTAATTGTTAATTCTAATTATTGGATATTCGGATGGTTGATAAATAGATTCACTTCAAAGAGAAACACTATTCCTTTTCCGTCAGGTATTAAAAATAGCTATTTGATGGTTTCTTTTTGTAGAAAATATGATTGACATCAATTAAGCAGACTTTCGATTATTGCGCGTGTGAGACAGTCGCGAAGTTAATAAATAAGTGCCTAAAAGCCGATACGATTATTTAGATTTTTCCACGATGCCGAAAAATTTCTCCAAATCGTGCATAAACGTTATTGATAAAATTCCTCGATTTGTTATTCCATATTATTAACAGTCAGGCTCTCAGTCTCTTAACATTCGCGCGCTATTCCGTAGAGAAAATCCTGTTTCTCCTCTTCCAACTTGAAAAAAACGTATAAAAGGACTATAATATGTACTATATATATATAGAGTGTACAAGATCGGTATACGGTGGTGGAAAGAACCGTTATTCTCTTACGTCCCGGGGATACAGAATTATATACAGTAAAGTTTCTTCTCCTTGCCGCGGCCCATCAGCACCAGATACTAAAATTCTGTTTTCGGAGCAGGCACCGTATAGAGCTACTCGACAATTTTTCTTTCCCCTCTCTCATTTCATTCCTGAACGTCGAAGTCGCGTGCGTACGTGACTGAGTAAAATTTTCGGCTCGATCGTGTGGGGGGATAGGGGGAACATAATCCGGTACGAAAATTGTCGTGTCTCGTTCGTCTAATCGGGTACGGTGCATCGGGGGCGGTGGTTCGAATGACACGGCTCTGAGTTCCCCAAAACAAGGACACTGCGCATGCGTTCTTCATCCCCCTCGTATCAGCGAACGAGGTGTGTTCACTAGCTCGCTAGCTCGCTATAATGCTGTGCTGCCGCTGCTCGTGCTCGCTTGTCGCTCCGTCGCGACGCTTATTTCCCCACTGCAGCATAGCTTAGCGTGCCACAGCAGCGGTATACTGGTGTACACTATGTTTTAGAACAATTACGGACAATGCGGATCACGAGCACAGCTTCTTTGTATGTAAAACGCGTCAACTCGAATTAAAACCCTCCTAATTTAATGAAATATCGGACAAAACACACAATCACAACTCCGAAATATTTTTCATGCAAATAGATACTTGAGAAAAAACCCAGTAGTTGTTTCTTTGCGAGTCAGTATTTTTTTTAATTACATAAAAAATTACAGACAAATTTCTATTAATTCGATAATGAATTATACGAAGGGCTAAACGTATTAAACCATTTTGATAAATATATTTCATTATTTTGATGAACAAACAGCTCAGGTTTCCTGCTATCTATTAAGATAGTTTTTCACCGATTGTTACATGGCTTAATGAGCGAAAAAAATAATTTTCGAGAGAAGCTGTACGGACTATATGTTAGATGATCCGCATTCCCCCACATTTTTCGGTCTAACTGCAAGCTAAACTCGCCATGCTGGTAGTATAGCTCACAGAATGCCGCTCCCCTCTCCTCGATTTCTCGAGGCATCGAAGCAGCAGCGACAGCAGCAGCAGCACGCGCAGCATTCCCTCCCCTACCTGGCCCGTTCTCGTCCCCTCGTGTCCCCGCGCCCGTCTCGACGCGGCTCGCGTCAGTCGCGCGAGAGCCTTCTGCGGGGGAGGAGCCTCGCTCTCACTGCCATTAGAATATTAATATCTATAGTGTGTATACAACAAAAAAGAATACATATTTATTAAAAACAGAAAACAAATCATACATAACGTGCGCGTATTAATTAATTAACGTCAAATTAAGTCGAAAGATAGTTGAATTTTAATACTCAGTTCGCGAACTCGTGAATTACGTGTTGAGAAGAAGACGAGGGAAGGAAGGAAGTCTTTTAAGAAAAACGAAAGAAAAAACCGAAAAAAAATCCGAGCGAAAAAAAAATAACAAAATATCAAGTACGTAACGTGAACGCGTCTTACTTAACTAGAAGTGATCTAGTTTGTTTCTTTTTTTATACTGTCTAATAAAATTTAATACGATTACGACGTGTGTATTGCAACGCGTGATTGTGAAATTTATCATTGTCCCTGAGTGAAGCGATAAGAGAAATACCAGCAGCAAATCCAGCTCACCTGGCCAGTATTTTATACATTTTATACGTATTTTCCTTTTATATCAGAAAACGTAAAAAAAGAAATATGTAAAGGAAAAAGAAAAGTGAAGATAGCAGTGATCCACCATTTATCATCACCCTATGCGCTGTAAAAACGATATAGCAACAGTACACATATAGATATATATACACGGTAAAGTGGTGACGCAAGAGTTTACGAAGCTCTGTTGATCTCACTCTTTCTCGAGTGTTACTTGCTACTACGTCCAGTGCGAGAGAGCCGGGGGAGGGGGAGGGATAGAGAAAGATATAGAAGAGGAGGATACAAAGTCGGTGCTTACCGCAGCCGATGCACCGCGCTGCACTGCTGACTGCAAAACGGATTGAGATTTAAATTCCACCGTTCTCCTCCCATCACGAACGATTTAAACGGTGAGTCGCCGAGGGCCACTCACTCAAATATTTATATAAAAAAATAAAAAAATCATTCACGAAATGTGTTTACATCGTGATGGTCTCTGAATTTACGAGTAAAACATCATACATAGTGTAATCTGAAGGAATAAAGAACAGGCCTTATCGCCGCGGATCTCATTTTTTCAACGAATAAGTCCCGAGCAAATCATTCAGTTTAGCAGGAAAAAATTCGTTTGAACATCCGTGACTGTGAAATTCGGTTAAACCAAATATTGTCGGGGTTTTCTTTCCCTCGTGTATATAAATATGCGTGCCCGGTGTACGATGTTGATGCTCCGACGGCGTTTAACGTCGCGACGCCCCTGACGATTTTCACTGTTCCCATTTATACATCTGCTCTGTGTAGTCCGACGGACGTGGCCACTGATATGCCGATACAAACACAGAGGAGAAAGAGTAATATAACTTTGTGTGCCGTATAAAACCCTCGAACGCAGACGATTGTCGTTGTCACTTGGCGTTCGTGACCATCAGCTCTCTTTCTCGTCGGCTTTATATATGCGATATAGAAGTGATATACTATATTGTCACCGCATGAGTAGGTCAATGCAACAAGTCGCGAACGAGAAGGACAGAGAGGCGGGATAGAGAATGAGATAAAATGTTCGAGTGATTAAAAGTAGAGGAGGACAAAGTTACTTCTTTTTTTTTATGTGTATACATGTACATATATCGTAGCGATACGAAGCGATAAAGCTCGCGTCGATTTATCATTTGTTTTGAAGAACCGAAAGAGCCCTCTTGTTCTTATTTCAGATAGGGAAACAAATGTACGAAGATTTCTTTATTTCATTTTCGGTACAAAATTGTGGAATTATAATGACGCGAGTTGCGAAGCCACAGCTGAGAAACCGGGTCACGTGTTTGTCGAGCGCAATATACTCGCGAGAGAGAGAGAGAGAGAAAGAGAGCCGGAATGAAGGAATGAACGAGCGAACCGACGAGAGAGAGCTGAGCTGGCACCCCGACGCTCTAATTATGACGAGGCAAGAGGCACATAATTACTCGTACCATATGCACACGCCTCTCCCGGCCCCGTGAAAAGAAAAACATATACCCCACAGTCTAATTGTTCTCTTTCGCTTCTCTTCGATGCTGAGAGTCTTGCAAAAGAAGAGAGCCATCGTAGCGGATTCTATTCGAGATTAATACGGCCGAATCGTGAGTTACGGAATTATTTGAACTTTGAGCGACGACGCTCCTTCAATCTCAATCGATCGTTAGAGTCCAGCGTTGGTAAACACATTGAATTCTCCAACTTTGATGAAGTCATTCTTTTCTCGATTCGCATCTTCGATATATAAACGATTGATCCCGTTAATTTTTCGACATCACGGCATTTGGAGTTTTGTAGCACTGATTCCTAAATATTTGCTATCACATTTTCCACAAAAAAAGCTGGGGATGTCTTATAGATCGTATGAAGGGTATCAGCATTCAGGCTGTTCATGCGGGTGAAAACAGGTCGCACACACTATTTTTTTCTAAGTGCTAATGAAAAAAAAATAGAACACAAACACCAAAGTTTGCAGTTTTCTATTACAGCCAAAAACTGACGTTCTCGTGTTTACCACAAAAAACAGCACCACTGTTTTGTATTTTCTACATCGAAAACATCTCAGTACTCTTAGCATATCAATGTGAACGAAAGCAAGTTGCACAGATACTGTATCTGATTTGCCTACTAGATGTAGATGAAAAAAAAAGTGAACAAAATACTGCTCAGAAATTTCCACTGCAGTATCCAGCAAAAAAGTTACAATTTTATTGAATTTGTACATCACATGAAGTACAATCTGAGCACTCAACACATCCGTTCGAACGAAAACACGATTCACAGATAGTTTATATCATTTCCTAACTACTAATGACTCAAAAAAAAAAAAACGTTAAAACAAAAACGCGCATCGTGCACTCTGGATCCGCATAAACTCGAGATAACGATATCCTCGTATCGATATAACGCAGAGTAGCCGAGAAACAAGTATGATCGTTTTATAGCGTATGACAATCCTGTTCTGTCCGGGTTTGTATATCTACTGTTGGCATTAACTGCTCGGTTGTTGGCTCGATTCCCGTGGGTTCGTCGTCCTCTCCGGCTCTCCGTGGTCCCTCATCGCATGCACGCGTTCATCGGTATACCTGCAGGAATCCTGTAGTCTCGGCTGATGCACTCTGCTTCGTTGTCCGCCCGGGCATAGTCATGCCCGATGCCTAACAGCACGCGCGATATCACGCACTTCAGCGTGTTTCCTCTCGCTCCCTCTCTTCGTCCCCTTGTTCCTCTGCAACGCTCGTCTATTTTTATATTTTATCGTCGTCCCCGTATCTTCTTTCGTCGGCGAAGGAAAAATCTTGTTACGATCGGGCCGAGGCATTGAGGAAGGATTATTATTCGTACGAGATACCCAACCCCCTCGCCTCGGCTAACAACAGTTATTTTATCGTGCGGCTCACGGTTATATACTCGCGTGGTCAAGGCTGCCGTTGCCGCCGTTGCCGCGCGAGTTATTCGAGGTGTAGAAGACGACGACAAGATCGTCTACAAAACTGCCCAAACGTTTAAAAACTTTTTTTCCTTCTTTTCGCTTCAAATTCTCCAAACTCCAACTCTTTTATTAGCTTTGTCTTGGTCGTTTTTGTTTCCAAGGTTCGGACTTTTTATCTCACGGAGGTCTCGTCGCCGGTCTCCCGTTTTGGCCTTTATGTATCGCCGCTCGCCTCTCGTCTAGGCTTAGTCTGTGCTCACGGGCGCAGACCTCGCGCTCTTCTCTCTTGTTTCCAGGCCTCCGGCCTCGGGCCAGCTCTTCTTCAACAGCTATAATACCTCCGCCTATACTCGCCATAACTATTAGTGACCCTGAACATATACGCGTCGAAACTCGAGGAGGAGCGAAAGAGAGAGAGAGAGGGAGGGAGCTCACCCTCTGTGACTCCGCGACCGTTCGATAAATCGATCCGTAACATCCTTTCCTTCAGACTTTGCTTCGCATACAAAGTTTTGCAGAAATATTATACACATCAAATCTCTCGACTCATCGTACACTGCGCTATCGATCGTTCTTCATTACCCCTTTTTTTTCTGCTTCTCGCAACTGCTTGTTTTCGAACTGAAAATTCAATACACCTCTTATCCAAGATGCATTTTGTATTGCTGTTTTTACACTGCTATCAACAACGCAAGTGCGTCAGAATTCTGGCGAGCGTGTGATTAATGTTTTGATGTGTGGTGGGTCGTTCTTCTAACCACCTTCCGCTAACCGCGTCCCAGTAATAAAAAAAAAATATTTTGTAATAATATTTACGCTTTATCGCAAGATTTCTTGTGTGTAAATTAGTCTAAGAACATTTTTTAATAAGCGTATATGATCAATTCGAAAACGGTCGCAACTGACTAGTGGGGCGACAATACTTTTTGTCTTTCTGAAATGAAAAAATATATGCTGCAATGCGTTATTCCGTGAAACTTATGGTCAACCGCTTAGGGCAAATATTTTTTGTATAAAAGCAATAAAAATGTGCCACTATAACTTCAGTGAAAATATTTTGAAAAAAGGCATCATAAATTGCACTTTATGAAGAATGCGTGAAGAAAAGTATTATTCGAGCGTTTTAACGTTGAAAGATGCGTAGAAAAGAGGCGAGAAGAAGCGGAATGGATGAGTGGAAGACGAACAGGGCGTCGTCGCCTTCGCGCTGGGCCCTGTTGAGCCCACAAACTAAAACAACTCTAAACTTTAACGTGGTATACCATCTTCTTCTTCGTCTTCTTCTTTCTCCTTACCTTCGTCGTCCCTCGGGGTTCTAGGAGTGAGTTTTCGTGTCTCGGGCTTCTGCTATACATATACACGTGAGCGAAGGTGTAAGAGAGAAAGAAATAAAGAGTCTTGAGGCCTTTGGGCCCAACGGGGCTCGCGACTGACCCTGAAAGTTCAACAGCCCTCCGCGCCCCCGTCCCTTCCCTTTGTGTTCTGCGGTGAACCTAACTCGCGTTCTCTCCTTCCTTTAACTTCTTGTTCTTTTTCTTCCCCTTTCTCTCGAAGTCTACACGTCTCCGACGAGACGTTCTGGAAAGAAAGATTTGCCCAGCCTTGCCAAGATTCTACTGTCTTACGGGCCTCCGTAGCAGTGTAATCTTCCGATCTTGTTTCTACATTTTTTTTTCTACTTCAAGTAATAATCTTTTTGTCGCGCGATTAGCCGCAATGAATAAATTCCGCTGTTTTTCGTCGTTCGATTTCCGGAACGTTGCGGAAATTACGAATCTCTCCAAACCCGCCGGAGATGTCGTTTGCTCTCCTTATTTATAATTTCTTTTTCTGCTTCAAATATTTTTCATCACACTCCATTGAAACGAGAAAGTACCGATCACAGAGCGACAAGTAAACTGACAAAAAAAGATGCAAATAGCATATCAAGAGGTTTGCTACTACATTTTTAACCATTTTTAACAATAATTGCGAAGCACTTGAATTTTCGTATTTTCGATTGTATCACGTTTCAACGGAGTGCAATGTGATTTTTTTTGTTCCTCGATCGATTTTAGTCTGAACTCTTGTCTCGACAATCTCTCGTGGGACAATCAACGGATCTCGCGGTTCGTTGAAAGGGAAGGCCCGAGACAGCCGTGAACGCGATTCAATTATTACGCGTTGCTGAAAGTGCGTGCGATAATCAGCGCACTTGCGTCACCAACGGCAACAGACCGTCGGCACAGATACGCATGCCGTGCGTGCGTGTGTTATATCGATGTATACACGGACGTTCATCGATAACGAGTCAGCATACTCCGTGTACTCGTTCGCAACGATAATGCTCAGCGTAGTAACACATCTATACCTTGTATATATAATGTAACCTCGATTCCGTGGAATTTTAACGCGCTTCCTGCGAATTGCATGCATACACATCTCTTCAATATTCACGCTCGGCGGCAGCTATTTTTATTCTATAGTCGCACGTCCAATACCACGTTGAATCTCGGCTGAGTGTTGGGACGAGACCGTGTGTGCGGTCGTCGGTTGGTAACATCGCGCACGCGTCTAACCGGAAGTCGATTTATTGTCACGGTTTGTCGTCGGCTTCAACAATAACATTTCAACCTGAAGCTCCTTTCTTGAATAAGTACTCAGAACCACGCGATGGAAATGAGGAACAAAAAATTACGATGATCTTGCGTATTCAATTTTTCAATCCAAGTAATTAAATTGATAAAATAGAACACGTATAAACCTAGTACGGTATATTATTTAAAAAATTGAATACAAAAGGACGATTAAAAAATTATATATGAATGAAAGAATGACTGCAATAATCGAAAGAGTTAGTGAATCTTTAATCAACTCAGAAGACATTGTAGTGTGTGTGAAAGTCCGGGGTTCGAAATAATTAATGACCTAACGTCCAGAGTTGGAGAGAATACGGACCTATAGTTCACACAGTGAGGCCGATACCCATAGCTGCTCGATAGACGAAGAATAAGGAGCGAAGGAGTATGGAACCGAGCAGAAAGAGAGAGAAAAGAAAAGAAAAATCTATATCGTACGCCTGTCACGTGTCCTCCGGGCATCCGAGCGCAGTTGAGCGAACAATATGCGTCGACAATAGGGGGGTGAGGGGCGACCCCATCGCGTGCACATTCGAAGCTTTAAGGGCTTTTCGAAGGGGTTCTCTATGCGTGCCCCCTTCCTCTCTCTCTCTCCACCCGTTACAATCTTTCATTGGCCAGCATGTGCTGTAAGCCTGGTGCATCGACGTTCCCTCACGTGTGTCCTCTACGTATTCACGCACTTATTCTATAGTTTACACGCACACGCGGGCGCACACTTTGCCCTCATCTATTCATCGAGGGAACGACAGGAGAAAGGGATGAAGAGAACGATGAAGCGGCCATCTTCTCGATTCGTTTTTTTTTTCATCCTCTACCTCATTTTATTTCCTCGTAAATCCTCGAAAGTTGCAATACCGTGCAACAGTACGTTGGCTTGTAAGCTCGTACAGGGCGAGTCGGTACGCATCTCATTGCAGCCTCGAGTAGGAAAGGGTTGAGCAGACGGTAGGGTTGAAAGAGAGAAAAAAAAAGAGGGTGGAAGGTTTGTCTATCCCGTGTGTGTGCCTAGCTCTCGAAAATCGCAACCCTTCTCGCTATCTGAAATTCTCGCGCGCCTTTCTCGGAGCGAAATCTCGGCGTGTCTACGCACCCTATTTCAGCTTTTCAAATCACTTTCTCGGTCTGTTTGACGAGTCTGCGAACGGGAAATTAAAAATGGGCGATTTATAAAGATGAAGCATTATTCGCGTTTCAATTCTCAAGTACGAGGAGCTTTCATATCTCGAATATATTTTTCATTATTGTCGTTAGTACAATTTATTTCCGTATGGGATAATTTTCCTATCTCGTACGGTTGTTCAAGTGCGCACGACGGGCCACTCACGCGTAAGTGCGTAAAGATGTATTATGATTATTATCGTCATTACTTACTTACCGTGGAGGCCTGAATAAATATTTAATTGAACGAACTCTCTTGGCTCGCGGGATATTCGGGCGAGTACGTACGGTTTATTTTCAATTTTTTTTTTTCGGCTCTCAAAACTCCGCGAGAGTTTTACCGAGAGCGCATTGAGCGAAGAGCTCCAGGTATAATGTGGGCTCAGTTTCGAACTGTTGAGGGACCGGAAGCTCTCTTCCTCGTCTCTCCGGTCCTTTGTCGGTTCATTGACGAGTTTGAAAGGCGCGGCCTCGAGTATGTGTTCAAACAGCGGAAGAGAGAAAAAGGCCGGGAAGAATAAAGAAATTCGATCGAGCAGGTGAAGAAACGAGCACAAAGAAGAAAATAAATAAAAGGAAATAATGAGTGAAAAGAAAAAATAGAGTTATTGCGGGGCCTCGTTGAAATATTACTACGACGTTGAGAGTTTTATGAAGTGCGCGTAATACGCGGCTCTCTCGATGCTGTCCGCACTTTCGTTATTGACCTAGGACAATAATCGCGTCTCGCTCGATACTCGTGTAGAAGCGCCGGTGGTTTCCCTTGTTCAGCGACAAAACGACGCTGCCGACGCTGACGGGCCCCGATAACATCGTCGAACGCGTTGACGCAATTGAATTTCAATTATATTTCATACTTCCTCGAATATTATATTTCATCGTTTCGTCGCAGTTAACGATCGCTTCACTCGATATGGAAGTTCCAGACGGTAAAGCGACTTCCGAAACTTCGTCGAAACGTCACACCGGGAAACTTTGAACGTGTATTGCGATCCGTACAATTGCTCGATAGTGGCAGGTGCGTAAAGGCACTCTCTCGGGTACCTCACGAAGGTGTATCGTCAGCCTGATCACTTATTTGTACGGGACAGACACTTAGCTTTTTTTCACAATTATTTTTTACGTCAACGCGCAGCTGTGACTATCGGAGGTTTCGCGATATTATAACAAGCGCCGTTGATCGATCGGATGGCACTTTTTTTTGTGAAAATTTCAATAACTTGTTATCAGTGTCACAGAAGAAAATGTTTCGATATGAGAAAAATTAATGAGCTATTTGTATTCACTGGCTCAATAAATGATTCAATATTAATTCTTGAGGCCACCGAATTTTAACAGTCGATTCAATTTTTTTTTTTTGCGAGGTAAATAGAAGTTTTGATCCGGGAAAAACGTAACATTTTTTGTATTAGATTTTGGCTCATTTCCTATCGAGAATTTGGTGCGATAGTCGTTCCGCAAGCCGGCTTTGCCTTGGCCGGAGTTCTTGAATTCTATTCTCAACCCCCCCAGTAGCCGCCGCGTAGCATCCTCCCGTGACGCCATCGTCGAGGCCCTTAAAGGGGATAGTGCGTACCGAGTATTGACCCGTTTGTCTTTCGTCTCCTTTCCCTCGCCTACCGAAATGCCCACCGCGTTATATCCAACGTAAAATCCATTCCACCCCTTCGATATATAGCTATGGGCTCGCCCTTCCGTACTCTGTAGCACCCAAAAGCCCTTCGGTCCTTGCAGCTCATCTCCTTTAATCCAACGAATCTTTCGCTCGTTTTCTGTCCAATTTCATTATCGACGAGGCTCCAAACACTGAGAGCTTTCACGGAAAGGTTTTTCCTTTCCTATCCCTCAATCTCTCTTGTGATCGGTTTTATTTTGATTTCATTTTTTTTTCGATTGAATTATTGATTCCCGGATAAACAGGCAAAAACGAAAAGGGCAAAGTCGATCACCGAAGGATTTTTCTCGAGTTGTTTGAGCATTGAACGGGGGTAGGCGCGTGAATCCTTCGGACACTTTAAGCCATCAGGGCACTTCCGTCGCGAATTCTAGTAGCCAGATACTGTTTAACCCTCCGGAACTTCGATACTCGGTACAAGGGTGTAGAAGGAGAGGGCAAAGGCTCAATTTCATGGGATCAAAGAAACGACGGGAGGAGATGAAGAGAAAAAACGATATACATATAAACTCTCTCGATGCTCGGAGTTTCTATCGTCGATGTGGGGAACGGAGAGGAGAGAGGCCGCGCCCGGGCTCTGATCCAGGGGCGAACGACCACCGAGACGACACGAAGACGCCCGAAAATTCCAACTTCTCCGGGAGTGTCGGGACGTTGCCTTTCCATGGGAACGTCCTTGGCTCGACCTTGACAGAAAGAATCGTCCTCTCGAAACGTTCGAGACTACACGTACACGTCTATGATAGATACTCGTATCGAAAATAACACAAAAAAGGCTGTATTGATTTCATGGATTTATTATACTTTGACGGTGCTTGATATAGAATCGATTTTATTGATCTTCGGTTCCTCGCAGAAAAAGCGTTATTTTTGTGAACGATAAAATCGAAATTTTATTGTATTCAGAATATCCCAAGATATAAAAAAATCACATTTAGGAAAAATGTCCGGTGTATGTGTGTACCAAAAAGAAAATAACTTACAAATTTCGAGATGTCGAGCGGAACTTGCGTGTACAAGTAGAGTTAATACCAAGATTGCTACGTATTGAATTTAGCAAAGATGCTTGAAGGGATTTCAAAGTTATGACCATTGTACTTTGTCAAGTTCATCAAAAAACTGTTTAGGCGTGTTGCCGTTTGCAAACATTCGATGTTTTTTACAAAATCGTGTGTGCTGTCGCTTGGGCAATTTTTAACTAAAAACACAATCGGATTTGCACATAGCTTCCTCATCTTGTTGTGTCGTAGGATTTTATTGCAATAGATGGTTTTGTTCAGTTAAAAATCTGAGGTGAAATGGTGGAGACCACAGTATTTGAAATTCGAGGGTCTGTTATTCGGTCATTCTCTTCTCCGGCTCTTCACGTTCTCTTGTTCCTGCTCTCTGCAAGGTGGTAGTATAGTGGTGGTCAAGCTCTCGGGCCGTTGATGCCTACGGAAACTTTATAAATAGCCAGGGCGAATTCTCGTTCTCTCTCTCCCCCTCGAAAGAGCGAGAGCTCGGCTCGCGCGCGAGCGGTTAATTTGCATTTAACGCGAAACAAGCGCACCACCACGATCTAATTTATCGCGCGTGCCGAATTTGCATCTACCTTCGAGCCGAAAGGAAGGAAACGAGACTCTCTACCGTTCTCGAGATAGAGCCAGAGAAAGCATGACTATTCGAAGCTGTGCGTGAAGGGTTAAGATCGTAAGACGCGATGAACCTTCGTTCTCAATTCGCACTTTTCTTAATCCATCTGACTTTTCGCTTTGACGGTAAACAGTGAAAACAGAACTACGGAGGCGTCGAAAATGTGAAAATTTACCTTCGATGTGTAAATCAATATACACATTTGAATATGATTGTTTATTGATTAATAGCGTTATAAATGTATAATTCGGTCTCTAAATTTTCATTTCCGCGCAATAATTTCTTGTTCGCTGTTGATAGAAATTCAAATAAACCGGACCTTAACAAAGCAGGTGGAAAAGCGTTAAATCTTACAGTTATCTCACAGTGTACATGTACGAAGTGAGCACCGACATCATTGTTATAGCTACAACCATAGTTGTTTTCAAGCCTTTTCGTCGATAATACGTTATTGTACTGTCTCATCGCGTGTCGTATCCGTAGTCGATTACAGTCTTTGTTGAAAATGTGAAGATGCTGGAAGAAACAGTCGAGACCCTGCTGCGGTGAAAGGGCCCTTGGGCCATACCCGCTGCTCCTCAGGATATCCTACCAATTTAATTCGTCCGAGTCCCTTTCTCTGCTCTGCCGTTTTCTCCAGCGAAATAAATTATTCCAAGATCGTGAAACGTGGTCATTTCTCGTGGGTTGTGCTGCACACAGTCCTGGCCGGTTGGAGACCCGGCCAACAAAGGCGAAGCGATCGTAGGTGGCCTCCTAATTTTTTATCGCCCATCCTCCTCGTCTCTTTCTTCTTTCTACGAAAAATTCGCGGCGCAAAAGAATTTCTCATCGGTCCCAACTCGCCTCGCTCTCGTTCTTTCTGGCCAACAATTCGAATTCGATTTCCGAGGTTCGACGTTGAACAACCTGCTTTTTCGGAGGTTCTTTGTACTCGCAGAAACTATTTTCCTTCTTTTTTTTGTTCACAATGAACCCCGTGATACCTTTTTCCGAGAGATTTCATATCGTGTGTGCCGTATCGTGGGTGCGCACAATGGATTATTTCGTATCCCCGACTACAATTCAACGCTAAAACCTTCCTCGTGTTATTCACCGAGATATTTTATATACTCGGACGGGGGATATCTCAGGGTTCGAGTACAATACCAGTTTAACCACTACCGATGCAAATACTATTTCTATTACACTGCAGAAAGGAGATCGAGTCCCTTTCACCCCGGGTAGTATATCAGTAGGGAGAGCTCTACTCCGAGTTTTTTGTCGGCTTCCCTCTTCTTCATCGAGCTCTACCGGCCATGTACCTATGGCGTGATCTTTCGGATTACGTTCAGCACGATCTTTTCGATAGCTGTCCCTATTCTTTCTCACACATTTCGTATTATTGGAATAATGATTAAAAAAAACACTATTTTGCCTAGCTAGTATTGAAGCAGTAAATAGTAAAAAAAAGTTCTTCAATTTGTAACAGTGTCGGTGGAGTAAAGTTATTATTTCATCCCGGCAAATGGCCGATCTTACTTAGTTTTTTTCGTTCTCGTTGGAAAAATCTTGAACTCGCATTTCCGTTGTCTCATCGAACGTTACCGGATCGCTTCGGTTGTCTCGGCTGGACGAGAGAGAACCTGGAGCCTGTCGTAAGAGCACAGCACCGGGTATCATCGTCCAGCTGGTAAACAGCTGCCCACATCCTGTCTCGAGACCGATGTGCATCCTCAACACACCGCTAGCCTTCTCAGTCCTCTTCTTCTCCTTCTTCTTTTCTCCGTTGCTCCTCTGTACTTGCTCGTTTTCTCCCTTGATCCTCGAAGCTTCTTCCCGCATTCGATAAATTCTCGTTCACCGCAGTGTGCTCTTTGCTCTGCCCGGCGCTCCCTCGCTTCGCAGTTGTCTCGTTCCTTCTTTCCTACATGGAGGTTTCTTTTATTTCTCTCAGCACGCACGCCGCAAGTTCGTAAGCTAAAAGGGGGTACGATGCGTCCGAGGGCCCGCACACCGCTGTCCTAAGTGGTACCGAGGGATGGTGGTGGGCAGCGGTGGAACGCAGCAGGTGCAAACGCACCGCCGCGACCATCGGCACCGGGGCACGCGACTTAACGTTCGACGCTTCAACCTCTCATCTCAACTGTTTTCTCTCTCACTGTGTTCAATTCTCATTCCTCTTTTTTTTCCGTATTTTTCGTGCCTCGCGCACACGTGCACTGCTTCGAGCTCTCGAACGTTGCATCTGCCGTACACTGCCCGTGTCGTGCACGCACGTGCCTCCACACCGCCGGATCTCTTTCGCATATTTTATCGCTCATTTGTCTTTCTTTTGCACTATGCACGAAATTACTCAATTTTGTATTCAAATAAGAATTAACATAGAAGGTACAAAGAAATTATAAACAATCGAAATATTCGTTCGCAGCACTGTCTGAGCGCTCACGATTTTGTTTCCTCAGAGTCGAGGCAAAGCGTTCTCATAAATAATTTTATTCCGTTTCAATCGACTCGCCAGAAATTAAGCGTGGACACGAATAATTTCCTGCTAGAAGTACAGTGCGAATGATGTTATATCCAGCAACTGCATATTCTTTCCGCGAATATTTATCGCTTCGGCGAATCTGATATCCGCCACGCGTGCCGATGTTCGAAACGACAGTGAGAAAGGTACGAGCGCAAAACGAGCCGAGTTCCAAGATACCGTTGGTATATTGCGGTCTCGGTGTTCTCGTAAGCTCGTTCGCGAAAGAGAAGTAGGAAGGAGCTCTCCCAACAGTTCGCAGCAGAAGTTTCGCTAGACGACGACAATGCAACGAGTTTCGCGATACGTTCATACAGCGCAAACCAACACCGATGGGCAACAGTGTCGCCCAATCGCTAGTTGCGAAAGCTACGAGTCCCGTCTTTCGCAATTCGCAACGCCGGCGCCGGAACGTTGGGTGCTCTCTCTGTGCCATTCCCCGCTTACGACTGCCTAGGCTCTTTTCTAGCACTGTGCTCGCTTCTCTAAAGGAAACAGCTAAATCGAATGTGCCAAGTTTACACTTTTATCCTCATCTCTTCGCGAATAATTGTTAAATTGGACAAAAAATGAATATCTCAAGCATCACCAATTTTGTGAAACTATTATATAAATGCGAAACACGAATGTTAATCGTTTTAGTTCGTGATACTCAGCATTAAACGTTGCAAAACACTATAATAATCGTATGGAAAAAAAAACTTTCACACTCGATTATTATCCATAGGCTCTCGTTTATTCGTGCAAATTATATGTTTATCTAATCTTGCAAAATCTCGGAGCTCACGGGACTGTCCGTTTGCGCTCTCGTCACGAATCTCGAAGGTCGCCCGAGAGCAGCGGCGGCAGCGCCGCTGAACACTGTCGTCATTTGCAGCGGGAGCAGCGGCATCGGGCAGGTTGCATTTATCAACGAGTACGAAAGTAACAGTCTTGGTTCTCGTCTCTTTCGCTCGATTCTCGTTTATATGTGGGTATTGCGAGAATTTTTTTTTTTTTACTTTTTCTCTCGTTCTTTCTTCATCTCTCGTGTTTCTTACTTCCCACAAGCCCGCCTCTCTCGCAACGGTCTCGCGCGCTCGCGCCGCCAGTTCCTCCGTCCGTTCAACGGTACATAACGGTAGAAAATGAATCACCTCGCTTCGTCAAGGTGCAAACATTCGACGTCGCGTCTCGCGCGTCTCTTCGAGAGTGAATTGTATCGAAGGATTAATGGTCGTGCACGAAGCGAATGAGTGATATCCGGGCGGTCTACCAGAGTTTCGGAGACGGCGTTGCTAATATATAATATTTTTACTTTACGACGAGCAGGTGGTGTCTCTCGTAGGTGCTGGCTGGCGAAACTTCGCGCGTCGAAAAGACCCAGACCGACACTCGTAGGAATCGCTTCGAGACTCCGCGACGCCCGACGCTGTTCTTCGTCTCTTTCTTACTTCGTATTTTATTGCGTGGGTCGCGAATCCACGACCCACGCAATTTGTAAACCGCGTGCCAGCTTACGCCAGTGAAAGGTTGGGCAAAATGAACCAGTCCCAATAATTCATACATCGAAAAACAAACTTTCTTTTTCGAATTGATCGCCGTCGACGAATTAGTAATATTTTCTCCATCGACTCCTCAATTATAGATCACGATAAATAGTCTAATGAAACGTTGGCCATAACGGAAACGTCGTTATACGACGTGAAAACTACTTTTTCCCAATAATTTGCTACTAAAGAGTTATTTCTATTTCGCTTATCCATTAACTATTAGGGGATAAATTTTGCCTCGACGAATTATTCATTTTTCATTTAGTTTTATTAATATTGTTTTGTCCATCCGAGCTGCAAATATGCAGCAAGTCTCGTTTTGCCCTCATCGAGTCTAAATTGGGAATGAAGTTGATAGTGACGAAGTATACAACGGACGTTGTGAGTCTCTGGTGTTTAAACGCTACGCGTGGGAGCTCGACGCGTAGTAGTTTATGTGGGTCAGTGGGAAATCGTTTCGTTCCTGCTTGCCTCCGTCGGTTGCATTGCACCGAGCTACGTCATCGTTTCAATGATCGCTTCGCTTTCCCGCGTTCGGAGTAGTTGTTTCATACAATATATATATATATAATACCGTCAGAATACGTAAGGATGACGTGACGTGGGCGTCCGGGGAGGAGGGATTCTCCTGTCTTTGTACTTATTCGTTTGGTTCTCTCTCGTTTCGTTATATTTAGAAGCCGGAAGTTGCCAACGAACCACGATAGGTTTCCTTTCTATAGCGACAGACAACAAACAGACGCACGTGTATAGATATATACATGTATGTATGGCTTGCTAAAATATGTTTCGACGAGAAATATATCCTCGCTCTGGGCTCACTTTTTTTCCTACATTTTTTTTCCATGCCTTGCAACTCCGTGCAACGGCGTTACAACGTACTAGCCAATGCAACCTCTCCTAGAACACGTTCGCACTCCTTAACCCAGATAATAGACGCTGTCGTGGAATAATGGAGTACCGCGAGAGCTCGAAGTCTTATACACTGTGTGTGGGCGACGGAACACTCGTTTGTTCCGAGACAAGCCTTCTCGCTGGCTCTATGAAATGTATCGTTCTATCGAGAGATCCTGGTTGCGATTTGCCCAACGTGAAACCGCGAGACTGTTTCGCGCAAACTTTGCTAAACTAGTCAGCTTCATCGTGCAACGACCGCAGAAGAGGACGACAGGAGAGAAAGCGAAAAGAAGGGAGAAAGAGGGACCGCGATTGTAAACGTGTAATGGACCAAGCGATTAGGTAACTCCGACGGAAACAATTGCGATAGCTAATGACCAGAGTAGACTTAATTTCGTGAAAATCGGTAGGATGCGGAGAAGAGCAGACCAAAGATTGTGTCGTAATTGTCGAGTTTCTTCGCAAGAATTTCCGCTTGATTCGAAAGACAAGAAGAGTTTGCTTATTTATAGATACAAACACAGCTACAAACACGAAGTTATGGTGAAAATTAAAAAAGAAACATTGTTTTTGCAAATTATCAATAGTTTGTTTGACTTTTACAGTTTTGTGTAAGTAGAATCAACGTTATTAAAAGACTTAAATCCTTTCATTGGAAGCGTTTTCATTATTATTGAAAAAAACGATGCATCACGTTTTATTTCAATGAAAATAAACGATAATATTTCGATAAATCTGGAAATCCGTAAAACATTTGTATTTTTTACGAATTTCCAGATTTGATAACAATTATTTACGGTCATGTAGAACGTGTCGAGAGGAGATATGAATGTAATAACAATATTTAAAAATACCGAAAAATGTTTCAATCTCTCGGAATTGAAACGACGAATCTCTGAAGATTGATGATAATCCTATCGAGGGGTGAAAACAAAAAACTTGGCGTGTTGGCAGAACGATCGTGATAAAAGGTACGCGGAAGTCGCGTGGTCGCTCGTCCGGCAAAAGGGCCCACTCTCTTTTCCCATTCGGGAAGGAGGCACACGAGGTGTGTTCGAGGCACGCACCCACCGGTCAAGCTCGAACGCACTTGTGCAGTCCTGGAGGAACGTTTAAGAGCCTTTGGGGGAAATAAAGGCGTCTCGCGCGACTTCCTTATCTTAAACAGCAACTCAACTCTTTCCCTCCTCGAAACCGTATCACCGACAAAGTGTGCGTGTGCGCCTACTCGTTTATTCCTGTGTCCGCGCGCGCGTGTGTGAGTGTTTTTCCCCTTCGATGTTACCGAGCTGCCAGAAACAGCAAAACGTTTTCACGTTAATGGGTTTCATGCTGGAGAGTTAATTAATTTACGAGGTGCTAAAGTGATTTCATGCGAACCGTACGTAGGCAACCCCTCGGAGGGGTGAATTTTAATGCAATTGTGGTGCATACTAGGTACTGTCATCGAAGGGGATTATTAAACGGATTCAAACTCCGGCGAGGTGGTACAAACGTCAACCTTGATGTACTCCCAACGCAAAGTCACCTGGTTTCCTAAGGCTAACGACGCTTGACCCTCAAATTTCAAAAAAAGTTATATCTCGTAAGAATAAAGAAAAATACGATTGAAAAATATTTATTAATACAAAAAACAAAATCGTTTCTCTCAACGTGTGGTATTTGAAATATGCGACAAATGCGTTTATAAAAGAAGCGGTCGATATCTCGTTTCCCGTAGCTCTCGTCGTAAATCCATACTTGGTATTGTATAACTTATACAAATAATTGTTTGTCGTTTATCTTTTCGCTTTATCCAGAGAGCCGTAGCGGACATTTTTTCGTCCGCCAACCGAGTACAGAGAGGAGAAATGTCGTACCCGGCATAGCCATTCGCGTGAGAGCAATGAACATTGCACTCTTACCAGCTCTCGTTGAAGAAGCACGAGTCCGAACGAGAGAGAAGCTTCCCGCAACTTCCAAACAAGGAATTCTCGTATTGTTACGTTCGATGCGGCAGTGGCAAGTTTTTCGATCGTTGACGAAACTGCGCGGCGAGCTTTCTGAAACGATTCGAAATAAATTATCCACTGACCATAGGGCATCGACGATTTTTCTTTCTTTGCTTCGAAAGTTTTAGCGGAATATCGTTCGGTACGAGGGAGATAAAACAATCGCGAAGCTCTTATTTCGCGTCAATGAATATCGGGAAAGCGCTATGGATGGATTGATCGCTCGGCGGTGTCGATGAACTTTGAACTCTCGCTTCCGGTTCGCGCCTCCGTCGTGCTCCGTTAACGACAATAATAATGTTTCATCGATTGTCTGTGTAATAATGCACGGCAACAAAATTATCTCTCATTGAACATATGTAAGATACGGAAAAAAACGAACATATGTATCTTCGCCGATAGTCGCGAGTATTATGTACCCGATGAGAGGAGAATCGTTTCGCAAGAGTTTTTCTCAAACGAGTCACTGACACCAACATTCGAAGCCCTCGGAGTTATGAGTCATGCGCTCTCTCGACTCTCGAGATCAAGCGAGTAAAGAGAATCCCAAAAGGAAGGAGAGAGGCGAAGATGAATGAATGAATGGCCGGTCTTTCTCTCTCTCGTGCTCTCTTCATGAATGAATATATTTACTACAGTTCTTACGCCACGCCCGCTCCCGACCCACTACCAGAGAGACACGCTCCTTTTTATTCTTTTCACTTCCTCGATCGCTCTTGTCGCTCTTGACTCATCTCTTTCAATCCCTTAAGCCGTTATTTATTCTCATCCAATTATCGAAGTCTTCGGGTAAATGAATTCTAATTAAAAACATCGTGAATCTCGTCTGCACAGAGACGGGATGGAGCGATGATAACACCATCACTATTCGTATATCTGAAAATTACAATTCATTCGTTTTTATTCCGCGCGTTCTTAGAGGGTTATCTCATTTAATTGGCATTTCTTGTCGATAAGTGATTCGTAATTCATGCCATCAAAATCTATAAAAACGAATACAAAATAATGGGCATTAATGATAATACGCTCTTCATAATAATATAAAATTTCGTATAATTTTATTCAAATTGCGATTGTTCAGAGATGACGAAAATGATCGGTTCCGAGTTACAGCATTGATCAGCTGGCGCGAAGGTCGGCTTACGTACGAGTTCCGTTTGTCACAGCGGCGCGTCTCGCGCTCACCATTATTTTCGTCGTCCTTCTGCCGAAGGTTGCGGATCTATATTCGCTTATCGCTGTGGCAAGCCTCTGCTCGCCGTTGATGGATGCAACGTCTGCTATTAGCGCTACGCGCCGCGTGCACCTCTAAAAATAATAATAATAACAATAACAACGATAATGATAAAAATGCATTATACTGCAGTATAGTTGAACTTTGCGTTGCAGCCTCTGTCGAGGCCGCGATTCGCGGATTGCGCAATTCTTCCGGGTTTGCGTTTACCACCTCCGTATTTACACGGTGGCCTCGCCAATTCTACAGGCTATCGAAGACATGTATTTGAAAATTCGATCACGAATTACTATGCAAGCGGTTGGCATTGGTTTCCTGTGCCGGCTTCGGGGCTCGTATCCGCTCAAAATATTTAACGTACCGAAGCTGTTTTTTACGAGAACGAATTGTATCAATTTTTTGAACTCCCGGAAACTATAGATTTTCATAATCAATGTCCAATTTTAGGATTTCGTTCAAGAATCATTTTGTAGGTGCAGCATTTTTTTTAATGACATACAAAATCAGTGATAGCTTCTAATGCTAGTCATATTACGAAGATGTATACTAGACGAGCAGGTGCAATTAATGCAAGGAAGCCGGCACATTTGTAAAATTTTTATATCGTTTCTTCGTTCGCGTTCGTTACCCTCCCATGCAATTTTCACTGCCTGCCGGTGAAGTGAATTGCTGTTTGCGTGACTACGCATCGACCACTTCCCGTCAATAGCGCTAGTAAGAGCCACGCATCGTCGGCTTCCCATTCTCTCCGTTTCCTCTGGTTTATTTTCTTTTTTTATACGCATCTGTGAAAGAAAAAAAAAACAGGAACGTAAAATAATGTGACCGCGTTGTCCGACCCTACGCACCGGTAAAAGAGGCACGCCGACCGGAAGCTTCCCACGACCCCAATATGTCGCGCGGTCAGCTCCCAATCAAACCAATACGATTTTCATTCGTGACTATGGCTCACGCTCAACGCTCGACTGTTGATTAATTTTCTGTGTAACTTTTCTGATTGTTCGCTCGTTCTGTTGCAGGGCTGTGAAAGCTTTTCAGCAAGTGTTATGGGTGGAGCCGGGATTTCCTCGCGCGTGCGAGGTTCACCTTCGCCTTGGTCTTATGCTCAAGGTTCATGCTGACTTTGACGCCGCGCTCAAACACTTGACGCTCGCTCTCATCGACGCTACCACACCGGCATCGTTCTCCAAACTTGAGAGTAAGTTCACCGAATACGATATACCGAAACGCAATATTATCGACCGGTAATTGGCTCAAATGATGCAGCAAGAAAATTAAATTATAACTTTGAATCGCAAGGTTGCCTGAAGATAGATCAGGTTAAAGTAATAACAATGAACAATAAAAACTTTATTGGAAAATACTTCAAAGTTGAAGTATCGTGGGAAACAATATTGATCGTTGAACGATTAACAGGCGCTTTTTTGCACCGATAGTTTCAAACGCTCTAACGAAACGAGCTACGTCGACGACAATCCGATTGTCCTGTCTCTACGATTAATAGCCGTGAGTGATAAACCTATCGTCGGTTCTCACTTTCTTCGTTGAACTTGACCCGCTTTTCTAGTTCCCGCCGGTGGAGCGAGAAGCAACACAGCGATCCGCTGTGGGCCGATGACTCCGAATACAAGTCTTTCCTGCTCGTATATATAGCTCTGTTCTCTCTGTCTCTCACGGGAGACAGGCAGATGTATTTATATAAGAAGCGGACACGTAACTCTCCGACGAGTCGCCGGTGACGAGAGATCGAAATCGGCTTGTCACAAAAATAAAAAACGAAAGAACTTGCAGAGGCAATGATTGCAAGAAAAAAAAAGGATGACACGGCTATACCAAAGCGACACGTATATGGAGGCGAGACAAGTGAATTCTTTTTTCTTTTCGAGAGTTCGAAGACCTCTTTATATTCAGCTTATTCCATTCTTGTATAGAAACGAAATACGAAACTCTCGTACAGTTCTCGCTTTGGAAAAAAAAAAAAAATCGAGTCAACGACATTCGCGCTCGCATTCACGTTATTGAATATTTGTAGGAAGATATTCGCGTTGATTTTTGTGTGCGTGCACGAAACGGAACTGGCAACATCGTATAGCAACTAGTAATGCTCGAAGTATATATAATCCGTGACTCGAGTTTCCAAGTGCAGGTTCCTCCGTGAGCGAGAGGTAATGACGGTAATCCGGGGAGTTACGAAGGCTCTCTCGCACGGCGACCACCGACGCGAGTCGACCATACAGTCTCGAGGTGTAATCGCAATTTCTTCGAACGTGTGTATATATATATACGCATGTATATAGATACGTTTTTCCCCTCGCTCGAGCTCCCAAGAAACGTGGATGACCCGTTACGATATATTTCCCAAATGGAATATATTGAGGACGCATTATCCTGTTAGTATCGAGGGAAACTGTGATAGCGATTATAATGCTAAACCGTAACGGATTAGAATAAAAATGTCAGCAGGTTTTTTTTTCGCATCTGATGGACGTGACCGTGAAAATTCCTTGCAGCATGAACAGATAACGTAAAAAGACACGTACTTTAAGGAAGTAAAGCTTGATTCCCAAGATCGTTTCCAGTAACGCAAAAATGGTAGATTTTCCAACTTGCGCCGATATTTCATAATTTTATGTTAGTTGAATTTGTGCTCGAGACTTTGTCAGCTACTTTTTTTTGCCGATACTAAGAAGAGCACTTATATCCTCGATGATTCATTCATGACTAAATTTTTCCGTCACCCATCTCACAGCTGTCAGTGGATGATTAAAGATGACTCTTCGAATGAATTACGGGGTTTGTCGTATCGTATCCCTCGGTCAGCTCGAGAATACAGTCGGTCGTGCATTTTTCATACCGAGAAACTCGAGCCTGAAGGATTCATTTCGTGCGGAGTCATCAGAATTTTAGCGGAAGTTGTAGCGAGTCATAACCGGTGTGTGTGGTTATTCCCAGTTTCCGGATCCCCGTTTTATTCATCGTCGTGTTCATCATCATTGAGGACCGGTATAAGATCAAGTTCGAAGAAATATGAAAAAAAAAAGTAATGAAAAAAAAAAACGGTAGTTTCAATGTGCAGCAACCTTGTCGATAATGTTTTATTACAGACTCATTTTATACCCCTCCCCCGCTATTAGCAAGTGTGTCGCTTACTGTATAATAAATACTACGTACAAGCAATAATGAACCGTCATCGGTTACACCGGCTACGCCTTTAATAATCGGTCTCACATGATTTATGAGAGTCACGCTCGCACGACTAAAACCCGCTCTCGTTTCCACTTCACGTGTTCACAGTCAAGTTCCACGTGGCTCACCTGTACGAGGTGCAAGGAAAATACAAACTAGCGAAGGAACACTACGAGCTTCTACTCAAGGAAAAAGCTCTGCCGTCACATCTTAAAGCTGATATTTGCCGACAATTAGGTAAAGTATTATTTTCATCTATTTTTCAGAAATATTCCATATAATCCGAAAAAAAATGTAACCCAGTGAATTAATTTACGTATTCCTCGTATCAAAAAAATGTCCTACTTGAAAATTATCGCTATATCTACAATATTGGTAATTCTATGTAAACTCTTTATTTTCCGAGTCTCAAAAAAAAGCCAAGCCGGATACAAGTTCGCTGAAAATCGTCGATTTATCGAAGAGCTTACAATAGAAATCATATAAAATCAAATGAAAAATGTTGACGAACCCCGTATGAAGGTAATGTTGCGGTTATATGAGAGGGAGAGGTTGAGTTCGTTGGCGAGAGTAGCAGACACGTGTATTGATTTATTCCGGGTTAAGAGGGGGAAGGTTTGGCTAGTCGGGCTGGTGGTGGCAGTCGAAGTTCGCCGGGGGATGAGATCGTCGGGAGGAAGGGGGAATTCGAGATAGGAGAACGAGACAGAGCGAGACAGATTGCCGCGGTGGGGGAGTAAGCTGAATGTTATACCCGAGGGGAACGAGGCGAGAGGAGAACGGCGAGATTGTGGGAACCATCCCTGTCCACCCGCTTTCCTCTGTTGCCTCGTCGTCTTCCTCGTTGTCGTCCTCTTTTTCCCTTTCGATGTGTCTGTACCCAGGTCTGGCAGATGCGAGAGAACTTCACCCACACACAGTTCTCCTTTTCGTTTTTTTTTCCTTCCCTTTCCGCTCCTCTTAATCGTCCCGTTGTCGTCTCGCTGCTCTCGGAGAGACTAGCTAAGCTAAGCTATCATCCGTGGATCGAGCCCACCTAGCCGTGTGCGTTCGAACGAATGCACGCCGAGACCCCCGTGAATAATGCAGTTTCACGCTCGCATCCGCCGACGAAGATTTTTTTTCTCCTTTCTGTACGCGCTAGCCACCTTTCCGGTATAGCTGCGAAACGCTGTTGATGCGACGAACTTCTTTGTGAGTAAAAAAGTATTATCGATAAATCGTTAAATCATTGGAAAATTAGTTCTTCTATTTTATCCTTGGAGATACGATCCTATTTTTACTACTTATTTCAATTCTTTATTGTTCGGTCGAAAAATATTTCTGGATCCTCGAGATTTCTTCAATCGCGATTCCTCACTAACGATTGTAACAGCAGATGAGCGTTTAGTTTGAGTCATCACGACTACCCGCCGAGTTTACGACAAAGACGACAACGACAACAGCGTTGTCATTCACCTCGACCTGACCCATTTACGAATGCGGAATGTACGAGATAAATAACATCGTCGAGCTCTCCGCTCGATTCTCGTCTAGCGAGCGAGACTACGTAAACCGTAATACAAAATGAGAATGGGAGTCGAAATGAATGGAGGAAACAACAGCGGGAGCAGCGGCACGAGGAGCCACAAAGTCTGGCATTCTCGTGTAGTATTGTGCGCCATCCGGAGCGTCGGAAACTCCCTGCTTATCTGTATCTCTCTGTATACTAAAATAATTCACTTTCAATAGTTACAACATTCCACGTTCTATTTCGAACTTGCGTAATACATATATTCGTTCCACTCAATATTTCGCACATACCTCTCATTCAACGCTGCGAAACAACTTCGCACATTTGCATCCTATTATTCTTTCCGTCAGTATGTACAATGACAAATGCAACTCTACTTAAATGCTTGTTTTGAGAGCTTCGTTCTGTTTTTCTTTACTTATAAGTGAGAAAATCTTTTCGAAAAATCCATTGGGTTTAATATTTTTCGAACACTTTTATTCCCGTTCCGTGTGGAATACTTTTTCAAACTCGTACTTTTATTGCTTTCTTTGAAAGGTCAAAAGACAACGAGATTCTATCTACGTTTGCAGATACTTAGTACGTTTCATTGTAATTTTTTTCGTCGCTCGTAATATTTCTCCATTGAGTTGTAATTTTATGGTTTGGACTTTTGGGACTCGACGGTTCATTCTTCGAGCTCGTTTCTGCGAGGTAACGAATGGGGACAGAATAGGGGGGGCCAGGTGTTCGCGAGGATACTAGTACCCCGATTCATACACTCGCATAGCTGCACACTGTTCGGTACTTTCAGGTATCAAGTGTTCGACCTTCTATTTTCCTCGATATTCGTAGCCCACGAAATACTACAAACTTTCGACGATTCCAACGGTGTTGACAATGAGGAAGGAGATAAACATTGTTTTCCTTGAATTTTAGGAGGCTCGCGAGTACCGTTATCTTGTTGGGTACAGTAGAAAATTTTATTGATTCAATTGCAGTCGAGTCTGAAGTATGAGGAAGCGTAGGTCCGCTTTGAAAGAATAACATTCATCCAATGGTCGTCGTTACCCTCCTCTACGCCTATGTTTACAGGGGGTTGTAATTCGAGACTGCGAGAGAAGGATAAGTTCGAACGAGAGGAAAAGCGAGACAGAAAAGGCTCGGGGTAGTGGTAGGGCAAAGTGGCTACCCTAGTCCTTCCGCCTCTCTTATATACCTGCAAAAAAATCTATTCAGTCCTACTCTCACTTCGTCTAGTCTAGGATCGCGTTGAAGCTCTTCAGCTCAGCAGTTAGAGCAGTACTTCGCTGTTGCCGGTGTGAGAGGTTCCCCGGGCTCTCGGTTGAGAGAATTCGCGAAACGTTTTACCGGTTCTTTTCTTTTTTTGTGTGTGCGCGAGTAGGAAGAAACCGTGAGATATTTTTTGCCTCGTACAGTTTATCACATAGCTCAGACCTCCTTGGTTACCAAAGGTATAATCTCTGACGATTTTTTTTCTCAATCATCTTCGCAGGATGGATGTACCATGTCGTTGACTGTACAATTCTCGGTGTAACAAGACAGCAGAAACAGGCTATAGCGATTCATTGTTTGCAACGTTCGATCGAAGCTGAACCGAAAAGCGGACAGAGCTTATATTTGTTGGGCCGGTGTTTGGCCGCTTCCGGAAAGGTTCACGATGCCTTCATCGCTTACAGGTAAATTATTCGCTAAATTTTACAGAAATATATAATGCAAAAATATATTTTTTCGTGTATCGAACCAATAATTGTAACTTCAACTTTGTCGTACTAGAAATTCGGTCGAAAAATCCGAAGGCAATGCCGACACGTGGTGCAGCATAGGAGTTTTGTATCAGCAACAAAATCAGCCTATGGATGCTCTGCAGGCTTACATATGCGCCGTACAGCTGGATAAATCGCATTCGGCAGCTTGGACGAACCTTGGAATACTGTACGAGAGTGTGAGCCAGCCGAAGGACGCACTCGCCTGTTACGTCAACGCCTCCAGGTAATGGAAAGATCTCGAGAGTGAAGCTTCCTTCGTCGGCATGCGTTACTTTTCTTTTTTCTTATAATATCCGAGCGAACTACAAAATAGCAAAAATTCCGGTAGAGATCCTTCTCACGAAACCTTCGACTTCAGCGAGATCCACGAATCCGTTCACACCCACCGTCACGTCAGACAACAAACCCAATAATCAGATACACGCTACGATTATGTCGTGCATGCCAACAATTTTGTAATTCATTCGTAAATCGTCCGTCTCTTTCTTCCTCGCTGCGTTCCCAATGTAGACTCGATCTTTTCGCGCACACGCACACACGTGTCGATCAAGCGGTCGAAAAAGATATATATCCGTAAGTGAACGCGGATCAGGCGTTCGTTTGACATGGGTGCTTGAAAAAGAAAGAAATTTAATTGAGTTACCTGTAACAAAAGTTTGCCTGGTCGACGAAGAAACGAGGTCTCGTAAGTTCTTGAGAAAAAGCTAATTCTAGATGTTTCCGTTTTCGGCGCATTTTATCTGAAGGGGCAACAACAATACACCGAATTCATCGACTACGACGACGAGTAGCAGCGGCAGCAGCAGCGGCAGCCCTTTGGTCGGGCTTGGAGGTGCCAAGTCAGGTGGCAACGCACCGATGAACCCGTCCCTACAACAGCGTATAAACTTTCTCCAAAGTCATCTAAGCCAAGCACCAATGCCTTCGATCGCTGCGAAGTAAGTTTACATTTTTGTATCAAAACTTGAGGATTACAAAACCAAATTTTCAACAATTTTTATCTGTGCATTTCTGCTCTACTTTACTCTCGAGTCAACTTCAATCACAGAACACGGCACACGTATCTTCGAAACTTTCGAAATCTTTTCGAAATTTTCGTCAAGTGTTGTGTTCCAGGATTTAAATCTCGTGACTCCTCAAAACACAAAAAGATCTACTGTTCTTAAAATTTCCGTATCTATTTCTTCCCTGTGTTTACTTTATCAGAAACTTTTGCTTACCCCAAGGAGACGGCAATTGCCGTCGATAGAAGAAGCTTGGAATCTGCCGATAAGCGCGGAAATGTCGAGCAGGCAACAGCAACAGCAACAACCCCAACAACAGCCCGGTGCACCGGGATATAAATATACCGGTGGACCTTCTGGGCCTCCTCCTCCTTACCCACAGGGTCAAGGACAAAATATCAATACGAAAAGATTCAAGGTAAATAATGTTATGACGAACGGTTTATTATTTCTATAATAATTCATTCACATTAACCATTTACCGACGAACTAACCAACAAAGTCACATGTCTATAAAAATATATTCACGGTACAATCGAGCTATGCTAAAAATGGATCGACAGTTTGATGTTCATCTACTGAACCTATTCCGCTTAATATTCTGATTTGCACGCTTGAACAATAGCGACGCAATTCGCGTGTTCGATTAGAATGAATTTGTTTCTAATGAATTTTGTTTTGAATATTTATTCGCAGCCCGGCGAAGAGCCCATATCACCAGGAGCTCCGCAGCGGCCACCGCCTTTCTATCTCTCGCCTCAGCAATTGCAAATGTTGCAATTTCTTCAGCAAAATCACGGTAATCTGACGCCCCAGCAGCAGGGACTACTGGCGACGTTACAAATGCAGTACAGATCGATGCAGCAGCATCAGCAACAGACGAGATTGCACCAGCAGCAAGCGGCGCAGCGCGGTATAAGGCCTGGACAGCCGGGTTATCCGACGGGTTACGCTCACAGTCAACCTGGTCAACCGGGTGTAATAAAGAATTACGGTATACCCCAACAGCCGCAAGGCGGTACCGTGGCTTTGCAGACAGGATTTTCCGATTCTAATGTGGGTTACAACGCCGCGGCGGCTACGGGAAATACACAACAGACACCTGGCATGCCATACAAATCGGCTGCCGATTCGAATTACCCACAACGAGCGCCGGCTTCCGGTCAATTTAATCAGTACCAATCGAGTCAGTACGGTGCTCAGGGTTACACGCAGATAACATCGACGACGAGTAATTATCCGGAGGGTGCCGCGGGAAACAAAGACCTCGGTGTCACGGATCAAGAGCTTCAAGCGCTTCTGTCGCAAAAAGACATAGCGACCTCACTCGCGGAGGATCTTCTCAAGCACTTCGGCTCGGAAGATCTCGACGTTAAAGAGGAAAATCCTTCGATAATGAACAACGGTACCCTAAGCTCCGGACCTTTTTCACCCTCGAATCTCGAGGACAACAGCAGCAGTAATGGTGAAAAAATCAAGGAGGTCAAGCTCGAGAAAATCGATGCCGACGACGCGTCGACGACGAATTCGTACGACAAGAGCGAAACGAGAGTATCAGCCTCGCCGCTAGTCGAGACGGTAAAGTGCGAAGCTACCTCGAGCACGAACAAGATCGACAATAACCGGGGCGAGCCTTGTCTGAAACTTGAGAGTCTCTGTGAATCGCAGAGCGAACAAGAGATATCGATAGAGATGGATTCTAAGAGCGTTGTCGAGGCGTGCAAGGGACAAGGTTTGAAAGGCGTTAGAAATTGTTCGATACTGAGCGATCGTTCGCCACCGCCCGCACCGCCCGACCCGCCCACTCAACGTTTGACAAAGGAACAATTGCTGCCACCGACTCCGAGTGTCTATCTCGAGAATAAAAAAGAAGCATTCAGTCCTCAACTACAAGAATTCTGTTTGAAGCATCCGATAGCGGTGATACGCGGTCTCGCGGCTGCCCTCAAACTTGATCTGGGCCTCTTCTCGACCAAAACACTGGTCGAGGCGAATCCCGATCACGGGATCGAGGTCAGAACGCAGATGCAACAAACGAGCGACGAAAATTGGGATCCTGTTTTGAGCAGAAAAGTTTGGGGCTGCATTAGTCATCGTAGTCACACGACTATCGCGAAATACGCGCAATATCAGGCATCGAGCTTTCAGGAGAGTTTGAAAGAGGAGAGAGAAAAATCTCAGGGTATACACACCGCCAATCTCTCGGATTCCGACTCGAAGGACAGCACGGGCGTCGTTAAAAGAAAGAAAAATGCTTACGGACTCGCTGGACGACCGGGCTCGAAAATGCTGAGATTCGGCACAAATGTCGATCTTTCCGACGAGAGAAAGTGGAAATCACAGTTACAAGAACTCATGAAATTGCCGGCATTCGCGAGAGTCGTGTCGGCCGGCAATATGCTCAGTCACGTTGGCCACGTTATTCTGGGAATGAACACCGTACAATTATACATGAAGGTACGTTCGAACTGTTTTTTTTTTCTTCGTCAACTATTTTTTTTTGTACACGGTGTCCAGTAATTCTGGAAGGTCCCAGGTTATCCTTAGTTGTTGGTTTTTCAAGAATTCGATACCGATTAATCATGGCTTTGTTCTTCAAGAATACTTCAATCTTTGCATTTTTGGCAATTGTGTAATGTGAACACCAACTCGTACAGATTAGTACTCCGTGGAAGTATGAACAAGACAGCTATTTTCAAGAACTATTATTCTGATTTATATAAATGGATATATAAAGTGACATTTAAGAAGTTTCAATTCGACTCACACGCTTTGTTCGGCTGAATGTTGAACATTCGTAATTACGTATTTTGTGTGTGGCCAAATAATATATCTTCAAATATGCTGGCTATTGCCATGAAATCTTGAAACTATCCTTTAATTTCGCACAGACAAATTACTCGGGCACCGTGCGATTTGTTTCGACTGGCAATGCGAGTGAATTTTCGAAGTTTTATCACATATTTATTTTTTAACTCATTCGCAAACGTTTAGGTACCGGGCAGTCGTACACCAGGTCATCAAGAGAACAACAATTTTTGCTCTATAAACATTAACATCGGCCCCGGTGATTGCGAATGGTTTGCTGTTCCCGATGCCTATTGGGGAGTAATTTGTGCCCTGTGCGAGCGAAACAACATCAATTATCTTCACGGTAGTTGGTGGCCATCGCTCGAGGATCTTTACGAAGAAAACATTCCCGTTTATAGGTTTCTTCAGAGACCTGGCGATCTCGTATGGGTCAATGCTGGTAAGGTTCACTCCAAAAAACTTGATTCATAATAGGAAATGAACGGAATATGTCTACAAAGTAATTGAAAATAACTCATTCATTTGCGGATGGCTGTAGATATTTATTTCTGATGTCTCAGTTCATACAACCTCAACAGATTACAATTTTCACAAGCCTGAATGATTGTTTTCTTTTTTTTAATGATATCTGAAATCTACTCAAATTCGACAAGAACGCTTTTGTTATGACATACCTTCATTTGCAGCAAAGAAAGTGATCTATTATCTCTAACAAATGTTATTCCTTCAGGCTGCGTTCATTGGGTTCAAGCGGTCGGCTGGTGCAATAACATCGCGTGGAACGTCGGGCCACTTACGGCGCGTCAGTATCAACTCGCGATAGAACGTTACGAGTGGAACAAATTACAATCGTTCAAGTCGATCGTACCTATGGTGCATCTGTCGTGGAACTTGGCGCGAAATATCAAAGTTTCCGATCCAAGATTGTTCGATCTAATCAAGAATTGCTTGCTCAGGACAATGAGACAGTGTTGTTTGATACTCGAGTTTGTGAAGAATAAGGGTGTCGAAGTACGGTTTCACGGACGAGGAAAGAACGAGGCATCTCATTACTGTGGCCAGTGCGAGGTAATTTTTTCTACCACATTCTTGCGAAATCAGAATATATTAGAATTAACAGTAGAATTTAATCTCCAAGCGATACACTACATTATTATTTATCTTTCAGATCGAAGTATTCAATATCCTATTCATCCGGGAGCAAGAGAAACGTCACGTAGTTCACTGTATGGACTGTGCACGAAAGCAAGCACCGTCCCTGGACGGTTTTGTGTGCTTGGAGGAGTACAGGATGCGCGATCTAATGGACGTTTACGATGGTTTTTCTCTTCACTCGTCGGTGTCCCCGACGCTTGCGGCGCAGGCAGCGAATCAATCCTCCTGAGGTTACATGCAGCACCGATATTTGGACTATCTTGGCACGCTGCAAGAGTGAATGAAGAAGAAGAAATCAAAAAACAACCCACCAGCAGCCTACCGGTTCGTTCGATATCCGTGCGAAGAATTAACTTTCTTACGATAAGCATTATCCACGTACCTGAGAGCTACTTTAAATAAAAACAAATAGGTAGTAGGGGAACTAAGAACGATGAACTACACTCTGTACGAGTGTGCAGCCGCGAGGCGAGAAAGATTTTGTGAGTGACGGAAATACACGCGGTCGATAGGAACACCATTGTATCATGCACAATTACACATTCGCATTTCGACGAATGGGTGAATTTAGTTAGAACGATTTGTACAAACGAATTAGCCTAATGCCACCGATTGACGGGGTCTCGTATAACTACGGGTAAAGATATACGAGACTAACAACCGAAGAGAGAAACGAGATAGTGAAAGAAAAAAACAAACAAACGAACAATCTCGAACTCTTTTGTGATCGCTTAATAGAGGATTAGGGGAATACGATTATTTACCGTTTCGTGGCCGAACGGTAGAGATACGCAACATCGCGCACGCGTCATTATATTCGATCTATCGTGAAGAGTCGCGTATGAAATACAAGAAACAATCGTAACCGTTTTTATTTTGATGAATAAAAGGAAAAACAGGTCTCGCTATGGCAATGGATTCCATTTTCATCATTTATACTTCACTGCCACTTACGTATAGACATTTATACGCTCGGTAACCGTCGACTTGTACTTCGATCGATAGTGTTACGGTGTTGTATGTGAGAAAAAGAAAAAAGAAAAGAAAATAATACGTAAGACGCGAAACTCTGCTCAAAAGCCTAGGAATCCATTGTCATCGTGGGAATTCACAGTGAATTATCAATTGTGAGAAGTTTGATTTTCGTAAACGAGAATAATAAGGGAATAAATAAATAGATAAAAAAAAAGAAAGAAAACTCAACACCAACGTGCTGCCATTCACGCGACTCCACCGAATCGATTGTAAATCACTTTTTTTGTACCGCAATTAAATCTACGAGACGAGATTCGCGATGGAGGCTGACAAATAAACGTGTACAGTTCGCTCTTGTATATTGAACGGTAGTTAGAGGATGTGTGATATAGGAAAAAAAAGAGAGAATAAAAAAAACACAAAAGAAAACGTAGTAATGAGGAGGAAGGTCTCTCGTGCACTTAGCTCTCCTCGAGCATCGCTAATCAAGTGCCAGATATGAAACTTTTTGTTATTCTATTACTACCCTGTCGTGTACATTTTCGAATAATCGCGGATAAATATTTTGAAACAGCGAATGAGCGAATTTTAGTATAAAAATATGAACGCGAAAGAGTCGACTCGATGACGCTCGAGCGAGCTTCGGAGGGGGAGAAGAAAAAACGCGCGAGAGTAAAAATAAACGAAAAAACAAAAACAAAAAAGAGTCGTAATATTTTTCAAAAGTATATAGAAGACGCTGGCTCGACAAAGCTGAGCTTTCAATATACATAAGAAAAAAACAAAAAGAAGAAAAGAGAAAAGATATTTCCGGGCATCCGTTGTATACTACCACAAGCACTTGACACACACACATGCACACAATCACACATCAATCGCCGATTAATAAAATTCACTACGAATTGATTGATCGAATTGCACGCAATGATCTCAACGCACGATATTGGTAGTATAATCAAGTTGAATATAAATAGATTTTTTTTTCTGCCAATACTTCGGAACTGATTTGACAACTTTCGATTTAATGATTATTAAATTATATATAAAAATATATTTAATATAAAGTGTAATTATTAATTATACATAGAGGAAGAACGGAAAGGACGAAAAAAAAGGGGTAATGTCGAAGTCTCATCGAGCTTCGATCATTGATCCGGTGGATCGGAATGGGACGCGCGTTTGTGCTGCTTAAATGCGCTACTGCTTTATTGTGCGAAAAATATATGAAATTTTGGGCAATTGCGATTATCGAGTGGTACAAACTTTCGAGACTGTCCGCAAAAAAAAAAAACTAGGTTTACACCGGTAGGAAAATTACAATTTCTCTTTTGAGTTTCTTTTCTTTTCCTTATTTTCTTTTGTTGAACTTGAAAATTGAACGAACGCGCGAGTCGCGAAATACTCGTCAATAGATTAAAGAAAAATCGATTATTTCGTAAACACAGTGTCGGCAGTTCCGGTTGGCCCGATCGATATCTAGAATAGTCTAGTAAAACCGTTAGTTTTATTATTCCGGCGAAAAAAAGAAATACGAGGAAAAACACATCGTGAATTGTCGTGTACATACTTGGGCGTGTCCTTTATCTCTGATAGACGAGAATACGAGACAGGCGATCGCGACCAGGACCGAACAACAAGAACAACAGCAACAACAACAACAAAAAATATAAATATTTATAAACCTTAGAATTATTAAAGAACGGTTCAGAACCAACGCGTATATTGAATAATATTCGATCACTGTATTTTGATAAAAGAAAGAAAAAAAAAACAAGCAAGATCGGTCATTCAATGATTCTCGGAACTGCAACGATCGTTTTCGCGTCTACTGTACGCGCTCGTTGCATTTCTGAAGTCAAGAACGAAACAAACAAACAAAAAAAAACATATTTTCGCTAAAACAGTTTTCCGAAAGTTTGAGTTTTAATAACAACGTACCCGTTTAATAATATCGACGATGTTTGTAAAAGAGAAAAGAAAGATAACAAAAAACGAAGCAGAACAAATATGAGAATTTATTTTTCTTTCCGAAACGAGGAAATATAATGAAATATTTTCGAATTCATCTGTAATTGTGAATAACTGTAAAAGAAACAAAAAAAAAATAACGGGAGAGACAGAGAAAAAAGTAAGCTTGCGAAATAGCGCGGAGCCACAGCCAGACGACAGTGTAGCTTGAACTTGTAAACTGTATTTTAAAAACGTGAAGAAAAAGAAGAAAAAAAACATTCACTGCCAAATTGTGATACACGAGTCCCACCTTGACCCCCCCGTGGAGCGTTTTCTTAAACTTCTGATCGCATTGACCAACGGATCGTTCTTACCCCTCCAGTTACCAAAAAGTCTTTCACTTGTTTCCTTCAATTTCCTTTTTTCTTTTTTTCATTTGTTTTGCGCCTCGTTCGTCGAACGTTTCATAGGACGAGCGCGTAGATGGTTAAATAGATAGAGTTTTTTGACCAATGCAGCTAGAATCAAAGGAAACCGCTCCCTATCGTAAGCATCTATCTAGAATCTTAATTAAACGACGAGGAAAGAAGAACGAATTCAATATTTTTTAAAGAGGCAACGTTTTTTAATGTTTGGAAAAGAAAAATGAAATAATAAGGCATATTAAAGTTTAGCTAAACGTTTCCGAAATGCCGAAATAGACGGAAAATAAAAGAGAAAAGAATCTTACATTCGTATAGCCGAAAGCGCTCTTCTACGATATTACATATATATGGTTTACATGTACAGTGCCTTTATACCTTAAAGAAATGAAAGCAAACATAGGAAAAGAGCTCTGAGACATACACCCGAAAAAAACAGCCTTTGCCTTACGAGGTACTGAATGTCGCTTCTTTCTTCTCGATGAGTGCGGATTTCTGTTCGTCCTCGCGAGTCGTCGACAATTGTATATGTACACAGAAAAGAAACATAAAGCTTGGTACATATAGATATGAAGACGACCGGTGAGATTAGATTCTCTGAAATAACGGTGCGATATCCTTTCCTTCTACGTGTGCGTGGCGACCGATTGTTTTAATCGATCTTGGATTGTAATTGAAAAAAAAAAGAAGAAAACACTTGATCCATCCCGCTCCCCTCTAACTGACAAATGTAAATTAGATTATCGAAAATATATAATTGTAAAACCTTGTACAGTTTCGGTAAATAATCGATCGTCCCTTGGCAAGGAGATCGCATTGTAGCTAGCCTTACTATATAATTATTCATTATTCATTAATCAGCATTCTCGTCTCTTTTATTGTAATTACTCTATTTTTTTTTCTTTCTTCATCGCGAATGAACATTATTACAATCCGAATATTAATTAACAAATATTGTGTTTAATGATAACAATGTAATATACGGTTATGCAGATTCGACCTGAACCGCAAGAAGTTTATTTTTCTATATTTCTCTTAATTTCTTTATTTATCTCTTAAAAATATCTTCTAGTCTTGAATTCATCGTCACCGCGTCCAGCACAGTGCGAACAGTCTACGCGGAGAGCTCGCCGTCTTCTATGATCGCGCAATCTCTCTACGTTCTTCGGATGGCGCGCATCTGCTTGCGTCTAGCTTGAACGACACCGTAAACGACAGCCGCGAGACTGCGACAATTGCTTCTGTGCCTCGAGACTCCTTCCGACGTCATGTCGCTTCTTCCGAGTACGAAGTAAGTTTCCATCGTTCCTTTGCCTTTCACCTCGATGAGGCCGCGTTTCTGTGTTTGATAGCCTCTCGCTTCCAAAAACTGTACAACGTCGAGATCAACAGTTCAATTACTTATTTTGCAAAATCGAAAGACGAACGCACTTTGCAGAAAAAAAATGTTACCCTGGCTATATCTCGGGGTACTTGAATCTTGCCCATGACCCCCGTGGAATCCATGCGAGATGCTTCATTGACCGTATTGCCCCAAATATCGAAAACTGGCTTTCGCGCGCCGATAACACCACCGACGAGGGGACCACAACTTATGCCAACTCTAAGGTCGAAGTTGTTGAAGGAGTGAACGTTAACGTCCTCGAGACGGAGTCTCATCGCTACCGCGTAGTCAACTAGTCGACAAAGATGATCCTTGTCGTCTTTGATCTGTTCCTAAAATACAGAGAGATTGATAACAAAAGAAAATTATGTACCGCGGATCGATTATATTTTAATTTCACTATTCTGATCATTCTCTGCGAACGCGAGTTACGTTTGAGCATGGATTTAGACCGGAGGCTGCCATATAAGTCGCTCCGACAGTTTTAATCTTCTCGATACAGTGAAACGGTGGTTCGTCCAGCAATTCGTCGAAATCCGCTATTATCTCGTTCAGTAAACGTATGCATTCCATTCCCTTGTTTACGTCCTCGGAATAAAATTCCGTAAAGTTTGGTACGCTCGCGAACATTACGCCGACTTTGTCGCGCGATTGAGAGTATAATTCCTGAAAAGTTTCGATTATAACCACATATAAACAATTGCCATTGGATTGGATTGAAAAGAAAAATATTGTTCGAGATTCACGAAGATTCTCACCTCCGGCGGTCGTTCTTGGGTGAGAAAGTGATGGGCCACGTGATCGGGAAGAATATTCTTCAGCAGTTGCATATTGTTGTGACGCGATTCGATCATGTCGCCGAGTTCGCGTTCTGCCTGTTGCTTCCATAGAAAATCCAAACGCGACGTTACCTCGACGAGACGACCGTGATAAGTAACCATTACGAGAAAAACGATCAAGAAGATGAGCATCTGAGCCGATAGAGGTATAGCCGTCCTAAATTTTAAGAAAATTCGACATCAATAACACCGTAACACGATTCTGATAAATTTTGTTGCGAAAACATCCAGCGTCAATTTAACATTGCAATGTTCCCTGACGAATAATGAGTTCTCTCATAGTTTCATTATGAATTTTACGATTCTAATTGGAAACGAAAATTTGCATAAACAACGATTGACAATTAATCGACACTAAACTCACACATTATCGTAGTCGATGTCGTTGAGAAAAAGATTCTTACAACCCACGAGGATGAGAATCGCGTACATCATAACGATTACTGTAGCGAGTGCAGTTTTCACAAGATAGTACAGTTTGAGAGCCGAGGCAAGAGCAATAAGACACAGGATCCATGTAAAAACAATGTATTCCGGTCGCAGGCAATTCTGCTCGTGATTGTTTTCCTCGACTTTCGTGCTCTCGGTGAGATTCGTACTCTCGTCAACGATCGACAACGCTTTTCTCGTACGCATATTGGCCTCGTGGGTTCGGGCGAATCTTCGATGATGTCTTCGCGATCCGTAGTGCTTTTCGTAACGATAGAATCTGAAGAATTCACGACGGCTCAGGCTTCGAGTGAGATCGCCACCGTCGACGACGCGCGTCAGCTTCACCTCGATGTTACTCGAATCGCGCGATACCGTGCGATTCCTCGCGGTATCCTTCGGATTGACGGAGTTCGTGTCTTGCGCAGCTTCGTCGGCCAATGCTTCCTCGATAAAGCTGAGTATCAATTGATCCAATCCCGACGAGCTTGTTGGAACCTCCTTGCTGTCGTCGACGTGTAACTCGTTTCTCGGCGATGCAATGTCGTCGTAGATGTAAGTTTCGGAATAATTTTTAGTGGTTGGACACGCGAGAACGCTTATGACCGACGTGAAAGCCATCAGGCTTATGACGCTGCATATGAAGATGGTACGATGTTGCTTATTGTGAACCAACATCGCTGACGAGTGTTGCAAATAATCCGGCAATCCTTTAAATTCCTCTGCCATAACGAGAATCGAACATGCGACCAGGACTATCGTGGTGAACAGTAGAGAAACTAGAAGAACTGTGCAACTAGAAAGGAAAGAACTGACGTGAGAATAGATGAAGAATTTGGAAGTTTTTGTCCGAAAAAAAGAGCTTGCATGTAGAGTTTGACCTACTCGGGCAAAATAACTGCTTGGCAAACGGCTATGAACAACCAGATAACGAAGCAGCAAGTCATGTTTGACTTGAACATATCCTCACGCAGCTGGCAGAACTATCGTGCAAAGCAGAAGCTCAAATCACAACGATTGAAATTATTTATTAAACAAGGGAGAAAAAAAATATGCCACCGATCTTACTTTGGACTCCAAGCTTTCGTCGTTGTAGCGCAAGCTCCAGCGATTTATATTCGCCAGTCTCATGCGTTTGTTGCTCGCGGTCTCGAGGCCACCGCTTCGAGACATTTTTTCACCGGTTCCCGGTCCCGTGATCTTCGCGCCTTTGGCCGAACCGTTGTCCTCCTCGAGATAGTCCGATTCCAAATTACTCACCGAAGTTGCACTGTTCAACTATACAAAAGAAAAGATAATAATTGAATCATCAATCAAAGTGGTAATAAATTATTAGATATTACGTTCATTTTTTCAAATCAATATACTTCCTTTTAACTTACGTTCTCGAACGGTATTTCGGGCGTCCAATCACCGCCTATATCGTCATCGGCCGCGGCGTTGTTTTCAGCCTTGTTGCTATTGGAAGATAGTGGATTGTTGATCTTGAAGCTTTTCTTCGTTTTGTTGCCGGTCTCGTCCTCGGCCCAAACTTTGGGACGCGACGATTGACGGCGCTTCGAGCGCAAAGGTTCGACCTGCTTTATCAGGTATGTCACGACGTTTCTGTCCTTCAAATAATTGTCTCTCTCAGTGCCGTTTCCCGGCTCGACCTCGTACACGTCGTTCAGACAATTCAACGTATCGGCCGATATGTGAACTCTTCTGCAATCATCAACAAAATACGATATCAGCTTTATCCATTTACAGGTTTGTTTGAAGCTTGCGAGGAAGAAACTATCACCCGGGTACTCCACCGCTCTCAAGATGATTAGCCAAAGTCACGTCGTAGCTCCAGACGTCGAATTGCCATTTTCGCAGACCCAGAACACCGCAGAGAACCGAACCACTGTGAATTCCTATTCGCATGTTCAAATCCACCTGAAGCAATAATCCTTTCTTAGAATCTATCGCCGAAAAACAGATCCTGCTGGCAGAAATATGTGTAACTTGAAAACCTTTACCTTGGTAGTGTATCGAACGTCGCGTATTGCTTTGATCATGTGAAGCCCCATTTCAACGCAGCAATGTGCGTGATCGCTCCTTGCAGTCGGCAGACCCGAAACGCAGTAGTAACAATCGCCGAGAAGTTTTATCCTGAGGCAATGATTCTCCGCCGAGAGTCGATCGAAACGAGCGAAGAGATCGTTCAGTACCCTGACGAGTTCCTGAGCGCTGCATTGGCTTGCCAAGGCTTCGTAATTAAAAAAAAAAAAACTCAAACATCAAAATCGATACAAGATTTTCATATTCGAACAGATAGAAAACAAAAAAACGGAAACAAAATCTTACCGGTGAATCCTTTTATATCGGCAAACAGAATGCTAACGTTCTCATAACGATGAATGTAAATTCTGTGAAACTGATTCGGCGTAAATGATATCGTTCCACCTCTCGCTGTTTCCCGTGCGATATCGGTTATCATCTCCTTTGCCACGAAATCCGGCAGAACTGTATTGGTCCACGGACCGTACGAGAATGAAAGAAAGATAATTTCGCATAGTATTATTTTACGATTTAACAATTAGTATAAAATTTTTGGCGCGATTAAACGTAATTTTCGTTAATCCCGACGAAGATAACCGCGACAGCACAACATATGACGAATCGAAAATCGATCGTGTCGTATAAATATGTAGGGTCACCGGAGAATCGTGGAGAGTCAATCGGTTGGAAATTATCCCAGTGACCCTTTTGACACGTCGATGAGCGCATTACACAGTCCATCGGATATCTACCGCGAGGCCTCTTGATCGACATCCGCGCATCGTTTTTGCGTACTACCTTCAATAAACGACATACACGGGCAAACGCTTATTCGTTCGCGTTCAAGTACCAATCTATCTACTATCTACGTATAGACACGTGTGTATAGATACGCTTGCAGTCTCTCTCCGCCCACGCGTCGTTGCATAAAAACATTGAGAATCGGTTAATTGCGAAGGACAAACACACAGATAAAGCGATCCTCTTTTCTATACCGGATAGAAGCAGTTTCTCCTGGCGATTGTTCTCGTTTTGCGTTCTCTGTCGCGTCTCCATCGATCTGTGAGTCTCGAGGAATGCCTGACGCTGTCCGCGATCGGTCAGATACTTCGTGTACATTCCAGCGATATTAACCGCTAGGTAAAGCAATACGTTGGTCGTCAACATTCTGACGATGCAGACTACGTCCTGTAACTTGAGCCAACGAGTAAAACAATTAAATTTAAGGATCGAGAGTGACTCATCGGTTCATTAAAAATGATTGATTGTTGAACGATAGGAATTGGTTAACAATTAAGAACAGTCGGTAGTTATTTTGTATCAACCGACGCTGTGACGAGTTCTTACGTATTTTGTGTCGTGGACGAGGGTGGCGATAGTCATAGCCATGTGCGTTAGAGCGGTACCGGAACCGGCGATAACGCACCACCTCAGTGGTAGCGGTAGCATAGCATAGGGTGCATAAACGACGAAAAGAATATACCACATGAGACGTTGTTGCGTCGAAAAGTTAAGACCAGCGCCGACGAATCCTGTTGAATAACAATTTCATAATCGTATCAACCCTCAGAGGTGGCTGGCTTTTCAGCTCGTTCGAGTGCGCGGACAACGAGCCCTCGTCAACTTGTTCGAGCGGAACTTCGTTTCGACTCTATTAAAAGATTGTACATCGCACAGACACACACAACACATTTCATTGGTCAGCGGCCACTCGAGCGAGTCGAAAACAAAAAGACGACCCTATTTTTTTTTCGAACCTTGGGTATTAATCAAAAGCCATGTGAATATAGAAGCCCAGTAGAGATAGTTGTTGGAAAACCAACGCCACCAGCCAAGCGCGCAAACTATCAGATTAGCTGCCATGCAACAAGAAGCCCAGACCAGTGGCTCTACGAGACCGTCGACGGTTTCGTTTCGCCGCCAGATCCATATTGTTATAAGTGCGATCTGCGAAAATGTCGAAGCAGAGAGAAAAAAAAACAGCGTTTTTCGCGACATTCTACAAATAGTCACAACCCCTTTGCTCCACCATTTTTATTCTATAAATGCATCGTATCGACGCTATCATAAATATTTATACTTTGAAGCATTCAAGTCTAATTCTATCGTTATTCCTTCTATAGTGGATATTTTTATTTTCAACGCTTTCATCTTTTTTATGGATCACTTTCTCGACATTTCAGAATTGATTTATTGAATTATTTTCATGAACTTGACTATTACGAAAACTGTTAAACTTTTTAACGATCTTGGACGTGATAACTGTCAGCCTCAAACTATTATTGTTCACAATAAACTAAATACAAAAAAAATACATATATATGTTACGATCGGAGCAAAGGGGATGTGGTGCACGCGTATACCTTGAGACCGAGATCCACGACGTTGAGCATAATCAATGACTTTTGTCGTTGCCTATTGGAGTAGTGCAAGTAAGATTTCTCGAGCTGTTGACTGTGAAAACTGTTGGTCAGCGACGGACAGAATATACCCTTGTAGAGGAGACCCTTCTTGAAGACCTCTGAAACATTTTCTTCAAAAACGAGTATCGCGCTTGTGATACAAGGTGCCGCGAAGGGGGGAGGAAGAGTGTAACGATTGAACGATCGTTGTCATCGACGTACCTCGCTGAGGGGGCGGTTCTTTTTCCGTCTCCCGGCGTTGCTCGTCGGGAACTGCGTCGGGCGATGGGAAAACAAGCGTGATCTCGTTCTCGGTTGCGACCTCTTTGATATCCGGCAAAATATCATGGGCCACTTCTTCTTCCTCCTCCTCATCCGGATCCGACTGCGACTTCCGGGCTCCCCAGGCTGCTAGACCCTCCCGGCCTAGTCTCTCCGAGGTCAGCTTCTTCACCGCCTTGATCCATAGCTGCTTCCGCGGAGAGATACCCACCCTAATGTGCAACGTTACAAACAAAAGAGTTAATACATTTTTATTTCTATCGATTCATAATCTGATTCCGGGAAATCTGAATCCGCGTAAATTACGGGAAGAAATTATAGATTTAAAATGAGATTCGAGTTAGTTCTGTACTCACTCGTTGATGCCCGGAATCTCGCTATCCAGCATCATGCTCCAAGTCTGTTCTGTAATCATTATCTCTCGATGATATCTCTAATTCGCGCGCGCTTCACGTTGCCATTAATAAAGTGATCGCGATCCTACACGACATTGTGGCTTCACACGACCCCTAACTTTCCACCTGTAAGAACATTGTGAATTTCGTTTTGTTCACCGTTTACCGGGTGCCCGAGGGATGCGTGCCGGGACGACCCTCGTTACCCCCACGTTGCGCGCACTATCGCATCAACGGAAGCGCGCGAAAAACCCTCGGTGCCGTTTTTGTTTTCTTTTTTTTCCTTATTTAATTTTTGTTATAGATTTTTTTTTATTCCAGATAATATTAGATACTGATAGTCCACGTTCGTAACACGAATTATACCGTCGAATATATCGCATTTAACCGATTAATTATAATTTCATTATCCAATCGGGCGCTATTATCGATTTCTCTTTTTCGCTTTCCTTTCCTTTATCTCTTTTTTGTCTGCGAAATTCGAGTTCCTTGTGACGAGTCTAAAACCGGTCGGGAATTAAATGGTGATGATACAACGTAGTTAAGCTCGACACTTCTCTCGCCTTTACCTTTTTAACCGATCGTCTCTCAGCGACTGATCTTCAAAGGAAGGACCAGGTGTCGACTCGACGCCGCACGATACCCTATTGACGTCACGACGCGCGCTTCATCCCCCTCTCGATCGAGCAAAAAAGAAGGGATACCTCGCCGACAAAAACAAAGAGCACGTACGCGATTTACCATTGCTTTCTTTATTGGAAATACGTATAGTAGTTTACCCGCAGCACAAAGTAGTGGAGTAGTATGTTTAACCCTTCGCGTACAAGAGACTTCTAGCCCACCGCGTACAACGTCGGTTCATTTCGCTCATAACAATAATGCGAAAAGCCATAAAAAATGTCTCTATAAACTACGCAAAGGACGACACTTTATGAGTCTTCTACAATTTTAATCAGAATTCATGTATGATTCATTATGATTAAACGAGCGCATTCTACAACCAAGCAGCTGTAGTGTTCGTTGCTCATTTTTAATTCACATCGATTGGTTTTTCGAAAAAAAGAGAGGAAAAAACTAAAAGCGCAAAAAAATATTAATGGTGATAATGATGACCAATCAATAAGAACATAAAATGATGATAGTGAACAACTTCAAGTTCGAAGCACTAACTCTTTTCTACATAAATCAATTGTTTTTCAAACTGTACGTATGTCATACGTAGTCTTGTATATCCGTGTTTGTCGACCTTTTGGTAATATCTCACTAGTCAAACGAAACTTCCGCTAATGTTAAGACTGACATCGTCCCGTTTCGTCCGGTCGCGGCGTCTCTCGTTATCGATGAAAAAAACTTATGTTGACTCACGAACAAAACGAAGATGTCTTAATTTTTATAAATCTCATTTAAAAATCACATCTCTCTAATCGGTGTGCTTGGCGCGTCCTTCGTCAACGAGGAGCTTGTCGATGTATATACGTTCGGACGACGATTCATCGATGAGTTTGAGTCCCAGAGCGGTGTTACCCGGCGAGTGTTTCTTCGGGGCCCATTCAGTGACGACGGAAACCAAGTCGCGGCCGACTATGAGCTCGTTGAATCGTACACAGTCTTCCGGCGACCATTGGATATTGTTCGGTTGAATACCTGCCGGACCCGTCGCGATATCATTCATTAATTAATTCAGTGACAGTTCGGACAGTTTTATTCACGAATAATTCAATTAAAAGAAGGGACCTACCGACTAGTCTCGCCTTTATGGCTTGATACGGGAGTTTGAAAAATTGTTTCGCCAATGGTTGGAGTTTATCCAACGTGATCACCGACGCGTCGCCGTAATCGCAGAAGTGAACGATTACCATGTGATCGTTCATGATGTGCGATATAATAGCTCTGCGAGATCGAATGGGTTACGGAATGAATTTTTTTCCATTCATTGACGTACTTTTGGAACTGACTGAATCTTGAAAACCTTACCTATGCCAGATGCCCTTGACATTCTGAGCAGCGTAGAATTGATCCGCCCGGATTGATTTCGATGAAGGGTGTGGACCCGTGTAAGACGAACACACCTCTTGCAGTTCCGACATCATAGCCTGTAAATCAAAATGAAAAGGAAACATCGCAGTCAAAAATAAAATAAATGCGAGAGAACCATCGATATCGTCTTCAAGGCACCACATTTTTGGAATCTCACCGCCAGGGCTGCACGGTTCTTGTACGGTTGAACCGTAAAGTTGCTTGGACTAGCCGCCATCGTTACGTGTACAAGAAAAGACGCTCCGACATCGGAGATTCGCGGCGGCTGCAATGTTTTGCCCGTATCGTGTTCACCGTTGGGCCGTGAATTTACGCGATCGATGCGTTTTTTCGGCCTACAAACGTTGATGTTGCCGTAATCGGCAGACCTTGTTCAAAATTCAAGAAATCTGTTATATTGCCGCGACACATCCGGAAATGCTTTTTGTTCGGGGCGGAAGAAAAAAATCGCAAAACAAGCGACACAGAAATGCTTACTTGAAGAGCTCATCGAGAGCTAACGCGACATTGATATGAACCAGAACATCGTCGGTTTCGTGTCTTTTGAATAGATTCACAGTCGGTGCCGAGTGAGGATGACCGGTTGTTACGACCTTGAGCAAAAGGATCTGCGACGGTGGCGCGAGTTTGTTGAGTTTCGCGATCATTTTGTCATCCATCGACGAAGGCTCGATATCGTGCAGTCGAACTTTTATCGCTTGAGCGGGTAACTCGGCGAGAGTTTTCGATAGAATCTCGAGCTGCAAAACATTGTCCGCGAAAACGTTGATAGTTCTTCCGTAATCGATGAGAAATACTTCGTAGAGCGGAGTTTCGGTCCCGCCGATTACTCTGGCGCGGAACCAACTTCCGGTTTTCGAGCATTTAACAAAGTACACAGTTGTGCGATCGACAGACTTCACCATGCTCCTGTCTATGTCTTCTTCCAATAATCCACGGCTCATTAATTCATTTTGAGCATTGACGAGATACTTCATACCCTCGTGATTCACTTGAACAAACACGTCGCCGTTAGTCTCAACGTGCGATATGTTAATTTCGGTGATGGCTCGCTCGCCCTCGAGCTTGGGTACGGTTGTGACGAGTTCATTGCTGACCATTTCCCCAATAATTTCGTTGAGGACACAGTCCGACTGTTTGGTGTCATAGAAAATAACCGAGGCAACGGTTACGTCGTCCTGTATGTCGCAACTTACAACTTCGACGCTGAGTATATCTCGGCAAAGTAATTCCTCGATTTGCGGCATCGCAGAATCGATCGCAATAGGACAATCGGCAAATTCCTCTAACCCGGCGAGGGATACTTTGATCGCCTGCGCGCATGGCCAGCAAAAGATTTTCTCGAGGGGAAGTAATTTGCTCGCGGAGACGTGATCCTCTTCGCCGCTGTCTATGAACAATACCGTTGCCTCGTAGGTCATTGGGTCGTAATCGATAACGCGCACACGATTATAGTCCTCGTCTTCCGGCAGGACGTAGTATTCGCCGATTTCTACGACTTCGAAGATTGGATACTCCACAGACTCGTAGTGCTTCACCATGCTCTCAGTCATCTTGTCGAACTCGTCCTGGTAATAAATTCAAAATTGGTTCTAAACTAAGTGAACGGAATATTGCAATATGTGAAAAAAATGTAACTCTGGTAAATAACACAAAGCCGATCATTTTTTGGCTGAATTGTTACCGGATGAAAATAGTAAACAAACATAAACTCGATCCTCCAAGACTTGATTGTTTTTATCTTGTTTGAGATTAAAATACTTTTAATGAAATTACTTACATTACAAGTTTCACCGAATCGATGAATCCATATCTCGTCCCAGCTGTTTACCAGAGTCACGGATGCGAGCCACTTGTCTTCTTCTAGAAGTTCAAACGGTGCAGGCTTACTTGGCCCCATCGGCGTCAGAACCACCTCCTTGTCGATCGTTGGGGAAGGTAGTTTAGGTACCTTTTGCAAATATTCATCGTTAAAAAAACTAAAAGAACCATTGTTGTTGACATGGCACCCAGTAAAAATGTTCAAAGACCAGCGAAGAAATCTAAGAACTTTTCATGACTCGTTCGAGACAGGAAGAATTCAAGGACACAAGGGAGAAAACTTAGCGAATATTGTAACGAGGGGTGTAAAAGTTCAAGAAAAAACCTTATCGGTTTCAGTGAACGACACGCGCCGCCTGAGTATCCTCGCTTCATTGACTCCGGTGTCTATCGTAACTTCCGTCCATTTCTCGATTTCCTTCGTCCAATATTTGGGAAGTGTCTCATTGTACTGTTCCTCGTAGTATGCCGGTATTTTGTGAGTGAAGACACCATTGTGCTGATCAACGATTTTCAATATCCGCTGTTTCATCAATGGTATGTCCGTTGTCCATTGTAGACCGAGCTTTCGATCGATCTCTTTCTGGAAATCTTTCAAAGCTTGTCGCGCCGCGAGAATTTCGGCTTCCGTTTCGTTTTTGGCCTCTTCCGGATAGCTAATGTACTCTCGCGGGCCTATGCATACTTGTCCGTAGACTCTGCCGCGAATTCCATTTTTCTGTCGCTGTATTTTGTACTCTGGCGCCGGCAACTTAAGTCTTCGAACAAGTCTGTCGAGCAATTCTCGCGGATCCTGCAAGATTAGATGTTGTATCGAATAAACCAACCAGTAGATGATGCTTCGTGTAATCTAACGCCTAAAACTTATGAATATCTCATCATCGGAGAAATCTTACCTCCGGGCAGTCACCTCCTCCAGCGGTTGGGTTGCTAAACGTCAGGGGCAACGGTAGCAATGGTGACCTTGGACTCATTGGAGGAGACAGAGGAAACGGAGGAAACGAAAACGGTGTCCTCGGACTCTTTGGAATCGTTGGAGTTATCGGAGTCAAAGGTGTCATCGGACTCGTTGGAGTCATTGCCGCGGCTTGCTGAGGTCTCATCGGCATGCGCAGTGATTCGAGCGGCTTCGTCTTCTTCGGAGTGTACACAGTCACCGGCGGAACAGTCATCGCTGCGCGATTTTTCTTCTCACAGTCCGGATGCTGGACAGATTGCATATTTTCGTTCAGTAGTTCCCAAAATAAAAGAGAAGAACGCAATCCGGGAAATGTTTTCAAATTGACGATCTCCAAGGGGAAAAAACGCACATGTCTATCTATAATTATTCATACAACTATAATTTACTTTGCTTAAAGTCGATGCTGCATCAGTCGTACTAGCTCGAAGCCTCGTCGACGAATCGTTGGACGGATCCACACGCGGTGAGGCAATCACGCTCTGCTGCATGAGCACTTTCGGCGGATAGACCGTAACTGTCGGTGGAGACGTCGGCGTCTGTGGTTTGCTGAAAGTACAATGGAGCATCACGAATGCATTTCGTCTTTGGCGATAAGATAAGCTTCGAATGATGAATGGGTTTAATCTTACCTCGTAACTCGATTAGTTTGGCCGTTTGGTTTCGCGTAACTCAAACCTCGATGTAAAGGCAACGGTTGAGAACGTCGAACGGGTATTTGATAGATATTTCGCTGAAAATTCCACATTCACGAGTTATCGCACATTACATTACACAATGATTTCTACGCGCGAGTCAAGAATGGTTTTGGAGGAACGTTACCGTTTTTCGGCGACGAGACTTTGGCCTATTTTGATTGGCGACCAAACGAGAGATGTGAGCAGACGCCTTTGTAGGAATTGCTTCTACCCACAAATCAATTCCTCTTCTTATCATTCTGATGTCGGGCACTACCTTCATAAACGCATCAAGTGTCTGAAAACCCAGTTTCTGATACGGTATGTATCGCCCTTCCAGCATCTTGTACTCTCCTAAAAGTTCAACAATCCGACATTAGTTCGAAAACTTTTCTAAACGAACTTGTATAAGTGTTTTTATAACAATGATACGGCTGCAGCGGTCACTCCAGGTTGATATAGAAATAAGAGACATTAAAATATGTAGTCAGATAAAAAAAACTCTAGGCGGTATTGTAAAAAATTCGATAGCTAAGGATGCTTGACAGACACAAGTATTTGCAATAATGTTAATTCTTGAAACTCTCAATTACGAAAACGATATGCACCAGAAGAAACGAAACTTACTAAATTTTGCAACACAACAAACCGAGATACAAAAAAAATATCCAATACAAATGCATGTAATCTTGTATAATACTGGTTTAATAATCTCATGTAAACAATACAAATCTCGTTTCTGCCGCATTTTTGACTATACTTCAATTGCGATTAACATTGGCTCTAAACTTTTAACCATGCATGTTGTGCAGTAGATACTTCAATTAGTAACCGTGAATTGCTTTAGATTTTTGAAGGCATAGATAACTTAAAAAAAGTCATCTGCTCACTAAAAGACCTACATAAAAAAATAGTGCACAGACAAAGGGTTAAAATTATAAATGCAACTTTTGAAGACCTGTGCAATAATGTTCAAGTTAAATATCACATCATAAACAGGCTATTATCATTAATATTATATCATTACTTTACCATTTTAACGAAAGCTTCGAATTTGTATTTCTCCAAATTTGTGTCAATTTTTAATACATAAACAAATCGTTTTCATAGCAAAAAATATTGATAGAGTATAAAGGAGTGTTTGAAATACATATTACATTTTTTTTTCTAACACCTGGTACTCGTTACCCTGAATTTTATCTGACAAGGCTTCAACAAAAAAATGCATACATGCTAGAACATGACTAAATTTCGCTTACTATTGAGTTGATCGATGGGGCAGCCATTCTTCGAAGTAATAAGGCAGGACCTTAGTATCGAGGCAACTTCGCTTATCTGAGCATCCATGGCAGCATCTGCCTTGCACAGGCTGGAAAAGTAAAAACAACAGAACAAATGAAATAAATTAGAGCCATGAAAACAATAGAAAGAAGCAAAGGAAAAAATAGATATATTATGCTATTACAATGTTAAAATGAAAAAGTATTGAGCAACACACGAATTACTGAAGTCGAAATAAATTAATTTATTATTGGTCTATTGTTTGCATCGTTAATGTCGGATGAACTTCTCCAAAATGTATGTTTCAGGCAGTTTGGTTTTGTTCGGCGGGCTGTGTGAGAATCGATCAAGAACTATTTATATTAAACTTACCTCTGGAGGCTCCCCCTTAGCGTCGAATTCTTTCCGACCTTTCAAATTGTAAACAGAGTCTCACGGGCACAAAACAAAGTCTTCCGATCTTTCAAGGTCAGATTTGTTTTCATCCTATACAGCAAACGAGAACCGACAGAAAAAAAGCATCGATTAGTCTAGATCATCCCGATATTTCTGTACGAGGTGATAGCTCAAAACAAAATCGCGAAAAATGATAGGACGCCGGAATAATGGTTAACACTTTTCACCGGTGAAATAACTCAATCGCTTGCAACTGTTTCGTCGGCGACTCGCGTGGGTAGCCGTGGACATACGGGAAACGCGAATTGATGGCAACACATATTGCTGAGCTCCTGGTGTAACGAGAATCAGAAAATATTTTGACAATTTTAAATCAGCTATGCAAAACCGTAAAATTTTACCCGAAGAAAACGAAAAGTACGGGAATACGAAAACAAAACACTTATCGGTTTTTTTTATTGCTATATTACGGAATTATGACGTTACCGTAGTTTGTCTTGTTTCAGTAACCGATTGCTTCCCGAATGTGCTTGATGGCGATGAGAAAAAGTCTAAATCCGACGAAAAAATCAAGAACGCGCGGAAAATATTATCTTCGCTCAAAATTTGCGTGCTGAACTCTCTGTTTCAACGTTATGTCGCGGAAGCTGAAAGATCTCGGATAGTTCGTCGTATGGTCGTCAATGTCGTCAATGTCTTCCGGTACTACGAGACGATTTAAACAACCAAACGAGACGTAAAGATCACGTGAAATGACAATAGAGGCAACGCCGCATTGTTAGAAAAGCCTAAAATTAATTATTTTACTCGGTGCGAAAAACGCGGAATCGCGCGCATTTTCACACCTCGTGAAAGAACATTTTCTACGATTTGCGACGACAAACCTTTGTCTCAGCTCGCGTCATCGCAGCACTCGCATTCGGCTCGTGCTGCCTCACACTCGTGAGCAAAAGTTTTCCCGCACTCGTGCCGCAATGTCCTATTTCTTCCTTTATGCGACATTGCTATCCGCATCTATGGTACTCGTGAAAAACTCAATCAAAGTCCACCTATTAAAACTATACAATTAAATTAATGATTATTCGGTGTTTAAAAAAATATCACGAAACGCGATTTTTCGTTCACTCGGAATCGCCGATTTATTTAAACTTTTAATATTTTCTCTGTTTTGTTTCATAAGAATTAGTAATAAAAATACTTTCGGGGAATAAGTAAAGGCGTTTGCTATGTATCTACATACGCAGTATGCGTACATTAATGCGGGTACTTAACCATCTAAGAAAATCCATTATTGTCTGTTAATGTGCAAACGAACAACAGCGGTTGAACAATATTATTAGAAAATATGTTTGCAGATTCAACTTCAGCCCCGTTATTACATTCTATAAGATACATAAGGATTTCTTATGACAAGGTTTAGGAGGATTGTCTAGTAATACTGTTCGAACTCGCAACATTGTGTTTAGTAACAAAATTTCGTCGCATCTACAAATATTATCTAATAATACTGTTATCACCAGTTGAATTATCAATCGTGCTTGTTTTATTGACAGACAATTGTTGGAAGCATCAACGTTTTTTATACATGTAATCGCAGTCGGTAGGAAGGTGAAATTATCGATGGCGTACAAAGGAGCCTTTTCGTATAAATGAATTTTTCTTTCCTCTCCATCGTCACGTTATAGTGGTCAAATTGGTGTTCATTGTCAATTGGCACTGTTTCAATATGAACGAAGATAAAACGAAAATAATGTGATATCGAATAGCAGTAATATTAATTATAATAATAGTAAACAACCAACGATGAAAAGAAAATAATAGAAACCCCCGAACTCGAGGGAATAACTCTTTGCTATATAGATAAAATTTTTATATGGCTTACGTATATATGTCATACGTAATCTCGTCTGTTCGCCTACATAGACCGTGAACGTTTTATCATTATATCTCACTAGTTGGACGAAACTTTCGCTAACGTTAAACTTCTTTCTTAATCGCAGTCTCTTCTAGTAACAGTGATTCCGAACATCTCGTTAAATCACCACAGCCCGACAAAATCGAACGACAATGAAACCCAAGGGAAATTTTCATTCTCGGCTCTAGTTAAAAATGCTAACACAAAATAATCGCGTATCAACGACCATATCATACAAATGAACGTTCTGTTTATATATCTCTCAAAACCATATGCTTTTAAACAGTATATATATATATATTTCGATTGTGTACTTAATGTACGAGAATCGGATGTCGTCAAATATTTTTTTGTCAAACTCTTACAGTATTCGATAAGAGTTGTTCCGTCTAGTCGACGCAACGGAGCCCTTCGGCTTTGATCAAGGCGATAGAAAAAGCTACGAGTGAACTCGGAAACAATATTTCGACTCGCGAACAAAGAAAAACATAAAATACCCTGACTTTTCGAAATCTCATTTGGCGCATTTGTCTAATTAGTGTAAGTGGCGCGTCCTTCGTCGACGAGAAGCCGGTCGATGTATATATCGTCGGGTGTCGATACGTCAATGACTTTGAGACCCAGAACGGTGTGGCCGGGGGAGTGCTTGTCGGGAACCGATTCGGTCACGATCGACACGAAGCTACGCTCAACCACGAGCTCTTGGAATCGCACACAGTCTTCCGGTGACCAATCGATGTTGGCCGGTTGGATGCCTGCCGATCCAAGTTCACAACGGCGTTAGTAAAAGAATCTTCTCGTAGCTTAATTAGTGACTCAATTCGAATAAAACCCACCGACTAGTTTCGCCTTGATGGCTTGATACGGAAGTTCGAAGAATTGTTTCGCCAATGGCTTAAGTTTATCCAACGTGATCACGCTGACGTCGCCAAAGTCGCAGAAATAAACGGTCACCGTGTGCTCGTTTATGATGTCCGATATGCTAACTCTGCGAAACGAGAACGAGAATTAAGTAACAAGTGTAAAAACATTTATAATCGGGCCTCTAGAATCTTTTGTATTCCGAAAAACTCACCGGTACCAAACTCCATCGTGGTGCTGAGCCGCGTAGAGACGTCCTTCCCTGACTGATTCCAATGACGGATGCGGACCCGTGTATGCCAAGCATACCTCTTGTAATTCAGTCATCATAATCTGGAAAAAAAACAATGGATCGTACATGAAAGGAATTGTTTACGGGAGCCCTATCTTTTTGGAGGCAACAATCTTGAGTCTCACCTTCAGCGCTACACAATGCTCGAGAGGTTGAACCGTGAAGTTGCTCGGATTAGCCGCCATCGTCACGTAAATATCGAAGTAAGCTGTGAGGTTCGAGATTCGCGGTGGTTTCAGTCGCTTAGCCACGTCGTCGGTTTCACCGTTCGCGCGTGAATTCGCGCGTTCGTTACGCTTGCGCGGTTTATTAACGTTGTTATTGCCGTCACCGTTGACTCTGTTAATGAGACAAACGGCAATTAATTCCATTGCTTCATCTTGAGAAAAGTTCTGATATCAATGAAAAATCGTAAAAACTACTTACTTCGACAGCTCGTGTTCGAGAGCCAGCGCGGCGTTGATATGAATCAGAGCATTGTCAGATTCGTTTCTCTTGAACAGATTCACCGTCGGTATCGAGCCCCGGTTGCTCGGTCTTACGACCTTGAGCAAAAGTGTCTGCGACGGTGGCGCGAGTTCCGTGAGTCTCGCGATCATTTTCTCATCGAGCAACGTCGATTCGATATCGTGCAAGCGAACTTTCATCGCTTGAGCCGGATACCGGGCGAGAATTTTCGACAAAATCTTGAGTTGCAATACGTTCGCCGGTGAAACGTTGATAGTCTTCCCAAAATCGATTAGGAAGACTTTGAGAAGCGGAGTTGTTCCGGCCGTCGCGTCGATTACCCTGGCGCGGAACCAATTTCCGCTCTCCGAGCACTTCACGAAATATACGGTTGTGCGATCGACGTGCTTCATGAGACTTTTGTTTATGTCTTCTTCCGTCAAGCCGTCCGTGATTAGTTTGTTCAACATGGTGACAAGATATTTCATACTCTCGTGTTTCACCTGAATAAACACATCGCCGTTACTCTCGACGTGCGATATGTTAATTTCGGTGATCGCCTGCTCGTCCTCGAGCTTGGGCACCGTCGTTTCGAGTTGTTGAATGATCTTCTCCTTGATAATCTCGTTGATGTCGACGTCGTCCGATCCGTTTGTGTCGTAGAAGACGACAGAGGCAACGGGTCTACCGTTCTCTACATCGCGGCTCTCATCAATGACGTAAATCACACCGTCGAGAAGTAATTTCTCGATTCGCGGTAGTGCCAAATCCAACGCGTCGGGACAATCGGCAAACTCTTCGAGGCCGTGGAGAGATACTTTGATCGCTTGTTCGGATAGCAGGCAAAACCTTTTGTCGAGTGGAAGCAATTTGCTCGCGGAGACTGTATCTTCTTCGCCGCTATCGATGAAAAATATGGTCGCCTCGGCGGTAGTCTCGTCATAATCTACAACGAGCACGCGGCTACAATATTTGTCCTCCGGTAGCGCGTAGTATTCGCCAATCTCGGCGACATTAGTGATCGGATATTTCGCGGACTCGTAGTGCTTAATCATGCTGACGGTCATCTTGTCGAACTCGTCCTAGAAATGTTGTTAAAACTCGTTGTACATTTAGGAGATATTATTTCATAACCTTTGCAAGCATCGTAATTCTTAAACATAGACTTTACTTCTAAAGTTTATAATTGTCATGCTTCGATAAAAATATATTTTACATTCAGACGTGATGATGATCACAAACAAGGTTAGAAAAAATGGGCCATAATGCAATAAAATTAAGAAAGGTGTGCAAGAACATGTTCTGATCGCATGGAAAATGCAAAAAAGAAATCTCTTTAAAGACTCGACGTCGAAACCCTACCGCTTGATTTGAATGAAATTTTGTGGAATTGGAAAACATAACCGAGTAACTTACGCTATAAGCTTCACCAACTGGACGGACCCATATCTCGTCCCAGCTATTCACCAGAGTCACGAAGGCAACCCAATCGTGTTCTTTTGGAAGTTCGAGGGGTGCCGGTCGTACTAGACCTATGGGCGTCAAAAGCACCTCCTTGTCTGGTTTTGTCGAAGATAGTCCAGGGACCTTATCCAAAGAAATACCGTTAATTAATTGTTGAACTACAAAGATTTGTGCATTCAACTTTTCTATCATACGAAGTTCACATTAATAACTTACACATAAAAAAAAAAGTTTATCAACGGAGGTTGAATTTTTATTAGTTTTACGATTCGCGCCGAACTCTCCAATTTCATTATTATTGTATAAAACGAGAACAACGCTCACGAAGTTTCGATACGATTTCTAAAATATGTTGCATTTTTGCTTAAGTAAATAAATAGAATGTTCTATTGAAATCAATCTTGATCAGAAAATTTTTTAAAGTCCCGTAGTAAAGACTTTGGAAATTTTTCAAAAAAGCGTTGGAATGTACGATTGACGCCGCGGGAACGTTGCCTGAAGTGGTGACCTACTGCGACCTTTCTAATCGCAGTTACCATAGCACGAACAAAATGGAAACGCAATAGAAATTCAGCAAAACGATAAAAAAAATTGAAAGTTCAAAGTATATTTTCGCGATAATATACCAAGTCTCATAGGTAACTCTGTTTTGTGATAGTTGATTTCTGTTTCTTATAGCGGGATTGACCTAATAACCAAGAAAACTAGAGCAATACATTCACGTTAGTAGCCACGATACGAATTCAGAAGTTAATTTTCAATTTCACTCGTAGTAATCTTCAATTCGCGTTACTCACTGTCGCAAAATCCGTGATCGTTTTCTTAGCAATATCGACAATTCTTTACGTAAAAAAAAAGAAAAAAAATGATAGTATTAGAACTGTTGAGCAAACTCAACGTATTTTTTGACGAAGGAATAGAAAGTTTGCATTTTACCCTATCGGCGTCTGTGAACGAGACTCGACGCCTGAGTATCGTCGACTTATTGACCCCATCGTCTATCGTTACTTCCGTCCATTTTTCGATTTCTTTCGTCCAATTTTCGGGAAGGTTTTCATTATGCTGTTCCTCATAGTAAGTCGGTATTTTGTGAGTGAAAACCCCATTGTGCTGATCGACGATGCTCAAGATTCGTTGCTTCATCAATCCTATGTCCGTTGTCGAGCTAAGACAGTGCTTCGAGGCCACCTCATTCTTGAGTTCGACCAGAGCTCGTCTCGCTGCGAGAATCTCCGCTTCGGGTCCAGTTTTCGCCTCTTCCGGATAGCTGCTAAACTTTTGCGAGCCTATGAGTACTTGGCCGTAGACTCTGTATTCGGTTCCTTTTCTTCCTTGTACAGGAACATCTTTGTACTCCGGGGCCGGCAAATTGAGGCTTCGAACGAATCTTTCCAGCTCTTCTCGCGGATCCTGAAACATTAACATTAACGGATAACACTGAAATATTCGAAACATCTGAACGTGAGAATGTATGTAATCTTACCGTGGGGCAGTCACTTCCTCCACTGGTCGTGTTGTTAAAAGTCACCTGTATACTTCCGTTACCATTTGTGACAGTCGTGTTGTTGAATTGATTCGTTGCCGCTGGTTGAATTTTCAGTCTATCGCAAATTTTCATTTTTGCGACCGGTTGGCCGGAGATAATCGGCGGTTGAACCGGTGTCGACGCTTCGTGTGTTGCTAGTCCAGGGCCTGCTGGATTTTGTCTCGTGGCAACGGACGACCACAAATCTATCGGTCCGGAAGACACTGGAGTCATCGGAGCCTGCGGATTCATCGGAGTCATTGGACTCTGCGGACTCATCGGAGTCATCGGATTTATTGGCGCCATCAGCGGCCTGATCGGCATACGTGGTGGCTCAAGCGGTACCGATTTTTTGGGACTGTACACAGTTACCGTCCTAGCAGCACTCGCCTTCGCTCGATGTTCTTTTTCGTAGTCAAGATGCTGTTGCGGTTGAATATTCCTATCCAACATGCGCTACAAAAAAAACGAATATATGAAAAATTAATTCACCAATGAAGCACGATACGCTGTGCATAAAAATGTACATGAATATTGTACTTTGCTCGGCGAAGTCATTGCCGCCGCATTAGCCGCAGCGTAACGAGGTTTCGTCGGCGATCCGGCGGGCACGAACATGTGCGGTGGCGGCATAACGATCTGCTGCATCAACGGCTTCGGCGGATAGACCGTTACTTTGACTGGCGTCGTTGGCGTAGTCGGATTGCTAAAACTGTAACCGAGCCGTTTCACGATTAAAATTCGTCGTTAGCGATAAGAGAAATCTTGAATAACGGATGGGCTTTGTTTTACCTCGGGCCGCGGTTGTTTTGACCGACTGGGTTCGCGGAACGCATATCTCGATATAGAGGCACCGGTTGAGGACGTCGAGGAAGAGTCGGTCGGACGAATCTTTGCTGCAATGTTTGCATTAATGGGTTACACATTACTCATGCGCACATTGATTTCTACGAACAAGCCAAGAATCGTTTATTGAAAAAAAAAAAAAAAATTACCGGTTTTCGACGAGACGATTTCGGCTTATTCTGATTGGCGACCAACCGAGCGATGTGAGCAGACTCCTTTGTGGGAATTGCTTCTATCCACAACTCTGTTCCTCTCCTGACCATTTTGATACCGGGCACTATCTTCAAAAATGCATCGAGCGTCGGAAATCCCAGTTTCTGATACGGTATGTACCGGCCTTCGAGCATTTTATAATCACCTGAAAATTTGACGATTCCGCGCGGAATTAAAGACTGCTGTACGCTTCATCATGAGAATTTCTCTTAAAACGGGCGGATTTTCACTTCGTATTTGTTGATATTCGCGAAAAAAAACCGGCAGAATGACGTCAATAAAACAAAGAAATCGTGACGTTACATTGGAGAATGAAAAAAAAAGACAAAGCATAATATACTGTTTAATCTAGAGTCGATACCCTGTCCAAATAAAACTCCAACCTTTTATAACAATAATTTGCAGAAGAACTATGCATTTCCCTTACATTGCCGCTAATACAATGTTTCAAAACGCATATATATATATATCTCATACGACACAGTCAACTAAACGTTTTTCCTAACCAGATTGGCAAACAAAGAATAATATTGGATCGAATTTAGGAAATATGTATGAAAAAAAGATGTGTGGTTGCTTGTCAAAAATCAATACCCATAGGTTTCCAGTAAGCATTTTCAATAAATTTAAATCGCTTACAAGACATTTGGTTGAATCTTGAGATTCTATTCAGGCGTTATTAACGAAAGCTGCGGTAAAAAGTAATTTATAAATATTATCCACATTATTTTTACTTACGGTTGAGATGATCGATGGGACAGCCATTCTTCGATGTTATGAGGCAAGACCTCAATATCGAAACGACTTCATTGATCTGAGCGTCCATAGTGGACTCTGCCTCGCAGGGCCTACAATTAATAACGTCATATCAATGCTAGAATAATAATTCTGGCACAAATAACACTTCAAGTAGTTCAGCCCAATTGTTCATAGTTGGTTTATTGATTTTCTTTTGCGAAATTTATATGAAACTCACCTCTAGAGCTCTCCCTTAGTCTTGTTTTTTTTCTCTTTTTCTTAATTTCTTGTAAAGTGTCTATTCGAACAAAGCCTCTATTCGAATCTCTCAACGTCAATTTTGGTCGTCCCTGTATAACAGACGAGAAGTGACAGAAATGAAACAACGATTATTCTAGATCGTCACATGTCGCTTGTTGCCAGGTCATAATGAATCGCGAAAAAAAAGGCACGCCGGGAGAATAATTTTTACCGGCAAAATAATTCGCACGCTCCTAACTGTACCCGTGTGCGATTCACGTCGAATCTCGTGGATGTGCGCGTGTGTGTGCGCGGGTAAGGTCGCGCACGCAATGCGGAAAGGGCCAATTGATGGCAACACAACGTAGGTATCTACATGTCAGGACGAGAAAAAACGCCCCGACTATAATTCAAACAGTTGCGGATAATCCCAAGATTTTACTCGACGCGAGAACGACGATAAAGTGACAATTACGACACGAAAAGAAGTCGCGAACCATATGCAAGTTTCGACGTGTTCGACCGTCTCGACAATAAAGACGGTTTTCTTCGATTGCATGTTTTCGTACGACCGGTATTCCCAGAATTGTTTGTTTTCCGTGTTTTTTTTCCTCGCGGTGTTCTAACTGTTATTTACCAAATTTGTTCGACTGCGACCGTAGTGAAAGTACGGTCTCATTCTCGGATACTTATTACATGATTAGAGTGAACGTACCTCCACGTAGCTTCTTGTCTCGTCTTGCAACCGGTGTGAGGAAAATAAAAAATTTCGCCCCCAAAAGTCTTGCCAATCGAGGGACGGATAACCGTTCAGAACGAAGTCCCAATGAATTTTGACATTCCCTCACGTATCGTCGCGATGTTTATACGGTAGTCTAGGCAAGGGCACCAACACCATCGAAACCTCCGAGCTACGCTGCTACCTGCTCACTAAGCCCATACGACGGATCCCCGTATACCATGAAAACTGCGATCTCTCTATCCCCACTCCACTCTCGTTTATCCCTACTCTGTTTTTTTTCCCCGATCTAGCGATGCGGCACGAACTCGTATATCCAAAGCAATCGGCCCGGGTGTTATATCGAGCACAACGAACTAGAAGTAATAATCGAGGGAATCGCGGAAGTTTCATTGAATTTCATTGGTTGATTCACACATTCCTTCAACGAAGAGACTGCAATCCCCACTCACGTTGCCCTGGAATTTGTCTTGTTGTAACCTTTTCATCGTTACCGTTGCATCCAGCTACATTGTATAACTATAGCCATGTATTTACTATATACGAACGCTTTTCCAAGTGGGAGTTAAGCACTCGTCGGCAAAAGAGTTGTCTACTACTTTACCCGCGTAATCTTCAATTTTATCTTCTCATTTTTCATACCCCGATCCTGTTGCAATCGCCTTGAAAAAACAAAACTATCGCAGATTATACGCAACTGTTCGGAAGATTGAATCCAATATACATTGTAATGAATAACATTGTATCACCGACCATCAGTGATCTCCGATAAATGTAATGGTTTTCGGTATTTTTAATAATTATGTCGACATCACTTTCTTCTGTATGGAATTTTCCTTAGGTATTAATAACACGCATGTTAGAGACAGATATCGAAGTACTGCGATATATATATAGAAAATATGCAGATCCGTGGTATTCATTTTTGTCGATGACCGTTGTTGCTAACTCTATCGTCGATAAATAACGCGATAGTAACACCCTTTTTGGCTTTGGTTTATGCCTAAATTGAACCATAAAAAGCACTGTCGTCCAAGGGACTGTTATAAACCGTTAAGATTTTATTAGGGAGTCTTATCCTTACTTATAGCCGTAAATACACGTAGGCTTCTCTATTCGCTATTCACAAGAACTTTCCGCAGTTTCTGCACTTCCAAAATGATACAAAGTCACCATTGAGTGTCTAACGAACGATTATTTGTGAATTAAAAAAGTACATTTTTTACAGACAAAAACGAGTGGACGGCAACGTTGTAATAAGTAATTTCAACGAAACGATAAAAGATGACGCAAATCTCACAATAATTGCTCTTGCGAATCGTCTTCAAGAGATGAACGAAAGTTGTATTGTGAATTTATGATGTTGCGTATCGGGGAGTCAACGAGCTCGTATTTATCGCCTTTACATTCGCGTTACTCGGCGAGTTTCTCGCCTCGTATACATACGATATATTTACGTTATCGAACGAGGCAATGCTAAGAAAAAAAAGGTGTTTACGTTTCACGAGTGGCTCACGTTTGTCGAAACACGCACGGGCACTCGAGACAATTCCTCGCCGGTTCTGGCTTTGCTTTGTAAGGGTTTTACCATAAACAAGGATCGAGACTGCAGAACGCGAGACAAAGCTGTTGCTTTCTTATACGAAACAGTCGTCACGCTTTCGAGACCCCAATTTTACGACCGGGTCTGCCTATGTTTCCCGAGCCTGCCTCTCGAAAATCTATGCATAAATTGTAATGTGAGAAAATTGAAAAGTCCACCGAGTTGGATGAGCCATAACCGTAAATCAAAGATACTTATGTCTTGGGAAAAAAAGTCTGGTTACTGTTCAAATCATTTGCAAATGTTAAATCCGAACAGGTCATTTATTAAAACGAACCGTAGATTGTCAACTTACGATAACTCCAAGCCGCTGTTTTTTCTATCGGCGAAAAAATTGTAACAATGTAACGAACGCAGAGTTCACCGAAACGTATAAAAAAACACTGTTCTTCAAAAGCACCTTCCCGCTTACGATCGTCAAGCCCGAATACGCCATCTTACGCGAGCGACAGTCGCGATGATGTCTCGCAAATTCTTGAGGTAGGGAACATCGGGCAGTGGGAAAGGGAGATCCGAGGTGCGCGGTGGTTTATTGAAAATGATTCGCGGGTCCCGAGCAGTCAGCTGACCTGTCTTGTGATAGTAGCAAGGCTCGAGACTCGTTGGGTGGGATCGTTTCAGTCCGTCGGACGTATCCGTAAGTTTTTCCACCGTTGTTTATCCAGTCTTTCCAGTTTAACTCGACGAACGATTCTAACTGCAATAAAGCAATCATTAAATCGTAAAGATCGAAAGGTAACAAATATCTATATCCTTATGATATATTCGTTAATCGAAGAGTCGAAGAGAGATTTACGAACGCGGCACCCTCGGTGTAGTATCGATCGTGCCACTTTGCGTGCGCCATCGCATTCGGCTCTATCCGCGAGTTGAGATAAAATTAAATCATTTTCGAGTGCTCGGGACCAATAGCGAGTTTTACTCTATTTTCGAACAATTCGAACAGATATATGTGCGTGTCAGTCGAATGATTATTATTTTCTTGCACTAAAAGTATTGTTAGTTGTGAAAACATCGAGGTATCGTAGTTTCCACGTCTTCACGTCTCTCTAGCAGACGGCTGCGCGGCTCTCTCGCGGGTGGAGGGCTACGCCTACTTTTTCGAATGCGCAGTGCTCACGTGAATCTCTCATACTGCTCTCCCCCCTCCCATCGTTCGTTTAACGAAAACTCGTGAGACGAGACAAGCATTTGTTTTTTCGTTCGCAAAAATTTCGTTCTCGCGACAACCGGAGCTGCAATACGACGAGTTAACAACTGAATTACGACGTTCCAGTATCATTGTTGAGTTCTCGTCGATGTACGTGAATTTTTCTCGCCGATTTGTTCATTGGACAAATTAATAATTGCAACATTGAGTGGGAGTGGCATGAGATTGTCTATCATGTGTTCGAAACTCATGACCACGAATCCCTCAACTGTGAACAATAAAATTATCAAACAGAAAAAAAAATACATATCGATAATTAAAAACCGCAGATATCACACAGATGACGAGAGAACGTAATACTTAACGTGGCTCCTGTAATTTTCAGAAAAAACAATAATTCAAGATGAGTCGTGGACTGCCAAAGATGAGCAACGTGACGAAGGAGTCGCAGTTCGGATATGTCTACGCAGTCTCCGGACCTGGTAAGTTAAAATGTTCCAATGGAATGTTTACACAGTTTTCTTTTATTCACACAAATTCGAAAATGCATCATCGCCAAATGTCCATCGATAATGTATGACAATTAATGCAGGGAACTCTATTACGATTTTGCTAAATTAGTACAGTGAAAGCTTTGTTATTATTTCCTCCGACAGTGCACAATTATAGTAAAAATATCCATTTTGCACACCGCAGAATCTTCCATTGTTTTCGCTCTCAGCCGTGCTCAATCCATACGGTACAAAGTTGGTACATGAATTCGCTTCATTTCTAAATATAAGAAAGCCATGCGCCAAAAAAGTTTTGCCCGCCTCTACATTTTCGTGAATCTCGTTTCTCTGTCAATATATCGATCTTAATTTTTATGCTTTTCGTTTATCCAAGTTAGAAATTAACGATTGCATCATTGATTTACAGTCGTTACGGCAGAGAAAATGTCCGGGTCTGCTATGTACGAGTTGGTACGCGTAGGATACTACGAATTGGTAGGCGAGATCATTCGTCTTGAGGGAGACATGGCGACTATTCAGGTAAAAAATAATTAATCATTAATTTAAAGAAATTTAATTTCCAAATATAAAATTAATAGTAATTAACAATAAAATATTAAATTTAACGACCGATTTTTCAACGTGAACGATTCGCAACAGGTGTACGAGGAAACCAGTGGCGTTACGGTCGGAGATCCGGTGTTGCGTACCGGCAAGCCGCTCTCGGTCGAGTTGGGACCCGGAATACTCGGCAGTATATTCGACGGCATTCAGCGTCCGCTCAAGGACATCAATGAATTGACGAACTCTATCTACATTCCGAAGGGCGTTAACGTGCCCGCGTTGTCCCGCACAACGGCGTGGGAGTTCAGTCCTCTGAACATCAAGACCGGCGCTCACATAACCGGCGGAGATCACTACGCTATCGTTCACGAAAATACTCTTGTCAAGCACAGAATGATGCTGCCGCCGAAGGCCAAGGGTACCGTCACTTACATCGCGCCCGCTGGCAATTACACCGTCGACGTGAGTTGCACCGTTGCCTTCTCGAAAGTCCCGAAACAATATCTACGTTTCATCGAAGTGGATTCGTTCTTCAATCAACCTTTATCTTTTTACAGGATATCGTACTCGAGACAGAATTCGACGGAGAGAAGAGCAAGTTCAGTATGTTGCAGGTAATTTCGACAAATTGTGACGAAAATATATACATGAATGAGCTGTGAGTTGATATTAATGTACAAAAAGTATAGAATTTTCGTACATAAATCGCTATTTTGAATTAATCACGAAACAATATATTCGAACTTTTTTATTTGTTTATTGAATTTCAAAAACGGTACAACAGATTCGAAGAGCTCGATTTAACATACGTAGCGTTCGACTACAAATTGCAATTGATTGCAGGTGTGGCCAGTACGTCAGCCCAGACCAGTCACCGAGAAACTGCCAGCAAATCATCCACTGTTGACTGGCCAACGTGTTTTGGACTCGCTGTTCCCGTGAGTGGTCTCAGAAATTCAAAGTAAAAAGAGCGAATACGCAAGGAGGATTTCGATAGTGAGAATTAAATATGTTTCACAGTTGCGTCCAAGGCGGTACCACTGCCATTCCCGGGGCTTTCGGTTGCGGCAAGACCGTAATTTCCCAAGCTCTCTCGAAATATTCGAACTCCGAAGTAATCGTTTACGTCGGTTGCGGCGAGCGTGGTAACGAGATGTCCGAGGTATTGCGTGATTTTCCGGAATTGACTGTCGAGATCGACGGTGTCACCGAGTCCATCATGAAGCGTACGGCACTAGTAGCAAATACCTCCAACATGCCTGTGGCCGCTCGTGAAGCTTCCATTTACACGGGTAGGTTTTGAATAACGATTATAGTAATTCGACAAACGATTAATTAATTAATTAATCGTAATTGGATGACACAATAAATGAATTAATTTTTTCCTTCAGGTATCACATTGTCCGAGTACTTCAGAGACATGGGTTACAACGTAGCGATGATGGCCGATTCGACGTCTCGTTGGGCCGAGGCGCTTCGTGAAATTTCCGGACGTTTGGCTGAGATGCCTGCCGATTCCGGTTATCCGGCCTATCTCGGTGCCCGACTCGCGAGTTTCTACGAGCGTGCCGGTAGGGTAAAGTGTCTCGGTAACCCAGATCGCGAGGGTTCGGTCAGTATCGTCGGAGCTGTGTCACCCCCCGGTGGTGATTTCTCCGATCCCGTCACCAGTGCAACACTCGGTATCGTTCAAGTCTTCTGGGGTCTCGACAAGAAGCTCGCGCAGCGCAAGCACTTCCCGTCCATCAACTGGCTCATCTCTTACAGCAAGTATCTGCGCGCCCTCGACGATTTTTACGACAAAAACTTCCAGGAATTCGTGCCTCTTCGTACCAAAGTCAAGGAGATCCTTCAGGAGGAAGAGGATCTTTCGGAAATCGTGCAATTGGTCGGCAAAGCTTCGCTCGCCGAATCCGACAAGATTACTCTCGAGGTTGCGAAACTCCTTAAGGACGATTTCCTGCAACAAAACAGGTAACCATAAATAGTTATCATTGAAAAACATGAATCGATATCCAATTTACATTTTTTTTAATGGGAATTATGTATACCTTTTTTTTTTGCTTATTTACAGTTACTCGCCGTACGATCGTTTCTGTCCGTTCTACAAGACTGTCGGTATGTTGCGTAACATGATTGCGTTCTACGACATGGCAAGGCATGCGGTAGAGTCGACAGCCCAGTCGGACAACAAAATCACTTGGAACGTTATTCGCGACAGTATGGGCAACATTATCTATCAATTGAGCTCCATGAAGTTCAAGGTAAGAATCTTTGCGCCATTTACTTCGATTCAATGATAGACAATCATCAACGCAAATTTACAATTCTCCAATTACCTCGAATTCCAGGATCCCGTCAAAGACGGCGAGGCCAAGATCAGGGCGGACTTCGATCAACTGCTCGACGACATTCAATTGGCATTCAGGAGTCTCGAGGATTAAACGGTCCCCCGCCGTCTCGCACGCGCAAGTCCTTTATTAATCGATCGTTTGAGGGTGCCAGCCGTTTGGGGATGTTCCATTATAATACTGCAAAAGAAACTAACAAAAAAAAACCAAAACGTTTGCGAATTTATGAGGCAGAAAAATTGCTCGAGTTCAAATCTCTTTGCCGCTCGCATTTCTAATTCATCGATCTCTCGGTGTTGACGACGGGCCACAACCGTTTTAGACTTTAATAACGAATATACGAATTTAATCGTTTAATCCGAACGTTGATCGTCGGCTTTTCCTACGCGTTTTCCAGATCTCCCTCAAGCAAACAAAAGCAATTTTGAAGAAACAGGAATAATGAAATGTAATTGTACATATTATTCGACTGAGTCAGTGCAATTGACACACAGGCCGAACCACAAACAGACAGACACACACACACACCCGCATTAATGTTATGCTACAATGTTTTTAATGCGAAGATCGAGCGGTGAATTTGTTTTTGCTTCGAGTGCCAAGCATCACTCAGATCGAGACAATAAAGCTGTGGGACTCCCCTAATCCTCCCCCCCCCGCCCCCGCCTTCCCCCGAAATCGCAATATCGTGAATAACTATGTGAATCCATTCGGAAAAAGATGTGTTTCCAATCATTGTAAACTATTCCTTGTACTTTAACGAAGAGGATGAAGAAGAAATAACGAAAATGGTCAAATTTTTAATTAGGTCGAGATGAATCTATCGATAATGTTGATGGTATGGTTGAGTGAGAATTATGTTACGCGTTGCCTCGCGTACGTTCTATCGAATTCCAATTGCGTGCGTTCTTGCACAAAACAAACAAAACAAAAACGAACTAAAAACAAAAAGTCTATTATATGTACGACAACGAGACATGTCTTGAGAAAAGCTCGCTGTCGTATGCCCGACGATACTAACATGAAAGTAAAAACAGCACCGTCTCTCCACCGATTTAGAAGACAGAGTGAAACAATTGCGAAAAGTTAACGAAGAAATAGAGAAAAAAAACACACATGGCCTTGGTGTTTTTGTCGAATGATTGAAGGAATGAAACAAAGATAAAAATCGCTAAACGGACGAGATACGGCGGCTTTCTTACCAGGAGATCAATATTGAATCATGAAGTATTAGCTATTGTATCATACTATATATGTTAACGTGATAGGAAGTTAAAAATAATAGGCGTTAAATAGAAAAGTAAAAAAAAAAACTATGTTAACGTTAAGGACGTTAAAATGCTAAAGTTTAATGAAGTTGAAAGGCGCTAGGCTTATTCAATGAGGTGCTGGGTCGTCGTTAATCGCCGATAAACAACGGCGATTTGTAACGAATAAGAACTTCATGATGTCCAGTGTTTCCAGCAGCTCCAGTATCATTTCCATTGTACGATATGTAAAAAAAAATAAAGATTATGCACAAAGGCGTAGAAAAGTTTTTTTTTTTTTCACCTTTACACTTTGTCAGCGATTAAAAAAATAGAGTAAACGGGGGTATCGACAAATGATAAAGTATCCATTCAACGTTTCGTACTTGTTCAAATCTCACTTTTTATTAATAATATAACAATAAATCCCGCGGTATATACATCAACGATATATTACAAGCCTATATTAAACTCCTTACACATATATTCGCGTTTTCTTTTCGTAGCTTCGCTCAAATGATCGTCTCGTTAAACGGAACCCAAGGAAACAAAAAATACATGTTACCGCTACGAAAACTTTCAATGATTTATATACAATATTTATATAGTAAAACTTCTTCTACTTTATACATCTTCAGTTCTAGCTTTGTGTTGTCTTCCGATAGATAGAGGGCAAAGAGGGATCAATAGAGAGAGAGTTACAATAAAGATAAAAACGAAAAAACAAAAAATATTCTACGTTTCGTGGAAACATTATTGAAACGAAAAAAAAAACAAAAAACTAAATGAATTGCTTCAACTTTTGAGGCGTGCCGCATCGTTCGTCACGGTCCCCGTGCCGGTTCTTAGTTGAGCGTTCTCACGTTTCAATTGTGCAATCATTTGCTTCAATGTCGTTACTTCCTGCCTGAGCTTTTCGTTTTCGCGCAAACACTGTCCCATTCCCTGATTAGCCGCGCGCAATTCGCCAATGTATTCGCATGCTTTCGCCAATATTCCACCCTTACTCTGCGTCTCGTAGTTTGCTTTACCCTCGCCGCTGCTCGCGTTGCCGTTTCCGTTTGTCGTCGTTGTATTGCACTCGGGTATTATTTTACCTAGTTTTGCAATCCAATTATTGATCTTGTCTCTTCTTCTGCGCTCAACTTCGTTGTGGGTAGCTCTTCTTCGGTCGTCTCTCTACAAAGATATAATATAATCGTTAATTTCAGGTTTTTTATTATTGTTAATGGATTTTCTTTTTTTTTTTTATAACTATTGAATCGACCATGGCTCTTATTTCTCCTCAAACTCGAGTACTTACTTTTTTCACCCCAGGCCCGGTATTGCGTGGCGTTTCAATTTGAATAGTCGCGGATCTGGGCGAAAGTGATCTCGATGTTTGAGCAGTGGTGAATACGTCGTTTGCATTGCCAATGACGTAGAATTGACCATTTATCGGCGATGTTAGAACCTGCACGGCGTTGTTACCCTGCTGATTGACGGGGAGGTCGAGTTCGTTTTCATCCGCCTCGTTGACCTGAACGACTCTGTACGCCAGGGCTTCCTGGTATCGTAGTCCGTCGTCGTCCACGCCGTCTCCTAGAGTCGTGCAGAAGACTTAATTCGATATGAAACATTGACGATTTCAGGCTACCGAAGTTAATCTTATAGAATGACTTACCGCTCAGTGGATCCTCGCCATCGCAGTCAACAATCTCGGCCTCCTCAATGACAATGCCAGTTCCGTCGTCTTCCTTCACAGTGACAGCGCTGTAATTCGATTAAACCGATTTATTCGAATTATTCAAAGGAATCGACAATCATCGTGCGTCCGACGATGATCAATGCTCAAATGACTGCTGCGTGTGTGAGTAAACATATCGGTCAGTCTTTTTTTTTTTTTTTTTTTTCGTTGCGGCTGTGCGCGTTAAGTGCGCAACGAGTGTGAACCACTGTGCTTAGCGATGACCTTGACAAGACTACGAAGACTAATATCAACTTGACACGTTATCGAAGTAACTCGAAGATGATAAACTCGTAACGCTACCTGACGTCCTGTTGCTCGAGATGTTGCTCCAAAATATCCATTTTTTTGCCACCAAAAAAACGTTTGAATTTGTCAAAATTCACGTGAGCTGGTCACGGGACACGGCAACGAGGTCATGTGGTGCACAAGATGGCGATTATCGACGCGCGCAACAGCCCACTGTGACGACGATACGGACACTTCGGGAAACAGTCGCTACCGCCGCGCGTTAAATTTAACAGTCGAAGCGCCACGAGAACTTGGGAATGTCCCACGTAACTTCACTTTCGCCGTGTATTTCTCTTTCATATCAACGCAACTCACCCGTAAGACAGATGGAGTTCGTGTAGAATTACCCCACGAAGACGGTGCAGCAGCTGTGCGCTGGAGAAATACTCTTCTTGCAACAAATCTTTGTTGAGAATAGCGACAAGCGAAGCGACAGTTTCTCGCTGACCGGTGACGCCCTTTCCCGTTTGTGTCAATTAGTCATTCTCGTCGATCGTATATCGCGTATCACACGTGTTTTGATTTTCGAATAAGAACTTCGATAAGGATTAAAATTGTATCGGCGTGAAAAACAATCGAAGTATGGACAATCAGGGGCGCAAAGTCATCGTGTGCGACAATGGAACGGGGGTAAGGTTATATTATATTTATCATCGATAACGTCTTCAAGCAATCTTTTTTTTCCTATCGACATTCACGATAAAATCGATCGTTGCCCGTAAACGACAACATTACTCGTTGCGCTACTTTGCAGTTCGTCAAATGCGGATACGCCGGCGCAAACTTTCCGGCTCACATATTTCCATCGATAGTGGGACGTCCGATTATCAGGGCTTTCAACAAGATCGGAGACATCGACGTTGAAGTAAGAGTCAGTTTTCTAACTTTTCACGACATACTTACATCCGTCATGCAAGACAGACAAAAATTTGCTTCTATCGTGTTCCATTCACGACGGGTTTTGATGAAAGTTATTTAACAACAAAGAGTCGCAACGATTAATTCAACTATTATATTTGCAGCAAGATTTTTGCATTCGAGTAAGTCGTCAACCAAAAATTTATTAGTCTTGTCGTTTGTCACTCGAGAGTCCTCTTGTCGTTCGATTCGTCGAGAGTTTTTTTTAACTAAACTAATGGTTTTTTTTCCCTGTGGTTCAGTCGAAAACGTCAAAGTCCTTTGCCTAACATTGATGGAGTCGAGTTGTTCGCAAGCGCGACTTTGCAACGTCGCGTCGAGAGTGTACTTTTTTGATTTTCCTTCGTTTTGTTAATTAATTGTTAGCGGAAATTCGAGCACAGAGATAAATGTTTACCATGCGATAATCTTTCATTGTGTTTGTGTGTTTACATTTGCCATCATAGGACGTGCTTAACATGCCTGTAAGTTCATTAGCATTACTTCGCACTAATTGCTACCATGATTGATAATTATTATTGTGAAGAATGAAGAGAAAAAAAAAGCATGAATTTGGAGTATATTTGCGCGCGGTTGGGGACGCGATCTTTTCTTCCTGAATATTCCGAAGCAGAACGGTCGAATCTCTTGGCATTGTTGGCAACAACTTTTCCTACTTTCTTCTGAGTTTTCTGGGCTATTTGAATTCGAGGATTCTCTTCTATCGTCGTGGAGTCAAGATTATATAGTAATTAAGTACCGGAATAAACGTTTTTCTACAGCATCCACTCTACACAAAAGTAATGCAACTTGTTTCGTTTATTGAATTTTCATTTTTTTTTTTTCGTTTTCTGTGATGCTTTGCTTTTATTGGTTCAAAAAGAATTGTAAAAGCGTTTCGGCTGGTGAATGCAAGTTCGTTAATGAAGATTTTCGTGCGCAGGACTTGATGGTAGGCGACGAAGCTAGTAAACTTCGTTCAATGTTGGAAGTCAGTTATCCAATGCAAAATGGTATTGTAAGGTAAATGAACTACGAGATATCTCCTCCACAGCTCTGTTCTCGCTCTGTTGGAAAACTTGCGATGATATCGTGTTGTTTTATAGAAATTGGAAGGATATGTGCCACGTGTGGGATTACACATTCGGAAAAGAGAAGATGAACATCAATCCGCGCGAGTGCAAGATTCTGCTCACGGAACCACCGATGAATCCGTTAGCGAACAGAGAAAAAATGATCGAGGTGAGAATTCGTTGAGTTCCGCGACGCCGCAGTAACGAGCGATACGATTACGAGAAAAAAAAAATTATCGAAACTTCAGGTGATGTTTGAAAAATACGGATTCGCTGGAACGTACATAGCCATACAAGCCGTGCTAACGCTGTACGCTCAAGGTTTGATCAGCGGCGTCGTGATTGATTCCGGCGACGGTGTAACGCACATATGTCCGGTTTACGAGGAATACGCGCTGCCACATCTCACAAGGAGATTGGACATTGCCGGTCGCGATATCACAATGTATCTCATCAAGCTGTTGCTCCTGCGGGGCTATGCATTCAATCATTCGGCGGACTTCGAGACTGTGCGAATGATGAAGGAAAAATTGTGCTACATCGGTTACAACATAGAAACCGAAGAGAAGCTGGCTCGCGAGACGACCGTGCTCGTGGAATCTTACACTGTAAGGATACACGAGAATCTTTACACCGCGGATGAAAATTAAAAAAAACACTTCTGTTGACGTGAAACTTGTAACAAGCTTCCAGATGGTCGTGTTATCAAAGTCGGCGGTGAACGATTCGCGGCGCCGGAAGCGCTGTTTCAACCACACCTGATAAACGTCGAGGCCCAAGGAATCGCCGAATTGGTTTTCAACACTATTCAGTCGGCGGATATAGACATGAGGAGCGAATTGTACAAACACATTGTACTAAGCGGTGGCAGTACGATGTACCCCGGCTTGCCGTCGAGACTTGAACGTGAAATCAAACAGTTGTATCTGCAGCGAGTACTGAAGAACGATGGATCGACGTTCGGGGTAAATTTCGTCGTTAATCATACGCCTTTTGAGGAATTGCAAACAATCGTTACTCATTCGATGTCAAATTTTTCTTTTTTTTTTTTTCGTCTCGCGCAGAAATTCAAGATAAGGATTGAGGACTCACCGAGACGCAAAGACATGGTTTTCATGGGCGGTGCCGTATTGGCGGAATTGACGAGAAATCGCGACTCGTTTTGGATAATGCGAGAGGAGTACGAGGAGAAGGGACTGAACGTGTTGAAAAAATTGACCACCTACGATTCCAAGTGATAAAATCAGTGCCTCAGCGAGGTGGTCCGCTCAGCAATTGTTCGAGAACGTTCAGAGATAGATGACTATAAATTCAACGGTACACGATGCTTCACCGCACGGCCGTTGATTCCGCGTTAAGACTTACTAGCTAGGTAATGATGCAGTCGCTCCGAATTCGAGCGAATAAGAATAAAATTCGTTTTTAACATACGAGAGACTCTGTTGGTGCAACGCGGTAGTATACAGGAAGCATGTACGAGTGCGAGAATAATTCCAAACGACGTCGCGTCCGTCGGTGTCAAGGTAAAAGAAAACGTCAATAGTTCTACACAAGTCTCATCCCAAGTTTGCATTTATCTTTGCGATCAGTAAGGCTGTAAATAATCGAGTACATATGTGTAGATACCACTATCTATATGTGGAAATACGTTTAAAATGTTCTTCTAATAATTGTGTATAAAAACAAAAATGAATTATGCGACGTAAATTCGGCTCGACTCAAGTCGGGTGGAGTAGAGCGCAGAAAAGGATTAATAACATGTCGTTAATCGACAATTGCATAAACGACTTTATTTAATCTAACAGTCTTTATTAAATTTCATCCATTATCCATCATTCATATAATTTATAATCATCGCTATACAGGTCTCGTAATATAATTGGCAGAATGTAACGTTCAATAATTATGAGGATATTTCCGTACCTAGATTTGTACAGATGATTTTTTTTTTGTTTTTATCGTTTAACGCGATTCGCGTATGTAATAATAGTTCCACGTGAAAACGACGGAGGCGATCGACAAACCGTATACCACAAACTTTTACTCGGTAGGATTCATTAAGCGTTATCGTGAAAATTGTGACAAATCTCTCGACGAACCAAGCTCACCTTTCCTTCTTACCGATTGGATCGCGAGTTTAGAAGGAAAAAAAATGAAAGTAGAATACACATCGTGCAGATACCGTTGTTAACGTGATTTATCATCGACCTGTGACCGAGTATCTCTCTCACACACGCGCACACGTAATATAATCAACACGTTCACTGATTGCCGTACGAATAAAAACAAAGTAGTAGTTTTATGTGTGGACTCTCGCGTGAATGCAGATTAGGAAAAAATGTTTTTCTTTTTTTTCTTTCGTATCTTTTTTTAAAAAAATATTGTAAAATGTTAACGAACATATAAATCCCCCTTAAAATATTATCGGTTTACCTTTGCATTGATCAATGCAATAATTCGTGAAGCGCTTCAAGAACTTTGGATATTCGCGCTTGTAGACCGCGCGCAATACGGAAGCCGGTGCCCAACCCCCGGGATTTACTGTTGAAAAAAAAAAAACAAATACGATTGAATCAAATTATAGGTAATGCTTAAAAAAAAAAACGAACTCGAAAATAGCTGAATTTCGAAGTTGCAACTTACCCACGGAACTGTACGTAATTTTGCACGTAATGTCGTTTCGATCGATATTCTTCGGATCCTTCGGTGGATCGATGAACGTTTGACAAACGATACACACCGTCAGGTAAACCCTCACGCACTTGCCCGCGTTTGGCTGTGTATATTAGAACATTTCTTTATCGGTTCGAGCGCGCCACGCTGGGTCACGTGATTGTGACGCTAGCGGTATATAAATAGCGAATGTTTATGGTAATGAACGATTTAGGCATACCGGATAGTCGGGGTGTTCGGTGCTGTGGTTGCAAACTATCCACAGGTCCGAACCGTCGGGATCCTCGGTATCCGGCGAGCTACGAATGTGCGACCAGAACAGCGCGTCTCTCTGGCTTGCTGGCCATATGCGTTTGTGCGTTTGCAGAAATATTAGCGTATCCTTGGAAATGTTCTCCACAACGGTCATATCCTCGAGGGTCGTTTCCCATCCGGTTCTGTACTCGGGACTGAAGAATATTTGGCAGACTTCGCGGCCGGTTACACCCTTCACGACGTGACAAGCTTTCAACGGATCTATGACCAGCCCGTTGCATTCCTCCTCGCGTCTGTACATTCTCATGTCACCGTCCTCGGCGAACAGTTGCCAGCCTCCCGCGCCACCCACGCCAAGCCTCGCGTAATGCAACTGTTCCATCGTTACTTTTTCGATCTGGAACACAAATGATTTTACTTTGTTTTACGCTTTCCAATCGTGGCATCAAATTTATCTTTTGCCTGCTGATCAAAATGCGAACAAACCTCGGGCCATAGTCTGTGCGTTGCTGCGGGGCCGACAGGACTCTGTGGAATGGCGACGGCTTTTTGCTTCAAACGATCTCGCAGTTGATTGTCCTCGTCGATTTTGTCCAATCCCGTCTCCACAGCGTCGTAGAATTCCTCGTCGCAGAGGGCACTATGAGGACCTTCCTTGTAAATTAATGCGACTCGATTAAAACAACATTTCAATTGACATGTGTGAGCGAGAAAAGAACGTAAATACAAATTGCGTGAAATAAACTTCGTTTCGCTTGATACAATTGTGTGGCAAACTCACTCGAAAGAATTTTATTTTCATTTTTAATTTTCCCATGGTGAGTTTTTATTTTTCGAAATGTCGACCAACGAATTTGAGAATTGATATTTCAAAACGCAAAACTGCCGACAGTCGCGATCGAAACTCGCGGTCTCGACGTAACGACCGTTCAGTTCGGCGTTGCCCGATATACTAATTGTGAGTCTTCTTTCACTTCGCGTTACTCACCGTACACGCGTCTGCAATTGCGCAAGCATAATTTATGGGCAAAGATACCGTCGGGCAGTAGTGGTCTTTTTAGCACGCGAACGTGACACTCGATTTTGGCACGACTAACCGATAGGAACTGTTTTTTTTTATCCGTTAAACAAAAACACGTTGTTCAGGATCGAAAGAAAACAATAATAATAGATATCGACTATTCGTTTGACGCGGCACTTCGGACTTATCTTTCTTAATCACGATCGTCATTTCGGGTATTCCGATTAGCGGTCGTGACGATACAACGAATACGAAGACAAGCGGTAAACAACTTTCGAATCTCTACAATCAAAGGTCTTTTTGTTTTTTGCAAATCTGCATAAACCGAGCAAACGATCAATGAGGGATATATGCATAATAATGAAGAATCTCCGAATGGCGAGACGCATGTGTTATTTCAATTGAACGGATCGAGTCAAAGCGATGCTATTTTTTTAATCTTCTGACGAATGACGAACAATTGCGGCACTAGACGAGCGTCATCGCCAAGGCCACGGTGAAAACTGAGGTAGGCCATGCCCGAACGTAAGTTAACACATAAGATTTTGCAACTCGTGTCTCTGTCGGGTTGCTCACGTTGCATAACACAAATTTGTAGTCACGGTGGATAAACCCGCGAAATAGCTGCATATAAATTATTGCGGCAAGAAGTATGCACGGGAAGGGGGACTCGCCGTTGATCGCATTAAAGTCAGGCATTAAGAGCCGATGCTTTGAATTCAAGTCTACGCTTTACGTGTGTATGACCGTATCTGGATGAAGTACGTAACAGTTGCACATCCAGGCGATAACCCGTGAGTCCCTGTAGCTGTGATGATCTCGACGTTCCGAGCAGCGAAGCTCTGCGCCGTTCAGTGTATAGCGAATGACGCAATAATTTCGAAAACCCGGCGATACGACAGCAAAACTATTCCACATTTACACGAAGCCTCGATTCAGAGAACATATCGAAGAAAAGAAATAAAAATTATGATTACTTACCTCATAGTCTGGGCCACCGTGAATCAGTACTCTGGGCCTGCTAGCGTCGCCACGATTTATCGCTATCTGATCCTTCAACGCTTTGCAAAGTTCCTGCATCTTTCGTTTCTTCTCGGTTTCCTTTTCCCATCTGCGTCGCCAAGCGTCTTCACGCTGAGACATGAGTTCCACGCAATGCTGAAGTGTCGCTAGCACGCCATCGCTCGTCGCTTTGAACGTTATCGCTTCACCCTTGAAGTCGACGGATTGAACGCTCGGATCGAAAACCGAATCGTTCGTTGACTCGGCTAATTTTTATTGAGGAAAGAATTTTTTTTTCAAATTGGAACTATGAACGGGTCGAAACGAGCGTCGGTAAACATTGCCATGAGAAATTACGAAAATGTACCTTTGATCGGCAAATTCTTGGAATTTTCCGCGCAGTGATCGAAGTATTTCTGCAGCGAGTCTATCTGTTGCGACAATATGTCTTTAAATGTTTCTAACTCAGCGAGCTTTTCCTTGAGTCCTCTCGTGCCACGCTTGCTGAAACTTCCCGCGCTCGCTGTCGATTGAGTGTTAGAAATCAGAGATATCGCACTGCCGTGACGCTTGAGACTGTTCTCGCTTCCATATCCCGATTCGGCCTGGCGAGTGAGAAGCGTCGTGATAATTTTATTTCTTTAGCTGCTCATGACAAAAATTACCAGTTACAATGGAAAATTCATGTAAAAATAAAGACCTTGTACGATTTCAAGACATCCACCCAACGCTGCTTTTCTTCTGGGCTGTTGGCACGCAAATACCAGACTAAACAATCGTTGACCGACACATCGAATCTGCACTCGTCGAATTCATGACCCTGAAAAGAAATGAATTATTCTCCATTAGGTAGTCGCGATTATGGCCCTTAAACGCTATGCATTACAGGACTCAGATAATTTTTTTCCTCAATCAGCACAATTCTAACGCAATAATAGTGTTCACACAATCTGCTGGGAGCTCTTTTTGATAAGAACAAGACCGGATGTATGCTGGTTTATTACGGTGGAAGTAAATTGCGGTTACAAAGTTACAAGTAATCGTCGATTCGATAATCGGTACAATCGGTTACAATCGCAGTGAAGAATATAAAGTAAAACAGGAACAATTGCGATGATAATGCGCGCTTTGTTATACAGTCGCCAACTCAGAATAGGTGACGATGAAAATCGTTCTTCACGTGAGTCGTAAAGGCAAGCTGCAATCTCTCAAGTTCAGGGGCAATCAGAGTATATGATTCGCTATATTGTCTGCAATCTTCCGTTGACATCTGATGTGATTCCTCTAATAATTATTATTCCGATTGTTAATTACTACATGTAGACAGACGCGTCAATATTGCCGACAAAACGACCGCTGCTCGTCCGCGGTGAATGCAGCGGACGGATCGCTGCCGTGAGAACACGAACGGTCGCACGAAAGGTGCTGACGATATTAAGATAAAAGTGAAAAGATAAAGGGTTTTGAATTTGAGTGGAAGGTTGTATTTTCACGTGAGAATATCTGAAGTCTATGAATATAATGGAAATGAAATGTGAGATCGTTACGAGAGTTCTTTTCATACACTATAAAATAAGAAAACGGAACGATCATCATTAATCGTTACAGCGACAATAATCATCGCTAATTTTCACGAGATCGTCGTATAAGTTTGACGCAAGCGGATTCTAAAAATAAAAAAATCGAGTACTTTCACGTAGCAATGATTCTGATGGCAAATTACAATTGATATTATTTGGTGTACTATAACGGGTACTATGATGCAGATCAAGGAACATAAAAATTCACATGGCCGGCACATTTGTCACAACACACGGTTTTAATCTCAAGTTCACTTATACCATAAGCGTGATTGATTTCAATTGTACAAACACGGAAAGATAATACAGTTGATGGCGAAAAAATTTCAAGACCCGCGCGTGGAATTAGTCACGAATCGTCAGAATGTCATGACTCATAACAATCTCGTCATTGTCACCGATAAGTCACGGCACGAATAAAGCTGCATAAACAGATATCGATCTAGAAATCTCGAAGTTCGACTACTGGATATTTTCGCAAGGAAAAATTGTGACGAAGGTTTGGGAGTGGAGAAATTGTCGAGACAACGAATTCATCACATCACTGCTCAAGTGAGCCTTTCGAACATATTCCCAAATAAGAAAAAAGAATATACACGTTGCTTTAGCAATATGATGATCTCCAGTAAAAGAAAATTGAAAAGGAATAAAATTATAAAATGTAATTATGTATTTCTCTTTTGAGAGATTAGAACGAAGCATATAATTATCTTTGAATCATCAAAGAAACGCCCATTCAAGACTACTCCCTATTTTTCATATATACTATAGTCAAGCTGACTATTTACAGACAATGACTAGTGAAAAATGTCGGATTTGTATTTACTTCTTCGGAGGTGAGGGGTTAAAGAGTATTAAAAAAAATGTAAGAGAACACAACGAAATTGAAGAACGAGTAAAGAAGTTGGAGCATATTCCCAGACGTCCGGATTCTCAAGATTACTGGAAATCTTCACTAAAATAAAGTAAATTCATAGTTTGACCCTAAAAATGAAGTACATCATACATCCCCAATAATAATTGCCAATCCCTGTTACGTTACACTTATACTGTGCATATAAAAATTCATATTCAACGAAAATGTAAAAAATCTAAAGTTGCAAAACATGAGAAGACGAGAAAACATCTTTAAAAATAACAAGCATCAATCGAGCATATTATTAATAACTGGTTATTATTAGCATGAATATAGCGAAATGAAAGGTCATATACAAAGATACATAATAGAAGAATTTGTGAAAACATGAAATCAATCCAAATTTTTATGAATCAATATTAATCTCTTCAGTAACTCACTAAATCTCATGCACAAGAGAATATCACGCAATAAAATCCAATCTAGGTTAACATAAAAATTATGGAACAAAACTCTAAAAATATTTCACAAAATTAGACAATCCTTTAAAGAATTGAATCAGCAGATCCTCTATATTTCTCATCCACAAGGTCGAGAAGCGACTATTCGTCGGATTCAAAATTCTCTGCTAATTTGGGGGCTGAAGATTAAAAAATCAGTTTTGTCGATAATGAAATAATACCTTAATATCCGCCTTGTAAAGACTGATTGAACCGCGACAGCCAAAACCGCTGTCCTGCTCCGATTTGTAATACGACAATGTACCATCTTTGAGTACAATGAAACGAATCTGCCAGCCGTGTATGTAGTTTGTCCACTTGGATAGCGTACCCTGAAGCTCCGGAACGATCGCGCCGTCCGATCCCTCGTCGTCTATTTCATCGCCGTCCAAGCCGCCTTCCAAAGATTCAACCTCTTGGCCGTTATTCGCTACATTATCCGCTACATTTGCCATAATCTTGATTATGAGACTTTGGTGAAAACTCTTGACTCCGCCGTTAATCCAGGTTGGTCATTGTGTAATGACTTTTTTTTTTCCACTGAAAAATGCAAATTTGTATAATTGATTATTTCTGTATGCATCGAAAAAATATTGTGGACGTACTTTGAGCTTGCAAAGTCGGGTAAGAAAAAAAATATTGTCGTGAATCGACGTTCGTGAATGTGAAATAATAAAAGAAATTTAAAGAATTGTCAAATTAACCTCGAGCAGCTGAATCCAGACGAGCGTGGCCTTGTGCGAATGGATAGAAAAAAACGGCTCCACCTTTTTTTTCCTCCAACTATTACAATTGTGCGAACGTTTTCCTCTCTAGTTCATTTAATTCGCCTTGTCATAAACTGATTGGAGCTTCTTCACTGTGATACGCTGCAGCCGTTACACGTCGATGTGTGTATATATCGTGTATTTTTCGAACGTTTAATCACCCGTTGATATTTGACAATTACAACGACAAAAAAGACTCGGGGAGAAAAAAAAAGGAGTACACGCAACCGACATGTACACTTCAATGATATATCTATAAATCGACTGTATTACATGTTGATCAAATTGAATATATCTGTTTCTGCGTAGTTCACGGAAAATGATTGTTTGATAGAAAACACGGAATCAACGTTGCGACTCCTGGCGGCTAAAATGATAAACAGCAACCATTTTTTTGTTGTGATAACAGCGGTCATCCTCGGTAACTCAAGCTTTACAAATGTACATTACACGTTACATGTACAATGCGATCGGGAAAACAAAGTTATTTCTAACGAATCGCAATAAAGCATGACGTGTAATAACATTACCAACTTTTCATGTTGATACTGCAATAATTAATAAATTTCGGGCAATGATAATTGAACAAACTTTGATAATTGAGAATTGATTGCAATCTTTGGATCATTCAAATTCTTTTTCCTATCTTACTCGCTAAGGCAATTAATCGATGTCCAGTTTCGAAGTAGGTCGCTACATTTGGCCAGAATTTCTCGTAAAAATCGAGTCATCGCTAACTCGTTCGAGGACACTATCAGTTTTAGTGTTCATTCAATCCAATCGAAATGATCTGTTCGTACGAAGATACGTTAGAGCGATCGCTCGCGGGTTGTTCTTCCGTTCAATTTAGTATATATGGTTTTAGGCTGAGCGCCAAGTATTAGTAGCAATCGTGTCGTGTGCGGCCTTTCAAAAATAGTAGGTTTATATAAACCACCGTTGAGCTCGACCGCGTAGCGCTAGCGCCCAACTATATCGCGTGGTAAGCAGTCCAGACCGGCATAAACGTAAAAGCCATTTGATTCGTTGTTATGGACATCGCCTCGATGATGAATACGTTGTCGGTCATCCTTCGCAAATAGTACAATTTTCCATCGTACGAAAACAACAGGAAAATCGTGTTGTTTATATGCCGAAATAATTGTTAACTCTCGACAATATCTTGTAACGCGTGTATAGAGAAATAAACGAATGACCAATAGAACCGCGGCAAGTTAGGTGTGTCGCGCGCGCAACACAATCGCGAGTGGTGGAGAGGAGCCCGACGATTGCCCAGAGAGAGCCTGTCTTTCATGTGCGCGCGCAGGCGTAGGGATACCAGTGATTTCGCGCAGGCTCGTCCGACGGAGGAACCTCCCTTCTCGTAACGTCGCTCGTCGGTGTACGCGGAACCCCGAACCGGACGCAAAACTCTTCGATCCCCAGTTCTATCCACAGTCGAAAGTATTCGCGAAAAGTGTCGGTAGTGCTTGTTTATTCGGTTTAATCCACGTTGGACTTTTGCGACAACCCACTTCCTTGAAAATGGTAAATATACACGAATATCCGAAGAACGAACGGAAAAAAATTGAGCGTGCATGTGGGTAGATACCGAAAAGTCAAGTAGCGTGTGTTAGGCTTGAGGAGAGAGATCCGAGGATTCGGTAGACTGCGACGTCGGCGACGCGTGAGACTTTGCGAGAGATGCCGCCGACTAACGTGGCCAAGTATCTCACCGGGGCAAACGGTTTAACATTGTTTTATTTGTGGTTATGCCGAGAAGTCGGCATAATTTTTTTTTTTCACTCCACTCTCACGGGCTCTGCCGGCGATCAATTTTTTTAAGGATACAGCCTGGTTCGAACGCGATAATCGAGCCTCGAAAGCGTACTATAAAGAAATGCCAACGTTTACTCGAGTTTTCGGAGTTTATATACCGTTATTACTCCCGTTAACGCAGTTCTTTTGGCAACTTCGACGCTCCGTTTGGATGGGAGAATATATCTCACCAAACTGGTATCCGATCGCGGGATGATTCATTAGTCGTGACCGATCTCCGTTGTTTGCACGTTAAGGCCAGTCATCGTCCGCGATCTCGATAAGACCACGGCTCCTTCGCTTTGTCGGTTCAACGACAGTTTTCCCTCTTCCATATATATCCTGATTTGTGGTTATCTCAGGAGGCGGACGCGCCGGTCGCCATTTCTCCGTGCGATCGCCCGGCGTATAAAGCGCACGAAAATTTATTGTCCTCTCGCATTTATCGTTTAATCTTTGTATTACTGCAGTTCAAAGACAAACGAAATGCCAAAAATTTTATCGGTAATGTCATGAACCATGAGAAATCACAGCGGGTCCTCAGTCGTTCGTTTGCCGAAACAAAAATTCCTTATCGAGCAGGCGCGGCAGGGAGGAAGGGGGGGGGGGGGGGGGGGGGGCAGGGGAGAAGAGGAAGAGAGAGGCTCGTCGGTTGCCGGTCGCCATTTCTGCTAGCTCCGGCACTGCGCCTGCAAGCACGATTCATTTTCGTTGGTTAATTTTTTTTCGTCGGCAGTTCGGACATCGGTGAGCCATGGAACAACACACGAATCCCCCTCTCCGTCTTCTTCTTTCGTTGACGAACGTTTTTTTTTTGCTCGAAACGCTTCAGCGTGTATGTCGGTTCGACATGCAACACTCGCGAAATGATGATTGTTCGGAAGTTTCCAGGAAGCGCTCAGACGATGAATCACGTTTTTTCCGGATACAATAAGCGAGTAACTCAATGCGCATTGACGGACATATCTCTCAATAATTTGACATCTGCTTGCGATAAATAATGAAACAATCCAATCGATCTAACCATGACTCGGCTTCTCCAATTATTGCAAATCGTACTCTCGGCACTGAGCCGGTTTACTGCAGCATTGCTTTTCCCATGACTGCCGAGAATCGAACATAGCAAAAGACCGTACAATGAGCCAAAAAAAAAAGTTGTCGACGCCGATACAGCTGCTGGATACAGTTAGCTTCAGCAAGACGAAATGGAGGGGAGGAGAGAGCAGATGTGAAAAATAGCAATATCGCTTTTGCTGGTCAATAAGAGGAGCCCCGCTGAGCTTTCAATTTTTTTTTTTTTTTTTTTTTTTTCGTAACGAAAATGAGAATAGGCACCGTTAACGAGTATTTTTGGATTATTGAGATAAATCGCTGCAGGCCAATAGTTCGTTGCCCGGTATCTGTAGTACGCGGTGAGTCGGTGACTCATTCTGTCGCGCACCTTCTGACCTTGGACGCTAACAACGACGCCTTAGAGGGAGCTCTGACTCGCCGCACAACTTCACCACCGCGTGCCCATTGCTATCCAAACGGCATGGGGAGAGACAGAGAGAAAGAGACGGAGAGCTTCACGCCGGCATCCCCATTGACGGTGCGATAGTATCGATTGGCGACCAGCCGACATCTTCAACAGCGGCAGTAGTTGCAGCAACGGCCCGCAGCCGGGCCGAATAACTCCCTTTCGATTCTCGTTCACTGCATGTACGCATTATGCACGCATGTCTCGGACTTTTGCTGAAATGGACTATCGCGTTGGAGACCCAAGGGGTGGATGAAAATGAGACTTTTTGTTGCCTCCTATAAACAAATGCGTAGGGTAGGATTTTATTTCAACGGATAAATCGACCCGTCAGTATTTCAGCCATTCAACATACGCATCACGAAATGAGAATATCGAAAGACTCGGGTCTCCGCTCGTATATCTGAAATCTCGTTTGAGAGCACAAGGCAACGTATAGAATACCCGATTGGCCGAGCACTGCAGCGAAACGAAGAGTCGGCGATGATTCCAAAATTTATAAATATCGTGCAGACGAGACGAGGGAGCCGAGTGATACTACGAGGTCTATCGAGCATATCGTAAAAAGTTAAATTACATCCGGGCAATCAAAGCCGCGGTGTATACAGAAAAGAAAATGAAAAAAATGAAACATTAATACACTATTGTTCAATAGGCGATTCTTGGTCGGTAAATAATCGCGTTATAGCGTTTATAAACAAAAGTATGGAAAAAAAATCAAAAGAATATTAGTCGATTAATAATTGCTCGGATAATGGAATAACGTTTTATCGTCACAAACATTTGAATACGATTGTCGGGGAATCGAATAAGGCAATTAATTTTTGGCACTGAGACGAACGTTCGATTGCCAATAAAACCGATCGATTCACGACGAGATTCGACGATCATGGAAGCGAGAAAGCGATCTCCGTCATTTGGTTGATTGTAACGGCAACGTTAAGAGGGTTTCGCGGCCAAGAAGCATCGGGTAAGCGCGGGCATGGCGACGGAACCGAAGTACAGAAATAAAGTTCTTCCCACGCACAAATACGATGCTGTAAGGGAACCCGACAGAGTCGTTTCTAAAGTTATCCCTCGCTACTCGTCTCTCCTTGTCGACACGTGGCAGCAGGGAAGATACTTTGATGGCAGGAGGCGCGTGAAACATCTTCGAAATCCCCATAGCGGCAATGCCATACGCAACGCTCGAGCCCGACAGACTCCCGCATAGAATAGAGAGAAACGATCGATCTTAATGATCAAATCTCTTTTATTTGAAATTTCTTTTTTTAGGCATCCGGTGTAACCGTGGCCGACGTTTGTAAGACGACGTACGAGGAAATCAAGAAGGACAAGAAGCATCGATACGTAATTTTTTACATCAAGGATGAGAAGCAGATCGACGTCGAGGTGATCGGACCGCGGGACGCCGCTTACGATGCTTTCCTTGAGGATCTTCAGAAGGGTGGAAGCGGCGAGTGTCGTTACGGCCTCTTCGACTTTGAGTATACTCACCAGTGTCAAGGAACCTCCGAGGTAAACGAGGCGAAAAGCCGAAATGATCGCTTGACATCGCATCAAATAATATCTACGCGTATATACATTTCATACGTAAACAATAAAATTTATGTCTCTCGTACGTTCCGACGCAGGCTTCCAAGAAACAGAAGCTGTTTCTGATGTCGTGGTGTCCCGACACGGCCAAGGTCAAGAAGAAGATGTTGTACTCGAGCTCGTTTGACGCTCTCAAGAAGTCGTTGGTCGGTGTACAAAAGTACATACAGGCGACGGATCTCTCCGAGGCATCCGAGGAGGCCGTCGAGGAGAAGCTTCGAGCCACCGACAGGAATTAAAATGCCTATTCCGGGAGAGTGATGAGCCCCCACACAACACAAAGCGATCATTAATATTATAAAGTTAAAAAGAAAAAAAAAAAAGCAACAACACACACGCAGTGAGTGAAAAGAAAAAACAAACAGGGCGCGCGAGAAACAAAGAAATACAGAGACAGAGCGAGGAAACGTTTTTTTTCACCCACCCCTAACCCCCGGCCCAGTCATCCTTCGAAAACTTGTTGAAAAAAAGAACATGCCCGAATGTCACGGTAGTTTTGGTACCGTTTCATTACGGAAAGTTTCGTCACCCCGTCACTGAACACCAACGGTTTTTACAGTTTTTCACTTTTAAAAGACCTCCCCCTCCCGAGACCCCATTCATCGATAAACTTCAATACAGCGCTACAACTACGATTAATCATGTTTCGGGAAGAGAATGAAGCCGTGTGCGGGGACAGGCTTCATTCGACCTTGACGCAAAAAAGCGTACATTAAACATTAAGGGGTGGAAAAGTCGAGAAAAAGAATAAAGCAAAAAAAACGGATACCAATTGGGAATGAGTATAATGAGAATCGAAGCGACTAAAACCTTTTTTTTTCATAAACGCGACGATGCATGCAAATCTGTCTGATACGATAATTATATTGTACTACAAATATTATTATTATTGTAATAAGGTAATAATAATAAGTTTACACAACCAGTCAGAAAAAAAAAACAGCGAGGATGACTAAACGAAAGAGGAGGAATAACAACAACAAAAAATCACTCTTGTCTCAGGCTGTATAATGTTTATTAAATTCATTTCGTAATGACTATGCTGTACGGGGTTTTTGATGTACGCGAGGATTGGCGAGATTTTAGGACAAATGGAAGAAGCTCATATTTTAGAGTCATATTTTAGAGTCGACCGAAGCTCATTCGGATAGAGTCGACCTATCCGAAATCTTATACGTCTTAGAAATTTTTTATTCAGATATGAGGACGGATCTTGCGGAATTATGCATACGGACTCTTCACATTACTGCTATTTAGTTCAGAGTTTCGAAGCTACGAAGCTTCGTTAACTGGCGATCGACGACGCCGTTGAGACACCAGGCGTTCCGTGAGCTACTGGCCCATGTTATCTTCCGCGCTGGTAAGTTTCGACGTGATGGACGCGATGTATCAGCGAGTGTACATTACCCCCGACGGCATTGACCGGAAAATCAATTCGAATTCTTCGCAATCTCGCTAATTTATTATTTATGAGACTCCACTATTCGTATGTGGCGAATTAACATATTCACGATGCCAACTATGATTTATCTATTTACAAAAATATCGACGAATGAATCTTGACATATCTTCTTTTTTTTAAATGATGATTTATGCACAAATATTGATAATCAATGGAACGAGCGAAACTATTAGGAGAAACAAGTTGGATGTGAAAAATGATACGGCCGCGCTGTCCAAGTACATCGGATAAAGCTGAGATATCGGATCTAGAATAACTGAGTGGAGAAGAAAATATTGAAAACAGAATCGGCCGATGAATTTGAATATCTTATAAAAAAGAAAATTATCCTCACCGACGTTATCGTCCGTGGCTGATTCCTCGGAGACCTTCCCAACTCTGTAATGATCGTCCGGTTGAGATGCTGTGGAAAAAAGTACAAAAGTAAATGCACCGTCGTGAATGCTCGGCGTTACGGGCACAGTCGACAAGAAAAACGCTCCGATAATAATGAATTGCCTTCCCTATTTTCTTCGAAACGATACACCGCTTGACCCAGAAGCAAATTAATCTTTTATGCTTCTGTCTGAAGACTACAAACATTTGACTAGCTGTTATTCGTCACAGCAAACATGTCGGAAAAAACGGCAAAGTGCTTTGTTACCGACTGAGTCTGTACCACATTGTCTTAAGACGATGTGGTACGATTCAGTCGATAATGAAAACTGCAAATACATACGATTTCGGAACGATAGACATTTGAGGAAAAAAACGATTGCAAGTCTTTGCGGAGCTAATAGACGCGGGGAAAGACAATTTTCTTTTTTCTCGTGTGTCTATATTTAAGAAAAAGGATGGATTACAGTTTTTATTTTACCAATTGAGCGTAGAGCGAGTGGGCTCGAAGGCGTTTACATCACCTTAAGACTAAAAACGATCAGGAAATAAGCAAAAAGATAAATAGCGAATGCTTGAAAGCCGAAAATGTTTTTCAATGCGCAAAGTAAAGTATATATTTATCGATCGGACTCACAAGCTCCTTCGGTGGCGAAACGCAACACCTTGGACGGTCCGCTCCATCCGTACCGATTCCTGGAGAGTACGATAGCCTCGTATATACTCGACTCTTCGATACCCGTGAGATTGAAGGATTTCGCGTGAACCAGACCGATCGCGTCGCTTCCACTCGGTATGAACAACTTGTGCCAATCTCCAGACTGCAGAATAATCGAAAAGATTAAAATAATTAAAGTTGAGGTTGGACGCAGGGAAACCTTTCGATAGTCCGGCCCCTTTAATACATATCAGTTCGCCCCTCGAGAGTCCTATTCTTCATTAGTTCATTCGCCTTTGCAAATTGTTCGTACACGAAATCTGTCTTTTTCGTCGTCCATCAAAGCGAAGTATCGGAAAGTTTCCCCCATCACCGATAAATTCATTCACGCGAAATAACTACGTCGAGTCGTTTTTTTCCGTATTTTTCAAACTAACCGGATAATTGCGAAACCAAAATTGATATTCGATTATCGGACTATAGCTGTCGACCTCCCAGATGAAGTAGTAACTGTTCTTTCCCGTACTACGAGATTCCTTGATCACCGCGGGATTGGCCACTCCCGAAAGTTCGATCACACTCGAGGACGTCCCGAGTGAATTCGTCGCTTGGCAAACGTAATAACCGTAGTCCCGAATCTTCACGTTTCTTATGATGAGAATGTGCGTCAGGCCGGTGGTGTGCTTCACTATGCGAGAACCATAGGCGACTGTCTCGTTGTTGAAATACCAATCGACCTGTACATAAGTTTCAATAACTAACAATAATCATAAACTACTAAAAAAAAATAAAGAAAGTAATTCTTGTGAAAAATAGAGTACGCAACTCGAAAATAAAACTGCTTCATTAAAAAGCACGGTTATTCTCGTGGTGACAACGGTATTACTCGCAAGCATTCGTTTTTTTATTTTTTTCGTGTTCGATAAAAGGTTTACATCGAAACGCTCTTCGAATAAAGTTTTTACCTTAGCCTCGGGCCAAGCGGTAACTTGGCATTCGAGTTGAGTCCGGATACCGGGTGAAGCGTGAACCCATCTCTTCTTCGTCTCGATTTCCGGTTTGTCTATACATTAATTTCAACTAACGTGAGAGAGTCGACAACTTTGTCACATACGCGAGTTCTAGACTATGTATTCTACATTGCCATGTGCGAGGTTTCAAGCAACTTTACATAATATATGTTACGTTATTGGCATTTAATTTCGCGAACTAATTGGGTCAGTATTTCAATATTCCTGGTGAGCCTACGTTATTCGACTTGTGTTCACTGTGATTCCCAATTATAAATTCTCCGTAGGTCTCGCCCGGGTGTCGTATTATCGTCGACGACGAAGACGCACCGGCAAAATAAGCAATTTGCATGATTGCCTTACGGAAGCTCGAGCAATTGGCGAATCGAACAACTCCCACACAAACATCGTTCAACGTGTTCTCGCGTGCTTCACGACTCATCTTCGTACGTTTGGCAACGATGAAGCGGAGTTAAAGAGCCAAGTTCCCTAACCCGGAAGATCGAGGGTGAGACTAATTGAAATTCGCATCTGCTATAAATGGCTCTGCACAAGCGCGAGCCTTCAATCATGAAGCATTGGAAAAGGAAAAAAACAAAACAATCGACGACGAGATATGAAATTTGAGATACGCGACAACTCACGTCTGATGCGCAGCTCTATGTGTGCCTGTGCCGATTCGCCGATCCCGTTGCTCGCCACGCAGGTGTAACGACCAGCGAAGCTCCGATTCTCAGCGTTAAACCGCAATTGTGGCCTGTTGTCCAATAACTGCATGTCCGCGTCCTATCGTTCGACAGTACAGGTAAAAAAAAGAACGAAACAAAAAAAAAAACATCGCAACGTATCGACAGATTGACATGGAAAGTAATTGCATCGACGTTCCATATATCCAATTCCGCGATGCAGTATCGAGTATTGATGTAAAATAAAACGAAAAATTCGTACCTTCATTCTCCAGGATACCGTTGGAATGGGATATCCACTCGTCGCGCAGGACATGTCAACTTCCTCGCCGAGATTCACCTCGAGCTCGCCGTATTCGGGTATGGTGTGAAGAATTTTTGCAGGGTCTGTCGATATTTATACAATTCATTTTTGAAAAAACAATAATTTGAAAATTCAATTTTTCGTTTCAATTTGAAACTCAAAAAACAAAAAAAATTACATTGCTTTTTTTTATAAATGTAAGAATACGATCTATTCTTACAGATATGGTAGTAATAATCCGGTATTCTTAAAAAATATTTATTTAAAAAAAATGAAGTGATGCGCCAATACCGCTTTTAAGCGCTAGTTAAACAGAAATGCGAATGTCGGAAATAATACTTTTGAAAAATATATTTCTCGAATGTTTATCGATAGATTAATAATAATAAAACATCAATCAAAACACATCTGTTAAAGTGAATAGGTATTTATTGTATTATAGAGTTTATTATCAATCTACGTAGGTGTCATTCATCTAGTATACCCGGAAATTTCAATGTATTGAAAGTGGAGTCAAGCATAGGCATCGGAGAGAGTCGTATGGCAAACCCACTTGCAGCGGGCAATGCAATATCATATCCGATATAGAATCCTCGTGGGAAGATTCTGCATGTATAAGACGCAGAAGTTCACTATATATATGTTTTTCTTAATGTTACGGACTATAGACTGCACTGCGGAAACATAAGCTCAAGTGCGTTTTAACTGAACACGAGACGAGAGACGATTGTATTAAACAGATGAAGAACATTTCTCGTTTTGATTCGGAATAAAGCCGCTGATATGCGAAATAAAGTGCCATAGATCACAGCACACAGCGAGAACCTTACGCGCGTTGGACTCGATAAATTTAATGCAATCTTAGTTCTCATACGAAATTCAAAAAAAAATTATGCAAATACCAATCAGGCTGAATCTCGAAAGAAAAATGTAAAAGGAAAAACATATTTTCGCCGATCCGTGATGAAAATAACGATGAAAAACAGGAATTAATTAAAGTTCAGTGGACTCGGTATTAAAGCTGACGAGTAACGGCGAAGATTGATTGCCGACAGCAGGCGAGACTGGGGCAAGTCGTAACACGGGGAGCATATGTCCCGCGATATTTATCGCGTTACGAACCCTATTTTCGTACGGTGAGTATAAATCGTCTTGAATTACATGTAAATACACGGAAATCGTACTCACACTTGACTTGAATCGCGTAAACTTGGGTCATATGACCCCACGGTGGTGGTCTCGAGGCTTGGCAAATGTATTGGCCGGTGTCTTCCGGCTGTACGCGAGTTATCTCGAGACTACGATTCTCGTGCATTTTTATACGATGCGCCGGATTGAAAGATTCGGGATCGCCGCTGTCCGCCAATTGTGTGCTTTCGTGCCACCATCTGACCGTCGGCTGTGTTTCTATTATATTTAATTGCCGATATAATTCTCTTTCGTTCCAAATAACATCCATCGCGTGAAAAAAGTTTTATAACCAGTATAGTCGACTCTTACCAAACTCGTCGGCGTAACAAGGTAAAACAACGGTCTCATTCTGAAACGTTTCGACCGTCGTGGGAACGCTCTTGACCCTCATATTCTCCTCGGAACGAATACCTGCATTGTGCCAATGAATGTTATTATCGCTGCCCCCAAACAAATAGCAGGATGCAAGTTTACACGTGTCGACGTAGTTTCAAGAAAATGAGCCGCTCTCGAGCGCGGCCAAGCAAACCGACTCGCATGACAATCGATAGAAGAAAAAATGAAAAAGAAAGAAAAAAAAAGCGCCAAATGTAGAACAGACTATCGCGCGGGCGTTTCACGCCAACTAAGTAGCCCAGATCGCGTGCGAAAAAGTATTACAAAGCTTCAGCAAAAAGAGAAAGAGCGCGTGGGCGCTCGGAGTCCACCCATCCCCTCGACGTCGAAACAATTTTTTTCTCTATTTTCTTTTTACTCTTTCGCACGCACCGCGCGATATATTTTTCGATGATTTTTTTTCTTCCCTCGCGTAATTTTGCGAGATGTTAGATTTGGCGGGCATTAGCATAAACCTAGTTATTAATTGTCAAGATTGATCGTCAAGATAATTATTATGTTTTTACTCACCAGATGAAATAAAAATAAATAATATCCAGAGCGGCACGATTGAAAGTTGAACGCTGAATTTGCGACAACGGCGAGTCATTTTTGTTCGGTCTCCTCTCAATTTTCGGTTGACATTCACCGTGATAAACGAGATCGCGATAAACCGATGACTGTGTCGCGCGAGCGATCGGTTCGAGTTTTCACAACGCACTGCAGACGCTTCTGCGAAGGGATCGCTTCTCCTACTCGGGCCGCCTTTGCGGTCGTTCCTTAATACTAGTGCTTTCTAATGCACGTACGTGTATAGAGTCTCCATTCATCTCAAACGTAATTACCGAGGCAGTTTGGTCCAATCCGGGGACGACAATACCGCGGCTCTCAAGCTCCGCCACGAACGATTTCAATTCGTCGCTGAGCGGCTCACAATGAGTGAATAAAAGGACAAAACGAGAAGAAAAAAGAAACGCAACTTCGAAGAGTATCAAACGAGCGGAGCAGCAACGATTGTTTTGTAAGAGCGAGAAGTGAGAACCTCTGCGCGACCGGGTGCCTTCGCGGTTGAATCGCCGTGTCCTCTGCTACAGAGGGAATAGGCCATAATATACGGGCTCCCCCGGCGTTTCGTGTGTGTATACAGTAGCGCTTTCGACCGACCCAACACCCAGGAGGCATTCTTCTATAATTTGTTCAATTTACGCACCGACACGAACTTCTGAAGGCATTCGAGACCATTCAACGAGAGGTACCTACCCTGCATTCAATTCTTGATCAAATATTTGACAGTGCTCTTTGTACTCTCACGGTCCGATGTGGCTTTGTGCCGAAACGTAACACCGTGACGTATTCCCGAAGTAAAGTTCTCGAACAGAATCGACGGATCTGTAGCTACCATTTACCGAATTTCCGCGATCGTGAAATGAATGCGACGTAATGGAAAACCGACGATAAAATTTGCAACGTTCGCTCATTTCAATTTACGTCAAGAAAAAAAAGAAGCCGAACGACCTTTTCTTACGTAAAGAAAGGACGTTTTCCCACTAATACGACGACGACATTCAAGCATTGTTCGCTTTTTGGTACAGATGCATCAACGTTATACATTCTTTTTTTGTACTTTTATATTTTTCATTCATTTCACTCTTGAGATTATCCTCAATCTCATATGGTTCGTCGTTTCTCTATTGTACAGGCTTCGAGAATCTTGCTCGAGCTTAACGCCAATATTATCTTATCGTTATACATGTATGTACACGATCTTCTGTATGCCTATATCTATCATTGCACGTATGCCCGTCGTTATGGTTAAAGGGCAAAGGATTAAAGTTTAATGAAACGGTTCCCGAGTGAACGTGAAAGGAAGAGAGTGTGTCGCCGGATGCGTTAGAGCTTTACCGTGTAAGCAGGGAGTCGAGAGAGCTGTGTATAACACAGTGGACCATTAGGTACGCTTTAATTGATACTAATTAACTCCAAGTCGCAGCGAGCAGTCTCGCGGGAAGAATTCTCGTGAAAACTGTGACCTATACATAATTCCATATAACAACCGTGAATTTCAGATTATTACATTATATTGGCGAATCGCCGTTTATATTAAAAAACACATTCTTTTCGGGCCCTCCGCAGCCGGGTTCAATTCACAATGAGCCATAATCAATCACGCAACGTATCATATCATTTTTTCAACGGTATTTCGCAATTTTTGAAGTTACGGAGGATGATAATAATTAATGGATTCAAGAATACGGAGTGAATCGTGCTGGTAGTGTGCACGGCTCGCAGAGGACCTACGTGCAGTGCATCGCCTCGTATGACCGAACCGTGTGTGGGTCCTCGCCGAGGCCTCAATGAGAAGAACGAAGATGTTGACTGGTTTGGAAAACCAACCGCGGCTCGGTATACCTCTCATCTCTCTGTGGGAGTGTTCGTGCAAAATACACACGTACCCATCGAACGATCGTCGTGTGTGCTGTATCAACGACACGCACACGCGCGTACACACCCAAGCGACCACCGCGAGAGCGGGGGCTGAGTGTCAGGGTTGAGTGTATATCTACGTATCTATAGGTCAACCGGTATAGCCTCTGCCGGCGGTGGGGTTATAACGCGCTGAGGGATGAAAGAGAGTGTTGGCCAAAGAGGCGAGGAGAGGAGCGAAGAGTACGGCCAGCAAGCAGGGGATGCTGGAACTGCACCAGCTGACGAACCGAGGAGTAGAGAGCGCGCCGGGTCGCCCTTATTCGCTCTCGCTTCGGTTCTCTCGCATTCAGTCGATACACGCTCGACGGCAAGTGAAGTTGCCCCAACAAACGTTAGCTATTTCGATAGAAAACTTTTATTTTTTGTCCTTCTTCTTTTTTTCCGTTTTGATCCGTTTCTTTTTCATATTCCACTCTCGCGCGCCTGGCTTATCTGGCACCTTTTTTCGAAGATTTTTTTTTATTACTCTTTCGTATCGCGTATTTTTTTTTCTCTTTTTTTTCGGTCCCTCGTGCTTTCCATTTCGTATCGTATAAAACTCGTCGAGTTATCGTAACAGCGTCGGGCCGAGTGAGCCCCTTGGCGAGGCGCGCGATCGAAGTCGAATCGGTTTCGAACTTGCGATTCATTCCTTGCGCAACTATCGCTCTCACGCATTTATTCCTATAGCTCGTAATCGACCGTTTGTCTTTCTCTCGACTCATTCATATTTGCCGTGGCCCGACGACTGTATACCGCGCGGTAGTCACTATCGAAATCTTCTTGCATCGTCGATATTCTTTGTAATTGATATTTTTGCAGTATAATGTAACTATGATAAAGTCGCGGGGAGTCTAAAGAACTTAATTTACGACACACGGCCGCCGGCTTCTGTCGCACAATGGACTTATCGCTTCCGATCAAAAACTCACGGAACATAATCTCTCGACTCGATCACCCTTCGCAATCTTTATCGAATTGAATCCCGTATAATACCCCCAATCTTTTCATATCCGTTCTTAAATCCCATAAATACGTATTTATAATAATAGTGAAGAAACAATAAAAATTATTAATTTCTCGGGAACCGAATTTTTTAGATTCATCCCGTGGAATCTTCGGACGTTGTTAATCATAAATCATCAAATGGGCACCTCATATCCCGGCGACTCGTCGATTTTTACGCGACTGGGCGTTGCCTCAGGTGAGTTTTGGAAAAAAAATTGTAACAAAGCCTAAAAAAATCTTATTTTTCACATCTTAATGGAATTTATCGGTGCGTCTTGTTTTCCCCCAGTTGTGCCAGATGAGGAAGAATCATCGTCGCGTAAGCGCCATCGTAGGTAAAGAAATATTATATCATCGACGTGGCGATTTCGACAAAGGGGAACGAGTAAAAGGATGCTGACGCGTAACACATATTCGCGGAACGGTTTCGAGAAACCTCGGGCGATAGCGGCGATATCGCCGGGACGCGGTATCACCCCTCACGAATCTCTCGTTCCCTACGGCGCCCGGACAAAACTATGTTGAGCAAAGACGACGAAGATGGAAGCAACGAGAACGACGACAAGCACTTGCACGCGTCGTAGCAGCAGCATATGCAGATTCGGCATTCATCATCCGAGGCACTCGTCGGTTTCGTGGAAAATTGATCCTTTCGCTGTGAGTATTGTTTCCTCAATGAGCTACAAAACGTTCATCCACGATGTTGGGCGAATGACCGAAGATCAAATCGATCGAGCGGCACACGTTGCCGGTTATGTCACGCACGATAAATCATTTCATTTATTACAATATCAACGCACGTGGATTTCTGCGTGAAGGATCGATGCGAAGTGGGCTCTTTTACCCGTCTCGCTATTCTTCCACGGGGAGGGTGGCGGGGTAGGACGGAGGGGGGGGGGGGGGGGGGGGGGGTCGCCCTTCTTTCCGACACTTCCCTTTTTTATCCTAAGCCGACGGTTTATCTTACATCTCAAGGACAGTCGAGAGGCCGAGTGTTTGTTAGCCGGCATGAAGCGGGGGGGGAGGGGGTGAGGGATAGAAAACTTGACGCCGGGAAGATCAATCACGAGCCACAACGAGTAAGCCGAGCTGGGAAAAAAAGTGGCGCGTAAGAAGTAAGAAAAAAAAAGGGGGAGGAAAGTATACGAAGTACGTGCGAACAAGTAGCAGATTATCCAGTTAGAGAATACGTTTGGCCACGAGAGCTCTTTCTGCTGTCATTCAACGTTCTTTTTTTTGTGTCCCAGCCATCCGGACGATTTTCAATTTCTCGTTTTTTTTTCCCAAACGTTCTTTTTTTCTCTTTTTTTGACCTTTGCCGAGTGATAGGCGCCAATAATGCTCCCGATGCCCGTCGCTATATTCACTCGTCCTACATATCCTATAGTTCTCTATCTGTTTTATATCGGCGCGGGTTTCGAGCTAACGAAACCTCGTGCCCGTTGGTAGAAATAAAAAAGGTGAACGCTGCGCTAGCGCGCGTTCGATACGAAAGGGAATATATTTTTGATATCGCCGTGACTGTACGTGTATCATTCGAATCGAATACTATTCAAGTAATGCGGTGTGGGTGAGAAGCTTCAGTGGGTCCGAACACCTCGCGTTGTCACACAACAAAGGGAAAAAATTCGATGGCTCAGTCGGGAATGGCAGGGGCAAGAGAGACACAGAGCGAGTGTGTTGGTGTCAAACAAACAGGCACGTGTGCTGTTCTAACAAAATCAAACAGAAAAGCGTCTTGTTGTGCTTGTGATTTTTGCAAAGTTTTTCCTCCGGTAGTGTTTACACTGCGTCCACTTCCGGCTATGCAATTCATAACAGCTTGCTGAAAGTTTGGGCCACAAAAACAGATCGCAGCGTTGAGGAAGAAAAAATCGACGCGCGATAAAATTGTGTACACACGAAGACTGGGCTATTCAGCATTCCGGCCAATCGGCGTGACGATTAGATAGGCAATCGCTTGTGCGGGTAACCCCGGCACGGGTTCCTCGAGTCGTACTTAGCGTTTTTGCCGCGCGCGGGGACGTCACCCCCCGCGAATCGATTTATCGACACACTCGTCGCCGTAAAAAAACGAAACCGCGGAGGAATACCGATTAGGCATAGTTAGAAGCACGTAGCACACTCGCGCGTCGATTGCACGGTCACGCGAGCGCGATCGCGAGATAAAGTGCGATGACAAGGACAAAAACCAGCGATACAATATGCACGTACAATAATTATCTTGTGTAATACGTGTCGGTTCGTTGTCGTTACAACTGTACGTCGTTTCGGTGGCGGTCGGCGGGTAATTTATGGAAGGGAAAACATGCAAGCGAAATGAGGAAAATGTTACGTTTTTATAAGTCCTCCGATTCATTAATTCGTCCCTGCGCGTTGTACTGCGACATGCAATAATAAAATCGGACGTAATATTTTCCCCAAGAGCTTATCCTGCACTCGACCTCCTTGTGTTTATAATAATTCGAGAAGCTTCAGGCTCTGTTGGGTTTTTGAGAAGAGCGAATATAAACGTGATGCGGCTATGCCTGCGGAGCATGGGGACGAGAATTGTTTGCTGGGAACGAAAAAAAATATTCGACTGGCTCGCGGAATAACGAACCAAGGCCAACTGTTATACGAAGGTTTTTTTCATTCGTTTATGAGACCGTGCTCGTGGCATACCATTTATAATAAGTGCAACGGGAATGAAATAATGCGCAGGCCAACCTCCCCATTCTGGTGGAATATTTTTTTAACCGTATACGCGCCCTATTATTCTATTTTCGTTTTCTTTTTGTTTCCCCGATAAATCCGGTTGTTTTCTCGTACGTGCCTCGAAAATTAATATACGCGTATCCGAGTCATGTTGAAAATGTATAGCTACGATGAATGGAAACATATTTGTATAACATACACGTTGTGGGGAAAGAGGGCAAGCAGATCCGCACGGAAAGTATTTCGCCGTTGAATGATCGTAGTTGTAGCTCCTTCCCCCCCCCCCCCCCCCCCCCCCCCCCCCCCCCCCGCCCCCTCCGGTTTCCTCCCGCCGGTCTCCAGAGACGTTGTAATGCTATATCGCTTTAGCGTTATAGCTAAAGAAACGAGATTCAGGCATGCGCGTCTATCGCGATATGCCGGCGTACCGCAAGAGATCTGGTGCGCGAAAGCACAGGTCCATCCCGTGGGTTGGATTGCATTCACGCGTGGTTTCGTACCTCAGTCGCGGACGAAAGGTTGCGACGCGCGCGTTACGCCGCAACTATCGTGCACGAGATTGGAAAAAAAGCCCGACGGCACATAAAATATCGAAATTAATGAGCGATTGCTCGATCCGCGTGTGTGCTCGTCGACTTTTGCAGTGTTCTAAAAATAATTTGAATAATTTCCGAATAATCCCGTGAAGGTATCGAATACGTTAATGGGGTTACTATGGTACATTTAATCGAGATTCGTCCGATCTCAGAGTTTGTATAGTATCTCTACAAACTTGTGTTTCTCTATTAATTGGTAATAGCGTCAGTTAACGACGTTGCAGGGATTGAGAGACACTCGTCCCCAACTAGCCGATTGGTGACGAAAACTACCGATGACACATTACTTCAAATTACATCCATTTAACGCGGTCGCCAAGTGTCAAGGCTCTTAGTACATCGGCGTCTCGAGAAAGTAAAAAAAAGTGACTGACTGACTTGAAGGCTTCTAATTAACTTTTGCCGCTCTCGAGCAACGCGGACAATGGTGAGAGCTCGTTTCGAATAAACATCGTCGTTTCCCGCGGCGAGTTAGTTTTCGACGACGATTAATCTGTTCCGACAGAATACTCCTTTTCTTTTCATTCCCCGCCGCCCGAGGCTGCAACACACGTGTCGAGTATGCGAAAACGATCGATCGATATCGAAGTGACTATGACCGTCGAATCGTTCGTGAAAATTTCATTATTACCTCGTCGGATATAACGATGAAATCGACGATAATGCTGCAAGTGAAGAGTCACACATTTCTATCGTGCACACGTTCGGCCGAAGAGCTCGTCGACACGTCGACCAGAGTGTCATCCAGATAATGACGCAGTCCCCGACCCTGTCGACCACCAAATGCCATCATGACGATAAATCCGATCGGGCTCTCGTATTGGTAAAAAATCTTCCCACAATTACCGAGACAGTTAGTTACGAAAAAAAATCAGTCAGTTAAAGAACAAAGAACTTTTTATATTTCTTGCGTAAACATGTTTAAAGCAAGTTAAAATGTTCCTTGATTCCAATTTATTGTCATGAATCATAGCGATGGCGTTTTCCATCATGTAACGTCTCAAAACTGACGAAAATAATTGGCACTGAACTGTTCATTAATCGGTCTTAACTGTTCGTTCATTGGTCGGTTCAGCTTAAGAAATACATATATATTGATGTAAGATCTTAATATACCAACTTATTCGAACTAAAGTGTAATTATTGCACTTTTGAGACCCGTTGCAAACATCCTAAACACGTTATCTCATCACTGACCTGATATCCATAAAAAAATTTTGTATAATTGCAGCAGATACAAGAAATCAACAGTCAAGTGGCGCAATTCCGGGATTTGTTGATAAACATCGGTCAACCCCGCGACTGTCCGGAGCTTCGGGAACGAGTTCGAAAGCTCAGACGTAGTTGTGTCGAGTCATGCAAGGGTACATCGGCACTCGTGCTACCGCAGATGAGAAGGTGCGTATAGAATAAAAAAGACCCGTAACTTCTTTTTACCGTGGCGGGCAGTCGTAAGTTTCAAAGTAAGGAACCTGAAACATCTGTTGCACGAACTTCGCGACAGCATCTTTCCTTAGTTTTACCGGCAAGAAAAAACACCCGTCAAGCTGTCATATCGTTGAATATTTGAATTCGTAGTGGAAGATAAATTTTCAAAAAATTTCACGCCACAATCGTAGTTACTCGGGCGCTTGAAGCGAAACGGATGTAGCGTAACGCGCTCATCATCTCGGATAGGACGAAGTACGTTTGCTTCAACTAATGAAAATTTGAATATTTAAACGTTCTCATGAGAGTCGCCGCCGCCGCCGCCACTCGCCCGCTGAGTACATGCTTCGGTTACTGACGCATAGCTATATATATGTAACGTTGCTGACTAACCAGAGACAGAGGAGAATTTTTTTGTCCTTTCTGACTAAAACATTCTTTCCTCTTTGTCGAGCTTCTTTCAGGACTGCGTGCCTTATTCGCTCGAATCGACGATTTCCGCGCAGGCCGAGAGACGAGAAATCCCCGGCTCGCCCGTCTCGGCCATCCAGTTACGTTACGAGAGAGTACCCAGCCTCTCCCCCAAACCCGAACGTACCGAGTACCCGTGAGGGCCTTCCGAGAGTTCTGGCTAACTTGATTAATTAATTATAGGCTTTTCCGACGTCCGCAATCGTTTGAAACTCAATAAAACACCGTAGCGTTCGTTCGGATATATAGTTATAGGGAAAATACGTAAGGAAAATATGAGGAAAAAAAGCACCGAACGACGATGATAAGGGAAAATGCGGGTGAGGTCATGTCACTCAGAAGTTTGCACTGAGATTTCGCAATTTATTGTTTCTCAGTGTTTAATGATTCTATCAGCAACTGGCGCGTTTCGCCAAAGTTTCGAGAATTCTAATCGACAGATATCGTTTCTTCCGTACTACAGGAATGTTTCTATCGCGTATCAAATCAATGCTAGAATAAATGGTGAATTCGTGCTTGACGAAAGCAAAAATAATCTCACGTTTCTTCCGACGTCAATTTTGCGATATCGTGCAATATTCAGTATTTCTGAATAACGATATTTTTACTTTCCGACGGAGTATCGGAAAAATCGAGGCTTGGTGTGTTCTACGGGGGAAAAAAAATATACGAGGTAGAAATATTTGGAATAGTTGCTTCTATTTTTTCGATGCGCAAGAGGATCGTGAAAACCAGTAAAAAAAAGTGTGACAAAGGCTTTGCCATTTTTTTTTCGTACGAATTCAAGTTCCATTGAAGTTTCCTGTGAAACTCCTGAAAGGGTGTTCGAAAAAATAAATCACACACCTCTCTATTTTCCATGCGCGCTTTTCGCGCTCTTTACACGAACCCTACAGACTCCGGGACTCGCTCATAGAGAAATGCTACAAAGTCTTCACAGTACGCAGCATATCGATATTGAATTTGAGAGTACCGGGAAAGATATCTTGCGTGATACGGCTGGTCAAAGTGCACTTTACGAGGGTTCTTTGCGAATCGATTTTTACGGTCGTTCGTTCGTTCCATCGGAGAAAAAAAAAGGGAACTGAGCAGAAACCTGGCGCGTAATACTGTACAGATGCGTATTTTAACAGGACACGGGGAGGGGGGCGGGTCGAAGGTATAGGAGTATACGCAAAACCCTGATATGCATTATTAAGTATCACAGTCTATAGTTAATGTACACGCAATACCTTTAACATTTCAGTCGTAACACAGTATACGTACCCCCATACTCTCTGTAATGTAATTGCTTCGAGGTCAGATCCCTTGCTCACCGTTAGCCCATACCTATCGGGCCAACCAACTGGTAATTATATACTTGAAAGCTTCCGATACTAAAATCTCGCAAAAGCCCCCAACTATTGTACGGCAGCCCAAGCTGCCCCAAGTTAACTAGCGTCTAAAGTTTCTCATCGCTTCTGAAAACTCGGCGCTTCTGGCTGTAGGTCAGAAAAAAAAAAGACTCAGTTAATTGACGCTTCGAAAACACTTTCGCGCGACTACTTGACAAAAGAAATCGAGGGAGAACGCGGAGGAGCAACAGAAAGGGTGGAGTCGACAATTCTTTTCTCTTATTCATCGGTTCCTACGGCGAGGCCAAAAGTGTTTCTCACTACATCCGCGAGATAGAAAAAGATAATAAAAACAACGGGACGAAATGACGAACCGTCGGTATATATGTATGTATATATAATATATGTATACACGACATACATATATATAAGCGCAATGTGTTGCAGAACAATCGTATAGTAAACAGAGAGAGGGAGAATGGAGACGGAAAATTATTCAGAACTTCAACGACCTTACACCCCGGGGCGATATAGGACGTGACGTTAATACCGGCATGTGTATTTATAATGTTCATGCGACAACGAAATTTGTCTTCCTTCGCTACTTGTTGGATTTCTCTATGTTAATTTCATACGCCTCTCGCAGATTTCACGGCCAAGCCTACGATAATATTGTAAGACGCGCAGATCCTCGGACACGTTTCAATGCTAACAGAAATAGAATTGGAGTTTAGAGTTGTTTTCGGAAGTAGGCACCTCGAGTCGGAGTTTTATCGTCGAGATGAAACCGTTCTCTCTCTCGCGAGAGGCGGGATTTTTTTCTCTCGTTGTGTTATTTACTCTTAATACGAGTGTAGCACTTTCAATGTGGGACAAGGTTCTCTTCTGCTTTCCCGAGATACGCGCACGAATTCGCGTAGCTTTCTCGCGTTCGTTGTGCTCTTTTTTTTTCGCGACTCTCGGCTTATTGACAAAATTGTTCGCTTTTTTTTTTACAGTTTAACTTTGGCTCGGTGAAGCTCGATAGTCGAAGGAAAATGTATTGCAATAACAAATCGATTCGATAACATCGATTTAGTATTATTTATGTCTTTTTCTTTTTTTTTTACAGCGCCATTGATTCCGGCATTCCGGCTGACAATCCAAACTTGGTTCTACTATTCTTCGTGGCTCAACTATTCCTTCGGGAACTGTACAAGTGCAAGAAACTTGTTCGCATCGTTCCTATGGATATGTCGGGATACTACGGTAATAAAATACGTCATTACCGGATACACGGCTAAACGAGAGTAAAGCGTGACCTGTTTTTGTTTTTACGATACTTTTATCATGTTTCTGTCGTTCCACTTTCTCAAGGATAGTTTTCACCGATGTCGCGACGACTCCGAAAAATAAAAAGTGTTCCCAACAAAACCGATCGGTTTTTCTTTTTCTCCGATCCAGACGGCCAAATGGTTTTCCGAATCAAAACGTTATCAAAACAATCGTTGAAAAATGCATCAATGATCGCGGAAACCTTCGAGAAACACAAAGAATCGTTCGCGTACGCGGAAACATTGAATGTAGCTTAATTTAATGAACGCATGAAAGAAACTTCGAATTAGGAACGGCATAGATTAGAAAGAAGAGCATGACCAATATATAATTTATAATGACTCACGAGTATGCGTACAAATCCGAGCCATGAACGTATGCCAGAACCAAATTTAATGATAAATTTGATGTACACGGTATATGAATGTTATTTTAGCGAACAAGACCGGGCCGTCCAACATCGGTACCGCGATATCGCAGATTCTCCTGTGCAAACACATTACTCCGGACTTCAACGAGGAAGAGTTGTGCAGTATAAAAAAGGACTCGTCGGAGATAAGCGCTCTCGTTGCCGAACTGCAGGAATTCATGCCGCAATCCGAAGCGGAAACGGGTAAGTTGGTATCTCACTACGAAACGTCTGTTGGCTAACACATTAACTAAACAAGCGAAAGGGCAAGGAAACCACCGAGTTATATTCGTGTAACACGATCCGTTTGCTTTTCAGAACGCTCGGCGGCACTTCAGGACGCGTCGGCGACTAGCGTGAGAAACAATGGGTCCAGGAAGGGTACCCGATGGGAAGATATACCGGGTAATCCGTCTTACTTCGGCGGTAGTTTGACCTTTCTCTGCTGCACCTCAAAGCCTAACTATCTATGAAACTCCGACGGCACATTGTACAACTTTGTCAATATCAATTGCCGCTCGGAGAATTTCGAACTATACGGCGCGAAAGACATGTAGGATGATAGTCACTCGTAAATGGGATTATCTGTTTGGAAAAGTCGACGTTACTGCCATCGCGACTGATCGTAAATCAAATTTTCGTTCGAGGAGCAAACGAGATAAATCTTCGGCGGGAGAATTTTCGGGAAACAAAAAGGCTCGTGTTGATGAATTGCGTTACGCGAGAGTGTGCGTGACGCCAATCTGGATGTCCGGTACGTCGAAAACGGGACAATACGAGCTTCCATTCGCAAAGCACAGAGTCGCGTGAAAAACGGATTATCGATCGTTAATCGATAAATGGAAAAACTCAAGAAAGCCTATAACACTATCTCGTACACTTACTATATTATTATTATTATTATTATTATTATTATATCACTTCGTACTTAAAACTCTGTGATGATATAACGAGCCAATCTCGCATGGCATCGTATAGTAGTTCATTGTAATCGATTAACAAATAATTTTCACTCTATTCAGTAACTTGGGTCCAAGGAAGAAGAAAAGAACGCGACGTTGGAGCACTCTCGTGTTTCAAAATCGGCGGAGGCTAGACCGTACTAGACGTCTGGTATATTATAAATATATATATATTTGCTCGTGCAATTTCTTCGTGAGAAAGGGAGAATAGAGAAATAGATCTTATATTATTATTACACGATAAAAAAGTTTTCTCGAGATAATAGATTATTAGAAAATAGTAGTTGAATAATTCATAAAAACAACAAAACAAATGATCTCAGTCCGGGAACAAGAAGATGATGTTTATCGACCAATATTTACGCGCGTTAGCAAGAGTCAATACTAGATTAGACATTTTTCATTTGTCATCTCGAAACAAAAGATTTTACTATTCTACATTCGTGGACCAATTAATTCTCGATGAGCTATGAGTGACCTGTGAAGTGTGGTGCAATAAAACTGCGTGTCCGGCGAACATTCATTAGGATTTTCATTGGCATTAATGCACGGCCGTTGTGTTTTACCGATATCATAAATTTCAATGAATTACGAGTTACGCGTCGAACCGCGATATTAAATTGTTTCAATTAGAATGATATAGAGTTTAACGAACTATATTGCCTTGGATTTACAGTTATTTCGAATCCTTTCCGGTAGCTGTATCGCGTGAGTAAAAGTCCGAAGGGCCTTTATTTTCTGCGGAGAAACATATAAAGATACACTGTTCTGATTTTAGTCACGCGATATTGTGTAGTGTACACGTTAAGCAATTTTTTCAGACGCCCAATCTTCAACTCCGTACCATGTTTACACTTATATACAATAGATGAAAATAATTTGCGATCAACGATAATTCATTATTGATGCATTTTTTTCTATTTAGAAGGTACAAAGCTCGAGAGAGTGAGAAAGAGAGGGAGGGCAATATAGAGATCTACAAATAGGCGGTGTGTTTGCTGCTATGCTCGAGAGCAGCGAGGACGTCCTGCTTCTGTCGAACGTAGAGCCGACCCTTTTTCCATGGATTCTGAAGCTGCAGAGGCTTGAAATCATCCCTGAGACAACGCTCGCGAGCTCCTATAACGGCGACCAAACAGAAATTTGGCAATTCGTCGCCCGTGTAGATCGGACCTTCCTCCCCTTTCAAAACTACGGCCATGTTTAGCTGCTTCACGACAAGATCGACAACTTCTCGCGCCGTGGTCCTTGGAGTTACGTGAAGTTTCAGACTAGTACCCGAAGCCAGGCCGGTCTCGTATGCCGCGTATACCTAATGGAACCATAAACAAAATAGAGTTATCTCTACGGTCGATATTGAGTAGTAATTATTAAAGTGAAAAAAAAGCGTATTCTTGCCTGGAGAATGCCTGGCAATGGTGCGGGCATCAGAGTTGCTTCATCCTTTTTCATGTCCAATTGATTCTCCATACTCGGCGTAGCCACAGCGGCAACGCTGGCGCTCGGCTTCGATGATTTACATTTCACGTGTCCGATACTGGAATTCCCCGAAGAATAATCGTCTCTACCGTTGACCGAATGAATACCGTCGGAATCCGTATTACTGCTCGATACGCTCCAAGTGCCGGTCAACGATGTCGAAACACCGACGAACGACGAACCGTAAATTATTTGCTTCGTATTCAACGAATGACTCGTGGCCGTCGGACAATTCAGCGAGTTGACCGAACGATTTCGCGGACTGTGCTTGTACTTCGACAATACTAGACTGTCCTCGGATTTCGATAACGACGATTTGTCGTTTATCTCCGAAACGAAACGATCCAAATTGCCGTTACCCTCGTTGACGCGCGACGAGTCGCTGGAATAATTCGTGCCGTTGATGGATCCTTTCTTCGTGTACTGTCCACTCGCGCCACCGTTCGGCAATTGTTGCTCGCTCTTGCTCAGCTCGTTCGTCAGAAGATTGCACGACGAAGCTGACGTGGCGTTTGACACATTCGGACCCGGCCAACTGCCCCGGCCGGGGCTCGATTTTACGAGTTTCGGGTCTCTCGGCGGCAATTGCAATAGGCTTCTTTTCAAGCTGTGACCGTTGATACTGTTGCCGTTATTGTTATTGCCGCCGTTGCTGTTCTTGTTCTTTTCCATGTGATTGAGAAGATTCTTCATCGACATACCTGCGCCCTGTGCCGCAAGTTGACTCGACGTAGCTCTGTCCCGAGCGAACGTAATGAGATCTATGAGCCACCTTGCTTCCTTCCATATCGTGTTCACGCGACACTGAATATCCTGAAGCTTCGCGAGCCTCTCCTTTGCAACGCTGAGCTCCAATGAGCTGAAAGCTTCCCGATGATTGTGCTGAGCCTGAGCTATGTCGATTTCGAGTATGCAACTCAATCTCGAGTATAGGTTTATCATTTTTCTGTGATAACTCGACAGGTGGACCATCTCGAAGACTTGAATCGGCAGAACCAACAGATCGTCGCGCTGAAGAAGCTCCTCTCGAGTTCCCGGAGCCGAGCAAGCCATCTCGGCTGGCGGCACGACGACGATCATCGATACTTGATTCGTTAGTTCGATTACCTCGGCGTCGTACAGTCTGTGCATATTTGAATCGTCGGAGCTCACGTTCATGTAGGAAAATAATCGGCGCGAAGTTGCTGAGATCATGTCGACGAAGAGTCTCTGATGTTCCGTCGGTTCGGCACACTCGTTAGCCGAATTTTCCTTCTCCTCGAGATCACGCTGCGTTACATCGATCGTATCGATTCTCGTGATTCGCTTCAGATATTCCCACTCTTCGCTGTAATTGAATGATAGTGCTGTATTAGTAAATAAACTTCTAGGTCGGTAACAAGAACTGCGCGGTTGAATGTGTTTGTTTTTAGTACTCACGCGGAAACGTGCGAATTGTCGCGAATCTTGCAATGCGGCAGAACATTCGGCGCTTTCGACGGTACGAAAACGTGAACGAGATCGACGCTGCTGCGCATCTTCAGATATCCGAGATATAGACCTCTCGTTAGTTTAATACTGCTTAATTGGTGATATGTCATTTGACTCTGTATACTGCCCATCAGTATATCAGCGACGTTGCCGTTCTCCTGGGCGATAATCTTTTTAATAACTTTGTTGAGCGGCAACCATCGACCGTTCAAGACTGACACGGATTTCGGATTCTTTATATAATTCACGGTCGATATAACTATTGTACCGTGGGAATCTCTGATTGGTTTGTAATATATCTGACCGAGATCTTGAACGCAGAGTGCTGTCTGCATCTGGGCCGCGGCTTGAAGAAGCTTCATTTTCAAGTGGTTCATCGAGCTTCCCTGACATTTTTCCATGTCTTGTCTCAGAGATTTAACGTCCTCCCACGTGCAAGCGACTTTCATCAGCCAGTGAAAATCGTTGTATATACAGCTTGGCGAATAAGTCTCGTCGACCTCGATTACCGGCAAAAAATCTTCATTCGTCACGAGTATCTTGTCCTCGTGATAGAACAGACTAGCTAGAAATATGCCGCGCTTGAGATTCTTTTGAAATTTGCTCGTTGCCGTGAACAATTGCTTTATCGTGGTTGTTTTCTTCTTGTGATTTCGACGCTGCAGCAACGCCGTTTGCTGGTTGTACTCGGGACGACGAATATCCGCGAAAACTGTCTCAAGTTGATCTAGACGATCGGAGTATCTTGGCAATTTACCCTCGACATCTCGCCAACCTTAAGTCGAAGAACAAACAATTATTTACAAATAATTCGATGAATTTTACTCGCAGAAAAAAGATTGGACCAAATATTTGTTCTTCGTGTTATACTCACTGCTTGGTGAGACGTGAGCTGGCGTCGAGTGTTTGAACCTGCTCCATCCCTTGATATTTCCAACGGCAGCTCTGAAGTGATATCGTTGAGCGTGAACGAGTCCGTCAATACGGCACTCCCAGTCCTTCACGTCCAACAATTCTTTCTCGTCCCGAACATTAGCAAATTCTTCGTTGGTGCACCATTGAACTTTGAATTTCGTTCCGATCGAGGTATCGTGAAGATCGGAAACTTGAAGCTTCAGAACTACCGATGTATTGCCAACAACGTCGACTGCTACGTGAAAATTTGTATCCGGTGGACCTTTAACGAAAAATGAGTTTATAGAATACTTCTTTAGGTTTTTTTTTTTTTACTATCAATGAAAATATGATGAAATTTGAGACTAACGGGCCTGATCGAATCCGAGCAACATTTTTCTAAGGGCTCGAACGCGTTTTTCCCACAGTGCTAGCTGTTTGTCCTCGACGATGTCATCGCACGCGGTCAAACTGTTGTGCGACGCCGAGAAACCGCTTCGACACGAACCGCCGTTCGGTGCCTCGAATATCGAACTTCCGGAAAGTGTTCCGCCGAGTTCCTGGACTCTTCGTTCTGCTGTTAATAGGAGAGAGCCCAAATGACTGCCGAGTGATTCCGACGATGCGACTGTTTTCGAAAAAAATTAAAAAATCTTGAAATATATGTTCTGCTTATATGCAAGTAATCTAACATTTTTCGAATGGCGAACTTATCGTTTCGATATACGAATACTCACACCGATTTCCTTCCTGAGCGCCGAAAGCAACGAGCATATTAGCCAACGCGCGATCGTTGTTTAGCACAGCTACGTCCAGAGACGACAGACCATCGCTGTTTACACTGCAAAAAAAAGATGTTAACGGAATGAAAAAATGAAGGATGTTTCAATGAAGTTTTCTATCAGAGACCAAAGCACAGAGTCCGAAATATTCAATTCTGCTGGACGTATCGAATTAAGGAAATATACGGTAATAAACGGTTAATTTTTATAGCTTCCCACACCTATTGACATCGACATCAGTTGATTCGAGAATCGTTCTCGCTTTGTCGAGACGACCGTGTTCCACGGCGGAAAACAGAGCTGAAAAAAGAGTCAAAGTAAATTTTGTTTCCAGTGCCCAACATAATGTTTCAGTTATACGAGACAGATTTGTTACATTCTCACCATGAATATTAATATTCAAGGACGGCTGGGCGGTCAATGGATTGATATTCGTCGTCAAGCTGCTGGATTGATTGCTGTGATGATGGTGTTTTTTCTTGCCGAAACCCTCTAAGAACTCCATTCCTTGGAACGTTTGCAATTCTATGAAATAGTTGATACATTGAAAATTTGTTAATAACGACATAGATAAGTCGATTCGGGCAATGCAAAAATGCTAACAATGTTGAAAGCGATTTCTTAATCTTTTTTTTCTGTGGAATCCAGCCGATGGTTCGGTAGGATAAATTATTGTATGGAAATTCTAATCGTTCATAAATGCAATTCGCGAAAATGAATATGGAATTATGTCTGCGCCAGGATAACGTACTAGTGCCGGTGGAGACGATGGCCAACAGTCCGCTATTTCCTCCTCGATTGTCGCTCGATTTTTCGTTATTTTTTTTACCACGGCTCGTTGTCGACGTTACACCAAAACGAAAGCTCGGCCCTCGTCTGACGAGCGGCCGCATTGCCGACGAAGACTCAGGGTCAGCGAATCTCGACGATTTTTCTCGCGTCGAATTGCAATCGTAACTCGGCAAACTCACGGCCGATCCTCCGTCGTCGATTCTCTCGACTGTGAGCTTCTCGACTGCTCCAGTGTCCGTTTGACCCACGACAATCGTTACTGGCGCGTTATTTTTTTCATTTTTGTTATTTTGCATATCGGTACTTTCAGTGCCGTTACACGCGTTTCCGTAATTGTCGATATCCTCCTCGGGATCGGCTCTGTACAGACAACCGGAAATCGACGTGTCGAACGAAGCGTCGAGATTGAAGGTCGGATTCTCGTAGGAATGCGACTCGTCGATGGGATTCAAGTAATTCTTTTCTATACTCGTCGCGTTATAATTATTGTATTTATTCGCCGGCTGATGGTAGAGCATCTTCGACGGATCGACGATCGTTTTATTATCGCGATATTTTCGTCTCGTTCTATTGTCGATCAACGACAATTTGTTCTTCACGTCCTGAACGATCGATCGAAGATCGTTCGACATTTCGTTTCTTCCTTGCCGCGATGCTTCCTCCTTCATTCGCGAGTATTCACAATTGAACGGACGATTCTCCGACGTATCGTCGACGGCTCTGTCGCGGCTCCAGTCGACGAGATTCGACTTCGTATCGACGTCCATTATACTGCGAATATTCGCGTGACTGCGAAACTTGCACATCAATTTCGCCGAAGCTCTGAACGATCTCGATCTCTTGAAAGTCGACGCTCTCGCGCTTGTTGAACGTTGCGAGACAAGATCCATCTTCGCTCCCGCATTGGCCGAACTTTTTCCGAGTTTCATCTCATTCGATCTTTCGAACGACTTTCGGTATTCAATGAATTATTTATTAAACTACGAGTATCTTGATTTATACTTTTTCATAAAAATTCGTATCATTTACGATAATATATTATATATTTTTTGAATCTTTGGTAAGTATAGTGAATGCTTTGGATTGAACGATCGGCATGTATTTTTTTTTGTTCCGTTATCCAACTTCGGTCTACTCAATCGTTATTCTTTGGGGTCGTTTTCAAAGCTCTGCAAAAAAATCGAGAAACGATAATAGAAACAATTCTTTTTTTCCTTCGGTAATAATCGAAACACTAATTTAAGTCGTATTTTCTGTATTTATCAGGGTTTAAATTCAATCTCTGTATTATCTGGAAAACACATATAACAGCTTCGCTTAATGACCCGAGGCGATTTTCCTTAATACGCACTATCGATTGTTATTAAAAAAAAATAGATAATGCACGGTGGTCATGTATTTATATATGGCTTCATAGAATCGACGATTGAAGCCAATGTTCTTCCATCAGTAGCGTCGGGTTCAGCATAACCGGAAGGCCGAATTTATTATTTACTTGCGGACGAGTCTTGCCGTCGTCTAGTGTACAATCGAGTACAATTCCCCGAGTCGACAATTGACGATTTACAAGGCTGAGACGAGCACGAGATTCTCTACTCCCTAACACTACTCAATTGTCCATCAAGAGTAGTACAACGCTTTGCTTTTGCCACATTCGAAAGTCTCGGCTGATAAAGCGAGATGGAAATACACAACGCTAACGTTACAACTGGACACGACTCGTTCCGAGTTTATTCATTCGATGATTGCGTCGTCATTCTCGTACGGAGCTTCCTCGCATCTCACTCCGAAGTGCTCTTGGAACACTGATTAAAATTATGTTGCTGTCGCGGTAGGGGGATTCGCCCGGATAATCAAGCAAACGGCATTGCTTATTGTTTTTCAATTTTTTTCATGATGTTTTGCATTTTTCTCGAATCCATCGGCGTTTGATAACAATTCCACAAAAAAAAAAAAAACATCGCTCGGGAACGGGCATTCGGATAAGTTCATTAGATAAGTGTCAACATAAACCATTCCCCAGAGTAAACTGTCTATCGTGTGTATGTTAGTAACGTGACTACCGTTATTTTTTTACTATACCGCTATCGCTCTAAGCTTCTGGGACCAGAGAAATCGCATGCAAATTTTTTTTCTATTCTACGCTTTATTTTTCCATCGAGTATATATCAAATCGTGCATTCGCTTTGAGTAATTACAAAAAAAAGTACATTGATCCATCGTGTCGTGTGTGGCGTGACGCGTAAATACAATCTGCAGTGCTTATGTGTTTTCCAGAAGAGACCAGATTCCTGATGTATACAGACGAATATACGGCATATAAAAAGAATCAGCTGAATAGGCAGAATAAGAAGAAAGAAGAATAAATGAATAAATATTATGCGTATGTGTTGTGTACGGCACCTGCTAGCGGGTGAGCTCCGAAAATTCGAATAATCCTCTACATTTTCGTCCTGCGCTATGAGCAAGATTCGTCCCGCGTAAAATTCTTGCGTTGGAAAACCGAGGTCGGAACGATACACACTAGTTGTACTGCACGCAGGTAGTTTCAGCCTATTCGTGTGACGCTCTACCAAGCCCAGCTGAATGTTCTTTCAAAAATAAACTATTTCTTTCATAAAATATTATATCCTTCAATATCGCAAAGTAATTAACACTTCAACACATATTATTCACTATTCACAATTGTTTCGCGATGCACTTGTTATAATTGTTCTATATCTCCGGTTCTTGAACTTGACGGTTTGCGAGTCGCGGTTGTTTCGGGATACGTTGGAAAACCCCCGTGTCGTCGTTCGACGTTACAGTTCGCCATTCTTTCCTGTTTGTTTGTCGGTCAAATACTCGAGGCGTTCTTTTATCCTTCGAAACTGTGACGTCGTCTTGTTCGTGATTTTTCCATGTAATATATACGTATATACAGATATTTGTTTCTTTTTTTCTTTTTCATGCGTCGCTACCGGTTTCGTAATTTATCCGCGAGAAGCCCTTACACTTGTACGACCGATGTGTTACTGTGCGCGATGCTTGGGGCCATTCTGCCAGAGCTCCGACAGCCATTATACTATACTACAATATGCAGTATAGTGTAGTTAGTACACATGGTGGAAGCGTCACTCCTCTCCCGAGTAACAGCTGCCTTTCCTTTCCCCACTACTGTCGGTAGACCGACAGTCCCAGAGGGCCTCATTGCCATTGCTATAGTCAAACGCGCGTATAACAACCCGTACTATACTGTAAAACCCCCTACCGACCGTTGTCGTCGTTTTTCCCCCACTCCGCGTGTACCGATTAGTCGACCGAAACGATTCTTCTCGGATTCACGAGGACTCCCGAATTCGTACCGCACTCGGGAACGTAAATATAACGTTCGATAATTGTTAGCGTTGCAATTATTTGTAGGCGTCAAAGTATGTACAATAATAACATGAACTAGATAGAGGCTAACGAATCAAGAAAGTTCTGTTGGACCCAATGATCTCCGAAACTCTGAACGCGCGAAGTCGACTCCGGTAAATCCAGTTCTCAAAGCACTTTTGGAGCTTCACTGAAATCGGGCCTCTCTCCAGAGCGTAGGACCCATTTAGTCGACCGAGGGCGATTTTAACCAAGCTCGTTTCATTGTACAGATTATCTGAGAATGCAACGACACGTGGCCAGGATTAGCAACGCGGAGAGCATTAACACAAGAAATTTGCATAGAGCCTCCTTTGCTATTCCTCGGTTTTAGAGACGAGAGAATTAATAGATCTTGGAAATTCTGTTGTTTTATTTCCTCGTCTTAACTCATTCATACGCTTTTTTTAATGAAAAAAATGGATAAAAAGTCGTTCATTCATTATTTTTTTTAATAAAGAGGTCATTGATACGCGCGTCGCTGAAATAATACACCGATCGCGAATTCTAAGCAAACGATTCTCGGAAGTCGGAAATAACCGTAATTAACTAATAAAAGTCGACCGTGGGTAAAAAGAAAGTGCAAAACCGTCGCAATTAAAGGGGTGTTTAGGTGAAAACGTGAAAGATAATTACGTTCGCCTTGATCCTTAACGCGATGATGATGATGATTATGAGAAAACCATACAGTTTCTACTTTCTTTGCTTCCTTTCTCACAGCTGAGTCTCGGAATGCAACCGATTGATATATCATTCAATCGGCGTGATTCTTTTAATTGGACTCGAACATATTAGTATCTTTCACGGAGATGTAAAGCGCGAAGGATTTATGATATTATGCTGAATAAAAGACTGAAGGATTCAATTCATCTTGCGGTGCGCGATCAAACAGCCGTGAAAAAGATCGTACACCGGAATTCTTGAGTGGACCCCGGAGCAATGCAGAAACTCGCGATATATGTATCGGTAATAAAAATAAAAAAAACATCGCTAGCCACGATATATCCGAGTGAGAACAGCCGGGAACAACGGAGCATCTACTGGTAGCTGCCATCAGTTGGTTATAGTAGTTAGTTAGTTAGTTATAGTGTAGTACGTGTTTTGAGTTTGGCAGTTCCGGCGGGCGAGAAGAGCACGGCAGCACAGCGCAGCTCAGCGAAACGGACCACGGGGCTCGCACGCGGACTACCAATACGCGCGTGCTGTGCGCATACATACCCGCGAATAACTATTTTTTTAAGCCCGTAACGTTAAGATTTTCGGTACTACCGAAAATCATCGTGTGTTACATTCTGTTTTACGAGTACGTAAAGTCAAGAGTACATCTTGGGTGTGCCGAGAGTGTGATAAATATGGCGAACAGCGTGGCACCGGACTCGTGGGAACAGCAGGCGGACAGCGGGGATACCGCTACCGCCGAAGGCAAGTTCATCGAGGGCAAGTTTTCGACTCTCAACGTCAATGCAGCGGAATTCGTGCCTTCCTTCTGCATAAACTCTTTGCCGGATAACAGCAATGCGACGCCGGCTTATCCCTCCGATGGTGGTGCGGACACGCCAGCCGTTAATACAACCGCGACCACCTTCGTACCTCCTGAAACTCATCACGGTTAGTTTTCTCTTTGCTGCTGGCCGCGTTGCCCGCTGCCTGTATCAGCGATTAGATTCAATCTCTTGTCGCCGCTTTCACGTTTTTTCATCGCTCGCAAAACACCCTCCGCAACTCGAGCCTTTTTTTTTTTCTCTTTTGCCCAATTCTCGTGACCCCCCACCGTTCCCCCCCTCCGCGCCTTTTTGCAATCGAGACCCCAATTTCTTTTTTTTTCCTAACGTTCTTTTGTTTCTTTTATCATCCACGTTATCATTTGTTTTATTTTCGTTGAAAAAAAAAAAAGAAAGAAACCCCCTCCACACACAAACACAACACTTTCCCTTCCTATGGCCGTTTTCTCAATATTTTAATATTATTTTTTTGTCAATATATTATTATTTTTTTTTTTGGTTGAGTTAATTTTGCCGAGTGTCAAGTTGTTTGGCGATTATAATTTTTTTGCTCGACGTCTGACAATTCGAATGGATTATATTGGCGCTGTCGAGGCGCAGCGTGAACTCGTCGAGTTGTGTAACAGCTGTGACGCATTCGTAGGCGCTGCGACGCCAGCTCTGCCGCCCGATCCCGTTGACGATCGAGTCGAAGAACCGCCCGCCGGTGGAGGGGCTCCGCCTTCCAATTCCTCCGAATCTGTGCATCTGGCAGAATCCGACGGAGAACAGACTAACACCAGTCCGAGACACCAGCCGGCGGATTCGTGGGAAGAAGCGGCGGTCGACGGGGATCCTTTGCTGACGCCCGAAAATGAAGAAGCTGACGCCGAAGACGACGAAGAGGCCGTCGTCAAAATACCCAAGAAGAAAATTATCAAAGTAGCAGAGGATACCAAGAGTAAAAAGGAACACGTCAACGTTGTCTTCATCGGTCACGTCGGTGAGTAAACAATGCCGAACCATCCAAACGAATCAGTTGTCTTACGAACGGAGAGAGGAGAACAAAAGAGAATGAAGAGTAAACAAATCTTAATGTTTTTTCTCGACAGACGCGGGAAAGTCAACTATAGGTGGGCAAATAATGGCACTGACCGGTATGGTGGACAAGAGAACATTGGAGAAATACGAAAGAGAGGCCAAGGAGAGAAGTAGAGAGACGTGGTATCTCAGCTGGGCGCTCGACACGAATCAGGAGGAGAGAGAGAAAGGAAAAACCGTTGAGGTCGGCAGAGCGTACTTCGAGACGGAAAGAAAGCATTTCACGATTCTCGATGCGCCCGGACACAAGAGTTTCGTGCCGAACATGATCGGCGGTGCGGCACAGGCCGATCTCGCCGTTCTCGTTATATCGGCGCGAAAGGGCGAATTCGAGACTGGTTTCGATCGGGGCGGACAGACGAGAGAGCACGCTATGCTCGCAAAAACAGCGGGAGTCAAACATTTGGTTGTTCTAGTTAATAAAATGGATGATCCGACGGTCGAATGGGACGAGGGAAGATACAACGAGTGCAGGTTAGTAGTCACGATGAATTCCAGTATCGACGCGATGATGAGCGGCCAATAATCGTTTCTTTTTTTTTTTTTTTTCCCAATATCCATTTGACAGAGACAAAATATTGCCGTATCTACGAAAATTGGGCTTCAATCCGGCCAAGGATCTGACGTTTATGCCGGTGTCGGGACAGCTCGGTATCGGCCTGAAAGACGGTATACCCGAGAGCCTTTGCGACTGGTACAAGGGTCCACCCTTCATACCGTTCATCGACTCTCTGCCGTCGTTGAATCGCAAGAGCAACGGCCCGTTCATAATGCCGATAGTGGACAAATACAAGGACATGGGTACAGTCGTTATGGGAAAAGTCGAGGCTGGTGAAGCGAGAAAAGGCCAGGCATTGCTCGTCATGCCAAACAGGGTAATTTTTAATAGACATGATTATTCTTCCCCTAAGACGCGACGAAATTAGTACGTTCGTTACTCAGACGTATGCGTTCTGTTTTACTCACGCAGACGGCGGTGATAGTCGATCAACTGTGGTCCGACGACGAGGAAGTAACGTCCGTAAGTCCTGGCGAAAACGTCAAGATCAAACTAAAGGGTATCGAGGAGGAGGACGTTAGTCCGGGTTTCGTACTATGCGACGGCAACAATCCGATAAAGACGGGAAAAATCTTTGATGCCCAAGTCGTTATCCTGGAACACAAGAGTATCATATGCGCGGGTTACAGTGCGGTAATGCACATTCACTGCGCGGCCGAGGAGGTCACGGTAAAGGCACTAATATGTCTGGTAGACAAAAAAACGGGCGACAAGAGCAAAACGCGACCGAGGTTCGTCAAACAGGATCAGGTTGCGATAATGAGAATCGAGTGCGCGGGAGTAATTTGCCTTGAAAAATTTAAACTCTTTCCACAAATGGGACGGTTCACCCTCAGGGACGAAAGTGAGTATTCGACGTTATGATGAATTTTTTTATTACTTTTATTGCCATTATTCGGATCGACACGACGGTTTTTTCTTTTATTTGTGTGATCTTTCCAGATAAAACTATTGCTATCGGCAAGGTGCTGAAGGTGGTCGAGTAAGCTTGCTCAACGTCGATTGTTGCTCGATTTTTTCAATAAATATTATGTGCACTGTCGCGAGACACGGCAGTCGGACGAACTCATGCATAGAAAAAAAAAACAACGACGCAAGCCCCCTACTCTAAAAACACGATTGGTAAACCGGTGGCAGACCCGATTTAACGACGATGACCTACCGATTGGAATGATCGGATTGCCGGAATAGCCTCATTTACCCCGGATGCACCGCCGCGTACACGTACGCTTAATCATTGTTCAGATACAAAACGTTACGAAAAATTCGCGCATCAATCATACAAGAAGAAGACACTTTTTACCGATTGGCATACTATGTGGAACACACACAAACATATACTCACGGAAAACAAACAAAAACTCAAAACACGCATTGATCGCACATAGAAAAATATACGTACAAACGACGATACAGATACACAGGGATGGAATACGTGTGTACGTGCAGAGATTATAATACAGTTGAGACGATAACTGTAAATAGAACAAGAAAGCGATCAAATCGAAAAAATCACACACAACACACACGCGCCGTTAAACTTACGTACGCTTTTTCCTCACATGGCAATTTTTTTCGACAAGTGCAATTTGTCCGTGACGCATACATCTGTTGCTGCGCCTCGAACATAAGAAGCTAGATATGTAAATACTTGTCGAACGTCGTCGAGCGGCATCTTGTATCGGGGTATTGATACAATTAATAACTGAGAAATAATAAATGAAAAAAAAAAAAAGAATAAAAACTAAAAATATAAAAAGGTAAGAATTTTTTCAACAATGTAAAAGCGATATTTTTGTTCGTTCGAGTCACGCGAAATGAACGATGTAAAGTGAAATATTGATATAAAAGAGTAATCTAAGGAAGAACTATTATTATTATTATTATTATTATTGTCATTATTGCTATGTTTAGTACTAATTACCGAATTGGCGGGTAAGAGGTGAACAAAAAAAACAAAATAAAAAATTATCCAGTTATGCGACTACATAGTGTTACACAACAATGAATAATTATTGGATGATTATATTACCATGATTATTATTATTATTGTACTGTTTCTCATTTTATTGCCATTAAAAAACAACTTTACAAGAAAAATTATATTTTCTCAGAAGATGATGAATTAATTAACGATTCAATCGAATGACATATTCACAGTTAACTTATTGCTTGCGAGCACTTTTTCATTTGGAAAAAAAAGACAACGGAATTGGATATTCCGACTAACATGTCTTATAACAAGTTTGATGGCACCGAAATTAACGAAGCTGATTATTAACCAAACTGCGGCAATTTTAATTTTCGTATCGTTTGAAAATGGTACTCGCCGTTGACGCCAGAAGACAGTTTGGCGCTGGGTACGCTGTGTGCCAACTGTACAACGAGAAATTCGAGCGAAAGGGGACGACGTCGGGTGGGTACGAAAGCAGAAAAGAGACGCGCGGCCAGTGACGAGTGCACCAGCAGGCAGGGAGGCAGTTGTGTTGTTGCATGTGCATATGCGGGCCATTCGGTGCGATATTACAATCGACAAAAGATTTTTTCGTCAATCGTATTGAGAGCTGATCGTCGTCGATCAAAGTTAGCATGACGGCTCACGATCAGATGCGAGCTATGCTCGATCAATTGATGGGCACTGGACGTAACGGTGAGTACAAAATGAAGTGTAAAAAATTGTGCGATCCTAAGGGGGGGTGGGGGTTTATCGCGAAGCGCGTACGACCGACGAGCGAAGAAGCAGCGCGATTACGCGCGCCGTTCCAAGATGGTGACGGCCGTCCCACCGCTTCGCGCTTCGATCAACGCCGCATCTCTCGTTTTTCCAACGCAATTCCCTGATGAATGTTTATCGTTATTTTTTGTTCCTTTCAGGTGAGAATAACAAATTTCAAGTGAAATACTCCGATCCGAAGGTCTGCAAGAGCTTCCTGCTAGCATGCTGCCCGCACGAGATCTTATCGTCGACGGTGAGTACCTACGAATTATTGCGACGAATAAACACGAAACTGACAAACGCTATTACGAAAAAAAAAACGCTCTCTGTGCCTATTTCTTCATATTTTTTTTTTTTTTTAATTCTTTTTAACATAAGATTATTGAAGACGAATTTATATATATACTTGTAAACGCGTGTTCGGCACGCGCCGACAAACTGTTTCTCGACGATCATGCGCCGCTACCAATCGCAAAAAATCAAAATATATTCAAGTTCCGATACAATGCATCTCAGCACGGAGAAGCTTGACCGACGCACAGCCAGAGACCAGTATGAGATATGATTAGCTTAGGTTCCTCAGGAGTCGACAGCTCCGTAATTTGTTGTCGTATAAATGTGTTATCATCGAGATTCGTTTCCTCAAGAGCACTCGTGCAACTGCCGTGTGGCCGCGAGGCCTGATACATGATCTACGCTATGCAGAGAGCAAAAATCTTTCCTCTTCGGCTGCGTTCCCAAGTCCATTGAGACGGTGTTTGAAAAAATATATATTGAAAAATTGTTGAATAAAATTTGGAAGATAAAAAGTGGAAAAAAAATTATTCACAATAATGATAATGCATTCGGCTGAAAGATAATTTGACAGTGACGGACTAATGGACCATTACGCTGCACTTCTATTTCCAGAGTGTCTGGATAAACGAATTACAATCCGAATCATTGGACAATATCGTTGATAATATTGTCCAATCGTGTTGTTGTACTCTTGTCACTATCGCACACGCGTTACTGTAAGTACTAAAAAAAAAAAATCAAAAAACAAAAAACCAAGAAATGCAATTGAATGAAATGAAAAAAAAAACACGAAAATAACGAACAAATGAAAAGGCTATAAGGACGTACGTATTACATCTATCACATTGTTCTCTATTTAACATAATTCAAGCACTTTGGGTACTCGTAATTTTTTGACCTTGAGATAATACGTGTATTCGTTGATCCGCGACTCGCACTTCGAGCCCTGTCTTCTCGTCGCACACGTGCGTGTGTGACGACGCTTGTGACGGTGACGAGCGGTAATCGCGCTGTCGAAACGCAATGTTTTTTTTCTTTCTTTCATTTTTTACAAAAAAAAAAAAGAAAAAAACGAATATTGTCGTAAACTCTGACTCTTCTACGCCGCATATCGGTGAGTAGCCGTTAAACAATTTGATTTTTCCTCCCTCCCGCCCACAAACGATTTACTCGCTCGTCGCTTCTCACTAATAATGCCGTTTACCGGGGGATGATAGGACTGTAAATGGTTTCGTATACGTGAGTATATTAATATTCGAGTCTTCGACTCTGGAAGATGTGGAAAACACACAAGCGCGCGTGTGGAAAACAATTCAACCAATCTGTAAGTAAGAAACGTAATATTGCCCAAAACAACAACTGTCGTGAAGAACGAAATAGTAGTAAATTAAAATGGAAAGAACCAACCACGCGCTCGACTTCGTAATCCATCTCGACCGGAATAAAATCTACAAAACAGTCGATATAATCGTAATCGGGGCCGATTTTACGTTTGTCTTTCCGCGTTTAACGATCGCGAACACGAGTGGACGGTAACACGATTTTGTATAAATTTCTAATCGGTGCCGGTCCGACAGAATCTTCTTTGATGCATGCCCATGAGACGAAAGACATGTTTTCTTTTAACAAGATTCACAACCGTCGCGTTTTTCATTGCCGGTTATCTTTGAATAATATAATACATAATAGTTTGCATATCATCGTGCATAAAAATACAGAAAGAGAGCAGAGAGTGAGAGTCTTGCCGGAAGCCCGCGACACGTCAACGAGACAGTGTCATTGCGAAAATTCTCCCAGCGTCGTTAATATGTACGTATTGAAGTCGATTAATTAGGTAAGACGTGATCGGCATCAATGTGTACCGATACGTGTAAGATTTTTAATGTAAAATAATGATGATTAATAATTTACCTTTTGATGATATTACTCTGCAATAATAAAATAAGTTGGCTGTAAGTTGTCTTCATAGCACATGTCACCAAAAAAACATTGTAAAATTAAGGTGTGTGTGCTGATTGTAGCATCGTTGCCATCGCATTCTCGCGTCAGGCGGAGAGGTCTTGCCACTCTTGTAAGTGAAACTCAACAAAACTATCTCTATTCTATAGGCATTATTACGTTTCTCTGTTCAATCGTAAGGTATATTTCGTACGATGAATCCGATAGTTCACACACGTCTAAAAAAAAAAAAGAAAAAAAAAATAGCTCGTTTTTTTAAACAATTACAATATGACAATAATGCTCCCGTGAGAAACAGAGAGTGACGAGACGGAGAAACAATTGAGAGAACAAAAAAATAAAAGAAAAACGGTTAATGGTTAATGAGAGTAGCGTGGAGGAGCGTCCTATCTATCCGTGAGGAGCTCCCCGTGAACGATTCTCCATTGCTCACGAATCGTTGTTTGATGCAAATATCCTGGTTACTATAGTGTAGTAGCATTTTCATTAGTATGTTTTTCCATCGGAATAATCAAGGATGACCGTTCAAGTCCTAGTATGATTTCGTCGCGGGGCCTAAAGATTTTTACAAGTGGTAAGGATGTTACACCTCCTCGAGCTCGTATCTCACTAATATCTTTATGATTTGTCAATCGTAGCGCATGGACCTGGGAGATTGCCCCCAGATTCACGACTTGGCCCTACGGGCCGACTACGAGGCCGCCCAGAAGAAGAAGGACCACTTCTATGACATTGACGTGAGTTATCGAGAAAGTAATATTGAATAATCGTCGAGCCTGCCAGGGACCGCATAAATGTTAACATTGTTTTATTTTCTTTCCACAGGCAATGGAACACCTTCAGAATTTCATCGCTGATTGCGATCGTCGGACCGAGCAAGCCAAGCAACGGCTCGCCGAGACACAGGAAGAATTGAGCGCGGAAGTGGCTGCGAAAGCGAACAACGTTCATGTTCTCGCCGAGGAGATAGGAAAGAAATTGGCAAAGGCCGAGCAGCTAGGCGAGGAGGGCTTCGTCGAGGAATCGATGAAATTGATGGGCGAGATCGACGAGTTGCGAAAGAAGAAAAACGAGGCCGAGCAGGAGTATCGCAACAGCATGCCGGCGTCGAGTTATCAGCAGCAAAAATTGCGCGTGTGCGAAGTGTGCAGCGCTTATCTCGGTATTCACGACAACGACAGACGACTAGCCGATCATTTCGGTGGCAAGCTTCATCTTGGGTTCATCAAGATACGTGAGAAACTTGCGGAGCTCGAGAAAACCGTCGAGGATCGACGCAAGGAGAAACGCGAGACGATGATGGACAGGGACAGGCAGCGAGACAGGGATAGGGATCGGGAGAGGGAAGATCGGGACAGAGAGCGGGATCGATCGGACAGGAGTAGAGGCGGCGGGCTTGGATATCGGGAACGTGAACGCGATCGTGATCGTGAGCGCGATCGACGGGACCGGGAGCGAAGACGATCGCGATCACGGAGCCGTAGCCGTGGCAAGAGGTTCGTAATATTTTCGTCTATATCCGCATCATCTCCATCCATTCTTTTCTGCCGTATTTACTAATAGATTTTCTTTTTAACGATCGCAGATCAAGACGTTCGCGCAGCGGCAGTCGCGGTCGTCGTTCACGTTCGCGTCGGAGCGGATCCAACGATCGAAAAAGATAAGAGAAAGAACCGGACGATCGACAACTTCGCAACCTATATCCGAGATCATCGACTCTCAAGTTAATCGAGTAGTCCCCGTCGTTCACTCGTCGCGGTTCATCCACCACCACCAACGCCCCCACTACCCCTCCCCCATATAAGTATGAAATAAGCGTGAATTTCATATTCTTCAAATATGAATGCTCACTTGTGTCGGAACAAACAAAAAAAAATCGTAGACACGCGCGTACACTCGCGAAACGCGATCTCTCGCGATTGCTGTTCTCCACAATCTCACCCTATTTGTTCGTCATAGAAACAAATAACGGTTACGATAATTTATAAATATTGTTTTGTTCGAAGATCATCGATAACGGGATCGAAAGTAATTAATTACATACTCGGACAATTATATGTGAGTAATACTGATTTCCATAATACGATTCGTAAGCAACCTTCACGCCCCTTTCTTCGATATACAGAAAATCATTTATATTCATGGGTGTATATTCAATTGGTTTAACTTGACATATTATTGCTGATTATTATCATTGTCTGCTGTAAATAAACTTAGTTTTCCTGAAACGTCGGAAAATGTTCGTACCTTTGCATGCTTGTGATCTAAATCTCGTCAACGTGCAGCCGTGTTTTTCAAGAATACCTTCGCAACCTTCGATATTTCCTTTGGTTTATTCGTTTAATCAAATACAAATCGAATGTAATAATCCTTCGCTCCGACGCGACATTCAGACGTTTGTCATCAAATGCTTCTGAATGCGATTGTGCCTGTGCCAACAACCCACAATCCGAGACCAGAGCAACTGGAGGCCAATCTTTTCACCGCCCCGCTGTTGTTTACTGTAGACGTTCAGGTAAATGCCCAGTAAAACGAGCAAACCCGACCATAAATATTGAAATGTAAACGGTTTGTAGAAAAAGAGAAAGCTTATTATTATCGTCACGGCTTTTCGGCACGTTGTGACGGTGGCTGCGACGAATGCGCCGCAACACTGTACAAGCGTCAGCACTATCTGAACGCCGAGATAACCGGAGAGAGAGAAGAGCAGAGCGTATCCGTAAGTCTCCACCGGATGCTGAAAAACAATCGCAACGATAAAAGACATCAAAGTTTTCTGCAAATTTTAAAGCGCGAAGAAAATGGCCAAAACTCTCTTTACCTCTGAGCAAAAAGCTGCACCCTTTGTCAATTCACCGGTAGTTACGAGTAATACGAACAAGTATACAAATCCAATACTGTACGAATACAATACGACTTCCGTGTTCGTGGCTTTGTACTGCCGCATGGCTTTCTCCTGCAAATTGCCGATAACCGCGTCGCACAATAAAGCGCAACTTATCATCGCGACGCCAATGATATCGAAACGCGGCGAGATCATACTATCAGCGAGGGTGAACAATACGAGACCCACGCACAATAGACCGGCGGCAATGAAATCTAATACCCCGTATTTCTTCCCCTGTATAAGAATACTGCCTATGAGCACCGGAATCAATTTGCAGCATTTGAATATCACCTGGAACAAAAAGATGTATTATCATTTTCTTTGTTCCATTTCTTTTTTAAATTAATCTATAAATGTTCTTACTTGTGTAGGATAGTTCAGATATCCCAGAGAAGAATTGGAAAAACCCATTGTACCGAGAGTGAGCAATGCGAGAGCCATATAAGTTCCGAGTGGAATTCTTCTTGAAACTCCTCTCAGATGCGACTCGAACCATGCGAATATTGTATAATAAGCAAACTGCACTAGAGTCAAGTACCAGCCGAAGGGCCTGAAACCTTCCAAGGTGAATATGAGCTCCTGAAGGTATCCGTACAGTATAAAGAAGAAAAATACTCCGGCGGAGCACCACAACAGTTGTGCTTTTTCGCTCTTGTTGTGGAGATTGAAGCAGAGAAATTTGATGGTATTTCCATTTCCCGTTGTGCTCTTGTAACCTGTAGAAAAATTAGGAAAATCGTGAATAGAAATACGTCGAAAAGAACAAAATATGCTCTATAAGCAGGAAAAGTGATGCTTCCTACCTAAATCGTCTTTGTAGGGTCCCTTGTGCGACATTGTTGTAGCTCTCGTTGACAACTTTATTGAATACTGTTGAAATGCTTCGTCATTTTTCACCGGAGTAAATTTTCATGTTAAAAACATTAACCGATGGATATTCGCGAGCATAGAGGAATCCTTAATCGTAACCGAGAACTCAACATGCATGGATGCATCGATTTCGGAGCGTCCGCCGAATCTCGAGAAATCTCACTTGTTTGGTGATTACAACCGGAGATCTTCTCGCTACATTATTTGCGGCATGCGGTCCATTAGAAGGAGAGGTAAATGAACGTCGCGAAATTCGCCGGTTGTTGCCGTTGCACATATGCAAGGACGTGGTCCGTCCTTGATTTGCTTAATTCTCCGTCTAGCTCGAACTGGCTCGAAGTATCGAGGTTATGTATTCAAGAAGCGAGTGTTTGTTGGTGAACTCGAGGGGTCGCTAGCTGTCTAAGCCGGGGATACACGAGAAGCGCTATCTTGTTGAAGATTTTCTGCTCATCGGTGCCTCGAACGTAACACGTGTTGGGTCGTATTGTACCGTTCATTTAAAGAGGTAGAGAGGCATAGTAGTTTCGTCACGAAAAAAAAAAGAAAAAAAAATCGGAGTTCTCGTCACAAACACGTAAGATCATTTCGATGTTGATACATAATTTAACGTGTTTTGAAAGAAATATATAAATGCCGAGAGTATCGACGAACGACGTTGTGTCGCGGAGAGTTTATTTCTTTCGACCGAGAAACAAAAATATCGCAGATACGTTTGTAATAACAAAGACGTAACAATCGCGTAAAGCACGTACTGGTACGAGCAAGAATGAGCTGGCAGATTCATCGTTCAACGTTCATTGTTTTCAAGACTATCGTATTGTTCGTCAGCAATACGCGCGGACGGGAGGCGTCGAACGTTATCTATCGATGTCCAGCGAGTTTTTTTTTTCTCATTCTCGTTGAATTTATGCCGATACGTTCCTCCGTGATAATCATAACCTGCATAGCTATAGATCGCGATGTTTCATAACCTCCGTCAATCGGGAGAATAACATATTGTTGCTGACTTGCTGTCGCGTGTCGTTCGGCGGTTAATGGTTTTTTTTTTAGTATTCCCAGCGTTATCTCGGTATCGACAATTTCTTCACGCCTCAGTGACGCTTCGTCGCGTTAAAAAAAAAAAATAACGCGCTGATATAGAATAGATTCCACAACATCGTGCAACTATTCTAATTGATAATTCATCCTCTTGTGTATTTCAGATTAGAAAAAAAAGGCTCGGTGACGAAGATCGGCGGTAAATTTAGTTTCGCTTCTCCCCTCCCCTCCCCCTCCGAGGCTGTCATAGAGAACGATAAAGTCTGGCGTCGAGCGAGGTTGCAAAAAGTGTGAGAAAAAAGCAAATATCGTAAAGGAAGATCGGGGACATCGCCAGGGGAGCTCTATGTCAGCCACATTAGCTTTGACGAGCCTGTCTTTAGTTCGCAACAAAAATTCTACATCCTGTCGCGCGAAACACTGTAGAATCGATTATAGAACATTAATAAGACGTCAGAGACAGTATGCGCAACGAAATCGCAGCTGCTGTGCTGTTCTTAGTACAGCTGATAGAAAAAAACGAAAAATTTAGTCCCGAACAGCTGGAATGCTTCAGATCTCGTCTGATAGAATTATTGACCGAACGCTTCAAGAATCACTGGTTTCCGGATAAACCTTTCAAAGGACAAGGCTATAGATGTATAAGAGTCAACGGGCATAGCCGAAGAGACTCGACCTTGGAGAGTGCCGCCAACGCCGCCGGAGTTAAATACGAAGATTTGTCTCTGCCCGTTGAACTGACGCTTTGGGTGGATCCTAGAGAAGTTTGCTGTCGTTTCGGCGAGAGCAAAGGTTCGTACTGCACATTGGCTTCATTCGACAAGGACAACGTAACGTCTGTACACGAAGACAAGGAGAACAGCAACAAGGAGAACAGGCCTGACGAGGGATCTAGCAAAATTCAGGTTGATAATCTTCTCCTTTTCTTCTTTCTCGTCCTTTGTTTTTGAATTTACGCATATTTTCTCATTAATATTCGACTCGTTTTTTTGATGAACAGAAGAACCCAACAACTTCAAACATGGAACAATCACACAAGCCAAAGCCATTGGGCTCGTCGAATCAAAATCAACAACAGCAACACGCGAATAACGGTACAGGTAGGCGACGAAATTTGAATAGTCCGCGTCCTCATCTGACGAGAAATCGTTCATGGTTCAACCACTCCTTCAGCATGGGTTTTGCTCCCCATCCGATGAATCAACCCTGGTACAGCGTAATGCCTCCTCACTTCCTTGGTGGCCCATCACCCCCACCATTCATGGGCCATCGGGGTAGCAAGTGGGTTCATCCTTCCTCATATCCCGCAGGATTCACCCGTTTTCATCACTGGTCCCCAAAAACCCTCAAAGTATAAAGACACAAGAAAGAAAGAAAACTATCAAAGTTCGAGCCTAAAACTAATCTGTTCCTAATTAGATTAATCTTTTTCCTATATATTTCTCGAAATATTTTTCACATGTGAACTGGACACCGTTAGATGAGTACGCGTTTGCACTATTTGCAAATAGCGACGGATCAAATACGAATTAATAATCTACACGATGTATACAATAACGAAAAAAGAAAAATGAACAAAAAAAAACCTAATTGTACTCGGTACTTTTGTCGATTACTAAGCGATAACGCAACACAATCGGCATCGAGATGCCTTTGATTAAGCGATTTAGATGTGTCGAAATTAGGAGCAGAATTTGGGATCAATTTTCTGTATAAACGACCTTGTTCGAAACCCGACAAAGGATAACGATTTTTATATTGCTAAAATACATGTTGCATTATTACATGTTATAATTATAGATGGTTCGAAAGAGAAAAAAAAACGAAAAAAAAGAGAAAAAAATCATAGATTGAGTCTATCTCCGAATGCAAAATTGCTTGCGGAGGGAATAGCCATCCGCGAATTAAAAGCCATGGAAATTTTGGCTCGCGCAGACGCAATTATTAGTTATTTAAATGAACTAGCAACAAAACAAACGATTTGTGTGATATGCATATACTGTCCTGCTGAGCTTAAAACGTTAAATAACAGATTTGTTTCGTTGAATGTATAAGGGGTTGAATTAGTGAAATATGTGTTTCGATAGACTTTATTATGTTAAACGTAACGCAAGTATCGGATATATGCTTTAATGAAACTGAAACGGCAAAAAAAAAAGAAAAGTTGAAAGCTCACCTCGACGAAATCTTTATAAAAATGAAGCATCGTATTAGAATCGAGTTGACGCAACCGTGGTCTTGTCGTTCTTGCATCTCTTCTCTGTTTTTCTCGTTGTCTTAGAGAAACTTTCGTATTTCGTTGTTACTTGATGCACCGACGTATCATGTGATTCAACGATTGCAATTACTTTTTGCTTGACTGATGCCGCAATGGGTTTTTCGCGAGAAGAGTCGTTTGAAAGAGAAGAAAAAACAAACCCTATTTATTTATATTCAATCAACCCGGTCTATGACATGTAAATATATTAACGGCTGAGCGGGCCAATGTTCAACAGACAGTTATTGTAAATTTGTTTTACGATCATCAAATCGGTCGGTATTTTAATCGCTAATGTGGGACAGTTCCGGCAACAGATACTACGTCGACAGATCGTCAAGATTTTATTAACGAATATATTTCATTATCGCCATTCTGCTGCGAACTAAATGTTGAGTCGAAACGGTACCGATGTTTAATTGTTCCAAAAAAATTATTTATGACTCGTCGCGACGAGGTCAAGTTATTGCGTTACCAAATGAATGTTACTCAGCCACATAACGTAACGATGCTGCAGTGTCTAACGCCGACCGTCTTTATCATGAAAAATTCTACAGCTCGACGCGAGACATTGCACTCATTTGCGGAATGGTCAAATTTTTATTATTGCAATATTATGTAGAGAAGGATGGACGAGGGTATAGAACTCATTGTAGATAATAAGGACAAAGCAAGGTTGCATTCGGATATGTTAACAAATATATATATAGGAAATTATAATTTTTATTTGTTGCGGGGCTATCGTATCCCTTTTGCTTCATTGCCTCATATTTGGCCTATCAACATTCTGGAATCACCCACAACGTTTGCATTTGGTAGTACTGACAATTAACTGAAGAAAGAGATGTTTATTAAGCGATTTTCCTTTTCTATTATACATTATCGTATCACCGCTATATATCTTTGAAACACTGATGCGTGATGCAACAATTATTCATTCACACTTGGAGCGTTGACGTCGTGTCTAGTGTTTTATAAAAAAAAAATTATTGTAACGTAAGCAGATTAGTGTCGAGATGTTTCACGTTGTAAGCGCGTCGAAGGAAACGAGTTAGTTGATACGAAAAAGCCAATCAAACATATGAAGCAAGGGTCGAAAATTGCAATCTGGTGTTCTTATTGTTTTTGTTTTTCTTTTTTGTTGTTTTCGTTCGAGTATAACGATATACGCGCGCGAAGCTGCGTAAGAACTTCGCGCAGAAATTTCGAAACGATGAAAAGAGTGTTGTAAACGATTTATTTAAAAACGACGAAAGTAATTATACTACTATGAAGCCATTATCGAAAAATCTCCGAAGGAGTCAAATGTACTGAAAAACAAATAATGAAAAATCATTCTTATAATAATATAACGAATTTTACATGCTACTCTGCTGGTCAACACAAAATATTATCAAACGCGGTTGCGAATATATGTTCAGTGGATAACTATATTATGTTTTTTTTTCGCGGCATCGATGGGATGTGTGCGTACGATTTATTATTATTATTATCATATTTTTTAAATAAAACAAACAAATGGTGGATCGACTTTAATTTTTCTTCGTTATGGCATGTGGTTACTGATTTTTATGCTGTCGTAACGAAAATTATACGGTTATTTGAGCAAATATATATATATATACATATAAATATATATTATATTAATGTTAGTCGCAATAACAATGTGTTAATATGTCACTGCGTATAGAATGCGATAGGGTTCATCAATAAATAGTTTTGCAAATTGGACATACGTTTTTTAACAATTTATTTCGCCGTTTGTACGTAATTTTCGTAATAAGCCGCCGCTACGCCTGTTTTCCATCGTCGTCGATGTAATAAACGATTAAACATCTTCGGTGCGGACTTACCGGAAATAACCAGATACGACGAGAACGATTCGAAAACGTCGCGCCGTGTATCACGGTCAGAAGGAAAAACATGTCGGCCTTCCGGCTGATTGTCTTCAGACCATTTCTAAGAGGCACTATTTTGATAATTCGTTTACCAGGTGAGTTAACCCTGAATATTTTCCAGAAATATCGCCAAATACATCGATCGACGACAGCATTTGCGTTGAATCAACCCATCGGTACGTAAATGACACGCAGTAATTTTTTTCACGAAAAAACAAGTTGCATCATCGAAATTTCATTCATTTGAAAAATTATTTTCGTCGTGGATAACCTCTTTCGTAAGCAAAACCAACGAAACGAAACGTTTATTTCGTTATTGCAGATCGCGGGATGCAGCAGTAGAATGTTCGTCTATTCGGTGCGGAAAGCCAAAGAAATACATGGGACTGTCGCCGCTCTTTCGTAACATCCTCCTAGGTGTTCCAGTGGGAATAACCTTTCTCGATACCGTGGGTTCCGTGGCGAGAGTCGAAGGAGTTTCCATGCAGCCCGCTCTCAATCCGGACGTCAAGCAAGCGGACTACGTGTTTCTCAATCATTGGACCGTCAGAAGTTACGATATACAACACGGCGATATAGTCATATTCGCTTCGCCAAAGTTCCCGAAGGAAAAATTGATAAAACGCGTGGTCGGCCTATCGGGAGATATCGTTGGGACGATAGGCTACAAAACTCCCATTGTGGAGGTCTGTATCTTTATCGAAAATAGTTCACCAACAACTCCACAAAATCTAGGATCAATTTTAAAAAAAAAATATTTTAGGTACCGGAAGGTCATTGCTGGGTAGAGGGCGATCACACCGGTCACTCTATGGACTCTAATTGCTTTGGACCGGTTTCTCTGGGTCTTGTCACCGCCAAGGCTACTTGTATAATCTGGCCACCCAGTCGTTGGCAGTATCTCAAATCCGAAATTCCCGAAAATCGTCTACCTCTACATTTGTCGAAAGCTGTCGCGGCATAACGTTATTTTATCGTTAAATAATAAACAATGCGTGCTGTGAGATTCGTTAAACGTCTCCAATGGGAGTTGCCTGGAACGGTCTTCCGACACGGCATGACTATCGGTGACGTTGACAACGACGGCGACAATGAACTCGTCGTCGGCACCGCCGAGGGAGATCTTTACATTTTTAAAGTAATTACAGATTCCTTCAAATTCGTTCGTATCGATGAAAATATATTTTTTTCAAGTGTTATATTTTAAGTAAAATATTTTACATGATTTATTGATTTGTTTCAAAAGGGTTTAGAAATTTGGCAGAAAATAACGGGTTTGGGACTGATAACTTGCGTCGCTATCGGGGATATATTCAATTACGGATGCAATGCACTCGTCGTTATTTGTGGCGATGGATGGGCCCATATTTTCTACAGTCCGCGTTCCGTTAATCCGAGCAATACTTCTCTTCCTCCCATCAATTTGCCGGCGGTCAAGAAAGACATACTCGCCGGCGATAGTTCGAAACTCGGTACATTCGGTGCGTAACTCAATGCACCAAATTACATTAAAGATCGTTAGTAATAACGAAAAATAAATAAATGTAAATATGTTTTCTATCGTATACAGGAGGTACGCTTGGTACAGGAATAGTCTCGGGCGCAACGAACCTTGAGCAATCGGAAAACGCCAACGATAACAATGAATTGACTGGAAAAATGGAGTGCGTTCATTTACAAAGAATTCCTACTAACACAAAAGTCGTTCTCGTTGCTGACGTCGATAGGGATGGTGCTAACGAGATGATTATCGGTCTGACCGATCGCGTCGTACGTTCGTACAGATGGTCTACGAATAACGATCTCGGTACGGGAAAGCTCGTCGGGCTCAACAAGTGGGAATGCGCCAATCAGATAGGAACCGTCACGTTGCAAGTATGCATAGTTTTTTCAATAGGAAAAAAAATAGTGCTCATATACTCCGTTACTTATTCACAAAAAAAAATATATATATATATATATTGGAAAACATTAATGACTTGCAGCATACGAGCGACGGAACTCCGACTCTTTTAGTTGCTCAGCCGGGTGGCACGTTCATGCGAATAAAGTGCAATCCCGACGACTGTCGAAGCGAGGACGGTACCGAGAAAAGCAGCGAGGCAGCGGCCAGCTGCGTCGACTATCAGACTCTGGGAATATCGCGAATGCGAAATCCCAACATATCGACGGAAATCATTGGCAACCTCGATCCGGGCGAATGTCATCTGACTTTATCTCGCGACGAGAGACATCCGAAATTCGTGCCGAAGAACGACGCGTCGTTCGGTAACAATTTCGCGGACGACAGTCAGATTGTCTCGAAGAACTTTAAATCCGGATCTCTCGAGTTTCGTAGAAATTATTCGCAGCCTAATATGCGAAAAAGCAGCCTCGACGGTACGATGTACGACTACCGAAGAAGCGATAATCACGCGAGAGACCGCGCACCAGCGAAATTCTACAGCAGAGTCAATTCGCCGGAAATCGATCAAGTCGATGGAAATCTACTCGGCGGTAACGTTATTCTCGGCGATTACGAAACTGAAACCGAGAAAAAATCTTATTTTCCATCCTACGAGGATTTCTCGCGAAACAATAAGAAGTTACCGGAGGAGGAGGAGGAGAACGAGGGACGAGAAGATGAGGACGACAATAAAACGGAGGCTACGAGCGACGTGGGCGAAAAAGACGGAGCGAAAAATTTGATCGAGGGAAAGCCTTACGCTCTCGCCACGCTCGATGGAACGATAATGCTGGTCAAAGATGAAATAATCTTATGGTAAATGCCGATTACTATCTTGTTCACAAAAATCGTAACATTTGTATTTTTATGGCACGGTCATAACACGAGTCTCGATTATTCCAGGGCTATGCAAGTTGACCATCAAATATTCGCGCTATGCCGATTGGACGTTACCGGTGACGGTGCCGATGAAATAGTCGCGTGTACATGGGACGGTCAGACTTATATACTAGATCAGCAGAAGAGAAGCGTTCGCTTTCAGTTCGAGGAACCCGTGAGAGCTTTTTGCACCGGGAAATACAGCGTAAAACCTGGCGAGTCGACGCCTTGTCTCGTTTACAATACTTTCAGCAACAAGGTAGTCGCCAGTTATGGAAACGATCCTTTTTTTTATTCAGGAAGGTGCATCGTTAGGGTTCCAGTTAGAGGTCGATGCCGAGTGAATTTCGAATACTGCTATATGGGATAGAAATCTGAAAAAAATTCACCATAAAGAAGGTGCAGTAAGAAGCTAAACAAAAAAAAAACCCCAATGCTAGATACTATGCTAAATTGATCTTCCGAGTACGTTCAGTATGGTTGATTTTTTTCAGACTTATATCCATCGGTAAGTCTTCGAAATTCTTTACAAATCTGACTTTTCGCTGAGGATGTAACGATAAGTTCTGAGTAGATGTGACTAGTGAACACAAATAAGTCTTTATCCATTCAACAGATCTTCCTTTATCACGACGTTGTACTGCCGAGCATGGTGATATCGCCATTAAATCCCCTCGACGATCTCGAACCCGATGAGCGAAAGATTGTCGAAGATATGATCGCCTCCGACACCGAAGCGGAAAGAGAGGACAAATTGCGTCAACTGACCGAATGGTTGCTCTACGGATTGCACACGTAGTGTAATATCAATTGATGAAATAGAGTTGTATATATATATCCATATTAAAAGAATAAATGTTATACTTTTTCGAAAAAGCCTTTTTGCACTAAAAGCGTGGGGATAAACTTTAAGTTTCGTTCGAATTTTATCGAGTAAGATACAAATAATCGCGGCATCTTTTATTATTCCATTTACTATCGAACTTTCTTTTAAGTTGTAGCACTTTTCGGCTATGTGACAAAAAAGTTTTTGTATACCCCGGATTTCGTCCCGTTTATGATGCCGTAGGGTACCGTTGTCATCCGAGACTCCGAAATTTCATCGGATGTAAAATATTATCGTGCCTAAAAGATCTCGAAGTCGCTAGGAATGGATGCCTCGGGATGCCGTTGTGTAGAATAGACTGCGGTAGACTGGACGTCGCACTCAACTTTTGGATGGAATCGAAAGACCGTCCATTAGTCCCGATGGTCGAGGTGTCAAATAGACGAGATGACTTATCTATCCTATTCTCGGCAATACGAGCTTTACGAAACAGTGAAAAGGTATCCGGAGGACAAAAAGGAAAGATGACAAAATTTGGTTTTTCTTGAAGAAGCAGAAGAAAAAAACTTCATTCCCTAATCTCGTCTCTTTCGAAGCCTCGGAGCTGCAAAACATTCATTTGTTTTGCTTTTGCTTTTCGTTCGTCTTGTTTTTATGTCTTATCGTGCCTGTGCTTAGTTACTGTCGAGTGGCGAATAAGAAGTGCCTCTATGTCCGGGGAATATAAGAAGAGCAAGGGGACGAAGGACACTTTATTGGTAACCACGCACCTCGGCGCCAAGATTAAATCAGGTCCTTCGCTCTTCTCGATGCTGTTCCATCGGCAAAAAAGAGAGAAGAAACGGAGGAAGAGACGACGCGTTGAAGCAAGAAAAGGACCTGCCACACAACTTCGTGAAAGCTGCACTACCGAAAACGACAGCAGCGTCGTCAGAGACAAAACTCGAGGGTCCGACGCGCGTGTAAAGTCCCGCGTTCGCGGGGACCGCATTCCATCGTTAATTTTTTTTATTATTCTATATTGTTGATGGCGAATGGGTGTCGAATGTATACTTGTGTATACGTGGGGCTATCAAAACTTCGCGCCCATCTTAGGTATTAACTTCTATACCCATTAATACGGATCACCGAGATTTTGTTCAAAAGAGTTAACGAATTAAAAATGCTGGAGAGATCCGAGAACGATATCTGCGATACCAACATCCGTCCGATATGAATCCTTTTGATCTGGTTACTATCAAAGAAAACACATTAAGGGCACGTAAATGGTACACGGTGAGTGCGAAAATGTGCTACATTTGCTTCGAGCGAAACATGGCCGTTGTCCTAAAGAAATTGAATAATTTTCTAAATACATTTCTACCATCTCAAGCTAAAATTATAAGCGGAAGGATTCAAGTTTAAAAAAAGATTCAACATTACAAAAAAATTGGCGCAAATGCTAAGATGAAGAATCAACATTTTTTCTTTCATTAATGTTTTCATCGAAGCCGATCGGTATACTTTTGGTGTATGCCGATTCATTGGATCGCAAGTCGGGCACCCACGGATAAATGGATAGTGGGCGGAAACGCGTTTACGCCGAGGATATTCTCTAGTAATTGAGCGTGTAATTATGTGCGCGGCTTCTGTGCAGTGATAGAGGAGAGAGGCGTGTGCTCGGAAAGGCAACAAACTCGTGTATACAATTGTGTTACCGTGTATTACAGTTACACTCGATGTCCCGACGACGAAGGAGGCGAAAGAAGGCGGACAATGATTATTATGTGATTAGGCAGGATGTGGCGGCGACTCGGCTGGTTCATAGAAAATAAATAAACGTTATACACGCCCACCGGAGACACGTCTGTACGCGCTATTCTATCCCTGTTTTTCTTCGGGCCAAGAGCGCTGACGCTCGTCAACGCCGTCTCACCTGACTATAGCTCGGTTTTCACAGTGCAATACACAGAGATACATAACAACGGCATACATAGGCTTGGGCTTGCGCTCGTCGAGTATAACGTTGAGAAAAAAAAAATTCTCGCAGAAAGGAAAAAGGTACGAAGGGGGACACAGGGGTAGGTATGGACTATGGCCTATACCTACGTATATACTGCGGTGACGATACAAAAGCGCGGGCCGGTGTGGGATACAGCTTATTGGCGACAATACCGAGCGAAAGTGAGTCAGAGAAAGAGAGAGAATTTCGAAACGAACGAGAGAGCCCCTCTGCCGCGCGCATAAAAGCGTATAATACTCCCCGCTAACGTGAAAATTATTCTGTCAAACATTCGAGCGTCGGATTAGCGGGCTCCCGGTGTCGGTGAGAGCCCGGGAACGACGTTGACGAGAGCGACGAACGAGCAACGGAGATTCAACGCTTTCTTGGCTATTCAAGGGATATCGCAGCCGATGTCGCGTTGGCGCATCGGGGTATCTCGCGACGACGTCGTCACAAATCATCCAAAGCTCTTGATTTTCGACTAGCAACGGCAATGATTTTTGCTATTCAATTTTTTCGTTATGAAACAAAAAATATGTACCTTCTTCGAAGATGCCTTAGGAAGATCCGAGATTTTTTTCTAATCAATTTCAGAAGGTATTCGGAGGTTTTATTGTTTCTGTACTAATATGATTCAAGTACTAGTTCGTCTTTTTTCTTTCATTTTCCGTCACGTGCCGGTATGAAAAATATTATGAGCCAAATATTGAGGTTGTATTTCACGAATCTACGAAGATCAGCACGTCAGCTGCTTGTCGAGTTTTTCCGACAGGGTTTTTCAGTCTCCTTTCCTTATTTTGACGTGGTCTGTCCGTCGTGACATCCAATTTCGGCAGGCGTTCGTATACGAAACGGGTATCCCCAGTGTCCATTGAAATCATTTTGGAACGCGATACAGGCATATATACAAGATATACATGGCCCTATGTATTCTTTTCAATGTATATTATATTCATATGTATAGAAATAGCGAAGGCACACCGGACAGAGGCAACGGGTGTGCCCCCACGCGCGCGCCCCCAGCGAGACTTATTGCACGGATGCAAACAAACATATGAAGGAGGGATCTACCGCCGCATCGCACAAGAGACGAACAGGGGGACGCATGTAAACTTCTGTGACAGTGAAGAATACAGAGCAATATACACATATATATATGTATCACGTTCATATAGCACATATATATAAATAGAACCAGACGAAAACACGTTCGTGAATTCGACAAATGCTTGTCTCGTGACGGCTGTTATGGATCTTTCGCGTGAACAAAAAAAAACAATGCGACGAAATATTCATTTGGGTGGATTTCATTTTCGCTAAAATTATGGGAATCCTGGGGGCAACATTTGAAGCATATTAATTGTAGACGCTTGTATTGAAAGTCGCGTACATCGGCATGTTTATATTTCGTTAAGAACCAGAAAGGCTTATCCGGTATGGTTTTAAATTTTCTATTGGACGCGACACTTTTTTTTGTTTGGCGATCGATGTATTTGCGTACATATGGAGCAATAACGAATATCACAGCGTAGATATCCACAAATAAAGCAGCATTAGCGCTTTCCGACAGTGCATTGGATGCAGTGCATTAGCAAAGAAAAAGGAAAACAAAAGGAGAAACAGTAGAAGTTAGGAAGCAAATAATAAAAAGATTTTTCTTATTTACGTTCTCTCTTACTTCGGCAGTGTGTAATACGAAGTGAGATGCGTGCGTGTGTTCTTTGCAGGTCTGAGCTATCTGATATATATTTTTTTTACTCTCATTCTTTTTCTCGGAACCCCTTCGCCCTGAACAACTCGGCGACCAGTCAAGTATTTTCCCACTTCCGGAACAACCCCCCTCTACGCCGTTCGTCAGCATCCCACTTCTACCGACGATTTCTCCCCACTGCGCGCGAACAGACGAGAATGAGAACCAACTCGGCGAGAGCCACTCCCCTCCCACTTTTTTTTGTACTCCAGCGGTTGCGAAAAAAAGAAAAACGCGAAGAGAAAAATATAAAAAAACGACCCTCGAGTGCGGCGCGCTGCTTGTGCCCATACTCAGATATTGTGAGATATTCATCGAGGGCGACTGTGCCGCGGAGAGGGTGGGACCGCCAGATCGACGGCGATGTCGTTCGAAGAGGGTGCGAAACCACGCCCAGGCCAGTTTCCGGTTGGCCAATCGGCTTCCGGGTGTACGGCCATTTTGGTCCACGAGGAGGCTGAGCCACCGATATGCGCGAGATGATATTCTTCCCTCTCCACCGCGTTCCCTCGCTATCGAGATCATCGTGCGCAGCATTCCTCTCCAACAGTCCACGCGTTCGATCGTTTGCTCGGTGAACGATCCCCCTCTCTCGATACTACCGACCACGATGAGCGGCAATGGAGATGGAACTTCGATAACAAGTATGGGGGTAATGGGAGTCAGCTAAGATGAAATTCATAACTTTACGCAACAAACAAAAAACGAAAAACTGTTTAATGAGTAGGAAATAAAAAATATTCCATACGACTACAGAATATCAGAAATTTAATATTCAGCCAATAACCACATTCAAAAGTTTCTTTTTCATAAATTGTCGACGAATACTTATACCCCGAAATATAAACAGATTCATATTAATTAAGAAATTCTCTCGATGAATTTCATAAGACACAAAAAAAGAAAGTGGTCATGTTTTGCAAAAATTGGGACTTCAATTTGAAACTTTGACCTGAACAACCCTCATAGACGCCATGTAGTGAACTCCCTTCGTTTCGCGTGGTTGTCGCGACGTTTTATTGAAGGGTTTCGAAGCATGTCGAGCACGGGGGAAGTTGATATCAGTGTGATAGAAAGCGAAGGGGGGGAGACTGCGCGGCGAAGGAAGGAAGGGGAGAGAGGGGGAAGGGCGACGACGAGCGCGGGGGGCTGAGGGGGGGGGGGGGGGGGGGGGCGATCGCTCGAAAGGATCTCTCGCCGTGTATCCGTACAGCCAGCGCTGAACGCGGCGGTACCAGGAAGCGTATCCCGAGAGAGGAGCAGAGCACGAAGCACCGCGCGCATCAGCAGCCGCAGCCGCGATACATTCGAGAACGAAAGCGCGCCCGCCGGTTATTAAACGACGAGAGTTTTTTTTTTCTCAACACGCACGCAAGAGTTTTCTCGTCGTTTTATCGCTGCTGATATCGTGTGGTTTCTCGTCGTAATCCATATACAATAAACGATACTAACGATTTGATATCTCGTATCGACACGAAGGCGGGGGGAGCTACGTGTATCGAAGACAAACGATTACGACGACGCCAAATGTGCGCAAAAGTTCATCGACAGTTTCGTTGTTTGGAAAGTTTAGTCGTCGGATTATCCGTAACACGAATATTCGGATAAAAACTAAACGAAGCCGAAAAAAACGAAATATTCATTCGCGCGGTTTACCTTCGCCGAGAGTTATTATTCGATGCGATAGTTCCGTCGTTCGCAAGCATCGTCGTTCAGCCTCCGTCGTACGCGTGTTGTATTCGGATCTTGGCGCGCCGTAACTGTAAGATACGACGAGGTGTGCGCGGGCGCGCGGTTTGGCTACCTCGCGACGACGTATCAAACCCGGCGAGAGACAGAGAAGTGTGACGAACGGACGGATATAGGAGGAGAGAGGAGTCAAGAATATCTACGACAACGCAAAGATACGTGGAAAGGGGGGACGGAGGAGAATACGCTAATATAGCACAGAGTTATAGTATTCGTACTACGCTATCGAAATCCCTTTGACTTGAGCATTCAGTTAACGAGGATATCGACGCGTTTGCCGAAGGAGACACACGAACAAAGGGTGGGGGACGGTAGTTTCTGTGTCCCGGGAGATATTCCCATTGAGACGAGCGCGTACACTCGTCCTATCCGTTTCACGTCATTCGCTCGCATGAGTATCTCTCAACGCGGTTGATTCTATGATTGTGTAATATATGTATCGTTGGTATATAAAATTAAGCTAAATCGAACATTCTACAGAAATAAAATTTGCGAACGCGATCGCGTGTGAGAAAGGAAACAAAAATAATAGTCGCGAGTGTATTTTTTCAGAACGGGTACGACAAGCACTGCGAAGAAGATAATAAGTTAAATTTGCCGGGACAACTTCGTGAAATCGTCGTTATAAATTGTTCGAAAAATAAAGGATTCAACCGAAATATCGTCGAGGCCGAAGAACAATCGATGACTGCTGTGTCTATAAAGAGACACTGCTGAAAAAGAAATCGACGAGACGTTTATCGGTGCTCCAGGACCTTTGGGAGCAACGTCAAGAAGACAAGAGGGATACACGGGCGGCACGTGCGAGACGGATATAACGAAACAGATCTTTTTGATTTCAATAAATCTCTTTGGAATCCTGAAACGAGACTCCCGGCGAGGAGAACGCGATTGGTGAAGGTGAGACTATTTTTCATTCAATATTTCGCCATATAAATTTGTGTTTTAGTTCTTATCGTCATGCAGGTAAAACGAAACGATGGTCATGTAATAATTTGTTATGCTTTTTGTGCAACGATAGTCGGGAATGTTTACTTTTTTATTTTATAATTTCGGTATACGCTTTAGGCTGAATTTATCGGATTTACCGAATGCGTAACGATTATTGGGCGCGTGTGTGTTTGTAACGGAAGTCTTACAAGCTCATGAATACACAAGCGTTCTTCCAGGAATTTTGAATCAACTTGTTATCTATTTTGTTTTCGGTATGGCGAGACTCTAGTTTGAAAGCGTACGCGCACGGCGAAAGGGAATGATAGTAAGAATGAAAAAAAAAGAGTGTACCAAGAATGATGACAATAGCTGCGGCTATTCATTCACTCTGAATTATCTGAATTCCTGAGACAGTCGATTTATCTACCCAAAATTGAAATTATAATTTTTGCAACGTGCTACAAACATAATCATTTCTTCCTTGAATCATTGCTTTCCTTGTTCTCTAACGAACGTTGTAAATATACGCGGTGATGATGAAAAAAAAAAAACATTTACAATGGCCATAAATGTGTCAAATGGCGGTGCGCGATCGGATGAAAAAATTAATGAGCAAATGAAATTTAGAATGTAGACGTTTCGGCCAACGACGCGAGCGCGGCAGGCGTATCGCGAGAAGCGGCAAAACATTTCTCATCCTGTACACGCGCGGGCTCGACGATTCGTCTGTGGGCGAGTAGCGGCGGTCCAACTCACGGCGAGCTTGTTAGATTAATTGTTACCGAAGCCAATTAACAAGTGTAGACGAGTCTCTCTCGTACTCTCGTACTCGTGCGTGTACCAAAGGCGGTATGTACACTCGGGGAGTGAGAGTAAAGCGTTATTACAAACACACCGCGCGATTCTCTCGCGTTCCTAACATCTCGTGTTTCCACTACGAACAACTGTAACCGCGAGCAAACGCGCTCGCGCGCGCGCTTGCTTCTCGCGCGTTTACGATCGTTCTCTCGTTTCTATTCATCGTTTTCACGCCGGTGTCTTCTCAACGCTTGTTTGACGGCACTTTCTGTTATACGACGGACGCGCATTACAGTATGTAGTAGTACTATGCGAGAGAGTGTGCGAGGCGTGCGGGGGTCTCGAACGTTTTCATAGCTTTGAGACGGCTGCCGGTGTCCAGTCATCTTCGTTAATCGTCCCTTTTCGGTTGTATTTACGCTTTTACAATTGCCACACGCGGCACAACTACTGTGTAACGTACGAATTGTACGAGTGTTCTACTTTGACGCAAATATTTCTTTAAACTATACAAAGCACCACGGTACGTTTGAAAATCGAGAAAAAGAAAGAATTACGCGATATAATGAATCGTTAATTGATTATTATTGAATTAACATCTTAGCCGGTTTTTTACGGACTGCGGGGAGAATGAATAGAATCGAAGAAATAGTTTCATTTAGTTTTTGCAAAAAAATGTTGCACGGCAGTCACGAGATGTGACACGCGAGATGATGGAGAAAGAATTAAAAGAGGGTGACCGATATGCCGCGGGGGGGCCAACCGCGAGTTTCATATATTTTTCAACGACCGAGAGTGTTGCGATAGAAGAAACGTGTCGGACAGCAGCGAACGCGCTTCGGGACAATGAAAGAGCCAGGGAATGCCCCCGTGGCGAGCCAGACATGAAGACGTCATTCGGATAGATAGAGCAAACGGGGCTGTAAGAGAGACGAAAGAGTAGTGTGCGGTTTGCATCCTGCTGATGCGACGGGGTCAGGTCAAGCTGACCGAGCGGCTTCGGATCCACTGTCGTCCGCCGGGCACCGGCATTGGCGATGCGAACGATGAGGATCGCGCGCCGTGTGCGCTCACACCTCGAGAAAAAAATATCATACCTAATACTACAGCGACCCTAATATAATACTAGATATCTTCAGCCTCGTGTGGCCGTAACGTACCCAGCTGCGTTCTCGGACTAGTGACTCAGCGCGCGATGAATTCGTGACCAGAACACGCGCATTCCGAAAATGATTTTTGTACTATCTGACAACGAGAGAAAAAAAGGACAAATTGTTGCTTTCGATAATATTTTAAGGCACGAGAAAATATATTCATTCATTTCATTGTTCTTTGTTCAATCCTGATCAATCTTCAATCGATAGGCGATGAGCGAATACCGTACAACTACCATAAACTATTTTTAAAACCTAGTTTTCTTCTTCATAGCAAGAAAAGCGTACGCTTTATACAGTTTTATCGCAGTTGCAAAATGTTGTCGCATTTAAGTTCGCTCCAATTACACTTGACAGCATTTTTGTTTGTCGGTGTTTTTTCAATTTCTAAACAAAACACGATAAGCAAGTAAAAAAATGAAATTGGTTCGATTGATTGGCCGAACGATTGAATTCGTGAATAATTGACCTGCTCCCGTTGCTACAATGCTTGGTTCTTCGCGGTGCAATAGTCATGCTAATAAACAGTGCAATAAATCATTCGAGTATGCTTGCCTACTCTTGGACAAGCCATTATTATCTCTAGCGCCATGAGCATTTTCGCGCGCCTCCACGACTTGTCCTCCGGTCCGTGAGGTTTGAGCTTTGTACGACAATGCGGTCGTAAATTAGTCCGTGTACCTTAGGACCTTATGCGCCTAGTATTGCGATGATTTACGACCGTGTCATCGGAGGGCGCGCGTAACGACGAGTTACGGATGACAGGATTTTTTTCGTCGACAAGCCAAGTTTTTCGTCGTAAATAGAATTCCTTTTTTTTTTTAGCAACGATGAGCAGCGGCAATATCGCGTTGAGAAGTCGCGAGTTGTGCAATATTACGAGTTCCAGAAAAATACGCCATAATTTCCGAGCTACAATACGTTTGTTTCGGTGCTTCTTTTACTCTATAACCCAAAGGGAAAATATAATACATGTGAAATATATAAATATTTCATATTTATACAAAAATTTTGACAGTCGAGGTGCGCGGCAGAAATGGTTACGAACGAACAATGGACTACGACGTAAAATACGTCTACGAGCGTCACAACCGTCAAAAAAGTTGTAAAGATCGAATATATTTCGCGTGGATACTATCTTATAATTACTCCTCCGAGAATCAAATATTTGTTTCCGAGGCAACCATCGCCAGAATGTATTCCGAAGCTTGCAGATAAATGCCAATGCGGCTGAAGCGTTTGCGTTTTGTCCATCAATGGATAGAGAACAAATTTCACAGAGAGCGTCAGTGTGCACCGACCGCACAAGTTGTCACGCCGGTGTGCCAGAATGCCACGCGGTCGTACGACAGCAAGTTGTCGATCACAATAATGCCGTAAAAGTACAGACTACTGCACAGAGTGACCGCAGGGTTACTTTTAGTACCGAGACTGTGAGGGACCCCCTGGTATGGCTAATAATCAGTTTCATTGTCGTGTCCCGAAAACAGCTAGCCTTCGCAGGCTTTCACAGCTCGACGGGCGGCTAGGAATTCCTGCTGCTTCGGTTTTCTTTCCTCTTTTTTTTTCTCTCTCTGTCTCACTTTCAAATGCACAACTGAGCCCTTTGCGCGGGCGTAAGCGCGCGACGCTAGATGCACCTAGCTGTAATGTGCCGTGCTTTCTTACAACCGAGAAGGTGCGAGAGATAAATAATTTTCGGTGTATTTATATACACAGACATACATACATATTGTAAGGGAAAAAAGGAGAGCCGGTACGCGGCTCTCCCATTCCCGCGATTACTTTCCACGACAGTTTGGTTTTGCCTGGCACCAATTAGCGGTTTCGTGAAACACCCCGGGGGGTTCCTCTCTCGATTCTCGAACGTATACACATCTATCGACGTTCGGAATGGCGAACTCGGTCCGTTGCTCATCGCCGTTGGCGAATTTCTGTACACACAACACCCGGACGAATTTTTCGCGATCGCGTGCGTGAACTCTTATATTTTTACCGATATACGATACATTCCCGAGCGGGTTCTTTTCGTCGTGTATCAAACGGGCAATTCTTCAATTCGGATCCGCAGCCTTCATTAAACAGCGCGAGATCGTAGTTAACGAATCTCCATTAACGTATCCATATTTCATTTATTATTCGCGTGATGGGAACGATGGCTCTATGAATTTTGAGTCCCCAGCGGCACCGAATGTTTCTCGAGCCGTCGGCGAATATAGATATCTGCAACACTCGAGTAGAACTCGTGGATCGCGCGTGACCTTCGTTTCTCTCCGTATTGTTTACAACACACGTCCGCGTTCGCTGCCGCCCCAATGCCCAAGAATATCCTCCGGTCTATTTAGAAATCACGAAGTTCACGAGGGAGGAGAGTTTGGTTTTTTTAATTCATTTTTTTTCCCGTTTTTCTTCGGACTCGAACCGCATTATTACCATTCGGTAGGTTAGCAGTTGTGAAAGAATCCCGAAAACGATATCTCGCTGGGGATCCACCGTGTCTCCTCACCGAATAGAGTAGACTGCGTGGCATCTCTCGATCGTTGAAACATCTTTCCACCTTATTTTATACATGTGCATATACATGCACATGTATACACAACCGCTACGCGCGCCACTGACTCTCGGACTCGCGGGTCAAATTATAAGGGCGCTTGTGTGCGTGAAAGTTTTTATTTTTATTGTATTATTTTTTTTTCTCGCTCGTCGTTTGTGCTCCTCCCTTCTCGTTGGTTATTCTCTCTTCCTCGGGGTTAAAGTTGTGTGAGTGACCGTCGCAGGTGTAAAAGAGGTGAGCGAAGCGAGAGTCCAGGGCTCGCCGCGGCGAACGGCGAGAAGGACAAACACGATCGCATATATATGAAAAAAGAAGAGAAAAAAAGGGAAAAGAGCGGAGATAGGGAACACCTTAAAACTTCCAGTAGGGTCGAAACGTAGCGGCATATATTTCATCCATTGTCGCCCCTCAACTCCGGCGGCGGCACTTTTCAACTTTTTATAGAGATTTTTATACCGCTATATCTATACCGTGCCCGGAGAGCCTCGGACGCGAGAGAAAGAGAGTGTGAGCGCTGCTCTCACTCGGGTGGCAGGCACATCGACATTGGTGAACGTCTCTCACCATCGCGGACAAGTATAGCGCGCTCGGTAGTCGTCGTTGAGATGGAGAATCGGTTCGGAGAGACCGAGAAATATACGAAATTATAAACGATAGAGAGAAACCGAAAGAGGCAAAAGGGTCCAGTGATATATATGTATATCCACGTATGTGTATATACATCTTGATTGTTAAGAAACACGAGGGCGTATGTCCGCGTAATTGTACAAGTTAAACAACTCGATATAGGGTCTTATGTTTCTCAGCCGTCCGACGTGTGTGTATATACACGTATATATTTATCTCTACTCGCCACGTTTGAATACGAAATACGAATACGAAATATAATAATGAGAACGGGTTTTATTCGTTTCTCTTCCTTTGCCGCGGTATAGAGGATTGCTGGCGACGACGAAGCGTGCTCGCGCGGGGTTTTCTCTCCGCGCTTCGCTCCGTTGGAAGAGCTTCTCGTGTTCGGAATGGCTATGCTCGACTAGTTATACCTAATCCATGTATGATGTATACAGCGCAACATGCCCGCGTCCCCCGGCAACCGAAGTAGTTTCGACACTCGATCTAGCTCAGCGACGAGTATTACAGACACTCGTACATGATTTCGTGGCTTTGTTAGTCATCTCATCTGTGTATCTCCGCGCTATTATACGCAACTATAACTAGCATTGAGCAGTTGATACTGTGCTGTAAGTAGGCAGGTAGTCGCGGTAGTAGTAGTAGCAGCTTTGGTGTCATAATGTCATTTCGGGAGCGGTAGCTAACGTCAGATTCGGTCTAGCGTCTTTTCCGGGGCGGGGGCGCTCTTGATTGGAACTCGCGAACCATTATAACGTTCACAGATCTCTTTATACGCTTCAATAGAAATGTAATTAAAGTCACGAAATCGAATCATTCGTGTATCTCTTACTCGAATCTACGACACGGGATCTTTCATATGCGTCTACATATGTTACGCACGGAAAATAAATAGAACAGTATATAGGCATCGTTTTTGAGGTTGAGAATGTCGAGAAATAGGAACATGAAGAGAGGAGGATCGGCAGGAAGGCAAGGAATGTCGTACACAAAGGTGTTGAGGTGGTTGGGCCGAGCAAGTAGGATAGGCTCTCCTCGACCACACTCGGGTATCTCCAATTTTCTTGGTTGTATATAAAAGCCCCCCGTTCGCCCCCCAACAGCAAGATCGCGGCGACTATCACACTGAATCCGTGTGCTCGTGCACGTGTTGGCGTTCAGCGCAGTTGGACAGTACTATTGATATATATTACAGCGCGAGGGAGCCCGGAGCCTATCCGTACCCGCTGCCCAGATACGGTGTGCCGGGTGTTAGTGTGAAAGGGTGAAAGGCCGGGACATATTTTATATTTATGGGTATTTGCCGCTACTGTGCTCTCTCCGCGCGCGGCTCTCTCGACCGCGGTCCGCGACCGCAGAGGTGGAGAGAGCGAGAGAGTTAACTGGCGGAGCTTGTGGAAATATGTATATATATGAATATGCGAGAGGAGAGAAAGAGAGAGAGAGAAGAATATACGAAAGGCGCACGGAGTCCTCGCATGGAGTATATATACATATACAGCCTGCCAACCCATGTGTCATCTCCCCAGCAGCCCAGGGACCATTTCGTTTCATGATATGGCCCGAGGGCCCGTACCGGCAACGAAGCCCGAGCCTCTCGATCGTTCCACGTACGCGCGCATTGCGCAGGTATAGTAATACACGATGTATCGGAGAAAATCGTCTGTCGCTTATGCTGTATTTATATATAGACGGCGGAATCAAAAAAGATTTTTTTTCATTTCAATTTTTTAATCAAAACGAAAGACTGGGATTGAGAAATGATTGTTCCCTTTAATTACCAAAAGTGAGCGCGCTATTATTTTTATTTTGAATTATGCACGACCTTTTTCTTTATCGACTTTCAAGTTTACAGTATATCCAGAAAAATTGCCTGGGTACTTTCTTGATATTAATTTTTTTTAATACGCAACTTTGTAGTATTTTAAGTCTGAGTGGCTATTGTTTTCAACCAAATAATGGTATTCCGGGTAATTGCAAAAACGGGCGATGAAACATTAAACAAGTGCGATAAGGAGACGCAATCGCCTTCGGATAAAATGGTCACGCTGCGGCGTACAAGAATCTGATAATTTTTTGTGGGGTGACGTAAAATTGAAAAATGCAAAGAAATTGTATCCTGACGATTTCCTATGGCGACTGTACTTCTTCGGAATATTCGTCGCGCGCGACAGCTCGACCAGATGAGAGGCGAATCTCACCTTCTTCTTATTTCTCGTTTTCTTCGCACCGCCAGCTCCGCGATCTTCTTTTCATTCGCTCGTATATATATTACGGTACACGTTCCGTCTCCGTTCAGCGGCCGCGCAATCTCTCTGTCGCTTCTCTGCCTCGAGTTCTTCGCGCGGCTTCTTCTCTTTCTTTTCATTCGCTTTTTCACTTTTTTTCTCTTTATTATTCTTTCTCGTGTATACGTTTGCGCGAAATATTTATGAGTGTAACTCGCGACCCTTGCCTCTCGGGAGTCCTCACCCCTTAATTAACGATTGTGCCACTGGGACTCTCATCTCCACCGCGCGCGCTCTTGCTCTCTAGCTCTCGCCTCTTTTGCACTCTTCCCTTCTTCATCTTCCCATCCTTCCTCTCGTTCGTTTCGATCGTAACCATAAACACGCTGCCATTAACTCGTCTATTATATGACGTGGCCTTGACCCTGTGACTTTTTGTAAATTAATATATCTGTCCGGTACGGCCTTTTTGCATACGACAAAAAAAAATATGAAAAATTGTGATCTTTCACGCGGTCCGTCTGAGTTTTCTCGACTAAACGAGGCCACCAGGGTCTCCGAGAAATATCACCGCGATCCAAGCGAGAAAACGAACGCTAACAGTAAGTGACGAAAAAAAAAAAAAACACTGCTCCCTTCCATACCTTTTTGCCTTAACGTGAGAAGAGATGACGAGCGACGGAGCGTGAGTCTACGGTTAATGCTGCCTAAAAGCTTGCCTTCTCCAAGTGAAATGCTTTTGCTTCTCGAGTATCCAATGTATATAGAACCGCAGCATTATGAACGTATAGATGAAGTCTGTGTATGTACTACACCGAAAAATTGAATCTGGAATAAAAACCTCCCAACGTTTAATAGATAAGATTCCCGTTGAGTTTCCGGAAGCTTTCTACGCCAATTCAATGTTGCTTTTCATTCCCACCACGGTTATGTTTTCGCGCAAAAAAAAAGTGAGAGTAGTAATTTTCCGGTGCGTCGACGCGTGTAAAGAAAAGCTTCCACACCGCCATAGTGCGCAGAGTCGTCGAGTGCACGCCCTATATCTGCGGTTGTACGACATACCTGTGGACACACTTTACTTCTGCTTTTATCCCTCATACATATACGCTGTATAACTAAATGGATAGCTGTCGTTCGTCCGAGTGGAGCTGCAACAGCACGCTTACAAGAACACGCGGTCCTTGCCTCACGCAGCCTCGTGAATAAGTTCGTCGAAGCGTTAAGCGGCGCAGCGAGAGAGCTTCGAGGACGTAAAGTACAAAAAGGTATACATCGGACGAGAAGGCGAGCAAAGGGGGAGGGACAAGAAAAGGGGGGGGGGGGGGGGGGGGTAGGGGTGAGTAAAAGAGATGGTATGGGGTGCGGAGAGAAAAAGAGAGATATTGAGTTCGTGGGTTAAGTAGCGGGCTCGCACCGCAGGCGTCGGGCGTCAAGGGCCTCGGGACTACAAGCGAAATGCAATAGGCACTGCGGAGGATCTCTCTTTCTCTCAGTTGAGAAACCGAAGCGCGCGCGCGAGAGATACACTCGCCGGAACTGTGGAGAACCCAGAAGAGAGATGGCTATCTATCTCTGTACCGCATCGCCAAAATGCCGACGACCAGAGTTTACATCGTTTTTCCACTAAAGAGCCGCAAAAACCTCTGTAATCTCTCGGGGTGGGGAGGAGAAAGAAAAAAAACGCGAGGGGATAGCCGCGGTCAACGAGATCACATTGTTTCGCGGTACACCTTGGCCCGACGGTGGTAACGGAGTTACGGATTTTTCGAAACTTTTACTTTCCACCGCTTATACAATTCACCCTTGGCTGTGTAACGAAACTGTGAAAATCCTATACACTACGTTATCGCACATCAGTTGTATTCGAGTTAGTTTTCTTTTTCTTCGCACCGTCTGGGACTCTGGTCATACGGCTGTTGAAGCTGTCGTTTGGTTTTTCCATGCGCTCAGTTTAACTAGCGAAAAGTTACAGAAAACTCTTGTGAATTCATTTTGGTTCGAATCGGACAATATTCGTTGAAATAATTTACCTACTCGACCATTCGATAGTTCGTTATTCATATCAATGCGATGAGTTTATTTACATGAAATAAAATTTATTTCAAGACCATTCAGCGAATCGTTTATTCAAGAAAATGTAATATGTTATTTTGGAATCAACAAATTTCCTTCTTGGTTTATGTGAATGTTTTTTTTCTCGTGTTTGGGATTTCGCTATCGTTGAATAACACAAGTTGTGCTTGGATTAAATGAATATTTTAATACGATCATGAGGAATATACGCGAGTCTCTAGGCATCGGCGATATTTCTCTCCTATCTTGGGGTCTCTTTGGTGTCTCACGGGAGAACCGGTTTGATAACTCGCTCATCAGATATATCCGCGAAGAGCCCGAGTTCGGTAGCGTATGTTAACCGAACTACTGTGCAAGAAATTGCTCGCGTGTAGGAAGCACGCGTTCACAATTATTCGATCGTAAATTTACGTCGGGCGGGCGCACGAATTCTCGCGTCGTGGCCTATGTTACAAACTCGGATCTCTCGGGCGTTATTACAGGCAACTCTGTATATACGAGGCTATGTTACCTATCTATATATTCCTCTATGCTCTCGAGTTCAAGGTATCTCGCAGGTATTATCATCGCGCGATCGCGCTTCGAGGAATAAATATTTTGTTTCTTTTACGTCACGAGGAAATAAGAAACTCTTCGGTTGTGTTCGAAAGTTGAATACAATATTATAAGCGTACCGAGCAATAGAGTACGGGATAACAAGAGATTTTGGACGGCAATGCCAACGAAAACCCGGCGTTCCGTACGAACACGGATACGCGCGCTTGCGCACACAGATACGCGGAATGAAAAGACTCGACGCGGCGCTCTCGATGTTTCTGAATGGAGGCGCTCAATCGTGATCGCTATACGAATCTCGTATACAACCATGACCAAAGCCCGGGCTACTACGATGACGTCCAACGGAACGAGATCTCCGGGTACAGAGTCGGGTAGCCGCAGCTAGGCGATCGCGAAGGGTACATCTGTTAGAGTATCTTGCCGCATCGGTGAACCGTTCATCGAAGTACGGAAAAAAAAATGTAGCGTAAAACTGCGCGTTAAATTGGACGCGCCGCAATTTTCTTTTTTTCGCTCCGCAAGCAGATCGATTAATTTCGTAAACGCGAACAAATCGTTTCTAATTAAAAGACCTTTATGCTTATTATCGCAACTCCAAGTTCTATTGAATTGCACTTTTATTTTGCTATGTCATTGACTGAAAGCTAGCGACTGCGACTTTGATGCACAAGATATTTCATTAATTCAAGAAAATAATCGGCTTAATAAATGAAAAAACGCTTAATTAATGTGTTTGTGCGATAAGTGAGTTAGTTCTATTCGCTCAATCGGGTGTACTACGGCTTTAAGTTGTACAGTGCGTATCTATCTATCGGCTAGTTTTAATTGATTTCCATCCTCAATCTCATAATGACTTTCTTTTTTTCGATAATTCGATGAAAGCAAACCGATACCGTAGTCTTGCTTTAGTATCGTTTAACATTCCGTAGGGTTAATAAATAAAGCAAGCCCGTAATAAATTCTTCTCGGTTAAGGTGCATGAAATGTCGAAGGGCTGTGTTTGCCCTTCGTGAAGCTGGGGCAGGAAATATAAATTAATTCGATGAGAGAGAGAGGGGGGGTTGTAGCGGAAAGTTCTTGTGGGTGTACAGCAGCCACTATTAGCCATAAAACTTTACCGTGTATAGATGTATAGAAGTGCAGAGGCTGGAACGGATAGTTAGATACGTGTGTGCACACATACACAGCATAAAATATACCCACACCTACATAAAGTGTGAGAGGGCATTCAGGGTCAGGCAGCGGTGCATTCATCGTTTCGGTTCTGTGTGCCACACTCGCGCGTCTATAAATCCTAACGCCTTCCCAAAATCATATTGTCCGGTCGACAGGAGGAACGAAGTCGCTACGAAGCGAAGGTGGCGGCTCGACCTTTCCTTCTTCTCCCTGTATGAATCTCTTCGTCTCCGTGAGAACCGGACGTATGGCCCAAGGGCTGTTCGATGCGCCGAGCAGCTCTGATTCAAATACGTTTAATCCCGTCGAGAAATAGAAAAAGACGGAACGAGCGGTGTATCATCGTCGTCGTAGTTTCGAATGAAGAAAAAGACGGGAAAACTGGATGCCAGTAAAAGAGAAGTCTTACAAATCTCAAAAAAAAAGAGAGAGAGAGAGAGAAGTCCTGTCGAATAATTTACCTCGTAAATTTTCGTTCCGATCCATTTATATCTCTTGTGTAGACACATGAAATATATAAGTACATATATCATATGTTGACTCTGTTACACTTTCACGTGTAATTGATTTATGTGAATGAAAAATATGAAAACCTTTGGGATATCGTGCGTTGCAGAGCGTGGCTCGGCATTCTACCTGATACTTGTTATAATCGTTATCGGTTAAATAGATAACGGCTTAATACTGGTTTCGCGCACTTGTCGTGAGCAAGAATACATGTATATTCGCGTGCGAAACGCGTAAAGAAAAACGAGCAAAACAGAATTAACGAAGTAACCGAAGTGCCGAGGCTCGATAAGAAAAATCGAGTAATCCGGTCGTGAATCGGTGCAACCCGCGTCTTCATTATTTGTCTCGCATCCGAGTTCGTCGCCGTGCGCGCAGTCTGTGACGCTGCGCGTTGCGAAACCAGCGAACGGAGAGATAGAAATCTGTCGATTCTATTAGCGAGGAATCCCGACGGGACTTTCGGAAGGGGGCCGAGATGTATGGGCAGCGCATCGCCGCAGTGGGGCTTTTGGGAATTAGGTGTATATCTTTGGTAGTATAAGGCTGGCGCAATAAACGAGTCGTTTGCCAGTGATTAAGCGGGCTGGGGTGGGCGAACAGCGAAGCAACTCCCTCGAGGGTACATCGTTGTAGCGCCGAAACCCTATCGCACGCATTCGACCCTGCGTACACCCACCCTGTCGGTTATTATAATTATTACCGTTTTTATCTTCTACGGATACGACTCAGTGTTCTATTTATAGTATCGTAAAGTAATAATTCATATTTTTTACATTATTATGATTACTATTATTTATATTTTATCGAGGAATTTATAAATCGTCGTAGATTCAGTGTATAGAGAGCATATATAAGGGAAGGTGGGGTAAAATAGACCGACGGGGCAATATAGGACATTGGAGGTACTCGAATTTCAGCCCGAAATGAATCAACTCTAGAGTCCTTTTAAAAAAAACACGATGTCCAAGCTTTCTAGTCATTATTATTTGCGCTGTAAGTTGTTGCTCATCTGTTAAATCTTCTTCGGAAAATGTATTGTTGCTAAAATCAACCGATACGAAAAAACGGGAATACAGATAAATAAAACTTGTAAATCAATAAGATAATTTCATATTTTTTATGTGGTCAAATGTATACTTCCCAATGAAAATGGTGTGCACAACGTAATGGTAGGGCCTATTTTGCCCCACCTTCCCCCCCTACTAGCCTTCCCAAACAGTATATTGGGTGCAATATGGGTGCCACGCGCCGACGGTGGTTTAAGGGTGAAAAAGAGCCACGCTTAATTCCATGCTCTGCCAAGGGATGCGAGGCTAATCTTCGCTCTTGCACTCTGCGGATTTCCTGTATCAACCCGGAGAAGTTCCCCTTGCGAAAGGACTCTCCCCGATAGACGTACGAGGCCGATAAGGCGCTAGGGAGGAGCGTGATTGTCTCGTCACGGTTGGGCGGGCAACTCCACAAGCCAAACAGTGTTAATGTTTCTGGAATTTTTTCGAGGGGAAGAATTGGAATTTGTAGCGCTCATCGAACGGGACCGATTGGCCCGCCGCAGAAAATCGCTGAGTTTCTTTTTCCGATTTCTACACACACATCGAGGTGCTACTGCCGCCAGGTGTGAACGGCGGACACCGCGAGCTCATACGGACTTTGCAATGCCCGACTTCTGGGAAATTGGATTTTCAAGAGATTGGGTGTCGGCGAATCTTTCATAAACTAATACTATTATGCCACACACTCAAGGTGCTTGGGCCGCCTGGCAAGAGCAATTGACGCCGCGAGCTCACGCGCATCGGTGAATATTAAAGTATCCTCGAACCGTTTTTTTGCGCAGATATTCTCCTCTGCTGCCGTTTTTACCGCCTACTTTTGCGAGACTATTTTTTCCGCGGTCATTTCTCTCCTAGATTCCTAAACTTCAATAAGTTTCGGAACTTGCGTTCCTGTAAGAGCGATCGGAGTGTTGATACTTCAATATATAAAAGTCTTTCGTATACCACAAAGTTATACCATCGGTATCTGAAGTGTTTCCAGCGACGAGTAGATTATTCAAAATTCGATCGAAGAGGCAACCTTCTCAGTGACACTTATCACGAATTTCGTTGAGAACGGAGCGAGAGGAGAATTTCGTCGATGACTCGAAGAGAATGCGTCTTCGCCGCGTTCGTAGCTCATAATCTATATAGCGCACGAAGAGCTTCGAAAGTTCGAATCCTTTTGAGATAGAAACACCGAATGAGAACCTGAGACAGGACTACCTCATCTTTCTCCTTTTATATATAACAACATATCTCAAAAGTCTCTCCGAACTATCTCTCCGAAAAGTCTCTCGAATGGGGCGAGCGAGGCGTTTTCTCGCTGACTAGCTTTGGAGGCACGAAGAGATGAAATCTCTCGGTGTGTGCGACGAAGCGCAGTCACAGGGTGGCCCTACGCTGATGCCGGTGTCAAATGGTAAAAGGAGGGCTAGCTAGATGCCTTACCGGAGCGTCAGCACAAGTCTGCGTTTTTTTTTTTTTTTTTTTTTCATTTTTTTTCTCACTCATAAGAGACGTGACAGCTCGCGAGCACCGACTTCCGCTGGAGCCTTCGATGCTGCCAGTCTCCTTCTCTGCCTTCTTTTCGTCTTCTCTCATACACCCGCGCCATAAAAAAAAAAGGTGAAATGTAATATAGAAAAGAGTAGGCGATCTCGCGATGCAAGCAAGCCAACTCGATTCTTTATAGAGCGCGGGAGATAAAAAAAATTCAACCCAAAAGTCGTCGTTTTTCCATTTCAGAGTCGAGAATATAGTAGGAGCGACGGTGACAAGTTGTATCAGTGGTACGAAACTGTTGTATAGAGAAGGCCACGAATCCTCGGTCCTCTTTTCTCTCGCCTTCTTCAATCGTCGCCCCGTACCTGTTGCAGTCGTATACCTGACAGGTGGATATTTCCCCGGGACAATTGTCCGAATAACACAAACTGGAAATATCTTCTCCCTGGGACTTGTCAATCCGTGACTCTCTCTCCTCCTTTCCCTGTCACCGCCGTGTCGACGAGGATATTATAGATGCTCTACTCGAAATTTTGCACTTTGATTTGTTCGTTAGAATTTCACGAGGGGGAACTCGGACCGAACGCGCATTTACTTTCGACTCGGCACGGGTCTCTTCATCGGCTTTGCTGATAGCAAAGCCCTTTTGGGAAATAATTAATCGCTGCTTGCACTTTGGAAAATATTGTGAAAATTCATCATGCTGCCGGAGTTTGGTCCACATAATAATAATTAATACATATTGGATCGATAATCTGACGAATGTAATTCATCGATCCGCTTGTAAGACTCGGCAATCTATTAGTTTAGCTTACATTTATTGGTTTCGTAATTTTTATTCACAAATTTACTTACAGTCGTTAAATTATTTATTGGACTCATCGTGTCGCCACGTTCATGAGAATTTGTCAAATAATTCATAGATCAACGATAATACGTTGAGAGTCGAAAATCTGTGGGATCGGATAATCTGTACTTGACGAGGGTGCAACAATTGGCTGTTCGAAAGCTCGAACTTCACTTGACACCGAATCGCGTTTTGGTCGACTCCAAAAGTCTCGAGAAACCTCGATATTACTCGCAAAGAATTTTCCGTTCACGGAAGTGTTTTCACGTCTAGACGTTCGAGCGCCTATCTCAGATCGTAAATTCATAAACTTGCGTATGTATGTCGCAGTCCGTACCGCTATATATTTCATGCACCAAGGAATCAGAGGATATTGCGCTACCGCTTCAACATTATTATGATATCGTGCAGACGGATTCATGGGAATTCCATGACCAATACGTATGTGTGCGTGTGTGCAGGAAAAGGGAAGCTTGCTGGCTGCGAATTAGCGCAGGTCCTTGACGCACTAATGAGCTACCCCGGCGAGAGCGCTTGCACGAGAAGGGATTATCCTTCCCGTCCTATTCCGTATTATAATATATTAAATGTATGTACACCTCGGTTCGGTCCGCGTACGCGCTTGATCTCGCACGACTCATCGTAACTTATGTGACCGAAAAAAAAGTTCGATCGTCTTTTTTTTTTTAAGCTTCTTTAATCACTCAGAAAATAGAATAAAAATGATCTATTACAGATCTTTGTCACGATAAAAATCTCTCCCCTCTGCCCGCCCCTCTGTAGAATAGGATTAAGAGTCAACAATGAAAATTTGCTGACGATTAAAGCAGTTCGACTGCCATCCAGATATATTTTTTTTATCGATCCCGATTTAACGTGCGATCACAGCGGGATGAGGCTCAAAGCCTAGCTGCGTCACGACGTTGCTGTCAGTAAAGGAGAAAAAAAAAATGAAAAAGAGAAGGGGGCATGAGAGTTATAGAAAGAAGAATCTTGGATCACCCCCGTAGGGTAACATCTCTTCGTGTCCCGGAAACGAGATTTGTCGGGCTTTCCATTGGCGAAGAATGAAGAGAAACGGTCGGACGCTGCACCTAGTTTGCAGTACAAAATAGCGATAGTTTTTTTCCTACACAATGCGGTGTTACGGGTCTCGAATCTAACGTGCTCAACAATGGCGTGCTGACGTGTTTATATAGCGTTTGGAGGGGGCATCGCCTTTAGCTTCGGCAGCAGTCACGAGACGACGTGCGCGTATATTTTTTTTCTCATCTCGTGCGAGATACGCAAGGATCCCTGGATCCGTGTATGACCCAGGGCAACGTTGATCTATGGATCTATAGAGGCAAAGGTGTACACAGACGCGCGGGTCGGACAGCGTGTAATTTAGTTATAGATCGGTTTGCTACAATTTGCCGTACACAAAGTTTGTTCACCGTGTGCATAAGATACATGCACACACACACACGGAGAGAGACATTGAAGCGCGGCGTTACAAAACATGTATAGTACAGTGTGCGGCGCGAGCGCGTAACCCGGTGTTTATCCAGGCCCCCCTGGCATACACGAGGCCGGTGATGGACGAGTAAACGTCGTTTGTTTAGGCCAAAACTCCATCCGCCCCCCGTGCTTTGTTCAGCCACCCATCCCCCTGATGGCCCTACCGGTGATCCACGAAAGTATCTTTTTTTTATATTTTTTTCTTCACAACCAATCCTCTTCCTCTCTCGTGCCTCTCGCGTCGTCACCTTTTTATCTCACTTCTGTCTCCGTTCTTCCTCTTTTAATTTTTTTTCTCGTGCTTTTCTCTCCGTTCTATTCGTTGTGTACATACAGACGGCACGTTCCCAGAGTTGCGATGCGCGCGGGGACCAGTTGCAACTTTTCGAAAAATCCCGTCGGGCATCCGAGGATCCGATCGCAAGTGGCCGAACTCTCGCGGCAGACTCGAGGACCAAAAGTCCATTGAATCCCTGGTGTTTTCTTCATGCCGAAGTTTGCAGCTTCAGCGGTAATCCGTGATCTTGTGAAAAACTCTTTTTGGATTTGCCAATTAGTCGGTCTGGGAGCGACCTAGACCTTCGGCTCCTTGACCGCACGTTGGAATCGGAGGTGAATAAACGGCAGAGTCGACGAAAGGGAACGACCGAATATGCGGTTAATAAGGTTTGGTCAAGGATGGACAGATGAGTGCTAATAAGCAACGAGAACGCGGAAGAGTTCTTACAAATATACTGTAACCATAATGTGTATAACGATCCGAGTAATACTCAAAAGGAGGGGGCGGAGATACCTTGTACTTGTTCTTTCGTCACTCCGCTCTTCACGCTATCATTCACGCTGCGAATTTACAGATTTTCCGTTTAACACCGTGGGGTTTAACCAATATTCTTCATTCATAAGCCTCGTTCGACGTTGGGGTTAAGCTCGCAGGATTTGTGGGGATATTAGGCTCTCTTGGCTTACAGTACACCGAACTACGCCGTGCGAATGGCTCAATAGTGTTTGCTACAAAACCCCCGTGAGATTTAACTGTTTCTCCCGACGGTGTCGGGCGGGTCTCGAGAATCACAGTAGCAACAGCGAGACAGATACAATATCCCCGAGGATGAGACTATTTCTCGAAACGATTTAGCCGACGAGTATTCGAAAACCTATGCCCTATTAATCGAAGAAACGAGAGATATGAGCGGACAGCGGGGGAAAAATTTCCGAATTTATTTTTCAACGGAATAAAACGCTCGGCTGTAACGCACCGCCGACGACGGCGAGAGTTTTACGAATTTTATTTTGGCGCCATCGATCTTACGGCGGCGCCAATATTCCGGCTAATGCCGTCATCGGAATTTTATTGTGTCCAACACGATCCGGGAAAAACCGGTCAAAGTAACGATTTACGCCGATTTTCGGTTGTAGTACGAGGTTAACCTTCCTCTTCGCACTGGTAGTATTCGTAAATACAAATAATACTAGCACCAATTTGATAATCGCTCCAAAAAAACCGCCCCGGACTCGAATTAATTATAATTTTTTAAGAATCCCAGCTGTCCCGATTAAATAATTATTTAAAAAAGTCATTACTTTGGCAATTCTAAGTTGTATAATTGTGATATTTGGAAAAGTGTCCTAAGTGTCCAATGTACATAGATCGATTTTTTCAGTGTCAAATATCACTTTTTAAAATACAGAGTAAAAGTGGCTCTACAATCGAAAAGGCGGACGATGGGCGTGGGGTATCAACATTACTACCCTCGGTAAGGTTACCCTTGCGACACTGCATCACCCGTGACTTTGCTGTATATACAACCGCTACCACACCGAAACGTCCCGGTAAATTAGGCGTACGAAACCTTTTATTCGTTCCAGCAGAGAGGAAGTCACATTCTCGTGTCTGCCGCATGAAATCACAATGGGCGTGAACTTTTCTTGCTTCGTTATTGCCGAACCGGAAGATGGCAGGAATTCGCTATTGCTTTGTACTCAGTTAGTTGCAAAAATTGAATACAAAACATTCTTTCTCTTCAAACGCAGCCGTACTTACAGTTATGGGACACCTTTTTTTTATCCGCGCTAATGCATTCGTTAATCAACCCAATCAAACAATTATCCTAACTGCAATTTCTGTCTCGTAATTTACATTTCCACACTATTCTTCGCCATTATTTCGCGATATCCACGATTCGCCGTCTAGAGATTCTCTCGAATAATTCTCTTCTATTCGCACGGTTAGATTATCGATTCTCAGGTAATCCTCCACTTGAACTTTCAATCAGCTTTCCCATCATCCCTCCACTTTCCTTCTTTTCCGCATAAATTAGAGCGCTGTACGTATGTATGGACATTTGTGTATACCACTGCGAACTTCGTTTTGTCCCTTCACACTACGATCTGCTGGCAATAGTAGTACATTACGATATGAGCGCGGAAAACGGTTTTTCGTCCAATATCGTAGTACAACATTTCATTTGAAAAGGTGCGAAAACGGGGATTACCGCATGCAAAGCGTGCGGGCAACCGCATATCTCGCCAGTGAAATAGAGAAATCAACGAATTCTGAGTTTTTTCGAAATTCTCTGCTCGACCAACAAGTATTATTGATTCTCTTTCGCCTCTACCTTTTCCATTTCTTCGGCACAGAAGTCTCCATCTGAATATTTCTATCGTCTCGTAGCTGTTCTTTTTCCCACCATTTACTGCATTCCTTAGTTTAAGAGCTTGTATGGCACACAGCACAGCACGTTTCCGTGGGATAAAAACGCAGTCTTTTCACATCACATATGTCTATCCAATCGTATTTATCCTCGTGCTATCACCACAAGCGCCGTCTGCCCGGACGGATGGAAACTCCTCTTACCGTTATAGGTTTTTCAATAAAATGTGCATCCAGCGAATCGCCGTGTTAGCGAAAATTGGCAAGGATACAGCGGACAAAAAACTATTGTGCGTGGACAAGCAATCGGTGAAGCAACGATAATTGCGAGCGGCCGAGAGGGTATTCTTTCGGTGGCGTGCACTCGGGCTTCCAAAAACCGTGTGCGACGTCACGACCGGAGAATATTCCGTAGAGGGAACCTCTTCGCCGAAGGATTCGAGACTATGCTCGTTTGTGTTTGGGCTTCAAGCGCGGGAAGAGAGAAAGAAACGCCATCGGAGATGAGAGGGATACTTCGAAGGAGAAGCGTGAACTCGTAGTCGGCGATGATGCCGGCGGTATATTAGCCCCAGCCCAGTTGGATCTCTAATGATGATCTACGGTTCGGCTACCGCGCACACCTTCTATAAAGCTCCTAATTTCTCCTCTATAAATTCGTCTGCGCTTTGCTGCTGCTGCTCCGTTGCTTCTGCTTGGTTCCACCCGTTTCTGTTTCTCTCGTATTCCCCCCCGGTACCCCCTTTCCTGTGTATATATATTTTTTTTCTGCCTCGTTCTCTCTTCTCTCATTCTTTCGATCCCTCGCTGACGACCTTGCACACACACGAGAGTGTCTTCCACGACGCACTCGCACGCTACATATCCTTCTTTAGCCTCCGAGAGTTCGTCGGTATCTCGACGCTTCTCTGTCTCTCTCTCTCTCTCGTCCCTTTTGGCCTGCCAAGGTATCCAACTCCTCGTAAATATACAACTGTATTTGATATTTATGTATATGAATTCGTATCATTTATAACAAGCGGCGAGTTCGTGGCCGGGAAGATCGTACGCTTTGAGCTCCTTTGCGGTAGTGAACGAGAAAGATCTCGCCTCTCGCCTTCCTGGCTGCGTTGCTCTCGTCTCGAAGACAAGGGAGTGAAAAAACACAACATATTTCTCTTTCCTTCTGCTCCCGGAATGGTGGGAAAAATAAAAAAGCGATATTATACCGCCTCTGACGTTTCGCAATGCCCGCGCTTGCCAGGGGTTTCTCAACGCTTTTGCAGTTCCTTCTTCTTCTTCTTCTTCTGCTTCTTCTTCGGTCTTTTATACGCCGATGATGCTTTCCCCCCCTTTTTTTGAGAAAAACAAGCCACTATCGCAAACGCGAAGAGAACCATACACATGCGGACCCGGGGTCTTCAAACAAATTGGATAATATTCGTGATCGTCGTTGCACGACGATCAGCTCCTCGAGTTCCGCTAATTAGCCGATTATGTTATACCGAAGAAGGGATTAAAATCGCATAATATTAATTCTCGTCCCGTACGTAAACTGTACATATACGTGTATATATACAATATTCTATCGCTAATCGAAGAGAGGAGTTCGGTGGAAAAGAGATAAAAGTTGGGATAATTTTCGTAATACAAGGAGACAGGTGCCATTTAGGTTTGTGCGAGAATCCATCGACCGGTCAAATGTATTGGGTCAGCTTTGGAGTTTTTCACAACCCGACAGTATAATCTGTGTACCTCGACTATACCTCGACCTGGTGGATAGACCGAACGGTAGACGAGGAGACATATTTTAATCCCTTCTACTGCGGAGCTATAATCACCTTGGCGCCGGTGTCCCTAGCAATACAGTACTTGTCGCGGCACGTACGGTTCGCAGTAATAAAGTATAAGGGTGAAAAAAATGAAATAGAATAAAAATACGAAGAACTTGTCGCCTCTCGTTGATTGCGGAAAATCCACACCTTTCTTTCATGAATGCCGTTTATGGCCGAGACATTTGTGCGCTCGAAAACAAAAAATGTTTCGACTATAAATTTCGAGACTTGAGGCTTCGAGTTCGCTGATTCAAGGGTACTTGAGTGTCCACGACTGTCGCAGCCACTCGGTGCGAATGATAGCGTAAACACTGGCAGGGAAAGCTTACGAACGTGACGTACAACTTTTGCAAAGCCAGAGCGTTTAGTAGCTCGATGTTAAACGCTCGATTAAACACGGTGTAAACACATAAACAACGTCCGACGGCTGCTGGAACTCGCGCTACAGTGTTCACCGCGGCATTAACTCCTCGTGCGCGAAGTTAATATACTGCCGGCGTTTCGGACTGGCCTATCCGTTTCCCGCTTCGAAAAATCTGTGGCCAATTGTGGTCACTGTAAAGTTTGTGGCCATTTTTATTTGTATATTCTTTAAATTATTATTTTCCACAAGTGCATGATGGAGAATATAAAGTGGTCGAGACAATTTAAGAAAAAACCAATTGTGTAAGAAACCGACCAAGGAATTAAGAAACTCTTAAGGACTTTTTACGTACATTTTTTCATTTGTTTCTCAGTAATAAAACTGTTATTTCATAGAACTTTGACAGCAGTGCACACTTACGAGAATAATTTCAAAAGAGGAACTCTATCGCAGAGTGTGGCATTCTATACTAAATGAATTATTCAAGCTACCCGTGCCTTAGTTATAACAGTGTTTGCCTCCGCGGAAAATAGATAGGAATAACGATGTACCAGCTAGCCTTCCGGCTATCGGTTACGGGGTTTGCGTGAGAAGGTTGCGATGCCGATATGAGTAACGGAAGAGGGATGCTGCGACAGGCCGTAGGGAATGCGAAGTGAAAACAGACGAAGGGCGGGGCTAAGGAGAACCAAAGAGGGAGGAACTTTCGCCGGCCGCGCAAACTCTATAACGCAGTATCTCTGTCGCATCTTCGTCTCTTTTCTTTCGCAAAAGTCCGCGTCTCTCACCGACTCTGCTTCGCCCTTACGCCGCATGATTTTTTTTCTATCGGGGCTCACGTTTCGCCTTAATGTTCTCCCACTGTACAGATTTTTTGCTTATCGTTTTTCTGTAAATTTCCTTGACCGAGACTCTCGGAATAATTTTCATCTACCGAAATTATGTTGTTTGTTAATACAAACTCGGTCGAATCGAAGAAATCAATTTCTTTCGGTGTATGAAAAATGAATAATTGAAGACACGAAAGTTTCGGGAAAACTTCGGCAAAAGAGAGACGTTCCGATCCGTAGATAATAAGGGATTGAGTAGATACTTTTGAATGCGTTCGGAGACGTCACTCGTGGAATAATTGTCAAGTAGTTTGAAAATCCGAGGATCAAACACGTTGATGCAGGTCCGAGTGGGACAAGTACTCGGGCCCCGTGGACTTTAGCGTGCGGCGGCAGAGCCAACGTTGACCGGTCGTAGGAGAGTGGCGACACCCTCATAATAATGTTTACCGATGGTTAGTTAATACCCAGAAGGGCGTCGAGTGACAATAGTGCACCGCTTGGATCCTGGAGACGCGAGAAGGAAAGATATAGTTCGGAAATGGCTGTTCAAAGCAAACGAGGGCTCAGGGATTTCCCAATCCTTGTCTGGCTCGCTTTTGGCCGCCGGTTCCCCTTTCGCTCGCACTCCTCCAGTGATCTTCAGGGGGGGTAGCTGCTTAACGCGCGCCAGGATATAGCCTCCCCCCCTCCCCCTGTTCAGGCAAAGATCATCACTCCACCGGCCACAGCCGTTTCGCAGCGCGTCTACAATGCGTTATTTCGAAATAAGGACCGAGTCTTAAATCGGAAAAGCCTCCCTCTCGACAATAGGGGGTAAGAAACGCGCTACTTAGACAACCGTAGTCTTTCGTTTGTATACCTGGTATTATCCTGTGACTATTAGATACTCGGCTGTGTCTCACTAAACTATATATCTGTATCCTACTTGACCGAGAACGTATTATTATTTTTTTTCAATTATACGTTACATTTGTAGCGTTCTATTTTTTTTTGATTTTTCCTTGTTTATATAGGAAATAGAGGCGGCAATTGAAGCAATAATGTGCGAAACAATTTTATTTCTTCGTCGTACGTTCTGTTAGAGCAATTAATCGTTTAGGAGGTGTTGCCGGATGTGGGTTTTCCAGTACATAGAAAATTCACCTAACCCCAATAGCACCTTGCCCCATGACCGCGAGCCACGTCGAGCAAGGGAGGCATTTCGAGAGGTTTGTTATATGGCGGGCGTGGTGAGGTCGTCATCCCTCGTTTAAGGATATTCGCCAACCCCTCACGAGCGCGCGCCCGCGCACAGCACGAGATTTTATTACTGCGGAGCATTGAAAAGCGCAAACTGCTCTTTGGGCCATAGAAAAAGGAAAGCGGACATGGAAGCGTGTAATTTAGGATATCGCACCATGGGAGTAAAACGAGTAGGATGGCATATCGATTATCGGTTATAATGACCCATGACGAATTTTCACGAGTGCCAACCAAAAGGATTTCCCACAATGCTACGTTTCATTGTTACATTCGGGCGCTCATCGTGCTTGCATTGTGAGCGAATAAATACCTCGACGAAAGTCCCGAAGTACGAGATAACAGATCAAATCAAGCATTCGAATCGCGTAACGTTCATTCTGTTTCAATCGAACGATAAAAATCGATGTTCATAAACGTTACACGAAAGATTATAGAGATAGATCTGTTTTTACGTGTATACGATACAATAACTGTGAGATTTCACTCAATAATACACATTTATCCGACTATTAAACGTAATTGCCGTTAACCGTGGCTACGGGATAATCCACAATCATTCGTTATCTAGTTACAACTAAATATATATATCTTGTACATTTTCCGCGCATATATCACAGTATAATTCTTGATGCGTATATACGCAAGAATATCCGGATCATCGCAAAAGTCGTCATATACTCGTTTAATAATGGGTTATTGGAACGTTGCAAACCCATCCCCCGCTCTCTGTGGTATACCCACGGAAACTGTTGGGTTTTATGCGAAACGTGGCTCGCGCGTGCAGGAAATTTAATCGAATGCTTAACGCCGTTGCAATTTTCTTGACAAAGTATCAGAGCGTTAATCGGAAAGAGATGCCGCGATCTGGGAAGAATATAAGGGGGGTTGGAGGGGCGAGGGGGTGTCAGGTATTAGCGAAGAAAGCTAACCGAAAGCATACTCCGGTATCTAGATTATAGACACCAGACAGCAGCAAGTCCGCTTTACTCCGGTGAAGCTCGCACGCGTTCTCTGTTGCTGCGTTCCTGTTGCTCGCAGACCAGAGAATGCGCGAGAATAGAAAGAGTGAGAGTGAGACAGTTTCACTGCTATCTCTCACTACTCAATTTGAGCCTCATCCGCCATAAGCGGATCGACCGAGCTGGCCTTTTAATGTCGGCAGGATAGTCTCTCTCTCGTACTCTCTGCGGTCCCCGCAGAAGCCTATAACAAACATTATCCGCCATAATGCCCCCGTGTAAACACACCTACCCACCACGTGCTACTGCCGATGTTACCGTCTATACATATATTTGCTGTTTACTGCATGCATGTATATTCCCGACTACGTCCTCACTGTAACTCGCGCGCCCCGTATGTTCCGACTTCTTCTTCTTCTTCTTTATCCCGTTCTTTCGGTGTTTCTCTTGTTAACATCGGGATGCGCTGTGGGGTTGGTTGCATCCCTTTTCCCAAAGTCTTTCCAATGCCCCGGCGCGCTTCGCCAGCTGGGGATACTCGCACACGACGAACGCTAATAAGTTGAGTTTATTTGGGCGAACGTTTAGCGCGTGGCTGTTATATGGACTGTCCAGACGGAAGTTTGCTCATAATTCCGGTGTGCGGTAATAAACTGAGAGGCTTTTAACACGCTTCGGTTTCCGGTTTAACACGCGTCGCGTTATGGCGTTATTGATGAGACGAATATCAATGGCTGATAATTATTTTACGATCAGCTGTGGAAGGTCGATAAAATAAACAGTTCGGTTTGTCGCGCTTTAGATCTTTTTTTTTGTGTTACAAAAAACTATAGCAGTCGTTTCGAGAACCCTGACTGGAAAAAAACGATACTTTTTTGCGACTATATGGCGCGAATTTTCTCTTTAAAAAACCAAAAATGATTCAAGAATAATACTTTGAAAATTATCCAGGTAAAAATTAAGTTCTTTTGAATCTTCCCTCCCACACGAATAAAATATATGTCAGAATATTTAAACACATATCATTTATCGGAAAACGTTTCTAGATTTCATATATATTCTATTGTAACATGTTCATTTATTAACATGGTCCGCGCATGCATGATCCCGTAGCTATCTGAAAAAAAAAAAAAAAAAAAAAAAAATTCATCGAGTACCGAAGTTTCAATGGAAGAATTTTATTTTCATGGGTCTTCGGAGGATTGTCGCTCAACATCGAGCCATTCGGCCATTCATACGAGGCTTTCGCCTCGTGGTTCCGAGCCTCTCCCCACCGCTGAGGCTTGCGCCCGGGCGCCTCGCCCGACGGCCCACGAGAAATCCCCACCCCCGTTTTTGGGAAGGGACCCCGACGGGGTCCGCTTAACTTGTAGGGCCCCTGGAAAACTATTTAGGTATCTCACGTTGAAGGTGTAGGTCACAGTTTGACCGGGTCCATCAAGTCGTGCGCGCAGTGTTGTGCTCTGCCTGTTCATTCGTGTGTCGTTGCCCGAAATCGTCGCCCTTTCGAATTTCGGAATATCCAAACCCGTCGATAGCTCTATATCTGTATCGAACGATTATTCTCATCGAAAGTGTTATTTTATTTATTTTTTCTTTGGGGTTCAACTTCTTCCAAGGTGTTAAACGTTCGTTCTTTAATAATAGACAAGCTATGGAACGAGAAAAAACTTTTCACGGCTCGTCGCAGTGAAACGTGTTTCTATTCAGTGTTTCGATCGACAAACTGTTATTTCGTTGTACCGAAAAAAATCGGCAAGTGTTCCTTGGATATAAATTCGCGTGACGAAAAAAAAAGTGCAAGACGAATTATTCTGGATACTAAAATAGTTCTTTGATTGATTCGGTGAGTTTCGATCTGTTTTCTTTTCCTCCTAAATTCATTGAGTCTTTCACCCTCAAATTTATTCGTCTATCGACAATGGGGTGTATGCAAGCCAGACTCTTTCGGCGCTTTCGGCATATCCCCATTGTCACAAAGATGGTTCGTGTCCAGAGGGCAGTGTGTAGCTTCCGCTGGACCCGCTGTGCCGCTCGGTGGCAACGGAAAAAAGAATGCTAATTCTGTATCATTGTCGTGAGCACGTCCGCAACGAACAGCCTCACTGCGGACGTCTCACGTTTTTCGTTGGTTTCTGCGACTAGACGAGAATAATACTGACAAAACGCGTTGGTCCCCAGCATCTAGACTCTATTTATGGTCTTTTTATTTCCTCCGTCGGTGAACAAACGAACACGTGCAAATTATGCCACGGAACGATTTCCGGTGAGCATTGACATTGTCACGATCGAATTATAGTCAATAAAAGATTCATCACGGTCTCGATCCGAAAATTGATTTTCTTAGCTAAAAGATATCAAAAATGCAACATCTTTTTCGGTGTCTGAGGCCGCAAATTTGGTATTCTTCGTAAATGTGTTACGAAAAGTTTCGATAAATTTTGCTATAAAAAATTGATTATCGAATGAACAGCGAACATTTTTCGAAAATAAGCTGACTGACGGCTATTTTGTTAAAGGTGGAGGAATACGAGGATTATTACGTCGGCACGAGGGCGTACAGGCTGAAGGAGTCGTCGTCGTCGCCGTCGTCAGTAGCAGCAACGTCGTCGACGCCGGCTTCATTAACGACGGAATCGCGTGCAATTATTGTCAACAATATTAACAACAATAACAACAACGTTGTCATCGGGAACAGCACGAGGGATCAGCATCAGGAGCATCAGCGCCAGCTCCATCAGCAGCAACAGCAGCAGCAGCAACAGTGGTGGTACGAGGGAGGTTACGGTGGTGTCAACGAGAGTGAACGAGATAAGGGTGCAGCGGTGGCGGGTGAGCTGGCTTGCCTCGCGGGCTACATGGCGGGGTATCTGAAGGCGGCGGGCGCAACTTGCGCCCCGACCGGAAGTCCCCAGTACCATTCCCATAGTCATCCAGCTATGGGGGTTGGAACGCATCCTCATCCACATTCTCACCCTCATCCGGGTGGTCACCATCCAGGACTACCCTCGCCGTTCGCGCTTGCGACTCACGGACATCCGCATCCCCATGCTCTCGATCACGGACTCGCCGGTTTTCCACAAGGTATGTTAACAATATTGTGATTTCATTACGTTAGTTACTATACGCAAACCGTGTAACCGATTATCGGCAATTATTTTTCATCGATGAGGTTTCCTTGCAATGACGAGGATTTTCGCGTTAATCAGATAGCGAAGTTTTAGTTTTGAGCCGTGAAAAATACATTCCAATAAATCTGGTATCGATCTTCTGGGTTTTCGAATGGCCGCTTTAAGTCGGAAGATAAGCAAATTCGATTATATTTTGAGACAGTCAGTTGAAACAAGGAGAATTATTCGAGGGATGTTTAGGAGAGAAAATCTATCGAAAAAAAGCTATTAGATATGAATGATGTTATCTCCGTACGGTATAAAACGGTGTTATAAATGTCGGCAAGCGACAAATTATCATTGGGTCTAGAGGAATAGAAAATGCGCGATTTTATTCGAATTGAAAAATCACGGTGGACATGTATCGTGTCAAAGAACGTTATAAAAAAATGGCGTCAAATTGTCGATATTTTCACTCTGTATATCTATATCGGGGAAGCGACAAATCGTTTTATAATGTTTTGGGGCCATAAACGTCGTACACATTTCACGATCCCATAAAAAAGTAATCCCCACAATTTCGATTTCGTTACCATACAGTCATACGTCGTTTGCAATTCCATCAAAAATCGAATGCTATTGTCACAAGTTTCTATATTGTTCGTGTGTCCCTTAGTTTTCTTACATCGTACTGTAAGTTGGCCGACATTCGGCGGTTCCATCGATTCTCGTGTGAATCGATGAATCGATCGAAGCCATATACGTGCGAAGTACAACCGGGGCTTCCCTCCTCCCTCTCTCGTCTGCACGCGCCTTATACGCTACGTAGGCATTTCTTTGCATCTTACACACGAAAAAGAATTTAATAAAATTTTCAACAAAAAAAAAAAACCTAAAAGATAGAAAATCTGTTTCCTCATTTGTCTTTGACCTCGTTGCCGTGGCAGAAACTCACCAGGGTGAAAAAATACAACGGGAGTCTCGCTAATCGACCGCGACTCTTATTTTCCTCCTCAACGCTCAGTAACAACGCTCGAGCGCTTTCCCGCGTTGTTATATAATACTCCGTTCGTCGAGTTTTTCCGCTCGCATTCCCCCGTATTCGCGTTTCATCGCTTCTTCTTTATATTTTTTTTATGATGATTTTCCAATTCTTTCTCCCCTCTTTGTCTCTCGTATCTCGAAGTCTTTGCGTTTCTCCGACGTTCCGGTAGTATTTTCCGGGGTTGAAAAGTGGGTGGTTACTTGCGTCCTCGGGAGTATTCTCTTGTACCTATCTACACCGGTATATACTATACTTATGGCGGATAGCGAGAGAGTGGTATAGCACTCTCGTTGAAAGAGCTCGTCGAAGAAGGGAGGAGAGGTGGAGCGGTAAGAGGAAGAGAACGGAGGGAAAACCGATGGAGACGAGAGGCAAGAAGAGGGTCGCGTTTGCGAGGGCGGCGAGGCGACGCGAGGGAGTGGAATTCGCGACAGGGGCTGCTGGTGCTGCTGCCTCGCCGCGTTTCTCTGCCTCGTCGGATCGCATGCTACGGGCTGATGGCTTGGGCGAGACGAAGGAAGAAGAGAAGAGGAAGAGAGAGAGAGAGAGAGTCGAGCTGTAAGGGGAGAAGTGAAGAGGAGAGTGCCACGATAGTAAGCCGCTTATCAGGGTGGCAGCAGGCCCCCGTGCAGGACCAACCAACGCTGAATCGCGGAGAGCGCGCCCGAGAGTTTCCATGGAAACACGGATCCGGTCGCGCGGCGTTTACTTCCATCTCCCTCGTGCTCTCTCCGCTATCCATACGTACTCGACGTATTACGTCCATACTGTGCCTCTATATCTGTGGCGTATATATACCCTCTTCGTACATATATACATATCTCTTGCGAGTAGATAGCAGGCAGTATCGGACGGCCTGTTTTCGTGCCGCCATTGGTAACGCACCAAGGACACGACTATCTCATCGAGTTTCGTTGTCGACCGTACGATAATAGAAAATATTTCTCACGAAACGCGGATGATACACTTTTCGTATAATTCGCGACGATAGAGAACGATAACTCGGGCGCACACGTGCGATCGTAGATCCTTCCGATGTCGTGCATATATTGTCGTGATGAGCTTCTCTCGTTCCCCGTGAAGTTCAATTACAGGGGACCGACATTTTCGTCTTTGTTTATTTTATCAGCGAAGTCGACGAGTATAAGTTAGAAGTGATAGTCGCCGATCCCCTTTGCCCGAAGGCATTTCGTCACCCTATGTTAATGTTGGGACTGTGGAGAGTGTACACCGAGTACAACAAGGGGATGTCGAATATGCTAGTAGGACACGAAAAGATCCTTCGAACATTTCTCTCGTAGTCTAGTATAGTCTCTCTTCTCGAGAGAAATACAGAGAGTTTCGTAGTTTCGATGCGCGAAATCAAAATGTTGCGATTGTTGCGTGAGAAAACTCGCACTTGCGGCATGTGGGTGTTTCGACGGAGCAGAGAGTACGGTATCTGTTATTGTTTTCACTCAGCGCTGTTGATGTCGGGCCCTCCATTCGATGGGGTGAAGACATAACAAATAAATTGATACAGTGAATTGGTATCGTTTGCGAACTCATTATGATGACTAAAACGAATACCAATACTCACAGGGCTTCAAAGTCCTCGGTTGCAAAAGTAAAGCCTCTAAACAGCAAAGAGCTCTCACGAAATTCTCAAAGATCGCGATAAACGTGGCATTGGGAAGGGAAGAACGGATATACTGTATTCGTTGGTTGGCATTCTTTATTTATCGTTTTCTCGCACGGTTAGAGTACCATAATAAACCTGTCGGAACGATAGAGTTTCCAATCACTCAATTATCCGTCGAGAGTCGAAGGGTGGCGCGTGGTGCACACGTGCCGCTTCGGCAGTGAGAGAAATCGGGCTGCGAAGGGAACAAGAAATCGTTGAATGCGTTTACGTTGTCGTGGCTATCCGAGCAATGAGAGAGGAAGTGACCACGCTGCTGAGTAACCAGGAATATAGAGCAGTGCACATGCACTGAGCAGGATAGGAGAACCGAAGTCGAGAGCGAACGGAAGATTCCCCTAAACGCGCGCGACCGACGCGTGTCGCACTTGGGCAGCACGCGCGTATCGAGTGGGTGGATTCGTTCGTTCGACTGTAACTCCGTTGCACGACCCGACGAAAGTGCGTGCGAGTGAGAGACGCGGAAAGGAGAAACACAGGAACGGGGGGAGAAGCTACGGTAACCAAATACAAATCTAGGCCTAATTGCAGGGTAAACACTCGAGACTGAGTGAAATGTCACGTATAGCACCGCAAGCCTCGGGCGCGCCACGACCAAACAAGCCTCGCTCGCGCACGTTCGTTCTCACTATGCTCGCGTATCTATTTCGCTCGAGAGGGTGGCCCAATTACTATGGATGATCGGTTTTTTTTTCTCAGATATACAATCAAACTAGCCAATAATTATAATTTTTTCTTTACGATACTCAATAAAGGCTTGAATTTCGTTCATGTCAATTTTATTGTGAGCAAAGAATTCTTCGGTTTTTCGACTCATCATTTTTTCATTTTGAGGAAATAAAAAGTTTGTAATATCTAAGCTTATTTGCTGCAGTGATCTTCAACATTAGAAAAACGTGTGTTATGTACATGCAATAATAATTCTCATGAGAAGTACTATCGGCATCGTAAAATTATCGATTTTCTAATTGAAAAACTAATTCATCCTTGTAATGAATAACATTATTTATCCAAGAACGACTTGTCGCAAATTAGCTTAAACTTTCGATGTTTCTATTTCCTTTCGGTGGTGCATATTCGCTGGAGGAAGTCTTGACATTGAGGTGGCTAAAGGCAAATACGCCCATTTCACCCACTACGGCCCGTACGGTGTTCCGTCGTGTACATAAGCGCGTATACGCCACACATCGTTGCCGACGGTAGAGGAACCGAAGCATCGCGGTTAGCCTCGGTAACACGAAACTCATCCGATTATAAATACTTTACTGTGTATACATATAATATGGAATACAGTTTAGTGCAGGCTGTGCTGTGTATATACTTATACATCGAGGCTTTCGTCTTTTCCCGGATGCGCGTGTGTTGGTATTCGGTTACTCCTGCGCAAGGTCCTCACGAGAGTGGTGGAGACCGTGGCATAATAAGAAGCGGAAGGTTCTCCGCGTTCTAGCGACATACCCGAAGGCCACCCGCGTTTATAATTTATGCTATATTCGAACTCTACAGCGACCTCTTCCCCCGTTCCCCTTTTGTCCATTCGTTGTCCGATTAATTTTTACCCGATGCTGTTCAAAGTTTTATTGTCACTCGATGCGGTCGACACGAGGCGACGCGTGTACGCCTCCCAAGTCCCCATACGACGCCTCTCCCGCCTTCCTTCGTCTTCGATAATTCAAAAACAAACTCGTGGCTCAATTCCTACGGGAATTTATTGAGGTATTCGGGTTCTCGGCTCGACTGTTATTACAGCAGTTTGAGCGCGTGCACGGATCAATCGTCTCGTAGGAAGATGAAGATTTTTGGGTTCTCTGATCGGCGAAGCTTTCAACGTTTCACGTTTTTAGTACTTACGCTTCCGAAAGCGGGATATCTAATGCGTGTTGGTCTTCTGTCCTGTCTTATATACACTGCTGTCCCACTACATACATGTTCCGCTACAGAGGCCCAGATTCTCGCGGCCAAATGTTTTCGTAGCTGATGGCCTTTTAGAAGAGAAATGTAGAGAACGAGAGCGAACGAGAGATACTGTCCGAAGCTCTCGGGGTTCTCTCGTTTCGCAGTCGCGTTCTTGTCCCATTGGAGCCGCTGCGAAACCCCTCATCTCACTTGGGTTAGCTGTCGTCGCACGTGCCTTCCATCCCACGGCCCCATCGAGAGTAATCCAACGGTAGCACACAGGCGGCGAAAGAGAGATACGAGATTCAGTTGTCGTTCGGCGGTCCGCCTTTCCATCATCGTCGGTCCCGCGTTTTAGCTTTTAATTAATTTTCGATTTCTCCCCCCGTGCCGGCCCTTCGCTGTAACGTCGACGAGATTTCTAGCCTCTTTTCCGCCGCAAACGCGAATCTTTCTCTCGTTTTATTATCACTAGTCCACCCCTCCTCGCTCGTGACAACCCTCTCGCAGGGATGGAGGGATGACGACGCCGAGACGAGACCAAGTTCCGGCCTGTCTTTGCCCACGACCCACTGTTACCCTCGTGCATCTCGTATTCTATGAATATTTAAGCAGACGAGACCGAAAGGTTACTCTCTCTTTATCCCGCCTCTGTCTTTTACTCGTAAAATCCTCCTCTTCTTCTTCTTATTCGCTATCTTTCTTACTCGCTGTCGGCTTAGTACCGCGTTCGTCTTTACCGAATAGACGAGTAGTTGTACTATAACGAAATCCTTCTCAAGCGAATTCTACGATCCGACAGAACGTATACGTATTTAAATACGGTTGACGATGAGGAGAGAAGTTTCGAGTTATTTAGACTCGATGACAATGGATCCACCCGCGAACTTTTTTTTTAAACATATTTTTTAAATAAAAATCGATTTTTTTCATAAAAAAATTAATTTTGCTCGTTTAATTGAATAGATCTACCAGATTGAGCGATAAATGCATGAACCAAAGTTAAAAAAAAAAAAAAACCTTTTAAACTTCTAGCTTCTAAGAATTTTTTCTTGTCTCAGTTAAAAATAAGATTTCAAGCAAAATTAATTAGCACCTTCTGTATGGCTGATTTTGTTCAGAATATTCTCTACGGATCTGAGTGTGAATACACTCTTCTCAAATTGCGAGACGCTGTCAATTGAAATTCAATTTCTACAAATCTATCGATTATTGTAGCACACGTAGGCGTTGATGATGCTCGTTTATTCTCGATAAAGAGCCTATCGTTAAGAAACACCCATAAAATCCATTTACAATTAGCGATCCATTGATTTTAACGTTTCTCGTAACACAATCGCTCCTTCCATGATGCCGTGCATAGTATAAATACTTTAGTGGATAATGGACGACAAAAAGCCAATGCTCGAGTTCTCGTATAACCGATCGCGGCCCCCCTGGAGCACTGGATAAAGAATCCAATAAACAGAAAACGAATTTGCTAATAGGTATGGTATGGGTGGGAGTTGTTGTCTGATCTCGTTGCGGGCCAATGAGCCAGACGACAGAGGAGTATCAGTCGAAGCACAAGCCCCGGGAGTTATCCAACCCCGTTTATATCATCATCCCTCGTGGTAGAGACGACGTCGTTCTCCTCGTCGATTCTCTCGTCTCGGCTTCTGCCCGTGGTGTGTGCGCCCCGCGCGTATCAAGGCTCTCTCGACGATAATAAATCGAATCATACTCCCGGTACCCAGCGGGTGTTTGCCGAGGCATTAGGGTTGCGCGCGTGTGATCCCGATCGCTTCTCGGTCACCCCTCGCGAGAGGCAACGGTAACGCAGCATCGCTAACTTCTGTCGCTCGTTGCCACTATGTCTCGCCTGTATAACAGTCAACAGCCTGGTTGCACGCCGCCGAATTCCTTCGAGCTCTGATCTCTTCCCTTCGCCCATTGGTTTCTCTCCCCACACCCTACCATTATTTCCCCGATTTATCACGCCTCGGTAAAAGCCGTTACTGAAAGTATTTCGAGGACAGCCGAGAGGGAACGACGGGGCGGCATTCGCGTCAATTTAACCCACCGTTTATTCATAACTCCGCGATAAAGAATCATCATGACAATTGTTGATTCGTTACGAAATTGACTAAAGACAACAATTTCCTTCTATCGCTGCAATTTACACCGTCGTGGATTATGATAATTTTTGTCCTACAATTTGCGTTTGCGTCAGAGACTCAAGCGTGGATGATAACGACGCCATTGTCTTTTCGGTTAACAACGGGTTCTGGGTAGCCGCCGAGGCTCGATTGTCGATGACTCGTGGTGTCGTTTTCTCATACGTTGCGTCGGGACGCCCACTCGACAATCAGGACCAAGTTGAGAAAGAGCGAAAGGGATAAAGTGAAAAAAAAAAATTACAGTCCATGACCAGCAGTAGCAACGATACGGATCATAGACCTGATGGCTGGTAGGCAAAGCGAACAGGAGGGAAGAAGACGCTATGATCCGTTATTGCCCCGGTGGTCGCGCCCACCGCGTCTCTATCTCCGTCCATCACTTCGGTAGTCACCGCGAGAGTGTATCAAGAATTTGTGTACTCCACCTTCTATTTCGTTCCTTTCTCTTGTCCTTTACCCCTCGAGGGCGGTCTTTGAGACGGTGCCGGGCCGATATATCTCGAAACGTGATCTCTGCATCGCTGATGCGTGCGCGTCTTCTGTGTCAGAGAAGAGCCATGCGGCGGCACACGAGAGACGACGATTCCCCTCTTCTGTATGCTATACGTGCACGCATAGGTATGGCCCCTCGAAGCCACTCGGAGCCCACTCGACCAGTTCGTTAGCGGTGGATATCCTCGTCGCTCCCATTTTCTTGCTCAAATCTTGCGTGCCTCGCGCATCAACCAGATATGCCTTGTGTACGCATCATACTCGAGTAAAGTCTATTGGAACTTAGGTGTACGCCTATCCGCGTTCATTGTAGCATGCTTTATAATCCATCGACTGCCGCAAGACTTGCGCAAGATCAATTTTGATTTGCTCGATCGATTTACTCGAACAGAATGGGGCAATAAGACCCACCAAAAAAAATGCTGTTGTACCCACCCTTTGAATCTACAAATAAAACTTTACTAGTTAATAACTTTATTAGTCAATAGTTGGAAAAACTAATAGTTGACTAGCGAAACAACTTTTCATTTTCCTAAATAGTTGTCCTAGTAAACGATCGATTCTTTCGGCAAAGGATCTCGTTCAGTCCAGAATTAAAATAGTCGAAAGTTTTTTGGTATTGATTTAAGAACTGTTTTGATTCCGATTGTCCGTTGGTTAAAAAAACTGTGGTCTGATTCGCCAGCGGCGATCAAAGCGACGTTCATCCCTGTCTCGCCCTCAATTCTATCGGAATGAATAAAAACGCGGGGGTTTAGATATTTATAGCGCATTGAAAAAGAAGGCTTACGAAAATCCAGTCAACGCGCGATTGCGGTTGACGAGCTGAATATCTTTTTTTCATTGAGCGCCCGAGTTGATTGAACGGACCGCTCAGTCGAATCGATTGTTCCTTTATTTACTACTGAACTTATTCGTTCGATCGATCGGGTGTTTTGTTCGCCAACCGCAATCGCACTTTCGATGGATTTTTCACCGAATCTTTCGTTTTTTTTCTTCCTTTTTTCAATTCGTGTTCGTATAAACACGCACGCACACGCACTGGTTCACTTCATCCTCATCTATCCGATAATACTTATGTGATTCCGATTCGACTCTTATCAGTTTGATGCTCACAAATGCAAAGTTCGCGGTCCATTAAAGTTCTTATGCGTATAAACGGAATTTCTTTTTTACTTGGTAATTACCGCAAAAGAACAATTCAGATTTTGAAAAATCCTAAATGAAATGAGAGAGAACTTTATTCGTTGTTGCGGCATAAAAGAAACGGCTACCGTCCAAAAGAAGTAGCATGGAGGCTGCTGATGCCGAAGGTGCGGGCGTTTCAAGAAGTCAAGAGAGAGTATCGCGCTGCCGGAGAACAACATGGCCGCGGTCTCGGCGAGAGAGAAACCGCTTACGGGAGCATCGATCGACCCTGTAAACATTGCCATTGTGCGTTGCCTTCTTCGTAGCTCAGAAAATCCGCGGCTTTTCGATAGGCTGCTCCTCGTCGTCGTTTCGCATCGCGCGAGAAGTTTACTGCTTCTTCAACATCTCCTCCACCGGCGCTATTCGCAAACTCGAGCGATTCGATACGCGACGTCCTTTCCGCAGCTCACGACCTCCATCTTATTAGCTTCGCTCTTAATAGACGACCGCGCGAGAGCCTCAACGCTGCGATTTACACTGTGCCTCTCGTATTAAAGGATGTATACTTCTAGGTATATTCGCGATATTGCGAAGAGCGAAAGCCCCCGTTCGCCGTAGCTACTGTGTCCGCGGTAGCCCAAGAGAGACCTGAACCTTTTTCGCTTATCATCATCCACTCGTATTTTAATAAATTCTCTTTGCCGTATACTTGCCTGATATATAGTTTAGTTTGCGCACGCGAGACAACTATCTCATAATCTATCTCCGTCTCTCGGCTGTCGTCACAGGGCCCGAGCCTCATAGAATAACGAAACGCGACCCGAACACACATCATTGGGACGCGGGGGGAGGTGGGCAGCTGTGGGACGAAGAGAACAGTGAGATAGAGACGAAAAACGAACCGCGAATTTCTCTCGCTCTTTCGTTCTGCCTGCGATACTGCTTCTGCACGTTGACCCTCTCCCTGTTTTCCTCCCCCCGCGGCCTTCACCTCTCCTCGATCACCCCGACGCATAAGCGGATTACGTGGGTCCCGAAACGAGCGTAGAGCAGCCGAGGGCTTGACGTAGCGCTGGCACAGGACGCGGTTCTTGCAGCATGCGAGCGGAGGGCTTTCTCTCTCCGCTCTCCGGGCTCGTTCGCTCGCAAGCGGAGCGAACGAACCCGAGCAGCATAGCATATCCAGAATCCGAAGGAGGGAAAGGGCGCGGCAGTTCTCCGCTGAGGCTACACCGTGTTCGACGCTTTGCGCTCTCCTGGCTTGGCATGGCTGGGCTACCTCGAAAATTACGCTATCGCGGCCTCGCAACGCCTCTCCGACGATCGCACCCTCTGACAAAATCACCCTCTCTATCCCCCCCCCTTGAGCAGATTCACGTGCCTCTTATGCCGCTGGATCCCAACATAAACCTGGTACCCGGTTTTACTGAATTCTCTCATCGGTTCGGCGTTTTATGCCACGTTTCTTTTTCTCTCATTGCAACGAGAGGATTAGACAAAAATACGCGATTACAAATGTAAAATAAAATTTTTGTAAAAAACATCGCTCGAACATTGTCGTTCCGATTGACCGACCTCTAATTTTCTGTTTTTTTCTTTCTGTCGCTGCTCCATTCAGGAATGAATCAGCGCAAACAACGCAGAGAGAGGACAACATTCACGAGGGCCCAACTCGACGTGCTCGAAGGGCTTTTCTCGAAAACGAGGTATCCAGATATCTTCATGCGCGAGGAAGTTGCTATGAAGATAAGCCTACCGGAATCAAGAGTGCAGGTAACGATTCGTCAGTTTTTCTAGTAGTAACGGCCACGCGCCGCGCGGGGCTGATTCCAAAGTAGAAAATTTCTGTGCAATGCCTGATGCAACACTTTCAAATTTCTATTCGAGCTTTGTGCGACTTTGCAAGGTTTTTATCCCTCTATTGGTTTAATCAATTCCGATTCTTTAACGTCGATCGTACTGCCATGGTTATCAGTGATGATTTTTATCCTCTAATCGTGTGTCTGCGGTTTTTCGAAAGCCCTCTTAATCGCGGCATTGAAGCATCACTTCAACTTCCCGTGCTAATAAAGTCGTAAATGCACGTATCTGTTCAACGCCTCTCCGCGTTCTATCTTGTACACGAGGCGTTAATGGATACGATAAATTTATCCCGTCAATCGAATATCCTAGGCGATTCTCCGCCTCCCCATGGTGACTGCGTGCGATTGTCACAGTTTGCCCTCTTCGCGCGCGGTAATGGTCGCGGTTGATGTGTTGGCTGCGGTCTGATGCGTATAAGTATAGGCCCTCCCCTCGCTCGTCCCACGATGAACTTCGTGCTTCCGCAAGCGCTACCGAGATTTAAGGTATTTACACAACTCTGCGGATAGTCGCGCTAGCTCCGCCATCACAACCGCAGAGTTATATTACAGTGATATCTGTACCCGCGCTACAACAATCGCGGAACCTCTTTGGTCTGCGTGCCTACAATTGGGGTTCCCTCCGATGCTTCAATGACGTACTATTTGATGGATGTCTCACTAAGGATGGCTCGGTCTCGACATTTTTATCTAGTACACTTCACACGTCTTTATCAGGTTGCAACATAGAGCAAATCTGTATCGGTCCGGAAAACTTAAATGAATCGTGGATCTGTGGCAAGATGAGAATCATACATCGGAAGTAAATTTAATCGTTGCGCAACAAAAAACCTTCCGAACAGTTTGTGACAAGTTACGACTTTCCATATTCAAAAACCGTGAACACCTTTAACGTTTGCAGTTTGATAATTACGACTGTGATGAATATGCGATACACTTGCAATGGTTTTTCTCCCGTGAAAGTGAGAGCTCCCAATGAAAAATTGTGGTCCACGATATCTGAATGTATTGTTTTACGTTCAATACTACTTGCGTAAAGTCAAGCGTAATATCAAAAATGGACCGCAATAAATTTGTATTCATTTATATCTTCATTAACGATGTGATTGTAGGTTAAAGTTGGAACTATATCCACACTTTTCATTATTCATTTATTGCATTGTGGCCTGCAGACTCGGAATATTCAAGTAGTTGGTTCGTTGTAAAGAGACGAAAGTTGGAAGGATATTTGCGAGTGAACGAGAGAAACGAGAGTGGCGATAGTACAAAAGCGAGGAAAATTTAGCTCGGCCTGCGATAGAGTGAGGAAAGGGAGAGTTTTCAGGCCGGAGTTAAGCCGTTGTGAATGGTGCGCAACTAGAAAGGGTGCATATAGGTATAGAGACGACATATACGTATACCCAGACGTGCACATAGAAATAGTCTATACATTTTATATACGTATTGGAATCGTTTGCGAGGGCAGAGGGTAGCGTTTGCTACATGCGCAAACTATGTTACATACATATATACCCTTTACCCGTGTGCGTTTATATTTCTTGGTTGCTGTACGAGCGATGCGTTCCGTACGTACGAATAATATCGAGGGGCAAAATTTTCGGTGGAAGAATATATATATCTATACATATTGTATGTTACGGGAAGCGACACGGCAGAGCGCAACCCAGCAGTTTGATTTGTTCGTGGATTATAGCCCCTGTGCGAGGATCGAGCTAGCCACGTTCACTCGCTATTTCGCGTTATATACTCCGCTATACCGTGCACAGTTGTCTGAATGCGTACGAAGAGAACCGCGCAGCTGCGAGGGCTTGACGTTGAAAATCTCGTCGATCCGAACTGGAGAACGACAAGAATAAAAAAAAAATCGAGATTTCTGTATGATAGAACGAATTAAACAAATAATCCGTGGAAAGAGAGGTCTCGACCCCGTGAAAATTCCAACTGTGAAATAAAAAATCGCGCCATACGGTGGTATTTAACCTTTGGCGAAATTATAGCTTTTTCACAATATTCTGCAATGTAACATTCATAACTCGGAGTTCACGCTGATTTTCATATCGTACTGCTGTTGTTCAATTTTTTTGAAGTGTCTCATTTTATAGAGAAACGTATACTCTTACAGTTCTGTTTTTCGTCATGTATAATGCTATCGGTAATTTCGAACTCTCAACTTTGAATTATTAACGGGGATTTGCTCAGGAGTTTTTCGGCTACTCATTTAGGTCATTCACACAGATCGAACGATGATAAAAGTTTCAAAATTTTCTAGCAACGATCAATCTTGTAGTCCAGATCTAGAATATATCAATAGAGAATGGAGAACGCCTCGTCCTTCCGGGAATTTTCAATGTATTCTTGATTCGGGAATACATTGTGATTCCCGTCATCGGCGAATCCTGGCAAGCATAAAGACACAATTTTCAATGTTTTTTGTTCGATACCAGCATGGGCATCGGCCATCGATAATGCAAACAAGCAAATATATTTGTCATAATAATGTCAACGCAGCTGCCGCCGGGCAAGAATCGTTTTGGATGTAAACCAGATGGTGATGCAATTTGCACCTCTCTCGATGACAAGAACGCAAGCAAAGCTCTCGCTCGCTTTCTCTGTCTCTCTCTCTCTTCCACAAAAAAAGCAAAGGGGCGCGTCTGTTGCTGCTCTTTCCTGCGCGATTGAGAGCGACAAATTTTTGGGGTTGTTCCTCGTCGGTTCTCTCACTCTCCAATGGTATTGCTCCGCAGTCGGCTATCCGTAAGATATATATATGCCTTTCAGTTTGCCAGCGTGACGGCGAGGAGTTCGAGCACGAGGGGTGTCGCTGTGTAAACACGGGGTGGTAATGGGCCGTTGCTCTCTGTCTTTCACTTTCTCTCGTCGTCCCCTTTGCTACTTCATCCCCACAGGATCATTTCTCTTGCGGTTGTTACGTTGTACGAGCTCGCAACGAACGCCCGTCTCTCATTTCCTCACGGTATTTCACCGAAAGAATAAAAAAAAGTTCTATATCTACTCTCGCCGACTCATAAAGCTTTTCTACCCCGAGAGAATCACAGGAAATCATCAAATATGTTTCACATATTACTATTATTTTTTAAACAATCGTTATACGTATTTTATATTTCTTTCGCCAAAATATGTCGATTATGCATTGACTCTGTAGTCAATCAGGTGAAAAAAAGGAATTCCCAACAATAAAAAACGGTTATGTATGTCCGAATATTACTGTTTCAATGCTCGAATCCGCCGTTGCGAAAATAACAACAATAATAACGTATATATCGTATGAAAGGGGGTGGAGGGCTGGATGGGCACGCTTTTAAAGGCATAGATTCATAGGATCGCGCTCTCCCTGTGCCACATTGTTCCGGGATTACAGGGGGTGTGAGCGAGGTTGCGGCATCGACTCATACACACACACACACACGTGTACATTTCTTTCGTATTCGTGTACAGTAAAGCGGAGGGGGAAGACATTGGCTGCTTTTTGTATGTTATATACCAAGCGTATATCTTCGGTGCCAGTGGTCCACGCTCGTATGTTTGTTGTTACAGTAACGCCGTTGCATGGGTGTAGGTAACCGCGACCCTTCTTCTTACATTTTCCATCTTTTTCCCTCGGCTTTCTACGCCGTTACATAGAGCTGCAGGGAGAGCTCCTGGCGGCCCTTACATCCCGAATCACTGCTCTCGGTGCTTTCGAGCCAAAGCTTGTACGTTTCTCTCGTCACTCGATTTCTATCCCTGTCAACGAGTTTCAGGGTTCCTGTACTACCGCTTCGTATAATATAATACAGCTTTGATTCTCGTCCGTGTATGGTCGATCCATTTTCATTTTTTCTCGTGTGCGTGTACCACAACGTCACAACGACAAAGATCCCCGGGGGCACTCGGGCGTACGGCCGAAAAGCTCTATTCTATAGACCGATCTCTATGCTGTGCAGTGCGTGTGCCGTACACTGCAGTAATGTACGTATATATATATATATGCGGTGCGCTAGGCCGCGCAAGGACCCTTACAGTCGGTGGGAATGCTGTTATTGTTGTGATTCAATGAAATGTTACGCCCATCCGCCCGCGATTACTTTCCCATTGCGCCGATTAACTCCCCGCGCTCCCTGCGACGCGATCCCTTCATCACCTTTCTTCTGTAGTTCCATACCACGTTGCAATCTTCTGCGTTCCGACCGAACGGCCAATGTTCAGACATATCGTGATTCTTCTTTGGGATCCAGCCGTCTGTGTTCTTCATATTCTAGTCTCATTGCACAACCCTTTGATACTTGTGTTCCTTTTTTTTTTCACTAATTATCTATAAATGCATCATTTTTTGTGCGCAGTCTTGTCTACGATTCGGAGTTAATCCCACGATAGAACGTTATTTTTCATGCAAGCCTTCTGTGTTCCTTTGATTGCAGGTATGGTTTAAGAATCGTCGGGCGAAGTGTAGACAACAGTTGCAACAGCAGCAACAACAGCAACAACAGCAGCAACAGCAGCCAACATCAACGCCGAAGGGTTCGCCGCGGGCTAGTCAAGGACAGAGCAGCAATGCGAGCAAGATGCAAACCTCCCAATCTAACAACCGACGAGCATCGCCCGCGTCGCCACCCCGCGGCAAAGAAGCGCCGGGACCGAATTCCCCGTTGCTACCGACGAATTCGACCTATCCAAGACTCGGCGCTACCCCGACCGGCGGAAGCGGTGCCAGCAGCGCTCTAACGACACCGTCGCCGCCGGCGACGCCGGGTTCCTCGCAACTCGCACCGTCATCTTATCCACCTCCCATGAATCAGATACATCACAGCGACTACGGCTTTCCGTGGAGTTCGGCGTCGCCGAGTTCCGTTAATCCTAGCCAATGTTACGCTGGTCAAACGGCGTACAACGCCTATCAGAATCCATACGCCTCCGGCGATTACTATCAGACGCAGATAAGTCACATGCATCACAGCCCGCAGAGCAACTATCATCATCATCATCCACAGTACCATCACAACATGACGCTTACGTCGTCGATGTCGCATCTCGGTCATCATCATCTAAATCCAGCGTCGGCGAACGAGATGGTCGCCTCGTCGCCCGGCGACTCGTCGGACGCTTACATTTTGCCCGATCAGAAGTATCAGGCAATGGTCTAGCGCAAATTTCGTCAAAGCTCACGCGAACATGAGGAAAACGCGAATGATGAATCGTGCGACAACACGGTAAAACGGTTTTATTCGTACAGAAAACCCGCGGCCACCGGCTACGGCGCGACGATGATAAATGAACGCAATTGGAACTTTCGCGCGACGACGAACGACGTCGATCGCGAAGTCGCGAAAGATCGAGAAGAACTGGAAAACGAAAATAATACGGATTGAAAGACCCCAGGACAGAAAACAACCGCTGGGGCCGACAATGGAAAATTTCAGCGGGTCACTTTCGAAGTTAGGAGGTCTCGCGAGATCACAATGTGTGTAAATGCTGGCGTTGAAGTGAGTGAGTATTCGCAAAAACGTGCGTACGGGAGAGTGCGCCGTATTTTTCCGTCAATATCTACAGATTATTCGTGATCGAACCAGACCTTCGATGAGAGAAAGAAGAAAAAAACCAACAAGCCGCAGATTTTTTTCCGTCGGGTATGGAAAAAATTCGTACTTCGCGAATCGCGCGCGCTGTATAAAAAAAAACCACTGCTTGATATCCGCAATTTTTTTTGTTTTTTCGTATTTTCGCTTCAAATATTACCTCGAAAGGTATGCCAGCGAGAAATAATTTTTTTTTTACGAATATTTCCAACGTTCGAGGATCAAGGCGATAGGTGAATTGTTTTTTGTTGCTATTTCAGTTTTACAGTAGACACGAAAATTTTACATCCGTGTGAAAAAAAAGCCCTTCACAACCACTCGGAACACAGTCCACGCAGTCGGCACGGGGATTCCCTTGCGCTTTTTCATTCCCGTGCCATTGCGACTATATATATATATATGTATATGAAATTCTACATAGTATGTGTTGTATATAAAGCTTCCGAATCCGAATCTGAAAAAAAAAACGAGAAAATCTCCCACCCACAATCTCGGTACAATATTTCACGAGTCATTAAATAAAAAAACCTCCCAGCAATATATACATTGTACGACATTCGTGAAGGGCTTGACAGGATGTATCATTTGCACAGTCGAATCATCGAGATAGTTAAAAAAATTACCAACGCCGGTCGCTTTGATCCTCGAACTTTGTCAGTATTTCGATGCGACGCAATTCGAGTTTGAACGGCCGAAAGTAAAAATAAACACTGACAATCGATCGTATCATCGAAAAAAAAATTATTATTTTATCATCACAACGATGATAAAAACTGACGTTTGCGAATCATCGGAGCGCCGGGTCGGAAGAGCTGTTTTGTGTGTGTATATGTGTGTGTACAGTCGAGAGTATAATTCGGGGCGATAGAGAAACGAATGAAATTCTATTTGTACGGGGGAGATGAGAATAAGAACGTAGTTAAAGAATATAAGAATACCGAATTATTTCGATTCGGTCTGTGTTGTAGATAATCATCATTATTCTCTCTCTCTATCTCGTGTATACGTGTGTATATTTATTATCAATATCGTGGCAATAGCAGGAACGGAACTCGTTTCAACGCCTTTCTTTATTATTATTATTTTTTTAATATACATTGAAAATCTATTCTCTCGTTTCTTCCATCTTATCGATCTCCATAATTTAACTCGACTTTTAACGACATATGACAAGTCACGTTTAATAAAAAAAAAAATTAACTATTAGTCATCGATATATCGTATCAACTACTATTATTGTATTAATATTATTATGATTATATTGTCATCGGATAGTACATTGATAATCATTCATATCAAAAAAACGACCGTGCTTAGCCGGATAGATAAAGAGAAAACTTGTAAATATACATTATAATTGATTAATATAGTTAGCGATATAAGACAACGGATAAGGTATGTATGTTTTGGTGAAGAGGCGAAAGAGAGGGGGTTTGCGCATGTCCGTGACGAAGGCCCGAGCTTTCAAAAATAATAATAATAACGATTTAATTACGATTAAAGATTCTATCATCCCCAAAATTGAACTCGGTGGCTCTCACTTCGTATAGAGAAATTCAAGTTTTCGTCGGTGCGCGCGATCGGTGATACGAGTCTGTCCTTTTCACGACAGGCCTCGTAGCTCCCATCCAGCTCCCGCGATCGACGAAGACTCGAAGTATTTCGAATTGAACAACAAAATGAAAACACGCTGACAAACGTGGAATAGACTGTGCGATACAAGTATCGATTATATATGAATATATGTAGAGATTACCTTGTAACGTTAAAGAAAAACCCCGAAAGATTACGAAACGGTGAGATGCAAACATAATCGTAAGTGTATATTTCGTGTATACAATCCTGATGTATATTGTTATCGTCGTGCTCGGAGAATGATCAGACGAAAAACGTAACAAAACACAAAAAAATAAGACACACAAGAAATGCACGAAATTTATATAGAATTACGCGTATATTAATTATAAATACTATATGAATATATCAGTAAACGACACAGCTAAACGAAGGATAAAGAAAAAAATAAATAAAACAGTGAATATATCGTGCACACCCCTCCTTACCCCTCCGCATCCATTCGTCGTCGTATATTAGATCCATAAGGCTACTTTGTAATATTATAACGATTCGACGCCAATGTACATAAAAAAAAAAAAGAAAAGGAAAAAAAAAAGAAAAAAGAAAGTGTGTAATTTAAACAACAACAAAAAGTGCGTGATGAAATCTTGAATTTATTTTATTTTAATTTTATTATTATTATTATTATTTCGTCGCGTTAATGAGATAACGAAACAATCTTCCTACGTCGCCACAAATAAAACATCGCATATTATTGAAATTAAAAGAGTCTCTTGTGTTATTATTTTTCTCTTCTGTCTCTATGCGTTCGCACTCTCCTATCCTTTCACCCCTCCCTGCGGTGCACTCGAGGGCACCCTATTTCTCGCAATTTTATATATCCCAAAGACGAACGTCCAGCACGCCACGGCGGAGTGCGTAAGGTAACGATTTTACGACTGAGGTCGGCCAGACGATTCGGTTACAGACGCTCAGATGTAATTACATACCAGTGCACGGCGTACCACCGAGCAGGTGGGATCAACCCTTACTCGCATAAGTAGAAAAGTACCTGCACCGCGTATTACGCCCACATGCTGACACACACGCTCGGCTCGCACGCGTTAACGTCTCACGACAGCTGTGTACCTTCCACCGATGATCGTCTCGTGAATTCGGCGCGCGCAAAACTAATCTTAATCCTACAGATTTGTTCGCACGAATTTCGCAAGATAATCTCGTGACATTTGGTACGGTCTGACGCCGCGACATGATTCGACGTTATCAAGTGGCTCAAAACTTCGCGACTCCGTCGTGAACGACTGGATCTTCTCTTATCGGTTGTTATCCCTCGAAACTTTCGAGACAAGGGAAGGTTCGAAGAGGTTTCCAATCTTTTTTCCGAGTATCCGTGGCTTATACAATTTTTTTTTTTTATTTCGCTGCTTTTTTTTTGCTCTCTCGCATTCGAACTACGTCGACAACAAACGACTCTCTCGTTTAACGTAATTGCCCGTATCCGAAATCACGGAAACTACGAACCATCGCAAAACGGGTTTATATTAAGTTGAGGACAATGCCAGACCGTGTGAGAGACGCGGATCGATTCCGCTGGCATCAGCAGTAACAGTAAGCCTAGTTACGCGCGGATGGTTCATCCTACCGTTAATTAAACTGATGGAACTGGCTCACGTAGCTCGGGGCGTCAATTCCATTAATGTACTGCCTCCTGTGATATCCACCGTCCACCGCCGAATAACCATTGCGTTGTTTAATGTTTTATCGCATACGCACCGTGTACGGTCGAAGGTTTGTTTAATCAATGAATGATGCTCGTTGAATATTCAAATTTCGTTTTAAAACATTTAACTTCGAACTTTCCGTGTCTCACTCCATTGTCATCTACCTGCCGCTTATACCTCGATAATACATGATGACGGTGAAATTAATTACTCTTTTATGAAGGAATTTTACGGACATGAAATTAGCGGAAATTACGATCTTTTTGTCAAGTCAACACACAGTCATTGTTCGTTGTTGTAGTTCTGTCATTGTTTTGTCAACATTTGAATTGTTCTGACTTCACACGATTATTTTGTAGAAATACTTGTTTGATTTCTTTGAATTACTATACGAGTAACCGGCATGCCTATCTTGGCCCGAAGAGAAATATTGTCAGAATTGTCATCGTCCAAATTTCATCATATGAGGAAAAATGTTCAATTGCTCTCATTAAGAAAAACAAACAAAACTTTCCTTATTACAGATAAACGTTGTTTCCATGCATCTGCTCTCAGTGAATAGAATCAAAGAGAAAAAAAATCAACGCGAATTTTTTAAATTGCCACAGCAGTCCCATTCATCAAAGAAATATCGTAACTTCCCTTGTACTGTATTCCTGCATGCTTTTAATTAGATCCAAACGTTCGATATCGCGAATTTACCACCCCAAAACTTTTTATCAATCGGCCCACTCGGTCGTTAATGACCTGTTTCAACTCTTTCCACTGCCAGTTCGTTAATGATGACCAAAAGCGCACGTTCGATGGGGGATAATACACAGGTACTAATTTGCTGCCTCCTCCATCAGCGACAAACCAAAGGCTCAATGAACGAAAACTCTCCGTGGTCAAGAGCGCGCGGGTGCAAACGCAGCGGACATCGCCCGTTAATCTCAGGGCATCGAGCGTGGGATAAGTTTATCTACAAAGTCTAGGACGGTCCATTAAACCCGTGCAGGTGTATCATAGAGGGTGAGATCATGATCCTGCCGTCTATCGAAGCCCGAGGCAAGGGCTGATGGGCTGCCCGGCTGTCTGCTTGTACGGGTACAACAAGAGTTTAGGTACGATATATAACCAGCGGAGGGGTTTGGCTTTCGGGGATTGGCAATCATCAGAGAGAGTCTATAAGCGCCGGTGTTGCTCTCGACTGTTGTATAGCTATAGACATATATGTTCGGTACGTGGAGAAGCTCGCATAACCTGCGCTTTGAACATACGACTACCGTCCGAGCTCTCGCGCGCGGCGTTTCCTTCTAAGCGGCCTAAACGTTGGCGTAACAAAGGCGGTCGAGACCAATCGGTAGGTAGTGAGAGCCCAAGCTATATAGATGAAGGCTACATCGAGGCTGGCTATACACCGTTAAACACGATCGGAGAACCAACGTGTATTGTACACGTCGTCGTATACGGAACGCTAATTGGACGGATCGTCCCGTTTACGTGGCGCACTTTTCGACGGCGTAATCCTTTTCGCTACTCCCTCATGCTACCCCATACGCGGCGAGACCATCGAAATAATGAGGGCCAGAATCGCAGCGTATGTAGAGCGTTCCGATATACAACGATCGCGCAGGAGTCGACACAAACATCGGGATCAGAGAGGAACTTTAAATGGCTCGAGATCAAATCTCCCTTGAACAGATTCAGATGCGAGATTGCTTCCAAAGCGAGACCTATCATCGCCCAATTACAAGGATATGATTTTTAGATAAAAGAAACAATAAGTTCTCTCTTTCCATGGTAGAGTCTTCGTTTCTAGCACCCTTCACTCAAAAAAATTAATTTCTGCCGATAAGATAGCAAGACTAAAATCGCTTGAATGAAAGAATTTTTATTTCTTTGGTAAAAATCTCCAAGAATTTCCTTTTTTCGGTGAATTTGCTCCAAGTGTGGATCGGACATTCGAACGAGTAACACAAAAGATCCGCGGAATGATAAGATACGGCAATGACGATTTTGGAATGAACTATATAGTTACCTAAAAAAACTTTTTTTTAAGTACTTGGCGTCGAGACGCTACCACACCTCTTGATAAAAATAGCCACAAACGGTACATCCAACCGATATTCATTCATCTGCGATTGGAGACTCTTTTTTTGATAGCTCTTAATTTTTTTTTGCTTCTTCTTTAAGTGGCATACGAATAGTTCTGTTATAGTTGCGAACATTCGTAGTAGTTAAACTCGTGCGGCCGCGACCGGGGCGTTGGCACGCCCGATGACAATGGCCTTGAACTTGGCCAAGTGCAGCAACAGAGTACGCGCGCGACGTGGCAGAGAACAGGCAGGAGCGAAGAGTTAAAATCGGCTTGCGTTTAGCCGGATCCCATTATAACAACTCCGGGAGCCGCCGTAAGCTCACGGCTCTACGCTCTTGGGCGCGCACGAGGGAACGAACGAACGTAGACTCCGTACACTCTCTCTCACTGTGTCACCGGGCTAAGCCCGGACTTACCTAGAACCTATCCTTTGCGCCGCCACGCTTCCTCCGCGACGATCGCGCGCGGACTGTATACCTCCTTTCTCCTTCCCAGCCCTCTCGACCGATGGCGTTCCATGTGTTCGACGAATTACAACCCTTAACTCGATGCTGCCCATCTCTTGAGTGTGAAAAACGCAAATTTTTTCCATCGGCTTTTAAAAAGTAGAAGTAAAAAAAAGTGTAGTCGATTCTTCACTTTCAATTCTCGCCCGCGATTGGCAATATCGAGCGTTCGTCGCTAACGAGCGAAAGGGGGGAAAACGACGAAGTAGATTCACTGGCCAAGAGGATCAAAGAGCCAACTCACCGGGGCGTGAGAGATATTCACTCGCGAACAACTTAACGAGATTTTCATTCTCGAAAAAAATTCGACGGATTGCTTAAATGCCCGATGCCACGAGATCGTTATGGCGTTACGTACGGATGTAAGGGAGCCGATTTAGAGGCGCGGGTAAACGGAAAATCGAATCAACGAACTTTTCGCGAGAGCGGGAGAACGATCGTACGATGTTTTAAATTCAATTGGAAAAAAATCGTCGTAGTCAGAAATCCCCGACTGATGTTACTGGACCGCGTCGGGTGCTACGGTAGGCTTCGCGGGCGGCGGCTTCCCTTTGATCTTGGACTACGTAGGATCGTTGCAGAAAAGTCGCTCTTTCTCTGTCTTCGAACAGCGTGTCGAACTGGTCTCACCCGGTAAGTCACTGTGCTTTTCTTAATGGCTATCGCAATCTTCGCGAAGAATTAATAAAAATTATAAAAGAAAACCCTAGCGTATTCGTTTCCTGATCGTCGAAACAAATTGTTGCTTCTAGCTCGTGCAGGTAAACACGTATCATTGAAAGATTCTCCGCCCCGCAGACGGAAGTCAAGAGCTCTCTCGAGTGTGGAGAAAAAATAGGCCAACATCCTCTCGAAAATTCAATCGAGCGCGTATGCGAAAAAAAAAGAACGCTTCATTGAATTTTACGAAGGAGGAATACAAGGAAAGATCATCCGATCGAAAAGTTACGGGCAATCGACGAATCCGCAGTCAAGCATCCGAGGCAATTGCTCACGATTCTTTCTTTTTTTTTTCTTCGCAAAGATCTTTCAGATAGAGGACTCCAGGTAGTTCGGTAGTCCTCCCCCGCCACTACGAAATGGATGAACAATTTCGTGATAAAATTCTACTGAGGATACCGGCGTCCAGCAGGAAGTCAAGGGGGGCGCGTTCGCATTGTTGTTCCCGCACCAAAAGTATAATATCCCCTACTTCACGTACGAACGCAACATTTCCTGATTCAGAAGCTAACTTGCTGTATCCGTGGAATGGTTCCTCGTTTCTATCATACCTCTAACTATGACGCGTAGTGAGAACGGAAATAAAAGAAAAAAAAATAGAAATGGAAGAAAAAGAGGGTGAGAGTAACAAGGATAGGAAGAGGGATAGAGTGCGTTTGCCGGCCGCACGTAGCGACGGTATACGCTTGGCAGCTAGATCCCATTCGTAATCCTAAAAAATGGACCGTCGGTTTCCGCTCTCTCCCTCGCCGGCGTTTTCCTCCACATAGGTAGCTGTACACGCGGTATACGCTCTATGCGCTGCTGATGCGGCTAAAGGTTTTTTTTTTATTCGAGGGCGCATGGGAGAGCATCTACGCGTATACCTCCGTAATACACCCACTCGTCGGGCAACGCATAATATCCAGGGGTTCGAAATTCTCGATTGGTACGTATTTACGTGTTTACCACCCCCGTATTTTCCGCTATATGAGAACGAATTTTGGCCATACGTGAAAGACTTCATTAATTGTACAGTGACGATGTCAAGTGGCAGTTTAATTTTCATCGTCTATTCATAATTATATTTTCGACGAAGAACCTTTTTTGTCAAAGCTGTTTTTTGTGTATTAAACCATTTTTGGACGTTTTTTATTCGTTTTTAATGGCAGTGTAGAATGAGAAGAAAAGTCAAACTGAAATTCATCGTCGCAACACTGAAAAAAAATGTTCCCGTGGATACATGTATATAACCAGATCCATATGCAGACCGTGCACAAGACGCTCGAAGCTCTGCCGTGACTCTCATTCTCTATTCATTTTGAACCGTTTCCATTCTACCCGACTCTTTCGTGCTCGGTCTAAATATATACAGTTATATGGGTATATGCGTGCATGTATCTTCTTCGCTCTCTTCTCTCGCGTAACTGCGAAGCCGTTCGCGGGCGTGTGCTTCAACCCGGCGAGTTGGCTGAGGAGGACACGAACGTCGACGCCGTTCTGCTTCTGTTGCTTCTGCTGATGTGCTACCGGAGCTACATCGTGCGCTATTGCTCACGAGAACGATGGTGTGGGCGAAACCGTTCGCGTTCCGTCCTTTCTTTATTTCAGTATATAGAAGAGAAGAGAGACCCGGAGAGAGTCACCAATACCCCCGGGTGAAGAACGAGGACAGGGGGTAAAGGCGAGAGACGCGCGGCAGTCGGGGTGAGGTCACGACGACGGGGTCGTCGGAGTAGCGTCGGCGGCGTCGGTGGCGAAAGCGAGGGCCGACGGGGGACCGAACGGGGGACGGGGGGGTGTACGTAAGCGGCTTACGCCCGCCGACCGGAGAGCGACTCCTCGCTAATTATTTATAGGACCCCAGCCTTTCTCTCCCTCTATCGCCAGCCCGTTACGCTCTCTTCGTTGCCTCACTCTTTCCTACGTCTCTTCTCTCGACGAACGAGAGAATCAACGAGATATATATCTGTATATACATATATATATATATATATACGTGTAGAGAGAGCCTCTCGCGCGCACTTCGCGAAAGCGATGCGAACCGACTCAAGCTACAACGACGACAACGGGATGGATCTTTCGTATACCAAACGCGAAAGCACAGAAATCGTTTTTTTTTTCTTTTTATGTCAGTATTATACATATGTATGATGCACTCTGGGTAGAAATCGATTGGAATCGATAGTTTCGCGAACAATTCGATTGTTCTTCTAGGCAAAGTAACGTTCGAATAAATGATTAATTTCTTGGTAGCACGGAAACAAAATTAAATGTCATAAGTTTACGTACTTTTCTTGACCCGGGGGGCTTTTGAATTTTTTTGGTATTTTCGGAAAAGTTCATTATATCACGAAGAGTAAACTGATATCTACATAACCGGAAGATACTTTGCGTACGAAAAGACAAATGTTGCAAAGTCGGATTTATTCTTTGTATTAAACGTATTGATTAATGAAGAAACGTAAGGGCGGGTTCAAACCCAATTAGCATGAATAGGATGTAGGGATACGTCCTTCTGCTTCTTATAAGTCAACGCGAATTGCGAAAATTTGGAGTCATTAAAGTCAGGGGTATTCTAACGAACGGTACGCTAAGAGGAAACACCTATTACTATCTTCGAAAAACCGACAAAAAATTGTTCTATAAAACAACCATCGTATATTAGCCGGATGATAGAATAAAGCTCATGAATATCTAGTTGATAAATTTACAAAACATTCTAAAAATCAAAGATCAACAATCAAAATCCCATTCGAACAGTACATTTTTTTGCCATATTGCAAAAGGTTGTTGAACATTTCGACACGTTAAAATGTATTACAAGTTTCGTGCATAAAAGCTTCAGATACCGGTAATGGCAGTAATTTTTTTCCCACAAGAGTTAAGTACAACTGATATAATCAAGCCAATTATTTTTTTGTTTTTACAAATGATATATTCATAGGCGTGTTAATACGGCCAACTAACGTCGGTACGAGAGAATCTTTATCGCGGCACGCGACCATGGTAAACGCGGTGCTATAACGCACCCTCTTGTGCATTTCTGACGGGCAGATCAGAGCACAGTCCACTGCTTGTCGACTAGAGGGTTGAATTTGATAACGCGAGAGCGAGGAAGAGACCTCTGTGCAGCGAGAAACAGAGAAGCGTCGAGATGGGGTTTGGAGGCGGGGGGTACAAAGTGAATCTCGGATTACGTAGAGAGTCGGTCTCGCTCTGTCTCTCGGGAACTCACCGGGCAACGCCGATGGAAACCTTACACCGTGGAGGAGCGCGCGGCCGTCCGTGCCATAAGAGACTGTGAGGTATACATACAATATATTAGAACGAAAATGCATTGCCTCGAACACTGGTGGCCTGATGGTTTTGCTACAACGGAATCGTGTTACGATTCGACGGGTGGCCCATCGGCCTACATGCCAAGCTTCACCCCCTACGTACAGTTTTCTCGGACCGAGACCACCCGCTCTATAGTGCATGTGCGCTTCGTGTATAGTGTACGTCGGTGAAGATACGAGAGTCTTTCTATTAATGGGCGCGTAATAGCCTATTTGTGATCGCTAATAGCCGCAACGGCATTGGTACTCGCGGGATAGTAGGTTCCACGACAGCCGCGACCTCGTCGACCAAAAACCCCCCCTGGGAAATCTCAGTCTGTGCGCTCTGCAACCCCGCAAAACGGAACCCTGAAACGATTCTTTCTTTTCTTTTTTCCTTTTCTCTCCATCTCCGCTCGCGATCCAAGCTATCCTTTCTTTTTTGCTATTCGTTCTTTTTGTCTTTTGTTTTTACTTCGTTAAATGGAATTCTTCCAGATGGACACGGTCTACTCTGTGGGACGCAATGACGTCACTCGATCTCGTTACTCGCGGTAAATTCGTCGTTTTTTAGACTTTCCTATTAGCTTGTACTGATGAAAAAGCTGGTGGGTGTGACTTTAAGGTTTAACTGGGAAATCTGGTGTAAATTTGAGCGAGTTGACTCGCAGAAATTGCGTCTTCCGAATCCTAGACTGTTATTCTTTGACAGAGAATTGAAGACATTTTCATTTTGCTATTGTCGATAAAATAGTTCGTGCGATACGATATAATTAATGGTACTGTCTGTTCTTGCTTTGCGCGTTTCCATCAAGTTATCGTAAATTATTCAGTCAAGATAATGATAATCTGATAGACATGTATCTGTATACTTTGAAATTCAATAATTTATTATTAAACCAATATTGAAATATATTTTATACGTATTAAATTCGATTCGATGAAACCGATTTTTCGGATTAGTGATTGAGTTCATTTAAATAAATGACCGATTACAACGAACTTATCAAACGTTTCAAACACATTCAACTTGAACGAATCGCTAATTGATCAAATTGATTGATAGGATTTTTATAAAATTAATTGATTCGGACTGAATGTATTCAACGATCAGCGTAATAGACAGCACCCGTCTATTGGAAAAATGTTACATATTTAAGCATAACTATAAGCGTCTGCTGAGCTGATATCGAAATACATTTGACCTGATTAAATTAGTGATCTCTTCGAGTTAAATAAATCACTTTTACCGGTATTGCAGAGAACGGAAGTGCATCGTGCACCTGATCCACCTCGCAAGGGTGGCGAAAGAAATTTCTATGCAACACACAAGAGATCCCAATGGATCTCATTGTAATACATATATTGTATCCCTACCTGTACATACCTAAGAGAGAATGTGAGAATGGAAGTTTGGGGAGGAGGAGTCTCGGCGTCTCGAGGCCCCGCGTCCCATAAATCTGAAAACGGAAATCTCTCACGTCCGGCGTAACATCCTGATTTTCTTATTCGTACCGGACAATGCAGCACCGCCGTGTGCGGGTGCGTGAAGGGAAAAGTCGAGTCGACACCGAGAGAGAGTAGTAGCAGGTAGGGGAGACGCAACCACCGGCTACTGCCTACACACCTCGGTAACCTATTATTGTGCAAAGCAATCTCGGACTATAATAGTCCGGTCGTACGACCGGTGAACATCGACGAATGCTGCCCCAATGACGATACGGATGATGAAAAACTCGTTAGTGTCCCCGACGACGGCCGACGCGACTACCGTGATGCTCGATAATAAATGTGGGAAACACGGAGAAACCATAAACGGATAGCGATTTTCTTTGAGATGAAAGAGTCCAAGCTATTTCGATACACTTCACGAAAATACGAAAGAACGGAACAAGATACGGAAGTTCGAAGACATAGTCCATTGTAATGATTGCGAAGTCAACTGTTCATCGCACACGGAGCAAAATTCAGGGTGTCCTGTTTATAGAAATAGAATAGAATTCGTTACAATTATTTGGGACTTCAAAGCAGTATTTATGAGCCGAGAAAAAAATGTATCGAGTCTTTTAGCGAGTCTTCACTATGTATCGTTACGTTACGCTGCGCGAGGGAATCTTTGATAGATTGACAATAGTAATCATTTCCACAAACCGCGCTACGTACGATATGGAGGAGCGAGCTTCGTAAAATTCGCCGTGAAGTTGAGTGAGAATTATCAAAAACGAAAAAATTTTCGACAGAGACCCAAAATGTATTATAGGTACAGGTATGCGATTTTCATTTAACAATATGGGAGCGTTTCGCAACCTGCTGGAATATATCCAGGGCGGACTATAATGTGAAGCGCGTCTTCATCAAATTTATATTAGATTATTGTGAATATATCAAAAGGTCTTTACCATTTCGTTAAACATCTTATCAGCCTTATTTTTGCCTGTAGATCACTATAAGAGCCGAGATATTCCGCTACTATTTTGAAAAAACGATACAAATTTTCCTCCCTTATAAAAATCTGTCACGTGCCTAAAAAGCAAAAAACCTAAACCTCGCCCCATGGGTAAGAAGAAACAGAAGGTCGAAGAGCTGCTTTGACCAAAGTGAAATGGAATCGCTCGTTCTTCGAAGCAATCGAGATATCGCGGGAAGAATGATCGATAATATTGATTCGTGGTAGCGGAATGACGTAGGTGTAGTAGAGTATGCGCGCGATTGGGCGACAATCAATTTTCGGGATCGTTCGTTATCCAACGATATCTCTTGCTCGGTCCCGCGAGTATTACGCTGCAGAATCGTGTGAATGGAAGTCGAGGTACGAGCTCTCCTTCGGGCTCCCTGTCGAGCGGGAGTAACCAACCGTGTAGCTCTTTCTCGTCGCATTTCGGGCTGCCTCATGTTGCCGCCGTTGCTGCTTCAGGAGCAGAAAGACGCGTCGAGGATCTCGCGGCATTGTCTGGGACAAAATCAAATTATGTACGCGTCGCAGAGAGCTTGGCCCCCTGAACTATGCGCGAGAGAACGACTGCGACGCCGAGATCTCTGACTCTCGATGGTTTAACCTTCTCCACGGTTTAATCTACTCTCACCGATGCAACACAACGAGATATCATAGTTCATAGACACCTGTAGAGCAAATGTTTTGACTATCTGACGATATGGTCCCCAAGGGGGAATGAACATTGTTGCTAGATGACCGGCAAATTTATCCCATCGCCGAGCATAATACCCGGCTCGATCGCTTCTTTCTATCTCATACCTAGAACTCGAGTGTGTCCATTATATTCTTCGCCAACTGCCTTGCGAGATCGACCGAAGGGCGCGTACATTGATCGATCATACGCATCGAAAAGCGGTACGAGGCGGGGGTGTGTCGCACGAGAATTATGATACCTATTGGAGACACTCGATGGCCTCTCCACCTACTCGATCATTCACTCAATTGGATTCTCATTTTCGCGCTCTCCGTCTCCGCAAAGACTCATCGTGACTGGATAGAAAAATAATATATATATACATGTATATATTTTGTATACAAGAAAGCTTTAAGAAATCTCGGGATTTACTCTCACGGTACTACACCAATTTTCCTTGTGTGAAAATTGTGTTAACTCTCTCGTATAACCGAGCGAGCGCGCTTTCCGATTCGGAGCGTATGCTCGGTTTTCAATGGGATAAAAAAAAGAAACAAGAAATTGACCGTAAAAATGTATGAATGAGAGCGATAATACTGTCGCGCATCACGTGCAGTAAAGTGGTTATTGGCACAGGCTCTCGTGTTCGGTCGCGGGGCGCGCACACGCGGTGTATATACACTTTCTATATTGTATACGCGATAGTATGGTTATACTATATCTATAGGTTAATGGAAGCAAGCCGGTTTTAGCTACTCTAATAGTATAGTAATGCGGGCTGATCTTTTCGAAATCCCGTAAGAGCATTAACCGCTCTCGCACGTGAGCAAGTTAAATTGCTGTGTTGTGGCTGCTGGTGGTGCTGGGCGGTGTAGGGTATAGGCGAACGGGCGCCCAATGCCGCCGGGTTGTGTGTACAGCTATCACCTGGTTGATTTTATATGTGCCCCACATATACAAGCAAATTCACCCAAATTTACAAAGTCTATCGCAACATTTTTCAATCTACCGCTCGACCGACTAAAACGTTACAAGACTGCGCGAGTCCTTTGAACTGTACCGGAACCTTGGTGTGTTGTAAAGAATCGGTATTAATGTCAGACAATTGTATGGAAAATTAAGCATTAATTAAATGTCGATTTTGGTCACAATGCTTTATCCGGCTACAATTTCACAAGAATTCGTTGACTGTCTTTTTCTGCGCCTTATCGCACTTGCAAGTAGTCCAAATTGATGATTGATAAAATCGTTGCTTTCGAAATAAACGTTTGAAAAAACATAGCAATTTCTCCTACTCCACAGTCTACCGAGACCGGAAGAAATAATGGTTTGGGTGAACGGAATAAGGTTTCCGCCTCGTCCAAACGAATTATGAGTTACAACGCTAGAATTGTCAGGTTTATCTATAAACTAATGTTGTACCCAGTAAAAATGTTTTCGGAAGAAAGTGAACAGTAATCTGATCAAGGCTGAAATATTTTTTTACAGGTTTAAAACTGAAATTTTGCGAGAATTAAAAAGTCACAAAAGAACCGATATTTTGAGTGTTATCCGCACATAATTAAGTCGAGAATAAATTGATTGATTGAATTACGAATTCGCACTATAACCCTCAGAACGATATTGATTTATAAAAGACATGGATGTGTGCAAAGCAAGCGACTGGAGCAGCTTTGACAATGTAATTTACGAGATTTCACGAAACTTGACTTCGTTGTATCGTCCTTGTTGAATACGTTCTTTAGTGCATTTCTCAAAATGGAGCTCAATATCTACGTAGAGCTGAAGTACTTTGCTACTTAATGAACTCCAAAACGGGTTCTTAATGTAGAAATTCCGACTTTGAATTCTTTGGTACTCACCCAAGGAGACATCCTCCCCGCTTCTGTCCTGTTCTGCAATTGCCCTTTCGTCGCGCAAGATTCCAAGTCTGCAAACATGTTTACAACATTGTTATCGCGTGTTTTCACGTCACGGATCAAAGATTCTGCGCTTGACTTTTAGTAGCGTTGACTTGCGAAAAAAAACATCAACTTCGGATCGTATCTCGAATATTATTGCCAGGATCTCGTCTGTATCCAATACCTACACCTATATGTACCGACACATATGCATGTATATGCGCGTAAATAATTTTCTTCGGTGGTGGGTACGCCGAAAGGGATCTCAGTGCGAAAGTCTTGTTGCCGCGTTCCGTAGTACTCTCACAATTCATCTATTCCTCCCCGTGTGTTCGCCCCTTTCTGCGAAAACCTCCATTTACCTCTCGCGCCCCTCCTTCGTTTAACATATATATATACCGTCATCGATCGCGCTGACTGAGCGCGTCCACGTCAAAGTCGACATTACATATACATATCTACATTTTCGGGGCGGTGTATAGTCAATCTATCGAACATTTTTCGTCATTCTCGTTTGCGAAATATTTCACAAAAATACTATTCATAACAGAAAAAACTTTTTTAACCCCTTGTCAAAAATAGCCTAGCGAGAAATACTTGAGAATTATTGTCAAACAATTCTCGTTTATTTTTCCTCACAGAGTTTAAACACAGTTCAACAGCGCGAACGAGAATTTTGGAATATCTTGAGAAGCGCGTGAAGAAATTGAAAATGAAGAGCATTATAATGGAGTGCCGTGATATGCAAGGGTGGAATCGGTGTCTCGACGCATCCACCTCGTCAGCCTTCGCGTCCCGTGCGTTCCAACAGCAGCAGATGATGAATAGTCTCTTTCCCATATATACATAAATATATATATGTAACAAAGTACATACATTGATGGTAACATGTTTGGATGTATAGGAGCTATGATATAAAACGGTTTGCGCACGCTTCGTCGTATATATTCGTCGTGGATTGGTGCCCCACCATTGTAAATTTTCATGCCCAAACTCCGCCCATTTCAGCGCAGTTTACGCCCACCGCAAAGATATGTAATGCCTGCCGCCGCAGCATCGAGCTACCGATGTTATAATGCGTGGAGCGCCGTTTATGCTGCACGACGAGGAGCCCCCCAGAGCACCGAATGCTATCCCGCCGTTGTCCCGCTTACGGCCGAAGCCAAACCTATATATACCTATATACAAAGAGACCGTAGAGAACACAGAGAGAACCGAGAGAGTAGCGATCGCGCCCGCGCGAGAAGCCCCTCTCGTTCGGCGCGAAGGTGGCGAAGTGGAGGTGGTACAGCGCGGCGTCGCGACGCCGCTCTGTGTAACTAGAGGGGGTGGCGGATGAACGTCACGCGACTCGTACGGTGCGCATCCCTCCCGTACCCGTGAACCCGGAGGAGATATACCAAGATACAGTTATAGAGGTTTTCACGGGGGCGAAGATAGAAAACCCGAAGTGACGCGGACGGGACCAAAGAGCGTAAGACAGAGAGCGCGGTAGAGAGAAACAGAAATTCTCGCGATTCTCGCACAACGCATCGCGCGTAACAACTTAAAGTTTCACACCCGGTTGAAAAATTTGATAACGGCGCGCGCGCTCGTCTCTCGTACCCGCGATTCGGCAGCGCTACGCGCTCGTTTCCTCGTTGTCTCGTTTGCGATTTCTCCATTATCGCTGTTACACTTTTTTCTTCTTCCCACTGTGTTCGATCGGCAAGGAAAGAAATATCGTGACACTCTACTGCGTTGATTCAATAAACAGGTCTTCGATAGTTTCGCTGACTCAGTATCGAAGACTCTCAGTATCAAGCCTGTTTTCCGTTGGAAACTTCTCTATTCACGACTTCGTTATCGCCACTCGCACGATCATCCCCCTTGCGCGCAACTCGCGTCTTTCCTCGTCCGTCCTCGCGTCTCACTCGAGTCAGTCCGTCCGTCCGGCGTTTCGCGAGATCGCACATTGCGTCCCATTGTGCGGCCAATTTATATCGCAACGCCAACAACGCTACACTCGCAACGGCCGAAAGCCTCTTTTCAGCGTTTAGTAAAAATTCGCTCATTTCAAGTGATTATAAACGACTAAATTGACGCGGACTCACGCTCGACATTTCATTTGATATAAAACAGTACGAAATCTCAAAACAACCGTATATCATTCGCGGAGTGTAATTACAATTCATTTTTTCTTTCGTCAATTTTTTGCAAACGCGTAGTGAGAAGAATTCAAACGTGCGGCGTCGAACGAAAAAGTGTGTGAGAAATTATTGGTTATTCATTTCCTTCGTCTCTGTTTCGAGTCTCATTAACGTGAAGTTGTTTTTTTTGTCAATCAAGAGAGTTGCGAGAGATTGAGAGAGGCTCGATTCAGCCGACACTGGATAAAAAATACATTCGCAAAAGTGCCGAAACGGGCAAAGGTGATTGTTTTCGATCCGGAATAACGAGGTGGCATCACGACAGATTCTGAGTGAGTATATTTATGTATCGTTGTGTACAGTTTGTGCTGGAAAACAGGGGAATAACGAAGGGCGACAGAGCGTCGATGACATGATTCTCGATCGAATATTCGCGGTCGCGCGTGAGCCGATATTGGTTACGATTCGTGGTCCGCCTTGAATTCCCCGCTTGACCCGGGGGCACATCCGACAATGCGATAGTTATGATTTTGCGGTTGAGCCAAAAATATTGAAGGATTAGCGGTGATGCAAAAAAATCTTCATCGATGTTGAGGTTTGATCGACCACCTATCTGTTTCGCGAACACCCTATTTCAATTCAATTTTATGAAAAAGGGGGAAGAAATAAATGAAATATAGTTTAGGAGCTTTGAATCCAGATCGTGAGATATCGATACTGAACAACCTTTCCATTTTTCCGCATGAACGCGATGAGCGCGGTAACTTGAAAAAAAAAAATTCGATTCATCCCGTACCCGATGATCTTATCATGTGTGAATGGGTACCTTTCAAGTCGCTCACGGCGATCTCGCTCCTGTGTTATATATACCTACTATATCATATCATAGGCGCATAGTTTCGTGTATAAAAAGGCGAAGGAGTAGACGCTATAATAAGGAGAAAGACGTGAAAGTCGAGAGATGTGACGTGACCACCCGTACCGTCGACGTTGCGGGTACAGATCTCGCGCGTCCTGTCCCGCGGGGATCCGTCGAACACAAAACCTCTTGAAATTGCCTTCGGGACACGAGAGATCTCTCTGCTCTCATCGTCGGGTAAGTCGATGGGGAAAGCGAGACGGGAAGAGATTTTTTTCCTGCGAAAGTCGAACGTGAAGGAAAAACGAAAGAAAGGATGAAAGAATGAGGAAGAAAGACGATATTCTAGGGGGAAAAGCGAACGTGGAGAATCGCGGAGAAGTAAGAACAAGTGGGGAGAAATGAGGGAGCGAGGAAACGGAAAAATTCTCGTAAAGCACAGGGGATGCAACGGCATCGAATGGAGGAGAGAGAGAGAACGAAAGAGAGTTCGTGAAGCCGGTAGAAGCGAGGAAAAGAGAAAAAGGAAGGAGAGAAAGACCGAGAGGGACGGGACAGAGTATTACCAACTAATAACTACCCTCCGGGGCGAATAGAAGCGATAGGTATACCGTTCAGCTATACCTATAAGTCCCGCTTTATGCTCCGTAGAATACCGTGGAAAGAGACCGAGATATAGAGAGTGCATAGGTATACAATCTGTACTCAAGTATTTTAGTACATCGTGGTTGGAATTTCCACGGGAATTAAGTTTTACGCTCAATGAGCCCTCAACAAAACAACCCGGGATAGCTTCGCAATTTTACGGGGTGAAGGGGCACGCCGGCAGAGCCGCGAGGTTACAGGTTAAAATGCGGTGCATTCAACTATTCGACGAATATATCGTGGGTTACTCAGGCATCGAGATGACGAGACGTTCTGTATCAACGTCAACGGTCAACCCCCGGCGGTAAATCTTTTCACGTAAAATATACGAATTTCGTTGCATCGGTTTTAACAGTCGGTTTCTATGGTCCCTTGAAGAATTTTTCTCTTGACAATAGTGTTGCAATATTTCTGAAACCGTTTATGCAAACAATGGTCACACGATTCTATCTGGATGATTTTTTGGCACATTTTCAACATTCAATTTTATCAAGAAAACCAGCAATCGTGAGGCTAGTAACATTGGTCGACTTGCAACAAGTATTGCAATAAGGATTTTGGCGACATTTGTAAACATGAAACATGCTGCTTATACCCATTAGAAACAATTAATTCATTTTAAAAAAATGTAAGAATTGAATTGACGAAAATGTAATGCCAAATTTCGACCTTGATACAATATATTCACAAACTTTTGGAAATAAACAAGTGAATACTGCACATTTTTCTGGAGTGTTACATGCATAAAAACAATTTGATGCAATTCAACGAAATGTTATCTAAAAACCAACAACAATTGACAATGGAACGCACACACCCTTAATCGAACAATGCATTGTCGCTCTCGGTCTACATAAATGATTTGATAGAACTATTTGTACCAAGAAACTATTTGTATACGATTAAAATAAAAAAATTTAAGCGAGCGAAAAAAAAACTTATCTGCCGGTATATCCCGGGAGTGGGTAGAAATTCACAAAATATATTGCCCCTATTCAAAAAGATCTACACAGCCCGTCGATGGTTATCTGCCATTTCTACCTACATGATGTACAATTAATCTCTTACGATCGATGCCGCTAGTTGTTTGCGACGACAAACGTCTGATAATTCCTCGTGCTTCACGCGTGAATAATATAAATCCTGCCACGATCTCTCGGAGGTATTAGCATGAATATTTATGAATAATGCATCCCTCGTATATATAATACGCCTCCCGCCCCATTATACTACTTAAACTCGATTCGCATATGAGTTTTGCTGCGGATACACACAGGTATAAAATCATCGTGGCCAAATATGTAAGTCATAGAAAGCGGTGCTGGTGCCCGTAGCAAGAGGTTGCGGAGGAGAGATACACACGATGGAATAGAAACGCGGAATCGTGCGACAGAACTCCGGTGGATGCGGTGGCCCGCAGGCACCAGAAGCAGAGAAGAGCCCTTATCGCGAACAATGCGCTTGTGTGCAAACACTCGTGGAAACAATGCCCGCTCGTTCCTCGCTAGAACTTAACTTCCTACGACAGCTCTCTCGCTCTCGGGCTCTTTATCTATCTCGTGCTTTCCTCGGCGTGCACGGACGACGAGGAGTTGGAACGTTCGTCGGGGCACCAGATGCTTCTCTCGCCGCGAAAATCTCCCTTCCCCGCCGCTTCTCGTCTAGCACTTCTGGGCTGTTCTACTACAAACCCCATCCTTCCCTCGGCCAAAATCTGCACGTACGTTGTAACTACGCGAACACGGTAATAAAAACTATCCAAAAGTTAATCCCGCCGTTCGACTCTCGGCGAACAATATAATCAAGGAACTGAGCATGCGAGTAACGTAATAATATTAATAATGGATTCTAATGAAACAGTTTCAACGATGAAACCTTTTAGATGGAATTAATGGAATGACCGTTAGGGATTTTTCTGCAAATGAATGTTTTTTTTGCCAGTAAACTGATTGAATACTTTTATTCGCGAGACAACTCATAATTTCAGATCACTCAGTTTCATTGCAATAAATGCAAAAGTTTTCTCTAAAAGAATGTGTGATTATATCCGAAAAAACATCTGTAGCCTAGACCGTTCATACAAAATTTCGCAAAGCTATAGAATACGTCGACATCGACAACCCCATAACCCGAAATCACACGATAATCGAACAGTTAGTAATGTATTTTCCTTATTCTATTTTATGTTATCGAGTTATCACGGCATATAGAACGGTCCAGCGATCCGAGAGTTAATCTTTTTTTTCGTTCGCGAGGGGCGGCGAGGACATCGTGGATAGAGACGCCAAATCGAATTCTTCGCTCGAACAGCCCCGTCTCATGTCTGTGGCGCGAACGCATACGCGGGGATACCGATTCGGGGATATCTAAATCGTGAATATCATCAGCAGTTCCCGATGGGGTGGATAGGCGTACAGCGGTACTCGAACACGCTGGCTGCTGTTACCACGCTATGCGAACGTAATAATAGGGATTTAGCGGTCATTAGGGATGGTGGCGTATATCCATCTATTGGTAACACAAAGTGTTTGCAGTACGACCCCCACTCCCTTCCTCCATGTGCCGACGGTGGTCTTGACGCGTTTGCCACTCGATGATAGAGGCCCGCAGGGGTTAGTTTCGTTCGAATCGATTGCTGTATAACAGAGAGACGGGGGTGGACACGAGCGGAGCATTGGCTTTCCATCTCGACGCACGCTCTAGGGTCATAGACTTCTTCGAAGGGCTCTCGAGTGCCAATCTAGAGTGGTACCGCCGCCAACCTTTTCATCCGGATACATACACATAGATATATTTTCTCCCTTTCGCTCATTCGGTCGCGACCATTTCGCGTTCCGTAAACCACCGAAAGTCCTAGAGAATTTGTCCGCTCATTGTTCCATGCTTTTGTACACATGTATACTGCCCGTGCCTACATGCAGAGGGAGAATCGCGAGGGTGTAACGCACATGGAAGGGTAGCCGCGCCGTGATTGCACAAAGATAAAGGAAAAACCGCGAAGAGAACGAGGGCCTCGAAGGTTTCTCGAATACAGTATACACCGCGATTTCGCTTGGATTGGTCGACAAGAGTCTGGCAAGAGTTTTCTACCGGACCACCCTGCCATTTTTTTTCCTTTTTTTTTCAACAAACGCGACGGGCTCTCGCCTTTTCAGTCTTGGGTTCTTCCCCGTCCCTCCATAACATTCTGTACTTTTGTGTAACGCACAAGCCGCGGGCTTTGAGTATGGACACATCGTCGAGACGGTTTTTTAATATCTCCCGAAACGCTACGAGCGTACGAGGAGCAGGGGACGATTTTTTCGTCACGGGGGTTGAAACAATAGTTTATTAAAAAAAAAGGCGTATTCGCACGCAAACTCGTTGACAATCTCGTACATTCGGATCGATTCTTTTGCTTCAATGAATTTTCGAGTGTTAAGGCAAAAAATGACTTTTATTTCTACGTTATTCCGATGGTATCCAAGTCAGGCGCGATTTTTGAGCTCCTCTGCTCCGCATGTTCACGTTGCCATGGATAATCATCGGATACGAGTACACGACACTTAGATAACGCCAGATGTAATTTGAAAATATATATCGGCGCGCATATGAATCGAATAGCTCACTATCTCGAGAATGGAGAGGGCAGGAGATCGACGGTGTTGGAATGCGATCAAAATGACACTAAATTATTCGACGTTACGACGAGCGGAGCTTCGTGGAATTTTTTTTGTCAACGAGAGTAGTTTGACGTAAATGAGAGTACGTGGAAGCCGCGGTTCCCCGACAGCATTCGTGCACGGATACGATATTGACAGACGCTAATTAACCGGCCGAACGATTAAAACATCGCCGGATAATCCGAAACATGTGCGTCGCAGTACACGGAGAACAATAGCGATGGGAAACTGTCCAACAATCTATCTCACAATGTGTGCTTGTGTGTTTCTCTTTATTAACAATCTATCTATAGACCGTTACCTCGAATGCGTTCTCGAGCGTCACAGATGCCGAGGCTCGGACTCTGCGTTTCGCAGCCTAAATAATAGATTAATAATGCAGAATAAATTTATAAGAAGAATGAAGTGTAAAGAATAAAAGAAAGATGAAACAAAAAAAATGAATTATGGGATATGATTATGATAGAGAATGCGGGAAAGGAAAGAGTGGAAGGCCACTGATGTTCCCTCGTCGTCCTCGTCGTTGGCCGAGTGTCCGGGATCGAGGCGGAGAGCGGTAACCCGAGAGGATAATACACCCGGCTTAGGAGTCGAGACGCGAGAAACGTTCTCCGGCATCGTTTTGCTACATCCAACGGCAAAAGCAACAGCAGCGTGCAACACCGGGTTGGAAACTTCAACGTTCGTGGTACCCCATATACACGATTATAAACGTGGAAGAGAATACAAGAAGACGCGAACGGGAAGGAAAGTGGGGGGCGGGTGGCGGATGATAAAGAAGAGAGTTAAGGAAGATGAGAAGCAGAGTCGCCATTGGGTACTCTACGGTTCTCTCCTTTCCACCAAAAGGGTTTTTTGGAAAGGTTGTTCTTCTTTTGGCTTTTTTTTTGTTTAGTGGTTTCTCATCTTGCACTTCTGAGCACCTCTCGATGGTCGGTGCCGTTTCGTATTCGGGAATTAGCCCTGAGGCGCAACCGGAGGCGGCGGGGTGCAGGAAACAAGAGATCTTTGGGAGTCGAAAAGGCGCGCGGGTTATTGTAGTTCTCTCTCTCTCCTAGTTTATCCGTCGCGACACTCGTTGCTGCTTCCCATCGACAGCTGTGTGTGCATTATTACACGGTATACTGCTGTGTACAAGTTCGAGCTCTACATCCAGGACGCCCGCGATGAGGAGTCGAGTTGCACCTTCGGATTATCCTCACTCTCGCGCGCGCTAGATCGTTTAAGCGCTTCGAGCACAGCTGTCCGACAAGATCGTTTCTGATGTTTCTTCAAGTACGAGTTGTGACTCACTGTCTGTTCTTCATTACGAATGTTTATTCATTTCGAATTTTTAACATTTTATCTCGGTAGTGCCAAGAAATACGCGAAGCAATGGAGAAATGCGGATTTCACACTTCGAGGCAAGCTCTTGTGAATTAACATTTTACGTGCAGTGAGGAAAACGTTGAGTTGGGAGATTCAAGACTGGTTTTGCGCGATCTAATGTTGAGTCGGTGTCATTATGTTTTTACGAGCGACCTAGAAATAGTTCCTTAAATGCGAACCGCTCCAAAACATTGTAAATCATCCGCTAAATGTTGCGACTATGATCGCTTAAAGAAAAATTCGTTGAAGACCTCAATATGTTTATCTCGAACAAGGACAGTCAGCGTGACATTACGAGTCAATATTCTTTTGATGGCCATTATTTGAAATGATGGTATCGTGGAAATTATTATGATATTTGTTTTTTCATTTGAGCGCAGGATTCACGTTCGGGGCGTCGGTGTCGACGTCGGCGTCTCTCATCTAGGGAGAAGGCCGAGGCCGAAGTCGTCCCGTTGTGGAGTCCGTGGTGATGTGGCCCAACAGCCTCGGCGGAACTTCCGGCTGCAGCGGAGGTGCCGGAGCGACGGATCTCGGAGGCCTCGCTGCCTCCACAGCCTCGGCGACGGAATTATTTGGACCAGCTGGGTTCGGGGCTTCAGCCGCTGGACCATACGGTGCTCTCAAATCGAATCCTTACGTCAGTGCACTGAGCATGCCGCCAATCGAAGCTCTGCACTCTACCATCGGATATCCCGGTTGCACTCCCGCCGGTGAGTCCTACTACTGTGAGTGCTGCATCGTTTTTTTCAATACTTAAATAGTGGTACTACCTATCCGTTAAAACGTCGCGACGTTGATTCGAAATCCGAAATGGAGAAACGAGAAAAAAAAACGAAGCCTAACGAAAGGAAAAGTCCGTCGTATATTGTATCGAGCGTTTGGATGAAAACAAAGTTGAAGGATTAATTAATGTGTCAGAGGCTATTGCGGTAGGTAAAAACTGTATACTTGCTTGGTCTCTCGGAATTCGCGTGTTAGTTATAACGAATCGCACGAAGCTGCTAGCCCAAGGGTCAGGTGAAACCTCTCAGGATCCGTGTAACCTTCGACTACAACGACTACTAAAGTCGACGGTTCACATACGTATAGAGGGTAGAATTTCGCTTGCACGACGAGCGCGCCTATCCGTTAGTAACAACACTCGCATTCTCTTGCTTCCCTTGCAGTTTTTTTTTCCATTCTTATTAGCAAATGAAAGTGTTTTTTGCCGCTGTGAACAATCCCTATAAACCCCATATTCTCTAACGTAAAGGAAATAGTATGTGCTCGCGTTTACACCGAGCAATATATTTGTCACGAGATTCCGGTAACTTTTATATCGAAGAGGTGCGAGGGAGGTACTTATTAAACAGGATTTAAGACCCAAGAGTCGGAGATGTACTATCTCACCGATATATCGATTTGTTCACGCATTGGTATGGTGTAGATATATACTTGGTATCATCTTGTGTATTATTCAATTATACCAATTTGTTCAATGTATACTTTGCGTTAAAGGTAATCCGAGGAAGCAGAGACGAGAACGTACGACCTTCACCAGGGCTCAATTGGACGTGCTCGAAGGTCTGTTTTCGAAGACGCGGTATCCGGATATCTTTATGCGCGAGGAAGTCGCCGTTAAAATTAATCTACCGGAATCTAGAGTACAGGTGAGTAACAATTGTTCGAATTTCATGAATAGGCGATATCTGTATTAAGAAATATTCAATCGGCAAAAAACTCTTTGTTTTTGAACGAGGACAGTAAAAGATTTTTTTTTTCACGGTATTCTATACACTCACGTATGCATGGTGTGCTTCTCGCATACATTTACCACACCCGCGCTGTGTAATTGGAGAACGAGAGGAACGCGTAGCAAATGCGATATGGTTTCTCGTGGTTCATGGATCGGTGTGGACTACAAATGGAATAGGAAACTCTGACTGTCCGCAGCAGAGGGACGAATTAGAACGGGAATGAAGTAGTTTTCTTTGGTTGCGAAGAAGGTGCTAGCTAGGCCACGAAGCCATTTCGGCGGTCATGATCCTAAAATGTAATTCTAACGTGTTCCAACAGCCTTTTATTCGTAATTCTTATCGCGCAATTTTGAGCGCGGGATGAAAGAGTTCAGTAAAGCAAAGAAAAAGAGTTCTCGAAATAAGGACTATATGTTAGAAATAAATGTATCGCGTAATTCGTAAAGTGATGTATTTAACATACGATTATTAAGCGTAATTTATCATAAAAAATACCTTGAAATTTGATTGTGTGTACTGGAAATTTTAATGCAAAGGAGTTTTTAACATTTCAAGAACATCTAAATTGCAATTATAAAGGTCGAATTTAAAGTCGATGAACGAGTTTGTACATTTATGGAAAAATATTGTAATTTTGAATGTGCAGTGAAATAATATGAAAAAATATTTGGAGACTTGCAGCGCCGAGTGCGCCAATGTTGATTCAATATGAACACAGTAGAATAAAAAACTGGGTGCTTAAAATTTGCAGTTCTTTCAGAAAGCGTGGAGAATTAACTTAGTTGTATTTCCATGCCATTATCGGTGTTCTATGAATCTCTATTATCGAATCAGGTATAATAATACTCGTAACAAAAATTGTATTATTTCAAGAATATTTTTTCTTTGAAGCATTTTTGTTAGCTCTACAAGCTGAACTAGCGCAGCCATGAAAAGTAGCAGAAGGATAGTGACTTTTCGTTGAGCACTCGTTTCATCCGTCAGAGTCAAATTGCAGCGTGGCTGCGACACAGAAGGACAGCGCGTGCCTTCGCATATTTTGGCTCTCATCAGAGGCACGAAAAAGGGGCGCATCGCAATTACGGTCTTTCGACGCACCTGGCCTTTCGCTACCGTGTTGCCCTATGCTCCATTAGTATCGGAGGAAGTAAGGAAGTAAAGGAAAGAAATGCCGTTGCGCTCGTTTCTGTTCTGGCCCATAGTCTTGCGCACGTTTCTGGGCAACCCCCGCGATCTCCCCGGTCGTCGATCCTTTTTTTTTCGCTCCGGTACGACGATTTTCCATCCGAAACTCCAAAAGGTCTCGACACGACGCTCGTGTACTAGCGTTTATATTTTACCGTCTTGCGCCGACCTCGAAAGTCGAAAGTTTTTGTAACACACGGACCTCATAGCTCTCGTACAAGTTCTTCTATTCATTGAAAATTGTTCTTTTTACTTGCTGCCACGTATCTTCGTGGATGAACAAGCGGCGCGAAGAACTCACCGGGATCGCGCCGGCCCGTTCCCCAGAAAATCCGGAGAAACCCAAGCTAGCTTGCCAACTCGCCTAACATTGATCGCGCGGGGCTTCTCAGCGGCTCTCCTTCTCACACGTGTTCTCAACTCACCCACGTTTAAAACTCGATAGACACTTGCGAATGTGTAAATGAAAGCAAAGTAAGCGAAAATTTGCAAATATCGTTGATCCTTAGGCTGAGTCAGGTTGGCTCATAGATTACTGAAATATTTCATTGGGCTGAAGCCCAATCAACTTTTTGGTTCAGTTTTCAACATATGATTTCTTACTCCGCCCTCTATATATATCCACGGAATGTATACGGTATTTGAAAGTCTGTCACTGCCAAAGGCACACAAAATCCAGCCGATTATCATTCATTTATCGTACGCAAAACAAAATTTTGCACTAACAACGTAAGACAAATATTTTGTACCATCGATTGATGTGTTCATTTTTTTTCTCTTAGACGTAACTGTATTCTCGCATTATTAATTTTTGAGTATTTTGCAAAACCGCAGGTATGGTTCAAAAATCGAAGAGCAAAGTGTCGACAGCAACAGAAGCAGCAGCAGCATCAACAGGATAAGACGCCGAGATCGAAGAAACCTTCGGGAAATTCGGGAAACAATCCACCACCGGGAAAGAGCCCGTCGATCGCGACTACGCCTACCCCTACGGCGGCTGTACCGGCAACAACACCCCTGTAAGTTACGCGAATTCTCAAACTTTGAAAAATTTCTGAACTCTTCATGAAATTACTGTATCGACGGGCATTCGCTGTGTTTTCGGCTCAGTAGTAAAATTCAATGCTAAACGTTAAAATATTATTAAAATTATCTACATAACACATTCGTGTATACTCCCGCATTCCGCATCGCCGAAGTGAACACAGAAAGGCACTCTTTTCATCAAATGTTTGGTCCCTGATTTTTTCAATTTACCACGAAAACTGTTGCTGAAATTGCAATTCAAATAAAATCCAACTTTTGCCTTGCCTTACATACAATAATTTCAAAATGATTCGGAAAAAAAGTTCTATCGCTAGCCAAATGCTTTCTGGATCGTCCAAACAGCGGTTAATTGGACGCAGTTATCCAAACACTGACTGGGTTGTCGAGTAATTTATTCAATTTTCATCATTCTCTGTTGATACAACTGCAGAAGCGGTGGTACCAGTGGATCAGCCGCTAGTTCGCCGGCACTTCTGAGGGATTCACCCCAATACAAACCAGCCGGGAGCGCCACTAGTTTGCTGCTAGCAGCGAGCACGACTCCGCCGAGTGTAAGTTATCGACCGATGGTCACGCTCTCGTTGCCCATGCAGAAGCGTTGCAGCACTTTTTTACCGGCTTCAGTTAAATGTTAACTGCAGTCGGTAACCGATTGCAGGGGATGCGCGAATATCAAGTACCGACGATTGATTGGAGGGGGATTCATTTTAAACCACCAGCATACGAAAAGGGTGGTTTCCACATTTCTTCTCTCAAATGTTTTCATTTCTGTTTTAACTGTTGGCGTGGTTTTTTCAAGGTCATTCCATATCAAAATTGAAGTGGGAGTATAAAGATAGGTATATTGATTCAGCGGAGAAGTTGTGTTGAATACAACATTCAAAGGACGAGCAGAATCAAAATCTATATTTTAATTTTGCAAAAAGTTACCATTTTTCGCATTCTTTAGCAATAAAAGTGGGTACATTCGTATATCGGTGTTTCTGACTAGCGAAAATCGGTATTCCTGTATTGTAATCTTTGCTTCCCGATGGGATTTCGTGATAACCCAAACGTCTATCGTGTTCCGAGAAAAGAAAACAAGATAATAGCATATTTGTCGAAGCAACAAGATCCTTTGCCGAGTCACCGAAAAGAACGAGAAAAACGTTTCGAAAAAACTTGATAAGCTGGTATTTTTTTTTGCATTAAACACAGTTGCTTCCCGAAATATTGGACCCACGCCCGTGCATCTTTTGGCACTAAAGACGAATACAATATCGCAGTTGTTTGCTTTACGTCAAAATCTACGAACGTAATCTTGACTAAAATGGTTTTTTCTTCCTCGTGTAACTACAGTTTGAGACTTCCAACGGTCCCGCTGCCATTCAATATGATATTTGAGAAAAAAAGTCATATCAGACGTACAATTTTCAGTTGGGCGGTACAGTGTACAGCAGTGGCGGAAGTAGCAGCAGTATCTGGAGTCCAGCGGTAACGGAGAACGGTGGAGGATTTCCGGGTGATCATCAGAGGCTAGCGTGGACAACGACCGCCTCGCAACAACAGTGCTATCAGAACTATTCGTCGTATTACACGAATATGGACTACCTGTCACCGACCCCTCATCAATTGAATGTCGTGGTGAATATCTTGACGGGTTGAAATTCATTTAGTTTTTACACCTAAACTCACTATAATATACGATTTCTTTCAAAATCAGGACGGTGGCGGAAGTGGTCTTGACAATACGTGGAGCAAAACGAGAGATGAGAGTGCATCTTCGTGGTTCTACAACAGTGCCGGATGGGGCGAAAGGAAGTGAAGATAAATAACGATGTGCGAGTCTTGAGCACGGACATCATCGTCACATAAATATATATTTCAAAGAAAGGGTTTCGAACTGTATAGCGTGTTTGGTGTAACATATCATCGATGGGCACGGCGGTACGCGAGACATACGCATATCATCGATTCACGAAAAATCGCGAAACCGCTTCCGTTATTCATCCTGACTCTGCAACGATTTGGGCAAAGCGACGGAAGATAGACAACATATCATCGACAATACTGTAGCGATCGTTTATCCTCATCGTCCTCAGCCTCTCGCAATCAAAGTCCCCAATCATATCTCACAACGGCGATACGATGCCAAAGTACGCGTTAGCGGCCAAAGAAATTATATAGTGGAGGAAAATCGGTAAGAAACACATATCCGCGCTGGAGGAGACATTACTACCAAACGAAACAACGACGCTCGAAGCAAGAAAAATAACGTCAACGCCAGCTAGATTGTGACTTTTTTTGTAAGTTTTATAATACGTTCGGACGATTTGCGGTTTTTCACATGAAACGAAACCTAAAAACAACCGAGAAGTCGAACTATCCGCGTCTTGGATCACGTTTTGCTAACGGCGCGTTAATCGATTAATCAGAGAGAAATAAAAATCTAATTAGTGTAAATAATATAAATAATAACGAGGTTCGCGTGAAAGTAAATTGACAAAAGCTTTTTATTAATTCTTATGTTGTTTTTCTTTTTTTATCAATCTATCGTACATGAATATGTATGTATTGGTGAGCTCGGGGTAGGCCGATCGCATACATACATATTAGGCTGTGCGTACGTATAATACGTTGTAAATTAGATGTGGATAAGCATGAAGCCCCGCAACTTGATCAGATTTATCGAGTTGGGTGAATCGACAAGTCGACATACGTAATTATGACGCGATGGTGGGACACGAAGGATTAAAATAAGAAATAAAAAACAAGATTGGAAAAAAGAAAAAAAAAACAAGTAGACATGTAAAGTAAAGAAGTTATATCTATAAAGAAGTTATATATTACGCTTAAGGATGTAAGTATATGACTGTGTTAGATTGTTATTATGAATCTCTTATAACATTCATAATCATGATGCGAAAAAAAGAAAAAAAAAGCGATACAACGAGAAGAAATCTGAAGAAATCTGTCATAAAGTGTACGAAGTAATGATAAGAAAATATATATATATAAAAATATGCATTGTAATTCCGTGAGTATATACTATGCGGCCCCGACGAAACATTTATTTATTTTGCCTGTTGCTTTAGCCAATAGTGCAGATTCCTGTTTCGAAACCACGGAGCGGTCTTCGCTTCATCCGGGACTATTTTAGCATAGGAATCTCTTCGAACACGCCGGTATGCCGGTCGAGCCGAGGATGGAGAAAAATGCATCCAGCACAGTCGGCGCAGGCGTTCACCCTCTCGGGCAAAATTGCCAGTTTCCCCGGGTTCCCCCTCTGTCGTTGCCAGCCAATAGAGGGTTTTCTCTCGTTTGGCCAGCGTGGGTCGGCTACCCGGCTCAGCGATCCATCTGGCAGTGCCGCGCGTCGCTTCGCTTCGTTCGGTGGGGTTTCACTGTCGGTCGCGCGTCTCCAGTCGTTTTTTTCATCTTTCACTTCGACGAAGTCTCGCGCACGAATTTTTACGTTGCGTTCCAAACGAATTGACGCCGAAGCCGGCCAACCGCGTGAGAAATGACGTTTGAGTGAGATTACTCGATTGCCGAATTGAATTGAGAGAAAGAGGGGTAGTGGGACTTTTCGCGATCGAGGAAAAAGTGTTGCGAATTATTAATCGCATTAATTAAATAATATAAAGAAATTGTTTTTTTTTCTCTATTTTCTACGTTGAAGCTGCGTTATCGAAGCGTTGATTATCTCTTTCTCTCTCGTGAAGCGAGAGAGATAGAGCAACCGTGAAGGATGATGCCCTTCCTGGCGCGGAGCCTGTCTCTACTCTGCCTTGGTAAGAATTCCGACCCATCACGATTAAGTTGTAATCACACTTTTTTTTACATCTTTTGCTTTTCGCTTAATTACGCGTGTTTGCGCGATGTCTGCATCAAGTCTCGTTCGTCGCCGTTGTGTGCGTGTGTGAAAATTCCCTTCGCATGCTTTTACTCCCCACGGTCGAGCACAGCGAGTCGCGAGGTTTTCTCCTGCCGTCTCTGTTTGTACTCTACCCGTCTAGGTCTTGAACTACGTGCGCGCTCGACTATAACGCGGCGTTACCCACTGTACACTGTACTTGTACAGCCCATACAGCGAACTCGGTGTGTCTCGAGCCTAGCGAAGGGGGATGAATCACGACGGGACGCACTAGGATACACTGACCCCTCGGAATGAGCTGCGGCAAACCTCGCAGCCCGTTTTAATTCTCGCGTCTCCTGATTCATCCGATTTTTTATTGTATTCTTTCTTTCCTCAAGGCGATCGAACTTATTTTTCAATTCGGTATGAAACGTTATTTTTTTTTCGGCAACGCGTTGATTAAGAAATTTAACCAATTTTGCGGCTTACGATCAGTTAACTCGGCACTCGTGACATAAGAGTTGCACATTTTGATTGCGTTGCTGGGTGTACTTAAATCTGTATGTAACTATATTGAATAATGTTTCACATCATTTGCATGTGTTAAATACAATCCGTTCAGAAAAAAAAAAACGAACAACAAGAAACTTTCGCTCAAGTACGTAATTCGTTGATGACTCTAATTATTCTCCTATCTCCCGAGATATTCAGAAATCAAGGTATCGCCTTTCGTACTACGCAGACGGGCCTGTGGGAAGCCCTCCAGACCATGTGAACGAATATACAAAGAATACCGGGTAAGAAATGCGATACTCGAGAGCGGCGTAGCAAAGGGGAGGGGGTTTGTTCGGGGGCAAGCCGATGATGAAAAGATATCCCCGAGAGATGAGAGTCGGAGCAGCGCGAAATTCGCAGCACGTGTCGGCTCGGTCAACCGGTTTGACGAGTGTTAGTTACAAACACAGGCGTCGCATTAAACATATCTACCGACGCTCTTTGCGCCGTAATATACGAAGGGAGAATCTTGTACGTTATGTTTGTAGATCTCGCGAAGCTCGTTGTCCGCCCGAGGATCGGTATGGCTTGGCCTGACCGCGGAGTATCGGCATTTACGTTAAAACTGGATATAGGAGAAACTTTTCTGTCTCAATGGTCGATCCTTGCCTGGGTGCGTTCTATAGATGATATATAGATATACGTGGTCCTAATTACACGTCTCGGGTTCACGGATGAACAGACCGACCGACGGGTACGTAGGTACCATCGGACCAGAGTAGAAGAGAGGGAGAAGGGGGGGAAAGATTCCAACAGAGCAGTGCCCCGCTGAAAGGGTTACCTCTTAGTGATATACAGATCCATATATACATATACGGGCAAGCGTATGTGTATACTACACATCAGAATAGTCGGAATACAACACACGCACACAAAGTGCTTCACATATAGTACACGCAGAGCAATTGCCGGCTTGCTGGCTCTTCTCGTTCCTCACGAGTTTCCGGTCTGTCACGCGAGCAAGCCCAGGTACACACGAGAGAGCCGTCCAAAGACGATGGGAAAGTTGAGTTAAAGAGAAAAGATTATATATTTCTCTCCCTATTCTACCTTCGTCTATCTTCTCGTTTTCTTTTTTCTCCTCATCTTGTCTACGTAGCGCGAGTTACTCCTTCATTAAGGCCCCATCTTCGTCGCTCGTAGCCGTAGAACCGTTCGCAAAACGAGGACAAAAAGTGGCAAGAAGGCAAAAGCGAGAAGAAGCCGAGAATCGTCACGGACAGTGAACGAGCAGACGAGAGAGGAAAGGAAGAAAGGAGAAGTGAAGAGCTTTCGTTACAACCATGGAATCGTTTCCACCACTACAACTGTATACGGAAGAAGATTCACGGCTCCGTGAAAATGTCCAAGACCGTGAAATTCGCGCCGCGCCGGACTAGCGCGTCTGACATACCACCGACCAACCCCACCCTGCCTTGTCCCCCGAGCTCGAGAGGTTTGCCACTCTCAGGGAAACGAGTACAATTTCCCTCTCGACTTTTCGCTCATTCCAGACCCCCCTCTCCTTTTTTTATTAATCTTTTCTTTTTCATTCTTTTTTTTTTAATATGTACTTCCTTTCTCGACGAAGAATTTCACTGGACTTTTCATCTGGAACTCTGAACGAAGATCGGAAACTTTCAAAGAAACGCGTGTGCGTCTGGTCGCCGGTATTCTCCTTTATCTGCTCAGCTTATACACGCGCTTTGTATACACAATATAGACGAAACTCGTATACTCATCTTTCGTCGTTTTCGGAGGACGAGCAAGGGAGAAATACAACATGCCTCGCGACGAGTTCGCGTCGGCGAGTTCCTTCACTCGATATCCTCGCTCGAATTCTTCGTAGCCAGTTGCCGCGGCCTGCCGCGTTACGAAGGCACGAGAACCCGACGTGAAAGAAAGAGAAAAGAGGAAAAAAAGACGCAAATGAAGGAAGGCAAACGAAGACGAAAATGAGCCAGAACAGTCATCGTGTATCGCCGCGCGGTGAGATCTCTCGCCAGCTCGTGCCCGGTCGTCAAATCTTCCCCCCTACCCAGTTTGGGATAAACAAGAGCTACTTTTACGATCCACTACGGAGATTGCTCTCCAAAGACTTCAAGCCGCGCTCGGTATCCGCGCTTTTACTCTTTTACTTCGAAGTTTTGATCTAAACATTTCTTCCCGCTAAGCCTCTCTAACGCGCGAGGCAGCTGCCCTCGTAGTTTTCCATTCCCTTCGGTCCCTCGATCTTCGAAGTTTTATTGCGTTTACAAGATTCTTCGAGGTCTCCAGAATTTTACGTACGATTATCGGCATGTGGCTCCTTCTCTCATCTCTCTGCGCGACACGTGAAAGAGAGGATTCCAAAAACGATGAGATAAATAACTCGATTCGTAAAACGTCGCGTACGGTGCTTTCGGTTGAGGATAATTTTATCGCGAGAATCGTTGAGTTTCTTCGGCAAGATTGTCGACCCGGAGAGGCTGCGCTACGCGGCGCGGCTGGTGGAGAAGCTTAATGAGAATTTAATGAGAAGTCTGCAATCTCGCGTCGAATTTTGCGCTTGGACCGTTAAATGTGATGATATAACATCCTAATACTGGATAAAGCTATGAAATTTTGGTCTATCAGCAAATTTTCTTGTTACTACCTATAACATCGGTATTACCGGCGTTTCTTGGACGGTATTAATCAATGAACGCAATTAAAATTTTAACGATTCAAAGAGTCCGGTCAGGTTTCAATATCAAATATAAAATTAATTTTTAGATACAATAAAAAATAGGGTTCTTCGTTTTCTGTAACGCTTTGAAACGCGAATATGTGGCGATTTTTTTTTTATTCAATCGTCGAATAAACTAAAGTGTTTCCGAAAGAAAAACATGTTCACGGTATCGAACCTTCTGTCTATTATTTAATCGCGGCAACGAGTAGTTGGGTATATAATACAATGGAATAAACGTCGAAGCGCGACGCGGAAAAGCAGTGCAAGGGGACGGGTGGGGATGGGAGAGAGAGAGAGTTTGGAGTTTCGTTTGTTCTGTTTTACGCTATGTGCTGTTGGACTGAATTCGCTTCGGTTCCGCTTTGTCTCGGAGCTTTTCCAGCAATAGCCGGAGTAACACAAGCTTCAGTGAAACAGCGTCAATATTCCGCAGCCTGCCAGTCGCCCCTGAAGAGTTACGGAAGCGCGGTTTTTTCGCTCTATCCTTCTCTCTTCTCTTGTGTTGCTCGACGCGCTTTCCGAGAAGCCCATTCCCTCCATCCCCCCCGCACCCGGTAATTGGCTCGACGAGATATCCACGATGAAACCTTTATACCTCGGGCCCGTTAATCATTTTCCGGTTTCACGGTGAATAATTGTATCGAGCAAGGAAAAGAAAAACAAAAAAAAAAGCTTAAAGAGCGGAGAAAACGAGAGAGGAGAGAGGAAGATAGTTATTGAGAAAAGTACGAAAGGAAAATTCTTATATTGCCGGGCTTATGCTTTGAACTCGTGACTCGACGGTCTGTACGTTTAGCGTGCTATTATCGCATGTATAGCAATTTTATAATGATTCATTATGATACACGATTATCTAACATGAATTGCTGTAATACCCATGTATTATACATTTTTCCAATGCGCTAAATGCATCATGAAATGCAGTAGAAATTATTAGAATAAATAAGAATAATCCTAATGTGTGTATTACTTATTTTCAACTTTTATGAAAATCTTATTTAAAAACTAACTACATTTTACTCAGGGAAGAAAATGTAATTCATTTTCTATTGTTATTTCATAATATTTTGACTTTTTTTACAGTTTATATTTATCAACTTTTTGCATTATTCCTTAAAAAAATAAAAAGGAAATAAAAAAAAAAAATGTTTTAAAAAATTTTATAAAATATTATTTTGCAAAAATTAGAGTTTTATTTATTTACAATTAGAATGCCATTAATAGGCATGAAACTCGGTCATTTTCTTTTAAAAACGATGCACTAAAGATTTTCGCCTAAATCTCTGACACTGCGTGTGTTATAAGCATTAGGATACAAAACCGCACGCATAATATGCCGCATACATTCTGCCGTTGCCGTTGGCGGTTCGAGCGCTAAAAGAGATCGAAAGAGAATTCTCGGCTCGCAGAACAGTTGAAAAGCAGCGTCGCCTTATACCTGAGCGGGAAACCCTCTCGACGAGAGAATTAGGTAGGCCAACTAAGGTACACGGGGGAACGGCGACTAAGAGACCCCAAAGATAAATAAAAGAAGCATACGAGGGGCCACGGCGCTTGATGGATTTATGACCGAGTCCCGATGTTTCCATAGCCCGGCGGGACAAACCAACGCGATCGCGGGCAACGGACAATCGTTTCGAGGCAAAAGCCCCCTTTGCCTCAGAGTTTAGATATTCCGCGAACGACAATGGGAGCGCGCGCAGCAGAGATATACTCCGACCGAAGATCCGCGAAGCATTCTTAATTTCTGAGATTTTTTTTTTTTCAAAGTTAATTAGTCGATAACAAAAAAGATCATCGAAGGGAATAGAATTTCATACTTTGTAGAGATCAAAGACTCTCCGCGAGCATCGGATAAATAGAAAAGAAAAACTTATACTCGAGAAAGTGGTCTAAAGCAGTCCTGAGAATATTCGTCGATTCGAATACGAGAAGCTAGAGTCCTTTGGGGAGAGAACACGTATATTGCATTCTAGCCAACCCCCTCGTATCGCTTGCCTCCGTCTCTCGACGCGGTGTCGATTCGAGTACGACTGTACATGTATTCTCAATGTATACAGGACGGAGCCACAAGGTTCGTCAATGTACGAGAATGCAGGCAGTCGGGCTATCGGTAAATTATGCGGTACCCACTCTGGGGAAATATAGAATTTACGCTTAGAGAATCCACGGTAAAAAAAAAAGAAAACGAACGAGTGAATGTCGGAATGAAAAATAATCTACAAGAGAGTGCATGAAATGAAATTCGCAAAGGTTTCCGCGATATACTCACGGGAATTTCTCAGAGTACATGAGGCGAAAAATGTTTGTAGCCAAAAAGGCAAAAAACAAAAACGAACAATGTTTCGCACGTATTACGTAAGATTCTTTGAGACCGAAAAATGATTGTTAACAGTTTGTAATACACCTATCTATTGTTGAATTGTTAACAGTGATCGCGATTCAAGGCCAGCAGCAAGACGGTGATCTCTATTTTTCCGTGAGCCCGGCCGATCACACGGTCGTCGAGGGATCACCGGTACGGCTGAGATGCGAAACACAACCGAACACCGGTGTGAAGTATTCGTGGAAGATCGAGGGTCAGCCACTCGCGCCGAGTCCCCGACGGCATCAGGTCGGCGGTGATCTCTACATCACGCGGGTCAATAGAATTCTCGACAGTGGAAATTTCGCTTGTGTTGCGAATTACGAGACTACGGGATATACGATCGAAAGTTCACCGGCCAAGATAGACGTGCAATGTGAGTAAATTTTCGTTTATTCACCTCCTTCGGTCATTGATAAACACAGAAAAGTATTTCTTCGGACATGCGAATGCGCGATTATGAATAATCGATCAAATAAATCATTTTTTCAGCAAAGAAATAATTTTTACGTAAAAAAAAAAGATGATTCCTGTTATTCGATTTAATATTAAAAATAAAGCAAATAATTCGTTTTGTTTGTACTAAAAAATCGATGACTGATTCGGTCGATTCAATTAGATATTTGTTCAATATCGACCAAAGTATTTATATCAGTAACTCCGAATCCGAATTAATGCAAGAAAACTCGTCTCTATTTTACTCTTCATTCTTGAATTCCTAATGTAACCCTAACAAGCGAGAGACGCGAGTCAATTATTATAATTCCGTCTCGTCTACGGGAATTCCGTTCATTTAACTCGTATTAAAAAGCGCGTACGTGAGCCATTCGTATTTATCGCGTTGGATACACGCGCGTCTGTGCGAAACGCTGAATCGCACGATCTTCCGGTTTTCCAAACCAATTATCGGCTTCGCCAAGCCAGCGCGCCAAGCTTCCGAATCTGCATGCGGCGAAATCGTTGTCCGATCCCCGCCCCCGCGGATGGTATATGGCAATGGGCGATGAGAGAGAACGGGAATTGCTCGTCGAGCCAAGCAGTGCGGGAAGTTGATATATTTTAATGATTTAAAAAAAACTCGAGGACCGTCGCGAGACGTGAAGAGTTTTGAGCGCAACGTCCACCACGTCCGCCTCAATGACGACGCGAACGCGACTACTGCACGGTTAACACCAACGCAACGTGTTTCGTTGGAAAATACACTGTATATTATTTTTATTTTTTCTTCTCGGTTTTTTTGTATCAGAGAAAACTCGTATGCGTTTTGCCGTAGTGCTTAATACAGCGAGTGTACACAACTGCACCCGAGAACACAGTCTCGCAACCCTGCCTGACAGTATTCAATATGTAACGAAGGAAAATTGGAGAAAATAAAAAAAGTATATATCTATATGCAAAAAAAAAAAAGAAAACGTACATGCATAGCATGATATTATTTAATACGCGTCGGAGCATGAGAGAGGGCGAAGGCCGGGGGGTCGTTAGCGCCCTTCGTACCTTATCCCGTCCTTCACCACCGGTGCTCGTTATCATGTATCGTTTCATAATTATTATTACACGGGCCACAGCCGAGTGCGTTGCGCCTGTGAGTGCATTTAGTGCAGTTATAATATAAAAAAATCCTTATGCACATTCCATATAGAAAATTTGTGGGTGTTTGTGCGCGAGGTCTGGACCTATACGTGGGACATTTAATATAAAACCAGGCGTCAACGCTTGATCCTTTGATAATTGGAATGCACGAACTCGCACGTTTTACAATAATGAATATACAAAATGAATAAAAAAAAAAAAAAGAAGTCCCGTAACGCGCGGTTTCGACCCGGCAAAAGGGATATTCCACCCACCGATAAATTATTATCCGCGCCTCGTTATTGAGCTCGGTAATACTCCCGGCTTGCTCGATACACTACCGGGCGATTCAAAATACTCATTATCCGAATCCGCGCGTGGGTTTACATTGGGAATAATTATCGGGAGCTTAAAAAAAGGAGGCTGAGTAATTAATTTTTCAATCGCGCTGTATCGATGCTGTATAGCATTGAACATCATTATCCTTCGTACAATATATCTCACTCCGAGGTTCATCGAATGCGCCCTATGCGGATCGGTGTCGATACGCTCATTCACAACGAGTGACATAAAACGCCAATTAGCAATTATCGCGCGTATATTTAATCCGTCGTATTCCCCACGAGGGTAAGTTCCGGAGCGTTGACGTGATTTATCAAAGCGTCGCGTACAAAAAAAAAAAAGAAAACGAAAATAAAACCGGCGTACCATTCGCGACGAACGGTTTTTTTCAAGAGCTCAATACGTTTCTTTCAAATCATTGTAAGGAGGATGCGTGCTTCCTGTTATCACGCTTCAAAAAAAGTACCTTTTCTCGATAAAAAAAAAACCTCTCGTTATTCCAACGTTTATTCTTCTCTTTTTTTTTGCTTCTATTACCGACCGGATCTCGCCCGTTTAAACAAGGATAACGCGGAGAAGCCTCGTCATTATTGTAGTATAGACAGACGTACGCGTGTATGTATACAGACACCGTGGCACGATAATGGATTGCCCGAGTCTCGCCGTTGAGTCTCGGAGGTTTCCTCGATGCGCTGCCGCTTCATGCAAATTCGGCAAGTTGTGCTGCGGTTGAGGAAACAGAAGAGATAGAGAAGAGCTAGAGCCGAGAGGAGAATTCAGTTCAACGGATCGAAATGCGCTACTGCGGGTATATCCGGGCAAAGATACATTTCCGGTTGAACTGAAAAGATATCACTCGTGAGAACTGAAGTGAATTCGAGGGGATAGGAAGAGGGGGTGTGAGACGGAATGTACAGAATTTTATAATCTCGGAGGAATGAAAACCCACGAGGATAATTTCTCTCGAGGCGCTTCGTCAGTCGTCACGATGATGCTAAACGAAATGCTACGTGGGCAAGATTGCGTTCAATATTTCTTCATCCCAGTCCCGCGCGCCGTACTTCGCGTAGACTCATATACTTCTGCCTTCGCTTCCTGTTGTTGTTGTTTTTTTTGTTTGTTTTTTTTTAGTCTCGTATACGCCTCTTTTCACTTGATCCCGTTTTTTTTCAACTCATCGAGTCTGTCCCAACCTCCCGCGAAGCTCGCGAGTAATAGAGCAAAATTGAGTGACGAGGACAAAACCTTTTGTGCAAAAAAAAAAATAACACCTCCCTGTCGCGCGCGAGCTTGCCCCGTTCCTATGTTGCGGTGTATATAACTATACATATATACACTACAGAAGTGTACATGTGTGTAGATCTAGACACGTACATGTATATACGTAAAGCTGACTCGAGTCGAGCGTCTAGAACGAGAGTCGAGTTGTCTCCCTCTCTATGACAATGAAAAGGAAGTTGTCGAGCCTGAAAGCCCGAGAGGGATTTCTGTACTTCGCATGTACATTCAAATGCACCTACCTCACTGCACTTCGTCTCATACTTTGTTGCCACAACCATGAAATGGGCAAGATGCCCAACTTTAATAACGCACAATTAATGCATGAATGTGCCGTTGCGAAGCCAATTTCGCGCAATGTGACAAAGTTCCTCTGTCTGAATTTTCTATCCTCCTATGAATTCTGTGTGTATATCGCGACAAAAGCCTCCCTTGTTGAATTCGTAACGAAATAGAGAGCTGTAGCTGGGCTTTATCGATTCTGCGCATCGCCGGTTGTGCTCTAAAATAGTCATAGCCTTCTCTCAACTGCCAGGAGTCGCGAGATATACGCCAATTTCACTTGACCCTTCGAAGTCTAGACGAGCGTTGTTGAAAATAATAATAATGATAATAACAATAATAATAATAATGAAAAGACTCCTCGAAAAAAAAAGTTTAACCATGCTAAATCGCGACAAGTGAGTCTCATCAGCTTAAAAAAAATTGCGAAGAAGCCCGAAGTACTATACCCAATCTCGAGAGTCTCTCGCTCTTGCATACCCTGCGCGTTCTCTCCTCTGGCCTCGTCATTTCATTCTTTTTCCCCGTACGCGTTCTTTCGTTCCCTGCTTTCTTTCTACCCCCCCCCCCCCCCCCCCCCCCCCCCCCCATGCCCTGCCCCAACCCTTCGTACCACCGTCGTCGTCGTCGTAGACCGGATTGTATATAGGCAGAAAGTACGCATAGAGGAGGAGAGTTTGAATTCAATTCAGAAGGTTCCGTTTGCATTTTCATTGTCTCGAATGTTCCCCATGCTGCGCGGAACGAAGAACGATAGAGAGAAATACGTCGAGAGCGAGAGAGTCTCTCTTTCACTCTCTCGATCTCTCCCTGTATGTATATATGTCCTATAGTATGTCTATAGTACGATGCTGATGCTCGAAGCAACGGGAGAGTAAGCTAATCGTTGAGTCTCAGCCTCCTGTTCCGCTACGGCTTGACGTGAGCGCCCTGAAAAGCCGCTGCATTTTTAAAAAACACACGACCGGGGTACCCACCCGACCCCATTGTGCGCCGTGAAAATTGCACGTGTGCGTTTAACCCAACGCCCAGCGTGCGCTGCTTCTCCGTTCTGTTGGTGCGCATGTATGTATACAATACCCTGTACGAGTGTACGTATATATATATATGTCGTATGCACCTATGAGTGAAGAGTTGGAACTCCTGAGGAGTTGGTCCCGGGGCATGCGACCTCAAAATGCTCGAGGAAAGGAGCAAGCGCGATATTATACTACCTACTACCGCGCCGTACCCCCATGAAGCTCCTATACGTAAGGGTGGGATACCTATAGAGAAACGAAGAATGGCTCGAGTTCGCGAGCTCTTGAGACCTTTTTTTTCCTTTTTTTTTTCTTCATACGACGACGAAAGTTTACTCGAAAAAAAGAAAAAAGAAAAAAAAAGTTAACGCGCGAGCACGCGGGAAGCGTTATCTCTTTATCTGAGAGTAACGAGCTAGCCGGCAGGTTTTTTTTGCTTTTTTTTCTTCTCTCGTCTTGCACCTGTAATATTTACGTACGCGCGCAGTTATAGAAAAAAAAAATGTGTATAAACTCCCGTCGCGGGAGGGTCTCGAGCGAGGCAGGACTTCCGTGATTCTGCCTCGTCCCCGTCATCGTCCAACTAATTAGTGAAATCCGAGTAAAGTTAATTAGTAAGAAGCGTAATTAATTTAGAGGATGGAAATGGAAGTTTTTTTCCTTTCTTTTTCCTCTTTTTTTTTTTTTGGTTTTTGCATTGATGATAGTGAATTCGCGCGGACGAGATATGAGAGAGGTCTCGCGCCGGAAATTTCTCTTCGTCGTGGCTTCCTCGCGTCGTCGCGGAGTCGACATTCTCGGGTCCCCCGCGTACCGCCGCTCGCGGGTCTATGCATAACGACGATATTAGTGTAGGGGTTGCACGTTCTCACGGCGTTTCTAACAGGCCACCCGTACTTTTTTGCCGCTCTATTAACCGGGGGAAAACAGCGGCACAGCTTTCTTCGTTCCAACGGTTGGTATAAATAGTACCGCCTATTTTTGCGTCATTCGGTAGGTGGAAAAATAACGAAAACGAAAAAACTATTCCGAAATGCAAAAATAATTGCGCATTTTCGGATAATTGGAACACTAATGAAGAGGACGTTATTCGGAATCGAAATGAAATCTCAATGCAGTGTTTCTGCTGCGTTCGATCGAATGCCCTCATCAATAGTAATTGCTATCGGGTCCTTTAGTGCTCTGTATAGTGCACTACCGTTTTATCAATTTTCTTCAAATATAAAACAATTGACTGGAACGTTTTTCTTCTTTTTTTTTTTCGAGTGGTTCTGGATAGTTCGATGAATCGAGAAAAAAAAGTATCCGAAGTGTGAACGGGTGTATATATCTCAACGGTCCAATTTGGAACCGATGATATAGGGTTGGCAATATTCAGAGTTGAAATGCAGACGAACGGGGAGCCCTCATGCAAGTCTCACGGTGTCTCGTTAATAGCGGTGATCCTCCGGGCTTCGTTCACCGACGTCGACAATCGATATTCATGCGGAGATCGTTTAGTCGCGAACTTTACCCGAGCGTTTTCCCTTCTCTTCAACCGTCCTTCTCATTTCTCTCGGGCTTCTCTCCTTCGTTCTCTCATTTTCTCTTTTCCCTATATCTCTCGTTACCGTAGAGAGGGGGCTTCTCTGGGTACAAGACTGCTATCGGCGTCTTCCGGTTTGCCCGGCAACGCGTATAGTAATATACTCATGTGGCAAGCCCGGAGAGAGCGAGAGAGAGTGCTCTGCCTCGAGTCGGCACCGACCGGAGAGGCCCTTTAATCTCGGAATTACAGGGATGAGACGGAGAAAGGGAAAAAGGGCTGCGTTAAACTCGCGGCGTTGGCGTTAACCTTGCGAGAGTCACGGCCTGACTGCAACGATACGTGTTCATGCGCGATGTAAAAAAGAAAACCGCAATAGCAGATATTGCACTTTAGAGAAAAAATTCCATTTTTATATTTCGCTATCAACGGAGACCGATAGAACGCAAACGTGAAAACGGCGCGAATAAATAAATAATTCGAGAATGGCGGACGGACGAGTCGAGGCAACGACTTTTATTAGGGTTGACACGTATGTTGAGCGAAGGGGAAAATAATTAACTCGTTGTCAAGTTCTCCGACTCGAGAGGAAACTCGACGGGGCGGAGAAACCAAGGATGCTCTCTCACGGGATGGCTCTCGAAAAGGAGAAAAATTTGAAAATATAAATCACACCGTTGCACGGCTCGTATCTTCACTTTTCTCCGGACGACTCTCCGGCAAGCCACTTGACGCGACTGGAAGATACACTGCGCGCACTCGAGTGCCCAGACGTACCTATTGTCTGTTACGCGTGTAAACTCCTCTATAGCTATGTATAATTGGCTACGAGAGTGGGTCAACGAAAAAGGCGGAGGCGTCGAGCTTCTACCCCCTAAAATGATCTTCAACCCTCCCGAAGGACGAGAGAAACTCCTAATACGCGTATACGAAAAAAAAAAGTACCGTACACGTAACCCCTATAGGTATATATTTCAAGGGTGTATATAGACGCATGTGCGAGGCAAGGGGTGGCGATGTATTGCGTACGTGCCCCGAGTACCAAGAGGATTCTCGAAGAACCATCAACCTGCGCTGCCACGACGAATACGGAAAAAAAAAAAAACAACCTCCGAGAGCCAACGGTGCTCTTGCTGCTGGTGGTAATTATTTTCTAACGTCAAATAACGCACGATCTGTCGCGCAATACCGCTGGGGTAGAGAATGAATTTGAAGCTTCGCTCTCGTCGCGATTATTATGGATCCGTGAATAAATTGAATGAAAAGATATTTTTTCTCCTCCTTTTTTTTTCGTCTCTGTCGCGTGAAAATTTTTCTCCAAAGAAGACATCGATTGTCTCGTTTAACTGCGAGAGAACGGGGCGAAGGGCGCAGCAGCGAAACAGCGACCATGGAGAGAGAGACGTCGGGTTTGACGATAATATTTCTCGGGAACGACGTCCCCGGTATCTTGCCGACGCGGTGATATGCAACTCGTCTATATACCGCCTACGTATTTAAAAGCGTATATAGCCTACATACAGTTGGGCTGTCCGGGAACGAACCGAATCGCCTCGGTCGGATAACGAGAGGGAACGACGTTACAGATAAAACCAGACATTTTTATTGCTCGCTCTGTCTCGCTCGGAAAATATATTAAATATTTGTCGATCTCGCGGTTCGACGGTTCTACGACCGGTATATCGGATACCGAAGAATGTATACGAGGGAGATTACAGGCTTTGACCGTTTGCCGCTGAACGATAATTCTCGTTCTCTCGCAATTGGTTATACGCTTTGCCCTTTTCATTATCAAAATGGCGAAAACAATTTGCAAAAAAAAAACCCATTTTTGTTTCATTCACAAGATGGATAATATAGCGAACATTCATTCCTTCAGAATTATCTTGAATTTTAATACTTTTTTTTGTTATTTTTTTGTTTCACCAGGCTTCTAGTTCGCAACGAATATTTGCATCTCCGTTCGACCGCGGTACATAATGCACTCTAGCAGCTACACACTTGCATGTACAGTTATAATAATAATAATTGCACAAGAAGATGGAATAACGACTGCTCGTTATCTCGCTCAAGAGTCTCGAGATCTCGCGTTCGCGGTCTCCATTCCCTCTCGTATTAGATGTTATACGATGGTAAAAAAAAAATGAAACTTCCAACCCCCTCGAATTCTCGGCGTTCGTCGTGATTTTCGGCTTCTTGACTTTCTAGCCTTCGTGTAATATTGAGCATTCATAGCATAACATGTATTAGTGTATACGATATCCCGGCGGTGAAAAGATTTACTTTGCCTCGAAGAGCTTTTATTCTGAGAATAAAAACACAGAACCCCGATGCAACATGAGATCGCAATTATTCCGATCATTGATACAACGCACTCTACACCGTTCAAATGTAAAAGGTATTGCGAACCCTCTCCTTAGCATAAGCAATATAAATTCTTTGCCTCCGTAAAAAAGATTCGTTTGAATCCACGTTAATTTTCTATTCGTTTGTTCTCGCCCAACAAAAAGAAATCTATTACCCCGTGAGAAAACGCAAATTTCATTTGACTGAAACTCGTTCAGTTGAATCGAACGAATTCACTCGAATAAAACAAATATTTTCCATCGAGAGAAAAAAAAATCTTATCTCATTGTGCATCGACGTTGCGTCGAGAGAATCTAGCGAAGCTAGCATCAACCCCGAAACGAGCGTGAGTGGATACGGTTCTGGCGGTTCTGGCCTGCCTTGCCTGCCTACTGGCTGCGGAGAGCCATAAAACTTTATGGTGCGTTCGCATCGACCGAGAGGGCCTCCAAGCTCCCGCCATATCACTACTACCATCATCCAGGACCACTACCACACTGGCCATTCGCACTCGTACTACTCGCTTGTCTCCATGGCAACGAGGAGCTACTACCCCCGACGAACAGCCACTGTAGAATATGTATATATATATATATATATCTATATAGATGTATACTATATATATATATCCATATATATATCTGTCTTTTTCCCCTGGAACCGGTATCTCACTCTCTACCGTCTCGTTCCCCTTGCCCTCTGCTGCCCCAACGCTTGCCAGTCTGCCAGCCTGGCCCCTTCAACCCTCCACCTCCTCCTTTCAACCCCCTCGGCTCCTACTCGCGCCACCCTCCTCCCCCCTCTCCGTTTCCCCATTGCTTCTGCCTCTGCTCTATACTACTCTGCCTCTAAAGCCATACGAGCGGCGCACGTTCGAGTTTGTGCTCCCAACCCAGGCGCAACTACAACGAGAACGAGAGAGAAAGAGGAACTCGCGGGCAGACTGCTAGCCGTCACGAAACTACGGATCCTTTTTATACCTTGCCTATCCTTTCGTCCTGGCCCTTATCCAGATACGTTTTCGACGATTTTTCTTTATTCTTACGTCGTATTCCGCTGTTTTCGTATCGGAGCATCGATCAGAGTTTATCGAATTATCCACGATGTTGATATTTCGACAATTACTACGATGAAAAAACTAACAATAATCTCGTTGTCTCTATTTGTGGAAATTATATGTTCGTTTTTTGAGAGAAATTGTAATGATGGCAAGTCCGGAGACAGTAAATATTCGAGGTACGCAAAAAATGTCATCGACCGTGTCTATCGAAGCCCGAAAGCAATGGTCGGCTTCGATCAAATATGCATAGATTGCGAATTTCGTTCAATGCAATTATTGTTAATTATTGGGTCCAGATATCGACTTCAGACGATTGGCTTGAAATAATGCAAGAAACGTTCTAATTGTTTGCCTCTCGTTCCACCGTTAGCGTTAGCATCATTAGTTCCGCTACTACTGCGATTACCCCGTTCGTCTTTTACACCGTTTTAGAAGCAGACGCCATTTGACCATTGACAAAGTTCCCTCTTTGGAATTTCACAAACGAGGTCGCAAATATCTTGTATATCAGTTAGGGTAATTCACCGTAACAATGCGAATGTTATGGGACTACATTCTTTCGTTTCATTAACGAAAAATAGCGTCGGTGCAACGATTACGTCCGGGAGATATCGATTAAATATTGGCCATTCGCGCGAGTAAAATTATCGCGCACTCTCGGATCAGAGGTAAAACGAATTTAATGGCTCGTGAAAATGAGAATGGAAAATACGTGCTACGCGCGGGAGTTCACAACCGAGTACCGCGAACGAAATATCTAGTTTATCCTCGGGATACATGAACGGTAGAAACAAATACACGGAAGATGGGGGCGGACTCTCGAAATGCAACGCGGCCAGAACCGTATATACACAAGCTACCCTCAAACGATTCACGCTCGGCACCCGGTGTGACTGTATTTTTGTACAAAAAGAGAACATGCTGCGGAGTGTGTACTGACTATATGGTATATAAATATATATGTATTATATATATAGATGTGTATCTATATACGCAGAATGTATAGTGCGGAGAGGTAGTTTTGCTTGTTTGTTCTCATCTGGAATAAACAGTCGTGCGCGAAACGAGTCTCTCTCACTTCTCTATATATCCCTTTCGCGTTTCAACCGTCTACTCTGTATACACGTACCAGATTATACCTACTCGGTTTGCTTTTCATGGTGAAAACTCCCACCCTTTATCTCTTCGACGTCTGCAATATAACTCGACGACGAAAACCGGCGGGGAGGGACGCGGGGATTGCGCGAGGAAAGCACCGAGTTTTCTATACCCAAGAACTCTGGGGGTCTCTTGAATGCGCATCTTGGATTATTCAGGTGATTTCGGGAGGAATCATAACAACAGTAAAACCCAACTGCGAAGGGCTTGGATACGAGAGGTGTATAATATACGATTCACGTGGTGGCGAGCCGGAGATTTGAACTAGTTATAATTTAAGGAAGTCGCGACTGAACATAGGGTCACGCATGACTTAAAAATCGTGTTGAATGCTACAATACATAAGGAGGTATCCTGTGATTTTTAAGCCTGCAAATAAACACGCACGACTTTGCACGAATTTGCCAACTTTATCGTTGGAATACTTTCCCAAACACTAATATTGAATCATAATGGCATGATGAATTTAGTTTAAATAACTATTGATAAACTAAAAAATAGCGATCTCGATAGATTGAGATGTAAACCTCACGTTTGTTCAGATGCTACATTGCTACGGTAAAAATATTATAAAAATTGTACGCTGTATGATCGAACGTTATCCAATGCATAGAAATAAATAAATCACCAATTTCACAGAAAATGTCCCAAGCTTGGAAATTGTTTCAATATTCTTACGTTTACGTATAAAAATAATATATAAAAACGCGGAAAATGTTTTGCGCTACGAAGTTTCGTTTATCACCAAACGAAAATTTTATTCCGAAATGATTTACGAGTTCACGAACATGGGCCATCCCTACCAGGGTGTAAAACAGATAAAACGCATTATGCAACGAGTGGCATGATGAGACGTGCGGGGCCTTAGGTGTTTACACGGAAATTAATTCCGCGCTACCTCGAAGGGGTGAGGGGTGGTGGGGAGGGGAGGGGGTGATGGGAGGGAGATGGTTACAACTCCATGGGATGATAATAGTAAACGCTGCTCTCGCACTCCCTCGGTTGGGTATCACACTCTGGCAAGAGCCCAGGGAGCCGCTGTGCGACGGGTCTGGCCCCTTTGATCTCGCGCTTCGTTTGTACGTTTAAACACGGCTTTCCGAGTAGTGGCCGGGAGAGAAAAGCGACTCGAGTGGCCGCGAAGAATCTCGTAGCGCGCCGGTGTATTGCCCGTACAACCTCGGACGAGCGGGACACCACGCTCGTGCAACAGAAAAAAAAAAGACGAAGAAGCGTCCTCCGACAGAGAAAGAAAGTTCGAGCGAGAATGAAGAGGATGGCACTCTCTTTCTTTCTTCGGGTTCTTTGCGCCCGGGTACTTTATACATTTTTTTTTCTCTTCCTTCCCTCTCTCTCTCCGTTTGCATCGCTTTGGGAAAGAGACGAAAGGAGGACAGAGCCGCGGACCGAAAGAGTGCCGATTACAAACGACCGAACAACGACAAAAACCCCTCCCCCACGAGCAACCCTCGACTTTACCCGGGTGTGTTAGCGCTATTATACAATACTTCTGCAACAAGCATATCCAACCACAGAGGGTTTTTTTTGTCACTCTTTATTGTTGCACCATTGTCTGTATTTTTCACTCGCGTGGATCCACACTCGCGCTGTGTCGCTATCCAATTCACTCTTCCGCGAGATAATTCATTCGCGACTTGCCTCTTTTTTTCTCCTTTTTTCGTGTTTTCATCTATCACATCTTTTGACTCTACTGCTACTTGCCTTGGTGGATTAAATGGGGCGTTAATGGATTTGCACGCGAGTGATATGTGCCAAAGAAGAGCTGTGTCGAGCAACTTCACAGGACGTTTTACACGAAAGGCCTCCGAGGTTTCGGGGAGACACGACACGCCGAAGCCTTATTACTAACGCGTGTCGTTTTTTTTCGTGCCCCGTGCCTTTCACGTTTTACAAAACGCTGTTCCTTTTGCCTCTCTTTGGCTACTCCAACGTTGCACACCTTGATCGTGTGTCGTTTTTTTCCCCGTAGCTCCCCGTGCGAGATCGGGTTGTGCCTGGATATTCGTTAGGGACGGCGCGCAAGTACGAGAGAGAGGAAGAATTGGTCGCGCGGAGTTCAACACATCTCTCGCGCGCTTGACGCGTTATTGGCTTCGTTTTCGTTCATACCGTTGAGGTGAAACGCCCCGAGGGTACGAAAAGAAAGAGGGAATGATAAAAAGGGCTTGAAAAATATAACGGGCCGAGCGGCCAGTACTCGACTGGCACTTCAATAGCGAATTAAAAAAAATAAAAGAGAAAGTATGAAAAAAAAGAAAACACCGACGCTGGACCGACCGCAGACTCGATGAAAAAGTTATATATTTCTTTTTTTTTTCACTTCGCTTCTGCTCATTCTCGCTGTTCTGTTCTGGGCGGGCTCGAAAAAGTTTCGAGAGGACGTTCAGATATTGCGAATGGGGTACAATATACCGCGTACGTATGCAATTGGAATACAAGTTTTTCTCACAGTTTTCCAAATCTATGAGGCCACACTCGACGTGATCGGAGGGTAGCAGACGGATATGAATATATTTATTCATTCGCATAATATATTGACGAATACCTTACTTCAGGAAATCGATGCGGCGTTCGGTCCGTTAAGAGGATCTACTATTCGTTAATTAATTAAACTTTTTTTATTATTGAAAAAAATAATTTTCCCCGTTTGTTCACTTAAACCTCTTTCGATTTATCGAAAATGCTTGTTGATATTTTTCGTAGCTACTTCTGTGTTTTAAAGGCCCTACGACATCAAAAGAGCTCTCCCACACGGATAAAATAGTATTAAAATGATTAAATAAATAGTATTAAAATATATATATGTACAAGGTTTTCAAATACCCAATTGCATACTGAACTATATTATTCATATAATAACAATGAAAAAATCGCGGCATTTTTCAACATATATTTTAAGCATATACTTTTTCCCATGTGAAATTATTGTCAATGCAAAAAGTTCATTTTCATTAAAAAGTGCAGAAAGAGTAAATGTTAAGTGGATAAAAAACTTCGTTTGTACGTATTTGACGTCCAGCGCTAGGCATCCGAACGAATGTTCTTCTCGGTATTCGATTCTCCATTCACGAGCGTTATCACTGTACAATGAACGCGAAAAATTCCGATAAATGTTTACCATTGTACTGGGCGTAATTTTAATAAGTCGTACTATCGACGTTTTTCGTTCTGTGAATCCTATTGTATACGATGCTCGTTGCGACCCCGCATTCTGTCGTTTATACGGCTCGCTGTCCCGTACAGAACGAAGCCACCGCGGAGTTCCCGGTGATGTCGCAGACGAACAAAAAATTGGCGGCGCGCCTCTCTCTAGTCGTCGTTCTCGTCTTCCTTTGTATCCCGTGGCCCGTTTTCCGCTGAGAGACGCGGGCCGACGCGAGCCAGATTGTCAGCACGCATGGCATCGACAGAGAAGTCACTGCCGTGTCTGACTGCCGAAGCCGGCGGGGTTTGCGAAATCTTCGTCGAGAACCGAACACAATCCAAAACAAGAGTACCCCTCAACGGCGAACCGATTCCTCGCTTCTCTCAGACTACGGTTTTTTTCTGTTGTTTTAAGTTCTTTCCAGTATCCCGAGCAACTCAGCCCGAAAGATTCGATTAAATCCGTCAGCATTTCTCCCCCTTACCCCTCCCCCCGATCGTATAACAGACGAAGACGCGCCTATAACGCGCTTTAAGTGGTTGCATTCTACATCTTCGAATCCTTTCTACTCTTGTTTCAGGGATAAGCGATGCGAGCGTCGTTCTCGTTTCACCGAAATTCTCGTCACTTATAAAAGTCGGCGGCGAAGTCGAGCTACGATGTCACGTCGATGGATCGGGCGAGCTCCGATACGAGTGGTTCAAGTAAGCTCTATGATTTTTTTGCCCTTTTTTTTAAACTATACGAAATGACTAATAAACATGATTATCGATATTCTTTCTTTTGCAAATTATTTATGTATTACGGTTACTGATTTATTCCCTCCGTGTTTACCGTATTTCTTTCTATTTTTTATAGTATCTAACTGAGACCTGAAATGGATTCAAACCGTTAACAATTAGCTGTAGTTATACTTTCTTTCACGATTGTTCACGAACTGTGACACCGATGTGAAAAAAAATTATGAGATCAATTAAAAGCCTTCGATCAATCTTATCGACAAAAACAATTGTTTTAAACGAAGAATTAATTGTATTTCTCTAAAACAGAAACACCGAGAGTCTGGCGAGAAACGAGCGCGTCGAGATAAAGAAGAACAAGAGACTGCATATTCACAAGGCCGGTCCGGAGGACAACGGTGTTTACACATGCCTAGCGAGAAACGATGCTGGTTCGTCGCCAGTGAAGGAAAGCTTCCCATTGACGATATCCAGCAACGATACAGCAACGATAAAAGTCGTACCGCAAAATTTGATCGTCAAACGCGGTGAGCCCGCTGTACTTCATTGCGTCTACGAGGACGCCGATGCGGTACAATGGTACTTCAAATCAATCGGTCCGCTCGAGTCCGACGACGAGAAGATTGTTCACGAGAACGGCACACTGGTAATCCGTGCGGCCGAACATCGAGATCAAGGAATATACGCCTGTCACGGTCTGCGCGACGATACCGTGCAGATATACACGGCTGAATTGCAAATTGCATGTGAGTTCTACCGGCAGACCTGTTGCTTAATCATGTGATTCGCACATTTGTCTTATTCGCCACATCTGTTATTTCGTTCGAACGTAAATATGAGAAAATTGAGATAATCATAAAATAATAATAATGTTAAATGTTGAGGTTGAAAAAAAAAATGTTTACTGAAAAGAAGGTCCCGAGTTATAGTGTTATTGATTAATTGATGTAATTTTTTCATTAGATTTGCAAAATCTGTCCGGAGCATCTTTCGAACCTGCGCTACCGGATCAGCTGGCCGTTGTCGGCGAGGATCAAGAGTTACAAGTGAGCTGTCTCGAGCCATCGGGACTTCCAGCACCCAGAATCTATTGGAAGGATCCAAGGGGACATATAATCAGCGATTCGGGACCCATAAGAGTTCAGGACAATACGCTTATATTGGCAAAAGCGAGAATCAACGAAGACGGAGGAAATTACACTTGCGTCGCGGAGAATTTAGCAGCTGAGACCGAGATGGCCGTTCAGGTCATCGTTTCGAGTAAGCATTTGAAGAATAGAAACCTGCGTAATTAGTCTGTGATACGTCGGGATGGATGAGCTTTGAACTATTTTTTTGCAGCCCCGCCAACTTTGACAAGTTCGCCAGAATCGTTGGATGTAATGGAAGGCGAACCGGTGACTATGACCTGTTCTTATTCGGGAATGGAACCCCCGGTAACGCACGCGCAATGGCTAAAGGACGGTGAAGCCTTGAAGGAAACCGGTGGCCCGACAAGACACCGAATTTCCGATCGTCACGGCAACGTAACGCTACACTTCAAGTCGGTTTATCTATCGGACAAGGGAAACTACGCGTGTGAGATAACTACCAAAGGATTTCCATCGATCGTTTCGGACATCGGCACTCTCATTGTGCGCGAAAAACTCAAATTCTCGCCGCCCCCCGTCGACAAGAAGCTCGAACTCGGTTCGACCGTCAAAGTTTCCTGCAAAGCTCAAGGAACTACGAATCCCACTGTGAAATGGATCAAGGAAAGCGAGGGTGAAGAATTTCCGAAACACGTGACGGACGTTAATGGAACTTTGCACTTCAACGGTGTCGTCGAGGAGGACAAGGGACGTTACACTTGCATCGCGTCAAATGCACAAGGATCTATCAATCATACCATTGACATCGAGGTTGTTAGTAAGTAACAATTCGTTATCCGCTTCATACCGAAGACAATTTGTTGAGATTCTTGTGCGGTTTGCCATCTCGACTATTAAGCCAGAAGTTGAATAAGGAGGATGCTTTTTATGTGGTCATTGATATTACCATTATGTTGAATTCTTCCAAGTTGGCATACTAATGATAGATTGAATGATTAGTTACTTTAATAAACTACATTTTTTGAGGCAAAGATTAGTAGCTTCCATGTAAAAATGAGTGCGATATGAAATATCCAAAGAAAATGTTCTATTCCAACGCACATTCAACAATTTTCATTCACCCAACTGTAGACCACCGACTATGTTAACTAAACGAATTTCTATATTTTCCAGTTGCTCCAAAATTCACTCAACTACCGCAAGATCCGACGGAGGCAATCGAGGGCGAACCTGTAATGTTGCATTGCGCCGCGGAGGGTGATCCGACACCACAAATTCAGTGGGACAAAGATTCTCGACTAAATAATCTCGACGATCCGAGACTGAAGGTGATGTCGAATGGAAGTCTTTACATAAGGGAGGCATTCCTGAGCGACGAGGGAAAGTACGGATGTACCGCGGGCAACAGCGGAGGCCTTAAGAGGGTCGAAGTTCAGTTGAATGTTAAAGGTGAGATAATTGCTTTCACTTTTGTAATCCACCAAAAAAAAAATCTACCATCCTCGATCAGAACATAGCCAGGAAGTGGATACGACGATTCAATGGTACCAAAGAATGCGAGAAATCGATTACATTTTTCGTTTTCAATAGCTGGCGAAGGTTATCGTACGGATATGGATGTCGACGGATACGAGGGTTCGAAGGGTATGATGACCAAGACGGTAACGATAACTCTGGGCGTAGCAGCCGCTTACATGGTTCTCGTTGTTGGACTAATGCTCTATTGCCGATACCGCCGCAGACGCCGTAAGCAGCAGTATCTTCAAGAACAGGCAGAAGGTAAGCTCGAATTCAGTCCAAACAATTAGCAACGATGAACGTTCGAAAAAGATAGAAACAAAAAATAATTTGCGTTACGCTGTAAATGTCTTTTGAAATACTTAGAAAAATTGGAAAACGGCGACGTTCATGAGGATCAGACGGAATTGAAGGGTACAAATCACAAGTCATCCGGTGGCGGTACAAGCGCGGTCGGCAACAGCAAGACCAAGGAAAATCGTGACTCCCACAAGAGCGACGGTGCGGAAACGGCCCAGAGTCAGAGCAGCAGTCATTCGAAAAAATCAAAATCTAGTTACGACAAATTGGCCGTATCACGGGCAAATCTTCGCGAACTAAAGCCGCTCGGTCGAGGCGAATTCGGCGATGTGTTTTCAACGAAGTATCAGGCCGAAGGCGAGAAAGAACATCTGGTTATGGTCAAGAGTCTTACTAACACGAAGGACGAAGTGGTGCTGCAAGATTTCAAGAGACACCTTGATCTTCTTCACAAGCTGAATCACGAAAACGTGGTGAAACTGATCGGTCTGTGTCGCGAGGAGGAACCTGACTACATGATCATGGAATACACCGATTGGGGCGATTTGAAACAATTTTTGATAGCATCGAGAAAAGAATCGAACGGCACTACAGCGGCAAACGGTACGAGTCCGTCACACGAAACGAAGAAACGCGCGCCCCAATTATCCGTTGCTCAAATTCTCTCACTGTCGAATCAAGCGGCCCGAGGCTTGAAACATATTGCCGACAATCGTCTCGTGCACAAAGACATTGCAGCCCGCAATTGTCTCATAGCGAGCAATCTCACGCTCAAGATATCACTGCCGTGCATGACCAAAGAACCCTACCATCAAGAGTACACGAAACATCGTAATCAGGTCATACCGCTGAGATGGTTACCTTACGAAGTCGTATACGAGGACGAATATTCTACCAAGAGCGATGTATACTCATTCTCGTGTCTCGTTTGGGAAATATTCCATCAGGGCGAATTGCCCTTCAACAAAATGAACGACGACTCGGTACTCGCGCAGCTCAAAACTCACAGCTTGATATGGAAAGCTCACAAAGCGGCACCACCGGCTCTACAAGAGCTGCAAACTTCTTGCTGGTCGAAAGATCCACGAGAACGGCCTACATTCGACGATGTTGTGACCAAGATTGGTGAAATCGTCGTCGACAGTTGCCTTTAAGTCAGCGTCACGAAAGGGAAAGAATGAGAATTGAGTGAAACTCAAGATCGCTAATGACGCCGAAAGGCTAATTTGTATAATCGTCCCGTAAGCTTGACGCGAGCTTCAAACAACGACGAATATGTACTGCTTACCGAAGTGTATACTCTGTGTTCGGCAGATGATGGCCAACACCTTCTATTTTTTTTTTAGACTTTTTTTTAATTTACATAGATCATATCCAAACGAACGTTTTCTCGTCGGCGAATTTTATGTTACATTACACCGTTTTATATCTCCGAGCTATCGAGCGCGGTTAACGCGCGCGTCGAGTGTAAAATAAGTCGCGAGTCCAAAAAAACGTCCAATTTCCGTCGGTCTCAAACAAATGATTATTCTGTCGCGTCCATTAGTACCGTAAGAATAATAATAACTATTTATTTCCGATAGAACGTACGCTTCAGTAATGAATATGACACGACAACTCGTTGAAACAAAAGAAAAATCAGGGCCATGTGCGAAAAAGAAAAACATACCGTGTGCGTGCGTGTGTGTGTGTGCGTGCGCGCGTGTCTAGAAAAACCACTATATGCTAACGAAATAGACGGTCAATACCGCCGAGTGTAAACGCAATATACTTAAAATGGGATAAACGATATTAACTATTAAGGATTCATCACGCCACATCGAATGTATTTACATTTATATCTTCATAGATCGTACGTTTTAGGTAAAAGAAAAAAAAGGAAACGCGAGAAACGGGAAAAATTCCGTATTGGTCGAATTTACGGATCCGGCTTCAAAAGACCGTTTCATCTTCCCGCGCCCACTCTACGATACTTATTGCTTAAAAAAAACAATCGTCCCTCTTCCGCGACTCCCCAACATTTGCACTAGAAGTCTACACGATCCCAAAGGAACTCAAATGCGCAATGAAAAAAAGACAAGGAAACGAATTATTAATCATCACGATCATATCACGCAGGCTTCGATAGAACAACAATTTTTCACACTCAAAATATTAAACTCGATCGTGATATGCGGATTATAAGAATTTATTGATAATTTGTATACTCGATAAACTCGTATACACGCGTGGAAAGACAAAAGAGTGATCAAGTACGAAACAACGGGCCCTGTATATACCGGAATGTCTAAGTTGTATAAAAATTAAGCTGATTGTCGTTACGTGACGATGAATATAATAATATGAATAATAATAATAATAGTAATAACGACAACTCATTCGAGCTTCTGGGTCTGCATTGTGCAGTCGTGAATCTTCCAGTTAAACAAACTTTCTACTTCAAGTATTTCTCGAGCTTCCATGCTTTTTAAATAGTTCTTTGTATGTCAAGGTCGTAAAAAGGAAGTTCGGAACGAGTGAAAACTCTCCTTTCGACGTCCGTGCCATGCGCACGATTTTTTTATAACACATCCACGAAAATCACGCTTCTTTGATTCCAAAAAGTGTGCGCAAAAAGGCACTTTTTCGCATTAGCGCCATAAAGAAGAGACAAGACGAGAATGCGTTTGTATGCATGCGCAGTATTTTCTTTCGCTCGCAAAGCGAAAAAGTGGCTTTCCGTGCTCACTTCACGGGTGCGGGATGCAGGATTTCACGTGCATGTGTTATAAAAATAATATTGCAATTTTACTTGTTTCACAATTTTTTATTTCCTTTCATTGTAAAACCCCCGATTTCCGTGCGCGGAAAAGTGAAGCCGGTTGTTATCTTTATCCGATAACGAAGACAAACAACAACGAAAGTTTCATCGCGAGAATCGAGAAAATTTGCCAATACTTAAGAGTACGACGACGTCGGGAGACGATTAGCATTTAAAACATTTTTCGGTCATCGCAAGCACTTTCGAAACGCGACAAAGGTTCATTATTGTTTGCCTAATAAAATTGGCCAATGTAACGGTTCATCAATTGCATGGCCTTGTCCAGGGCTATAGGTGTATATATATACATATATTGCTTAAAATTTACACGTGAAAAAAAAAAGGATAAGCTTTTGCACGTCGATAACGCCTATGCAATTTAAAGTAAAAAAAACTTCATCGTCGATCGAGTAATTATAGGCGTTCGAAATGAAGAAAAAAAAAATACGAGCCTAACTATTATCATCACCGAGCTCACACATTTTGTAATACCTTTATATACCCGAAAGCACGATACACACTATATCATTTATATAGGCGTATAAACTTCACGACAAATATATTTATTAATTACCGAACGAGTATCCGTAGAGAAACATGCGAGAGTATGAATGTGATTTGCATGGAATGCAAAAATATTTTTCCTTTTTTTTCCGTTTTTCGGTATCGTGAACGCGAGCGTATATGCGCGATGAATAGAAAAAAAACTTAGTGGACACCGCCGATTAATAACGATAATATTAACTACAAAGTGAAAACAAAGTCATAGTCGTTACATTAACCATTTATCAAATGCAACATTCCCGATCGTATGACGACGACCGAAGCGATTCGTTTTTATTCTATTTTCTTTTCTCGATTAAACGATTTTTCATGTCAAGCGTTAGAATTAATAATCATGAGAAGTCTCAACGACGACGCATCATAATGCTCCCGCATCTAGTCATGTGCGATGACGCAAAAATAAGAAGAATGAAAAAAATGTGTTTGACGAATGATAACGTAAAAGTGAATCAGAAATGAAAAAAATGCATCTGTCTCTTTTTTTGTAAATATTTGTACTTTTTTAACGCGCGTATACTTTTTTAACCCACGAAGCGGTATGTGCACTATGAATAAATGAAAAATAAACGATAACCGATGGGCTTTGTTATTTCCCTTCGCAATTAGCCGAATAGTTGCGTTCGAAGAATAATCGGTAAAGTCGGCATCCATGCCGGTCGAAATACTAGAGGTAAATTAAACGCAATTTTTTTACTTACGTTGTCGGGAACTCGGTGTCCGTTGTCGACGACGCTGAAGCTGCAAACATCTCGGACGAACACTCATTCGTGTCTTTCTGGATACATTGGGTCATTGGGATTCTGACGAGGAACAAAGGACAATTGTGAGCGTGACATTCATCGACGAAAATGGGTATCATCAATTCCAACGGTTTTTTGAACCGCCGGATGCATGGAATTTCAGCGATTGAACTGTTCATTGTGAAAAGAATAAACAAATTACCAATTCAGCGACAATCCTACAATGTTTTGAAATCGAATCAATAGTCTCGAAAGATCTTTGTCGATTATGCGCGACCACCGAGCGGCGCGCGTCCGACCACTCGGAACTCTCCGCGGAGACTGACGCCTCACGCTACTGCGGCACGGCGGCTCGCGCGACCGTTAGCAGCGAGGCGTCAGGTGACGCCGCGCATGCGCCGTGATTCTAACGTTATCAAATTGCGCCGATATTTTGCGATTGCAAACAGAAAATTCCGATAATTGAAGTTGACACCATATTTATTAATCATATCAACGGTCTGAGGGAAATGAGGTTTTTATAGACGCACGATTTAATTACTGAAAAAATTGCATCTGTTTCTTTTTTTGTAAATACTTGTACTTTTTTAACGCGCGTATACTTTTTTACTCCGCGAAGCGGTATGTGCACCATGAATTAATGAAAAATAAACAATAACCGATGGGCTTTGTTATTCCCCCTCGCAATTGGCCGAATAGTTGCGTTCGAAGAATAATCAGTAAAACCGGTATCCATGCTAATCGAAATACTGGAGGTAAATTAATCGTAATTTTTTTACTCACGTTGTCGGAAACTCGGCGTCCGTTGTCGAGGACGACGAAGCTGCAAACATATCGGACGAACACTCATTCGTGTCTTTCTGGATACATTGGGTCATTGGGATTCTGACGAGGAACAAAGGACAATTGTGAGCGTGACATTCATCGACGAAAATGGTTATCATCAGTTCGAACGGTTTTTTGAATCGCCGGATGCATAAAATTTCAGCGATTCAACTGTTCATTGTGAGACAAATAAAGAAATTACCAATTCAGCGACAATCCTACAATTTTTTCAATTCGTATCAATAGCCTTGAAAGACCTTCGTCGGTTATGTGCGACCACCGAGCAGCGCGCGTCCGACCACTCGGAACTCTCCGCGGAGACTGACGCCTCACGCTACTGCGGCACGGCGGCTCGCGCGACCGTTAGCAGCGAGGCGTCAGGTGACGCTGCGCATGCGCCGTGATTCTAACGTTATTAAATTGCGCCGATATTTTACGAGCCCAAACAGAAACTCCTGATAATTGAAGTTGACACCAAATTAATTCATCATATCAATGATCTGAGGGGAACGAGGTATGTATAGACGAATGATTTCATTACTTAAACAAATTTATTTTTACCCAAACTCTCCGTGGAGACTGACGATTGATGTGCAGCCGCCGCGATGCTCACCTGGCTAAATTGCATCGGCATTTATTACAAATCCGAATATAAACCTTCGATAATTGAAGCTGAAACGAGATATATTAATGAATATCCGCGATCTACGGGAAACAAGGTATTGGACAAATAATTGTTTTATTACCTAATCAAATTTATTTTTACTCAATATTTCATGATACAATCTAGACCTATGATGATTTATAAAATAACGCAATCATCGAGAATGTAAAACGGGTATAAAACCGAAACGGCGGATAAGTAGTGGCCTGAAAATATTGAATCCGAGGCAGTCGGTACAATGATTCAATCTATGTATAATGCCAAATGATAAACATATTGTGTCTGTTTGTTTGTTTGTTTGTTTTTTTTTTCATTTCGAGAGTATGTTTAGTTAATGGTTTTTATATGTATATTATTTATATAAAGTCTAATGAATTAATAGTATATATTGTACTTAATTCATTAATGTGGTAGCAGCCTCACTCTCTAATCGTACTAAATATAATGACGGTATTGTAATGCGTTAATTATCGATAATACAGGTTATTAACATGTTAAATAATAAGTCTCGGAATAATGAACAAACAATGCTATAAGATATTTTTTGTCGCTTTACTTTTCTTTTTTTTCTCTTTTTAATGTTATCATATAGTAATAATCACAATAGCGTATTCTGAAAAATAGATCAGGGCAACGTGGGCAGAGGACCGGGAATACAGTGAGATTCGTGACTGGCTTTTGTGTGTTGTTCGTTACTTCGACCATTCAAGCCTCGTAAAGCCACTCCCTTACAAATAAATTAGCCTTTCAACAAGAATATTTCAAAATGCAAGACTTGAACATTATAGAGTCCCCTACTTGTCGATTATTCTCTCTGAAACCATCGGAAAAAATACTGTCGAGCCGTCGATCGGTTTGTCGATAGTTTCGAGTTATGCTAGACTTGAATCGTAAGTCGACGGCGAAAGAAAAAAACTGATGTTTTGGCATTGGAACGTCAAGATATCAGTGTTTCGCTGTCTCTCTGCCCAGGGAACCCACTATAACAGGGCACTATGAACAGCAGTCCGCCGGCTAAATGAGTTTCCGACATTACAATCATTCCACCTGCTTTTTTCTCGCTATTCTCTGCGTTCACGCGCGCCTCACGTTTTTTTCTTTTTTTTTTTAATTTTCATATTATTTTTTTTTCTTTCGTTTTTGTAGACCATTCTTCTAGAAAATGCTCCGTTCGAACATTAGTATGAAATATAAGTACCATAAGCACGTGTCGTTCGCAACAAATTCTCGCGTTCATCCTCGCATCGTTATATCCGGAAATACTGTAACCGAGTGGGTGTCAGTGTGTGTGTGCCGTGCGCGCAAAAGAAAGAAAAAAGAAGAAACAAACAATTTTCGCATTTCGTCACACGGAGATGCGAAGCAATCCAATAAACAATCGTAAGACTTACAGTATCGACTTTCGAGCAGTGCGCTACAGTTTTCTTGGATTAACTAAGACGGTTGGATCAACTCAAGTCGAAGCATTGGAAAACAAAGCGGTTTGAGGTTCTTTATATGATATAAAATTCGTGTATCGTGAAAGAAAATGAACAGTAGGCTCGTCACTTACAAGTACTCGGATGTATCAAAAATGGAATGTTTCGTGTGAATAAATGGTATTTAACGTTATTTTTCTTTACTTTTTCTTTTTCGAGTGTCCATGAAGTTTTGATGATGTCGGTGAGATGTAAAAAATATCATCCCCACACGCCGATGCGGTGGTTTTTTCCCCGTTTTGCGAATGTGCGATGACAATATTTAAAGTGTGATCGAAAGATATCTCGTGTATTTTTTTTGTTCATAACCGCGCTAAAAAACTCTTCGGTACACAATTTAACCGTTCGTGCGGCCTCTTTCAAACCCTACTACGCCCTGCCAGCATGCTTCCTATGTCAGCATTCACTCTACATCAGCCATAGTAAATCACTACTGTACCTTTTTCGCGTTATGATATTTGTTTTTTTTTTTACTGTTCTTTTTTTTTTAATTTTTATTAGTAATAGACGTGCCTTGTCTTCTACCTCAGCCTACTGCCAACTACTAATCTTCTTCTTTTACTCCCTGCCTTTCTTTCTTTTCTCATCTTTTTTTTCTTTCATTTACCTCATGTTATAAATAGTATTGTATAATATAATTTTAATCGGCAATAGTGTACCTCCAATTAATGGATTATTTTTCATTAATTCTTTCACGTATCGGTAGTTTCACTTAGCACGCTCGTCGAGTGTATATATATAAACGAATGAAATTGTTTTGTCATTCATCAAACGCGGAGTAGTCCGCGCAATTATATATTGTTATATCATTCTTTTTTTCTTTTTCGTGTCCCCCTAAATGCGAAAATGGTTAACGAAACTCTGCTCACTGCGGCCCGAGTCAAGGCTTCAAAACGTGTGCGACTCGTCGTCGCGTTCTCATCGAAGTTTACGTGTCATCTCGAGATCCTATCGAACGCAGACATTCAGGCTGAGCGTCATGCCATATTAAGTTTTTTTTTTCATCTTTCTCACAGTAAATTTATTCAATGATAGTTCAACAACGAAAGTTCAATAGGCAAACGTTCGTGAATGCTGAAGAACGCGAGGACACGTAGTCTTTGACATTACCACCGTGTTACTCTTCTCTGCTCATTCCTTAATCGCTAGTCTTTGTTTTCTTTTCTGTTCTTTTTACAGGGGAGTTTAGAAAGCCGCAAATTTCATTGATTCGTCATTCGTATCGTTTTGTTCAGCAAGCAAATAAGATCGTAATGTTAAAGATCGATGAGAATACGTGTTATACTCTGCCAGCCGCAGATCGTGTCGTTTACTGTTTTTCATATTTTTTTTTGTTCAATATACGGACCGGTTTTGGCTCTGTAAGCGTCGTGTCTGCCAGAGTTTCATTCGGGCTATAATTATTAGTTATACATGGCTGATATCCCAACATTATAACACATGCTGCTGGGTCCTGCTCAGCCGGATCTAATAGTTATAGTAAAAAATAGCGTAAACGGCACTGTATTAGGAAGAAGCAAAATACATGTTACATTCTCATTATTTATCGTTGATAAATGCTATAGTATTTTTAAAAATCGTCTTGCCTCGCAATTTCGTTATCGTTATGATTATTTATAACTAGTTTTTCCTCTCTTTCGCTTCTATGTTTTTCTTTTATTTTTTTTTTACATCGCAAAGGGACTTTTTACGGAGTCACCCACGAAAAAATTCACCAACATTCTTGCCTCGCTGTCTTTTATAGCAGGCAATCGTATTTATTTATTTGTTAAATTTTTTTTTTGTTCGAGTAATTACAACAACGAGACGAAGTTTCGTTGCAACTGTGACGACCGCGGCGCGGTTTAATGATATCCTCTCGCGAATTGAATTTGTCGCGTAAACTAGAACGAAAGGACAACACGATTTGTCGGAGAGGCCGAGCGCAAAGATCTTGTACTATCATTAAACACGCCCGGATCTGAGGATCGTGACCGACGGCCTGCGAGAGTGGCGATCTCGTAGGTCACGATCTTGCAACGATATACTCTTTCCCGTCGTATCAACGCTAATAGTTGTTACCTCTAATTTTTAGGTACTAGGTTTTTTTTTCTTCTTCTTTTCAAGTGACTTACAATTCGTACAACTTGCCTAACTTGTAAAACTATGACGCCTAAAATGATCTAGATCTCGATAAATACCATCAGATCAGATAAATTAATAATCGTTAACTGTGTATGTCTTTCTACCTAGGCTAGACTCCGACGGAAAAATATATTTATAAAAAAGTTATAATATCGTTAATATATATATTTATATATATACGTTTCAAGCGTTCTATATACTGTTCTAATATTCTACTTATAATCCTATGTCATTCTCGTCATCGATCTCGTGCCCATACATAGTACTTGAACCTCTAAAAGCTCCCGCAAGTGAGAGGAGCCTGAACCTATTATCATCGTCATTAATCTTTTTTTTTAATTCGCCTTTATTCCCTTTTTTCCGCCTGTTTTTTTTTTTCTTCTTACAATTGTATAACCGACTTGAACCCTCTTCTCGAATACACGGACAAATAACTCGAGTAAAAAAAAAAGTCTTTGCAATGGGATAATGCATGAAACAGACGCGCGGCTTGTCGCGTCTCAAGATCATACTCTCGCCGTTCGTGATTCCTTCATTTACCGAAGAAACGAAATTGTATCTCGCAAGTCGCGCGGACGACCCGATACCAGCCACGATGATTATTCGGTTAATTATTTATTTTCATGTTCTTTTGGATGGAATCTGTTTCTAACTGGCTCAGAGACAATTCGATACGCGAACATATCATTCTCACTCGGCGCATCTCGGAGGCTCGACAATATTGCAACGCGAATCTTCGACCGCAAACTCGCCGTTCGTTTATATTAAATATTACTTAGACAATTGTCGAAAGCGAAGGCGTTTCATGCATAATCTCATTTCCAATTGTTAGCACAAAATTCTTATCCCCATACTCAAGCGATTGAATCCCAAAAAACTAGACCGTCTCCAACGGAATGCAAATATACTCGTCGATATACGTACTCAACTTCACCGTTCGATGCATAACCAATGAACGCGAAACCGTGTGGGTTTTTTTCTCTCCAGCTGTCTCGTTTCTTTACATTTCTTATTTTTGTGCAAGAGGCCCGTTCTTCTTACCCGATAATGAATACCATTTTTTCTTTTTTCATCTTTGTGCGACTCTAACGATAATCATCACAATGACCAACGCGGTGTGTCTAGTTTACAATTAATATCTTTGGTATCATGCCTGAGTCTTTCATTTTTTTTTCTTTTTAAAATTACTAAATCTCGTTCGAGCTTAACTCGGATACGTCACGGTATCAAACTTGGAAAAAACATTATTACAATCCGTTTCGCGAAAAAATCAAATAAACAAGCTTGATAAAAAATCTATCTACTTCCGCAAAAAGCAAGACGCAAGAGACTAGGGGTGTGGAATCGGGACCGGGAATAAGATATATTGAACCGAGGTTACTTTATGGCAGCTTTCGTGCCGCGTGATTAATAACACGCGGACTGATAAGTATCGTTACTTCCGCTAACAAATCTCAAATTCGGAATATTATTATTATTTTTCTTTTGTAATCCTTATTATGTCTGGCAACGCGCGATACTTATTTTTCTTTTCCACTCGTTCGCAGTAGGCAAATGCGATACAATTGTTTGAGAACTCGTAAAAACACTCCGAGTTTACGGCTTCAACGCACGCCGTTCATCTATACGTTCGGTATTTCTTTATATTACTTTTTATATATAATAAATGTATTTTCTCGTATACAAATAATGACGAGTTGACTCAACGTGATATTACCTCCATCACTTTTTTATGCAAGTTTTTCTTCATAATTCACTTTGTTTTAATCTTTTTTTTTTTTCTTTTATCTGTGCGAATACGAAAAAACACGGGAGATTTTGAGAGAGGATACAGCCCCGTGCAAGTAATTACGTACTTTTTCTTGTATTTTTTTTTTTTCATTTTTTTTTGCCGCACAATAGTAGACCAACCATTCGAGTTGCAGAAGTTAACACCTAACTCGCGTCGCGAAATAGGCGCGGTAATGATCGCCTGAGCTTGGTTCACAACGATCAAGTCCGAACTTAACGATAAATATCCCGATAAAAAATTTGTACTAGTGGTTGAAAAAAATATGTGTTTGGCGTGGACATGATTGCAACGTGTTTATAAAAAAAAAAGGAGGAAAAGAAAAACGTGTTACAAACAAACGAAGGCTCGCTCGTTAAGGATCTTTTCAGTCTTTCGTGTTTCGGGGGATTAGGTAAATGTCGCGAGCGAGCCTTCAATCAATTATTCGTCAATCGATCAATCAATAGTCAATAATAATACTTCCGTTAACGGCGTTAAAAAATTACGGTATTCAGCTCTCGTGTAACATGTGCGTGACAGATTTGGGCATTCTTTTTTTTGTATCTTTTTGTCTTTTTTTTTATCTTCGGTATTCCCTTGTTCACTGATCAACAAATGCTTTGTCCGCGAGACGAAGGACTTGTCAATGTAGTTACAGAGGAAGGAAAGAAAAACAAAGAAACACAAAAATTGTCAGGAAACCGAATGTACCTCTGCAAAAGTACTGTCCCGTTCGACCAACAATATCGAGATCAGCGAACAATGGATTTCGAAGCTTCACGTTATCGCGTGTTTCGATCTCTTCGAGAAAAAAAAAATCGAAGAGCGACTACTATGTAAGTTTAAACCTTCCTCTACCAATGCATCTCCATACCCATTGTCTAGAAAAACATCTTGTCATATAGAATATATCACATACGCGTTACTTCTAAACACACTGAAATAAGAAGCACTTTAAGATAGATTTCTACAAACATCATCGGGCCCAAGATAGATGGACTGATTTTTTCTTTACCACTCGCTCTCTTAGTCTCTCTCTTTGTCGTATCTCCAAACTCATATAACTCTTAACTGCTGTATATGTTTTTGTATTTATGTATTATTATGTACATACAAGCCCCTGGTTACCTGACGGTTCGTAAACTTCCTCGTGTTATCGTTCGATCGCGTCCTTTCTCATTCTCCCGTAAAATCTATCTCATTATCGGTCTTTTATTTTCTTTTCTTTTTTCTTCTCTATTACGTATATGTGCGAGTGTTTCAAACGCGCCTCTCTTCGACAAGTATCGAAAGAAAATGAATGCATAACGAAAGAAAAATAAATAAAAAAAAGGACCGGAAATAAATCATTCTCAGGAATGAACTGTCCCTTCGACGAATAGTAACCGACCGTGTTGGACCAACCAACGCCCGCGATCTCCACGATTTTATGCCTCTCCTTCCTAGCGTAGCTCACACTCTCGTTCGAACGAGGGTTTTATTTTTCGTTTACATTTCGAGTCGACGATTTCTCTAACGTAATATTAGATCATCTATTTGCAGTCCGATTTTCAAGGCGACCAACGGCACGGTCGCGCCGTTGTAAAGCAGTAACGATTTATGAACTCTCTGTGCTATCAACATTTCCCCGCATAATTATTCATTGATTAATTGACGTTTTCTTTTTTTTCAATATCTCAGCCCGCATAACGGGGCGCAACGCAAAGCTCAACTAGTCGTTTAAAATTTACGAACGGGAAAGAAAAAGGGGTAGAAGCCTATCAGTCGGTCGTCGAATAAAATAGTGGAGATCACTAACATCTAGCCCTATACACCTCGGATGTAGTGTCACGCCGGAATTTCCGTAAATATCGAGTCGACAAAATGCAAACTCGTTGGAATTACTCCGGCCGGAATGACACGATTCTCGTTTCCGCCGTTGTACAGACAAACGAACAATAAAAACGCGAGCCACAGGTTCGTGTCACGTTCGACGATCGTTACGAGTTTCGCGAATTTATCATCAAACGATGGCGTTGCGACGAAAATTCGTGACGATGACGTTTGCGGTCGCGACAGCCTGCTAAACTATGAACGATATATGAAGCTGCACGGTGGCGTAGGCGGCGGAGGTGAACCGCTCATCGCAATTGGGACGAGTGTGGGCGATGGTGACGAGGAGGGAGGTGATGGGGAACTGGACGAGACGCTGGAGGGCGGCGACGGTGACTCGAGCGTTCTCGGTCCCGCCAACTCGCGGCTCGATTGTCCTCCCGCTGTCACGTTGCGACTCCTACCCGTCGTCGCGTTGTGACGATTTCTCGCTGGCCGTCCGAGACTCCTGTGACGGCCGCCTCCCTCCTCGCTCGTTTCTCAGAGATAAACCTTCTTCACACTGCGCGTAGTGGCGAAACCGTCGTTTCGCCTGTATGCGTCGCCCTGGTGCGATCTCAGCGTACCGAAATTGTCGCGCGGTCCGCGAAAGCCGTAACCATCGGGAAATTGAAAGAGCGTTTCCGCCGGCGTTGGCGGTGGTTTTCTCATCGTACCTTTTGGCGAGTGTAATTTTGGCGGTTGTGGCACTAGCACAGGTTCTGCGTAGGTCACCTCTTCCTGAGGCAACAACTTTGGCTCTGGTGCTAACCTACTGTAAATAACGCAGAAACAAAAAAAAATAAAATAAAGTAAGACATCGAAACTTGAAGCAACTGCTCGAACGATAAAACAAGCATTACGTTACAATACGAACCTATTAACATTCTGTCTCTGCTCGAAGTACTCGTACTCCGTGTCTGGATAAGGTAAATTGTCGTCTTCGTCTTTTTTACATTTACGACCGCACAGATAGCCGGCTATGAAACCCACGAGCATAGCCGCCAACGCGCCAGCGACAACAGCCATCACCAATGTTTCCACGGAATATTGTGACGTCGCTTCCGCGGCTTTAACTTCCGGTCCTGCTTTTACAATAAACACAAAACAATAACGCGTGTACACGGGTTAATCGGTCGTATTTACGATCCTCAGAATATCACGTCGAAAGTACTATAATGTACCTGAATTAGTTTTCTCCTCGTCTTGCATTATGTTGATAATCTCACCTCCTGGATTGTCTTTGTTCGTGATTGTTGGATCTTGCGGAAATTTGTTATGATTCGCGGATATCGCGCCGACGCTCGAGGCATCTTTGTTCATCGTTTTGCTCGGTGGACAAGAGGCGTGAGTGCCGGTTGCGACGCTCTGCAAAAATCTCGCCGCGTCGGTTGCGGCCGGTCCGACCAACGCCCTGCACTTTCCCTCGCCCTTGTCCCAAGCGCAGTAAGGATCCTGTAGCGCGACGCATTCGCCGCAAGACAGTATTCTGTCGCTGTAGCAACGATGAAGCCTCAGCGCTTGAACTTGACTGTCGGCTATTACGACCAAACGGCCGTCCTCCAATCCATCGCCCGCTTGTGACGCTCGTACGACTTTGATACCTCGAACCGGTACCGACGCTGGGAACGCCTGTATCTCCTCGATAACAACGGGACTAACGCGCTCGTGAGAGTCCGCCGACTCGGCGTTAACCGCTTTTATTATTTTTCCGTTGTCGGTGCCGATGAAGAGCACATCGTACGTCTTTCCACCGGGCGTTTTAACTTGAGGATCAACTGCGATCTGCGTGAATCTATAACTGCAAACGTACGAATAAAAAAATAATGTAACCATCTTCTGAACTGAAACAAAAAAGACGCTTTATGCGCGTAACTCACTGAAAGCTTGTGCGAATAACGATCGGCTGTCCGAAGAAGCTTTTGACGGACTCGTCCATTAACGAATGTGCCTTGATGAAATTTAACGTGAGATCGGGCAGCGTGCGCGAATCATTGACACACTGTCCTGGTCGCGGGTCGGGTATTTTATCGGTCTGGACTGGTAGCCAGTTTGAATTCAGAGCGCTTTGCTCCTTAAAATTACCCTCGAATGTCTTGGCAATGTCATCCAACGAAAATGCGCACACAGCTGAGCCACTGATACTGTTCACCGGCGTTGTAAACGTGCCGTATATGAGTTGCGCCGACTTTTCGCCGTATTTGCCGGATATCAATTCCGTAGTGGATTCTGCAATAATCAACGATCGAAACGTTTAATCGTGACGCGTATGTCGTCGACACCGGAACTTCCATGGGCCGCATTTGCTATTGAACACTCACGGATCTCGTTGAAGTAAAACGGAAAGTCGCCGGTTACGGAACAATTGAGGCGGGACTTCAAAAACGAGGTCCACCTCTTCTGAAATCTGTGAGGACCTCCACGATCGTATTTACAAACTCTCGCGACGCGCGAGTATACAGCCTGAGAAAGAGAAAAATAACGAAATTGAGATGTGGTAACTCGTGTAATTGAGTAATTAATCCTAATTAATAATGTGAGAGTCTGTCAAGAGCTCGTAAATCTCACCTTTCCGCAGTTGATATATTCGACCGCTGTTTCGCGATAGAAGAAATAAACGAAGTCTCCGTGGCTCATCGAACTGATGAAGCTCGGTGCTGAAAGTACGCGAGAGGATTTAATTTTTTTAATCCGCACAATACATTACATACAATTGAAACGAAATAGCTCATCGATAATCGTTAGCGGAATTAATTCGCGAGTATTTACGCGACAGTTTCATGACTGCGAGCAATGGAACCGGAGAATAATATAATTTATCGATGGCCGGTCCGAGAGACCGTCGTTAACAATGTAACTGTTAATAAAACACGACAACCTGATTCATTGTTTCAACCGCGCAAGTTTATTTTCAGAATCTCGTACACAGCCCGGTTTCCCCCTATTCTGTGCCCAGATATATTTTATAGAAATTCCAATCAGCGATCTCGTCGGGTTTTAATTAACGCTCACTCGGACCTAGCGATACTCGAACTTTTCTCCGATTACCAAAACCGTTCGCGTGAAGTATGCAACTACTAGAGGAGCAAAACCAAAATTAATCGCATTAACGTCAGGAGTTTCGCCAGCGAGGTGCGCGTACATGGCATACAAATTGGCGATCAGAATGTGCGACATGCAGAATGAAACTTTGGAGCTCACCATTGAGAATCGTTGACTCGTACTGCTCGGTTTGCAGCGGTTCTCTGTAGATTAGAGGATCCATTCCCGAAAAATCGGCGACTGTCCCCGTGTACAGTTCACCCTCGACGTAGACGAAGGTACTGTTGTGCTGAGGGTCGTAAGGGCAACGCGCCTGACCGTTCTTTTCGCTCGACATGGAATAATTTCCCGTCATTATGACGTACTCCCGGCACATCGGTTTGAAAGCGTTCGTGGCGCACACGAGGAGATTCGAGGGTCCGGTTTTCGCGAGAATTCTCACGTAGTTCTGACAATTGTCCTCGTCCTTTCCCTTCATCAAGCACATCTTTATGTCGTCCTCGGCGGAATACCATGACAGTCTTTGCTGCTCCGTCAGATCCGTCAGGCTAAGATTGTGCACGACGTTTCTGCAATAAGAGATCATTCAGGGAATTAATAAAGGAATCAATAAGCCTCGAACCGTACGATCGTTGGTCTGCGCAAGGAAACAAGCCAATGGAAAGCTCGATTAATGAAAGAGATAAACGTAAGAAATGTATTTCTATCGTTTTATCTTAATCCAAGTCCGAAAGACACAATGCTTCCCGGATCTAACGTATCATTCTGAGATATTTTGGACCGAATGAATTACAGCCGTTTCGCGCAAGGGTCCTTTATGAGCAGAAATAACCACCGAGAACAATATTCATCCATTTGAAGCCCGGTTTCTTGCGTAAAATGATGTTGTACCGAAGTATATGTACTGGGGCAGATAATAGGGTCAAGCGGAACAAATCATGTTTTCTTCGAGTAATTTTCCATAAAGTCTCGATTCCGTGAGTATTCTCAGTAAGTGATATTTTTGCTTTCCGTTGCAGGCAAAAAATCAAAATAAATCCAGGCGCTGGTCGAACTCCACGAGAATAAATACGCGATATATCTGACGAAGTTACAGACTCGATTTTTTTGAATCGCTGGCGGGTAAAAAGAAACATAATAAAAATACGCTAAACCAACGAAAATATGTTTTCATTACTTGAAACAATGCTGCTGCAGAGAATATTCTGTGCCGCGAATTTGTATGGAATTTTCTCGAACTCCTCATGAAGTTGATCGAAACAATGGATGAACAGGTATACTTTTTCATGAAAATACTATCTCGGGCGATCCTATGAAACGAATTTATTTCAATAGCAAGAAAACAAATAGTCGATTGAATAGAGTGGTGTTAAATGATTTCGAAAAAACTCTTTTCAATTACGGTTATCGATTGAAAAATATTTGAAAAAAATTGGTACTCATTCGTCTCAATGTGGAGTGCACAATAATCCGCGCCGGGCAATTAGCGCAAAGCCATGTACGCATGGTTATCGTCATGCGAGAGATGAAAAGTACGAATCGAGGTTCTCATCGTTGAATCGACATTGGCATGCATCACTATACCGTACAATAAACGTATATTATAAACGCAATGCATATGTATGCAGTAAGTAGACGTTTACCTTCCACCGACGAGGAGATAATTGCCGTCTCGCAAAACCAGCCGGAAGTAATCCGTGTGAGTCTCGTTTCCCGTGAACCGGAAAACATCCTCAGCACCTGGTGGAAACAAAAAAAAATAACAATTTTACATTATTCTCCTTATTTCTTCGGCAACTATGCGTAAAAAATAAAGAACTTGTTGCGATTTTTCGGCGCGAGATAACGTCGTAAGCGAGATAAGAATGCAAAGATATATTTTCGCAAACAACGCGTGTCTTCGAGTCCTGGCGAATGATTGATCGTTGGAAAAGAGTAATTAAGGTCACGCCACATCTATTATGCATCTGTCCGCGGGACAAAACGGTGGGTGGTCGGTTGTGTCGCCCCGGCAAGGAAGAAAGCCAACTACCTCGCCTCTCTCGGGCTCTTGCCAGAAAAATGAATTAACCCACTCGGATACTCGTAACCGGCCGAAAGCGAGCTCGCGGAGTTCTCAACGTTCTCTCGGTGAACGATCTCTAGGCAAAACGTTTTGCTTCCCTTGCCACTCGGGCAACGATTGTACCCGGAAATTAAACGGACATTATAACTCTCCGGCATATTCGTGTTGGCTCGGCTGGCGAGGTTGGCTACCTATATATATTACCAACGTATACTATATACAGTGAACTATCACGCTTCTCACAACTCCCTCGCAACCTGGTCATGCTCACGAAAATTAGTATATCCGATTAAATTGGACGATTCCAATCAGCGAGCTATTTCTCGTGTAGACCTCCAGCCTCCCGCTCTCTCTACGCCCCTTACAGTTTCGCGGTGATTATGTGAGTTTCCAAATCAAATTGAATTCACGTTATAGCACGGAAAATGGTTGAGTGAACCCATTGGATGGACGTGAACGACCATTATAGAAAAATTCATGTATATATAAATGAGCATCTGTATGAGCAGGTGCGAAGGGATGGATCGGATTATATGTATTATATTACAGTAAAGTTCTTCCTTAGCACTCTTTTGCCAAGGGGACGGCCATCCGTCGGCATCTCATTCTTCGTGATGCTTCGTTTCGTTTTTTTTCATCTTTTTTATATTTTTATATTTCTTGTTCATTTTACTCTCGTTTCTATCCTCCGGCGTGAGAGCATATCCGATAGCCAGCATCTGTCGACCACTTGCGGTCGTCCTACAGTTTCGCAGGCCAGCATGGCATGTAATACCTATACATCTATATACATGTGGTATGTACATGTATAGGTATATATGTTGGAAGTTATATGAAACGTTGCCGATGTATATAAGGAGGTGGTACATGGATGTCGTGGTTATATCGAGAGAAAACCTAGACGGGTGTATTTACGACGTGAGTGGAAACGAGAACTCGGTAGCTATCGGCTTTCGGATAGCAAAAACGTTGACGGACGTTGACGGACGTTGGAAAATTACGAAACTCGCTCTCGTTCCTACCCGTCCGGCAATATACATGTCAACGTTACGTTAATTTCTAACCGCTAATCCGGCAAACTATGATTGATATATTCCCATGCGAAAAAAAGAAATAGTATCATAGGCGTGTAATGAAGATCTATGATAACGTATTACAATTACGATTAATGCAAAAATATGATACGGGTAGGGTTGATACGGCAAAACGAAAGTAGTAGACGCGACGCAGTACGGATTAGATTTCATCGAGGGCGTGGGGTGGGACGGGAGGGGAAGACCTGGCAAGAGTCACCGAATATCGAGCTTCACCGCGGCGCACTCCACGAGAAGTTGGAACGGAAGATTAAAAGCACCGGCACGGCCAAGTGACACGTAACGTGCTCTTCGCAGCGGCTGCATCGCCGTCGACCGCCCAACTCCTCCTTCCCCATCGAGAGAACGCGCGCGCGCCCGCGCGCCAACCTCAGTCTCGAAGCAATCTGAGTTTGCTAAGAAGTTTTCCTCGCTATGAGGGGAGAGGATCGATGCCGAACTATCGAACTGCGTGTTTCGCTGCCGTATACTTATAAAACCCGACGGCGGGTCGGCCTGGCACATGTAGGGTGTGCGGATTGCTTCGGTGTATACCTCGAGGCCGAAGGACTTGAATTGGCTATACCGATGCAACGCGTACCAGCAATGGCTTATGGCACTTGGCGTTATTAATAATGCAGAGGCATCTCCAATCCGCGCACTCACCGAGAAAATTAATTGGCTTATTAATTATTTTTTTATTCTACCTTTTTTTTCTCTCAAGGATTATTTCGTATGAGGTATTCTATAATTCGAACGCAAAATTGATTTCTCATCAATACTTCGCATCCGAAAGTTGTTGCAGAATACATCGATGAGAATTATAATTATTCAAAAAATTATTGCAATTTATTCCAGCGTTTGTAAGAGGAATAATTGAATAATTAAACACGCATTGTCGATACGGTAATGGAATACGTGAAAATAAAAGGAAATTATATTTTGTACACTTCAATAAATGATAATAACGATTCTCAGTCCACGTTGAAATAAAACACTCTTTTCAGAACTGTTTAACTCGGTTCGTCTGTGTCTAAATAAAAAGTTTACTCTACAATGAATACTCGCGCGGCGTTAATATGAGAATAATAGATGCGAAACACCAATATTTATGTGATCAATACTCGCTTGCACTTTTATCATCGTTCGTGCGCTATAATGACAGTTTACGTAAATTCATTCGAACTAAATTGCATATCGATATACAATGAAAAAATGAAAAACCTGAAGAAAAATAAATTTTTTACGCTACGGATAACAATAGCGCCGCTTCGGAGCATTGTTTATCTTTCAACAATCCAACTTGCGTGCGGAGGTACAAAAGCTTTATAACAAGGTATATATCCAAGTTGCCCCGAATAGACACGTTTATTCATGAGGCTCATCGGCTTCCCGTATCTCTTCCTTTCTCGCGTTTGCCGGTATACGAGAATAATTAAGCTGACGTGTATCGGAAAAGTGTCCAACCGTCGAAAGAGTAAAATCTGCAAAACTCGATGAAATTCTGAATAAACCGGGAAGAGGAATGGAGAGAGAGAGAGAGAGAGAGAAGAGAGGGAGGGTCCATCCCGGAGTGGAGAACCTCCATCATACACAAGGATCCTTCTCTGTGTAGTGTATCTTCGTCACGTTAAAGTTTCGAACTCGTGAACGTGTAACAGAGATGCAGGATTTACCGGCTCTCGTGTACTATAAGTTAACAAGCTATTATTATTATATATATTTTTCAACACCCGAGAGCGCCTCCCCCCGAGTCCGCTTGTCTTGCCGTTCTTCGTATAACAAACGAGCAAACGGTTCGGACTAATGAACACGCTGTCAGATATATCCATCGTAGAATCTCGATGATATCTTTTCTGTCTTACGCTCGATGTGTACTTAGCCATTTGCGCTTTACTCACGTTCGATCGTTTCCTTTCGTTCTGGATAATCGTATTATCGGAGTGAGATTTTCTCGTCATCGTGACGGACAGCGTAAACGAGACTTTCGTTCGAGTGACATGGTTACTTCGAGTTCAAGAGAGAAACGGGCGAACGAGAGAGAGAGAGAGAGACAGAGAAAGCGTTTTTTATTTTAGAGGGAGAGAGAGTGTCACATCGGGCAGATACGTTCTCAGAAATGATTTCAAACCTGAATTTCAATAATCCGAACCTTATCCACCAGAATCTTTCTGGGTATACAGGCATTATTTCAACCGATGTTTCAAGCGTCAATTTTTTTTTAAATCATTTTTCTCTTTTCTGTTTTCAGAAAGATTAATCGACGGTTTTGCATAAGGTCAAAAAGGATTCTCGAACCGAGGGGATTGACGTGACAGCGAACTGCCGGTTATATATCGGCTCTCGCGGCGTATCCGGACGGATAAACCGCGCCAACGACGAAGTTTATTTGGAGTTAAATTTAGAATAGTACAGACGGCAAAGTTTCCACGTGTGTCCGCGTTGCCGCTATGTGGGTGCGGATATGCTATATGTTTGTTCAGGCCACATGTTGTCTTTCGGGACAAAGAGTAGAGCCAGCTTCCTCCCTCGATCCGTACAATTTTCAGTCCCGACACATCTCCCATGCCCTAACGTTGCAAGCCTCTCGGCAAGTTGGACAGGCTGTTAATGCACGCGAGTTTAACGCCCCAAATCTATATTTCAATGAAGCATTTTTGTACATCGGTATTGGAATATCCTGTAGAAATGCATCAATGCAAATGAATCCTGATGAAACTCAATTAGCTTGTTGCTACAATAATTATCGAAATAATCGAGTATAATTACGGGAAAAGAATGATAAAGGTAACAATAGCGAGGCGTCAATAGAGTCGGTCCATCAGAGCTCTTTGCAATGCGTTAACTCATTCGAAAGTAATGGTAGTTGAAAGAAGTGCGAAAACAAAAAGGCGAAGAGTACACGACTCCGCAGTGGGTGTCGGGGGAGTCTGGCAGTTTAAATCTGCATCACACGTGTCTGTGTGTGAGTGTGACTTCGTATATATCCGCAGCGAGAGTTCTGACAGTGCGAAAATTGTGCACAGATCACACCAACGCGTCGGTCCTCTGTATGCGCACACAGGGAGTACGTGTATTATCCAACAGTGCAGTGCCCTCGTCGCAGCTAGTGCAGAATACCCACACTCTGCTCTTCCGTTACTCCACCCCTCTGCCCCTGCCCGCGTTCCCGCTGCAGCGGCAGCATCAACCAGCCAGGTAGAGAGAATTTCTCGCGTCTCCACGTTTCGCGCGTTACACAGCATCGCACTCCTCTCGTGTTAGCTCGACGGCGGTGTGGCAGTGCTCAATGGACGTAGCCTCTCGAAATTGAGCCATCCAGGATTCCGGAGTATCGCATCGAGCACACTGGGAAAATCGTAGCCTCTACCCGCTATCGCGAATCTATCTATATACATATATTACAGAACGTTTCACACTACGGTCTCGTGCGCTTGACTCTGTAAATTGTGCGCATTCGCGAGTGGGAAACCGGGGGCGGGCGAAGTGAGGGAGGCGGGAGTTACTATAAACGGAAAAAGGGAGAAATAAAGCATTTGCAATTTATTTATCCACTACTATGGAAATAGTCGATAGTCGAAGTAGTTTCGCCGATGCGAGCGCACACGGGAGTTGAAGGCTTTTTCTCTCTCGATCTCGCAGTTCCTCTCGCCGCGTCTCTCTGTACAGCAAACGAAATAGCCCGGCGAATAGTTCGTTGCGGTTACGAACCGCTGTGCTGGGCAGGTTGGTTTCACAATTGTAACGTAAATTTCATCATACGAGTGCCCGTGTGCAGGAGAGGCTGGGCCCCTGACGCATTAGCCCGAACTGGATCGATACTCGCGAAGTCCCTTCGCGTATACACACTTCGATGTAACACGGACGTGGCTGTCGGTATTGGGGAAAGGCTCTCGGTGAGCGGGGTGACACACTCGTCTCCCTTTCGTGCGTACGCATAAGCACATTGGCCCTCTCTACTACCCACAGCGTTAAATACGAATAATTGATGGGAGTTTGGGGGGTTGCAGATGGAGCTTTGACGAGACTTCTATTATAAATGTACCTCTGTTACCGGAGAGATTTCGAGTCGTTCGGCGAGTATACTGCTACTTTGTCGAGATCTCGGGGAAAGAAGCCGACTCTCATCCCTCCCGATTCTTAGATTCTCTTGCCCTAACGTTACAACAAGAACGGGCACGGAAGAATGTGTTTACTATCCTCAGCCCCTTGGCTCGAGTGTTTGGACATTCATCCATCCTTTCAACGGCAATGGCATAGCCTCCGAGCGTATCAACGAACGACTTTGCTCACGAGAAAGCCTTCGACGACAACCACCCCCCTAGTCTGACGATCGAGCAAGCCTTTTTCCCGATAAGGGCCTTGGAAAGCTCCCTTTGCTTAAACACTCTTAACGGAGTAGACCCGATGGGCTCGGTGGGAAAATTGATGCAAGAACGAAGGAAGGAAGAAAAAATTGAACCAAAGAGAGCAAACTGCCTTTCCTCGATGAATAGCGTCAATATCGTCAATTTATCGAGCCCTGTATCGAATGAGATTAAACAGGGTATACGTTTATCGGATAATAATTACGACGATGAAAACACGCGAGGGCGTTTCTATCGTTGCGAAACAAACGAGGAAGAACAACACGCGTTCGCTGCATTTAGAACGAAGCGCGTAAAGCCTTCGAGGCCTCGCGTTCATGTCTATGCCCATTAAAGCTAGTCTCTCTCCAACGAGGCAAAAATATATCGGACTTTCGTGCGCACCACCGTTTAACTTACCTCGACACTGTACTCTTTTTATTATGGTTGATTTTTTTTTGTAATGAATATTGTTATTATTAGGTGCTAGGAGCGCAGTGACCGCCGTGTGAACAAAGTCACGCGAGATATCGTCGTAGAGGTGCTCGTCGTCAATGATCCTCAGTTATTTAGACGAGCCACACAGAGGAAAGCCGACGGGCGAGAGAGAGAGAGTGAGCGAGACGGATCGGTAGCATCAACAAGTGGTACACGTGTGACACATGCGCCCCCACGGCCGCTTATGAACTTTCATTCTATCGCGCAAGGTATGTCATAGTTATAGATGTGTGTTATGCAGAACGCTTGCTTACTGCGTGGTAACTACTGTCGCTGATGTGTACTATCAGATATGGAGTGCTCACGCAACAAACGAAGGGCAATAAAAAAAAGTCGTGTCGAGTGGATGGGAGGAGATTACAATTTTCCATCGATATGAATTAATCGAGAAGGCAATTTTCGTATTTTAATTTTTTTCGAAAAATGTAACTAATAGACTACGGTAGAAAAGGTACAGTTTCAATCTATCGAATTATTCGATTGTGAGTTGCTAACCAACAATTTTGTACGACAGTCAGCGAAAAACTTTTTTCTCGACTAGTGCCATTGGAACATTTATCTTCGGCTAGTGCTGCAATCTCATAGTCGGGAGAAAAAGTTTCTCCGCACTCCTATCATAATGTACCATTGTTGCTTGAAAGTAATGAAATTGATGGGATGGATCATTAAACTTTCGATTCAACTATTGATCCTATCACCGGAATTATCGATGCAATAAACCAAATATTCTACTACCCGGGAGCTCCTAATTCAATAGATTCAACCATTTGTTTTCTTAATATATTAAATACACAAGCCAATAAGCGAACACCGCTCAATGATCAAATATTGTCATACATTTACCTATTTGCCAGATGATTCATTGAACCAGGTGCATCGATTTTCCATGCAGAAGTTATAAATGCGCTATGGTATTGCAGAAGTTCGAAAAATAATTCGGTATTATTTGAAATGCTGGCACTCATGCGAATGCTCAAGTTTCCATTCATTGGGCTGTCCCCGAAGGATTGTCGATTGCCTCTTTCCCATTCACAATTGAAAAGCGTTCGGTAGTCTTCTCCGCAAATGTGGAATAAAAAAATAAGAGTCACGGCTTTCATCCCTTACAAATGAAATATCGAGCAGAAAATTTGATATGACATAATTTGATTTACTGTTATTACAATTACCCTGGCAACTGATTGCTTCTTTCCCTTTGACCATCTACATTTTTTTGCAGCCTTTGCATGAACATCGAATGAAAAAATATATAACAATTTTCGTCTTCCACGGGAAAGATGTCGAGCCAAAAATATGATGTGCCAATGATGCGTTTTCATCATATGAGTTACGGCAACACTGTTGTCGGGTCGTTGAGTTTTCGTGGCTCGTTCCAGGCAGTGACGTTCCGGGCACACAATGTAACGTATAGACCAGAATGCCCGGGAGTATATCGTTAGTGTCCCTGCAGAAACAGCGCCGGGAAAGGCATCGTTGCCAATATTTATCGTAGAGAAACGCGATCCATCGCGAGGCTTTGGTACAGCGGCACATAGCTGGCTGGACGAAAGAAGGAGAGGAGAAAATGAAAAAAAAGAAAGGAAAATCAAAAAAATCCGAAAAAAAAGATACGAGCCAAATGGCCGGACACTGGTGCCAGGGAACATTGAAGGGGCCCAAGAGACCAAGAGCCCAGCAAGCGCCGGCCCAGCGCAGTGCAGCATAGACCTCTCAATTTCTCGACGCTTTTGCCTCGTTTGCCGGCTCGGCTGGCGTACTCGTTCGCTTGACACATTCTCTACGTTATGTAGCACACCCATGTATACCAACGTACTCTACATCGTATCCATAAACGCGTTTGGATGCATCAAACGAGAAGCATCTCGCGTATACCCTTCGTTGTTGTCGCGTGGAAACATAGGCTCGTCTATCGCTACGACCGACGTCGATGACGAGGTGAAGCGCGAGCCGCTTCACCTCGCGAGCGATGATCGATCGCGTCAAATTCGAGCATCAGTTTTCAATCAAGAAGGCGGGGTGAGAGACTTTCTTTTTCGTATAAAATTCTGAAGACACACGACGAGATGCGGAGCTTTCGCAGCGACGTGATCTTTGGAAACACCGATTTTTCTTTTCTTTGTAAAGCTTTCCTGTTTTTTTATTATTAAACCAGAGTAGAAAGCGCGCCCACGCACGCGCAACGGATAAATCTCGGAAAAATCGTGATGTGAATTTTTTTGCAGGTTGTGCAAAGAGAGATCGCGCTTGGGCTGTGTCTTCCAACGGAGAATATCCCGGGGCGCGAAAGGTGTACGAGGAAAGCCCGTACGTGCGTTACATCGTGAGGCCAGATCCAATTAAACGGAACAGAGAAACACAGAGGAGCTCTCGAGGTAGATAGCGAGAACGGTGTGCCGCGGGGGTGTCAATGGAAGTCCGGCTGTAGGGGAACAATAGTGGCGCAGCGTGTGACCAAGCGAGTCTATATGGGTAGCAAAAGGCAGTATCTGGGGAGCATTGTCGTCGCAAAGGAATATGGCATGGGCGTTCTCGTGCGAAGCAATTTTCGCTACGGTTTCGGTTGTAGCTGATGCCGTTGGCGTGCCGGAACGTATGCAACTCTGCGGTTTGTACTTGTCATAGTAGACGACACCGCACGAGCTTTTCGTGCATGAATGTATGTTCATAAATATTATTTGTCTGCGATGAGCAGATATGTCGCCGATTAACCGGTCAAGGTGGCGATATGTATCCAACCGAATCGACTCCCCCATTAATTTTTTTAATTGAACTCCCAACTAAAGAGGAAGTCATTTAAAGGTATAGTTACTGGGGCGTAGAAAAGAATTGGCAAAAAAATTGGAATACATTTATTTTGCCAACATTTTTGTATTGGACTTTTGCACAGACGCGTCCCGATTTTATAGTTCAATACGGAATCAAGTCATAATTGTTGTCCCAGATATTCTTAAGTTCGTCGAATCCCCCTATTTACCACAGACAATTAATATAATTGAGTGGCTTGTGGTAACGAACAATGTCCGTCGTATGAATGCTCCGCGATCTTGTCGGAGCATTGAGGTCCGTACTCCGTAAATTGTATATTCGATAACTAATGACATTCAACCTCAATATGCCCTTGGGAAAGCTAAGAGCTTTGGGTAAGCAGCAGCGTGCATTAAGACGGCATTGAATATTACAAAGCGCGCATATACGTGTGTATGAATAGCGGTTATGTAGAGTACACAGGCAAATGTATGTTCCGGAGGAGAGACTTATATAGGCATAGCGGGGTGATAGGTCCGGGGAGTGAGGGGTTCCTCAGTCTGGATTCCGTATCAATCACGGTATGGGGCCACGGGGACGTGTTTCTTGTGCCGGGATGCCATTGCTATGGGGCCATAGGCAACACGAACACGCCACAGCAGGTATCTCCGGAGAACGTGCCAGTGGAATTGAGGTGCACGGAGATAGATTCAGGGTACGAGGATAGAATCTGTAGCTTCCAAAGGTATAGTGGATGGTACCGAGAAAGCTGCATTACACCGAAACCTTCCCTCCCTAGCTATCCGCGGCTCTCATGCATTCCCGAGTGTATCTATGTGATACCTAATCCGTATCGAGTATTGTAGAAACTCGGATGTACATGACGGCTACATGAGCGTATTTACCGATGCTTTTTTTGCCATTCCGTAACGGTAAAGACAAAATAGGCAGAACGACGACTTCCGTCCGTATCTTCGGAATAAACCCGAGTGCCATAAAATCATAAAAACGATTTCTCTTCAATAATTTTTTGGTTCGTTGACTCGTCAGCCGGCCAAATGACCGCGAGGGATGGAAGTTTTATCAAGTTCTATTTCGATTTATGAAATGAATTTATTTAATGTATTAAACATGAATGATTATTCAATGAACTGTAAATATTTCTGTTGTAATAAATAGATAAAAATAATCAAATAAGCCAACGAACGTTTCCCTAACAATACGGCTGTCAGTGAGAGCTACGTATCAGTGAACGAGCATACGGGTTCGAATATCTATTTTTTCCATTTTTTTTTTCCCAATCGTCGGATGCCTGCATTACCCTTTGTGATCGGTCATCGCGATAAATCGCACGCCATTGTCGTTCGTTTGAATCCAGCCTGCGTTTTATTATCGACTTGATAGTCAGCGGGTCGACCAGTACAGGTGAGGTCAGTGGTCGAATGAACCGACTGGCTGTATGTCTCTCGGACATAGCGACGGAGGCTCGGAGGCTCTGTGAACCGAGCCGCGCACGCTATCCTGCTTGCTTAACGCCGAGGACTTCGGCCGTGCCATCCGTATTCTCTTCCTCCGTAGGGAGACCCTAAATAATCCGCATTATGACGGAAGGACAGTGATAAATTTTGGCTAACGCCACGACGCCGGACGCTGATTAGATACTGGTGAACACATAGGTGTAGCACACAGGGCCAAGCTCTGAGAACCCGTTAGGTAACTCTCGACGGAAAGCACTAAAGCAGGCCACCCGGTGACGAATGTCTCTGCTATGCATTATAGTCCATACGCCGTCATAGTTATATTCGCACGACCGTCGAGTTAACAAGATTACGCGATCATACTGTTCAGCCTACGTGAGGGATTCCGGTAATCGTTTTTTCTTCTAGTTCGATACCAAAAAAAAAGAACAGAATTGAATTCGTCAGCGCGAAATCTATACACCTCTAATCCACCGGTTAAATTTCTTTCACTAAGGGAATCAAGCCTCGCGCTACCCAGTTCGCAGTTTAATTTCTCTCGTTCGATTGTAATTCGTCACTCGTTTTTGTTCTCGTCGAAAGGAACGAATGAAAGAAACTTGTTTAATTGGATCTCTCTCGCGATCTTCCCTTCTTTTTTTCAGCCTCGTTCGAGGACAGAGCTCGCAAAGAGAAGGAAATAGAACAGGGGAGGGTAAAAAAAAATGGTATGGGGAAAGGTAGGAGGTCGATTCTCAGCGTCGCAACTTGTTGAGGCCTGGGGGAGTCTGAGGCAGATGAGAGTACAGAATAGCTACCACTGCGAGCGAAACGATTCAAGGCTTTCGGTATCCGAGGATTTATATCGAATGGCGCTCGGCTCAATCGGTGACCCAATTTCTGTACTTTCTGTCTTCTCACTCTCGCTTTGCATTCGGTAATTGAAATTCCGCGAAGGCACGGGAGACCCTTCCGAGTCGTTCGTTCGTGAAAAAGCATTTATTGCGTGCGTTTTCTTGTCACTTCTAGCTCAGCGACAAACGCGATGGAAAGTACATACAATGACAGTGTAGCAGGAAAAGAGAAAACGCAGGATTGTAGATTTGTAGTTCGATTTTACAGCGCGTGTGCCGGGGAAATGCCTCGATCGATCCACTTTCCATGCTTCCTTTCCGGCAAAATAATGCACCGCCACACGTTTTCTCGTAAAATGAGAAATCTAGGTGTGCGCCGCGTCTACGCTACATACAGAGGGGACCAGGGAGAGGGAAGCATGCCAGGAAGTTTATGTATGCGCCTTAGGACCTCGATGCGAAAGGATGGAACCGAAACAGGGAGATAGACGTGCCTCGGAGGAACCGAGAAACTATAACTTTGTCCCGAAAGTTTCGCGTGTAAGCGCAAGATTACTGCTCGAGGTTTCCTCCCAACGATTTGCTAAAGTAAACCAGCGGGTACATATGTACCCCCATACATATCGTATCTACCGTGACCGCGTCGAAAGCTGCTGCTAACTCATGTTGGTACAACTGTTCGACGAGAATGCAAGTAAAATAGACTGCATTTCGCATTGTAATATTAATTAACGAGTTCATCGCCGCGGCGGTAATTGAAATACTCGTCTGTGCCGCGATTGAAATACTATTTATTGAGAGCATCCACGCAGAACAAAAACCGAAGCTATGTGCACACTCCCCGGGGCGTTATGGAGATCGGATGGAAAAAGAACAAGAAAGGAAACAATTCTCAAGGTGCCTTTGTCGGCCCCGCTAATTATACAGATTATAAATAAAGAGAATGCAAATGAATGAAACAAAGTGAAATGTGGGTCGGCCGCACTTTGAACTACAATTACTTCAACGCAAAATGTCTTAACTACCGTATACCATTGTGTCTGATACAGCGTTGCACCAGTTAAAAAAAAACTAAACGAGCGGGAAAGAAACAAAAAAAAAAGAAAAACAAGCGCATTGTAGTGATAGCGTGAAAGCGCCGAGACAATGTAAATAATCGTGTCTCTCGCGAGGCTGAAGCCGTTGCTCGGTAGACTGCGGTTGCATCACGACGATGCTTGATAGCTACAGCAACTATTCACCTTGCGGGATTCCCTTCGGAAAAGCTCAACGGCGTCGAGTCAAGCAAGCCAGAGGCGAGAGTAAAAAGGAAGCGAAAAGGGGGCAGAGCCTCTATGCATCTGTGGTATTGAAGATGCCGGAGCGAATAGAGAAAGAGAAAAAAGGTGACGACATGGAAACTTGGATACACCGATGTGTGCGGAAAGTCCGGAATTGAGCCGTGAATCGGAGAGAGTCGTAAAGTTACGTGGCGCGCATATATCGACTGCTGAGAACCAGTAGGCTGCACATACCACTTCCTGTTGCGTGTTAAACGCTACGATATACGTCCTTGTACTTCTCGGGCCTCGATATGCATGCTTACCTGGCTAGACTAACTGCAATACGAGTACAAAGTCGTGTGCATGCTTCTCAACAAAACCCTCGTATGTACCAATATAGGTCGACGGTATGTTTTTTTTTCTAAGGATAGATGTATTTATCTACGAGTGCGAATATCCAATTATGCCATTGGAGTTAAAGCAACATACGAGACATCGGTTACAATAACAAGTTCCCCTTTCAGAATTGTGTGCTATTGTACGGATACCAGCAGACGAGAAAGACCCACGAAGAAATTGTAGAGATATTTCTCGGATCACTCGAATGTTCCTGTCACTCCTGAATATATATATACGTATTTACCTAAATATAACTTCGCCGGAAATCGAAACGTTCAAATATTCAATTGACCCATTTTTTTTCGTCTAACCCAATGATATATAAATAAAATAACTTCCTCGAGCAATCGTGAATTAACGATAAGACGGCAAATGGATTTTCCGCTTTAGCATCCAAATTGACCGGCTCGATATAGGACGAGATTTGACGAGAGGACACAGAAATAGATTGGTTACCATGCGATTTTCATTCGATTCGAAATACAGGGTAACTCTGTTATGCACACACTGAATGGCCCGTGCATTAGCTAAGCTATACGAGAGCTGCATCGCTAATGCAAGCCTCGTTATCCTCGTCTTCTCTTTGAAGCGACGTTCGAATCGATAAAATGACGGGCAATTGTATTCCCAGGGACCTAGGGTTCCAACGAAGCCTCCCCACCCACGTCGGCGACGATGTAATACAGGCGAAATGCTCGATGTTCCTGTCCCCATAACACTTATACAGCGCAATAGCCCAACAATAGTTAATGGAAAGGAGAGAAAAAAAATGCCTGGGGACGCTTTCATGTTCATCCTTGCGCGCTCAGACGCACCGACGATACTGAGCATTACGTATTATGCCGCCAGATATTCGAGATAAGAGCCACGACCGAGTGCAGCATCAAACTCTCGCTTTCGTATACGCGCAGGGAAAACAGAAAGTTGCTTAGTTTCAGAGAAAATTCCAACTACGAAAATTATTTTAATTTCTTATTCCGTTGACTTATTGTTTCGCGTAATATTTCCTCACCAAAAATTGGTATTGTTTTGTAATCGAGTACATCAAGATAATCAATAAACTTTCGAGGAGTTTTTGCACATTTCGATTTTCATCTCCCGATTGCCCTCGCTAGAGCGAAAAGACGGAAGTTGAACGTTTCACGAGCGACTTCGTTGTTTGGTATGTTCTCGAGAACGACTGACAATTACTCGACGGAATTTGATACAGCGATACCGTGACGTACGATCAATGTCGTTTGCAATAGAGAATTTGAATCATTTCTATATTCGTACACAGGAAACCATTTTGCGAAATGGTCCTTTGAATATATGAAGAAAATTGAGCGCAATTTTTCTCCGATATATTTTTCCCTTCCCGGTGACTAGCAATAGATCTTTTTTTAAATCAGTTTTCTTTAAATAATGAAATTGAAATGATTCGAAAATAAAGGAACTCCAGACTGAGAACGGTAATGTAATAAAGAAATTGAATTGACAAAAAAAGTATTAACCAACAATGAATTATTCATATGTTATAGTTAAGATATTTCCATACGAAATAACGAGTAAATCGCCCGGCTGCAACATGTGAATAATTAATTTTTATTTCACGCTTATTCGTTCATACAATTTCATTATTACACTTCTTCTCTGGTTGGGTTTTCTTTGAGTTTTTTGTAAATCAGTTTTTTTATGCTTTGTTTTCGTAGATATAAATTCCGATGCGTGAGAAGTTTCTACTTTTATTTTTTGTCGCCATGTCGGTGATGTCATTTTTGAGAATTACAACTTCTCATTTTATATTGGCGGCATTTCAGCGGCCAATGGAGAGCGAGCTTTTCTTTTTTGTTTTCCAAACGAGCCAAGTTCAGAAACTCCCGGCTCACGAAGATTCGATACTTAGTTCGAACTTTTTGGGAACAGGATTACTTTGGAACTTCTTGCGGGAGATTTTCTCCTTTTGTCTTTATCCTGCGAAAAAAATCTTCGCGCTTCTTTCTCAGCCACTGTGTATCTCGCTGCAGCGCGGTGAAATACCAAAAATTTCGTAGGGATGACGGTAATAACCGAAAATTTGGATATTTCCGTATCCCGCAATATTCGAGGGCAGATTGCACAGAAACGGAGAAAGCTGAATTCCGTGCACGCTATCTATATTTCCCTTCGCTTCCCTCTATCTCCCGGTGATTCCCGACACGAAATTATCGTCTTCGATTCTCAAATTGGATTGGAACAATTCGGTCGTTGTCAGTGTTCAGAGGCAACGGTTCTCAGGAGGGAGAGATGCGCGGAGGGTCATCGCGAGGTATTCAGTGAGCGAGAGAGGAAATCCACCGAGGCAGGCGGAGGCAACCGGCGCAATGCTGTGTGGAACCCGGGCTTGCATTGCCCTAAGGGTCATCACTGAGTGCCGTGGCGGTGGTACTCCGCCCCCTCCCCTCCTTCCTCTTTCATCCCCCGTTGCCATCAACCCTCCCCCTGTACTCCTGTATGTATATAGTAGAACCACTATAGAGATATAGCTCGGGTTATCCCCGATATATGTATACATAGGAGAGAGAGAGAGAGAGGGAGAAGAGTACAAGCGGAGAGCGAGCGGGAGTACAGAGCAGCAGCACGACGACGAAGCCGACGACGAAGCTTCGGTGTCGGCCTCGCGGAGAGAGATAGAAAGAGAGAACAGCCGGAGGGGTCGATCAATAACACGCCGCAGCGTGGCTCTCTCTGTGCCTCTCTCCGTTTCTCCGCTCCGAGAATTCCAACAATTTCTCTTCGCTCTTCTCCTCGCCTTGTTCCATCTCGTTTCAACGAATGAATGTGGAGAGACGGAGGCGCATGGCCGAAGGAGAACGAGATACCCAAGAGTACTCGAACGCGCAAAAGATTGAGAGGCAAAATAGCAAAAAATCATTTGGCTAAACCGAAGTAACGTGTGTACACCCTCTACCCCTACACCCTTTCCTTTGGTATATAAAGCGAAGTTCCCTAATCGAATCTACTCCTTTTTTTCTATTATTTTTGATTCTCATCTTCCACCTCGCGAAACGCTGCATCGAGAAATTCTCACGTTTTGGCGTAACCCAGAGGAGACGGAAAACTAGATAGGGTCGTGAAGGAGGGAATCAGATCGAAGAGAGGAAGAAAAAGAACCGTGATGGTGAGAGAGACAATTCGAATTATTCCTGCACCTCTGGGTTCGAGATCGCGAGGCCGTGTACTCCGCTGCCGTTCTCTCCTCCGGCTATCCGCGGAGCTTTTCCCGAGCGAAAATTGTAACTCGGCATCGCCTCACGATCGAATTACAAATTGAGCTGAAATTTAATCATTGATCGAATTGCAACGTTAATAAGGGATCGCGGGACTATCGAGTTTCGCGGCATAGTTTTGACATTGACGCGTCTCGGTTTCGCCGCGTCCGCGTGCTCGTGCACGTCAACAGCGCTTTCGCGTGTACAGAGTTATGTACGCGTTGTTCAAATATTAAGATCAAAGTTTATGAAGCCTGGCAAATTTATCCACGAAATTTGCATGTTTAGTCGCGGTGTAAAAAAAGCCAGAAAAAAAAAAGAATTTTACGTAAATAAAAATTATAAATTTGTAATCGAATAAACCGTCGGATCGCAATTTTCAAAAAATGTCCACTCGCGTCTCTCTCGGTCTCGTTTATTCGTTTATACAAGTAATCGGTATACACAACTTCGCTGACAGTGACATTATATCTGATTTAACGCACGCCACGAAGGCTATCCGAACTATTATCGAATATTGTTCGAGTTTTATGGCGTGATCGGTACGTCGACGAGTAGGAGCAAAGTGGAGGGTTGGGTCGAAATGCGTTATATCGTTACGCGTAACACTACCCATTTTTCACGTCGCTTCACCGATTCGCACGTCAATCCTCCCGCGTCCGCTCACCGCCCCGTCTATCCTCTTCAATAGGGTAGATCCTGTATATAAACCATCGATAACGCGGCGTTTGATATAGCTATAGATAACCCTGTAGATTGTAAAGTATAAGCGGGACCGGAGAGTCGCGCGTCCCAATGGAAATCCCCACCCCCTCGGTACTACCCGAGTGAGGTGATATGACAAACGATCCGTGACTATAGTAATCAAATGCGAAGGCACTCGAAGGCTTCCGGCTTCAACTTTTAGTAACTACGCGATCATCCATTTGCCATTTCACACTTAGCCGCTTTACAATGAAGGCTTTTCGACTCCTCGAATAAGCACACCCCCGGGATGACACTCGACTTTTTAACTCGTCGATATTCTCCCTCGCTCTGACGCGCTTTCCGATAGCCGTTTACTCGCGATCTTCGACTATAATAGGCGGGCCAATAATCACCAAGCCATTACGAATTTAACGCGCAAATTGATATCACCGACGTTCCATTTTCATTTCAAGGTGAACTTCCTGTGAAACGCCGAATGTTTTCGTTATTACGGTTATTCAACGTTCGACAAGTTTCGTTAATCCGTAATTCGCGAAACGTGAATAATCGAATCGATATATTCTTCGCTCAATTACTTATCTTAAATAATTCGCAATTTCATTACTACCCGATATCTTTCGAGAAAATACAATAATCATTTGTATGATACATTTTTCTTTAATTTTTTACATCTTGTCAACTACCGGCTGTCGCTGGGCACTTGTTCCCTGTAAGGTATGACCTCAAATGCAGGCGTTTTCAAAAAAAATGTAAGGAAGAAGAGATAAAAATACTTTTCTAAAAATTCACAAAAACCCGCCTGAAAGAGAAACATGATAAAGAAATTGTACTAAAAATAAAACATGCAATACCAATAAATCTTCACATGTTGCGGGCAGGAGCTTTTTAATTTTTGTAAATTTTTTTTTTTGCATACGGCAACCTACATATCGTGTTGAAGTAATAATGGTAATAATAATAATAATAATAATAATAGCTCGACGATAGCCGCATAGCGATACCGAGATTAGTATGAATTATACGAATTATGGAATTATAGTTCCCCGGCTGCCTTTGTCGTCGCGACACAGAAGGCTGTACCGGAGCCGTATGTAAGTGGTAGTGTGGATCAGGCTCTGGCAAAGTTGGGAGAAGTACCGCGAGGGATCAAGCACGACGAGTCTATCGACCCGAGTGCACAAACCCTCTTGCGGCTCTCTTTCTCTCTCTGTGCCATGGGAACGGGCTACACAATCCAGTGAGAGCTTTGCACACGGAATTTCGTCGTCGCAAGTCGTCTCCGTCGTCGTCGTCGTCGTCGTCGCGGTCGAGTAACGGGATTCTCACAGAACTCACGATGCAACTGCAAGCAGGCGCGCGCTCACTGACGGGGTGGCAGTTTCGCCGAGACTTGAGAGTCCTGTCCTGCACGGCACGCGCGGCGTTCACCTCACGTGATTCATATAACTTTTAGAAGCAAAAAAGAAGAAGAAGGAGCAGAGAGTAGTAACGTCGGCGGCAGGGCTGGTGCAGACTACTGTAGTATAATAAGACCTCTCACGCTTTCGTTTTACCCCCGTTCTCCCTTCCTACCTTCTCTCTCTCTCTCTCTGCGAGAAAAGAGAGCGTTTTATAAGTGAAAAGTAATAACCAACAGCACGAAAAGCTCGGCTGCTTCGGGTGTGAGGTGCTGAAAACGAGAAAAATATGTTTCCTATGATTTTTTTTTATATCTCTTCATGAATGAGCGTTTTAAAAGAATAATAAGCGAAGACGCGATAAAAATGAATGAAGAAGATGGAAAATACGCGGGGAGGCCGGCACCCGTTGTTCTTTTGACGTTAATTAATTTTTCTCGAATTTCTCTGTTCATTGAATCAATTGTCAGCAATGTTTGACCAACTGATAAATATACCGGAGAACCCGGAGACGCGAGAGAAAGACGGCGACAACCTACTTTTCATTCGTGAAAAAAATAAAAAACGAAATGGGAACGAGTAATATAGAATGAAAAAGGAAAATGAAGCGAGAGAGTTTGTCGGAGTACGCGACTATAGTCGAATGTCTGACGAAAGGAAACGGGGCCAAAGGCAGGAGACCGCGAGCTGTTCATTGTCGAGATTTTTTTACAATGCGCTAATTAAAAATACCTTATAGAGCAAATATTTCGTTCGTTCGTTGATATATTTTTGTTTTTCTTGTTTCTCATACTCCTTGTGATAAATTTCCCTTTTTCCGCGCTTATATTATTACGATCTATGGGCGATGTACACAGTGCAATGTGCGGAGAAAGAGAGAGGAAGAGAAACGGAGTGAGAGAGGAGAAAAATAATGGGTCGCGTTGTCGTAAATCAGAAATCTCAGCAAGCCGGAAGCGAGGCGTGACTGCGTCTTCCTTCAGCGCTTGTTCGCTTCAGTTATCTCACTGTATATACGCTCCTGAAAGTTTCAGGCAAGTGGACCATACGCCCCGTGCGAGGTTGTACATTGGATAGATGTATCTCACGCACGTACGCGTCGTCACGGTTGGCAACGAGAGAGAGAGAGAGAGAGAGAAAGGCTGAGAGCCCAGATCCGGGTAAATGAGAAGTAATTCGGTCTAGTCCCCCTCGGCGATACAGACAATTGCCCCCGCAATAAAAGAAACCCCCGCTACGTTCGAGCTTATTTTATTTTTCATCCTTAACTACGAGTAACGAAGAATGGAGGCTCCGACGATGGTGGCTCGGATATTTCAGTTGTTAATCATTATTTAATCTCATCGTATTTTAGTTATTGTGCTTGTGGCCACGATGCGAGACTCCGGGAGTCGTGAAGACACGACAAATTGGTTTACCCCATCCCCTCGATATGCTTCGTGCCATTCCGCGAGATGAAATGAACGTTACGGACATGAAGTAGAGACAAACGTGTACCCCGTTGGGTCCCTTCAACGGTCCGTGTGTACCACGCCAATTTCTCGACGAAAGGGGGTTAACCGAGAGCCCCGAGTAAGTTGGTCTCGATTTGCTCGGCTTGTCTCACAAGGCGAATGAAGAGGAGCCCGCTAGGCAAGTGGTAGGAGATACGAGAGGCGAACTCTGGGGCTCGGGATTGCCTCCGGGAACACTCGTCGTGACGCTGTTGTCGCGTTGTTGGCCGCTCTATCCTGCATGCGCGCTGAAAGCCTCGCACTGACGGGGCCCGCTTAATTAGCGTCGCGACCGGGCAACAAACCATCACCACTTGCGCGTTTTGCTCTGCGGGACCAGCGAAGCAAGCGAGTTAAAGGGAAGGGAATTGTAGATGAGGGCGATGCCGGTTATGGAGCACAGAGTACAATGCACTCCATTTGTCGATTGTACCCGATGACACATATATCTAACCCGGGCGCCGCAAAGTTATATGAGCTATTTCTCTCCTCCATTCTCTCTCGTCGCTATCAACCCTCCCCCCTCCATCCTACCCCCTATTCACTGCATGCTCTTGGTTTCTGTATCTCGTCTCGTCCGACAATTAATATCATTAGCATTGCGCGAGATCTCCTGCACAACATCGGCGCTCACCGCCCCGCGACCCTCGTCCCGTAATTCTCTCAATTTATCTATATGTTCTCTCGGTTAACTCGTGTTTTCGAGGGCGGATATAAACGATTCGTGGACGCGTCATCATTTGGCACAATACCGAGACTGAGAATTCTCGATTTCTCTCGATTATCGTCTCGTTTATATGCGCCGATATGACATCAAGCCCGAGACCTCTGCCGAAGGAAATAACGCAGTCTCATGTGAGACCGAAACACAATTTCTGTTATGTTTAAAAAAAAAAAATTCCATTAACGTATTTCATTAAAAGCTGCCGAGAAGATTTTTTCAGAGTCTCTCATTCGTTTGAAAAATAAAAAAAGAATTGGTACATTTCATGAAAAGGGAGAGGAGAACCCTACAAGGCCGAAAAGGTCATGCAGATGAATAGAATCAATCTTTGTCGAGAAACAAATTGCTAGGGTAATCCCCTCGCAATTTTATCGACTTTATCCGAGTTTGACGGGTTTTTCAACGCTCTGTAACAGCTCGGAAAAAAACCCCGCCGTATATATACACCCCCTCGTACGCTCCATCTTTTAATTTTTTTCCCTGTACAACGCGATAGTAAAATCGGGCTTTACCATTTTTCGTCGTTAAACGAAGTTATATCTGTTTTGAAAATACCGGAACTTCGCGCGTCATGCCAAATAAATACTGTTTCAAAAAATACCAATCGGCGATTCGATTTCATGTTCGGCGTAGTTGCCATTTATTTTGTCCGAATCAATATTTTGTACGGAAAACACCAATCTACGAGGCATAAACCTAATATTTCTTGTCACACTGAGAAACGAATTTATTTGCAGTTAACGAATATATAGTTGTGCATGGCGGAACAATGTTTAGTTATTGCTATCGAATGTCCTTTGATTTTTTTACCATCAACAAATGTTGAAAATTTTGTTGTGTTTCATTGGGTCCAATTGAATATAACTTTTCTCAGCTGAGATTTGTTAAAACTCTATATTTACTTCGCCGCATCACCTTTGCGTTTGTTTATCATCAATAAACTCATTTCACAGCTTGTTTAAGGGATAAAAGGAGCCCGCGCAGGCCTCTGTTGTTTAGATACAAATAACTTTAATTGACAATCGACGATTCCACGCCAATAACGTTACATCGCCGATTGTCGATGAGTTCGAACCGATCCAATGCGTAATAGTACGTATAAGGCTGAGTCATTACGCAGTCAGCAATGCGCCAAAGGAGATCACATTCGAGAATCGCACCGAGGCTATTTAGAATTCGTGTCGAGTATCTGCGGCCTCCACAGTACAGTACGGTCCATGGACCCTTCGTCGAATACGAGAAGCATTCGACGGTGTCGAGGGCGCGCGAGAGCCGGCGCCTAGGATCCTCGGGTGCGTGGCACTCTCCCCGGTTGCATCCCAAATGTACGCATTGCACTCACACCCAATCGTCCCGCCGGTCTCATCTCTCGTTCCCGTGGAACGTTGCCGCTGCTGGTTGCTAATTGATTGACACGTCGTCGTTGCTGCGGCAGGGACTCCCCCTTGTTCCCCTCTGCCCCACCACGCGCGCGTCAATTTACGTATACTATTGCGCTGGTACGAGCAGTGGATGTACTCGGTATAGCAATGCATTCCCGTTGTACACTATGGCAACTTCGGGTGCATATACAAATTTGGCATATTCAATGATTGGTCGTGAGCGGGTTGCGCGCACGAGGCCGGTGAGAGAGAAGCTTATTACCATTGAAATGGGTTTGCGTGTCGTCGTTGCGAACCCGCTTGTCGGAGTCGCGTGACAGTCACGACCCCAACGAATGTACATCAACTCGCTCTCTCGCTCTCCCTTTGTGCTTGTACGTAATGCGCTACCGACTCTCTGCGGTGTATTCGCTACGACGTGATCGACGGAAGGGTAAAGGAGGATGAGTTGCTGCACGCAGCCTATGCGAAAGAAACACGAAACGGGCCTAACGGAAAGTGGTCGGACACGTAATAAAGTTCAGTGTCATACTCGTTGTATTTATTATTTTCTTTATTTATTTTTTATGGTAAAGAAAGAAAAAAAAATGGAAGAATTTCAGTACCAGCCGGTACGATAAACGGAGCCAGAAGGGACGTTCATTTGTGCGGAATATCTTCGCTGAATGCCTTTTTTATCTTCTTCGCGGTGAAAACGACGACACCGAATTATTTATACGACCGGGATTTTGGGGAGTAATTTGTAAAGCATTAGCGATTACAAAGACATTCACTCGTTTGCAATCCCAAAACACTGCGCGAAAGCGGATACGTTTGCCGGCTTTATTCACGCCCCGGGTATACCCGCAATTAGCCATCGTTAATTAATTCACCAAGCAACGCTGTAACCCGGATAGAAGGAGAACCGAGAAGCATAATGATCGAGCTAGTTAATTGCTCTACCCGTGGACCCTCGACTCCTGTCCGCTTCTATCTAATACTATATATCCAGAGAGCCGAGAGGGTTACGCCGCCGATTCAGTGAGACGAATATACCGCCAGCCAAGTCGCGCGAAGCTCTCTGTGCTCTTTGCCGAAGCTTCTCCGCCAAGGAAACTTTCCAATGAGCTATATTAAAGCGATTTCGCTTACACGCACGACGTTACCTATATTATCTTGAATGGACCCTCGGTATGGCTACGTTTGAAGCCGCCCGGATTAACGCCGATATGACAATTCGAAATCTCGCGAATATTCGAATGGTGATTTAAACTCTATTATTTTAGATAATGCTTAATACCGGAAACCGGTGCGAAAAGGCTAATGACATTAATTCATAAGTTTGAATTATCCGCGTCACATCCGCGAGGCTGCTTCACCACACTTGGAAGTACGAGTGAACGGGATATTGAAATATCTGATGGAATCGTTTCGGATGAATCCTAATAAATTAGGCAAATGTTCCATTTTCAGGATCGGTCAAATATCGCTCGAAACCGTGTTAATTGCCAACGGTTGATGCGAAAGACTATTGAATTTTAATCATCAGGAGAGTGCGCCGAGAAGTACACGGGAATTGGTTGGATATATACGAACTAGGAGAGCACGTTGAATAGGATCGATCGCGCGAAACTACGGCCAAGCCCATCGGCGTCAGGTTGTTTCAGACCCTATATAGCCGAAACACTGCATGTCGGAATAGTTAACGGCGCGAGAATCTGCAGTAGAAGCCACGGCACAGCGCGCTGATGCGCGGGGCCTAGCTGAGAGTATCGGAGAAGATGAAGTAACCGAGAAGTGACTGGAGACGTTGGCTGTTTCCGAGACGCGAGAATGCAGTAAAATTATTAATGACCCTTCTCACTCGTTCGCTCGTGTATATCGCGCATATTCTCTCGAGACACCCGGGCCAATGGGAGGAGAGTTGAGCGATGCCTGAACGGATGTTCGGAGGCCACCGGTCCCTAAATGCGTGTGTTGTCTAAAACACAACAGGAGGCGGTGCGCCGGTAGAGAAACACAGTCAAGTTCCCTATTCGAAAGCTCGGCGCGCGATGGAAATTCGTTGTAAACGTTACGAGGCAAAATTTTATGCTTCGTCGTTTTGCGTAAATTTGAATGAGCCCTCGCGTGAGCACCGAGGAATGGGCGTTCGCGCGAGACCGGAGTTGGCTCGCCACGGTATCGAAATAACCCGATACTCACCCCGATAGGAAATTACTGAAAATTTGTCGTCAGGCGCGCAAAATCGAGGAACGGGAATTGGGCCGATATTATTGAACGGTTTACGATTTTCCCCGGCTATACGCCCATTTTTTTTATATCAACGAAACGAACATTTGCTAATTAAAAATGATGTCAATAATTAATAAAAGTAGATTCATGTGAAATTATTCGGTACCCAGTGAGAATATCGATTGTTGCACACGAATAACCAGAGTGGATACTCGACATTCCACAACATTATATCTTGGTGCATCTTTTTTGCTTTTTCGGTTTCTGTAATGGATATTGGTTTTTTCGACAGGTTTCCGGAAGTTTGTTCGATTGTCACGTCAAAGGGTTTGTTGTTGAACGATTTATCGATTATAGGAGACGCGCACACGGGATGACGATGAAATGGCTTGAGAGGACACAACAAAAGCTTGCGATACTCTCGCGCGTTTCGCTTCGAGTATTCGATCAACCAATCGACGCGGATAATTTGCGTTTTACGCTCGAACAACGAGGTAGCGAGAACGAGACCGAGAGAGGAGCGCGTTACATCAACGGGAATAGAGGCGACGAGGTGTAAGTATTGAACGCGGTAGTAGGCGAAACTTTGCTCAAACAAGATTGATGTTCCACTTATCGGCGGTGAAAGATTTGATTTACTATTTCAGTTAAACTCTTATGTCGCCTAACGTCAAGTAAGCGACACGACAAGTGTACCGCATCGAATTGCGCTTCATCCGAGTACAGAAACTACGAATTTCAAACAAGAGAAATTTAATCTATCTAAGTAACTGCTCTGAAAGCTAACTGTAAGCTGCTCTTCGCTCGACGTTCTTAATTATCTCGCGTTTCCCGAATTTTGTGAAAGGCCAGAGAATATCTCTTTGAAGCCAGGCAACGGAGCGCAGTCAGCGTGTATTACTTTAACATTCAATTCTATGATACACGAAGGTAATTACAATCGATTTCATTAAGTATTTACATGGATGTCGCGGTACACATTATCGGATAACTTTCCAAATTCGCCTCATAGTTTTAATAAAGTTAATAATAAAATTCCAATAGAGAGACGTCGGGGTTCGGGTGTGAAACGGATCGTTAATTACGAAGGGCGTGTGCCCCGACGAATCGTACAAGTGGATCGATAAATACCGCTACGCCCGATAAAGCGAGAAAAATATCGCGCAACCGTGTATTCGACATGTTATTTTCTTTTTAATCCGTAAAATTTCGATCAAGCGGATTGAATCGAAATGTGAAAAGAGGCTCTGCGCGATTCTCAAAACACACGATATAATGTAGAATCTGGGCTGCTAAACAATAAAAACAAGAAAAAAAAAAAACGTAAATAGAAAATACGAGATACGAGAGTGAGATACGTATAAATATAAACGAAGCTTTTAGGAAGATTAAAGAAGCGTATAGAGTTTGCCCCTCGCTGGTTGTTCGGCTGGCGAGTGTCCAAAAAAGTGCTGCAATATTGATTGTCCACGTGGTTACATCGCCGTGGCTCTTTTACGAACGATTCGTATACCTCCCACCCCAACGATTTCACGTACAGGAGAGTCCCAATCCTCCCCTACCCTCTCACAATGTAGTTCGCAGTCATCATAAACTCTTATATACATTTTGGTATAAATTCATCTATAAACCGTTCGTTATTCGTGTTGAATTTACAATCCTAATGCGGCATAACCCGATAGGAAAAACCCTCGATAAATCATATGGGGCTTTTCCGGTTAGCGATTCGCTCGCGAACGTTTATAATCTCTCACAGTATTATAAAACCATTCAAAATATACAAATAAATACGTTATTGCGGGCACGCGGATGATACTCGTCGTCGGAAATTTTCACGTCCTATCCGGTCTACGTGTTATTGTTTGAAAATCGTGATGGGGAGGGGGCCGGTGGGTTCGCTGTATAATATTCGACAAATAATGATAACTGTCACATAAATGTTTTATGAGTAACTGTGGTTCCCACTTGTGAGCGAATAAAGTCACGTAAATGTGAAATAATTTGAAATGCGTTCATAAAGAAACAAAAATAAATAACAACATTTTTCGTCAATCAAGAGGCGGTTAACGTGGTAAAAGTGCAACTTCGAGGATTAGTCATATTTTTGTGCTCCTTCAGCTCTCAAATTTCCAAACCAGCGAATATCCAGCAATCAGTTGTTTGTTTTTATAACCTTCAATAACGTTAAAAGTATTTTACGAAAAAATGTTACGAATGGAAGAAAATTTGTATACAGATACAAATAAATGTTTCGAGATTATTTTCTTTTCCAAATTACATTTTGAAAATTACGATGCGAAAGAGCAGTCGGAAACGAACTGTATTCAACTAACAATCGGCAAACAAACGTTTAGTGGAAGGTCGTCGAATCGAGGTCTTTCTCTTGGCATTACTATCCGGAAAATCAACATGTTTTCACAAAGTCGCAGTGAAAAATAGACTAACGTAAATCAACAATGTGCACATCGAGATACCGTACAAAGATACGGCAAATATAAAAGTTGCACGCTTCGGAAGCGCATTCGAAGTCACGAACTGTGAAGAAACGAAAAATCGGGTTTTCTCTAAATAACTCGACGTCCCGTGTGCCATTTTCCATACCTAAAATTTAACACGGCGTCTCCCTTAAGACTCGCAGCGGCGATCCATCTAATCTGAACTTTGATTTCGCTTTGATAAAGCCTCGAGTGCTAATTGAGGGAGTTGGGCCTAGTAATATGGAATAGAGGGACCCTTGGGGGGCTCTCGGAAATTCGAGCTTACAATCGACGAAGTAAAGGGGGAGGATAAATGAGAGAGAGGATGCATCGGTTGCGGAGAGCCAAAGAGACGAGGCAGATGCCTCTACAGCGCGGATAGACCATCATCAAACCCACGCACAGGGATCTCGTACGTAGACGTGTGTGTCTTACGCAAATGCATTAATGCATGCGAGCGACAAAGCCAGACCGAGGCGCAAGTAAGCAAGACACACGTGAATCCGTTGTATCTCGAATATTCGCATGCGAAATATCCAGCGGGCAGCCAGGAGCATCCGAAGCAGCAGCAACCCGCATTGTAATGGGGTAATGAATTTTTTACTGAAAATTTATTTTTCGGGTCGGTGACGCGTGCCGTTTCTATCCGCACCGAGGGGTGGAATTCGTAACGACCACGGTGGCGAATATAACGCCAACTCGGTGTTCTATCCTGGCATGCACACATTGTGCGTTCGCTCTGTATTCATTGTATCCTCGTTTGTGTGTGTGGGTGCAGCTTCAGCTCTTGGTCGCCGGAGCGCGTGAACCGGGCGAGGATTAGTACAATTTACCGTCTAGTGCTCGGTGGTCCGCCTTCTCCACCATTGGCGCTGTACCGCTCGGGTGCAATGCAATACGAATATTTCGCACCCTCTCGACTCTACGAAACTATGACACCCCGAGAAGCTCTCGGCTCATTTCACTTCAGCGTTAAATAAAATTTATATATCACACTTTAAATCATTTCATCATACTAATAACTCTTTCTCTCGTTTCTTTTTGGGTTGTCCCTTTTGATTTATATTATTTTCATTTTAATTCACTCGTCAAGCCCGCGAAAGAAACGCGGTTGCAAAAAAAAACAACAACAAAAAAAGCTCTCGTTGCGAATGCGTGAAATCAAATAGTCGGGGCTTGGTACTTTCATACGTAGAGTAGAGTAAAAAATAAAAAATAAAAAAAGCTCGTACCGCTGCGGCTACAACGAGTAGGTCTCGTTCTCGTTAAGCCTCGGCGGATAGTTACGTTTGCGAGACTATGGACAACATCAGCGACGAGTACACACACTGCGCTGTAGTTTACAGTAGTGGAAGCATAGAGCTGTAGTGGCTCTGCCCTATAAACTGCAAAATCAGAGGCTTTCTTTGCTGGTAGGAGTGAGATAGCCAGATAAAAAAAATATATATATATACATAGATAGAGGGATAGATAGAGTCCTAACGAGCTTCGAACGTAACCGTGTATACGCGTATAACCATCACCATCAAGAGCAGCGCCGTCCATGGCATTCGTGAGAGAGAGAGAGAGAGAGGGAGAGACAGAGAGCGGGGCAAAGGCACAACGTAGAGTAAACCTGTACACTTTGAAACGACGGCGAACAGCGAATTTTACGTCCCTCACGAGGGACCTTTACCACCGTCGGTGAGTATACGGTAGGGCGATCTTCTCGAGCCTCTTGAATTCAGGATGCAAGTGTCCTACCACCACTACAGCTACGGTGACGAGTGGCTGGGGTGTATTAGCGTACTATATATATATATATATATATATATATATGTTAATGCACACGAGAGGATACGGAGTATAGACGTAGGTAGTGTGGATAACGCGGGACAAAGTCCCGGCTAGCCAGCGAGCGAGAGAAACGTCTACTTACTTCGGTCGTTCCTATGCACCGTACTATGTGTCCTCTACAATACGTATTGTATTCTCTCGTACACTCGTTCCAACTATTCATATATATGTGTAACGTATGCCATCCAGTGTATATGTATATATATAAATCCCCTTGGTACCGAGAATACCGAACCTTGCCCGCTTCAAGCTCCACATTGCATTGCCTCCCTTATATGCTGTTTACTGGCATCCAACATACCGATACAGTGTATTACCGTACGCAAACTCCTCAATTTACAACCGTCGACGCATTACCTTAAGCTCATGTGTACGTAAGTTACTCTTGTCTGTAAAACAAGGTCTGTAGAGTAGCGAATATGTACCGCGAGCTACCGACGGGGGTTTTACTTCGTATGAATGTTGTGAGAATATATGTATATTCGGGCATACTATGCGATACACCGAGAGTTTCCGTGCCGCGCGCTTCACGATGGTATGGGAGAATGAGATATATTGTCTTTGACGGTAAAGGAAAACGGGCGAAAGCATCTGAAAGCTTTGAGACGTATTAACGGATTGTTTCGGACCGGCCCTTTGCGTTTCTTTAACCGAAGGAATGTATGGCAATGCTTTAAAATGGATGAAGTCCCCCCTTCCTTCTCTTCCGGCAGCGTACCCGGTGGAAGTACTTCGGGAAAAATGTACTATTCGATCTCTCGAGGCTTTTGAAGTATTTATCGGAGTCTTTCGAAGGAGAAATGTTATCAACTTCCAGTGGTTCAATTTGTCCGTCGTGTAGAAGCATTCGTGTAGGTTTTAGTTACAAATGGTTTTTTATTTCTTCTGCTCGTGAAATTCGTTCGTATCGGACAAGAGGGTTAAATAAAAATTGTTCGCCGAGTATATATTGAAAATTGGCTATAGAAATAACGTTGAATAACGTGACACGGGGGAACAAGGCCTGACTGCTCATTTGCCTGTTCGCTCGCTTGCTCGAGCCATTTCCGTTCCGGCTATTAATCATATCGGGCGACAACGTCGACGTATTCATCTCCTCCACCCCCCCCACTCGGCGCTCGCGTTCTCTCGCTCTCCGCATTTGTCTGCCCGCGGCAGCTGCAACCCAGAGACTGCTCCACACTCGCTTTTTCCATACCGATCTTTAATTTTATAATTGCATCTCCCCCGTCTCGTTGAAATGAAAAATCGTGGAAACATTTTTTTTTTTCCTTCTTTCTTTCTTTTTTTCTATCCCGGAAATGGTTTTACTCTGAGAATCCGGAATGACATTCAAATTATTCGCGATCAGTCAACCCCGACGACGCGCATGATATCACTCGGAACTTTTGCGTACGTAATAACGACGCGAAGCATTAAAGTTATAAAATTCTACTTTTGAAACATGGAAAAAAGAGGAAAAATGTGTAAAAAAATATATATGTATTTGTTAAAACGATTGTTCCACTCGACGCGAAGCAAATTCAGCGGACAATAATGTAAAAGGGAGCTCGTTCTTTTTGTTTTACCCCCAGACGCTCTTTAGCGTTTCAAATAAAAATTCGATATTTGTTCTCACTCTGATGAACGTCGAAATCCACGATATCCGCAAGCGTTGTAGAGACTAGTGACTTGTGAGAATGAGTTTGAGACGGAGAGAGTAAAGGGAGAATCGGGGGGAGGGGCAAGAGTAAGTCAAGCTAGAGCCGGGGGATGGTTGGAAACGACGCGGATGGAGAGAGAGTGAATCAGCACGCTTGGGGATGGAGGCCTTGCACTCGGGTCGTTAGAGCTCCTAATGAGACCCCTGTCTTTCTCTTTCCTTCTATCGTTCCTTCGTTCTATTTGTCTCTCTCGCAGTCGCTGCCACTACGGCTGCTGCTGCTTACTTGAACATCAGAACCACCCCCTACCCCTCTCCCGCCCCAAACGAGTCAGCCTTCTACTCTCCGCCGTTACTCTCGTCGTTCTACAAATGCTCGTTCGGCGTTCGGAGTACACCGAATTTTCGGCTGTTACGATGCAAGAAAATTGCTCTGTATCGGTTGATAAGAAAACTATTTTGACTTTTCGGGAGCTTGCGGGAACGACATGCTACGATAAGCAACAAAGACGCTCGAGTATTGCGATCCAGTTACAAGCGATCGTTGGGTGAACTTGCAATGCGGATTAATTGTCGTAAACTTCCAATGAACATAAAACCGTAAATACGCAACGAAATTCCAGTCGCACTGGAACTATTTCAAATGCATAACATTTCATTGAGAAATTTAAGAGTACTTTCCCTAACCTGCGGATAAGATGACCTGTTTTTTTAATAGAATTAATAAACCACCCGATGTTAAGGACTAGAGCCATGAAAGGATTTGTAGTTTTTCAGAACAACCGAAACATTAATTAATCAATTGATTAATAAGGTTGTCATTGGTGATTAAACCGACCGAATATATTAATAAATATCGAATAATGTGCATGCAATTTGATATCAGCAAGCTATTCAATCATTTTCTAATTGGACCTATCTTTCATTCCTGTTACCGAAAAAAAAGAACTCGGGCTATGTCATCCCGAAGGCATTATCCGACATTAGCCGGCAGTCGGCTGTGCTATCTCACCGTGAGGCACGTGTACCCATTATACGCGTGCTGTTTGGTTAATTGCGACACCTCGAAACACGCCAGTATTTCCGATTCTGGTGTGCGCTGCTGGTGTTAGCTTGTACACCACGCTCCGGCTCTCTGTCCCCACTCTCTCCGTGACTGGCCGTTTTCCCGTTGCAAGCCGGGCAGACGGAGTTAATGCCCTAATTGCTTAGCGTGCCGCGGGATGTGCGACCAGCGAGAATCCCGATAGTTGATGACCTGCGGTCATAGGAACTCCCTGCTTCACTACGTTACGAAAGATATATAGCCGTCAGACGAAATTATGCTCGATTCGCCGGCGAAGGACATCGGCATCTTGAAGATCGACAATTGTCGTTGTCTCCGGGAGGATTCGCGTCGAGGATCCAAAAGTAACGGAGGACAAAACGATTTGCGTTGTAATTCGAATATAGATAGGTTTCGATTGCCAATAAAGTCTGATACTGAACAAATTACAATATGTCCTTTGGTGCCGTTCAGGCAAAGCGTGTCCGGGAATAAGAAACAGCGAGAGGATCGGAGTCGAGGTATAGAAGAAAAGAGACCGGGACGAAGCCAATTGCGAGGGCAACCGGATAGACCCGTGGTACGCTCAAAACCTCCCCCTCTTCAAGATCGATACGCCCCGGTACCAGAACGCGCCCTACATCGGTTGTTTGCTATATATCCCAGGTTACAAAGTCGAATCGAGTTTCTTCATCAGACCGATTTCCGGCCTTTCCGGAAAATCGATACGACGAAACTCCTGTTTTTTATTCAATCCTCTGCACCTCGATTTGACACTTTGTTTACAGCAAATGGCGATGTTTAATCTTTAATTATAAACAACGCGATCGAAATTTCTAATCGGCCTCTTTTTTTCTCTCGAAAAAAGACACGAAGATAAATTTATAAATCTCCTGTAGAATATTTTTATCACCATTTTTATTAATAGTTTTGCTCTAAAGTTTGCAAACTCGCGAGACGGGCTCATTGAACGATAATTCTGTTGACGGCGACAGCGATGAACAGCTAAGGTTTAGCGCGAGGTTAATGTCCCTGTTGATACATACGCTGAGCTAACCGGCATTATTTTCCCGATATGTCCAATTCCCACACCACTCGGATTGTAAAGCCGGCGTCTGCTTGTCTTGTTGCTAATCGGAATACTAGCGAGTTTTCGCATTCATAATTTAGATGTATCTCGGTTTCCTTCATGCTCTGTCTATACCGCCAAGTCTGCCACGTACTGTCGGTGTTTTACCGATATTGATCGGAATATTCATTTCATTAATTCAATTCGTGTTAAACTTTCGCGACTTCATCGCGTTTTATCCAATATTTTCGAACCACTGTAATTTCGCTGAATTCAATCTGGTAGATCGATTTGTCCAATTCCAAACGCTCATCGGGCGATACTGGTTATGTTAGCCTGGCTCCTAATTACTATTCTACGTCGCGGCACATCATGATAAGCAATCAATAAATGAATAATAATAATACTCATGACAAGTAACACAATTTGTCTTTCGTATGACACGAGTACGAGAGACAAGTGCTGTCGGGTGATGGCTAACGACACGGAACGGCATCAATCACCGTTTCGCGTAAATGTGGAATCGAACTCTCGTAGAATATCCGATGAGATGCCCGAACTGTTACAGTCAGCAAACTCGGTGAGAGAGGTGTCGCAACAAGAGTTTCCGTCGATATCCCCCAAATGCAATAGCGATCACGTGGAGCCGCGGACCCCCTCGACGGGTTCCCGCCTACGGATCGTTGGCCGGATATATATATAGAACACGACGACATAAATACACGTATCGAGATTCGTGAAGGGCGGTCTGTGCCGAGTCTGCGGGGGCTCTTAGGCATCGTTGAGACCGATGAGGGAAATCGCACACGTGCCATAAATCCCACGGACGAGCGAGCGGGGTTTGGACTGCGAACGAGTGTGCTTTCCGCGGTGGGGATGAGAGAACGCGAGCTATACCGAGTAAAGGCGAAATAAAGAAAAACAGTCGCGCACTCAATCTCATCCATAGAAACGTATCGATTCTCGGGGAGTCTACCGCGGCGCGCGAAGGTATAACACAAGGGGAGAGAAGGAGCCTTCTCTTTATTCTCCTTCTGGTCTCTTTTTCAGCCGAAAAAAAGGGGGCAGCAACCGACTCAGCTCCGGTGTGGTTTCTCTAGTGCGTGTACGCGTAGCAAAGAAGATGAAGAGTGTACGGCGATATTCCTCTCGTCTCTATGGCACGGTGCAGCCGCTTGTGGGCGAACACGAGTGTACAAGTACAAGCCGGGCAAGCAAGCAAGCAAGCACAGAAGCTAGAACAGACACTCGACCCACCTCTACCCTTCGCTTTTCTCTTTTACCTCCCTATATATATTCGTCGGCTATACCTATGCAAATTCTCTGCCACTATGTGGCGGAGAATCGACGGGAGGAACCTTGCTGCGGGGTTACTATTTTTCGAGAGAGAAATACGAACGATAGGGACGAATGGATAGATGGATAAAGGAATAAAGAAAGGAACGGGCAATGAAGAGCGTGTATGCCTCTATGTGGCGCGATCGCTTTTTTGTCTTCTCATCATCTTGACTTTTCCTTTTTTTTTCTCGCTCTTCGGGATCATCGAATCCTTCGGGACGATATTGAGTCTCATCGTTTGATCCGGTAATATCGTCAACGTGAGCTACAACGAATTACCATATATAGAGCAGATACGTTGTCGAGCGAGAACCGAAAAAAAAACGAAAGAAAAAGCTCCAGAACGGCAAATACGTTTCGTGAAAAGCACGGAGTTAGTCGAATCGGGAGGGAATTACCATCCGCAAATTCTCCGCCATGAATTTCCATTCCCGAGTGGAGAATGAAAAAAAAAAAAAAAACGGTAAAATAATCAAACGGCTTAAAAAAAATTTGAGGTTCTTCTCGGTGGCGCTGATTTTCGCAAAGTCTTTTTCCATCATCGCCGACGTCATCAGCGGATACGTTTTATAGCGGGAACACCGCCGCGTGCTTTTCATCCTTCGGTTATACTATATTCGCTTGATGAAGAGCTCCACGACATAAAGCCCTGATGATCCGTTTCGCGGAAACGGCCCACCTACTCTATTGCCCCCTCATCCCCTCTTTGGGTACGGCGGCATGAGCGCTTAGATCGCGTCGCCAGCATCACTCCTCATATTTCCTCTTTGCCCTCTCTTTTCCCCTTTGCCACTGCCTTCGCTCCGGTATCGCAGCAGTGGTAGCGCGCGACTCCCTTTTCACAGCCTCGTTTCCCCGACGCTTTTTGACGAGAGCGCACTGAAGAAAAAAAAACAAAAAAAAAAAAAACAACCTCGCGCGAAAATATATTCTCTCTGAGCCTATGCAATTACACACAGCGCGCATTTTCCGCCTCCGTGCGCGGATAGAACCACCCAGGGGTGGTGTGCGGCGTCTATATAGCCCGAGTGGCTAGAATGTCGTGAAAACGAGCTCGAGCAAACATTAGAGACCGGGGCGTGTGCGTTCACGATGAGTTACTGCGTGACTGCCCTTTACACCGGAAACTCGAGAAATCAAGGAAGAAAAAAAAAGTCACGAAAAAAAAAAGAGAAATATACTGCTATAGAAGTACTTATAGGGAAGTGATTCGCTTAAAAATATTTTAGTGGCTGTGACGAAATAACGGAAAGTCTTTACATTACATCGGGACCCTTTACGACGTTGTCTTAATCTCCGATGTTTCTGCGTCCCGAGTCAGCCAGGATATATAGGTATAGACGAGACGGAGAAGATACTGGAATGGAGTATATAACACGGTACAGCTTCTCGATGGGTGACCCCCAAAATGCCACCGTCGCCGCTATCACCGCGTGCATAACTTTGTGCTCTCTTGGCTCTCTCCGCCGGAGTCCGGGGTATTGATCGCTATTCGTAGGAAGCACGACGGCAGAAGCTGCAATGGGGGTTTATTCGTAGTGGGTAGGCGGTGGGCAGAGAGGGGATGGGGGTTATAACGGTAGTGGTGAGGACGAGACCACATGGCGCGAGGTTCGGCTATACTCGCGAGCTTTCGGTCTCGTTCGCCGGGAAAACACAACTCTCCCCCCCTCCCCCTCCGCCGTTCCCCTCTGGCGCCCTTCCGCCGGTCGGGGATAGACCGTCGTCATACAGTCGCTCTTCTCTCGCCTCTGCTACTATCTCATTCTCACTTGCCTCAACTATATGTTATACCCGTATAACTCCTCTCTCACTCACCCCTGTTCTCTCTTCTCTTGGGTTCTTCGAGGGATTACCCCGCTATACAATATCTATCCGTCTATCTGTCTCGCTCGCACTCTTTACTCCCCCCGACTCCCCCTCCACTGTCTCTCGAGCAATTCCAAACATGGCGACCGGCACAGTCACGTGGTTCGTGAACTCATCCCCTCTTATTCTGCCTACCGGTCGACGAGCCTCCGAGGGATGATGCAGCAGCACGCTTTTCCTGTACCTTTTATTCTCGTTTTCTTCGAGAAAATTCTACCCACTTCGATGTACTAGGCTTTTTGTTTTTTCTATCGTACATACGCGATTCACGTGTCACACGACTCGTTTGACTATTTTTTTTCTACTCTACAAATGCCTTTCCTACGGAGAAACGAAACAAGGGCGATGAGTCACCTATGTATTTTCCTTATTCCCTCCAAGCGTTGGTTATCGCAATGGAAACTTTCTCACGGCGGATAACCAACGTTTGACCGGGGGTTCGCCGAACGAAGGAACGCTTTCCATTTATCCGATATTTTCTTTCTTTGCGGGAGCGAGGAGCGAGGTTCGAGTATCGTCATCGACACTCTTGGAGAACGGATAGGGGTATAGAACGTTTTCAAATAAGAGGAAGGAGAGGGAGTTTGGCGCAAGAGTTTCATTTTCTGTTTTTCTTCGATTCTTTTCAATGTACTTATACTATACTCTCCGGGTATAACTGGAAGACTTTGTGAGTGTATATGTATATACAAGGAATATATATATATATATATATATACATAGTATACAAGGATTCTTTTTCTTTAAACATCGCGAGAAGAGGAAAGAAACGAACGGATAGAAAACCCTTTTAGTCTGGACAATGGGACAATGCGAGGTTGCGGGCTCGGTTAACCTGGCGCAGTCCTCTCCCGTCTTACCGCCGTTTCGTCTCCTCTTCGCTCCATACTCTGTATCGGTCTCGTATCGCTTCATCGGCCCCGTGTATCTCCGGTTTTTCGGGCTATCCTCCGCGGACGATTGAGAAAAATGATAAAAGAAAAAATATGTGCAGAGGAAAAAAAAAGTGCACATACACTTCGACGATAAAAATAGTTGGCGGCATCTCGTCCGTGTAATATAGGATGGGTACAGCGATATGTCTCGTTGAGAGCGCGGAGTGAGCTCCCGCAGGACACCGTTCGAAATAAATGGACACGGCGAAACGCCACGATCAACGCGGAGCGCGCGAGTGTACGAACCGACGAAGAGGCTGACGTTGGCAGAAATGAGAAATTGCACCGGCATCCAAAAGCTTCAAACTATGCTATCCATATCTCCGTTGCGCTATATGTACACTCGATAACTCATTTTCTTCACAAGAAACTCCTCGAGCATTATAGTCACTGAACTGTATATAGAGGTATCTTCGATTCGAGTACTTTTCGAGACCAGTGCCTTACCGAGAGATAGTTTTTTTCTTCCATTGCTCATTCGTTCATCAAATCAACTGGGATATTTCTTGGAACGACTTTTGGGAATTGCAATGAAGAATGCACGGAATGAGCCCGAGCCGTCGTATATTAAAGTGTGGCAGTATAATTGAGAGTAAGGGAATAAGAAACTCTTCGAGGCCGCAAGTCTATACGCCCATATATATATATATATACACGACTGTAAATAAGTGAACGAGCATGAGCACAAGTTGTTCGAAGAACTGAACGAGCGAGGGGAAAGAGAGAAACGTAGCGACTTGATGTGCTTCGAATTCGAGACGAGAGAGGGATCGAAGGAGAGAGGTAATGGCTGTAATAAACGTTTTCCAAGGATCCTCTCTACCAGTCCTGGCAAAAGTCTCCACGCAAAAGTCAAACTGGAACGTCGCACTGGGGTCATTCTATACATAGTATTTCATACATATACACGTGTAGGTCTTGCTATGTATACATATTCTATCTAGCCATCGTTCTATGTATATGTAGATATCGTGCGGATGAGAAGTTTTACCGCTGCCACGATAAAGTTGTGAAGGAGTCGACCGAGAAGGCGAGGGGGGTCTAAAGGGTGCGAGTGGGTGGAAATAGAGGAAGGAAAGGAAACTGCGACCCCCGCTCGGGGACGCTTGCCGAGACTCGGGAGAAAGAAGTGGGATAGGAATCGAGCCGAATGAGAGACAAGCGACAGTGGAAAAGACAAGTTGAAAAAAAAGGAAGGTGCGCGGCGAGCCGTAAGGAAAATCGGAAGAGATAAGAAATAGCGAGAGGATGAGCGAAAGAAGATACGAATGCCACTCTATATATATTCCATCGTGTATATATCGCAACACAGATATATCTTTGTCATTGCTTGTCGTTCTAATGCCATTCGGAATGTTTCCGTTGTGTTGTTTATTTATTTATTTTTCATCGTTTGCGCAAGAGACCGTCGTGCACGATCGAACCTCTAAACGAAGCGTTAAAAAAAAAGAAAAACAACATCTCGTTCAACATCATCGACGGTTGCCGGCGAGATTCCCGTCGACGGTTTAATGTCGGAAGAGAATTCTATCCACGCGGGCCTATCCGGACTTCCGTCGATTCTCCGTGTCCCTCCCCCTCCTGCCCCGCGTTTGATGGTAGTCGTCGAACGCGAGCGCCGCGGCACACAGTGTCCCGAGCGAATGAACGAACCGAAAGTGATTGGACCGAGAGCGAGTCCAGCTTGAATTATTCATGCGCTTTTCTTTCGGGGTCTAAATCCATTTTGGTACGAGCAATTTGCGACTAGGAGGAGAGAAGTGGAGACAAGAACGTAAAAAAAAGAGGAAGAGTATTGAGTACCTTCGACAAACGAGAGAGCGGGAGGCTACACTGCTGTATCCACGACGGGGGCGAAAGTGTACGTTTTAGGCCTCTCGACTAGTTTACATCTCGTCGAGCCTCGGTGACTCCTTTCCCACCTTACGTCTCTACCCATCTTCAATCCTCTCTCTCTTTCGCTCCCTTGCGCGCCGTATTATGCACTCCGGCTTTCGACTTCCAAACTAACACGACGGGGTACCTACTGACTTTTCGAGATAAGTGCGGCGCGTAGTCAGCAGGAAGTCCGGCGAGTTACGATAAGCTCTATCACCCGCGTATATATAGCGTAGTAGTATTCCTTGGGTACATAGCATTAAAGGTACCAAGGAATCATCTACCGTAGGCATGAAGCACCTATACGCGTGCACTTGCATTTACGCGGTATAGATATAAATGCATATATATATATTTATATAGATATGTATATGTCTCTGAAGGTGTCACGTGCAGGTTAAAGCGTGACCCGTTTAGTGCTCGTAAGGTCATGACACGAACAACGCGACGACTGCGCCAACCGTGTTCTCCCTTGAATTGCCCTCTCTCTCTTTCTCTGTCGTTCTGACACTCTCTCTCGCGCTCTCTCTCGCCACGGTGTAGTGACTTTAATAGCCATCCTCTCGCACCTGTACGATACTTTTTATTGTTTTTTTTTACTCTCTACGTACCGACTCTTTTCACCCTCTTCCACCGTGCCGAACGACCTTGCCAGATCCGAGTTTACCTTCTACACTGACTCTTTGCGTTGGGGTAATAAAAAAATATAAACCATTTCCCTTCTGGTTTCTCCTCGTTTCTCCACCCACGCGCGTCCGCGCGATATCTCGCGTTGCCCTTTTTATCTCGAAAAACACTTCGATATTATCCTTATCCCGCGCCCACGAGGCTTTCTATCGAAACAAATTGGTGCGAATAATAGGTAATTACAGAAAAAAATTCGGCCTACGAATTCGCATACCGTCGAAGCGAAACTGGTAAGCAATTTTAGAAAATCGAGATAACGCCAACCGCATCGATGCATATTCATTTTTTACACGATCCCCATGCGGAGCCAAAAAAAATGTAAAAATAAAATTTACATTTTTTCCCACGGCCACCAGATACACTGGTTTGAATCCAACGCACACGCAGGATTGATTACAATATATCTATTTCCAAATATTATTTTACGTTATTCAACATTTTTTCGTTCGCCTCCGATGCCGCTATTGAAGCTTTTGTGCATACATATCTGAAAACAGTGTGTTGAAATTCCGAACAACTCTTTGCAATATAACGAAAAATTCGGTAACGCTAATTTTGTTTTTTTTTTTCGAGAGTAAATTGCAATTTCAGTGGCAACACTGTTTCAATTTTCGATTAATGCACGATGATTGCCAGTTTTCTATGTTCGAGTGAACTAATGTTGATAATATTCTTTACAGTGTCATCGTTCTTTGTAATAAAGACCCATCGATATCAAACAAAACAATTGGCGATTGAACGGAGCACACTGCGGCATCGATTGCTAACGATTATGGTTAATTATCGTTCATTTGTTGTTGACTTACGATGGGACTTACCTAGCTGGACATACATCTTCGGCCTGACGTTCTCCTGCCATGCGGCGAGCCCGTAGCCGAGCATGGCGACCACGCACCAGCACAGTACGTGGACATTGACGACGGTCGGTTGCTGCATCTCGAACGTAACTTCTTTAAATTCGATCGCACGTGTGTATTTCGTCAGGAGGGTAGCCGCGGGGCACGGAAATGCCGCGACGCCACGGTTAACACTCACACAACTTCACTGGCAAACACAAGCACAATAAAAAATAAAAAAAAATAAAAAAAAAAACAAAAAATCACACGGTAACTTGGCACTGACCAACGCCAGAGTGTCAATGGTTTTTATACGTGTATGCGTCTAAAACGTATACGTATGACCTTCACAACTCGCGTGGACGTTGAGACGAAAGGGTCAAACGAATAGGATCGAAGAACGGGGAAGGGAAGGACGAGTGGCCGACTCGTTCCTTCGTCAGCGAGTCACGAGTTCGTGTATTCGCGATTATTCCCGTTTACGATAACGACGTCGCCTGCGCGCACAAAGCCAGCGAATTGTTTTATATCCCCGAAAAAAAGAAACTCTCTTCTCTCCGCGTAGAAATTCGATACGCGAAGCCGTGTTCGACTTCTCACTTGAGGAGCGCCGACGTCATCGTTTCCAAGCTCCGCATAGAGATATCGGGCTGGCACGTGTTTGCACCGCTGCCGCGCGAGTTGACGAACTTCGCGTCGATGATTATGTTAACGCTGGCTATTGGGATTAGCCGAGGGTTAAGATTCGCTCGACGATTGGCATTCATATCGGTGACAGTGTCGATAACGCGTTATTCCTCGCGTTAACTTTGTTCTTCTCGTTCACTTTTGGTTTCTTGGTAGAGCCTCGGTGAGTCTTGGAACGATATTGGAACTCTTGCTGTTGGCATACAACGTGCCCACGAACGTGGCAACGCGAGGTTCCCGACCGATTGCGCTGATGAGTATAATGCAAGTGTGTGCGTAGCCAACTTCAGCGGTTTTTTTTTCCTTTTCCTTCTCCTTGTTCTACGTTAATTCACGCAATCCACGTCCCGACTGCTGGGGAGACGCTCGGACTCGCGGCGTACTGCCGAGCCGCTGGTTACCGTAGCGATCACCGCCAGCCAGCAGCTGGCCACGAAACACCCACGCTGACGCACATACACACACACTCACACGCACTCACGCACGCACACACGCACACACAATAACGCACCCTTCGTCCACCAGACGAGAGGATTCTGCGGCGTGGCGAGGGAGGAAGTAGGACTATAGTCGTCTGTCGGCCTCGTGCGTGTGCGCGCTTTTCTCTCCTCGTCTCCCTTTTTCCTCGTTATATATATACATGTATATATCTATGTATATATATAGATTTCCTCTTTCTCTCGCGTCTCGCCGATGTACCGAGGGAAAAAGACAACTGGGGTGAGTGCTCTCTCGGTCGCGTGGGAGGACTAAAACTGGATAATAAAAAAGGGAGGACGAGAGAGAGGCGTGTGGCGCTACAGGGAAAACGCGAAGGGCCGAGCGAACGGGACTCGACGGTGGAAACGTTGAGACACGCCGAGGAAGGATCGAAGAGAAAAACTAGGGAGGACTTTTTTTTTCGTTGGCAAAAGGGAACCGCCGGAGAGACAACAGGGAGGCGGGAGAGGGTCGATGGAAAGGGGTAAAATCCTCGATGACAACGGACGCACCGAACGCGGGCGAGGGAGCTTGCGCGCGAAATTTTTGGCGACCGATCGCGCTCGCGATTTTTCCTATGGATCTTCCTCTCACGCTGGCGAAATTTCCTCCTTGCGTTTGTGTACTTGATTCTCGTGTCGATAGCACGCGGCGCTCATCGGGTCGTCCGTTCTACGGCCGCAACGGCAGCAACCTGAAAAATCAGAATCGAGCATAATGTAATCAGTATGCATCCGTGTTAGCGAGGAAAATTGTGATACGATGCACGAGAAGACAGAGAGTGGAGAGAGGGCGAGGTTGGATAAAAATTGAGGTCATTCCGCGGGTAAGCCGGGAATTTAAAGTTTCGTGGAAACTAGCTAGACTTTTTTTTTTGTTTCAGAACTTTTGTAGATTAACATTGCATATTTTCTATCCGCGATGGCTTGGCCGTGTCGATGATGCATGTAACAAAATTATAATATTCGAAATACATCGACTGTTAAGAGATAGGTCGACTCACGGTTGAAACACATCGCTTTACATGTTAAATGGTTTTAAATGTTAAAATAGATAGAAGGATAAATCCATTGGTACCGATTTCCCAAGCTAAAATAGTGCGGTATGGACGCGAGAGGATCAGACCAATGTTAAAACACACCGTGTGGAATGGAGTGGGCGGTCGAACCGCGGGTATACGCTCTATCGTGTATTCCCAATATTTGCCCTAGAATGGCTACAAAATTATCTCTATGTGCCGCGCTCATTGGGAGAATACATTCAATAGAAAATACGAGTCACGCTCGTACACTCGACGAGTATACAGAGCGGTCGGTAGTGAAACGAATTTCGGAGTGGGAGCATGTCGACGACAAGAAGATAACACGTTGATTCGTCTAATAACTCTCGAATGCAAACATCCCTGTGATTGTTCGAATTCTATACGATTCCGGTATTTTCAGAGACAATTTGCGTAGCTATGCCCACACGGAGATTGACTCGTACTACTTGAATCCGCGGGAAGCTAGTAACTTAAATCTATGAGAAAAACGCGTAAAATCTACAAAATTACGTTATTTCATATGTAATGAAAATACTTGAACGACTTGTAACTACTTCTTTCAAAAAACTAAAAACGGTTGCTCCGTTTGATTAAAATGAGTAAATTTAATGTAAAAATGTAGAAAATTGATCAAAAATATGATTTTTGTATATCTTTACGGAAACCAGAATCAAAATATATCCGTAATATATCATCTCTCGGCGAAAACATATTGCATGTTCGTATATTTTCGATATATTTCTTTTGATGTCGGTAGTCGGCGGCTTTTTCCACTTTGAATTGGATTGAATTATATGAACGGTTTGGCTTGCATTATTAGGAAAAAAGAGTCACATTGTAGACGGTTTCCATTCGTATTTCGGAACACAAGTGCGTCCCTCAAACGGTTATTAACGAGAAAACACGCGAATAGCAAGAAAATGTGGGTGCGGCCTCTAACGCGATTCTAGATTCATAATATTATGATACTTGTATAATGAGCTTTATAGTTTGCTTTTGAGGGTTTGTCATTCAATGGAGATAACGGACAAACGGTTGAGAGAGAAGACAAGACGGGGGTATGGTGAGGGGCAGTAGTAACGAGTAGAATCCAAGGCCAGTATCCAATTAAGATTCATCGTTCAAATGCAGCACGCTATGACGCTCAATTCGTAATAGCAGTGCGGGTATAGTGGCGGAGAGCAGCACAGCCCCCGAGGCCACGAGGCATCGAATTCTCGGGGGGGATTCGTTCGCGAGAAAATGGTTTGTGCACCAGCAGCGGCACCAGGAACGCGATGCCAGAGAGCAAAAGCACAGGCCATTAATCGAGCGATGAACGCCATCTCCGCAAATATATATATACGTGTGACTGAGCGAATGTCCGTCACGAGATCTATGAGACTTTTCACGAATATAATACGCTCTAGCAGTCGACTTCTCTACGTATATATATGTATGCACGATTCAACTCCATACAATATCAATTTCGCAACAATAACGTTCACGCAACGTCTGCAACAACGCGAATGAAAACGTTGGCCGGTAAGTTTCGACAAATTTGCCCCGCGCGAGAAACTTTGACGAGAATTGAAATATAAAGGGAAGAAAAAAGAGAAGGGAGGCGAAGTTAAAGTACATCCAATGAAGGTATATAAACTACGATTAAAATTAATTTTTTCTTTCGATAAAAGTTCAAGAGTTTGAGCTGACTGGCTGGTTGCTCGTCTCGTTCTCGGATATTAGAGAGCGACTTTTTTCCGGGGTTCGGGCGGGGGGAGGCAACGAAAACGAAGCGAAACGGCCGAGTCGAACGGGCGGGAAAGAGGTATAGAAGTGTATAGTAGAAAAGTTGAGGCGATCTCCTCCCCTCTGCCCCCCTTCGACTCCCAGTGGAAGAGTCGAATCGTTCGCGGAAGAGACTACTTCATCGTAGACCGTTCGGCGTCCCCGGTGGTGGCTCGATTTTTCGCGCGTGCTAGCGGGGCGTTCAACGGATTCGAACGGGAACGCGACGCTAGGAGGAAGAGGTGCCGCGACGTGAGAGAGCACCGACAGCGCATAGAATACACATAGCCGCACACGCACGGTGGACGAGCATAGGACACGAAGAGAGACACACACAAACATACACACGTAGAGAGTGAGACAGGAAGGCCGCGAGTGAGCCAGAGAGAGTAGTCCAGGGATCAATAGCCGAACAACGGGGAAACCTCGGTTGGGAAACGTCGGGAATGCGGTCGGCTGTACCAGACCGGCGAACCCGAAAGTGCTACGTTGCACAAGTATATCTCTACGCACGCAGTCGGGCCACTGAAGCCCGAACGAGAGAGACTGGGTATTAGCGCCCAATGTTGAGAACATTAGTTTTAACACCAACCCCGACCGGCGAAATGCAACACAGCTCCGCCAAACTTTACGCATCTGTACGAACCAACGCTCGCTGTGTCTTTGTTTTTTTAGAGTAAACGTGAACGAAAAAAAAAAGCGATACCGAAACTCAAAAACAAAAGAGTCGAAGAGATTTACATGGGTACACTATGTAACTGGATTTTCTCTTCGCGGATTAATTTCGAAAACATTAGTTTCATGCCCGACGCAAGATGCAATGCAGTTCGTTAAACTCGCCTCGTTTGTTCAGATTTGCGTAGTAGTTTCGTTTTTGATATACAAAAAAAAAAAAGAATTCATAAAGCTCGCAAATAAAACGTACGAACAGATTTGCATAGTTGAATAATGCTCCCCTATAGTGAAGGTATATAATCATAATTTTTATGCCCAAGAGGCCGAATGTAGGGAATGGACGGAGCGAGTGTAGGCTTAGAGTGAAACATTCGTCTAGTTCATTCGTACGATAGGATTACGGAGACTGGCGACAGGGATTTTACGTATTATTTTTTTTCGTATCAGCCGGAGTCACACACAACACACACGCGCCAACGCGAAACGACGAGAAGGGATGATATGTGTCCGGGGCGAAGTTGCAAAAATAAAAGGATTAAGAGACTATACCTATGTTCGAAATAACAATGCCGCTGTGTGATACCTTGTCCGCTGACTCGGATATTCTCGGATATCGCTGTTACACGGAAACGGGCTAAAAAGAAAAAAAAAAGAATAGGTTTTTTTTAATTGCAACAAGTCTCATTTCACGTAGAGCAACCTACGCGCAGTTATCCCATCGACAGAGAAAATACGAAAAATACATCACCGGCCGCGTTGTAATTCTTAAGTTCAAAGTCAAAGGGGAACAAGAAGCACCGGTATAGGATGTTCTGTGATATTCCAAGAAACGTAATAAGGAAGCTCTTTCGGTTCCGAGAAATATAAATTATTTTCCTTGCCGTAGCGTAACCACGCAGGGTCCCTTTTCTCTTTGCTTCCTTCTTCCCCCCCAGAGAAAAGAACACAACTCTCGTCGCTTCTCTCGCCTTTAATGCGTACAGGAAGACTTTTCTTTTTTTTTTGCTTTTTTTTCCCACGGAGCTTCACTGTACGTTCTGTCTCCGCTAGCTTCGAGCTTTCCATTGCTTCTGCGGAAAAGAGCACCGGGAAACCTTACGACTAAAAAAAAGGACAGTGGAATCGAGCCGCGAGATAACGAATATACTAAAATTGTATAAAAATTCAATGAGGGACACGCGTTTCAGCGAAATTTGTACGAACGTTCCTCCGTACATGAGAGAAGATAAAATACAGAAAAGGAAAGAGAGAAAAGCGAAACGAATCGAAGAATGAGACTCGACGGGAACGAACGAACGGGAGATACAGAAAGTGTGGAGAACTCCTGAATATACATTCCCTCGTGAGTCATCGACGGGAGAAACAAGGAGATAACGAGAGGGACAGAGAGAACAGGACGAGGGTGTGGCGCAGTGTCGCGCGGCGTGCTAGCAATACACACGTCATCTCGGGCGTACATCGAGCCGCCACGCAGCGAACGAGCAAGCAAGGGCAGTCGAGAACAGCAGCAGGAGAAACGAATGGATGCGTGCGGTGAGCGCTGCACTCGTGAATGAATAATGCATTTAATAAGTTGTCCCCCTACCCCCGCCGTAACGTTCAGTCGTCAGACTCACCGCGTGAACATTCGACAAACGTGGAAATAACGATAATTAAAAAAAGCCCTTCCATTCCCGTTGAAACTCCGAACGGGCAGACCAGCTTTTCCCGTCGTTCCATGTACGCGCATATACGTCTCGAAAATAGATGAGAAGTACGTTACGTTTGCCGAAACGACGAGGTGCAAATAACTTATGATAAATTATTAACGCATCGAGATCAACTTTTCATTAAAAGCCAAACTATTATCCGAATGGAAGAGTGAACAAAGGGGAAAAAAGAACAGAAACGTTATACATTGCATTACATTAGATTAATTACGAAATTACGGTTTTTAATTAACGTCATTCAAAATGAATTAAATGAACAATCGTTCTCCGCAAATATTGAGAGTAACAATGATTTTCTGCCGACAGGTCACAGCGAGCTGTGGAACGTACGGAATCGACGAAAAAAAATTGATGCGAAAATGTAAATTGACACGGGTGCGCACTTGGCGAAGTGTAAGTGGAGCTTCCGCGATCCTCTCGGACACGCCACTTCTTCTTCTTCCTCCGCTTCTCTCGCGAGCGTCGTAAACCGTATGGCCCCGAGATAGGTTAAGGGTATATATATCCCTATGTGGATAAAGTGGATAGTGTATGGCATATAAATTCGACGTTTCGAAAAATTTTACAACTACCGTAGCATGTAGGGATCTATGTGCCTCGATATACATGTATGTACGCATATGCAGTAATATATGCGTCGTGGCTAAAATTCGAGAGTGCAGAAGAAACGAGTGCATGGCCCTCGTGGGGGCGCCCGCGCAGTGTTCGTACCTCGGGCTCTCCCATGGCCCATACCTGCACGCGCTGTATGTATGTATGTATTTCTATCGTACGGTTACCGTTCCATAGCAAGCCGTATTGCGCTATAGGGAGGAAAAGCTTCGTAGCTGCTGTTGCCGCGTATTATACGCGTTTCTTGGTCCGCCATGACATTCAATGGAAGTCGGAACTGTTGTCCACACACATACGTGCGTAACACGTAGAGGGTACAAATTCGTGGGACTCCACGAGAAGCAGCAGCGCTTGCTCTCGTGCCGAGGGCTAGCTATTTCGGCGTACGGTTTTGTACTTGTGTAATACATACATGTATATACCTATACGTACATATATCGGGAATGCTACTCGACTAGCTACTCGTGTGTACAATCTGAAATGAGGAATAAAGGTATAACCGAAAGAGAGAGAGAAGACGAGAGAGGAAGGATCGTGCAAGGCGGTTTCGGTTACTGTGTGGCACAGAATTCGTAAACGAGACGATTCCAGCCCGTGCCAGTAACGAGCGCCAGCTTCCGGTAACGATAAATACCCGCCCGTCCCGTTTCTAATACGTTCGTAAACACTAGCAAGAAAAGTCTAAACTTGGAAGCTGCTTTACGCCAATTAACACAGTCAAGAAATGATTTCTATGATTGTTAGAACTAGATACGTCGCACCCAACTATTCTTTTCGGGTTATTTCATATGGACAATGAAAATGATTATATTAAGCTACGACGATGTTCGGACTCTACCTATCCATTAGCGGATCTTGACGTTACGACGGCAAACACGATGAATCATTAATTTTCCGAATAAAAAAAGAAGCCGTAATGAAGGAAATAATAATAGAATAAAGCTGTAAGGTTGTTGCTTTTTTTTTCTTAGTCTCGCGTTGTTGTCAACGACTGCTGATTCTATTTTTTGCCGTCGCTTGCAGAGCAACATCGATTGGTGTGTACAACGTATGTTCGTGTGCGAGTATTATCGTGTACGCTCTGCCGCTGTACCGAGAGTACGTATATTATGTATACATGGAGACCCCGTTGGCCGTGGGTAGGGTCAAACAACGCTTTCGCCGCATTCGCGGCTTCTATGCTGTATAGTCAACACGGTGGATATAGGTAGAGAACCTACGGATGTTTATATAGTACGGCAGGGGGCGAATTGTGAGGCGATAGGGAAGGGAAGGAAGCGGACGGGGCAATCGATCGAAAGGTACGGAATATCGACGGGACACGGTACTACGGTTCAGCCTATCCATATACATCGATATAGTGGGCGTGAGCATATTTACCAAAGGAAAAACCTTAATATCGCAGTTATAAAGCACTGTTTCGACATTAAAAAAAGTCTCTAATGAAAAAAAAAAAGAGTTTCAGCAATTGAATATAATTTTTCGCCATGAAATCGTCGGAAGTTAACAATCGTGGCGATAAAAAATCATCGTTTCAAATGTTAATCTATAACAACGGTTAAGTACCAGCTGATTGAAAGAATCCAGCTAATGTTGTTTCTAGAAAGCAGTAATTATTCATGGGTGTTGGATTGATAGACACGGATATGTTGAGAGATGAAGTAATTTAAATTAAAAAATTCTACGTGATTACCTCGGAATGATGGAAGTTATAAAAATTTCACCGATGAAGGTATCTGTTAGAATAACTCACGTACCATTTGATCGAAAATTGTCTTCGCTATTATAGTTTCATCTTTCAATGTTGGCAACTTTTCCATAAAACAGACTAAGCCTATAAATTTCGTTTTATAAGAAGTGAAGGAACTTGATAACACTCTGTCGTTTCTCTTTGTCGTACCTGAGAAGATAAATCAAGACGCATCTTGTCACTATCGCTGAATTCTTTGATATCAATGGGGCCGGTATTAGTCTGTGCCCGGACAAATTTATGTGTTATATTGATCAACGATATATATCGATGTTGGTAACGTAAGGATGTAGAACATGGATGTAGAGCCCGACGCGTGTCCCATGGCGTCGCGCGAGCTCTGCAAACCTTGGAGTTTCGGTAGGAAACGAGTTAGTACCTAGTCGTCAGTAGTGGTAGTCGGGACTACAGCCGAAGCTTTAGGAGAGCGCAACACAGAGATATGGACTGATCGTGCTACCCCACGTGTAGCCTACTTAGCTCGAACCAAATCGCCCAGTTTGGGCGATTGTCGTTTCCTACGGCAAACGTTATTTGCATGTATATACAAACGGAACGTATCAATGTGTACTCTATCGCAATGTATATAAATATACACTCTATATATAGATATTCGAAGGAACGACTGTGGAACACAGTGTCCACACGCAAGATCAAGCTTTCTTTCATTTTTTTTTATGTATTTTTATTATCACGATATCAGGAAAGCGTGCGGAGCAAAGATCAATTTTAGCAACTACGCTACATTTACAGTGGCCCGGTACTCCGCACGCAACAATTGGCCAACTACCTACGTAATACTCTCGCTATTTTTAGTTCGATCTTTATCGCGCTCTCGTTCACAGGATTGAAGTGCAAACTTTGTTTTTTTTTTTCTTTTTCTAGTAAAATATAAACTCTGCCGCGAGAGATTTTTTTTCGTTTCTAACAATTCGCCAAAGTGTTTGACCTCTTTCATTCGCTCTTTGGTTCCCGTTTCGTTCACTGATTTTCGAAACCCATTTACCCTCGTTCTCTTTAGCCGGCGAACGAGGCGCACTAGCACATTCATTGTAAATCAACGCACTCGGCATTACAGAGAGGAATGGCATCAGCAAATACTGTAACGCGAATAGCCGGTAGGGTCAGTGTGGATGCAGCAGTGGGAAACCGAATGCGTCGGTCACAGCACGCGAGCACGTCAATCTTCCTTGACTGCGAATGTGTGTGAGTTGTTTTGGCGAATTTGTATCTCTCGTTCCTGTAGACCGTCGGGCATAGGAAGATTGGTCTAAATGGAATAGTACCACGGAATGGGCATTTTTTTTGTACGCTCTCTGACATTGCCTTTGTAAAGTTGTCGCTAACGGCTATTACAAAAAAAAATAGTTTTCTCCTGTATCGTGCAACCGGAACGTTCCGTGAATGCCTCAAAGTCGACATAGTTACTGTTGACCGTATAGTTTTTTAGGTTTTGTAGTTAATTTCTTTTTCGTCGCTTTTGAAATAAAGTAATAATCAAGGTCCATTGAAATGCCGAGTGCTGGCATTTTTTTCATCTTTTTTCTTCGAAAAAAAAACTTTCTCGTGGTTTCGCTGAAAGATAACATTCATGAAATATCGAACGTGATTAAAAAAAAAAAGGGTAATTCGCGGAAACGTTTTTGTTTTTGAGCCATCAACGGGTGTGAAAGCACGAAGAAAAAAGGAGCGGGGTAAAAACCTTTTTGAAATGAAAATAGTACTAGCATTGATGAAAAAACCGATATAGCGATATCATGGTCGAATCAATAGTTCACTCGAATAGTATTTCTTTCTACGTTACCCAAAATACCACTGTTTCTCTGTGAACTTTTTACAATTACAATGGACGACTTTTTTTTTTTTGTATATATTATGCACGAACGTCGCAAAGCATTGAGAAATCTTTCGCATGGCGAAAGCTTGTGCTCGTCTCACCCGCGACGTTCGTGCATATGGCCGAGAAGAGCCCGGCAGTCCCGAAGAAGCAAATGTTATTTACGAGAAGGAATGGGAGAGAGAGAACTGGAAGAACGTTGTGAGAATGCGTGAAGTGTATAGAAACGAAGGAAGATAGACGTCTGAGCATTGAGTTCCTTGGGCACGGTGGCGTTTCCGATTGAAATTCCCTCTGTACCAATCAAATCCCTATTTTCCGGTCGACTCTTGGCATGCGACGGCGATGGGCAATGTGCAGGCAACGAAGGAGAAGGCGCACGAAGGAAGGAAGGAGTTTTCTATCTTTCTCCACTCCCCTCACTCTCTTTCTCTCTCTCCGTCTCGCCCCACTGTGCGCGAGAGAAACTACACAGAACCGTCCAACGACGGATGAGAATCGCCGAGGACGTTAAAGCGTTGGGCTCTCATCGTCGAGAGAAACGAGACTCGAGTTCCTCGGTCGGTGGCATAGTCGGAAAACGACCGATACCGGGGACAGGCGAATCCACCCTCTCGACGTGTCGCTCTAGACACACGAGCGCCCGCGCGACCAGAGACATCCCGTCGTCGTCAGTAGATAGAGAGAGAGAAAGAGAGAGAGACTCTTATACGAGAATTCCATGAACGGATAGGCGAGACGAAACGAAACACGAAGCAACGGTGAGGGACAGAGAGAATGGAGAAACCTGACAAATTAATCTTGACTCGGGAAAAATCTCGAAACAGAGAAAAAAACGGAAAGAAAAAAAAAAATAGAAGAAACCGAATGAGAAGAACAGAGAGAAAGGAAATCCTTCGAGTGTGCGTGCGTACGGAGAAATCCGCATTGCGGTCTAACGTTGGAAGCTACCCGAGTAGAATTTTTCCTCGGTACAAGTACACCACGGGCTCCGCGTACATGAATGTATGTAGAGCGATTTTGCATATTTCATAGAGAAAAGCTCTGTTTCTTCGCGATCAATGATACCGAAGGATTTCATCCTTTTGGCATTCGTATACGTATATGTATCATTGTTATTATGAATTTGTTTTTTCGATCCATTGGAAAGAGGAAGTTTAATGTAAATGCGAGATGGAAATGGTGGACGCGAGAGCGAGGGCGGAGTTGCTAGAATAATAATTCAGAATTGCGGCCACGGAGAAAGAAACAAGAGAGGCGGGAGAGACGGACGAAGGAACGATCAAGGGACTAAGAGTTGAAAAATGTCTCACGCGAGCTTCAACAAATTCAGCGTGTAATTCCCGTCGCAATTAATTTACACTCGGGAAAAGTAATAAAGGCAGAAGAACAAGAAGGGAAAGATTGAAGCGTCTGGGGTACGAGTAAAAAGAGAGCAGACCCATCAATTAAATACATCAAGTGACCCGGCTTTCTTCTCTGTTTACCGTAACGCGGGAGCTCCGCGTGTCCATACCATTCCGCGATAGAATTTATTCGTAAACAAAATTGCTCGAACCCACCGAACGAGAGTCAATCCGATCAATCAAACTTGTCGTAATTATTTTTTGAAATTTTACCTTCCCCGCATAGCAACTAACGATACGCGGCGTGTAATTTTGTCGATTTCACTGAGAACACCGATCATTAATGCCTCATTAGCTCGATGTTATTCATCAAAATATGGACGCTTTTTGCTCATCGAAAAAAAAAAAAGTTTTTAGTTCGATCGCGTTTTCTCATCCGTTCTCAATTTTCCCTCTCCGTTGGTTCTTATTTTCTCCCTCCGGTCTGCTATTGGTACATACGAAAGCCGCCGTAGAGTAGTTGTTGCAAAGAGATGCGATGAAATATAAATTCTGCCTCCGGCGGAAATTGTCACGCTACTCTTGGGGCGGTAGGAGAAAACGTGCGCCAGGCCAAAGTGTTTCTGGCTTTACGGTGACAAGATTGCTGCTCGTACCCCCTTCCCCCCCACGCACACACAGAGGTCTCTACAAATAAAGCTGAAACTTGGAGGTACTACGAGACAAAACTACGTGTGTGCGTGCGTGCCGAGTGTTTCTCGACTTCTCACTCACTCTCTCTCTCTCTCCCTCTCTCTTGGATACCATGCCCCGCGCGGCCTCTCGTAGTGTGTAGCACATCCCGTAGTGGTACACACAGAGTAGTTGTATATTCAGCAACATCGTCGTCGTCGTTGAATTAGATTCACCGCATTGCACCAACGCGAATGTGCCGCTCAACAATCACGACCAATGGAAACACGATGGACTCGCACTGTCTTTCCATTAATCTCCATCGGCACGCGTCGTCTGGCGCACGACGAACGGTACGTGACGATTCAACCCCCGGCTTTTCATCAATGCATCCTTTTCTGTGCGCGGCATTTTATTCCGCGGCCCTATCCACCGCAACCGTCAACCCTCGCCTTGGCAACGATACTTTACTTACAACGATGCGCGACAATATCGAAGCCCCTCGGGAGGGGTGGGGGCTTGGATATTCGATGCAAATGCCCCATCAATACTTATCGCTCACTCTTATGTCCTGTCGTTATCGCGCGCTCCAGAGGAAAAAAAAATAGAAACGAAAAATGAAACAGGAGACATAACAATCGCGTCGATCGATTGGCTGGCGATCGAACAACGTCGTGTCTCTCGTGCGGACAGAAAATAACTATCAATAATATTAATGAAGTTTCGATACAGCGCCCGTCCATTTCGTTCCAATGAGCACGAATAACACATTAATTGAATTACAATGGAATAACGTCCTTACTGAGGAATCGGTGAAAATATTGGCGATCAGTTCTGTTCGTAAAACTTCGAAATGATACAAGCTCGCATTAATTTTTTCCCCGTAAAAACGGAAATATTAAAAGAATCGCGATGGAACAACGTCGATATTATCGAGTAGACGAAAATTGGCGAAGTTCGATAGTTTTTACGAGTATTGTGCATATTCTCCGTTAAAGTTATAACAAAAGGGCTCATTATCAACTTCTGGGCAAATAACGATGATGCCTACGATTTCGAATACGCTTAGTTTCTTATGGATCGATTATATTATAGAAACCGCTATCCGCTATTGTATATTTCATAGCAAAAGGCAATTATATTTATATTACGTTTGCATGCGAATGCGCTTCGATAGGATCTTTGCATGGTATCGTGAGAGGGGGAAGGTGAGACGAGGTCGAGGATCCGCGAACAAAATAATTGGCCTTGTTCAATCGAAGAATAGTGCCGGTATTTGTAACACGTGAGGAAAAATTCGCTCCGCAATAGCGTCGTCGAATCGACTGAAAGGACTCAGGATGCTTGAATATTAATCGAACGGGGGGAGGTGAGCCGAGGTGAGCTGGTGAGACATGATGCAGCGAGCTCGAGACACGAAATATAATCGTAAAATCCCCTCGATTCCGGTTGCTCTTTGCATTTCCCTCGATTCCTGATGAAATCACGAGTCAGGAAAGTGAGAGGAAATCGCATCAATCATCGACGAGGCAGAGGGAAGGGGAGTCTCTTATCGATTGAAAGATTCGTCGAATTTATGCCCAAGTCACCGCGGAATCTCCGTAAATTTTAAATGTCGCCCAATCCCTTAATATTATTTTAATATTATTTTATTTAATTGTTGCTCAACGCGAGTGAGAATAATGAGCATGCGGGTTATTCTGAGAAAATTGCATAATTTATCGCCGTGCACATTGGGCGATTGATATTGGAGGTCACAAGACGACGTGATGCCCCTTGACCGCAAAGAGCGCTGAGAAATGAATGAACAGTAGAGAGAGATCCATAGGGGCTAACAGCGTAGTTGGCCGAAGTGTATGGGACTTTTTTTACGCATTGGCTCTCAGCCGCACATCCGGACGAACAAGACCCATAGTAAAAAATGATTCGAGCGTTATATCGTGATGTTTTTTTGTGTGGCCATTCCTCTTCACACTATCGGAATGTTAACCCTGAAGATTCGTATCGGCATCGAAAAAGCATTTGTTTTCGCGCACGAAGACGTTCGGTCTTTGTTTTCTAATGATATATATCTGTATGTATGTGATTAGCGGAAAATTATACAACGATCGAGCGAACGAGGTGAAAGGGGCCGCGGATAAGACGTAGGAGAGGCAATGAGACTGAAAGATATGCACGAATGAGAAAAGCTTCGTTGGGTAACCTATATTGAACTCGGAACAAGGGTAATGAACCTTGGGGGGAAGGTGGGGGGGAGCATCGTCGAGTTGCGTTTACGAGAAATCCTTCGAACGATATATATACAAATAGTAACGAAATTCGTTGCGATATTGCGGAAATGTGAATAATGCGGATTCGTGAATAATGAAAAAAAAAATGAATGTAACTAACCGCAATGCAGTAGCTTCCAAGCCAGAAACATGCAGGACTTCCCTCCGTCGAGAGAGTCGTGAAACGAGGGTTGAAGGGGGTTGCTGTCTGTGACAAGAACCACCGCATAACCAACGGGCTCCTTTATATCACCATATTAGACGAGAACGAGCACTTATTCACGTTTCACACGAGTTTCCGCACGTTACCGGTGCACAAATGTATTTATCCCGTTGTCCCCGGTCCACAGCTCGCGACTATCGTTCACGACGGGAAAAAAATTCTCACGGACCGACGAATTTTCGGACACGCTGGGGCTACCAAATCGATGTGTGGATGTTACACTTCCCAGCTGTCTTTTTTGATTCTGCGGATGTGCCTGAGTTTAATCGCCACCTCGCGGCGCATTTGGGAACTCGATGGCGTCGATGTGGCGCCATTATTTGAACGCCGTAACAATTCGAACGCGATATCTCAATAGCTATTATCACTTATCGATTGGATTAATAACGCGAATGCGTCGTTGCAGTTTTTAAATATAATTTATTCCACTATTATTCATCATTCGAAAACATCATTGCTCCGATCTTGATGCAATGAGATTACATAATTCTCGTTTCGTCACCGATCGCGATAATCCTTTTTTTAACCTTCTCGATGTTTTATATTTATAACTTTCGTGTAACAGTTAATAATTGCGATATAGTTACCTATTCCTTTAGATGTTTTGGACTACAGCCTTACAAATGTAAGTGGGCAGGACACGAGTCCCGGTTTTTTCCTTTGCTTTATGGCTATTACTTAGTTATGATATAGTGTCGTACGTTATTTATTCTCATCATAAGATTATATGTACATCAATGTGAATTTAACGCAATTTTCTGGCTGTAGCTGAAGAAATATCTTGATTCAAGCGAATATACGTTTATATATATATTTATATGCGACGATATTACTCGCTCTGAAGAAGTTCATCGGTTTTGAAGAGACGATGTAGCCGGGATACGATTCATTTTATATTAAAAACACAGTTTCGAGAGAGATAAAATAATTGCTTTCTTCTCCTACCTAGAGCTGTAAATATCGGATAAGAAGCACATAAGTTTTATTGTACTATGATCTATTTATTTTATATATATATAAAGACTCATACGATGCTTTATAGCAGCAAGGAATAAACCTATAGCTAGAAAGTAAATTTAGCAGGCCACAAGGTGTTATAGAAACTAAACGGTATTTTGATAATCCGTTTCGCTTCACGTATTTGTTCTTTTAACTATTAGAAAATCCCCGATCGACCGTAAATGCAAATATCATGGTCAGGGTCATCGCTTAACGTAATCATATAGAATTTCACGCAAGAAACATACGAGCGCATTCGAGCGCGGATATACTTTTTATTTTAAATATCAATAAAACATGAATCCCTCACCGAGTTGGTTTTCGTCGCGTTACTTAATGACCGTCAGAACGGAACAACAAAGAAAACAAATAAAATATATATTATACAGAAGACGCAATGTAGCCGACAATTTTTAGTTACTGGCTGTTTTAATTGCTAATAATATAATAGCCGGATGGAATGTATATCCGTGACTTTGTCGACTTCCCAGTTCGGTCCAAGTCACACAAAGCGAAATTACGTCCAAACTACTTATATCTTTATTCAAAATGTTCTTTCTTTTGTTTTCACATCGGGGTCCACTTCCTTATATATGCAACTTGGGCAACTAAGCGTCCGCTCGCCGTTGGACTTATTTAGGGCGTTCTCCGTAATCCGAGAACATTGTCACTCAAATTTACATTTTTTACATGTTAACATATTGATACAGAACTCGATCTTACGTCGGAACCAGTGCCAAAATGAAAAAAAAACAACGAATGTATCATCTAACTGGACAAGCTCGACGAATAAACTACGAACTTTTTATTCGGCTATCGTGGACGGGACCAGTTTCCTTTTTTCTTCTTCTTCTCCATTATTGTATCAGCCGAAAACGCCTTTACTCGAATTTGTCAATAGTGCAAACGCGCTCGTCGTTTGTAAATCCTCAAAAGTCGGACTGTACCCGAATAAGTGGAAATTAACGCTCGTATACTGTGTGGACAGGATCTCGCGGGACACATTGATTTTTCCTATTCGCTTTACAATGTCATTGGCGCTTACAAATTTGCAATAAAAAATATCTTTAGACCTTCGATGTTTGATTAGATTGAATTGAATTCGTGAATGTATTTACACATAATTTATAATGCTCGAAAAGAAGAAAATTTAATTGAAATTACACGCCGCGCCAAGTTCGAAGGAGGTCTCGTTGCACAATTCGAGTCAAGAATTAATGAGTAATAAGACGCGCCGAATAATTCACGGCCGCAAATGGTGCGATGATCAATAATATAGTCTAGTCCGCGAGTAAAGCGGGGGAGGATATTACTTCAAGAGACGTAAGTTATATTACAACCAGAGATTGGTAAATAGTGTTTTTTTTCAGTGCCTGATTAACGTATAGTTTATAATCAATGCATGTCGTTTTCTTTGAATTGATGCATATCTTCATTGATTAGCGTATCATACTCGACTAAATATCTTAGTTCTTTGTTGTAACAAAGTTATTTACAATTTTTATGTTTTTCTTATTTTTCATTATTTTTTTTTATCTTCGCAATTAGCATCGGTGTGTTTCACAAAAATGCTTCGTTATAACCGTTATTGCTCCTGTCTGTACATAGAGAATCGAACTTCTAAGGCAATGTTTAGTTAATTCAAATAACAATGCGGAACAGCGCAATTCGTTGAAACACTATGAAATTATGGAGTGCCAGGCAAACTCAAAACAGATCGTAAAACCGTTTATCGACCGTACCGATCGATCATTGAGACGAATAAAAACCTCTTCACCGTGTTAAGCGTGAATAGAATTAAAACGTATTCAAGACGGGTTGTACATACGGATTCGTCGTATATGCAACCATATACCCGTGGTATATCTGTATACACATTATATTACAGGTATCATTGTAAAAAACGGTATCTCGCGCTAGTCAACCCCAGCGAATCCTTGAGAGCCTTCGATAGCTTTTATCAGCTTGTCCCTGAGCTGTTGGTAGCTCTCGTACGGTGGTAGATCTATTCGATTGAAGCTGCGGGAGACAAACACATAAAAAATATATTAGATCCAGCGATCCTATCAGAAACCTATGAGATATTTGCGTTTTACGCTTCACTCACCATGTGTGAGCCCGTGGATAATTTTCCGGTGTACCCCATTTCTCGATTGTGAACAATTGCGGTCCGTTGCTACCGTACAGTTCTTTGAATCCGTTCATCGGTACGCGCGAAGTTCCCGTGACGAATTGCAAGAGTCTCGCTCGCATCTCGTTACTGAACGACAAAACAACGCGCCAGAACCACTGTACCGTTATGTGATTGGCGTGATAGTCACCCTTGTAGAGCGTGTTCTTCTTCCAATCTTTGACATCGATATGCTGTATTCCGCACATGAGAAGCTCGAGCTCATGCTCGTCGAATATCTTGACGAGTGTCAGCGGCACGAGAGCGTTGAAACCCTCGAGAAAGGCGTTCATCTGCTCCTGCACGCGAGAAACGAACCTCCACTGTATCACCAAACCGATGTACTCGTCCTTGTTTTCGTCGGTCAACGGTACATTGGCACCGTTAGGTTTGAGCTCTCGCTGTGACGTGTGACCGAAGCTCTCCTCGTCAACGCAAAATGTAAGCTCCAATTCGCTGGGATCGTTCTCCTTTATCCAGAGCAACGAGTTGTAATACTCCGAATCGACGCTCTCCATGTCCTTAAGATCGATCGCCTTGCCGAGCATCATTTTATAAAACGGTCGAATAAAGAACGCTGAATGGGAAAATATTGATACATACGGTTGAATATTTTGTACACGAAAAAGGATCGATTGAGGAAAGATATGATAAACTCACCGTCTAAAAGTTTTCCGTGATATACAGCCATGCCAGCGATTCGTCCAATGAACTTGAAATAATTCAAATGCTCCTCGTTACACACACCGGAGAATGGATTTATTTGCAGGGTATAGTTGTCCCTGAAAAATAAATTGCGTGTCAACGAATCGTCAGAGTGAATACCAACAATCAGCCAATTACGGTACACATTTCCTACAACTTCAACGTACATAGCAGAATATTCGAAGAGGCCGTAGTAAGGATTGAACATTTCCTTCGACAACAGGAAGAACCATTCTCGCGCCAATCCTCCGTAATCCAGACCGACCTCGCCCTCGAATTCGACCCACAGTTTTGTTTTCAATATCTCCAAACGATTTACCGAGCTGATAATACGATACGAGTCCTCGAGTATGTTACTCCTTCCCACTTTGATCTCAAATTTGTTCGGTACGCTACTCTGTAAAAACAAATAACGCAAACGCATTAACAAATATCAGAATTTTTATTCGACACACCAGAGGTGAACGACCAAAATTCGAGACTTACGGGCTTTCTAAGTTGTGATTTTAGATACTCGTATTTTAGCTTGTAATCCCTGGAATAAGGTACAGCCTGGAAAGAAATGAGGGAAAAGAAGTAAAAATCAATGACACTGCAGTTTGTCGAGTTTGTGAAGCGACACGTCAGTTGCGTGATTGATCAATATACGTTTAGCGGCGCAAAAACGTACCGGCCCAGCGATTTGCGGATTAGACATACGCGGATCCTCCCACTGTGTTGTCCTCGTATCTGTGTGAAACGTTAAAAAAATGTTAGCGAGAGAATCGATGGGATTGATTGAATGAAAAAATGATACTTCAAGCGGATAGCGTACTGTGATCAATGAAGAAGATCCGCCCGTCCGTGTGCACCCTTTCTTCCCATCCCTCCGGTAATGGACCAAGTTGATCCAAGTCACTTCTCGGTGTAGCCGAAGGCACGTTGTGACTAGGCATAGGACTCGCCCTCCCCGTTCTCGGATCGACCCACGTTGTCGCTCTTTCGTTATGATCAATAAAAAACATTCGTCCATTCGGAGCCAATTGCATGCTCCAACCCGGTGGCAAACCGTCACCGCTCGGCAATGGTCGATGCTCGGCAGGCTTTGGAATTTCAGTCTACAAAATTTCGTGATCGATTTAGTCAACAGCGATTATAGAACAATCGTAATGGTCGTTTATATATGTTTTCAGAACTCAGTGATCCACTCCGCGAAAGAATAGAGAGAGGCGATAAAAAAACATAATCTGCCGATGAAACATTCGCGGATAATTGCGCCGCTATCATGACTGAGTATAATGGGATAATGATACCTCATCGTGATTTACCTGTTCCGAAGACCGCCTAGAACCGGCTGGACTGTCTACGTTATCGTCGCTCTGTGAACAAACAACGAAACAATTTTTTCTTGGCTTCAACCCGACACAACGATCAACCAGACACCTTTCGAAACAAAACGATCGAGCACAAAATACGTTTAATCAATTTGGTCGGTCGTGCAAGAAAAATGCACGACCAGCATGCAAAAAAAAAGAAAAAAAATGCAAAACGCTTTCCAGCATTTGTCGAGGCGGCCTAAACGGCTGCGCCTCTTGAAGAACGTTCTTCGTCCTCTCAATTAACGTCTTCGGGTCATGATCGAGGCGTCAAAGATCGAAACAAAGCACTAATAAAGCACACGTGAAAGACATGCTAACATTTTGTTTGTTGTTATTTAATGTACCTGGTCGTCATATTCTCCCAGGTAACCGCGCTGATCGACGGTACTCTCGTAGTCGGCAACATCCCGCTCGCGTTCACTGCCCTCGTCATAATCCCTCGCTTCTGAATTCTCGTCTTCTTCGCGCGGCCCTTCACCATCCTTACACATACATGCATATTCTTTCTACATTCCGCATGCCATTTTTGTACAAATGTTTTTATCTCTTTTTTCTTTCTTTTTCACGTTGTTTTATATACAATCCGTTTCTATCATTGCTTTTATCTTCGCTAATCGCTCTACGACACGCCGATATAGTATACGTTCGCTAAGAAAATCTTTACGTTTTTCCGCCTTTCTCACCGTCTTCATGCGTATTTGAAAAAAATCTAACGCCAAAATCGTCGAATGAATACAGATGAAAGTCGATGAATACGTCGAATAGTACAGAGGTAACTACTCTACGATCGATGACTCCTCGTATTTGTCCAATCGATACTCGAGTATTTGATGTTTGATACGGATGTTTATCGTACAGTTAATTTAGTTATTTGTTAGCATCATTTTAATCCAAATACTTACGGAAAGAACGATTAAGATAAGAAACGTTTTTTCTTCAAAGCAAAATAACGTACCTGATTAATGACCGAATTTCTGTGCTGTCCCCTGCTCTCGGCGTCATCCACGCTAATGTGAAATCGTCGTTGAAATTCCGTCGTAGCTGTGTCAAGATTACGTTGCTCGTTTGTCACACCGCCCGTGGGCACGACATTCCTGCGGATACGAAAAGAGTTAAATTTCAAGTCGCAGCGTATGTCCAAGGTCATGGATCACTGAAAACTGTTTTTTCATTCACTCACATCGCTGTGGGTCTCTCCCATTGCGTGAATCTAGCTATGTGATTGACGTAGTACGTTCGTCCATTGGCGTCCTGTCTTTCCTCCCACCCGTGAGGCAGAGGTCCGTTCGTCGATGGCATTTCGGCGGATTGCTGTACGGGACTGTTGTTCGATGTGGGCGTTGGCCTGTCCAACAATTCCCAGCCACCAGAATCCGAAGCGGTATCGGGATCTCCCGAATCTCCGCCCGATGAATCCGATACGTAGGCATGATATATCTCGAGAGTACCCCTTATTTTTGCCCTTTGACTTCCGTTGCTGAGATTTTATATTTTTTTTCATATTAGAGCCTCATAATTAGAACTCGTAATTATGATCGTCGGACTCACCTACGAGGACGAAGTATGTATTGCTTCGTAGCGATGGTTCTGCCTTCCTGCTCTTTGGGCAAATTGATCAGATTCAATTCCACCATACCCAGAAAATCGTCTCTCGTCAATCTGTTCTCGTCGAATACTTGAAGCACCAATTTGTGTTCTATCGGCTTGACCTGTCGTAAACAAAACGTAGATGTTTCGTTGTAATGCAAAAAAAATATATGATCTCTACGAGACGATCAACGCGTCAACAGAATGATAGACTCACTCTGAAAATAAATTCTTCCTCCCATGTGGGATTCAGAGTTTTTTTCTTCGTCTTTGTAAGTACAGAATCCACTGTGACGTCTCCATTTACGGTGTTCAGATCGATGCGTACGTAGGGATCGCTAGCGCCAAAGATGTCTTTTTTGGCGAGTTGATGACCGGCTATTACCTTGAGCCTCAGCCTGCTGGTGGTCTCTTCCACCTGACGAATCAAACGCATTGCGGCGCATTGAGCAATCGATCGCGACAAGCGGAGAAAACTAATCTAACGCATCGTCCTTGCGCTTATCTGCGATGTTCCGTTTGTGCATTGTACATAGCAGGGAGCAGAGAAACGGGAGAGGATCAAATTGATTCAATAAGTGCTAAAGCATCAACTATACATCGCGATGCCACACAAAAGTATTTACACAATGGACACTCGTTTGAATTTCAATTCGAACGTACGAAATTTTCGTGAAAAAAAAAGGCCGAGGATAACGTTCGAAGAAACTTTACGACCGACGTGACTTTGAGGAACGTCTATGCGTGCGTTTGTCAGTCGTATTGCGTACGATTGTTACGTTTGACATGTTACATGGATAAACGATGTAGCCGAGAACGAGCGAGAAAAGAAGTATAGTCAGGTGCGTTGAGTAAAAAAAAAAAGAAAAGGCAGTTGGGAGGAGTAAGAACGTGGGAAAACGAAAAAAAGTAAGAGCACGGAAATGTGTTTCGTAAGGACATAATTCACACGCATAGCCCATTGGCGAGGTACATAATGTAATCCAACCTGTCAAACTGTCAAAAAAAAAAGGCGAAACGTTACGTACATCTTCTCCGTCAACGCCGACCGTCGGATAGTAACCGTATACATGTTCCTCTGCCATTAACGTTACGTGTCTAACGAAATTTTTCACGTCCTTTAGGATCCTTTCAACGCTCCCACCTCGGTTATATCGCGGAATCACAATTTCTTATGTGCCATCAAGAAAAACCTATTTGTCTTAACCCCACTCCGTCACTGGATTGCACGAGTCGGACGGATGTGACATACTCGTGGGTTTAAAGATGGCCACAGACAAACTACCTCCTTCCTTCGGTGGATATTCAAAAGTCTCTTTCAACTTAGCTCATTATATTCGCGAATTTCCCGAAAACGGTGTGCCGCACGCCGGATACGATTGGACAGTCTCGAACTTTGGAACCGCCGGACTACGCGAGCGATATCCGAATGAATTTAACACTTTCGAAGATCAGCCGTGAGGAGAAAGGGTTTCGCTCGCGACCGTTTCCAAACAAAAAAAATGTAGCAACTTCGCGACTATCGCGGAGGTGTGCGCGGCTTCGACTGTCCGACGAACTATGGCGCCGTTGTAACAATCGTCGGTATGAAGACGTTTATTTACGTTTTTTTTTTCGCAATGTTGATTTTTTCTTTCTTTCTGTAACGATTGTCAACTGTTATCGTGCTACGTTTCGTCGTCGATGCCAAGTGTTTAGATCGACTGAAGTTTGACCATTAGCAATAATCGTCGAGTGTACGTATTTCAATAACAATTGCAATAACGAGCCGGAGTCCACTATAGACTATTTGATTCCTTTTCGAGGGTCTTACGATGCATCGTACGTAAAGACTTCGATATTGTTTTGTGTAATATGGGTTTTCGGTTTCACGGCACAAAGCCACGCATCGAAGCACTCGCGAAGTACGCGGATTTAAAAGAGATATACTATATCCAATACTACGCGGGGATTAAGAAACCAAACGTGTGCATGTTTTACACTTTGAATGTCACACAGCTCTCTCTTTTTCTCTATCTGGCTACATACTATTGTGGTTTACATAAGAGCCAGGCCGATACGATTAACGTCGATTTTAAGTATCAAGCCACTTCGAGTAGTATTTTTTAACATTGACGATTTCTCCAATTTATCTCAACGACGCTGCGCCGAATAGTATTACTGTGGAGCGCAAATCATAATTCTAAACGATGACGGAATGCATAAAAACCAGTGAATACCATGAATATTAATTTGTTACAATTTATCTTAATTACCAATGGCGGCTCCGCTAAAGACAATCTTCCAGGCCGTACCGGTGCTACGGATCTTCTTCTCTGCGAGTTCCAAGTGTGAGACCTCGGTCTCTGCGCATGATTTTCTACTCCTGCGTACATTGGATATGTCAGTGTACCTGGCATTCTTCTCATAAGCCAACTGTGTTTTTTTAATCACTTTGGGCGAATCGAATAAAATATACTTTGGTCATCGATACTCTCGTTTTATATTATACACCACGAGCATGGAGTTATCACGCGTGTAGAGCGTTTGCAAAGCTTCACTATTGCTACAATATATCTTGTTCACTAAATTTTTATTTCCTTTGTTGAGACGCAAAGTGGAATTTGCTAAATATTACAGAAGTATCACATGATGCGGCCATCAATGATATCCAGCTTTGTAACAGCACACAAATTATTTGTTTTTCACTTAACGCGTTGTATTAGAATCCTCGGTGCTCACCACGAAAAATTAAACAAATCACGTTAAATGTTTATTATGTTGTTCATTGTAAAAAAGAAAAAAAATTCACGTAAATTCACGCGTACTCCCGTCACGAGTAAAAGCGAAAATTTTCACTCCGACTTTGACGAGAGATAACGGCCGACTCTCTTAATTCTCGTACGATAACGCGCAGTCTTCGAGATCGCGGAATGAGGAAATTAAAAAAAAAAAATTTACTCATTACATATCAAGATAATTCCGCGCCAATGGCTTCGCGCACTGTTTCGTCTCGATAATCTCAATTACCGGTTTAATACAAAAGTTACCATGCCGTATGGCTAACGCGCGTTCAAGGTCACTTGGTAAGGAGTCAATCAAACGGAAGTGGTTATAGCCGAAGCATTTAGGAATGCGACGACAATTGTACTTGTCGGTCGTCTCGATAGAGTTTTTTCAAGCTGTCGGCTATCGTCGGGCGTCTGGATTGCTCAAGAAACATAGAATTTTAATCAAATAAAAGATTGCCCAAGATACGATACGTGTATCTTGACACTCGACGTACGTGTCAAACGTAGTATCACAGAAAAAAAGCATTATCTCGTAGATCGAAAGCGCTACAGTGCGACCTTTCTAGCTCAAGTCAGCTTTCGTCACTGTAGCTAATACATCGTAGTAGTAAACACTCGATACAGTATGGTGCGGTACGCGATATCGAACACACCTATTGATAATAATCGTGGATGGTAATTAACTACATTTATTATAATAAACCATCATTTAACGTTGAATTCAATCCTTTACAGTCGTATTTATCAGGATATCGAGTATTGATTAGCCGCGTCGTTAACACGAGCGTATCGATTAATTGATTACCAAAAAAGTTTACAAATCCGTTGTTTTATTATATAAATAAATTATTCAATAATTACAGTATACAAACTAAATATCGACGTTGATTGATCCTGTGGCAGCAATATCCGCTTCGTTTCGTTCAACTTTTCTTTTTTTTTTCTTTTCTTTTAAATGCATTTGGCCTTCTCATCGATTCGAGTGCCCATGTGTATAATTAACACTACACCGACACACATTAGTTATGCGCTATTGATTCTTGAGTTACACAGTAAAGACAATACTCACAAGTTGTATCGCAACTTTGTCAGTTAAATATTGAATGCTGTCATATACAAATCGATCGTAACCCTTTAAGTTTTGCCGCGACAATGAAAACGATAATAATAACAATAATGATCATCATGATAATAGAAATAGAATTAAAAAAAAGAATTCATCGAGACATCTTCTCTTTCGGAAGTACGCGAAGGAAGATTGTGGAGTTTCGAGAATGTTCATAAGTTTTTCCATTAAACTCAGCATTAACTCCAATAACTATTGTATCGACGATAAGCCTACGTTTTACCCTATAGCTTACTAGTTTAAAAACACGATATTTGTTAACACGAGAAATTATCAGATTACGTGTGTGCTCGTTTGAGTTCGCCTTCCGTTGCTCGTCGTCGTCGATCACCGAAGGAAAGTAGGATTATCATCGTCGTCGCCAAAATCTTTTCTCTTCGTTTTTTCCCCCGAGTATTAAACTCAACATTCAATTAAATACATCAGATACACAAGTGCACTTGAGGCTCAACCATTCATGGGATCATAGTCGTACCATCGACGAAACGCCGTCGGTATCCGATTGAAATTTGCTAAGAATTATTCAGATGCAACGGAATAACGAATTTCGGTCCGAACGGCGATTTGTACGTGATTCCAACTTCCGCGAATACTTTGTTCGGCAACGCGAGATTGCAGAGATACAAACGACCGTTCTCGGGACTGTGAGAGAGCGGAAGTGCCCCCAGCAGGCTGAATTTGCTCGATATACCGGGCGTTCCGGTGGACGGCGGTTCGATCGCGAGAACGGGAGCGCGATTGTTGTTGACCCATTTGGTTACCGAAGTGGCGATTCTCGGCGAGTGTTCCTCCGACATTGCGACGAGAATGAGATCAACGGCCGACGATAATTTTTCGACTTTCGTCTCTACCTTGTTACCGGTCAGTTTGTACAACGACAGTTCTTGCAGCAAGAATACGTTTTCCGAATTTTCAATGTAAACGACTGTTTTGACACCGTGACTAGACAATTGTCGGGCGCAATTTACCCCGGCGGCACCGGAACGATGAGGTCCACACAGAGCGACCACCGTTGGCCATTGATGAGCGTTCTTCGGACTTAATCTGTGAGCACCACCGAGAAGCTGAAGGATTATCTCGGCTCCGGCACGGCCCAATAATTCAACCTGAAATGTTGTACGGAATTGTAAAAAAACCGCATTGCAGTTTTTTTGATATTTTGTTTTTTCAATGTCAGTCTCACCCTTCTCTCCCAACTTATTCCTAAACGATCCGCGGCTCCGATAAGCTGCCGATGAAGATCGAGGGTGATGCTCGGTATAACCAGACCGTCGTCGGTCACGTATTCCCGTTCGTCCGCGCACGGCACGACGATCTGCCTGTAGGCCGTTGGCTCGGATTCAATAATATTCTCGTCATGACGATACTTTCCCCTGTTCTCCGACTGGCGTATCATATCTTGCTTCAGCGAATTGATTTCCTGCCAAATGGCCTAAAAAGCATTAAAACCATAGGTGTAACAAGGTGGAAGTAACAAAAAAGACAGACTAATCGCCAATTCAAACAAACCTCTTTGTTGAAGAGCGCCAAGTTAGTCTCGAAATCGAAATCCTGACTCAGAGATTGATCTATCGGCGTGCCGAATGCCTGTTCATCGCGCTCCTGCCATCGTTGCCTCTGCGATATTCTCTTTTGATTAGGTTTGGCGTTCATTTCGAGATTAATTTTTCCATTTGACGATGGCTCAGCTTTGACAACGACTGGCTCCGGGGGCTTCTTGGGATTCGCTTGAACTTGACTAGGAGCATTTTGTGGAACCGGCGGCATTGATTCAGATACGGATCGGCTTGCTCTTTTGGCGATAGGACGCTTCACCGATACTTTCCTCTGTGTCTGCATCTCCTTGGCGGCAGCGGCCGCTTCTTCGTTGGAGATAATTTTCAAATTTGCAATGTCCTTTGCGCTGTAAAAAGGAACAATGTACAAATTAGAGCCACGAAACGATGCAATATTTAAAAAAAAAAATTCTCAAATTACTTGATGACGACTTGCGCCGTTGGATGAGGAACTCCGTTCCTGAGCGGTTTGGCGAGCGTCATGGTTTGCCTATTGAAATGCAGTATCTGGCCCTGATAAGTGCCCAAATCTTCGGTGCACTCCACTGACACCGTACTACCGACGAATTGTTCCCACATCGCGAGAAATCTTCGTAGACGCCTGGCTAACCCGCGACGACGAGAATCACCAAAAAAATGTCTGAAGGGTTAAACCTTAGCGTCCCCCGGCTCGTTCTCCGGTATTATTAACTTGTATTTACTCTCAACATGAGTATTGAGGCGACGAAGAAAAAAAAACTTGTATATCAAACACGACGCCTTTTTGCACCGTGAACTCATACACTTTCGTTTCTGTTTATTTTACGATAATGCGAACCCAAACGAATTAGTGTCTGGCGGAATTACAGATGAGTTTGCGAAGCTTGTGTCCTGGCTCTCGGGTCCGACAGGTTCAACGAGGGAACAGCGTAGCCCGAAGATGCACAATTTTCAACAGATAGTTCGTGTACGCGCCTCGTTATCATACCCGAATTGTAACCTATTCACCGGACCGGAATTGTGTGAGGTACCGCATTTCTCCCGTTATTTTCGTATTGTCTAGATGTCGGTAGAGGTCATTTCCCTGAAAATACTACCCTATCGGCGTCACGCACACGAACGCGAACGAACACGCTTTCGCGAACTCGCTCGCCGGTTTCGATGTAAATTCGTACTCGAAAAAAAAAACAAGTACACCGATAAGAAAAGAGAAAACATTTCAAGCTGGTCGAGCGAGCTTATCGTTCTCTTGGATAACAAGGTCCGAAGAGACTTTGGAGCCGAAAACTTGTATTTCGTTCAGCATTTAACACGAGCACGGGACTAGGTTATCAACGATGTCGGGATTATTGTCGAAAAAGATCCTCACTAAAGTGGGATGTTTGAAAAAACTATCGCGAGCGGTTGTCGTTCCGTCGAGAAATCTCAATCTTCTCGAGTATCAGAGCAAAGAATTGCTCAAGGACTCCGGTGTCTCGGTGCAGAATTTTACCATCGTCGATGACATGAAAAAAGCACCCGCCGCTCTCGACAAGTTTCGTAAGTAACGAGTATCGCCGTGTATCGCTAAACTAACTAGAAATGTTGTAACGTAATCGCGGTTACAGATGTCGACGAGTACGTGGTAAAGGCTCAAGTATTGGCTGGCGGTAGAGGCAAAGGGTGGTTCGACAATGGTTTCAAAGGCGGCGTACATCTGACCAAAGAGTGAGCCATAATTTTTTTTTTTTAAACCCAATTATATTTATTAAAAAAACAGTACAATGATACATTGTTTTTCTAATCTCTGCACAGTCCAAAGGCCGTTTTAGACATTGTAAAAAACATGCTGGGTCATCGATTAATCACCAAGCAGACTCATAAGGATGGCATAGTCGTTCACAAGGTCATGGTTGCCGAATCCGTCGACATAAAACGAGAAACTTATGTCTGTATCCTAATGGACCGTCAATACAACGGGCCAGTCCTGATAGCTTCGCCGGCCGGTGGAATGGACATCGAGGCGGTGGCAGAAAAAACTCCCGAAGCTATAAAGACAATTCCACTAGATATATATTATGGAATAGATGACAAGATAGCGAACGAGGTAGCCACCTTTTTGGGATTCGACAGCAAAGACGTTCACGAAAAGGCGGTACACGAGCTGAAAAACCTTTGGCGTCTGTTCGTTGACATAGACGCGCTGCAGATAGAAATTAATCCTCTTGTCGAAACGGCGGACAAGCAAGTTGTTGCTGTCGATGCAAAAATATCGTTCGACGATAATGCACAGTTCAGACAGAAGGATATTTTTGATTTGGAGGATGTAACGGAGAAAGATCCGGCCGAAGTTGCGGCCGCAAAGTACAACTTGAATTACATAAGCATGAATGGAAACATTGGATGCCTAGGTGCGTATTTTTTTAATAAAATCATTGATCACATTTCAATTTTTAATTCGAACGGTTTATTAATTTTGTATGAAACTTTTAGTCGCAATCTGAGCAAGCAATATAACTTGCCATTCTTCAATGTCACGTTTCAATACTTCTTTACTTATTTGTCGATTCAGTTATTCATTTATTTATGACAAAAGCGTGTCAACGACCACAGGCCTTACTTTCAATTATATTCATTCAAGAATCATATAATAGATATATATTTTATTATATTATTAATGGGTTTATCGATATGAGGATTATCAAGTAATAATTTAATGGCATCACTTTTTTTCTCATTAGTAAATGGAGCGGGATTAGCGATGGCAACGATGGATATTATCAAGCTCAATGGCGGCGAACCGGCGAATTTCTTAGACGTCGGTGGCAGCGTTACCGAAGACCAAGTTTTTCAAGCCTTCAAGATAGTTGCTGAAGGTAGGAATCTGCTGCTAATACAATTCGCTGATCAAGTCTGCATATTTTTCTTAACTATCTTGTTCTCTGTTATTTCAGATCCCAAGGCACAAGCGATATTTGTCAATGTATTCGGCGGTATCGTCAATTGCGCGACGATAGCAAAAGGAATAGTTGCGGCCGCGAGAAGCTTAGGAATGAAGCGACCGGTGATCGTTAGATTGGAGGGTAAAGGGCGAATTATTCGACAATTGTTGTTCTTTGGAAAATTAGCATTCATATTACAATTTTCTATTGGTCTCGTTACCAGGCACGAACGTAACCGAGGCAAGGAAGATCCTCGAAACTTCAGGATTGCCCTTCACAATGGAGAACGATTTGGACGAGGCCGCGAAGAAAGCTGTATCCTCTACTAAAGCATAAATGAATCGTTAACGAATCCAGTGCCAATGATCAATGATCAATAGCGACCCGACTGGCAACGAAATGAACGCAGTTGCGTGTACAAAGTGCAATCTGCGTTAACAATATCAAAAGACGTCAGGCCTCTATTGTCCTGAAAAATATTCCTATTTTCAAATGTAATTTTCAATTTGTTATTTGTTATCAGAGTGTTTTTTGCGTTTTTTTCCAATACATTTTCATAATGCCGACGAGAGATCGATTGAATGAAAAAAGAAAAAAAAGAAATTCGACGAACGACGGAGAAGGCGCGAACGACCGGTTCGTAACACGAAAGTCCTCTTTATCCCAGTATGGTCAACGCGGAGCAAGGCGTAACGCATTCGGAGGGAAAGAGAGGCGACTGGTCATTCAGCCCTCGATTCAACACTGATACGCGCTTGTATGCGTATCTCGCGCGGGTTACCTCTTACCGAGAGTCTAAGAGCCGTAACACCATATACGGTGCGTTATTCCAAAGTTGATCTTGAAGGTAATGCGAATGTGTGTACAAACTCGTCCCCGCCACAAACATTATATTTTATGAGGGGGTTTTTAGTAGGTCGACTTGTTGGCGAATCACCCGTACGTTGTTTACGACACAACATTATTTGTCATATTACATCTAAACGGTTCGTTCGAATCGTCAGTGTCCGGACTCTCGTCGGGTAACATACATATTACTTGTATCCCAGTATTTCGAACGAAACGCGCCGTTCCAACGATAGTTGGGGATTTCCAAGATCAATCTATCTGTATCTATACTTTGATTGACCGATAGGACGACAAATAATTCGCGATCTTCGCTTGTACTTTATGCGACTCCGAGAGTTCGTCATTGAAACCGGGGATAAGAAGCTCGTTGAGTTTTGCGTGTGGTAGATATTAGTCGTCCGTGTATATATAGACCGGGGCACTTTCCCCTACCTCATCGCGAGGGTAAGAACGGGGAAGCGCGGTGTGGTTTCGGGGGCTAAACGTGAGGGACCGCGAACTATTCTTGGATAACTTCACTCAGAGCTGCTTTTGACTCCGCAACGACGCAAGTAAACGGCACTAAACTGCCACTGTTCCGGCTACGACGCCGACGACGTTAACGCGACATTGTTACATTTTTTTTTCTGTTACCGCAAGAACCTCTGTATCGCATCTGAACTATCGCCGAGTTTCCGTGGGCTTATCAGTGAGCGTGGAGAAAGAAACAGCCGACGAAGAGGAAGAAGGAAAAAAATAGAGAATCTCGGGATTCCGGAATTTCTATCCGGGGTCTTCCAGCATCACGGATTTATCTCCGAAAAAATTGGATTATTCGAGGACACTCGAAACAAGTGTCGCGAGGTAATGATTGGACAGATTACGCATAAGTTTGGTACCCCTCGATCGCGGAATGTTGGACTCGCGTGCCGGCTAATCATTCCACCCGGTGACTTCTCGCATACTCAATTTGCCGCGAATTTTCCGTAAAATATTGGTTCACAGTCGAAAACGCGACGATTGCTTATTTAGAAACAATATGTATATCATTATCACAATTCCCTTATCAATTCCGTCCAGGGCCGTCGTCAATGAATTTGCAACAATACTTTGTTGTTTAAACGCTTGCGCGATTGCTCAATGCAGAACAAAAAATCATTCGAGTACAATAACGCCCTATTGTGGATCGGTGCCGCGGTCGGTGTTTACACGTTCTCGACGTACATTCGCGTCCCGAAGTTTATACAATTATCGCATCATCGTATACTAATCGGTCTGTCTCGTTGTTAAACCTCGTCGATCGAATTCTCGGTACAACAAGTTTTCGTACGAATCGTTAAAACTGGAATACCTATGCGTATTATGATATGGTGAAGCTATACATTTTTCGGTTGAATATGTGAGAATGTTCGCTGAGCCTCCCACCGATTTCTCGGCCAGATTTCACGCAGTTCTATGTTTCAAAACGTATTTTTAAAATACCTTGGCAGAGAGCCGTAATTCCCCGAGAGTAGTAGCTTGACACGGAATCATTCTTCACATTACTGCAAGTTATATGTAGTTTTTGTCATAAATTCTCGATCTAGATCATTGTCCAGGCGACGCGATTCTCGACTTTGCCTTCAATAGCTCAAGCCAAACGATCAAAGAAGGGCGGCAATAATAATCGAAAAAATCGGACAGATCGGCAATCCTTGCGGTTTACGCCAATAGCCTAAAGGACACCAAAAAGCCACTTTAGACGTAATTGTTTGTCTCCCAACGTTTGAAATTTATTGAAACGCACGTGATTTGTTCGTTTCGCAAGTCCGAGAATGAATCACAGCCGATTCTCGAGTTGTGATTCAGTGCCAGGTACATCGAACATCTGCTATACGTATATAAACTTGCCGGAACAACATGTTTTTCTTCGATAGCGGAAGACTCGAGTCCCTTGTTTTCCTAAGAGCGAGGCATGTTAACCCGTAGTTCTTCTCGTTCGAACGTGACAGGGTGTCTGACCCGTAAATACAGTTTCTACTAGCTCGCGCCAACGCAACTGCGCGCCCGATCCCATCACATGAACCCCCTTTCTACTATCCCCCATAATCATTTCTCACCCTTCGTGCCGCACATTTCGACTGCGGCAATTCTTTACTTCTCTCTCTTTCATTGTTGGTGGCCCTATCAGCTGTTTTGTCTAACGAAGCAGAAATTACATCAAATTTTTCACTAATGTTAACTAACTGGATAATTATTTTTCGCAGATATCCTCGAACTTCCTGAAAGCCCGGGAAAGGACATTGATCTCTTCGAAGATCAAAGGAGCTGAGCGAGAAGAGGCGACGGTAAACGATATCAAGATAGGACGATAAGGGGCTGTCCAGAACAGAATCAAAGAGAGGTGCGAAAAGCGGCACTCGAAGATTCCTATTCTCGTTTTGCGGGGCAACACAAGAGAGAACGTCCCGAGAATAAAGAAAGAGTCGGGAGAGACTTTCGCTTGAAGTTTCTTCTTGTGGGGTACACGCGAAGGAGTCTGATAGGCTACCGGTGCCCCGTACGAGCACTCCGAGGCCTTCCACCTCCACCGACTTTAGCCGGAGTAAACGGCGAGGCAGCGGCGTAGAGCGGCGTTAGCGGCGGCAGCCCGGGTACCGGCATCCTAACTCACACGCCGGCCGATAACATGAATGAAAATGATAAGTCAGTCACGAGCGAGAACTCCCCGGTGGAGGAGGACGAGATGATCGAGCGTGAATTAGCCGAGGACGCCGAGTGGAAGAGAATACAACAGAACACCTTTACGAGATGGGCGAACGAACACCTAAAATCCGTTAACAAGCATATCGCCGATTTGGAGTGCGATCTTTCGGACGGTCTTGGCCTCGTGTGTCTCATTGAGGTACTCGCCCAGAAACGACTGCCGAAACACAACAAGAAGCCGAATTTTCGTTCGCAGAAATTGGAAAATGTCTCGGTCGCGCTCAAGTTTCTCGACGACGAGGGCATACGCATCGTCAATATCGGTGAGTACACGACGAACGTTCGCTTCACAAAACAAACCAAAAAAATTCCGACGGGTTCAAAAGCCTGCAAACGTTTTCCAACGGCGAACAAACAAAAAAAAGTAGAACGACAGAAAGGAAATACGAAGAAACATTGGTCGGTAAACTCTTCACTTTCGTAATAACTGGGACGTTGGTATTGTCGACGAAGCGACTACTCGTCGAGAGCGAGAGCGCACCGCGCGGATATTGGAATCGATCCGCGTGGGTTCCCGGGCTACCCGGCTAAAGTGATGCAGCAGGTTGCATACACGTTGGTGAAATACGTTTCTCTAGCTCGCTCTTTATTCAATCCGAGGTATATAACGAACACGGTCAATCTCGCTGTAGCGTTCCGAGCACCAAAACAACTACCTTAGCAACGTGCGTAGTTTTTTTTTCTGCTGCGGATCGATTAATATCTCGTTGACTTTTGTCAGATTCGAATCGTCATTAACTTCAATCGACGCGCACAGTGATTAAAAAATATTCCGGGAGAAAAAAATCAAAACTGGTATTCTTCGAAAAGGTCAAGGAGGCGATACGCGCGCGAAAGGGATTTGAAAGCGACTGTACCTTGGGCATAAAAGCGAATAAGAGAGAGAAAAAAAAAGAATAAGCGAGTCCGGTACAAGCGCTCGAAGAACTAGAGAGTTTGAAGCTCGACTATATGTTGAGACTCAACATTGCGCTTCGCGATAACGTGCCTCATTACAGCGGAAAGCAATCGTTCCCACCGCGAGTATTCTTCGGTGTGATAATACTGGTTGGCTTTTACCGCGCCGCTATGCTGTACAGTCGGCTGTGCGCATACTTATATATTTCGGAGTTTAGTATATTCGAAGATGGCAAAACGAAGAGCGCAGACGTTCGGTATGTGGGGGCCCAACCGCGAGACTTCATTGCGACTGAATTCAAGGACGTAAAAAAAACGAATGCTAGGTATACAAAAGGTTCTTAATAACCGAACGGGCCGGCTCGTGGCCAGTCGGAGGGGAATTTGGGCGGAACTCGATTCTCGGAATTATCGTAGATGTCGAGAGCACCAAAAGAGCCTCCGCTCAACTTGAGGAGCTCCGTATATCTATACGGAAGGTTCGAAGTTTTTATTTCGTTTAGGGTTGAATTTTTACCGTCCGCTTCGACCAAGACTTGTCCCGAGGACCTTCGCGAATCGCATAGCCCGAAACAAGATAGCAATAGTCGAGAGAATGATAAACGGCGAGAAGAATTTAAAAATCGTGAGTCGCATAGCCAAGATACGCATGCCGAGAGTATCGGCGTATGGGCGCTCGACGACGATTTTCTACATCGCGAGACTATCGAAGAACGTCGGGAGAGCACGAGGATGACGTTCGGTGAGCGCAATGCCGGCGACACTGTAGCTGTAGTCTGACCTTCACCTGATCCGCCACGAGGTTCTCGCCCGCTTTCTCTATAACTACTAGCCGTGCGTCGGAAACGCGTCCTAAACGCGGCGTTTCGTCGAGTCTGCGCCGGTTACACGACGCTAGAGCGACAAAACGTTTCTTCGATAAAGCGTGGCTCGCGGTTTGACGGCCAGTGGCTTCCGTTGATATCCTCGCACGCGCTCCGATTTCGCGCTAACTACTATGTAGCGACAATAACATCGATGCCGTCAGCGATGATTGTTACAAAAAACGAAATGTATAAACGGAAAAAACATTTAATTTAAAGTACGAGACGGTGGGAGAGTAGGTGCCTCGTTGATTCACGTCGTCACCGATGAGACAAGCATTTAACGTCCAATTACGTCATTGCCCGAACGCCGGCCGGCGTCATGCTTCCTTGGCTGTTGTTATGAGTTAACGCGGAAAGGCAACGAGGGACCTATATCGATGCAGTAATTCCTGCGGCATTTAATGTTACTATCGAGCACACCGGACGTTCCAGTCGGACCCGGCATTTCGATTAATCATCGAGCAATACAAATCATTCGCGCGTATGGCAAAACGCTATTTTTATTGCGTATACTCATTCGTCTATGTGAGTTTCATAAACGCTATTCGATCGAATCGGAAGATCCTGAAACAGGACGACCTTGTACAATGTTCGAACTCCGTGCTATCGAGCGAAAGCATAAATCAGCGTAGCTCGGACGCGTCTTCTCAAATTGGAGCTGCTCCGATATTTTTCATGCGGCCAATTGATACCCCGTTGATTTCTCGAGGTCGAATTAATTGCCACTGGCAATACTCGCCGGCTCGTGTATATTCGTTTCTGAGATTTAAAAGAAAAAAAGAGAGATAGGCTCGCTCGTTGCTGTGCTTACAGCGCATCGGCTCAGGTGCATTATTCATAAGTTTCGCGACTTCGACACGAAGATTCTCGACGACCGGTGTTCCACCGGTGTGACAATGTTGGAAAATATTATTTACTCCCCTTTTGTTGAAGAAGCTTGTTCGCACTGTGAAATACGATGTGCGCCCATTGTCCAGACGCACGGTGCGTCACAAGAGCCAAGAATTCGAGAGTTGCCACACGAGATATCGAATAGCGCGTACAGAAATGTACTTCCCGTACGCAAAAGAAACCGTGATAACTGGGCTGGCGACAAAAGCTTGCACATCGGACGGAATCAACGGATGTTGAAAATAAAAAGAAATAAAACGCTGCCGGTGCATTTAATTCGATATCGGGTAGGCGAAATTTTTTTTAAACCGCTGAGTCGTCGAGAATTCGGTGGTTAAACGCACGCCCACGCGGCGCGTGCTTGCTCCGATGAACTTGTGGAAGTGATACATGCTTGTCGCGCTACCCAAGCAAGTATCAAATTACAAACCGTTCTTCAATCGCCGCTGATGTCACGATTTTTTTAATCTCACTTTGTCAACGCCACATTTTACCGCTTTGTCGGCATCTCTTCGGCTAATTACTTCAACTATCGATAAAATTATGATGGTCTCTTTTATCTCAATGGTCAGTTGAGATGACCATCGTGTTAATGTTCGGCACTCTGGAAACCCTTTTCTCAATACCGCGCGATAACTTGTAACTAAACCGTATCAATCAGATATTTCCAGATATGCCGGAAGAATTCTTAAGGAAGTCGGAATGGGAAAGCTATCGTGTAAAAAGTGCGTGGGCCGAAGCTCTCGAAGTTCCCTCGAGAAGTAGAAGAGGGCCACTTTCGTGGCTCATCGAAAGTTCTCTCGATTCTGAGAGTCCGAGAGTACATTCGCTGATTCATCATCGCGTTGCCGTGACGATTACTCGACGGAAGTGTCTTCGACGATGTCTGGTCCCGGGGAGTCGGAATTCACGGAATGATCCATTGACTCCGTGTCTTCGCGCACATTCGCCAAAACGTTACGAGTTAACTCGCGAGAGCGGAGTGATAGGTGATGATCCAAAAGTACAGGCTATCGATTACCCGCGGCTCGTGAGACTCGTACAAGCGATTAAACAACTCTCGAACTCTCACGACTTGGCGTGAAAATCACGCGCGCAGAACGTACGAGATTGAATAGGTATGTAGCCGAGCGGCTACGCGAGAAATCAGTCTGTCGTCTCAACGGGTTTTCTTGTGTATGCGTGTGACGTCACTGGTTGCTCGGTAATTGCTTAAAATAGCCAGGATGAATCGCGAGGTGGGGCCGTCACACCCGCTCTCTTTCTCTCTCTTTACACTGGCTCGTGTAGCTTTCATCGTCTTTATCGTTTAATCCCCTCTCGTCTTTTTCTTCGCCATGCTCCGAAGCTGAATAATTAATCAGTTAATGAGCTCGGCATTTTGCGTCGCGACAACAGTCGACGAAACTTCGAATAAACTTACCGAAATTTCAAATCGGCCGGTGTTCGAGTTGCAGCAAAAAGATTCGGTATTCGTCGCAAGAGACAAAACCGCAATCGAGCGAGATTAACATACCGCTATCGAGCCCGACACCGCCAATTTGCCGGAGACAAGAATTAAATATTTATTTATTCTTTGTGTATCCAGCCGCGCGCTTCGAGGTCTCGCACTCGCGCGGCAGGGTCCTATCATAACTGCTGACACCTTCGAAATTCTTGGGGCGATGTGTCATCGCTATGGGAGCCATCCGACGAGGCCACAGTTGTTTTTTACGCGTTCAATTCCGATAAATAAAAATAAAACGGTGTTTTGTAATTTATAAATAATCAAAGCCGTAGGAAAATTTCAGACTTCTCCATGAGAGCTGTCCGAATGAAAGAACGCATTGTTATAAATTTCGATCCCTCTTATTTGAATTAATCGATCTTTCATTGCTGTTGAAACGCGATATCGGTGCTCGAGATTCGAGGGGGCCCAGCCTCATCGAGAAGAGATTCTTCTTTGCACAGAGAAAAAAATAAAATGATACAACGGTTATTTATAACTTTTTCATCGCCAAGAGAATCACTGTTGTTTATTCCGACAGTATCTCTTTTTTCTCATTAATTTTCATAGTTTCTCGAACGGTAGTGGAAGATATGTTGGAAAATATACGAATAGGATTGTTCGACGATGACTAATGCGATGCGTCTTTCTCGTTCTCCATTGCGAGTCTAGCGACTTGCCAAGAGGTTGGCCGGTTACGCGGTAAATGTGTGTAGTATTCTCAATTCTGTAAGTTTGATCGAGGCCAAGGTTTCCGAAGACTCTCTCACACACGCGGCGACTATTTTCGAACTGCGATAGTTTAACGCCTACGAGGTTGCGGTGAATGCAACGAACCGTATGAGCTGAAAAACTACCAGGTGATTGTCGATTTTGTGTTTGGCAACGGGTCAACGGGTATGACTCTCATTCACGCACACGATTACGTAGAAGCTCGATGAGTTATTTCTCGAATGAGTAATCCGCCCGGTTATTACTTCTTCGGATTTTTCGTCCCAAACTGTTTTTTGTTGCCGGCGAAACATCACTGATGCATCGTTCTTTTATTATTCCGCAGATTCATCGGACATCGTCGACTGTAAGCTGAAATTGATACTCGGTCTGATATGGACCCTGATTCTTCACTATTCGATATCCATGCCGATGTGGGACGGCGAGGATGGCGACGGAACCGAGAAAGGAGCAACGCCCAAGCAGAGGCTCATGCACTGGATACAATCGAAGGTGCCGGATTTGCCGATAAACAATTTCACGTCCGATTGGAACGACGGACGCGCAGTCGGCGCCCTCGTCGACGCTGTCGCGCCGGGATTATGTCCCGATTGGGCCGATTGGAATCCGAAAGATGCTGTGCAGAACGCATCCGAAGCAATGGGACTTGCCGACGATTGGCTCAATATTCCTCAAGTGAGATTTTCATGAAATGCTTCCTCCCAATATCGTATAGAGTATCTTGTTTCTTTCATCTCGAATCGTAATTGACTCAACGCTATTTTTATCGATAGCTCATCAAACCTGAGGAGATGGTCAACCCAAACATCGACGAGATGTCGATGATGACTTATCTGTCGCAATACCCGAATGCAAAATTGAAGCCCGGTGCGCCGCTTCGACCACGCACCAATCCCAACAGGTAAATCAAACGAGTAAAATTTACGACAAATTATATTCGGAGAAATGAACGGATCCACGCCGTTAAGGGTTTTCGCGCGATGCCCTGGATTTATAAACGATTCCTAGCGATAATTAAGGGGACAAGAACAAAATGAAAAATACATGAAGGCTGTCGATCGCCTATAAAATAATCTAAAACTTACATTTCATTTTTTTCGGTGGCAGCATTCCCCCACCGCGGTAAGTCGGGCAACGCTATAACTGTGTTCAATGCGATTTTTTTGCGCTTCTCGCTATTGTTCAAGTTTTTGACGTAAGCTTCAGTGCGAATTGTTCATTGAATTTATATAATATTGATTTTGATATATAAACATATACACACATATATCTGCCCGCATTCATTCCTAATATATTTTTTGATACTTTTGCTTAACACCTTCGATACTCCTTATGCATTTTTACAATGGAGTTCAAAGTAGCCACACGTTTTATATCGTAGTTATTTGCTGATTATTAGTTGATTTATGATATTATAACGCTTGTAACCGATTGGCTCGAGCAAGTTTCGACTTGGTGTTCACGTACGAAGCGAAGCTGTTTTATTTTTTACGTATTTATTTTTTGTTATCACCGTTATTCAAGCGAGATTCCTTGAATTTTGTCGTTCGTAAATTATTTCTCTGTGTAAATTTGGCGTGTAGAGTGCGCGCTTACGGGCCCGGTATCGAACCCACGGGGCCGATTGTCGGAGCGCCAGCGAATTTTACCGTCGAGACATTCTCGGCCGGCAAAGGTAACGTCGAGGTCAGCGCCGAAGACGCGAAAGGATCAAAGATACCGGTAAAGTTTTTTAATTCAATTTTTTAACTGTAATGTGTAGTTAGTTTTTTCCAAGTTAGCGGGTAATAATTTAACTATCTTTTAATTCGACAACTCAATTGTTTATTTAGATCGACATGCGCTTCAACAACGACAGAAATCTCACATACTCTGTCTCGTACACACCGAAATCCGAAGGTCCACACAAAATTCGTGTTCTTTTCGGTGGACGAGAAATTCCCAAGAGTCCTTACACGGTGTTGGTCGAAGGTCAACCCGGTGATCCGGGCAAGGTGACTGCGAGCGGGCCGGGTCTACAACCGGAAGGCGTAGTCGTCAACCGTCCAACGTATTTCGATATTGTTACCAAGGGCGCCGGACGCGGTGTACCGGAAGTCATTATATTGGATCCTCAGGTGTGTATTAGGAAAAGAAAAGAACTATCGTTTTCTCTTCACGTCCCGCGTGCGCGCTAGAATGGAAAATTACACGATTATCCACTACCAGGCAAATGTATTCTAATGTATTGTCGTCTATTCGCAGAGCTCGAAGACAACGGTGCCGGTCAAGCTACATCAAACGTCACCGGACGTATGGAGATGCGAATACGCATCGCCCATTACCGGGCTTCACTCCGTGAACATATTCTTCGCTGGAAAACTAATACCTGGAAGTCCCGTGGGTGTTGTAGTAGCGCCGGTTTCCGATGCGAAGAAATGCCGGGCTTACGGCAGGGGTCTTCTGTCGACGGGCGTTCGAGTAAAAGATATTGCGGATTTCACGATAATAACAAAGGACGCTGGCGAAGGGGTTCCCGAGGCTCGAGTCATTGGACCCGGCGGTGTAAACTTGCCTGTTCAGTAAGAAATCGAAGCCTGAAATAAATTCTGTTCAATATTATCAATTTACCATTGACATTAAACTATATCGTTGTCATAGAATGAAGAAAAAAGATGCCACGACATACGATTGTCACTACGTTCCAACGAAAGACGGTCGTCACGTAGTCATGGTTACATACGGTGGAAAAGAAATTCCAAAGTCACCGTTCGAAGTTAACGTTGGACCATACAAGGAATCGGCTATCAGAGTGTTTGGTCCGGGACTTCATGGCGGTGTCGTCGGTCATCCGGCAAGATTCACCGTTGATACGAACGGAGAAACGGGCGCTCTCGGCTTCTCGATCGAGGGTCCATCAAAAGCTAAAATCGATTGCCACGACAACGGCGACGGTACAGCCGACGTGTCCTACTTACCAACGTTACCTGGACCTTACGCCGTTCATATACTTTGCGACAATGAGGATATTCCAAAATCTCCTTATATCGCGAACATTCAGCCGAAGTCCGATTTCGATCCCAGCAAGGTTCGGCTCTAAACTTCTACTTCTCTATTCCCAAATGATGTTTTGTCGATGGTAACGATAATGATTTTTTGTTCGTTATATCAGGTTGAAGTTCATGGACCGGGTATCCAACCCGAAGGCGTTGGCAGGGATAAACCGACGCAGTTCACCGTAGACGTGAGGAAGGCCGGTCCGGCGCCACTCGAAGTGTCGATTCTGGATGCCCTCGGTAGGGACGTTCCCCTGAAACTTGAAGACAAACACGACGGTACCGTGCAGGCCAACTACGTACCGACTTCTGGATCTCAGCATGTCGTTATGGTAATTGCGAATCGTTAATGTTGCTCAATTTAATACCTTGCTTATGATTAATCAAGAAATTGAAAACAATCTTGACGACGGATAAATTCGCAGGTGAATTACGGTGGTGTTGCGACGAAGAAATCCCCATATCGAGTGAAGGTCACTGCACCGTTGAATCCCGCGATGGTGTCGGCTTTCGGGCCCGGCGTCGACAAAGGCGTAAAATCCAACGCGGCGACGCATTTCAACGTCGACTGTCGTGAAGCTGGAGACGGAGATCTGGACGTTTCAATGTCGACTCCGGACGGTCACGATCTTCCCGTGTCTCTCACCGACAACGAGGATGGAACTTACACCGTTGACTATCTCGCACCTCAGCCGGGTCTCTACACGGTCAATCTCAAATACGGCGGTCTCAAAGTTCCTCAGTGCCCGATCAAAGTCAACGTACAACCGCACGTGGACGTGTCGAAGATCAAAGTCGACGGTCTCGAACCGAGTGAGTATTGCATACGTCGAAGAGAACAATATGAAAAAAGAAACAGAAAAAACACCTTTCCTCCCGCTGGTTTACGATTTGTTTCTCAGCTACTTAGCCATACTGGATAGCGCGCTGTGCTGAATATTTGACGAGGCTAATTCGATGCATTTGCGAAATGTTCATCGCGTTTATAATAGAATCGTGGAATACGGTAAAAAAAAATACGAAAGCGCGTTTCTTTGTACAACGAAGGAAAAACGGTCGGGTGTATTACGAAATTTGGAGGCGAGTTGCGTTGCTGGTAACGAGCCAGTACTAAAATAATTCGAGGTGGAACACGCTCTTCGATGTGTACAGACAAAACGGATACGTGTGATTTTTCAGAATTGTCGAAAAAGCCGCTCCATTAATTAAGCGGCACTCTAGTCGCATTGTAAAACGCATTTATCTACCAGTGCATCGGGAAGCCTTGAGGCCTCGGTTGCTTATGTCGCACCGACGAAAAGCCCGACGGTTGAGGGCGTATCGCGAAAATATTTCACTGGAGCCGTGCGGAAGAGAGGCACCGTTTATTTTCAGAATCGCCGAGGTTTTCGGGCCTTTCGTCTATAAATATTGTCGCTCGAAAATTTGCCTATTCCATATTTCCCGAAACCGCGCGAAATCCACATTTACCGTTCCGCGCAGATCTTTCATTGGCACCGATAGTAATACCGATCGCTTAATAATCATAAGAAAAAACATTTAAAAAACAATTTCGGTAACTCGATAGCAATAGAGAGATAAATTCGAACGATATAAACAATGCGAGAGAAACAGATCTACCCAAACGCGCAGAGACATAAATGAAAGAAAAACAAGAGAAAAATAAAAAATCATCGTAGCGGCACCGGTGAACAGCCTGCAGCAATTCCGCGTGATCACTCAGGATGCTGGCAAAGCGGCGGATTTCCAAGTCTCGATAACGGCACCATCGGGCAATCGAGTAAAGGCACAGTTGATACCGAGTCACGACGGCTACGTCGTGAATTTCACGCCAACGGAGCTCGGCGAGTATCTTCTTGCGATAAGCTTCGGTGGCGAAGCTATATCAGCATTGCCGTATCGTTTGAATTGCGTTCATGGAAGTGATCCGGCCAAGGTACGAGCTTCCGGACCGGGATTGCATCGTGGACTCGTTTGCAGACCCGCCGAATTCGTGATAGATACGCGGGGAGCCGGTCAGGGCGGTCTTGGGGTAACCGTCGAAGGTCCGTGCGAGGCCGCGATCAATTGTCGCGACAACGGGGACGGAACGTGTTCCGTAGCCTACTTGCCAACCGAATCCGGTGACTACGGAATCAACATCACGTTCAACGATCGACACATACCGGGCTCGCCGTTCCAGGCCATCGTTGTACCCGAGGCCGATCTCACGAAAATCAGGGTCACCGGAAACGGCATTCAACCCCACGGTTAGGAGCCTCGCGTGACATGTCTCTCTTTGGTGCTCGATATTATATATATTTTTTTATGTACCCAGCATGCGCGCATTTTTTTTTTTTTTGACAAATGAAACTTCGAACCGTTTGTGCGAACCGGCATACCCCGCAAATATTGTACTTACCTTTCTTCTTGTACTCACTCCTCATTCTTCATCTTATTTCTAACTGCTCGTTAGAGTGTTGTGATTTTTACGATTGATATAGCCTTTGATTTTTCGAATTATTTTGATCGTCTTCGCGTGCTATGGAAAACGGTTTTGCTTTTCAATTTCACATCAAGCCACATTCTCTAGCCGCGAACGACGCATCTCTCTCGTGAACAGCGATGAGATAAAAATTGAAAGAAAATCGTGCAGCATGTTTAGCATTTCGTATGCGAGGACTTTGACTTCCGAATTTATCGTTTGAACAATACGAACGCTGAAAGATTGTGTATCGTTTAGAATTGGACAATTGAACGACGAATCCGATACAAACCGATTTATTGAATGTTTGTATAAAGCTCGAGCTTGGAATTATTTTGCATTGCAGGCTTAAGTGTAAACATACCGGCTGAATTTACCGTCGATACCAGAGCGATACCCAAGACCAAGGGCGACGAGGGAAAGATCTCTTGTACAATCACCAATCCGAGCGGTGGTAGAATCGACAAAGTCATAACTCCCCAGAGCGATGGAACTTATCGCGTGAGTTACACGCCGTTCGAGGAGGGCCGTCACACCATCGAGATTCTTTACGACAATGTACCGATTCCGGGATCACCGTTTTCCGTCAACGTCAAACGCGCCTGCGATCCTACGAAGTGCAGAGCCTACGGGCCAGGACTCGACAAGGGCTACGTCAACAAGTGCAACAAATTCACCGTCGAAACGAGTGGTCCGTATAAATAATAAAGACCGGCAAAATTAGGTGATAATATATGAAAGTACAAACTAACGGATTTTTGCAGAGGCTGGAAACGGTGGTCTTGGACTCGCGATCGAAGGTCCGAGCGAAGCCAGAATGACCTGCGTCGACAACTACGATGGTTCGTGCAGCGTTGAGTACGTTCCAACGGAGACCGGGGAATACGATGTCGGAATAAAATTCGGCGACAAACACATACCCGGCTCGCCGTTCAAGGTACAAGTCGAAACGGCTGTAGACGCCAAGGACGTTGTGGCTTACGGTCCGGGTCTCGAACCCGAGAAAGTGCGCGAGGGTGTGCCCGCACAATTTTTTGTTGACACCTCTGCGTGCGGTCCCGCTCAGCTCGATGTCAAGCTCAAAACTGACAAGGGTCACATGCAGAAACCCGATATCAAGAGCCGCGGCGAGGGAATCTACGAAGTCACTTACAAACCTCCTCCGGCGGGTAGCAATGTACAAGTCGGCGTTACTTACGGCGGCGAGGATGTTGCCGGAAGTCCCTTCAAGGTCAAAGTTCATCCGACCGTGGAGGCGAACAAGGTTGTTCTGTCAGGGCCGGGTGTCTCGCCGGTCTGCACCGCTTCATTCCCCACCGATTTCGTCGTGGATACTTCCAAAGCCGGTTACGGTGATCTCGAAGTTCAAGTTCTGGTAAGTTAATCTTTTTATTTTTTTCAGTGTTTAATACTGTTTCAACTTTGCAACACGAAACTTTCAGCCGTGAACTGTGAAGATAAATATTGTTGCGTACTTTCAGGGTCCCGACGAGTCGCCGCGCAAAGTGGCCGTTCAGAACATCGGCGAAGGCAAATACAAGGCAACGTATCTACCGGACGATTGCGGGCGTTACAAAGTGAACGTCAAGTACGGTGGCAAAGAGGTACCGGGAAGTCCGGTGATGGTGCAGAGCGTATCGACCGGAAAGGCTGATCAGTGCAAGATCAAGGAGGGTATCCAGCAGACACTTGCGCAAGGCGAGGAATACTGCATCACCGTCGATACGGAAAACGCTGGCCGCGGCGCAGTCACGTGTCGAATACGATCAACCTCTGGCAGGTCAGTCTCGCAAGGGGAGCTTGAACCACATATCTTTTCTGTTTTCCTCTTCTTCTCTGCCCCAATTAGCAATGACCTCGATTCTTTTTACAGTCTGTAAATAATTCAACAAGCTCGGTTTTTTCGACTCACTCAAACTTTTTTCGTCTACTCACGCGTGTCATAAATATGTTGTTCATACAAGCTTCTCGGCAAACGTTGATGCGTAAAAAAAAAAACAAAAAAAAAACCTCTAAATGTTTTCTCAGGTCGCCTTTCGCATAAACAAATCGTTACGCCGGTCGTGAGCTTCGCCGATTACCATTACCATTACAATTCCGTTTCTGTGTATTCTCGTACATGGCACGCGCGTGAAGCATTTATATAGCTTACTTCAAATCCCCCGGCCGACTGGCACCTTAGTATGTTAGTGCTATTGTAAATTGGCTTAGACAGTCGAGCATGCTTGATCTCGCGCTCGTGCCCGAAGTGTTTTCAGTTATGTAGTAAATGAGACACACGAGTCGTGTGGGCAGGCGTATATCGCTTGGCGGCAAGTGACGACAGTGAATGTTCTCACTTGCGAAGCACCTCGTGGTGAAAGGTCGCGGCTTGACTCGCTCGCGAGGGTAAAACTTTTTTGACGTTGACAGACATCTCGAATGTACTAACGACGGAAATTTCGTTCTTAAGCCAACTTGTGCCCATCTTCTATTTAGCACCTCGTCCGCGGAGCAACAAGTCTCTTATTCTCGAGCGCAGGTATCACTCGTGGACATTGGTTACCTCGCTCTACAAATATCATTGGACATTGCTTCTCTTCACTGTTGGCTGTCAATAATTTGACGGGTGAGCGACGAGTCGCGTGGATTGAAGTTTGGTCGTACGTTCTGTATTTCAATCTAAACAACACTCGTCGGATGTACTTGTGACTCGTCAGTCTGGCTAGGTCCGAGTTTTACGACTGGCGCTTGCATTTCAATCCTTAAGAGCTATGAACAATTATTTTGCTCTGTTGACTTACATTCCAGATTTTAACGAGAAAAATTGTGTTCATAACAACAAAAAACGATATTATTCGTGAATAAACACACATTTCTATTCGCGTATTGCTCAATTATACTATTTCTGGGTTTTGAATTTAATGACTCGTATGACCGAAGAGATTAGGAAGCGCGAAACTCCAAAAATATCGGAATCGGCGTTGACATCTCTCTACCGGGAGGAGTCCAAACCGCCGGAAATGTAACACTTGGCTCTGACAACTTTGTAGTATTACTTCCGTAGCTTGTGAGATTTGCTCTGGGCTGCTCCAGCATCGGCAGCCAGAGAGTCGTGTCCACTCTCAATCATTTGAGTTTATTCGTCCTTTTACGTACATGACCCAATTATTGTCGATGCACACGATTCTTGCACGGAAAATAGAGCGTTTCGAACGGCGAATCGATTTATTGAAGTCTCGGAAATTACCCCTTGTCGAAACAGACGAAGAAACATTCGAGTAAATTACTACTGGAAACGACAAATCATTCTAGCGGAATTGAATCAAATTCAATCATATTGTTGCAGTAGAAGTGTGCTTTCATTACGACGATGTTCCATTTAGATTGCGGGGAATACAGGAAGAGAGAGAAGAATGTAGTAAGAACCAATAATCATTCACCTTGGTAAAGTTGTAATACTCAGAATATTCGGCTAAATTCTGATTTAGTTGTTATTGGCAGGAACGTGTAATATTTGCACTGATTGAACGTCGCGCATGGTTCTGGCCGATTCGACATCTTGAGTGCTGCGAATTTGCTTAAAATAAGTAATTTCCCGTTCAATTGCAGTCAAACCGAAAACGCGATATTTTAATACCATTCAGTAATCATCGGAAAAATTACAAATATAAAAAAACGAACAATAATCTAAAAATTGTTATAAAGTTATAAGCATCGAATAGAATTTTTTTTTTTACCAAATGAAAAATGTACGAGAAAATGACTCTCAAATTTGCATCTAGTGAATACAGACGATAGGACAATAATACAACACAAGATGTTTCAGATAAGTTCACCGCACGCGTAAAGATTCTCTCATTTCCGCGTTGTTCTACGCTACACGGTTACGGTCTGTCGACAATTTCAGACTATCTGGCAGTAATCCCAGAGCGTTAGAAATTGCCAAAAGTTGAAGCCTCGGATCGTTTGGATCGGACAGTATACGCTACTGTTTGCCGTGTCTCATTAATACCTAGGAGAAGAAAGAAATGACAAAAGTTCATGCATTTATTTTCTTTTTTGTCTTTGTGACGTTACAGCGAGGTGGTGGACATCGATATCGAGGACAACGGCGACGGAACGGTGAACATCTATTACACGGTAGCCGACGCCGGTGACTATACGCTGAGCATAAAGTTCGGCGGTCAACCAGTGCCCAATGGTCTTTATACGTTCACGGTAAGTAACGCGATAAAACTATACAGCTCATGTGCAATTAATACGTTTGACAATATAAAGCGTCGACGTCGACCGAAGAGACACACACGTCTTGTCTCAGTTTTTGTCTCGCATGGCTCGCAACGAATGTGTTCTAGTGGGCGAAAACAATGCTTAATTAGCCGAGAAGGAAGCCGCCCAAATTGCCGAGGCATACAGTTCTATCGTTAATCAATGTACGCGTTTGCTCCGCAGATATACGAAACTTCTCGTACATTCTCGAACAATCGTGATCTATTCGTTACTGTTGGAGTTGAACATCACTACAGGAATAATCAGTTTACAAAATAAAAGTTTAGTCAATCTCCGATACGGTTTATCGAAATGAGCATAAAGAAAAAGATCGGCTCGGAGCCAACAAGTGTGTCGATTATGACTAACATATTAATATATAAAAAAAAGATCACAGGTATCGAATGTCTCGCTCGTGGTGGTCTAAATTCAGTGTTCTAAATCTAAATTCGTTCGGCGATAAAACATAAGAGTAAACGTGTGTATGCTGTTAAAATTCGCGTATAGACACGCGAATGTATAAGTGTGTATGTAACAGTTTCGATGAGTCCGGGCAACGGGGAAAATAAGTCTGAGGTTGTTTGTAGGGGGCTTGACCGTTGTCCCACCGTGTCTTATGCGCGAATCTTTCGACTTTCCCTGGGTGTCGCGTTAGTTCAGACGCTCTTACAACCGTGGGATTGGAGGGGGCAAGCGGGGGCAAATCGGACACGTTATTTCTAACTATAGCGTCCGTGAGAGAAACACGTACGAAAGATATTGTCGCGAGTCTTCCAGCGAAACAGTTCACTCCGAAGGCTCACCGAGATCACACCGACGGATCTCGTTGTTCTCTTCTTTATCGTCAACGGCATTAGTAAGAACTTTTTCGTCGTCATCGTTCATCCCCGCAAATTCCGATTGAGGAAGTGACGCGTCAAGGCCGCGCTACCCCGAGCCAAGTAATAATCACGTGAGCCACTGGAGACAGCGCCGCCGCAAATACTTTTGAGAGGCTGGCTCTCTCCGTTACTTATTTTTTTATATCGATTCATAATATCATAAGAAGATAGTTTGCAGTTATTTATTTGGTGGAAAGAAGATATATTTTTTTTAGTGATATTGTTTTTAAACGTACACGAAGCCATAAGTGCGAAAATTGTTGAACGCTCGACGAGATCGAGCGATACACCGGTGTGTGAAATTCAATCCTCGCATTCGACAATCTCATTCGGCACTGGCGATAATAAAGTCGACCTGAAGAACGAAAGAGATCTAGGGATAGTTTAGCCGCCGGAGCTTTTGGTCGAACTATTTCGATCGTCGGGTCGACGGGTTTACGCAAATTTATAAGCAAATAGCCGAGAGTGAAGAGGCAACCCGCATACGCGGGGGTACGAGAGGCGCGTGGGTGTTTGGGTCGGGCAGGGGAACGAGTTCGGTAAATTAATGCCCGTCCGGTTAAATTAAACGTCGCGCGCCTCAATTCGCGAAAGTCAGCGGCATAAGTTCTTTCCCTCTCTGCGCCGCACTCTCTCTCTCTACATATCAGCAGCAAACTCATCTTTCGCTTAAGACTAAAATAAAAACCATTTATAAAAATTTCACAAACGGTTGCTTTAGCGGTTTGATTTTTGTATTTTTTAATTTTTTTCGTTGCCCGGAGATTTCAAACGCAGATGTAGAAAAACAAGCTTAAGAAACTCGAGCGCACTCTCGGATAGCAATTATTATCAAGCGCGCGACTTTGCTGGGACAAGACGATTTATTATGATTACGAGCTTGCGGACGAAAGAGATGACGCTCTGGGGTAAGCGCTATGCTTGGCCGAGGCGAAGACTGAGGATCCGGCGCGATAGGAAATGCGACGAGAGGTGAGGGTGGCCCCGATCCTCTCTCTGGCTGCTGCCCGAGGCTGGATCGGCCAGGCAACAGGAAGAGAGACGACAGCTGCTCCTCACGTTCACGTGTGCATGGATTCGCGTCAGCAATGCCCGATCTCGAAAATAGCAAGAGTCGCCGGTTCCATGAACATTGATCTTATTAAAATTCATCTTCCTACCGAAATTTTTTAACGAGTGTACTCCCACGCCGCTCTATCGACAGAGACAATACTTTTGATCTTGACACTTGAATATTGTCAAACAATAGCTATTTTTTGAGACATCCGTGCAACGAAAAATTGTTTTGGAAATCGTCCGTTTCGGAGACAGAACTTTTTTTATTTTGCATCGAGGTTACGCGCAAACCATTTAGAAAGATTATTTCACTTTTATGAGTTACAGTTCTTTTACCTTTGATGGGATTGATAGAAATGTGATCCCCTTGGTTGTGATTTTTTTCAATTTTGCCTCGACGACAGGACGTCGATGTCGATCGACGTTCGGCGATTATCTTGCCGATTACTTCCATTGTTTTTCGTGGATCTTTAGACTGTTTATTCGTTCCTCGAGTTGATCCGCGTTTCTTCTCGATTTCTCGTTCGCGCAAACTGGCATACCCTTTACCCTATAACAACAATCGAGTGGGGGGCTGAGAATCTATTATAGTCACATTGAATTTCGCATTGTGTATATATTTCGCAACAAGCAAAATTCCTATTCGCCGTTGTCTCGTCAGATCGCGAGTTTAGCGTCGGCGTTCGTCGTAGCTGGGTCGGCTCTTCCCACGTATTCGATATCTCGAAATTAGCCCCCCGACGAAGTATGTATCTCATTTTTTTTTTGTAACTATCAAGACAAAGTGCTTCCGATGGAGTCTGGCGTATCCAATGCGCCTATTTTTATTGTAGAACACCACACACACAGACACGGCTGACCCCAAACTCCAATAATTTTTTTTAGTTTTTACCAATATGTGACCTGTACTTATCGTCTATAAAATTTGTCCAAATCAACTCGAAAGACCTGTTGCTTGGATGTTCTACTTCACTATTTAATTGTAATAAAATGTCTTTAATATTGAGTTTTGGATTTAATCATGCTCCGTTTTTACGAACAACATCGGGTCAGCCGGAGCCCTGTATGTGGTGTTGAAGAGGTGCGAAAGAATACGCGTGTTGTTCTGGAATTAACATCTGTTCTATACAGGTATAATATATACCGCATCGCGGTAGATCCCATCGTCTCGGTATCAGGCGCTCTAAGCATTACGTAATTTAATCGTGTCGCGCACAAGATGAGTTTGGCTGGGATAGCCGGATCTCAAAATACGTAAATTCCATCGTCCAAATAACGTTACACACGTGACTTTTGCAATCTCTTTCGTCCGTTGAGTAAGACGAGTTCCGTGAAAGATTAGCCGTTAATGAACCTAAAGGCTCTTTGCCGGAAATCTCGTCCGTTACAAGCCAAGAGACACACATAAGTGTAAAATAGAAGATCCAAATAAACGATTGAAAACAAAAAAATTCGAAAAAACAAAGAAAAAAGCTCACGGTGATTTGCTCGCGTTGCAGGCATCGGAGGAATATCGAGAGCACAGCAGTCACAAGACCCATCGTGGCAAGAGATCCCAACAGGAGGAACACTTGGTGAAGCAGGAGCACAGTTCGAGCCTCCAGGAAAGTTCTAGCGTAACAACAAAGCGCAGTACAACAACTCACGACACAAGCAGCAGCTCGAAAAAGAAGTTCGACGGTATACGTCTAAACGGCATCCCATTGCCATCCACAGACGGCTCCGTTACCTGTGAGTATAGAAGCATTAATCGTATACACGCATAACTGACTCTAATCATCGTCCAATTATTCATTGTCAGGGCAATCTCGCGGTTAATTAACGATAGTCTAATATCCGCCATTATGTTTGGCTAATTTAACTCCGGAGGTTCTCTTCATTCAAACGTGACGCCAAGCCCCTGGATCTCTCGTGGCACAAGGGCTCTCGATCTTTAGCCGCGCGCAATCAAACGTTTATGACGCTAGATCGTTAATCACGGAATCACCCCGCGTGTAAGCTGCGCTTGGAGCCGCAGTAAAAGCGTTAGTTGACGGACGCGACAGGTTCTCACTGTTCGTCCGCTCGTGCGAGAAACCTCTTTCTCTCTCGCACACCCGTGAATATATCATCTCGGGCGTATTCGTTTACCCTGTCGTTCGAAGAAACTCTACCGCATGGATATTGCCAAAAATATTTTGTCGGCGTCTCCGCGGCATCCATGAGAGACGATCCAGCTCAACGACGCTAGTTGCATCGTGTCGTAACGCATCGCCGTGCGCGATATTAATATTGGGGGGGTGATTAAGTGGAGCCGCGTGCGCGATACGTATTGCCTCGTATGCCACGCTCAATATTTGGCCCGGATGCACCGAGAGCGCCGGAAGAATCGACACGACACGCCAGCCTCTCGTGCTACGGGGTAAAAGGGTATAAATTGATTGGCACTGTAACTAACGAAGAAACATTAGTAAACGGCGCTATACCCTTCGCATTGCAGCTTCGAAATGATCTATCGCTCGCGTTGATTTTCAACGTTCTCCGGAACGAGGCCTCAGAGTATTTTCCGAATTCTCGCTTTCGAAAGATCGCATTGGGATCGGGTAGAGAGTTCGTCAGGAATGCTTGTGACCAATTTTTTTACGAGGCCATACAGCGGGCGACGACGATCGTCGACATTTCTTCAACTGTCACAAACGACACCTGCGCTATAAATTCTTTAAGCCTCGGATCGGTCTCGAGCTATTGCGTATATTTTTCGTAAGATCACACAATCTCCTTCCCCTTCGTGGATCGTCCAGCCATTCGCTGAACCATTCGAGATCGTCTGCCCTCCCGCGCTCTCTCGCCCCAATACCCCCTTCTGATTTCGTACGAAAGTCCCGCGGACGCGTGCGTGAGACTCTCACGGGTGCGTTAGAGAGGGCGCACGACGGGTGAAGCAACTATGATCGGATATATCCTAACTTCCCAACAGCCGCAACGAGCGAGCCCTCATAAATATACTATACACCCATGTAACATGTATATATATACACACACTATACTTATGTATATAACTTCCTGCTGCTACCCGCCACTGGAAAATAATTTGGGACCCCGGGACAGCGAACTTGCCAATATCGTCGGAGACATGTCGCGAGCTCCTCAGTCGTCCCGGAGATGTGCCTCTGATCGGTAACCACCTGGAGAACACACTGGTTCTTTATTTCACTTTTCAATCAAATTTCGCCACTTTCCTAAATTTTTCTCTTCTTCGGTCACTTATTTACCATCGACTCCGATAGAATGAAGCACAATTCTCTGCGTTGAAAAACATTTTTTCTCGACGCTGGTTCGAGATTATACGATCGGTGAAAAGAATTGCACGTATTGGTTTTTTGTTTTGTTTTTTTCTTTTTACTTTGCGAGACTACGATCGGCAGATCGTGCGTATCAAACTTTATTGCGCGGTTGGGTGATATAAATCGGGTATTCGGAGAAAACGATCGATCATAAAACATTGGGATACAACATCTGGAAATGCATTGGAATCAGAAAGCGGTGTCGGAGGAAGTGACTACGTGGGACGAAACATCTACGTATCACAGATATTATTTGAAGAGCGTAACTTACAGCGATATCGATCGGCCCGAGCGCGGTCCGATCTGTTACGCGAGTGCTTCGATCGATCGCGCAGCGAGCGACGAAGAGGAGGAGGAGGACGAGGACGAAGTTCGCCAAGACGATCCCAAAGATTTCGGACCCGGTCTCAAATTTGCTCCGATAACATTTCAGAGTCTCTTCTACATCGAGACTAGAAAAGGTTCGATCCCGTGTGCCGCTCGGCGTTTCAGTGCTCGACCAAACTCGCGACTCCGTATTTACTAATCCCAAATCCATGATAAATGAGCTTGCGCAACATTATTTGTAGACCCGTTCTCCCTTGGTTCTTCACAGGGTGCTCGTCGATTCGTCTCTGTCAGACATAGAAAGCTCGTAAACATTCGTGACAAATTTATAAACTCGTTAAATTGTTTTGTTTTTTTTCTTCTGTTTTTTTTCTGTACTCAAATACCTCGAGGGGGATTATAAGAGCATTCTTGGCAAGGTAGGTCGTAGGTTCAGCCCCGCCACCGTCGCTACTCCCGTTCGTCGTGTATATTTTTAGAGATGTTTTTCCTAGATCAAAAGAATCGTCGTCTTTCATAGTTTAGATACGATCGTCACCACTCGCGATCTGTTCGCGCTAGAACGTGACAAACGAATAAACAAAAACTGCCTACGTTCAACAGTCGACGAGAAAAACAAAAACAAAATTTTGATTATAGAATTTCTGTTTTTATTCAAGCCGAAGTAAAGATGCCGAGCGGCAACATGGACAAGCCTACGATCGAGGACAATCGCGATGGTACCGTATCGATCAAGTACGAGCCTCGCGAGGAGGGCCTTCACGAACTCTACGTCAAATTCAACGGTGAACACGTACAAGGTGAGATTATTATTCGACAGCATCGGATAATGAACTAACAAACATGAGGAACAATTTATTTATATAATGTTCGTGCACAGGTTCACCATTCAAGTTCCACGTCGACTCGCTCGCGAGTGGATATGTCACGGCTTACGGGCCTGGTCTCATTTACGGTGTATGCGGAGAACCCGGAAACTTTACGATCTCCACTAAGGGTGCGGGAGCGGGTGGACTTTCCCTCGCTGTCGAGGGACCGAGCAAGGCTGACATCTCTTGTCACGACAACAAAGACGGTACCGTGTCGGTATCTTATTTGCCAACCGCACCGGGAGAGTACAAGATCTCTGTAAAGTTCGGCGACAAGCCGATCAAGGGAAGTCCCTACATTGCCAAGATCACCGGTTAGTAAAATCATCATCCATTATGATAATAAATTTAAAACAATAATTTGATTTCGAATAAGATTGGAAAAAAGGATGAACTAAATAAAAATGATGATCAATAGCATTTATACCTGATAAACAATAAATCAATTTTTCAACAATGTCTATTTTGTAGGTGAGGGCCGCAAGAGGAATCAAATTTCGGTCGGATCATCCAGCGAGGTGCAGTTGCCGGGAAAGGTGACCGACTCGGACATTCGTTCGCTCAATGCATCGATCACGGCCCCGACCGGTCTCGAGGAGCCTTGTTTCCTCAAGAAGCTGCCAAACGGCAATATGTGCGTGTCCTTCACTCCTCGGGAATCCGGCGAGCACGTTGTCGCCGTCAAGAAGATGGGCAAGCACATCGTAAACTCGCCGTTTAAGATCGACGTCAAGGATCGCGAGGTCGGCGACGCCAAGAAGGTCAAAGTAACCGGTAACGCGTTGAAGGACGGCAAGACTCACGTGGAGAACACATTCTCCATCGACACGAGAAACGCCGGTTTCGGCGGTCTGTCGCTGTCGATGGAAGGGCCGAGCAAAGCCGAGATTCAGTGCAAGGACAACGAGGACGGAACGTTGAACATCTCATACAAGCCAACCGAACCCGGTTATTACATAATGAATCTCAAATTCGCCGATCATCACGTCGAGGGTTCGCCGTTCACGGTCAAAGTATCGGGCGAGGGTAGCAATCGTCAAAGAGAAAAGATTCAGCGACGTCGCGAGGCTGTCCCCCTTACCGAGGTCGGCAGTCAGTGCAAGCTCACGTTCAAGATGCCTGGCATAACGTCGTTCGATCTTGCCGCTACTGTCACGTCACCCGGCGGCGTCACCGAGGATGCCGAGATCAAGGAAGTCGAGGATGGTCTCTACGCGGTTGCCTTCGTACCCAAGGAACTCGGCGTTCACACGGTATCCGTGCGTTACAAGGAGATGCACATCCCCGGCTCGCCCTTCCAATTCACCGTTGGACCGCTCAGAGACGGTGGTGCTCACAGAGTCCACGCCGGTGGTCCGGGACTCGAGAGAGGCGAACAGGGTGAGCCGTGCGAATTCAACATCTGGACTCGCGAGGCCGGAGCAGGTACTCTCGCCGTATCGGTGGAGGGCCCAAGCAAAGCTCAGATCGACTTCAAGGATCGCAAGGACGGCAGCTGCTATGTCAGTTACAGCGTAACCGAGCCTGGTAAGTAAAGAAAATACAACTTCGTCGCGTATCATCAAACGAACTATCGACTTCGTTTCGTTGTCTCTTTCATCAAGAAGTTTATACGCCGCGGGAACGCAACACCCACGCGCTCATAGTTCACGAGTAACGTAATAGGCTTAGGCGTTCGATGTTTTGCGGCATGCTCTCGCTCTCTCATCCAACCGATCCAGAAATATCTGCAGTCTATATTCGTTTGGGAGGATTCATATTTTGGCGGAGAAGCATTTTGCCCGCTCGCTCACCCGTCGGCTCTCGTCGAACGGCGTTAACGCGGATGTTGCCCGGAAAGCGCGGCGCTATACTCTAGTTATATTCGTCTTGCCGTATAGACTCCGTTCTTTCGTCAGGATCGAAACCGTGAATAAGAGAACTCGCGAGCGGCGGGAAACGTTGGAGGGAAAAACTATCGTGAATCAAAAGCGTTGGGGAGAAGTGGTAACCGCGACGTTCGTGCCGGGAGAGCGAGAGCTTTCGCGAAGTCGCGGAAAACAGAAAACGTACGAGAAGGAAGCGGCAGTGGTGCGCGGCTGAGCTCCGGTTCTACAGCTGCAACGCGTATTCACGATCTCTATAATTTCGCTTGACTCCATCCTTGATTATTTTTTTCCCTCGTCTCAATTTCTTTTTCCTCGTCGATCGATTTGCTCGGCACACTCGACGCGAGAAAGTCGTTCAATACTTTTTTTTATATTCCTCTCAACGTTGACTTGTTTTACGGGCCAGCGTGATGGGCACCTTTACGGCATGCAAGAACATCGTGCTACAGGCGTCAGACGGTCCGGAACTACCGGAGGACGATGGTCAGTCCGTAGTCGCCAAATCGTCGCCACGCGCGTTTCAATTCGTCCTGAGAACAATGATCCGCGTTGCGCGATGCCGTATCAAAGCGAATTAAACTTATTTAAATACTTCGATGAAATGAAGATTTTGTTCCATGTTTTTTTTGTATGAATTACAGGTGACTACAGAGTGGGAATTAAATTCAACGATCAGCACATTCCCGATTCGCCGCACAAGGTGTACATCTCACCGGCGATGGGAGACGCTCACAAGCTCGAAGTTGCACAGTTCCCTGACAGCGGTGTGCAGCCTGACAAACCGGCGACTTTCCTCGTTCGCAAGAACGGTGCCAAGGGCGAGCTCGACGCTAAGGTACTACTAATGCCAACAACAACATTATTCTCTATGTTACTGTCATTCTCTTCGTCTCTCTCTTGAGCTTCGTTATTCCCACTGTGACAGACGGGCTATTTCTTTTTCATGTTAAAAAACAATACATGATTGAGATACAGACGGATCGACGAATTTTCGATAACCCGAAGCGCCCGCAAGCTCTTCCGAGAGAATTATCGTTCTCCTCTGGCTTCCCCCCGTTTCGCCGGCGTGATTCACGATCGTGAGACATTTTGGGGCACTGGTTGCGCAAAGCAAACGGGCCAGGAATAACAGATCTTTGCGAAATAACTATGCCGTTCTAGAGCCTCGTGCGTGGGCAGGAAATACGCTTTCGTCGCAAACGTAAAACTCACACACGCTTCCAAGGTCCCCCAAGTTTTATTGCTACAGCTGCCCCGTTGACACACTCGCGTATTTTTTTCGACAGTCACAGATTACTTCCGGATTTATGTTAAGATAACAAAACATTATAATGATAATAATTACCTCTATCTACGATTTATACTCTTTAATTGGCGTATAATTATTTCAAAAATGTAAAAATCATTCGCAGATCGTATCACCGAGCGGTATCGAGGACGATTGTTTCATTCAGTCGATCGACTCGGAGGAGTACTCGGTGAGATTCATGGCCCGCGAGAACGGTATTCACAACATCCACATAAAGTTCAACGGCGTCCACATAAACGGCAGTCCGTATCGCGTTAAAGTCGGCAAAGTCGACGCCGATCCGGCCGCGCTTCACGCGTATGGAAATGGATTGAAGGAGATCAAAACTGGTCAGAAAACTGATTTCATAATCGACACGTGCAACGCCGGTGCTGGCGCTCTCGCGGTGACCGTCGACGGCCCTAGCAAAGTTGCGATGGATTGCACCGAGGTCGACGATGGTTACAAAGTAAGGTACACACCGCTGGTACCCGGTGACTACTACATCAGTATCAAATACAACGGATACCACATCGTTGGCTCGCCCTACAAGGTTCCGTGTACCGGTAAGATAATGGAAACATTGATGATTTTTCATTTTTTATTTGTACGCTTTTATTTCGTATCGATGTGACACTTATGTATCGTCGATCGACTCGTGGTTCTTGATGTGATCAATAAATATTTATTCCAGGTGCGGACCTCGCCGAGAGAGGAGCTCAGGAAACAAGCTCCATTGTCGTCGAGACAGTACAGAAGATTTCCAAGTCGAAGCAGGCCGGTCCTGTTCTACCGCTTTTCAAATCCGACGCCAGCAAAATCACGAGTAAGGGTATGGGATTGAAGAAGGCGTACATGGGAAAGCAAAATCAGTTCAGCGTCAATTGTGCCGATGCAGGTTAGTTGAAGATTTGATTGATACTCATTCAGTTATTAAGGTGAGGTGAAACACACTTAGTGTGCCCCTCTGGTCGCTCCGCCGCGAGCGTCGATAGCGCTATCTCTCTCGCACTAAAGAGGGTTTCACCTCGCCTTAGTCCGCGGGTCTTGCTTACTGTCGATACGAGAAGAGTTCTCTCTTTGCCGACTGTCGGTGATTTGGCTCTCGGAAAAAAAAAAACGAACCATTTCTCTGACGCATAGCGCATCGCGCGCGTGTCGCATACGACTCACCGGTATTAATTCGCTTTCTCAGGTAACAATATTATGTACGTCGGAATTTACGGACCCAAAGGACCTTGCGAGGAAGTTTACGTGAAGCACGTTGGTCGCAACAACTACAACGTGAGCTACTTGGTACGCGAGAGGGGCGAGTACATTGTCATTGTCAAGTGGGGCGACGACCATATTCCCGGATCACCCTACAAAGTCGAAGTTTAAGATATGTCTGAATAATGCGTTAAAGTCCCATCCTCCCGTCGGACCTCTCACCGAAAAAGCAACAAAAAAAATACTCCGAATTCTTGGGTCCTTTTTAGACAGCCTTGTTCTCGATTGTCTTCTTTACTCTATCTTGTATTATTCCTCGTCGACGAGGAATATCAATGACATTATTACTATAATTATTATTACTATTTTTTTTTTTTTTTGAAGCTTGCGAATGTTAGACACGGTTCTTTTTATGCCGTGTGATTCGGGACGTCGAAGCGGAGCTCAGCTCTTGTAGTTGGTCAATTAATAATCTGAAAAGACCGTCCCAACAAAAAAGAAAAAACCAACACCAATGTGCCTTCGATTTTAAATCAAAGATCAACGACATCATTAAACGTACGATAGTTCGGCGTTTCTCACTATCTTTTAGTATGTATACAATACATTTTCTTTTTTTTTTGTCATGCCATAAGAGACGTTACGGCGATTTTAATCCCATCGCCTATCGTCCTCTCACGTTATACATGCTATGTTATTTTACCAATTATACAATTATATGATAGCGCATATAGATGAAAATATATTACGTACATACATATATATATATATACATACACAGTCTGTTATAAATTAGTTTAGCAATAAAACACAATATATTTATTAATCTCTCGACGCGTTTTGTTGAGACGATAGGGAAATGCGAAAAATTTCACGCAAAACTCGGATATGGAAATGTGTGTACGCGAGAATAATACAACGAATTCTTAGCTGTAATCAAATAGACGGGGAAAGGAGAGAGGAGTAGTGGCTGAATTCATCTTCTCATCCGTTTAATGATCATCGTCAAAAAGATGTGGTCTCGGACCTATCAGCGCGAAAAACGTTCCTCCGCGGTTGCCTCTACTTTCTATACAGTTTACTATCCCCTCTATCTATATCTCGGCGCCTTCTTTTTCTCTTATATCAGCTTTCCTACAATTTCGTTCGGTAAAGTACCCCCCCGCCCCCGATAACTATATATCCTAGAGTTATACCTCCACCTTTTTCCCCTCTCCTTCACGGTCTGCATCCGGCGACCTATCGTCGGGTGCCGACGAGAGGCAAAAAGGTGGAGACCGGGAAGTGAGAGACCTCTCGTTCTCTCTCCCTCACACCGGTTTTATAGTCGGGCATCGAACAAAGTCGACGGCGCGGCAACACCTGTTCAGTGGAAAACGCGTGTCCGGGGTGGCACTCTACGGGGCTGTGCCATGAGCCGCGCCTCCACCTCCGCAAGTGTTCCACCGAAGTCTGTCGAAAGCCGCGCGGCCACCGACGCGCGTCAAGTATATATAATACCCCCGCGCGCGTGTACGTGTGTCGTAGGTGGAACGGTGTTGGATCTCGCGGGGTTGGAGGACCTCAGAAGCCTTCGTAGCTTCGATAGGACGGTGGGCGGTGCCGTTTTCGTTTGGCTCCGCCGCGGAATATAATCCAAAGAGAGAACTTTGCCGTACCGAACTCTCGGCGTGTTGCGCAGTCGTTCGAGAAGTCACGGTGTGTGTAGCACGGGCACCGCTGGCGGTGGGCATTTACGACTCGCGAATTCCCCACCCCAATCCCTCCCGCCAAACACGAAGACGCGGGGTGCTCTCTCTCTCTCTCTCCGTGTCCCTCTCTACTCGCGGAGAACAGTACGCGAGACGAGCAGCGCACGCTCCTCTCGTGCTTCGTCGCTTGCAGATACCGTGGTATGAGTTACATATATATGAGCCACGAGGCCGGCGACCCCTTCAGACGCGCGGTTCTCGCGCTCCTGCGAGGTGCGCTTGCAGATCTCGTCGGCTCTTTTTCGCTCTCTCGCCTTCCCTCTCAACTTTACTGTCGTCATCGATCGTTCCCAAGATGCTTCCAGCCCCTCGACTGGGTACGATGAAGACATTGGCCACAAAAGGAATTAGCCTGTCAGCAGCGTAGCGAGGATTAGACTCATACACGCGAAAACTTGAAGCAAACTTGCATCTGTGTATATATATGTCTCGTATATACACGTAGGATAAATATATTTGTTGGTAGTATACAAGATACCAGAAGCGTGAAAGAGAAATAGAGAGAAATGCGTGAGAACTCGTGTAGGTGAAAAAGTCCGTAGGAAACTCGGGTAGGCGGAGCTTTCTCTTACTCCTCCATTCGCCGCGGGCTTTTCGTTGTTTCTTTTTTTCAGTTTTATAACCCGCGAGACCTACCCCCGTTGGTCGATTTGACCCCGGCGTGGCCTTTCCGATGTCTCTCTTCCTCCGTTTCTTCCACACGTAATGCTCTCCACGTTCGCGAGTACGCCGCGTCAGCCGCTTCGACCAATTGCTCGAGAGAGCACGAACGTTCGCCAGGAGGAATATAGCCCGGGAAGCTACCGGAAGCGCACTGTACATAAATAGCATAGACGGAGGAAAGGGGAAAACGTCACGCCACCCCATTATAGCGTCGACACGGAAATCGTTCTCTTCGCGTTCTCTCGGTGTGCGCAAGAGAATCATACGCGCGCCGCTGTGTATCTACTTTTAACGTAACGTATACGTGTGTATGCGAGCGTACGGATAAAACGTCGACGGGGGCACCGAAGGAGACGGCTCAAGTGTATCAGAGAACCATAGCCGCGCCCAATGCCGCCATTTTGTACCGGAATTTCTTGCAGACAACCTCGGCCATTCGTTACAACCGGCTGGAAAACCCTCCCGGGCAACACTTCCGCCTCTCCGTAAACCCCCTCCAAGGCTACGACGAGCTTTAATATAATTAGAATTCTCGCGAAAGGTTCGCGCTGCACAATGTGCGGGCCCGCCGCGCGGTCGTCTTTCGGCGATAACGCTGCGTCGTCGTAACAACGGAAATGAAACGCAGCTATGTATCCGTTTTGCTCGCTATCCGCTTCCGGATTCGTCTCGTTTCTCAAAGCTTTCAACAACATCCATTCGCGTATACTTATCTAACCGACAACGTCGCCCCGTAGACCGTACAGCTTTTTTTTTGGGGGGATGATAGTGAGGATTGTCTGTTTCCTTGGACCCGATGAGACAGCGAGAGAGTTGGCTGAAATAGTCGACGGGAACGGAAATATATTTCGGGGGGTAGAAAAAGAGCACTCGGAATTTTACACACTCGACGAATCGTTTTTATTTCGAAATACAGAACATTCTTCGGAATATTTTTAGCCACAGGGGCAGTCGCGATGTATTTACACACAGTTTGTTTATCCTTTTTTCTTTAAATTCGATTGAATCTCCATGATTTTATCCCCCTTTTCCCCGTGACGAAACGGCATTATTTAATTTTTTTCTTTCAATATTTTACTGTTTCAAATGCACATCTCGTTTGGTTTGCTATCGATGGAACACATTGTCGCACGCTCTTCGCTGCCTAGCCTACAAAAGGTTCTTAGAGTCGTTTCATTTCTTCGAAATGTTCGTGTTTTTACTTTTCCTTAATGTGTGCTCTTCAGTGGCGTGGGACGACGAGGGATGGTGCGGCCAAAGTCCGACGATAATCGTATTTAATGGAGTCGAGAATTCTCGCGGGGCCGATTTGTTTCGTTTGTTTGTTTTATACTTTCTATGAGTTAATTTACTAAATGCTAAATACGATTTAACGGGTGTATTTCGGAGTCGTTAATTTACGTATATCAATATACAAATGTACAAGAAGGGCGGAGCGATGGCGTTAGTGAATCGGAAGACGGGGTCGGGCAACTTGTCTCGAGATTGTCGATCGACGTTGCGCCAATTGACTCGTCTGTCCAGGGCTCGCAGGACACCTTCACTCCGTGACATGTAGCTCACATGTAGATCCTTCGCAGATCCGACGGTGACGTTATCATGTTACACTGCGGACAGAGCTTTTTCGCCCCCTAAGAAAGAAATCGAGCGATAAACATCAAGCAAACGTTCACTCGAACATTCGAGCAGAAAAAAAAATTCTATTTTGTGATTCACACGACGAAAGACCCGGTCGCGGTGAATGTCTTTCGATATTTCGTTCGATCTCGGACTCACCAGTGTGTGCAGCCAGCATTGCTCACAGTGTACGTGCCAGCAGCATACGGAAGTCACTGGTTTTTTGTATTGCTCCTGTAACAATAGATAACAGATAAGGTCGAGATTCCGAAGCTTTTTTAAATCAGGATCATCGTAAATATGAATGAATCAAATCATACAAATTTATATTTCCGGAATGATTCATTGAAAGAAAAACTGTATCGATTATACTCGTAAGACTCGGCGATCTTTCATGTTAATCGAAGAAAAACGTTCGAAATGTTTCGTAAATTAATTGATTTGAATTGAACAAGTTATTTTTCAATTAGACTGCTTTCTACGGAGCAAGTCTAGACGTGACCAGCTCATTAATTCATTTGCATAATCGGCCTGGACGTTCGAAGGCCAGCAGTTTTAGTTTCCTTTTATCCGTATCGATTACAGCGGTTCTCTATTTGTAACGATTTATTATCGATATATCAGATATTTCAACTCACCATGCAAATGAGACACTTGTAAAGCTGTCCTCTCATCTCCGCCTCGAGTTCTCGGATCCGTCCGCGCAGTGCCTCGACGACGGGAGCGTCGGCGGTGTCTCTTCTCGTCGTGTTTACTCCACCGTCCTCAGTTTCGGGATTGTGTCTCGCGGAAGGTGTCGAACTCGGCGATGGCGGTGAATTGGCTAGGCCGGTCGTGCCCGGCTCGGGTTTTACCTCGACCTGAGCACCGTGCGGCTGATCGGGCGGCGTGTGCGGCGTCAACGGGGCATTCGGGGATATTACCGCTTCCCGTAGAGCGTCCCGTTCCTTCTGTTCTCTCGGTGTACCCTCGCCTCGCGGCGCTATAACGTCGGCCTCGGAATACTGCGGTGGACCGAATTGTGCCGCATCGTCACCGTCCACCACGAGATCGACGTCTTCGTCGTCCTGATTGCCACCCGGACCACTGCCGCCCCCGCCGCTGCGATTACTCGACGTTGCCAATCCGACGGCTAAGAATAATAATCGAAACGGAATTGTGTTCGTTAATGAAAATAAATTAATAGTATTGAAAAGAAAAGTTTTTAAAAAATGATTATCAATCGGATACGATAAAAATGATTAGAAGCAAATGAAATTTCGGTAAACCAAATGATTAATTTCTTTTTTCGTCGGTAAAGCTCACCGGAAAAACCACCGACGAGCATCGAAGTCGCTCTGACTCTTCTCTGTCCTGCCCACTCGTATTCCTCGAAGCTCTCGGCATCGCCCTCGACATCGACTTCCTCTTCGTCGATACCAGCGGCATTGTGCCTCGCTGGATTGCCACCACCGTTGTGCTTGTTCAGGCATCGTTCGACGTGTTGATTGAGCTCCTCCGGCGAACCGGACAGACGCTCGCTGCACACCGGACAAGCCGGCTCGTCCGCCTTTCTTTTCCTGTTCTTTACGCGAATTCTCGCCTAAATATCGCGCAATTCGGAGTAATACAGACAACGAAGTTACAAGCACTGAATATAGCAAAATTTTCTATGCGTTTTTCGTTCTTTTGTTATGTTTTTGCTTACCTGACGATTCGCCTTGATTCTCTTGTACGTTTCCCATCGTCCTTGTGGCGTTCCGTCGGCCGCCGATGGCGCGTGAAGCATCGGCCCGTGCGGATGATCCGGATGATGCCCCGGCGGTGGACCAATCGCCGATCTCTGCCTCGGCCGGGAATTCCCCGTCGATACCTTGTAAAGCCGATCCAGCTCCTGCGCAAAATGTTGCTCCAATTCTTGTGGTCTCACCGTTACGCTGCATACCGGACAGCACGAGGGATCCGATGGAAATTTCTTTTTGCCTGTGTGTCATAGAGAAAAAAATAATTCATAAAATATATGATCAGTTTCCAGTTAAATTGCAATAGACGACGGAAAGAAAAATCATCGGGGTAATAAGAGACGCGAGAGACACGAAGACACGTTGCGCGCGGGACCGGCTGTGTCCGCTCAACTCGAAGATATTTGTTTATTTATCTACGCGAGAGTCTCGGGCAAGCCTCTCGCTACTGCAATGAGGAGAAAACCTTCTCCGTGTCTTCGCTTAAAGCTAGACAGTCGACACGCGTCTTATTCGACGCTCTTCTCATTCCCTCGTACCGTTCCGTGGCTCGACCGCGCTCGACCTATACCCCGCATATCCATATCTCGCTCGAGTAGACGAGCCAAACAAAATAACCGCTCGTATCCGGAAGTCCCTTCGGGGTATCGTTCCTCGTGTATTTTCACAGGCCTCGGAAGAATGCTCGCTGAGCGATACATACACTTCTCGTTCATGAGATACGGAACATTTGGACCGGCAGTACGATGTCTTGGAATTTTCAAAATTCCATCTATTCGACGCTCTATGTCCGCGCGAGTATTAGAAGGAGGGACGAAAATAATATCGAGAAGCTGTAGATGGTCGTAGATGGTGAATTCTCATCTCGCTCCAACAGGAAAAAAAAACAATATTTTCGTCGCTTCTGTAGTGGATTCTCCGTACGGAATAATCAAGAGCTTAATAAGTCGCGGATGCGCAAGCGAAAGAAATGTACATTGAATGCAGATTCGAGACGACGGGAGAGAAAAACAAAGTTCCTATTGTATTATATTAGAAAAAATACGCGAGACTGACAAGATATTTGGTGGAGTTACAAAATCATTTGTTCGAGTCATAATACAACAGTAAAATTGATGCGTTACATACTTCTATAGAATTTTTCTCATTGAAAACGGAACCGCAAATAATTCTGGCCAAAAATAAATAAGTTTTCGTCCCCGATTTATGTTTAACACTGAGGAAACAAATGATTCATTGACAGAAATAGAAATACCGACACGTATTTAGAAACTCTTAGTTAAATTTACAATTTTTTTTCTCGTTATGGCAATTATTTTGGATAGTTGAAGGAAAATTTACTCTGACACTCGCAATCGCTAAATTATTCGATTCTACCGCATTTTTTAATCCCCGTAAACGCTTCTAATTTTTGCGGACTCTTTCCTGTTTCAATTTCGGGTAGTCACGCAGAATCTATCGTCGAAGAAAACATATTTGAACTCCCGAAGGTCCGATGCTTGAAAGAAAAGTGTTTTTTCTTTTTCCGTTTCACGAAAACGATTGGGAGATCAATAGCGTTTATTCGAAGAAATACCGTCAAGCATTCCAGGAGCGTTTAACATATCGGCACGCGCGTATAGTATCAGATACTCGTAAGGTATATACGAATATTCGACTCTTTGTCCCGTAGGGGCTCGTCTGTGCTCCACGAGCACCGTAGAGGCCCACCCTCGTCGGTACAGGTCTCTTTTTCCTTCGCCTCCCATTTCCTCTTCTTCCTTCCTTTTTCCCCATTCAATTAAGTAGCCTCGCAAATTTATGTGTACGGTCGCATGTTGCCCCTCCTCCCGCCCTCCCCCAAACTTTCCCAAACACCGCCGTATTCGATATCCCTTTTCCTGTGCTCCTTCTTTTATTGAAAGTCGAAAATCGTATGCTGCGATTGTGATACCTGCGCGAACAAAATTGTACACACAACAACGACGAGTGCATTGAAAAGCCCGAATAAAGGGCCTCGAGACGAAAAGATATAACGATGGAAGAAAATATACAAGTCTCGACTATATCGTCGAAAGTCGTGGCATAAGGTACCGGAAAGAAGAAGATTACACCGAGAAGTACGTCGTTGCCATTTAAAGTCCCACGGGCTGAACGTCGTAATTAATGCGGAAAGAGCGTATTGCTACTCCAGCGGCAGCGGTGGCAGCCCTTTTCCCCGAGACTGCGAGGGTGTGCAACCTCATTTCTCGCGAATATCTCGAGTTCTCAACTATCGTTTTGGGGCCAGAAAAGAAAGAAACGAGGGTGTGCTCGCTTTTCTCTCGGCAGAACGATCTTCCTTTTTTTTTTTATATTCATTTATCTCGGTAGACAACCCGCTCGATCCGACGTTGGTCGACGAGGTCGTAAACGCTTTTTAAAAAGTATCTCGAAAGCCGAGGGCAGTTACCATAACCGCGCTATCATTTACACTTAGTCCCCTCGAGTCTACTGTGGTTCTCGGAGATTTTTTCGCGGCGTGGAAGAAGAAAGCTTCTCTGACCCCGTCTTCCCGATAAAGCGATTCCGTATCTTTAATTAAAGAAAAAGACCGAAAACAGCGTCTCCATTGAGGCGAAGTGGCACTTTAAAAGATAGCTGTTTGAATTTAATGCAAAGAAAAACCTATACAGCCTGACGAGCATGTATTTGCTATGAAAGAGGCGATGTTTTTATAATTACCCTAATAATTTTTAATTTTTTTTATTTATCGGTATTGATTGCCCTTCAGAGAATAGTGAAATGAAGGAAACAAGTGAAGAAAAGTGCAAACGAGCATCATCTGCTGTCCATAGTATCACAGTCCTTTCAGTCCCCTCTCCGGTTATAGCGACGAGCGTATTGCGTCGCCTAATCCGGATTTAATTAAATAACCAGCACCTCTGCTCTCTGCGGCTCCGCCACTCTCCCCGAAACTCCGTGTACTCCAGTGGGGGGGATCCCTCCTCGCTGGGTACCATTTCGTTCGAAGTAGCAGCATTCAAGAAACGAAAGGGGTTGCTGCCTTTTTGGCGAGCTTCTGCCCGAACGCTCTCACGAATTAGCCACAACTGTTGTCGTCGCTAAACGTCGTTGGACTACAATATCCGAAGCCATTCGCTCGATAATCCACTGCGCGAAAAATGATTAAAATTGATTTTTCTAAAAAAAAAACAATAAAAATAAACTTTCTATGATCGTCGTTAACGTTGAGCAAGAATTATCGCGTGTTGCGCTGGTCCGGAGCGTCTCGTTAAGCGCGTCCGTGCGAAAATGGAAAGCAGAAGCCTCGCCAGCGGGCCGTAGAAGCGAAACGAGCGTTTTATTAATAACTTAAGCCTGGACTAACAGCGACGGGAGAGGGCTACTCTTAACAATTATCCGGCTTGCCAGAAGAGCTCGTAATGAAATGATAACGGCTCGTTTCGGCAGTCCCCCTTCCTTCGCTCGCTCTCGCTACAATTTACCCTCGTACTTACGATCGCGCAATAACACAACCGAACATTTCAAGAAATCCTGTGACGCGTCATTGTCGCGCGTGATAATAATCATCCGCAATATAAATGAAAATTAGTTGCCCAATGAGTTTGCGGCATTCAATCCCAATTGTCTCGAAAACAATCGGAAATCGGAGCTAACCGATATTTATCTTCGTCGATCGGAGAGACTCTCGAAGGGAGAACGAACCGGTGCATTAGCTCTCGCGTGAAGAGTAGGGTGAGAAGGCCATTGGTTGTTACGCGAAGACGATGGGGTATGAAGTTCGAGGTAAAGTGGGCCGGCGAAAATCAAAAGGCAAACGTCGAGTGTGGAATGGGCGAGCGGTTGGTTTCAGGGGTGAGCCACGATCATAAGTTCGGCAGTTAGGGGATGTAAGTACAAGCATGGGGTGCTTGTACTTTGTGCCCCGGTTATATAGCTATATAGCTGCAGTATTAGTTATACTATAGCCATAAGAAGGCTCATGTCGCCAGCAAGGGGTCCGGTTAGTCGCGCGCGTACTCGTACAGGGCTCGGCTTCTCTCCAGTTTCACGAGACTTGCTATCCTAGGAGCTTGGAGAGGAGGATGCAGCAGCAGCAGCAGCCAGAAGCAGCACACTCGCAACGAGATATGTGAAGGAAGAGATACGAAGAGAAGGGTGGAAGGGGAAAGGGACGAGATCACCGACTAAGAACGTGGATGAGAGTCCTTTCATGCATACCGGAGTATCTCTTGTGGCGCATATTCTCCACCTCCTTCAACCATCTCGCGGAAGATGGGAGTCTCCACTCCACGTTAAATCTCTCGCGTATCATAACGCGATCGCATGAGTTACGCGGTAACTCGCGCGCGCTAACCGTACCACTTGCATACAGTCACTACCCGGATTCGTGGTACGTCGTTTTCCGTTTTTTTTTTTTTTTTGAAGCATCGAAGACGACAATCATGGAAATTATCAGTTTAGATGATTCATTTTATTCTTGCTGAAAAAATATACGCGTTAGAATGTCAACGGTAATCTGTGCTTTGAGATTGAGTGGTAGAAATCATTTGTTTGCATCAATTAAGTTTGTCGTGATTTTGAAAAAGTAGCTCGCTTCATTTTCAGGATTATTCAGTACAGTGGAACGCAATGCGTATCATTGTGTTGTGTTATCATTAAAATTTCGTAATTGTGTTATGCCAACTTTACGCTCTTTATAATTTACTCGAATTCAAATAAAACCAAGAGTCTTTGGTACGGACGTAACCAATTTATATTTCGAAATCGCCATGACGTATCGTTTCATCCCGTATCCCGTGAAAACCAAGGGATATTAAAGGATACTCGGGCGACGTTGATATATGTCGAAGTGTAAGATTTGAACTCCCGCGGTAACAGGATATATCAAAGAGGGTGTGTTCCCGGACCTCGAAACGTGTTTTTCCTTTTTTTTTCGGGGAAAAAGTCGAGCGACGCTAATCTTTCCTTTGGTCGATGTGCAGAGTTACGCGTCACCGCGTTCAACTTGCTTCCCGTTGCTCGGTTCGTCTCTCATATAGACATTCCTTTCCCCAACCAGAACCTTCCTCTTCCTTCCTGTCTCATTCCTCCTTCTCTCTTTCACTCTCGCAATCTGTTCGCGTGCGATAAAGCAATCCTCTGGAGCGCGACACGAGCGATTTCCAACGATACGTCAGTCTTCTACCATCACGCTCGGTGATCGCATTAAAATCTTTGGGTGAGCGAGCGATTCATTCATTCGTGAGTTCCGGGTAGTTATTGGTCTTAAACTCCGCGCGACATTGAATATAAATTATTTACGTCACGAAACTTCGGCGAATAATTTCTTCGAGTGTCACGTTGCAGGGACGTAGGGTTTTTCCGCGAAGCAAAGGGTTAAGGGAGTGAGAGCGAAGTCGAGCGAGGGAGAGATTTTTCTCGGACACTTTTATCAAGGTGGCGAAGCCTGCGGTTTGGCCGTTGCCTATGGACTTTTGCTCGCCAGAACTGTCGACCCCCCGCCGATCTCGACTCCCTTAAATCACGCCTGTTTGTAATTAAGTGAATGAATGGGCCTGTATCAGAGTTAATATTTGCGACATGAGGCACGACGCTGCCGCGGAGACAAATCCCTTATATATCATCGGGGAGCGACGGGCGGGGAGGGGGGCGCGGTAAGGCGGCGTGTACTATAATGTATCCTGGGCCTCTATAAGTCGTTTCGCCATATAGCTCGAGTGGCAAAAGCGTCAGAGCAAAAGTACACCCCCCTCTCGCTGCCATACATCGACGCGAGACTCCCGGCTCTCGATTTATGTTCAACACGGAAACTCTTCGAGAGCCTCAAACTTTTCTGTCCTAATAGAAAAGAAAAAAGCCACGAATCTTTCCGCAATTCGGTTTGAAGACTCGTTCAATTCGATTCTTTGTTCTTTCGGCAATGCGCGAGTCGACGAGAGAAGATTTAAGGGAGGCAGAGAGTTACGAAAGAAAAATGCGACGGTGAAAAGACAAGAGTATAAAGGGAATAAACGCTCATCCGTCGATCGTACGTGAGCCAGCGGCAAGTCTTGTTTCGCAAAGAACAGTAGGTATTAAAAGGCGGGTTGAGGGAGGGGAGGGGCGAAGGTATAGCGTTCGGGGCGCGGACACGTGGTGTGGAAGCTGCGAGAAGCCCAGAGGGGGATACAGCGGCGCGGCGGTGGCTCGACGGCGTGTTTGTAAGCCTGCCAATACTCATAAATACGTCCGGTCGCCGGCGATATCTCACTCGGGCGGGCGCGGTCCAAACTCTCCCCCGGCTTCTTCTTCCTTCTGTACCCGAGAGCTTCTCTCGTACCGCGAGAGAAGGCCTCGCGAGCGAGCGAGAGACTCTTCTCGTATCCCCTCTCGCGGGCTCATCCTCGTTTTCATTCTACGCTTCAGGATCACTGCTCTACTCGATTCACGATCATCGATCGACATCTCTCGAGTCGTATCTTACAAAATCCTTTCTGCTCGTTTCTTTTCTTTTTCGTCTCTTTTTTTTTTTTCGCCCCGATATATATTTTTGCACCACGTGGTCCAATACGTTCGTTTAATATCCGAAGTATCTCGTCGCAGAAATCCAATCGCGCGAAAGGATACAGAGTTAATTTTGCGTATCAACCCGTTTAGATTTAGATAGTGAACGGTAAAGTAATAAAGACGCAACGTTGAAGTACGTAACTGGTTATCGCGCGAAATAAATACGTGAATAAAGAGAAAGAGCACGGGTGCGAAGCTACTCTTATCGAAGATGGAAACTAACGCGCAACCGATGCAATATACATTTGATGGTGCGAAATGATTTTTTTTCTTATTTCGTCACGATTATTGCCACCGGTCTCTCGATAAGGTCGATCAAATGGAAATCGTCATCGCGGCCTGTATATCTTCGGGTCTCGTCGCGCGGACGAGTTTGATAAAAGGATAAATGTGAAAAGAATTGGGGGGTAAAACGGGATTAAAATGTGCTTGTGATATTAAGCCGCGGCAAGGTGGAATCTGCACCTCGTCCAGTTACCCGCGGTGTTGCGAGTTGAACGAAGAGGCAACGCGAAGATGAAACGAGAACGCGGAGGAGAGAAAGAATCAAGAGATATGTCTCTGTTGGAAACAGTGTCTCCGCTATCCTTGAGTGGCGTTCTCCACGTAAGGTGGCAACCTCGGTATGGATAAAGAAGATAAAGAGGAGAGACCGCTGCTTCGCTGCCGTTGCCGCTGCTGGTCCATCGGGAGAGTTGCGAGGATGCTGCGTACACGCGGAGAAAGGAGAGCGAAGAGGGAGGACCGCGTTGGTCAGCTTCTCGCAGCGCGTCGTGAAGGCTCCTGCCTGCTTTATGAAGTAGACTTGGACGGTATACGTTATTACATTATCGGGCAACACGCACTGCCACGAACGGCATATCTTTCTTCATCCCATCCGCGCATCTCCCTCCTTTTCTCTATCTATCTTTCTCCGACGTGTACCGTGTGGCGTTATACCTATTGCCCTTCCATCCGCTACCTCTTCTCTTTGCGCTGTTCATTCTTCGCGTACAACTTATCCCCATATACCCCCACTGTGTACGAAAACTCTTACTCCTCTCGGCCGAATGCCCCGTGGGATGCAAACGAACTCGCACGTGTATAGGCAACGTACCGAACTCACGTATAAACGTGCAACTGGGATATAAAATCCGCGGAGAGCGCCGGTGCCGCCACTAAACTAAAACTCTTCGTCTCTTTCGTATGCTCGGCGCGGCGCGCGGGGGGCTCCGGAACACCCGACCGCCCTGCCGCGAGGCCGCCACCACTCCGAGTAGCCGGGTAATTGGAAGCGAGTAAAAAAAAAGAACGAAAGAAAGAATAAAACAAAAAGAAACGGCCGTGGGGTCCTATCTCCGCTAATAAATACGTTGCTACCGCGTATTACCGTTGCGCGATAATAAATTTACGAAATAAATGATTGTGTTTGCGCCGGCTATCCTCGGGATATAATACAACTATAACGCCGCTGGCGCGCGAGTATCTAAACGATGATCGCTCCGAGACACGGCGTACAACGTCCCTCCTACATATATACACGTTGAAGAATTATGAAATAGAAGTATTATTTCATTGTTATTTCTCGGTTGCTATTTCTTTAATATTTTTTTCACGACTTTTTTTTTTTTTTTTCACTTTCCACAGTCGAGCATTTCATTACAGGATGCCCTGTGGCTTGGGTCACTTCGCTCGCGACTCGGATGTTATACACCAAAACCACGACAGAGAAGCACGCGGGCCCTTGGGTCAGGGGAAGGGACGGTGTAGGGACGGATGATAACATAAACGTGACGGCTGACGTAGAGGCATAGTTCTTTGATATCGCTGAAGCGTAAGGACGTTTTGGCAGACGCGAATCTCGCTCGGCCCCGTTGGCTTTTGGGTAGGTCGCTCGGGTGAATTCAGAAATCCCGTGGATGGACGAACGCGCGCTCGCTTGCCCCTCTCCCCCCGGTTATGATTGTGATGTTACATTTGGCTTGTGTAGGCGCTCTCGGAATGTGCGGACTATACCACTCACTCCAGTTTCGTTCCCATTCCCTCTTGCCGAATCTCACTCGCACCCCGCCCGCCCTCCCTTGGCATATCGTTCCTATGCGTACAGCTTCGATTCTGGTATCGTATACATGTGTGCACATACACGCGGGTACAGGGCGCGCGAACCTGGATGCATGTCTGCCCATCAGGCCGCACATCGGAGCGCTAATCAAACGGGCCAACCCGCTGTGCGAATATTAATTAAACTCTCGCTGCCCGTTGTGCCTATGCGTTAGTACTCTCCTCTGTTATAACACTGTACCAATTCTCGACGTTGCGGGTGTTTATAGCGAGCAATCTCTTGGCTAGACAAACGAAAAGAGCACCGGAGACACGGGAAAAACGAATCGCGATTCTTCGCCGTTCGCTCATCGATGGTAATATCTTGGTCTCGAGATTTCTCGGTGGGAATAAGAACAAATCGCTCGCCACCTGCTGAATCACGAGTTTGGGCCGTTGGGATGATATCACGCGCGAAGTTTCTCTCGGCGAAGCATGGGAACGTGTGCGCGCGAGAGGTGGAAGATAAAAGACGAAGAGTGGCGCGAAGTAAGGTAACAACTTGTATACGTATGTATATGCGGGATCCGGGGATATCCTATGCCGCGTAACACACTTCGAGAAAGATTTCCTTTTATTGCGCTGCAAGTGGCCGGACTATAATATAACATTATCGGAGGTGCGAGATCTCTCTTCTCTCGCCTTGCCTCTGGGGTAATTGTTATTATTGAGATAACCACACGAGTCTCGTACTGACCAGAGACCGAACGTTTTCTCCGCAGCGAGCGGTACGGAGCAGCAACACGGCTGGCCGAGTGTGTACGAAAGGGATAAAGAGAGAAGAGACGAAACAGCCGACTCTCGGGTTACTATAGGTATAACTAACCGCAATAAGATGCGATTTAAATAAATTCCTTTACACGATCTCGCGTATAACAGGGAGCCGTGGCCGATCTCGTGCCTTCGCTTCCTTTCTCTCTCTCTCTCTCCCTCGACGACTATCTTCCTCGACTATATACTCGATATTATTCTCCGCACCTTCCTATTACTTCGATTCCTTGGCGAAGATAAGGGGGATAACCGCTGAGGCGAGTCAGCTGGGATATCTTCGAACGTCAATTTCTCGCTGTGCAACAACTAACTACTGCATATTAACAACTATAGTGTTATCGAATTCGGCTCCATGCCATTGTTGCATACGTCTCGGCAACACTTTGAGAAAGTTCACGCTTCGAGAAAGTGAGCTGTAAACATCTCCTTCCTATACCTTTATCGTCGGTGTTTGAATGAATTAAGATAAAAATGTTGATTATCCGCGATGTTATTCGGGCCGAAGATGTTTTGTGTTCTCAATTATGTTTCTGCCTTCGCGCGGAGGAAACGTTATTTTTATGAAAACTTTTTTTTTGTTTCGTTAAAAACGGCGAGAGGAAGTGATGTGCCAATCTTATTTGCATAATATTTTCTGGCTTGCAACGCTGATAATCCGGCAAGTCAAGAGTGCAATAAAATTTAACATTCGTGACTCTCATGAGCGATAAAATAATTCGAGAATTGAAAAAAAAATCTTGCAAATGTGAATCTGTGAGAATACTGCGAGAATGTATAATTCAAATATTTGAAATTAAGATTTTTTGTGAGTGCAATCTTCTTTCCACTCTCTAAATCATCGATTTTTGCGAAACCAAAAATTAAACAAGTATTTTGTCAAACTAATTTGCAGCATTGCTCGAGTTTGATTAATAATATTTATTTGTCGACATTTCTCTCAGACTCGTTCTCGCATTATAAACCCTGCGACATCGAAAAGAATTTGCGAATGACTGCGCAAAGTCGAACACCCCATCGCTAGTACGAATTACATTAAGTCACGCCCGATGCAGCAGAATCGGATTTCATTTTTTGGCAAATCTTCACGTGCCCCAAAGCTCGATGTACGAAAGAGCGTGGATTCGGGAGTTCGCAATGCGGAACTCGTGAATCTCGGAGAGTTCAACGCAGCAGACTCGTCGCTGGTCGAGGACTCGCGTGGGCGGGTTAGTCGGTACGTAGTTTCGTTTGGTCGTGATAGTGGGAAGATTCTTTCGCGGGTTTCCAACACCGACGAGGAAAAAGCCAAACCAAATGACTAGAATCCTACCTTTTGGGAAGAAGCGCGGGGAGGGGGGCTATATGCTCGCGCACAAGAGCCCAATACCAGCTTATAGTATAGACGTCAGATTTCTGGGCCGTAAAGCTTATATGGTGGTTGTAAAATGGCAAAGCGGTCTCTTTGATACATCCGGGTACAGGGTGCCTGATGCCGCCCGATACGTACTACCTATAATATACCTACAAACGGTTCTCTCTTTAACTTGCGAGTACGCGCGTCCGCCGTCATAAATACCGCGAGACTATCGGATTTTTTTTTTTTTTTTTTTTTTTTCATTAAATTGGGCGTTCGTCTCTCTCCCTCTCTCTCGCGTATTCTACATCGGCAGAGGCGCGTCAGCAATCTTCGGCTTCTCCTAAATCTCGTACAACATTATATTCTAACTCGAGCTGGCAATCTCTTCTACGGTTTAATTGCGGCATCTTTCTCGACGATGAGTCTCTAAAAGGTTCTTTGAGAGAGGTGCCCGCGTAGAAAGAGAGAATCTCGCGCGGTTTCAGCACTTCGGAGCCCATAGCCACGTCCAAGAGAAACGAGAAGCGTTCATCCGCGGTCTGCCTCGTCGGTATAAACTCCCCCACGCCTCGGTCTTGAGAATAACGACGATAGGTTTCCGTTGATCGTCGTTTGAGCTTCGAGTATCCTGTGCGCGCGCGATGTTGCGCAACACTAACCGCAAGTATATAACGTTGTAACAACCCCGAGGGCGTATAAGAACGATCCCGAGCTCTATCGCTCGGATAGTGCAATTGTATATACACTCTTTTCTGTACTCCCGCGATAATCCTTATAGCATCTGGTGAGCCTTACGCGTGGGCGTTCTAGCCTAGAGATACGCTTAAGCACTTTTTGTGTTTTTTTATTACTATTACTTTTCTTTTTTCTTCAAACAACGATTTATGTTAGCTTTGCGAAGATTGCTTGAAATCCTTGCGAGATTGTCTCTGTCGTGACTGATAAACCATTCCTATCTTTATCAAGATTCAATGACATGCCAAGATTTTTATATTGACGAAAAAGCACCGTACATCCCCGCTCAGTCGATGTCACAATATTCCAGAGGGTTTTACATACGCGAACGCATTTTATATATTTTTTTCTTCACTTTACTCACAGTGCAATTCCCAGAAGAGTGCCACGTTAACGTTGTGATTGTGAAACATTTTGAATTCTCGTTTTCAAGGTTTTCGATCGAACCGTGCGGGAATAATCGCGAAAAAAAAAGAACTTCAACTATGCACATTGATAGACGATTCGCGACGATGATTTCGCGCTCGTGTCGGGACCAACCGAGCGCGACCAAAGGTCCCGAAAGCGTCGTATCGAGAGAACGACTTGCGTGTGCTGACTAGGGCAGGATCCCAAAGCGAACTAATAGTGCCACCGTGCCAGCGTGCCGCCACGACTCCTCCGTCAGCCAAAGGCAATAGAGCAGGGTGACTATCCTTGCCACCTCGAGAGGGGGATGACGCTGGTCATGCCGGTTCCCAACCAGCAAGAGGCCACTCAAGCCTCCCCTAATTGTGCGCTAAACGTATACCAGGCGTATTATACGCATCCGATCCCAACCGCTTCCGTGGGCACGAGCCCGGAATTCATTAATAACAGAAACCATACGTGCCCACGATATACGAAACTGATTGATCTTTGAAACAAATAAAACAGTAAAAGAAAATAAAAAAATTCGGCCGACTAATGGATAGAGCGAAAATAAAAATGAGCACCGCTGAGATGATCCAGAAGAGAGCTTCTGAACTGACTGACTGACTCCGAAGAGAAGAGAAGGGAGTTCGGCGATGGAGGGGCGACGAGGACTGGACGAACCGCGTGTCGAAATACAACAAAGATGAACGAAAAATCTCGCTGACAAAAGAGATCCCCAGAAGCTTTTGTGCTTACCTACAGATTAGTGAACTTGGACAAAGTGTAGCCGCTCGCTCCCGGCTCCTCCCGCCTTGACTTATTTTTTCCACTCTCGCCGGTAGGATATACCAGCTACTTATACCATTATAACTCCGTATACGGAGGTGCCGCGGGTATAGGATTGTATTATAGCAGCGTGTAGTATTTCGAAGAGCCACCGTACTACGGGGTAGTTAAAGTTCACACCTATTTGCCGGCGATATTCGGTGTCACGAGTGAAACCGGCTGTGCGTGTCACGTATACCAGCTTCGATTCGCCGTCGGTTTTTCTCCCGACACCCTTGGTATTTCGAGTCAACCTTCCCTTCCCCCCCGATAATCTCGTTAATACAGATGTCAACTGGCTACGGACTCGAAACTCCCTTTCGTGTCCCTTCCCTTGACTCTTCATCCGGAAGATGCACCCTTTGACGAATCATAGTCTTTCACACGAATCTAATGCTTTGCTACGTTTTCCTTCTCGTGACGTCCACGCCGAGCGTGAAGATCGGAAGAGATTGGCAAAATGAATAATTTCTATTGTGAAGGATTTTTTTTATTCACACGTATCTTTGAATAAGGCGTTGTTTTTTTTTTATTTTTTCTTCATTCTTTTTTTTTACGAGTTCATTCGCTTGCGCGACATATACGGCAGTCGCGGTTATATGTAATACACACGGCGGGCGCGAAGAGACAGGCGACCGACCTCTTTCTAATCTATGTATAGCGATATTGCAACAGCAACAATAACGATAGGAAGCACACATGCCGAGAGGGAACAGCGTTTTGTCCGAGATCAACGTAGCGCGGCTAACTTTACAGTCCGGCGGCATTCATGCAAACCCCGTTTCGCGCCCGACGCTTCTCACCGCCGCGCCACCACACACGCGTCTTCCGTATCGTGCTCGACTTGGTACTCTCCCGCGGGCCTGTGCTATCCTATGCTCGAACGAGCCCAACTGAGAGTCAGAATCGCACGGTACATATTTATTTATGTAAAATTCATGCCCGGCGACCATTTCTCGTGGCCGTACTTATCGGGGAAAAGAGATACACCCAGCGGACAAGATTTATGAGATATCCGACGGAGGAGAGTTTGCCGACTAACGGAGAGAAAAATCTTTAGAGATTCTTCTCGGGTGAATAATCCCATTAGATTGTTTACTTTTTTTGCGACCGCTCCGCGCCTCCATTTTCCATATCTTCGAACGAAATAGAATATATTGTAATTCGCACGGTTTCGGCATTTTCATGATCTAATTCGTATTAAAATGACGAAAGAAAAGATTCCTTTTCTGATAGTCGTTTTGGACAGCGTCGAGCGAAACATTAGTAAATGTTGAAAAAAAAACCTATTCCTTTTCGGCGCGACTAAAATTCCTCATGAGGATTCAACGAAGGCTGGATGCTGCTGGAAGTATCAAAGTTAACTTACTAACAGTGTGGCAGTGGAAAGGTTCTCGCGAGCCTATTGAAAGGCATTGCGCTTAGCCGTATACCTATGTATATGTATATATATCTATATAAATAGCGGGGCACAATGCTGGAATATCCCAGTGGACGAAAGGATCACATAGTCGTTCAGGATTATACAGTCAAAAGTCACACACAGTACGAATTTGTCGAACCATTGAGTCGAATGCCCGCGGTGACTGTAAAGGCTTCCGGTCTCGGAACACCTGCCGGTTAGTCGACGAGGGGAACGCAACTCGCTCTCTCTTATTCGAATTTCTCTTCGTCCCTCCTTCGGTATTAGGTATATATACCAAACACGCTTCTCGTTCGTATATCCTCGCGGGGATCCTGCCTTTTTACGTTTTACTTCTCGATCGTTCTCGGTGAACTCATCCACCCCGAAGAGTCGTCACAGACAGATATACAACGAGGCATATAGCCGCTGGCTAAAGAGCATTTCGCTCCATTCAGGCGGTGCGAAGGCCCACACGTCTATCGCGTTTCACCGTGAATGAAAGAAAAAAAAATGTGACGTGACACGACGCACGTTTGACACTCATATCGCGCATGAATGAACAGACGCTCGGGTAAAGCTCGGCGACACGATTTGACGATCATCGCTAATACCTCGAGGATCTTTATTAATCGTGGAGGCATTGAAAAATCTATATGAGATCCAAAGGAAGGAAATTCATTGTTGTAATCCTCGTAGTTGAATTTCACTGGATACTACGGCGTGTAAACGATCGTTCCGTCGGATTATAAGCGGAAGTCGGCGTTGCATATCCTGCGATCGGTAGTTCTCATAGGATGGACAATTAGTCGAGGACAAATTGAGAAACTAATGCCTTTAATGTCTGAGCGGAAGTCTTCGTTGTCGTGTATACGAGAAACGAAGAAAGGAATCTACGTCGGATGTGCGCGAAGAGGATACGCGAAGAGGCGACTCTGTCTTAGGAAGAGTACGCCGAAGTGCGAGGTTACAGAAGAGCAGAGAATGTAGACGGAGGAAGGAGGAGAGCAAGCCGAGATAATAACGAGGATAAGACCAAAGATATTAGTTGTAACAACGTATAGCTACCCGCCCAATCAGAAGTTAACCTCGGAAAGGGAGTCGCGGCAAGCTGGAGGGGCTTTCAGAGGGGTGCGCGGATTTTGCCTAATTGTTTGATACCGCCGTCGAATCCTGCTTAACTACTCTCCCAATCCACACGTATATATATGGATAATATAGAGGGCTATATATATATAGATTAGTCTAATTCATTGCTGGTTGGTATCACGTATTTAGAAGCCGTTCCTAATTATAGGATCTTCTAACAACAAAGCTTTGATTCAAAAATTCCTTCGGACCGAATTTTATTATTATTTTTATTTTAAATTAATTTTACTTTTATTATTATACTGGATTAATTTTATTTTATTGCTGCTCGTACGTAACTGGCAGAAAGGGCTCGGAATACTTTCTTCGAAGTGTCGGCGGTAAAGCCGACATTCGACGAACAAGGGCGATGGTTAACAGCTGGGTATAGAGTCTCGAAGTACGGAGATTTGGCTTTGGTAAACGAGCCATCGCTATTAATTAACGTTTTACTATCCGCATTGCCTCTTAGCGGTTGTCGAAGGGGAAAACCGGCTGAACACTCGGGACGAACCCGAACCAGTAGTAACTGCGCGTAGCCCCATCGAGGATATTGCCTCTGCCAGAGGCCCTCTTACGAATTTTCTCCCTTTTCCACTTTGTATGCCTTGTATTATTCGCGGTATAAACTACGCCGATGATGCTTAAAAGGTCGCTAATCGTCGGTACTAAACATGCAGCGGCGGCAAAAGCAACAGCCTTGCCAAAGGGCTTTCGCGTGGTTCAACATCTCCGCGGCAGTATAAAATGCGTAGTTATACCCACAATAACTTTGAAACTACCATTGTTGCTTTGCCGCAAAGCCCGTGCGAACAATCGATGCTTCTGACAGCCCATTGACGTCTCGTCGTTGTTCTTTTTTCTTCCTTTTCTTTTTCACCAAAAGAATATCGCTTTCGTACTAGTCCCCGGGGCTATGACTCGCAAGCTACGAGGTTTTTTTTCTCTTCTTCACGTCTGATTTCCTCCAAATTCACCGATAAAAGTTTACACGATGCGCAGAGGACGGAAAGAGCGGTGAGCTCCGACGTCGGGGATCATAAAATCGGGATTCAATATCGCGATGGGGGTGTCGTGTATGTCACGCGGATGTCAAGGGGCGCTCGTTTCGACGCCCGCTCGCCCGCTTACGCTCTCCTCTTTCTCTCCCTTTTGCCCGGCTGGCTTCTCTCCACGGAGGCATTTTGGCTTCTACAACGCATATACACGATGCGCGAACGAGAGACACGATGGAAAGACGAAGAGAGTCCCGCGAAGCCGCTCCAACGACCCCGTACTTCGCTCACGAGACTTCTGCTCTTCAACGGGTACTGTGCGAAAACACGCCGCACATTGTGTTACTCTTAACGCGTGTGCGTGCGCGAATCCATGAGCATTGCGTCCTTCATGTTATCGCTCCCTCCTCGTCTCGACTCGACGCGTTATTCTACCATAGGCGATTCTTCCACTCGGTCTCTCGGACTCCCTGATTTCTCTGTCCTACTCTCGTTCTTCGGGCATTTATACACCGTCCGCTGGCATATCCTCGAGGCCTCGCGAGATATCCTTAGGAGGGGCGGAGGGGGGCTTTCTCGTCGTCTCACTCCCCCGGGGCAACTCTCGCGTGTAGGTAGTTTGACACGCTCGTAAAAGACGGGCATTTTAATACAATTTACAAGAAAGTATAAAGTCGAGAGAGACGCGTTTCTTCCCCCTTCGCACCCCACTCATCCTCCGACTTCTTGCCGGAGCCGAGTTCGCGAGACGCGGTTTACACTGGGTGTATCGGCACGAAAGCGATCTTTGACTCACGGTATTCGATATTCATACAAACAAAATATTCCATCATCGGTGCCAATACATTTCCGGTTTTAGATTTTTCGGTTCGGGGGTTCGGAAAAAATTCACGAATATTCTTCGGATTTTCCAGGACTTTTGAGAATATTAAAAACAGATAAAATTGTGCAATTATAATTAAAGTTTTCCTTCAAATCCGAGGAATATAAGTAACCTCGTGTCCATCACAGGATTAGCGGCTACGAATCGACGACGTGGACAAATAATTTTGAAATATATCGGAAAACATTCAATAAACTGTTTGAAAAGTCAAAGTTTAAAGAAAAGAAAAAAGCAGGAAAAAAATCAGAGCCATTCCCAATGTCACTGAACACAATGATTTGATTGAAAAAGCATCCGTATAAAAATTATATGATCGAAAGTTCGTTTCACCTGTACCGAATATAACGAATCTCAAGCGTAATGTAACGTTTAATAATATATACATATTTTTACAGAGCAAATAATTGTCGTAACAAGCCGTACTGAATTAATACGACATTTCATTCGGTAATTCGTTTCGACGCATGAAAATGAAGGATATGCCATAATTAAATTTGTACGAGTATCATACCGCTGTAAATTGCTCCGCGGTAGTAATTGTTAGAATTTCACTTGGACAAACGTCGATGGGGAATGTGACCAGGTATTTTCGAACTCGATAATTACCCGACGGTTATAGCCGTTTACTAAAATTGCTCGAAGGACCGCAAAGCGCGATCGCGTTCCATATCTCTGGTGCGAAATGAGAGCCCGGATAATCCGATGATCAGGTGTACGCGCATACTTTTTCCGATCATCGAACGCACTCGGTCCGGTACACCATGTACGTTGACTGCGGATTCTGCGTTTCTTTACATGCGTATATATATATATTTATCCATCGGTTGATGGTAGAAGCTTCGCGACGAAACGATCGGGAGAAGAAAGAGTAGGAGGAGGCTGAAGCGGCTCGTCTGGCTCACATGCCGCTCTCGTCGCACTGCCAGTAATATTTTATACGCTTTACGAGCGAGTCACACAGGACGCGCTCTTCTCCAGATACTCCTTACGTATATAAGATCGGCCGACGTTGAAGGAGACGAAAATTTTCGAAGCGGGTAATAGTTCGGCCGGGCTCTCGCGCGCTTCAGCGATTCAAAGAAGAAGAAGAAGGGAGCGAGCCGATGGAAGAAGTGCCGCTTCTGGTGCCGCTTCTGATGGTGCCGTTGCAGGACGAGATGAGCCAGCAGGAGCAGCGCACACTTCCAGCTAATTGTCGCTTATTAAAAACGGTCCTCCTTCCATGTATATCCCGGCGAAAATCAAAGACCTTTACTCCAGCTCGCCTCGGAAGAGCTTAACGTCCTTCTCTCAGACCCTTTACGAGATCCTTTGCCTTCGAAACTTACGAGAGACTCTCGAGTGTCTTTCGAGGACGCGCCTTTGCGCTCGAAGCTCCAATAATTCCCGAGGACAACGCCGAACGAGGTGAACGACGGCAATGTAATCTTTAAATATATTTCTCCTCGCACAACCAAGAATCTTCATGATTCTCCTGTGGCAACGGTTATGATTGAATGCATAGAAAATTAGTGACGAAATATACTGTTTTATTTGCCAGCGAAGTTCCAGCGCTCGAGACTCATATCGATGCATCGCCGAAATATCAATCAAATCGTTCGAGCGACTGGCGGAACCGTAGATGCCGATTATAATCGATCGCGGCACGATGGAAAGGCAATAAGCCGCGATTCCGACGGGGTGAACTCGATTCCGATGACTCGCGAACTCTGACTGCATGATATCTCTTCCCCCAGGATACAGATGAACGAGCCTCCGGCCGGCCCTGCAACAGTCGGTGGCCGTCGCTCAAGGCCGATATACACCGGCGTATTTGCCCGTTTGCTACCGAGCGTTCTGCACTAAACTCGCTTGTTGCGATACCTTCTATATACCGGGCATTTTCGCTATTCCCCGATGTTTAAGCCGGGCTCATTGCGCCCAAGGCTTCGTCGACGAGTACGTCTCGTGTCATCGACTATGCAATACCGTTAAATCTAATATGTTTCCCAGTAGTATTCCCTTGATGTATTCGTTATCGCAATATTTTGCGACATACGATAGATGACAAAACGCCACAATTATTTTGACTAAATGATATCCAGAAATAGTCAACAAGACATGTATCTTTAGTGCCATTGAAGCAAGTGTCATTTAAAAATTGCGAGTTTATAAATATTTCGTTACCGTTAACATAAGTCAATTGAAACAATGATATGCAATTGAGGAAAATTACGCTCAATCCATTGGTCAACAATTAAAAAATCTTATTTGACTTAACCAGCATTTGATAAGAACACAAAATATTTATTTCGCCATATCGAATCATAGCATTGTAAAATTCAAATAAAACCTTTTCGCAGTGTAGATAGGACAAAATGGTAAATATGTACGATAGCACAAAAAATTTAACATAGAAATTTATGCATGTTGATTACTTGCAGAGCATAGAATGAACGCATACCTCGAGCCACGTCGGGAGGAAGGAACACAAATTTAATATATTTTTTGCCAATTGCGGAAAATGGTGGGATATATAGTCTGCGGGTGAGATGATAACACGCGAGCGGGAGACAGAAGTTAACGCGGTCGTTTGACAATCACGAAATAATGCGACTGGCACGAGAGAATCAAGCTCTCGGCGTTGGAGATTCTCGCTCGAAATGTGTGGTCACCGTTGTGGTCTGTTATGACCCCCCGTCGGCGTTGAAGCTTCGCTATGGTATACACGTTGCATAGGCATCGGTCGCCACGTTCCAGTCACCACTGCCCGCCGCGCGGCTCTCGACAGCTAAACCACCTAAGCCACACTTGGATCATTGGTCGAAACGCTATTTCCACGATGCGATTATTTCCTGCAAATCCTCATAACCTGAAACCCCCGCGGACATTCCCCTCCTTCCACTCCCTTCCCCCTCGCGATCATTCGAATGAACCGAAAGGAGCGGTTACGGTATGCAATCGAAAATCAATTATCGAAACCGAATTGTTTCCATAGATTTCAGTTCTAGCATTTTTTCTCGAGAGAGGAAATTTCTTTTTAATTCACCAGAAAATATTAAAAATTCCATTTTTTTTTTTTCGAGAGATCGGATTCTTTTTCAATTTTCGATAGGATTATTGTATAGATCGCGATGGCTTCTTGGGCGATGTATATACATCGAATTGTATCATCGAATGGGCGAATGAGTCGCTCTTGTCTCGAGGAACGGTGAGTTGCAGAAGCGGGGCAGTTGGCATGCCAGGGGCGACCGGCTAATAAATAAATCGTCGGTGCACACACCGCGAGAGCTCTCTCGATTCTCTTCTTCCCCCTCGCCGTATCGCTCCATTCGCCCTCTGCCTCTTGTACGCGTGTGTGTGCGTGTCGCGAGCGAGAAACTCGATCTTCCCCGGCGTTAGCCGGAAAAAAAACTCACGGGACAATTAATAATGCGAGCCCGCGCGCCACCGACCAATTTGTCCCTCGAGGATTCCGCGGTGAGCCGCGCGAGCATGCCGCGCGTTTCTCGCTCGTCCACTTTTTGAAGACGTTGCTCTCTTTCCCGGCTTCTCCCTCTCGCTCTCTAGACGCGTCTCATCGTCATCATTCTCCTTCCTCTCGCTCTTGTAAAACCTTTTTGGCTACTGTGCGCGCGCGATGTCCCTTCGACAGCGACCGCGGCCTATATCTTGTTCTCGAATTATCTCGATTGAATTCGCGACCTTATACAGGATGTAACGAAGTTCGAAACAAAAAAATTTCGTCAATCCATTGTTTCGCTAAATTACGATGGTTAACGAATCGTTTTAAATGAAATTTTCGTGGTCGTAAAAATCTGATCGATTTCCACCTCTTTGTGGCGGGATGAAATCATAAAAATGATTTATTTCAATTAAAATGAATGAGGCTCATTCGCTCGACTCTCGGTTCGCCTGAAAGATTTATCAGACCGCAAAGAAAAGACATTTTTTTAAATTCAGAATTAGATTGAATCAAATAAATCGTGCTCCGCCGAGCCCCGTATAGGAGTAATGACGATATTATGAGTCCGTCGTTGAGCGATCTTTATGACTGGTACTATCCGGATACGAATACCGAAGGATATCGAAGAGGATATATGGTCCAGCGTTGATACGAGAGGGGGGCATACGATACTTGGGAGGCTCGAGCTCCGCGGGCATAGCTGGAAACGGCACAACAAAGCAAGAGAGCAGTGATTATACACGTGGCGCTACCGATGGTTCCCATAAGCGAGGAAGTAGCAAGCCTCGAACACACAAAGCTATAGTACGTTAGCGCATTCGTGATGGCGCAGGATCGCGAAATGCGAACGTAAAGCATTCAGGGATTCGGCCGTGTCGTCGACGAGAGAGGCGAGAGGTCATAATGGCCAGTTTCGGAGTTCGGCCACCGGCAATAATACATGTATACAAGGGTGCGCCTACTCGCGGAAACTGAATCTCTCTCTACACCGTCGAGCGTGTATACGCACTCACTGATAATGGTGTCGCTGACATTAATTGCCGAGCTATGGGAGGCTTCTGGTAGCTCGGGATCTCCTCTCGATATATCGAGAGCGTGGGAGTGAGAGAAAGACGAACAGAGAGAACGATCGTGACGAGTTGCTTCCTATCCGCCAAGTGTACTGTTACGAGAGAGACATCGGACACGCTTCGAATCTTCGAACGGGATAGCCACTAAAAAACTATTCGGCATCGCGAAGTCCCACGATTGTACGGACAATTACTTGATTAATTCGCATCAATTTGCTGCATTGTAAATCTATTTGAATAGACATTTCATTCGTCTTAAATTCATTGGATTGTAGAAATTCATTTTTTTTTTGTGCACAAAGTATTGTTATGCGAATATAAAATTATAATGATTATAATAATGGTTGAGATAATTAATATTATTCAAGTTTTGTATTTTAGTAACGTGATATTGTATTCTACCGTGCCGATTGATTCGAGAAAGAAAAATGAAATAATTCGCACCGTTCTGAGATATGAAAATAATGTAGAGGAATGTGACAGAAAAACAGGACGAAAAACGGGCATTTGCATTGAGACGTTGCCGTAAAGATTCAAGATTGTCACGTGTTTGGTTTTCACGTATACACTGAACGATTAATTAATAATTCAATAATGAGACGAGGCGATGTTCGAGGCTCGTGCCTCACCGCCACAGGCGACTATCTCGCACTATCTTCTCGTTCTCTTTATTACTTAATTTCTTTGCCCCGCGTGATTTATCGGCAGTTGAATTTTTCTCTCGAACGCGAAATCATTAAAATATCGCTTGACCGTGGCTGGTTTGTGTTTGCCACGAACGGCGCCTTCGGGAAAGCCAAAGTCCCGGTCGTGAGTTTGTACTCGGCGTGCCGCAGTTGTAAACCTCAACCCGGCGGGTAAAGCTTAACCCACAGCAGCAGCAACGGCAGCGGCAGTACCGCGAGCACGCTCGTTCCTCATCTGCAAATTATTTCTCGCCCGTCTCACGCGTACATGGCGAATTAAGAAGTTCCACGCGAGACAGAGCGAGAGAAGCCAAAGAGGACGAGGAACGACCGCAGGATATACGAAACACACGAACGGGCCCCTGCAGCATCCACCGTCCCCTCCTATTCATTCTCATACATTCTTATATACATATACTTTTGAGTTCCTCCGCGAAAGCGAAACAGAATATCCCTCCCACCCCTCCGACACTTTGAAATAACATCGTATCGTCATGAATTATTCGCCAGATTAATGAATCTCGCCTAAGTAGAAATTATAATTCGAATATTTCCTATCTCCATTTTCATACATTAATTGGAGCTGCACATTTCTTTGTGTATAAAAATACAAGTAGAACGGGCAGAAATTATATGATTCGATTTACATACATGTATTTAAATCGAATAACAACATCTACCTCGGTGTAGGTGAAACATTCCCGATGTCATTTCATCAATCGTGAATGAAATTATATCGTTAATCCGTTGTTTCGATCGCCGGCACGAATAAATGTTGCGTAAGGAAAAAAATATGAAAAAAATGTAATGATAAAGAGCAATGAAGCGCAGTGTGTATAGATGTATATGTAGATACGTATGCAAAGGTAGTCGGAGGTATGACTGGTCCTGTCATATATAATAACCGCATAAAACAGATACGCGCGAACGAAACACAGCGACGCGCGAATATATTATGTTGCACCGGCTAATTTACGATTATAACGTACGTGTATAACTATCATTGTTGATATACTGCAGGGGGTCGATGTTTGGGGCCCCGGAGGGAATATAACCGTGTCCAACTTTGGACCAGGACGTGTCCCTTCAAACGCAACATCTCTCCCACTCTCTTTTACTTACACGCGCACGCACGCACACGAGCATATTCGTGCATTTTAAAATCATTCGCCTTGTGTTCCACGAAGAATATCCGCGAGTTAAGAGAGAACGGCGTGCGCGCGATCGAATCGAGCGAAAACGATGAAGCGAAGCACAGTGCGGGCTTTCTGTACCTTGTCCAAGAATCCCGCATTCGCGGAAGGCGCAATACCGAAGTGTCGAATTTCAATCTTCGGTCGCCACGAAAAATTAGAGGGAATCCGGCCGTATCGCGATCGAGAAATGCCACGAAATCCCTCTCGCCCGGGGTTCCATTACGAAAAAAACGGGAATACGGTCAATGGGGTTTCTCGTGCGGGCATGCACTTTTATCTCCGAAGAAATGAACGCGTAAAGAATTCCGCAACTCGTTGTATACGCGTTTGTATAGCGGATTCAAGTTTTTTGTCGATTTAACCGCGAGAGAGAGCGCCGTAAGAGAGGCAAACGTCGTGATGCCTAATTCGTACGTCGATTGCGCCGATCGAATTGGAGGATAAAAAGGAGAAAAAAAATCCCCGGACGAGACGCAGCGCGATAGTCGATCCCTCGTCGTTTGCTCGTATTAAAAAGAGTGTAATCGAGTACAAGAGAGTAGTAGTTGCGGCGAGTGTATCGACAAAAGCCAACACGAAGGGCTCCTTCGAAGAGCCAAGCCGGCACACCTTTTTTGCTCCAATGAACTCTATTGGAACGAGAGTCGTGAGGCGATTCGCGAATCGTGATCGAGGGTGCGGGTAGAGAGACGCATCGCGAGAGCCGAGAGAAGGACTCCATACGAAGGGAGAACACACTCTGGACCGGTCCGCGAGGGCCCAACTTGCCCTCCGATCCATCTCACGACTGATGCCCGGAGTGGAATCGTCGCAAGAACTTCGATAGAAATAGCGATGCCGGACAGCTGTATGCCTCCGTTCGTCGGTTTAACTCGACGAACGGAGAGGAGCTTTTGCCCGGGAGAGCGCACGCGAGAGACTTCTTTCTACATTCGTACACGGAGAAGGAGGAGGAGGAGGAGTAAGCTCGGATGACAGTGACATGTCAATGCGCGTCGATTGTAAAGTCGTTATTTTCTCATGTCTCGCTCTCTCGCGTGCTCGTATCGCGGACTCTCTGTCGGGCGGGCGCGCACACGTTTCTTCGTCGTGCTCCGATGCACCGAGCATAGCCGCATCAAACCGCACTGACCACTCCCCCGGTCCTGTCCAATTCGCAAAAAAAAAAAAACAAAACACTCCGAGAGGAAGTTTTATGTACGAACGTACATCGATCATACAGGTTACAGCAACATAATTTCAGAATTTTTTGTTTCTGTTACTAATGGAAATGTCTCAATTCGTCGAATGTATATCATCCGAAACTCTAATCTGATCCACTGAACGAAATTATAAGTTGGAAGAACTAAAAACTAGATCAAACGACTAGTGATTTGTTAGTGTGGCCTGTTTTTTTTAAGTAGTCTCGATTCACTATCAGTTCCCCGAATTCATGATTTGTTTCATGGATTGAGTTAGAGTTTCGAATAATATACATATCCGTGAGATTGAGACATTTTTATTGATACCCCGAACAAATACTTCAGTTCTGGAAAAAAATGATGAATTGGAAGAATGATTAATCGGGCCTGACAACTAATAGATGGTTTGTATAATCGGTTTTTTCTTGAAAACTAGTTGTCCGACCTGATTATTAGTTCTTTCAACTGATAATTTTTTTCAGTGCCAGAACTCGTTCCCCCATATCGGATTATTCATCGAGAGAAGTAAGCGAGACTGTTCAACAGCCGAATATGTCGAGTTTGTTACAGCGTGTAGCTTCGCCAGTAACGAATGGGCGCGAAGGGTAAAAGTTTGAAAAAGTAAATAACAAGGTGCTAAGCGTTTGTACGGTATAAGCTACACGCGGAGGGTGCAAGCGATGATAGAAGGGATGAGAGTAGAGAGAAAGGGGCTCTCGGACGATGAAAAGGGAAGTGTAACCAGAGAGAGAATAATAAAAAAAATAGAGCTATAGGCGCAGATACGAGAGGAAGAAAGAAGGGAATGATGCGGGAACGAAGTGGTGCGGCGAGAAGCGTCGTCGAGAGGGGGGAAGTTACCAGTAGTAGGTAGGATCCCCGGGGCCAACTGCGGTCTGTAGGCCTGTTTAACAGATTTAAAAAATCACCAATAATTCCGACGAGGGGCTGTGGGGTGGGGACCTCGACGGTGGATGGCGAAGTTGAGGTAGAGGATTGTAGGGACGAGAAGGAAACAGAGCGAGAGAGGCCCTGTTTGCTTTCCGAGGGGGTAAGCTATGTAACTACCGGAGAGCGTTATAGCAAGTGAGGCAGCCGCTGTTGCTGCTGCGCTCTTTGGGCTATATGAGCAAAGCGCGCGGCGACGTCAGCGAGAATGTCATTTTTCATTTTAATGGTGGGCCGACGCCGACGCTACGCTCGCTCTCTCTCTCGCTTGTTCACCCTCTCGTTTATTTGTTTCTCTACTACCGTCTTTCTCGCCACTCTCCTCCCCCCGCCCTCCTCTGTCTCTGTCGAGAAAAAGAGAGAACTCGAATCTTCAGCCCTGTCGGTCTGTGTCTTTCTCTGTACTTTGGCTCTCGAACGAGAAACTCTTCCGTCTCTGTTTACTTCTTATTCTCGAACGATCAGGCACTATGGACCGCGAGCGTCGTGCTCTTTCTTACACCGGAGACTTCTCGTGGGCCGTTCGCCGACCCTCTTGTTCTCTTCCGCCTCTTTCACGTTTCTCCGTTCCCCGATACTCCTTATCCCGGCTCCTTCTTTGGCTGCTGGGTCTAAAACGTTGGCTTCCCTTTTATCTCCAACGTCTTAATAGCCTTCGGCCTCCGCCAACGCTAACGTTGTACCGCGACCGGAGCCCATGGGCTCGCTGGGCGCACTGCCCGGTAAACAGAGCATCTTCAACCCCCGACGACGTTTGCGGAGATATGCTTTGCCTTCTTCTGAACGTCGTAACTCTACGGCGTTACCACGTGTACCCGCTGCCCTTTGCAATACTCCGCCGCGTTCGAGTTCTCATCGTCGACGTAGATTACGCCAGCGAAAAAGAGCACCATCACTAAAATTTGCCACACGAACAATCGGCGAACAAGCGATGAATTTCATGCGTCGTTTTTTTTTTGCGAGGGAGAAAAATTGAAAAAAAAAAAAAATCAATCGCAACGTTCCTCGAAACGTGACGAATATCTCCTTGCAGACAGATTGATGATGAGCTTGGCGAGAGAAGAGGGTGTTCAGAGGAGGGGGAAAACTGACGAATAGTTTGGAGGGATTATACTGTATGTGTGATTCAACGTCTCGTCTCGGGCGAGGGATCGCGAGCCGGTGTGGATCATCGTGGGCTAATGACCTCGGGAGTGTCAAGCAGCTAGCGGGGATAGTGGCTCTCGAGGAAAGGGAGTGTCGTGGAGGCTAGAAGCTGTCAACACGATCCCACGTGTCACATTCGCTGCAGCAGCCGCGTGAAAGCTAGTAACGGGGCAGTATCGTAGCAGGGCCGAACGTCACTCCCTTCAGAGTGGCTGCCGGTACCGTCAGAGGGCTATTACCACTTAGTCGGATAGTCCGGGCAGCGGACGTCTTCGCATGTCCTTTCTAGTTTCGATCAAGCGTCCGATAACACTTTGCGAAACGCGAGTTGACACAGGCGACTGGGCATAAGAACAATTTCACGGGGTAATCAGTTCAGGCGTTTGATATTCAAAAATTACAGCTTCATGTTACTCTCGATGCAGATGTATGAAATAATGAGGATAAAGTAACGACAAAAAAAAAGGCAAAAAAAACGGAACATCGACTTTGCTTTCAATTTGCTCGGTCGACGAAGAACGGAATTTATTCGCCGGGATTACGGTATTCGCGTTCAACAACGACGATGACACGGGGCCCAATGTTTTCTCGCTGCAGCCTCGGTTAGATCGGCTTGCCCAAGCTCCGCGATCGTGTGGACACATGGGATTGCTCGTTTCACGGTGCAAAAAAAAACGAAAAAAAAAAAAAAAAAAACGAGCAGGCACTAGAAACCGAGAACGCAAGGATCGGGGTGAGGGGAGAAAAAAAAATTCTGGATCTAGCGTATGGACAGGGTGCCGAACGGCCCGGCGAGTGAGTGCGGGGTGCGAGGACAAAAGCCTTGTATCGAACGAAGAGTTTGATTTATCATCGGTTTCGCTCATCGCCATCCATGAGCTAGCGTATACTACCGCGGTGCGCAACTATTTGTATTGGAATCGGTACGAAATGTGACATAATAGGTTGCCAGTGGATGCCCCGGGTCTATTGTAGAGTTGTAATAGGTGACAAGACCGCCGAACCGACATGACGAGATAGATTGAGGGGAGGGGGGAGGTAAAAGAGGAACCCCGGTTAGTGCAGGGTATAACTGTTGTACGCGCGCTAGGGGAGTTTCGATTTGCCATTAACGCCGTTAACGCCTCAACCCTGATAGCATCTTCCCGGGCTGGATTTGCCCTACAACTCTCTCGACACATGTATAACGCAGATTCTACTGCAGCCAGTTAATCCTCTATCCCAGTTTCGTTTCTACATGTGCATTAGAAGTCATAAAAAAAAGGATAGGTTCAGTTCAAAATAAATTTGATTTATTTAATTGTCTAACGAGCCGGCCCGACTTTCCGAAACATCTATTCGACCGCGAGAAAAGCAAATTTAGTTGAATAACAAAAACAAATCGTTTCTCTTCCGCTGCACGAGAGAAAACAATTGTTAGCTGCGCCAACTGGCGAGGTTACATTCGCTCCAACCAATTAATTGGTTGGCCCATACGATTGATTGTTGGCTGAACTAATTACTTACTTAACACAAACAGTTAATCGGTTGGCACGTATTTAACCTTGCGAGCTGTTGAAGCTAAAAAAATGCTCCTCTTGAGTTTTCTTTTTTTTCATGCCTCTATTTTCTCGATCATCAGCTCAAAAAGACAAAATATCCTGGATCATTCATCTGTATGGAATGGTAGTGCCAACTCGCGGCCCGATTCTTTGATTTATAAAGCCATTCCGGAGTTGCGCATTAAGCGCACGAGGTGCGCAACATCGAAGCGCCGTTTCAGGTATTTGCAGAATGGAGTCTGAATACGCTCGCGTGTACCGGAGAGCGTAATGAGAATCTCGAATCCGTGCCTCCTCGTACTCTAATTGTCAGGCATTGTATATTTTTTGGATCGTAGATTTAACACGTGATGAACGGGGCTTCGCGGATTTGCCGGGGGTATAAGCTCGCTCGACTATCGGCTACTCTATCGCCGTATCCGCGATGTGTGCATCGCACGTACGCTGTTCGTTATACCCACGCACGCACACACACTCGCTTCCGCTCTCTTTCTCCCTCCCGCGATTCGGCGTCGGCTGACGCGCCGACGTTTATTTAGCCGGCTCGTAACTGCTCCATGCACAAAACGCGGGGACCGCATAGTCCTCCTCCCTCCCCCCGCCGCGCGAGCGATCGTATCGATGACGCTCCACCGCCGAGAGAGAAATGAAAATATTGCCGTACTTTCGATCGGGAACGGGGTATTGATGTCAAAATGTCAAAACGCTCGTTATTGGATCACCCGCCAAGGGATGTTTGCGATATACAGATATAGATCTTGGCTCTCGACGCAGTCCATCGTTCACGTCAAATATTCTCGCTCAAGAGGGTCGTTACACCCCGCAAAACTCGCAATATATACTAATTATAAATGAGCACACAAGAGGGCTTGAAAAAACGAATAAATCAACCTGCTAATCAGAATATCGAACCATTCAAAATGACGGTCAAAGTTGTTATATTGATTTGTCATTTCGGTTCTTCATTTGTTCAGAAAAGATTTGTTGAATGCAAAACACATTCAGTTCACAAGTTCCGGCCGAACGAACGATCCGCTAAGACGTAGGCCAAATTATTATAATCTATATTATATGATTAACTCTATCCGGCTTGATCAAAGTTTAATCGAATCGAGAAAATCTTTTTCGCAAGATGCAATTACGATTTTTGCTGCGAATAAATCGATAAAGCTGATAATTCGGTAGCTTTGAAGATTAAGAAAATCAGCGTCAACCGGCGGTCCAGCGATTGCGGGAGCACGCGAATACGATCGTTCTCTCGCCGGGCAGATGGCGGGAACGGGGTCATGGACAAGGTAAAGTGAGTACAGAGAGCGGTGAGATGAGTCGAGGGCATCAGTCAAGGGATTAGCTGGATTAGCCCCTGAGGAGAGGGGGGACTTGTTAATTGCTCGGTATAGGCACACACATAGACGTGCACACGCGCGCCCGGCGCGTAGCATCAGCGCAACCTCCCGTTGAACGTTCGCTCGCGCGGAGTTGCCCTCAAGATGGGGAATGAGCGAATGAGCAGCGTGCCAGAACTCTGTTCGCGATCGCGCTTCTCTAGCTCTCTCGCACTAACTGCTGGCCCATGGTTTCGAGAGCGGATCGCCATTGCCGGTACAAGCGGTTTGGGCATGCTACTCAGAGCGGTGAAGGGCAGTAAGCAAGGCGGGATGAGGGGCAGGAGGAGGAGAAATCGAGGGAGAGAACTACCGAGAGGACACAAATCACCCCAGAGTTACGGACTTAAGCGGGGAGGCTTTACTATCCGCACAAGCATACGGCAAACTGACCGGCGCCTATATCATTGCCCGGACGCCTCCGCCGCCGGATACTCTCCTCATGCAACTTGCCTCTGTACGTATGTACTCTCGTACACGCGGGGCTTAACTGGATCGCCAAACCGATTCCACATCTCATCCCGTTGTCACTTGCTTTGCACACACGACTAATCAAGGATAATTGCGCAAAGAATGGACGCATGCCGATTTTATGGATTCAATTATCTACGATTTGAGTGATGATGAAAAGAATTGGTACATGCTAAACCGTGAATGCTGAATGTTGGATGTTTACTGTTTTCTTGGGAATTTTAAATAACGTCATTAGCTTTTCCTGCAGTTCGGTTTGAACGACCATTGGCTAAGTATGGTCGATCCACGACGCGAGACGAGAAATTTCTAGATTCGAGCAGCTGCAAAGAAACTTGTTCTTTTCAGTGGGCGAAACATCACACACCGTTTGCGCGCGAGGGTTATTTATGCCTCATATCGTTCCGAGTGACGGGTGTAAACGTCATAGCCGCAATTTACAATGGGTGAACCGCGCAGTGTTTTGTATGCTCTCTCGAGCACGAGAGCCCTCTGCGGACTTTGAAAATGTCTGCATTAGCCGTGATCTGCTGACTGGTTGAATATGTATGTAAGTTTCCTGCGGTCGCGAGAGGAGTCGAGAGACGAGAAGACGGTTCGCGGTTAAAAGTTCTTTGGAAGAGGTCGACGAGGTCGATGAATATACTGATAGAGTCCACAGCCGAATAATTATGAGGGATGGACAGAGAATTTTTTACCCCCCTTTTTTTGGTCGGGGACAACAAAAAAATCTCTTTGAAGTCTCGAGGCCTATCGACACATTCATCCTATAAAGTATCTTCTCTTTTTTTTTTATTTCTTCCTCTCGACGGTCCAGGAGTCCCTTTTGTATGTATATATACAACAAAAGCGATTCTTCCGATTTTATTGGTACACACCCCTGTATAAGCGCAGCGCGCGTCTCTCCATACATCGTTCGTTCGCAAGCGTCTCGAGATTTAACGTCGAGCCGGTAACTCTCTCGCTCTCTCCCTCCTTGAGAATCCAGTCACTCGTCTGAGCTTCCAGCTCCGGGAATACACCTCGATTGGTAGCATAAATTATCGGCGGGGACGTTCTCAACGGTGGCTGCTGCTGCCGCCGCTCCTGCTCGACTTTACAACAGGAACTATAAAAGGGGGCGATATCTCGCTCTCGCGAAGAACGCTACGTAAAGATCGGTAAAATGTTGAAGAAAGAGAGGAGAAACGAGAGGATGGAAACAGTTAAGAGGGCGAGTCGAAAAAAAATCCATCGAGAAATTCTCGCGACAGAATCGTCGTCTGATCGAGAAACTTGTAACTCTCTCCGATCGTCTATGTCAGATGTAACGATTAGCGATTTCAACGACTGGATCTATCGATGTAACGAATGTTTGAAAACAGACGGCCGCATGTACCGCATCGTTTTACACGCTAAATCATTTTGGATACGCCGTTCTGTTTTTCAAACAGTCGATATACAGGTTTAACAGCCATCCTCGCCCGTCCCCCTCCGGCTCCCGACGAGTTGGAAAATTGTTGCGAATTTTATCGAAGGGAATTTGAGCTCTCACCGGCGCGGACTGTCGACGATGTAACTAATATCAATACCGAACAAAATAAAGTCGAGCATACTGTGTACGCGTGTTTGCGTGCGTGTGTGAAGCCATTGGCAATTTGATCGAGTGGCGGACATGAGTAGTCGAGTGAAAGCCAGGCAGCCAGAGTAGAGTCGATAATGAAATCGAGTCCGTTCGACACAAACTCGAGAGCCTCGGCGCGCTCGCGCGCGCTCCCGTGGATACCGTCGACATATGGCCCGCGACCGATTCTCCAAATCATTTGGCATAACGCTTACGGTTGTATCGGGGTTGCGCGGCCGAGGAATCGAGTGCTTCGAGATATCTCGTTCCCCAAGCGGAGTTCGCCCGCGAGGCCAAGGGAAGATTGTAAATTAATATCCACCGCATATTGTACTGAGCGCGCTCGTTTCTCGTCGAGTCGTTATCTCTTCCCGGCTTCACGTAAGCTCGGACGTCCCCAAGTTTACCAATATGACACGTGATTCTCCTTCCAATATTTCATATCGCATCGCCCGACTCTCGTTTACTCTCTTTGCCATGTTGTTATATTATGTCCGAGCGGAGACAGCGGTAGGGACGAAACAACCTCTTTCTATATGACGCTACTGTTATACTTTTTTTTTTTCTTCGGCAAAAGTTATTGGCATCCTCCGCGCGTCGTGGCAACTTCACAAAAGTTCGTTCTTCTCTCGCAGCAGGATATAGAGAGCCCCGCCTGTCACGTCAATTGAGTCACAACGAAAAAAAAAAGTACAGATTTTACTTTGGTGGTGCGTTGACAGAACGATCCAGAGCAATTCGATGCTATCGACATGAAAGTTGTACGTTGATGGAACATAATTTGATTCGGCGAAATTATTTCGAGAAGGGGGTCAACGATGTACGATTGGAAAATGAAAACTGCCTTTTTTTGGCGAAAAAAAACTTGAAACATTTTTTCAAAACGGTCGATCTGCCGATCGGAGGAGCCTGTCGCGGAAGGCAGTGATCGCAAAACATACTCGTAAAGTGGAAAAAAGTAATTGACCGAATCGTTCTCGTTGCATACGAATAAATGAGAATACTATATTCGTTAAATTTCGCGTGAACGAACATTTTCCATGTAATAATATATCGATTATGATACCGATGGGTCACGGAGTTTGAAGGGAGAGGAGAAGGGTGTACGTATGAGTTAGAACTACGGAGAAGCGAAATGGGGTTGGGTGCGGACTGTCCGCACGGTCAGAGAGTGTCGAACATACTGGCGGCATATGGTCCACGTCCGCTCGCCCCCTCGACACCACTCTCGCTGTACTGTCGTCGCTGAGTAGTATTCGAAGCGTCAAGAGTACACCAGCAAACCTGACCCAACACTACGATATCCGAGCGATAACTTCCCCTCCTTCCCTTTCCCTCCTCCCCCGCGTTTCTCCGTCCCGTTTAGCTGATAACGCGCGGGCTGCTGATCGTTGGCGTTGGCTGTACCGTGGCACGCAACCCTCTAAATACCATCGATTTAGCTGCCAAGCGTCGGGGAGTTATCCAATAAAAAGTCATCGACGCGTCGCATCGAGAGAGCGAGACGCGCGCCCGTGCCTTGTTGGTCAGTGCGGTCGCGGCTAGATCGATTCATCAAAATCCCCATAGTGCGTATAACCATTTTCATACACTCTGGGGGAGGGCCCATATGAGACACTTCACGAAAAATTAATCACCGCGTTTCCGGGTACAATTATGCGTTTTGTTGACAAATCTCCTTTTTTTTGTTCTTTTGCTCTTTTTATGCGAAGCTAAACGGATACGGTGCAATATCATTTGTGTCGACGGAGTCGCGATATCGGCCGCGGGCTTCGATAAAGCGGTGGATATTCACCAGCCGTCCAGTTTGTTTATAGGGGTTCTTTTATTCCCCCGTGGGGTATACCGCGCTGTTGTCGGTGGGCTGCAAGAAGCGTTGACGAAAACAGGCGCGCACACTCGCGTAGAGAGCGCCATCGAGGGGAAATGGACCGAGCGAAGCGCTTGTGCCCTTTCTCCACTCCGCTGAGGGATCGGAGAATGTTAAGGTGTAACGGGTAGAAGCGGAGAAGCTTCACCTTGGTCCGCGGGGTCGAGAGGCTCGGGTCGACAGAGTTGCCGTTGATGGGAGAACGGGGGATAGATGCCCGGAGAGCGCGTTTCACGGTAGCGAGAGCGCCAAGTGGCCCGACCCCACGTAGATCCTCCGACGGGATAAAAACGTGAAACAAAAAGCCGATTACGTAACCGAGGGATGAAATACGAGGTGGTAGGCGAGTGCGAACCAGAGCGAGAGAGAGACAGAAAACTTCTCTCTACGTCTGTACGACACGAAGGAGGGGGGAATTTTACACAGCACAATAGGGTAATTTTCACGCGAGATTTGGGAGGCGATTTTGCGCGAGTAAGAGGCTCGCGCTCTCGCTCTCTCTCTCGTTTATCCTCTTCCCTCTCGCACTTTTCACTATCTCTTGTCGCGAGTTCTTTCCGTTGGGCAACTCTCCGCGATGCCTCCAAACGTAGCGCGAGAAGGAGAAGAGAGTTCTCCGTGTGTTCTTTCTACGGCATGAGATACGGCCGGCAGGCCATTTCAATGTAGCCACCGCGTTTGTTATTCTCTGCCACTTTGTTATTCGTAACCGCGGGTCCACGGCCGCGAGAATCTTCTCCCTCTTGTAACCCTCCCAGCTTCCGTTTCGGGACAAATGGCTCGCTGTGCCATCACCTTCTCTGTGGCACCCTCTTATGCTCCAATACGCCTCCCTACCTTATGCCGCTGCTCCCTCATATCGTAACGTATGCTCCATTTTTTTTCTCCGACCAACTTCGACTCGCGTCCCCCACACCCACGATACTTTTGTTTTCTTTATCTGTTTCTTTAGTTTTCTCGAGCGGCCCTTTCTACACCGAGCCGCGACGTAAATAAATAAACATTCGGAAATTAAAAGAAGTACACAAAAAAACAAAAACGAGCACGGCTCTCTTTTACCTTGACAACATCGAGTGATGTAACGACGGTGGATTAAACTCGGGGACTTACCTGTAACAGAGAATAGACAATATCGTTAATTATTTTAGTAAACGTGTAATCGCATGGAATTCAGGCTAAATAAATTTCGGAATATTCATGAGAGTTTATAAAAAGGAGTTAAAAATGTTTCCTACGGATGCAGGTAAGATTTTCATGGTCATGTTTACACCGGTACTTGCAAACACAGAATTTAAATGTGTTACAACAATTTCGGAAGAAAAAATATTATTATCACAGAGTTTCGTACGACTGACCGAGATTTGGCCTAGTAGTCGTCTTCTTAAATTATTTCTTTGAGAAAAGTTCAAGAACGCCGAGGCGATGGTTGTATTATCGAGTATCATGTCGGAGGTTACAGAGGTGACAAAGATCCTCCTGTCGCTTTCTCTCTCTGTGGGTATCGAAGGATCGAGAGAGAGAGAGAGAGAAGGCGGGAGGATAGCGGAGATTTAGGCGTGTAATTGGCTCAGCTGGTGTTGACGCGATCCTATCATCAATACCTCATCAGCCGCCGTCGGGAAACCTGTATCCCCCCGGTCTGGCAGCTCTGCTCTCTCTCTCCCCCTTGCCGTGTATATCCCTCCTGTTCTCGTGTGTGGGGGCATCTCTTGCTAGCATGTAGCCCGGTCGTTCGAACCCTTGAACCGCGTCGAGAACGCTGCAGCACCCCCATTCACGGGCGTTTTCCTCGCTCGTACGTAAACCGAAAAACGTTTCTCATTCCACCTGACCGCGGTATAACATCCCGCGAATACCAAGCAGCGCTTTCCCCTTGTCCCCTCCCCCCCCCTCTCAGACAAATCGAAACTTAGGCGCGAAATATATTCTTCCATAATACGTCTTCGCCGACAAATAGATTTGCAAACTTTTTCCAACATATTTGTCTGCCCATCGTGAAAGGAAAAAGAAGTATCATTATCGCTCGTCGAATGGCTCCGATACTGTAGAGCCCATAGTGGTGAATATACAGCGTATAATTCGAGCACGAAAAACCCACCCAAAAACTGTGCTCCATATTCACGACTTTCATCTTGCGGATAGAAAGAAAAATTCTTAAAAGCCGCGAGTGTCTACCCGTGAATAAAATCCGAATTAAAACATCGCTGAGTGCCGCGAGAATCTTTTAGGGGGGTTCGAACGAGGAAAAATATATTACTTTATATCCTCCCTTGCGCCACAAGAACTCATTCTCGCCTCGGGAGTCTCTCGCGTACTTGGCCGTTTGTCTCAGCGGAGTCTCTCTGCGGTTGTTGTCGCGGTGAGAGGTCGAAACCGCAAGGAAATAAGTGAACGGGCCCGGGCTTCGTTCGCGCGCTCCCGTGGTAGATGGATGCTTCGAGCAACATTCGCACAACGCGGCCTACACACAAGAAAAAAAATCCCCTCTCTTTCTTCGTCCTAACTATACATTTTATTTCGCGAAGGTGCAAACGCGGAGCCTTCTCTCTCGCTTAATCCCCAGACTTATGCCGCTGTTAAGTTGCTCAGATTTATACGGCTTAAGAGTAGAGAGGAGTATAGAGAGAAGAAGAAGAAGAAGCTCTCCCGACGACGAGGATATTCCATCCCGCATCGTAATACGGAGGGGATATAGAGACGTTCTACCGTGTCGCGTATCCCTATGCGGGCATCAACCTAATACCCGCACTGACCACACTGAGAAATGCCAGCGATATCGATCCAGTTAACGCCAATTAATCGTCAATCTATCGTGTACCCATTTTTTTTCATGAGCTCTGGACCAATCGCCACCTGCAAGGCAATCGTGACAGATGGTCGTGAAAAAAAGAAAAAAAGATACACAGCGCTCAATACAATTTGTTTTTCTCTTCTCCATCACTACCCATTTTCCCCTTCTAAAGATTTGGATTCTTCGGGGAAATATTCCACTGGCAATATATATGGCAATGTGTATAGCGAACATACAGATGCGTATATTTATACGTCCTGGTGTGTATATATTTTTTTTTCTTCAAACAAAACTCATTTCGGAGGCTAGTCTCGTGCCGAGCAGGGATTTGAGGCTGACCGCGTTCTTTCCGCCCGCGGGATGGGAGGGCGGAAGGTTTGTCCGAGAGCTGATGCCATACTTAGCTTGGTTGTTGTGTGAGATAAAGAAAAGGACGAACAAATCCACATCGGTTTTCCTTTTCTTCTCTCATAGCATGCTTCTCCGTATGGCTTCTTGCTCTTTTTTTTTCGTTTCTTTATCCCATTCCGTTGTTCGCGGTCAAGCTTTACCTCCCCTGGTTCCCCGCACGTCCACAATAAACTAAAGTCTCATCATCCGCGGGGATTTAGTCCGATAACGTGGCCCATCATAGTCCCGTTCCTGGGTCGGACACCCCTTGGCGTGAAAACGCGTAAAGTCCGAGGCGATCCTCGCCAGGCCAGAAGCGACGCGGGCATCGAGCAGGGGTGGATCACGTAGACTCGGATGAGGACGACGACAAGAGTGTTTTGCGAGGGAGGAAGAGATGGTCCTTCGCTTGGTACAAGGGTTCTCCTGATTTCTCTCGCTCTCGTATCTCTCTGTAGTGTCGTTTCACGAAGGACAGACGCGAAAATGCGAACGTGACCGCGCGCGAACGCGGATCACAACCGGAGCGCCTTTTAATTTAGACAAATCGTTCCGATTAGCATAACGGGATAAATTATACCGGGGAACGAGAGGCAGACCAACCCAAGCCCGGGCTATATATGATGGGGTGACAAGTCCCGGCATCCCCGGAGAATCCTTCTCTTTTGGACCACTCACTCTCCGTCCACTCATACAAGCCCGCTAACTCTCTCGCCGCAACGTTACCGCAACGCGCACTAATCTCTGTTGTCATATGGCCCGAGCGCAAAGAAAAAGTTGGATGGATTCGTCGGTATTTTTTGTTGTTGTTACATCAACCGCGCGTTTACCCTCACCTACGGTAGAAATGTATTCGATTTGGTATACAAAAAGAAATGCTACAAAACCGTGGATACGAATGAGGCAGAAACACATGAGAATACTCGATTAATCGAACGACGGTGTGAGATCTGCCGTGTTAATTCGACATTTGGAATTGAAAAAAAAACACAATCGAGGGAACCATGCGCATTCGAAACTCTCGACGAATAATGAAGAAGATATGCCGATCCTGTTTTGGGTCGCGCGAAAGCGATTCTTAATTGTACGTGCCCGCGGTGCTCCCGAGTTATTATGGTGACCGCGGCCTGTTTAGGGGAAGGCTCGAAAAAACTTTATTATTCCACCGATTGCCGCCACAAGAACTCGGAGCGCGTCGATTCTCGCTAAGAAATAATAAAAATCAAAAATAAAGTCCGATGTGAAACGAGAATTGAGTATAAAAATCAACGATCGACCGAAGATCGCGGACAAGAGAAAAGGAGCTGTGAGTAGATGTGCGTGTGTGTGTATTGCCTTCTTGCTTACTTCAAAATCGTCAAGGAAAAGGTGGCAAGAGAATATTCAGCAGTTCCCGTTGCATCGTTCGCTTGAGAGTCAAGATTCGCCTCTCGTTCTTCGGTCGAAGGAAAAAAAGAACGAAAGACAACGAATGAGAAAACATTCGTGGCCTTGCCCGTTTTACGGCCTTTTGACGGACCACATCTCACGCCGATGGACGACAACCAACCACCGATCGTATGCTTAGCAACAAAGTTGCGGAATTTTCATGCACACCACGAAAGTTTCGCGGCGAAGTTGTATTCGTGGCGAATTTTTATAACGGGTTAGCGACACTCCTCTCACTTGCCTCGCGAACTCCCAACGGATAAGGATTATTATCATCGTCCCGTGAAAATACATTTTAATAAAATAATAACACCGCGGCGAAGATACGGCAGAAGCGATAACCATCGAGATGAGAGCCCGACGCTCCATCCGGCGAACGAAAAGAATAATGTACAGGAACATTTGCGAGTTTGTCTCCAAAGTACTACTTCCACTTCGGTGATGTGGGCGATCACGATTCTCGATACTGTCGAAGGAGTTTATTTAAATAAAAAAAGCATGAAAACAAAATAAAATCCACGCAATAGGCGAGCGTGTGTGTTATGTACTCGCGCGGGCTCGCGGAGTAAGTTTAACGAGTGGGGACTCGCGAACGAGGCGGAGTAAAATCTGTACCTCGGCGGAAAGCAAACGAGACATCTCCGTGCGAATCTTGCACAATCTCGTTCTAATAATATCGGTTGCTACGAATTACAAGGTATATCGGATAGGCTTTTGTACTTCTGAGTCGTCGATGTATATATTGTTTTTTTTCCAGTTTTTTATAGTTCAACAAGCGAAATTCGGTTTATCAGAGACCCACGAAATTTTTCTTCCGTTCGGCGTTTAGTTCGCGACACTCGTCTTCAGCACGCTGCAGTGTCTTGCAAACGTCCATACGGGGCTTGGTGACAAAAGAAAACCCGCGAATAAGTGTTTTAAAGTTATCGACACTCTCCGGGGCGTAGGCCAACGAACGTGTGGACGACCGCGCTTTGAGCAGCTCTCGCGCAAACCTCTCCCATCCATGTTAAGTGTTTCTCACGCGTTTTATTGCTCGGTACAAGGAGAGAAGGGGTTATCGCTCGAGGATACGCGTACAGAAATCGAGCGAGCGAGAGTGAGCAGGGAAAAGGGATTTATTAAGGGAGCGATGAAGAAAAAGAAAAAGAGTGAAGGAAAGTCACGAACGGAGACGAAAGCATGAGTTCGAAACCTGAGGCCAAGTAATGTTCTCCAGAAGGATTTTACGATGCCAACAGTCAGGATTCGGGGCCCCGGAGCGTTTCAGTGATAAAATGTATAGAGTCTTCCGCGACTCACCGTGCTATCCCCGTCCCCTCACCTCCCCACCGAGTTCAAAATTTACTTATTTATCATATTCCAGAGAAGGTTTAAAGCGTCCAAACAGTGAAATGGGTGCAGGTTTTACACGCTGACCGCGGAGTTACTCTACTCGCTTACATCCTCTGTCCTCGGTTAAATCTCCCACTTAATCGTCGTGTCAAACCAGTGTTGTAAAATCGTAACGGCCTTATTTTTTATTTTTTTCGCTTCGGGGATCGAATCACTCGCGGCAGCGCATAAAAAAATGTCTTCCGTTATACTTTGCATCGCGAGACTCTTGGAGAATCGACATTACTGATCGAAAATCGGATTGAACTCGGGAGCACAAAATGTTCCGGGGAATAAGCTTCGATCTTTCAATGATGTTTGCAGAACCGGCGTAGGCGCGTGATTCGAACCACGAGGGTTTTATTTCCGCCTCCGTGCGACGCTCGTGTAACGTATATCTCTCTTCGCCTTCGTAGGCCCCCCGAGGTAAGGAATGAATTTATATAAAACGCAGTCGTAAAGGTGTAAAGTTGTATCTTCGTCAAGTCCATTAACCATCGGCGGTGATGTCTGAGATCCGGTGAGATATCGATGACCCGCGGACTTCGCAGAGACAAACGCCTCGAGCTTTTACTTGTAACGCATTCTGTATATCGTGTGCGTGCGCGTGTGTACGAGAGCCGCTGCTAACGCGACGAGAGATGGGCGTAAGGACGGAAGTGAAAAGAAAACGTGGAGAAGAAGAAGCTCCTCTCGGTGCCCCGAGAGACGCGTGTTGGTCATCGTCGGTTGCGCGCATCTCTAGACGAGAGGCTCTTGCGCTCTCGCGAGCTCCTACGCCATTAACCGCGTCGGTCTTGCCGCGGTCGCTCGTAAGTTTCATCGATCGTTAAATCTCGCACTTAATCGTCGTGTCCCGAAGGGACCGGCGGTGTTGTAAACTCGTACGCGCAGAATCTTACGTCCCGACTCTTACAAATTTTTCGGTCAAAGCCCGTGTAAGAATTACGGAATTTTAGCCCGGAGCTCGCGTGTGGGCCGGATAACAGCTGCGCCGGTAAATCGGAGAGAAACATTCGCGAAAAAAGTGTAAAGTGTTTTTTCCTGTATATCGGACTTTATGAATGGCCTTAACACTTCGTTTTAGATAATAGTTCATTATCGGGGCGCTGCCGTGCGCGAGAATTTTTATATTTTCTTCGGCCTTTCGAGCAGGTGAAGGAACCTATTTAAACATTTTTAATAACCTATTTTAAATGATATCTAACCTCTCTCGGATATCTCCAAAAACGTCTCGAAAATAACGGAACACAAAAAATAATATATACAAAAGTAGGGGTTTCTCCGATCGATAGTTGTATTACATATTCTGATTTTATACGGATTTGGCATCGGAAAAATGAGCGTAGCTCTAAGATCTCAGTGCGACAAGCGCAAATAAAAAATCCCCTTCGATTCCCGGAAAGTAAATCAGGGACAAGAATTAAACGGCAAAAATGGGCTTCGGTATTTCGATAAATATCGCGACACCCTAACTTTTTCCACAGTGGCAATTTTGACGCAAATACATATATTTTGGCACTTATTTGATCCATCAGCTTCACTAGTAAAATGTATACAAAATATATTTTCTAATGCATTCTTTTTTTTTCATATGGAGATGTATCGAGAGAGGATAGATAATGTTGGGTTTTTTTGCCGGTGTTCTCGGATTCAGCATCCCTCACCCCCATCGATGCTTCTGTGAACCCTTGGCGTTCGCTCGCGCCGGAGACCCTTCGCCAACACGGATATTCAAATGTCAGCTGGGATCAGCCGCTTGACACATTTTAGCGTCTCAAAATATTATTTGCACCGAGGGCAAAGGCGCGAAGGTTTCGCCACCCTCGTTTGTGTCTGGACCACCGAGCTTCAACCCCCTTCTCTCTCTCTCTCTCACTCTTTGCCTCTCCTATGTATAATATAGCGGCCCCGTACGCGCCACGTCCGTTGAGAATATACAAAGCTTTCGTGCGCTCCGAGGGCTCACCGATGGTTCGGCGAGATGAGACGAGTAGCGGAGAGAAAAGAAGACGAAATAAATATAAAAAGACGAAGAGACGAGAGAAAAGGAAATGCGGGGTGAGCCGCTGCTGGTGGCGCGAGGTCGCTTATGCAGATCTTTTTATTCGGCCGAGGCTTAACGATTCAATAACCGATCGGATCTCAGTAGCTTCGGAGTGTCGCATCTTCACAACGATACGCCAATACTTTGCATGGAAAGTGTCCTACGACGTTGGGGGTATTATTGTCGGCTCAGAAACAGCAACAGCAGCAACCTCGGGAATCAAGACGAGGAGACGAGACGACAACGAGAGTCTCGAGGAAATAGTGAAATATCAACCCCACCCCGCCCCATCCTCTTTGCATCCCGGAGACCGATAAAGACCCTTCTCGCGTTCATCTCGCGCACAACAATCCGAATTTTTCTTCTCTACCTTCTGTTCTTTTGTTCGCACCGTGTGATTCGACGTTCTCGGGAGAATATTGTATTTCTTTTTTCTTTCTTTACCTTCGTTCTTTCATCATGCTCCAGTTAGAGAAGCGAAAATTGTGAGAATGCCGAGAGTGGAATATGAAAAAGAATATACGAAAGAGATGAGAAATGTTCGGTATGACTACTCCGGGAGTGATTTAATTATATGGTAAAATGAGCGGGAGAGAATCGTTTCCGGTAGATTAGTTAGATTCAACTCATCTTATTGGGGACATTTTTCGAACAATCTGTAAATCACTATCTTCGAACGTACCGAAATCCTCGCAAATTTTTTAATATGTTACTTTCCGTTGAAGTCTTAATTAATGCGAAAATAATTTGTGTTAAGTCAAATTTTAATCATTCCAACAAGCCTGTAATTTAAAACATAGGTCGTAAAACCAGTGACTGGACGGAATATACTTGAATTGAATAAATCTTTCTTGTGGGTGCATTAAAAATTCATAGAAAATAGAGAAACGTTTATAAATCGACATTTTGGCTATAGTGGAAAGCTATAAGCACGAGAGCGGTTGAAAGTACAAGATGAAGGGAAAGATTTTGTTCGACGGGGCGTGAGAAGACTTTTAAAGAAGTTGGGATGTCCCGAGTTGCATGCTTGAGGCGAGCGAGGAAGCACCAAAGTAGGTAAACCGTATCGCTCATAGCGTTCCAATAGGCTTTGGAGTTGCCGCCATGTCCCGACCGCCCTACCACGCGCCAAATTAAATGATTATGGGTAAACGATATCAAAGGGGAAGATGTACCCGACCGCTGACAGTAGTTGGAACGCGCGCGCGCGCGCGGGGTATTTCAATTCTTCAGCCTGACGGCTTCTCGAGATTGCGTATTTTTAAGCTTCGCTCGGATGGACGTCACTGCTTCGCTGTGGTTATAACGTTCGGAAGAAGGTTCCCCTCTCCCTCCCCCCTCCCGCTCTCCTCACCGTGTCGCCGGATCTTGCTCACTTCGCGCTCTCTCGAGTTCCCGCGAGAACGAACACCCGCAGGCGCTTCCGTTTCGTTTAACGTCGAGACGATTCCGCAAGAAACGACGAGAGGGCTATGCGGGTATGTGCTTCAACGGGTTCGCACACGGCGACTCTCCAAAAACGTTACTCACCCTGACTACTTTTATTCCAAACGTATTGCTTCATTCCCAAATAAGAAAAATAAATAAAATTTTACGAAAATTGAAGAACTCCTTATTCATAAAATGTTGTAACAAAGAAATCGTATCAACAAAAAAGTGTATATCAATGAATTATTTATATATCGTAGTCGAGCGACCTTTTCTTCATTGGGTACAGAAACGTCCCTACCTTCCATAGTATTTGAATAATTGATTGTTATTTCACACTTTCTTTGTTAATACGATTCCTTTTTTACAGAATCTGTACTAAAAAAATGGTCCTTCTCCCCTTAATTAACCCATTTCTACCCGATCAGTTTTCCGAAATGTTATTTCTCCCGCGATTGCGAGAAAATTGAGTAAACCAGTCGGAGCCGATCAATTCAACAACCGCGTTACGTCAACCCGTTTATGTTTTTTCGTCACTCGGGAATGGAGAAATCGTACTCATATGAGTGACGACTTTGGTAACACAAGAACTCGATGGCTCTCATAGTCAGGTACATTACCAATGAAAATAACTTGTTGCTTACTTGTATAAATTTCCGCCTGAAAAGATTAGACAGCGACAGTGGCAACAGCCGTTGGTGTTTTATTGCTGAGGGGTGTTCGGTTGAGCTACGAAGCTCGTACTGCGCGGAGGGCACTCGGTGTTCACTAATCACCGCCAATGTTCTCGAAACGTCCCGTATATGTTTTTGTAGCGTCATTCATAACTCTCCGTTCCGATGTTTTGCGCTCGTTTTCCATCATCGGTCAACCGGCCCGAGGGAAATTCCAACAGCCGGTTTCTCCAAAAAGAAGTTTTCCATGATTCACTCTTCCATATGCGAACGATCTCGATTAGACGAACGATCGAGATACCGTTCAAACAGCTTTTTCCTCGTGTTAATAGTCTGTGCGTCGAAGAAACCCCCTTTCCGCCTTTGGTCATAAGTTCTTCTTTCTTCGCGGAGCAATAAAAGTGTTGTCGAGCGTGTGTTTGGGAAGCAGTGCTGTTGCGCGCAGCTTTCGTATTAAGAAACGCAGAGAAAGATCGACGCGCGGCCGTCTATTGAGCAACCGTCCTCGAAGTAACGAGCGAAACCAAGAGGAAAAGACGATAGGACACCCTTCGGTTCTCCAGAGTGATTTAAGCCTTCGCCTTAACGCAGTAAGTTGACGGCGAGCGTGCACAGATGCGACAAATCGACGCAAGTTCTGGAGGTTCTGGAAGCAGCTCGGGATAGAGGCTTGAGCTTATACGCCAAACTGCCATCACTCGATCTCTCTGTCCCTGCCCCCGGTATGTTTCTCATCAAGCTGCAACTTTGGAGTTTAACCATCGGCCGTTATTATCCTTTACGCGCGACACATTCGCCGTCATATCACAAGGGACAAGATTATCCGGAATTGCGGTTAAAAGTCGCATTGAAATATCAACTGTAACGCGTGTTTTACTCTGGTGCAGTTAGACATTAATACTAATTAGAGCCTTGTCGTTACCGGAAGAACCGGTAATTTTTAATCGTGCCGCAACGCGTAGATGCTCAGGATATGGTGGCCTCAAACCGCGGTCCGTTCGCATCCTTGTGTTGGGGCACGAGTGAAAACCTCTTCCGGTAGATTCTCCGGCGCGGGTTTGCCTAGTCAAAATAATCCATAAGGTAGCTTCGCGAGTGTCTCGTAGGCCCAACGAATCAACGATGTGCCGAGGATCAATGAATTTATTCAATCGACGAGTAATAAAATTGAATGGAGGCGACGGCTTGAAGGAAATGTAGTAGCGTCAGTGGCGGTGAGCGCAGAAGGGATGTTTAAACGGCGCGACGGTATATGCGGTCGGTTACGGGTGCTCAAAACTCGCGAGGCTAATGTCGGATGAAAAGGGGTTCAGGCAGAGCTCGGCGAGTGAGTGAACACGAGAGAAAGAGATACGGGGGTGGAGTGAGTGAGGAACGCGTTGGTTTACCGTGGGTATGAGGGGCACAGGCAGGCAGTCGTTTGACGAGGAGGGAGGCTCGAGAGTATGAGAGGAAGAGAACACGGTTAGAGCGCCATACGGACGAGCCATTTAAACTTCTCATCCCCGGAAACCGCGCGCCTGTCCGCATTTCTGACTTATACCCCGAGCATCGTTCACCCCGACGGCGTCGGCCCTTGGCTCTCACTTCGCCCTTCAACGGTGTTCGCCAAACTGACTGGAAGCGGATCTATATACGGACCAGCCGTGACGACTAAACGTCCCTTTCATATCGTCTTTTACACTGTCAACGAGCTGCCGTACTGCCGAAAAGAACGCATTTCGAAAGGTTTTTCAGTTCCACATTGAATTACACAAAAATTTACAAACGATAATTTTGTTACTTCAATGTTACATGTATTGACGATTGTATTGATGCACGAACTCCGTGCAGCATAAATGCCATTGCAAGCGCGTGTTTGACGCGTTATATTAATCGAGCTATATCGAAAAAAAAAATATATCTGAAAAGGTTTTTTCAACACGGAGTGGAATAAAAAAAATTCCGCAAAGACAACCAGTTTCGAATTTAAATCGCGATTGATATTTTTTTGATGCATCATGTATTCGATGCGTCGGTCTTTTTTTTATTCGGCATAGTAAGCAATTCTATCGCAAACTATGCGAAACAAGCGGAGGATATCCAAATTCTCTCGTCCGTACGGGAAGCGGTTGAATGGGGAAAAAAGCAAGCATTGGCGCCGCGCCGACACTCGAAAATTCTCGCGCCTCGCATAATTTTATTCATTTTTCTTGGCAGCTAGGCAGGCCGAGGGAAGGAAGCGAGAGGAACGGCAAGCGTCGATCCTTCGTTGCTCCGTTTGCGTATGGTAATCCGCACGAGACAGTACCTCGACTCTCCCGCCGCCCACCCTCCTCCCCCTTCGGAGATATCCACCCTCACTCATGCACGTTTTTCAAGCTCGCAGCTTCGCAGCTTTAACGCACGTTGAAAACCAGCCGTGTCGAGCTGGTCTCTTTTGCCGTCTCGTACCGCTCTCGTCGCTGTCTCTGAATATTATTAGTAATTAACGAAAAGAACCGTATCTCTGTGCGCTCTGAGAGATCCGATTTCTCGGCTCTTGTAAACCTCACAATTTCTACCACCCCACCCCAGCCTCGGTATATATAGTTATCATTCTCGCGCCTCTTTGAATTGGTAATCGTCGCGAGCCATGAGCTGCGCTCGAATAATTTTCGCCAACGTTGAAACGGATGCTCGATGAGGAACGTGGCATCGCACATAGTAAATGCATAACTCGGTTTTTGTTGGATCCGACGAGTTTACTTATACAACTATTTATGATATTTTTTACTTTTTTCTCTATAATTTGGAAAGTTTCTCTGGCGGTTTATATCTTACGCGATAAAATACCATGTGTTATTGATGTGTATCAAGCTCGTTATTTTTTTTGTAGCCCATTAGTTTTTCTCGTTTGAATCTGACAGATGAGGCATTCGATGACGAACGTTACTCGATATCCTACGGGGAAATTGTTGAGCACAAATTGGAAAATTGATACATTCATCCACAGACGCATAGGTCGAAAGGTTATGCAGTGAAACGATGGTCGAACCCGCGTAAGCTTTTCGCGAGTTTGACTACTCGTAGTTTCGTTCCGAGAATCGAGAGTTTCATCGAAACGCCCCATCCAAAAGGACCGAAGGACTTGTCCTACAAACCATCAGGATTTCACATTCAACGCGTCGGATATTTAAAATACGAAAAAAATATGACAAAAATTGCAGCGTCCATCAAAATATTGAGGAGTAACAAGAAAACACACGAAAAATTGAAAATTTTGCGTGCACAAGGGCGTTCGCTGGACGATAAAAATCCGAGATTTTATTATTATTATTATTATTTCTACTTTTTTCATCATACCCGTTCATTTTTTCCATCCAAATCGACAATACCGCCGAACCCTCGCGAGCATTTTCTCTTTCGCTCACAGTTCGACGATCGTGCGATCCTCTCTCGTTTCGAGGTCGATCGTAGGCTCTTCTATCCTATACCGAATCGCGGATCCATAGGGTAAATCCGATAGGTCTGTGTGTGTATATACGACAGAGCTGTGAGGCACTCTCGGCGCTTTCGCGGTACCATTCGTTGTTTCGATCGTTTACACAAGGATTTCTGCAGTATTGCCGGAGTATTACCACTATACAGTGGCAATACATTGGATACATTGGTTTGCGCGTATAGCCTTCGCCAACCCTCTTTTCCCCCCTTGTCCTCTTCGCCATCCCATTCGGCGAAACCTGCGGTCGGTTCTACCATGTTTTATCAATTAATAACAAATGTATCCGGCAATGAGTTCAATGCCAAATAAAATGATATCCCCTGTCGATGGTTTTCCAAATGTTCAGCGAAGTTTCTCTCGGTCATACCATATAACCGCGCGCAACTGTATCCCAATGGGGAAAATTAAATCGGGGTGTCGATGAATTCACGTCGTTTCATCCTCCCGTGTCGTCGACATATCAATCCATTCGATACATTGCGACTAAACGTAAATAAATAACGTTTTTTTTTTTTATTGAATGTCTTTTACGTTTATTAATATTGATAAAAACAAATAATCGTTATTAATAACCGAAAAAACACAAGAAGTTTTCCAAGGTATGTTCTTGAGAACAGAAGCAGGTTATTCACCGCGTACTATAGAATCACGAGGCATCAAGCCCGTAATAGTGTTCTCCTCGTGCGCAGATTGAAATATCTCAAGAGTCAAATGTCTCCATAAACGTTGAGAAACATCGAGGAAAACGAAGTGTTCTCGAAATAAAAATTCCATACGACTTGGGATGGGGATAAAGATTTCTACTCTCGAGGTGTCAAACGAACGCGGCAGCAAAAGCTGTCACTTCTCCTTGTCCCTGGAGACCGTCGAAGAGACCTATCGATTCTCCCTCGTGGAAATTTAGTGGCGAAAGGGTCGCTGACATTCTAAGCCTTTTTCTTCCGCGCGACTATGAGTTACAAAGATATTCTCACAGATCTCGGTGAGAATGCGTGAAGAACTTGTCTCGTAAAAGAAAAAAAATCGATACTTTTCCGGATAATCTTGGAAATCCAACTGTGAAACGAACGCGCGAAGAGAGACGGGCGTAAAATGAGAAGAGAAGTAAACACAAAAAAGAACAAAAAAAAAAGGGGGAAACACGAGAGATGCAAGTGAAGAGAAGTTCGTCTCGTTTCTGTGAGGGGATAAACGGGCCTCTCTCTCCCTTCCACCGTAAAGGGCGAATAGGAGGAGCATGAGGAATCCGTATTTGTCGGCTCGCTTGCTTTACGAGATACATCCATTTCGAAGGAGAGAGCCCGTCAAACCTCCTCCTCCTTCTCCTCCTTCTCTCATCGAATACGCTCGCTCGCGGCCTAGCCCATCACCCTCGGGTTATCGTGTAGTTGTAGCGTGTATACAAACGTTATATATTTATACCATATACATTGGCTTACGAAAAAGCAACACTCCTCGACGATCTCGTCCTACGCGATAGTGAATGCAACCCTCGACGGCGGATAGCCTTGTCGCCCCCATCCTCACATCCGCTACTCGAGCGTGGTTCTTCCCTCTTCGAACTCGTTTATCCCACGTGTGTTTGAGCGAATGAGAGAAATATCGAGAAACTCTTCTACCGCCCAATTTTCCATCCACGTTGTTATTTCACCGACAGGTTTATTTTTATTAGGACTTGTCGCATCAATCTAATAGTGACAAATTCGTTTATCCTTGGGCCATTTCGGGGTTGGCCGGCTTGTCGATCACAGGTAAAGAGGAATGGTGGGGGAGGGAGGTGATCGGAGGGAGGGCGGTGAAGGTTTTGATGCCCACCAGAAATCGACACTGTTGGTCGAGTTTGGAGTTTCGTATCGATGGGACGAGAGTGAGGCCAGAGTGGTGGTTACATAATGGCTGTCAGTGCGGGGAACGCGATTAACGAGACCTATCGATTTTTCATCAGACGATATAATCGGCAGCTCGCGTCACCACTCACGACGAGTCACGAGGCTCACGCATGCAACAGCATCCGCATATGCGGGAGGAAACGAGAGCGAAAGAGTGAGAGAAAGAGAGATTATTCCCTGCGGAAATTTCTCCGTCGAAAATCGAGAGATAACTATACAACGCTCGCCACTGGCCACGTGTGCGGAACTGACCGGCGCTCACATTTTTGTTTCGTTAGACATTCACCGCAAGAAAATGCGCATTATATCGATCAAAAGCGTAACTAACACTAAGAATTTTCGTCCCACGAAAAACAAGATTGTCCCGAGTTTCAGTGGGTGGCGCAGGGGGGGGGGGGGGGGGCTGGATTGAAGGGAAAAATAACGTACGCGGTCGCAGGCGATGATGGCGCGCGCTCACCCGTTGCCTCCGGGGAATGCGCGTTGGTGCTATTGTGCTCCACCGGCCGATATTAAAATGCCGGTGATTGATGTGTGTACCGTGCACTGTTATAGCTATCCGCGAAGCCGACCCGATGTGCGCCCATTGGCCTTCGCTATATCCCTTTCGCCTTTTACGCCGCCTAGCCTCTTGCACTAAAATACCGTCGGGCTTGTCATAACGCACGGGAATGATATTGCATCTTTCGCGCAATGGCCCTATACTCGACCCTTAACCGCAACGTAAGAGCATGAGGGGCGACGAGCCTCTGTTAGTAAACGCAGACTCCATATTTATTATCCATATAAAAGGAAAAAATTACTATTACTGTCTGATAAAAAAAAACGAATATTTTATCGTCCACACTCATCCCAAATATCGATTATTATAACGGTAACAAGATCGGTGTACCAGATTTTCCATGAAAGTATTTACAAAACCTTCATTCCGCGTGGAATGATTATCGCATACGAAAACTAAACTGAAACTACAGAATGCCGCTGAAATTTTCGTACATTAAATAGTTAACGATGACATTGGTAAGCGTGACTGCTTGGGTTATAATGTTGGTGATGTTGATGCAATTCAAAAGGGTCGAAGCCGCGAACGACGTGACGGTCGAGTGGACGTCGGTAGCGTTCGCTCATCGATGAATAAACAGATCGATATCCGAGGGTAATAGCGTTAGTCTCGTCGATGCGAGTCGCGCACAGTTTGCGACGAACGAATATTCAATAGGATTATATATATATATATGTGTGTGTGTATATGTAAGTCTATATGCCGGCGTATGCGCGAGAGGAGTAACGCCGATGTGGTATCGATAACGATACTCTCGAAATGTCCTACTAATCAACTGATGCAGTATTTAATAGCGAACGTACGGAGAAAACAGCTATCGGAGAGGCTCCCGAGCAAGCAGATTGACACGCGTGTTCGAAGCTCTCCGAGATCCTAATTCTCACTGTCGTTACGGGAATTATCCATATGCGCAGAATGAGAGCAATTAGCTTGGGTAGGTTAGAAAGAAAAAAAAAATTATGCAAATTTCTGTCCGAGCGGCAGAGGTCGTTGCGCGAGTAACGGTACGGCGATGTAGACAGTCTTTCCCTATCTATGTAACTCTCGCGACTCGAGGACAGCTGGTTTTCTTTGTCGATGATAAACGATAAAGACAGAAACGAGCTCGTGGGGAAGAGAGCGAGATAGGAGATAGGTCGCGAGCGTGCGTTCTATGCCGGCAGCATCGCATCCACCGCCCAATCGCGCAGAATTATCAGGTTGGAATGCAGCAATAAATCCAAACCCCAGAGAACCCGCGCCACCCTTCGTCCCTCGTTCCTCAATCCTATCCCACCCTATCCACCCCACCTCGCGTTCTGAATTCACCCTTATATTGTTAGTCAGACAAAGAGTCCGCGAGACCACAACGTGGCCGACATACTCTATACCTACCCACGAATGTCTCATTCGTTTCCTCCGTCCACCCCGCACCCTTGAATAACTGGTACAATCCTCCGGATTAACGCTTTCACGAAAACGACTTTAATATTTCTTTGTAACGTTCTCAATGTACGTACAAAGAATTTTCTTTATGGATTCTTTTACCTTTCGTTTCTGTTTCTTTTGTTTCTGTAAGTACCCGACGTTGATAACATTTCAATACGTTAAAAGACAATCTTTTCGAACAAATCGAACATAGTAAACTATAATTCTCATCGTTGAATTCGTTTTGTTATGAGTAGCCATTTCTCTGGTGAAGAATATTCACCCATTTGACTCTATCGTGCCATTCTGTTTTACCGTTTTTTTATAACTTTGCTGTTTTATTCACAGATTTATTTCAATCTTCAAACGAACGCCAAAAAATAGTTTAGCGATAAAAATTTCAGGGTTAAAAAAATGTATCATTTTTATATGCGAGGTAAACATAATTTTACCGCTTTTTTTCGGCCCCAAAAATATCTATACATGCGTCAATTAAGAAGCTCCTTGATTATAGGGGAGTCGTGATATTGGCGGAGGGACTGTGTAACACAGCCCCAACTGGAGGGGTGAGAGAAGAGAGTTTCGTTGGGTGGTTGGTTGTTGCAAGTATGAAGTAGTATCGTTGGCTGTCGCGTGGGCAGCCGCTTTATCGCTTTAGCGGCAGATTAATAAGCCGGGCAGAACTGGCCAAACACGCTCGCTCGCGCACACACCCGCGTTTGTCAAGGCATGCATCACCCGTTCGCGTAACTGTGTGATAGTTATACACAGAAACACACACACACACATACGGATCGGGAACTCATAGAGCTCCACCTAGGACAACTTCGAAGGCTAGAAGAGAAGGAGGGAGAGAGAGAGAACCAGCAAAGGTATGGAAACACACAGATTGCACGAACTATGTGCGTGTGTACAACGTTACAATACTAAATATCGTGATACAGTCGCAAAATCGCGAGATCCGCGAAAGCGAGAAAGATTATTTCAAACGCTTGCGCGCGCTGAGGGAGGACGTTACTATATTTATTTTATTTGGCTTATTCGTTTCCGCGGCGTTACATCCTCGTTGTGCCAGAGGAATTCAATCTCTTCGTGCTGCCCGTCGGCTGACTAACGTTGGTCCCTTTCTATCGCCAACCCGATGTGTGTATGTGTGTGTATACGAGGACTCGACGAATGTTTATGCGGTTCATGTGTACACGGAAACTCTCACTCCCCGAATGGTTAGAGTATAGGCTCACTGGGTTCGCGAACTGTGCGAGCCACACTGGAAAGGGGGTTGGATGGAGGTTTTGCGGGACCCTACCCCCCCTCCCCTTGCATGACATATGATCTTCCATATTGCCACGGTACACACGCAACACGCTCTCCGCTCTCGCCCATCCCTCTCTTCTATTGCACCACGAGCCAGCGATTTCGCTCACCAGGAAAGGAAGAGTGTAGTGGATGTGGACACACGCGAAGGTATACTCACAAATACAGCAATAAACGGCATGACCCACGTTCTCATACCCTATATGAGTACATATATATATATATATGGATACATATATGAATCCCTATAACCACTAGCTATACTCTTGACTCTCATGTGTACTCACGGAAGGCGAGTCGCAAGCGGGAGCAGCGGCGTTACTCGCTCACGAACGTTTGTCACCGGGTTTACACGTCTACATAATATCTCAGGGTTAACCCCACCTCACTTCCCCGCACATCTACCCAATAACAAATAGCGCCAAAGCGTTACGACGACGTAGCGCTGACAACATTGGTTTCATAACTATTCTCTCCCTTCCGTGCCCACCCTCATCCCCCTCCCCGTCCCGTTCCACGTACAAATGAATTTTGACCGAAACGGGACTACGAAAAGGTAAGAGTAAGAGAAAATAATATAACCGGTAGAGGAAAGAATTATTTATCGCTGGCGCTCGCGGCTACCGAGAGAAAAATACTCGGTGTACCGACTGAACGAAACATAATAAGAGATTAGCGATAAAAATGACAATAGATACAGTCGCAAGAAATTGTTCGATTTTAATTCACCGTTTTTTTTTAAATATCATTTTAGAAAATTTTCAGTAAATGCGAAATAAATATACGAGTAACGAAAGATCGCTAATTTAAAGTCGATAATGTTCGACGCAAAAGAGTCGAAAAATCTTACGCGCATCAAAGCCCATCGCGACGCGATAAATCCGATTTCGTCGACAGTGTTAATAAACTGCTATCCTAATCCATGGCTCGTTATGTGCGTTACGTACAAAAGACACGAGACCGGAGACTGGAACGCTACGCTGTGACAGCCCCTTTCGCCCGGTAAAACGCGTTTGCACACATGTGTTTCGCTCGCAAAAGCTGTGGGGAAACTAAATCAGGGAAAATCCTGTCGTTTCTATATCCCCGATGGAAAGCCGTTTGTAGATTTAAACCTCGCATAGGGACCATACACACGAAACGAGAGTCCGCGGTCGAGCTCTCTATCGCTCACGAAAATCTCTAAACAGTGGAGAACGTTTACGAATAACAGCGCAGCCTACCGCGCTCGGCCCCAGCCTATCCGTCAACGCTATCTGGGCAAACTTTCGCGCGAGTCAGACAAGAAACACCAATGTAACCAAAGTGACGCCGCGCCCTCCCGCCGCGTGCTCTTCGAAAAATTGTCAGGCTTTTCGGTCCCTCGATCGGGCGATCTAGTTTGGACGATTTTAAAGAAAATCTGGGAAAATTTCGTACGAAGCTGGGAGCGTTTGTTCTATAGTGCAAGGGGGGTCGAGCAGGGGGCGGGAGGCAATCGTGAGTACGGGAAACCCGTGAAGGGTGAGTCCGCATTGGGAGGGTTGACGCCGCGCGCTGCCGACGCCGTGTTATCGGAACGCTTATCGTGTGTGAGGGGCTTACCCGGATTGCGCTTCCGAGAGCTCCCGTACACGCTCTCCCGTACCCTCTTCGACGCATACTGTATCCTAAACCGTGTTGTATGCATACGATATAACCCCCTTCTACACTACGACCCGCGTAGGATACTACGTAACGCGAAGTGTGTCTCCCAAAATCCAACGGAATTCACGTTAGCACCGACTCTCTCGTACTCATCGTCGCAGTCCACCCATCTCGCGTATTACCGACACACGGTTTCCGTTACGACCAGCCGACAAATTGGTGGAGTATAACGCGCGGACCGCCCGATTATGCGACCTATCCCTCCCCCCGAGTTTCATCACCTCACGATCCCACACTCGTCACGCCGTATCCTATCCACGAGCGGGCGGATATTCTCGTTATATTATTTTATTCATAAGCGCTCGACGATCTCAGACTCCTGAAGGTATTTTCTTCTCGTTTGTCGCGGGATTGCATGGGCTCTTGAGAAATTTGACTTTGCGACTATGGGAAACCACGATCTATTTTGCGACCATGCCGCTTTAATCGTTTCTCGCCGAAGGGAATGATCCTTCCGGCGTGCGAAAGAGGGGGGAAAAGAACTGGGTACTCAGTGGACAGCACAGTTCGCACCGAATTCGTTTACTTTCTATCGCTTTGTCTTATCAGGGGGATGAGATCATTACTACTTCTTCTCCGTCCCCTATTTTTATTTTTAAACTGTCTCGCTCTTCTTCTACTGTCCCTCATTTTGTCTCTTTCGCCAGGGCGAACGTAACGTCTTGCCTCGTTACCGTGCTGGCCTCAGTCAAGATTCATCGCGTATATAGCACGGGGACACGAGCGTCAGTTTCCACGGAACCCCCCACCTCGGCGCAATGTCCTGTTCTTTTCTCGCCTGCTTCGCAGCGACAGTAATTTTACTTAATTAAATTCCGTTCTTTCTGCCGTTGGTGCGTTTGTCCCCGCCCCCTCCGCCTCGTCGTTTTTCGTACCAGTCCGCTTCTGCGCTTCTCGCTTTCAATCTGCTTCGTTTGTTTTTTGTTCAGAAGCGTCAAGGCACAGTCTTCGATGATTTTTTTCGTCGCACGACGAAAATCCTCGAATCCTCGAAAAACCATCGGGAAATTTCGAATCGCTAAACATAATAATAGGCAAAGGTGTCTCGTACGAAAACTCCGGAATGAGATAACACGAGCGTTCCGCAGTCGTTTGTTAAGTACCGAAGAAATTAAGAGAGACTCCCCCTCTCCCTCCCCCCGCCACCCTCAAGGCTCGAGAATTGCGGAATATTTCTTCGCCGTGCTCCTCACAAGTCTCGACTCGCTTCGGAATCCTTTCTTTCTCGCTTCTACCTCTTCATCTGCAATTAACATTTATGGCTGCTGAAACTCCCTCGTCACGGCACGGGAGAGGGAAGTTTGGGTGGGCGAAAAACTAATTAAATATTCACGAAGCTCCCTGCGACAGTGCCCGGGAAATGGGATACTATTCTCTTTCTAACTCTTTGACTCTCATCGCCCAACGATAAGAAGTTAAACAACTCTCTGTATATCTATGTATATCCACCGAAAGTCATTGTCGAGGACAAAAACAAAAAAGAATCAAATTTAATCGCAACAGAGTATGTATCGATCACGATAAAAGCAGATATTCTCGCTTGCTTGAGAGATTGTAAACTAAAGGCAGCAACGAACGAGCGACGAGGTAATTAGACCGTTAATATATGTTTCGGAGTGCGTGGACAAAGAGAAGAGAAACAAAAAGTAAAAACAAAATGTTCTCTTGCCGAGATTGCGAAGATTCAGAGGCGATTTTACAGGGCAACTATATCTGGCGTGGCATATTCGCGCGCGCTCTTCGGCGGGTTCGTAAATGCAACTCCGACGACCCGAACAACGGCCAAGATATTTTAATGACTGCCATACAACGATTTTTAATGCTCCTCGACCGGCTGACCAGTTTGGACCTCAAGTTAGTGTCTTTCCTAGTAGCGATCTTCGGTGAGAGGTCGTAATGACCCGTCGACGTGAAGGGCGACCGACGTGGGAGAGCGAGAGAGGACACAGCGCATAACGCCGAAGCAGTATGTCCAGGATAATGATAAAGGTATAACCCTGTTACATGCGAAAAGATAGTCAAGAGAGGAATTTTCTCTCCTTGCGGCTTGTAATCAAAATTTTTGTTGTTTCCAACCCCCCCTGCCGATGTCGAAGATTTAACGGCAGCCTTATCCTGTATATACGATAACCCAAACCCATACACGGGTGAGTTCCTCCTCGTTGGACGCGCTTTCCCATAACCTCGACTCTTTAACTCTTCCCTGAACAGCACTGGTCATCGCGTATACGCAACTATAGCCGGGCCAACTATAGTTACGATGGCGAGTCGCGCGGTTAACGCCTTTAAAAATGAACATCTACATACATTTTTGCGAATAACGAAATTTTCTTTAAACACGTGAACGATTTTTTTTTCGAGTCTATGTTGTCAATCGCTCATAACACGTTTGCGTCGATTGGGGAAAACTTGATCACTGCGCGGTTGATAGAACAAATTAACCACCTTAATTCCTTTTACTGATCGAATAAAATAGCACGTAAAGAACAAAACCGTCTCAACTGATTTAATCGTTTTATGAATCTAATCAATTAGCGCTTCCAGTTGCCGTTAAGAATATTCGGTTGATTGAGCGAAATAATTATGCCAGTAAAGAAAGTAGTAGTCAATTTACATCACAGTACCATAAACTAGGAATTTCATTCCCTGAACCAAATATTTGTTTCACTATCCGCAAGTGCCGAGTTCGTCGATTCCACCGTTTTTTCCTCGGTCTACAATAATTATCAAGACTCCTTCAACGAGGTGATTTAATTAAATAAGGAGTAATTAAAAGTATCCAAAAGACGCTCCATCGATATAGGAACAAGCTTGGCGCCTCTGCTAATCTCCGATTCTCCGGCGCGGGCGGGGAAGGAGGAAGGTCGTGTACCAAAGCGTCGAAGTGTATTCACGAGATAAAAGCCCCACTCATCCCTCCAAGCTGTTAATTTATCGTAATCGCTCGGTGTGACTAAGTAAGTGAGCGGCTTTCGGGCAATATTCTTTATTAAAATATCCGCGAGAATTCGCGTCGGCAGTTGCATCTCACTTTCTCGGTATCTCTTCCTCGATCCTCGGGCGTTATTGCACCATTTTACGGGAAATAAAAAGGGCGGAGGGAGCTGCTCTCATAACAGCTGCTGTCCCCGTTCCATGCCCAGACGAATAGCAACTCTACCTCCATTCTTTTTTTTTCTTTTTATATCGATATTTTTCCAATCGTGTTTCCCGAACGGCAGAGAATAAAAATAATTTGGAACAAAAAAAAATCGCGAAAAGGATAAAAATAATCGTTGACTTTGACTTTTGCATGATCGGTCCTGCGTAGCTGTATCGGATATGTAGAGCGGTGGGGATGGGGTCCACCGACAAAAAACAAGACAGACCGGAAATGGATACAGGTGACCATATATTCGCACAGCCCGACGCATCGAACGGAGGGAAAAGTATTGAGAGGGACCGCGGGATTCGCGGATATTGAAACGCGTTTTTGACAAGCAACATGCGAACATCTATAGGCTATTCTGGCGGGGCAGGGGACGCCTCTCGCGAGTGTGTTTCGTCGATCGCGATTCGTATAATCCGACGAAATAAACAAATCGTTTATACCGGCATATCGTGTCCGGGAACGGGGCGCGCTCGGTGCGCCGAACACAGAGAGACTCTCGCGCGAGCAGGAACGCGCGTTTTCGGTGGAGTACCGTCACGCTTTTTGCCGGGGTGGGCCGGGAAAGCCGGAGCGCGAACGCGGTTAAAAACATGTTCGGATTTCATACGACACCCCCCATGACAATAGATACGAGAGCGTCGCTCGCTCTGCCTCGAGTCGTTTGTGTCGCTGAATCGAAGCAGCGAGTAACGCGACCATGGAAGGTTTCGGGGCGCGAACATATTACACGGGGCCTTGATAAGTGCGAAAAGGAAAATACTCTCGGCGCTTATGCGGGAGGGTAACGCGCGATTTCCGCGAGATCTGTCGGCTTTGGCGAGCTTCACCGGGAGCTCGTATCTCTTTCTATTTCTCTACTGCGTTCCGCCCGCGCACGCACACTCGTCGAACGCCGCGAGAGACATAAATTCTTGCCTATAAACGCGGACGCGCGCACGGGAGTACGAGCAATGCTATCTGATTACACTCGTGTACCGGTGACCGAGGTACCTAACTACGTACACCGCAGAAATAAATACGCCCGGCCCGATGCCCGTCAGCTCGTTAACGAGAGCGAATATAATCCAAGAGCGTATATATCTGTATATATACACTTCGTACGCGCGTATGTGTAATCTATACCGTGAGCCGGTAGCGGAGCAATAGCGGAGTTTTCCAGGCTGCTTTCACCCGCTCGTACCGGTATACGTCCGTCGGTTCGTATATCTGACTGTCGGAATCCCCTCCCTCCCGCCGTTAACTCTGTTCTCGTCCGCGATTCTCTCTCTGCCACTCTCGAATATTTTCGAATAAAGAGACACGCACGCTATTCTATCAAGCGCGAGCCGCGGTTATACCCTTCGTGTGCTCTCTTCACTCGGCGCTGATAACTGATCGATTGGCGTGGATAATAATGATACGTTTTCCATACAATATACCTTTGGTACAATATCATATTATACCGATATATTCATCGCGACAGCGTTATTTCACGTGTGTTTTGCGTCGGGTTAATTTTCGTAGGGGAGAAAGGGAAATCAAGGGTTAGCTAGATTTCGTTTGATAACGAGATTACTGCGACATACTATATGGTAGTAGCGGTTTCTTTTCAATGTTTGATAGCGTTACGAACGGATTATTCACAACGAAAAATGAAAAAAACCAACAAAAAAAAAGGTAATTAAGGTTAATTAATGAGATGGCTGATGTGCGGCCTACCTTGGTCGAAAACAAGGCAGCGGGTGGTCTTGGCGAGTCCCGGGGGCAGTGCGAACCTGTAGGCCGGGCCCAGCGACAGCCCCAGCCCCAGACCGAGCGCCTCCGCGCCGCATCTCCCCCCGAACACAGGCCCCACTAGAATAACCCACATAACAATCCTTCATCAGTCATCGTCATCAACACCTTCCAGTATATATATTTATAGTTATGTATATATATATATATCCGTAATGTTATGAGAAGTAATACATAATGACTACTTCATGGAAATGAAAAAAAAAACATGAAAAACGTACTTCGCACATAAATCTCTACGTTCCATTCGTCATACGAAAAATATAATTATAATCTATGAAAAAGCAAAGGACAATAAGTTTTATACGTTGAATATATTTTGCGCATGATTCTCTTCGAAAAACGAGGAGATTGTTTTCGAGAAAATAAGACTCTCATATAAAAATATTATCGGCACGCGAGGGTTTTCAAGTTTAGTTTATCAAATTTTTTTGTTTGTTCGTCATTTTTGTTTTTTTTCTATCATCTGTTTATTTGAATTGTTTTTGTGCTTTATTTATTTTTATTTTTTTTTTTCTTGGATAGTTTGAAAGTGTAGATATCTGATAACAAATATCGTAGGAGCACTTGTATTATCTTGAGAAGATATCGTTCGGTAATCGTCGTTTGACCGTCATTTAGCAATGTGGATGGCACCGGCATGCTGTTGCAACCCCACTCTCTGCCCGAGAGGGAGAGAGCGTCACCCCCCCCCCCCCCCCCCCCCGCCCCTCCCACAAAAGTCCCCTTCTCCCTCCTGATGCTGTGCTTTATTATGATCCACTTTGGATATCGGATGCCGCGCTGTGTTGCTGCTGTTGCTCGCGCTGCTACACTCTGTCATTATGTGTACCTATACTATACGTGCTCGCGTACTCCGCGGGGTTTATTGCTTTTTAGTGTACAGTCGGCACGTGCCAGACACTCCTCTCTCTATCCCCCACCCGGCCGCATCCACCGCTCGACCAAATATCAGCATCCGTATGACCATCGTTATCCTCTGAACGGGAATAGATATTATCCGCTAATTTCTTTACTTTGTGTTTCGTTTCACATTTTTTCATCGGTACGCGAGTCTCGGGTTAAGCGTTCGTTGATCTATAAATTTATGCGTAAGTTACTAAAGAGAAACGAACGGTAGAGAAAAAAGAAAATACGCCGAAACGAGTACGCGTTAGACACGGTAGCAGAGCAAAACGTTATTCCGAAACATCGTGCAGCGGCATAATGCTCGGAGATCAACGTATTTTTTAAATTGCGTCTTTGAGATGCAGAGCAACGGGCGGAAAGGTAGCTGAGAAAGAAAACGAAGAAGCTAAGTGAACGGTAGAGGAGGAGAAGGAGGAGGAAAAGGATAAAGAAAAAAATATAAGAGCCGGAACGGAGAGAGAGAGGGAAGATGGAAGAGCACGAGTCTCGAGGCTCGGCTCGCCCTTTGGCTTGGTAGCTTACACGCTGATTAAGACACCCGATACAATTAGGCGGCGAAAAGAACCTCAAACGATGCGCGACCGAGGGGGCCGTCCCGGTGCTTCTGCTCCTCGATCTTACCTCATCTAACGGGTGTCTCCACCCTCCCCGGTTATACTTATATTGCAACATCAATTGCCTCTCAAAACTCATCTCTCTTATCGCGCATATAACGGCAGCTCTTCGTGACTCGAACGGCCAGCGAATAAATGAGTATTAAACAACGTTGAGCATCTGACGGTTATTTTATCCAGAACCTTACATTTCACACAAAAACTGGTACCGGAAATAAAAAAACAAATGTATAAATAAAAAACCAAATTTTTGTACCCTTGACTTGGGAGTAAAAGGTGCGATTGGTTTCGTATCCAACCGAAAAAAATACATGTTAATGTTTTCCGTCCTTGCAAGAGAGTCTTTGTAGAATGAAAAAAAATCATGAGAAAACATTTCCAAATACCGGAATTTTCAAGTCCAATATTTCCAATAATCAACGAAACTTATACTCAATAAACGGTTTATTCGTCGCCGGAGAGACACCGAGTGTATGCGAGCTCGACAAATCTGAGAGACCACGTCGTGCCACGAGGCAACGAATACCGAATTATTCTGTTTGGATAACGACTGCCGTTAGCCTCGCGTTCGGCATATCGGCTTTTGCGTTTCCACCGACTTTGTTGGAGCTAATCCCTCTACACGGCTTTATCCGCTTCTTTCTTTTTTTCTTTATTCCCGCTACTCGGTATTGTAAAGTGTTCACGCCGAGAATCGCTCTCGTTTAATCTGCCGACTTCGCCGCTGCGTTGACCGTAGGGACCGACCGATCGACGAGAAATACTTGACCAACGATGGGGGACACTGGGAGGAAGCGGAGCATAGGAAGAGAGGCCGCAGGCTAATCGTGATTTTCGCGATAATCGGAAATTACGCGTGCCGGCAAACTCGCCGCGATGACGAGCCGAGGATCTAAGTGAATTATCGTGTCGAAGAGGGAGGGATGGGTTTGGATGCGCGGCCCGCGCGGATCGAGAGCAGCGAGTGGAATCAACAGAGCGACGGTTTCGTGATCGGAACTGACGCTGCTCGCTTGTCCGATGTGAAACAGCAAGGGATTTTGCCCCGCCAACCGGAAACTCCTATTCGCTATTAATGCTTCGCTATTACTCGCACGAGTATTGTTTCGTCTTCGCGTGTCATTCACACGTACGCATACGTATGTGCAATGCAACAGGAAAAGTATATGTATTTGGCGTAAGAGAAAGCGCGAAAGAAAAACAAAAGGTCGCGAGAAGGATTCGTTGATTGATCTCGCCCGTGATGTTACGTCGAGTTGGCTCTGGTGGTGCTGCTGTACGGAAAGGAACGTTGCGGCCGCCTGGTGCTCCGTCTGCAAAGTACCTCTTGCTCGGTTAAGAGTCGAGGGAAGGAAGAGAGCGTCGCGACGCCCCGTACATGGCACTCGGGACATACGAGCCGCGCGAGAGCCGACTGGCAGCTGACAGTCGAGCCTTGCGATCTTAATCTGCGACAGTTTTGTTCGCTTGCCGGGTTCGCATCTCGACGCGAAAAGACGAGGAGAAAGATAAAGGAAGAGGGTAAGCGAGGAGCGCTCACGGAGAAGTCACCGCGCGACGCGTCGTACGTCTCGAGGAATAAAACAAAAAAAAAAGGAAAACAGTAAACGAGGAAAGAGAAAAGGCCCAGGGGAAAATGTTGAGCAAGTGAGCGCGAACGTGTACCAAGAGGAAAGAAAAACAAAGAGAAAAAAAAAAGCAACAACAGTCGAGTTGCACGCCGATTGAGAGCAGGACGAGGATCTGCCGGTCGTTCGTTCGTCCGTTCAGCGGTTTGCTGTAGAGCAGAGCAGAACGATCCGAAGCGATCGAGAGGCTGGATCGGGACAACCCTGAATTATTCATTGAGACACGGGGGATACTCTCTATCGTCGTTCCGACGACTTCTCGAACTCCTCTCTCGAGTCTCCCGCGACTGACGGGCAAACCCCGGGGCAGCATATGCTCACGTGTTTGCACTAGGCCTCAGCGCTAGCGCCCTTTCATCTCGCGCGAATCTCTTTCCTTTGCTCCCGCACAGTCGCCCTTTTGACTTTTCTTTCAAACTATCAGCGATACATTTACCCACAGAGAAATATCGGCTTTCGAAAAATCGTATGTGTAGTTTCGAATAGGTTCATAATTTGTCGATCAGCTATCCGCTATTATTTTTTTTTATAGTACTACAAACGCTTCTTATTTTATCTCAAACGAAGCTCAACATCGACGATATTTTTCTTGAAAATAATTTATGGAAATCGATTACTATTTCCACCGACAGCATGAAATTCTGGGATGAAATAAGCTTCAAAATGTTCTAAAATTAATCAACTATATACAAGTATTACTCAGAGAAAGAGTTAGAATAGAAATATTCTAAAATAAATGGGTAATGATGAAGTAATGCTTAACGATATTCCTTTGTAAACCAATACCAGCTTTGTGGAATTTCTAATGTTTTATAAAACGATGTCGAAAAAAAGGATGTTAAAACATCGCAGGCAATGTTCGATGCAAGACTTATCAATAGCGCATTCGATGTCCTCAAAATACTGGCGAAGCATCGTAATATTTTAACGTATCGTCGAGGAGACACGATAAGTTTAACGAAGCAGCAATAGCGATATACCGAAATGGGTTGAAAAGGGTTAAAGAAAAAGCGTGAACGAGATTTAGCTTCGAGACTTCGTGTGCCGTCAGGAAGTGCGGAGCGTCGTCACCCGTGCGAACGGAGAGACTTGAAACACGAGCGCGAGTGGCTTGGGTTGCAGCGAGTTAGTCGGCTCGCTACCCGTCGTGAGATCCTCGTTATTCAATGCCGCCCGAACGATATAGCGCGTATAATAGAAGCGTCGATGCAACCCTTTCACTTGCCGAATACCAAACATTCCAAAGGTTCAGTTAAATGATCCGCGTATAATCGTCATAAAACAATAACCAAAAAGGCCGAGACAATCGTTACCGGGCGATTAGTTCGAATTTCCACTGTCTACAGATGACGAGACGGAGGTTGTAACATTGGCTCGAACTGCAAAAATTACACGTTCGCCATCGGTCCGGCCGCCAACGAGGTTTTTCTCAGGACGTTCGAGTTTCATGGTGGTTGATATTTCATACAGAGTGGGTAACGGGGCTATAGCTTTACCCGTAGTAACGTGGAACCTCCGAGTGTTTGCGCTTAATACCCTCACGGAACTATGCTACAACGTACCTACGTCACCTATATTGTTCCCCATGCACACCGGTTACATCGAGAAGGATCGCCCTTGAACAAAGTGCGGTTTCGCGTCCGGCTATATATATTGTCCGACGAGTGGCAATTCGTGCACGATTGGGGCTTCTTCTGTCTTCTCCCTTCTTCGACTCATTTCACATTCCCTATTCGTTGCTGTTACTGCGCAGATAGTTCGAAAGAGTTCAATAAAAAAAACAGACGACAAAATAAAATAAATAAATGCGTATTTACTGCCAGTCGTGAGAGAGCAGGTGAGATCGAGAAAGGCGTCCGGGGAAGGAAAGAGAAATAATAGGTATAGAGACAGAGGAAAGAAAATAAATGAGGCAAACGCGGGCGCATGTTTAAATTCACAGGGAGCTTCTGTTTGTCCGTCGAACGAAACAGAAGCCTCGTTTGCTCTACGAACGCGGACATTCCGTACTCTCGCGAACGATTAAGACCTAAGAGAAACGACTGTCCGGTCTTGTTGTAAGGCAACGCGAACACAAGCTGCCGGGACTCGAAGAGCGTTTCGAGACTTGTTGAATTTCTACAGGAGAGAAAGATACCCGTTGGAACGCGAATGAATGTTCCGATTGTTTGGCCCAAGAGCCGTGAGAAAACGGGGCACGCGCTTCCCACCGTCTTAACGCAAATTCGATATAATTAAATAACTTACGCGCCCACGGAGACGTCTCGAATCTTTGATGTCTTAATTTCGTGTTGCTCTCACGTGGCCGGTCTGATCGTTCACTCTTTCCCACGCGCGGAATGATTCGAGTTCGTTGGCGATAAATCATGATAAATTACGTCAACACGCTTTATTCGTGACTTTAATGCGCTTCTCAGTGTCGATATATGCTGATGAGTCTCGTGCTATATACATACACATATATGTATGTGTATGCCGTGTGATATATAAATCCCTGAGATTAATTGTATCGCCTATTCAAGCCATTGGGAATTATTGGAGGACTTTAACTACGCTTGTATGGGGGATTATAGAGGTTTCGCGAGGCCTCCCTCCCTCCTCGCGCGCGAACGACGAATTCTCGTTTAGGAAGGATCCGACGATAAGCCTTCCGAATTCTCCGGGGTCCCGCGCGCGAATACTCTTTCGCTGTTGCTTTCGGCCTCCGACTACCCGTGTTACACGGATCTTATCACACTTTAACAAACATCTTCGAAAGACTCGAGTTACATTCGGATAGATTGGTGTTATACGATTCTTTTTTATTACGAGATTGAAGAATTTTTGCGTGCTCACAAGATTTGAGAAGCGAATTCGAGAGAAAAAAAAGAGGGGAATGAAACTACTTAAATCTCAACAGAGCGCGCTCTCTCCTAGATACGCGAAGGAATTTTTCTGGATGAGATTTCGTGCTTTTTTTTGCTCTCTCTCCTCTGTCGGCCTCATTCCAGTCTCGTTTCTCGTCTAACGAGGATTCCCCGTCGTCTACGTCGAGAGAAACGGTCGACTGAGTACGCGAGGGCAGAATTTTACCTCTGCCCCTCTTATATATCCTAAGGTCGGGTGAGTTGTCGCATCGTAGCACGGATATAGGGTTCTTAAGGGTTTTTTTTCCTTCTTGTCTTCGACGGGGTTTGCTAACGCTCTCTTACGCTCTGCATATACAGGGGATAGACGGTGAGAGACGGAAAGAGAGAGTCTCTTCTACCTCTCCCGCGAAGATCCGGACACGCGGGGCCGAATCTTTTTCCCTGTAATTAATTTAAGAGGGCTCGTTTTCTCTCGGGAAGAGGCACTTCGGTGCCTATCCGAAGTGGGGTAAGCGAGACGCGATCTTCCTCGCCCTACCCACAATTGACGCTACTCTGCATTTTGCAGAGCTTTACGGCGATCTTTCAGCTTCGATTTCTCCGAGCGTGCAAGGAGTGTCAAATCGGCGCGTTAAATAAAATTGAACTCGGCATCATAGCAGCGGAAAAGAGAAACAGATAAGAGGAAATGTAACATGAAATAGATCTACGGATATATTTGCATGTCAACGATTTATCTCCGCGATCGAATTTGCGTCATTATCGTGCGGAAAAATTAAGATACGCTCGGGTTAAACGATAGTTTTGCCCAATTATTGTCCGTCTCCTGGGGTGTGTGAAGCATGCTCGAGAAGCCTGTTGTTTCGGGAGCGTGGGATGTACGCGGCGATGTAGAACGAGGGAGAACTCGCAGAACAGGCGAAATTCGGAGTTCGAATCGGAGGAGTGACCAGAAAAGCGCACAGTAGAAGAGAAAGGACGAGAGGTACGGAAGGGCGCGCGCGCGTGGGTAATCCGAGATTTATCTCAGCGACACTTTGCCACTCGGGCCGCTGTGTTCGTTCGTTCCTTCGGTTTGTCGCTCGTGTGCGGCTTTTACGAAGCTACCGGGTGATACGCGAGTGCTCGGAGGGATTCACGAATCGTGCACCTTATTACATGGGGAAACACAAAAAAACTCGCTGTCTTAAGCGACACCTTTACGTTATCGAACATCCATAAAAATTCACTAAAACCGTCGACTCTCCATCAGATATTCAAAAAAAAAATATGTTGCAGATATCAAAGGGTTAAACGACAAGTTGGAGATAGCTGCGAGAGATTATTCTCGATGACGATCGAGTAAGCAAGAGAGACAGGATGTATTTCGCGCAATTAGCAGACACGTAGTGAGGCACAAGTATGTCCAAACCCGTGGCATTATAATCCCAATCCGCAGTCAAGTTCCAAGAGCGAGAAAGAGTAAGAACGGCGTGTAATAAATCGCAAGTTGGCCGATTGCACGGTCCGCGTACAGCGCGATCTTCTCGATTAAAGTGAAATATATGGCGCCTTTAATTGCGAGCGAGTTTTCTTTTTTCTTCTTTCTTTTTCGACAACCGTAGGCCCGGGCCCCGCGTGATCTTTTTAATACGCTCCTCTCGCGAATCGCTCTCTCCCTCACTCTTGCGAGGTGTGAGAAATCGTTTATTAGAGGGAACGGGCCAGCACCACGGCGCTCGCCAAGCCAAGGAATAAAATGGAATAATAAAATGAGCATAAAGGAAAAGAAGAAACCGCGAAGCCGCCACATCGATTACTGTATACCTACTGCATTAAGTCAGTGATGAGAGTAACGAAGAAAGATGCGCGGAGAAGAAGCGGAAGAAGGGGTGGAAGAAGTTCAGAATCGGTTTTACGAAAGTAGGTACACCGATGAATATACCGAGACTCAATACACAGATGCCTGAGACTCGAGGCTCTCGTAGCGCGTATGCTCGAAGCCTCACCGGTACCAAACTACATCGGACGCAGAAAGTAGTGGGAGATATCGCAGATGCATTATTCATGGGGTGTGAGGAGATACGATATGATCCAATATGTGGGCTCGGTCGTAGCCAAAGCCCAGAAACCCTGCTACCGTCCTTCTCTCCGTTCCAGCTTCGAGACTCTCTCGCTTCAAACGACGCGGCATCACCACACCGCCTAAGCTCCTGAAAATTGGTCCTCGAATTTTCAGCGTAATTTTATAGGATACCGCGAGAAGGCTATACATATTCTCTTGCTCCATAAAGGCCCTCGTACGAAGCCGAATTGTTCGAGCTTGAAGAACGCACGCGCGTACAAGACGGGGATTCGGATTCCTCCTTAGTCCTTTTAATACGAGAAAACAAAATACCACGTGGGACCAGAGGCAGGCACGTACATACACGCTCGCACACGTGTGCGCGTACAAAATGAGCAAAAGCGGTTAGCCGCGCGGCCGCGCGACGTGAGAGCGAGTAGAAAATCGGAACGGAGTAAACGGTCGCGTTCCCCATACCAACGGGGAGGTAAAAATCGGCATCGAAGACGCGAGAGAGCCAAAGACGAGAATCCTATTAACACACAATGAGATAGTTTTGTTTCACCGGCTTCGCTGCCAAGAGTTCTCGCTCTCCTTCTTCTTTCCGCTTATTCGGTTTCTTCGGGCAAATGCTCGATCGGGTCGGGCATAGGAGAGGGGTCGATGCGCGTCTTTGCCATACCACGAATATACGCTTCGCTAACGGGTGTCCACGATACGAGATTTTTTCCGATACTCCATTGCAATTGAATCCTTTTTTTTTTTGGTTGTTGCGCCGAGACACGGTTAATTGTGCGTTATCGGCGGGCCATAAATCGATGAGAATTAATTTTTAATTACAACACGAACGGAAATTAATTCAGGCGGCCCTTGACGCTGGCCAATTCGAGAATCAGATTCGCGATATTTTACTCGTAGCTTTATCGGGACACCGCTTGTGTCGTTGCTGTGGCGAAACCGCGCGGACCAAGGGGTTCCTCGAGGAGACGTTGCCCCATTGTTTCTCGACGCTTTGATAAATTACCGAATAATTGTCAAATACTCGCGGAACCGTCGTCGGCCAAAAAAAGGAAACAACAAAAACATTGTCGAAGAATCGTAAAAGGGAACACTACCGACGAGAGGCAAAGTCAATAACAAAAATACAAAACAAGTGTGCTTAACCGACAAGTTTTGCGTTCGAATGATCGAGATTCGCGGTAAATTCGTGGACGATTGAAACCGTTAATATACAGACACGAATCTGGAAGATTCAATTTTTATTGCTCTTTTCATTACGTTTTTAAAGCATTCCTCGAGGTCAGTGAGCGATAACAACAAATCAACTAACAAACCCAAATGTCTCGGACTGATACGCGAGGAGAAAGGATTCAGGAGAGCGAAGAAATCCGCGGGATCCGCGCGCGAGCGCGCGCTGAGGCTCGTTTAATCCTAATTCACGAGCGCGTTTAACTGTCGCGATAAAGTCGAGAGTGTAGAGATCTATAAATTTGTCGAGAGAAAGATAATTCTTCGTGTAGCTGAGAGTTCGGGTTTTCGAGTGAGAAAGACATGGAACGAAAAAAAAAAGAAAAACACAAACGTATAGGAAAGGGATGAGATGGATGTCGCGCGAGCGGGACAGAATGCTCTCGTGAGAAGCGAGGCCGCTCGCGGTAATTTATCGATTCGACCGAACGAAGAGCCGAGAGCAACACACACACACACCGCTCAGAAGTGACGAAAAAAAAGGAATATAAAATGAAAAAAAAAGGAGAAAAGCTTTAATCAGCGATTTAATCCGGAGCGCACGAGCTTTTGGTAAATTTATTTTTCCGGTAGCTCGTGACCCGTCGGCCACGTCCCGGGACCGGGACTCTCGGCTCCCTCACTCCGGAACGCAAGTCGAGAGTAAACCACGAGGATAGTCCACGACCGAGGAAAAACGCCGAGGGCGAGACAAGATTAAAAATCCCCTAATTGCTTAATCGCGTTATTACGGTTGCGATCGTGTCAAAGAGGATGCCCGTCGCTCGATGCAGCGTTCGAGTTTATACGGATCGAAGGGAAGAAGAACTTTCGGTAGCTTTTCAAGAGAAAAAAAAATTGCCTACATTTTCTCAGTAGCAATACTATTTGCGTTGACGCGGATGAACAAATAAGGAAAATCATTCTTGCGCGGCTTGATAGACAGAAAAAAATTGCCATCAATAAAGATTCAACGTTTCAGATACGAATGATCAATCATCCATCTTCTGAATGCATAAAATTTGTTGAAGAATTTATAGATAGAGCCGGAAGAAGCTGTCCGGAGTGTGAAAGGATTGTCGGTGCATGGCAAGTAGTAGAAGCGTTAGGTATAGTCGTGTAAGTGACGTTCGGATCTCGGTATAGTCGAACGTCGAGCGAGGCAGTGACAAACGTCGGGAGCCTCTGTGATTTCAGTTAATTGTCGACGGAGCCATTTTTCACTCCTCTCTCGCGGGTGTTTCTGTGCGAGTTTCTCGCACGGCGTTCCGAGCACAGCAATCCTCCCTCTGCCGTATAGCCCCATGCGGAACAGGAGTCGTAAATATCCCGTAGGGCGCCAAGACTCTCGAAAGGGCTAAAGGTTGGACGTCTTACTCTCGAGCAGCGGCTTAAGCGGCGAGTAGCGCTCGGTTGTATGGTAGAAGAAGGAGAAGAAGACGAAGAAGAAGTCCACAACGGTTGGATCCTCTCTGTCTCGGCTAGTCAGGAGGTGAACAGCTTCTTCTTTTGTAAATAGCCTCGTAACGACGCGCTGGATAGGAAGGTCGAACCACGACGACCCGGAAGGGCGTGTGAACGATTCAACGGGATTAGGAAAATCTTAGCTCTTTATCCCTTCGACTATCTCTTAGATTTCAAGAGACGAGAGAATTCTCGAAAAAAATAAAATCACGGAATCTCTAAAAATAGCATAACTATACGACTAAATTTGACCACATTTACAATATGCCTCGATTAATGCAATCTTTGTAAAGGTGCAGAATTAGGAGTAGCAAATTCTGCTAAAAAAAATTGCTCGAGACTCTTATTTTGAGTTTTTTTTAGTAATTTGCCCCGGAGAAAGAAGTCATGTTAAAAAAATAACCCTCGTAGGGATAAAAGGATCGGAATTTGCTCGGCGATCTTATTTTGATCCTCTGACGAGTACGAAGAAGGAGCGCGGTCTTCGAAGAACATCGACGTATACATCGCTCGACAAGGCGGTATTTTTTTTTATGACCAACGTTTTCTCCATGTAAGGAGCATATACGCAAAGGTGCGCGCCGATACGTTCGGCAAGCTGAGACAAAATAAAAATGTAACACGTATAACCGAGGGACAAATAGCCCCGGCACTCCCTCGAGTAAGCCGACCAAATGCCTGCCTCTCTCGTCCCCCCTTCGCGACGATGTTTTCTCACACTATCGTGTGTCCACTCGACCGAAAGCTCGACACTTCTTTTCGGCGGACATCGCGGTAGCGTAGGATGACACCCTATAAGTATATCCAAACGGTTTGAGGAGGGAGGGGAGAGCCCGATAATCGAGCAGTTCGAGTGGGAATAAAGATTTTTTGTTTTTTTTTTTTCATCGCACGAAGAGACAACAAAAAAATCCGCGCGTCAGCGCCTCGCATGTAGATAATATCTATCTATTCGACGTTCAATTTCCATGAGTCGAAACATAAATCAGAGTAATAGGAGTCGGGAAAGCGTCTTGTCAACCTTCCCGGTTTGATTTATAATCGCTTGGGGTGTTCAAGATGTCTCGCGGCGGCCGGGCGCGTCACGACAAACGAAGAAGATGCAAAGAAGAAAGAAGAAGAAGAAGAAGAGGGATATGCGATAGGGTCAGAGGTGAAATGAGCCGCGGCATTCAAGACACCTTTCGCGACGTTGTCCGTTGTCGTACGTTGAAGTTATATTACCACCTGAGCTTGCGAGAATCGTTGTAGAATTCCTCGCGTACCGGAGAAGAAAAGAATAAACGTTTAGAAAATTTTCTGACCAGCGACCGCAGTTATTACGAACAAACGAACGCGGGGGTGCGCGCGCGCACGCGACTGTGTACCCGAAGGCTCTCTCCCTCGCTCACGACATTGCTGATGGTGACAGTTCAATTCGAACTTCGGTGTTCGGCGGTCAGAAATGTTAGCCGCAAAACCGCACGTCCGCGTGATTTCTGTCTCTCTTTTCCAACCCGCCTCTATAACGCTCACTCCGGAGGGTGCTCCCAACGCGAGGATATATATAGATATACATACACATATATATCTCTTGCTCTCGTTACCTCTGGAATTCTCGCGACCGCGGGCTATTCCGTTCCCGTCCATCCCCCTCGTCCGCACACGGGCGAGAGCCGGCAGGCAACCCTTCCGACACTCTGTTGCTCATCGTCGGGAGCAGCGGAATATATATACACACGCGGGCCTCTCCCTCCCGCTCTCTGTCGGGGTGCCCCGGCCGCGCGCGCGGACAGCGAGAGTTTCGATCCGCGAAATATACGTGATGATGATGATTATAAGAGCCGGTCGGAATGTCGGTCATGAAATTTAATGTACCTATAGAGTTACGTTTTCACCGATCGTACCGTACATGGGAAACGGTACGTGCGAAAATATACGGTGAATCGGCTGACGAATATCGCGTATAAATTCGCTATCCCGAATTATGTCCCGAATGAAAAAGCGAAAGGCGCAATATGTTTAAAAAAGATATTTATTCCCGATCCATGCATAAAATTGATCCTATCATTGGCCCGTGGAAAATACTTCAGTAATCGCCGGCGACGATTTCGTGCATAATCAACGTCCAACCGAAGGAAAAAGACGAAATAAATTTTGAATAACTATATATTATTTATGGATGCAGGAAATGTAGAATTCATTCCTTCTATGCAATTCTTAAGTTGCAATATGTGGTTTATATACTGAATACCGGCAAAACTTTCGCGCATAGTCAAAATGTATAAAATTCGATACGTCGATACGTCGTGCCGTCAAGATTGGGATAATTGTCGCGAAAGTATTCGTAAGAGACGGCACTACATTCGTATGGGAGTGCAATGAATATTCATTCGATTCGTTAGATCAATTATGAAAGGCGAAAGCCTCGAAAGAATGCGAAGTAGGATGTTTCGACATATGGTTGTGGAATATATGGGATACGATTTTCGCGGCTCGCGACAAGAGCGAGGCTCTTAATCCGAGCACGTTCTCGCGCGTCAATCGGGAATCCGTACGGGGCGGAGGGGGGAGAGGGTATGTAGCGGCAGTAACAGCAGCAGGAGAAGCAGGAGGAGCAGGATGGTGCACAGGCATCAGCGACCGAACGGTCTGCGAGAGTAACCGTCGTGCACACGTAGATTTGCCAATTTGCCGTTGGCGTTATGTAGGTGGTTAGCCCGTTTAGCTGATGGGGGTGGAGTGAGATGAAGTGCGTTACGAACGAGATTCCGGGTGTCCCGGCGATGCTGGAGGCTGATGTGCGGTCGAAGAGATTAATATGCGCGCGAGGCAAGAGAAGCGGTGTACGCGTACAACGCGAATCGTTGGTTACCTCTATACGCGCGAGGGGGTAGAGTCGGTGCTGCTGTTACTGCTGCTGCTGATGCTGGGAGGGAACACGCGAGGACCAGCATCAGCAACCGTTCGTACCTTCTCTGTCTCTCATCCCTCTTTGCGCTTGGAACCCTTTCCTCAATCCGTTGCTCGTCCATCCGCACCTCAAAACTCCCCCGTCCTCACTCAGCTATCGCGCCCTCCCGTTTGACCATACCCTTCCTTCTCGCGATATTCTCTGTATACATACTATATATGTATGTATATCTATACATGCATGTATCTCGTTCCACGATTGTTGAAGCTGCGGGGGACTTCCCTGCAGAGTCGCACATTCCCATTCCCACAGCATCCTCTGCCCGGCCCCCAACCCTCAGTATAGTCGCGACCTCGAGCCGCTCTGCTTCTCCGGCTATACTATTTTCCCGGCTCTTGTACCCCGCCGTTGACCGTTTAGTAATTTCTGTCACGAGTCGAACGTTCCGCTGTTCGACCCGTTATCCAACCTCGTGACGCGCAACACACCGCCAACAACCCCTTCCATAACCACCCCCCCTCCCCTCCCGCGCCCCCTGTTCGATGTTAACGTTTTACCTATAAAACGAAACATACGCGCAGGAAAAAAGCTCGCCGTGTGCGTTTCTCGTACGGGGCGCAAAGCACACAACGTTGTAAATGCACATGTCGATGTACGACATCGACAGAACAATTCCCATTAGAGCTTTCAATCCTTTGTTTCGCGTTCATTCATAATAGGCGGAACAATAGGTTCAAAATTAGATGATAGATCTTTCACGCTTTCAGTTTTGGGCAGGCAGCGTTAAAGGACACATAGTGCAAGTGTTAATCAGGATCGATTGACAATCAAACAAAATCCCCGTAGCATTTGATAACTGTTTCGTGGAAAACGAAAAGACCGAGTGGTAGAGTTCGTCTGAACGTTTCGGGATTGAAGAGAAAGTTGGTTTGCCTACACACAATACGTGAGAAGCACCAAAGAGCAGAAATGGTAGAAAATCATTTCCTATAGTTGTTATTATAACTTTTCGATTCTAAATACAAAAAATGTAAAATATACCAGCTCAACGTTTCGGAAATTAGATTGACCAAGCATATTTATTAAGTACTAATATTTATTTTAACGAGGAATATGTGCCTTAAAAAGCAACTGAATCGAATTCCGAAAATACGACGATAATGGCAAAATCGCGTATACTAATTTGAAATCGACGTAGACTTACTATCTTTAAAAGCACAGACAGTTCTGTATAGAATTCGATATTTTCTCGAATTCTTTGTACGTCTGTGGGGTACATTTCGGAACCTTCTACATTTATATCCTTCGCCATGAAAGTATAAATACATCGAGAAACGCGGGATATATAGAAAAGCCATATAAGAGGAGGATCTTTGTGGACACCACGCCCAGGTGATCGAGCCGCGAATGCTCGTCGTTTTATCCGCTCCGGGAATCGTGCCAAAGAGGAAACTACCCCGAAAGAGATACATAGTATATACATACATATATACAGATATGTATGCATTCTATATACCCATCGCCGGAGTTTCTAGAAGGCGGAGCTTCTATTTCTAGCCGTGTGGTTCGCGGATCGTCCGCGGATCGTGGGAGGCAAAGAGACCTCGAGAACGAAGATATAACATCTACCAGCAGCATCCAATGTCTGGATATATACTGGGCACCCGGTAAGGTAAAGTGCAGCGAGATAGTGTGAGTCTCGGATTGCCCATAGCTGAGTGCAGAAGAGAGATAATGCTGGCGCGAGAGAGGGATGCGGAGAAGGTTGGAGGCCAACTCTCTCTTCAGTATCTATGTATATACATGGTACATCGGGTTGCAGGGCCAAGTGACTGTGGGGGTGGTTCCACTGGGGATAGAAACGAGCTCCCGGGATACGAGAGATCGACGGAGAGAGAAATTGCACCAGGCACGCGCGCAAAACGAGACTGTAGAAACACCTCGAGAGTCGGGAAACCGAGAGAGGTGGTGAGGTTTTCCGCTCTCTCATCGAGCGTGAAACGAGAAATATTACGAGGAGAGGTTGGCGCACCAGAACACACTTGAAACTACCAGTGGCTGGGTACTTTTAGTACAGTGGCGAGTGTAGATACAGGTACTAGACAAGTATACCGTATATACTCTACACTATCTTGTCGTCTCGGGCTTCTCGTATAGAGACGGTGGTGTGTTCTCTAGCTGAACTCACTGTCGTTCCCGGTAAGCGAGAGAAATGGAAAAGGAGATGGTACTACGGAGGACTTTAGCCTGTGGACGTGTATACATGTGTACGTGGATAATGTATGTACGACGCGGGTCTTTGGCGCGCGCTTACGTGTGACACGTAAAAGCCCCGGTCGTAACCCGTTGGAGGATCGCACAGTTACGGTGCTCCGCCTAGTTCGCGAGGGGGTGGTATTGCGGAATCGTGTCGAAGAGGAGGTCCGCGACGCGAACTTCTATTTCCACTTGCGCGGAAACGTGTTACTTTGCCTCTATATATCTATATTTTTTTCTTACCATCGACGAGAGCTCGGAATATTTGCTCGCCGAGAGATAGGCGAATAATGAAGGTCTTTCGAGGAAACGGTTCGTTCAATTTCTCTAGGAATATTCGTTAGGAAATTGAAACGTACGGTATTTTTATTTTTCTCGAAAACATGCGGGCGCATCGCTGTTACACTCGAAGAGAAACAATATTTTTGATTTTTTTTTTCATACTTTTACAAGAGCAAGATATATCGTATGAATTTAATTCGAGATTGGTTTTTTTGAATTGGCAGCAATTTGTATACACGCGAATGAACGTTGTCGTTACGCGTATCCGTTTGTCAACGCGCTCCCTCCGGGGCCACATTTTTTTTTTTTTTTTTTTGTAATATTGAAAAGTATCATATCTGTGGGCGCGGAGTGTAGCAAAACGTTTTTTGGAAAGAATCGAGAGAAGGGTAGAGGCGAAAATGCCACTGCGAGAGCGAACGCACGCAGTCGAAACGCGATGTATAATACAAACGACCGCAGGAATCAACGGCAAAGCACTCGAACGGGGGATATTGGTGCACGAAGGCGTAAGAGTTGCAACGGTTCCCCTTTCCATCCTCCAAGTTGCGGGGTGTGAATCACAATAACACCCAACGAATTTTTTTTCGCTTCTGTACCGAAGCGATATGCTCGAAAATAAAAAAACGAGAACGGTATAATTGCATTTTTCAATAAACGAAAAGCGGCGAAGAGAAAGGAGCGAAGAGGAACGGGAGAGGTGACGGCAAGCGATTCACGCTCTCGTACTCTGTACTACTACAACCCGCCCTCTGACTATCCCTCTAGTAATATATCCTCGATGGTTTTGAACCCTCGCGGCATGCAAAACCTACTTGTGTGCGCGCCGTTATATAGAATTATCATTCACGGACCAACGAACTGGCTAATTCCTCTCATGTTTGAATGCAATTATCAATCGTTGGATAACCCGGTAACAAGAGGCTGAGAGTGAATATTACGAGCTTTGTTCGACCCTCTTTTACGGCGCAACACGTTATATAGGCCGATAATATTCACACCGGAAACGATGTGATGCACTTTACCGGTTTGTTGTTGTACCCAACGGGTTTGAAACGCAGGAGTAGAAAAATCTCACGAGTATGAATTCCGCGCGGTGTGGTCATTCAGAACGGTTTTGTCGCGCGATAGTCACGACAGGCTTGCGAAAATGTTTCGCGTGTTCGAAACGGTGTAACCGAATAATTTTGGCGTGTCGGACGTTGGAAGCGGGCGCGCGGGGGCTCGGTAATTGGAACGTTGGGCTCGTTACCGGCGCGCATCCGTAATGAGTTTCGCGTTACTCATCTTGTCCGCCACTACAGCTGGTGCTACTAGGCACCGATGACCACGACCAAAGAGACACATTACGGAGGAAAAAACGAAGAGTTTGTGGCATTCTCTTCCACGCCGACACTTTTGTTCGCGGCATTCTCTACTGCATTGCGAACATTCGAGGCAAACACCGACACACCGAAACACTCAGTTTTCGTATTTACCGAGAAAAAAGGAACGGACAATGACTGTACGTCGCTTGACTTCGTTCATACAAAGATGATTTTTCTTGCAATTTTTCTGCTACGTAAAAAAGCTATCAATAAATTCAAGTTATTAGAATTTTTCTTCAGTGTATAGCCGAAAAAGAAGAAACGTGTTCTTTGCACTTGTTACGAGATAACGCCGGTAACTTCGACGCGATAGCCAGAGGAAAGGGTTAGGAGGTTCGCGAAAGAAGTAGAAGCAAGGCACAGTGTTAACAATAACAATAACTAAAATAAGCGTTTATTGAAAACAAGCGATAGCACAGATTAGATGCGAGAGTATAGCGTGTGAAGCGAGATAGTCGAAACGCGTGCTCGCGAATCGACGGTGGCAGAGACTCTGTTGGTTTCGGCGGGCCAGTGACCCGTGCGGAGTGGGGGAACCGAGCGTCCGAGGTCCCCGCGAGCGCGACGAATATTATTTTCGCCACGCTCGCGATATTGTCGCGAACATTCCGCCCGCCTCGTCGCGAGACGAAATTGTCGCTGGCGTGGTGCGATGCCGCCCGCCGTAAGCACTGCCAGTGCGCAGCGGAGGACGGTGGAGATAGAGGTGACCGCTGACAACCCCTCTGTTGAGCGGCAGCGGCTTTGTGAAGGCGATGGAGATCGGCCCCGAAAGAACCCAGCCGAACTGCGTGAGCTGGGCGATCGGTGAGCCAGACGGGCCTCGTCGCAGCCCCTCGCAGATAATCGACGCGTACGCGTCGGCTCCGATGATGAGATCCACTGGCGCGTCGACGGAAAAGTCCTCGGCGAGCTCCAGGTCTCGGAGATGCGTCCAGCTCGAGCGCAGGGTGCTCGACGAAGGTCGATACGTCGTGAGCGAAGGGAGGATGAGCGCATCCACTTCGCCCATGAAGATCGACCGGTGGCGAGACGACACCTGGACCGTCGTTCGTCCTTGCGTCGTCGAGACGCGAGATGCTCCGATGCCGTGAATCGCCACTGCTGCGGGCTTCCTCGAAAGTTGAAGCTTCTTCACCAGGGCGTCCGTGATGAAGGAAGTTTCGGAGCCCTGGTCGATGAGCGCCCGCGCGGCATGTCGCTCACCGTGAGCGTCGTGCACGTGGACGAGAGCGGTGGCGAGTAAAACTCGCGCGCACGTCTCGGAAGCAGGCTCCGTCACGAAGGCGTTGATCGGCGCGTTGGCCACGAAGAGTGCCGCTGAAGTCGAGGCGACGTGGGCGTTAGCCGCAGGAACGGCAGGGGCTCCTGTCGGCGAGTGGAGCATCGTGTGATGCTGGCCGCTGCACTCCTGGCACCGCTTCGCGCTTCGGCACTCGGAAAGCCTGTGTGCGCCGAGACAATTCGAGCATAGCCTCTTGCTGTTAACGACATCGCGTCGTTGCTCCAAGTCCTTCGCACGGAAGTCGGGACAGTGGAGGATGAAATGCTTCCCCGCGCACAGCGAGCAGGTGCTCTCACGAGCGGTGAACGCGTGGTGCGCCTTCTTCGGCGCGCGATGATTCGCGTTGTCGGAGGAGCGCGAAGATCGTGGCTGAGTACCGAGAGCCTCGAGAGTGTTGATCCGAGCGTCAACGAATTTCTCGAGCTCGTCGAACGTCGGATACTCAGTCTTCGCGCCGATGAGCGTCTCCCACTCGCGTCGAGTCGCGGAATCGAGCTTCTGCACCGTGAGATGCACGAGGAGATCGTCCCAGTGCTCGACTGGACGACGAAGTTGCGCGAGAGCTCCTCTCGTGCTGCTGGTGCCGCTGATGAGCCTCTTCAGCTCGCTCGCGGACTCGGTTGAGACAGCGGGAAGAGACGTGAGCGAATAGAGATGCGACGAAACGAGGAGACGCTTGTTCTCGAAGCGCGACGTGAGGATCGTCCAAGCGCGCTCGAAATTATCACCGATCGTCGCGATGTTTTTCAGCAATAGACCCGCGTCGCCGGACATGCTCGTCTTGAGGTAGTGAAGCCGCTCGACGTTCGTAAGAGAAGCGTTCGACTTCACCATTGACACGAAAAGGTCTCGAAAATCTGCCCAGTCCGTGAAGCTCCCCGAGAAGCGCGGTAGTTCGATGCGGGGGAGTTGCTTCACCGTCGTCGCGAGAGCTGGAGCGGCGGCGGTTGCTGCTGGAAGCGTGGCGGGTGGAGGAAGAGCCTCCATGCACGAATAATGGTACGAGAGTGCCATTAGGTACTCTTCCTCCGTCGAGCCGTAAACATTGGACGCGAAGTAGTCGGAGTCCGAATTGTCCGAGTTTCGCAGCGAGCACAGATGCAGATGATTCGCGGTGAACTCCTTCCAATTCTTCTCGACACTGTTGATACGCGCGGTAATCGTCGTGTGCGAATAGTTCGCAACGCCGACCTTCTTGAGATTCGCCGGAGCGTTGGCGATGCTCGCCGAAAGCTCAGCTTGTCGCGCGATAGCTTGAGTAAAGGAGAGCATCGTCGTGAGATAGAGAGAGAAGAGTCGTTAACGCGCGCGAACCCGGGAGGAAAAACTGCCGCGTGCACCGGCGAGAGCAGAAGCGTTTGTAAGACGCCTCTGCGACCAAGTCGAACCGTTTGTAAGGCGGTTGACGCGAGTCGTTCGTAAGGCGACTCGATGAGAGCCGATACACGGGAATGCCGAATTCGCGTTTGTTATGACAGCTCCGAGAGAGAGCGTCGCGCGGCGCGGTAGCGAGAGCGAGAGAGCGATAGGGCCAGCTGAGGCTCAGCTGCCTATCGAGAGTCGCGAGCGAAGCGCGAGGGCCGGTCACCGACCCCGCCCGCCGTGACGAGAGCGCACGGCGAAGGCACCGGTACGGACCCACCGATAGCGCGACGCGGACCCACACACCCGAACGGTGTTGACGGAATTCGTCCTCGCGCTCGGCAACTGTCACCGTCGTCCGCGAGGGATACGCGAACGGACGAAAACGGTTGCGACGCCGCGAAACCGAGCACACTCGAATCGAGAATAATCTCGAGGATTATATCGCGCACTGAGTGTGTCCAAATGTCCGTTTCCCGCACTCGCGGAGCACAGGAAAGTCCAATAAACGATGCAGAGAGATTGATGCACACGCGAGAGCCGCGAAATGCTCGATCGAAAAATAATGTTCTTCGCGCACTCCTGAACCCGATCCGGCTCGAAGGACCAAAATGTTACGAGATAACGCCGGTAACTTCGACGCGATAGCCAGAGGAAAGGGTTAGGAGGTTCGCGAAAGAAGTAGAAGCAAGGCACAGTGTTAACAATAACAATAACTAAAATAAGCGTTTATTGAAAACAAGCGATAGCACAGATTAGATGCGAGAGTATAGCGTGTGAAGCGAGATAGTCGAAACGCGTGCTCGCGAATCGACGGTGGCAGAGACTCTGTTGGTTTCGGCGGGCCAGTGACCCGTGCGGAGTGGGGGAACCGAGCGTCCGAGGTCCCCGCGAGCGCGACGAATATTATTTTCGCCACGCTCGCGATATTGTCGCGAACAGCACTTGAAAAACCCGATTTCGGCAAAAGAAAAATCATTAGAACAATTGTTGGGATTCGTATTTGATACAGAATTTTTTTTCCATCGTTCGCTTCATTTTACTGTTATTCCTATTGGCCTTACAAAAAGCTACGGTTGAAGCCGAACCGTTCGATACTTGCTTCTGCCCATACATATTTGTTTGTTTTCCTGGATGCTAGAGCTTTTTTTTCGATTGGGCTAGAATGATTTTTCATAACCGTGAATCCACGAACACAAATACCGGCCAAGATATAGTGTATATCCATTGTGGCGGGGGGGTATATATTGCCATGTGGGAAATGAGGCGCGTTCGAGGAAAATTAGCGGGCGGGTGCACGTACATCCTACCCACTCGGCACGTAGCTATACTATAGGCATATTTCGCGTATAGTAACAGCGGCACAGTACGGAACGGTAGGATTCTGGAACGTGGCCCAGGCCGCCAGAACGCAACGAACGGTTTACGTACGTATCTGTCATGCAGTAGAAAAGCAGTTAGCCTCATTTGTATTCTTAGGGGTCGCGGAAAGCACGGGGCGTCTACTCAACCCCCGCTTTCCCGGCCAAAAGCGTCTACCTCGTTTCTCCTCTATCCTTTTGATTCTCCGCATATCGCACGTCGTACGAATTATTCGGTAATCAAATTTTTCCCTCTGGCTCTTCGTCGACACGCGTTACCGCTGACTTCTCTATTTTACGAGATATTCGTGATAGACCGAACGGATACAGATCGACTCAATAATATTTCAATCTTACATCTGTGCGTTGCTTCGAAGAATGATTATCCAGTGCTTTCATTTTTGTCCATGCAAAAAAAATCAAAGTATCACCAGCGTCGATAGCGACAAGTACAAGATTCGCGGGGAAAAAGAAACTCGAAAAAAATGTCAATCCTATTTCGATCATATTGTTTATGTTTTTATCCCATTATTCCCACGGGAATTCAAATTTTGTGCTCAGTAAAAATCAAATTCTCGCTGTCTCTCTACGAGCAGAAATTGAACAAGAAAAAAAAACCAATAGGCCGTTTACTGTGATAGTCGATGACTGTATCGTTCGAACGATGGACGTTTTTGGTATCTGTACGAATCGACCGATTTCCGTATACTATCGCGCGAGACACACATAGACGCATTCGCCCTCACTCTTCAGCACGTTCGATGATGTCCTGGCACTCAGGCCGTAAAAAAAAATAAAAAAACGAATACTCCCGAGGCAGAACACAATATGCGTGCGGACGTTATTACAGACGCACATTCTCGAATGTATTTTGTCGTCGTTTTTTTTATAGCTTCATAAACACAGTACAGGGATATTACATCGGATGTTGCGGAACGACGGACTCTTGACCGAGGTGTGGAGGTATATATACGGTTCGGTCATGCACGAGTGTACCAGCCCGAACGTATAAATCGAAAATGTTCGGATTTCGATCCCATATCGCTCATATCGAATACGAATTCGACAACGAATTCCCGCGTTCTCTCTTTCGTTCGCCGATTTTTGCGTACTTTTTTTCTTTATCGATGTAATTGCGATTGCTATGTAATAAAAAAAAAAAAGAAGCGCATAGAGAAATCCGGTCTCTGACGCTAGAATGAGGGTTCTGAGTTTTATTAATGCGAGCTTCATTCCCACTAACTCAAAAAGATCGAAAAGCGAAACAAATATTTGAGCCGAGTAAATCTCTGCATTTTACGAAAATATATACATGATTCGAGCCAGGGGATTTTGAACAATATGCGAGAGAGGTCCTTTATTCATCGAGTCATTAATTTGCCCGGATGTGTAATATCGAAATTGCCGCGAGCGTAGAATTTTTACCAAAATTTTGGGTGCACCTATATGTGGTTAAATGTTGCGGCATTATATCGTCTGTCGACCCTCGAAGTTGCGAGGCGAAAAAAAAATTCATTGCGCCTCATTGCGGAGGTGAAATTCCCGAAGAAAGATCGGCGATGCCGACCCTTGTTCTTGTGTTGCATGCGTCAATCTTTCACAACCCACTAAAGACGAACGCCCTTCGCAGATCTACGAGCTTTGCGGTACGTGAAGAAACGACCAAAAAAAAAACCAACAAAACTTCGGTCCAACCACCACAATTACGAGGCTAAGATTACAAATTCATAAGCCAATCTAGCTCGGAATTTAGTATAACGTGAAATGAAAATTGACAAATATTTTTGTCCTCAATAATTCGAAAGAGATTCGTTCTTTTTATGAAAATTAAAAAAACCTTAACGAGTGCGTATAATTTAGCCAGACGTCGAAATTCGAGGGTTCACTTTTTGATGTGGAAAAAGAAAAAAAAATGAATCTCGACGAAAGTATCCATGACGAAAATTCGAAAAAAAAAACTTTTTGAAAGCTATTTTATAGAATAACGGCGAAATATCTTCACACATTCGTTTGTCGAACATATGAGAATTCGTGCGGTGTGACAGTACGGGGGGAGGAGGGGGGCAATTAGCTCGTTGCCTGACAGTCGTCGTCGTCGTTCATGATAACGAGAGAGGCGCGAGCGCGCATCGGTGAGATTCGCAGATGCGGAATGTGACTGGTCAAAGGACACGTCGTCGCGCTTCCGCGGTCGGTTGGTTTTAGCGGCGAGGGTGTTTCGCGGCGCGTTGTACGGGCCCGTTCGCGCAAAGCTCCGGGACAAAAGAGCGGCGAAGGTGGCCGCGCGACGGCTGCCGCGTCCCGACACTCGCACGTTGCATTCTAGCTACGTTGATTTTACATTTTTTTTTCACCGGACTCGCGCAATCAAACGAGAATTAGCGTCGTCGCGCACGGCTACGTATAAATGCGAGACTCTTCTCTCTTTCATTCTTTTTTTTGTAGAAAAAAAAGGAATATGTATATATACATATATCTTCATTCCTTTGCAACCGGAGGGAACTCATATGCTACCGTGCCTCTCTCGTCGACCGCACGCGCGTTTTTTCGCTTTTGGCTTCCGCGAAATTTCTCAAATGGCAGTGGTTGGTGTGGCAAACGGGAAGAAAAAACACGGAAGAAAAAAAGAACAGAAAAAGAACTGATAAAAGAGACTCGTTGGGCTATGTAATTACGCGAAGGCAACGGGAGCGAGAGGCGGAATATATAACGCGATAAAAAATACCGAATGAATGTGCGAAATATGATTTTTGTCTGTGTTGAGCAAATGGAAAAAAAATATAAAAAATAAAATAAATGTGAACGTAACGAGAACAACAAAAGAAATTCCGGTAGCTGTATCTTTTTGTAATTAACACAGGGTCCCGATGTGTGTGTTTGTGCGTCTGTGTAAGGATACGGAGTCACGACACCGATAATTGTAAATCGGAGCGTACGCAGTTGAGTAGGACCGTCATATATACATTGTGTATTCAATGATCGAGGGTTGAGAGAGTATCTCTCAATTAGCACGAGTCGAGTAGGATCAGTGAGGGGTATATACACAGCGAAGAGATAGAAAGTGGGTACTCACGTCTGTAGGGTCGTCCCTCCTCAGGCGTCGAGCGCTCGGTATTCTCCGAGCCGGGCGTAGCGTTAGCGTCCCGATCCTCGTCATCGGGGGTTGCCCCTCTGTTGTTGCCGGCCGACGTGACCGAACCCGGTGGATTTCCCGGCGGTGAACGGCTCGCCGAACCCGCCGGACTCTGCGGTGCTATCTCCTGATTCGTCGTGCCGCTGAGACCCGTGCCAACGCCGCCGGACGATGGCAACGATGGCGAAAATATATTCGACATTCCTGACAATGAACCGATGCTCGCGAGACCCGACGAGACGCTCGTGTTTCCCGTCTCGACCTTGAGGCACTTGCTCGGCGGTGCGAAAGCCGACGGTCCCAAAGGCCTGAACGCGCTGAACGGCAAACGCGGATCCAAAGGATGCAGAAACTGCGGTGGCAGATGTAGCATGTGATGAAGACCGTAACCGAGAGACGCCGCCGTACTGAATGGCACCTGAAGATCCTTCGCGTCTGTGACCTATTGAGTTTTCCGCAAACGGAATGAAACAAAATGAAAATCATGTATTTATTAATATCAAAGGACGACGACGCATAGGATATGAGTCTTGTGGGTTAATGGAAAAGTATTCGATTCTTAGTTTTTTCGTTATTTGCTTATATTTTTCTTTTAGTAAAGTCATGTAACTTTCTATTTGAGGCTTGAAAGCTGAGTTACGCTTAAACGTGAAATCAGGTTTGCTCGTTCTTTATTTAGCATCCATAATACGTGTGAAATCGTTTTATTACGCTTTTACGATGGGAAATGAGTTTTCCGTTCGAGCCGCAGGCCATGTTTGCTTAGCGATCCAATCAGTGATTTATTTGATATTCATTATTATTTTCATTGCCTCTGCCGACAACGGCACGATTTTTTTTTTAATCGCCTACAATCTTTAATTTTTTTTGTGTCGCTATATTTCATATTCCGTCGAATGAAAAGAATCGTAGATTACGTGTCGATTTTTTTCCAAATTTCTTTTTTCTCCGTACTGTAAGTTGCTTGAGAATAACCGTGAATTCATCAATCCGATGTGATACCGCGAACGTATGATGCGAGGTTGATTGTCGCGAACGCTCGAACGGAACTACGAGAACTTTCGTCGTACTCAAAGCCCGATTGACTTGTACGATTTTACTCTAAAGAGACGGCATGTAAGAAAAAAAAAAGGCCCACGGCAAATTAAGCAATAGAATCGCGAGATCGACCGAGCTGACGTAAGATTTGAAGAGCCGAGCCGCGAGAAATATGATACCAGCCGAAAGTGAGTAAAGTACTCAACCTCTTTGCGGTTTAGTTTTCTTTCATTTATACACCACTTCAATTTTTGCTTCTTTTTAAACGTCACCGGGGCATTTGGAATTTTCTTTTCGAACTATTCCGATGCCTGCAATTAAACCTTTCGTGTTTTTTTTTTCATATACATGCTTTTTTTACAAGTCCTTGAAAAAGATCACGGCGTTTCTTTAATTACACCTGAGTAACCAAAAATGAGGTACACAAGATCCTTATCGTATTGTCACAAGGGCGCTATTCATGCTCATGATAATGGAAATTTGTAGTACATATAAGGTGATTAAAGGAACGATTAACTAGACGATAGTCCAAGGCTAATAAGGGTCGCATGCATTGAGGATAGGGCGACTAACTTGTGGATTGAAGGGTCTCTGCATTCTCAGGGCGTCGGGGAGGCCCCCGGCCTGTGAGAAAACGACGAGGGACGGTGGCGGGAGATGGTTCGGCACGTACGTAGAATTGTCCATCTAAAACAGACCGGCGGTTTCCTCTTTGCAGCTCTCATATTGTGTATTGTTACGTAGATTGAAGACCGAGTAAAATAACCAAGGGCAAGTTCCCGAGACGGAATAGGCAAAAAAAGAAGCTTCTTTTCAAGGTCAAAATATCTCGCGACGAATTCTTTGACTTTTATAAATCTGTCAAACGATAAGATTCTATTTTCTCGATTCTTTTTATGACGGTCGATTCAATAATTCGCTGGCTAAATGTGAGGGCGATTTAAACGAAACGTTCCGGCGATCGATCGATCGTTCGATATGTATAATGTTCGGCATTGAGCATTGACGCGAAACCGAATTGCGTGAATAAACGCGTAACCGCAATGGTCCCGAGCGCGCGCGTTCGCGTACACCGAATTGGAGTGGGAAGGGGGGCAGAAATGGCACGATCGGTATGCAATATATTACTAAAACGGAATCAAAATCGAATCGGTTTTATATTATCGTTCCGAGAGTGCCGAGTGGTCGACCGGGAGTGGTCTGGCTATAATTGTTTCGCGTTACCCAAAATCGTTCGGCTCTTTGCCACCCTTTCCCCGTCATCAATTATCGCGATTATTAATGATACGGATCGACGGCTTTCAGACTTCAGCTATACCGAGAATACTCCAATGACTATCGCGTTTACGTTAAATTTTCCTCCATATATATATATCCCGTCGAGTAGCCGTACCGCGCTCGATGTCAAATTTCCCACCGATATTCTCTTGTATGAGTCTCTTTCGACGATAACATTTATTCGACAGTAGTAACGGAAAACCCTTTTGCCCCGCTTGAACGCGAATTGATTGTATTACGATCGCGAGTGCTGGCCCGACGTCGGTGATACCCGCAAAAACAATGATAATATCATTTCCGTCTTGTTGCCGTTCGAATCGTAATTAATTAATTGCATATGAATAATTACAGTGGGACCGCTGTCTTTCCACATTGTTGTATCGTGTTTATTCCGTTTTTCTCGAGTGTTATCTTTCCACCCGCGGAAAAATGCGTTGTTCATCCACTCTGGAAAGTCTTCCTATCGAGTTCCATTCGAATCGATGAGTTTGTTTATGTTTCGTTTTTTCCGGGTTTTCTTTTCCTTTTTTGTTTTTTATCGTCTCCTATCGAATAATGAACGAATACGGAAGCCGCGAAATGAAATATATATTGTCACATTCGTAGCACAAGCGCGAGCGGCTATTTTCGACGGATTTTAAATCCGCGCGCAAAACACCGCGTTTCCTACCTAACCCCTGGGCAGGCTCGTAGCGAACACGAGAGACACACAAAACAACACGCGCGCAGATCAAATCCGGCACAGCATAGAGTTATTCTTTGAAATGTATTTCCGTTTATTATTATCGGGACGTTTCCCATTCACAAGTACGTAATTTCGGCGTCGATGAATCGTGGAACGCGTTCGTGTCTTTTTTTATGAACGAAAACCAAGAGTTTGAAAATCAAAACGTAGTTGTATTGGCGAATTCGAATTTAAATCGCGAGCCCGCCGCGCTTCTCTGGCTGACCTAACCTCAACTCGTTAGAAAGTACGCGATGGGTACCCCGACCCTTATCGGCTGTCACCACGTCGGCCCTCGAGGTGAGTCGAAAAGTGAGCGAGGCCAGGTGGTGTGCCGAGAGGGTCTTGAGAGCGGCTGCGAGAGGAAGCCGCCAGCCCGATGAGCTACCTCGTGGACATGCGAGTGCAGACTGATTGGAGCGTGGAGTAAGGGTACTTACCCACGACCGACGATCGGCGGCGGAGGCGGCGGCGGTGCGGTGGAGGCGGCCCTCACGACCTCCTGGTGATGGCTTGCGCGCGTGTTTCCGCCGCCATAACCGGCGCCACCGTACAGCAATCAACTGACTCGTCGCGCAGAATCCGATGCGCTAAAGTGTCTGCGCGCATACTCTGTATACGAGACGATTCGGCGCTTCATTCCGGCTACAGCTGCCGGCGGAGACGCACTTTCTGTATCTCGATTATCACCCGATGAAACAATATTTCCATCACTGATGGTGAATGAAATTAATCGATGAAATATATATGTTTTTCAAACCCCGAACATTCACGGATATCGACTAACAATTACAGGACCGAAAATTATCCTCCACAAAACCGATCGTATAGGTTACGAAATCTATGGGCAGTTTATCCAAGGTACGATTTGCAGACGATGCAAAACAATGAACGCTCCCCTACTCCCGAAACGCCGCCGAATAGTGAGGTTAATTTTCCCAGCAACGCGTGCACACGCGTAACACGAAAAATCATCACGAACACACGAAATTACTGGTTTTTTTGGTCAGCGAGTAACGACAGATGCCACAAAACCGATAACCATGACGCGCCTTCTATCAGTTTACGTTATACTACACGATTTTACTCCTGGACGCACGATAACGTATCGGTCGCCGCTAAACGACTTTTCCAGCCAAAAGTCCGTTACTACTGTCGACAGTAGTTCGCGAAATGCCCACGAGTCGTGGAAACGGCGCACTCGGACGCGCATCGCCTCTTCCTCCGGCGATGAATGAGAGAATGTGAGTGGTGGGAGAAGAGTTTACGACAACGCGTCGTTGTTCAACGTTGTGGCTTGTTTACGAACGAAAGAATAGTGGGTTTTTTTTATTTCATGGCAATCGAGTGGATCTGTTCTTGAAACAAAGGTAACGACAACATAATATTACGTACAATAAACAATCGAAGAGTGAAATAAATTGAAGTCAAAAGGATGATAGGTTTTCCGAAGTATTAGCGGTTAATGCAGTTAATGCCACTCCCTGTCCCCTCCACAATCCCCACAATCGTCGATGCCATTAGTGTACCGTGAGTAATCCCACAGTTATTTCTCATCCATACCCACCCTACAGTCTTAATTTCGTCAGTGTCACAAGTATGTTCCGAAAATCGCCTGTGCAAACGCTTCATTCACGAAATTCTCGATTCAACAGGTGGAACAATAGTGAAGAGAAGAGGGTGAAGCAGGATGGCAACTGGCAGGTGTTTGCTGGCAGCGTGCCTCGTTTCGCTGGCCGCAATCGTCGAGTCCCAAAATTTCCATTACACCGATATGGATTACAATTGTCCGCGTCACTGGAAGAGACACGAAGAATCTTGTTATCGTTTCGTCAAGAGTCCGTTGAGGAGAAGAGAGGAGGCGAGGAATACGTGTCAGGCTTATCAGAGCGATCTCATTTCCGTCAACACGCCTGAGGAGCATCTATTTGTCATTGAAGAGCTTTCGCGTATCGATCCGCAACACCGCACTTGGTATACCGGCGTTAGACAAGCCGGCGGTTACTGGTCGAACGAACCGGACGGTTCGGGGTGGAACATGGAAAACTTCCTTTTGCCCTTGGTCAACGACGGCGATATGATGAATCGTGATTTTCTGGCGTATTCTTTCAGCAACAGTCTTCAACGTTGGGGACTCGAGAGGGTAACCGGTTACGAACCGCTGCTCTTCATCTGCGAAGCTCCGATTTCGATTGTGCACAATCTCGTAGAAGACGATCGTACCTACACGTACGGCGTCGAGATAGACAATCCTCTGAGAATTCCCCGCGGGCCCTACTTCATAACGCAGCCAAAGAACAAGGTATTCGATGTCTCGAAGCGCTTACAACTTAATCAAGTAACCATGAGCTGTTACGCGGGCGGATTTCCGACTCCGATTTACGAGTGGTACAAGGAATATCACAAGGCCGGCCGTTTAGTCGAAACGCCGATAGATCCTCTGTCCAATCGTAGATACACGCTGAGCGGCGGTTCGCTGATAATAAACAATCCGACGCAGAACGAGGATCGCGGCTCGTATCACTGCAAAGCGAGCAATCGTTACGGCGTCATAATATCCGAGAGCGTCGAATTATCGTTCGGTTATATACTGGAATTCAATTTGAAGCGTTCGCAAGAGAGCGGAACGCAGAATTGGGGAAAAACTGTTTATTGCGATCCGCCGCAGCATTATCCGGGCGTTAAGTACTACTGGGCTCGCGATTATTTTCCCAATTTCGTGGAGGAGGACAAACGCGTCTTTTCGTCGAACGACGGTGCTCTCTACTTTTCCGCCCTCGAACCGATCGACAAGGGCAATTATTCGTGCAACGTACAGAGCATAGCTTCCGATACCGGACGTAACGGACCGTTCTTTCCACTCACCGTACAGCCGCACGGTTAGTAAAACGAATTCTCATTCCTCTCAGCTGTTCACGCACTTTATATGCGTTACGTGGATCTTTATTCTCTCGCAAAAAATTTCAGGCACCTTCCAAGATGTTAAATTTGCGAACAACTTTCCCAAAGTATTTCCGGAAGCGCCGGTAGTCGGAGAAGAAGTTAGATTGGAGTGCGTCGCTTTTGGATAGTAAGTATCGATTTTTATCGATAGCGAGTGGTTAAGAGAAAAATTATGAAATGATTTCAATGATAAATGGTCTTTCGTTGCAGCCCTGTTCCAGCCTACAACTGGACGAGAAAAGATTCGTTCTTACCGCAAGGTGCATATCTGACTAGCTACAATCGCGTGCTCACCATACCGCGTGTCCGTATCGAGGATCAGGGCGAATACGTTTGCCGAGCTCACAACGAGCGTCTAGCCATTCAAAACTCCGTTTGGCTGACCATCCAAGCAACGCCGAATTTCACGATACCGTTGGAAGACAAACACATGGACAATCGTGGCGATCTCACGTGGATGTGCGAAGCTTTCGGCGTACCCGATGTAACGTACAATTGGTTTAAGAACGGCAAACTTCTTGACAACACGACCGTGCCGCCGGAGGACGTTGATCGTTATGTCATACGAGATAATGTTTTGCGGATCACGCACTTGGATCCTGAGAGAGATTCGGGAATGTATCAATGCCGTGCGAGAAATCAACTCAAGACGACATATTCTTCGGCCCAACTGCGAGTATTGTGTAAGTTTGTCGATCCGAGTGTTTACCGTGTTTTCTGCTACTAATAATTTTTTACTAAGACAATACTGAATCTTGTCGCAATGACCCGATAGCTCTGAAACCATCGTTCAAAAAACATCCGATGGAGTCGGAAACATACGCCGCCGAACGTCGGAACGTCACGATAGTTTGCAATCCAGAAGCAGCGCCGAGGCCAAAGTTCGTCTGGAAGAAAGACGGCAATGTGATTGGCTCCGGTGGACGAAGACGCATTCTCGACTCTGGAAATCTCATAATAAGTCCCGTGTCGCGGGACGACGAGGGCACTTATGTATGCTCCGCCACGAATACGTACGGCAGCGACGAGACTCGTGGACGACTCATCGTGTTACGTAAGCTCGCCACGAGAGTCTATTAGTCAAGAGTAGTTGGTTTAAATATGAATCAACGACACCGTTCATGATTCATATCAATTTAATCGAATAGGTGGACCGAATTTCGTCGAGACTCTGCCGCAGAGAATACACACCGCCGTTATGTACAATCAAACGTTGCGTTGCCAAGCCGAGACGGAAGCTATACTCGATATAGCGTACACCTGGACTCACAACGGCATTCGCATAAGGGACAAGGATTTGCGAAATAATCCGCGCTTGAGGATCGACGAGGGTGTGATGGACATAATCAACATTACTCTCTCCGATGCCGGAGAGTACGAATGCATCGTCGAGAGCGCAGTCGGTAGAATAATCACTAGAACTTTGATGATTGTCGACGGTCCGCCGGGTCCACCGGGAGGTCTTACAGTGACGAACGTCGTCAAAACATCGGCGACTCTGGAATGGACCGACGGAGCTTTGAATGGCAGACCTATACTCTATTACACGATTGGCGTAAAACCTGGATGGGCTGAGGAATGGTTCAACATTACCGAGAGTAAGTAAAGTCAAACGGGAGACCGCAATTATCACTGTACAATTATTCACCGTACCAAGGCTGTTTCATTCCAACTTCTCTTTTTTTCAGATGTCACTGCCATGGAATTCGATCGACTCAAGGAAGGCCGCAAGCAAGTTTTCCTCGAAAAAATGCTTAATCCTTACACAACCTACGAATTTCGCGTGTACGCGGCGAACGAGCTCGGCTATGGACCGCCGTCAATGCCGTCACCGAAGTACAGCACAGCACCGGACAAGCCGTTCAAAGCACCGTCAAATGTTGGCGGCGGCGGTGGAAAAGTTGGAGATCTCTCGATCACGTGGGATCCACTCGGGCCCGAGGATCAAAACGGACCTGGAATATACTACAACATTTCGTGGCGACGTACAAAAGTAGAGACCGAATTTCAATCCGAACGGTTGGAAAAATACGGCAACATTGGCTCTTACGTCGTGCGCATAAAAGCGGATTATTATTACACGGAATACGACGTCATGGTTCAAGCGATAAACGATATGGGTGCGGGACCTCATTCGCCAATCGTTGTTATTCGCAGCGCGGAGGATAGGCCCAGGGCAGCGCCAGAAAAGAATTTCGTTATAAGCTACAACAGTACGAGTTTGAACGTAACTTGGAAGCCGCTCGAGGAAAGACGCGAGATAGTCCGTGGCAAGCTCATCGGTTACAGAATCAAATATTGGCTCCGAGGCACCGACGAAAACGCGGCCACGTATTATCTTTCACGAACGACGAGACCGTGGGCGCTCATCGTCGGTCTTCAACCCGACAAAGTCTACATCGTCACGACAATGGCGTACAATTCGGCGGGTGCCGGTCCGGAGAGTCAGAGATGGATCGAGAGAACTTTCCGCAAACCACCGCAAATGCCACCGAGTTCCGTTGACATAAGTGTGGTCAATCCTTCCACGATTTATCTCACCTGGCGATACACACATCCGGGCAACGACGAAGAGCCCATAGACGGCTTCAAGGTAAGAGTATGGGAGCTGGATCAAGACATGAGCACCGCAAACGACACGATCATTGCCGGTGGCAAGCTCGAGGCTTACGTGTATAATTTGGTGCCCGGAAAAATGTACAATCTTCGAGTATTGGCATTCAGTAGAGGTGGCGACGGTCGCATGTCCAGTCCCATAAAGCAATTCCAAATGGGCGACGAACGCGATTTCCGTAACGGATCGAGTTACAAAATCGCCGATGCTTGGCTCGCGATATTACTCGTCGTCGCTGCACTGCGGCAAAGCTTCTTCTAAATTCATCGGCTAAACATCACATATATCGGTAATTGTTCATCCGGTCGCTTCCGATATAACGCGTTCAAACGATTCGTTCTCGAAGGCAATCCGGCAGTAGCACTAAGATCTTAAGGCCGTGTGAACAACAAAGAAACACAATAATACAGCCCAAGTGTTCTTACCATTTGTGTTTTGTTGTAAAAAAATATAATGTTCGTAGATGTATAGTTTTTAAAAAAATTGCGAGCAGCTAAATCTCAGGTCCAATTCGTATTAGACGTTGGACGTACCGTTGATTGAACGATGAACAATGATATTGAACGACGACGGCGAGATCTGAAGAGTCATGCCGTATATATTTTTTTCTTTACAATTCGTCGATGATATTTTTTACTCGTAATTTTTATTATTGTTTTTTTTTTGTACATTTCGCACCAACAGTACGAAAAAAAAACCGAATCTCTTATTGTGCTGCGTAATGCGAATATATATCGATAACGCGATAAGCAACACAAATTTTCCGTCCATGTAAGCCGAATTAAGAATAAAAAATGCGCGCATTTCATTTTATAGAGATTTTATATATCCAATTGTATATTTAGAATTAAAGCTGTTTTGTATATTCCATCGTGAGCGTGGGCGTTTACATTTTTGTCATTTACAAAATTGTATACGCCCGACTTATCGCGGTACTTGTGTCGGTTATCCGCTCGGATGTCCATAGTACACATTAATGAAAACTTGAAGATAAAGCTACAAACGTGAATTAATGATAAATCGTATATCTCCGTAGGAGTGACCATATAGCGACTTGTTTTATATTAAGAACAAATTGTAAAACTCAAATTGATCATCAATAAGAAAATACATTTTTGTACGACAACGTCTTGTCCTCGTAACTTTCATATCCTGTTTCCTCGCTCTTCGCGATTGGATATCCGATCGAGAATGAGCAAACGTTCGTATTTTCCAATAATCAATGTTTTTATTCAATCCATTCGTTACAGAGGGACGAGCCTAAACTGTTCTAAACAATATTACATAGGCGGATTACATACAGAATTTCTATAAAATAAAAGAAAAAAAAATTTGCGAAACATGATGAAAAGAGGTAAATAAAAACGAAAAATATATAATAATAATAATAATAATAATAATATAACTATTCCAAAGCCCAACATAAATACAAGAAAACAGTATTCGAGGTACGACACGTGTAAATGAGAAAAATTCAATTAATATACATTACGGCAAACGTCCCAATGACGAGATCGTTCGTGAGGAATCGTCTTTTCGTCTCTCGTTCGCACGCATACCCGAAAATCCGATACCGGTTCACGGTCTCTCATTGAGACGTTTACCTCAGCAAGATATCCGTAAATGTCCTCTTTCATATTCCGTTTCCAGATTCTCGAGAAAATCAATATTATTCGTTCCAACGAACCTCAGCGCACTTTCGGAATATCGAACTTACTTCCGGCACACTTAACTGCCTTTAATTACATTCTGACTTATGCTGAAACAAAAGCGACGCACTTTCGGCGAATCCAAGCAATACTCGTTGACTTCTGGAATTTCGTACTGGCTAACTTACTGATCCGAGGCAGTTGCGACAGTCAACAGCGGATGGCAGTTAAATTCAAGTAAGTAAGAATTCATCGAATTAAATATACCGCAAATGAGCACGGTATACCGGAAGGTGAAATTCGCTGCAATTGATTCTATGTTGCATTTTGTTTTGGGAATCCAGAAACAGAATCGGCATAGACACCCTACTTACAATATGGATATTTATATATTCGGCGTATAATAATCAGGGAGGAATAATGCATGATGTGGATTAAATACGCATGAATGGTGGATAAGAGGGCGGCGGGAGGGAGTGGTATCTACGTCTAATTGACCAAACGGACGGTCAACTCTTTGAACACCTTCGAACCTATATATGTAACATATACTAGTCTGCTAAGGCTAGTAAGTATTCGTGTTTGAGCCGGTGGCGTGGCGCATCTTCTCTCTCCGGTGTAAGAAGCAAATTTCAACTTTGTTCGAGCGCAAATAAATATAATATATCAGTCTCGCTAGAGAAAGAGAGAGTCTTGCGGCTCGTGACATTTCGCCGGATAATGCGGAAGAGTAGACATTGATTGGACAAACGAGAGAAGACTGCTAACTAGGCGCTCCGGCGTGAACATCTTTATTTGAGAATACTATATGGAACCGAGTTGGCGAACCGTTAGCCGTGAAGCCATTATCGCGGCGTATTTTTTTTTTTTTTTTTTTCGTTGTTTTTTCATATGAATATTAAATCAATTAGTCTAAAGAGGCGAAAGTTCGACCGCCGGTAGACCCATTTTTGCCCGCAAACTCGTTACATCGTCTTCTATTCTGACGAGTAGCTTGAATTTCTGTAAATCAACCGACAATTCAATGCGGTTATTTGAAAATTGATTAAAAACTAGTGATATTGAAGTATATTGATTTACCGTTCGGGTATCACCGGGTGTCGTCATCCAAATGTAGATCATGTACCCGGGTATGCAGAGCATAGACGACAGTGCCGTGAACCATCCGAATACGTGAGACCACCACGGATACTCGTACTCCAGGTATTTGACCGGTGTCCACTGCACGAGGTTGAAGATAAACACTCCCTATTGACATTTTTTAAACAAAATTGGTCAGATAATCTTCGACAAAAAAACGAAAAAGAAAAGAAAGAATAGAGAGTGTTACTAACGATGCATATCATTGGAGTCGTTATGGTCCAGCAGAACTTCCACCACATGAAGGGATAGTAACCGATCATGTCGCGAATTCCATCGTAGAATCTGTTGACCCCGAATGCCCAACTGATGGATACGCACTCGAAGAATATGAGGAAGAGCAGACAGAAGCCGGATACCGCGTACGAGTCGAGAATCTGAAAGACGTACATTCCGCCCTCGGATATGCACGACAAACCGACGAGATAGGAGATCATGCAGACGAAAGCTATGAAAATCTCCTTGCGTCTGCGAAGAAGTTGTGGCCACTCGTCAACCTATCGACCGATGGAATTTTTTTTTTAGAAAATTAATTAACGTAACTGGTCGTTAAAAATAGAGAATTTTTTTTGGCTAAACAGAAAAATATCTCACCATTGCCGTGATGAAACCCTCCATGGTGCAGAATTGCGAATCGAGGCCAATGAGCAACAGCATGAAGAAGAATAGACACGACCAGATCGGAGCACCCGGCAACTGCAGAACAGCCGATGGATAAGCGAGAAAAGCGAGTCCAGGACCGGAAGCAGCAACCTCCGCCACGGGTTTTTGTTGCTCGTGGGCCATGAATCCGACGACCGAGAATATAACGAAACCGGCGAACATACTAGTCGACGAATTCACCGAGCACACAATGAGCGCGTCTTTGTAAACGTTGTTGCTGAACTTGTTGTAACTTCCGAGCGCGACGAGGGTACCGAGGCCGAGGCCGTAGGAGAAGAATATTTGCGTGACCGCGTCTATCCAAACCTACGGCAACAATTCCAGTCTCGTTATTAACTTTCTCATAGCAACGCGAAGAGTCCATGCAACATTGAAAGTCTCACCTCGGATTCCTGAAGCTTCGATAAATTCGGACTGATGTAGAATCGTATACCTTCCATGGCGCCGGGAAGCGTGATTCCGCGAATGAGAAGAATCGTCAGTAGAACGTAGGGAAATAGAGATGTGAAGTATACGACTTTGCCGGTCCATTTGACGCCTTTCCAGATGCAGAAGTAACAGAGTATCCAGACGAGGAGCAACGTCCCTGCGAGTTCCCATCGGATGCTGCCCATGTGCTCGATACCGTCGCTTATCTGGAGAGCTCGTCGCCTTGAAGAAGATACGTTCAATTTATTCACATCGCCCATCGTGAAGTTGGAAGATAATTATATGAGAAATAAATACTGACTCCCAGAATTCCTTGACGGGATCGGTAAGATCGCTGGCGGATACATTTATCTGATTGAGCGAGCACATCTTTACGTAATTGTGATCCCAACATTGGAGTGAACTTCGGTCATACGGATTGACGCAAGTCTTGGTATTCCAGGGATTGTTGCAACTACCCCAAGGTAAAACTGTTCGCACGAATGTCGATCGAATTAAAATCTTCAACATTTTTTTGTTTTTCTTCCGAAAAATATATGGCAGCATTTTTTTTCAGAATTTCTTCGACTCACCGCTGCGCATCGAGACGAAAAAGTAAAAGATTGCCCAAGCAAGGATAACGATGTAGTAAACGTTCATCCAACACGACATTACCGCGGCCGCGTAGCCAATGCCCTTGAACAACGGGGCGATCTTGAATACGCCCAATCCTCCGATAGTCAGCATCTGACCGAGCGCGAGTTCCATGAAGAACATCGGTATTCCGGCGAGGATGAGCGCGAGAAAGTAAGGAATGAGAAACGCACCGCCTCCATTCTTGTAGCACAGATAGGGGAATCTCCAAACGTTTCCGAGACCGATGGCCAAACCGACCTGTTGTGCGATAATTCATCAATCGGTACCGAAGAATCGCAAATTGTAAACAACCGCTTAAAATCAATGATAAACAATATTGGAGAAATGCCAATGGTCAAAAGTTTGAAGTATCCATCAGATTACCATAAAATATCTATTAGTACTATTTTTTTTAGTCATCTCCGAACATTTCCAAGATCAATAGCCAAACCGATTTTTCGCGGAATAATTCATTAATGCTGTCGAAGATTGACAAATTATAGACCACGGCTATTCGCGTGAAATTCTGAAAAACAATCAAATCGAAATGAAAACTTGAATGGTCAAAAGGTTTTAAGTTTCCTTCCGATTGCTATGAAATATATTTCAATAGTGTTTGCTAAAACGAAAAGTTTCGGAGATCGACGTGCCGATCTGTTTGTGAATACTTTCTTAATGGTACCAAAAACTGTTAACTTTCAGATCGCGAACGTCTGTTTTAAATTGTCTATAAAAAAAGTATTTAAGAAAGTAGTTTCATTTGGCCTACTATAAGATTTTAAGTAACAAATGAAGAATATATTGTTATGTACCACACTGAGAATAAAGTCCAACTTTGTGCTCCAAGATCCTCTTTCGGGTAGTGCCTTTTGTTTCGGTGTCGTCGATGCGCACATGAGATTCAATGCAGCCCTGACCTCTTCGATGTTCTCAGCTTCCGCAAGCTCCGGATCTCTCGTAGTTTCGGTCATCTTGACGACGTTTTACCCTTGGATGTCGATTGTCGCGAAGATCGAGCTTCTGTGCGCTGTGTAACGCGTACTTTCTTCTTTCTATTTTGTTTTCCGAAAGCCGATTGCTCCGTCGCGACGTCCGCGTACGATACCGCGCTTCTTCTCGGTCAGGGAGCTTACCGTCGAGGCATAACACGCCGCGCACCTGCGGACTCTGTTTTCTCGCCGAAAAATATGTACACAATGAAAGAACCAAAAGAGAACCGATGAAAAATACAACAAAAGAAGAGTCGTGAGCTTTGTCCGTTTGCGTTATGAAACGAGGCGAAAGCGATAACCGCGGGGTTCCTCGATTATTTGAACGGAGTGAAAAGCGCGCAAAGCCGACCGCACCCGTTTCGGCCTAGTTCGGCCGAGTCTGTGGCTTTGAAAAAAAAAAGGACAAAAAAACCCGCGGAGCCCCCGGGCGATTGAGGTCCAGGATTCGCGGGAAAATCTGCGGAAAGCAATTAGCCGATCGTCACATAGTCTGACTACAAAGTACCAAGACAATGGGACTAGCTCTTCTGCGTCGAGAAGGGAAGGCGCTCATAGCGGAACGTCGAGCCACACATTTTTCGCGGTCTCAACCAGTGCAACTACCAAAGACCCTTTTTGTAATGAGCTGCGGCGTTAACCCGCTCCTCCCCTCGTCCCCCATCCACCGCTATAAATTCAACCGCTCTCCTCGAATATTCGTCACGTGTATTTCGAGAACGGTACAGGAGACCGAACGATCTATTGGATAATTAGGGCCTCAAACGTTTCCGAACGATTAAGATTCCAAGTGGGTCTCCGACCCACTGCTCTACCGACTAACTCTCCGGCTGTACACGAACAATTATTCTACACCATCGAGTGCATCTTCGCTGATTTCGATTCAACGATTTCTTTTCCTAATTCCCTCGCTTAACTCACGAATTTATGATTAATCGTTTCGGAAATTCAAAAGATTGACCCTATATTTGTTCTTATAATGATTGTAATAATTCTAATCAGTCTTTATTTACAGATTGCTCTTTTTACTTAATATAATTTCACATAGTCTTAATTCCTTTGTTCTACTATGCAAAGAGACTGAAATGAAATTTAAACGTGCTCCAATTATCCAATGAAAATTCAAGTCCATAAAATACAGCTCTGTAGATCGAGGTATTAGAAATGAAATCAAAAATTTGTAGAAATGCTGTAGTTCGGTTCTAAAATTCAGGAACCCGATTCAGAAATAAAAAATATGGAAAAAATAAGTGTAACAAAAAATAAACCGATAAAAAAATTAAAAAATTGAAGGTGAATGAAATATCTCCAGAACGAACAAAAAAAAAGTAAAAAAAAATAATAATATGATTATCCCTGATCGCGAGAGCGTGGGGGTATTGAAAGAACTTCGCAACACCAAGAGCGTTAAATACGTATGTCCGGCGGGGGTCTCTCTACGTAATAAATATCACGATCGTCCCCCTCTTATCCCCTCCGATTGTCCGGCCACCCATCCGTTAGTTCGTTCGCTCCCTCTTCCTCTTCCACGCTCATAAAAAACAGCTATATTCTAATTAGCCCCGAGGAAGTGATGTCTCGTTTGTTGGGCTTCGCAACGTTATCATCGATGCGTTGATCCTTCATCCTTCGATCATTACTTTTCGAATGCTAGTCAATGAAAATTTTCAATCTATCGCCATCAAACTTTTACATTCCTTCGAACATAAACTATCCGTTTCGAATTCGCCCAATTTATGTTTCTTTTCTTATCAATTCATCATTGTATAAACAAAAAATGTCATGATTTTTTATGTATCATACGTACCCCTTTTTTTCTCTGATTTCCGTCCCGTCGTGTATTTTTTATTTTTTTGGAGAACGTATATCGGCCTTTTCACCTTCAGAACGATGTCAATCAGAATATGAATCTTCTTCTAACTAACACTCCGATCCACAGTCTTCTTTTGCGCTACTTCCCATAGATACTTTTTCACGTTTTTCCTTTATTTTTCAATTGTATTATTTACTCTTTTCTTAACAAGCACCGAAATTAATGAGCGCACACTTAGATCTGTCTATTCCAAATGTATTTCGCGCTACCGTGGATGGCCGAGGGTTGCAGCGACTCTATATTCTAAGCCGCGAGTCTACAGAGATTGTAACGAGGTGGCCCCCGTGTTCGCCGATTGTCCTCTCGTTGAGGTCGGAAGATGACAAGAGGAGAAGCGCGTGCGAGCGCTTGTCCAGCCCGCGAAGAACTGATCTGAGCAGCGACCTGTTCATCGTCTACGGGAGGGAATCGGAAAAAAAATCTAGGGGGGAGGAGGGGAGGGGAGGACCCCTTTTTTTCCCTCTATCTCTCTTCCTGGGCTTACGAGGCCTGACGAGCCTTCCGCGGCCCTCACCGCACTCTAATCCTCGCGCTTGTACCCCACAAGCGATACCTTCGACGCGCACCCTCTCGGCCGGCCGCTACCAGAAAGCCCAGCAAGAGCAACCAGCCAGCCTCACCGTCTCTCGGTCCTGCTCCTGCACGCGAAACTCTCGCATCGACGACGTCGCCATCATTATCATCACGAGAGTACGCGCCGTCGACGTACTCAAGCGTAGTACGCACTGTACTAATGTTCGATATTAGCCCGTTGGGCTCTCTCTCGCGCCGTTCTATACATACGACGGGAACGGGGATGGGGGAGTGAGGGGCAGACCCCCAAGATCACAACAGTATATCATCATCAAACTGACAACGTGACTGTCGCCCTACACCTACACCGGCAATTATCGGCGGCCAACGTTGACCGCCACTATTTCTCTTCCTCTGGTTAATCATATTCGTATTTTTCTCTTCGTAATAATCCACTACTCGGTATCGGATGTTCCCTTTTCTCTGTGTATCCCTACGATTGCTCGGATGTTGAGAAAACAACTCCACGAGACTCGAAGAATCATTGAGAGAGAAGAAATTGTCCTGCGACCCTCAATTCCTCGCGAGTAAAACGCACCCCCGTTTTCCCCCCCGGTAGCCCGGCGTTTAGCCTCGTAAACCCCCGGGTGTGGCGCTCGTACATCCGCCGGAAAGAGGAAGTCACTGTTCTAGCGCAGAGAGAGATTGGCCCGGGATCGGGCTCCCTTGAGAGCAGCTTGGATGGATCTGTAACTCGCTGACTTGGTTGGAAAAGTTTCAATTTTTTTTTTGGATACGAAATTTCTATCGCCCACTTTCCATACGAGATGACCAGTTAAAACTATTAAACAAATTGAATTACGTATAATAGTCATAAGAACTATTATTATATATAATAATTATAATAATAATAAAATAAAATTACTAATAACAATTAATTAGCTTAATAATGAAATCGTCGCAATGTGCGCAATGCTAGATTACTGCGCGATACGATTTCTGTTTTGTAGAGCAAAGCAAAAGTCATTATTGTTGTATTACTATTGTTATTATTATTATTACGACGACTTGCTCGAGGAAGCAGCATCGCAATGGATCGGGATCGGTGATAATGTAGGTGAGCAAGACTAGGAAGCTGGTATATCCGGAGGGTTCACGTGACACCGATCTGTCCCCGCATCCGTTCTCGGTACAAGCTTATCGTAGTATATGCGCTGCAGGGGCTGAGGCTGTCGTGTGTTCTACTAACACAAACTTGGGCTGTTACTGTAAAAGCGCCTAGACACAAGTACAAGTGGACCCGAGTCACGATAGACCGCGCTGAGTCTGGATCATTATTTTTCTACTTTCGTAACGCTGTATGGGAACAACTTCGTTTATAAGTCACGATCATATCCAATGCCTCCAAGTACAAAAAAAGAACAACGATGTTTTCGTTTGGAACATCTTGTAATGGTCCCAATTGGTCAGGTTCTTGCAAAGTAAAGAATTATATATTCAAATGCCGAGAGTCGGAATTGTATCGAATTAAATGACTCTGAGAGTCATTACCTTGCATTGTCGGAACGACGAGATGAATTAAAGAATAAAGAGCCTGCTAACAGCAATACCACTTCATTTGTCGCGCAACGACCAGTAGTTTGTCTATGTTCGCGAATAGTTTAGATCTGAATTCTATCGTGTCGATCATATGAAATGTAGATTTAATGGATATATTCGGGACCGCATACATACAAACTTCTTTTCCTGCTCGCTACAAGTCACTACAGAAAGTACATTACTCGGAGTGATATAGTACCGTCAGTCATAATTTCCCATCTCGACGGTGCAACGTTAATTTAATGCGTGCACGATCATTCAATTTTTTTCATCGCGGTTGAAACCGCGTGGTTTGCGATGAGACAATTCGATTACAGATATTAACGAAGATATGAGCAACTCGGGTACTTACGTTAGTCGGATTGAGCCGTCGGAACTTCGAAGTCGCGTGGCGGGGAACGTCATCCTGAGTTATAAGAGGATGTGCGGGAAGTGGCGCGGGAACCATGGTCACCATCGTACTTCTCGACGAGCCTCTTTGTCCGGAAAAGCACATTGACGGTTATACCTTATTGCCAACGATTGATTAAAGATTTCTCATCGTTTTAAGTTTGACAATTTAACGCATTCTGTATTCTTGCACCACTCGACTGTATCTGCCGAGTGTTGCATAAACAGCTGACAAGACACGCGTCGAAAACGAAGATAAGAACGAAACCCAAATAGTCGCCGTGTATGTCTCACCTGTGCTTCCGAGCCCGCGAGTGTTGATTCTGATACAAGAGAAAAACGCGCGATGTATAGAACGAAAAACTCGTGGTTTCCGATGGGGCGTCGCTGAGAAGCCAGCAGCCGGTTGCGCGACTGTCGGCTGACCGTGTCAGTTCGCGACTCGACACATCGCGGGGGAGTTATATTTATTCCGTAAACATGACCGAGTCGATCGAGTTTTCGTTAAAGAGAATACCCGAATATCGCATGGAATATTGCACGTAGAACGAGTGTGTGAAAATAATCGGACTTTTGCTCGTTCTCACGAACCATTCGACCATATGTCGCAACGTACTTATGCACATCGTACAATTTCGACGACGATATTAAATGCCGTAAGAAGGTTATGATTGCGCGCACCGTTGAGGAATATTATTTATCGAAATACACAATCGAACAATGCGAACCGGGGGTATGTTTGACGCCCACGAGTTTGGGAAGCGCGTCAGAAGACTCGTCGACGGAAATTATTCGTATCGCAAGATTCTCATTCTTCTCATACTCTGCGGAGGTGGGCTCCTCTACTTTGGGCCTTCCTTGGCGGATTGGCTTTTTTCCAGCAACAGAGAGCCCATTGACGGTCGGTTGCAGCGCACGATTATTCACCATCTTTTGCTCGCTCTTAGATTTGCATCTAAATTTTTTTTTTTTTTCCGCAGCTTTCGAAGATTATTGTCTGAAAGAAAGAACGAGCTCTTTCCACGCCGAGCTGGCGGAGTACGATGCAAATATTTTGCACGAACCTCCCGAGGAGGGCGAGCATCGATATCTGCCGTACATCGGAAACGGTGTCTTCGGCGTGGAAATCACTGCTAACGGATGGCTTTACCTGCGTCAAGGTCGAACTCTTTCCCTTCCTGTGCGTTGGCAGCCGTTGGTCACCAACGGCGTACCCGAGGGTAGTCTCAATCGAGAAGCCACGATAACTCACTACACGAATGGAATTGTCTACAAGTATCAGTGTCTCAGCGACGGTTATCGCATAGAATCTCAGTACTACGCGCACAGATCGTTGGACGGTATCCTGGTGCAAGATATAAACATTGTCAATCCTTCCAGTCTCACTCAAGAGATCAATCTCAAACTGCCGACCAACGCTCATTGGAGCGAGTTCGAGCTGAAGAACGTCAAGTCAGTACGATTCCGTTATCTTCTACTTCTCTCCGTTTCACGAATGTATCGAATCACGATTTATTATCCCAGAATTCCTGTGGACGGCACGAATAACGAATACACGATAGCGTCGGGTTTCGTTCCGACGCCGGACAACCAGAAGATGACGACGATCGCGGTAGTCTTCAAGGAACCACCGAAAATCGTTCAGGTCAAGGCAAGAGGCTCGGCGAAATTCGAATTTCTCACGAGTATACATTACAGCGAGCCGCTAGTCTCGAAGCGTTATCACTCGGAGCGCGAAGCGACCGAAAAAAAGGCCGTGGAAGTGAGTCAACTATGAGAAGCTATTTTACAATTTTACCCTTGAAAACGAAACTGTAGCGCAAATGTATCCAAACAGTATTTTTAATACGGATTTCTTGCGGGTTTCCAAAAATTCATTTGCAGTCAAGTACAAAACTAAGTACTTATTAATATCTCTTTGCCGTCTATGCGCAGAAATGCGAAACTAAGAAAGGGCTTGCGAACGTTTGTACTCCGGAGGATCGTGTAAACGGAACGGAAATATGGGTATCGATGTGGGCTCACGATGGTCAATCTCTCCCATCGATTCAGCACCGAATTTTTAATAAAAATTGTAATGGTTTTTGTTTTGGTAATGCTAGAACTCTAACATCTAATTGAAATAGGATACCGCTGCGTCTACAAGTCCAGCAATCGAATCCTATTTCCATTGAAGATTGAAGTTTTCGCATATTGGAAAAATATCATTACTATTTGCTTATGGACCTTATTTCACGTGTCTTTGAACGGATTTAAGATATAAAAACCATTTGATTATCAAAGGCGATGAGGAAAGCTCTGGTGAAGCAACAAAAAGGTCTGAGGGACGAGCACGTGAGTCTGTGGCACGGCTACTGGCACTCGGGTGTACGAATAAGCGATTCCAAAGCCAAAGACGCTCTAAACGGTCACAAGATCAATTCAACGATATACTACGTGCTATCGCACATTCCCAAATTCACGACGGACGTTGAGATAGACGTTGCCAATAACGAGGGATGCTATCGAGGTCATCACACCTTGTGAGTCATTGCTTCGAAGATTTGCGATTTGTTCGAAACGAATCGAGCCACAATTTGGATTCGCCTCTGAGAAATGAGTCAGTCATCCGTTTTGATTGTCAGGAACGCACCGAAATTGTGGAAAGACACAAGTACGATAGACGGCATCAATTCGATCGTTAAAGCGTGGCTAATAACTCTTGAAAAACAAGGATGCCATCGTCTCATGACCGGCGGACCCGCCGCTGTACAGCAAGCCATAGTTCTGAGTCTCGGCGGTCTGAGATTCAGCAATCAACATCTCGAATTCAATATCGATCCCCAATATTTGCATCGAGATTATTTGTTCAGGTAAACAATTTCACAGAGAAAAAAAAAACCCTTTGCAATCGTCGATGCAAAGATTTGTTATTAACATTTTTTTTTATCGTTCCACAGACGCATAAGCTACGGAAACGTCACGCATCTCAATATTTCCGTAACAGTCAGAGAGGACAATCGTGCGATATTGGGAGTGGCGCTGGATCGCAGCGACAGCGTTTACTACGGATGTGATGCCGGCTGTCTCGACGATCCCGTGCCACTCAGTCAATCGTACACGAATTTTCCAGTCAAATTGACAAAACCATTGACCGCTATATTATACGTTACGTCCGATCATCAGCACATGCAAGAATTGCGAAACGCCCTGCACCTACACGCCGTTGACGAGGGTTAGTCTTGACGATAAATTAATCATTATTGAAGCCCTTTTCCGCTAATGTGTCGCAATGATAATGCTGCGAGTATTCGATTGCAGCGCCAGCCCACGATCATCATTTGATGGCACTGCACAAACACGGACATCAGCTCGGTGGATTGCCAACTTTCTTCTGGGTCAGCATAGGCTTCCTCATAGTCGTATTTCATTTGTTTCTCTGCAAGCTCATTCTCATGGAATTCTCCGGTCATCAGGAACGGCACAGACCGCGATACAACAAACCGTGAGGCTTCTATGTACATAGAAAAGTTGTTACAGCAATATACAAATATTTTTATAAAAACGACAGAATCATTCATTAATTGGATTTTTCGGCGCAACGGCGAACGCGTACGCGTGTTTCATCTTCGATATGACGCTTTTGTTGTTATCACAGTTCGACGAAACAAACGATCGGAGTATAACACGTTCGGGTAAGTAAATTCAACATTATTCTTTATGGCTTGAAGTAAATATATTAAACTGACAATGTATATTAGTTCGATCAAAGACATGTGACGAACATGTCCGTTATGACAGGCGCGAGAATTCAGTTACAATATCGAATAATTGTGAGATATTGTGCTCAATACCGGCCGCACTCGCGGGTAACGTTGAGCACGTATTCATATCTCAGTCTAAACATATCTGTATGAATATTATTTACATCGAGTTCGTTAACGCTTAATTCATTTCGACACAAATATATCTTTTCGTTCGCTAATAGCAACAATTTTTGCGTTGCTTTCCTTCGCCATTCAACGCTGCAACGTCGGCCATTCGGTAATGAATGAGTCAACGATGAGTTTTAGATTTACTATTTACATTGATACATTTATGTATCACGTTTTTTTTTTCTCATAATAACACACCTCTACTTTATTTCGTTATTCTCTCTAATGATGATTATTTAAAACATTTCATTGCTACTTGCTCGATTACCATAGTTCACAATATCTCGGACATTTGTAGGGTATATAATAACTATATAAATAATTAGGTCAACATCGATTAGACATTATGGGTAAAACGTCAATAGCCCCCTCCTCTTTCCGTTGAACACTCGCAATGCGCGTTAAAATTTCTTCGTTAACATTCAATATTCACACGTTATTTACATTGACAACATTCATCTATCAATATCACTGTATCAACTTTATTCGAACGTAACTTGTACTATCGAAACGCGTTGCTCGTTTTAGTTCTAATACTGTCAGTACGGTAAATAGTGTTACGAAATGGTGCGTTCGAGCTTAGGATACGCGAGTAAACGAGTATGTCTTTCTAAGTGTTTCAAAAGATTATTTATCCCGAATAGACACAATTTACGCACATATTCTCGAATGATAATTAATGTACAAAAAATCTGATTCCTTACTTGACGATAGGACCTATAGGTTCATGCGTATATGATGAATATTGACTCGAACGTACATCGATCATAATTATTTACGTTGCGAATAATTGCGGATTATCTTTTTTTTTCATTTTTTCCTTTTTTCTCTCTTTTCTTATGGGGCGAAGCACAATCGTATATCGTAATGTCTACTGTCGGATGCACGCCATATATTTGTCACTTTCATAGTGGTACGACTAGGATTACATTTTTTTATCACAATCAACGTTGAAGATACTTTCCTACATTAGGTAACGGGAAGTTTCTCTTATTCGCAGATACCGTTTAGGATGGTTGATCAGGTAATTTTTTGATCACGCTTTCGTCATTTGATTTTTCTTTTTTTTGTAAACCCCTGTTCAATCAATGAGCCTTATTATATTCGGCGGTAATTCCTTCACCGTCTGGACTATCAGGGGAATAATGTACGATAGACTAAATGCACGATTTCGTTTTTCTTTATAATTACGAAAAAGACCCGAATTGACTTGAATTCATTAGTTGATCGTTCTCCGCTCCCCATTTTGACACCGGATTGCCTATGTTTGCTACATATTTACGCCACCGGGACGTCTTCTTATCTAGCAATTCGCATTGTGCCGCAATCTTACGTCGATCCTATAAACGAGAGCTGATAAATGAAGTTTCAGTCTCAAACCATCGGTTTTTTTTTCTTTTTTTTTCGACTATAATCCGAATCCTGAAACACCAATTAACGCTACAACAGCGAGAATGACGGAAAACTTGAATATACACACTCGCTAAGTTTAACAAGCAATATATTACCATAGATTCTGTTTGTTTTCTTTTTCTATAAATATGAAACGAATATCACATGACATCCATCTATGAGGAATCCGAGAAGTGTTTTCCGATTGGAAAAAAAAAACAGAAAACAATTTCACTTCTCAACTTCAGGCTCCCTTACGTTCTAATTTTTATGTACAAAATTGCAGTCTGTAGTTTTGTTTTATTTTGCTTCGCGAGAGGACGCAAGATATACGGGCTCACCGGATATGCGAGACCCTTAATTTTACGATCCCTCGTTCGTTACGCACACGCCCACATAGTGTAATAAAACTGACTAGATCGAATGCACCGGCAGCATAGCGCTTGTCTTCCTCTTTGTTACTCCCTTTTTCTTACTTATTTGTACTACCTAGTTTGATTAATTTTTATCAATCGTTTGACTATTTAATAATGATGATTTGATGAGCCTCGTATAGTTTTTTTTTTCTTTCTAATAAGCATTCTTTGAACTACCATAATGCTACTGAGCTGGTGGAGGTGGCCGAGACTCCATTTTCAACCAGAGAGTGAGACGGTGTCGCAAATAGCCTTGTCATTCGTACAATCGTTGTTGCTGAATATGCAGCTATAGCTCAGAGCTGGCTCGAGTATCAGAGCCAAATTAAAAGAAAAAGTCGTTAGCCGATATCGTTGATTGAAGATGCTCGCGTGCCACTAGAGATGGGGTCGACTTATCGAGCACTCAAGCGTGAGAACCGAGCGCTTACGAATACAATCTTTTGCTTGCACGAAGAACGGACGTGTTTGTCTCCCGTCGTGATAGGCAGCGCAGAGTCCGTGGTACAGTTCCGCAAGGGTTTCGGATTTCGATAGATGGCTTTATAATGGCTCGGGGATATCGATAGTTCTTTCTGCATCATGTTACGCCTCACTTTTCACAAGTATTTCCCTATATCTCGCTTATATTTACGACAACGTCCCTATTATCATTCTCTTGCGATGTTTAACTTCGTGTAACTGCACTTGCGTAATCGATATACAACTTCTACGACTATTTTTTTTTCCTATCAATGACGAGACTAATTGAGACGATGGATTATCGAAGCATTCGGCGGCCACCCTGGAAGACTGTCGTTGCGTTGAGAAAACGTTTCAACCCTTTTCCCGTCCTTTTGGCCTCTTATGGGACCAAAAAAATGTCTCGTGGGATAACGAATACGTCGACATATACAGACTTGTCGTGAGTTCACGACGACATCTCGGAGTACGACGACGATGGACTGGACATGTGTAAAATTTTGTCCTCCACGGGTGAAACGAGGGCCATACGATTTCGTCTCGTTACCTTCTCCGATATGCTGCGTATTACTTCCAATGGAACCATCTCGTCCGCCAGGATTGACTGTGGAACAACGAATGTCACGCAATTAATTTTTTGTTTACGCTTTGCTTTATGAAATTCAAGTGAACAGTTCGATTACCTCGATCGAGCTGAGATAAGACAGGGTGACAACGCCGTCGATGCGTTCCCGTGAATCGTAGGTATCGTCGAGATGATTATTATCCGTCACAGGTATATTCGATGTGTTGGCGAAATCGGACGTCTCCGAGATTTCGGGCACCGTCTTCAGTTTCGGATCGTTCTTTTCGACAGCGTGGAGTTCGATATTTGTAAGTGCGACCTCCACCTCCCGGTCTTCGTCGTCGGCGAGACGTTCTGGACAGGGAGGTAGGTGTATGAGAGCGACCTAGCTAAATGACGTATCACCGACGGAGGGGCTGTCCAACTGTGCCGGCTGCTCACCGTTAACGGGTCTGCTCGACCCGGCCTGACTGTGCCGGGTCGGGCTGCTGCGCGAGCACGATGTAACGCTCTGCATCGTTTGACTCCTCGGTGGCATAAATCGCATGCTCAACGTGCCCGGACGTTGACCGGTCGCACCGTCGCGACCTGTTCCACCACCGGCGCCAGCTCCGGGACCTCCGGTCTATCGGAACATTCAAATTTTTCAGCAATATGACTCTCCAACTGAATTCGCGTTCTCTTGCGGTAAGAGGACTCCCGTGACAACAAATCAAATAAATAGAGAATGTTTGATGATAAATACTTTTGTATTTATACAAATAACTGTTTCTAATTAAGCCCTAAAAGTTACTGTTATGACGTAAAAATTTCCCAATACTCATTGTAATTCTTAAGAATGCACATCGCAAAAACGACTCATTTTTTATTGCGCAACAAACTGCTGGTAATAATTTAATGAACATTATGAATCATTTATCGGGTTATTTCCGCACGCAAATAGACTTGGCAAACTTACGTTGGGGTGAGGCGGTCTGACGTTCTTTTCCGGTTGAAACAGGACCAAGTAAACCTTCGGCGTGAACAGGCAACCGAGAGCCACAGTCGCTGAGATGTTGATGCACATACACATGCTAGCTATTTGAATCTGCGGGGTAAAAGAGCAAAGGTAAAGTAGTCGAGATATTGAAAGAACTGGAAACAAACGATGTTGAATATATGAAGCTAAAATCATTAACCTTACTGCGCAACCAAAGGAACGATTATGAGCACAATGAATTAAAGTACGAATGAAAAGTTTAAAGTTCTCACCTTATAGTCGTTGTTCGTTCCGAAGTAGATGGGTACAAATGCCAGCCATACGATGCAAGTCGAGTACATGGTGAAGCCGATGTATTTCGCTTCGTTGAAATTAGCCGGCATCTTGCGCGTCTTGAAAGCGTAGAGAGTGCACATGAGTATGAGCACCATGTTGTAAACGAGTGACATCATGAGTGAAAAAGTCGACACGCGACAGGTGAGAACGGCCGACAAGGGATACGGATGTATCTCTTTTGTGTCCGGTGGTTCGATCACAAGCCAAACGATAGCACCGATCAACTGCACCGACGTTATACCTGCATCAAAATTACAATCTTATGGACGAATAATCCCTTATCGAGACAAAACAAACCACATATCTTAAAAATGAATAATCTATCTATTTCTAAACGGGCAACGAAAAACTTACCGATAGCGATGGCTACTTGACTCTCGGGCGACGTGTACGACGGCCTTTTGACGCACTTCTTTCCCTGATTGAAGATTCTCGAGATACGATTAGTTTTCGTCAGTATAGCGCTGTAGCATATGCTGAGACACAGACCGAGACCGATACGCAGATATGTGCAGTTCCACGTAGTCGGTTGGCTCAGTATGAGAAAGCTCATGCCGTAACACGAGAGAATTCCAAATAACAGAACGTAACACAATTCCCGTCCCGAAGCCATGATCACCGGTGTCCGATTAAACCTGTCCGCGAAAGAAGAATTATCGCGTACAGCGTTACAGCGTTACCGAGCTTGCGCGCCCTTCCAAAGTCCACATTTATCTCTCGGGTCACGTAATCTCCGTGTTCTGCGAGCAATAAAGTTTCGGTCCGGAAGGTGCGCCCGCGAGATCGGTGCCAGGTGATGCAATAATAGTTTTCACAGAGGGAATGAGAAAAGAATCAAATTGCGCGCGTTTGTATAACGAGAGAGAAATGGGGGAAATTGCGAAAGAGTCGACTGACCTTATGAAAATGGCAAGGGTGAAGAGAGTGCTGAGAATTCCGACGGAAGCGAAGACCAGCGGCACGATTGCCCAGGGACTGTCCCAAGCGATGACCTCTGCGGCGAGTTTGTCGCAACGAGTTTTTGTGATGTCCGGCGCCCAGCCGGGATCGCAACTTTTACACGTGTCGTTGAATACGTATTCATCCTCGCGACACGCGACGCAACTCCAGCAGCAGGCTTCCTGAAAGATGATAGTTCGAATAAGTACAATCTCTACTGAACACACACGGAGCGTATATGGCGCTTTTTTTTTCGTTCGCATTATAGACTTCTCGATGGGAAATATTCAATCGAAAGGAGTACTTCCGAAAGTTGGCCGCCTCTCGTAGACTCACTATCACAAACTTGCGGGAGTTTTCTTGTGGACTATTTTCTCACCCCCTGCCGACTTGTATACACCGAGGGTTGGACGTACCGCTGGAAGCTCGTGTGCATATCCCGCTGTAGTAGCACTTTGGTACACATATACTCGAGTAGCAGGAGTACATAAGCTCGAAGGCAAAAAAGGGACGAAAAAAAAAGCGAAGTGGAATAGAAATCGAAGGAAGCAATGGAGGGATAAGGCCGACGGGAATACGCGCGGACAGACGGAGAGAAAGACGGAACAGAAAAAAACGAATGAGTGGCATGCCTGGGAGAATCAAGCAAACGGGATGTACCTCTGAGAATTTTCTCTCCGAGATCCGCCGGGGATACTTTTCCATTATTGGACTATCCCAGTACGGGCGAATACGTCAAGTATACTCTACAATAATGTTTGCAAAGTGAAAAGTCAAGAATTCTAAAGTTACATATTAGATTGAAGGAGCCAAATGGCGTTACGGTGAGAAGTCCGCGGAACAGTTCGGGACGAAGAAACGAGGAAACAACAATTTCCTCGCGTTCCATCTATTGCACTAACATATTTATATTCCGATCTTCTATTTGTCGACGACTTTGTTTCCCGTTGGCCGTCGTTTCGCGTCGCAATTTCGTGAGGGTACATTGCACATTTTTTGTTTGTGTATTAGTATTTTAGTGCCAATCCCGTTGAATTGTTAAACATTGCCGACGTAGTTTCATCGACGAAGGGGCAATATTGAAATTGAAGCTGGTGTTTGGCTTACCTGAAAGTTGCGCACGTGACCGAAGGGACAAGTTTCGCTGCAGGTACTTCGGGGTATGTTTGTTACACCGGGTCCGTTGGCCCATTGCGTCATGTTTATATGCAGCGTGAGCCTTCAATGAATAATTAAAAATGCGAAGATGTTGAAGATCGATAAATAAAGATTCATACCGCGCCGTTGACTATAAATGAAATATTATGCACAGAAAAATTTGAAAAGACACAGAATTATAACCGTTCGGGCGTATGGAAAATTAACCGGATGAAAAGACCCGAGCGTACTCTACGATTGTTATACGAAACAAGTAATTCAAACGTCATGAACTCGACGCGAGCCGTGTCACGATTGTTAATTCGATCGATTGATTTATCGGGTACTCACACTCCCTTCCACGATCCAATGAGCGTGTAATCGAAGCGGCCGCTCTCGTTTCTCTGATACTGATAAATGTTGTAGAAGCCGAAGGCATCCCCGTCGGCGTTGAACCTAATTTCGTTTCCTTGCCGTCCTGTGGAAAGAGACGAGGAAGGAGGTGGCTAATTTATTCCTCCGTGTCAGACCAAACCCTCGTACACGACTCCATTATTTTCTACTCGAGACTATGGAAACTTTGCACTGTTCATTTTCTCTTCTTTCTCAATTTACTTATTTTTATTTAACACTTCGAGCGAGAATGGAGAATATGGGTGTCGAATGAGCTTAGTTGGAACAAACGGCGGAGAAAAACGGCGGGGCTTGTAAGAGAACGTTCACAGCGTAAATTGATTGAGATTATTTCGAACAAAGCCAGCGATTCTCAACGTACGTGCGAAGGGCTATCGTGTTCATCGGACTATTTAATTAGAGCGCGAAACTAAATTGTGCAGAGAGAAAAAAAGGCGGAGGAAGGTAGGCCACAGAGAGGAAGAACATCGTGAAAAGGTGTTAACGGGCTGCGAAGGGACCCGGTACAAGTGCTGTACTTAGAGCGCTCCGAGTAATCTACCATCGCCCGCGGTCGTTAAAAATAATTCAATCAGCCGCTCGACAGGTCCCTGAAGCGATAATTGAAATCGTCAGGAACAAATTTTAATGCCAAATCCTCGACTCAAGATCTTATGGTACACCCGAGTGTATGCTAAAATAGACGGGTGGTGAAAGCGAACCATTGTTTTTTCTTCTCTTCCGCGCAAGGAGAGAAGGAATAGTGTACGAATTTCATCGGTGAACGAACGTACGAGTGTGAGGAAATTTTTCCGTTTCACGAATATTTTCATGCGTACCGGAACACACAATATGATCGATTCCACAGCGAGCACGCTCTGTGTCCTCGATTATATTCGCGAGAGAGAACAGAGAAAATCGAGAGCGCTCTGTAGGGGGCGGGCAGGGGTTTGGAACGGTTGAAGGATTTGCTCTCACGGACTAAAACGACGAGGACTATTAGTCTTGCGAATTCCGACCGTTTGTCTCGTCGGGTAGGAAAACGCGCCAGTTTATTTCGAGGGCGGAGGAAGAGGAAAATCCGGCGGCGATACGAAACGTCGTGGTACGGAACGATATTCCGGGTTTTATCTGCGAAGGCCCTCAAAGCTCGGACCAACCGTTATCTAACGGCTGTAGGGTCAAGCCCGCGAGGGTCCGAGAGATCGAGAGGGCTGAACAGCGGCGTAAGACTCGCGATTTATATTTTTCTTTCTCTGCGGATAATCAACGATACTGACCAGCCGGGAATGTCAACAAAAGAGACCTCGATTTGCCGGGACTGTTCCGTCGAGACATTTTCTTTTTCTTTTTACCCTCTTCGCAGAATTGGAGCGAAATACATGGATGGTATATTTTCTTATGTACACAAATTGTATGAACGAAAATCCTCGAACGGATATCACAGCAAATAATATCCTCGGAGAGGAGAAAAATTAGCATGCAAATAGCGTCGACGCACGCGGTTTTTTTTTACGACAATCCGGAAGTGATATTCGCTGCAGGATCGGAGGGGAAAGAGGCACTGAGTGTTCGAGGGTTTGGGAATATCATTCGGCGAAATTGGAATTTCTCGTAAAACGACGTTCGTCGAAAGTGCTGAATAATCGCGAATTCCCCGTTCCCCACTGAGAACTATTCGCCGAGAGTGAAATAAGAAGGTTGAACTTGCCGACGAAGGTGACGTTACGGATGTATTGTAGCAGATGTGGTCCTGGCGGTGCCGGGCTCAAAACGTCGCACAAATGATGAACCGTACTCTGCTCGTTGACGCACTCGTCCTCGATCAGGTTGTGAACTCCGTGAGCCATGGCGTACACCGCGTCAACTGTACAAAGGAACATATTCCACTTATTACATTCGACCCAACGTCTTTGTAGCTTCTCTGTCTCCGTTCTAGTTTCTATCTTCACTTTATGCTACAGCGAATATTTTGAGGAACGCATTTCGTCGCTGTATGCGTATGTACAGAGTAATATGTACTACGGTACATGGAGGAATCGGTATGCATTACATAAGCGGTTCTCGACGTCTCGTCGGAGTCGGATATCAAATTTCGTAAGGACCGTGAGGGAGGCGAGAGAGAGATCGTCGCGATATGAGAGTATCTCGCGTTGGTCGTTGTAAATTCGTGGTATGACGTAAGGAAGTGCGAACGGCGAGGACACAGAAGGGTAAACGAGAGCAGCAACCGAGGGGATCGCGGAGGGGTCGTCCTCTCTACCCTTGTTCGGAGTATTTTCTCATAGCCTCGGGTGAGAAAACCGAAAGATAGATGAACGTAACGTTATAGAGATACGCGCGTCAGTTTCGTTCTCCTTGTCCTGGAAGCTTTCCAATAGAATGAAAACGTGTTAGTCTTTTTTTTTTTTAATACTCTTTCTTACAGAAAATCGTACCTTCGTGGTGTTCTACGCTAACGCGGTTAGCGCAGGATGCGCGCGACAATGTTGAGTCACCTCGTCTACTGTGGCGGGCGACACACAGAGCGTAATAATAGAAATTTCATTTTGGCGCAAGGTTCCGAAGATTGGACGTTTGGCTTGATTCGCGTTGTATCTCGGTTGTCCCACGTTCATTTTCGGTGTTTTCTTTTTTCCGGACAATAATACTGTTGCGCAAAAGAGAGGAAAAAACGATCTTGCGTGGTTTGGGTTTTGTGGAATCCCGGTCCGTCGACAGGATAGGAGAAGAGAAATGACGATACTCGGACGAAGACGTGGTAGCTCCTTTGCCCCATCGGGAGAACTGCTCCGTTGCGTGGTTTATTTATTTTCGACATCGTTGTTGGATTCCCGTGAGCAAAACGTAGAAAATTCCTTCCGAACACGCGAGCTCGCCAGAGCCATTTTATTCGCGAGATACCAATTGGGGAAAATCGTGCGCGATAATCTTTGCTATTTGTCGCTGTTGGTTCTCGAGATCGCACAAGATTCTTCGGCTTAATTATATCACAAACTCACCGACAAAGGGTACGAGACCTTCCTGATCGTATTCGTTTAGTTCCTCATCGCCGGTGCAACGTTTCATTCCCGGTTTAACGTTTGGACCGAAGCTGCATTTGTGATGCTGCGACCAGAATTCACGAAACCACACGTTCCGACAATTCACCATTTTACCGGACTGCACCGGATGAGGCACGTTTCTCTCGGTCTGTCTGTTGCACTCGTCGGCCATACGTGGTCGCAAGCTCTTGTAGTACGTGTCGAAATCTGGAAATAATAAAAAGCCATAAAGTCATCGTAACTCGCATAAAATTGACGCGCAAATGCATGAATAGTTTTTCCTCAACCAATGCAAACCGTGTGTTGCGAATACTGTATATACAATGGTTCATTATTCTCATGACATATGGAGAATCAGATTTTTTTTTTCGTTAAATAAAAGCTGGTGACCGCGGCGAGAAAAGCTAAATCCTTGGGAGCCACAGTGGATGCTTCAAAAATCAATCCTCACGTTGCGCATACCGTTACAGCGCATCTATCCAGGTGCACTTGGCTACTTAAAGCCTCGTTCGTGAATCCTGCAGCTAGCATAAATTCGGCACACATATATATATCACTCGATAGCTTCGAAGTTTCTCGCAAAAACGCGATTCCACTCAGGCCGACGACTTTTCTCCGATAAGAACCCGCGCGGCGACGGGCCGAGCCGAGAGAACTTCATCGCACTCACCGGTTCATCGAGTGAATGCTCCAACAGCAATTTCCTCAAAGTTGCACATTTAATTATCGGAAACGCAAAAGGGGTATTCGGTTCGAAAGGTCCGAGGAATAATTTTCCATTGATAGCATTGAAAATCGTTCGGTTCTCCGGCGTCAATCGAGAATTCTCACGAACGAGGGGCGAGCGATTATCGCCGAATAGAGATGAAAACGATTGCTGGAAATCACGACTATTCCGTAGGAAATTTCTAATAGACGAATTTACGTCGCGGATTTATTGATCCCGGGGTCTTAGAAATTGATGATACGCGAGAAGGGCACTCTCGGCATAGCGGGAAGGTTTCATTCCCTCTTTTTTTTTCCCCTCCCACATGCTCCCGAGACGAGCGCCGACGATGTTTCCCTTCGAAAAGTGTTTCTTACAGCGTTCCAAGATTAATTGAACGGCGTCAATGGAAGATCTATCAAGCTGGGGAAGGCGAGCGCCCAATACAGTTTTCTCTGTTAGAGTATGACCGTGCTGCTGAGAGAGAAGCGAGGCTTTGAAAACTTTCCTAGAATGAAAATTCTCTACACCCGTTAGGAGGGGAGGTGTTAGAGACTTTTCACGAGAAGCGACGAGAATACCTTCGCGGATCATTGCGCTTCGGTGGCGAACATTGGCATGTATAACGGCCCGACGCGATTGGCACGCCTCGAGAATTCCTATTGAGCCGAACAACAAACTTACCGAACAATACTATAAGCGCATTACATACACCGCTATAAAGTATCAATTTACACAGGTTCTGTAAGATATTTTTCTACGCTGATAAAAGTTTTTCGATAGTAAGTCGGATATTGAATATACGCCTCGGCGATTTTGAGACTACAACGATGACTCTAATTTACGACGAAGAGAAGAATGACCATGTCATAGATTATTCAAATTCTTTTTTTCTCTCTCTTTTCCGAATGGGATATGAATTGAATAATAAAAATTCACTCGAGCGAGGAAGATACGATGGAGATTCGCTCATCGAATCTATGACCTCGATCTCGAAAGGGCTCGGTGAATTAATCGCGCGAAATTCGCGCTCCAATTTTTTCCGTATCCCATAATTTTGCATATTTATTAGGAAAAAAATACGATGAGTTTCGATTCATCATCGTTATATGCTTGAAATTTTGTTTCTCCTTTTTATATTTTGACAAAATCGGAAAAGTAAAATAACGAAATTAAATATGAATGGCTTCGTATGAATTGTTCAGTGGAGCCGAGAGAGCCAAACCGCAGCGGAACTCCGATCTCTGGCTTCGTTAACGGCTGTAATTGTAACCATGCGATAGATGTTGAAAGTTTTCTCGATAAATTACCGATTTCCCGGAAGGCGCGCGTACCGTTTTCGAACTTTCGGTATATTGTGTGCCATAAGGTAAAAGTACCAATGGCGGGACACTTAACACAGTAGACCCAGTCCCTGGACACACGTGTAAAAGTATATTTACATCTCTCTTGCACGCACGCTTTGTCCCGACATTGGGGCTTGTCCTGCCATTGGTACGTTTACCTTACACGTTTGGACGGCAAAGGTTCTTCTGCACATCCACCGATATACTCAAGGCCTTTCCGTTTACTCGACGAGCTCGACTCGAGGAGAAATAAACAGTATACAATTCGAACAGATGGACGAAAACAGCGCGCATAGCAGTTGCGATCTTACTGAGAATCGAGAAGTTTTGACGAACTTCGAAGAGACCCGTTGCTACATTGTATTACAGAAACTCGCTTCTCCTTACCTTCAAGGGCGTTACGGTATGGCAAGATAGTTATAGCACCCTCGGCAGCAGATTCCTGATCTCTCACGGGATGAACTTTGGCACCCCAAGAATCGCTTCCGACCCACATGAAGTGGCCAGTCCGGTTGGCTCTCACCGTGGCTTGAAGGAGTTTCCTGTAATACGAGAAGCTTTTGTTAGCTTATTTGTTGACAAAGCGTTACAGACTAGGAAGACCACGGAAAGATCCCGACGCCGCGAAAGGTCTTGCGTCTCGAGTTCGCCCTGTGGATCTTCGTGGTACGATATAGCCACAATGGCACGCCGTGATATGTGTCGCTCTAAGCTAGCCTGAAACTTAGCTGTAATTTGAATTAGTACAATCAGAGGGTAAAGCCCGCCGGTCAAGCTTATACAGAGATTAGACGCTCGCTCAGATTACATGTCCGCGATACCGCAGCCTAACGCCATCCGAGTTGGTCTTGGTAATATGACTGTAGTTTAGTAGAGCCATAAGTCGTTTCGGTGTTGGGATTGTGGGGTATCAGACGGAGATTCAAGAGCAACGAACGTGGCAACGCGTGTTGCAAGCTCCCACGGGAATGCCCATATGTCGTCGGTTATACATTATTTACTCGCATCTGGAGGGCAAATGGGACTACGAGATTCCATCTTCTTGTTCGTGAATTACAGAACTCTGGATTTCCAGGTAGGCAACATACATCAACACCGAGGACGATAATATTGACTCGAAATTTTCAACACACATACGAGAGCCATACCTATGTTTGCGATTTCGCAAAACTGTTTGGGCAATAATCGATTGTTATCTTACGATTGAAGCAACGAAGTAATCCAGGGATTTTGCGTGATCTGAGTATACTTATCAACAGCACTGGGGGCTTTTGAGTGCTGAACGGCCATACATCTTTTTCAAAGTTCTCTTCCAATAGCGGTAAATCAATCTGCAATCTCATATTCCTTTTACTCTTAGCGATGGCCATGTTATTTGAATTTATACTATATTCATGGAAAAATTGCTAAAAAGTTGTATCGCAGTTGAATTTGGAAAATTACAGGTAGAGAATAATTCTCCACGTTAGAGTTAACGGATTTTTATCACGACGGTATAACGCAATGCTCGGAGTAGGTAAATCCAGACGGCTTATCTTTGGATCCATAATTCGCGTTCGGCGGATGAACTTGGACGCTTTTGTGCGAGTTGAGCTATTGTGAAAAAGTCGTGAATCGAGAAGGGCGCAAGGGTGACGTTCCGTGACGAAATTGCGTACCTTCCATTACGGCAAGTGCAAGTTTGTGTGAGAGTGTCGGGGATGAAGATTTTTCTCTGCTGGGATAAAATAGTTCAGCGATGGATCGAAGTGGCGAGACGGAAAGAGAGCGACAAAGTGCAGGATGCTCTCCGTCGCATCGCGCAAAGACAAAGTGACGTCGGAAGAAAACCGAAAATCCCCTGGTAATAGAGTTTTTCCGTGTCTTGTTCGTCTCTCGAATGTCCTACCGCGTGTGTATCTTTGTGTGCGTGCGTGTGTATACGAAGGAACGTACAACTATACATCAAGCAAACTCGATTGATGCGCCGCACTGAATTTTTCATCGGAACGATCTCGCCAGCCATAGTGGCCTCCGTGTCCCTTCAGACGAAAGACACCAGTTCGTTCAATAACTTAGTGATGACTACAACAAAGTTCGAGCAGCGGGAAGATGAGATAGACAGATGGAGTTAAAAAAGAACATTATCAACGTCTATCGTAGAGAGAGACCCTATGCTCCGAAATCGATTCGCGAAGTGACTCCGGTTATAGGATAATTAAAGCTTTAATGATCAATTTAACTTAAGTGTAGAGCAAGAATAAGAGGGAGCTCCTATACCCGCGATCTATATACATATTAAAACACTACTATCATTCGACATTTCCAATAGCGAGGCGATGGAAGCCGATGCGGCGCCGTCTCGTTTGTCTATCTTGTTACTGATAATTGGTGTATCCCGTGGATCGGCGATGGCAAACCACCGGTGGTTCAGTTCCGGTACGACAAACCCGAGGGTTTGTTCTCTCTGTAACCCCACCCCGACTGCGTCCGACCTGTTTTTTCGCGAGGTGATATTCATCTCCGATATTTTCTTTACAGAATATCCGTCGATGGGGAAACAGAAGAAAAAAAAGCATAACAATACGAGTGGAAAATACAGCGTCGAATGACGAAGGGCTGAAGCTAATGGAAGCGAAACTACGTGTATCGACACTGGCACGTTGCGCACACGTTTACAGTGTTAACTCATTTTTCTCTTTGTCATCGAACCTATATATACAGAGAAGGCCCATACCATCTCGCTCGCATTGTATTTGCCCGAACGATTTGCCGAATGATGGATTCAATCACGAATCTATCCAATCGCAAACACGGAATCTCGCCCGCAATACCGCCGACGGCCATTGACGCACATTTTAATTAAGTCTCGCTCACCCCTGCAATACATTGGATCTGTTCCTCGTGTGTAACTCACGTCCCTCATACGCTCGTTCTCTCCTTCAACAGTACCCTTCACCGAGCATATTGCGTTCGTGTGTTTCTATCTCTACCATCGATTATACACGTCCGTGAGCGCGTTTGTGAAGCATGCCCAGCTTTAACTCTGGCAGCCGGATCGTTCGTAACTAGAGAAAAAGCGATAATCTGTAGCAGGAAGCGGAATCCTCCGGACATGCTCGCCCGGAGACTCTGAGACTTCTCTATGTAGTTTCTACAGCCGTCCTCCCTTTTCGTTCTCTTACGTTCTTTCATACTGTATACAATATATACTATATACCATATATCTATGTGGTGCCCGGTCCTCATGCGATACTCGCTCACTGTTTTGTGGCGATAAATAACAAGAGCTGGAAGCGCCCCTGCCGATGTCGCTAGTGGAAAACAGCGCGCTCGGTGACCCTTGAAAACGTGCGAACCAGCGATGAGGCTCAAGTCGATTTGATAACTGGTTTCACATTGTTTCTGCCTCAATGAAACGACTTTCTTTTTTTTCGTCTTCTCGATATTGTTCGATGATAAATCGGCGGACATGGCACTCCATCAAGTTATGCAGGTTTCACTTTTTTTTTCATTGAACTCTTATTTTATTTTGGCGCTCGTCGGTCAATTTGATTATTGGTTAATTTCTGTCTGCATTTTGTCGATGCGAGGGTAAATTTATTGCCGTTGCTCAGAGGCATTGAAACAGAGAGGGAGTTAATGAATCGAAACTATCGTCAGCTCGGTTGCTTACGAAGCGTGGGTGTATACACATGTCTCGCATGTTCGTTATATTTGGGTATTGTGTTTCCGCATGATATACAATCGTTGCATGGATCTGGGCTGGCAAGCGGCCACGTACCGGCGCCTGATCAACACCGACCGCATTCACTAGCGACTCCGCTCCATGGCTCTACGGATGTCTATGACCGACTGAGAGAAGATCCCCCGGCGGGCTGCACGGACCGCGCAGTGATGGAGTCTGAGAGGTATCGAATAATGTCACTATTATATTCGCTCGCCGTTGAAATTGAATTCTATCGATCGATAAACCCTGGCTTCTCGCGAATCAAGATCGCGGTGTGCTACGGATGTATTTTCTCTCGGTGCGAGAGCACGGTCCGTGTATATCTGACCATCCATGCGGTTACTTCTGTGATTGAAAAGAGATTTCGAGCTTTTCAGGATTACCGGGGACACGGTTACTTATGCAGTAATAGCGGCATTGGAAGTTTAATATTTTTCCGATGGGAATCCGCTGTCAACATCGTACGTATTTTCACATCGATCGGAAGGTGTAAATTCTGGGAAGGGATTGAATGTGAAACGCGAGCGTGGAACGTATTTTTGTGAATCTTTTATGAGGTATCACAGTTTTGCGAAACTTATGAGGGTTTAAGGTGTTCCCCGTATTGTAAACTCCGGCAGGGTCGGAGCGTCGGAGCACATTGCCTTAAATCATTTCTTCTTTCCGTTCCGGATATTAAATCAGAAAAAAATACATCGGGCCGAGCTCCGAAATGGCGAATAAATCAACTCTGTCGCTTGACCCTGTTTGTGGAAAATTTCACGACTATCAATATTTTTCGCGTTGCCATATCTTTATTTGTCGACTAAATATCGCGCTAATCGAAACAACTATCGTACTCGGCGGACAAAAAAGAATATAAAGATCCCGGCGAAGAAGTACGATATTTTTTTCGTGTGAAAAAAATAGAATAAAATGCGCTCGTTGCTGAAGTGAAGTGAGGCATTGACTATTCTTGAATAACAACTTTTAGCACTTACGGCGTTATTCATGCATCTCATAAGCAGTTTCCGATTTCGGCTTCCCGGTATAAATTATACATACCATTCCGGGTGAAATACTACATATTTATTCTAGATTCTGTCCAGACTTGATCGAAGACCACGCAAATAGCCATAAATTTAATATTCCCAGTAAACATTTTCTCCGGACGTCGAATTCTCAGCTTTGCGTGAATTATCGAGGTACTCAACAGGTGGTTTTTTTTCCTTGCCAGAGTCTGTTACATTACACTCCGGAAACGTTAATGCGATGCAATAAAATTCCGGGAAGCCTTTTGCGGTCAAAGGTTAAGAGAATATTAGCGAAGATTTATGTTAATCGTTCGGCAAATTGATCCGCTGGGGTTTGGCCTCGAATAGGGTTTGGCCAACGAACAATAAGGCTCGGCGATGGCGATCGATTGATACCGATAATTAACGAAAAAATATATGGGCATAGTTCTGTACTTAATACGCGTTCGAGCACCTATCAATACCAAGTAAGAAAAAATTGCGTTACTCGTCTGTTAGCATTAATTACGTAATGCTGACGGAAGAGTTGCATTGCGACAAATTATCACCGGTATTATCATGATTGTTTGAGCGTGATTCTTCGAAGATTCGATACCCGAGGTAGCGAATGTACGAGGAAGAATCCCTTCGGCGATAAAAGGTCGTCGGCGTGTCTTCTTTGGCGAGCTTCCAAAAGCCACCCCTTCCGCTGGCACATCCGTCGAAAGTTACGTGTGCCAACCGAGACCGCAGATTCGCAGTCATGTTCGATTCATCAATTCGTCAAATTCATCAATTTTTCATGACGTTCGTTGTCGCGCGTCAATATTTTTTCTTTCACTGCGCTCATTGTGCGCGTTTCCCGGGCCGGGTAAAATTCGCCAGTCGTGAAAATAAATTGAAAGAAATGGAGAAAAAAGAATTGAACTTGGAACGTGACGGGACAGAATTATTATCGAACATCTGTAAGAGGATCGGTATGTAAGCCGAGTTCGAAATGATGTAGGTTGAACTTGACGTTGATAATGCCTTCGGTAAGGAAAGAGAGTATAAGCCGGCGCCGCCGTATATCTTTTGCGCTTCATTATTGATCGGGCGCGCGAACCTTTACTACTAATAACATATACTTCATCCATGAAATTCTCATCGTCGGATTATTGGGAACCTACGTAGATACGGTTATTATGCTCTCGACATAGAATATTGTTCACCGTTCGTCCCTTACAGTCTGTTAAAAATATAAAATATGCTTTTACCGAAGAAGAAAGTTTGACACGGATGATGAAGCTCTTGTTGACCGGAGCTTTTTACAATTTATAATTAAGCACATTGCTGGAAAACAACGGAGCGCGTGTCAGTCATCCGTCTCGCTTTCTCTTTCTTGTACTTTCTTGTACTAAATTCATCCCGTAGCTACTGCAACTTTGAATTCGTTGTCCGGAGACGAAAACTCCAGTTTATTTGTTTTGTCCTCGACGCTCTTCCTCCGCTTTCACGAGGGCGATAAGAACTTCCTAATTGTAAGTACGTTCAGCCATATTGCGGATGACGTGAAAATTTGTTTCTCCAACAGGAGCAGCAGTCGCAGCACCTGTGGATGGCTTTTTGTCTTCTGGAGCCCGCGCGGGGTCGAGAGTATATACACATTTTTCAGGGCTGAGTCGGATGGAATGAGAGACGGATTTACATTGCTTGTTCATTATTCAAGGTTCGTTCGTTGGTTAAGTGTAGATCTCGACGAATCAACGGACCGAATAACGCGAAGAGTTTCGGGAGGCAAAGTATATAGAAACGAGACGAGAGAGAGAACGCGCGAGGTGGAATCATCCGGGTTTCTCCCTCGAGAATTTTAGCAGTCAAACGAAAGAATCAAAAGACTCCAGAATATGCAAATCTACTGTATAACAAGATAATGGGTATAAATATTCAACTGAAGGACTTGATACAATATTCCTCACCTCACGTTGTCTTCGTCGACGAATAGAATAACACCTCTGGCGTTGTGCTTTGCTCCGAGCCTCTCGACTATGCGATCGAAATCCTCGGTTTTAGAGTTTCTCAAGATTTTCTCGCTGACCGCAACGCATATATTATGCTCCGACGATAAAGCGATGAAGCTCGCGATACCCTGCAACGGAAATTTGGCAGTTTAAAAAACAATATAGATCTATGAAATTTTTCGACGCCAATGAGAAATCAGTAAGTACTATTGTTGGAATATTGAATACCGCAATAGAGAGAACGAAGAACAAAACGAAGCGAAGAAAGTAAAAGACAAATATGTTTTTCGCAGGTTTCGCCAAATTGGAACGCTTTGTAAACGTCTCATCGTTGTCAGTAATGACGAGACCTTCGATATATCTTATGAAACACATCGCCCGTGTCTACATTCATTCCCGCGATGGTCTACAATAGTCCCTTTGGCAATTTCGATACGGCAACGCGAACGTGAATTCGCCCTCGTCCGTCTTGTGTCTCTTCTGAGATATGAACCCCCTTATAGTAGAGGAATGTGATCGATTGCCTGTCGATGCTCCACTTGATGTATGAAGTTCAAGATTCGCGCGAATAAAAAGTTGCGAATACGAAATGTGCGAAGCTTGCTCTGTTTTTACCTTTTCGTACGCAATCTTGGGTTGAACGTTGAACATATCGTTCCGACCGAGCGCAATGACAATTCGCTTGAATTGTCGGTGACATTATTACTTGATTTGTAGTTGACATGATTAGCGACGCCGATCTTTAATCGTAATAACATGATGCGTTCGTGCCACCTTTCAGCCAAAAGCCTAACGGTAATACGGCCAATGGAAGGTGAAATGTGTCGCTATGAAATCGAGTATGAAATAGTAACTTCCACGCTTGATATTCGTCCTGTATATCTGATGATTCTACAAGCCCCGCATGTTCCAAACCCGAGTTTATGCATAGTTACTTATGCCGTTGGTGATTATGATTTTCGCGGTCCATTGGCTCTCTCCATGTGCGAGGAGATAGGTGCGCCGATCGATAACCGGCAGCCCTGGCTAGATGACCGACCGAACTGAACGAGAACCTTTCGGATGAATGCCGAATAGAGACGGACGACCGCGCGCCGACTCGTAACGAAATTCTGAAATTGACGAAGAGTCATAAAACGGCTTCCATCCCGCGGCCCGATGCGATTCTATGTGGCTCGTAAACCCGAGCACAGACACCGACGTGCATATACGATCTCGACGATTATACGAATCCGAACAAAACAAAAGCCCTCTACGAGGACACGCTCTTTCGTTTGTGCCCTTTTTTTTACTATTGTTTTTTTGTGCGGTAGACGAGAAGCGAATATCTTTATAGCCATTGTTATGATCGCGAAAATGTTCTCTTCGGTGTCTCTTGATGTTAGGTGCTCGATCCTCGAGATTCTCAGTCGTCGGACTATCGGAAAGTTTGAGCCGTATTTAGGGAGAGAACAAGGAGGAAAGACGATTCGTGATCTGGAAGCCCAATGCCTTCTAGCGCGAAGTGTTGTCCCGCGGAACTTTGCCGGTATTGTTATTCTCCCATGGGGGGAAAAGAGGAGTTAACGCTATCGGGGATCTGTCATTTGTCGTTTAAGACTGAAACTACCATCGGAAATACGTCGCATTCGACATTGATAACTTTTTGACGATAGAATAGAACTCTTGCTGTGGACGTACAACTTGCGTTTCAATGGCAAAGTAAGTAAGGTGGACGCGAATCTTCAAGAGGAATAAGCATCATACTGTTTTCAATACTAATAAAGGTCTCGGTGAGGAAAAGTTATCTCATAATGTAGTGATACAAAAGTTATATATTTGCCTTGAAGCAAGTTGCACGGTATCCTCGTGGTACACAGACATACGTAGACGAATTGAAGTTACCTTTTCGCCGTAATCACCCTCAACGGCTACCGTGGAAACGTATTTCCAGCCGAGCTGGCGTATGACCTCGACCATCGCCTGTGCCTGGAAATTATCTGGGGGCACGACTCTGCTGAAATACTCGAAGCGACTCTTCTCTGAGAGCTCGGTGCTCGTCGATGCGTAACTCAACTGGGGAATCTGAAATAAACCACGAAGATGAGAACACTTGACACTTCCCTCGAAAATTGCATTAAACAGAAAGCTCGGCGTCTATATGCACGCTCACTTTTGGTAACGCATATCGTCGGGCTCGCAAGTTAATGAACACGAGTGCGCCAGTATGTGACAAGACGACAGCGAAAAGTTTCACTCCGGAGCAATTTATCAATTACCACATGTGAAATTATTTGATGACTTTTGTCCCCGATGTACCGATTCCACAGAAACACGGAAGAAGCACGAAATGTTCGTTCCTTTTACTCAACATATGTATTTCATTAAATGAGAACTTAAATTAAATTAATGTAATTGATGTTAAAATTTCCGTCAGATACATGCAACTGATGTTTTTTCATGGTCCAGATTCTTTATCAAATTAAAAATCGTCCCGAAAAAAGACCGCGATATTTTCATTTTTTTAAATAAACGTTGCGCAAGGAAACCTGTGGCATATCTTTCAGTTTCTTCGCTGACGGTGCTTTCAAATTATGGACATACGAGTTTGATAAAAACACGCGCATGCATGCGTTAAAATTTTTTTGTGAATATCATAATAAGACATTTTAAATAATTGAAAACGACAAGTTTTGAAGAGTGGCAAAAAATTAGAACTTTTCTCAAAAAGCTAATGGCCCTTCCAAAGTACAATCCCGATTTCGATACCGAACCTAGAACTACTAAAGATATTGTCAAATTCGATTTTCGTGAGCACATCCGAATGTATTCACTCTGTTTAAAAAAATATAAAACTACCGTTGAGTTGGATTCAATGTTCAGTTAGAGTGAGGCAAAAATATGTGTCATATTCGAGGGATTACTTGATAAAACTCAACATGTTCATGGAAGTGCTCGCAGGGAAAATCGCGATTATATCTAGTTCTAATATATATATATATTTCTCTTCTATATATATGTATATTCCAAAAGATATCACCGCGGCCGAGTTCATCCTAGCCTGAACTTTTCTAAGACCCCTCTGGGCTCGAAATATTTTAAGCCATCTTATTGGGGTTGGGGCAGCCGGAATTTTCGAAGTCCCTTCTGTGAACAGAAGGGGAAGAGGAAGGAGCGATGAGGAAGGGAATATATAATCCGTATATCAATGATAGGGAGTGTTAATATTAGTTTCAGGCTTACACGTTAACTTACAATATTCACCACGGCAGTGGTGAGGGCTTTTTGTCAGAGTTTCTAGATAAGTAAGGTCAAGACATGCTCATGGTTTGCCCACGGAAATAACATGCAACTGGAACACACGGGTTCCGACCTCCCATTTCTAGGGGCCTTCCTTTTTGTAATATAGAAAATGTAACGTGAGCGCGCCTAGCGCGCGAGCCTTAGGAACCCTTAGTGTATACATGTATATCATCTGGGGCCGGTCGAATAACACTAGTTCTCAGTATAACTCGGGTTGGAGCGTAATCACAGTTTGTATCTGACAGGAGAATCATCCCTCAACTCTCGATGGTGGTTGACCGAGAGAACAGTAGCCGCATCCAAGAATTGGTTTGCCCATGACCGCAAGCCCAACCGGAAGAAAATCGCCCCTTGCTCGCTTAACTCCGTATCATCGACCACATAGCTGCAATGTCGTTGGACGACCATTATCACTCTTGCAACGCAACTGGGTTTACACCCACAGCAGTATGCACGGCAATAAATACAAATACACATCCTTTCCATTGCCGATTACGGAATCTCCACGAATTTATACAGCATCACGTTTCACTGAGTCGTTCGTTACTGCGGTGGAACCGTTTAGTCGCCAGCAGAAGCTTCCCTCGATGCAGCTGCACACATTTATACGTGCAATTGTAGTACCCAACAACCGGAGTTTGCGAGGCCAATGAGCGAATCGAGTTTTCCACCGATCATTAAGTTCCCCGCGTTGCTACTTTCAATATAAAATTATTCCCGCTGAACACGCTCGAAAGTTAATAAAGTTAAATGTTTCTCGCGGTTGCTCACCGTTTATTACGCGGCATGGCGAGTTTCCGAGCTTGCTCTTCCGTCTCTTTGTTTCCATTTTCACAACTGTTAACGAGGCGGCGTGTCGTCCAAGAGCCATTTAAATTTATTCGATTAGTTTCTCATGAATACGAGATAAAAGTTTCATCGTTGTTTTGTTGTAAATAAAAATAATCCATTGTGAAATACGTAACGAACGAAATTGTTTCTCTTTTGTTGTCATTTCAAAGTGTTTCTCGATATGTTTCCGCATGGTCTTATAAGCAAGCATGACAGTACTATGGGTAGTAAGCATATCCGACAAGTTTGTTCATCCAAATCGATACATTGAGCGAACGTCTGGTAGTGTGGAAAGTGCATATAGCAGTTACAGTAGGGGAATGAAGAGAAAGGAGAGTGAGGGGGCTGTAGGTAGCAGTCGGAATGGACCGAGTGAATTTGGAACGGAGGCTAGTCGAGTCCCAGCCAAAAAGCGCATCGTTGCTCTACTCCTGCTGTTGTTGCTGCTTCTATTGCTCGTGGATACTATCAGTGCATTGACGGTGTCCGTTGCTTTGCAGCAAAGAGCACGAAGCCAGGGCTTTCTGTAGCAAACGAACTGTATTGCGCCGCATCTCGTATACCCCGCTCTCTGCCCCTTTGGAAAATCGTTTCTCCCTGGCTAAACTTGTTTACTCGACGAACTCGAGAAACGAAATAGAAAACTCACCGGAGAGTGTATCGCATTTTACAGTCGTTCTCCTTTTTTTTACCTTCCTTCGCTCTTTCTATGTTATAAAACTATCGTCTAGTCTGCAGACTCGAGGAATTTTTCTCACGCTGTTGAACTGGTCGCGCAGGTAATATACAGAGAAAAAAGAACAAGCGGCGCACGATTGGTAGTAGAAAATCAAGGACATGTTTGAATGTACATGCCATAAGTACAACGAGCGAGTTAAGTACTTTCAAAGTTACATTCCTTAATTAACTAAGATGTAGTTCACCAGTATTGGTCGACTGGTGGCCTGTAACTGGCTATTTGTGTATTTTCAGGGACCGAGAAACTGCTCTGATTCCCGCCGAGTAAGCAACACCTCCGAGTATGCTCCTGCTACGTCTCGTACTTCTTCGCGAATTTCCCGATGGGAAATTTCCGAAACAAGGCGAGACGTAACTCTTCGTAGAAATAGCGCATCGCTGAGCTCATCCGGGGTGTGATTTCACACCGTAGCTGCACTCATGCGATGCGCTGCAGAAACGTATCCGGTCATATATTTTTTCATTGTAACTCGCAAAGATACGAAGATCCGCGAGGTATGAAGTTTCCGGCATGTGCAGCGATCACAAGATCTACAGGATCGCCGATGTTGATTCTGCGAGGTTGTCTTCTCGTGCGCCCTTCGGAGGAACGCGAAGATTCTCGCAAGACCGAGTAGAAGTCAACGTCTAGATAGCAACGATCAAAGATACATCGGTCTAGAGGTCTCTGCAATATCGTGTCACATAGGTCAGTAAATCTCCGATAGTTAACACCCGGTACTGCTACAAAGATATTAGCCATAGGATCGGGAACGTGGCTTTGCGAGATCGTTCGACGGTGTTTTAATTCAATTCTAATCATTAGAAGTGAATCCTATAGAACTATAAAGACTCTGCAGAGGCCCTAGTGCATTCTGAACATTGTAGTGTGCAGTTGACCCCTGTAATCCTTTCATATTCCATAGGCTCTCTCAATTTTCGATCATTGAACAGCTTCAGATTCGTTCAATATATCTCCATGTTCTTGTTCTGCCAGAATACTTAATTCTTTTTATTTCGAGATTCTTCACCCTTTCAAAATTCCGAAAACCGGAAGCGTCTAGGCGCGGAGCAATCTGTCCACAGTTAAAATGAATTGTGCGTTTCTCGCAGAGATTTGCTCGCGGCGAATAAGAACGAGCAGAACTCTATCTCCCGCGCACCCAACACTCCGGCGCGATATGGTTTTGCTGCTTCTCAAGTAGATTAAATACGAGTATGTGTATCCTACTAAGTCACTCACGGGTAGAAAGCACGAGACTACACTTGTTGACTGTCGCGGAAAGAGCAGCAGTAAAAACGCTGTGATGGAACTTGTTTGCATGAGCCAACAACAAAAGGCATACGAGTCTCGGAAACAGTGATAACTTTCCCGACCGCTATTTTAAACGCGGTTATGAAAATTGCACTTGGAGAAAAAAAAACGGAAAGTCCTCTCGGTATGCTATTCCAGGTACTTTCCTTTGTTTTTATTTCTATACAGCCGTAACACCGCGAAAGCATTTCTCGATGTTTCGAGGATTTCGCAAGCAACGCCGGTACATGAAGAGCTCACTTCGCTTACGGCAAACGCCCAACGTGGCGTCTGAAAAGTAACATGCTTTTACTACTCTCCACTGTACGAGAAGTAGCAATTAACCGGTTTTTTTAGTTTCATCGTCGTTTTCAAGTACTCCAACGCCTCGTACTTCACGTTTTTAACATGAATTTTCCTTCACGAAACGAAAACAGCGATGGAACACGCCGAGCGCATCTAAACTGAACGTTCATTTTCGTTTCTATGGCCTCGCTCGGTTGTTTTTTATTCGTTCGCGTTCGCTCAGCGTAACAAAATTGATGTGGATTCAGTGCCCCAATCCCGCGATATACACGAGAGCAAAATACCTGCGAATTTTACGCGTGGAATGCGTTAATTATAATACTGTATTGATTCGGATGCCACTCGATTCGACAATACGCTTTTTCCCTCAGAAAAAAGTTCGTAATATGAAAACGCAGTGGGCTTTTCATATTTTCCATTGCCTCTATATTCGACGAACGTAGAAACATGCATGATACGAAAAAAAGACATTTGCGAAACAGCGAACATAAATTTTAGTTTCGACTCCGAGAAAAAAAATATGACACTACCTTTCAAACGATTTTCCGCGGACTATCTCTAGAACGATTCAATCTAATTTGTTGTAAGCTTTGTGAATACCGTCGCGGATTTTATTATCTACGAAAGAGGAGAGAATTGCGCGTTCTGGAAATTTCACGAGCATCCGCTTAGAATGCGGGACGCAGGAGAACCTGATTTTCCGAGAACAAGTCTAATGAGATTCGACATTCACCGGAATTCGTTTTTCGTCATAATATTATACACATCGAGGCAATGCGCACGAGTGAATAGAGCTACGTGTGCGGCACGATGAAGAATCCAAAACGAGAACGTTGCCGAAAGCTTGAAGCTCTCGGTAGCCCCCGTCGACGAGTCAATGCAATATCAAAGAGGATGAACACAATTCGCTCGAGGTCGCGTGGGCGAGGATACGCGAGTAGTAACCTCAGCAGGAATCAAACGACTTCCAAATGAAATATCGCGAAGCCCACAGCCTTTTTCGCTCCTTTTCCTTCTATCTATAAACTCCCAACTACCGATGTTTCCGTTTGACTTTACGATCTTGCCACGCTCACCGTGCACCGTTCATCCCTGGATATCCACTTTTACGATACGGGGAATGTCGATTTTTAACCTCTGCCAGTCGACTCAATATTTATTGTATCGGCTTTTATTTTTATTTTTTCTTTCGATATCGCCGATCCAATACGACTGCGGATGCACGCGATATGTCGTACCGGGCAGTGTGCAATTTAGCGATTTTGCCATCCTTTGCGAATTTCTCAATGCGCTTGAGAAAATGTCAAAGAATATCGCGCTGTCGTTATCGATGAGCCGATATATTCGATGAAACGCGGAGGAAGTCAAGACTTTTTTTTTCGTTGTGCTGGGTTACAGAAACCCGCGACGAGAGAGCCACTTCGAAGAGCCTTGTAAGCCTTGTAAGAACAGGCCACTCGAGTGCTGATGATTCTATCGATATAGATATATTGGAAATATTGTGCGATCCACCGAAGACCGATAAACCACTTTCTGCAGTAACACGACGTATTCTCGGGTCTCCGGGCAAGCATACACGGCCCTTATGAGAGCATATTTACCCACTTCAACGTTGAATCTATATAAAGGGCTCCGTTCGCTTCCAGCTTCGCGACGATAATGCGATAGAACCATAGATACAATACTATACAAGATTAAAGATACGCGAGCGATACGTGGTACACGATACATTGCCGCATCAACGAGAGAAAACGTGGTCACTTATTTTTTTATCTCTTTTTTTTTCGTCTCGTACTCACGGGGGAAATATCTCTGCAATGTTGTCTCGAGAAGGCGCACGAAAACCGACGAAAAACCGTATCGACAGGCAAAGCTCTGCTCCGCGAGCGGCTTCTCGAGTTACGTGTTTCTTTTACGAAATTTCGTCAGGTCGGTATATGTATCGAAATTTCGTTACGCACGGTATCTCCAATGTTTCGCGAGACTTCGATGGGAAATCTCAAATGGCCGGAACGTGCTGTAGAACGTTTCTACGCTTTCCTCAATATCTCTCTCGTGGCGGCAAAGTCCTGATAGTTAATTAACCGATAGCCAGAATTGCTGGATAATGCATAACACGTTCGCGTCCGTATGGAACGGAATCTGTGTTCCCACGGTACCTCACGTAATCGTGAGTTAAATTGCTACCGGCTTCGATAACGCGCGGGGGTTTCCGCAGCGTCTATGTAACGCATTTCCTTCACCCGATCAATGTATAGTAGCAAGAAATTAGTAAATTTTTATTCCTTCAACGAGCGTTCTCTGTTGACATTGTCGGTCCGGTAGTGGTGAGAGTAATTTAAGGACCAAAGGATATGAAAAGCGATTTTGTTGACCGAAAGACCGGCACACACCACATTGACCGTTCAGCGAATCGATATCTCTCTTTAAGCCGACGTACAACGACGAGGTGCTGCGACGACTCTTCTCTATCTCTCTATCTATACTAATACTGTATACCTCTACGCCGGTCCAGCACACGGACCCGTTCACTTCATATCAATATTACCAGCTGCCGAATATGATATATGCATCTAACCGTATGGTATATAATATACTTGGACTACCGAATACGGTTCGCAAGCTACCCCCAGAGAGATTCATATAACCCGTGCATACGTGCTTCTACCTCGTCCTTTCTGCCTCTCGTGTGTCTATATGAGTTTTTATGTTAAAAAAAACAGGCTTATTCAAAACGTGCACGAGTGCCCGGTGTATACGCTAGAGATCCGAACGGATCGACATGGTTGGAAAACTTTGCCTTACTCGATTATCCCGGAAAATGTTCGACTATTTTACTCGACTTATATTTTATATTTTTTCAATGCTATTCTAATAAAACTCACCTTGAATAGACGAAGTATATTAGCGACCATTATCGAAACGACGCTGAACGAGGCGCCAATAACTCCGGTAACGGATTTGTGAGGAACGTAAAGAGGCGGTGCGCCATTATCGCATCTGTACTCGGACATATCCTGAAAAAAAGACAAATAAAACATTTGAGCACGGGTGAAATTATCATTTGTCGGAATTTTCAATAAACCGCAATTTACACGGGCAGCGCGCCATATGTGTTCGCGTAATTGGATGACGAGAGGCGAAATACCTTTAGCGCAGAATAAGCGTGGGAGCTTAGCAGAGAGAATGGGGTCGTCGGCCGAGCAGTAATTGCCGTCTGGCGAGAAACGGAACGGTTTCTGCATCGACAAAATTATTCTCAATTGCGGGGTTCACATTATGTTACGCAACATCGTGGATGATTGCGTTTGAGCTTTAAACTTGTGCTTCGTCATGTTGAATAATAAAGTTAATTTGCCGAAGAACGCCCGATCTCGCAGAAACGTTTCGAGTTGTCCCATAATTCGATAAAGAACGTTCCCCTCTGCGAGCTCTGTATCGAGGACTTACTCTTTTATACATCACTTTAGTGCGACGAGCGATCGAATAAATTTGCCGTGTCGACTTCAATGAAATAAATTCAATTGCTTCCCGATCTCTCTCTCTCTCTTTCTCTTCGCCTCTCCACTCTTTTACTACGCTTAAACTCTTCAACTGGCTCGCCTACCATGTACATTAGTCGATATATTACCATCGATAAATTTCAGGTACTCGAACGACGATGTAAAGGGCGCGCAATGTTTCGCGATTCGATACCAGCGATGGGACGAAAACAAACAGCCTCCGCGCGTCGCGTTGTGCGCCAGCTTGAAAACAGTTTTTTTACAGTTAACCGGCAATAATTCGTACACAATAGCCCGGTAGTCGTGTATACGTTTCAACGGGGTCTACTCTATGGAAATCCCAACGCGACCGTTGGTGGGATGACGCTGCGAGCTAATGCCATACTGTGCCTGTTACTCCGCGCTTCATACCGCTCGGGTCATAGACAATTCAATCCCTCCAGGAATCTGTGTCCCATCGCGCCGGCAATCCGCTTCGCCGCCGGGCACCCGTGTAGGTACCATAAACTTAATCCGGTTAATTATCCATGAAATAATTGGATGCGTTCAATGGCAAAACGCCGGAAATTATGCGCGTTCGGCCGTTGGAACATCGCGCCCGGTGGGGGTGGTCGAGCGAGAGAGAATAGCATAAAATATCATTCTGACGACCGATGCAGATTCATTAACGAGGGATTCGGAAAATCACCGCGAGACACTGGATATCACAGGTTTCAATAATAAATCTCGAATCAATTTTATGGCACAACATATATTGGATTAAAGTAGTTATTGCGATGCGGCGTGGTTATTCTGCCCGGTCTCCGATAATACAGACACATTGAAAAAAAATTGCAAACCCTCTTTCTCTTTACAGTTTCAATAGTAATTATGGAGTATGGATGAAAAAAAACCTTCCAATGCATTTCATATTTCCAGCATCGATACAATAGCTTGGGAAAAAAAATCCGGCATTTTGTTCATGCATTTGACTAATATAGAATATTTTTTTTGCAGAAACTTTTTTTTATGTTTACGGCTGGTGAAACGGTGGAGTTTACGTTTTTACTATATGATCCAATGGTTAACGCTACCAGCCACCGAGAAACATGAAAAAATAAAATCGTGACAACATTTCGAAAAAAAAAAGCATCAAAGTAAGTGCTCTTTCGATTCTGAAAGTGTGTGTTGCGAGCAAATATTTTTTTTTTCGCATTCTCGCCGGTCCTTTTTCACCCCATCTCATCCAACATGTCGTTCAATCAAACCCGCGATAGAATGGTGTCGCATAAATAGGCTACAGACTTAATGGATCGAGTTGGATGATGGTCCGTTCTCTCGCTCTCGACTACGCTGCGATTATAACAAACGAGTGGCGCAATATATTCGTATCCTCGAGCGCGATACTACGATATTACATTACCGCGCGCTTCCGCTATAACGTCTAATGTTGCACTACCTATTTATATTGCGTATATTATTCGCACTCATCGAGAAGAAAAATGATTCTCCGTCGCGCGGGAAGCCCGTCGAGTAGCGCCTGGCGATGAGGGTGATTTTGCGAGATGAAAAAGATTCAAGATTCAATTACATCCACGGAAAAATAACACGCTTCCGATCCACGGCCTAATTTCTCCCTTCGTTTATTTTGCCCGTCAGATCGGCTCTCGGTTACTAAACCACTGACAAACCTTCTCTGCTAACGCGGGATATATAACGAGATTCGAGACACGAGATGAAGTAGAAAACGGGGAATACACGAGAGAAAGACAAGGACAGGGGTATCTATATTCTTCGAGATCGAGTGGGAGCATTCCGCTTGGCTCGGTAGAATTCATTATTCTATCCCTCGCCTTCTCTCTGTGGATACACTTAGCGAGCGCGAGAGATCGAGGACCGCAACGTCGAGAGGTGAAGAACAAAAAAAAAGAAAAAGAGTTTTATCCGATATTTTACGAGACCTCGTGAGATCGCATTAGCTCTCATCCTCCTTCTGTCCTTCCACGATACGAAACTTTGCGTCACGGTTGTATAAGCAATAAGGACTCTGTGACTGACGTATCCCGTCTGGTAAGGAGAGATAAAAGGCAACGAAGTGGTACGCGCGCTACTCTTTCGGTTCTCCCGTTTTCTCGACTATAACGAAACGAGCCGTGAAGATTGATCTATCCATCATGGCTTCCGGAAATCCGGAAGCTTTTGTTTCGTCTGGTACGCTTTTAATCTCGACCGCGTAGCTTCGAAAACCCTACGCGCGAGCAGAACCAGTCTAATTTTCCGAGACGTCAGGATGGGAGCGGCGCTCACTTGACGTTGCCCCGCAGGTGTCTGAGGCTGTTGTCCCAAGTTTCACGCGAGGCAGGAGTTGAACAAATTCATTGTACATTCATGGCCACTCTCCCGAAGCAACCTGCGAGAATCTTCAACGACAGGAAATTGCCCGCGGACTCCTCTGGTTACACTCCTCTGTATTCTCGGCTTCACGGCCTCGCCATTCTCCGGAGAGTGACTTTATCCCGCAATAACCAAAGATTGAGTGCAGCCCATGCGGTAAGTTATTGCGTTCTTGACGTAATCATTGATGAAACACGCGAATAGATGGATTCGCGAAAATATAGAGGAGTCGAAATCGTCGTTTTTCGCGAAATATTAGCGCAAGCCCGCTGACGGAAACATCAGTCTCTCCGCACTCGAGACGCTCGGGCGTTCTTACCATCTCGCATACGACTGCTACTTCTTCGAGATCTATAAATTATTTAATATCACGGTCTGACGGATTTTCACGCCTCGTTACAGTGGAGGCTCGTACACGGATAAGATCGTTGGGGCGAAAGACATGAAAAATCGACGACGATGGCTGGCTTGAAAAAACACGTTTCCATCCTCGCAGTGAGAAAAGAGACTTCATATAAAAAAATACAGAAGCGGCTTCTGGCCTCGATAAACGAAGAATAAAAGAAGGAAGCGTGGGGTGAGCGAGAATTGTGAATGCTTACGGACGAAAGACGAGCGAAAGAGGCGAAGCACATATTACGTTATCGCGTCAACCCCTCGGTACGTTTCTGTAGCAAACGTTTTCGCCAAAGGGTATACAAGGTAGAAGACCCTTCTGCACAGAGAACGAAAAAGCGGAGAGAAAAAAAGGAGAAGAGAAGAAAAACTAAGAAATAAGCGAGAGTCCAATAAGGCTCTCGGTCTCGGGGACAGCCGGAATAGATATAAAAAAGGCACAAGTGTAGAGCGATAGCCGAGAAGCGTCCCGTGTCCGGAAAAGTGGTCCATTTGATTCAGAACGACCACTCAAGCGACCTATCGATCGCAGAGGCGGCAGCAGCTGGCTTGCATTCATTCGCTCGGCCGGAAATGGCACCGTACGATTTTCTCCGGGGAACGAGAAGTGCGAAGTTCGAAGAGGATTTCGATCAGCCCTCCTGCGAATTGCTAATACGTCTTCAGTGCGGGCTGTAAACTTTTAATATGCCGTATTTATTAATTTTCTCTTGTTTTACAACTTGCGAATGAAAACAGAAAAGAAACAAATGCATTTCATTCGAATACTGCACATCGAACTGAATAAACACGCCAAGAGAATAGAATGAACCGCTCTCAGATAAACAGGAAAAATATTCTTGCGACGGATGCGTCGTAACAACCCGACCCCCTCGGGCCCCTTTCCCTGTCGTGTCACGACCACAACATAGTGCCGTAACGATAATTCAAATTTCGATACGTGACCGAGTTTTATGAGGTGCCGTAGAAATCCGAGCACGCTCGGGTGAGACCGCGATAACGCAGTCGGAACACGTCGGAACACCAGAAGCAGAACGCGGATGAACGGAGGTAGTCCCGACGTGTTACGTTTCTTTTTTTCGCTACAATTCTTTCGAAGCCTCGAGGATTTTTGCATTAATACGGAGCCTCAATTGCTCGTGGCTTGCTCTCGACAATTTGGTCGTAACAGTTGGGAACTATTCTAATCACGCCTGCTTTGTGTGTCAACGCACATTCGTTATCGATATACCAACTGCGATGATATACGCTTCTAGCTCGGCGTTTATAGCTGTTGTCTATTGTTCTATTATAGCCGGCGAATGGCGTGCGGTCGAATCTGTGAGAGCGTGAGCCCTTTGATCGATGGAAGGGCTCACGCCCTTCGATGCCAATTAGGTGGATCGAGCTCCAATACTCCTCCTAATGTACCACGTTGCGCACTAAAATAATAATAATCTACGATGCATTATTAGCGTCGTTGTTGCTGTTGTTATTATTATTATTATCGATAATCATGGCCGTTCGCAGCGGCAATACTCGAAAATTGAAAAATAAATGCTCTCATCGCGAATGTCCACTGCCATTCGTTAATTTTTCAGAGAATCTCCCACTAAAATCCGACACTCTAGATCCACGGACGAAAGATCCACAGCTCATACATATAGAGCAAGTTATTTCCAGCGACTCTTTCTTTTTGCCTCTCCACATTCGTCGATATTTCGCTAAATAAACAAGGAATTTATAGAATGAAACGTATGAAATTTATTTGCAAAGGTCGAGGCAATAGACACATGTGTACACTATTCTCCGCCTCTTCCCGTCTAAATATTCATCGATTATCGTCAACGAGTATAGTTTTCGGTTGCGTCTGTGTACGTGCTGGTGTTTTCGATGTTATCGCCCTTCAAATAAACCGATCTACGAACGAAGCATCGGTATTGATGTATCTCTGATAAAATTCGGGACACCATGTTTCGCACAGCTTTTAATGTTCTTTATTTTTCAACCAATGTGCCCCATATAACTCGGGCATTGTTTGGCAAAACAGCTGCCGCAACGGCGAACTTGTCTGTGGCGCTTACAGCCTTTACCTGTCGATTGTTCGGGGGTGACGAGGCGCGAGCTACAATCCCCCTCGAATCCGCATTCGCTGTGTCCTATATCGCGTTTCTCGTATTAACGATATACTACGCTTGCCGGCTGGCTGTTTGCCCGATATCGGAGCACCATCGACGGGCGTTGGTACTGGTCGATCGGTATGACCGCGTTTCATACAACGAGCCAACAATCGAAAGCCCACAGGATACGTCGCGTTCTCGGGTAATTGAAAATTTCACGAAATCTCGCATGGAACCATGCGCCGTTGGGCTTTCTCGTGTTGCCTTTAGAAGTACACAAGGGCCGATTATGTTTTCACATCTCGATATTACAATATTTCATTGTGGTGCATCACGCACGTGATCCGAGGTACCGAACTCGAAACGTTAATTGATTTTTATACGACATACGGGCGATACGATACGATTGCAAACACAGTCGTCGAGTGAGCAAACTGGAACGATTCCAGATCGGCTTTCTCGCTCGACCGCGTTCGACCGCATTCGACGATACGTGAGTGACGCGACGCCGAGGTACAAGTCCCATCGATATTGACTAACGACACTGTAAATGCAGTGACTCCGACAATGAAGGTGAGAGAAGAATATACCGGGACCGAGAAATCTCGGCGCGATAACGAATGCAGCGGGAAAAGGCGACGAGAAGAGCCAATGCGACTGGCAAGATAGAAACCACGGTAGCGAGGCGAAGGAGAGGCTACGGTGTGGGCGTATGTACGATCGCAAGATATTCGTATGTACTCGGTGCGAGCGCGTTTGGAGCTAGTCGAGTTAATGGAAAGAGAATACGGCGATGGTATGCGAATAAGGCTTCCTACGGGCTCGTTTTCACGTCGTCAGCGGGCCATACCATTTGCGATATCGACGAGAGCTTTTTCGCGTGAAATTTCGCCGGCGAAGAATTTTTCATCGCTTATCTCAATGAGACGTATGATCGCATGCGAACGTTTTTCTTTTTCTTTCGCACAAGAAAATACGTAAGAATGTTATAGGAATTTAGTGAACGGGATGATAAAAAATACAGGCGTGAACTTGGAGACTCAGATAGGTAATTGCGCAAGAACTGCACAGATTAGGATCCAGTTTCAGATACTTTTCATACTTTTTAAACGATGTATTGACGCCCTTTCGAAGTATCAAGAAGAATCGCGTATTCGGTACATGATTACTTCGTGTACATAAAGTCACAGAAATGCAGATTTCTGAAAGTAACACCTGATACCATAGAAAGACATATTTTCAAGGGCAGAGTTTTTACATTCATATCTATAAACAGTATTCCCCCCTTGCTTGTATTGTTCCCTTCAGAGTAGATAAACAAAAATCATTGAAACATTCGCACGAGTGATGCAGTTACAAGGTTACCACTTCACCGCGTGTATTCAATAATACGCGTATCCGAGAATAATGCGAACATAGCATTTCGGAATACACGAGCAATCTTCGGTGGATATAGAAGTTAAGTCTACGGGGCGATGAAATAGCGTGAAAACGAATGAAAGGAGGTTGCCGACGCTCTCGATTCTCGAGGGATTGCCTTCATCTCGTTTTGAAGGTCTCGCACCGTTTGCGCGGTCGAACCAAAACATTATACAATACTTCTCGCAATAAATAACGAATCAGAAAAATATTGTCGAACGCGCGATAGCGGAGAAAATTTTATGTGTTTATTGATATCGCGTGGAATAGCCGTTGAAAACAGCTTCTGACACTTCGATAAACGAAATAGAAATTTATGTGGATATGTACATATCTGCGCCGATTTTATATTCAAAGATTTATGTGTGAAAGACAGTTTCGAAAGTTCATACAAACCGTAGGGCAAATAATCCAGTCGGGTGTTCGGATTTCTCGGCTCTGAGCCAAGAACCACTTCACGAGAGTTGAGCGTTTACTCGTGTATGTACCGTGGACGTCGATGCGTGTATCTGGTATCGGTGAATAACTTTTGCGGGTGAAGCACGAAAGTTGGTTGAAGTCATCTCATTCCACTGACGCGATATCTTTTTTTATTTTTTCATGAAAAATAGGGGAATATTGCGTTTTTTCGAAATTGGACGAGCTCACGGCAGTCAGATTGCTGCGAAATTGGGCAGTCAAGTGTCGATCTACGTTCGTGGTTGTGTAGAAACGGAAAAAACAATTTTGAATACCTGTGTTCTCGTTTGGAGCAGACAGAAGCAAAATTAACACAGTTTCATGAACGAGTTTCGTTTCCGTTTGATACGTGGTCCGATCGATTGCGAGCTTGCTGCAACTGCCAGTTAAATTAATTGGTTGATACAACTGAAAGTCGAATCTAGACGTCCGTCTAAATCAATAGAGCTTAGCGGTGAGAGTCGGAAGGGTGAAAACAGTGTGACAACCGACCGGAGGGAATCGTCCTTAAGATATCGCGCCGTTCGCCACATCGGACAAGGAGATACATCGATAAACCACAGACTGGACAGTGTGAATCACCCACAGCGTTTCACGCAAGCTTTGCACCTCGTCTCGGTAGACAGGTAATGCTACTCATTATCGAATGAGTGTAAATATATCAAACTCAAGTTTCGTTAAGTCCCTCCGCAGCTGTGCGCAGAGAAAACCGTCCAACATACCCCCGGATTTGCGGACTTAAGGAAAACTCTGCGCTTGGACTGGGAATTTCGAGCGAAGGCAAAACTTTCGTTAACTCGTCAGTGCCTGAGGTCCCATGTGCCCAACTGTGCATCATTTTGAATATATTAGGTGATCAAATAAAACCATGACGGCGTACATTCCGTACTCGTATGCATTCCGCTCGCAAGTTCGTTATACCGATTAAATGTTCCATTGTATTGACAAACATTATTCTATCGTCTTTGTCGCGATTTGCGCAACTATAACCGAACTGATTATAGTCGTGACCCTCCGTACATTCAATACATTCTGAATTGCCGACGAGATTATATCGTAATTAGTTATCGCAAATTCTACCGCACCGTGAAATACTTGAATGGCTCGAACGTTATCGACCGACTTCCGTCTGCCGTTGTGTGGGTTGGGCACGATAATGAACCACCAATCCGGTCGTCGTGGCTATTGTACATGTATACCAGTAAGAAGATTAAGCGTCCATTAGTCAGAATCAATCTGAGCCAAAAGCCCCGGCAAATAACGCACAATATTCTGTCCGACGTGCGAGCCCCCCTTCCCGTTCCATTTCGCCCCTTTTCTATGCAAATAAATAATGCGGAGTGCAACGGCAAGAGCGTCGATTTAATTATGCATATTGGAGGCAAGAGAATGTACCTCTCGCGATTTAATAATCCGTGGAATTCACGAGCCGGTTGCATAAGTGAAGTTTGACGTTTCGCAAAATTGTATCAAGTTGATTTCGCGTTCTTCACGAATTAGCGCAAGAAATTCTTTGCCACGTCAGATATCTTCAAAAGATAATTGAATTATCGTTGAAGACCAGACGATGAAAAATAGGGCAATTCTGAAGATACGAAAAAAATTAATTTATTAACGTGCAACTCGTACGGAAAAGGCAGAAATAGCTCCGTATCAATAGAATTTATTCATTGCGTGCATAGAAGGATAGCGTCATCTCTACGAAAAATTAATCGATTAATGGACTGAGCCTTTTGGGTTTGAGTTTTTTTTTTATGTCAAAGAGAATTTCAATTCGGGCTTCGTGAGTCTGTGGATCGATGCGGAAGGATGCTGTAACGTTTTCGACTGTGCAGCGGAGCCGCGCGATCTGATGTAACACGCGTTTCGAGGGCGAAAAAGAGAATAACGGATAACAAGCTTCATGCCGGTGATGCAGAAAGAGAAAGGAGAAAACGGGCGAGTTGTCGAACGTGTCCAGAATTCCGGAAATCGCGAACGAACCTAACATCAAGTGAATTTACCCCGTACATCGAAGTCGGAGACTGCAACGGCGTTAGGAAAGCGGAACTAAGAGACGTGAGTAAAGTGAGAGGACGAGGGAAAAATTCCGACGAAATAGTTGAGAGGTGGAAAAAGGTAGGTTGCGAGATGCTGCCGTTGAAAAGTATTTTCCAGTTTCGCCGAATCGCTCTCGGTGTGTGTGATGCATCAAAAGAGCGATCGGTGAACAAAAGGCATCACCGCCGGCACCGCCAACGCCCGAGGTACAACACTGTGTAGTTCCATGTACGCGTCGGAGGGATGTAGGCTCGACTATGAAAGACCCCGAGAAGCAAGGGTGGAGGAGAATCCGGATACGGAAGTAGATGGATGCCGGTAACACACCACTTTTCATGCTCCGGTTTTCCAACCTTTCTTCGACGCGATGTACGGTATAATAGTCGGTCTCTGACGTTACCTTGAATGGTGAGAAAACACTTTGGACTTTCGGGACTCTGACATATGGTTACAAACACCCGAGGCTATACAAAAACCGGAGAGCAACACTTTGAAAGGCAGGCTCGTAGGCCGCGCGCCAGCACTCACGTTACACGTCACGTGTGCGCTACTGCTTTCGGCATTTTCGACGTCGACTCGATTCCACGGTAATTAAAGCCGATGTACGCCGAGCTTCGCTGTAAATTCTCTATTTGTTGCCTTGTTTTTTGTTCATCAAGACAATTAACACAACAGTCGCATCAACCATACTTTTAACCATTCCATAGCGCTAATTATGTAATATACTTTTACGTAACTTTGCGCGATATTCCCGGAAATATTCCGATAATTGTGATTTAACCAATTAACGAAATTCAATTGTAATTCGACCTTTGAGCTTTGAGAGTGCTCGTAGCTTCGAGAGCATGGATAAAATTGTTTATTCATTGAATCGTAATCTATTGTGTAGTGAAAATCGCAAAAAGAAATCTAATAACAAAACATACCTGATTCATGTACGAGCGAACGAATTCCATGCACTGATCGAGCGCGTACGTGTCGCTGCTGCAGGAATCGAGGATCAGAGCGCCGAGAGTTGTGTTAGGCAAAAGTTCGTCGTCGTTGTTGATCTCGTCGATGGCGAACAGCATCGCCTCAAGACGCTGTACTCCCTTCTCCTCTTTGACAGCGCCGCACGGTGATCCTCCGCGAATTCCGGACACCTGAGTATTTTAACATTTCGTCGTCAAATCGCCAAGTAATTAGGATATAGGTGAACATTGTATTTTTTTCGTTTGCGGTAAAGCGTTGTTTGTATTTGTCTCGCGTATCTGATCTACGAACAACTGGGAAACTCACGATTTCGCGGGCTCCGTATACAACACGGGCCATTGCTCAGTGACCTGAGCTCTGTCGTTAGATATAGCCATTGTTAGAGAGCGCGCGGATATCGAATTACGAGAAGTTTGCGCGTTTGTTTCCCTTAGCCTAGTGGACGCGCGAGGGAGAAAACGCAGGAGGAAGGGTGATATCGCGCGACCGGTTGCGAGAGAGTCCGCGCGGTGTACTCAGTGGATATATTCGAGCCGAAATCGAAGAACGGAAGCGCCCGAATGCTCGTAGAGAATAGAGCGAAGTTTCGACACGGAACCCCGCGGTATCCGGCCGTCCGCAACTTTTATCGCGGCTGCTCTCTCCCCGTGAATAATGGCTATGCGAAGTATAGCCCGGCGAGTATATAAATGTATATATGTATATCTATATGTCTCGCAAACACAACCGCGTGTGCGCGTGTCTTCAGTGTACACACAGTGAGATAAATACATATACTACGGAGAAAGAGAGAGTGAGCGTGAGGCAAACAGGCTCGTAAATTTTCGGGACAAAGCTCCGAGCTTTTCCCGGGGCCCGTCGATGCTCGCCCGAAATTCGTCCCGACGCTCGATCCACATTCGATATTTCTCGATAACGATTAAACGCTTTCATTCATCCTTGACGTGCGAGGCAAAAAAAACAAAAACAGAACTATATAGATTGAAGCGTGTTTGTCGATGGTTTTTTTTACCTGTTCGTGCATCGGGAATATTCCGCCGAAGATCACATCGCCGTCGATTCGGATCAATTTCGAGCCATCCTCCTCGCGATCCTCGCCCAACGGGTCCTCGTAGGCGTCGATCAGTACGAGAAACAACCCCATTAGAGGGTAAACGTTTCTCGATCTCATCGCGAACGTTGAATAATGGACCTGCCTCGCCGCCGCTGAAATATCAACAGATAATATATTAATATTTTTTGAATACAGAAAAAATATCGCCGGAACGATATGCGACGATTGAGCAATGCGGAGGGATGCAATATGTATACTGTTGTGCAAGCTTTTGGCGAGAGGATGTAGTTGGAAGTACTGAGTACGGTAATTGGCCGAGGGGGAGTAATTTCGATGGAAAAGTGAAGAGAACGACGAAGAGGTAAATTGGCAGTAACCCGAGACGGTCCTCGTTATCTACGCCTGTGGAGGGCCCAGAGTTTGTGTGAAGCTACTAATTATTTTCTTCGTAACATATTTACACATCGGACACACCCACGTGTTGGGTTTTGAGAGAGAACTATCGCGACCAATGGAGAGTCTCGTGGTGGCGCTTCGAGAGCCCGCGCTCTGCCCTAACGACGAATTAACGAGATGAGCCGGTAAACGAGGCTCTCCGAAACGCATTATCCCGTGTTCGATGCTGCTAACCGCGATATCCGAGAATCCCCGCCTCCCTCGGATTAGTCGATCACTCCAACGCACTTTCGACATGTGCACTACGCGATATACCTATCTGAAAATATACCGCAAGTTAAATTTCCGACCGAGATATTAAATAACCCATCGCCTACTCAGCCCTCAAGGGTTTTGAAAGCCCACGATGCCGGACGAAGCTTTTAATACTTGATCACCTCGTTAATAATCGTCGATACGAACCAGATTGGCGGGCGATGTAAAAAATTAAAATAAAAAAAACACATGTAAAAAAACCTTGCGAAAGGAAAACAAAGCAAAGTAACACGAAAGAATTTTGTACCTTATCGTACTTGCCGATGTCTAAAGAGTTTGAACACCTTGAAGAGAGAAAAAGAAGTCTCATAAGCGTTGAAAGAATAGTTAATCCGCTTCGTCTTCATTACGACCCCTTTATACTTTTTTCTCAAACGTTCCTTTTTTTCCAATGATAATTCATCAAACGCAAAAAAATGTATAAAAAATGCGATGTTGAGAGAAGCGCGAAGGAGTGTTACAAATTAAATTAGTTCATTGGGGTATTTCGCAATGGGATTTCTCTCGTCTTCGCGCCAGTGAGGGGATCGGGGTTCGGGGATCGCGGGTTTTCTTCCCTCAGCACAGTGCGAGACTTGTGTTACGGGTCGATGCTTTGCGCGGAGTCGCCCTTTCTTTTCGCATAGCGCGCATCGTCAACGTAAAAAATTGTCCCGCTCTCTGTGGAATTTCGTTCAACATCAAAAGACCGAGAGTTTTCCGCACCCTTAAGAGAAGGCACGGCCCTTTTTTCTTCCGCTTATGCGCGAGGGGCATCGTTACTGCATAAATTTCTGCTCTCCGTCCAACATCAAACGAGTCTCGAGAGTTTAGCTCGACGTTATACTTCATCCGTTTTTTTTTCTTCTCTTTTCTTTCTTTTTTTTTCTCACGCTATTCCGAGAGAAATTCTTCGCGCGTATAAAACGAACAGTGCTTGATGAGGCGCACTACCTCATTGACTGTCTGTCTGTATATATCATTACACGAACGTTTCTCCTTCGATCGTGTATGACTTTCATTACCAAGGCGGCATTGCACGTTATACGCGTCTAGTCGATTCGCGAGCTAATTCCGGTTTTTCAGTAGAAAACATTTTCCACCAAGAAGAAGAACCGTCAAGTGAAGAATGGCCGTAGCTCGTTTCTTCTCTCGTCCTGCCTTCGCCACTCTCGCAACTTCCTTACAATCTCCCACGCATCTCGCGCTATCCGGCTCGACGGTCTTTTCGAGCTCGAAAGAATCGGATGGGATGGAGGAGTCTTCGCGACTCCGAAAGCTCGGTATATACGGCACACTCGAAACCGAATGGTTTCCTCCGCGCCGGTACTTTTTCGTTCTCGATTTTCGTCAGCAATAAAAACTGATTGGTTATTTATCGCATGAACGATTTCTTGCTGTATGTTAGACAGTGGGATTTACCGTGTCGAGGGATAGAGAGGACGCCGAGAAACATTTAAGAAAATCCAGCTCTAGCCATCATCCGCGCCACGGAAGGACATTTGCGAAATTCCGTTATCCCCCTATTAACCGTGGATGTCCAGTTTTTGTATATTTAAGCCATGGCTCGCGGAAGCCCTAGGCTTTGCAGAGATAACACGGCCGCGTGTATGGATCCGGCGAACCCTCCACGAACAAGCTTTCGTCCCGTACGTTGAAGATTTGCATAATGGATCATTTCGGTTTCTCTTTCGCTGGAGCCAAAACGCACATATTCGTCAACGAAGCCTCCGTTCCGATGTCTCAGCTGCCGAGAGTTAGAGCTACGAGGGTATATACCGTTGTCGTGTTTCTAAAGTTGCTTCATAAGCCCCAAGCTTTAGCTGAAATATCCGACCACGTAACATCCCCTTTGTTAAACTCCTTCCATTCCCGAGCCTCTGGAGGGCTCGGTTTGTTTCGACTCTGTTCCAACAATTGTTCGCGTATACTATTGGGGAAGAGCAGCGAAGAAAACAGCGAGTATACGCCCGAGCGAGACCCGCCCGATATGAGAGGCGAAATCGAAAAGTTCGCCCGAACTTTCCGAACGTAATTAGGCAAATGGCAACGGGCAAAGATTTCGTTGCTCACAATCTCCAATCAAAAACACGATGACTCGATTAATCGTTTGACAATTAGGCAAATGTGAACCGAAAAACTCACTTTCCGCCGGCTGCTGCAATATGTGTATAACAAAGCTATGAGTCTGATAATTGTTTGGTACGGCTACCGAGCAGCGTGTGACACGCCCATACCACCGTACATTACGGGGAGGATACAACTTGCTTGCCGAACTTTCTCGGCGAAGGGTTTTGGCATTTTTTTTATCTTGGTACAGAACAATAAAACTTGTTATAACTCCCGCAGCAGCGGGGTTTACCGAAATTACCTCTCTCTCTCATGGATTTTGTAATAAAGCCGAGGCAATTGGCGATTAACCAACCGACCCGACGTCTATTATTCTTCGTGGTTTGATAAAAAAAAAATATTAACAGCTTTTCGTTTTATGGCATTTTGCTCGGGGGGCGGAGAGAGAGAGGGAGAGGCAAACCGTTAGTGGGCTCACTTGTTCGAACTTTACGAGAAACAGCACGGGAGGCAGTGAACGCAGAAGTAACAGGGGCTCATGCCAGGAGCTTAATCGACCAACCTGGGGCTCACTCTCTCTCCATCCCGTAGTTACTGCCGCTGACGCTCGGCGAGTTCGGTGGTGGCCGCGGGGCGGTACCACTACCGCGTGCGAACAAAAACTCACAATCCCTCCCCCCCGTTCCGCCTAACCATTCGCAGCATGAGCGTAATGCAGGTCTCATAGTTTGTCGCTACCATCCCCGTAATGCCCTTTCCTACAGAAAACAAAGAGTGAAAACTAAAAGAAAAAAGGAAACAATGATTTACCGTTATACCTTCTTTGCAAACACTGCGAACTATCTTCTCGCATTAACGGCGTGCACTTGTGCATATTAACAGCCGAATTACAGGATAAAAAACGAAACAGGAGAAATTTTGCATTTTGTGCAACAGAAGAGTGAAAAAAAAAGTGATTGCCGCGTATTATCCACCGTGAGCGAGTCGAGGAACTTGGAGCGAGGTTTTGCAAGAGCATCCCGATAATCGAATAATCTCGTCATCTGCAACCTACATTTTTATTATCTCCAAGTCTAATGTTTCGTCACGTTCTTCTTTCTTAATCCTCAAAATCCCTTTGGCCGCCTATCGTCGGCATCGTCGTCTAAAGTCGGTGACAGCATCTTTATCTCCTGGCATTTTGTTTGCGAAGTTCCAACCATTATGCTTGTACTAATAGGGACGATAGTGTGTGCCGATGAACGAGAGGGAAAGAGATGAGAGGTCAACCTTTGTGTCGCCGCGGAATAAACCCGAACAAACAGTCCATCCGACCCTCTATTCCCTGACCTCAAAGAACCCTCCTCTATCAGAGATATTTCGATTACAGGAGCGGAAGCGTCGCGAATAGAGGCGAAGAGATTGTGTCTATCACAGCAGGATAAAGCGGGTCGAAATTGTGAGTACTGGAGGAGCGCGGACTAATACTGTCTAGAGCTAATTTCAAAGAATTGAGCACTCATTCCAACATGATTGTCGATTAATTTTGTCACGCAAAATAATAAGAGAACGATTGAGTCTGATGCGATTTTTTTTTCAACTAATCCAAAGAAGTTTTTGGATAAGATTTTTCATACGCGAGAGGTAACATTTTTGAAGGGAATAAACGTGATTCGGCCCGTAAGAAATAATAACATAGAGCTTTGCCCCCCATTGGCAGTAATTTGAGCCCTGGTAGAAGTCAATATTCTTATGAATATGATTTTAATGAAGGACTCGAGATTATTAGGTGCTGACGAGTAATAACCACCACTGAGTAATCAAGGGGATACCAATCGCGGTCGACTTACCCAATACCTATTTTTCTGTTTCTACAAAGACATCTTTTGATGGTTATCGATTTTTCGAGTAATTATCGGATAAATCCTTTTGCCTCGTCGGATGGGTGACGCGTTATTATTGTACAAAGTTTGACAAAAAAAAACTGATTAACGATATAATCCCCCGCGCTTCGCCATCGTGGGAGAAAGGAACCAACAGCGTTAACCCTACAGCCCACGCATCTCGAAACAAATGAACGTACCGAGAATACGCTGAAGCGTAAGAACGGGATACAAGCGCCCCTTTTCGCAACACACTACACCGGTCTCGCGCGCGCGAGATCACGCGAGAAGCAGAAGTTGTAATTAGAATTGTTTCGAGAATTCTGATTAATGGTGGCTGGGCGACGGCACAAGGGTCACCTCCCACGAACTATACCTTGAGAGCCCGCAATACCTCATCCTCTGCGGCGCAACTACCTTACACACGGATATTTTACTCCACCCGGAAACGAGGAGTTTACTGTTTTGTATAGCATCCGGCGCAGTGGAGTAGGCGAACTTCCGCCGATTATACGACACTATTATATGCAACTTCGCCGACGCGATATGAATGTTGGCTTTGTTTAACATTCTTAAGATCGTGATGAAGTGATTGAGTATCAAAAGTAACGCGGATAGATCAACGTAGCAGCGTTAGCAGCGACCATGACTAATGATTATTTTGTGCATTTTCATCTTTCGACGCCGATTTCCGTTTTAAATATCAAAATAAAAATGAGATCCGCTGCGAAAAATGTAGCCCGGATGCCGCCCCGACGGTCGACGCTTTGATATTATTCCGTATTTTTCGACAACACATTTCTGTCCGGTTTGAACCGTCCGCATTTGAATTCGCGAAAAAAATTCGGTGCTTCGCATATTCCACTCGAATTAAATACAACAGATAGCGAATACTTGACGAATTCCGAGAAATATTTTTCCCAGCATTTGCGATGAGAGTAAAACGGTTAAACGACAGGGGGGGATGTGCGCAGTCCTGCAATTTTTATCGTCAAAATGGAAGCGACGCACGAAAACACGAAACACGCAGTGCGGAGTCGAGGGACGGTTTGTCCCGGCAATTTTTATCGTAAAAAAATGAACAGATTCCTGGAACTCGCGACCGCCCGATACCGCCCATACCTATGTATTTTTTCGCTGTCTGTCCCAAATTTGAAAACCGATTTTTTTTTTCGTTTTCAACGCTAATAGAAAAATTGGAAATATTAATTTTAATTCACGTCCCGCTTTGTACTTTTTCGTATGACCAATCGATGTATATCTCTCCACGCGGCTATTGGATGAATTCGAATGGCAGCGATACAGAAGTTTCGAACTATCGGAGTTAGTCTTCTTTCTGCCTCTCCGAACACAGGATATCGGCCTTGCGCTGTATGCGTCTAGCGAACAGTCCATAATTCATCGTTGAAAGGTCGTGATGCGCGAATATTGCGAGCGATCGTCAGATCACGCGTAAATCAATCGAAAATCCGGCAACGCGAAGCCGCGCGCTTTCCGTCTACCCACCCATAAATTATTTATTGTTAAGCGTAAACATAAATCGTTTACAATAATAGCGCGTTTATTGTCGGTTACCGGTTACCGTGGCGTATGAGCCCGCCGACGCAACATCGGCGATCGACAATTGTTGATATTGGGATACGCCGAGTCGGTGAAATAGTCGCGCCCGTCGATCGTCCGGCGTCGAGAGAGTTCTGGTATGCCGGGTGTTACGGCTACAGGAAATAGAGATTTCCAGTAGAGTTTCGTCCGGCCCCCGGAGTTGACCAGAGTAGAGTTAGAGTAGACGGTCCAGAGTAGAGAGTGCAGCGAATAGTAAACGATCATCGATCAGCTATCGGAGCGTCATTCGACTTCCTCACCCTCCTCCCTCCTGCCCACGCTTATCGAACGATTCGTGTGTGCTCACTATGCAAATTTTGCCCAGAACAGTTCATCCCCTCATCCCATACGCTCGACGGTCCACGTCCGTCAAACCCCTGACCGAAAAGTGTCCTTGGACAAAAAGAGAGGCGCAAAATTCTTCCGCTTCTCTCTACATGCTAATGAGCCAACGGGATTTTGAACAGAAATGGTTCTCTCTATCGCAGCGAAAAAAAGGAAAATCAAGCGTATTAACTGTTAAAATTAACGGGGCACGATAACGAAGGACAATCAGCGACGCGAAATACGGAAAAAAATTGAAGAAACGTGAATTGACACTGAAATAATAGAAATTCGTTGGATATTTAGCATACGAACGCCTACTATTCAAAGTATACAAACAGAGTCAGTGAGAATATGCATGTGTGTTGCGCATACGTGGAGGAAGAGGCAACTGAGATAACCGGGAGACTGTGCGACAAATTCGTCAGCGAACCGCGACGTGCGCTCGCTATTGCAGGAGACCGAGGCTTGGCGCCTACACCTCGACATGCCTGTGTCTACAATCTAATTGGTTTCCCTTGTACATTAATACGTACATGATTGAACATATACCCGTACCCGTGATAACCTGTGACGTCGGCATCGTTCGGGGAATTTCGCGCGCAATGCATCCAGACAAATGCCACCGTATCCGATACATCTATTTTATCAACGTTTCAATCTTGTAACATAATATTTGCACAACAAACAGACGATATTTAGTTTTATATATTTTTAACGAGCATTCAATTTCCTGTGAAACAAATTTGTTACGAGAACGGAGTTCTCGAAGCCCACGTATTATTTGAATAAAATTATTGATATATGCGGTAATAACCGGCAACGGATCAAAGTTAAAACGGGTAAAGGCCCGAATGGATTAAAATCAGAAGTCACCATGGTGTGTTTGGACGCATAATTACGATTCGCAAAACGCAAGCCGAGCGAATGCGCTATGCGCGGTACGCATCCGCGTAATTTATCAATAACCGGAGAAGCATTCGCAACGAGTTTGGCGGGCGAGTGAATATTAATGGTTTTTATACAGCCTTCCCATGTTAAAGTGAACCGTCGATATTCGCCACATAGGCATTGTATGTATTTCCAAGTGGGAACCCTTATGGAACGACCCGAGAGAAGAGGTCGGTTCATCGCACGAGCCAAGAATTTTTTCATCGGGTTTTGGGTTCTATGTAAAAAATCGACACAAAGCCAACCAAGAAGCTGTCGGATGCTGCGACCAATCGACCTTTTCAAAGGCATTCTATCTTCGGTCCCATGTGGATATCCTACATTCTGCCCTTCAGGATTTTCGCAAAAAAAAACAATAAGGTCTTCGTTTAACAGAGCGTCCGCATAGATGCAACTTTCGTTGAGAATTCTTTTCCCACAGCCGCGGAGTCTCGCTTTGGTCCTTGATCATTTAACAGTCTCGAGCAAATTACGAGCAGCCCGACGGAGGTAGAAGTGGCCGGGGAGTTATAGACATCGTTTATTTCAGCGTCACCGACGCGGATACAAGGTGATAGGGATGCGATGTCGATAAAAGAGAGAAAAACGCAAAAGGCAAAAAGAAGAGAGCGAAGAAAAAAAATACCACTTTCATGAATATGAAATTTCGTTTGGTCTCCCGCGCCTCTCGAGAGAAAGTTTTTTGAAGCGTCACAAAGGAAGCCTGAATTTTATTATACCGCACCCATGCCACTTTTACTCTATATGCCTTTATTTAAACCCTACTCGTGGTGGAGAATCGCGCATCCCCACGCTGACTCGGGAGACCCATAGCCTCTCGGCGTCAGAGGTCGTAAGGGGAACGACTTGGCGTTCCGGTGACCCATAAAATCGTTTAAGTACATTTTTTTTTTCCTTCTTTTTTTTCCTCCCTCCCATTCCGCGCGGCGTGTGGAGCCGAGAGTTATCTGGTTAGAAGATTTTTCAACGCGACTAAGAGATGCACTCTGGCGTTTTCTTTCTCGTGAATTAAACGAGGCTCCTTTACGCGAAAGCGAATAAATTTAATGCCGAGTTTATCTAACCGCCCACGAGCCTTAAACGTCGCAAAATACATGTCTCGCCGCGCTGAGTTATCGCACCGAACGACAACGCAACAGAACCGTGCCGAAGTTGCGCGATGATAAGTATTCCTCGCTATCCGTGCGAATGTGCGAGTGTGTCCGTCATCGCTTTTTGCCCATTTCGAAAAGCTCAACTTACGCAAGTACGTCGTTCGGCACGTAGCGGGGGGGCGGATAACACACTCGTCTCGCTGTACAGTTATAATATATAGGAATCCAGTTAAATTTCTCTCGATCATTCGCTCGGTGAAACCCATCGATATGTCTCCCTATTCCGAGATTGCGATTGGTAAGTGCTTTTACCCGGTTATCTGCGAGAAGCGAAATCCATCTCGAGGCATAAACGGCTCTTCCTTCCTCGTCAGGAGTGCGGGGGTGATCGTTTCGCGTGTAGAACGTATACCCGACGTATAACTGCATTCGTCGTGAGATAGATAGAGAAACTAAAACGGATCCATTAATCCTCTTGAGACCATGAGACGCTGGAGCGCCTGTATATACGAAACGCGCTCGCGCAAAGTGCGCTTATGCGAAACTTTGCCGGTGAAATGCGCCGCGGGTCGGCCCGCGCGCTCAACCCCTCCTGCAGGAGAGATCGATTATCGGAGAAGACGCGAGGTAACACCCGTAGCGAGCAGCAGCGGAAGCCGCATCAACCCTCTCTTCGCGTGCGAGAATATGTCCCATTGAAAATACTCATCGAGCTAAACCGTTCCCTCATAAATTATTGTAATTTATTCGCGGCGATCGGTACCCGCCAACACGACCACGCTCGACCGCACGAGTCTGGCAGCTTTGACTTGGCGTTTTAACTCTCCGAGAAATCCTCACGACTCGCTGCCCCGGTCTGATAGATTGGGACAGTCTTCTATCCCGAGTAACGACGGGAAATTCGCGTCAATTAACTCACTCCAGAAGCATGGTCAAACTTTTATCTATCCTCCGTCCACGGACTGCTAACTTGTGAGTGGAACCGAGCCAAAGAAGTTTTAGCAGCCCGTGTTAAGCCCGGGAAAACTTGTCCTCGACTCTCGTAAGTTCGATTTCGTCCAACATCCCTCGCTCTCTCTCGCAGTGCATTTGTATCGACTCCGTTCGACTCTCCATTATAACAGGTAGACGGAACGAAAATGAATAGCCGAAATTTCTCTCAAACCAATTCTGTTCGCTATACCACCAACGAAAGTTCGGGAAGCATTTTTGAAATTATTGCATCAAAGCACATTCGTTCGCGTAATCCCGACATCACGTTCCCTCGACACGATAATTGGATTCTTTGAACTGCAGACGTCATTGGATTTGCTGCAAAATTTGTTATCGACATTCCCAATCTCGAATTGAACAACAATTTTTTTCGTTAATCAAGCAATGTTGCAAAAGCGAAACCTCAAAAATTTAGCATCGCTTATTGTTCCATTGTCGAAGAATATAAAAAACAAAAGCGCTTGCAGCTTGAGGCAATAATTTTATAAGCGGCATCTCCCGCTTGTGGATCGAGGATATACTCTTTTTTCAGCCTCGCATGAATAATCCCAATGACGTTCGGTAATGAATTTTCAGAACTTTACTTTTTCATAAATAATAACCAAACCGACTGCGAAGCGAACGCATTCTACTATACTATCCGCACGATGTCCACGAATGCGGAAGATACGTTTATTCAACGATGCATGCGATCGAGGATCTGTATCGAATATGTTTTTTATTCTGCATCGGATGTTTTTCATTTGCTTTGCAGTGCGACTGTGAATAGTATGATAACGTTATAATTCCTTTCGGTATGCGCTGTGCGAGATGCCTCTCTTTGCGTTACACGGAACTTTGCCATATTGCGTCGCAAAATGTTACAGTCGCGTTTTAATGCAATACATATCCCTCAAATGGGCTTTAAGTCCTTTGAGATGGATTCTAATTTAGAACTGGCGTGAGGAAAAATTCGGCTCTAAAAATTTGAAGATTCTCTGAAATCGTAACTAAAGTCAAAGTCTCTCACTTATTAACAGCTCAATGTTCTTTTCCGTACTGTAAATTCGCCAGATCATTGTATTGAGCACGACCATGATCCGAATGGCTCGAGGATCCGATAAAAAAAAATCGAGTGTTCTAACAAAAGAGACCAGTCGACCGTACAGAAACCACCCGGCATCGCGAAATCGTCGTCGTTTCTTGCAGTTTGTCAATTAGAGTTAACGTTGGACATTGAAAGTCCTTCGGTCAACCATTGAGAGGACCCCAGAAGTAACGTCAGTGTACTTACGTACCTACAATCTTTACGCGTAACTGCGGAACCTCTTGATTCTCACTTTTAACTTTGCAGATCGTTGGAACTCCAGAGTCGCGCAGCTTTGCGAAGAGCTCTCAAACTCCGTCTCGAACGTTTATTCTCTCTGCCTCTCATTCTTCGCCACTGCCGCTGTCTTTACTCTGCCCTCTTTTGTTTTCTTCGTCTACGGCTTCGTCTATTTGTTTTAATTCTAGCGAGTAAACTTCGTCGAGTAAACGGAGTAAGGCTAGTTACTCGGTTCTAAAAGAGAAAGAAAAAAAGAAAAACACATAAAAAGTTGAAGAAATCTCGCTTGTAGTCACGGAAGAGCGAACATTGAAAACGAGGCTCTTACTGTCCAAAAGTTGAAGAAACTCTGTTAAACGTCTCACGAACTTGTAATAAGTAATAACTTGTGCTCGCGGTCAATCTTAAATTCTTTTTTCTCGCGACTGCCCGCCAGGTCAAATGATGGACGAATATTTATAATTATTAATAACAATTATTACTGTACAATATTATTGCCCCATTTTTTTCATTTTACAAAAAGTCCTTGAGCGAATAAAATTATGCAGGTTTCGAAATCGTGGTGCAAGTTTACTCTTTTTTTTTCTCAATATTGAAAGACAATGCGAGCTGTTAATTAAAGCGGTACGTAACGGGTGGAGGGGGAGCGGGTTCTCATTATTCATAGAACGTCCGGGTTGTAATTGACGAGAACTTGGAGAGCGACGAGGCTCAGGGTACTAATGGACATGGAGGGCTGAGCGCGACGCGACGGAACTCTAATTGTTCGAGTCAAGAAATTCACAGTTTCTCCGTTGTCTTCGGGTACTAATAATGACCATTGTGATACGGCGAATAGACACATAGGAGCGAATACCACGAAATAACTACAGAAGCTATCGGGCTTTGTCGCAAACTAATTTACCCGTTCCAAGTTCCGTTACTAATTCGACTTGATTCGAAGTCCCATAACAATCGTATATCCCACAAATTAAGTGATGATCCGTGCCCGGAATTCGATTCACTTCGATACACTCTCCATTCGGATTTCTTTTTTGCAACGCGTTTAAAAGTAATAAGTCTATTTGAATTTGAAGAAGAAATTATGTTGATTGATAATGCACAGGATTTGAGTAGTCACGAACGGTGTTTGATTTTAAGTTCTGCCCAAATGAAGAAAGTGATGAACAATTTTTGAATCTCATTGTTTTCGATACTTGTGTCAAAATCATTTTTACAGGTTTTCGCTTACGTATTTTTCGTATTTCGTATTTTACGTATAAATATTTTTAAAAAATCTATTTTGCAATTTATTTGTTTTCAATTTTTTTTTTATTCCCGTTTTTCTGGGTCATATTGAAATTCAGCGTGCGAGTAATGCGAATAATGCGAATAAAAAAATGCGAATTAAATTTGCCCGTCGCTTTCACATTTTATTTTTAACGTCGTCCACAAACGTCTATGCGTTACTCTGTGAAGAAACCAAAATTGGTTAAGTAACTTTTCCATTAAGGAACTTCGTAATCGACGTCAAAACCGAAATAAGAAAGCAATGACCAAATCTAATTTGCACTATTTCGTTAAACTTGTTTTATCCGGCGTAGTACCTCTCGTTTTTTATTAGACTACAGAAGGGGGGTAAAAAAAAAAGTTAAAAAGCCCTCCGTCGGGCATGTATGCCGGGCTATTTTGCCGGGGGAAACGCACAAACGCGCGAATTAATCTCGCACTCGAAAGCGCTCGCGTACCCGTATGCACTCGAAAAATAATAGTCTCAAGTGGTTCTTACAGCTATCGTTATAGCTCGTCGTTTTACCGTCGAAAATTTAACCTGGCGAGAATCACAGTGTGTGGGTGTGTGTGTGTGCGGGTCGAGCGGCAGCGTGTCACGAATATCGGGTGACAGTTCGTACACCTGTTGCGAAGTACGTAAGCGCGCGGGGGCGTTGATACCGATGCATTCTAACCGTACATCGTTAACGACATCGCCCCGAGTCTCTTAACTCGTTGACGAGACGGTGAGTTTCGCAAGAGAGTTCTGCCCCCCGAGATACTTGCATAAGTCTACGTGCCACGTCGACGATAGCGCGTTGAGCGCCAGGATAAACGAGCATAGGGCGAGACGATGTTCAAAATAATGAGCGCAAACTCGAGTTATTAAGTAACCTTTAGCGTTTTCAGATTCTCGCAAGAATATACTGATAGCGAAAAAAGTTCGAAGGAAAAAAGAAAACACGTCTATGAAAACTAACGTGTGGCTGGAAAATATATTGTATACATATATCTATATGCAGAGGTTGTATAAATGTGGACGACAGGGTGAAGAACAAACAGGTCATCCGAGAACGCCGAGAGGATTAAATGGCTTGAGAGGACGATAGAGCATAGACCATGGTCATGTCTACTGCATACACTACCTACTCTCAGCAGCCACCCCCACCCCCCTCCCCTCCTCCTCTTTCCCACAGCATGACGTTTTTCTCTTTCTCTCTGTACGGTTAACGTTCATACTATATATGTAGTTCATTATGCTATACGATTCTGAACGACATGCCTCCACGACGAATGGTCGAGATAGTCGAGATATCTCGTTCTTTCAGTAAATTAAGTCGTCGTTCACCGTCCATCGCGACGTCCGATTATTCACATTCGCACTATTATCTCGCTTTGGATATATGACCATCCCCACCGTTAACCGTATCCCGGACGGCGAGTAGTTTATAACAAGAGAAGCTCCGAGAGTCGCCTGTTATCGATGAGTAACGACGAAACGTGACATTCATCAAGTGCTTCTCACACGTCAAATAAATTGGCACTTTTCACCGAGTGGAAGCGACACTATCTACATTGTAGCGCCATACCGAAAAATTTTCTCTCAGAATTTTCGACGTCTCATTAATATTTTTTTTTACAACACATAAAATAGATAATACGGTAAATATATAGGTTGCCAATAAGTAATCGTCAAGCTGAAAAGATCTACATGCAAGATCGATCAATATAATCACATCGAACAATGTAGAAAAAAAAATGTCAAAGGAATCATAAGGATAACGCACGGTGCATGCATCATGGGCTTCAATCGACGTGCATTTTTATTTTTCATCCATAAAATTTCATCGCAAGTTACCTAAATATGAGCCGAGTTTGTCGTCCCTATGAGCTTCATTTAGTCGACGAACGACGTCGGCTTCGATCGCAAAAGTTTATTCTCATCTCGTCTTCGTTTGTACTCCATATTGGAGGCCGATCGAGCGCTGACGATTTTTCTTTTTCTTTCGAAGATTCGATTTACAAAATATCATCTGTATTTGTCATCGATTCAAATGTATCTTTGTGTGTACCGGGTGAACGATGTTTGTTGCAAAATTGGATACACCGTAGCGCGATCATAACTGTACACTCGTAGGAAGGTACGGGTACTCGGTTGCCGAACAAGCACTCGTAGACTAGTTAATTGGGTACTAGAGATTGTGTATAGAGACGCAGCCGTTGAATAGGTGAAGCAAAGAAGCCGAACGAGCCGTCGAACCCCTCCCCCTTTATTGCTGGAATCTCGCAGAACGCGAGTAATAACCGGCGAATAATCGGCACACCCGCAGACCCTTCGTTGATTTCGAAGAGAGCTCGCGGGTGCTCGAGAATTCACAAATTTTCGAGCAAACTCCATAATACACGTTGCACATGGTTATTCGAGAATACAACTGTACGTTAACGGTGTGGCGAGGGTACGTTTCACGTTAAACACGTCGGTCAGCACAAACGACAAATTTTTCCTCGTTTCATTATAACGTAACGGTACGAATTCCCATACCCTCGATCCTTCCGCGAGCATCCCTATGGAAACGTTAATTATTCTTTTCCTATTGTCTCGTTAACGAGCTTTCACTCGGTGCCTGTCGTGTTCTTTGTAAATTTTTGTGTTTGCCTGTGAGCGCCGTGTAGATCGCGACGAGAGTTTCGGGTGTCGATATATGTATACATGGAAAACGAAACGTCGACGACGACGACGATGTGTTATGTGGGATAGAGGAAAAAAACAACAAACGCGGTTGCGGGTGCCGCGGCTAGACTAAAGTCGCGCGAGCCCCGTTTCTACTCTTATAGATGAATAACGGACTTGCGCCCTTATCGCCTTCCCCCACTCCTAACTGGTTGTATCCGCGAACACTATCTCATACATGGGTCTACTCACGGAACAACCACATGGAATTTCTGGCGAACGGATATACTACACACACTGCATACCTATCGGCTTTTGGTTAATTGCGTGTTGGAATTTCTTAGAAACGGGAATTAGCCATGCTGTGCGAAGATATTGATCAATATTCATTACTTATTGGGCGGATATCGATATATGGCGAATAACTTTTAACTCGCATTCTTCAATAGATTAATAATAAAATGCAATTAGCCGTACCTGAGGCGAACGATGAAATACCTCCATGCATCGTTGAGACGTAGAATTAACCTTGAAGTACATTTTCTTGATTTGGCTATCGATGGGCCTTCGCGCTTTATCTCTGATACCCAATTGTTGACTGCAAACGTCCAATCCTTCCGATTGCGATTGAGTTCGTTCTTTTCCTGAATTCCACAAGATATCGATGACTTAGTAACCATTTCTGATGGAACACGCTAAGAGACTGCGAACATTCTCGCTTATAAACACGCTTCAACGCGTCTGATTAACCGTCGAGACGTTAGCAACAATGCCGGATCCGCTTCATTTTCGAAACAATTAACTTCGCGACAAGTGGCGCCACGATCGATGCGTGCGGTCGGCAGTCGAAGCTCTGTCGGCTTAGTACACAGCTGTTCGAGCGAAAACAATGTCATTTCGGTGTACAATTATTCGCGGTATTTTCGCTGTTGCTCGTTGACGAGCAAATAATGCGTTTTCACATTGATTCGAAACGAAACGCCGGAGTCGACTTACCTCGCAAAAGATGAATAATGAAATTGGGTGCTCGATTATGTGCCGCGCGTGTATGAAAGTTGACGGCGTACTTCTGCCGATGTACGGCGATGACATGATCAGCAAAAAAAATCTACCGGACAAACTCGCTGATCTTGCATCGATCGAGGTGAGTTTAGAGCTGAACGAGCGTCATCCGCGTGTTTGAAACATTGTTCGAGGCCCTTCGTGTTCTCGGGTCGCAAACAATGAATTTTACAGTGATTTTAAGGTTGACCTAACCTACGATCGGAAAAAAAAAGATAAAAACATTGTTCGCATTCTATTGTTACATACGAGAAATTGCTTGAATTTGCAGATCGACAAGTACGATGGATTGCCGACAGTTTTGTGCGCTAAATGTGCATACAGAACCGATTCGTTCTACGATTTTAAGCTCCAGGTCCAAGCGACGGAGAAGAAGCTACGCAAGATGTTTCAGAGTCCGAACGTTCAAAGTATTTCTCTAAAGGTAAATACACCCGTGAAGCGCACAGATGCAACGCTAATTGACACTTCTAAGGAATCGTTATTTTGCGCAGACGGAAGTTTCTCACGACAATTGGGAAAACAATGAATATCACCCATCCGACGTTTTGCCGCAAAACCAGTCACATTTGTCGAATAATGCGTGGCAGTCTACAAATACCCTCGAAGATCACAAACCAACTGATAATCCAGTTCAGGGTACGGAAGCGACGGAAAACGTAGATGTAAAACCGATTTTCGACGAGGATCCTTGCGAAAAAACCTATGAACCTGAATCTTGCGACCGTTACGCAGAACCCGTCGAGTTAAGATTTGCTGCCGAGTCCACAGAGGCGAACGACGATTTGTCAGTTTTGCAGAATTTAAACGAAATTTTTATACCCGACATGAGCGAAATGATGGGCAATCATTGCGACGAAGACGGAACTGCGAAGAACGAAGTTTCCGACGATATTAAGAACCTTCTACAGTCTCAAAATTTGGGATACACGTTTTTGTATATCACAGCCGAGGACGCGATGGCCCTGGGCGAGCAGGAGAATCATCACGCGATACGCGTAGACGAACAGTCGGACGAGACACTGAACGACGACGATGAGAGAATCTTCGACCCCGCGTTCGCGGAAAATTTCTCGTCCGAGGATAACGCTCGCGAGACGGAAAACACGAACAACGAGTCGGTGTCTTTGGGTGCGAAATATGCGCCCAGCTCGGAAGATTCGTTGCGTCGGAAGGGTAAGTGGCCAAGCGCAATATCGTACGATAATTATATTGACGAGAATGACGCCGAAAAAACGGAACCAAAGACTAGCAATATTATATTAAACGACGATAAATCGGCGAATAACAACGACGATAACGACTCGGACTCGGATTATTTTGTCGATCCCAAAGACAATCTTTTGGGTAGTCTGAACGACACTATTATGCGAATCAAAGAGATAAAAGTCGAGGGTTCGGAGATGCACTATCAGTGCACGCTCTGTATGCAGAATTACGATAAATTAACGGGTGTTTTGATACACACCGTGGACAATCATGTGCCGAGCAGCGGCCCGTTTTTCTGCGTTGTGTGCGAAAAAGATTGTGAAACTCATCGGGAATTGCGCACACACGTCAAGACTCACAGTGGGCAATTTCCTTATACGTGCTTCATATGCAACAAAGCTTATTCCATGAAGAGATATCTGAAGAGGCACATGTCGTGTCACACCGATTTTCCTCGACATCGTTGTCCGAAATGCGGCACGCGTTTCAATGCCAAATCCGAATTGGAGGCTCACGTTAGAACGCACGTACAAGGCGGTGCACCGTTCGCGTGCAGCCAGTGCCCGAGAGTCTTCAATCACAAGGGTAATTACAAACGCCACTTGATAAGCCATCTGGATCCTCACGGACTTCATTTGCCGAAATATCCATGCGAGGTGTGCGGTAAACGTTTCTTGAACAATCGCACATTGGAGACGCACATGCGTGTGCACACGGGTGAAAAACCCTTTCAGTGCGACATATGCAGCAGGTCATTCTCGCAACAGGGCAATCTGTTGAATCACCTGCGCATACACTCGAATCCGCGGAGTTACACGTGCGAGGTTTGCGGCAAGCGTTTCAATCAACGAGCGACATTACGCGACCACAGCCTCTTGCACACCGGTGAGAAGCCCTACGTCTGCAATGTGTGCGGTGTGGCGTTCACGTTTAGCGCTGCTCTGAGACGACACATGTGGACGCACGCAACCGACAAGCCCTTCGGTTGCGAGATATGCAATGCGCGTTTCGTCGGAAAGTACGACATCAAGAGGCACATGAAGATTCACACGGATCGTCCGAAGACTCGACGAAGAGGAAATCAGTCGAGAAACGAGAAGATAAGTCGCGAAGATTCGAGAAACGAGACAGCGGATTCGACGCAAGTATCGTCGGACACGCAAACAATATTCATAGAACAGGTACTTCTCACCCAAGACGCAACGCAAATTGTCACGCAGGAAGAATCGGAGAAGGAAAACGTCGACGCTCTGTTCAATCTCATCCAGTACGGCTAAGCACTTGCTTCATCTTTTTTTCCACATTCGTTTGAATCCCAAACGACGATTGTCAATTGTTTTAACGTAGGTTTCTTATTATAAATTGGGGAGACTCGTCTAAGATGTTCCTAATATCTCCCAGCCTCTAAATAAAGACTTGTATTTATATACGAAAAGATGCAACGTCGCAGTTATTTTCGTCCATGTTGCTTGAGACAGTTGTCTCTCGGCGATTGATTATCGAAAAGAAAAAAAAATCCACCGATGGGCTTTTTAGTACAAATGTAATTAATCGTACCTTCAACTACTGCGGGTAAGGGGGAAAGCTTGGTTAATAGGCTTAAAGTTTATTGTTGGACGGTATCAGTTTGATATTTGCACAATATATTAACAATTATTATTTTGTCAACTCCATAAAAAAATACACAAAATACTGATATCATATATATAGTAATAATTAGGACACACTGGAGCCCTGCCCAGATCGAAGTCAATTGCAACAAAATATATATATTCATTATATATCTTTATGTATAATAATTTGTGCATAAGGCCCATCAGCGTTCCGCATCATGTTCCCATTAGTTTGCGAGACTCCGTACGTATTATTGCGTAAACTCTTCCTAATTCGCTCATTCTCTCTTCAATAACTGATCTCTCAATTGACAAATGTACAATTCGTGCAAATCGTTCGTACGCTCGCGCGTTAAGTTCATTACGACAAGGCAAATATTTTTCGCAACCGAATAGCTAACGCATCTTCTTCGTTTGTTTCTCGCGTGTTACTTGTTCTTTTTTTATATATATTCATCAATTTAAAGGAAAATCCCGGATCGCAATCACAGTCGAGGTGGAAATGACGACGGCACGCTGACAGTAACCCTGTATAGTCTAGAAAAAAAATGTACAATCATGTCGACGATGACCGACCAAACATTCTGAGCTGTGACACTTAGCAAGAGACGATTTATTTATCGGTCTTCAATAACATCTCTCCATTTATAATAATAATTAATAAGACTTAACAGAGCTTAAAGAAATACGCGGGCATCTCCAATTGTTCTTTCTGAAGATTGCGCGAGTCCATTCACCATAAAAACCAACCTGTCGCGCTCTATGCGACGCTTTTTTCGCGCTTTTCGGCCGCATTTTTTTCGTATATCATCAATCTTCGTCTCGCGGATCGTATCGCATTTGGAAGAAAATAAAGATGATCATTCGACCTCAAAGCAATGTACTCGGAGGTACATAGCGGTTATTTTTTCAATAATATAAGGATTAATATTGCTCTATCACTATGCTTCAAGCAGCCTTCAGAGAAAAGGTAATCGCGAATGGAATGTGTTGCGTTTTTATGGTACACGGATAACATGATATCAATTAAATTCGTAGTCGTTATATTTACAAGACTTACAGATCACGCCTAAGAAAAAAAAAAATGACACAATCATATCGTGCCTATTGTAATTTGAGCTCGAATTTGGTTCTTTTTTTTTCTCTCTTCAAACTAGCATCTCATTCATTCACGTTAGCGAATCGAATTTCGCAACTTTAAGGGCTATTTTACGTACACGGACGATCGCGAAATATCATAAAAAGCGCTCGTTCCTTCTTTTTCTCCTTACGTTAATACGAAATCAAAGTACAATAGGTTGTGAATGCATCTTCGCTACATACTTCTAGCATTCGGATTTGTCTTCTTCCACGAGATGTTGCGTATCCTTGCCTGAATCAACAGGCGTCGGATCCAACTCTCGTCTCTTAACGTGAATCTGCGGTGGTTCTTTGTGCTGAACGCTCGACGGTTTCATTTCAGCTGGAACTTCGTAGATCGAACTACCGCTCGTGCCGTTCGTCGTGCCCGTTTCCATATTTACCGCGTCGTACATCGGATTACTGAAATCACGATTCTTGTCGCTAACGTCACCGAGATTGTACTCGACGTCCAGAGGTTCCTGTAAAATATGTTTGAATGCGCGTGATTAATTTTACGTTTGAAAAGAAAAGTGTTACAATCTCTGAGGCAAACAATTCTTACCATTCGTTCGTGAGCCGGTCCACCGAATTCCACGTTACTACCCTGCCTAAACGAGACGCTTTGAGCACCAGTCAATCCACCAAGACCACCCGGTTTTCCGCTGAAAATACGAGAAAACGACGATATAAAATATCTTCCAATGTATCGCGCGTGCAAAACGCGTTTGTCGTTGATTCGATGGATCAAAATACTAACAACGGTCGTTTCTTCAGTACCAAGATGATAGCGGCAGCAGCGAGAAGTACCAAGAGCGACACGACAATTGGTATAACGATAGCCGCGGTACTGCTGCCCGCTCTCGTCGACACGAGATTAACATCGCAGTGATCACCGTGGAAATTTTCCGTGCACATACAGACAAGTTCGCCGCTTGACAATGTGTCGCACTGGCCACCGTTTTTGCACGGGCATATTCGCGGTGCCGGTCTCGCTCTCTCGTCGGGTGCATCGCACACTCTCTCGCTCGCCTGTGACGTATGCGCTCCCACGCTGTCGGGGCACAGGCATCGGTATCCCATGGGCATTGTCACGCACAAATGGGTGCAACTGCCGCTATGACAAGGATCGTGAAGTGTCGTGTTGTAACGCAACGGATGATAGACTTTGACGCCACCGGTCACGGGTATTTCTTTCACCAGTATTTCGGGAACCCCTCGGCCAAATTTGTCCTGCTTCACTAGCTCGCCCATGAACCTTGTCGTCCAATAAATATTGTTCTCGAAAACGTCGAGACCAACGGGATGTTGTACGTGCTCTCCTCGCAAGACGATCTTTCGATTCGAACCGTCGATCTCCATCGATTCAATTGTGTTGAGCTTACTGTCGGCCCAATAGATCGTGTGATACATCGAGTAATCGATCGTTATTGCCGATGGTTTGCCCAATCTGGTGGTCACGAGCGCCTTTCTTCGACTACCGTCCATCCACGAAATTTCGATCTTCGGTAGAGCACCGGCGTCTGTCCATACCATACTTCCCAATTCCGGATCGACGGCTATTGACGTTGGATTCTCGATACCCAACGTCAACAGGCTACGCCTGTAACGCCCATCCGATTTGGCGACCATTATACGACCATAGGGCCGAGTACCCGTTGGATCGACTTCCGTCCAGTATAGATTGTGCGCAATCCAGTCGACAGCCAAGCTCGTTGGTGTTGAATCACCTTATCACGAAAAAGAGAAGAATTAGATAACATAATTATAATAATAACTGCATTTTTTCCCGGGCAAGCGTATTTTTTACCCAATCGCAGAAAATTAATGTTGTTAATACTTTGCATCTTAACGTTCTAATATACTTACTCCTGATGTCGAGATCTTGTGCATATCCGACCTTCGCCTCGCCGTGGTGGGCATGAATCATGTAAGATCGTTTTATCGTATTGTCATGAGAATCTATCCAGAAGACGTATTCCATTTTGGGATCCATGTCGATGGCTCGCACTCTCTTCTCGTTCGCCACAACGCCTAGTTCTTCGGCCCAATGTGATGCGTAAGCGCGTATCTCCGGTCCATTCGAGAACACAACGAGAACCTCGTCATCCGCCACACGGCAAACACCGCTGTGACTATCGACAAGTTGGAATCCTTCACGGCACTCGCAATCGAAGGAACCCTTGACATTGTTGCACAATTGCGAACAGTGATGAGTGCCTGCCGTACACTCGTTTATGTCCTCGCAATGTTTGGTGTTCTCTCGAGATATTATGAAGCCCGGATAACAGGCGCAAATGTATCCGGAGTGCGTGAGATTTTGACAGTAATGCGAGCATCCACCCTTGTGATGATCCGTGCAATGTTTGTATGGATCTGTAAGTTGAAGTTGAGAGTTTTCAAATATATTGACCGTTCTTACACGAGCCTCGGAAGTGATAAATCAAAATAAATGTAAAAAATCTTACGGCAACCAAGCTCATCCGACGAGTCGTCGCAATCGTCGGAAAAGTCGCAAATCTTCGTGCGGTCGATGCATTTCTTGTTCGCACACTGGTACTCCGTTATTGGATCGCAGGGCCGAATTCTCTTGGCGCACATCGTCAAATTGTTCTCGTCTGATCCGTCGCCGCAATTGTCGATTCCGTCGCATAGCTGGTATCTCGGTATGCATCGATGATTCGCGCACTGGAATCGTCTCAGCGTGTCGCAGGTGAAATTAGCTGAAACGATATTGTTGGTACCATTAGTGTCTTTATCGCTCCCCTTCGATTCTGAACTAAGAGTGTCACTGAATTTACGCTCAATTGAAAAAATAAGATGTAACTGTTAGTTACATAATCTTTTTTCGAATCCCTGTTATGTTTTCTAAAAAAATTGCAATGATACCCTTGCTAATAGTTTTTTATGATACTTCGGCTGTTGAAAAAAACAGCTAAAGCCGAACCCAATTGCGCTCAGCTGTTCTCGATTTTAGTGGTAGTTTGTAAATAAGATAACTCACCACACATGACAGGATCTTCGTCGGATCCATCGCTACAATCGTCGCTACCGTCGCATCGATCCGACATCGACACGCAAAGATTGTTGTTGCATTGGAATCGCGTTTGGGGACAGTAACGTCCGTCAGGATATCTCGGGGGGCATCCAATTTCGTCGCTGGCATCGCGACAGTCGCGAGTGCCGTCGCATCGCAGGAAACTGGCGATGCAGTGACCGCTGGCGCATTTGTAGGTATCGTTCTTAAAACAAAATGGAAAAATGCATTAATTTGAATCTTCTACAACTCCAATCATTTGACCCGTTCTGGAGGGCAATTGGTTTTTGTTCCTTCTGGATAATGTTTTTTACCTTGCAAGCGAACCCGTGACAATCAATTTCATCGCTGTTGTCACCGCAGTCGTCCTCGTTGTCGCATCGCCATCGCGACGCTATGCACTTGCCGTTTCCACAACGGTACTCGGATTCCGAGCACGCGCGGTATTTACCCTTGCAAACGGCATCGGCCTCGTCGCTGTTGTCACCACAGTCGTCCGAGAAATCACATAGCCATTGTTTCGGCACGCATCTGTTGTTGCCGCACTTGAACTCGGTGGCAGGATCGCACTTCGGACAATTTTCCGGAAGTTCGTCCGAACGATCGCGACAATCGTCCTTGCCGTCGCAGAACAACCATTTTGGTATGCAACGATAGTTCGCGTGACCGGGACAACGCTGCCAACCTTTTGTACAATTTTTCTGCCGACATATGTAAGCCGGCTCGTCGCTATCGTCGCCGCAGTCGTTGTCGAAATCGCACATCCACAATTTTGGTATACACTTGCCGTTTTTGCAGGAGAATTCGGTAGTAGGATCGCACGTTCTGTTGTCTGCGGAAAATAAAACAATCATCACGTTTGTTAATTGATTTTTGACATTCACATGAATAACTGTTCACGATGTCGAGTGTAATCTACATACGACAAATGGCGGGATCTTCGTCACTTCCGTCCTTGCAATCCGCATCGCCGTCACACTTCCAAGACGCGTGAATGCAACGCCCGTTCGACTTGCACTTGAATTCGAGCTCCGGACATTCGAAGGTGCAGGTTTTCTCGTCGCTGTTGTCGCCGCAGTCGTCGGTGCCGTCACAAACAGTTACGCTCGGTGTGCAGTTGCCGTTGGCGCATTGGAACGCACCCGGACGGCACACTCGAAGCGGGCATTCGGCTGACTCGTCGGTTCCATCCTTGCAATCCTTTTCACCGTCGCACCTGCAAACGAATCGAAGAAATGGCATAAGTTATCGGCTCAAATTACTACTACTTTGAGTGCGCGATAAGAAATACTGACTTCCAGAACCACGGGATGCACTTTTCTTCGGGTGGTCCGCAGCGATGCTGGCCCGCTGTGCAATTGGATATGCAAGTCTTTTGATCCTTGTCAAGATAGAATTGATTCGGACACATGCATTTGAACGTAGTTACGCCCGGTTGTCCGTAGCCCTCGAGAAGATACGAACTCTTCGGTGGCGAGATCAAGCACAGATGCGAACATCCGCCGTTGTTCTCGGCGCACGGATTGTTATAGGGAAGTTGCCTGAGCGGATGGTAAGCGTGAATGTCGTAAGGCCTGTGAGTCGTGTTTCGTAGAATCTTCAAATTTTCCCCAGAGAATTTGTCGGCCTTGCTGATTGCTTTCAAGTTCCAATCGGTCCAATATATCGAGTCGTCGAACACGGTTATCGCGAAAACGTGCGGCACCGAAGCGCCGTGCAGGACTTTGCGACGATTGTGTCCCTCCAAGTCAGCGAACGCTATGTAATCGAGATGAGCGTCGGCCCAGAATATCTTGTCGGTGAAGTAATCGATCGTCAGAGCATTTGGCCAAGCTATATCGTCCTCCCATGTGAGAATAGCGGTGTAATTGCTACCGTCCATTCCCATTTTTCCGATGTATGCCTGAAAACATGGATTCATCATTGATCACTGAAACTTCCCGGTTTCAACTAGGTCGATCGTCTTCGAATTATGATTGACGAATTACCTGAAGATGCCACGAAGTGAAGTATAGATATCCAGTACCCGGATGAACAACGATAGCCCGAGGATCGGGTATACCACTCTTCAGAGTTTTTCTGTTAGTGCCATCGAGTTCGGAAACATCTAAATGCTTGGCGTGTCGGTCGAGCCAATAAAGTTTGTGCGCTACCCAGTCGATCGCTATGCCTTCCAAGCCTAGACTGTCGTGTCGAATTATAGCTTCGCGCTCTCCACCGGCCAACGGTGCTCTATAAAAACAAAATAATGACATTGAATTTCTCCGTATTCATCGAATTTGGTCACCGTCGTTGATCATAATCTTCGTGCGAGCAAAATGTTACCTGTAAATTGTTTTAGCCGTAACGTCACAGAAGTATATCATCTGAGAGGCGTAATCGGCATCGAGGGCGACAACGTTGACGAGATCTTGATGCATTAAATTGTACTTCGAGGCGTCGGTCGACATGTTTCTCACGTAATACTTGTTGGTGAACACGATCCAGGGTTCGATGTTGTCGCGACGTTTGCACGTGTGCTCGTCGGCCGCGCGTTCGTACCATTGCTCGTTGCACTTGCAGTAAAAACCACCGGGCGTATTCTCGCACTGTTGACTGCACACTTGCGGTGTCTCGATGCATTCGTCGATATCGTTGCACGCTTTTCCATCGGGCATCAGCTTGTACCCGGGATTGCATTCGCAGTAATAGCTCGTCGGCGTGTTGACGCAACGATGACCGCACTGATTGAGCTCGACGCGTAGACACTCGTCGACGTTGCAGTGTGCCGGCTCGTCACTCTCGTCCGAACAATCTGGCTCTTTGTTGCATACCAATTGCTGATCGATACACGCACCGTTGAGGCATTTAAAGTCGTTTGGATTCGGGCACGTATTGTTTTTCGCTTGACTCTCTGTGAAAAAAACAAGATAATTAATAACAAAACAAATGCGATTTTATAAAGTTATCTTGCATGTACGGGATAATTTGTTTCTTCGACGATTGGATACTCACCGCAACCAACTTCGTCGGAACGATCGCCGCAATCGTCTTGACCGTCGCAACGGAATTGTTTTTTGATACACTTGAAATTCTGGCACGTGAATTCCTGAGCCGTGCACGGCTTGTACTTCGCGTTACAATCCTTTCCTTCGTCGCTGCCATCGCCGCAATCGTTGTCGTGATCGCAGACCCAATTTTGATTGAGGCAACGTCCGTTGTTGCAGAGGAATTGATTCTCGCCGCAGGGCACGGGGGGTGGACAGTGATGCAACGTTACGTTCTCGTCAGCTCCGTCGACACAATCGGGATCGCCGTCGCAGAGCCATTTGTTCGGTATGCACTGCGCTCTGCCCCATTGCTTGTTCACCGTGCATGTAAATTCCGTTTGTTCGTCGCACTTTCGATCGTCTGTAAACATACGACAATTATCAAAACGGTTCACTTATCGATAGAAAATATACAGTATGAATAAGTGTCTCATATTCATTGGATACTCACGGCATTGATGACGCTCATCCTCGTCGGAATGATCGAGACAATCGTTATCGCCGTCGCATATGTAAATTCTTGGAATACAATTGCCATTGTCGCAGGTGAAGAGATCGCCGAAGCACGTACGTCCCTCGGATTGACAGTAGCCCGGTGGTTCGTCGCTACCGTCGAGACAATCGTCGTCGCCGTCGCAGTACCAGGTCGCAGGTATGCATCTGTGATTCGGACAACGGAAGCTATTCTGCGGACACGTTCGTTGAGCGCAGTGAAGCGGATCCTCGTCGCTGTTGTCGCCGCAATCGTTATCGCCGTCGCAAAGCCAGTACGGTTCGACGCAGATATTCGTACTTTTGCATTGTAGATGATGTGGCGGACACGTGTTATTGCGCGGGCAACGCTCGTGAGTTTCATCCGACGTAACGTTGTCCTTGCAATCGTTCACGCCGTTGCATACCTGAATCTGCGGTATGCAACGATAATTGGCGCATGTGAATTCACCGGCGGCGCAAGGCGGATAGACGCAACCCTCCTCGTCGCTACCGTCCCGACAATCGTTCTCGTGATCGCACTTCCAAGTTTTGAAGATGCAACGGCCGTTACGACAACGGAACTCGTTCGGGCTGCAGGAGTGATAAGCGCAGTAGTTCGTATCCTCGTCCGAGCCATCGCCGCAATCGTCGTCGCCGTCACACGCCCACATTCGCGATATGCATCTTCCGTTTCTGCATGCGAATCTACTGGAGTCGCACGTCACGTTCTTGGGCACGCACATACGATCCTCGTTCACTAATCTGCTGTTGTCGTCGCACTTGCATTCGGGCGTAGATTTCGGGCCCGGATGACACGACTGATCGCAGCCACCGTTGCTTATGTTGCAAGGATTTACCTTGCACAATTGCCTGTCGGCGGAATAGACGTGAAGATCGCGCGGCGAATCCTCGAGACGTTTTACCAATTCTACTTTGTTCGCACCCGTGTACTTCTCCGCTCGGTACACACCGCGCAATTGAAGATCCGTCCAGTATATGTGCTCTCTGAATACCGTTATCGCGAACGGATAGATCGTCGCGCTGACGAGAACTTCGCGATTGTTGCCATCGAGATCCGACCGTTCGATCTTCTCGCGGACTGCGTCGGTCCAGTAGAGCATACGATCGTCGTAATCGATAGCGAGTCCGCTCGGTTGCGACATATTTTTTTCGATAATTACTTTCTTCAACGAGCCGGCCATCGTTGTACGGAATATCTTTCCCGACGTGCCGAATCGTCCCCAATCGGTGAAGTATAAATAACCGTAGCAAGGATCCACGACGATCGCTCGAGGTCTGTCCACGCGCGCTATCATCACCAAATGGCTTCCGTCGATGTTCATCGCGTAGATACTGTTGTTCGTCGAATCCGTCCAGTAAACCTTCTTCTGGGTCCAATCGTACGATATACCCTCGGGATTTATTCCCTTGCTGACGAGCGTGTGCATGTCGATTATCGATGGATTGTCCGCCTGCATCCACGCAATTTTCGCGTGCGGTCTTATCTGCGTGAACAACAATTTTTTGTCCTCATAATCGAAGTCCACGCCGACGACGTTCGTAAGATTGCCGACGGGTTTGAACGGCAAATTCGTCGATTGTGGATCGAGACTTATGGCCCGGATCTCCGTTCTCGTAGCGAAAACAAGATATTCGTTGACGTGATCGCACTTGCGACGATCGGGCGCGAGCTTACCGGTCGCACAGTCGCACTTTGGCTCGGTTTCGTTGTATTGAGCGAAACAGAGCTGCTCGCAACCGCCGTTCGGTATACGCGAGCAAGGATTGCTGTCGTCCATCGGTTGGCTGCTCTCGTCGAATATTGCGATATCCCGAAGTTTCGCTAAATTCGTCCGAACCATCGTCGGTAGGCCAATGTTGCCCGGAATTTTGCTGGCTTTGAAGATCGTCATGAGATTTCGGTCGACCCAGTACACCTCGACGCCGTGTATCGCAATACCCATTGGATTCGGTAGATTGCGCCGTATCACTTGTTGATTGCCACCCGACCACGTGACCTTCTGTATAACATCCAATTTCGAATCGACCCAGTAGACATCGTGGGTCAGTGGATCGATCGTTATGTCGCGCGGTGTACTGATACCGGAGGATACCATTGTGTGCCATCCGGTACCGTCCAGATTTGCTTTGCCGATTCTCGGATATTGTCCGTAATCGATCCAATATAGCATACGCTTTATCGGATTAACGGCGAGTTCTCTCGGCGTATCGGCCGTTGTCTTTACCAATACCTTCCGATTGCTACCGTCCAAACGGCATACCTCGATGTAGTTGTCGTGTGGAAATACGTTCGAGAAATAGAGATTTCCCGCAATCCAATCTATCGTCAATCCTCGTATACCGTTCGAACCGATACCTTGCTTTATTATCGGCTGTAGTTCCGTGCCGTTCGGACGTATGCGGAATATTCCGTTCCATATGCCGCGATTGAACTCGACCCAGTATATCCAGTTGGCCGCGTAATGAATGTCCACGTGAAGTATGTGATGTCCCATGCCGGTTATCGGTACCATTGCTTCCTTCGCGTCCTCGAGACTGTAGCCGCGTACAACGTCGAGCTGCGAAACAACGGCGAACGTCTTGAAAGGCTCGCACTTCGTATCGCTGATTTTCTTGTACTGCATTCCGCAAGCGCACACTCTCGTGCCACCGGTGGACGGCAGGCATATCTGCTCGCAACCGCCGTTGTCGGAGAGACACGGATGCGATCCGGTAACGCGTTTCTTGTAAATGACCATTGTCTTCAGCGACGAATCGTTGTCGACGATCTTCATTGGATTCTTACCGTCCGGCAAATCGACTCTCTCGATCTTGTCGTACTTCGGATCCATATAGTAGAGCTTACCGTCGTGAACCGCGAGAGCTTTCGGCAACGAGATGTGATTAGCTTCGGACAGTATTGTTCTCGTGAGTTTTCCGTCGGTCGTCATGCTCTTCACCAAGCTCGGAAATTGGGAACTGAAGTATATCATTTTGTTCGGTATGTCGATCGTAATTGCTTCGGGCATGTAAACATTGTCGACGAGTATCTTTGAGTCCGTGCCGTCCATGTTGACGCGAGCAATTTTCACCGGTACGCCGGAACCACCGTCGTCAATCCAGAATATGTGACCCTCGATGGGATCGACACACATAGCCTTTGGTCTTGCCACCGACGTTTTGTTACCGTCGTTCGCCAGTACGACGGATCTGTACTTGTTCGTTCCGTCGACCTTTATAACTTCGATGTTCGACGAGAATTTGTTGCCGATAAAAAGATTTCTACCGAGCCAATCGAATGCCATTGTCGACGGTGCACCGACGATTCCCGTGTCGCCACCGGCATTCGGGAATTCCGTGCGATTACCGCCTTGATTGAAAATCCTGTAGATCGTTCCATTTTCGTCGTCGCCCTCCTTGTGTTGAAGCCAATAGATCGTTCGATCTTTGCGATCATAATCGACAACCATACCTCCGTCGATGCCGACGACCGGCCAGATATATCCGGCTCGACTGTCGCTCGGCATCAGCGAAACGTCTACGATCTGCGACCCCCGGAGCACCATGAGATAAGGAACTTCCTCCTCGACGCATTGACCGTTCATCAACAATTTCGAACCAGCGAAGCACTTACAGGTGTATCCTTGCGGATTGCTCGGAGACAATAGACACGCGTGTTCGCAGGAAGCGTTGGCGCACGGATTTGGTGTGATCTGCTGCAGTACCGGATGATGAACGTGAATGGACAGTGGTTGAGATATAAGATGTGAAACGACCGTCTGATTTGTTCCGTGGAACTTGTGCGCCGACAGTACTCTGTTCAACTGTCGATCGGTCCAGTACATCGTGTCTTCGAAAAGCGTAAGGGAGTGCGGATGAAGAAGATAATGTGAACTCGCCAAAACTTGAATTCTTCCGGTACCGTCGTAGAGACACGTATCGATGAAGTCCAGTTTGCTGTCGGCGAAGTAAATTCTCTTATTGGCAATATCGAGAGCAAGACCATTGGGCCAATAGATCTTCGTATCGATGATGGTAGAACGATTGGTGCCATCCATGCCGATTCGTTCGATTCGCGGATTTTCTCCCCAATCGGTCCAGAATAACCATCGAGCACCGGGTCCGGGATCAAGACACATGCCCCGCGGTTGCGTAATATTTTCTTTCACGAGTACCATCCTGTTTTGTCCGGTTTCTTCGGCCACTTCTATTGTATTCAGTTTCGAGTCAAGCCAATAGAGTTTCTTGTTGATCCAATCATAAGCGAGACCCTCGACTAGATCAAGACCGTTCGATAATACGTCTTGCGGATCACCGCCTCGATCCAGACGCGAAATTTTCTTGAGTTTCATGTCCGACCAGAATATCGTACCAGTGTGCATGTTACTCGCTGTTGCCACGACGTTCTCCACGTTGATCGGCACTCTTTCCAACGCCAGATCCTGCAGATCAGCCACTAGAATCGTATGTCTGTTGGATATGATCAGGAAAGCCGCACTATGATTGAATGCTTTGCAAGTGCGATTGTCCAGCTCCAGAGTATAACCTTCGGAACAACTGCAGTCATAGCTTCCCTTGGTATTCGTACAAGTCTGCGAACAAAGACCCGGCGGATCGCACTCGTTAAGGTCCTTGCAGTTATACATGTCTTCGGACAATTCTTCGCCCGCTGGACACACGCATTGTGCACCGAGCGGTGTTTTTATGCAGCCGTTGCTGCACAAGCCGAATTGATGATCGCACTCGGCGAGATCGCATCCCAATCCCTCGTCCGCGCCGTTCGGACAGTCGGGCGTTCCGTCGCAAACGCTCGTGACGTTGATGCATCGGTCAGTGACGTTCGGACACTTCCAATGATTCGAGTCGCATTTAAATGGCGGTGGACCGCAGGCGTGCAGAACAGGATCCTCGTCCGACCCGTCGCCGCAATCGTCCTTGCCGTCGCAAATGTAGGTTTTGAAGACGCAAGTTTTGTTGACCGGGAATTTGCAACGGAAGTACCCGGGTGCGCACTCGTCCTCGGACTTGGAACAGGTGTCCGGTTCGTCGGATTGATCTTGACAGTCGTGCATGCGATCGCAGTACCAGCTCTTTGGTATGCAAAAACCGGAGCTCACGCAACGGAACTGTGTGTCTGGATTGCACTCGTCGGGTGCCAATGAGGGACAGCCGATCTCGTCGCTGCCATCGTTACAGTCCGAGAGCCCATCGCACTTGTATGACTCGGCCACGCAGGTCTTGCGATCGTGACAAGTGAATTGCGTACTGAGACACGTGACCGGCGGGCAGTCTCTCTCGTCGGCGAGATCGAAACAATCGTTGTCACCGTCGCAAACCCATGATTGTGGAATACAGTGTCCGGACTTTGGACATGTGAATTGAAAGTACGAGCAAGTCTTCGCCGCGCAGAATGTGCCCTCATCGGAACTGTCGCCGCAATCGTTTTCCGAGTCGCACTTCCACGACGCCGGAATGCAACGACTGTTTTCGCAAGCGAATTGGCTAGCGCTGCAAGTCACGTTTGTGCAACCGGCTTCGTCGCTGTAATCACCGCAATCGTTCTCGGAATCGCAGTGGAATGTCGCGGGCACGCATCTACCGCTCTTACACTGAAACTCGTTCGGACCACATGTTGGTTTCGTACAATTTTGCATCTCGTCGCTGTTGTCGAGACAATCGTCGTCGCCGTCGCATACCCACGAATGAGGAACGCAGCGTTGATTCGCACACGTGAAGTCCCACGTGTTCGGGCACGGTAAGACCGGGGGTTCAGAGACGGGATCTAGAGTGCAAGTATGTTGATTGTCGGTGAGTCTCTCGCCGTACGGGCATCCACAGACTCTCGACAAACGCTGTCCACCGAAGCGATTGGTTCCGTTCTGGGGTATGGCGAAGCAAAGCTTCTCGCAACCGCCGTTGTTTATCGAGCAAGGATGATCCAAGTTTGCCGCTTGAATCTCGCGACTGAATACCTTAACGCCGTAGAGCCTATTCGAGGCTGGTTCTCTAACGAGAATACTCTCTTGATCGCCGGTCTCCTTGTTCAAACGTATTATCGCGTCTAATCGCCAATCCGTTATGTACATCCAGTTTTCGTGTATGGCTATCGAGAACGGATGTCTTATGAGCCGTGAGTTTACCGTGCGCACGTCACCACCGTCGAGATTTGTGTGTTGCACGTGATCGAGCAAAGCGTCACACCAGTAGAGACGATCTTTGGCGAAATCTATCGCCAAACCATTAGGCCATCCGAGTGTCAAGTTCTTGAACACAACGAGTTTCGTACCGTCGGTTAAGGCTCTGCTTATGTTTGCCGGACGATCCCACTCGGAGAAGAATATGTAACCGTGATTCGGATGTATGACGATTGCTCTTGGTCTCTTAAGATTCTTCAACAACGTTCTCCGATAAGTAACGTTTCTCGTGCTCAACACGTTGAGGGTTCCTTTGCGCGAGTCTATGTAGTAGAGATTCTTCGCTGCCCAATCAACCGCGAGACCCTCGACACCCTCGTTCTGGCTCGCGAGAACGATTTCTCTTCCGGTACCGTTCTGATGTACCCTGTAGATAACGTCCTGCAACACGTCGCTGTAGTATATGTAACCGTCGTGAGCGTCGTAATCGAGACCGACGAATCGCGCTCGTCGCGAGACAACCGGAAGTATAGCGTCGCTGAAACCCTCCATGACCGGATTGAGCACGCGACCCTTGATAAAACGCTGCTGCGAATACATGAGAAATTCCGTAACGAGATCGCAATTGCGAAGATCGTTCTCCAGCTTCCAACCGATACTGCAGGCGCAACGATAGCCGAGACCGCTCTCACGACCACCCGCCGCTGTCACGATGCACATGTGTTGACAACCACCGTTGTTGTGGCCGCAAGGATTCTTCGCACCTCCCCCTGGTTGAACGAGATGATGAAGAACCTTGATGGCTTTCGTATCACGACCCTTGTACAACGTTTGAATCGAACTCTCTCCCTCGATCTTGTCCATGCTCATCAGTCCCTGTTTCGTTATATCAGACCAGTAGACGCGGTTCTCGAAAACGGCGAGACGCACCGGTGCCGGAAGTAAAGCCCCGCGAAGTATCGTGAATCTGTTTGCCCCTGTGTAATCCGCGGTCTCGATGTAATCGAGCAAAGCGTCGCACCAGTAGATCCTCTTGGCCGCAATGTCGACGGTCACACCGACGACGTTGTAAGCGGCTTGATTCGCAACCGGATATGCCGATGTGCCATCCATGTTGGCTCGCAGAATTTGCTTGCTGTCGGCTATGAACATGAGTCCAACAGTCGGATCCAACGCTATGTCGGTTGGATTGGTGAGATTCTTGTCGAGCACTATGCCGTGATGACGCCCGTCCAGCTCGAAAACATCGATTTTTTGCACCATCGAGTCGACGACGTACAATTTCATGCCGATAAAGTCAATGGCTATTGCGACCGGTGACCAAGAGCCCGGCAACGATATGTCGACGTCGACGACCGTGTTGATGTCGGACCTAACGTCGCCGTCGCGAGTTCGCGTGTTCAGTGACTTCGAGTGAATCTTTCGGGTTTTGACGTCGCTCCAGTACAACGTTCCTTCGGTGTACAAATAATCGATACCGCTCGCACCCGTAGTGTTGGCTATTATTTCGCGATTGTCACCGACCGAGTCCATTTGCCATATGGCGGTGCCCTGGGCGAGCAATAATTTCATCGGCGGTCCGCTAGTGGCACGGCACTTGTTGCGCCCTATCATCGCGTATCCGGGAGCGCACGAGCATTTGAAGGAACCTTCGCTGTTCTCGCACAACTGGTCGCAGAAACCCCATTCGGCGCACTCGTTTCTGTCTGCGTTTAAAACAGAAATAAAATTTTTTTTATTAAGATGATTTCTTTTTTATGAGAATTTTTCGCCGTTTGATGAATTTATGTATATTTATAAATTCGATGCCGAATGTGACTCACCCACGCAAGAGGTCGAATCGTTACCCAACACTCGACCATCGGCACAGTAACACATTCCACCGGTCAGCGACGCTTGACACTTGTACTGGCACGCTAAACTCTCACAATTACTCGCAGCTAAAACAAACCAAAAAAATATATATTGAAACAACAGTCTGAATCAGTTAATATTTCAACGGTCACTGGAAAATGATTACTTGATCTTTCGTACTTCTCTAAATTAAATAAGACACTCGAATAATCTAAATGGACAATCTGAAGAAAAAACGACGCGATGCGCAATATTATTGTATGAACATTTAATATTTCCTATTACAGCTAAAAGATTTCATTGCGATGAATAATGTTCTTACACTGACCGTTGCAGGATTAAATAGAATGTTTCAATTTGATATCTTTACGAATCGCCTTTTTGCGATTTTTCTTTTGATCAAATTTCGAACAAGAAAACTTACAACATTCCGGACCCTCGTCAGCGCCGTCGGGACAATCACTTTTTCCGTTGCATATCTGTGACTTCGGTATGCAAGTGAATTTTCCATCGGCCCCCCTTGGGCAAGAAAATTTGTTATCGCTGCAGACAGTTGTGACGCATGAATTTTCGTCCGAGCCATCCTTGCAATCGGAGTGACCGTCGCAACGATAAGTCAGTGGTATGCACAAAGCATTCGCGCATCTAAATTGGTCGTTCGTGCAGAGTGGAAAACCTGCACATATCGAAGAAGAAATCATAGAATGATTATTACGGAATTCCTTGCATGGGATCTATAATTTATATTATTCGCGATAATTGGATATGAGAAAAAAACAATTTTAACGCACTGCAATATTCCTCGTCGCTGTTGTCACCGCAATCGTCTTTGTGATTACACCGTGCAGATTGCTCGACGCAACGCTGTGTGAGATTACACCTAAATTCGTCGAGTCTGCAAGGTGGCTTCGATAGATTCGTGCAACCCTCCTCGTCCTTTCCGTTTCTGCAGTCGAGATAACCGTCGCATCTCTTCTGCTTTGGTATGCAATGCTCGGGACTCGTTCCGCTGCACTTGAAGTCGTCGGTCTGACATTTTCTGTAAACTAATAAAAAAAATATATACATTCGTTAAATGTATATCGCAACGCGTTACATACAATAGTGAACTTTTCGTGAAATCGATAAATAATCATGACGAAAAATCTTGTTATTCAAGCGAACGTAGAGATAAGATGATCGTAGATTGATGCCGTATTTTCAGAATTGAGGCATAAAAATCGACCGAGCGCAGCGAGTGATAATTTCGCAGAAGACGCGAGACTCTTTGACAAGAAGGTCGCGAGTGAACGGTCGGCGCGATGTATCGAGAAAAATTACCAGGAACGAATTTTCTCCGCGCTCGCGCGACGCGTCTTCTTATTCTCGCATTCGGAGACAAAGATGCACCTGCACAAGTGCAACAAGCGGAGGTACGCTCATAAATCATTGATAACCCGCGAATGGTCGGCGGGGCGGAAGGTGGAAAGAAAAATATATGGTAGAGCGCGACTGAAAAATTACGCGACGAACAGATAGGATGACGAATATATTTAAGCGCTATTCGTGAGCAGAGAGGAACGTCGCGAGTGAGTTTCTGGGTTCAAAAAATATTTGTCTCCGGTATGATGACATCGCGTAGACCTTGAACAAACAGTCGCTATACACCTGACATTTCGATTAATGGAATGAAAGAATGCGAGACAAAGAAATATATATATAGAGCAAGAGAGAGAGAGAGAGAGCAAACAAGAGGAGCCCCACCCACATATTAACGCCGACGATTCGCCGAGATATAATTCAATTCGTAATCTATCGAGGGTACGGGCAGGTTCGATCGAACGGAACAATCTCAATCTATATACATACGATCAACGCCTCCCGTTATGCGACCCTGTAACTTAGTTAATAAAAAAAAAAAAGATTCGCAACGGGAATGCACGAACCAAGGTTGTTCGCCCACGCAACCAGGACGATGCTTTGCCGAGATAGCGATAACAGAAATACAAAAAAAATGTGCATAACAATGAGCAATGTTAACGCTATCCCATGATAAGAGTCATTGAAAATATATAAAGGTAAAAGGATATTGAACCTGGAGACGATGATATTCAGAATCGCGAATTTCGTATCCGCCGTTAGAGGGTGAAATAAGAAGAAGACGAGGAAGGATCGGAATCCCTCAAACGTCAACTCTCGGTAAACCTGTTTTGCCGTCTTCATATATACGATGAGAATTCAAGGTCCTCTCAGTCTAATTGCCGGTTCTCTCGACGCGGCTCCGCGTAATCTTAAACGTGCCAGGCAAGAGAGTCCGTAAACGCCGAACCCGCGCGCCGCGCGAAAGCCTCGTCTCTTCTCCGTGGGGAATTATATTTGTTTATCAGCCACAGCGGTTGTATATTTATCCCAGGATAGTGAAATACTTTCAAGAGATATTGTTGCTACCGCAGCGATAGGTGAGCGCACTTTGTATGCGATCCTTGATTATGCGTGGATATTTTCATTGGGAAGGAGGAGGAGAAAAAAAGAAAGCTGACGGAACGGGCGAGAGAAGGAGAGATACTGTCGTTCGCGGTATACTTACTGCAACCGGCTTCGTCCGTGCCGTCCACGCAATCGACGGTCATGTCGCATCTCTGATACGCCGGTATGCAATACGTTTTGTTGAATATGTACTGACTGCAGGATAACTGGCCGGGATCGCATTCCGGCGGTTCTGGAATCACACGTGAAAAAAAATATTGTAGTATGTCACACGAAATCAATTTTTTTTTTTTTTTTTTTACAGTATTTGATTTATTACAATAGAATAATGCCGGTGCGAAAAAGATGTATATGCGCGATTACGCAACACGCGCGACAATTGAACGATATCTCTCGTGTGCAGGATGTCGACGATCCTCCGCAAACCCAGTGTTTCCTGTTTTGCTTTTTTTTTTCGCTTCTCGTCTATCCGATGTTCTATGTGAAGTGCAGTAATAGACCACGATAATATCTATATCGATTTTGATCGGTGAATTCAGTGTTTCCCATGAATTGTCAGCGAGATTCGCAATCGATTACGTATACCGTGGGTGGTCTCGCGTGTGCTCCGAACTTGTTTATTCGCCGCGGGAACCCCCGTTATGGAACTTCCGTTCGTTCGCTATCTGCGCGACGTTTCGATAAGGAAGGTCATACGCGAGCAAATTTCCGGTCAAGTTATGCGCGGATTTGTCGATATTTCAGCGCAATAATCCAGCTGAGCTTAACACAGCCAATCGATGGACTAGGAACACTTATTTATAAAGCGTTTATTTATATCTTCTACTTTTAAAAAGCTCGCGTAGATATTCGAAAAATATTTTATCAAAGCAAAAATTGATTAAACAGATAAATAATAAAATATTTGTCTATTTTTGTGCATTTACATAAAGCATGTAATGAACTGTGAGTACTCCGGATTAACAGCTAGAAGTAGAGCCAAAAAGTTCATGGAATACACTGGAGAACATGAAAAAATGTCGAAGTTTAAGGAAAAGAAAAAAAGTAGACCGACCAATGAAGAAGGCTCATGGTATTTCGAACCTTTGCCAGATCTTTCAGAATGACCAAGTCCATAATTGAAATTATTTAAAATTCGTCTATGCCCGAGCACAAACTTCGCTATCACACTCGCCACAAGTGTGGCCATTACCCCCGTTAAGCCTATGAGTAATCATTGCCGATCGACTAATCGCCGAGCGGCGGGACCGTTTTATACCCCCGCGGGATTGTGTAATACGCGAACGGAGAGTCTGCGAGACCGTCGAAGGAATCGCAAGTATTCTCGTGAAAATAAGGAGCGGTGGATGGCGCGCTCTGCGGATCGTGAGTTTTACTCGATAGTAGACACCGTTGGCTACAAATACATATGCATGTATTTATCTAGCACGTACATAGGTACAGAGTGGAGGATGGAATTTTCAGCGCTCGCTATACTTACGACACGTCATCTCGTCCTCGCCATTATCGCAGTCCTTCTTGTAGTCGCATACTTGTAACGCGGCGAGGCACCTACCGTCGGGACACTTGAAGTCTGGCGCGTTACATACCGTGCCTGTAACAAACGAAGAAAACCAACGGATAAGCAACGATGAGCAATATTCCCTGGCGTGATAGGTGAAAGGTTCAATCGCGTTGCTTCTCGTCGATGCTTTATGCGCTCGATCGTCTTTTATACATACAACAAAAACGCCGAAGTAAATGCTGTCCCAACTTCGCTGTTCGCCGAGATAAATTCTCTAATGGATTTCCCGTACGGGGACGATAATTCGATAATTTCGTTCATCTCGTGACCGTGGAAATGGCGTATCGTTCTCGCGGACGAGTTTTTCATACGAAAAATGAAGTATATCGCAAGACATTTATTAAAATAAATATCAGTAATTATTTACATTACAAATGTTTAAATAATTATATAAAAACATTGGATTTTATACATTTTCTAATGTTTTTACATGTCTTTTTTCCTCGTGATTTTCTACGTGAAGCGAGTCTCGCGATTCGAAGTCAAAGCGAACACGCGAATCGGAACGTGCAAAAACGAAGACAGCATGGTCAAAGTTGTGGTATTAGCTTGGATTCGCGAATCGTGTCAATTGCACCCGTCCACGGAGACCGGGACTTGCCCGCGTTCGCCTATCTTTGCCAACGACACGAAATAAAAGATCCGCTACTTTGTAATTTCCTATGATCAGTGGTGCGTAAATCCGTTTTTTCTTTGCCTACACTTCTCGCCGTTCTGTCAAGATTGTCCGGTGGATTACTGAATTTAATCAGTATACATTTCGTCTTTCAAAATTGTCAGTTACCGCCGATTCTTTCTTGCCAGCTACTCGGTATAATCAACCGAGAACGTTGGCCGTTCTGGCCCTCCGTCAATCGCAACAATGCGAGGAGAACGAGTCACGGATTTACGTGAAGCTTTTCGTCGAAGGCCTTTAGCGGTTTTCCCGGATCAAATAATTCGCTATGATAATTCTTCGCCCGCCGGGACGAGGAGGGGAGGAGCACCGCAGTACTCTGTCATTGAGCTGCGGTCTAGTCGCAGCTAAATGATTAGCTGCAGAAGCAAATGCAGTAGCGAATCTACTGGAGCAGAACAACACCGACATTCGCGGATCCTACGCTATCCGTTGCTCGGCGAATTGCGTCATGAAATTCCCGAGCCAGAGAGACTTCTTGAATTGGGAGAAAAAAAAATAAAGAAAAATCGCAATACCGTCCGCATAAATCTATCCGTATAACTCGATAATCCCGTTCATCCATTAGTATTCGATCGGCACTAAGTCTATCGCCGGGTAACATTCGAGTGCAAAGTTCGAATGAAACGTTGGATATATCTTCCAATAAAAATCGCGGTGTAAACATCATTTCGGAAAGTGAGAGGAATCGATTCTTGAAGCAGCGGGAGCTTAGTAAGAACTTCGAAACGATTTGCAAGAATCGTTCGAGAAGCTACGTGGAAAAACGAACATATCTCTGGATACAGACCAATGAATTATTGCCAAAACATCATATGTACGAACATATTTTCGTGTATGCGTCACCATATAAAAACATTCGCTTTAAAAAAAATGAAAGTCTTTACGAATAAACAGGTACTAAATTTAATGTACCAGTTCATATCATAAAACTTCCAATATCGTACATTGAGTTTTCAGGTCTTTTTTTACAGCTTATTAATCGTATAAATTTCAGATGTTTCTATTATATTTTTTTCTAATACTTATCCGATCATGTCGAAAGGTGGAAAAATTTATTCGGTAAAGGAAAAAAGATGAAAGGTGATGAATAATGAATATGATAAAAGATGTTTTGGTTTTCGGCGTGTAAGGTGCACGCGGGGGGGACGATAATGATGGGACTTGAGAGGCCCTCTCGCTTTGGCCTGTGTGTTCGAGCAAAATGCCGTTCGCGAGAGACTTTGGAAGCGAATGCCAAACAGGCTCCCGTACACGGGAGGGTGGGGAGTGGCTTGCGTTGCTTCTCCTCGGTGTTTCTATCTTTCTCGGGGACTCGACGACGGCGGGATCATCGAGACGAGCGAGAGGAATAATGAAAGACTCGGCGTGCGATAGGTATGAGGAAGATATCGTATACCGAGAAACGTAGAACCGTGAGCGAGAGAAAATAATATTTCGAGGTGGGGGATGACTCCGTCTTCCGAAGTGCAGCGGCAACAGCAGCAGCGGCAGGAATAGCCAGCACAGCGGCGTTCGTGCCAGGCTGTGCGGCCTGGTACCGCGGACGAGCGAGAGCACACGGAGAACGAGCGCGCGCGCGCTCACACACAGAATCGCGCTACGGCTCCGTGCCTTTACCTACTTCGCAAACGCGAGAGAGGCAATACGCGTATAATAGTCCCGCGTGTACCCGCAGTTAAACCCTTTCAGTAGACTTCTTCTCTTTCGCTAACTCCCTCTTGGCTTGCACTTCTAAAGCCGGAGAAGCCAACTTGCGGCTCAACGTCTCCGTTCGCAAGTCGAAGTCGCTTTGATCTGCGACATTCTAACACACCGGACTGAACTTATTATACTTTGCTTGACGCTCCCCCGGCTCGTTGGTGCTTCGACTCTAGCACACTTCAAAAACTTCGGCTTTTTTTTTTATTCGGGCACGTGTGAGCAATTGCAATGCGAATAGACGAAGAGGGAACATAGAAATAAAATATGAAATAAAATATTTTCATCGACGAGCATTGCGAAAAGGGTACTGGCGACGGCAACAGGCAACGCAGGCAGGCAACAGGTGAATCGTTCCTGTTTCGAAAAATCAGTAAATTTCTACTTTTTGCAATGTGCAACGTATATACATTTTCAAAAAAAAATCATGATTCATCAATGATTATTGATAATTATTCACCCAATCTAGACGAAGACATTTGTAATTTACTTTTAACTTGATTATTACGTTGTACATCTCCACAGACCGGTGAATACATTAAATTGTGTCGAAACAAACAAATCCTTTGTAAGATTGTACGTTCGTCAACTGCTGTTGCATCCGCCTTAGTCTACATTATACGCGGAATCTCGTAAGAACGTTTATTTCGAGACAAGTTCGTGGTGAAACGAGAGATAACTATGCAGCTTGGTCTCGACTTGCGAATACAACTCTGACTTAGGGAGAGAAAAACCTCGGTTTGTCGTGTAGTTAGTTGGCAACATTATATCGTTTACAACGAAGCATCGAGAGAGCCGGTACGCAGAGCTCGAGAGGGCGCAAAACGAGTAGGTACTCTTACGTATTAGCAAACGGAGAGTGACCGGCAATCGCGGCTCCGTTCCGATTCCATTGCTGATCGGTTCGAATACGAGCGAGACCATTATTCGAAGTTCCAAGCATAGATTGTCGTGGAGCTCTTAGACAACAGTATGCGCGATGCTTCATCGGTCATCGCACGCTCGCAAATGCACCGCAATTTAGGGAGGGGAGCATGGACTAATACAGGCCGGGCTGTGATTTTAAAGAATTGAGCAGTGATGTCAAGATGAGTCTTGATTCATCTTGTTACGTACGTCAAAACAAAACGATTGAGACTAATTTCACCTTCGTAGCCGATCCGGACTAGTTTTTGGAGCAATGTATTCAGGTAGATGTAAATCTGGTCCATTTTTTTTCGTTCGCGAATCGCTATACTCAACATTTTTCTAAATTTTGTTAAGATATCTATCAAGCAATCAATAACAAGACTTTTATCACTCTTGCAATTTTTGGAGCCTTGATCGAAGATAAACTATTGATAAATCTCTACTTAGGTAATCGCGGGAAAGTTTGAAAACAGGTAAATATTATCCAAAATCGTTTTTTTTTACTTTAGAGTAACCTGGTAATGTATGTTGTTTTGTAGAATGATTATTCTGGAGTCATTATTAACATGCGATGGATAAAGACTACTTTGTTGGTCTATTTCAACGAAAAGGGACGACCGGTTGAAATAGTTGAAAAGTTATTAGTTAGTTCTCGACCGTAATGTAAAGTTAAACGCTTCTTTTTTTGGATAATATACCAAAATTCAAAATCATTCAACACTTTTTTTTATTTCGCAACCGTACTTTGCAATCAGACGATACTAATGAAGGTTTTCCTACAAGCGGCCAGCGTATCAACGTTTCTCGGGAATTCGACGAAAACTTCAAATGGATCAATTAACGAGAAAAGCGAAACAAGATACGATTAGGGTACAAGAATCGAAAATTCCTGTAGCAGCAACAGTGTTACATCCATTAACCGAGAATAGAAGTCTCAGTGTTGATCCTTATTGTGAAAACCAGAGTATAATTAAGACGCATTTGGAATTGCACGGAAGTTCCAATATACCGGAGTCCTGTAGTATGCAAGCGAGCAATGCTAATGTTCCGACTGTTCGTAATGTGCATAGTTCCCTCTGCATAGGTACAGAAACACAAGCTTGAGAACGTGAAATTTGCTAGTTTCGTAGAAAGTGCCGCGAGACCGTACACGGTAGTCGTCCCCGTGCGACTCGTTCATCACTCGTAAATGGACTATATAAAGCAACAAACGTTCGAGATACCCAACGGCTGCACAGGCCACGGTATATTCCGTTGTTTCTCGCATTCACCCGATAAATTTCGTCCCTCTCTCGCCATCATCCAGTCGGATACACGTTCGTCATATCGGCTCGACCTCGAATACATTAAACCACGATATAATATCTGCTTGTTTATTAATCAATAGGTCCTCGTCACGTTTCACACCGACGAGACAATAATAAATTGCACAAAACGAACGAGATGGACACGTACGTCGACGATACGCACGCGTTACAAGTACGATTTTATTTGACTGATCCAATTATAATGTCGTATCGGTTAAAATCGCGACCTAAATTCCATATGTACCACAACGTCCTTCGGCCGGACAATTTTTCGCCTGTCCGATATTACAATCGTGCTACCGTTCGCCCCTCCCATCCCCGCTTCGTTCTTCGGTGATCCCAATATAAATATATTTATTAGTGAATCGTCTTTTCGCGTCGAGAGGCTTGCGCGTATACGGGGTATCGACGAGGCACTTCACGAATACAGCATCTTTTCTCTCGCTTCGAGGAACAACTTAACGAGCTGTCTGAACGCCACGAGAGTCTCGTGTTTCTACAAAGCCCGCGAAGAATTCTCTCTCTGAATGTGAAGCGGCTGCAACTAATTAATTGCAACTTCATCGCGCGAAGTTGGAAACGCGAAATCCGTTGATGCTCCCAACTCCATCGAGCGTATTCAAAATTCCGCGAAGCGACTTCGCCATTCAACATCCTCGTTAACGTCTCAGAAGAGAGAGGGAAAACCTTTGCGTTATGTAAACTCTAATTATTATAAAATACGTGTACAGGATGATTCATAAAAAATACCGAACCTGTCTTCTTTTTCGAATTTCCATAAAAAATAGACAATATTTTACTAGGAAAAAACGATATTGATATAATTTTCATACTATAATAATAACAGTAATGCTAATGATAAAAATAATGTCTTTTCAAAATTGTTCATCGATCTTTTTGATTTGAAATTGTTTTCTGTCTTGAAGACTTATTCTCTCGAATGAAGTTCAGATCAATAGATTCATTTTTAGAAGGTACTTATTATTTGTATTCCCATTATTATGGTATATAAAACACCAATCTTTGCTTTTTTAGCATTAAAGAAAAAAAAAACTCAGCATTTATCATGAATCATGTCGTATATTTATGCATGCATATTCATTTTTCAAATTTAATCCAAATTAACCGAAGTTTTTATGAGAAGAACTATGTGTATAGCTTTGCGAATTGAGACTATTGAGAGATAGAATTCTTTCTTGTTTATTAAGCTCGGTTCGTTCGAGATGGAAAGTCCTCGTGCGCGTTAGCGAGGCACTCCAGACGTACAGTTGCACGCTCGAAGAAGCATCGTCAACGAGAGGAAGTGGCCGAGTGAGCATTCTGTGCCCGGCTGGAATTGGAGTAACCTTATAATAAGTCTCGTAACCTCTGTACAATACGAGCGACGTCGCCGACAACGCGGGCAACGCCACGCAGCGCGCATAAGAGAGATGCTCACAGATATATAGAAGCAGGAAGGACGTCGCGACGCTACGAGAGAGGAGGC